>CM057451.1:345330000-347902500 GCA_016271365.2 Neoceratodus forsteri
TTCATTGAACAGGCGACCCATTCTCAATTTTTTATTGAAGAATTTCTTAAGGTGTAATATTCTGAAGGTTTTCTTTAAATCCACTTGGATTTGAAAAGTATCTATTTTTGGCATAGGGACAAATGATAGCCCTCTAAATAATACATCAATATGTACAGAATTTAGTGATACTGATGAAAGATTAATCACTACTTCTTCCTGAGATTGTGTTTGGGCTGGCTTGGATTCTTTTTGTCTTCTTTTATGCCTGCTCTGGTTCCCCTCCTTGTCCCTTTGTTCATTGTTTTTTTAGCTGGCAGCTGAATCACCCTCTTGGGAATGGACCCTGTTCTTGCAGCCTCTGCCACTGAGGTCTGAGGGGCTTCCTTAAAAGACACTGTTTTTGGTGCTGGTGCTGCAGAACATGTTTTAGATCTGTGATTTTGCCTTCTACTATTTGATCTCCCTCTCTGATATGATTTGTGTGGCTGATCCCACTTGTACACGATGTTATGCTTATAGTCAGTTTGATCCCTGCTGGATTTGTGCTGTTTCTTTACTATGATGGTTTTCTCATGCTCCTGTGTTTTCTGATCTATTTTAATGTTAAAATCAATAAACTCCTGAGTCTGCTCCTCAGTCAGCAAGTCTTCTTCTGTCTCCTCAATTTCTTTTAATATTAATTGATGTTTCTCCTCATCTTGGTCTAGTAAAATTTGAATGAGTGAAAGAGCATAAATCCAGAGCATTAATCCACCTTTGTTTATATGTATCTCTTAAGAAGCCTTATGTGGGACCTTTCTCTATTCTTAGCCCCTGTGGTACATATTTTTCCTTCATATTTATCAAGTGATACCTTATAATAGTACAGGCTTATTTCAGAAAGCTTCAATTTCTCAAGCTTTATAAACTTCTCTTTAATATTTTTAACAAATTCTGGATTCAGTTCATAATCTTCAGCAAAGAAGTCTCCTGCTTGCTCTCTGCGTCTAACAGATGCTTTCATCCTGGTAAATGCAGGTATTTCACTTTCCGCTGGTGGAGACCCTGCTAAAAGTTTGTTGATAGTATCTAATTCCCGATCTGATTCATCACTCATGCCTACAAAGTGTTTAACCTTTTAAAGAAAAAGAGTGGAAATTTATTCAGATATATGGCATAATTTGGGAAATCACAAGTTGTCTTGTTAGATCTGAACTATCACAGGGTTAAATCCGTAAGTGAAAAAATGGAGCAGCACAACACAAGTAAAGGCACAGTCATGATCAATGCCTGCACTCTTGGCACCCACTATCAAAAAATGTAAATCGTAGTGATAGCCACCAAAAATTATACCAAACTGCACCAAAATACTGAGAAATGCAATCTTCACAACATATGTCGAAGTGAGACAATAAATGTAGACTCACCCAGCTGTTGAAGAAATAATTCCTGAATGAGGTAAAGTCCACAAAGTCCCCCTCTGATGAGATAATCAAAAGTAGGGAGAACATGCTGCAAGTACACATAATGTCGAGCCACCAGTCAGGATATAAGGGAGACAGAAAAGGAGGAAAAACAGTGCTCAAGGCAAAAAAGACAAAAACTGGGGTGCTGCTGCCTCAACTGTCGGGCAGGAGACAGGAGCATCATGATGCCATATGGTATTTCTAGTTATACACATGCATGATGTATTTTCACACAGAAACCCTCAAAGAACTGAATTTTGTTTGTTTGTACTGTACATGTTCCTGAAATAGCAGAGTGTGGTAGAAACCTCTTTGTCAATCTGACATAAAACAGAATTGTTTTCACATGAATATATTTATGGAGGCTACATCAAAGATACACTACTTCTATGAATTGACAAAATTTAGTTTATTTTATAGCCATTAAACTACCCATTGTCATATAGCCAGTAAACAATGCAGACTTTTGATGAGACAGAATTGACAACTGTAATACAGACACGGTGATTTCTCACAAACATTCAGTTCAGCAAAGAAACTCAAAATGATCAACTTTTTATGAGAACAGAATGATAGATTTTAAGCTAATCTATCTAAACACAAACCCCAATGGGTTTATAAACACATTGGAGTGAAAATAATTCGCTCTACAGACTGTTCTGACTTTGAAGTACTCCAGCCTCTTCAGTCAATCAGGGACTTAATTGCTGAAGCAGCAGGCTAGACCAATATGATGTCATCATTCACGGACAGGGACAGAAAAATCTTCACTGTTTTCAGTTACTGCAGAGCACATTAACAAATGCTGATTTAAAGAAAACTACAAAACCAAACAGCATGGAATTTTCAGGAAACACTAATCATGACATGGACTTGAATTTATGTGAGTTCAAGATTTCATTAAAAATAAGGAAAAAGTGGTGCATTTGATCTTTAAGGGATGTGAGTATTTATTTACATGAGAATACAGGAAATACATGCACAAATATAGGGTATATGCAGTTAAATCAGTACATGTTCTGCAGGTGGAGGCATGATATACTCTTCATCTGCTTAAAGGAGACGGAAGAAAAAATGCTTTGTAAATGGAGAAATAGTGTCATTTGCTATGTGACATAATAATTTAAAATGTTGTTGTGTCCTGTATTCGTAGTGTGTGAAATAGTGTACAGAGAATCAAATAATAAAAAAGAAGTAAGCAGCTGAAATTTAATGCCAAGAAGTGCGTTGGGATGCACTTGGGGAGTAGGAACAGAAGAGCAGGGTACACCCTGGGTGGGGAGGAAATTAAAGTAACAGAATAGGAGAGGGACCTGAGGATCATAGTCTCCTTGAACCTTAAGGTAGGAATCCAATGAAGCAGGGTGACAGGAAAGGCCAATGGAATGTTGGCATGCATAGGCAGAGGCATTACTAGCAGAAAGAGAGAGGTAATAATGCCCCTTTACAAAGCCATGGTGAGGCTGCATCTGGAGTATGGAGTTCAGCTCTGGAGGCCTCATCTCCACAAGGATATAGATGCGTTGGAGATGGTTTAGAGAAAGGCAACCAAGATGGTGCAGGGTATACAGGGAAAGTCATACGAGCAGAGGTGTAAGGAGCTGGATCTGTACACACTGGAGACAAGGAGGGAAAGGGGAGGCATGATTGAAACTTTGAAATATGTAAAGGAGCTGAATAAAATGGGAGAACAGTGTTTACTTAAGAGGAAAGAGGGGGTCAAAACTAGAGGGCACAGCCTCAGACTGCAAGGAAAAAGATACAGGAGCAATGTGAGAGGGCGTTTCTTCACGGAGAGGGTGGTGGAGCCCTGGAACAGATTACCAGATGGAGTGGTGGAGGCTAAATTGGTGGAAGAATTCAAGAGGGCATGGGACAAGCATATGGGGCTGAGCATCGGGGGGAAGGCAGGGGCTGGCAGGGAGGCGGAGGTGTAAGGGAACAAAAGGACAGACTAGATGGGCCGGTATGGTCCTTTTCTGCCGTCAAGCTTCTATGTTTCTATGATTCTGTTTCTTTAGTCAATGTGTGAATGAGCTGTCATTAGATTTGATAAAGACATTGCCTCATGATGTCAGGTATTTGACAAACAGTAAACATGGCAGCATCTCGTCAGAGAGAGGATTTCCTCACAAAAGATCATGGCAAACTCACAGTATTTATTTCTAGAATTAGAAGTGTCTTCTTGCCATATATGTATAAGCCAGTGAGAAACCATCCTCAGCCTCCTGAGCACAGAAACATGTTGTCTGTCAATGCAGAGAGCAGCTTCTTGTCAGTTATTGCCTAGTCTAATTCAGTAGTAGGATATCTGTTGAATGGTACTAATGTTGTTTACTATATAAGAATGTTTTTCTACAGTGGTATTCATAGAAACGTTTTGCAGTACTGAGGTATACCTAGGTGTACTGAGGCAGAATGAGGCAGGATCACATTACAGTCAATGCAAATTACCTCAGTGGTACCTCGAGGTAGGAAACTTTTCGATAACTACCACCATACTATTCAGTGTCTGTGAGATGCAAGTTATTTCCTGCGATCAATATTCGTTTTTCACCTCCCCACCTGCATCACTCCTACCATAATCCACACCCATACACACATATACAATCATCAGCATCCCGAGCACAGAAACATGTTATCTGTCAATGCAGAGAGCAGCTTCTTGTCAGCTATTGCTGAGTCTAATTCAGTAGTAAGATATCTGTTGAATGGTATTAGTGCTGTTTACTATATAGGAATGTTTTTCTAATATTCAGTGACTGTAAAATGCAAGTTATTTCCTGCAATCAATATTCGTTTTTCACCTCCCCACCTGCATCACCCATACCATAATCCACACACATACACTCATATACAATCATAGTGAACACAAAATGCTGGCATTTTATGGAATACTTTTGTTCTATTTGAGTTTCATGTTTGGACAAGTTGATGTAAAGGTGATATGTAAGTTTTTATATTATATACATATTTTTTATTTCTTGAGGTCACCGCTAGGCTCTGGTGAAAGGCTATGGTAGAGTGGATGACTGGGCATAAATTGTAACTTCAGGGAGAGGGCAAATGAGTGAGGAGCACATGGTACATATTGTGTAGGGTCTGGGAATGGGATCTTTGTAGGTCCCCTAGAGCTACAGGAATTCTTGTATTTTACAGGGTTTTGGAGCCATCTACAGGGAAATGTTCCCATAGACGGTGGTTATACAGGAAAATGGAGCAATTCGGCTTCCATTGGAAATAATAAAATTGTGGGTTCTTATATATTTCCAGTTAAGAGACTGACCATCCAGCATTCAAGAGAGCATGATATATACCCCAAGCTATAAAACAGTGTTAATTTTTTGAGTTGGCAATAATTAATATGAGTGGTAACATGTTTTCATTTCTCCTCTTAAGATGTGTTGTACCAGAGTCTGTGACAGACCCCCAAAAATAGAAACCTTTGTTCTGGGTAGGAGGTCGTTACAGCCCATAATCATTGAATCTTACATTTTCCCTGACATACTCACATAAGAGGAGCACAATTAATGCCTTGCAAAATGTTATCCCAAAGCTATGAACATGTTCATATCTTTAACAAAATGTTACTGCACCTGTTCTCTTATTAGCCACTTTGTTTTCCTAAACTGTACGTTTTGATGCCCCCAAAAAAAAAAAAACTCTAGGTTACTGAGGATAGTGACGAAGTGAAACATTCGTATTCTTTACCAGCATAGTATGAATTTGTCTTGTGTGTAAAAATGTTGTTGTTTTTTGGTGAATAATGGCTAGGGATGTCAGTTTGTCATGGCAGTCATACACGTCATTGATTCCATGACGTTTGATCTTTATTCAGGACTTCCATGACTTTCACCAGTGTCATCAGAATGTAGCAATGATGACAGTGCCACAACATTTACTACTGTTCACTATTGATTTCATGACCAAACAATGAGTCATTAAAACCTCATCCATGACAAACTTACATCCCTAATAATGGCAAGTGAATAATGATTTTTCATAATCTTTATGAGTTGTAATTTGAATGTAACACATCACAGTCTGCAGTTGCTAACAATGTGATACGTGTGTCTGTGGATAAAAATGTTGCCAGCTTTGTTTAAACTCCACCCCCTGATAAAGGTCATAGAACAAAGTGCTGCATTACTTTCCTGACAGTGTCAGTGATTAAAGACTTTTGTCAATGTTGGCAAATAAATACTTTACCTTGCACTTTGGATTCACATTTTTTGTTTTCCAGAGCATGCTCTGTTCACATTTCCTGTTAATCATAGGGTGCAACTAATACCCTCAGCAGCTCTTCCTGCTAGCATCAAGTGAGCATAGATCAACCTTCCTTTTTGTCTGTGTCCACAGATTGTCAACAGCCTGGTCCCTATCAATCTTCTGAGTTATAGAAGTTAATCAGACTTGTTTGACACAACCTACTGCATATGAACTATACTGAGTTCTGCGTGTAAGACAACATTCTACCTTAAAATCTACAATCTACTGCTTAGTGATGGATTCCAGCAGTGTGCCTATCGACATTAAGTTCACTAGTTTGTAATTGAGTTTTTCCCAACTGTTAACAGGGCTGCCAGTGACTGACAAATCTCCTTCAGTATCCTCAGGTGCAGCTTGTCTGCCCTTGGGAAGCTGGTCACATTAAGGTCTTGCCAATCAATTACGGTTCCTTCTCTAGTTACACACACTTTCTTCAGCTTATTACCAGTACTCCCCTAGAATGTATTTTTACAGTCAGGAAGTGGCTGAGTACTTTCTATTCTGAGTACACAGAAGTAATCATATTACCAGTACTCCCCTAGAACGTATTTTTACAGTCAGGAAGTGGCTGAGTACTTTCTATTCTGAGTACACAGAAGTAATCATTTAGTTTGTTTGCTATTTTGTCCTCCCCCTCTACACTTATTAAATTCTTGATTTTCTCTATGTTATCTTTGTAATTTTTCCTTATGTATCTGTAAATATTTTTATCATCTTTGTTTTTCCTTCAGCTATCCTCAGTTCTGTGCTCTGTCCTTACTTCTTGCCAATGCCCAGAAACATAGATTATAAGTCTAACAAGTTATTCATGAGGCAAACATGCACTCTGACTGATGTGTCGGGCATTAATTCCTTACAAATGCCCAGTACAGCTCAGTGCACTATGCACATTTCTAAACTTAATTTAAAAAAGCTATTTTCCCTATTATTACTATGATTAGATTTATAACTGCAATAGTGACGACCTAACAGCCTGTCATTTCCTATCGATTAATGACCATCTGGAGGGGGTTCCTCCTAGCCAGTTGTTAATCCCCAGGAAATGACTGTCTGTTTGGTCATCATTGCTTAAATTTGCCTACTGTAGCAGAAAAAGATTCATGTCTGCCCTGTCCCTTCCTTAGTCCCATGAGTCTAGCACTGTTTGGGCCAAGGCAATGCTTCCTGCTGAAATGGGTGAGTCATCCCGTCTAAATAGGTAAAACACCCCCTCTAAATACTTATATACTCTACAGCCCTACTGAAACTGTCAACAGCCCTGTTGGTCTCATTCTGGTCCCCTCTTTCATGAACTGAAAGCTTTTTTTTGTCCTGTACTGCCTTACTTACTTGCATATCAAGACAAAGTGGCTTCTTAGGCTTCTTGGGTTTATTTGCCCCTTTAACTCTTGTCCCCACCCCACTAGTTTTTTTAAAGCCATTTTGTTACCCTCCTCCTCCTCATGTTTTACTGCTGAGTAGTTTCCCCCATCTATCATAACTCACTCTTAGCTGCTTCATGTATCTGCTGTACTGATTTCCCTTCAATATTTGTGATTTGCTCCTTCAATGCTGTACTGCTGTATTTGACTTCTGTTTCTGTAATGTAATAGTGGTATTACTGTCTATGTTTGTAATGTAATATTGGTATTACTGCCTATGTTTGTAATGTAATATTGTTATTACTGTCTATTTTTGTAATGTAATATTGTTATATTACTGCTTAATGTTTTCCACCTCTTGATTCATCTCCACTTCCTCTCATCCCAAGGATGCATCTAGAAAGGAGCTGTTAGCAGCTCAGCATGTCTTTCCTGGTGAAATTTTTGAAATAAATTTGCACCTTTTATACAGATTTAAGTGGCTGCTAATATTGCCTCTTTAATCACTGTCCATTTATTTTTGCCCCTTCTATTCCGTGCAGGTCCTCTAGCTGTTCATCTAGGATTGTCTTTAGTCAGAAACCACAGTACTGGATTCAATTTTCTCAGACCCTAACACTATACAAATTCCATGAAGTTGTGATCTCTGGCTGCTTGGATCCTTATTAATAATATTACTGAAAAGATCCTGGTTGAACAGTACCATGTGAAAAATTGCCTCTTTGCTAGTGACATCAGACACCCAGTGTAAGAAGAAAGTCATACTGTGCCATGTGTAGGTACCAGTGTCTTTGTAGGCTGTTGTACTGCAGCTTTGTTACCTTGGTTTATGTCTGGGAAGTTGAAGTCCAAGCATAGCAAAAGGGATTCTCCTGACCATCTGGTGCCTAAAGTGAAACAGTACAAGTAAAAGAGAGCAGGAACCCAACACTGACTCCTACAAATAAAAGGTACTGTGAATAGCAAGAATTGCTGCATCAAAGATTTAGTGTTAAAAAAAATAAAAAGAAAAGAAATTACAGGCTCTGATCAACTCAAGAATCAACCTAAGATTCAAGTCCCCAAGAGTACTGGTTTTGCTTGGCCAACTGCAATCTTAATTTTTCTATTTATTTTCCTTATTCTGCCTGCCCCAATTTGGTAGCTGGTAGATTATTCCCAATTTATATTTTCTTGCCCTGCTACCTGTCAGGTACAGCCATAATGACTTGACTCCCTCACCACATAGATTAATGTATATTCTGAGATTCTTATGCTTTCCTTTACGTACTCTGACATCCCCTGCATCCTCATTCAGGCACCCTCCTTGCTCCTCCTAACTAGAGAACAGCTTGGAATATTTAGGTGCTAACTGTTATTTGGATTCTTTAGAAAATAAATATTCTCCCCACTTATTGTTGAATATCAATAACATGTAAAGTTTAAACCACTGGTAAATTCTGGTTTATGTATGGTTTGAATTCACAATAACTGCAAAAACAACATTATACATTCTCCCACTTGTAAACCAGTACCAATATGAACAATAACATTTAATTTTACTTCAGCCCGCGATCGGGCTGCGAGCAGTCCACTGGCCCACCAGGGATATTGGACTATTCTAAAAGCTTCAAATGCCTGCAATCAGGCAGGGGGGTGCATTGCCGTGCTGTGCAGGGGGTGTCAGTCCCCGACAGCTGCTGCCTGGCAGGGCGCCAGGTGCAAGTCACCGGGGATTGGCACACCTGCATGCAAATGGGGCCATAATGACATGCAAATGGTCTCATTTGCACCTTGCATACATTATGGCCCCATTTACATGTGCACTTTTGAATATCGTGGTTGTTGCACATAGCACAATGGAACTTGCACTAGCGCATCCCCCTGCTCCACTCTGGCCACTTGCACTGGCACAGTGCCACTGCACCATGCACACTGCAGGTGGCCAGGGTGCGATAGTCAATGATGCCATGCCATGGCACAGCTCCGTTGAATATCACCCAGTCAACGCCCCTGCACAGCCATGTTGCTCTGTGCCCAGACTTGTGCCACAGCCAGGCGTAGTCTGAATATCCTGGCCTTGGTGTACAAGTATTAAAAAGAACACATTTATGAGCCTACATTACATTTTGATAATGTAAGCTTGTAACTTTGGTAATTTTCAATATTTTTACCCCAAATTCCACAATTGCAGCCCTATTGGCTCTGGCCAGAGGTTTTTTTTTTTGCTCCATACCTCTCTATCTCTGTCCCTCTCAGGGCTTAAATTGTACAGGAGTCCACAGGAACTCAGTTCCACCACCTCTTAAAAAAACTGCATGACAGTTCTATCACCTCTGTCATCGTTCTTTTTTGACTACTATAGGAGCATATCGTTCAAGCGTCCCTCATTAGGAGGGACATCCCTCATTTTAACCCACAGAATTGCTCTGTCTCTCATTCGTCCCTCATGGAAAAAGTGTTACACACACAGCGAATGTGCTGTAAATTCAGACTTTGAAGCAGACATTAATAATATTCTAAGATGATACATAAAAAATAAACTTTGTAAAAGCAAAGGCAATGCTTTCCATAGTGTTTTGCACTGGTATCTCCATGTTTGAGGATGTGTCCCAGGAATTTTTTCTGTTTTTTTTTTTTATGTATGATCTGGGCGTTAATAGAATGTGATTTTCCACACAATTGGCATAAGCTTCTGAGGAAGGACTTAGTTGGTCCAAAAGCTTAAGCACTGTTTTTCTTTGTTACATCTGTGTTGGTCCAATAAAAGGTATCAAACTATTTGTTTCTGGATCTATTCTTATAAGGACCAATACAGCAACTAACTCATTCTGTGTGTCATTATGAAAGTCAGTGTCCCCGCTGTCCCTCATTTTGAATATCTGTGTCCCTCATTTCAGTGACAAAAGGTTGAGAGGTATGTATAGGAGAGTTCCACCACCTAGAAATGACAATTTCATCATTTAGTAATCTAGAAGTGAGAGTTCCCCCACCTAAACATTTCCAATTTAACCACTGATCCCCCTTTCCAATTATTTTTACTCGGTACATGTGGCAGCTGAAATGTTCGGGCAGACAGTGGTAGGGCTAATGCTGTTGAAAAGCTCCATTGGGCAGAGGTGTGGTTTCAGTCACATGTAACTTTATTTTCCTTTTGCTCAATCATAAAATGGGAGATCACAAAGCAGAAGAGAGAGTAGCACCCCAGAGCAACAGAACTGCACTTTGAAGATGTTCCTTTGAGGTGAAAAGCAGTTTATATTATCACTGGAAGATATGACAGCTGTGAGAAGCACTGTGTGCACATGGTCCATGTAGGAGGCTGGAGTGCAACTTCCTCAAAGGGAAACCTGGCATGCTTTCCCCATTATAACCAGCTGGTTACAATGGTGAACTATAACCAGGTTTCCCTATGGAAGAAAATCATAGCCAGTTATCTTAAATAGGATAATGCACTTGGGAACATCTGAACAACAATGTGGTATTTTCACTGTATGAAGCTCAGAGCAGAATAAGCCATGTGAGCCAGAGACCACCAGCTTATCAAGCTGAAATAATCACCAAGCTGTTCAAAGGCATCCTATTTGGTGACTTGTAGTATTGAGTGTAGCTGCTAAGGTGAATGCGAGTCTTTGTTACTACTGTATAGTACCCGAAGAAAATGTTACTTGGTTCTGAGCTATCACTTCCACAGTTCTTGAATTTTTTATTATGTTCTGTTTATGGGACTTAACATCAAGTCAATGCAGGCTTTTGCCATTGTATTATATGTTACAGAGATGCCTGAGCCTTAAGCAGCACTCAAGTGTGCAGGACGTAAGTGATAACACGTAACAGTGTGTGGTACTGTTAAATGCTCTATAATTACTGGTGACCTTATTTATCAACTGGATTAATGATCTGTTCAAACATTGTAATAACCGGATTTCAGGTTATTATGCTCCAAAAAGCCATAATAACCAGAAATCCAGTTATTACGGCATTCTCGGAACAACTTTCACTTTCCTCCATGGTAGTGTAACTGAGCGGTATTCGGTCTGGTAAACAATATTCCCCAAAATTTATTAAAACAGTAATGCCTAGTGTAAAAAACATGGCAGTTGTATTTCTTAAACTTACTTTCCTTACTTTCATGTAAAAGAAGCCGCTGAGTGTAGAGTGAGGAGAGCAAGTGATTCAGTGGCATCAGAAGACTCGATGTAAGCATTAGCGAGTGTTCCTATAGCAACACTCACTAACGCTTGCATTGAGTCTTCTGAAGCCGCCAAATCACTTGTTCTCCTAGCTCTATGCTCAGCGGCTTCTTTTACACAAAAGTAAGGAAAGTAAGTTTAAGAAATAAAACTGGCATGTTTTTCACATTAGGCATTACTATTTTAATACATTTTGAGGCTTATTGTTTACGAGAGCAAAGACCGCTCAATCAAACTTCATGGACAGACCCTCCAAGTCACTCACCCTCGGCAGTAAACAGCGGTAGTCCATGCACCAGAAATTATAAAAATAAAGAGAGGTAAGAGGAATATGGATGCTCACACTCAGTGTGATGACTTCGTAAACCTCTCGAGCTTCATTCTCAAGGTTTATGGGTCATCACACACCTAGGGTGTGTAAAAAAAATCCATGACACACACTTACCTATCGATTATTCTCTATGTCTCATTCTTTCAATCACCCAGGAACAAGAATGGAAATGTATAGGAGTGTCACATTCCCTGAGGTGTGTTATTGCACTGATAAAATTATCTTAAATAGAAAGAAAGGAAAATTCACACTAATGCAGTAATGTGAAATACTGTGGCAGCCATCAGCATCCGTAACCATAGTGATCGCTACAGTGCACTGTGATGTCATAGCAGTTGCATTCACTGCAATTTAACTTAATGCTTTGCAAATGAAAGCTGTTGCTGTCACTACTGTGGCAACAAATGCCATGGCCCACTATCACTATGGATGGCAATGGTTACCACTGTAGTCATAAGGCAAGTTTTGACCAAATCCAGCTACTTGTTATATACAGGACAACTGCTAATAAAAGGCAACCAGTAACAGGTTACCATGCTGCCATGAGTCTGTAGCTCTCCAGATCAGTTCCGAGATAACATACTCCAGTGAAATTGTGTCACTTTCTGCAAGAGTTGTTGGACCAGGTGACCTTGGGAAAAGAAAGAATGACAGCAGTACTGTGGAGATGTCCAAAGCATTGCACCAAATCATATACAAAGTTCAGTTTGTGACAAGGCACAAGGTCCTGGCTTTGTCAGGTACAACTGGTCATGCTAGTGCCGCGAGTTCATACCCTGAGCCCAGATTGTCTCTGTGGAGTAGAAGGAGATAGAGAAGCATCCCCAAAACAACCTTATTTTCTGGGGAAGGCATTCTGTTCTCGCTGTGTAACTTCCCCCTGGTGATCCAAGGATGCTAGGGTGTCACTGACTGCAGGATGCTTTATGAGAAAGGGTGATACTGAGGAACCCTGGCATCAGGAGGGACACGGTGGCCCCAGTCACTCTAACAGTGAGGTGTGACACTACAAATTGTGGAAACTGGCCTACCATTGAAGGATGATGCATCTGAGCCCCACCAACATCCGTCATAGTGACCCATGCTTCTCCACACATGCTCCACCCACCTGCGACTGGATTCTGCCTCCTGGCTGAGTGTGATTGGGAGGTCTCAGGTAAGCACCACTGTGGGAGGCAAGCTGTGGAAGTTTGCATGGCTGGACAATGCTGACTATTAAGAGGTGGCCTGAGGGGACTCCCAGGATGGAAGAAAGTGGCACACAAAGAACAGAAGAAAAGCAACAGCAAGGACAGGTGAGACAGAAAATGGAATAAATGATAAAGGTTGCAAAAGTCTCCAGTTTCTCTGAGGCTAGAGTTATACAGATATCTGATGTTGGAATCAATGCTGTGCACTCATCCAAAAACATTTGTGTTAGTGACAGTGTTGACAATGTACATGTTTCTGTTTTTGTATCATTTTTTTCTCCTGGATGTGGTTGAAAATGAGACACTGCCACAGTTCACTGTTTCAGTAATCAATCATTAAATATTATTCCTCTCAAAGTACACACATCTAGCTCACTCATTCAGTCAGAAGACCTAGGGGCACAATAGAAGATCATGATAGACAATGCTGTCTTCCCCTTTCTTTCAACCTTCCTCCACTCCCTACTGTAGAGTACTGAGTCTTATGACTGCCCCCTGTTCACCATACAAACATATGAAAATGCCAGTAGAAGCAGACCTTATGGTCTATCAAATATGCTCAATTGTACAGCTAGCCCCTCAGCTTGCAGCTGCCTCACCCTCCCCACCCCTCTTGATCACAACCCCCCTCACCCTGTCCCAACCCCTCTTAAAGCTGCCCACCGTTCTACAGGAAACCACCTCCTTGGGCAGAGCATTCCTCCTGTCCACCACCCTTTCAGTGAAAAAACGTCTCCTGATTTCCCTCTTGAAATTTCCCCTCTCCAATTTCAGCTGATGCCCTCCTGTATCCCTCCCTCTTCTAAACTGTAGAATCCCTTCTGTATTAACCATATTTATCCCCTTAAGGAATTTAAATGTTTCAATCATATCCTAACTATCCCTCCTCTCCTCCAAGGAAGTACAAGTTCAGCTCACCCAATCTATCCTTGTAGGACTTTCCCTCCAACACCTAGATCATCTTGGTCACCCTACATTGCACCATCTCCAACAATTTGATGTCCTTCTTCAGGAATGGATGCCAGTACTGCATGCAGTACTCCAGGTGTGGCCTGACCACAGATCTGTACAAGGGAAGGATCACCTCCCTATTTCTGGAGGAGATTCCCCTTGTTGTACAAAACAGCATCCTGTTGGCTTTTGCTGCCACCTTCCTGCACTGAGCTGAGTTGTTCATGCTGCCTGTTATAAGCACCCCCAGATCCTTTTCCTCCACGGTGCTCTCCAGCTGCACCTCTCCCAGCTGATAGCTTCTCCCCTGGTTCCTAGAACTGAGATGCAGTACCTTGCACTTCTTGGTGTTGAACCCCAGCTGCCATGTTTCCGACCACTCCTGTAGTTTGGTCAGGTCCTTCTGCAGCCTCTTCCACCCTTCAGTGTCATCCACCACAGCTCCCATCTTTGTATCATCAGCGAACAGACTGATCCTACTCCGTATCCCATGTGAGATATCAGCTATGTATATCCCAAACAACACTGGTCCCAGTACCGATCCCTGTAGCACCCCACTCGTCACTTCCCTCGGTGATGAGAGTTCCCTCACTACCACCACCACCATCCTTTGCTGCCTTCCATTCAGCTAGTTGACAATCCATCTGACCATCTTTGTTCCCACCCCTATGTATTCCAGCTCCCCCCCAGCCTCCCATGCAGCACGGAATCAAAGGCCTTGCTGAAGTCCAAATACAGGACATCCACCACATGGCCCCTGTCCAGCTCCCTGGTCACCCAGTCATAATACTCAATTAGTTTTGTCTGGCTGGATCTGCCCAAGACAAACCTGTGTTGTTGGCCGTTCTGGAGACCATTGTCCTCCAAAGAGGTCACTAGCCTCTCTTTTAGGATTTTCTCCATAAGTTTCCCCACAATTGATGTGAGGCTCCCTGGTCTGTAGTTGCCTGGTTCATCCCTAGGGCCACTTTTGTGAATGGACACCACATGTGCCATCCTCCAGTCTTGCTCCCCTCCAGTAAAGGACTGCTTCTGTTATTTGCCCCTCCCCCATAGAGAATTGATTATTTTATTTGCCCAGAGAACTCATTATTTTATTTACCCTCACTCTCTAATAAAGATTTAATAATTTTATTTGCCCCATCAGTAGAGACATGATTATTCTATTTGCTCTTCTCCCTCCAGTAAAGAACTGGTTATTTTGTTTGCCCCCTCCGCAGTAGAGAACTGTTTTTTATTTGCCCCGTAACAGTGCTGTAGCAAGCCAAGACTTTGTAGAATATAACCCTCAGAAAAAAACCTCCAGACAGACAAAGTTCAATGAAACAAAAGGTTATTTTACTTCAGCACTAATCAAGGGTTCAAAGCAGCTTACTTTGACAGAGCAAATACAAAACAAAATACTGCTTAGCTTGGTTTAGCTCTCCAGCTCACAGCAGCCCTTCTCTCTGTCTCTGTCTCTCTCTCTCTCTCTCTCTCTCTCTCTCTCGGTCTCAAACTCCCAAATTCTCCTTCTTGCTCTGTCTGGTTTCCTTTTATGCCTCTCAAGGTGAAGCTCATTTGTGCCCTTCTCTCACAAGGATTTCCAAGCTTACATACAGCCAGTGCATATGGCCTTTAAAGGGCCAGGCCAGATATCAGCTGGGCTGGTCTTGATTCAGCTTGTTCTCCTACTAGTATCTTAGTGCAAAAAGGGACCCTGGTGAAGGTTGTACAGACTCCTTCACAGTCCACTCATCATCCAGTAGAGAACTGACAATTCTATTTGTCATCTCCCACCAATAGAAAACTGATTAATGCATTTGCCCTTTCTCCCCCCAATAGAGAACTGATTATTTTATTTGCCCCTCCAGCAAAGAAATGGTTATTTTATTTACCCCCTCCCCAATACAGAACTGGTTATTTTTATTTGCCCCCTCTCCCTCCATCTCCGGCCAGTTGGTGGGGTCATCATGCCATGTGCTTCTTGTATGGTACCTCTGATCAATAATCCCCCTGCAGAGATGGTCAGATACAGTATCACCCTGTTAGAAACTTGGAGTCAAATAATTTCCTGGTGCTACTGGACATCTTAGGTATGGTGACAGCTTGTGCTGGAGGTGCGGAGTAAGCCATGGAGGGTTACAATATGGCCCTTATGGATGCCTTTGACTCCTTGACACCCAATCATGTCCATCTCTTGATTTCCCACCATAAATCACCATTATTTGGTGAAAGTGCCTAAGCTTTCGGACCAACCAAGTCCTTCCTTGGAAACGTATGCCAGTTATTTAGAAAATCACATACAAGTAACACCCAGATCATGCATAAAAAAACCCTGAAAGAACTCTCATTGGTTTGAAATACTAATTTAAACCATAACTGATGTTTAAATTAGAGGAACCAGATTTCACCAGTTTGCTTGTAGCTGAGAAGCCTTCCAAGGTCAAATGTCAACAGAATAAGATAAGAATCCTTCTAGCAGAAAGTTCCACTGACTTAAAATCTGAGTGACTTCGTGTTATGTGAATACAGTCTTAATGAAAAGCAAGACCTTTGGATTCAATACTCACTTAACTACATGTTAAAATGTGATATTATTGTATGTTAAAAAAAACATATAACAGATTTTTTTTATATATGGCATTAAGTGGGTTTAAAGTAAAGTTTACCTAGTATGAGCAATGGTTTCACACATTTATACAGTATAAAACCTGTCTGGAGACATTTTCCCAACCATACACTCAACCAGTTACTATAGTCCATAAATATTAAGACCTTCAGTGCTGTAACAAGTTTTTATGGATAATTTGGAGGAGGACTTTTTAAGGTACTGTACACACAAACCACTCACTTATTTCCATTACATTGATGATTTGTTTATAATTTGGACAGAGGGCACTGACACACTTAGGGATTTCCATCAGGAACTTACTGTAATAACCTCTAGCCCACCATAACGCTTTCCCTGGAATATTCTGCCACCAGTGTTAATTTTCTGGACACCACTGTCACCATTAAGGATGGAACCTTACATACATGTATTTACAGGAAGCCAACAGACAGACAGAGATACTTACACAGGAATAGTAATCACCCGAGCCACACAAAAAAAATCTGTTATGTACAGTCAAGCACTTCAGTATCACCGTATCTGTTCAAATGAGGAAGACAGAGATACACATTTGGCTATGTTGAAAAAAAACTTTATTGAGCAGGGACACTCTTCCAGAGAAATTGACAGAGCAGTAGAATGTACAACAAAGGTACTGAGAGAACAACTACTTCAGTATAAGAAAAGGACCACTACCAACAGAACACCCTTAGTAGTCATGTATCACCCTGACCTTGAACTTCTACGTAAGATTATTAAGGACCTCCACCCAATATTTAATGAGTATGAGGCCCTAAATTGTATTTTTCAAGAACTACCACTACTATCTTTTAAACAACCACCTAATTTGGCCGACCTGATTGTTAGGAGTAAACTTGCACCAGAACAGAATACCATGACACTAAATGGTACACGACCCTGTGGTCAACCCAGATGCAGGACTTGTGAGCTCATTTCCACTTTGGGTTGTGTGGTTACATCAATCACAGCCTGCTGCTAGCCGAACCCAGGAGGAGAGGGTTACCTCTCTGTAAGTGGGTGCCCCCCCCCCCCAGAACCGCTGACTTCCAGCAAACAGTGGGGTTGAGGCACCAGCTAACTGCTCCTTGCCGGGTGGACCTCCCTCGTGATCAAAAAAAGCCATTCTTCCCCTTCTTCTGAGCAGGAGCTCGTTTGCTGAACTCGACCACCAATTTAAAAAGAAAACTTCCCCTGCTCTTGAGCAGGAGCCCGTTTGCTGTTGTTAACTCGTTTTCCTTTTTTTTCTAAGAAAAGGAAGCCTGGACTTTTGCTCAGCACCTGATCGGATCGGCAAGCTGGAGCGGACAAATTTAAAATTGGAGCTGCCGCATACATGTTCCTATGTGGCTTGTCTGAGCAGAGACCCAGGGACAAATTTAAACTTTCAGCTGCCGCATACCTGTTGTCTGCGGCTTGCTGGAACAGAAAAACAGGGACACATCTAAAGTTGAATTGCTGACTACCTGCTCTGTGTGGCTAGTCAGAGCAGTGAACCAGGGGCAAATTTTCTGCAATTTGGAGCAGCTGGGAGTAACCACACTGTTCTTCTGCTTCCATGGACCAAGGGAGTTTGGGCATGGAATTCAAATACCCTACCTCAGCACCTGATTGGACCTCACCAGTTTGTGATGCTACAGGCCAGGCTTCTACAAAGGTCTGAACAGAGCCCTGCGACTCTCAATCACAGCCTGCTGCTAGCCGAACCCGGGAGGAGAGGGCTACCTCTCTGCAAGTGGGTGCCTCCCCCAGGACCGCTGACTTCCAGCAAACAGTAAGGTTGAGGCACCAGCTAACTGCTCCTTGTGGGGTGCACCTCCCTCGCGATCAAAAAAAGCCATTCTTCCCCTACTTCCAAGCAAGACCTCGTCCACTGAACTTGACCACCAATTTTAAAAAGAAAACTTCCCCTGCTCTTGAGCACAAGCCCATTTGCTGTTGTTATCTAGTTTTCCTTTTTTTTCTAAGAAAAGGAAGCCTGGACTTTTGCTCAGCACCTGATCGGATCGGCAAGTTGGAGCGGACAAATTTAAAATTGGAGCTGCTGCATACCTGTTCCTGTGCGGCTTATCAGAGCAGAGACCCAGGGAAAAATTTTAACTTTCAGCTGCCATGTACCTGTTATTTGTGGCTTGTTGGAACGGAGAAACAGGGACACATCCAAAGTTGAATTGCTGACTACCTGCTCTGTGTAGCTAGTCAGAGTGGTGAACCAGGGGCAAATTTTTCCCCTAGGACCCTCACTGGATATCCTCCAAGGGTTTGAGGATAGCGCGCATGAATGTCTGTAGCCTCAGACCAAAAATTGAAGAGGTACAAGCCTGGCTTGAGCTCTACAAGCTGGACATCCTCGCCATCTCAGGGACCTGGCTTAAGGCACACATCCTTGATCATGAGGTCATGGTCCAAGGATATATCACCTACAGGAAGGATAGGGTGACTAAGAGAGGCAGTGGTGTACTAATCTATGTGAAGGACACCCTTACAGTATGGTGTCACACCTGCTGCTGAACCAAGATAACAGCCTAGACAGTGAATCAATATTCATCCGCATTACCCTGGGTCACACGAAGCACCTCACAATAGGTTGTGTCTACAATTCTCCGAAGACTGCTCTCCAATCCCTGGAGAGTATCACAAAAACTATGGTCAAAGAGGTTTCTACAGAGCTCCTTATCCTGCGAGACTTCAACCTAAGCTGCATCCATGGCCCTAATAAAGCCCTTGCTGCAGTGACCCAAGAGGCAAATCTTGCATAGGTTATCTCAGAACCTACCAGACTAAACCACAAAATGGGGAACCACACCATCCTGGACTGGGCACTGGTGTCAAACCCTCTAAACATCCAGAAAGCCGGCCTAATGACTGATGCACTGAGTGACCACTCCCCTATATTCTGCATCTGGAAGAATAGAGCACCTAAGGTGCAACCTAGGATACTCACCGCCCCTGACTATTCAAACTTCATGGCAGCACAATTCAACGACCACCTCAGTAACCTGGATTGGAGCCCCATCCGGCTCCTCCCAACCTTGGATAAGGCCCTGGAATACTTCTACGACTCACTCACTAAGGTAGCCACACTCTTTGCCCTGCTCAAAACACTCAGATCAAAGGGAAGCTGCTACGAGTGGATCTCCCCAACTGTAAAATCCCTGATGATCAGTCGGGAGAAAGCCTGGAAGAAGTTCAGGCACTCCTCTCTCCCTGCTGATCTCATGGCATACAAATCACTAAGAAACAAATGTAAGAGATCTACCAAACTTGCAAAAAGGGATTATGTCACTCACCTCCAAAAACCAACTTAGGCAACCCCAAGCTTTTTTGGTCTCACATTAACGAGCTGCTAAGGGGTAACTCCAAGACCGAACTAGGCCCTATCGAGGTCAATGATCAGCTTGTGAACGATGGCCCACAAATTTCCTCAGCTATCAATCTCCACTTCACCAACCTCGATGGATACAGATCGGGACCACCCCTCTCAGTGTTGGCACAGAACAAGACTGAGCCCCCTTGCTCAAATAGACCCTTATTTCACCTGAGACTGGTCAAGACAAAAGAGGTCCTAACTCTCCTAAGGGCTCTGAAAGTCAAAGGCTCAGGAGGACCAGATGGGATCAATCCAAGGCTACTAAAGGAAGGAGCCCAATCCCTCGACAGACCCTTGACATGGCTTATTAATAGATCCCTAATTGAAGGAACTGTTCTGGACCAGTGGAAACAGGCAAATGTGGTCCCTATCCATAAGGGTGGTTTGAGAGAACACATAAGCAACTATAGGCCTATCTCCCTGCTCTGTACCCTTGCAAAACTACAAGAAAGGCTAGTAAATGGCCAACTCCATGAATACCTGGAGTTCCATCAGCTCCTAGTCCCCTCCCAGCATGGTTTTCAATGGAACCATGGAACTGACACTGTCCTCATCAACCTCACGGTTGATGTACTCAGAGCAATGGACACTGGGAAGCTGACGGGTGCAGTTTTTATAGATCTGTCCAAGGTATTCGACCTTGTGGTCCATGACCTGCTGCTAATAAAGCTATACAAAATCAGTCTAGACCCTCTTGCCCTCAAGTGGTTTGAGAGCTATCTATCTGGCCGCACACAGAGGGTCATTTGGAAGGGTGCGCTGTCTGACCCACTGCCCATAAAGGAGGGAGTACAGCAGGGCTCAATCCTTGGTCCTCTCCTGTTTTCTCTGTTCACCAATGAACTAAACCTCCACTGTGGGGGTAGCTTGGTTGTTCAATATGTGGACGACACAGCCATCTACCGCTCCTTGGATAATCTGTCAGCGCTAGGTGCTCTCCTCCAAGCAGACCTCATGACCCTTGAGGCCTGGCTAATATCAAACAGAATGGTCCTCAATGCAAGCAAAACAAAAGCCATGCTGTTCGGTCCCAGATCCCTTGGACAAGAAAGGACCAACACCCTACAGCTTCACTCATGTGCTGGCAAAAGCATTGAGGTGGTGGACTCCCTAAAATACCTTGGGCTAACAATTGACCACAGTTTCACCTTCAAGACCCATGTTGACCAAGTAACCAGGACCATCCATGGCATACTTGGGACCTTGTACCTGTTAAAAGACCAGCTTATCCCAGAAACTAGACTCGTAATTGCCTCTAGTGTCCTGCTTTCTACACTTACCTATGCTGCCCCAATATTACAGGGCCTGTCCAAGCAGGAGTTCAACTGGCAACAGATTCTGTACAACAAGGTAGCTTGGTTCACAACTCATAGTCACTCTAGAAGCCACCACTGTGATACGTTGGCCCAACTGCAGTGGCCGTCATTCGCTTCTCGGCTACAGTACCCCCTGCTCTGTCTGGCATTTAAGTTACTCAGCCTGGCAGCTCCTCCCAGCCTAGAAGGAATGATCACTGCCAAACACAACCCTCGGAGGCTTAGGACCTCAGGTCAGACTCTGCTGGAAATTCCTAGGGTTAGGACTAACACAGGCAGCAAATCCTTCTCCTACATTGCCCCCCACCTGTGGAACAAACTTCCACCATCAGTACAGGAAGCCCCTTCTCTTCTGAACTTTTGTACTCGGCTCAAGGCCCACATGACTGAGACAACCATCTGTCACCATCACGGCACCTGATAGCCCTCCCCCCCCCACAAACCAGTGCCAGCCCTATCACTTGTTCACCACTGTTCGCCACATGCCTTATGTCACACTGATAGACCTCAAGGCTAGGTTTTTATCATACAATTCCCAGCTTGCTTATCTAAATGACTTTGAAAAATTGTTATTGGTGTGTAACCTGTTTAATTATCTGCACTTACTTTGTAACCAATTGCATCTGCTTCTCACCCTGTAATGTTATCTCCGGGTCGGCCTTAAAAAGGGACCTTCAGGGCCCAGTGGGCCTACCCAGTTATCAAAATTTAATAAATAAATAAATAAATACATCACAAAACAGACAATTCAGGATGCAGGGGAACTATACATGTACATCAAGTAATGTTGTTTATTTCATTCAATGCAAGAGATGTTCTCAAACAGGGTATGTGGGAGAGACAAAGCAACCACTCCACACTAGAATTAACTCACACAGACATACTATTAATCTGAAGATGACTGAAAAACCAGTGGGGCAGCACTTCTCTCAGGCTGACCACTCAATCTCTGATATGTCAGTAATGGTCTTAAGAGGACATTTCAAAAGCACACAACAGAGACGAGCTTCTGAGATCAGGCTTATTTTACTTCTCAATAGGGTGGAAGATGGCATGAACATTGATTTGGGGTTTATGTCACATTATCCTACTCAATCTTAAATAGACCTTTGCTTCAAAGGAGGGACATATAATAGAACTTCAGTGTCTCTTTGTTTTTTTTTTTTGTTTTAATATTTATAGAGTCCCTTTTAACTGGTTATCAATACGTTTTTTGTTTTTTCCCACCAAAGAACTATGTGCCTGTTTGTGTGGGGGGGGTAGGGGTACTAGGATTACGAGGAAGTATAGGACAAAAGGGAGCTATTTGCTCATTTGTATTGTCCCCCGCACCTGCGGGCATCATCAAACCACTTTTCCCTTTGAATAATACTGTTTATCTAATAGATATTTAAACCTGTTCATCCCTTCAGCTTCCACTATTGTTCTCAAAAGTCTGTTCCAGGTCTTCACACTTCTAATAGTAAAGAAGTTATCTCTCTTCTTGGTATTTACTCGGGGTGTAACCAATTTTTTACCATGTGATCTGAGGCTGCTCCAATTTTTACTAACCTCCAGTCCACATTGTGTCATTAGGTCTGATGATTGCAATAATTTATATAAAAATAATAAATCTCCTCTCAGTCTTCTTTGTTCAAGAGAATGCAACCCAGTTTTTCTAAGTCTATGATCATAAGAAAAATCTTCTAGGTGAGGGATTAATTTGGTTACCAAACGTTGTACCCCTTCAATCATTTTAATGTCTTTCATATGATAAGGAGACCAGAAGGGTGACCCATAGTCTAATAAGGGCATAATAAAGGCCTTATACAAGGGAATAATACACTGTTCTGTCTTACAGATAAAAGTTCTTTTGATTCTTTTAATGAGACCTCTTGCCTTAAAGAACACCTGGCAACAATGTTCTGAAAATGATAAGGAGTTGTTTATTGAAATCCCTAAGTCTCGTTCTGATGTAGCCATGCATAAAACCTCATTTACTAGAATATATTTATATTTTAGATTTTTCAATCCATAGTGTAGGACTACACATTTCTCCACGTTGAACTGCATCCCATTAAGTACTGCCCATTCCATGAGTTTGTTTAAATCATTTACTAAAGTTAGATGTTTGTTAAATGTATCGACATCACCACCCAATTTTAAATCATCAGCAAATTTTATCAATTTATTACTGATATTCTGTTGGATATAGCTAATATAAATTCTAAAGAGGACAGGGCCCAATACCGACCCTTGCGAGACCCCACTAGTGACCACCTTACTCTCAGATAGCATGTTATTGAGTCAAACTGTCTGGAATCGTTCGAATAACCAGTCATTTACCCATCTTATTAAAGGACTACTAAAACCCAATTTACATAGTTTACCAACTAATTTTGCATGAGGAACCTTATCAAAGGCTTTTGAAAAGTCTAACAAAATAACATCAGATGCACCTCTCCTATCCAAACTACCTCTTATACTTTCATAAAATGGCAACAAATTTGTTGTACATGACCTCCCCTTTTGGAATCCATGTTGCATATTGTCATTAATGTTTAGTGCAATTATTTCTTGTTCCAAAAGATTTTTAGTTAATCGTTCCATAATTTTACAAGGGATGGATGTTAAACTAATTGGTCTAAAGTTTTCCAAATTAGTTTTGGACCCTTTTTTATAAATTGGAGTCACTATAGACATTTTCCAATCCATTGGCACAATTCCACTGTCCAGTGATTTATTAAGGGGGATGAAAAAATGTTGAAAGAATTTGTTGATTACTTACTTGGGACAAATGAACATTTAAAATTTTCATACTGTGTTAGCGAGGCATCTGTAAATTACTTGGATTTACAGATCATCCGGGATAAAGAAGGACAGGTTAAAACTAACATTTTCCGGAAACCCACAGATGGTAATACTGTATTATTCGCCACCAGTTGCCATCCAACACACACGATAGAAAATATCCCCAAAGGACAGTTCCTCTGATTAAAATGGAACTGTAGTAAACAAACTGATTTTGAAATAGCAGCAGCTGCCTTAAAAAAACCAACTTGGGAATAGGGGTTATTCAAACAACACTATAGATAAAGGTTATGAGGCAGCAGCTGAAATAGATAGGAAGACATTGTTGGTCGATACAAATGAGACGTCAGATAAAAATCTAAGATTTTACTTTGTGACTACCTATAGTTCCCAGAGCCATGAGATAACACAAATTATTAGAAAACATTGGCAAGTGCTTACGGCAGAACCAGGTTTACATGAAGTTTGTACACAGCCCCCTATTTTTACTTATCGGCATGCACCTACATTGAAAGACTCCTTAGTGAGAAGTCATTTTACACACACAATGATTCACACCAATAGCTGGCTAGGTGGTTATACTGGTTGTGTGCAGTGTAAAAATTGTTGCGCTTGCATTCATATCTTGAATGAAAAGAATTTTAGTGTCAACAATCGACAGAAAAAAGTTTTTGATATTAGACAATTGATTTCGTGTAACACTCAGGGGGTTATTTACTTGGCGATATGTAATTGCGGTGCATTTTATGTTGGTAAAACAGAACGAGCATTTAAAATTAGAGTTTTAGAACATGTTCGTGCCATCAATAAAAATTATTTGACCTATGCCACAGCAGCACATATCTTTGAAAATAGAGAAACCCTAGAGTCACATCAATTTAAGTTTTTAGGCATTGAAAAAGTCTTCCATGACTCGAGAGGCGGTAATTACCGCAATAAAATTCTGAGAAAGGAGAATGAATGGATTTTACGTTTGAATGCATACAAAACACCAGGCATCAATGCACATTTAGAATTAAAACCGTATTTGGAATATAGATAATATTATGTGGTATTATTGATATGTTAGTATTTATGTATTTAATTTTGTTCAAGTAATGGGTTTTATATAACCAATGTTTTATTCTGTGTCTTTATCTTTAAATTTTGAGGATGGTTTTAAAGATGATGGTGGTCATTTGTGAGTAACCAATAGTTTTGTATTTCATCACTATGATGCAATAACTGTTTTGATATATAAGTAAGTTGTTCTCATTGTGTTTTTAGCCTTTGATAAAGTACTATTTGTCCGAAATGCGTCAGGCGTTATTTTGGTGCAATAAAATTTAATTAAGAAGCTCTGGGTCCGGTTATTATTGGGGTAAGTGTGTGCTTCAGCTTATTGACATTAACTTATTAAATATTATTGTCAATAGAACATCAAGTACATGTACTCCCGATAAGAGTAGCTTGGGATGGCTATTATCCGGACCTAATGAAGTAGTGATATTAACATTCTGTAGTTCCAGTCTCACGTCAGCTTCTGTAAAAAATAAATTATTTTTTATTTCACCAAGGGCTATTGGTTCATTTAATTTGGGACTGAACACTGAGGAAAAATAATTATTAAAACAGTTTGCTATTTCAACCAGATCAGTAATGTTATTACCATTTACTGTTACTCGATCCAAAATATTGGATGGTGAGTTTTTTGCATTAAAATATGAGTATAACATTTTAATATCTCTACTATGGGCTATTTTAAATTCCATGCTGCATCTTGCTCTTCTAATCATTTTTTTTTCAGTTCTTTCTGTTTAGTTATAGATATTTAATCTTATTTGCATGGGAGGGATTGCTTTTTGAATTTCCTATAAGCTCTTAATTTATTTTTAAGTGCTTTCCTAATATCATTCAACATCCAATTAGGTATCTTACCCACTTTATTATATTTATTAGTTAATGGTACAAACTTGTCAACAGCCCAATTTATTATATTTTTTTAAATATTTCCATGCCTCTTCACTTCCTAAATCAAGTTAAGGTGTTTCTCCAATCTAAATCTAAAATAGTTAATAACCAATGCCAAGTTGGTCTCATTATATTTTCTTATTTTGGTTTTAACGTTCCCAGAAGTAGAAACTATACAGCCCAGGGACCAAGTAATCATATTGTGATCACCATTCCCTAAAGGTGGTATGATTGTAACATTACTAATAATATGACCAACATTAGTTAAGATTAAGTCCAAAGTATTGGGGCCTCTAGTGGGCTTCATAACTAGTTGCTCACAATTACAACTAATACTGGTATCTAAAAAAGGGTTTCAATTTCAGATTTAGTTCTTAGATAATTCCAATCAATACCTGGAAAATTAAAATCTCCTGTTATTATAACATTTCCCTGTGCTGATACTACATTAATTTTGGAGCATAAAGCAGTTGTATCACTATAATCACAGTTTGGAGGCCTGTAACAGTTCCCCAGAATAATTGGAGAATGACCTTGTGGTTCCAATTTGACCCAAATAGTTTCCACACTACTAATTGTTTGTTGTGACTGTTGAATTTGGTGTGATGAAAGTATATCTGAGACATAATACAGACTCCTCCTCCAATTCTCCCCTTTCTATTTATATTATATAACTTAAATCCTACAATGTCTTTAATCCAAGCTAAAGTATCATCCCACCAAGTTTCTGTTATGGCTACCACATGCAAGTCAAGATGCTTTATTAATATTTCCAGTTCACTCTTCTTGACAACATTAAAACACCTGGCATTGATTAATATAAAGTTATAAGTACCAAACGTATGTTGTAAGGGGATTTTATCAATATTTATGTCTATATCTAATCCTTTTGATGCCAGCCCTCCCCCCAATATATCTGGTTTTAAGAAGTTTTAATATGATGCGCAATTTTCTTCCCCAACAGGCTACTTCCACTTTTACTCAGATGTAGGCCATCCCAGCAATATAACTTGTAATGACAGTCAAAATTTTCCCAATGGGTTAAACAATTGAATCCACTAGTCAAAACCATGCTCTGAGCCAATTATTCAATGCCTTGATCTTATTATTTAGTGAAAATGAGGCTCGAGGAATAGGAAGTACCTCAGAAAAGGTAATTTCACAACCTTTATCTAGAAGACATTTGCCCAGTGTTTCAAAATATTTTTTAATATCCTCCAAATCATCTTGATTTATATTGTTTGAGCCTATGTGTATAATCACTAATGATCTAGTTCCTGCATTCTTTAGGATTATATCAATCATATTTATCAAATCAGATATTATTGCCCCCCTATAACTGGAACATGTCCTATTAGCCTTATCAGGATTGCAAACTAGCCTATCTATATGTTTAATTAAAGAGTCCCTTAATACAAAAATCTGGTAGTTTTTTTTTCCTGTGGTCGGGGGGTTCTGTGGGTGTGGTGGGTGTGGGTGTGGGGGGTTGTGGTTAGTGGTGGGCAAAGTGGGCTCAATCCACTCTGTGAAGTGATTCGTAGAGTAAAGGTAGATTCACAGAGTCCTCCGCAACATGAAGAGTAGTACTTCGTGTTATAATGAGACAAAGTGAAGTAAATGTGGTTAAAGCAGACACTGTACATAAGCTTGAATGGTGATACCAAACTGGAAAAAGGTAAGAATTTTAATCTGGAGGTCTTTATTATAGTTTTTAAGGGTTCATTTCTGTACACATGGTTAGGTGCCCATAGGCAAAGATATCTGGCCCCCCGAAGACAGAATATTCTGAGCCTGTGCATTGGGTATCCTAGCAAGAGGGTCACAGTTTGAATCCCTCCAAGACTTGAGACCAAAGGTTGATTCAAACCCACAAAAACAGACAGGAGGGTTACCCTGTTTCTGTAAACTGTTCACAAGACTGTGCTCGGAGGTTGGCACTTTGGGAGTAGAGGGCTGACCTGCTGAGTGGGTTTGTGACAGATTGGTTGGCAACAGTGTCATAATTTTGGTATTACAAGCTTTTATTGTTCAGTGGGTCAACTTGAGACCATAAGCTCACTTGCAAAGAAAGAAAAAGGCAGCATTTTATTTTAAAAAGGAAACAGAACTATATCACTTGGTGTACAGTCAAGTTCCTACCCATTTTATTTTTTTTTCCTAAAGTGCAAGTCAGAGTAGCAGTAGTGAGGGAAGATGGCGTCCAACTACAGCAGGCACACTGTAGACTACTTAAGGCAGTTGTACGGGGATAGAGGAGTCCTGTTCAAGGTGAAAGCCAGCAAACAGAACCTCATAGATGCCCTGATGTCAGCAGATACCCAGAGCAGTGAGTCACAGACCATGACTGAAAAGGACCAGACCTCAAGTGTGGCAGGGCTAGCGGCCAGTGCAGTGTCCAGATCCAATAAGGAGGGCAACAGGGCTACTGTCAGTGAAGGGCCACAGAAGCAGGGGAAGGTCACCAGTATCCTGGATCCAGAAGTACTCAGGCTGCAAACTGAGTTGTGCAGGATGGAGCTGGAGTTCCAGAGAGAGAGAGGGACTGTGAACGCCATGAGGAAGAGTGAGAACAGAGAGACACAGACCATGAGGAGTATGAGCACCAGCGAGCTGCAGAGGAGAAGAGGGAGTGAGAATGATGAGATGCAGACCATGAGGAGCATGAGCACCAGTGAGCTGCAGAGGAGAAGCAAGAGTAAGAACGCCGAGATGCAGACTGTGAGGAGCAGGAGCGCCAGAGGCAACACAAACTGGAGAAGCTATGAGTCTGACCAGTGGCACCAGAGCAGGCAAGTGGCTTGGGTTTAACTGGGACTACAAGACTGGATTACAAATTAAATTCCAAATTAATAGCCAAATTTAAAGAGGAGGAGGATATGGATGCCTTTTTAAATTCTTTTGAAAAAGTTTGTATTCAGGCTAAAATTCCTAGAGAGTCCTGGAGCTTCCAGCTATCCCCGCTACATACTGGGAAAGCTCAGGATGCATTGGGTCAAATGGACAATGAGGACATTAATGATTACAGCAAACTTAAAGCTGCACTGTTAAAGAAGTTTGAATTAACTGCTGAATCATACAGAGCTAAATTCCGTAAGCTCAGGAGAAGCCCTGATATGATCTACAAGGAGCTACCCATGAAACAACGTCAGTTTTTAAAACATTGGTGGGAAGGAATTGAGGCAAACTCTGTTGATAAAATTGAAAATATGATTTTATTAGAATAGTTTTATTGGGCATGCCCAGCAGAGCTAAAAACCTGGCTAGAGGACCAAGATTCCAAAACTGTGCAAGAAGCTACTGAACTCTTGGACCGCTATGCCAAGAGCAGACCTGCTCTGAGAGAGAATGGGGTGGGCATGGCAGTGCAGAAAGGGAAAAGCACGCCTTCAGGGCAGCTAAAATCCTCACTGCCTCCACCAAAACCAGTTAGCCCCAGGTTTCAGAGAAAAGATTTCTCTGAGAGAAGAAATGAATGTTGGTTGTGTAAAGAAACTGGGCATATTGCCAGACAGTGTCCCAAAAAGGTGAGAAATACACAGCAGGGTGCTAGAAAGGAAGTGGGTTGTTTGTGTGTCCCTGGAAGCATGCCAGTGAACATGAGGGAATGCATGCACCCAGTCATAGTGAATGGTGTACAGACGCAAGGCTTAAGGGACACAGGGGCATCCCTGACCTTGATAAAGGGGGATCTGGTACAGCCTGGTCAGCTTATACCCAATAAATACGTCACTGTACAGGACTTTGAGGGTGAGGAGAAAACATTTCCCCTCACTAGTGTTCTCCTAGACTGGGGTGAAACAGGGGGAACTGTGCAACAGGTGGCTGTAGCCAAAACCTTAGCAGTGGTTGTGATCCTGGGCAACAATCTCAAACAAGGAATGGTATGTGCAGTTACCCATAGCCAAGCAGCATGGGAAAATTGTAGTTACCTTAACCCCACAGAAGCCATTGTGGAAACCACTGAGAGGCCGGTTCCCCAGCCTGTGTCTCCAGATGGGGAGACTAATGAAAACGGGGTAGAAATTTCCCCAGTAGCAAGTAACCACACAGCTACAGAGAATTACTCTGAAGAGGGAGGGGTGACCCATTGTCAGAGGGTTGGGATTGACAGTGATCCTGAGTGCCCTGATGCTAATGCTAGGGACCTTAGTTTAGCGACTGAAGGGAACCTGTCCCATGCCTTGGGAATGTGTGAGGGGTTTGCAGCTGCTTAGAGAGGAGACCCTGGTTTAGAGAAGCTAAGGGCTTGGGCAGACTCAGATGGCACACAGGGAAGGGATGGCAGACATAAGGTTTATTGGTAAAATGGACTTATGTATACTCAGGCAGCACAGACAGAGGGAGGGATGCTAGGCAGGTAGCTTGTCGTTCCCCAGGAGTATTGTGAGGAGTTGCTCAAGATTGCACATGATATTCCCTTGTCTGGTCATCTGAGAATCATGCGCATGATGCAGTGGTTGGCCCAGAATTTCTATTGGCCTAACTTCACATAGCAGGTGAAGGAGTATTGGAGGTCTTGTCACCGGTGCCAAGAAATAGGGAAGACGGGCAAGAAAACCCGAGCCACTCTGATTCCATTGCCTATAGTGGAGGAGCCATTCCAGAGGGTGGGAATGGATACTGTGGGGCCTTTAAATACCCCCAGCTCCTCAGGGAAGAGATTCATCCTGACTATGGTGGATCATGCCACCCAGTACCCAGAGGCAGTCACCCTATCCTCACTGAGGACAAACAAAGTGGCAGATGCTTTACTTGGGATTTTCTCCCATGTTGGGTTTCTGCAGGGGGTTATTACCAATCTAGAGAGTTCCTTCATGTCGGACCTGATGAAATGTTTATGGGAGAAGTGTGGGGTGGTGCAGAGATGCACGACACCATATCACCCACAAGCCAATGGGCTTGTGGAAAGATTCAATGGTACCCTGAAGTCAATGCTCCAGATGTTTGCTGAACAGCATGGGAGGGACTGGGAGAAATACCTTCCCCACCTGTTGTTTGCATACAGGGAGGTACCCCAAGGGTCGACAGGATTTTCCCCCTTCAAACTCTTATATGGATGTCGGGTACATGGGCCCCTAGACTTGATCCGGGAGGACTGGGAAGGCAAGCACGCCACCCAGAGAACTCCCATTGTGGATTACATCCTTAGGTTTAGGGGAAGGCTGAAGGAGCTTATGGGGACAGCCCAGAGCAACCTGGCAGCTGCCCAACAGAAACAAAAAGTGTGGTATGGCCGCAGAGCCAGAGCTCACTCGTACATGGTGGGTCAGGAAGTCATGGTCCTTATTCAGGTCTGGAAAGGCAAGCTGCAGGCTGAGTGGGCAGGACCATACAAAGTGGTTAGGAAGATAAATTACGTGAACTACATTGTGGAGTTACCTGACCGAAGACAGACAGAAAGGATGTACCATGTCAACATGATGAAGCCATGTGCAAACAGGGCTGACATGGTGTTTGTAGTGTGTAGTCATGGGGAAGGGATGAATGAAGGAGACCCCCTTCTGGATTGGCTGGAAGAAATTAAGTGGGAGTCCTCTGTGGAGGCAGCAAACTTGTCTCCCCAGCTGGCCCTGGACCAGATCCAGAAAGTAAGGGAGGTTTTAGCAGACTTTGCCCCATTGTTTAGCACCAAGCCTGGATTAACCGCCTTAGTGACGCACGATGTGGAGACAGGGACACAGATGCCCATACAGCGGACAGCATATCAGGTGTCAGAGGCTGTTCAAAGGACATTAGGAGGGAAGTGGAGGAGATGCTGGATTTAGGAGTAATCCAGAGATCCCACAGCCCCTGAGCCTCACCCATAGTCCTTGTGCCTAAGCCAGATGGCTCTACTCATTTCTGTGTGGACTATCATGGACTGAATGCAGTCATAAAGTCAGACACCCACCCAATGCCCCGGACGGACAAACTCCTGGACAAGTTGGGGGGGCGACCTACCTTATGACGATTGACCTGACAAACAGATATTGACAGGTAGAGCTGACAGACAGAGCTAGGGAGAGGTCGGCCTTCATCACTCCGATAGGCTTATTTGAGTTTAAAGTAATGTCTTTCAGAATGAAGAATGCCCCGGCCACTTTCCAAAGGTTGGTGAACCAGGTGTTAAATGGTGCTGAGGAGTATGCCGTGGCATACAGGGATGACATTGCCATCTTTAGTACCAGCTGGGAGAACACCTATCCTACCTTAGGGAAGTGCAGGATACAGAAGGCTGGGCTCACTGTCAAAGCCAGAAAGTGCCAGGTGGCCATGGGAGAAGTGGCATACCTCAGGCATGTGGTAGGCTGGGGACAGCTCCATCCTAACCAAATAAAGATAGAGGTAATCCAGGCATGACCCAGACCAGAAACACAGAAGCAGGTCAGGAGTTTTCTAGGAACAGTAGGGTACTACAGAAAATTTGTACCCAATTGCAGTGCCCTGGCGGCTCCCCTATCTGACCTGACAAAGAAAAGGATGCCCAAGAAAATTACCTGGGACTCAGCCTGTGAGAAAGCCTTTATCAGATTAAAGGAGGCACTGTGCAGTGCTCCTGTTTTGACAAGTTCTGACTATAGCAAAACCTTTGTAGTTCAGACTGATGCCTCAGACGTGGATATTGGGGCAGTACTGAGTCAGACATCCAGCCAAGGGACAGATCATCCAGTAGTGTACCTGAGTAGGAAGTTACTTCCCTGGGAACAAGCATACTCCACTGTGGAAAAAGAATGTCTTGCCATAGTGTGGGCCCTAAAGGAGTTGGAGCCATACTTGTATGGGCAGCATTTTGTGGTGCAGACTGACCACAACCCCCTGATTTGGCTGACACAGATGGGAAAGAACAATGGTAGATTGCTAAGATGGAGTCTTGCTTTGCAAGGGTATGATATGACAATATTACATAGGGCTGGAGCCAAAAATCAGAACTCAAATGGGCTGTCTAGGGTCTATGAGAAGTGAATTGATTTGGGAAGCTCATCCCATGCAGGGGATAGAGCCCCCAAATTCAGTCTAGGTGGGAAGGAATTGTGACACTTGGACAGCTGGTTCTGATCGCTGTATAATTTTTTGTAATATAAAAATGTGTTATGGACTGTCTGTCAGGAGAAATGTTGAAACAGCATGTGAGTATGACACACACGCACACAAGTTTTAGATACAAGGTGTTACCTGGAAGGCCAGAAGCTAATTACAGACTTTAACTAAGTTAATTATAGCTGCAGTTGCTAAGAGAGAAAATCATAAACTTTTATAATGCTTACAGGATGAAGAGCAGGTTGTAACGTATTAGTGCGAAGTTATAAAAGATGCTTTGATGTCTGTGTGAGAGAGGATGCTGCTCTGGCATGAAAGAAGAACATGACAAAAGGAAAGACTTAATTGGGGGAGTCACATGGGGAAAGGAGTTTCTGCTGACGTAACCTTAATTAAGCTACCTTCTAATATGATAAAATATCCTGGGTGTATGATTTTTCATAACCAGAGGAGGAGCTAGGTGACGTCACGCAAAGGGGTGGGCAAAGCCAGCTTTTAAACAGAATTCTGTTCTCTTTCAGAGTCTTCTATCTAGACTCTGACAAAGAAACATCTTTGAGCACTTTAAGCAGGTATTTAGAGACAGAGACAAATCTAAGTACTGTAGTAGGAATTGCACTGTTAAAACCTTACTCTTTTAAAAGATTGTATGGTTCTTGTGATAATAGTTCTGTATTTTATGTTTTACATATTTTTTTAACTATTTTAGTAAAACTCTACTTTTAGAGCCTACTTGGTCTGTCTTTGATTTCTTTCCTTTACAAGTGAAGTATATATGGTTAAAGCAGACACTGTACATAAGCTTGAATGGTGATACCAAACTGGAAAAAGGTAAGCATTTTAATCTGGAGGTCTTTATTATAGTTTTTAAGGGTTCATTTCTGTACACCTGGTTAGGTGCCCATAGGCAAAGATATCTGGCCCCCAAGACAGAATTATCTGAGCCTGTGCATTGGGTATGCTAGCAAGAGGTTCACAGTTTGAATCCCTCCAAGACTTGAGACCAAAGGTTGATTCAAGCCCACAAAAACAGACAGGAGGGTTACCCTGTTTCTGTTAGCTGTTCACAAGACTGCGCTCGGAGGTTGGCACTTTGGGAGTAGAGGGCTGACGTGCTGAGTGGGTTTGTGACAGTAGTATGAGTATTGGTGCCTCAAGTTCGAATTCTGACCAGTGTACCGTATCCAAAAATATAGAGTGTGAAGCAGTGTAAGTGAGTGACAGCGTAGATTATGTCATACTTCCCAGTAACATCCCAGTAATTGAACCTGAGGATTCTGATAATCATGTCAACGATAGCATACAATGTGATATTTCGTCCACCGTGGTGGTTAATGTCATGCATTTTCCATGCTGTGATTCACAGTGTGGTGAAAAAATATCAGGTGATGGTGGTGTAGATGATGATGATGAACGTGATGATGATGATGATGTTGCTGTTGTTGCAACATGCAGTCCACATGCCAGCATCCAAGCAGAAGATGTGGATGTATGTGATGTTGGTGAATATGATGATGATGTAATTGACCCCAGTTGGGAACCAGAGAAAAGGAAATTCAAGGTGGCTCTGTATGAGTCTGTTTGCAGTAATCCCCCCCATAAAAACTTGTGATTTACCAGTTTCCAGTTGATTATGATGACCCAGTAATAATGATAGTTAGTCGTAGTGGTCAGTTGCAGTTCAGGTGTGCAGTGCCCGAAACATCACGCGCCCCCACTTCAGTGCTTAAAAGAACGGAGTTAAATAAGCAGTATCATGGACATGTTAAAAGTTGAGCATCACAATCCCTTGTTTGGGATTTTTTTGTTCAAGATGCAAATGATGAGTCAGTTGCAATCTGCAGGTTTGCCATGTGTATGTGAGTCGAGGTAAAAGGGAGCCATCTGGGCACAAGAGGACAGGATACGCATCTTAAGAATAGGCACATGGCACTGTGGACCCAGCACAAGATGGCAGCTAATACCACAGTAAGGCTTTCACCCTCGTCAGCAATCATAACGAGCATGTTATCCCCTTCCATGACTGTTAAGTCCAGTAGGAAATTAAATGTGTGCAGTAGTGAGGTAATAAAAGCAGAGGATTACTACAGGCATGATGAGGTGGAGGAGCATTATGACTTTGAAATGTTGTCCAGTGCTGGTGAGAGTAGCAGTTTTGGTGGTGGTGAATGCAGTATGCCTAGTGCAAGTGGTGCATCAACCCCAGTTGGCAAATCAGGCAAAATAACTGCATTTCTGGGTTTGTCATCATCACCTGTGCAACCGTCTTCATCAAACGTCCACACTCCACCCACTGCCAATGCCATTCATCACAGAGCACAACCATTTGTCATCACACCCCGTGTAAAATGTTTAAGTCAGCCCACGTTACAAAGTGTTTTTGCGTATAAGCTGAAGTACCCTCCCAGTCATGCAGTGTCATGTGAACTTAATGCTGCTGTACCTGAAATGCTGGCAATTGATCTTTTGCCCTTCTCCTTTGTGGAGAATTCTAGGTTCTGGCAGTTTGCTGCATGTGCCTGTCCAAAATGAAAAGTCCCATCCAGAACATACTTTTCTACCTGTGCTGTCCCCAAGTTGTTCCGTACTGTGTCTGACTCAGTAAGACATGCCCTTCAACATTCCTCCTCCCCAGTCATCCATTTAAGTATGGATATGTGGACAAGTGGCAAAACAGCGGGGAGTTCATATTTGTGTATAACTGCACACTGGGCACAGGTGCCGGGGGTTGTTTGTTATGTTGGTAGTGTGAATAATCAGTACAGTAAGGTGGATTGTCGCAGTAGCAATGTTCCAGGAATTCTACAGCATGCAACGATTGCTATGCTCAATGTGACCTGTTCACACACTGGTGAGAACATGTTGAACATGGCACTGACTAAAATTGACAAGTGGCTGAACCCCCTGTCCCTAAGAGCTGGGTTCATAGGAAGTGACAATGGGTCAAATGTGGTGAAATGCATCACGAATGCTGTTTTTTTTGTGTGTGTTCCATGCATGGCCCATTGTTTAAATCTTGTGGTGCAGGAGTTTCTGCAGCACCCTGATGTAAAGGAAATGCTGACCATTGCACAATGTATCTGCTCTCACTTTTCACAATCTGGAAAGGCCCCTGACCAACTGCGGCAGTAGCAGATACAAAACAGCCTGCCTCAGCACCGCTTGAAGCTGGAAGTTGTCACCTGATGGAACTCCACTTTATACATGGCAGAGAGGATGTATGAACAATACAAAGCCATCTCAGGATATCTTGTGATGCACACTAGCCATGTCAGTTCCAGGGTCTCCATGTCTATGACGACTAAACAGTGGCGCCTCATGGAATCTGTGACAACAATTTTGTGGCCTTTTGAACATGCCACACAGGCAGTGAGTGGTGAGTTTGCCTCCATTAGCCAATCAATTCCACTGCTGCTGGTGCTGAGGCAGACATTGGTGAATGTACAGCATGGCCTTGATGTTGCTGGAGACTGGTAGCAGTATGTTGCTGCAACACATGCTGACAGTATTCGACCAGAATCGTCACACTGTGAGCATTCAGTGTAGTGACAACTTTGCCATAGCAACAATGCTGGACCCACGATACAAACGTGGAATTGCAACAGTACTGGAGAGAGGGCCTGAACAGGTAAAAAATATCAGTGTTAAACTGGTGCGCTTGGTTCATGGGGCACAGGAGTCACATGCCAAGGTTAGCAAATCTCAGCAACATAATCCAGCTGAAGGTGTACCTGGAGGACCATCAAGCATATCCTACAAAGGGAAGGGGACTGCAGTTCCAGGTGGTCATCCAAAGTGGCTGGTGTCAACCATCTTTGGGAGTCTTTGTCTGAAGTGGGGATTTGTGAAATAAATGATTCAGGAGAAGAGGATGATGCATCAACCACTGGACTTAAGTGCGGCATAGAGAATGGTTGAGTCATATTTGTCTGAAAACAGGCATCTGACAATAACTGAAGATCCTCTTTTGTACTGGAGTGGAAAGGTCAGTGAATAGCCAGAGCTGACTGCAGTGGCACTGAAGTACCTCACATGCCCACCATCCAGTGTAAGCGTTGAGAGGGTATTCAGCTCAGCAGGTGCAATAGTCAGGGACTGTCAGACAAACCTGTCTCCTGCAAATGTTAGTTTGCTAACATTCATTAAAATGAATGAGAGGCACATACCAGCACAGACTGCAACCTCAGTATTCATACCTCGGCCTATTCATGGTGGTTTTGGTGATGTGGAAATGGATCATACTGGTGGCACTGGCAGTGGCAGCATGGGACAGCCCACCACTGACATAGATGATGACACAATAGAGAAAGAATTTCCCAGTGGTCAGACTTCAGACATAGATGACTGTGAGGGCAGCTTTCTTTATGAGAATGATGATGTGGTTAATGTTGGCAGGTGTTAACTGAAGTTGTTAAAAGGCGGTGTGCCCCCCCAAACGACCACCACCACAGGGACTGATGTTAGCCACTGCCACCACTGAGCATGAGTCTGTCTGCCCCAAACCACCACCACCGGGACTGATGTTAGCCTCTGCCACCACTGAGTATGAATCTGTACACTCCCGGTCTACCACCACCACCACTGGGACTGATGTTAGCCACTGCCACTACTAAGCATGAGTCTGTCCGCCCCCGGTCCACCACCACTGGGACTGATGTTAGCCACTGCCACCACTGAGCATGAGTCTGTATGCCCCCGGTCCACCACCACCACTGGGACTGATGTTAGCCACTGCCACCACTAAGCATGAGTCTGTCCACCCCCGGTCCATTATCACTGGGACTGATGTTAGCCACTGCCACCACTGAGTATGAGTCTGTATGCCTCCGGTCCACCACCTCCACCAGGACTGATGTTAGCCACTGCCACCACTGAGTATGAGTCTGTACGCTCCTGGTCCACCACTACCACCACTGGGACTGATGTTAGCCACTGCCACCACTGAGCATGAGTCTGTCCGCCCCCGAACCACCACCACTGAGACTGATGTTAGCCACTGCCACCACCACCAGATGCAGGAAGATATAACAGAGAATGTCATCATGTGCCGTAGCTGTCACCACCAGCACCCACCACCAGTATCATTCAGACAATGTTTCCTCATTACATTTACATTTACCATGCCAAGGCAGAGGGAATCGAACAGGAGACCACATCCATCAGCCACAGGCACAAAGTTTCTTAATATTTAAACCATAAAGTGAGTACTGTATGTGTACTCATGTTTGTTGTGCTATTTAACTTCCTTTAGTTGTATGTTTTGTTTTCTGCAGCTTTTCAGAGCTGCAATGGTCAAACACATACGGTACACTTATTTTGTTTTTTTTTTTTACAGGTTAACAAAAAAACTCTCCTTCGCTGAAACTCGGTAGGAATGGTACTGCAGCTGTACCGTACAGAGGAACCTATGGAATATCCATTTGAAATCCATTCTGGTAAGTATGAAGATTTTATTTCATCCGTTTCATTGTTTTGGAAAGACTGCAGCAAATGCGACTGAGTATGATTCATAAACTAGGTGATATGTGTACATCACCAAAACAATTTCTGTAACATATCATTTATGCACTGTATTCTGAACTTGCAGCTGTGCAGCCCTGACCATGACAGTGTTGAAAAAGTTGCACACAGGTTATGTTTCTTGACGAGATGTGGTTTTGAAATGTAACTTGACTTGATATTGAGAACCAGAGACACATTACAATCAAGTTGTAAGAAGTTATTCATTTCTTTTTTAAGGAAACTTCCAGATGCTTTGTTGTTCTGTCACAGTGGCCTTATCCAAACAAGTTCTTCAACATCAGGCCACCGCCACCCCCCCCAGGCTGGGGCACACATGCAACACGTAGAAGTCATTTCATTAGATGACCATGACCATCATTAACAACCAGACTCAGGAAGGATGCAGATGAAATCTGTGAAGAAGTAACCAAATAAGAAACCATTACAGACAAACCTGCAAATATGCTTCCCCCCACCCACCAAAAAAATATACTTACCTTCATGTGCTTGAGAGTTATCCATTTCAAATTTATACGCTAAAAGTTCTCATTGAGCACTAGAATGTGCACACCAACAGTATCTGTGACTGTGATACAGAACAATACCATGAGTACATGTCCATGTCAACCCCCCTCACCTACAAAATACACAAATATATATCTATATATATCAACTCAGCAAGGCTACTATTAGTGTACAGACAAAGAGCACCCTTCCATCCAGTTGAGATGATCACATTGCATTTGCTCGAATCAAAGCACACATTGGACCAGCAACAGTTCATTCATGGTCATCATTTTATTCTGGGGGACTTTGTATGTGCTGAAACGCTCCCATTTCACTTTGTTACCACTTGTCAATTTTCTGGACACAAGGCGGATGCATTTTGGGCATGCAGAAAAAATCTGGGGACTCTGTGCCACCACTGCACGCATGACTGAGTGCGCCATTAATTCTGGGGGACTTTGCATGTGCTGAAATGCTCCCATTTCACTTTGCTACCACTTGTCAATTTTCTGGACACAAGGCATTTTGGGCATGCAGAAAAAATCTGGGGACTCTGTGCCACCACTGCGCACATGACTGAGTGCACCATTAATTCTGGGGGACTTTGTATGTGCTGAAACGATTCCATTTCACTTTGTTACCACTTGTCAATTTTCTGGACACAAGGCAGATGCATTTTGTGTGTTGTGCGATTGTGAGCTCATGATGTCATACTGACATTATCAATTAAAGCAGCATTGGAAGAATGTGGTGACAATTTTGAACTGTACTTTTTTATGCTATTTTACATTGCCAGCCACTAGTTACCTCCGAGTCATCATGACTTGAATGATACACTTCTTTTCACAATTTTTGTCTGCTTTACTTAGTTGACTACTTTTTGTCATGAATGAAAAAAAAATGAGCACACCTTTCAATATTGTTAGACCAGGTTTGTATTTATTTGCAGCTGCTTTTCAATAAATATTGTTCTGTGGGGTCATAAAACACTGCCTGCTGCATAACTGTTAATTTACAACAGAAGTGATATATAACAACTAACTGATGTGATGGAGAAAAGCAGCAGAAAATACTGACAAAGACCTGGTCAGCACCATATTAAAAGGAATGCTCCTTTCATTATTTCACACATGAGAAAAGGTAGTACAGCATACTCAAATACTGGAAATTATAGTATCATACGAGTCAGGATGTAAGTAAAGGAAGTTGTAACATAGCATTAAAAGATACAGGTCAGAGTTCTCAACAGATTATTGCACTGCTGCTTTACAGAGATTCACCACGTTACATAATTATTGTGTTGCACCTAACCTAATATAGGGTGATTTGCTCAGGGGAATTTTCTTGTTTCCATAGTGTAACATATTTCTATGAAAACCGCTCAGAGCAGTGTGTCACATCACAGAGGAATTCTGTTCAGAAAGCCACCCAAATTCTGCCCCGCTTTCAGCAATGTTAGGACGCTGATGCCAGGGGAGCACAGGTGCGCGGCTCCACTATAGTGAATGTCCGAGAGTATCCGATTTCTTTATGTTATATGAGTCCACTTTGTGGTGAAATGTAGGCACATTTCCACTAACAAGGCTCTTGTTACTGGAAACGTGCCCACACGTTTCACCACAAACTGACCATTATAACATAAAGAAACATTCGGAAAGCTGCCGGGCAATCGGACATTCGCTATAATAGAGCACGCAGCCATGCTCTCCCTGGCATCATGCCCTAACATTGCTGAGAAAGGGGGGCAGAATTTGGGTGGCTTTTCTGAATGGGAATTCCTCCATGACGTGACACACTGTAGTGAAATTATGGGAGGTTTTCATAGAAATGTATTGCACTATGTAAGGACATGTGGAGCAAGAAAGATTCCCCTGGAAGTAAGGTGCCCATATATCAGGTGCAATGCTGTAATTGGTGAATCTTGTTCATGTCTATTTCACAAACAAAACAGTTATAGAGCCTCAGTAATGTTTACTTTGTGTCGGGACTCATGAATCAGATTTTAAGTGTTTCGCAAACAGCATGAAGACTGAGCAATGCGAGTATGTTGAGCTAAACTGCATGTGTGCCGTCACTGTTCTTTCCTGTCTGTGTATACATTGTCCAGCTTCATGCAAACATATATATGGTAAGACTTGTTGCAGTATCAAGAATAAAGATAGCAAAGAATACCTGATGTATATTTTATTGGTACCATCAGCACCAGCAGAGTAAGTGATATGATATTTTTTCAGAGGTATCGGGTCACTGTGCACCTCAGTCACTCACAGTGCACACATGACTTTGCGGAGATCATAGCACAAAAAACACATGTTCTCCTAAAAGTTATGTGTGCAGTATATAATGTGACTAAGGTGTACTCTGGCCAGACACCTCTGAAAAAGTATCGTATCACTTAGTCCACTGATCATGTTGGTGACAATAAAATATACCTTATTCTGCTCACTGTTCTTTATAGCATAAACACTGCAACAAGTCAGCAACAGCAATATATGTTTGCAACACGCTGCACAATGTCTGATGTCACACACACACACACACAGAGGAAACAACACTGACTGCACACATGCAATTTTACACATCATACTTGCACTGCTCACAACAGCTTGTCTACAAGCACTCCAAAACAAAAAGTCAACATTACTGAGGCCCTGCAACAACAAAAGGGAAAATGTCTATTATTAAACAACAACAAAAAAAAACCCACAAAAGCAGTACATCACAGTAGTGGGGGGTCCAGAAAAAACCCTTAATGGGGGATGCCATGGTGTTTGCACAGCAGGTGCAGCATTGTCACTATTTGCAGCTGCTGTTGCTGGATTTGATCAACCTGCTGCTGCACAGCAGCCACCCTCTCATTGTTCTCTTCGAGGGCCGCCCACACCAGTGCAATGTCGGCCTGTGTTGCAGGCACTGTGGCGGGGTCCGCTGCAGCTGAAAACCCAGGTGGTGGTGGAGAGCGTGATGCTGGTGGCTGTGGTGGCAGTGGTGGTGGTGGAGCAGCTGCTGCAGTTGCCCTCCTCTTGCTGTGGTGGCGAGGCACAACTTCACCCCCAGCACCCTCTGCCACTGCCACAGAAGGACCAGCAGGTGGATGCCTGGCCCCTTCGGTGGCAGCCTGCCACCTCACCTTGTGGTGGTTTGCCATGGGCGTGCACTGGCCACCAGTCCCCAAATGTGTTCCTCGGGGGCCATGGTGCACCAGCACACCACACAGATGGCAAACCATGATTGTGCTGTCTCCCCCCACACAGTTAAAAAACTCCCTCATTGGGGAGCTGCGGGGAGGGACAGATATACTGCTTGGTCCACCTACATTTACCTGGGGCTCCACCTGCAGCTGTGGAGGTGGTGGAGGGGGTGCTGCTGGAGCCCCTGCAGCTGGTACTGGTGGTGGTGGTAGTGGTAGTGGTGGAGCAGGTGGATGCACAGCCACCGATGGCACTGGTGCTGCTGCTGCTTCCATGGGGAGGAAGCAACACCCAAGAGTCAGGAGTGGTCCAGTAACACCTGACCACTCCCACGTGTGTGCACTCCTCTCCTCTACCCGCATGCATGGGCCACAGACTCTCCTTATCCCAGGTCCATTGCACACAAGTCCATGACTATCAACGAGTCCCGACGCCTAACCCTCACCCGCACTCAGTCTCACACTCTCAGACACGCACACACACAAAACAAAACAAAATTTATAAAAAAAAAATTCAGTACCAAAAAAAAAATCACAAACACAGTACAAAAACTAAATAAAGATCTAGCTTTTAAAAAAGCTGTTTTTTTCTGCACAAAAACACTGGGAAACAAACTGCTCTCCTCTCTCACTAAAAAGCCTCCTCCCTCTACAACTGCAAAGGAGAAAGTGAAAGTAACTGCTTTTCTGACTCACTTAATTCCTGCCTGGCTAAAGCCTGTGACTTACAGTACTGTAAACCATGTGATGTGTGGGGGGGGCTGCCTATTTTGTTGTCACCTTGTCTTACTTCGCGTTATGGCAGAATGACAATGCGAAGTCATAATGAGAAGGCGAAGTGAGCACTTTACGATGACCACTTCGCCTTGTGCTCCGCCAACATAAAGTGGTCATTTCATGTTTACTTCGCCGGCGGATTTAAAATTCGCTGCATCTCTAGTTGTGGTTATATTGAGGTAAGGCTTATATTCAGGTATGTAACATAATGTTACAGTGTGTTAGTGAATATTTGCTTCCTTCTAACTAGTTATCTTCCCCCGGGGCCGGGGGGGGTAATTCCATTGGGTTTTTATTCTGATCCCTTAGACTTATTGTTCATATAGTAGTTTGATTATATACTGACACATTTTTGAACTCTGAGCATATTAGGATGCATGATCTCATTTACTTGGGGGTCCTTGACAGGTTAAATTCCATCGGGTAAATATTGTAGTGATTGGTGTAAATGTTGTTACAGTGTGTTGGGACTCTTGGGTCACATACACAGCGAATATATACTTCCTTCTAACTAGTTATCTTCCCCGGGTGGGGAGGGTTTAATTCCATTGGTTTTTTATTCAGATTCCTTAGACTGTTTCTGTATATATAGTAGTCTGATGATATACTGATCAATGGTGCTGGAATGGTTTGAAAAGTGGTAGGGCCAAGGATGTAAGAGGCAAATTTTCCCCTATTAAATATATTACCATGATAGCAAAAAGTGATAGGGCCACTAATAAAAGTGGTAAGGCCATGGCCCTAGTGGCTCCCCCTGTTCCGGCACCTATGATACTGATACATTATTGAACTCAGAACATATCAGGATACGGGGTCCTTGACAGGTTTGTTTTTTTAATTTGGCACTTATACTGACAATTTATATTATCTTGTATAAAAATTTGTTACAGCACTGAAGGTCTTAATGTTTATGGAATATAGTAACTGGTTGAGTGCATAGTTGGGAAAATGTCTCCAGATAGGTTTTATACTGTGTAAATGTGTGGAACCATTGCTCATACTAGGTAAACTTTACTTTAACCCCACTTAATGCCACATATAACAAAATTCTGTTATATAGTTTTTTTAACATACAATAATATCACATTTTAACATGTACTTAAGTGAGTATTGAATCCAAAGGTCTTGCTTTTCATTAAGACTGTATTCACATAACACACTCAGTCACTCAGATTTTAAGTCAGTGGAACTTTCTGCTTGCAGGATTTTTATTTTATTCTGTTGACATTTGACCTTGGAAGGCTTCTCAGCTCCAAGCAAACTGCTGAAATCTGGTTCCTGTAATTTAAACTTCAGTTATGGTTTAAATGAGTATTTTAAACCAATGAGAATTCTTCTTTTTTTTTTTTTTTTTATGTATGATCTGGGTGTTAATAGGATGTGATTTTCTAAATAACTGCCATAAGCTTCCGAGGAAGGACTTGGTTAGTCCAAAAGCTTAGGCACTTTGTTCTTTTTTGTAACATCTATGTTGGTCCAATAAAAGGTATCAAACCACTTGCTTCTGCATCTGTTCTTACAAGGACCAATATGGCAACTAAACTACATCTGTCTGTCATTGTTTGACAGTAGAATTCATACAAAACAAACGAGGGGCTCCACTTACTCTTGGCGAGTACTTCAAATCTGGTGCATAGCAGAATCAGAGTACCAACTTAGCCACACTACTGCTTTAGGAAATTCCAAAAGCCATGTCTGCTGCACTTAACCCAACAGTTTGCACACTCAATACATCAAAACGCACAGCTTACCGTATCACAACGTTTTTATTAAAGTGCATAAAACTTCCATCCAGCAGCAAAATAGAGTGCAAAGGCTACAACTTTAAACGGTTAAAACCAAAAAACGAGGACACCATCATGGTGTTTCTACCATTGCAGGACATTGACCAGGCTGGCCAAGCAGACAGCCCACATGCATGATGACGCACAGGAATCAGCTGACGTTTCGGCTTATGCCTTCCTCAGAGCTCATTGGTCAAGGTTCTTACTATCCCTTATATTGTAGAATCATATATATTCATTAGATAGGTGTATTCAGACCTCCTTCTGATCATTAATATGTATATCTATCTACACATCACTTACACAAGCACATACACACATACATTTTAAAAATCTATAAATAACATTGTAGAGGTAATTCCTCATTTAATCCCCTTGGTTTAAGTGTTTCAAGTTTATAAATCCAAAAACATTCTCTCTGATCCAGTCTATTTGTTAGACTCCCACCATGGGGCCCAACTCGGATTTTCTCAATTCCCATAAATTTTAAGTTAGCTGGTGATCCATGTCCCACATCAAAAAAATGACGAGCCATAGTATTTGTTTGTACATTATTTCGAATTGCTGATTTATGTTCACTTATCCATTCTCTGAGTTGACATTTTGTCTGTCCCACATAACTTAAACCACATGGACAGGTCAATATGTAGATTACTCCAGTCGTTCGACAGTTAATAAAATCATTTATTTCAAATTCTTGATTTGTATGTGGATGTTTGAATTTCTTACTATCATTTGTATTATTACATTGTGCACAGTTACCACATCTGTAATTGCCTTTAGGAAGTGTTGGAATCCATGTAATTTATGGCTTATCCAGCTCCTGAAAGCTGTGCACTACTAGGTCCTTAATATTCTTTCCCCTCCTATAAGTGATACGGGGCCTCTTAAATTGGTCACATCTAAACACAGCATCCCCTTGTAATACTGACCAATGTTTCCTTACAATGTTAACAATTTCACCTGATTGATTGTAGAACTCTGTCACAAAGCTTACTGGATTCAGATTTTCACCCATATTCCGATTTCTTGGTCTTAATAACTTCTCTCTCTCTCTCAGTATTGGTTGCTCTCTCTACACCCTTGTATACACAATCTGCTTCATATCCACATTCTAAAAATCTGTTGACAACTTCTCTTGCATTCTTTTGAAATTGTCTTGTATCGCTACATATTCTTTTCAAATGCAGCATTTGTCCCACTGGTATATTCTGTTTCAATACCTTGGGATGGCTACTTTTATTATGCAGCAGGGTAGTTCTACTCATCGGTTTTCTATACAAAGTTGTTTTTAATTTGTTTTCTTCCTTGTATGCTAACATATCCAGAAACTGGATTGATTGTGTATCAGCTTGTACTACAAACCTTAGGTTTGTGTCAAAGGTGTTAATCTGCTTTATAAATTCGTCCAAACTTTCCATATCATTGGACCAGATTAAAAAGCAGTCATCAATATAACGTTTCCAGAATGTGGCATACTGTTTAAACATCTCATTTCCGTATAAATACATTTCTTCCCACCGTCCCACATGTAAACATGCAATACTCGGAGCGAAAGTTGTTCCCATCACAGTACCTTTGTGCTGCATATAAAACGGGTCTTTATACATAAAGTAATTTGACTTCAGTACCATATCAGCCATGTCTGCAATAAACTCTACATTGTGGATTTCATCATCTTGTTGTTTACCCAGATAGAATCTTATTGCACCAATTCCCCTGTCATGTGGCACATTGGAATATAGACTTTCTATGTCTAGCGTCACTAACAAATGATCTGACTCGATTTCTATATCTGAATACTTTGTATCATGTCACTACTATCCAGCAGATATGAGGGCAAGTTATTCACCAAAGGTTTCAGGAAACAGTCCACCATCTGTGAAAAAGGCTCCATACTTGAGCCAATACTTGAAACAATCGGGCGCCCTGGCAGGCTTAGAGCATTCTTATGTACTTTTGGCAGAAAATAAATTACTGGTCTAACAGGCGCAGTGACTTTCAAAAATTCAGCCTCTTGTTTATTTATGTTACCTTCCATCTCTCTCCCTCTTAATAAAATCGTCTGCTCTTGATTTTATTTCGGCTGTTGGGTCTCTGACCAATTTTTTATAGTAGCCTTCATTTTCTAACTGTTTCTTCATTTCCTGTTCATACTTGTCTTTTCCCCAAAGCACAATTGCCCCCCCTTATCCACTGGTTTGATTACCAAATTTTTGTCTTCCATCAGGGATTTTAAAGCAACATTCTCCTGATACGTTAAGTTGTGTACTCCCTCTTGTTTCTTCTTTAACACAATATCAATATCTCAATCCACCAACACAGTAAATGTATTCACCGCATGGTGACCATATACTGGGGGACAAAATTTACTTTTCTTTTTTAAATATCTCGTTTTGCTAATTTCATTCATACTCTGAGTTTCCAGAGGACCCGAGCCTATTTGATTATTTAAACCATCTGCTTCAGATTCATTATTAGTCACACCTGTTTGTGCATTTGAAAAGAAGCATCTTAAATGTAGCTGTCTCTATAATTTGAAGAGGTCAATTTTGAGCTGAAAAGGGTTAACATTTTTTTGCAGGCACATATGAAAGACCTTTTTATAACACTGACTGCTCATACAATGTAAGCTCCCTATTAGTTAAATTTACGATTTCCATTTGTTCTGTCTGTTTGACCATCTTGGGGGGCCCAAATATTGCCAGCGCCCTCTGCTTCTCCCTCTGCCTCCTCAACCTCTTCCCATGTCCCCTTCTAATCTTATGTTTTCTCTGTATGGGGGCATTTGTTGACCAGGACTCTCTGATGGGTGCATTCGCATCCGAAAATCCTGATTTTGTTGGTTTCTCCCAGTATCACTTTCAGGGGACAATACAAACCCATCAACTTTAAGTGGTGCAGTTATATTTTTAAAAAAAGAAAGGCTCACACTTCGTTTTACTTTGCCAATTATATATTTGACCTTGAGCATAATATCTAGTATCTCTGTCATGTTTTTGCTATTTATATTCTTTCAACTCCGCTTGAAATTTTGTAATACTGCAGCTGATCTTTTCAAATAATTGCTGGACTTCTATATGAGTAAAGCTTTGTTAAGAGGGGAGAGATGGAAGGTAACATAAATAAACAAGAGGCTGAATTTTTGAAAGTCACTGTGCCTGTTAGAACAGTAATTTATTTGCTGCCTAAAGTATGTAAGAATGCTCTAAGCCCGCCAGGGCGCCCGATTGTTTCAAGTATTGGCTCAAGTATGGAGCCTTTTTCACAGATGGTGGACTATTTCCTGAAACCTTTTTTTGAAATTGAAATTTATTGGAGAACTTTTTTTCCCAAAATAGATACATACTGTACATCAACAGACAAGTATAAAGTCCGTTCCTGCTCATTTACACCAAAATAGATTTAAAAGCAGAGTAAAATAAAGAATAAGAGAAGAGAGCGATATGAATGGAGAGTAGAGAGGAGAAAGAAAGGAAAAAAAAGAAAAAAAAGGAAGATAATCCTCATGGGGGGGAGAGTGCCTGCATATCTAACAAAGGAAGTAGGAGAGATAAAGTAGGTAAAGAAGATAACAGGGTAACCAATCAATTACAAATTTTCCTGAAACCTTTGGTGAATAACTTGCCCTCATATCTGCTGGATAGTAGTGACATGATACGAAGTATTCAGAATATAGAAATCGAGTCAGATTATTTGTTAGTGACGCTAGACATAGAAAGTCTATATTCCAATGTGCCACATGATGGGGGAATTGATGCAATAAAATTCTATTTGGGTAAACAACAAGATGATGAAATCCACAATGTAGAGTTTATTGCAGACATGGCTGATATGGTACTGAAGTCAAATTACTTTATGTATAAAGACCAGTTTTATATGCAGTACAAACGTACTGCGATGGGAACAACTTTCGCTCCGAGTATTGCATGTTTACATGTGGGACAGTGGGAAGAAATGTATTTATATGAAAATGAGATGTTTAAACAGTATGCCACATTCTGGAAATGTTATATTGATGACTGCTTTTTAATCTGGTCCAATAATATGGAAAGTTTGGACGAATTTATAAAGCAGATTAACACCTTTGACACAAACCTAAGGTTTGTAGTACAAGCTGATACACAATCAATCCCGTTTCTGGATATCTTAGTATACAAGGAAGAAAACAAATTAAAAACAACCTTGTATAGAAAACCGATGGGTAGAAATACTCTGCTGCCTAATAAAAGTAGCCATCCCAAGGTATTGAAACAGAATATACCAGTGGGACAAATGCTGCGTTTGAAAAGAATATGTAGTGATACAAAACAATTTCAAAAGAATGCAAGAGAAGTTGCCAACAGATTTTTAGAATGTGGATATGAAGCAGATTGTGTATACAAGGGTGTAGTGAGAGCAACCAATACTGAGAGAGAGAGAGAAGTTATTAAGGCCAAGAAATCGGAATATGGGTGAAAATCAGAATCCAGTAAGCTTTGAGACAAAGTTCTGCAATCAATCAGGTGAAATTGTTAACATTGTAAGGAAACATTGGTCAGTATTACAAGAGGATGCTGTGTTTAGATGTGACCAATTTAAGAGGCCCCGTATCACTTATAGGAGGGGAAAGAATATTAAGGACCTAATAGTGCACAGCTTTCAGGAGCTGGATAAGCCATAAACTACATGGATTCCAATACTTCCTAAAGGCAATTACAGATGTGGTAACTGTGCACAATGTAATAATACAAATGATAGTAAGAAATTCAAACATCCACATACAAATCAAGAATTTGAAATAAATGATTTTATTAACTGTCGAACGACTGGAGTAATCTACATATTGACCTGTCCATGTGGTTTAAGTTATGTGGGACAGACAAAACGTCAACTCAGAGAATGGATAAGTGAACATAAATCAGCAATTCAAAATAATGTACAAACAAATACTATATGGCTCATCATTTTTTTGATGTGGGACATGGATCACCAGCTAACTTAAAATTTATGGGAATTGAGAAAATCCGAGTTGGGCCCCATGGTGGGAGTCTAACAAATAGACTGGATCTGAGAGAATGTTTTTGGATTTTTAAACTTGAAACACTTAAACCGAGGGGATTAAATGAGGAATTACCTCTACAATGTTATTTATAGATTTTTAAAATGTATGTGTGTATGTGCTTGCGTAAGTGATGTGTAGATAGATATACATATTAATGAGCAGAAGGAGGTCTGAATACACCTATCTAATGAATATATATGATTCTACAATACAAGGGATAGTAAGAACCTTGACCAATGAGCTCTGAGGAAGGCGTAAGCCTAAACATCAGCTGATTCCTGTGCGTCATCACGCATGTGGGCTGTCTGCCTGGCCGGCCTGGTCAATGTCCTGCTACGTAGAAACACCATGATGGTGTCCTTGTTTTTTTTGTTTTAACCATTTAAAGTTGTCGCCTTTGCACTCTATTTTGCTGCGGGATGGAAGTTTTATGCACTTTAATAAAAACTTCATGATACGGTAAGCTGTGCGTTTTGATGTATTGAGTGTGCAAACTGTTGGGTTAAGCGCAGCAGACATGGCTTTTGGAATTTCCTAAAGCAGTAGTGTGGCATTGTTTGACAGTAACCTTAAGTGGTTGAACAATAAGGGACATACAGTAGTTTTTTTTTTGTTTATTTTGAAAAGTTTCACCAGGAAAGGCACACTGAGCTGCAATAGCTCATTTCCAGATGTGTCCTGGGGGAAATGGAAATGGGGATACACAATTAAATACAGAATAGTGAACACAGTAGAAGAACTGAACATAATACATATAATCTATACAGTAACTCAGTGGAACAGATTATATAAGACAATTGATTTGCATACTTGAGACAACTGATTTGCATACAGTAAGTTCCATAGTATAGAGAAATGGGAACTGTAACCAACATACATCAACATATAAATAAACATATACATCTTGTTTTATGTACAGTCATAATTACAAGCCAAAAATGAGCAAGCGCGCGTGCAATAAAACATGCCATAAAGGATGTCATAAACATTATCAAGCAACTGAAGCAACAAGCAGCTCACCTGAGTAGCTGAGGAAGCCAAATCTCCAGCCTGATAACTTTCGAGGCAGCCCCCCCCCAAGCTAGGCACTCGGGACAATCAAGCAACTGAAGCAACAAGCAGCTCACCTGAGTAGCTGAGGAAGCCAAATCTCCAGCCTGATAACTTTCGAGGCAGCTCCCCAAGCTAGGCACTCGGGACAATCAAGCAACTGAAGCAACAAGCAGCTCACCTGAGTAGCTGAGGAAGCCAAATCTCCAGCCTGATAACTTTCGAGGCAGCTCCCAAGCTCAGGCACTCGGGACAATCAAGCAACTGAAGCAACAAGTAGCTCACCTGAGTAGCTGAGGAAGCCAAATCTCCAGCCTGATAACTTTCGAGGCAGCCCCCCAAGCTAGGCACTCGGGACAATCAAGCAACTGAATCAACAAGCAGCTCACCTGAGTAGCTGAGGAAGCCAAATCTCCAGCCTGATAACTTTCGAGGTAAAGAGAGCCTCTTCTCTTCGTCTGGACGCCTGCAGAGGGGTGCTACCTGATGAACACTTATATTTTATGAACTTTGTTCCTGTTCACCACTGGGTGGGCTTGTTATTTGATTCTCTTTGTGCTACTAATGCTGAAGTGTAAAGCTAGGGACTCACTGGCTTTTCTAGAGTTGTCTTGCTGATTTCCTCTTAAAGCCAGATATACCAAGCAGCTAATATAGATCAGACTTGTTTAATATGGTGGTATTTGGAGCTAATTGCTGATTTCATCTTAAAGCCAGATATACCAAGCAGCTAATATAGATCAGACTTGTTTAATATGGTGGTATTGAGCTAATTGTGCTTGTTACTGAAGGCATTAGGTTAGCTGGGTCCTAGTGTGACCTCATTTTGGAATAGCCCTGTTTGCTTAGAGTGGAGCTCCTCTGTGTAAGTCACAACATATTCTCCCACTGCATAGTAATGAGAGGCTTTGTTTTCTCCACAACATAGGCAGCTCCCCAAGCTAGGCACTCGGGACAATCAAGCAACTGAAGCAACAAGCAGCTCACCTGAGTAGCTGAGAAGCCAAATCTCCAGCCTGATAACTTTCGAGGTAAAGGCCTCTTCTCTTCATCTGGACACCTGCAGGGGTGCTAGCCTGACGGGCGCTCGCCGCCCGCCTGCCCCACCCACCCCAACCACCCTCCCACCCAGGGGCGGCTGTCAATTTAAGGATCCACCCCGTGACATCACATCCGGTGATATCACGTCCTGTTGTCCAGAACCTATCTCCCCACTTTCCCATTTGCAGGTTATACCTGCTGGCCACTAGAGAGACCTATGCTCCCTCACTACTTCCTACTCCTACCTGTACAGCACTACTTCCCTGGGATCTTGCTCACCACAATGTATTGACCCTGCCTCATGCTCTGCCTGTGCCTATCTCCACTAGCAGTGCACTTACCCACTTACCCATCTGCTAGTCCACACTGTGCCCTGGCACCCCTCCCTCCCCTTGCTCCTGAACCTCGTCTCCTGCCCCTTGGGACCTCTGTGTGTCCCTGTCCCCCCTGCCCTCCCCCTAGCTTCTCTTCACCTCAGGCACATCTGGGTGTCTTCTTATTCTTGCTTTCCCTCCTGTACCTCCCTGCCCACCCCTGCTCCCTTAGCCTCCCCCCTCCCTCTCATGTCAATCGTAGGAAAACCTCTCACCATCTCCCAGCCAGGGTGTTAGTCATGCTACTACTCCTGTCAGGGAACATTCATCCAAACCCTGGCCCAGTTCCTAGGAGCTCCCCAACTCACACCACAGGCCTATGCATGGTCTCCATGAATATCTGTAGCCTCCTAAAAAAGTTTGACTCACTACAATGCCTGGTCACATCAATTAACCCTGATGTCATCACCCTGGTTGAGACTTGGCTGTCGAAATCCTCCCCTGACTCCCTAGTCTCCCTTCCTGGTTTCACCCTTTTCCGGTCCGACCGTGTTGGGAGACGGGGCGGCGGCTGCGCTATTTATGTCAAGGAATCTCTCCCCGTACTAGCCCTGCCCACTCCCATCCTTGACTCCAGGGCCCAGGCGCTTACGCTGAAACTAACCCCTGACCCTTTAAAGGGACCCCTTTATCTGACTACTGCATACGTGCCCCCCAGGGACCAAACGCAGGCCATTGCCTCTCTTACAGAATACCTTACCTCTCTACCTCCTTCCGCTGATCAAATTCTGGTGGGTGACTTAAATGTCAACTGGCTCAGCCCCTCCTCCTCCTCTACCCGAGACTCCTTTTCTGCAATAGACCTAACGCAACTAGTTACCCACCCTACCAGGACTAACCCCAAGAGAGGCTCCAGTACCCTGCTTGATGTGGTACTCACCAACCACCCTAATCGGATCCCCAATGTATAAGTCCTCCCAGACCTCTCAGCGATCACTCCCCATTCTATTCCACTGGTCAACCTCAGTCCCCAAACCCATAGCACAGTCCACATGCCAGAGCGTCTAATACCTGGTGGACTGATAAAACTTAAAGAACTTCTGTCCCAAATTGACTGGTCTCCTATACAGGCAACTCCTGACATCGACACAGCTCTCTCCTTCTTTACCCAAACTTTTAATAATGCCTGTGATATCTTTGTCCCAGTGTTGACCCGCCGTTCTAAAAGGAAGAATGCCCCCTGGGTTACCCCAGTTTTGATCCACCAGCTCAAACATAGGGACAACCTATGGCACCGTGCCATTGAGACTGGCCGGCCCAATGACAGGCGGTTATATGCTGCCACCCGAAACAAGTGCACTCGGGCCATCAGAAAGGCCAAGTCTGAGCACTATCGGGTCCTCACTCACTGCCTCATGGGGAATCCCAGAACCTTCTGGGATAACATTAAACAGTTAAATGGGAGTGCACACTCCCCACCCACCAGATCAACATTAATGGTGTGATCTTCTCAGACCCAGCCCTCATAGCCAACCACCTCAACACCTGATTCACTGACCTTGGCCCTATCCTCCCTACAAATTTTTTTGACCCTCCTCCCCCAGCACCTGCCGTAAATCTTTCTCGCCTTATTTTCTCCCCCACTGTGTTTCTGCCCAAGAACTTAGCCGCACCTTGTCACTGCCCTCAAGAGTAATAGTACAGGCAGTGACACCCTGGATCCGTGTATCCTACGGCTGGTCTTAGACACAGTCCTTACCCCGATCACATGCCTCATCAACCACTCTCTTTGCCTGGGGAAGGTTCCAACTGCCTGGAAAGTCACCACTGTCACCCCTATCTTTAAAGGTGGTGATAGGACTGTGGCTGGAAACTATCGACCGAACTCCATTCTCTCTCCTCTCTCCAAGGATTTGGAAAAAGTGGTGGCCTCTCAAATCTCTGACTACCTCTCCACCTACAATGTCCTTTGTCCTGAGCAGCATGGCTTCCGAGCGGGCCACAGTACCAACACAGCCCTCCTAGAGTTCTCCAACTTTCTCCACTCCTCCTTAAACACTGGTTCTCTGGCTGGTGCTGTCTTCATTGACCTCTCGAAAGCTTTCAACACTGTCTCCCACCCCCTCCTTCTTGATGCCATTAGTCTCTCTGGTTTTGCTGCTGGGCCTATCTCCTAGTGCACCAGTTATCTGTCTGACCGCTCACAGCATGTAAAAATTAATGGGACCTACTCAGACATCTGTCCCATCTTTTCTGGGGTTCCCCAGGGCTCCATTCTGGGCCCCTTATTATTCTCCCTTTACCTTAACACCCTTCCACGCTCTTGCTCGGGGAACATTCTATTGTACGCTGATGATGCAGTCATCTTTGCCTCAAATCATAACCCTACTGCCCTCCAGGACTCGCTGCAGAAGTCCTTCACTGAAGCCGAGGGCTGGTTCAAGGAACATAGATTGGTGATAAATCTTAAAAAAACCAAAACCATGTTCTTCACTCATCCCCAAAACAAGTCCTGCAACTTCAAACTCCTCATTCACTCTTAATCTTAATCTTAAAAAAACAAAAAACATGTTCTTCACTCATCCCCAAAACAAGTACTGCAACTTCAAACTCCTCATTCACTCTGGGTCCTCATTCCCACTCGAACAAGTTTGCTCCTATAAATACCTAGGGATCCATTTTGACCCCTCCCTCTCCTTCCATGGACACATCGCTGCCCTAGCCACTGCCACTAATATCCAGTTGGGCATCTTACATCGGTATAAACACTGCCTCCCCCCGGAGGCTCTTTGACTCACAGTCACCTCCTCTATCCTGTCCCTAGTGGACTATGGACTGCCGGTGTATGGTGCTGCTGATCAGACCGCACTCCATAAAATTCGCACTACTCTGAATAAGGCCTGCAGGTTAATTACTGGAGCACCTAGGATGACACACACCTGTCTACTGTATGCTAAAGCGCTAGTACTTGATCTCGACGAGCGCCTCAAATATCTTACCTGTACCCTTACAAAAAAGACCCTCCTTTCGCTTTCCCCACCAGGATTGACCACCACCATATGCCGCTCTGTCCCACTACTTCATACTCGGACCGCTGGGAAAACCTCTCTTGTTATCCCTAGAGCTAGGACCACTCACGGCCAAAGAGCCTTCAGCTTTAGGGCCCCCTCCTGGTTCAACACACTGCCCCCCTCCATCTCCGAAGCTCCAACTATATCGTGCTTCAAAACTTCCTTACGTAACCACCTTATTAACACCGATGCTGTAACTGCCAATAGTCAAAGCCGCACTAATACTTATGACAAAGCTTATTACTAAGCTGCAGACGACATAACTCTGGTATTGTTTGCATCCATCCTACCTGTACCAGCTTGTTTGTATCTATGTCTTAATTTACTGTTATACTTATGTGTTGTACTGCTATACTGTGTATTTTGGTTTGTCTTACTGTGACAAGGTACCTTTGTAAATGAGCCTATGGCTCAAAGGTTTTCCAAACTGCTGTTTAAATAAAATAAAAAATAAATAAATAAAAACAGAGGCATGCATGGGACGGGGTAGGACAACCAGATAGTCCATCCCTCCCATTCGGGATACATGAACCCCACAAAGGGAAAGGCAGGAGGGTGGTAAGGAAAGGAACTGGGGGGGAAGAAAAGTACAGTAATAGCAGGAACGATGAGAGGGGTTAGAGCATTCATGGTGGAGGTCGGGCCTGGTGGCAAATAGATTGGCACTGAAACTTCTTTATGATCAATATCAGCAGTCAATCACTCTGAAAAAGTCAGTGTTCCTGTTATGGGGTAATTGTTAATGGGCAGAAGAGGTGGGCCAAAGGCCAACAACATCTATGTATCTATGTATTGTTGAAGGGAACAATTGACCCACTCAACCCTTCAACACTGTTGACAGATTACGTTCTCCCTCTTCTTATCTCCAGTTGAAAACAGTCTTTTCAGTACATAGGTGCAGTGAGTTTAATTGACTTTTCCAGTGCATTCTGTCACCCTAGGTTTAGTTTGAGCCAGTTTCAGCAGACAAGGTCTTACAGGTGGTCAGCAGGTTGTGCCCTTCCTACTGTTTGTTGGACCTGGGGCCTAACAGCACTCTGTCAGGGTGTTGGTGGCACTGGCATCAATTATTGCTGAAATTGTCAGATGCGGGGGGGGGGTTCTAACCAAACTGAAGAGGGTGGTGGTAAGACCCTTCCTGAAAAAGTCATGGACCCCAAATATTTGGCAAACTACAGACCTCTCTCAAACCTTCCATTTCTAGGGAAGATTATTGAGAATGTGGTAGCGGCTCAGCTTCAAGAGTTACTGGAGTGTTATGAGATCTACAAGCCTCTCCAATCTGGATTCAGGCCTCGACATAATACTGAGATAGTTCTAGTCAAGGTGTTCTGTGTGATCTCCTCTTGGCAACAGACAGCGGCCGTTGCTCCATCTTGGTCTTGCTGGGTCATTCCTTGGCATTTGACACAGTGGACCATGGGGTACTTTAGGATCGATTGAGGTGCTATGTAAGACTTGCAGGTATAGTGCTGTGGTGGTTAGCATCTTTTTTGACTGATGGAGTGCAGCAGGTGTGCTAGAAGGAAACATCTCTGAAGCTCTCAGCTCTGCAATGCCTCAGAGATTGATTTTAGCTCCTATGTTGTTTGCTGTGTACATGTTGTCATTAGGGGAGAACATTAGACAATATAGTCTGAGTTTTCACTGCTATGCAGATTATACACAAACGTACACGTCCTGTGCACCTGACGGGGTGAATGTAGGTGGCCATATTAGACAAGTGCCTAACTGAAATTTAGAGTTGGATAGCCTTCAGCTGGCTCAGGCTGTCTATTTAAAGTAGAAGCAATGCTAGTGGAACCAGGTCATGTAGGGGGGTTCCATGTCAAGTGCACGCAAGAAAATTAATCGCGGCAATTTAAAGCGCAGTCATTTCGGTGCGTCCAATAGCAGCACTAAACATTGTTACCGCTTGTCATTTCATCTCAAAGTTGACAACGAATATTGTAGTGCAAGATTATATATTTTGCTACATTTGGCTAAGGGTCAAGTCAATGTCGCAGGCATCCCCAAGCTCCGTGAATGGCTTGTACTGCTGCATCTGCAGTTCATCTCAACTCAGAGTTTATTGCCTTGATCTTCCTAGTAAGTGGGAGCTGTTATTGAGTACTGAAAGTCCTTTTTATTAACAGTTACTGGTGTTTGTGATACAGGGGCAGGAAATAATGTGTTACTTCTGACTTTCTCTTCTTGCTGCTGCCTTTAGCTGCTGAAATAAATATGTGGGATGAATTAGTTTGAGGATTACCGCAAATAATTTGTTGTGAAAAGCATTAGCGAGAGAGATGGAGTGTCATCCAGTTAATAACTTAATAGCTGAATGAAATCATTATTTTACTTAACATTCTTGTGGAACATGGATGCATCAAAGTGATGGACACACTTTTCACTGTTTCCTCTTTAGTTTGGACAGAACACATACCATTTGTTTTCACAAGCCTGTATTTCAACAGTAAGAAGCCCTCTGTAACAGTAAGCCTCAGCTTCTCTGCATTAAGAGATCTTCTGTTATTGAACTTAGGTAACCTTTCCCACATACGTGTTTGTCGGTAACTGTAAAATGGAAAGATCGCTTTTTGCGATATAAATACATTATGCCAAAATGTACCATTAGCATTATTAGTTTTGCACTTATTTTGCTGCGCTATTATGCTCACGCTGAAATGCTTGAGCGGAGTTGACGTGATACCTGTAGGGGCAGCCAAGAGTAACTATACTGTGTAATGCCTAACTTGTATCATGTTGTCCTCTGTATGAACTTGTATTTCATTGTACTCTCCCAGGTCGTACCTGAAAATAGGCAAATGTCTTGTCTAGTGTACTTACCTGGTCAACAAAAGCTAAATAAATAAATAGTTCCCAGTTACCATCCTCAGATGGGACTATCCTACAAACTGCGGATAAGGTTACAAATCTGGGTATCATTGTAGACAGTAGAATAACACTAGAGCATCAGATGTCATCTGTTGTCCACAGTGGCTCTTATCATCTGCATAATATGAACCACATAAAATTCTATCTTGCATCAACTGACCTGGTTACCCTTGTCCATGCATTCATGGTTTACCTCAAGGTTGAATTACTGTAATTCTTTATAGCGGGGCTTATCTGTGGGGTTGGTACACCGATTGCTGTTGGTGCAGAATGCTACAGCCTGGTTGATTGCTGAGGTCTTGGGGTCCAAACATATTGCTTCAGTGCTACATAACCTGCACTGGCTGCCACTGAGGTGATGCACCTTTTCAAGATATGCTTGTTAGCATAGAAGGTCCTACAAAAGTTGGGCCCAAGTTACCTGAAAAACCTTCTCTCTGAATAAATTCCTGTCCATCCTCTTAACTCTGATATGGGTCTCCTTGCAGTTCCTCAATACTGTTTGAAATCAGGAATCAGGCATTTGGGGTGGCAGCCCCATTAATGTGGAATGCCCTCCCTATCGAAGTGCATGGAACCCCATTGGTAACTACTTTTAAAGTACATTTGAAAACAAATTTGTTTGCCTAGTCTTTCAGGTCCAACTAGAATATAGACCAGAATATAGATTATTTTTTTCAATTAGTATTTTATCTCCTGGACTGCTGACTGGCCCCATTCCAGTTGAGTCCCCCCAGCCCTATCACCCAGTTTCTCTAGGGCCTACCATTATTGGTTGCCACCCATCTCTGCCAGAGAACCTTGGAGAGCCCAGTTACCAGTGTGGGGCCTGCAGGTACTGGGCCTTCATCCTGCTGCAGTAGGGGGGTTTCTCTGGTATCCTCCCTGGGTCCGTGGCATATGGAATGATGCACTGTGTCAGCTCTGCCTCCACAGAGACACCCCCTGGCATCAAGGGGGTGGCACACCTTCCCTGGCATCCTGCTTCCCTGCCATTCAGAAGCTGTAGGTGGCAGCCTCCGAGTGGGACACACATACCCCCTCCACCTTCAAGAGGAGAGCTGTCCTTGAGATACTAAATCTTCCCTCCCCAGGCTAGCTCCCAAGCAATCCACATCAGTTCCCAAACCCGAGTCACCAATGTGGCAAGAGGTGAGGGATCCAGCACCTCAGCTCTCCATGCCACTGGCTTGTTGACCTGAATATAGACTGTAAACTGATGTTTTAAAAAATGGTTTATTAAATATTATTATTTATGTGTTTGTTAACTAATCCAATTTTTATGTATTGTGTGCTTTGTATGGCCCTCAGATCCATTAGGATGGGTGTCTAACAAAAAAATTTGCTTTGACTTGCCCACCAATACAGAACTAGTTATTTTACTTTCCCCTACAATAGAGAATTGATTTTTTTGTCCTCTCTCCCTCCAAATCGAGAACTGCTTATTTTATTTGTTCCCTCCCTAGTAGAGATCTGGTTATTTTATTTGCCCTCTCCCCAACAGAGAACCATTTAGGTTTTTTTTCCTCTCCTCAGTAGGCAACTGATTTCTTTTTGTCCTCTCCTTAATAGGGGACTGATTATTGTTTGCCCTCTTCCCTATAGAGAACTTATTATTTTATTTGCCCTCTCCACAATAAACAACTGATTATTTGCCCATCCCCAGTAGAGAACTGATTATTTTATTTGCCCCAGTAGAGAACTGATTATTTTAGTTGCCCCAGTAGAGAACTGATTATTTTATTTGCCACTCCCTTCAACAGAGAACTGATTATTTTATTTTCCTTCACCTTAATAGAGAACTGATTATTATGTGTCTGTCTCCAAGAGGAAACATATTAGTGTTTCTCTCTCCCCAATAGACAACAGATTTTATTTGCCCCCTCTCCCCAGTAGCCAGCTGATTATTTTAATTGCTCCCTCTCCCCAACTGACAACTGATTATCTTATTTGCCTCTTCTCCCCAATAGACAACTGATTTTATTTGCCCCCTCTCCACCCCTGAGGAAGACTTGTGAGGAGTCGAAGCACTGGGTGGTCAAGACGGAGTTCCTATCATTGTTGATCCTTCCTGCTTCTACAATAAATTTCTATATGAATGAAAAACAGCATTGCAGTGTATTTCATTGAGAAGGATCCGAGTGACACTGCTTTTGGATTTGCTCCCTCTCCACATTAGCCAGCTGATTATTTAAATTGCTCCCTCTCCCCAACAGGTAGCTGGTTGTTGTATGTGCCTCCTCCCCCATGGCCAACTGATTTTTTTATTTGCCCCCTGTTCTCAATAGACAACTGATTATTTTATTTGCCCCCTGTCCCCAATAGACAACTGATTTTTTTTATTTGCCCCCTGTTCTCAATAGACAACTGATTATTTTATTTGCCCCCTGTCCCCAATAGACAACTGATTTTTTATTTGCCTCCTGTTCTCAATAGACAACTGATTATTTTTGCCCCTTCCCTTAATAGAGAACTGATTATACAGTATTATTTACCACTCTACCTCAGAGAACTAATTATTTTATTTTCCCCTTCCTCCAATAGAGAACTGAGTATTTTATTTGCCCCTCCTTCCAATAGATGACTGATCCCTCCAGCTGTACCTCTCCACAATTCATTCGCTCTTCTGGTGGATAGTGGTTCCTCTACGGAGGCACCTGCAGTGGAGACCAAGGAGGATGCTGGGAACCTTCACAAAGGACACCCACAGGAGGGTGGCATGAGACCCAACAGGGGAAGGAAACAACCCTGGTGGGGACCCAATCATTAGGGGGTAGAAATGGGGAGGAAGGGAGAGGAGGTAGGTGCCTGCCTGGCACCACGGCTTGGAGGACACAGGAAGCAACCAGGATCGTGACAGCTGCACAAGGGAGGGAGCTGGATGTCATTGTCCACCTAGGGACAAATGACCTGGCTAGAAATGGGATCAGAGCAGTGCAAGAGGAGTTTGTAGAGTTGGGGAGGGGCCTTAGACAAGTAGCGCATACAGTAACCTTCTTGGAGGTGCTGCCTGTCTATGGCAAGGGTGATGCTAGGGTACTACTCACCAGGGAATTCAATGAATGGTTGAAAAACTGGTGTGAAGCTCAGGGTTTTGGCTTCATTGGGGACTGGGGAGCCACCTGGAGGGATGCAGACCTATACTGGTGCCATGGTCTGCATCTGTCCAGGGGGGAACCAGGATCCTAGGTGAGAGGTTTAAATGCTTCATTGGCAAGCATTTAAACTAGCCAAGGGGGAGGCACTGAAAAGAAGCAGGGAAATCCCAGCCTCCCCCCACAAACAACAGAAATTAGTGAGGTAAACACCAAGGTAGAGAAGTCATTAGGGAGCAGGACAGAAGTAAATGTAAAAAAAGGCAAAGGCAGTAAGGACAGGAATGGGGCTAAAAGGGGTAAGGCCATCAAAAAGTGGAGGGTGATGAGTACCAATGCCCGTAGTCTGTGTAACAAGCTCCCTAAACTAGTGGCCTTGATGGAAGAGGGTTGCCTGGATATTGTGGCAGTCACAGAAACATGATACACAGAAAACCATGACTGGGATGACAACATACCAGGATACACAATCTACAGGAGGGACAGGGAGGGTAAAAGAGGAGGAGGAGTAGCTCTTTATGTAAAGGAAGGGATCAAAACAACAGAACTAAAGAGTAAACAGGGAGCAGATGAGACACTCTGGGTCACCCTGGAGACAGGAAATGGCACCACAATCCGCATGGGGGTTGTATACAGACCCCCATCTCAGGGGGAAGGAATGGACAAAGAAATGATAGAAGGTTTTCTTAGAAAAAGGGGAGATTTTGTTGATGGAGGACCTGAATATGCCAGATGTTAACTGGAGCACCTTTGCTGCAGGCACATCCAAGAGCAGGGTCATTCTTGATGCCCTACAGGGGGCATGCCTCAGACAGCTAGTATTGGAACCCACTCGGGAGGGAGCAATCTTAGACCTGGTACTCTCAAATGGGGATGGAGAAAGAATCTCAGATTTAGAAGTGGGTAGCCATCTGGGAAAAAGCGACCACTAAACAGTGTGATTCACGATAAACACAGTCATACAATCAAGCCGTACAAAAGCAAGAGTATTGGACTTTAGGAGGGCTGAATTTGGGAAAATGAGAGAGTGCCTCAGAAAAGCACTAGCAAACAGGCAAGAAGGAGGGGTGGAGGAACAATGGGGAGTAATCAAACAGCCATCACAGAGGCAACAAGCCTTGTGTAAAGCAAATCAACAAAACACAACGAGAGAAAACCGCAATGGTTCTCAAAAGAGGTGTCAGGGAAGGTTAAGGAGAAAAGGATAGCATTCAGGAAATATAAGGAAACACAGGAGGAGAAGGACAGAGAACTTTATCAGTTAAAGCAGAAAGAGGCTGGGAAGGCAGTCAGAATAGCAAAGGCCCAAACCGAGGAAAGGATAGCCAACTCTGTTAAGAAGGGGGATAAGACCTTTTATAGGTACATTAGGGAGTGAAGAAAGACCAAAGGAGGGATACTGAGGCTTAATAAAGGGGAGAGAAGGTGGGTAGAGGGTGGCAATGAAAAAGCAGGGATACTGAACAAATATTTCTGCTCAGTATTCACAAAGGAAGAGGAGGGGGAGGTACCTAAACCAAACAAGAGAAACACTCTGAAGACGGGGGTCGATACCAGTCCATTTACAGAAGAAAGGGTTCTGAAAGAACTAATAAAATTGAAGGTGGACAAAGCAATGGGGCCTGATGGGCTTCATCCCAGAATTCTAAAAGAACTAAGGGTAGAACTAATGACACCGTTGACTACTCTCTTTAACAAATCATGGGAGGATGGGGTGGTACCTGAGGACTGGAGGAGGGCAGATGTGATTTCTCTTCACAAAAGTCGGAGCAGGACAGAGGCAGGAAACTACAGACCAGTTAGTTTAACCTCAGTGGTAGGTAAAATGATGGAATCACTTCTGAAGGAAAGAATTGTTGAGTACCTAGAGGCCAGTGGGGCACAGGACCCAAGGCAGCATGGATTCACAATGGGAAGGTCGTGTCAGACAAATCTAATAGATTTCTTTGGCTGGGTGACCAAAGTTGTAGACCAGGGAGGGGCTGTGGACATGGCTTACCTAGATTTTAGCAAGGCATTTGATACAGTCCCACACAAAAGATTAATACACAAGTTAGCCAGCCTGGGAGTGGGTCCCAAGGTGGTAGCCTGGATATAAAATTGGCTAGACAACAAGACGCAAAGGGTAGTAGTAAATGGAGCCCACAGTGAAGAAAGGAGGGCTATTAGCAGGGTACCGCGGGGTTCAGTACTGGGACCGGTCCCTTTTAATGTCTTTATAAGTGACATTGCAGAGGAACTGGAAGGAAAAGTATATCTCTTTGCAGATGACACAAAGATCTGCAACAGGGTTGATACACCAGATGGAGTGGAAAGGATGAGAAGGGACTTGGCAAGGTTGGAGGAATGGTCAAATGTATGGCAGCTCAGATTCAATGCAAAGAAGTGCAAGGTAATGCACCTGGGAAACAAAACCCAGGGCAAGAGTACACAATGGGGGTGAGATACTGACAACAGTAAAATGGAAAGGACCTGGGGTAATTAATCAGATGACCTAAAGGTGGGCAAGCAATGTGAGAAGGCAGTAAGGAAGGCTGGGGTGATACTGGGATGCATAGGGAGAGGCATCAATAGTAGAAAACAGGAAGTTGTTATCCTCTGTACAGACAGTTGGTGAGACCCCATCTGAGTACTGTGTGCAGTTCTGGAGACCCCATCTCCAAAGACATAGACAAAGTGGAGGCTGTCCAGAGGTGCAACCAAAATGGTGCAGGGTCTGCACCAAAAGACATCGAAGAAAGACTAAAGGAGCTTAATATGTATACCCTTGAGGAAAGGAGGAGAGGGGACATGATAGAAACTTTCACGTACCTCAAGGGAATCAACAAAGTCCAAGAGGGTGGCATCTTTCAGAGAAAGAGATGTGCAAGAACAAGGGGGTACAATTTGAAGATAGAGGGGAGACGGCTCAGAGGTAATGTGAGGAAGTATTTTTTCACAGAGAGGGTTGTGAATGCATGGAACAGCCGCCCTGAGGAGGTCGTGGAGTCAAGAACATTGGGGAATTCAAGAATGCATGGGACAGACATAAGGCAGTCCTAGTGGGGGGTAGGAGGAAGTAAGCTGTTGGTTAATTAGGATCTGCAGCTTATCTGTTAGGTAGGAAAATGGGCAGACTAGGTGGGCCAAGTGGTCCTTATCTGCTGTCAAATTCTATGTTTCTATGTTTCTATTTTTATGTTTGCTTGTACGCATGTGCAAGAAACATAGTGCCATCATCGGAGATTTCGGAGGTGTGTCACCTCCTCCTCCAATTTAGTCAGTGTGTTGGCAGGCGCGGCCCCTGTAAGCCAATGCATGCTGGAGCTGTCTATGACAAGCTCCAAAATGCAGTGGCATACAGTTGAAAGGGGGAGCTACGCTTGAGTGAGCAGCGATAAGATATCGGCTGCTCACGCGCAGCACCCCCCCCACACACAGACGCCCCCACAGGCATGCGCGCCGCCTCCTGCTCCCTGCACGCACGCACTGTATAGCCGATGGGGTGCCCAATCCCCATCGGCTGAGCTGCGCGCACCCCGCCTCTCCCCCCCAAAGCCTTCTGAAATGGCATGCTGGGTGCCCACCCCAGCGTGGCAACTAATGATATAGCCGACAGGGTGCCTAATCCCCGTTGGCTCCACTGTCCTAACTCCCCAGTAGTAAGTGCCACGCTGGGAGCCCACCCCAGCGTGGCAGCGATCCATAGGCTGATGGGGTGCCCAATCCCCATCGGCTGAACACCCCCAACCGTCCTTGTGCCCGCTGGGAGGCCACCCTGGCCGTGGCAAACATCCGAGTCATCCGTTTTTTTTTACCTGAAAGAAAAACGGTCCCATGTAGTCTCCCTGGCCCCTCCCACAACCCACACCCACCCACTGCGCACCCAGCCTCCCCACACCCCCTCACCCCATACTTACCTCCGGAGCTCAGCGCGACGATCTTCGTGGACCGAACACGCCTGCACTTTTCAAAGTCGACCGCTAACTGAGGAAATGCCGTAAGCTGTATAATGGGCTAGATAGGGGGTTTCAACTTTGTTGCATATCTCAGGCATTTTTGGAATTTTGCAGGCACTTCTAACATGGAGTTTTGGGACCCTTCATGATTGATGTCACTGTCATGGCGTTAGTTTGGCCGAAGGGTGATTTCACAGTCACTGCACGAAATCACCCTTCAGGCCTGAATAACACCAGGACAGTGACATCATTCATGAGAAGGGGTCCCAAAAACCCCATGTTGAAAATTTGGTGCCAAAAATTGACTGTTTTACGAGCATGCGTTGTGCAGTTCCTATGCAGGCTCATAAGTTTGCAAATTTTCAATATTTTCACTCCAGATTTTCAACATTGCCATTTTACCACACCTTCTTATGAGTAGTACAGCTGTCATTTTTCACATCTCACCCAAAATGTGTTTCCGCCCATGTAGCGCACAATGGCGCAGTTTGTGTGCGAAATCAATGTACAGGACAAATTAAGAAAATCACAGTGACATTGTCCCTGAGCAGAGGTCTTAAAATGGCTATGTTGAAAATTTGGTGAAAAAATTCCTCAAAATGACTGTTTTACAAGCGTGCATTGTGCAGTTCCTACGCACGCTCGTAAGGTTGCAAATTTTCAATATTTTCACTCCAGATTTTCAACATTGCCATTTTACCACACCTTCTTATGAATAGTACAGCTGTCATTTTACACATCTCACCCAAAATGTGTTTCCGCCCATGTAGCGCACAATGGCGCAGTCGGTGTGCGAAATCAATGTACAGGATAAATTAAGAAAATCACAGTGACACTGTTCATGAGCAAAGGTCTTAAAATGGCTATGTTGAAAATTTGATGAAATCCTAAAATGACTGTTTTCACAGTGGCTGTACAGTTCCTCATAGCGGCTTGTAAGTTATTGAATTTTCAATATTTTCACTCCATATTTTCAACATTGCCATTTTATTACACTTCCTTATGAACAGTACAGCTGCAATTTTTCATATGTCGCCCAAAATTGTTTTCGCACATGTAGCGCATAATGGTGCTGTTGGTGTGCGAAAGCAATGTTTAGGACAGATTAAGAAAATCACAGTTACACTGTTCATGAGCAGAGGTCTTAAAATGGCTATGTTGAAAATTTGGTGACAAATAGAGAATAAAGGATGGTGGAATGTGAGTTATGAGAATTTAATGCACACCCAAGGTGTGGGATGCTACATAAACCCCGAGGGCGAAGCCAGAGGGGTTTATGAAAGCATCCCACACCGAGGGTGCTCATTAAATTCTCATAGGATACACACTTCCCCAATTTTTATTTTATATAATTTGCTGGAGAGCAATTTTTTCCAACCCTAGTGCTGTGATCACACACACACACACACACACACACACACACACACACACACACACACACACACTTTGAAAACAAGAAATCCCCCATGGCAGCTTTACTGTAGTTCTCTGCACCAAATGCAGCAGCTTCCTCCCCCCCCAGCTCCCACTCTAAATTAACCAGCTGAGCTGTGCAGCAGTCCCCAGTCCCTCTCTCTTACCCCACATCACCCGCCAGCTCACTGTACTCTCAGATTGGGACAATATTTTTTTAAATGTAACAGCTAAACCAAGGACAGTGATTACGCCTGTAGTTTACCTGTAACAGCTATGACTGTCAGGACACCAACAGTGTGTGTCGCGGAAAGCTAGCGAAATGCAGGATCAACCAGATACTTTAAAAAAATAAATGGTACTAGTTTAAGTAGGAGCAACAAAAGAAATAAAATGAACGATTAGGTGACGATTTAACCGTGGCGGCTCCTCGCTAACTAAGACACGGAGCCGCCGCCATGTTTTCAGAACTGTTTAGCCCGCCCACACAGAAAATAACAGCCAATGAGGGAGCGCTCCCTTTTGATAGATGGAGCGCGTGAATGCTGTAATAACCAACTGGTTATTACGGCCAATATCAACTCGGTGATCCAATTGAAAAAATTGATCACCAGTAATTATAAGTCCATAAAATGACTGTGATACGAGTGAGCATTGCGCAGTTTCCACGCACCCTCGTTACTTCACGACTTTGTAATATTTTCAGTCCAGATTTTCACCAGTGACATTTTTCCACACTTCCTTATGAACAGTACAGCTGTCATTTTTCACAACATGGCTGAAGTGTGTTTTCACAGTTTCAGCGCAGAGATGCGTGGTCGCTGTGGGAAATCTTTGTTCGGCACAGATAAAGAAAAACACAGTGACACTGTTCATGATCGGAGGCACCAAAATGCCTGAGTTGACAATCTGCTGTAAAAAATCCCCAACCTAATAATATTACGGGTGTGCGTTGCACAGTTTCTATGTACGCTCGTGACTTCACCATTTTTTTAAATATTTTTACTTCAGATTTGCAACATTGCCATTTTTTACACCTCCCCATGAACAGTACAGCTGTCATTTTTTACATCCTGTTCGGAATGTTTTTGCACCTGTGGCGCTAAATGCCGTAGTCACTGTGCATAAGCGGCTTTCGGCTAACAAACTGATATTCCCCCTGTTCATGAGGTGGGGTCACAAAACAAACATGTTAAAGATTTGGAGTGAAAATACCAACGAATGCCTGAAGTATTAGGGTTTCCAACTATAACGCCCAACCCTGTAGAGAGAATGACAGGCATCAGGGGTGTGACTTGGGATTCTTGCCTGTGATGCTCATACCATTCCACACACCCTGCAGTCAGTGAGAGGCATAGATATACCTTGGACTCTTATTTAAACTTCACCCCATTCTCCTATATTGCACCCATCTCACCATATTTCCTACGAAATGGGGTGCATAAGGGCCAAAGACCCCTAAGGAACACCGCGACACTTGTCAGTGTCTGCAGGTTAGGTGTGGTGAAATGGCGTGGCCGTTATGCCTGACGACCCAAACGCACATCCCAATGCCTGTCACTCTCTGCAGCGTGGTGGTGGGGTTGGCTTCAGTTCAATACTTTACTGTCATTCCTATTACGCAGCTCTGTAACTTCTACACTGCCACTGACAATGCCAGCAAGCAAACATTCGGCATTGACAAATGCTTGTTTTATTTGTTCCTCCACAATAGATGACTGATTTTTTTTTGTCCTGCCCCAAAAGGGAACTGATTATTTTATTTGTCCCTCCAATTGAAAACAGAATATTTTGTCTCCTCCTTCTCCAGTAGAGTACTTATTATTTTATGTGCCCTAGTCTCCCTCCAATAAAGATCTGATTATTGTATTTCCTTATCTCCCTCTAATAGAGAATTGATTATTTTGTTTGCCTCTGAATATTTTGTTTGACCCTCCTCACTCAAACAGAGAACCAATTATTTGTCCTCTCCTTCCAACAAAGAACTGGTTATATTATTTGCCCTCTCCCCAATAGAGAACTGATTATTTTATTTGCCCCATCTTCTTTCGTAGCTCTGATTATTTTATTTGCCCGTCTTCTTTCATAGCTATCTGATTATTTTATTTGCCCCGTCTTCTTTCATAGCTATCTAATTATTTTACAGTATTTGCCCCATCTTCTTTCATAGCTATCTGTTTATTTTATTTGCCCCATCTTCTTTCATACATATCGGATTAATTTATTTACCTCATCTTCTTTCATGCATAACTGATTATTTTATTTGTCCCTCCTTCTCAGTACCCACACCAGGAGCTTGGGGCAAAATACCAGTACCAATACTGACACCGTAATGCAGCATGAGGGGGGGTGCTGCACTCCTGAGGTGTTGTCTTTCAAATAAGACAGTAAACCAAGGTCCCATCTGTCTGTTCTGGTGGTAGTTCAGGTGGATGTTAAAGATCCCATGGCACCTCTCGGAAAAAAGATGGGGCATTTTTTATTCAGTCAGGTAAACACATAAGCCATAAATAATCCATCATACAATGTTACAAATACAAACCAGCACAGTTGTTACATATTACGGTTACAATAGTGAAACATTCTAAAAATATATAACAGGCAGTATACATTGTTATAGCCATGAGAAATGTCCCCAATATTGCTGCCATTTGTCATATGGTAAAATTGCTAATTCTTTTTTTTTTTTATTTCACTTTTATTGATGGAGACCACAATTATACATCAGATTATTACATTCGACCTTATACATCAGAATTTTTCATACAGCATTGTTCTGGTTATACAGAGTGGTATTATAAGTCAGGAATGCAAGGTATAATAATAGGTTGTATCAAATTAAATACACACCTTTTATGTTCAATTCGCCTCAAGAACCTGTAGTAAACCCACTAAGCCTTAAGCAGGTGGCTGGACCTCCTGAGGTTATCTTTTGTTTTAAGCCAAGGGGCCAAGAAGGATCCTCTCCACACACCCCATGCCAGACTAGAAAGATCAGGGGAGGCAGAAAAAGGGACACCCCTTGCCCTTGTATTATCTGGACACCGGCACCCCACCCCGGCTCTAAGGGATGAAGGAAGGGTCTATCTGAGAGTAGTAAATGTTCCATCTCTGCCATTTCCTCACCAAGACATCTTGTTTATTATAGAGCTTAGCTGTCATATATTCAAATCTATACATTTTGGATACTATTTTGTGCCAATCTGAGGCTGTTGGGATGAGAGGGAGCATCCATTTGCGAGTGATGTTTTTTTTTGCTGCCAAGAGGAAAAGAGGGAGCTGAGTATTGGCCCATCTTAGTCTGTGGGGAAGGAAAATAAACAACGTAACCATCTCTGCTGTCAGTTCAATTGTTTCACCGAGACACCTCTCCAATTCGATCTGTAACGAGCACCAAAAGGCCATCAGATTTGGGCAGTGCCAGAAAATATGGCCCAGATCTGCAAGCTGGCAATTGCAGTTTCTCCAACATTTGCCATATGAGGCTGGCATGTATTTTGCATGTACCGCTGGGGAACGGAAATATCAAGAGCGAGACTTCCATGCAAATTCACTCCATGTTCCTGACAAGTTAATTTTTTTTTTTTGACTTTCTGTATTTTTTGCACCTTACTGCCCCCTCTCTCCACTCTCTCGGACTGCCCCATACACAACCCTCATCATCAGAGTCTGCCCTAGAGTGCATAGCTCCACTTTTCTTAACCCTTGATGTCCAGTTTGACCCCCCCTGTTGTGGGTGAGGAGGGAACCCTCATTAACCTCCCCAACAACTGTGCTGAAGTGGACCTGCACATCGGAGTCTGCCCCAATGAACTGAGGATGTGCAGCAAGGAGTCATCACCTAGGAGAGACAGGGGACGTTTCCTTGTTCAACCCCAGGTGTTGGCACACAATGAGGGCCTATGAGCAAGGAGACATGCTGAGACGTACCTCCTTCTCTGCCCCTCTGCCAACATCTGCCCGTCCCCATACTGCTGCCTCCCAGTACCGCACCTTCCACCTGAGCACCCCCAGGTGGAGTTATCATGGCGGGAGCTTTCAGGTGACTCCCCTGCAGAAGGAGAGCAGCCATTGGGTGCTCTATCCTTCTCCTCCCCAGTCAACCCCTGGCAATCCATGCTCATTCCCGAACATGGGTTGCCAGTGTGGTACGAGGTAAGATGTCCAGTGCCTCAGCCCTCAGCGCCACCGGGCTGGCTAATGAGGTAATCTTGGTGGCTTTTAATGTTGTTTCTTGCCAAAGTGGGAAAGGGATGTCTAATTGTAAATCTTTGTTCCAGGCCTCTAGTATCGAATGGGGTGAGTCTCCCAGATTATCTCTTAATATTCTGTATAAGTGACCTATTAACTTCCCCCAAGGATTTCCTGCAAGGGTATCCCTAAGTAGAGTCCAGAGAGTTGGTAAGGGGTTAGGGCTACAGGTTGGAAAATCCCTTTGTCGTAAGATGTAGTTTCTCACCCGAACATACCAGTACATGTCGGCTTCAGGGAGAGCATATTTTTGTTGTAGGTCCGAGAAAGGTAGAACTCCCAAATTATTAACTACTTGGCAGTAGTAATTCAGACCTAATCTACGCCAGGACTTAAAAGAGGTATCTAGAAGAGCCAGATGAAAGTTTTCGTCCCGCAAGATTAGAGAGGAAAAGAAGATGCACTGTCTGAAGGACTTTTTGTTTTGAAAGTTTTCCCAGATTCGTAGAACTTGTGTAGTAAAGTTAGAGAAATCAGCCAGCAGTGGGGATAGTCCAGAAGAGGAAAAAGCAATTTTCTCTATATCATGTAGGTCATTTATTAAAAACTCTGTTTCTTTCCATGTTGAGAAGTAAGTGGATGAAAGCCAGAGAAAAAAGATTTTTAGAAAGGCAGCCATCGCATACAGCTGCAAATTATGTAAGTTTAACCCACCCTGGTCCAGAGGTAGGAATAGTAGAAAAAGACCGATCCTCGGCCTCTGATTCTCCCATGTAAAGGAAGAAATGAGCTTATTCCAAGACCTGAAATAGAAAGCAGCGGGAAAAGTCAGTACATTTTGAAACCGGTATAATAGTCGAGGGAGTATATTAATTTGTATGGTTTCTATTCTTTGGAAAAAAGTCAGTTTTAGGTTACCCCATCATGTTAGATCATCTTGAATTTGAAGAGAGACCAGTTCATAATTCACTAGCTCCAGGTGTTCAAGATTAAAGGGTATATAAATACCCAAGTATTTAAACTTAGTGGTCCGCCATTTTAAGGGTAAGGAATTTTTAAGAGTTTGTGTTGGCTTAAAATGTAGCATCATTGTCCCTGTTTTAGCTATATTTAATTTGAAGTTTGCTATCTTTTCATAATTACGAAGGATCTCCTAAACTGCAGGTATCGATGTTTTGGGGGAAAGGACTGTTAAAAGGATGTCGTCTGCGAATAAGGATATTTTATAAAGGTAAAATTGTTAATTCTGATTTCTTTATCTGGAGAACCTCAGAAATTATAATACAATACAGTTACTTCTGTGTGACGAAATGTTTCTGGAGACCTAACCTACATCTAGTCTGCCAAATCCTGTACAGGAGAGTGGCTATTAATAACCTTACTGTACTTGCTTCATATTGATGCCATATAGAAAACATATGACCTCTAAACAATAATGCTGAATTTATAGGAAATATAATACCCCATTGTTCTTCTAATATTTCCCAGAACTCTTTAATATAAGGACATTCCAAATGTAAACGATCCATACGTTCAGTTACCCTTGTACAGGTGGACCTAGGGCATTCTCTTTCAATCTCTCCTTGTGTTTTTGATTCCCCTTAACATTCACTCTCCCATGTACCCCCAACCATATTATGTCCTTAATCTTAGCTGGGATTCTAACTTTTTCTAGGTATCCACCCACACTCTGTCATTCTAGTGAGGGCAGGTTTTCAAAGGGATTTATATAAAAACACGTATGCAAAACGGAGTTGTACAAAAACTTCAGAGAACGCGTTAACACTTGTGTTACTGACACATACCAGGATTTAATATAATCAAAACAATATATCCATGATTCATTGAGTTTTATCACTCTTTTATTCTTGTGTGTAAAATTCCCACTGGACCATTGGTCAATCATTTCTTCTCGGGGTAGCTGAGCCCATCGTATCCAGGATCTCCCACATTTTTGAAATATAAGGACTAAATTAGCAAATAAAAAAAACACTCAAAAAGAAAACGACTGGGTGTAACATCCCCAGGCCTCCCTCCTTTATTGGGAGGTAAGTAATCAACCTTTTTATAGGATTTAGTCTACGTCCCCACACACAGGAGAAGAAACAAGAATATAAGGTAGTTTCTAGTTTTCAGGAAACCAGAAAAACATACCTGAGATATAAGAATATAGGAACTAAAATAGACTTTATCAAAAATATTCTTTTCATTTTATTCATATACCACGTATTCCAAGTCATAACTCCTTTTTTCCCTTTATATAGTTGTAATGACCAATTTAATTCCGCCAGATCTCCAGGTCCAAAAAGAATACCCCAAATCTTATGGGGTTCTGGCTCAACTTTTAAAGGGCCAACTTTATTGTCTTCTGGAATTGAGTGGGTCAAAGAAACAACACCACTTTTATTTAAGTTTATTTTTGGCCCTATGCTTTCAGTTAGGGACACCATTAAATTTGTGGCCTTTTCTCCTGAAACTTTATCAGCAACCACTAAAATTGTATCATCTGCATATGACAAAATATTAATTTGTGGGGAAGACCCTAACAGTAGGCCTTGTATTTTGGGAGAGCAATGCACTATTCTTATCAGAGGATCCAGAGCCATTATGTATAAATAGAACTCAGGGGGTACCCTTGTCTTACTCCCACTCGGATTTTACACGCTTTGCAGAGCCATTTATTCTCATATGGTATGCTAACAGCATCTTTATAGACTAATTTGAGCCACTGGATAAAGACATGCAGAAACCCAAACCCCTGTAATACTGCCCATAACCATATATGATTCACTCGATCAAAAGCCTAGGTTTGATCCAAACACACTAAAAAAACATGTACTGTATGTCTCCTTTTTTCCCTTTCTCAAACATTTCCCTTAACAAAAATAAGAATAAAATTCTAACGTGGAGCCTTTGGAAACGAGTCTATGACTCAAAGAGTTGTAATTCTGATTTCCTAAATAAATAAATAAGATGTTTGTAACTCTCCTACCCGGAACTAACCAGGCTTGGCCCTCATGTATTATACTTTCCAATACTACTGACAGTCTTTTCCCCAGTAACTTTGTTACTAGTTTAAGATCGGTGTTTAATAATGTAATTTGTCTACAATTACCAATACATGACTTATCCCCTTTTTTGAAAATAAAGTCAATAATCCTTCACACATCTGAGGGGGAAGTCTCAATTCCTCCAAAAATGATTGATACGTCCTTAAAATTTCATGTGACATATGATTCCACATAAATTTATAAATTTCCCCCAGTAGACCACCTGAACCTGGGGCTACCCCATTCCTTATTTCAGATATAACACATGCTAGTTCCTCTTTCTCCAGAGGAGCCAACAAAAGTGATTTTTGAGAAGTACTCAGTTGTAGAAGTGCTGCTGCTATTAAATCTTCCATCCAAACCCTTGTTGGGTAGGTAGGTGTTTGTTGTCGACATATAAATTCTTCTGTAACCATCATTACCCCATTATTGTCAGTTTTAAGATTCCAAGCTTCATTTTGTATGAACATACGAATATGCCAGCAGAAACAGACCACCCGTCTATCTAAGTCTGCTCGAGTGTGCAGTCAACACCCTAGTTTGCAGCTGCCCCACCCCCTCCCTTTGTCATCCCACTGCACCTCCACCTCTCCCCACCTTACTCTCCCTGTTCCCTGTCCCATGTCCTTTTGAAGCTGTTCACAGATTTACATGATACCACCCATTCTGGTAGGGCATTCCATTTTGCTACCACCCTCTCTGTGAAATAGTGTCTCCTAATTTCCTTCCTAAATCTTCCCCCTCTATTCTTAGCCCATGCCCCCTGGTGACCCTCCTCCTCCTCCTTAACTTAAAGACCCCATCTGCCCCATCCTTATTGATTCCCCTCAGATATTTGAATGTCTCTATCATGCCCCCCTGTCCTTTCTATCCTCCAGGGTGTACATATTCAGGTCTCCCAGCCTGCTGTCATAGTCTCTCCCCTCTATTCCACATATCATCTTTGTCGCCCTCCTCTGCACCCCCTCCAGTAGCCTGATATCACGCTTTAGGTATGGCCTCCAAAACTGTACACAGTACTCTAAGTGCGGCCTTGCCAGTGACCTGTAGAGGGGCAAGATTACTTCTCTTCACCTGGATGAAAACCCCCTCGCTATGCACCCCAGCATTTTTTTCACTTTTGCAGCTGCTCTCCTGCACTGGATGGTGTTGTTCATGGTCCCTGTTATCATTATCCCTAGATCCTTCTCCCTCTCAGTGATCCCCAGCTTAACCCCCCCCAGTCAGTATTCTTTCCACGGGTTCTTCACCCCAAAGTGCATAACCTTACACTTCTTTGCATTGAACCCTAGCTACCACCTCTCTGACCACCCCTCTAGCTTGTGTAGGTCCCCCTGCAGCTGCTTCTGTCCCTCCTCTCCATCCACCACTGCTCCAATTTTGGTGTCGTCAGTGAACAGATTTATCTTGCTCACCACCCCATGTGCAATGTCTGATATGAAGAGCCCAAACAATACTGGCCCCAACACAGAGCCCTGTGGCACCCCACTCGTCACTGGCCTTGGAGTTGAGAGCTCCCATCTCACCACCACCCGTTGCAGCCTGCCACTCAGCCAGCTTGTAATCCAATTCATCATTTTTGCCCCTACCCCTACCCCAGTTAGCTTCTCCCCAAGCCGCCCATGAGGCACCAAATCGAAGGCCTTACTGAAATCCAATTAAAGAACATCCACTGCATGACCCTTATCCAGCTCACCTGTCACCCAGTCATAAAACTTTAATTTGTCTATCACGTAACCATTTATGATAATCATCAAAAGGGTTAGTTTGGTTTTTGGTACCCTAGATACCAAAACATTGTTCTGCTTCCAAAGAGGCCTGCCTATTATATTGAAAAAAAAACCACATTTCCTGTTTAATTTCTATTATTTGTTTCGATAAATCAGTTCCCTGTACAGCCTGATCCAGCAATAAGTTATACAGTTGCTGTCTATATTTCTCAGTTTTATCGGCTTGTATTTGTATAGACTTTTGTTTTAAGTATGCACTAATACAAATCTTAGTGTCACCCCACCGACTGTCTATCCTCACATATGGTAGTGAGGTCTTTAGTTATTTCTGGATCCTGCAAAAGGCTTATGTTAGCCCTTCATAAACCCCTGCCCGGAACTCTTGGAGGGGAGGTAGCTATAAAAATTCCAATGAGGGCATGATCAGAGGATTCAGTTGGAACAGTTTCCAAAAATGATATTGGCAATTGCTTTGTTATCATCCCATAATGGTGTACTGACACAAGGTTGACTCCTCCACCACGAACACCAGCACAGTGACAGATTTCATCTGTCTGCAGTGAGTCACTGTGCTGGTGCAAGGAAGACACCGGCAGTGCGGCTCCCAGTGTTGTGCCACCTCCCCGGTCCAACGCCAACTCGGAGTTAGATATTTAGAGACCAGGGTGTGTGGGGGGCACAGCCCCCCCACATGGGGGGTTCAGGGGTGCAGCCCCAATGGAAACATACCGACATCCCTGACGGCACAACGCCAACACTCGGCATTGTGTCTGTTGCTGTGGGGGATGTCAGTGCAAGCGCTGTCACAGCGCTATAGTAAAACCTCCAATAATCTATCCTCGTAGATAGTTTTCCTTTAAAAAAATGTGTGCAGGATTTCGAAGTTTGGATCCATGTGTATCTTTTAAATCTGCTTGTTTTAGTAAGTTTTGGAGAAAATTTGCATCACAGTAAGTTTTAGCCTGTGTTTTAGTTCTATCAGTTTGGGATAAACTTATATTGAAATCACCTCCAAATAATACTTGTTTACCTGTAAATAGATAAGGTTGAGTTAATTTGAATAAATGTATGCGGGTAACTTTTGTCTGTGGCCCATAAAAATTAATTAATCTAAATTCAGTATCTGTACAAATAAAATCCAAAATAAAGACCCTCCCAGGAACCAGGTCTATTGTTTTAGTAACCTGTATATCAGTAGAGGTAAAACAGACCCACAGACTGCAGCATTGGTCTTCCCCTATCGACCAATATGAATTACCATAAATCCATTCCTTCTGTGCAAGTTCAATATCTGAGATAGTATGAAAATGAGTATCTTGTAAAATAAAAATGTCTTAAAGTAAACCTGATAAGATAGAAAAAATAGCTCAACATTTGACATTTGATTTTTATGCTAATAACATTCAGACTAGCTAGCCTGAGGTGTAACAGTGAGGTAAATTTGTAATTAATTTATTTGTTCCTTACACTTGATCTAGTGATTCTTTTCTCTTTGGGAATACCTCTGGCATCCATGCTAGTACCAAAAACACCTAATACTGAGCCACTCTGAGAAGAGTGAGCCAAGACATCTGAATCCCCTTCATCCTTTACGTCTCCCCAACTTTGTAATACATTACAGCTATTGTCCAAAGGTAAATCCACCTCCATAGACCCTTTACATTTGTAAGGGGTTTTAGCACTCCTTTTTTTTTTAAAGAGGGATTCAGGTCATCATTTAAAAGGCAATTTAACTTACTGTCAGTTCCTGTGTGTGGATCTGTGTTGATTTATGTCTGAAAATCCAATGTTATTTATTTCTGTGATGCAAAAATTAACTTTTAATCCCCACGGTGTAACTTCCTGCTTTTTATCAGCCTGCCGGTTCGCCGCACTGGAAGTGACGTCACTTGCAGAACACCTATCGCAGTGTGCTCTTCAGTGCGTGGGAATGTCAGTGCAGCTGAAGCTGTCAAATGTGCCATTCAGCCTGTCCTGTGAAACGTTTCTTCTTCTTCTTCTTCTGTCCTACTGCTCAGTTGTGTTACTTGCTCCGCTCTGTAGTCTCTCTGCTGTGCCTCTGATCTGTGACCCACCAATTCATGCGGCGATCAGCGATCATGAGTGGCTAAGTCAGTGTCAACCTCACAGAAATGTATTCGTTCTGAATTGTTTCCTTCCATTTGTGTGCATCGTGATGTGCTGTGCTTTTCCTGCTGACTTGAATTGTTTAATTCTGTAGTGTCGTGATTGCCTGTGATGTGACGGTTGCCAGGTCATGGTTTTACTTGTGAGTGTCACCTGATGCTACTGCTTGTATTGAGTGTTATTCAGCATTTTTGTTCATTTATATTCGAGTGTGCTGCAAACTTTCACTCTGTTGTTCATAACTTCAACTGGAAGGTGGGCTGCAATCGCGTTTGTGTTTTTTTTTATATTTGCATGGTGTCATTGTTATCATTGCTGTAGTATGCAAGTGGGCATAGTACTGGTGATACTGTAAATGTATAGTGACATATACAGTGACTCAGTGCTGTACTTTTTTCCTCTTTTGAGGACAGCCTGTTATATTTCTTCTGTCCTGTGTGTGTCAATGCAGAAAGAGTGGTCATTTGTACAGTTGGTGTTCTTACTGTGCATTACTTTCAGTGTTAGTTGTACTTGCCCCAGCCCTTGCTGCGATTGTGTCTCACCTGTGTCAATGCCACAGGTATTCATTGTCTGCTTGTCATACGTTGCATAGTCCGCTGCTTGTGGGACACACATAATGTTATGTTTTAGACCATCTCAGTAAAGATCTTATTGTGTGTTTTAGTCACTCTGTGTGACCCACTGTGACACTGTCTGTCTATTTTGCCTATTGTTACCCACCATATGTGTTACTGAGTGTGCAAAGATTTTTTGGTGGTTGTCATATATAGTGTGACAATTTTTCATAGTGATTTGTTAGTGCCTGTTACACAAATAAATCATAATGTCTGCCTGGTGTGTTGCTGCAAACTGTGGTAATACAACCAAAATGGGATTTTCACTGTTCAAATTCCCCCAAAACCAACACTTCAGAATATTGTGGAACTGGTTTGTAAAGACTAGACGTGCTGACTGGTATGGTGCCACTGCTCGGAGTTTGTTGTGCTCTGCTGACTTTACTAATGAGTGCTTTGACAAGTCTTTTATAGCCAGATATCAAATGAATCTCGTTCGTGGTCTGTGTCTGGTCCCAGGTGCAGTACAAACCATTCAGGCAACCAGTCCGAAGTCAACAGAGACAAGTGCTCCAACAATGAGAGACGATTTTGGTTTCGACGTTCCAGTGAAGAAGCGAAAGTTTGGAGGTGCTTTCAAGAAAAGACAGTTGGAAGAGGCAAGCCCATTTCAAAGTATTATATTGTGTGATGTAAAATTTCTCTTGTGTACCATGGTGTCATGACTTCATTTTTTGCATGCGCATGAAATCATTTCATTTGGTTTCACAAAACTGCATTTTAACACAGTAGTGGTATGTACATACAGTGCTGTTTAGATGCAATGCTGAAATTCTCTTCCCCAATGTATCAGTTTAGTGCCCACTCACAGTACTCTTGTATAATGTAACCATGTGACCTTTGACCTTCTGTCAGTGTCACATTCTGTCCATGTAACAGCTGTTTTGACATGCACTGTGGTGCTGTGTGTTCACGACACACCACCATAAACCACAGAAACACAAAGCAGAAACCAATGCATGCCACCAGAATGGAATCATGGTTGAATGTACCGTTTGGTGTTGTGGATCTGCATGCCACAGTCAACAGGGAAGGAGGCTGTGGTTATCATATATGATGGAGTAAAAGTGTGAAAGTAATGCATCAGCAGCACACAGAGGGAGGCCGTAATGGCATTGTACAATAAACTGTTAATCACTGACCTGTGTTACTACTTGAAGATTTCTGTGACACACCTTGTGAAGTACAGAAAGTCGCTATCAGCTATCCAGAGTTCAGTGACAAACTGGGTGTGTGGATGGTAACACACAAAATCTTACAACAGAGTGTGTCATATCACTATTTCTTCGCAGTGTCATGCTTTCATTGTGAGTTCTCTCTGTTGTTGGTCGCTTCACCAGTGATTGCTATTATTTGTGGATGATCATACTATCATGCAGTTGTGTGTCTGTTGGTGGTGGTTTTCCACACAAACTTTTTTCCAGGCATGCAGATGTACTGCATCATGTAGTTGATGGTTTATCTTCATACAGAGGTACAAAAGGAGTTGTGGTATATGGGCTTTTGTTGTATCACTCCCCATACTGCAATACAGACCAGTGATCTGTTTTTGTTTGCACACACCATTAACTGTTCCACCTTTCAGTGTGCTTGGATGTCAGTGTCGTGACTGAACATGTTGCTGATCTCAGCCTTCGTTCACTGTGTTGCCTTTGCCACCCGTTTACTGTCACCTGTGCAAAAATGGGTTGTGGTGTGGTTCACTGTCACACTACTTCTTTATTGTTGTAATACTGTCTAGATACCATCTACATTGTATCTAGATCTCCCAAGTGATGCCACTTAGTGGTGTGCCCTTACTCTCCTGATAGGTTCATATTGTTATTTATGGTATATGAATGCATGGCTTTTACAGTTTAAGCAACTATGTAGTTTGTCCTTCTCAAGCATTGGGTGCATTATGGTTCATGCTGCATGACTGATGTATACATTTTCAGTTTGCTGTGCACCTGGAGTGTATCACTACTGTGACATCACTCATTATTGTACAAATGAAATGAACTGATTTTGTGTATCCCTTGTAGTAAACATCAAATATGCACATCTTTCGAAGTATTGCTGCTGATTGTATGTCAGGATGTTTTTTTTTTATGTAGTGTTTTCCATAAATGATTGACTTTTGCCATTTTAGACATGTCCATGGTTGGTGCTGAATTTTGTCTATGAATACGATGTCATTCAGCAATGCACCACGCTGATGAACCCCAAATAAGGGCAAAACACGTCTCTTTTCATGCTTGTAAATTCATATTAGGATTTTTCAGTAAGGTAATTATCACTCGTCGCATGTTCTTAATCATAAGTACATCATGGTCATTGTACACACTGTGTAACAGCAATACACAAGGTAACATATTTCCAAATGTATTGATGAATTTTTAGCTTTTTGCTGTGAAACATAACTTGCAGCAGGGATAAAGTCAGTAGATGTTTCACCAATAATACTTTGAAACATGTAGCCATTCTTTACTTTTGTACTGTACATTGGTCTTCCGCAGGGTGAAAAATGACATGCGTGTCACTCATACGTGTTGCATGACCATAGATACTGTGTTTTCTTGCAATGTTGCACTGTTACCACGCTGAGGTGCATGTTGCATGTAGTATCAGTAAGACATATTGCCATTAACATTGATGACACTGCAGTCATTATTGTGCATGTTATATTACACATCTGACTACTCTGAAAAATAACTGACAGGTTACGCAGCAGTACTCCGTGACCATTGCAGATGAGGTGACAACATCACCAGATGTCACCCCGCAACCACAAGAACTGTCTCCTGAGGTGTATGCCAACCTCTCAGATAACTTCATGCCTGTACCTTCAGATAACATGCCTGTGTGTTTGGAGACGGAAGATAAGAGACATGCTGACAAGTCCACACAGTGTACTGACAGAAAACCCCATCATTAGTCCATAGATAATGTGTGCTTATTTTCCTCTTTCTGCAATGGTCATGGCCAGATTAACCTGTACGCAAATTACGCCATGGCGTAGGGCCCCATGGTTCAGGAGGGCCCCCACACTGTTTAATTTAACTTAATTTCCTTTCCCTACCTGGTTGACCATGGCCGCTGATCGGCCAGACTTGCCGTACTGTCGTGCAGCCACAGGGTCATCACATTCCCACCACATCATGCGCGAAAGAAGAAAGCCCCCTTAAGTCAAGTCACCCCCGCTCTGAAGACGCCTCTCAGTCTCTCGGCTCTGCCTGTGGTTTCTTGGGGGTGGGGCGTGCTACTAGAGTGGTCCATGGTCAGTCACCCTGACCCCCCCATAACCAACCATGTTTCAGAAGTTCTCCTGAAGGTATGGCTACTGGGGAACGGGAATCTGTGCGTGCGTGCATGTGCGTGGCATCAGGGCGTGTGGCCAGGCAGTGAGGAGTCAAGGAGGAGGAGGATGAGTGGACAACAGTTGGTTGATCTGTTAGATGGAGATCGCCTCAATCGAAGAAGACTACTAGTACAGACAGTCTATCAGAGTGGGCAGGGCTGGGGGGGTGCCCAGAGTCGAGTCGGACTCACCACCGTCCAGCACTTCTTTTTTCTTTTCTGACTCCAGGAGTCAGACGGATGGTGTGCTGCCATGCTGCTCATCATGTACTGGTGAAGTCACTGCTGCTGCTGCTGGGCCTCTGATCCTGTGAGGAGTCAAATCCTGCTGTTCAAATCCAGGGGCTGCCGGCATGATCTGTCTCTCCAGACATTTATCCTCCTGATCAATGGTCAGTCAGGTCACAGTCACCAGGTATGTTGTTACTGCGTGCTAACACTGTTGACTTTCATATTTTGTCTTTTTTCTTCTTGGATTTGGTGGATTTGGTTGTTGGATTGGAAATGGTGGGAACACTTAACAGTAACTGAATTTGGGAAGCAAAAAAATGAAAAACACAGAGAAAATAATTGCATTTACTATTACATGGGGGTGATGTGAGGGGCTGCTACTAGCCTGGGCTCAGGGCAGGGGCTGCAAGATTCTATAGCCAGATGGGGCTACCTGGCTAGCTGTATTCACTGTTTGAATTTATTTATTTATTTTATTTTATTTAGTTTTTGTTGACCAGGTAAGTGCACTAGACAAATCCTGCCTATTTTCAGGCATGACCCAGGGAAGGGGATACAGATGAATGCCAACTGACCTTGACCCAGATTAAGCTGTTGGTGGTATTTTTAGTGATGCATCATTTATCAGAAATCTGGGAGCAAACCACATTGCTCTAAAAGGATTCTACTTACTAGCTGCACCACTAAGTTAGAGGTTAATTCTCTGGTCGTTGCCACAGAACAGTGGGATGTTGGCATTTAGGGGCCCCCCGGACCCCAAAATATGACTTGGAGTAGGGCCCCCACATCCATTAATCTGGGCCTGGCAATGGTAGTAGTATTGCAGTCACATTGACTGTTCTTGACATGTCTGTGCATCTTCCATGACCCAACATGTGCACGTGGCTGTCAGAATGTACACTCCTCATGGGTTGATGCAACAGTTGATGTAGAACATTGTCAGTGTCACTGTGACTGATGTATATTGTGTGCGTCAATGGTGAAATACAGTCAGGTAGCACATTATAGGGCTATTCAGAGCAAGTTATCTACACAGTGACATAGTACATTGCCTGAATTGATATGCTTACCACTTACGTACAAATAGTGCACAGTGGCTGGGTTAGATAATTAGTAAACAGACACATGGTGTGTGTAGGATGATTGCAATATTGCAGATGTGTTTACACTAAAAATTGCAATCATGTAGTGTGCGTTCCATTAGCGTCTCCTCAGTGTCACATTGGTGGTGTCTATAGCAATGGAGGTAATAGTAAACAAAAGGAAGTCAAGATACACAGAACATGGTTGGCTGAAACACATTAGGCAGCATGACTTTTATGGTGGATGAAGCTGATCAAAGTATTATTTTAACAGGTGACAATCGTGCAGATTGTTTTTGGATTTTTTTTTTGATCTAATATGGTTCTACTCCCTGCATCTTGGTTTTCATTTCAGTGTCCGACTTCCTCTGTACCCCTTGCACCCACTGACGGATCACTCACACTGGGGTAGCATACACTTTTCTCACTGCGGGCATAACCACATCAGTAACGAATGGTTGGTGATGTAATACAGAACCAGAATTTCATGCAGGTGAGAGTATGTGCACAGTCACAGCATTCAAGCCTCCATGTCCAACCCACATTTGTCCAATGTGTTTGTTGTTCTGCATGAGTATGGACATGACATGATGTCTGTTTACTACATGCCAATGTCTGCCATACCACTCCCTACAGCTGCAGTGTGACTGTGGAACATCCAATGTCCATGGGGGGACACTGTAGCATAGTGCGCTTCCTGGACCCTCACCAGTGAGACCAGAGCACTCTGTATATGCTCACTCCTCTCCCTCCCCTGTGGACCCGCGATGAACCATGGTTGTTCTTAAAACCTGTTTGGCAAAGTAGCACGAGTTGTAGTGTACAGCGCCTCAACCCTCATTGGTACCGGTTGTGCTACGCACATTCAATTTAACCTTTATGTCGCCAACATAGCAAGTGTGCTTGGGGGGAAACAATGAATGTTTGCATACAACATACAACTCTGCCTCATTCTGGATACGACATGTGTGGTCTGGGTGCAATATTTTGGGTGATGCAAGGAAGAATGATCAAAGGTTACCAGATAACTGGCCAGAAATATGGAAGGTAACATTCCATGACAACGAATTTACAGTCATGGAATTGTGCCTGAGGAATCAAAATTCCACATACACAGTATTGCACAGTAGCAGAAAGTGTGGTCCTGCAATACAACAGTAGGTTGGTCAATGCATAATCATGTCAAACTGTTATGTGTGCTGTTACTGTTAATACTGTTACCTTGTAGGGTGTGGAACTTCAGTGAAGATGCGTGATGCATGCACACAAACAGATGAAATGATAACAGGTCCACTCCTCCATGTTCCAGTTACTTCCACGCCAGTAGTGTCATCTGACAGCGAATGGGAGTCCGGAGATGAAGAATATGATGTTCATGACTACAGTTACCATCCTTTGATGTCTGTCAATGATGACTACTCAGAAGAGGATGATGACACAATGGACGTCACGATGTAAGTCATTTTAGTAGTTCTCATGTGAACCTTTACACTTCAAAATACGGTGTTATTATTTTACTCTCATTCCCCCCCCCCCGTGTTACCATTACTTTCATGTCTGCCACCATCTTCCATTGCTCCTCTTCTGCCTTCTTTCTTTACCTGCATCTGCTGATCTTCCTCCTTCATAATAGGAACATTCAAAAACTGTCATCTTTAACAGGCCCTTAGGTATATCGAGTCTGCTTGTTTCCTCTTGCTGTTGCAGTTATCACCACTTATCTTCTTCTGCCCACACATCTTTACTTCCTATGTCGCTGTGTCACAGCCCTTGTTGAAGCCTAGCACTGTTTCACTGTCCATCGCCTGTGTTGTTATCGTGTTCTACTCTGCCAAAACCCAATGTGAGAAACAATGCATCCTCTATTCCTTCCTAAACATTCAACCTATTGTCATGACCATGGATGTCTGTCCACACTGTCATGTACAACAGTCTCTCCATGACTGTCCTCTTTATTCCTGTCATGCGCTGTGAGATCTCAATGACATGCTCCATGTCCCTCTTCTCCTCGAGTGGCTACATGTTGTGCTCACGCATCCTTTCATTATACGGTAATTAACCACTGTCATGTATCACGTGGTTTGCTCTGTGTTGCAATCCGCCCAGTAATGTAGTGTTAATACGAAATTACAACACAAAGGGATTGTGCAACTATCCTTGCAGCTGTACCACCACCCACTCACCTCCTCATAACCACCCCCTCCCATCACACTGTCCAAACATCTCTGAAGTACTATCACCGCTCTACTGAGGCAAAGTGTTCCACTTCTATTCCACACTTTCCATGAACAGCTATCTCATGATTTCCCTCTTGAATCCCCCCCACCACTACTACCTCTACCAATGCCATCTGTAGTCCCTCCCCATTGTGATATGAAGAGTCCCTCATCTAGTAATCCTGTTAATACCCTTTCAGTACTTCAGTGTTTCATATATATCCACACTATCCCTCCTGTCTTCTACAAAATACATTTGAAGCTCTCCCTCATCCTCTCCTTGAATGCTGTTCACTCAATTACCTGTACCAAATGTTTTGATATGTGCTGCACACCCGTCCAGCACTGTGATGTCATTCAAGCAATAATGCATGATAGGGCGTGTGTTGTGCTGGGATAACATCACGCCTTGTGTGATGAGCACGAGGCCACAGGCGAGTCGTCCACCAGGTGTGATGTTGTCCAGCTTTCTTCCCCCTGAAGTGCGTATTGTAATTATAAATGCCTCATTTAAAAAAAAAAAAGGAAAAAATATTAAAATATTCCTGATAGGCAGGGAGATTTGACATGTACCTGAGGAGAAACAGCTGAAGCCGTTCACAGTGATGGCTTCAAGACAACATCCCAGTTACTTTTTAAAAATATAAACTGAAATGTGTTCTTCTGTTAAGTTACACACAGTATGTTTTTTTTTTAACATGTTTTCCATTGTTTTGTGAGATTGGCAGGAATGGATGTTAATTTGTATATACTCTTTTAGTAATGACAAAAGCAACAGTAGCCATGACAAGTGTGGGCAACTTGTACATGGGCCGTGGATTGATTTCTTGCACATTTTATGTGGTCATGTGAGCACTGGGACTAGATCCGTGATGTTGTACTGGGATAACATCATGGGTCTAGACCTAAATTGACCAATCAGAGCCTAGGGATTCTTCTTGCCATTTTATAATGTTCAGTAATGGACAGCAGTAATGAAGGCAGTATTCAAGGTATGACACGACCAGTGGCCTGTACAATGGTACGATCACTTCTCTGTGCCTGTAGGAGATTACACTCGTTATGCACCCCATATCCTTGTCCTCCACCGTACTTTGAAAATTATGTTTCCTCCACTGGTTCCTTCAACGTTTTGTCGTTCCACACCAAATACCATGTCTCCTAACAATCTTGTGCATTGTCCATGACCTTTTCCATGTCCTTGATTCCCTGTGCCACTGTCAGCTCTATGGAAGTCTTTTCCACTCTCAGTAGCCTAGTAATCTCTCTTGCCTTCTTTGTTTAGTCATCTTTCTGTCCTGGAACTCATGATTTCCTAAGCAACCGGAATGTTTGCTTCCCTGGGCCATACATTCTGTACTAAGAACGTGTAACTATTGCACCAGGATGCAGTCATGAAATGCATTTATTAATATCTGCTTATTTGCACACATGGTGGATGGTGCTGTTCCACTCCACCACATGGAGGTTGAAGTCCACCACCAATACAGTGTCCCCCCTTCCTGCAGATGCTTCTAATGTTCTCTGGCAAATCCCTATCCAGGTTATACACCTGTGCTGATGGAATGTAAAGTACCATCCACCCTAACTGTCTTACTTTTATAGTCTTGAAACTGTATCCATATGGTCTGTGTCCTGCCATCCACCCCATCCTCTCTCATTCACATTATCCCCTCCCTCACATACATCACCATGCCTCAACACCTTTCTCGCTACTCCTGTCCATTGTGATTGTCATGTATCCTGTGATCATTACATCCCAGTCTGGTTTGTGGTTGGCTAATGTCTCCATGATGGCCGCAATGGCCGCTGTACATACAGCCAATATAACTTGTACTTCGCCTGATTTCTTATCTAAGTGTCTCGCATTCAGCTGTACCACCCTCCAACACAATATTTCTCCTCCCCCACCCCTATCCCTCCTTGTTCCCCATTTCAAATAGCTCTTTGAGACCTTGGGTTGTTAGGCTCTCCCGCCCCCAGGATCACTGCCTACTAGGTGACCTCACGCCACATGTTGAATCAAACATTCATTCTTGAAAGACACTCTTGTTTTCAAATGGCTGAAGTTATGTATGTTTTGGACTCTGTAATTGGGATTCCCTCATGCCATTGTTGGCCTCCATCTGCCATGTTCTTTGCCCTACCCTTATCAATTAATGTCATGACACCTCTCCTGTCCTACAGCATGTAAGGGATGTATCTCCCAGTGTTCCTGAAGCCCTGTGGAGGCCGGGATCAGTGTTCTTGGGAATGGTTGCAAGGTAAAGTGCCATGGGCAGATGCACTTCCAAATGTGTGTGTGAGCGTGTAGTCCATCGCTAAATGTCAGTGCCTGTCAAAGGGGAAGGGGGGGTGCTAGATAACAAACAAAACACCCAGCTCTGCGTGGTAGGTGAGGGCACCTGACCCCCATGGCCACCAGTGGATGCCACTCACCCTGACTTCCAGTTCCTCAGCTGGTCCCTCACCTGCAACTTGGCCAGACTCTAATAGCACACAAAAGAGGGTCTGCATCCACACCGCAGAGTGGTTGAGCCACTGGTACCAGCTGCAGAAGGGGGAGGAAGAGGATGCTAGGCATGGGTGTACCTGAGGCATGCATGATCGGGCAAGGATGCTTAACAGATGCACCACAGTCTGCGACGGGACTGGAAACAAATTGACATAAAATCAAATTATAAGTACTTTATCAGTTATTCTTTTTTCCATTCTTCCCATGGTGTTTTGTCATGCTAGTTGACAGGATATCACATCTTGTTTCCATGACTGCCCTTTACACAGTTCCAGTGTCGTCTCTTCATCCAATGTAATGCTGTAGTTGTAATTGTCCTCTGTCTCCTGCCTTCTCATATAGGTCAGAACCCAACATCAGTTGTCATCCATCAACAAATTGTGACGAGCAAAAGTTCATTGTGTTTGAGTTTTGTCTACTGACTTTATTTTCTCGTTGTCCAATCTGCAAGGAAAAATGTTGTGCCATCATAAACACAGTCAAGGGTTCCTTTATAATAATTGACCAGAGTTGCTCCAAGTGTGACTTCAAGAACACATAGAGGTCTCAGCCATATACGTCTGGCTTTCCTGCTGGTAACTTGCTCCTATCAGCCGCTATTGGTTGCAGTGGGAACTCGCCAAGCAAGGTAATTCAGATGATGAAAACAATCAACATACAGACAGCGTCACTTAGCAGTTACTATGAACGCTGTGATAAATTCCTGCATCCCTCCATCCATGCAGTTTGGACAAAAGAAAAGGAACAATTAATGGAGAAAATAAAAGCAGAGAACAACACTGTTAACCTTGGAGGAGATGGCCAATGTGACATACCAGGGCACAGCGCAAAGTATGGTACTTACACGCTGATGGACCTGGAGCGAAAGAAGATTGTCTCCACCAATCTCATCCAGGTCTGTATGACCCTATACAGGATGACTTCCTCATTTACTGTAGTGTGCATGTTATTGATGTGTGTGACGTTTTTATTTCAAGTACTGGAGTGCCAAACTGATAAGCGTGTCCACTGCTGTACACAGAATCCCTTAGGTATTAATGGTAGGAGGTTACTGTTTAGACCACTTATAGCTTATCGTAAGCATGTACAGTGACTACATCTGTAAATTGATTGTTGCTGTTTGGAGATAATTCACTATGTCAGCTCTGATTTCAACCCAATCGTACATACTTACAGTGCCTTCAGAAAGTATTCACCCCCCCTTGGATTTTGTCACATTTTGTTATATTACTACCAGAATTTTTAATGCATTGAAATCATTATTGTCCCCCTTGATTCACACAGCATACTCAACAATTTAAAGGGGCAAAAATATTTTTATTGTGTAACAAAAATTTATGAAACATTAAAAACTGAAATATCTTGTTTACTTAAGTATTCACCCTCCTGAGTCAATACTTTGTAGAAGCACCTTTGGCAGCAATTACCGCTTTGAGTCTTCTTGGGTATGTCTGTATCAGCTTTGCACATCTGGAGTTGGGGATTTTTGCCCATGCTTCCTTGCAGATTTGCTCAAGCTCTGTCAAGTCGGATGGGGAGTGTCGGTGAACCACAATCTTTAAGGCTTTCCACAGATTCTCAATGGGATTCAAGTCTGGGCTTTGGCTGGGCCACTCAAGGACATTCACCTTCTTGTTCTGAAGCCATTCCAGTGTTGCTTTGGCTGTATGCTTGGGGTCGTTGTCCTGTTGGAACGTAAATCTTCGCCCCAGTCCAAGGTCTATTGCAGACTGATGCAGGTTCTCCTCAAGGATGTGCCTGTATTTGGCTCCATTCATTGTTCCCTCTATCCTGACAAGTGCCCCAGTCCCTGCCGCTGAAAAGCATCCCCATAACATGATGCTGCCATCACCATGCTTCATGGTAGGGATGGTGTTACACGGGTGATGAGCTGTGTTCAGTTTGCGCCAGGCATAGCACTTTGCATTCAGGCCAAAGAGTTCAATTTTTGTTTCATCAGACCAGAGAATCTTTTGTCACATGGTCTCAGAGTCTGCCACGTGCCTTCTTGCAAACTCCAGGCATGCTATTATGTGGCCTTTTCTCTGGAGTTGCTTCCATCTAGCCACTCTTCCATAGAGGCTACATCTGTGAAGTGCTGCAGAGATTGTTGTCCTCTGGACAGGTTCTCCCATCTCAGCCATGGAACTCTGTAGTTCTGTCAGGGTGGTCATTAGGTTCTTGGTCACTTCCCTGACCAAGGTCCTTCTTGCCCGGTTGCTTAGTTTGGGAGGACAGCCTGCTCTAGAAAGAGTCTGGGTGGTTCCGTAATCTTTCCATTTCCTAATAATGGACTTGACTGTGATCCTGGGAACTTTCAACACCCTAGAAATGTTTTTATACCCCTTCCCAGATCTATGCCTCCTCACAATTCTATCACGGAGTTCTACGGACAGCTCCTTGGTCTTCATGGTAGAGTTTCTGCTCTGACATGCACTGTCAACAGTCGGGCCTTATATAGACAGGTGTATTTCCTCTGAAATCATGTCAACCATTTGAACTAACCACAGGTGGACTCCATTCAAGTTTTAGAGTGATCTCACAAGGAAATTGGATGCACCTGAGCTCAATTTGGAGTGTCATAGCAAAGGGGGTGAATACTTATCAAATCAAGACATTTCAGGTTTTTATTTTAAATTACACGTACAAAAAATTCCAGAAGTTTCATTCCACTTTGACATTATAGAGTAATTTGTTTAGATACGTGACAAAAAAATTCCATATAAATGTATTTTAATTTGAGTTTGCAACATCACAAAATGTGACAAAATCCAAGGGGGGTGAATACTTTCTGAAGGCACTGTACATACAGCTTAACATGCCCTATGGGATATCGAGCCTGCTCGATGTTCAGTGGTGACAAAGGTCACCGATTTTAGCCCTCCTTCTCTCTAAAAGAACTCCTATTACCCGTCATGGATCCAGCATGTACTGTCCCCCTGCACCTATCCCAGCCGTTCTTGAACTCCTCCACTATACCAGCATCCACCACTTCTCTGTGCAGCGCATTACAGACTTCCAGCACTCAGTCACTGAAGTAGTGCTTCCTTCTTTCGCCCCTCAGCCTCCCCACATCCAGCTTCATGGGTTGTCCATGGGTGGTCCCCATTCCCTCAGCTGAAAGACCCCCTGAAGGCTTACCCTATTAATCCCAAAAGAGGTACTTCAAAATCTGTATCACATCACCCTCTTTGCCCGCACAGCCGGCCACTTTCCTATTCAACTGCCCATCCTCCACTCCACCCCACTATTGTACAGCTTTTCCAGTAGCCCATGTTGTGGCACTGAGTGAAAAGCACGGTTGAAGTCCAGACAGAGCACATGCACTGGCCTGCCATGATCCTGCACCCTTGTAACACCAACATAGAACTCCACCACATTTCTGCTGCCAGATCTGCAATTACAAAGCCTTGCTGGTGAATGTGTATGTGACCCCATTCCCTCTGCAGCACCTCTATCCTTTCCATCATGATGCTCTCCATCACTTCGACCACTACTGACATAGTGCTGACCAATCTATAGTTACAATGCTCCTCTAGCTGTCCCTTTTTGTGGACAGACACAATATGTGCCATCCTCCATTCCTGAGGTACCCACACAGACTGTAGAGAGAAGTTGCAATGATCTGCTAGGGGTGTGGCCCGGGTATACGCAAGCTCCCTGAGCACCCTACAGTGTATCCCATCAGGGTCCCATTCCTTGTCCCTTGTCGGGTACTTCAGTGCATCCAACACCCTGACTGTGACTATTTCATCATACTTTCCCCCTGTTAGACCACCATATCCCTCTTCCCTGTCTCCATCCGGTGCTGCCCTCTCTCACCCTACTTGGTAAAGACAGAGGCAAAAAAGTAATGTATTAACTCCGCTTTCTATCTTGCCTCTTCCACCCACCCACACCCCATCACCTGTTTAACACCCCTAGCATGCAGGGTGTCCCAAACTGCCTCCACCTGTTCCCCACTTCATCCACCTTGCTTATCCCCATGCTATCCATTATGATAACAGCTACACCACTCCCCTTTCCTCCCCCCCAATCCATCTGTATGTTCTGTGCCAAAGTATGTTCAGGTCCCAGTCGTGTCTGTATGAGGCCCACATCTCTGTGACTGCCACTACATCAACTCCCCCTCCACTATGACTTCCTGCAGCTCTGACATGTTATTACACTTGCTCCTGGTGCTTATCTGGACCACCATCCAACGTGACCCCTTGCCAGCTGCTCTTCTGCCCTGGGTAAACCTTGACTTATGCCTAACTGTACCACCACATGCACTATCTGTTGCTCCAGCCCTGTGTACCCTCCCCTCTCCTCCCCTCCGTCTGTGGGAGTATTCCACTGCCTTCCCTTTTCCCTCCCCACCTCACACCTGGAATGGATGAACAAGACACATCTTGAGCCACCTTGGAATATAGCTTCAGGACAAAGTGAATTTTTGGTGCTGTTTCCCTTGAACAGGGAGTCAGTCAGCAGTGACTATAATATTGTGAGAACAGCAGACAGCAATTAACATTGTGATGTATGATTTTATTCAAACAACTAGCAATGATGAAAGACACCTGCCAACAATGTCTGCACACTAATGCATTTTGGTGATGCATGATGTTTTGCAGTAACGCTTTACTCAATAGCCAAGTACTGTTGTATCTGGTCTTAGCAAGACAGTAAGCAAGGCCTGCCTTGCCAAGTGTGTCTCATAATTTTTTATTGTATTCATCAACTGCTTGTTGTACATTGTACAAAACTTCATGGCATTCCCTATTGTTGTATAATGCCATCATTTTGTGGAGTGAAAATGTCATGCAGGATACTTTGTGGTACTATACATACAGCAAATGAAAACAAATGTGAACACACCAACATTTTAGCATTGAGTGCACATTTACTGAAGCAGTATGTTTGTGATAGTGCTTCCAAAAAATGTCTGAGACTACCCTTTTAACATTTAATTTGATGTCATACTACATGATGTGTTATCACTGTCAACATGCACAGAGTAATGAGGTGACATCCTATTACCATAAGGAACTGGAGGGTCTGAAGAGGGGACTAGTTGAAATACAGAAGGAGGGAATTAAGATTCAGTCGCTTGTCACTAACCGCCATCCACAGATACAGAAATTCTGCCTAGTGGAGCATCCGGAATTTAAACACTTTTATGATGTCTGGCACTTTGTTAAAGGTGAGTGAGCATGCTGTACAGTATGCCATGATACCTGCACTGTCCCGGACCACAACAGGAACAGATGTGTGACAGCTATTCTCTGTTTCAATCAGCATAACTAAAAAGCTGTATGGAGCTTCAAAGCAGTCTGGATGCGAAGTAATCACACCCTGGATCTCCAGCATGAGAAATATGATTTACTGGATTCCAAGGTCAACACCTGATGGAAATGCAGAAGTCATGGTGGCAAAATTGCAATCTATAAAAAATCACATTCAGAACATTCATGAGCATGACTCAGACATATTTCCGCACTGTGCCCATGGGCCACTGGATGAGAAGAACCATAAACGGAAATGGTTACTACCACGTAACTATCACTATTTATATTCTCTTTCTTTGTCCTCAGTTTGTTACCCTTTGGGGTTACTGCTGCACATTACATAGTGATGATAATTGCTAGTTACACTTTACTCAGCGGAACTGTATTGTGATATTGGCCCATAGGAAAGAGGTGAGAAAACGGTTAGCTGCAGTACATATAAAAAATTATGTTTGGCTCAACAGTGTTATGATCACTCTGATCAGTGGTGTGTTGTGGTGGTGATTCACACAGCTTGATGTGTATGGTGCAATCACCAGACATTTAAACATGTGCACCACAAATACATGGTGAAGTGGGTTATAACATGAAGAGACAGTGTCATCATCATGTCTGTGCACCGTGCAGTTTCATGAGTACCATACGATATGTTTTAAGCTGTTTTCTTTTTCATTTTCCTATCATTATCATAGATGAAAGGGCTTACGTAAAGACAGAGCAGATACTCTCTGCAACAACTGCGGTGCGAGATGTACGTAAACTGTTACCAATGTACCAGACATCCATGCTTGAGAGTTTTCACAGCTTGCTCATTAAATATGCCCCTAAGAGTTCAGCCTTTGGATTTATGGGGAATGTTATGTAGGTGAGTTACGCCAACTTCATTGACATCCACATCTAAGCCTGTGCAGGAATACTTGAAATGATGCCTCACAAAATGTATTGTTTTTATACATTATTAATCACCTTATGGCTGTAACATTGTGCCTCACTGTACGCGCAAGCTCGGCAGCCCATGATTACCAGGGCCTACCTTATGCACATCCCATGATCGGATCCTGCACACAGTCAGGCATCATCCTGTGGTTTGATCAACTGTTCACTTTTTGTTATCCTCCACAGTTATCCCCTTGCACCCTGAATGCAGACGAATGCGCGTTGATGCACGCATGCGTATCACAGCACTGGTGATGGCCCATTACGACCACAAATGGAATGTACCATGCTGCTGGTGCTGGCCACGGTCCTCTGCTGTGGGTCAATCAGGTGCCAAGGGATAACACCCTGTCTCCACAGAGAGAAGAGCTGCATTTTCGTGGCAACATACATCGGTGTGCCCTCCACCCCCTGACAAGCTGTTATGGTTCATGGTCAGCTACTAACCCGGGTCACCTGCATGGAGTGAGGTAAGGCATCCAGTGCCTAAAAGCAGTGCGCCACCATGCAGTTGCCTCACCACTTTCTTAAATTGCAGTGGCATTCAAGAACTCAAGAACAAAGTCATACTAATGTCATTCCCTGATGGTGGGAATGTTAATTACCCGTGTGCCCACAGACACACATACACACAAGCACGCGCATCTGTGTGTGTGTTGTAAAGAACTGCTCTGAAAAAACAGTGCTATTTGCAGTCATTAAACAAGGGCTTACAGCATCATGGCCATCGTAGTACTCCCAGCCACACAGTGTAAGCATGTCATATTGCTGGTGCAAGCCTACAGGAAGATAGGCAAATGTGCAGACTAGGTGTACCCGAACGGTCCTTTTGTGGCCTAAATTTACTGTTATCCTGTGCAAGCTGGATGCATGCAATTGCTGCACCCTTCGGGGGGAGCAGTAAGGAGCAGTGCATTCTTGCTACAGATGGGTGGTTGTGGAGTGAGAGCATGAGTGAATACGGTCCAGTAAGTGTCAATGGGCAGTCACAGAAGTTGTTCTGCCACCACCTCTACATACCAATCCCTTAAAGGATAACGGTATGTCAAATGACGTGGTTAAGAAAGTGATCAGTTGCGGTTCTGACTTTGGAATGCTCATTGCTTTATACAGCACCTCAGTTGTTGCAATCATGCATGTATGTTGTACAACCATCACTGACAGTGATTTAGTAAACAGTCATGTGATTTAAATCGTGATGTTGGTGACAGCTGCAATAATTGTTATTGTTGCCACATAATGATTATCAGTAATGAATGATACGGCATTTGATTGTTATTTTTCAGGACCATGCAGAGTGTGCTTCACTTTAATGAAAACTCCATGAGACCACAAGCAGTAGATGAAAGAAGTGTTGCACGATTCAGGATCGACATTCCAAAATACAAGAAGGGCAAGGAGACGGTGAGACCATTAAAAACAAGGACAACATGGTAAACATTGTGACACATATTTTCATAATGTATTCTTTGTACTTATTGATCATATGTGTGGAAAAAAGCAGTAGTAGAGGGGTTAATTAATCCTAGAGAGGGCATCGACACAAGTGGTCAGTGGCTGTGTATGTGAAACACCCTATCAGCAATGGGTATGTCATGTAGAACTTTGGTGATCTTTAAAAGGCCATGGGACAGAGCATGAGGGTACATCTGTGTAGTTAATGCATGAAACATCCTGACGGACAAAGGTGGGGTGTAGGTGGTCACATCTGCAACTTGTGTTCTACTGACACAATTCAGCACACGTACCAGAAACATATGCCATTTCTACTGCTAGTTTCATATGTTCATGATCACCTTTCTTTTTAACGCCAGAGACACAGTAAGCTGAAAGCTTATGTACATGTGCAACATGGGAGCACAGTGAATTTCAGTGATTTCCTCAGGGTCACACAGTATGAAAGTGTGTCCTGTGTTATTCAAATCCTGGTGTCCTGCTTTGAAGCTCAGAGCATCACACCACTGCAGTATATTGCCTCCTAATCATTTGCCATCACAGAATTGAACATGTCAGATGTAAAGGTGAATAACGTTGTGAGTAACAAATCATTACACAGGGCATGGGATATTCAGAAGGGTTGCGTATGGCGCAACACAGTTGCACCATGTGCAACCCACTGATGTGCACTGGCGCGATATTCAAAAGGGGAAAGTGTGTGGCACAAATCCTGATGCACCGGGACACATCAGAAATGTATGCGGTGCAAGTAAGGGGGGGGGCATGCCCATGCATAACCCCGCACATCCCGATATTCAGCAAGGGATGTGCGGAGCCCATGCAGGCGCAACCCCTACATGTGCCGCATACAGTTGTTCCAAAAAAATAAAGGAGCAACAGCCGGCCACCCACAGGTGAGCTGCCATATTGCAGGGCACAACATGGCAGCTGCCAGCTGTGGGTGGTCACCCGAGCTCCGGCAGCACCCTCCGTCAGGTAGTGCCCCCCCATGCCCGATTGTGGGCATATGTATAATAATTAAACATCCTATATCCCTGGTGGTCCAGTGGACCGCTGGCAACCCAATTGTGGGCATATGAATAATAATAAAACGTCCTATATTTCTGGTGGTCCAGTGGACAGCTGGCAGCCCGATCGAGGGCATATGTATAATAATAAAATGTCCTATATCCCTGGTGGTCCAGTGGACCACTCGCAGCCCTATCGCAGGCAGAAGTCCAAAGAAAGTTTAAATCCCATCCCTGGTGGTCCAGCGGTACCCCCTCCCCACCCTCACTGGGCCCCACCACACCCCGGTCAGCGGCAGGCGGCAGCTCTCCACCCCAAGCCGCCCGGCTACCCGCCAACTGACTGAGTACAGTACAGCTGTACACTGATTGGTACACAGCGTGGGCTAATGGGCGTGCAGACTGTGCTGCTACACAGTCCAGATATGAATGAATCCATTCATCATATCTGGACTGTGTAGTACAGTAGGGTTCGCATGTTTCCATTGGTCCACGCTTAGACTAATGGGTACAGCTGTACTGTACGCAGTCAGTTGGCGGGTTACCGGTGGCTTATGGGTGGGGAGTTTCCACCCGCCGCTGACCGGAGGGGAGTGGGATGGCGGGGCTCAGTGGGAGGGTGGGGAGGGTGGTACCGCTGGACCACCAGGGATGGGATTTAGACTTTCTTTAGACTTCTGCCTGCGATCGGGCTGCAAGCGGTCCACTGGACCATCAGGGATATAGGATGTTTTATTATTATACATATGCTCGCGATCGGGCTGCCAGCTGTCCATTGGACCACCAGGGATATAGGATGTTTTATTTTCATACATATGCCCGCGATCAGGCAGTGGGGCACTTTGCCGCTTGTGCAGGGGGCATCGGTCCCTGACAGCTGCAGCCTGGTTGGGTGCCAGGCGCAAGTCTGCGGATGGGCGACCTGCATGCAATGGGACTATAATGACATGCAAATGGCCCCTTTGCTCTGCATGCATTATGGCCCCATTTGCATGTGCACCTTTGAATATCATTGTTGATGTCCCTAGTGCAACGGCACTTGTGCTAGTGCATCCTCCTGCCCCTCTCTGGCCACTTGTGCTGGTGCAGTGCCACTGCTCCATGCACAATGTGGGTGGCCACAGAGCGATATTCAATGGTGCTGAGCCACGGTGCAGCACCCTTGAATATCACCCTGTCAGCGCCCTGTCACATCCCAGTTGTGCTTCACCCAGGCTTGCGCCACAGCCTGGTACAATCTGAATATCCCACCCTGAATGTTCACTGTGACACACTGACATCTGCAACCCTGTGTCTGTAGCTTGTTTGCAGTCACAGCCGCCACTACCTCCCCATTCCTCTTCACAGTTGCTACTCCCCCTGCACTGTTCATTGCAATGTTAAAAGTACCCTCCGTCCCATGGAATAACACAACCTTGGTCAAAGTGGTCTGCTTCTTGACAACCCATTCCATTGCAATAGTTCTCCTAATTTCACTCATGAATTTTCATCCCTCAATTGTCACAGTATTCCACAGTCGACTTGTCAGGTTTACTGTACAGAGTTATGAATACCTGATGCACTTGTGCATAGTGTGCAATACCTGGTTACCAATAGAATAAACAAATACCAAGTTTTATATATATATTATACACATACATATATATATGTATATGCTCAGTATCCAAGCTTCAGTGTGGAAGTAATTGTGGAAGCGATATAGAAATGAAACAGCATAAAATGACCGCAAGGCACAGCACCCATCACGTTACATCAAGCTCTGCAGACAGCACTGTAACCCGACACCATGTCTGGGCATCCCCAGTGCCTGTTGTAATACCCTTTGAACCCTGTCACTGTCCTGCACACAACCACACTGTGAGGAAGTGAATTACATTTAAAACACTCACAATGTTATTGAAAAAATGCAACCGACAGCCAATGTATAATTGTGAACTGCAGTTTATTGAAAACAACCAAAGTCATGACTGTGCTCAGGCATGCATAGGTACATAACGGTAAAGTCATGAAATGACAAAGTGACAATGAAGCCATCAGCCATGCACACATATAAAGGATGTCCATGTGCTCATGTTCTCTATTCAGTCTTGCTGTGCATGACATGCATGTACCTTTCATCTGAAAAAGAATACAACGGTCATATAATTTTTGAAATGACACGTACTATGATCACCACACTTCTTTAGCCAAGACTTCTAAGGTGCACAGTAACAGACATACTTTGCCCTGGATGCCACCCCTCGTAGACGTCACTGCGATCTTTATCATGCCATTTCATTCCCCTGTATTACAAATAGGGGACTGTACCACTGTGCTAAATTCACGTCCAAGCAGTGGTTGCGTGACCTTCCCCCAAACATCCCATTCCCTTACATCAAATGAGTCCCATACCCTGGTTGTCAGATGCAGATCTTTTACACTAGCACCACCCTAAAATGTGGACTTCCCTACCACATCAAATTTGACATTCATCCTCCACGTGCTCAAGCGCAGATGCCTTCAATGATTACCTTGCACCTAGCTGCTCATGCCATGTCCCTCCCTAATTCCCTAATTCCATCCTGTAAGCACTAGTAAAACCCTACGCCCTTCCCTCACCTTGTTCCTACCATGTGCACACCCGCCACCTCTAGCCCTTCCACCCTTTCTCCTAATTGGTCCCCCTTTGTGGCCTACCTTGATGTGTTAAAGAATGTCAAGGCCCCTGAATGCTGTCCATGGGTCACTGTCCATCCACCCAAGAGGCTTGTATCTGTCATCTACTGCCTTCCCAGTCATGTTAAAGAGGTCTCTCAGGGACACTGCCTCATCCACTTCTCTGTGGTCCACCACCACTCACCTTGCAGTGTTCATTGCATCATGAAGTGGTCTCCAAGGGCACAACTCTCCTCCCTCAACCACCTCCGCCCTCCTTCCCCTTTCCCCCTTTTCTGTCATGGCAGAAGTTGTTTACTTAGTAACCATGAAAATACTATGGACCAGTCCTTCTACATGTTATATGACACAGCTTTGTAAAACTGTTTGTAAGACATGCCCTGTAACTGTTGTTACTTTTATGTATAATGCCTCTATGCAGTTGGACCCATTCACCCCAGGTCACATGGGGACATGAGCTACTTGTTGCTCAGTGTGCCTTCCTGATGAAACATTGCAATAAATAAAGTAGTAAAAATACAGATTGGCTGGAATACCAATACTTGTTATTAGTCAAAGACATGATATCTTTGTCATACCAATACACTTCATGGCAGGTGATATGTGCATTATAACTGTATCATCCTTCGCATTATATGTTTTTACAGAGTGAATGTGGGACATAATTGAATATTGTGGTGTGGTTGATATGTTGGACACATGATCAAATTAAAGTAATCCATGTATGTGTTTCAGAATTTGTACGTAAAATTTTCAGCGAAGTGGAGAACAGAGCTCTGGACTCAATAACTGAGGATGATTTTCAAACACTGCCACAACCACCACCCCTAACCGCTGGGTTTGAAAAACACAAGAAGGAGGAAGCCATCAAAACATGGAAGCTGAATCACAGATTTGGACAAGGGAGATAAGTGAAGCTGATTGAATGGAACTACTGAAATACATGTTCCATTGACACCATGTTGTGAGATAGTGGGTGTCCCATGAAGTTCTGAACAAATTTATCACTGCAGCACTACAACCGAAGAATCACATAACCAAGTAAATGAGATTTCAGCGTTGTTACTTCCGTTTTTCAGACTTAGTGACATGTTTTAGTGGCTAAAAACACTTGAGTGACATGAGTGAATTACTATTTGTACAGATGCCACTGTATTGATAGCCACTGCTGGCACTGTAGTACAATTGGATGACAACATAGCTCAAGTGGATGCAGAGGTTCATCCCGTCCGAAACTTAAATGTTAATGTTCTTGCTTCAAGTGGTTTCCATTATGTTCTAAAAAGTTTGATGACTATTAACATATTATTGGTCTACATAATGTCACTACAGTAATCAGTGTTTCTATAAGCATGTAGCTTGTCATTCAAAGAAAGTAACACATGGATGACACAATCAGGAATGGCAAATGTTGTTCCAGGTGGTGGGCTTCTTGGTGGGTGGGGGACACTAGACACCAGGGAGATGTTTGGGGGTTAAATGATCTCTGCCCGCGATCGGCATTACGTCCACTGACCACCAGGAGATATTCGGTTGGGGGGGTCTTACATTCTGCTCACGATCGGGCATTGGGAGATGTTTGGGCAGGGGGTTGTCATTATACATTCTGCCCGGATCGGGCATTGGGAGATGTTTGGGTGGGGGTGTTTTTACATTCTGCCCGCGATCAGGCACTGGGGGTTGTCAGTATACATTCTGCCCACGATCGGGCATTGGGAGATGTTTGGGGGTTGTTTTCATGTTCTGCCCACGATCGGGCATTGGGAGATGTTTGGGTGGGGGTGCTTTTTATATCTCTGCTCGCGATCGGGACGGGGGTGTCATTATACATTCTGCCCACGATCAAGCGCCGCTTGAAGGTTATACGCCTGCCCGCTGGTTGGGCATTACGGTCCACTGACCACCAGGGATGAACGGTATAATACATTGATGCCCGCAATCGGGCTGGTGGGGGCACAGGACTGAGTTAGGCCAGCCACAGGTGGCAGCTGCTGCGCCTGCAATACAGCAGCTTCACCTGTGGTGGCCTCAACTTGATCCTTTTTTTTTTGGCTCAAAGTTGTGCAGGCGAGTTAGTTGCGCTTCAGACAACTCTGCACAACCCAACTGAATATCGGCTGTGCAGTTTATGCATGGTTCTCCCTCCTGTTGAGCATGCATTCATTTGCATTGCGCTGTTGCTCAACCTGTTTTCAGTGGCGCAACTGCCTCCTGCTGAATATCGCAGAATGGCTTAATGTAGGACTTGAGCAAGAACTTTCGTTGCGCATGGCTTAAACCTTTTGAATATCTGGGCCAGTGTGTTATATATATACTGTATATATATATATATATATATACACATATACATATATATATATATATATATATATATATATATATATACATATACATATACATATATGTCTGGGATATGTAGATGTTAGTGCAACCTTGTCCAGGACATGTCTCCCCTGTTGACATTTAACAGTGCGGCAGTCACAGATGGAGTCTGCACACACCAGTACAGAGAGAGCGATCCTGACCCAAGAAACAGTGCTCCTGCAGCAGACAGCTGCAAATATCTTTGTCTTTTTCCACTCCTGTGTGCTCCCGTTTTTTTTTTCTCCCTGCTGGTGTGACGTCCCTTGGTCCAACCTACACAGCGCTGAACATTGGCGGTGTCATGTTCTGTTCTGCCCTCAGCAAAAGGAACAAAGAGAAGCTGCAATTGTAAGTCCCTGGGTCTTACTGTTTAACGTACTTCCCCTACTTAAACAGCATTACTATGTTTTTCTTAATTTTTTTTTGCTAGTGGCAATGTTCGCCCATCGGGCGTAGAGAGAGACAGAGACATGTATACACACAGACTGTCTATGTGGCTGTCTGCCTGTCTGTGTCTTTGTCTGTCTGGCACGGTTTTTTATCGTGTGTCTCTGTCTTAGTTTCACAAAGGGACAAAACTACTTGTGCATGACAGTGCATGCAGAGAGATGCAGACCATTTTAGTAGCGTAATAACACACTCCACGGTGTATGTTTATTGGAGATTAATCAACACCGAGGGAGCTGAGAGGACACTTATGTGCCTCACAACTCACCTGGGGTGTTGATCAATCCCCAAAACCCACAGGACCTGTCATGTGTTATTGGTTAGTTATAGAACAGCAAAATGTCCTCCAGCCGCCCAAGTGATGATGTCAGCATGATACTTACAGATTTATATATATACAGTATATACCGTATGTAGGTATATGTATATATATATATATATATCTACAGTATCTATATATATATATATGTACTGTATCTAAATATAGATCAGTCAGTGGCTCAGTAGGTAACACACTCGCCTCTGAGGCTGGGAGATCAGAGGGCAGTGGGTTCAGTTCCCACATCTGGCACTTGGGTTAATATCTCAATACTGACACTGTAGTGCAGCATGGGAGGGGTGCTGCACTTCTGAGGTGCCGTCTTTTGGATGAGATGTTTAAACCGAGGTCCCAGCTGCCTGGATTGGTGGTAGTTCAGGTGGATGTAAAAGATCCCATGGCACTTATCGAAAAGAGTAGGGGACATTTTTATTGAAACAAAAATTGTACAAAGAAGCCAACACAAAATACATCAATTAGGAATATACAGAGAAACCAAGCAAGAAAAGGGGATGGAGAAATAACAAAAATGCAGTATAAGTCCTTCAAGTTATGGCTGAATCAGTGTTCGTGATCCATGGGAGGGCCGTCCACAAGGCCAAAAGAGACTGTGCTGAATACAAAGTCCTTTCATGTTCATATATTTTCCATAAATCCGCTAGTATCTTCTCTTCAAGTTCCAAATAAGAGCACAGTTTTTGTTGAAGTGTAAACATGCATCTTGACATCCAAATATTCCATTTAATAACAAGAAATACAAGATTCAGAGTATCTCTATGCCAGGCAGACCAGTGGGAAGAAAAAACACCATACATGATATTCTGATATGTAACTGTGGAGAATACATGAACATCCCAGGAATTTGCTAAATATGACCACAATTTGTGATATAAAAGCAATCAAAAACAAATGAGATATCGCCTCCGGTAGCTATACAAAGAGGTCTTGAGCAAAACCTGTCCTGAGACTGTTTGTGTTTATGATTTGCTTTTACATTTATACGTTCGTGACATGATAACCAGTGGAAGTTCCACATGTGATCAGGGATTCTAGAACAGCGTAACAAAGTTAGAAGCGAGGGTAGACAACTATCCGGACATTTTGGAAAAGGGGCTTGCACTTTACAAACTGAAGACAAAAGTGTTTTATATAAAGTCTTGTGCGTATTCGAAATAAGAGTCTGAGGCGACACTTTCCATTGTTTTAAACGAAGAAACATATGCTTTATATATGTCGAACATCCCTTGTTGTCGTATACGCCTAAAGAATTATGTTCCCACATATGAAACCAAATATCTACAAGAGTCATAGAACCACGCTTCCCACCTCTTCTGGGTGTTCACCAGTAGGCTCAGGTTGGCCGAAGGAAAATACTAGTGAAGAAAAGCAACGGGTTAATCATCAGAATACCTCCTTCAAAGGTAGGCAAGTAAGTAGTATCCTCTTAATCGATTCAACCGACTGCCCCAAAGGGCCTGAAAAATACACTAAACACCTTAGTTTCCAATTGTTTTGGGATAGGGAAAACATAACTCATATACAAAAACAGAGGGAGAAGATAAGTTTTAATCAGGAAAAACACGTTTTCTCTTCCCAATTTGACCTTTATTCCAAGAGGTCACCATGCTTTTACCATGTTTTAACTTCTCTTCCCAGTTAAATGAATCAGAATCTCTTAACCCGAAGTAAATACCCAGTATACGGATTTGACCTTCAGTCACATGTAAAGGGCCAATAGTGTCCGAAGAATGGGAGGAGGAACCCAACCAAATTCCCATACTCTTACTATAATTTATATTTGCTCCAGATATTGCACTGAAAGAGGAGCATTCTTGGAGAGACACAAGCGCTGAAGCTTCGTCAGCTACTAAGAAACACACGTCATCCGCATATGCAATCGCAGTAAACGGAGATCGTAGTGCCGAACGTGAGATGGCACGAATTGGGGGTGATCATTAAGACGTCAAGCAATATATCTAGAAAACATATAATAGAGGGTTTAATGGACATCCTGGCTTAATCCTCGCTTTCACCGACTATCGGGCCTGCCCAACCATTAATTAAAGGAACATTGTCGCCGTCTTATATAGTGTCTGTATCCAGCGAATAATCTTATCAGGAATATGTAAAATGTAATACAGTCCATAGAAAATCATGGCTAACGGAGTCAAGGCAGCTTTTGATCAACTGAAACAATAAGCCCAGAAACGGAGTCCGAAAACCATGAGAAAATAGTTCACGGAGGAGAATTAAATGATCAGAAATTCTCCTATTAGGTAGAGAGCAGGATTGGGCTGGATGAATAACTATTTCTGCCAGCCTAAGCAAACGCTTGTGCAATAAGTTTCGTCCAATATCTTAAAATCAGTATTAACATGCATATGGGGCTAGTTGTCTAGGGACTTAATGTCACCTTTCCGCTTATAAACATAGATTAATATGCCCTTAGTAAACTCTAAGGGAATGTGTTCAGTTGCAAGGAGGAAAGCAAACACTGAGGTCAGTTCCGAAAGGAGGTGTTCCCCCAAGAATTTATATAAGGCTGTGGGGAGACCATCAGGGCCAGGGGTCCTACGCAGGGGCAGTGAAGACATAGCTAGCCGAATTTCTTGTTCTGTGAAAGGTTGACATGCAGAGTCTACATTCTGCATGGAAGGATTTGGAATTTCAAGGGTACCGTATAAACGTTGTAAGTCCTCTGACGCTTTAGGTAACGGGGAAAACAATGCGGCCGTATGGTCAGTAACAATTTGACATATATCCAAGTGGGAGGTACAAAGATCTCCATTTGCATTGATAAGACATGATATTGTTTTCTGGGCATTCTGATGATAATTAGATTCAAATGGGCAAACTATTTCCCTAGTACCTTTCATCGCATAACTATGTTGATGATACAGTTGTTGCGACTTTTTAAACTGAAAGTCCAACATGTCCTGCCTCAATAAATGAATTTGTTGTAACAAATCCTGTCCTGTCAAGTATGCTAGTGACAGTAAAGACTGAAATGAGCCCTCTTTGTAGATATACCAGATAATCAGACCTACTTTTAAACGACTATATGATTTCAACTATCCAGTTAAAGTATGTTTAGTATCCATCCACCACCTCATTGGATCATCATACATAGGGTATACAGACTTACGAGCATGAATAAATGACAAAAGGGTTTGCTGAAGTGATGGTACTTGTAATAAAGAAACATTGAATTTCCAGAAACCAGGCCCCTATCACAACTAGCAGGAGATCCAAGACTGACAGAGAGTAGCTTATGGTCAGAGAAGGCTATCGCTTGTACTACAGCCAAGCGACTACCAAAGTACTGGAGGTAAAACAAAATCAATATGAGTAGCCAGCTTACCCTTTGAAAAGTGGGAGTATGCTGTTTGTGAAAGATAAATATTAATCATTAAACGGCAGTCACGTAATCATGCGCCCTAATACAAGTGAATCACAGTACATTTTCTTGTTGGTAGCAAAGGAACTCTATCCTGAAGACTAAGTCCACAATTAAAGTCACCAGACAATATGATTCGAAAAGAAGAGTGTAAAAGGACAAATTAAATAAATAGCTATTCGGCTCAGTTTTAATTTGGGGGTATATCATTTACCACTCGATATAGGCATTGCCCGAGCAGGAAATCTAAAATTAAAACTCTACCAGGGACCAGATCAAACAGCTTCAAGAGCCTAAAATCTGGGATGTTAATCAAAATGCCAAGACCAGAGCAGGAGTCTTGGCCTATCGACCAAAAGGAGGGGCCCATAAGCCAATCTCGTTGAGCCATTCGGATCTCCTGCACCATATGAAATCTTGTGTCTTGTAAAAGAAATATCCCCTAATGGTAAAAGCCTCAAAAAGGAAAACACCAATCGTCTCTTATCTACACGTTTCAAACTATTTGCATTAACAGTATGGCACGTAAATAGTGACATATCAGCTCATAAGGAAAGTAACCAATACAATCAAGATTTTCTCTTTCCTGCGACCTTAGTCCCTTTCAGTCTCACCTTGGCCTTCCGTTTATGTGAAAGGCCAATGCCTAATGGTGGTATAGAGTCATCGAGGCTTTCTGGGATGGAAGAAGCGATAGAGGATGAGTCAGATTCCCCACCTGCATCATCCGATATCGGCTGAAGCACCTCGAAGGTATTTGATAGTGCAATAGGGGATGCGACGTAGGCCTGGGGAGTGGACGTTACAGTGTGGGAACCAGATCGCAATGATCTGCGATTTATTACCATTGTAGGTTCATAGGGGGGAGGCATGGTACTAGAGCTTGGGGCCTGCTCCACAGCCTCTGTCTCCGAAGGGCTAGCAGATGTTAGTACCTTCCCTGAGGGTAAATCTTTGCTGACTGACAAAGGTGCAGTGCTACAAGAGATTTTCACAGCCTTTGTTTTAGAGGGGAGAGACCTTCTGTAATAGGGCTTCACAGTTGGTGGAAACGAGCTTCTGTGCTTGAGAGATTACAAAACGCTGGTCCACACCTCCATCATGTGTTACTTTAGTATGTGCAGCCCAGGGACATGACTGAAATGTGTGACCCATTTTGTCACAGAGATTACACCTACAGTCATTCAAACAGTGCATACCTACATGACCCATTTCTCCAGTTGAGACATTTGATTTTATCACACGACTACTCAGGTGTGAGGGGTCTCCACATCTATAACAAGTTTAGGCTGACCTGGTAAGCAAAACCCCATCTCGACCTCCAAAAAGGAATTTGTAAATGCACAGGTCCAGATTCAGAGACATTCAGCATGACTTTAAATTTCCAACTCCTGTCCATATGTTTTCTGAATCCAAGATTGCCTCTGGCTGACCCTGTAATGTACATCATTGTTTTAACCAGTAAACAATATTTGAAACATCTACACCTTCATTACTGAAACATGACAGTGATTATTTTAAAGGCCGGTTTAGTGAGGGGAATGGCCTGAAATGGGGTCCAAAGAGCAGTGTTACACAAGGTATGATATTTTGCCCAAAAGCGGTCAAGGCCTCGAGATGTCTGAAAACTAATATCAAAATTTAGTTCTCCTGAGACGTGTATCAGGGCATATATTTCATGGGCAAAAAACTTCATGGAGTCTTTCAACAATGTTCTAGCCACATATACACGATCAGGGGGATCCTCAAGTCCACCTTTATATGAAAGCCTAACAGCATTATGCCGCTTAGCAGCCAGAACTGGGAATTTAAACAGAGGGAAAAAGATCGCAGGTCCTTTTTGAGAAAAAGGAGGTCGAGTAGTGGCTGGGGACTCTTCATCCATGGGATCAGAACCAGATAAAGCCTGTTTATCTTGGACCTGTGAAGACCCAGGATAGGATTCTGGGTCAGACAAAGCTCATCAGGCAGTTCCATAGGGTCAGTTGCCGTTTGAGGAATCAGTTCACCCTCCTCAAGGGATAAGTCTTGCACAGTTCTAGGGGATTTTGTTGAGGATAATCCTGATACCCATGAACCCCCTTTAGGGTCTTTCACCCATCCTGCCGCCCTTAACGCAGCATCTACGGACCATTCAGGGGCGACTGTGGGGTTTTCTTTAACATTAGAGGGCTGGGTCAGAGATGCAGAGGGCGAATTCCCCTCCAAAAAAATATTTTCAAATTTCTCCGTCTGTATAAGAGAGGCAGAAACTACCTCCGTTAACGTTTGACACTGTACCTGCTCAGAAACACGAAGCTGGTCTTCCAGGACTGGAACCAGGGTATCTTTTTTCTCCAAAGGTGAGCCGGCTTGATGTGGCCTCCGTAGACTCTGCAGGGAATCCTTCTCGGCTGACGTTCGACAGCGGTCCTTCTTCATTAGGCAGTCGTGCGGTTCAGGCGCTTCCTGACTTAAAGGTTCCGCATCAAAGGAAGTGTGTATCTCTTGCGATCCCCCCTATACATTCATTGTAGTGCTGATTCACCGCAATGCTACGGACCTCGTTAGAAGAAATCATCTGTGGAATAACTGGTGTTTCCTGCAAATCGTCTTCCTCTAGTGAAGATACAGGTACATCTTTTCTGTTTTCAATCGCGGTCTCCTCAAGTACAGAGACAGGAGTCGAGACCAGGTCTCCTGTCTCCACAGCTCCAGCTGCTGCTGGCAGTAAAGCGTCCTCCATCTTGGACAAGGAGTCCCCTCTGAAAGAGTAGGGGAATTTCCCCGGTGTCCTGGCCAAATTTCCCTCATTCACTAAAAAAAAATACCACCAACAGCTTAATCTGGTTCAAGGTCAGTTGGCTTTCATCTGTATCCCCCCCGGGTCGTGCCTGAAAATAGGCAGAATTTGTCTAGTGTACTTACCTGGTCAACAAAGACTAAATAAATAAATATATATATATATATATATATATATATTTTTTTTTTTATTGATACACAGACATACAACAATATCCTATTATCGGTTGGATGGCTGGAAGACCAGTAGGCATCTACTCCACATACGTAGTCAGTGACTATGTCTGGTTTGACCGCTGTAACCATGACGACGAATGTCAACAACTACAGTCCAACACAGCAGTCAAAGTTTATACAGCAAAATACAGTCGTCGTACCTTCAAATACTGAAGTTTAAGACCAACAGTCACAATTCGGTTGTCTAAAAAGGGCTGTTTACTGTTATTTTGGAGATGTTAGTAAGCTGTTGATCAAACTCAGAAACATATGACCTTTTAGCTGTTGTCAGTAATGGTTACGTTATCAGTAACCAATATTTTTTTCAAAATAGTTTAACCAGGAGTGTGTAAGCAATTATGAAGTGGTCTTGTTTGTTAAACAACATATGTTGTTAATGTGCTGAAAGTTTCATTACATAAACTCGGTTATCCTTTGCCGTGCTCAGTTTCTGCAAAAAGTATGTCTGGGAATGGAATGTGATGTGAAGGCATGATGTCACTGACATCAGACATGGTGCGTTTGACACACAAAGATGCCATGAAACAGATGTAAAGTATTGCTATGGCTATATGTGATTGCCTTGCAAGTAATTGTCAGGAACACTGTTGACGCCATGCAACGCACACATGTATTTGAACCTGACAACAAATTATTACATGTTCATCAATATGCTTTTAGGTTTCTCAACCTGAATAGGGCAACACAGAAGTGGATAGTGACCAAGTACATGCAAAGTGAATTTGTCGCACATATCCACATTTGCCAGCAATATGTCGTGTGACTGTGGACATCAAAGCCACATGCCCTTCACATGTTGCATACGTGTAATACTCAATAGAGCAACAGACAGCTTGAACTCGCCACGTCAGACCAGCAGCTGCATTTCTGTCTGTGAGAACAGCGAAACTGTTCTTGGAAGGGACAAGGGTCTCTGGAGGGGCAGCCGGTGGAGACGGAAGAAGCATAAAGTGACAGCTCTCCATCTCCGGGTGTATGGCAGGGAAGACACCCTGTGCCTGATAGCCCCAGGCAGAGGCTGTGAGCACAGTAGGATGTCAGGTCAAAGATGACTAAGGAGTGTTGGATGGTACCATATGCATACACATCTGTGGAACACCACTCACGTGGAACAGCACTGGGAAATGGCACCCTTGCATATCGGGTGACGTCATACATGTACCCTCATTGTTTTTCTCCCTGACTTCTATCTGCCACTCACCACCATCCAGTATTGTTGGCATGCACGGAAAGGCTTATCGCCTATGAAGGTAAGGGACCCTCATGATCAAGGGATACATCAAGGTCACCTGTGGTGTATGCAATGTGGTGCGGTGTACTTGGGAGTAGCCATGTGATCAAGTCCATGATAATCCTGAAAGAGGGATTGGACATGATGTGTGGAGTGCATAAAAACAAATAATTGCAGCTGTAAAGTGATTTACTTGTTAAACTCAGTACTTGTCATGTGCATCTTGGTACCCTTTGTAGTTCAGTGAAGGCCAGTGTTGTCTGATGGCAGTAACAACACAGGCAGGTAGTACTACTTGAACATGCCTACCCAACCACCCCCAGCACCACTGTGTGAAAAAATGATATGCCAGGAATCGGTTCCTCCTGAAAAAAGTAAACAGAAGCATTAATTTGTGTTGATGGGTGTTCCATCTGCATACATGGACAGATAGAATGACTAGACTGCTACGGACCGCTAGGACCATACAGCGTTCCCATGGCCAGTACTCATTGGATGTAGCCAATGACACCATGTGAGTAATGGTTGGTCATAAGTCACTTACTGGCAATGTTACCTTGTGACTGTGACAGGCATGTTTAAAGCACTACTCTGTGCTTGTCACCAGTACCTCATGTGGGAAACTATCCCAAGCTTACACCCCCCTGTCTCTGTACAATAACTTCAACACATTACCACCATTCCATGTTATATTGTAGCAAGTGGTTCAAGTACCGTTTGTACAGTGGAAAAATACTCCACCTGCCCCTTGTGTCTGCCGTTTACAGCTGCACCTGAACCTTGTAACTGACAGATGCAATCATGCAACCAACACTCTTTCATCTTGAACAGCCAGTACATAAACAGGTCCCCTACTGTTTCATTATGACTTCCATGGCACAAGCTCCGCACCATGTTTTCCAACCATATATGGATAGTGTCAACCTTGTTTCTGTCCTTGCACATGTGTTGCAGGCAGAACTGCATCGCATTAATCCAGTACCTCCAGTCTCATACTACTTATACCACACACTCTGCACCGCAGCATGACAGTGGCCCTACCAGCCACTTGTGCACACTGCTTTTTTAGGTTAAGGTCAGCAATACATAACAACCCCAAGGTCACTATAATGTATTGTGACTGTGATGTCATCCCCACACAACTGTGACTCTCTCACCAGTGTTCCTTCTACTGATGGTAGCATCAACTTGTTTTCGACAGTGACACTGGACAAGGTAAGGGACTATGACATAAGTAGAATAGGTTATGAAACAACATCATGGACCCATGTTACACAGCACTGACACAATGATACTTACACAACCATATGAATGTAAGAAATACACCGGGTTAAAACACAAATGTAACGTACTCCATTGAAATGGGCATACTGACTCATTCACTGGAAGGTTGCGCTGTCCATGGTATTGCTGGAATTCAGCTAGTGCAATCTCCAGTACCCAGGGGCTGAAGCACACATCCAGAAACCCAGGATGTGTGATTATGAAGTCCGGGATTGCAACATCAGGCGTTACATCCTGAACGCTGTTGATCTTTTCAGCCAGTTGCTGGATTTCAGCACAGCAAACGGATTCCCTATCAGTGGGCATTGCTTCACAATGACCACACCTGCACCTGTGAAGAAAACATATGAAAACAAAGCACAACATACATTACCACACTAATGATGTAGTCAGTCATTAACATTCCACCTTCTGGCACTGACAGTGCTCACAGTGGCAGAAGACTTTACACATACAAGTGCAGGAAGACCCAATCTCAAACATTGTTACACAGGAATGTAACAGGCTGAGTGGTAAGGAAAATTACAAACTCAACAACTTATGCAGTTCTGGGGTGCAACAGTCCAGAAATGAGAAGAGACAGGACTGATAAACACATTGAGGTGGGTAACACAAAGTAACTAAAATGGAGTACTGAGTTTATTGAATAACTACATGAAAACACAGCGCTGAAAGACCAGTAGATAAATACAAAACTTCAGGCTGTGCCAATAACTTTCCAGGCACCACTGCAAGACATTTTGTGTGGACGTACCTCATAGTCAATAAGCAGTACATAACCATCATATAATACTTTTATAGCATAGATAGTTTTGTATCAGTCCGCACCAAGCATCTGTACTTGTTCTATGTTGCCCCTGTTTCTACTTTCCAGGATAAGGTAAATCAACAACGTATTTCTTCTGAGCTCCTTATGGTGACACTGGCCCCAAGATTACATGTTTCAAAAAACGGCCTTGTTGAGGCGGTCACTATTGAAGCTGCAGTGAACTGTGGTTGCTGAGGGATGTCAGCTGAACACCAGGTTAACTGGGTTTGAATACCATCTGCCCCCAATTGCATATGGTGTGACTGAGCAAGTGACTTATCTGCCTTTTTCTCCAAGGTCGCACCAAGAAACAAGCTATGGCATAGTGTGGCATTTCTTGTGACATCATTTTTCCTTTCCCCTAGTGCTTCTTTATACTGTGGCCACCCACCCAACAGCACTTGAAACTGGAGAAGACCTGCACAGCACACACCCTGCAGGTGCCACTGCTCACACAGCAATTTTCAAATGGACAAACATTGTACTACAAATCTGCAAAAAGAAAGTAACAAGTTTGTCTATGACAATTACAGGAAGCGAGCACTAAAACAACGTGGGCATAACTGAAACTGCATGTCTTTCACAAACATGGTAAATGACCCGCATGCACAGTATGGAATTGAGGACTGGTGCCCCCACATCAAAAAGTACATTAACATGCGGGAGAAGGTACTTAGGGCGGATACAAAGATGATCGCCAGTAAGCAGGGAAAGGCATAAGAGGACAAGCAGAGAGTACTGAACATGCACTCACTGGAAAAAAGTAGAGGGAGAAAAAGAAGGGACATGATTGGCACATCTTTAAGCTGCATGACAACCAAAACATGAGGGTGGCACAGTGTTCGGGTGAAGGGTTGGGAATTTAGGAGGGAGGTCAGGGAGCACTTATTCACAGAGAGGGTGGTGGACACTTGCAATATGCTGCAGCAAGAGGTCATATCATTGAACACAGCAGGAAGCCTCCAGAGTACCTGGGAAAAACGGGGAAGGTGTACAGAGGGAGGAGACTGGCAAACTGAGGAATGCAGTACCTGGCTGCCATTGCACCTCCTGGTTCTGCCCTGTGGAGCTCCAGTGAGCTGACAGACACCAGCGCACACACACCAATGCCTGCCCATCGTACAACCAGTACTCCACGTGGAACCAGGCAGACCCAGTGATAAAGTAGACTACTCTGCTGTCAGAATGTGCTGCCAAGGGATGAGGGACCATCTCATGGAGGGTGAGATGTTGGGGTGGGGCTGGACTTCCCAAGTCATTTGGGGGGGGGGTCTGGGTGAAGCTGTGGTTCAGTTAGGCACTGACAAGGCAAATCCATCACTGTACTGTACTCCAGAATAAAATAAATATGTAAGATGGGTAAGGTTCACTCAACAGTGAATGATTGCCACTGACCACTGCTGATATTCAGATGGCTCACTGTTCAACACATTTCAGAACCACATGTTACAGTACATTCACTAGGAGGGAATGACTATCTGTCAAAAGAGACACTAGACAGGGTGTAAAACAACACCCTTCACCACAACAGAAAAGAATCAATAGGTGCAAGTTTGGGGGAGGGGGGTGTTGCTCAGAGGCTGCATAACATTACTAGGTTAAAAAAAAGTCATAATTTAGGAGCACTGCATGGCAGTACATGGTGACCTTGGCACACTGATAATAAGACATCATCCCTAGAAAACATAACAGAAGTATGCCATCTGCAAGGCAAAAATAATGATGGTTAGCAAATAATGCTATTATTATTACAGCATGCCCACCAATCATTAGATCCCACACGTGGATCGGGAACGTCAGGGTCAGGCTGTCCATCTGAACTTCGGTCTCTGTCGCTCTCAAGGGGATCCAGACAGTATGGATCTTCAAAGACTGGATCCCCATATTCTGACACGGAATTGCCACTTTCTTCATCGCTAGACTCTGTTGTGCTGACACTTGCATCAGCACTAACAGAATCAGAAAGTGCGGTAATCACTGCAGTTGCCATGGAGCAGGCTCTGCAAGTGATATCATTCTCTAAGTGCATGCGCATTGAGATTTTTTCGAGTAGGGAGAGGGGACACCATGGAGAACTCTGGAAAAAAAGCTAGCAGGTAAAAAACAATTGCAATTTATGAATTTTTGCAGGGGCAAGCATACAGAAAGGGTAGGGGCCACTCGAACACTGTGTACTGGGATGTTCCAATGGAATCCCTCTTTAAACAACCTTAAAGGGTTCTTCTGGGTGGATCTGTTGTTGTGTCCCTGTTTGTGGTGGAGGTAGGGGTGGGGGCATAGCTGATTCGGTCCCTTCATGCAAAATGTCCACAATGATAAATTCCTGATGTACTGTGCTGGGCTCTGGGGAGGCGAAGGGGGATTATTTCCACTGGCCTTTCCTGCTGGAGTTCTCTGCTGTTCCCTGAATGGGGGTGGCTCAGCTCTTTTGGGCCCTGCTGATTGCCTGGGTCTAGAGGCTTGAAAAGCTCTCTTGGCTCTGTTCATATAAAAGACTTGTTCTGCTTTATCAAATGAGTTGTGACCAGCCCATAGACATGATTAAAAAAAAACATTCATCGTCCCCACAAAGATTACAAGTCAGAAGGACCTGACAGCTATTCCCCAAATGTCCTAGAGCTCCACACCGAAAGCATTTAACCTGATCGCAATTGGAATTTAAGCGTGACAAGGATCCATCGCGATAACAAGACTTTGGTTGGCCTTGGTAAAATAAAATCCCTTGGTCTCTACCCAAATAGAAACAATTCAGTAGGTGTTGAATCCCTTTGTCCGTATGTTTCAGGCGGACCCTAAATTTCCACCCCCACCCCCCCCCAGTCCAGCACTCAGTGTCATCTATTGTAGGGTCTGGGTTTTGGTTCCATCTAAGTCACAACGTTTTTCCTAGCCAGAAAATAATATCATCGATGCATACTCCCTCTTCCTAAATAAGATTGTTATTGTTTTGGTCATAGTTATGGTTATTGGTATTGCCACAAATGGAGACCAAATTGGAGAATCACAAACAGCATAGTAACGCTTCCAAAATTTATCCAGCGGCTGAGCCAAGCAAAAACTGACATCAAAGTTAGAGTCACCGGGTACATGAATAAAAGCATACACCTCAGCTGGAGTTAAATGTAAGGATTTTTTATGAGGACTGATCCTATGTAGTTCCTGTCTGGTGGCAAATCCAGACCTCCCCGGTACCACAGTTGGACCAAAAATCAATATTTTGCTGCCTCTGTGGCTTGTTTGAAAAGGCTGGCATATGTAGCCACCCTTTCCACAGGAGTCACATCTTCCAATACTTTATCATTAGATTCAGAAACAGTTCATGAATATAAAGGGGTACCTGAATCACACTGCATACTGTCTTCATCATCCGAACTAGCTCCAGTTAGAGAAGTTGGGTGATTAAGCTCTTTACAGACTTTGGAGACTGGGAGCGGCACATCTGTACTGATTATAGGAGTGCTGGTAATGGTCTGGGCCTTAGCGTCTGATGTAGAGGTATGTGGGGTTTCCTCTGTAGCTACTGTAACCCCCTCTGCAGCAACCGCACTCTCTTTGGTACGTTCTCAGTCCGGTGACTGAGCTCTCTGGTTTGGGCTGCCCAGTATCGGCAATGCTGGATCTGCAATCCACCTTCAATCCTGGAACAACCAGCCAGCATTCTTCAAAGCTTTCCCTGGGGTCCATTCCTCCAATGAACGTGTGTCCTGTGAGTCATAAAATACCTCTGACTGAACAAAATCCATATCCACTGTCGATTCCGGTGCAGCAGAAAAAGACGTTTTTTTCCCAGAAGAGGATTCCAGGCTTACTATGGTCCGTTTCCTCTTCGTTTCATCATCTAGGTTTTGTTTCTTTCGGGTGAATTATTTTTCTTCTTCATTCAACATCTCCATCAGGTGTTGTCTTTTTCTATCCAATTCCTCTTGTAACCGCAGCTCTTCTAAGGAAATCGTTGCTGGTTCTGTCTGCATAGACAGGGATTGAACCCAGACGGCATTTCAGAAGTTATTCTCTCCTGCCGTTCCACAGCCAGTCCAATATTTCCATCCGTATTTGGTGTCTCTGTATTTACTTTCTCCAAAGAAAGTCCAACTACATTACTCATTCCCGAAATAGTAAACGGAGCTCCTCCAGGAACACCTCCACTCTCCTCCATAACCTCCTCCAAAATGGGCTCCTCCATTCTCTGTCAGTGAGCCATCAGTTTCGTGCCAGCACAGTAGGGGAATTTCCCTGGTGTTCAGGCCAAATTTCCCCCATTCACTAAAAATATTACCAACAGCTAAATCTGGTTTAATTTCAGTTGGCTTCCATCAGTATCTCTACCCCCCTTCTCGGGGCAAGACTGAAAATAGGCAAAATTGCATAGTCCTCCTTTCCCAGTCAACAAAATCTGAATAAAATAAATAGTTACTGATTATTTTATTTGAAGAAATACAAAATCACACATACCTCTAAAATGCAAAGCATCATGGCATGCTTGTACAAATCACCATGAAAAAGTAGGCTGTTTTTTCTTTAAGCAGAAATGCACTGTGCCAGATGGCCTCTCACACAATATACAAAAGCTGAGAACAGAAGATACAGACATGTGTTTCGTCCTACTCAGGACTCACCAGTGTGCCTCATCTGTATCTCACCCCAGGTGAAAAACAAACCAGCCCTAATGTGGTCTTTCAGGTTTGGGTCATTGTAGTTCCAAAATAAGAAAGCAAGCTTAAAACATAGAAACACAGAATGTGTCAGCAGAAAAGGACCAGTAGACCCATCTAGTCTGCCCTATTTTCCCTGCCTAACATTACACCCTGGACTCTGTTTGATCACAGGTGTCCTTCCCTCCTCTCTTACCTCTGTTTATAATACCCATGTTCTTATCCCATGCATGTTAGAAGCTCCCCACTCTCTTTGCTCCTACCAGCTCTACTGGCAGGCTGTTCCAGGTGACCACCACCCTTTCAGTGAAGAAGTATTTCCTCACATCCCTCTTAAACATCCCTCCTTGAGATTATTTGCATGCTCCTGTATTCCAGTGCTCCTCCTCTGAAAGAAAGAAAGAAACTCACCTCCTGCACCTTGTTCACACCCATGATCTACTTATAGGTCTCAATCATGTTCCCCGCCGCTCTTCTCTCCTCCAGGGTGTACACACTGAGCTCCAGCAGCCTCTCCTTGTTTGGTTTCTTGTGCAACCACTGCACCATTTTAGTAGACTTCCTCTAGACCACTTCCACTCTGTTGATGTCTTTGCAGAGGAGCGGCTTCCAGAACGGGAAACAGTACTCCAGGTGGGGTCTCACAGATGAGCAATACAAAAGCAACAGAACCTCCTTTCTCCTGCTAGAGATACCCCTCCCTATGCACCCTAACATCTGGCTCACCTTGCCAACTGCTCTGTTGCACTGCCTGCCACCTTGAGATCATCAGATATGATCATCCCAAGATCCCTCTCTTGCTTGGTAACCGTAAGTACCTCCCCTCCCCCCTTCAATTTTATACAAAGCCCCTGGGTTTCCCCACCCCAGGTGCATGACTTTGCACTTTGTAGCATTGAAACCCAGCTGCCACATCCTAGACTACTCCTTTAGTTTCCCCAGATCCCACTGCATTCTCTCCACCCCCTCTTGGGTGTCCACCCCATTGCAGATGTTTGTGTCATCCACAAACAGAAACATCTTCCCCTCTAGTTCCTCAGCAGTGTCATTTATGAAGACATAGAAGAGGGCAAGGCCAAGTACTGATCCCTGTGGTACTCCAGTGGTCACTCTCCTATCCTTCGAGTGACTGCCATTTACTACCATCCTCTGCCTCCTATCTTTCAACCAGTTAGGCCCTATACACGCTACATGATAATTTTCAATGCCAGTTGTGAATGCGGATAATCTAGGGTTTAAAATAAGAGACACTTGATAAGTATAAGTCCAAATATAAGAATCCACCATGCCAAAACAAGGACACACTGAAAGCACAAAAAAGATCAGTCTATTTTTTTAAATGTATTGTCTAAGAGAGGCACACTAAGCCTAGGCTTGTTTCCAGGTGCAGGCTTGGTGGGGAGCTATAATGACAGAAAAGCATAATCACCCCCAGGGGTTATAATGAAACATGAGGTGCAGCCAAGTGCCATATTCCCTGTACATGATGATTTAATAACTGTTAATGTAACCCCTGGAGTGCTTTATTTTTAGTCTGACAATTGGGTGAGTAAGAAAATGATTTACCTTTGAATTCGGGGTCATTTGACTTGCTTGTGTTATGAGGGTCTGCAGCTATGTTAACAAAAAATCCATGTAAGGCACGTGGAATGTGTGAAACCAATCCAGATGCTGTACTGTGAAGTCCTTTTTTATGCTAGTGATTACAGTGCATGAAATAATAACATACAGATTAAAAACACAGCCCAAGTGAGAAGGAAGTACAAAAGACTTGTTACTTCCCAAATGTGAACCACACTGCCTAAACTCTGAGTTTTTATTTAAATACCTGTTAACGGAAGTAGCCATTCAAGTGACTAAAGAATACAGAAAATAATCAGTGGGTTTTCACAGATTCTAATCTGCTTTGCACAAAGTATCCTAACCCACTTCTTCACCACCACAATAGCAACAAAATAATGGTCTGACTCATTTGATAGGCTACCACATCTAACACATATATGACAATTGACCCACTACCCCCATGCCCTTACTTACTAAAATGAGGGTCTATTCCATTTGTAACTCCTAGGTGGCACTATCCAAGGGCTACTACCCCTGCCTGCTTGGCTAGGAGCAGGTTAAGAGGCCTGAGTTCTAAAACAGGTGCCTCCACCTGGAGGTCAGGGTTGGTAGTGGTCAAGCTAACCTTGGCACAGCCCTCCAGGACACTGTGACCCCCACTTTCCTTACTAGTGGCCTGAACAATATAGAATAATCACTTTCACAATACCCCTGATATACCACACAAGTGCCCACACTGTTTGCACTTACCAACAGGGCTTTCCTCCGGCTCGACCCTGGGGACCCCCTGTAAAACAAGGTTATACACAGCAAATAACAGCAGTATAGTACTCTTGCACAAACTGGAACCACCATCAGGGTAAATGCAAAAAGAGTTAGATCTGATTTATTTAAGGGACTTGAACAAGGGAGGGGCATAATCAGGTTAATTTGCTTAAAGGCTGTATCAGCCAAACAGTTATGCATGCACTTCAGGGTCCATAAACAGTCACCCACTCTGGGTACACAGGTGAAGAAGAGGTGGGCTAGCCAGGATCGTTGCCCAGGGTAGGCTGATGTCACAGCTGGTTGGGGCACTGTGATGGAAGAAAACAACATGCACCACAAACACTAATTGTAATCCAGAGACAATCAGATGACGCACTTAGATTAAGCTGTTGTTGCAGGGAGCTACCCTGATGGTTACTCATGATACCCAAAACTGGACACAGACTGGACAAAAATTGAGGCTGCAGGTGGTTGATCTGGAGTGCCAGGAGAAGCAGTGCCCACCAGTACTGATTGGTACAATTCAGCAGTCCAGGACCAAGATAGTGGAGATAAACAAAACAGCCCTTGCTGCAAAGAAGGCAGGTTTACAAACTATATTATCACTCTAAATGATTTTCAGCAAATAATTACATCTTTCAACAGAGCTCCCTCTCAGATTACTTATGACTGCAACCCAGGAAGCTCTTAAAGAGACAGTACAGAGGCTATGCAGGCACTCTCTGGCAATCACATTTAAACTGCTAAAACGCAGGACGCCAGCCTAGCATTGAGCATTTAGGCAAGCTCAAAGAAGACTTTTCGGGAACCCCGTTTGTAGGGGGGGTTACACCCTTCCCTGCCTGGAGAAAACTTGGCATCCACATCAAGTCTGTACCATCACAATATTGCAAATGCCAGCTATACGAGACATTTATACCATTAGCATGTTATGCAAGTGACATCTGATGCATCAGTCAACGTAAACTTAGACCTTTACTGTATGTATTCTCTACACTTCATGATACTATAGCCATTCTGACAATACGTCATGCATATTTCACACAGGTAATTTACACATTACTACGTGGAATCATGTAATAACTTCTTGTACATTGAACAATGTAAGAGGGGGCCCTTCCCTATCAGTTAACTTGGGGCTAGATGGGGCAGTGGCACCATATCTAGAAGGCAGAACAGTCAGCCTGGAATTGGCACTTAGGCTCAGTTTAGGCAGTGAGCTCTGAGAAACATAAACCCCTTTGTGGACCACAATCAGAGGCAAATCTACTGGCCTCCCGGGAGAATCATAACTGAAGCATACTACTGGCTTGACAGCTCGGCCAGTCTTTCTGAGGGGAACAACTACAGTCTCTGTACTCCCAGCACTGGTCTGAGGACTCTCGTCACTTGTGAAGGGTGCCTCTGCCTGGGTGGGAATGTCCAAACTTAGGGCACTTTTGGCTCCTTGCTCTGCAGGATCTGTTTCTGCAACACTTGACTCATTTTGCGAAGGCTCAGGCACAATCAAGCTTTGAGGCATGGAAGGGGGTGGTCAGCACTCTCATAGTGTTCTTCAAGTTCTGGTACATCACCAGAAAGACTCAAACCCTCAGCTCCTTCTTCAGACAAATCATACAGTTCCACAATACACAAAGACTCAACATCTTCAGATGTGATACTTTGCAATTCACTTTCTGGGAGCACTGGCTTCAAGGACGAAGCTGGGGGTAAGGCAGTCCAGAAGGCTCAGCTTCATCCCCAAAATTAGTCATAGGATGACCTCGAAACAGCTGACTCATCTCATAGGAGGGGTAATAGGCATTGTCACATTCACTTTCGTCTGAGGTATACTGACAGTCACTATCATTCTGAACCTGCTGAGGGGGAAACCTTGAACTTGTAACCACTGGTGTAGGTCAACTCTGTCTCTTTCTTGCAGCAGCATGGGTCACCAGCCCAGGGGAATCAATCTCTGAGGGTTCAGCCTCAATTATGACTTGGCCGATAGGTAGCAAGTGGTTACAGTGCATGGTCTTGACAGCCTTGGAATTATTCACTGGGCGCACCTTGTACAGGGGTAAATCATCCAACTTTCCATCTACTACATGGGGGATATGGTGCCACCAATCAGCAATTTTGTGTTTACCATGCAGTCCCAAATTGCGTAACAACACATGGTCTCCAGATCGGAGCTCTTGAGCCTTTACTTTTTTATCATGCCTCTCTTTGTTGGCTAGATTTCTCTTGGCAGCCATTGTCTGGGCCAGTTGATAGGCTTGGTTCAATTGAGCTTTCAGTTTTTGTACATATTGCAGGTAGTTTTCGGCTTGGACCCCATCTGGAGAGACCCCAAAGCAGACATCAACTGGCAGCCAGGCCTCTCTCACAAACATAAGGCGGTAGGGGGGGAACCCGGCAGCATCATTTTTCATGCAATTGTATGTGTGTACCAAGGTGCTAATCTGCTGGCTCCATTTATGCTTGTCTTTTGGGTGGAGGGTGCCTAGCATGTCTAGCAGGGTGTGGTTAAATCATTCTGGTTGGGGATCTCCCTGCGGGTGACAGGAGGTGGTTCTTGCCTTCTGCACCCCCCATAGAGAGAGAGCATTTCTTTGAATAGTCGACTCTCAAAGTCTCTGCCCTGGTCAGAGTGGATCCACTGGGGGGTACCATAGTGGATGAAGAAATTTTCCATTAGCACCTTGGCCATGGTAGATGCCTTTTGATCTTTGGCGGGAAAAGCTTGTTCATACCATGTGAAATGATCTGTAACCACGAACACATCGCCAGTGTTACACTGATCAGGTTCTAAACACAAGAAGTCTATGCAGACTAGTTCCACAGGAGTGCTGGTAGTAATATCAACAAGGGGGGCAGCCCTCTGAGGCAGGGCTTTACTTTGCAGGCAGTGACTACAAGTCTTTACATGGTGCTCAACATCGACCCCCATTTTGGGCCAGTAGAAGCGAGATTGTACCAAGTCAAGGGTTCTGTCAATACTGAGGTGCCCCATGTGATTGTGGAGGGACCTCAGTACCAGATCTTTAAAAGCCGTGGGCAGGACCAATTGTTGCTTGTCTACTTTGCCACTACGATCTACTGTCTCTCTATACAACAACTGATTGAGCAACTTCAATCTGGGGCCTTCTTTAAACAATAAAGCAGCTCGCAAGTCAGTGGAACATAACTTAGACACATCCTTCCCCACACGCAGGGTATCAAGTGCTGGCTGAATCATAGGATCTTGGGATTAAGCCCACTGAAAGCTGTCATTGTCAAACTGAGGTAGTGCACTAATATCTAGAGCAGAGAAGTGGCAGTAAGTAGCCGGTATGCAGGTATCAGAAGGGCCCAAGCAATCTACTAAACAGTTCACTGTGTCCGCAGACATCTGTTCATCTCTATCAAATTTTGGCACAATGCTCGGATGTCAGGTTCGGACAGCCTGACCCAACCACTCTTGGAAGTGGGCCTTCGCGGTAGGGCATCCAGTACTGATTGGTCCAATTCAGCAGTCCAGGACCAAGATAGTGGAGATAAATAAAACAGTCCTTGCTGCAAAGAAGGTAGGTTAGACAAATTACATTATCATTATCACTCTAAATGATTTTCAGTAAATAGTTGCATCTTTCAACAGAGCTCCCTCTCAGATTACTTATGACTGCAATCCAGGCAGCTCTTAAAGAGACAATGCACAGAGGCTATGCAGACACTCTCTGGCAATCACATTTAAACTGCTAAAATGCAGGACACCAGCCTGGCAGTGAGCATTTAGGCAAGCTCAAGGAAGACTTTTAGGGAACCTCCATTTGTAGGGGGGGTTACACCTTCACTATCCAAGCTGCTTTATTGTAAACATACAGAACCAGCGAATCCCTACCAAATGCAATGTGGAAACCCCACCGAGAGGCCCGAGTTTTGTCTTGACTTTGTGCGGGTTACACCAAAATTCTGTACAGTTGGGCAATTCCGTTCTTTTTCAATACAATCACAAATGAGAGAAGTCAGCACTCCAATGCAACTACTGCCTCCCTGTTGGGTGCAGACTAGGTGCTGCAGACCCATCTGATGCACTTTCCCAGCTATTCCTGATGTGGTGAGGATGATGATGGGTGTTGATGTCCGGAGCTGCAGACCATCCAAAGACCCCATGCTTGTACCCCCTCCTACCCAACCAAAACTGAGCAGGCCAACATCAGTTAGAATCCACAGCAGAACTCCCCAGTCGACCTCAGCATCCTCATTTTATGATCGAGTCCACCTCACCATGTACTACATCCTGGCAATCCCCACCAAGGATCTGATCCTGCAATCCCCTAACAATAGGCATTCCTAAATCTGCTCGGCTGAGACCTGTACCATGTTGGAATGGAGCCACAGACAGAAGGCTCCCAGATGAGGGAGCCAATGAAAAATGGTCCCCCTGCCCCACACAAGTTCAGTAGTGCCTTTACCTTCCTGCTCCTGGAAGCCACCTACTGATCAAACTTTCCCATCCCCAACAGGGAGCTGGCCACAAGCAGGATCAGGACCATGAGGTAAGTGGTGCCCATCTCCATGGCTCTCTGGCCCCGCACTCCAAACCTGATCTACTTCTAGCTCCACCCCCCTGCCTGTCACTGAGGTAAGTGGTGCTTAGCTCCATGGCTCTCTGGCACATCTAGCTCTGTGTCCCTGCCTGTCACTCACAAGCAGCCAGCTTCTGTTCACCCAGTGCCACCTGCATGATTGACATATCAAGCCACACATCTGATTGCCTGACCAAACTGATAAAAGAAAAAAGTGCTGGGGGTGGAGAGAAAGAGAGAGAGAAAGCGCGCGAGAGAGAGAGAGAGAGAGAGAGAGAGCACATTGATTCATGTAATTATGTTCTTCAAGCCCACTGCTGCATAGAGCAATTATATGATAAGTTCATTATCCGATCATGCCCATTGATATGCAGCCATAAAAAATTACTTTGGCAGATGTGAAAAACTTTTTCAGTATAGTTGCTCTGCAGAAGTAAAGGGAAGTAGGGTGAATGCCCAGAGGCTTATGCTTTGTAAAGTGATTTGTAAAGAATAGTTGTAGCTCAAATGGGACCTAGCATTACACAAATGCTCAGCTGAGTTCATTGATATTTTGATCAATGCAGATAAGGAAGATCTGGAGTAAACTGTTAAAGAAATTGAGGAAACACAAATGGATCTGCAGAAGTTTTCACATTTAGAAGAATTTAAAACACTGAAGAAACAATTAAAACAAATACTGTTGGAATATGAGGCTGAAGAGAAAGAAAGGAAGCAACTAAATTCCAGCACGATAAGGAAGATTTTGGACCAAAAACAACAAACAGTAATCAGGACCCACCGCACCACTAAGAAATACCCTGGGCTGGTTTCATCAGGTGAAAAACTCCTTTATAGTAAAGGGGTTAAAATGCAGTTAAAAGGTAATGCTACCTCCGGGGAAACTCCCCAATCGACACAATGTTTCTCTCAGGGAGGTCCACTGTGTGAAGCGTGGGTTGGGCTTGGGAGCTTCTCCGGAAGTAAAATTACCCTTTAACTGTATTTTTACTCTGTTTACAATAAAGGAGATTTTAAACTGCCAAAATCAGCTCACGGTTTCTCTTAGTGGTGTGGCAGATGTCCAGTCACTGTTTTCTTTAATTTGACGTTACTCACTGGCAGCACAGCCCGATCTAGTTGTAGCAATGTCTAGTTGTTCCTGAAGAATCTGAGCCATGACACATATTTAAATAGGGCAGATCTAGGAATTCTGTGAGCTGTGGGAGATCATGAGCAGCACAAAAAAACTCTGCCCAGAAGAAAATCCAATACTAGGTACCAACTGAGTAGGACAGTGAGAATATCAAATGAAAAAAAGTGCGGGTGGGGAGAAAGAGAGAGATGCAGTGAGAGAAAGAGCGAGAGAGAGAGCGCGAGAGAGGGAAAATGCACTGATTGCCATTATGTGCTTCAGCTCCATTGCTGCACGGAGCAATGATGTGATGCTTAGTTTCGGTATCCGATTACACCCTCTTCAGACCCCCTCTATTCTCTCCTCTGTTCACTATACATCAGCATAGCTCTCGCAATGCAGCCATAAAAATCAAAGGAAACAATGATCAGAATACATTAAAAAGTACCAAAGGTGAGGCCAGAGTTTGTAAACTACCAAGACATGCATACAACTAAGACACGATCAACACCTGTTCCTGGTTAACTAATGCAGTACAGCTGCTTCCACAGTATCCATGTGAGTACATTAACATATTCCAGTCATCGAATACATGTAGAACTTCTGTTAACCCCATAGTTTATGGGTCCCAGGGCTTCTGCATTTTGCTTGACTATGTTAGTGAAATGCCAGAGTTACCAATCTATCCATGAAGCATGTTTAAAAGGGTTTCACCATGATTTTCTGACTTCATAGTACATTTATCAACACACCAGAGTACGTTCTATGATGACTGTAATCACGAGTCTTGGGGACGCAGGGACCCCCATCTTTACACTCAAGGAGCAGTTCAGGGCATGTGTTTGTACCTGATGTGCATGCCAGGTGAGAAAAGAAAGCTGAGGACTGGCACACAGGGTGGGACATTAGCTCACTTAGCTCTAGAATCGAATCTTGAGTGAGTGCTGTATTCCTGTGTAAAAATGGATGTTTTCCTGAGCAGTTAGAATGTTCAGAACTAAAATGGTAACACTCCAACTTGGAGTATAAATAACTAAAAAAGTATAACTCCTATCACAAAACTTACAGCACAAAGTTTGCTCACAATAAAAAAAATCTTTAAATGAGGGGTCACACAAGTTAGTAGCATTAACTTTTTTTTTACAGAGCATGTAACAATGAAAATTTTAATAGTTTTTCTTTTTTTTAAAGAAAAAAACTCAAAAAAACACCTTAGAAGTGGCAAATGTCTATAGTATGATGGTTTTCCATCACACCAACGTGTGCATTGCACTGCCACAGTTTAGAATATTTCTGAGCTGTTTTACATACTAAAACAGACCATAAACTGCCAACACAACGCCAATAAACCAACTGAATTCGGAAAAATGCTCTGCACAACTGCCCACATGAAGCACAAACCACGATAACTGAAAAAGTATGCCTCGTAGCCCCTAGGCACCTGCACGGAAAATGTTCACAATAACAAGAGCTTTAAAATGATGGGTCACTTATGTTAGTGGCATTTGCAGATATTTTTTTTACAGTTCCTGAAATGATAAAAAAAGAGCATTTTTTTACATTTTGTTCCCAAATAAAAACCTACATCATAAAAAGTACATCTCCTAGATCCCATACACCAGTATGATAATTGTCCACATTAAAGAGACCTTTCAAATGATGGGTCACACACGTTTCTAGCATTTACAGTTTTTCTTTTACAGTACCTGAAATGGAGGAAAATCACATTTTTATACTTTTTTTTATCCCCAAAAAACTAAAACAAAAAAGTACACCTCCTAGCTCCCAGACACCAGCATACTAATTTTTCACAGTGAAAAGAGCTTTCACATCAGGGATCGCACATTTCTAGTAATGGAGAAAAAATAGCATTTTCTTCACTTTTTAACACAAATTAAAACCTAAAAAAAAGTAATTTATTTTATTTAACTCAATGGTGACCCCTATCTTAAAGTCAGTTTTCTGGTAGATAGGAATGTTTCCTATCGACCTGCACTTTCCAATAACCTTATCCCTGATTGGTTGATCCAAAAAGTGCATAAGAAGTGCAGGACGTACATATGCGCTCTAGGGATGAGATGAAGTGAATACCTGACGCACATATGCACTATGGGGACTAGAGGAATTTTCCTGATGACGTACATATGCGCTATGGGGCTGAGTGAGTTAAGACATATATGGAAAATGAAGTAACAGGGCCTAAAATCAATAATTAAGGGCTGGGTGGGAAGGTTGGTTGAACATAGATTGATATTTTTTTCTTAAAGAGAGGGTGGGGATGGTGGGACTGGGATGACCGGGGGATTATTAAAGGAGGGGATGCTGTAACTCAGATGAGTGAGTGTGGGCTGTTTACTAAAGGACTGGGTGGGAAGGATAGGTTTAACAAATATCAAAAGAAGGGAAATGACAGTCTGGCTCATGTAAACTAAACAAAAAATATCTTGCATTTTGTAATCTCTCGCTTAGTTTACAGCACTTTGTGTTATTTGATAGTTGAGATGGGAGCAACAACAATGCTATACTTCTTTGGAGACCGTCGTGAAATTCTGGGGGACTCAAACTTTTTTTTAGGACCCCCATATTTTTTTGTCCAGGACCCTCAAATTAAAAATCCTACTGAGAGTCCTGACTGTAATGTCAACTTGGGATCTGGGCGAGCTTTACCGGGGTGGGGGGAGGGTTTAGCCACATACTTCAAGTTACATTGTATATGATATCAAATACAGTAAATTGAAGTATTTTTCATTGGCCATGTTATATTTTTATTAGTTATATTTTATTTTTATTAGCTATTGACTACTGTAGTTATCCTAAGCACTCACCCGTGGGGAGTGGCGAATGCCTGGAACAGTCTTCTAGTGTAGGTGGTGGTGGTGGTGGTGAAAAGAGTGGTGGGCTTTAGCTTTGCATGGGATAGGCTCAAGGGAATCTTAGTGGTAAGTGACGTGGGTGGGGGGAGCCAGAAATCAAGTAGGGTCTGTGGTGGCAGAAAAGGCAGGGAAAGAAATGGGCAGACTGGGTCTGGGTGGGCCAAGTGGGCCTTGTCTGCCATCAAATTCTATGTTTCTGAGATGCTCAGAGTTTTTTAAACTAAGATCAGTTGAGTACTTGGCAATGCGAAAAGGGTGAAAGACTGCTACTGGGATGAAGTGACAAATAAAATAATAATAAGAAGAAATGTTTATGAGTAAGGAAGATAATACAACCATATGGCTATGGCACATTTTAAATGAGGTCCTGAAATTACTGAAGTTTCTACATAATGTTGCTATAAATACCGCCCTGACAGCTTGAAATTGAGAAGTCATTAAACTCAAATGCAAGTGCCAGTGTTCATAAACATTTTATTTTACTGCATCCTTTTTCTATAGTTTGTCTGGAAGGCAACTGGCATCTGCTTCTTTTGGCCATAAACTTATTGAGAGTATATGCATACAGTCTTATCAGGACAAGGATACAAACACAAGCTTTGGCGTACTCGAAAAGTCTGGAGTGACAAAAACAGCAATAAAGTCAAGGAAGATGCATGTACTTATATGAGCTGGTTAGCGTTAAACCACTGAGTGGTAATGGCACAAGACTCGAGAGTCCTGTCAGTCTATCCTGGAAAATATAATCTGTCTCCCTTTGTTCCTCAATTAAACTGCATTTGGTAAATCCCCACCCACCCCCCAAATTAGCTATATTTTATTTTCAGGCTTTTGTGGCATCAGGTTTTGAACCCTTGGAACTAAATCCTCCAGAATGGTAGTTCTATGATACTAGGAGCTATTTTAAATCTTTTTAAAAACTATGTTTAGATTGAGTCCAAGTATCACTATTTATAAAATTTTAATTATCACTGTAAGGTCAGACACAAATTGTGAAATTTGAGTTACGTTAAACATCAGTCTCAAAATCTGGCCAAAAATATATGGCACAGAACCAGGTTCAGTGATTTTAATAAAGTTCCAATCAGTCTGGTGATTGGTAAATCAGTGGTGTTCACTGGGCTGTGTTTGCACTGCTCCACAATGAGACGGGGAATGCTAAACTGTTTAACCAGTAAGATATAAATGTAGCCCCATCGCTTTATGCCAGTGGGCTAACCCCCCCTTGCCGGCTGTCCTTGGTACCAGGCAAGGGGCCTAGGTCCTGCTACTGTGACTATTGGGGGTTTGTTCCCAGAAATATTGATAATAGCACAGTACCTCCACCCAGAGTACGGTATTAGTGGGCCAGGTATCCACCAGGGACAGCCCCCTGAGATACTGCACCTACCCATCTCCCCAACCAACCACTCTGCACAACCCAATGGCAACACAAATATTTACTTGTAACAATTACGGAGGAGTGTGGTGTGCATTTGTGTTGCCATTGGGTTGTGCATCTGAGAAAGAGTAATGTGCTTGGGGACAGCCCAGATTCCAGTTGTCTCAATGGCGCAGATGGTTAGCACAATTGGAATGGTATTCCGGGCAGCCTGGTCAAGTCTCAGCTGAGGCACTTACTGTACAGTACTTCTTTCTCACCTCTGTTTGTATGTGTTCCATAAATATGCACACTGCAGTCCTGTGTGATTGTTATGGATATCCACTAGGTGCAGGCCTGATCGGTGCAGCGGGGTGGCCAGCTGTTGGGGCCCTGAAATATTTTAGAAAATTTAAAATGAGAAAATCACACCAATTCTCCTTTTCCTTTCCAGGAACCAGGTCCTGGGTACTCACTATTTGTGGATCTCAACACCTGGGGTATGGAGCTCCTTGTTTAGTGCAGCAAAGCAGACACCGGCCAGCCAGGATCCCTCTGTCAGGATGGAACTTGCTTGAGGATCCTGCAGCTGGTCACCTTGATTGTAGTTCTGGCTGCTTGACACCTTCAGCCACTTCTGGCACATTGCAGAGCACTGTGGCAGGACGACACCAGCCCCAGAAGGCCCAGACCTGAGAGCGACTCCACAGCCCAGCTCCCTTGATAGGTCGTAGGTGCCCTAGCAACCCAGAAAGCACCGGTGACCTCCTAAGACACTGATTCCCACTTGGAAGGGGTTAGCTAGTTCCCTCCCTGGCTCTGGGTGAAGACTCCCAAATGGTGGTGGTCCTTCTGCAGGCCCTGCACTGGGTTCTAAGCAAGAGAAGTTCATAGGCAGTCAATCCAATAAAGTCCAGCACCAATTTAAGTGGGTGCTAGCCTTAATTCCAAGAAGTGCAGGTGCAAGCCAACAGGGGGATCCAAGAACAACAAACCCCCTGCACACCAGTTCACACTTATCAGTTAAGCAGTGTTCACCACCTTATTTTTTTATGGCTGCAGCTGAGCCTCAGCTCTCAGCCACTTTATCCAGTTCACTCAGGACATACACAGCTCTTGGCTAGCACCCCAATGACCAGAGATGCCTTTCTTCTTCAGAATTTCAATTACAGTTCCACACAAACAAATTATCTCTCAGCTGCAACTGGAGCACTCAGATAATCTGCACAGTTCTCTCAGCTAGTTCAGCGTCCTAGTGCAGGCTTTCTGCAGTTTTTAATTTCTTCCATCACTAATAAAACAACTTCTCCATACCTGGGGAATCTGAATCGCAGTTCCATCTCTTTCTCTCTTTCCCCTTCTCAATCCAGTCCTGCAACAAATACCTGGGGAATCAGAATCACCATTCAGTCTCTTTCTCTCTTTCCCCTTCTCAGTCCAATTCTGCCAACAGCCAAATCTCCAAATAGGGCCTGGGTAAGCCCCTGAAGTCCAACATCCACTCAGTTCTGACTAATACAGAGCCCAGAAACAGACTGAAGTAATCCCAGAAAGTCCACACAGTTTCAGCCAAAAATCCAGGGCTCTGATTGGCTGATGAAGCCTATCAATAATTGATATCCATAGAGATCAATATTTCCTGCTTGTTTATTGGGGCATGATCTGGGCACCTGAACTAGTCCCCTCCTTTTCCCAATAGTCCCTCTATCCAAGTTTTGGATGCCTAGATCACTGGCTGACTGTAATATTGGGGGTCAAGTGTCACAAACATGTCAGCTCCCATTCAGTTCTATGGAGTTTATGCAGTTCTCCCAGTTTTATAGGGTGAGTGCAGCCCAACATAATACTTTATGTAACCAAACACCCCACCAGATCATAGCCCCAACTGCCTCCTGTCAAACCAGCCCACTCTCATCCTATTGATCGCAGGGGTTCCTCTGTCACTGCTGTTGAAACTCTGTCCCCCTAGATGGCAGGCCACACTCATTAATATTCATAGCGCCACTCATTAATATTCATGACCTTCGAGCAGCCCCCGTTGTTCAGACTCCCAGTTTATCATGGCCACAGGTTTCTGCCCGATCCCCTTCAGGTCTCTGGTCCCCATGGCATAAGGAGGGGCACCGGATCACAAACACATGCCCCGATTTTGGACCACAACTGCGGTCAGGAACTTCAAAGCACTCCATGCACATACGCGAGAGCTGGCCCGAAGTAGACATGCCGGCAGCTTGTGGCCAAGGATTCATGCTTGAACAGGGCAGAAAACAGCATGCTGGCCATCAGAGGAGGTGCAGGAGAACCAGGAGCACCAGCAAGACAGGGAAAAATGGGGACATCATGGGGCAACTCCAGGTAAGCCCCCAGAGGGGGGGTTATATATATAAAAAATCAGGTTGCAGGGTGTGTGTTAAATCCTCATATGAAAATTGTTATTATTTGGAAGCAGTAAAATAAAAGCATTGACCCTACACACTGAAGGGTTTGCAACTATTAAGCAATAAACCTGTCAGAAAACCTGACACAATGACAAACCAGCACACTTCTGACTCCCAGATATTCTGGACTTACCCCAACTTTAGAAAACACAGAGGACCCCCGCTATGTTTGTGCAGATGCAGGCTATGATATTGATGTGGCCCATCACATGGTGTAAATTAGGGACTAATAATAAATTGAGACCACCAAATGTGCACAGGCATGCATCCCATGCAAAATAAAATGTTTCTTTAAAATGTATCATGCCTAACTAAAAAGGGTTGAATATGTTAATGCAAAGCTCTTCCATATATTGTGAGAGCATCAGGAGGTTGTAGTGGGACAGACACCAGCCATGCCTTTTATGTGGCTATTGAAACAATTTGACTGGCTTTATGTTACAATGTATCCATCTCATGGTCACTTCACACTACTGGCAGCAGCAGTAGTCAGCCTAGTTTCTCCAGACTGCGGTACAGGCTATGCTTACCTGTAAATCCCACAAAGGGTTTAGCTCTACGCGAACAGGAGGGCGCAGAGAGATCCCAAGTGGCCGGGGAACAAAGGTACGTTTGTGTATCCCTGCCATTAAAATCTGGAAGGACTCTCTCCAAACACACCCCACCAAGTTTAGGACTCGAAATTCCACTGCAAAGAACCCAACACTGATTTAGATATGCAGCTCAGCTTCTCTGCTTTTGATATAAACCTGTATACAGACTAACCCAGCGTAATGCACTAGCCAACTGCATGTAGGAGGCAGCAGTCCTAAGTACGTGGATCCAAGCAGGTTTGGGCCTTGGATGGGGTGCCAAGCCACTGGGCACTCAGTCAAATGGACGGGGATCGCTGCCACCCTCTACCGCAGTGGTTCTCAAATGATGAGGCCAGCCTCCCAAGGGAGGCCCCATACTGTTCCAGGGGAGGCCCAATCAAGACTGAGAATGTACAGTATTTAAATTGTAAGTTTTGGATGTTTTATGTGATGGGATGAAGCAAAGTAAATAAGGATAATGGCAGGTGAATTTCCTTACTTATGCACAAAACTGGTGAGCAGGAAAGGCCCTGAGCAAAAGCTTGTTTATACTGTAGGTGTATATTCACATGTAAATTGGTGATTAAGAAAGCACACTGAGTCGAGGCTTGTTTCTACAGTAGGTGTTTATTTGCAAATTAGTGACTGGGAAAGGCACACTGAATCAAGGTTTGTTTCTACAGCAGGTGTTTATATGCAAATTAGTGACTGGGAAAGGCACACTGAGTTGAGGCTTGTTTGTACAGTACGTATTTATTTATATGTAAATTGGTGTCTGGGAAAGGCACACTGAGCCAAAGCATGTTTCAGGTGTGACCTAGGCAAGCATATAAGAAGTTGCTTAACAGCATAAGCAGGGGAGAGATGATGTGGCTAGGTTAGTTGTTCCAGATAGAGGGGAAGTAGAGCAATAAGGGTCCAAGAGTCAGACTAGTGGAGTGACAAAGATAACCTGTGGCGTGAGGCTGGGAGTGGAGAACAGTAAGACAAATAAAAAGAGAATATACCCCATCAACATTATTAGTCTCACTTGATTCTTGGTGTACTGTGCAAAAGTATGATTTTTTTTCCTGTTGGGGGGCCCAAGATTTTTTCCATATTTGAGGGAGGCTCGAAATCTGTTCCATGGCTTGGGGGAGGCTCACTATCACAAAGTGTGAGAACCAATGCTGTACTGTCACCAAGTATGCATCGACCGTGCTGGACTACAGGGGTGGGGGGGTTATTACTATTGTATCTCAAATCTAAAGCCTGAAGTGCACGGCACTGCCGTTCAGCTCCCAGTTGTCTCTTGGCAAACCTCAAAGCTCCATGACAGAGGTGTTTTGGCATTTGCAGATATGCAACCAAGGTCTCAGAAAAATAATTGCAATGGTTTAGTGAAAGAGAGAGAGTCGAGCAGCAGGAATCTAGCAAGGCAACTGCAGCTAAACTGCTGACGGAGACGAGTGGTGTCACAGAAGGCAGGTTAGGGAGAGCTGAGGAGGAAAGGAAAAGGGAAAAGCAGATTTGTTAAAGTAGTCTGTGTGTGTGTGTGGGGGGGGGGTGTTAAAGGCTGAAGTGCATGGCACTGCCGTCTGGTTCCCAGCTGGCTTTTGTCAAACCTGAAAGCTCAATGGTAGAGGTGCTTCAGCGTTTGCAGACACACAACCATGTTCTCGGAAAAAGAACTGCAATGGTTTAGCACTAGTGAGAGTCAAACAACAGGACTCTAGCAAGGTGACTGCAGCTAAACTGCTGATGGAGACGAGTGGAAGCCCAGAAGACAGGTTAAGAAGGGCTGAAGGGGAGACAGGAAAATGGCAAAGCAGATTTGGTAATACAGTCTGTGTGGGGGGGAAGCAGCAGCCCATTCTGACAATGTGTCTCCCTCCCTCTCCCTACTTCCCACGCTGGCTGCAGCCAGACCCACACAAACCTCTCATCTCTAGACACAGACTGTCCTTCAGGAACTCTGCTGCTGAGGAAGGGTACCAAGGAAAGCTCCATTGTAACCAAAAGGAAAAAAAGTGCAGGGGGAGAAAGAGAGAGAGAGAGAGAGAGCCCTAGAGCAAGAGAGAGATACAGAGAGCTCGTACTGATTCATGCCATTATGTGCTTCAACTCGACTGCTGTGGGGAGCAATTATATGATGCATTCAGTATCTGGTCACACCCATTTCAGCCCCCCTCTGTCCTCTCCTCCATTCACTATGCATCAGCACAGCTCTCGCTATCCAGCCATAAAGAATGTGTTGCCTAATTCAGCTGGCTAAAGCTGTGTATGCAGCACGGATCAGGTCCAATCACCAAGGAACTCTCCCACTTTACAACTAAGGCTTGTCAGTTAGAACTGTGATTGCAGCATGTCAGATCCCTATCTTCAAGGAACTGTACTACTTTAAGACCGTAATACAAGTAATTACACTACATCAGAATAGATAAAAAAAACACATTTGTTACAGGTGATACCTTTACTGGAATAACAGTCATGGAGACTAGCTGAAAGTTATACCCCTTCAGCATGCCAGGCCATTGACTTGATGAAGTCAGTTTAGTTCTGAAAAGCTAGTCCGAAAAACAATTTTGTTAGTCCAATAAATGGCATCACCTGTAATATATATATATATATATATTTTTATATATCATAGACTGGTCTAACATGGCTTCCACATTTCTCCATCAGAATAGACCAAACTGTTTGGCTCTGTTTCCATTAAGATACACTTTCACATGGATTTATACTGTTATGCACAATGGGGACTATATCAATGCTGGGCTGGGTACACATGATTTGCACATACCTGGCCTGCGTAGCTCCACATCTGCAGACAGGTGCGCAGTGGCTGACATGCATGATAACTGGCAACCACTGTGTGCCTGTCTGTGGCCCTGCTCCCCCCTGGTATGCAGATGTGTGTGGACATATCAGTGGACACAGGCGGGCATCCAGTTCGATGCTCATCCTGTGTCCTGAAGTGGATCCTCTGCTTGCTGTGAGTAAAGGATTGTGGGAGATGCAGGATGATTAAAAGTTCAAAGTACGGGCAAGTGTTCGAATGGCTTCCCTCAGCCCTCCCTGTCAGCCCAGAGGGCTGGAGCAGCACAGTGGGGGGAGTCCTCCATCTGTCACAACTGGCAGGTGTATTCTGGGGGGTGCAAAAGATACAGCGGGGTCCCTGCTACCACATCCTGCACCCCACTTGCCCAGAACTCTGTGCCTTCATGAATAGTATGGAGTGTGGCACACCACCCCCAGACTGGCCACATGCATAGCTGTGCAACTAACCAGGAGATCAATCGCAGAAAGGACACGCACCCCTTCCCTGAATGTTGCTGGGGGTTTGCTGGACTCCTGGTTCATGGAATTCTGCCATAGGGTTGCCTATAGGCAATGTACCCCTTAATGCATAGGGCCTTATGTCTTCTGCAGAAATCAGTGGTGGTGAGCGAAGGGAGGAGTAAGGATAAAATGTGACTGAAATAGTTTTGTAGGAAAGTGTACTTCAGCACCTGTTTCTTAGAAGCAGAGCAAAACCCAATTTAATCTGTTGCAAAACACCGTAATTCCTGATAGCTCATGAATCTTGCTCTTGCATTGAGAACTGCTGCAGCTTGCTTGGGGTAACAGTGAGTAAGTGGCTCTGGTGGAATTTGAACCTGAACTTGTAAGTTCCCAAGACTGTGACCGAATGACTACACCCCATTGCTATCCCTCGGTCACATTTCAAGCTCTCTTAGTGAAGCTTAAAGCAGACTGTAATGGAAATGGCAGGTAACCCAGGAGAACTCAGTTCCAGGAGTGAAACTAAGAAACTGACTCTGCAGTTCTAGTAGTAAAATGAGAAAAGATGCTTCTTAAATGTACACCCTTAAATGCATAACACTGGCTAAATAAAGTGCAAAAATGCAACATACGATGAAGAAACCTATCCCCAGAACCCTGTCAGATATCATCGATGCTTGATCACAGGTGAAGGGTTCCCTCAGTGGATTCTTTCCATTTCCATCACTGACAGCAGGCTTCTTATTAGTGGTCCACTGGGCATGGCCTAAACTGGAAAAAGTCATGGAGTGTTGGCCACAGCACAGCTGTAATAACATAAAGAGTGCATAGGAACCTATGCCATTGTATACCGCTGCATACTCCCCATTTCAAGGAGTTCCCAGAGGGTAGCTGAATCCATGCCCATAAACTGTTTCCATTTTTTTTTTCCAAAATCTTTAACCAGGAAAGAAACACTAAGCTGAAAGTTTGTTTACAGGTGTGACCTGGGAGCACAGGGAAGTTAAGTGACTTGCTCAGGGTCACACAGTATGCAAGTGGGGGCTGTGGGATTCAAACTCAGATCTCCAGATTTGCAGCTCAGAGCCTTAAACTACTGTGCTACTACCTCCCAACATTCTTTACATTTCATTATATCATAGAAACACACAGTGCATTTTACAATCAGACATATCAGTCTATTTAGACATATCAGTCTATTGTGGCCCTATCAGTCCAGGTCTTCCTCTTTGCCCATCTTCTCTCCTCGATCCTTCTTCTGTTTTGGATGCTCTTCGGGGTCTGGACACTCTGATCCAGCAACCCCTCCATCACCAGAACCAGGTACCAGACTCTTACTTGGACTCCGCTCCCCATTAGGTGCGAACACAGTAATCTGCCCCCTAGCTATATCCCCTCCCTCCATTTACTCCCACACCTGGGTTCCTTTGTCCCCAGCATGTGGTGCCTACCCCTACCCCCCCCTGCCCCTCCTTTTTCCTGCTCCCACTCCCTTTCCATTGACCCATCTCCAGCTTGCGATGGAAGATGGGGCTCCTCCCTTGCAGGCTAGTGTCTCAGGCCTTTTCAATAAGTCATGGGATTTTTACTTCACGATAATACAACAAATACATTACAACAAAGTCACACATTATTCTAGATCCCTTATTAGTCTAATGTGTTAGCAGCCATATTGGTTCTGACCAAGGCTTGTATAAATTAGAAGGGGCTGGGAAGCAGGAACAGAGGGCTGGCAGATGGGAGAGTTCACAGAGGGAGGGAGAAGGTGGATTTTAAAACAGGCTGGAACAGAAGGTTTGTGGTGGGAGAACGTGAAGAGGGAGGGATAGGTTGGAGTTTGAACCATGAGAGAATGGAGGGTTGGTGAATGGGAGAGCTCACATAGGGAGGGACAGAAACATAGAATTTGACAGCAGATAAGGACCATTTGCCCACCTTTTTTTTTGTGTGAACTTTATTTCACTCCAGTTACCGGTGTCATGGGCATCTCTCCGATGGGGACCCACTCGGCGTTGTCTCTACCACCCGCCGTGCCCTTCCCCCAACTGAGGAATCGGTTGCTGAGTCCCCTCCTCCAGTGACCCCAAATGGGAGAGGTGGGGACCATGGAAAGTCAAGTTGGGACTGGGGCCAGCATTGGGCATGTGGGCTCAGCCACTCGAGCCCCGGCATTGCCTTCCATGACACCAGGATTTTTCCACCTTCGTTCCGTCCCCCAAAATGTGGACATGCAATGACGTCTGTGCCTAGGGCAGACTCTCAGCTGACATCTGCTGCCACCTCACCTCCTGTAAATGGCATGCTACTGTGGTGCTCCAGTCTCCACTGGGTGGTACTACAGAGCAATGTATCCCCAGATACCCACCCAAGGAGAGGAGAGCAGTCCTCCAGATGCTCAATCCTCTCCCCCCTTTGCCGACCTGAGTCCACTCCTGATCCCAGGTCACTGGCATGGCGCGAGGTGTGGCATCCAGCACCTCAACCCTTAGTGCCACTGGGCTGGCCATTTGGCCCACCAAGCCTGCCCATTTTCCCTACCTGTTTTATATACTGCAGCTCCTAAATGATCTGTGGCTTACCCTTTCTTTTCTGTTACTAGAGTTCCTTTATGTCTGTTCCATACATTTTTAAATTCCTCTACCGTTTTTGCCCTTATGACCTTTGCCAGGAGGCTGTTCCATGGATCCACTACCCTTTTCATGAAAAATTACTTTCTCACGTTACATCTAAGTCTACCCACCTCTATTTTCATATCATGGTCCCTTGTTCTTGAACATGTTTATTTTTTAAAGACATTATCCTCTTGTACCTTATTTGCAGCCTTGAGGTATTTAAAAGTCTCTATCATATCCCCCCTCTCCTCTCTTCCAGGGAATACATATTGAGATCCTCCAGTCTCCCCTCATATGACTTTTATTGCAGCCATGCACCATTTTCTGTGCCCCAAGTGCATGATCTTGCACTTCTTTGCATTGAATCTTAGCTGCCACACCCTTGACCACTCCTCAAGCTTGCTTAAGTCCCTTCTCATTTTCTCTACCCCTCCTGGAGTGTCAACCCTATGAAAGATCTTCATGTTGTCTGCAAAGAGACACACCTTCCCTTCCAGTCCCAACTGCAATGTCACTTATGAAAACATTAAAGAGGACTGTTCCGAGCATTGATCCCTGTGGGACCCTGCTGGTCACCACCTTCTCTTCGGATTGAACTCCGTTCACCACCAGCCTCTGTGTCCGATCGCTCAGCCAATCTTGACCCAGTTTACCACCCTGGGACCCACTCCCAGGCTGCCCAGCTTGTTTACTAGCCTCCTATGTGGGATGGTGTCGAAGGCCTTGCTGAAATCCAGGTAGGACACATCCACTGCCCCTCCTGTATCCATCTCCCTCGTCACTCTGTCAAAGAAATCTATCAGATTTGTCTGACAAGATCTTCCCACTGTGAATCCATGCTTCCTCGGATCCTGTGCTCTGCTGGATTCGAGATATAACACAAACCTTTCTTTTAGTAGTGATTCCACTAGTTTCCCCACCACTGAGGTCAGGCTGACTGGCCTGTAATTGCCTACCTTCTCCCTGCTCCCGCTTTTGTGGAGAGGGACTACATTCACCTTCCTCCAGTCCTTTGGTACCACACTTGTTTCCAGCGAACTGTTGAACAGGGCTGTCAGTGGTGCTGCCAGCACCTCCATGAGTTCTCTTTATACTCTGGGATGTGTCCTGTCCGGCCCCATTGCCTTGTCTACTTTCAGATTCGCAAGTTCCTTTAAGACTCCTCTTTTAATGGACTTTCATCCACCTCCCTCTGAGTGGTGCTTCCTTCGTCTAACTTTGGTCCTTCCCCTTCCCCTTCTTCTGTGAATACTGAAAAAAATACTTGTTCAGGATTTCTGCTTTTTCTTTGTCCTCCTCTGCACACTTCCCTTCTTCCCTTTTTAGTCTCAGAATCCCATGCTTGGTCTTTTTCTTTCACTAACGTACCCGAAAAAGTTCTTGTCCCCTTTTGTTATTGCCTGGGCTATTTTTTCTTCTGTTTGCGGCTTTGCGCTTCTGACTACTTTCCCTGCCTCCCTCTGATTCTCCAGATACAGTTCCCTGTCTTCTTCCCTCTGTGTTTTCTTGTACCTCCTGAATGCCACCCTTTTCGCCCTTACCTTCTTGGTCATTTCCTTTGAGAACCATAGTGTTTTTTTCTTTCTCTTTGTTTTGCTTACTTGCTTAATGCAATGGCTTGTTGCCTCCGCTATGGCTTCCTTAAGATTCTTCCATTGTTCATCCACCCCCCTCTTTTCTCTTTCCCTGCCAGAGATTTCCTAAGACATTCACCCATCTGCAAAGTCTGCCCTCCTGAATCCAGGACCCTTGCTTTCATGTGGTTTGACTCTTCAGCTGTTCTCACATTGAACCACACCATACTGTGATCGCTTGATCCCAGATGGCTCCCCACTTTTACGTCTGTAATTCTGTCCCCGTTGGTGTGTACCAGGTCCATAGTCACTCCCTCTCGGGTGGGCTCCATCACTAGCTGTCTTAGGTGCACACCCTGCAGGACTTCCAGAATATCTCTGTTCCTGGCTGAGGCTGCAGCCTGGTTGCGCCCATCTACATCTACCAGATTGAAGTTTCCTACCAGCAGCACCTCCCCTTTAGTTGTCATTCTGTGGATGGCTTCCACAAGTACCCTGTCCAGCTCTTCCCCTTGTGTGGGATGTCTGTAGATCACACCAGTGTGAATGGCAGTGCCATTTCCCATCTCCAGGGTGATCCACAGTGCCTTCACCTGTCCCTGAACTCCCCGTACCTCAGTTGCCTTAATACCTTTCCTGACTTAGCTAGCCAATCCTCCTTCCTTGTTACCCACCCTGACCCTCCTGAATAGAAGGTAACCTGGTATTGTCATATCCCAGCCATGGTTCCCCTGGGAATCATGTCTCAGTAACAGTGACAATGTCCAGGTCTGCCTCAGTCATCAGGGCCACTAGGTGCGGGATCTTGTTTCCAAGACTGCGGGCATTTGTGCACATGGCATTCCAACTTTTACTGCCTCCTCTCCTAATAACTCCCCTCCTATCCCCATGTCTTTCCATCATACCCCTCTTGTCCTTATTCCCATTCTGTCTTTTCTCTGCATTTTTACCTATTTTGGTTTTAGTTATTATTGCCGATTACTCAACCGTAGGTTCCTCTCTGTCATCTGTATCATTGGGGGGGGGGCGATTGCTTTATCCAGCTTATTTCTGCCACCCCCCTTGGCTAGTTTAATGTAGGCTGATGAAACATTTAAACCTCTCTTTGAGACTGTCTGACATGCATTGAATCTCTTGGTGAAGGGTACCCTGTTCTCCCCCTTGCCCTTGATGGGTAGCACCTCTGAAAAGGTTACAGAGCATGCCACCTGTCTAAGACCCCTCCCCAACTCCCTGAACTGCTCCTGCACTACTCTAGCCTCACCACTTCCCAGGTCATTCATCCCAAGGTGGTCAATGACATCTGGCTCACACTCCCGTCCTGCTGTCCCAGCGATCCTTAGGATGCACTGCCCATCCCTGCAAGTTGTGGCCCTGGGTAGGCACTTGATCTCCTTCACTCTCTCTCCTCCGGGCCCCAAGTCTACCCTCCTGATGACAGAGTCGCCCACCAGGAGTTGCTTCCTCCTCCTCCTCCAGGGTCCTCTGCCTCCCCTCCCAGGGGTCTATGCCATAGAGGACCCCCACATCCTCCTTGGTTACTACTGCGGGTGCCTCTCTGGGACAGTCCCACCCTGCCAGAGCAGCATGGGAGTTATAGAGTGGAACCATAGGAGGGATGTGTCTCTTCCCCACTGCTCTCACCCTTCCTGAGCCCACTGTTGTCCAGCCGCTCCTCTTCCTTGGCAACTGTTGAGCAACAGGGGCGGACTTGATGGTCCCTGGGTGGGGGAGGAGGTCCCCTGAATCCTAGCCAACTCAGTCTGGAGACGAGCAACCTCCGACCTCAGGGCAGAGAGGTGCCTGCAGATAGGACAGCACCGCAGTCTCCAGAAAGTCTCCCTGAAGACTGCCGCCCCACAGATGCTGCACTGCACCCCTCCCATCATGTCTATAAGTATCCTTCCTGCTTTAGGATATTTGTTTCTCTCTCTCTCTTTCTCAGGTGGGTTTTAAACCAGGTTGGGATGGAGGATGGGGTGGAAGACTGTGCAGAGGGAGGGTGGTGGAGTTATTTTGCATTTACTGGAGCAGGTACTGGAGTTACTGTGTATTGAAATGAAGAAAGCTGGGTTGTGTTTCTCAGCACAGCCAAAAGGAAAATGGTGGAGAAGTCCTTCTCCAAGGCACACTGTATGGGGCACACACAAGAGATCACTGCACACAACACAGCTATGACAGCATCACACTGAGACCTTCTGGTAGACTGCCAGTAGGAAGTAGAAAGAAAGAGAAGTTAGACAGCCTTTCCAGGGCCTGATATTAAAAGGTTAGTGCCTGTGTTACATGGTTAGCATGGACACTACTTGGGTTTGTGTGAGCGCTGATGGCCAGTCCATATCCAAAAGCCTCAGGAGCACCCATCACATCTGGCAGTGCCAAAGTGCTAAAATACTGCTGCAACTATGCAAATGAGGGGGTATGCTCATGCATATCGATGCAGTGGTATATTGAGAGGTTTGCAATGGCAGTAAACTGTCCTTCAAGTAGTGCTATTTACCACCAGCAAAAACCATGTCTAAACAGGGTGCTAGGCCCATGCCCCCACCCTGCATAAGTCAGGGCAGCTGTACTGCCACCACCCGCTCCCCTTCAAGCCCTCTTACAGATACACTGGTGGCATAGTGGTCCCCCAACCCCGATCACTCCTCTGAGTTACCTTTATTTATTTATTTATTTATTAAACTCTAGGATTACAATTACCTTTGAGCAGAAACTGCTTGTTTACAAAGGTTCCACGTCAGAGGATGGGGGTAACATACAACAATGGTAAACATGGTAGTAGTCATAACATACAGAATAACAAGTACATGAATAGTTCAGTCAATCTGTTGCAGAAGAACAATCACAAGCTAGTTTCTAACAGGATTCATGGTGAAAACAGTATACTTGGTAGGAAAAGTCAGCAGGAAGCCGGCCGATAGGTGCCGTTGTCAGACAAGGATGAAAATAGCGAGAGGGGCAGGGGGCCAGTGGCCATACCAGTGAGTGAGTGAGTCCGAGAAGAGGGGATGGAAGGGCGAGAGGGGGCGAAAGGGCAAGAGGGATAAGGCTGGTGCCAAGCGAAGCTTGCATGTCCGGTTATAGCTACAGCTAGGGCAGAGGGTGGAGACCATTTCTTAGGGGTGGCAGCCACAAATAGAGGGTGGTGACCATTTCTTAGGGGAGGCAGTCACAAGTTGAGGTAGAGGGGAGGAATAGCCTTTATCATTCCCTGGTGCTAGAGTGTGTCCTTCACCAGCTGATTGCTGCTCTGAGCTGCCTTTATCATTCCCTGGTGTCAGAGTGTGTCCTTCACCAGCTGATTGCTGCTCTGAGCTGCCTTTATCATTCCCTGGTGCCAGAGTGTGTCCTTCACCAGCTGATTGCTGCTCTGAGCTGCCTTTATCATTCCCTGGTGCTAGAGTGTGTAGAAACAGCTGTTTCTACTGCATGCTCACTGAGTTCACTGACAGCTCATACAGCAGCTGGCCGCAGAGTTGAGAGCAGGGCTGTGCCGGTCACCATATCTATCTCTCTGGCACTGTCCACTGGAGTGAAGGAGAGTGTGAGGAGTTGGGTGTCAGTGTGCAGGTCAGGTGGAGGGGTGTTGGTGAGGCACTGGACCACCAGAGACTTTTGTTAAGCTGTGTGAATGGATGATTGAGGCTCAGGGGATACAATGGACCACCAAGGAATGATAAAGATGTTTCAGCGTGTAGTGGTGGTGAGCACTGGGGAGGCGGTGCTTCTCCAAAGAGGTGGCAGTCAGTATATGTGTAGTGGAGATCATTCACCCTTGCAAGCCACACAAGGTGAAAAAAATGCTCTACAACGATTGCATTTTAAGCATTTTAATGGTGCTTCTGGCAGTGCAGCATGAACGAATAGCAACTGTAGCTGCAGTCCTACATTTCACCCCTCTTGGTGGAGAGATGTGGGGTGGAAGGGAACTTATTATGCCATGCCACCAGCTAATGATAATGGCAACTCAGAGGAGTGATTAAGGGGTGGGAAACCACTCTGTCACCAGGGAATGATAAAGACAGCTCAGTGGAGTGATCTGGGGGAGGGGGAACACACTATGCCACCAGGGGATGATAAAGACAGCTCAGTGGAGCGATCTGGGGGAGGGGAGACACACTAGGCCACCAGGGAATGGTAAAGACAGCTCAGTGGAGCAATCTGGGGAGGGGGGATACATTAGGCAACCAGGGAAAAATAAGGGCAGCTCGGTGAAACAATCAGTGGGAGGGGGGACACACCATGCCACCAGGGAATAATAAAGATAGCTCGGAGGAGCAATCAGGGTGAGGGTGGACACACAAGGCTACCAGGGAATGATAAAGGCAGCTCAGAGGAGTGACTAGGGAGTGGGGGAAACCACTGGATCATCAGGGGTCTCCTTTTGTAATGTGTAATGTGCACCAAGGGGCTGCCTCATCCCATGCAAATGAGCCCATAATGGGCACGCAAATAGTCCCTTAGTGTCTTGCATGCCTAGTGGGCTCAGTTGCATGTTTGGGCTAACTATAGCCCACAGGGGTCTTGGCACTCTCCCATTTCAGGCAATGCTATTTCCTGTGGGCTATATACACTATAGCCCAAGTCCACGCCAGGGCAGTGTAGTTTCACTTAACACTGTGCTGATACAGCCCAATATTCAGTCTGATAGCGTAGCTTGCTATCCAACTGAATGTCACAGCAGCCAGCGCAACTGCATGTGCAAGTGCAGCAAAAACATTTGCGCTAGTTGTGCTTGCGCAGTCTTCTGAATTATAAAAGCGCCGGAGATACAGGGAATCCTGGTGGGAATGGGTGTACTGTGGGTCACCCTGGAGATGGGAAACAGAGCCAATATTCACACTGGTGTGATCTGCAAACCTCCAGCACAGGGAGGATTTAGATAAGGTACTGGTGGAATCCACTGGCAAAATGGCAGGAAAGGGACAGGTGCTGCTGTTGGGGGACTTCAGTCTGCCGGATGCTGACTGGAGCGTCCCAGCTGCAGCTTCAGCTAGAAGCAGGGGCATCCTGGACTCCCTGCAGGGTGCATTCCTCATGCAACTCGTCAGGTAGCCCCTTTCTGATGGTGCAGTATTGGATCTGGTGCTCACTAACAGGGGAAGTGTTGCAAATGTCAAGGTGGGATGCCACCTAGGGATCAGTGATCACCATGCAATGTGGTTCAACATAAGGACATCAGCAGAATCAAGCCACACAAGGGCGAGGATCCTGGACTTCAGGAGGGCAAATTTTAAAAAGACCAGCAAATGCCTCAGGAATGACCTCATGGGGGGTGGATGACCTGGGTGGGGTGGAGAAACAGTGGGCAAAGCTGAAAGTGGGTATAGCGAAGGCAACAAACCTCTGAGTAAAGCAAGTGAATAAAAGAAAGAAGAAAAAGAGACTGCTATGGTTCTCCAAAGAAATAGCTGAAAAGGTAAATGTCAAAAGGGTAGCATTCAGAAGGTATAAGGAAATGCTGAGGGAGGAGAAAAGGGATGTGTATCAGGAGAACAGAGAGAGGTAGGGAAAGCAGTAAGAAGTGTGAAGGAGCAAACTGATGAGAGAATAGCCCAGGAGGTAACAAAAGGGGACAATATATTTTTTAGTTGTATAAATGAAATGAGGAAGACCAGGGGAGGCACTGTAAGATAGGAAGGGAAGGGATACTTTGCAGAGGAGGATCAGGAAAAGGCAGATATCCTGAACAAGTACTTTTATTCAGTGTTCACAGAAGAAGGAGAAAGGGAGGGGCCACATAAAAGCAGCAGGATCATTGGAAGGAAGGAGGTAGACACTAGTCCTTTTTCAGAGGATAGAGTCCTGCTGGGACTTACAAATCTGAAAGTGGACAAAACGATGGGGCCAGACAGGGCACATCCAAGGCCAGAGCATTGAAGAAGCTCAGGGAAGTACTAGCTATACCTCTGACAGTCCTATTTAACATCTCATTGGAAACAGGAGTGGATCCAGAGAACTGGAGGCAGGCAGAGGTAGTCCCACTTCACAAAAGTGGTAGGAGGGAGGAGACTGGCATCTAGAGGCCAGTCAGCCTGACATCAGTAGTGGGGAAGTTAATGGAGACCCTACTGAAGGAAAGGACTATGGAGTATCTTGAATCCAATGGATTGCAAGACCTGAGGCAGCATGGATTCACAGGGGAAGGGGGAAGTCATGCCAAACAAATCTGATAGATTTATTTGACTGGATGACCAGTGAAATAGATCAGGGTGGAGCAGTGGACATGGTCTACATAGATTTCAGTAAGGCTTTCGATACTGTTCCACATAGCAAACTCTTAAGACGCTAGGCAGCTTAGGGGTGGTTCCAAAGGTGGTAAAATTGTAAGTAATTGATTAATGGATAAGCAAAAGAGGGTAGTGGTAAACAGAGTTTACTCTGAAGAAGGAAAGGTGACCAGAGGGGAGCCTCAGGGTTCAGTACTGGGTCTGGTCCTATTTAATTGCTTTTAAGCGACATTGCAGATAAGCTGGAAGGGAAGGTCGGCCTCTGTGTGGGTGATACCAAAATCTGCAATAAGGTGGACTGTCTAGGGGTGAAAGGAATATGCAGAGACCTGAGGAAAATCAAGGAGTGTTAAAGAGTATGACAGCTGGGTTTCAATGCAAAAAAGTGCAACATAATGCACTTAGGGCACAGAAACCCAGGGGCAGAGTACAAAATGGGAGAAGAGGTAGTGATGACCACAAAGCATGAAAGAGACCTGGTGTAATCATATTTGATGACCTAAAGGTGGCCAGGCAGTGCGACAAGCCAGTAAGGAGGGTCAGGGGAATGGGTATCAAAAGCAAAAGGAGGAAAATGGAGCCCTGGAGAAAAACTAACACATAAATCTAGCTAAACAGAACTGGTTTAGCTGGATTCTGCAGTTTGGTTTTTGAAAAATGGCCCTGAAATATGGTTTTGGAACATCCTCAAAATCCTTTCTGAGACTTGTTTTGTGAGCCAAAATTCTTATTCAGAGAGTCTCACGAAAGAAGATTTCTGTCCCATGAAAAATGAAACTCTGATCATGAAGGAAGATGGTGGACTTCGTTTTTTTTTCCATAGTTCTTTCATGAGCCGACCTTCTTTCATGATCATGAAAGAATGTACGAAGGAAGAATGTGGGCTCATGAAAAAATGATGGAAAAACATCTAAGTCCACCATCTTATTTCATGAACTGAGATTCTTCTTTCGTGAGTTCTTACGTTTCATGTAAATATGATCTTTATTAACTTTTCAATGTCTACATATTCATACTGGTATCCAATAAACAGTCATATACAATTCAGTGCATGGTCTTGAGTCAGTTGTTTAACAAAGTGTACTAGATAGGTTAGAAATGGACTGCCAGTAAAGCTGATGTTCAGGGACAGTGGTTTTCCGTTTTTACCAGTAACATCAGTAAAAATCACGGAATCCTGCCTGGTTTGCGGATTTTGAATTCTTGTACCGGTGCCTCACGGAAATTGCATTTCACTGCACAGAATCCCTAAGATTTCAGCATATTTTTAAATGTTTTTATTTTCTCTTTCTCTGCCCCCTTCTCACAGCATCAGTCTCCACTTTTCAGAGATCCCTAGGCTAGGTCTCCCCTAACTTCACCCCAGGTAATGCTCAGGAGCTCCTATGAGCCTGCACCCATCCTGCCTAGGTTGTACCCCAGGTAGGGAGGGACCCCAGGTCACCCCTCCACAGTCCTTTAATGTGTGTCGGGCAGCCCAGTGGGTCCCTCATGGAAAATGGTTATGAAGTCTGGGGCAGCTGGGTCCCTTCTACCAGCAGCCAATGTGGGTTGATTGTTACTGGCTTTATGGTCTCTGTCCCTGAGGGCACCAACACTCGAGGGGATCCAGGGAAGTAGGGCACATAGAGACATGCCGCTACTCCAGAGCCTGTCTAGCTTCCTCTCTTCTCAAATGCTCTGCAGCCTCATTGCACCACCACCTGTGGTCACCCAGGTGGCAGTAAAGTAGCAGGACCTGCAAGCCACCGTTCCCAGAGGAAGAGAGCAGCCCCCCAGGTGCTCAATGCTACTCTTCTAGCCAGATCTCTAGTAACCCGAATTCACTTCTGATCCCGAGTCCCTGGCATTGCAAGCAGTAGTGCTACCTCAGGCTATTTACAGTGCTCTGTCAACTATACACCCACTTTGGTGTAAGAAAACATAAGTAGATGGAGAGGGAAATAATTCAGTTTTAGTAAAATGTTGCAAAGTGTTCAATGTAGGTACTGTGCACTATTATTGAAATCATATATTAAAACATTATATATGGGTGTTATGGCTGGCAGTATAGCCTAGTGGTTAGAGTAACAAACAGTGATCAAACTGAATACATTTGGAAGACTTGGGTTTGAGTCCCACAACCTCCACTTGCATACTGTGTGACTCTGAGCAAGGCACTTAACCTCCATAGTGCCCCTGGGTCACCTCTGAAAACAGTCAGTTTTTCCTAGTGGGTTTACCCAGTTTACAAAAAATATATAAAAAAAAATACCAATATATGTTTACTACATCATACAGCAGTTAGGGTACCATGTAATTTATCTGAGTTGTACTCGGGCTGCAATGATGTTGTAGGTAAATATAAATGTTCAGATATATTTTATGGGTTTAGTAAGCTTATTTTTAGTTTAGTCAGATTTTTATTGGATTCTTTGCATGTAGCATCTAGTCTGTAGATTGCTAAGCACAGGATCACTGTTACCAACTAGTTTACTCAAGTGTATAATCAGCAGGGCCATCCAAAATCCTCAGTTGTTTGATTGAAAATGAGTCTGAATGAAAATATATTCACAAGGCACAAGCTGCCTTACTACTTATTTAGGTGAATGGGATAGAAACATAGAAACATAGACTTTGATGGCCCACCTAGTCTGCCCATTTCATCATTTGCACCTTCTCTCCCACCTGTTGTGTCAGTCTCTGTGACAACAAAAAGTTTTCTGACAGACTGCTTTTATAAAATGCAAATGTTACGTGTTTAAGTGTACTTCTGCTTGGCCAGTGGACTGGAAAGCACATTCAGTGACACACAGAAGGTAAGACCCCAGGGGCTGTACGATGCTGGTGGGTAGAGTGGTGCTCAATTCACATCTGAGCTCAGACATGAAAACTGAGAGACACCCTTTTCATGGAGACCAAGGGAAAAAAAGGAATCCACATGTTTGTGAGATGCATTAGAAGGTCCTCCACTAATCACGTGTGAATTTTTTTTAGGTGATGACACTATTTCAAAGAAGCAAATTCAGGCAGTTTTTTTTGTTCCTCCTACCCCTGGCCATCCACTTCATCAGGCCTGCCAGTCCCCTACCACTGCTGCTGAGTCCCACCACCATCCACTGCCCCTTATTGCCATGCTACCAGGTAACCCGAACTAACCCTCGTCGGTGGGCCCCATCCTGTGCAAGTCTAACAAGGAAGACAATCACCCTAAAGAGCTTCCTGTATATCCCAGGCATGGCAGGGGTCAGAACAGATACATGTGTCTGGGGCTTCATGCTTATGGAGGGACCAGAAACCATCCTCTAGGTAGCCAGCAGGTGTTTTTCCATTTTTGTGGGAACATGACAGGCCACATGATGTCAAGACACAAGCTGACGTCCATCATGCTCTCTTCCGCAATGAGGGCCAATGTGTTGCCATGCTTCAAGCCTCCACCTGGGGCCAGCAAATGCTGATCTGTGAATATACTCTCCCTCCCAGGAGGAGGCGAGTGGTTGTTGGGCGCTTAAGCCTTCACCCCCCGGCCGGTCTTCCAGCACCCAAACCTATTCCCAAACCCTGGTCAGTGGTGTCACTGGCAGAAATCCAATACAGGCAGTTGAATGATAGGAAAAAACAAATGTGGTCCACCTTAGTAGTGGTGGTGGTTCAGATTAATTCACATCTGAGTTCTAACAAGCAAAGAGACTAAGTAATTTGTAACTTGTGCATGTGGGGCGTGGGTGTTGAAGAAAGGGGATCATAGTGCTGTCACTACTGCCATCATCTTTGAGGGATGTGAACTGCATTGTTGCTACTGCCATCATGCCTGAGAGGCAGTGTGGCCGTAGTGCTTCTGCCATAACCACTGGTGGATGGGGAATGTTGTACTGCTGCTGTCCCATCTGAGGGATGGGGGTCATAGTGCTGATACTGCCATCACACCTGAGGAATGCAGAACGTGGTACTGCTGCCATCCCACCTAATGGATAGGGACAGCAGTGCTGCTGTTTCCATCACACTTGAGGTAGGGGGGACACAGTGTTGTTGCTGCTGCCATCACACCAGGGTGATGGGTCTGTAGTGTTGTTGGTGCTGCCGTTGCACCAGAGGGATGGGGGCCTTACTGCTGCTTCCATTACACCTCAGGGATGGGGGCTGTAATGCTGTTGCTGCCATCATATTTTGTACCTAAAATAACTTTAAATTGGTACAAGGATGGAAGGATGTGCAATAGTGGAGGTCAAAACTGCTAAAATGCATGTTAGCAGAGTTACACATTGTTAATAAAGTACACAAAACCAAACACCAGTAAAACTGGATTTTGGCTTAGCAGACACCGGTGACAATATCGTTTTCTACAATGTGCAAAATGGAATTTGCCCTTTCTCAATCCCGGTAAACCAGTGTCCCTGCTGATGTTCTAACCATTTTGCCTTCTAGGTTTCCCTTTCTCTGTTAATAAAGCTGTGTTCTTGTTGGTAAATCTGTTATGGTTATTGTCTCCCAGTGTGGTAGAGAAATTTATGATTTCCTTACCAAAACCATACTATTCTGAGGCCCTTGTGACTCGGACAATTGAAGTGTCCCAATCATTTGTCCTGATCCTTATTTTTCCAAAACACACCGGTTTACCAAAGGTGGTACACAGCCCATGCACGTCTTGCTGTTGGGTCCGTCACAGTATTCTTAAAAATAAGACAGTGCTACACATTCTGGCTATTTGTTCTGCATTTTGAATGCCAATTCCAATGCTAATGCATTTTGTTGCAGAGAGTGAGGTACAATTGGTATCCAGTCAAGACAGCACCAGCAAAACGGCATGGTCAAAAATCACACCATCATAACAGCGTGTACAGTTTTGGAGTTTGTTCATATATATTAGTGTGGTTTTTCACCACACCCAATTTCTAGTGTCCGCATGGTGCACTTTTTACCATGCCATTTTGCTGGTGCTGTTGTGACCTAGACCCAGTATGATTGTAGTACATCTCTTGTGATCACTCTAAGTTTTGCAAAAAACTGAAGGAATTTTTTCATACAGCCCTACCTTTAACATGGAAATAAAACACTGTGGGCCCCATATAAAAACAAAGAATTTGACAGCGAAGAAGGACTGCTTGGCCCACCTAGTCTACAATTTTTTCCCATCCTACAGAGATACCACCAACTCTACTTGATCTCTGGCTGTTTCTCCCTCCCTTTTTACTTTCCACTGAGATTCCCTTATGCCTATCCCATGCATTCATGAACCCCACCACTGTTTTCACTCCCACCACCTCCACTGGAAGACTGTTCTAGGCATCCACCACTCTTTCTGTGAAGAAGTATTTCCTCACATCTCGCCTGAATTTGCATCCTTTCAATTTCATTGCATGTCCTCGTCTTTGAACATCTTTTTACTAAAAAATACTCCCCTCCTCTACCTTATTTACTCCCGTGATGTATTTAAAGGTCTATCATATTCCCCCACTTCCTCTCTTCCAGGGGTACATACTGTGGTTTGTTAGTCTCTCCTCGTAGGGCTTCTTATGTAGGTCCTGCACGATTTTAGTTGCCCTCCTCTAGAGAGACTCCATTCTGTCTATGTCCTTTTGGAAATGTGGCCTCCAGAACTGGACACAGTACTCTAGGTGAGGTCTCACCAGCAATCTGTGCAGAGGCAACACCAATACCAGTCATAGAAGGGATATTACCAGGGGGACAGGAAGTCAATTTTAAGTTAAGCTTCTGACTTAGAATTTTTCTCTTTTCTTTCTCAGTAATGTTGGAAGTATCTTGATCAGGTAATGTGTCAAAGAAAAATCTAAGTCTGATGTTTCTATAAAACCTGTTTCAATCAATCAATCAATCAATCAATCAATCAAATCTTTATTTATTCAGGTGATCATCATTGAGCAAGGCTCATTTACAAGAGGGACCTGATAAGGTCAAGGTTCGAGTTGATGCACAGCAATTACATCACATACTTATGAGACAGTTATACATACAGAAAACAGAAAATGTTATTTATAACACAATAATATACAGAGAATTCACATGTTAAAACTTGACAAGAGAAAGTTAAACTAACATCTACAATATGTACAGTACATATGTATCACAATGAGGGCCATGACAGTCACTCACATAATGAGTACAAGGATGGTGAAGGGAATATTGGGTGCCATATAATGGTGGTGTCTGGCTGGAAGGAATATGCCATATGTGATTGGAATATGGTTTTGTGGGATGACTATTCTATCTCTAGCGGTAACAACTGCATTTCTCTGTGAAGAAGGCTGTACAGTGCTGCTTGAAGGATGTAAATGGAATGATAATGGACAGTTTTAGGGATTTTTGTAGGGTGTTCCATGCTATGTCTAGAGAATAGCTGATTGCTGCCCTCCCTATTTTGGTGTTGACTTTGGGCAATTTGAGCAGGATGATATTGTTGCTTCTTAGGGCATAGGAGCTGGGAGTGGTCAGGTTGAAGCAGTCCAGGATATAGCTTGAAGTTTTTGATAAAGCTCTGTAGATCCATAGAGCTGCATTTCTGCTCCTCCTGACATGAAGGGAAACCCATCCAATTGCATCATAGAGAACAATGGTGAGTATTATATGGCAGGTCTGTAATGAACCTTATTGCTCTATGGTATAAGGTATCCAACTTTGAAGATAGGGAGTGGGGCAGTGACTATAGAGGAAGTCTGCGTAGTCAATGACTGATAGAAAGATGGCCTGGACTAATCTCATCTTTGAATCTCTATTAAGGAAGGGTTTTAATCTGTAGAGGGCCAAGCCTTAGGAGAAGCTTTTTCAGCAGTTGTTCTAGATGCTGAGTAAAGTCAAGTCTGTTGTCAATCCACACACCTAGGTATTTGAAATTTTCAACATACTCCAGATTTTCTCCAAGTATAGTGCATAGCTGGGGGAGACTGATTGAAGAGGATGTGTTGGTGGAGTTTTGGGTTGTGAACATCATTGCTTTTGTTTTCTTTGCATTTAGCAGAAGCTTTTTCTTGAGAAGCTGATGTTGTAACAGGGAGAATTCTGCTTGTAGGATTTCATGAGCAACTTTGGGTGAAGGGTTGCTGACATACAGTACAGTGTCATCAGCAAAGAGATGTACTGAGGACTTGGTAAGGGTTGAATCAATTTTATTTATATAAATGGCAAAAAGGATAGGACCCAGAATAGAGCCTTGGGGGACTCCTCTTGACAGTGGTCTTAATGGGGAGAGGTCACCTTCAGCTTTTACCTGCTGTGATCTACCGGAGAGGTAGCATCTGAACCACTTAAGGGAGGATGGATCTAGGCCAATGGAGTGTAGGGATGAGAGTAGCAGTTCATGGTCCATAGTGTTGAATGCTTTGCTCAGGTCCAGGAATACAGCACAGACATTGTTCTTTTTATCCAGTTCAGTTTGCCAATCATTGGTGACCTTGGCTAATGCAGTGATAGTGCTATGTTTGGCCCTGAATCCAGATTGAGCTGGATTTAATAGATTAGCATTGTCCAGATATTCCCTTAACTGAATACTCACTAATTTCTCCAGCATCTTGGATAACACAGGTAGAATGGAAATGGGCCTGTAGTTATTAAGATCCATAGGGTTCCCTGATTTTAGAAGGGGGACCACTTGGGCTGTCTTCCACAGAGTGGGAATAGAGCCAGAGTTTAGGGAAAGGTTAAAGAGGTGAGTTAGGGGGACTGCAAGCACATGACACGCACTCTTTAGAAAGAATGGGTCCAGAAGATCTGCTCCTGCACTTTTTGTGGTATATAGATGCCATAATAGATCCTCAACTTGTTTCAACAGTATAGGTTTGAAGCTAAAGGAGGAGTCAACTCTTTGTTCACCAGTATAGTGGGAGCTTAAATGATCCCTTAATAGGTTAGCTGGGGAGGAGTCAAAGGCAAGGCCAGCTGTTGTGAAGTGGTTGTTGAATGCATCCAGGATTTCAATGTCTGATAATGGGGCCATAGTTACTGTGTAATTGGGTTGGAAGGGGTTGTTAACATCCTGGCCCATCATACCCTTGATGGTGCCCCAAAATCTAGCAGTATTATGGTAGGAGGAGTCGAGCTGGGCCAGGTAGTAGGCAACCTTTGCACCCCTAACTTTCCTAGTGCATTTGTTCCTGGCTTTCCTAAAGATCATCCAGTCCATGATATTCTTAGTTTTTCTTGCTACTTTCCAAAGTTTATCTCTCTCCAGCAGTGCAGCTTTGAGGTCAGCTGAAAACCAGCGACAGGATTTGTTTTTTATTCGAATACTAGAGATTGGGGCATGGGTGTTAAGGGCATTTAATATAATGCTATTTAGCACTTGCTGAGCTTTGTCTACAGAATGTGCAAGATAGAACTTTTGCCAGTGTGGAGAGTAGGCTAGATCATGCAGATATCCTTCAATATTATTGTTTTTCTTGGATCTCCTCATGAGGAATTTTGCAGGATCTGTTTTAATGCTGTTGGATCTTACCCCTGCGATGGGGCAGTGCTCACTTATGTCGCATAGGAGCACTCCAGCATGTGTGAATAGATGTGGTTTACTCACTATCATGATGTCAAGTAGAGTACTGTTACAACTATTCCTTGCATTTAGTCTTGTTGGTTCATTAATTAACTGTGTGAGCCAGTAGGTGTCATAGAATGATACCAGAGGTGTAGCTGCCTGGGTGAGCCAGTTGAAATTCAGGTCCCCTATGATAATGACTTCTTCAGCACAGGACTTGACCAGGTTTCCCAGGTGGGATAAGAGCTTGTGTTCAGCAGAGGGGAGTCTGTAGCATCCAATTAAATGGAAAGCTGCTGTATTGGGGAGAGAGACTTTTAGAGATAGACACTCAAATTCCTTGGGCATAGATGTTGCAGCAGTACAGGATACAATTAAACCAGCCTTTACATATATGGCTACTCCGCCTCCCCTTGTTTGGCGATCAGCTCTGAATAGCTGATAGTTAGGTTAACTTCCCTGTCCATTGTGGTGGTCTTGAGCCATGTCTCAGTTACCACAAGAAAGTCTGGCAAGGTATGGGCAACCCAGGCTTGTAGCAATGTAAATTTTTTCAACAGACTGCATACATTAATATGCAGGACACTGAGGAAACTGTTTAGATCAAATTTTAAACCAAATTTATTGATGTTGTCGTGAGGACAAAATGAAAGTCCTCTAGTGAAAACCCTCTCTTTTACCTCAGTCAGATTGCTATCTGACAAGTGAAAAATTAATTTTCTATCCTGTTGCATGAGATCTGGTCATCACTTTCTCCTGCCCCGGTTCATTTGAGTTATTCGCTTTTCTTTTTCCTGCACTCCCTGTTGCCCCTTCTATTCCTCACCCTCCTTCCCCGAGGTCTGTATCTCTTTTGTCTTGGAAGTGTTTGGTATATTGGTATCCTCATCTCCTCTGTGGTCCGTATGGCCTTCTCCCTTGAAAGAACCCCCTTACTAAAAAGGGTCACTGCCTCTGGCTGCACCATCTGTCCCCTCTGTCACTACCTAATGTGTATAAAGTAGAGTCTGAATCAGGATTGTATACAAAATGTCTGTCATTAAAGCCTTTTTTCTCCTCCATCCAACTGTATACATTGTTCTCTTTATAATCATTCAAATCCCTTTTAATGTTGTTTATTTCAGTTGCCCTGAGCTCCTCTTCGTACATCTCTAGTTGTGTATTAACCTTACTGAGAAATTATTTTAGTTCATCCACTGTGAACTTTTGTTTGACATCACCTTCTATACTTATGATAATATGTATTTTGTATAGTGTATGTTGATGTATTTAACAAATCTTGTATAATCCTTGTATTTGTAACATACCACACAAATTTTACTTTTTGTGATGCCAAACAGGACTTGTCTTGTAAACAGGGATTTCATTCCTAATGACAGGTGATATCCTGTATAAAAATAAAAAAAATTTGATCTACCTACCTACCTCCATTTTCTGTGGTTCATTTGTAATCGCTTCAACAATCAAGAATATGAAATCCCTTGAACAACTGTTTCTGGCTCCATCCCATTTGGTGTCAAGGTCTTGGTTTACAAATCCTAAATTTGGCATTACGTTTATATGGAGACCTCTCAGTATCCATGTCTGTGAATCTGCTTTTGTTTTAAATACTCAAATTGATTAGTTACTGACCTTGTCATGGTGAGGCCAGAAAATTCCCTTTTGGTTTTGAAATTGTTCAGAACACATTGTTTTGACATTGTTCAGAATACATTGTTCATCACTCTCAGAAACGATGACAGAGTGAGATCTGTTGTCAGTCACTTTGTCTAATTCATCAACGTTAATCATGTTTAAGTAATGTAGTCTCAAGGATTATAGTCAACCAAGTAAGTCCCAATATAAAAAATGTTTTCCTTTTCCCAAATTTGCAGGCAGTTAGTAATGGGATCAGATAAGTCCAGCCAGGGTAATCTGGCAAACCAAATCTTGTGATAAAACTGAAGTTTCCAGATAAGTAAAGTCTTCCTCCAAGTTTGCTCATACCTTGCTATACAAAGTGGGTGATCCTCAGGGGAAAGCACTTGCCAGGTGCTGGTAGACAAGGAACAGACCTCTAGCATAGCCAACCTGAAAAGAATTAACAAAATCAATTAAAGGGAGAGAGGCCAATTCCAGTCAAATCAAAATAGCAAACTAGAAAGATTGGAAGAAAGGGCCGCTCACCACACAAGTAAAACTTCAAAGTTCTGTTTCATTGAGGTAACATAAAACAAATAACCAGATATTCCTCCAGTGTTTCGGAGAAATGAACCTCCTTCTTCAGGGAAGCTGGTATTTGTCTATAAAAATATACAAACTTTAAATTAATATTGTAACAAACCCCTTCTTATGAAACACTTGTGACACTTGTAAGGATTGTTTCTAGTTTACATACATGCAAACATACGAAGAGGACTGCTCATATTGCAGGGCCCACAGCTTGAGCTACTGTTCCTGCCCACCCTCCCCACTACTCCCATCCTCCCTTCCCATGATCCTTACTTCCCCTTATGCCTATCCCAATCTCTCTTTAAGCTGCCTATGGTCTTCAACGAGGCCACCTCTTCTGGCAGTGCATTCCAAGTGTCCGCCACTCTCTCCGTGAAGAAGTGCTTCCTGACCTCTCTCCTAAACCTCCCCCCCTCTCCTGCTTAAGACTGTACCCCCTCATGTTATGGTTGCCACTCAGCTTAAAGAGACCCTCCTTATCTACCTTATTTATCCCTTTCAAGTATTTGAAGTTCCCAATCATGTCCTCTTTATTTCTCTCTCTCGCTCTCCTGTCCTCCACAGATTACATGTTCAGTGCCCTCAGCCTCTCCTCATATGTCTTACCCTGTTGACCCACTATCATCTTTGTGGCCCTCCTCTGGACTTTCTCCAACAGGTTGATGTCCTTTTTGAGGTGTGGGCACCAGTACTGAACTCCATACTCTAGATGTGGCCTCACCAATGACCTGTAGAAGGGCAGTATAATCTCCTCCATCCTGCTACTGATCTCCCTAGCTATACATCCCAGTATCTTGCTTGCCTTTGCTGCTGCTTTCTTGCACTGCATGGAGTGCTTCAAATCACTAGTGATCATCACTCCCAGGTCCTTCTCCTCCTCTGATGCAGATACCTGGACTCCACCCAGGTAGTACTCTGTCCTGGGATTCTTGGCTCCAAAGTGCATAACTTTGCATTTCTTGGCATTGAAGCCAAGCTGCCAGATCCTGGATCGCCTCCCAAGGTTTTCCAGATCATCCTGTGAGTCCTGTATCCCTTCAGCTGTGTCCACTCTCCCACAGAGCTTGGTGTCATCTGTGAATAGGCACATTTTGCCCTTAATGCCATCCCCAGTGTCCTTGATGAAGACATTGAACAACACCGGCCCTAGCACTGAGCCCTGCGGGACCCCACTGGTAACCTCTCTGGTGCCAGATAACTCTTCCCCCACAACCACCTTCTGGGTTCTGTCCCTTATCCAATTTTCCACCCATCTGGCCATCCTATTCCCCACCCCGAGATCTGCCAACTTCCTGATCAACCTTTTTACTTTGGCACTATAGTAGGCATTTGGCAACAAACAATTCACATACTCCATAATTAAGGCATTTCCCTGGCTTGGTCTTGGGAGGAAGGGGGCACACAAAAAATGTGTATTTTTACCAGGTTCTGTGGTGGGCCATGACACTGGAAGGCTCCAATAAATCACACAGTCACTCACAGAAAGTTGTCCACACGTGAAATAGAGCCAAGAGGTGGGTTTTAGTTTGACAAGCTGGACTGACAGAAACATTTGCCCACAGGAGTGGCAGGTGCAGTAACAGTTACAATAAAGTCCACAAATCCACAGTAGTGCTTTACTACAGTTCACATGTTCGAATCCCACTCCTGCTTTACTGAGTACAAAGATTACCTTCCTGTCTATCCTTCTTCTGGGCTATGGACACATGACAACTTGTCCAAAATTAAATGACACAACTTCAGGTTTACATAACCCAGGGGTGAACAACTCTGGGCTCCTCCAATTACCAAAGTCCCAGACTGCAGAATCTCTCACAGGACAATGTGTGTCCTCCAAACTGTATTGAACAGTTTCAGTGAAATTCATCCCAAGGCAACAAGAAAACATTCTCCTCCTGTACCAGACAGAAGCATGTCAGTTCCAGCTCTGGACAGAGAGGAGACATCTCTTTTCCAAAACAGATTCATGACCGTGAAGGTACCATTTGAGTGACTTAAACAGTCCTCCAACAGTCCATGAAGTAAAACTTCCCAAAACTGGCAGGAATTACCTGAGCAAGGTAGGGCAAAACCTGGCCATCCCAGACACTGGGCAGCACATTCGCATTTCAAATGTTTCTTAGAAGTAGGGGATGTTCCCACAATTACTCACAGTTACAGGAACCACAACCATTCAGGATTCTTCACCCCCACAAGGGCACAGTGTAGTAGATGGCCGCAACCATTACTCAATGCCTCTCTCACTGTGGAATGACTGAGGACTAAGAGGGGTAAGGAGAGAGGAGTAGCCTCCCTGAAGCTCTCTCTCAGTCAGTACCTCCACCTGCTCTGCCCTCAGGCAGAAAACTACTATGCAGCAACATTCCATGCCAACATTCCAAAGTATCATATGTTGCGACAAGAGTTCCATCCATTTGGAACCTCTGCCAAGGTGATTGACAGGGGCCGCCAAGGGAGTCCCAGCAGGTTAAACCTGGGTTGCTCAGCATTCCTAGCAAGCAAACCCACTAAATTATCAGGAGTGTAGTAACCCTTGGGGAACCTAGGGGTTACACTCACCACCACCAAAAAACCTTGCTGTCCACTGCAAAGGCTTTGGACTGCAATAAACCCTCCCCCCCCCTTCCTGAGCACCCTATAGGGAGTGTTGTGCACCCCTTCCTCTACCTATGATCAGCATAGGCAGGTCACCAGAATGGACATGAAGCCATGCAACAGCTACCTACAGCCACTAACTATGGGGTTCCTCCTTCATAGCACATCTGGCTACCAGAGGCACCCTCCTGATAAAACAAAACTGACCACCCACCACCCCTGGTGGGGTCTCTAGTCTGTCTCTCTCCAGGCACTCACCCAGCTCCACCACCAAGCATTCACTAGGGTACCCTCTATCTAGGCACTTGCCCACTGCTACCTGCAGGAGTACCCAACCATGCGCTTTCCCAAACCTGGCAAATAAAAAGAGATTAGCACCTGTTAAGGATATGCACAATGAATTGCTATGCATTTCTTAACTTTAGCAATTACATACTTTACACCTGTAAAAAACATTTCATAACAGTACATGTTAAACCATTTAAAACCATTTGTAAAACATTTCTTAAAATAGTCCCTGAAGCGCTCTCAGTGCTTTGGTCGAGTCCTCAGGTTCCTCCTCCTCTTCTTCTTCTTCTTCTTTGGCTGCACCTGCAAAAGAGCATACAAAAACAAACAACTACATACTACTTGGCTCTAAAATTTTTGTAAAAAGTGTTTTTTTTATAGAAATGTTTTTTTCTTTTCGATTTTATGTTTTTTGTGCAAAACAGTAAAACATTACAACATGGGGAAAGGGAACCATATTAGTCCATCTAAGGATAAATGTCCTTGGGGCTGGGACTTCCCAGACAAAAGTGTCTCTGGAGAATAGATGGAAAAGTTCCAAAAGTTCTCAGAACGGCACACCATCCACTGGAAGCATCCAGACTAAGTGTTCAATTAGACCAAGGTGGAAATGCTGTCCACAATACCCCTTGGGTGTATTACCATATGTTTAATAGGCATAAACAATAAAGAAACAACAAAAACTTGCCCTACCAGTTCCGACGTGAAGGGAGATCTCTGGAAACCCACAGTTGCTGCTGGAGCGGCTGTCTGCAGAGCTAGTGACTCCACTTCTTCTCAATCTCTGGAACTGTGACATGGGTGAAAACTCATCTCTCTTCTACTCGAGTGATGATGTTGCAGTGGCAAGTCATCTTCCTCTTTGGCCGATGCCCTGCAGAACATGTGACCCACTGACCACAGCTCACAATGGGAGGGCTTTAAGCCCAAAGTTCAAAGTGGGGGAATAGCTCCTCCCACTTCTCATTTAAAAATCCACCTATCGCAGCACTTCATGCTTAGATCCAGGAACCCACTTTGGTGGAAGTTCCCTCTGAGCTCCTACGTATCATTTACTACTTCCAGTTCTGCTGTTGTAGCATCCTGTTCCCATATTGCTTTTCTGCTTCGTGGCTTGACTTACTTGCTGTGCTGCTCCATCTGCTAGAGTCTCAATCCAACCACATGGCCGGGCAGCCATTTGGCCCCCACAAGCTTCTGCTGTGTAGAGCTATCCGGCCCAATCCTCGTATTCCCATCTCTCTTGTTTGCAAGGTAACCCTTATTCCTCTTTAGTCCCCTCTGTTTAATGCCTCCTGTGCATTCCACTATATCCTGTGGGTTGCTTCCTGTGGGTGGCCCTACCCGGGACCATAGTATATAAGTCGCAAAAAGTAAAGTGCCAATGACTTGATACCCAGATTTGCTTATTCTGCCTTTTTTTCTCCTCTAGCACTCCTATTTACATCATTCTCCCCCTTACTCTCCTAACCTCCAGCCTTCTCCTCTTGTCTTTAATCCTCAACTCTACCTGCCCTCCTATGGTTTCTCCTCCATCCCTGCACACTAAACTATTTCTTTGAAAGCATCTAGCTTAGCTGATAATGAAGCCGATGTTACTTCCTGAATTCTGCCATATATGGTTGTATCCATTCGTGACTTTGCCATTAATGAACTTTGCAAGCACTTGAATTTCTATTGTAATGATGCCTTGTATGTAGTGTCTTTATGTCTGTGTATGTGTTCCAGGACCTCCTTATGAATGAGTTTGCTCAATGGAGTTTTTTCCTGCAATAAACTTGAATTTTGAACTTTGAACTTTCCCCGCCCCAGACTCGCCCACTCCTAGCTCCTTCAGCATGGCGTCTGCTCATGTGTGCAGTCGCTCCAATTACTTTCTATCATGCTCAACATTGCCATTGAGGTCGAATCCAAACAAAAAAAAAAGGGGGGGAGATGCGGCTCTGACCCATACAGCTTGGCAGCCACAGCGAGTACCCTACCACAAGCACACCTAAAACGCCAGCTCCGACATCGGCACAGCCTCTACTCTGGATCCCTCCCTCCCTCTTCCTCACCATTGCCTTTCTCAAGCATTGGTCCCCCCCATCTCTAGTCCTTTGTTTATCCCTGCCCTATTCTTTCCTCGGCAGCGTCACCAGCACATTTTCAGACGTTTGATATTAGCGCTAGCAGCATCTCGCTTCTCATTCTGAATGCTGCCAGTGTGTCCTTTACTAGCTTAATTCGAGTTCCTTTTGGGGATGGGAAGCACTGCAGCTGGCACCTGAGTTGGAGTCCAATCTGCTACATGCTTGCCTTTGTCTCCGATGGTGGGCATCTTAGCGATCCTGGCCATACCCAGCAGTTGTACATTATTTTCTGGGATGTCCCTGAAATTCCCTCCACTTGTTCTTCTGTCCCTCATCAATTCTAACCTCTTGTGACTGCACTGTGAGGATTCCACACACAACATACTGTCTACATTAATGTCACAAACTTGTTCTCCTTTGCTAAATGTATTTAAACTAAATCTTCTTACCTGCCAGCTTTTAGAGTGACTAGCACCAATTTTAAAGATGTGTCCCTGATTTTGGGTCCCTGTTCCTATTATTTTAAGCATTGTCCCTGCTTACTGAGATACGTGGTGGAGAGGTATGATCCTGGACCCATATCAGAGCCCTGAAGTACCACGCTAGGGTGCTGCTATTCTTCTTATCATCTTTCCTGCAATCCGGCTACGGCTGCTACTTGAGAGGATTCCTATTTTAACCCCTAGCAGGCACGAAGCCATGACTTTGGGAGCAACATCTCAGTAGTGGTGCACTGAGTCACACTATTTGGCCGTACTATAGTGCCTTCTCCATTTTGAGGTGCATATTTTGAACATTACTTCTGTGGAAGCATGCACTTTCCTATCTATTTGCGTAGCTCCCCTGTTTTCATCAACTCTACATCCTACTCAGCCCATCTTTCATTTCCACATTTTCCCCTTTTGCATATCTTAATTCATCTCTAATACTATAAAAAAAACTTTGCATTCCTGCCCCTTAACACCGTGCTTGTTTTTTTTAGGTCTTCTTGTACCTTTCCTCGTCTGCCGTCATCAGCCGGAGCTCCCTACCTAGTGATCCCTTAAGACTGCTTTCTCTACACCAAGGTTCTGCCTTCCATAGTAAGTTCCAGTCCCTCTCATCCATTTTATTTGTTATCCCCTTCATCCCATGCATTTCTGTCTTTCCCCATACTCATCCTCACTTCCCTTCCATTGTCCTCATCTGTCCCCAGCTGCTCCCCATTCTTTCACTTCTTTCTCTCTCATCCCTAGGTGTACTTCCTGGCCATATTGTCCATCAATGATCCCTCCATTGAGGACCCTTCAGTGGATCCACCACCTTCTACTGCTCCCACCGGTCATAAACGTGCTTCTAAATCTTGTCATTCCATCAAGAACTGGACAGTACCTTGGCTCATATCAGAACTGTCCAAGAAGGGCATTTCTTACTCTACTTCTGCTCACAGACAGGAGCTCTACAACCTCCTCATGGCATCCAGCCTGCCTATTCCTCAACCTGATTCTTCCCTACTTTCGGACATTCGGGACTCCATGGTTCAGATGACTGCCTCCATTATGGACATCCAGACTCGTCTTTCCTCCCTAGAAGCCCGCCCCACTCTTCCTTTGCCTTCTCCTCCAGCTCCCACTCTGCCAGCAGACAAGTCATCCATGAGCCTCCTCTCCCCTACTGCCTTGATTATTCCTCTGGCAGTGGTGCCTTCTCCATCAACGACTCCTGCTGTTCCTTCAGGTTCATCACTCACTCCTCAGCCTCCATTCATTTCCTCTATCATCTTGTGCCAGCTCACCTCCACAAGGACATCCTGGATGGTAAGGATATCAATTTGGTATCGCTGCTCATTTGTTGCCACAACATCATGGATAATCACATTGTGTACTGCGGCAACGTGTCGGTCATCTTAAAGTCCAAAGATTCTCATCTCCTTCATAAGATGACTATGGTTAAATTTGTCCTGGCCTTCAGCCTCTATCAGGACATAATTTGTTCGGCCTTCCCGGCATGCAGAGAGGAACTGGACACTTATCTCTATCTCCTTGTCGATCTCAGCATCCGCTATGGTGATACGCACTTCTACCACTACCATCGCTTCTTTTCTGTCAAAGCGGCTTCTGCCTTGACCCACTACAACATCAAGCTGAATTGGGCAGTATTGGACAATGAGCTATTTTGTCAGCATTTCACCAGCCAACATGCCTATTCTTGTTCCCTTTGTGGTTTGTTCAACCATTTCTCTCCACTTTGCCCCCTGGCTGTGTCTACTCCAACCCCCTCCTCCTCCTCATCTGTCCCCAGGCCTTCTCGCACTCCCAACTCCCCTTCTCATGCCAGCTTAGTTCACCCCCATTTCTAATCAACAAGCTCACCTTGACCGGCTCAGTCACCCCATATGAAACATCAGAAGTAAATTTATATGCAACAACTTTAATGACCAGGGTTGTTCCACTCCTGGTTGTGCATTCCTGCACCTGTACTGCATTTGCAGTGATGCGCATGCTCATTACATTGTCCCAAAGCTATGAAATCGTCCAAATGATGCCAGGTCCATCCTTCCAGTCCTGTGAACCTACTAGCCCTGGCTCGCCTTCTGACCACCCATCCTTACCTGGACTCAGTGCGTTCTCTCCTTTCAGGTTTCATTCATGGTTTTCACACCAGTGTCTCTGTTCTCCCTTCCTCTTCCTTCATGCGTGCTAACCTGCAGTTCACTGTCCAGGAACCCGAGGTGGTTCTTTCCCTTCTACAGACCGAATTTGCTAAATGCTTCATTTTGGGACCTTTTTCTCATCCTCCATTCCCAGTTTACAGGATCAATCCCATTGGTATATCAACTCGGAAGTTCTCTGGCAAGAAGCGGCTTGTTACCGACCTCTCTGCTCCTCGTCATTCTTCCACACTGAACATCAATTCCCTCATTCCAGCTGATGAATTTTCTTTGTCATATGCCTACATTGACGATGCCATCACCATCATTAAGCAGTCTGGCCGTAGCTCTTGGCTTTCCAAGGCTGACATCTCAGATGCCTTCAAGCTCCTCCCCATCCATCCTTCTCTCTAGCACCTTTATGGAATTTCTTGGGATTCTGTTTTCTATTTTGCAGTCTGCCTTGCCTTTGGATACCGTAGTGGCACTATGCTGTTTGACACCTTTGCTGAATTTCTGAGCTGGGCCTTGCTCAATGTTTGCCGCCGGCCTGCTGTGCTTCACTCCACCCCAGATGAGAGTCTTTCCATGCTTGTCTGCCTCTTCAAGGACCTGTCAGTCCCTCTGGCAGCAGAGAAGACCTCCAGCCCTTCCACGTCCCTCAAATTTCTGGCCAATGTGTTGGATTCTGACTGCATGGAGGCACATCTTCTGTTGACTAAGCTCTCTCGAATTCAGGAGCTGGTCTCTTCTTTCTGTACCTGAGAATACTGCACCAAATGTGAAATGCTATCTCTTTTGAGGTACCTAAATTTCGCAATGAGGATCATTCCTCAAGGTCGCTCTTTCATATCTTACCTTCTCATTGAAGCATCATCTGTTTCAGATCTTCATCATCACGTCCGTATTACAGTATCCAGAAAATCTGACCTAGCCATGTGGTCCCTTTTTCTTGCCAGATGGAATGGATGTTCCACGTTTCATAAAGATCCATCTCCTTAAACTCACCCTCATATATTCACAAATGCATCTCCAACCAGTGGATACGCAGCAATATATTCTCAGTTTTGGATCGCCACCCCTTGGCCTCCTGATGTTTGTTCATTGACCAATTTTTCTTCTACTTCTCAGTTATTCAAAATATATCCCATCGTAGCAGCCGCAGTTCTATGGGGGCACCTATGGTTCTACCAATCAGTTTCAGTATATTCTGATAATCAGTCCACGGTAGCCATTGTTAATAAAGGTCGATCACCCTCACCTTCCATCATGTTGTTCATGTGGCGGTTAACCTGGCTTTCACTCATCCATGATTTCACCATCACATGCTATCATATTCCTGGTATTAAGAACGAAGCAGCTGATGCTCTTTCTTGATTTCACTTTCAGGATTTCTTTCATCTCCATCCTTCAGCGGATCCTATCATGACTCCTCCACCATTGTACTACGACCTAATAATAACACAAGTCACTATCGACATCAAGCATCTCTCTTCATGTGGTCAGCAATGGCTTCTTCTACCAGAGCAGCGTATACGACCACATGGAACAAATATATCTCATTCTGTGCTTCATCATCCTTACAATCAACCATCATTTCCGTAGATCTAGTGCTGGCCTTTCTGACATTTTGCCACCAAACCTTACATCTTTCATGTGGCACTATTAAACTGTATCTAGCCGGCATCCAGTTTTTTCTCTCCCAATATTCTCCGTCTTCACCAGCTTTGTTCTCTAATCAATCAGTCAAGCTACTTTTGTTGGGCTTTCAATGATCATCCATTCCAAATTCTCCTCACTGCCTTCCAATAGAAGGACTGCTATGCCATAGTTTACTGGACTTACTGGATTCAAATCCATTTGATCATCATTCCAACATCATGATGTCATCAGCTATTACCCTCACATTCTATGGATTTCTTCATCCCAGAGAATTCATTACTTCATCATCTCGTTCATCTGCTTTTCTCAGAGTATCCAACCTGGAAAAGCATAGCAACAATTTCATATTAAATCTATCCTCTTCAAAAACCAATAAACTTCATTCTGGAACTTCCATAACTTATTCTTCTACATCAAACAACTGGTGTTGAGTTGTAAGACTATTGAAACTCATGAAGTTCCACACCAAGTTTTATCCCGCTTCTCCTCTATTAACTTGCAATGCCAACATACCGATGACATCTAAATGGTTCATTGACCACACAAGAACCCTCATACAGAGACTCGGACTAGATCTGTTTTCCTATTCCGGTCATTCATTTTAAATAGGAGCAGCCACCTCAGCATCCCATTATAATATTCCTGTTCACATCAACAAAAGACTAGGAAAATGGAAATCATCTACATTCTAAATATACATCCCTAATCCGACTTCCAAAATTAAAAAAAGCTTTTTCCATTATCTCCTCTTAGTTTGCTCAGAGGACGAGCTGGTCAGTAGCATTGGGTCCTCAGAGGTTTTCCCCAAAGAATTTTTTTCCTCTACTGAGTGCTCCTGATCACACTCTCCAGAGTCGGAGGAGGTAATATTTTTTGGGCCTTTATTCCCTACAGCTACCCAGCTCTTCTACCAAGGGTAGGAATAGAGGAAGCCACATTATAAATAAACATCAAAATGCATCCAAATTCACAGTATCACCAAGCACTACATATTTCATCGACATTGAATGAGAGGGTTTTAAGCCCGAGATTCAATGTGGAGGAATAGCTCCTCCCACTTCTCATTTAAAAAATCCACCTATCGCAGCACTTCGTGCTTAGATCCAGGAACTCGCTCACCTTCCTCCCCATTGACCGCCTTCTTCTCCAGCACTCTGTCCACCCTTGGGTGGGGCCTCTATTCCCTACAGCTACCCAGCTCTTCTACCAAGGGTGGGAATAGAGGAAAGCCACATTATAAATAAACATCAAAATGCATCCAAATTCACAGTATCACCAAGCACTACATAATTCACCAACATTGAATCTTCTCACTTCTTTTCCAACGTGACAACTTTGTATAGTTCAGGCTTCGATAAGGTGCCAATCTGGACTTTCCTGGAAATCTCTTCATGTATACCAATCAGGATGAGGCTTGTACACAATGGCACCATCTGGGTGTTGAATAGGCATACTGTGAACTCTCTGCCTCCCCCTCTTTGTCCACACAGATTACTGCATCCATGTGTAGAGTGTGTTCGATCTGTTCTTCACACCTTCTTTGCAGTTCTGCTGCACCTGTGGTGGTCCACAGGAATCTTCGGCCCACAGTTGTTCTCATGGCTTCTTCCATAAAACAGGTCTCACGGTAGTCCTTTATCTCACACCAGACCCACCGTAGCAGATGTGGGTACCTCTCCCCGAAGATTTCTTCCACTTTTCTTTGGATCACCCTTTCCTCTTTAGTGCTTTTGGGTAAATGACACTCACCAGACCACCCAGGTGGTGGTCAGATCTGGTTGTCCCAGGATTCACTGTCCCAAAGTGGTAGAGCACTACTGTAGTTCACTTTCCTTGGCTGTCAAGGGCTCTTCTGGAAAGGTCGTGGCATAAGTGGCATCAGGCAGGGAAGCATCTCGAGGGGGTTCCATGTCATAATAGCGACCGCAAAACAATGGTCACTATTATGGCGAGTGTATATTGCCGAAAAGCAAATTGTCGATATACACTCTACGGGGACTCAACTGCCGGATCTAAATAAAGTATTTTTGCAGGGGGGCTTTGCCCCTTGCACCCCCCTAAATTAGGATTCTCAACTCCAGGGGGGTACATGTCGGGGAAGGAGGCAAAACCCATACCTTGCAAAAAATTAAGTGCCACAGCTCACAACTGCAGCAAAACGTAACCTGCTCCCAGACTCGAATCCAGTACCTGCACTGCTAGAACTCACCTCCCACACCACCAGGCCACATGACTAGCTCGGCAGTGGCAGGTACACCAGTGCTGGACAACTCCTTACCTGTCCCTCCCCTTCCCCTCGCTATTCCTTCCTTTCATTCACCCTTAACCCTAGTCGCTTTCACATACCCTCGCTATTCTGCAGGGTAGCCCACAACAAAAGTGCCCTAAATGATTCACTATAATTCTAGTCACTCATTTTGGGTCACTCATATGGCGTGCTACCTCTCAAGGGTGATCTCTGGATCCCGGACTTTCATCTGGCTCCTCCAGTTTCTCCTGGGCACTGGGCTCTACCTTAAGCCCCATGGCTTCTTCTGTAACTTGGAATGGACCAGTCTGAGGGCCAGAACCACACACCCCACCCACATGTCCAAGCATCCAGCCCTCAGGGTGAGATGATAGGTAGTGCCCAATGGTGATACTGCCCAGCTGATCCCCCAGACTGTCTGCTGGTTGAACCCTCCCAGTCTCTTCCTCACCTGGACGGTTGGCGTCTGACCCAGAATGGTTGACTCAACCAGGTAGCTGCTGTAGCCAATCTTCACAAAATTCATCTGGGTCTTCATGTTCTTCCTCAGATGTCACGGTATCAGCATTCCATCTAGCCACCAATCGGGTACAGCTGGCTTGGGCCCTGATGGGCCTCAAGGGATGGCATAGTCCATAAGTCTCTCTACAGGCCTGGTAGTGAGGTATGGGCAGCACGTCCCTCCAATGATGGTGGCACACCACACACGTTTAATTGCCATCCAGGCAATGCCACATTGTCTGAAGCCCCAATATGTCCACTTTTCTCTTCTACCTTCCTGAGTTCCTTTTCCTGCTGACCAGCTCAGGAATGCATGTGTGGAGGGTGGAGAGTCTCTTCACTGCCATCCATTTCTCTGAATGCTGCAAAAATATACACAACAAAATGAACCGAGCTTGTTGAACTTAAGGCTGACTTTCATAATAATTTGGTCAAATGGGGGGGGGCAATACGTCTGGTTACTGAGCCCCTCTCCATTCTTTTACTATCTACTTTGCAGTGTAACTCATTTTTCAGTCCACATTACTTAAAGGCTTCACAAGCGACTTGCCACTTCAATACTTTTTTGCTCACTATGCTTAACTGCACATTGAAGCTTTGCATACTGAGCTTAAATTCACATTGTGCCATAACTAGGCCTCACAGTCTTGTCCCCCAAGTCCCTGCCTGCCATTTTCTGCCAAACAAATCTTCCAAGTTTCTCACACCATTTGAAATTCTGTACCTGCTGCAACCTGCATTTTACAATTTGACTCTCTCTTCGTCCCCTGCCCGGCTCCAAATTTGCTGAGTAACCAAATTTGCATTCAGTACAGTGGCTCTCACTAGCTATTGCTACTTTTAAAACTCTTTAGCTGTCTGAAACATTTTTGAAGTGCGTTAGATTCAAAATACTCACAGTCCAGCTACTTCTTTGCAAACTTTTCCTTTCTGTTCTGGCCAAACAGACCACAATCGCTTGACGCAGAGTGCACTTTAGTTCTCGGGCGGTCCCAACTGCAGTGACCGACTCTGGGATTCGTTACATCTGTGCAATGGACTGATGACTTCCCATGGATCGGAGTTTACCCATCATGCACTCCAGGTGAACTTTACAGAATTCAAAATTCAAAGAACTCCACAAGGCCTGAAGTCCACACTGTTGCTGCATGAGCTCCGACTTCTCACTACCCTCTCTGCCCATCCCCTCACACACACCACACAATCCAATGAGGCGGGACTTACCGATTCAGCCACTCAATCTGCACCATGCAAATTAGGGCAGGGGCACACTCTCGCTTTCCTTTTGAGCGCATTTACAAGGCTGTCTGGGAAAGATTTTAAACGCAGTTGAACACACATTTTTGTTTTCTTCACCGCTCGAACTGCAGCCACCAAATTCACTACCCCAGGCCATTTCTTGATGCAGCCTTAGCCCCCAATATCCCAGGATAAGCCCCTGTAACCCCCCCGCAGGGGCTTACCTGCTTGCCTACTAAGGGTTGCCCGGGTTTCCCATTCCCTCCGGTTTCCCCCGTCTGGTCCTCCTGCTAGCCTGAGTCCCCCATTGTGCCCCTGTAGTCTGTCCCAGGTCCTCATGTGTCCCTAGAAGCCTCCATCTGGCCCCTTCATAGTTTTGTTCAGATTGAAGCTGGAGGAGCTGAACCACGGAGCTGCCATTCTGTTTTGCACTTCGGTGCAATCTGGCAGCCCCGCGCATGCACAGTAGCAGGTTTGTGTTTTTGGCCATTCCTGCAGCCGTTGAATGCCTCTCCGGTGTTCCTAGTCCCCTGTTCAGCTAATCGGGACTGGAAACCTAGAGATTTATCAGAGCCACAAAAGGATTTTAAGGTGCACTAATCGCACCAAACCTGACCTCATGAATATTAATGAGGCAGCATGTATGGTGAATGAGGAGCCTGCCTAGCACCTGGGGGCAGTGTAAAACAGTACTAGTGACAGGCAGGGGAATCAATAAAAACACTGAATGAAACAGCAATGTGAAAGGGCACAGGGGCTGGTAATAAACTGTGGGGCTAAAGGGTGATAAAAATATTTATTCTGCTGCAGCAGAACATAAAAAGTGGGACACTATATGAACTGCAGTGGGATTATGTATGGGCTGCCTGGGGACAGTCTGAAATGGCAGCAGCAACAGGCAATTGGGTTGTTAAAATTGTTATACTGTTCCAGGGTGTGCTAAAGGGAAGGGACAGCTACAAGATGGTAGGGCAATAAATAAATAAAGATGTTTATTTTGGCTGCCAGGACATTGTGAAGTTGGGACTATGTATGGACAGCAGTGGGACTGTTGTGCTAGCAGCCATGTTTGCAGCCTTGTGACCACAGTGTAACCAATTGGGGGGGCAGGATTCTTTCAGAGGACTATGGGACAGTAAAAGAGAGTTATGGGGGAAAAAACTGGGAAAATTTTTGGCACCCTTTTACCCAAACAATCAGGCATCGAAGGAGATTCATACACATTAATTTTTGTCAAGGACAGTGAATTCAGCTAATGGGGAAATGCCAGAGAGATCCCATGACCCAGAGACTGTTTGGTTCTGAGTCAGTTTTGGCAGGAGCCCCTCGGGGGAGGGGCTCCAACCCCTATGCAGAAAATGGGGCTGCAAGGCTGGGGAAAGGCCTGCTTGGGGGTTGCCAGCTACCGGTCCCCCACAGCCTGTGGGTCTGCCTTTCCCCATCGTAATCAGGGCTGGTCTTAACCATTCTGGGCCCCTGTGCAGCCCCCTGTCGGGCCCCACCACTCCATGCCCTGTGCCCCCCCATCCAACATTTACACCGAACTACTGTAACCTTCCTGTCTTGTATTAATAAAGCAGTACCAGGTCTACTAGTTTAACCAGCATCGTTTAATTAGTACCATTGATTGCACTGAATTATTTGACTTCACCATTGGAAATGAATCTGACTGAGCCTGGAGCAAAAACTTAAGTAAGTACGGTACTACTAGCTATTCATTTTTGTAAGGACAGGGACATCATCACTGGACACTCACACCTCCAATAATCCGATCTGCAAACAAGTTAAACAACTTAACTTTTCTGGAGGTGTGAGTGAGAGAGAATAGAAAGGATTATCATGGGGCAACAGTAAGGTTGACACCTGTCAGTTTTTTACCTGGTGATCAGGTTTTCAGGGTCTCTATCAGGAAATCTGGTTTTGCTCAGTGCTGGACAGGTTTTTGAGTTATTTTGAATGCTCACATACTTTAAAACAGATTTTGTCATATCATTCATTGTGTCAGCTACATGGCCAGGTTACAAACAAGTCTGGGCTGGGTCTGAGTAATTAAGCTTTCGGCTAGCTAGACTGTCTGTTATAGTGCCCCATTCTGCAATCACTATACGCGCAGGGGGAGTTCAATTAGGACGTGTGATTATTTGCTGTTTATCTGTTATAATAATAATGATAGAGAAGTTTGTCTAACCTGCTTTCAATTGCAGCTTGAGCATTTGAATAGGAGCCACCATTTTGGTTCTGCACTTCCAGTACTGGACCAATCGAACCTCTGGGGACCTAAAATGGAGACTGTCCCCAGGGGTCTTGTGGAAGGAAATTCTGTAGTTTTTGTAGTTTTAAGTGTTTGGCATATAAATGGACCTGGAGGGGGAGCCCTCTCTGTGAAAGACAGTTCTCTCAGCCAACCTAACCTTTTGGATTACCGGGAAATCCCCAGAACTGCCTGAAGCAGTAGTCAGTTGAGAGTTGGAGGTTGAAGAGTGAACAGCTTAAGCTGTCGAGCAGCTGCTCCTAGGAGGCGCATAGCAGACTTGATGGTAAGGCTCTGCTTGCCTGCTTGCCACGTTCTCCTGCCTTTAAACTGCCCATTGCAGAAGTCGGACCTTTCCGTTTGCCAGCTTAAATCTGCAGAAGAAGAAAGAAGAGAATTGTTGTGGTGACTTGAGTTTTGGACCAAAGACTTGCTCCAAAAGCAATCAGCCTGCTTGATGAGAGAAAATAGCCTCGGAGAGGAAGGTTTGCTCAGTGATGCTGTAATTAGCAACTGGACTGTATCCGAACTGTGGCTTAGAGAAATAACTGATTTAAGTGTGCTGAATGTGTTTCGTGGGTCATTATTTGATTCCCCACAGTGAATTCTGTTACTCCCGCTGGAGACTTTTCCAGCAGAAGATCACAAACTCTCTCAGCACTGTTCATCCTGCTTGGGCCTTGCCATCTCTGCCTAAGCCGCTGCCCCCATTTCAGAGATCATCTCGGCCAAAGACCCGCTTGGGGATTCAGCCCCCTGCTCAACACCATCGAACAGGTAGCGACTAGGAGGTGAGTCATGTAGGTCCTGCTTCCCCGGCTCTCCAGATCAACGCCATCAGGTCTTCATCTCGCCTGTCCTGGTCTGGGTAGCATGAGTACAAATCAGGGTAGCTCCCTGCAACAACAGCTGCAGATCATTGTGTGCCATCTGATTGTTTTTGTTCTGGGTTATTGCAAATGGACTGAGCCATCCGGCTTGGGATTATAAATATTTGGGTTGTACACAAGTTAACTGTTTTCCTTCCTAAAGGACCAAACAACAGCTGCAACGCCAACCACCCCAGGCAACGCTTCAGGCTAGCCTGCATAACACACTGGGTACACAGGGTTGTGGGACTATTTCAAAGGTACTTACAGTGCATGCTGAACCAAACTAGGCTGAATCTAAGGTGTCAGTCATTCTATTAGATTCACTCCCTTCCCTTGTTCACTCCCCCTGAATAAATCAGATTATCTTGTTTCACGTTTAACCTGGCTAGTGTGCATGTTATTAGTTGGGTTACAGGGGTAATATTGTATTGTTGCAGTGCTGACCTTATTTTCCAGGGGGTCTCCAGGGCAGTTGCAGCAGATCCAGCCCTGGTGGTAAGTGCAAGGGGCATGAGCATATTAGTACTGTTATTCCATGGATGAGAATGTTCTATGGTGTTACTGTTTAGGCCACTAGAAGTATTGGTGGGTAGTTATATCATCCCAGAGGGCTATACCAAAGCAGTTAAGCTACCCCAATACCATTCCTCTGGGTGGAGGCACCCGTTTACAGAACTCAGGCCCCTCAACCTGTACATAGCCATACAGGCAGGGGTAGTAGCCCATAGGATAGCGCCACCTAAGGGTTACACTTGCATTGTGCTCTGCATCTGGCCTGGAAGCAGGTTGAAGGAGACAAGCTGCAAGACCTCCAAGCAAGTCGGAAGACCCAACGGCAGAGTGCTGCTCCCACATCTCCAGTCTCTTCAAATCCAAGTCTCCGAGTTCTGCTGTTCCATCTTCCCCAGAGCCACAGTCACAATGCCACCAGAGGTTGTCAGTAGAACTGTGAGCAACTGCAGGAATTGTCCTGCACCTGGGGATGTAAATAGTTGTCTGCAATTTATGCCCAATGGCACAGTAAAAAAAAACAAAGTAAGCCAGAAAAGGTTAAAGGTTAATTTGTTTTAAAGCAAGCGCACCAATGCTGGCCGACCAGCTGCACCACAAGCCTTCAACTATAGTGCTGCGTATCCAGGGACTGAGAGAGTTTGGGAGTCACCTGAACTGGGGAATTGGTACCAGCTGGATGGTGTGATGGGATAGATCTGCAGCACTTAGCTAGTTAGAGGATTGGTGCTGCAAGTACTGACAATGTCTTGAAATTTAAAAAGGGGATATGGTTGTTCTAAAAGAAAACAACATGATAATCTCTAAATGCAGAAATGAAAGTGTTTGACCTCTACTCCATCTACTCGTTCCTAACACTCCCCATGTAAATAAAATATGTGGTTTAACTGTTTTGAAAGAATTATGACTAATGAGCATATTTTAGTGAGCATGTTATTAGCTTAAGTAACAAAATGCAAGTGTGTTGAAATTGGGGATCTGGTTTATTGTGATTCCAGGAGTTGGGTGACTGTACGGCGAGGTGGGTTGGTACAGCATCCCAGGAGGTTGTACTGCTAAAAAAAAGACACACTTAAAATGTACTCTGGGTGGAGGCACCACACTTTTATTGTACTATCTTGGGAAAGAACCCCCCCAGTAACAGCAAAATGGGAACCCAGACCCCTCAACCTGGTTAGTCGCCATCCAGGCAGGAGTAGTAGCCCTCTGTAGACATGGCTCCAGGGCTACACCCCCATTTTGTGTAACAAACCCCTTCCTACCAAACATAGGTGACACTTGTAAGGACCCTTTCTACTTCGGCACCACAGCTGGCATTTGGCAACAGACAGTTCACTCCCTCCATAATTAAGGTATTTTCCTGGTTCGGTCTTGGGAGGAAGGGGGCACACACAAAAAATTAGTATTTTTACCAGGTTCTGTGGAAGGGCTCCAATAAATCACACAGTCACTCACAGAAAGCTGTCCACAAGCGAAATAGAGCCAAGAAGTACGTTTTATTCCGACAAGCTGGACTGACGGAATAATTTGCCCACAGGGGCTGTAGGTGCAGTAACAGGTACAAGAAAGTTCACAAATCCACAGTAGTGCTTTATTACAGTTTGCATGTTCAAATACCACCGCTGCTTTAGGAGGTACAAAGACTACCTTCCCATCCATCCCTCTTTTGGGCTATGGACACAAGACAACTTGTCCAAAATTAAACAAGACAATTTTGGGTTTACATAACCCAGGGGTGTACAACTCCAGGCTCCCCCAATTACCAAAGTCCCAAATGATAGACTCTCTCGCAGGACAGTGCATGTCCTCCAAACTTTATTGAACAGTTTCAGTGAAATTCATCCCAAGACAAGAACATTTTCTCCTCCTATACCAGACAGAAGCATGTCAGTTCCAACTCTGTGTAACCCCCCTACAAATGGGGGTTCTCGAAAAGTCTTCATTGAGCTTGCCTAAATGCACACTGCCAGGCTGGTGTCCTGCGTTTTAGCAGTTTAAATGTGACTGCCAGAGAGTGCTTGTATAGCCTCTGTGCACTGTCTCTTTAAGAGCTGCTTGGATTGCAGTCATAAGTAATCTGAGAGGGAGCTCTGTTGAAAGATGTAACTATTTGCTAAAAATCATTTAGAGTAATAATGATAAAGTAATTTGTATAACCTGCCTTCTTTGCAGCAAGTACTGTCTTGTTTATCCCCACCATTTGGCCCGGGACTGCGAATTGGACCAATCAGTACTGGTGGGACCTAAAATTAAGCCGGACTACAGGAGCTGTCTGGAGTCAAAATCTGTAGGAATTGTAGTTTTGGGCTTTTGGTGCCTTTATGTAACAGAAGGGGGAGCTCGTGCTTTGACTGACAGCAGAATCAGCCAACCAAAACTTGTGGACCTGAGGGAAAGCCCCCGAGCTGTCTGCTGGCAAGCCAGATTTAAGTTGAAACCTGTAGGAGCAACAGCTCAGTAGAGTCTCGAGTAGCCGTCTGCATAGTTTTCACGTGAGAGAGCTGTGGAAAGGCCTGATTCCTGGCCTGCATGTCTGCCTACTGCTCCGAGAGGGAGAAATAATTATTTTCAGACTGAATCTGAGTGTGTGTGTGTGATTAAAGTAAGCTACTGAAGTGGGGCCAGTCTCAACCTGAGGAGGACCGAAGATTGTGCTGAATGCAATCGGCCTGCCAGAAATCGCACTCACTTCAGAACTTCTGACTTGTGCAGAGAACAGTGCGATTGGGACTGAAGAAAAACTGCCTGGTACTGTAGAATCCTTTGCATATAAATGTGCTGTGTATTGAAAGTGGGTCGTGATTTGTTTCCCCACTGTGTGAACTGTGTCCTGCTTGCTGGTAGCTGTATCCATCTCAAACGGACTGAATCCACGGTTAACTCCATGCAGCTGGGCCTTGCCATGAGGGCCCTGCCAGACTACCCTACTGCACAGAGAAAAGCCATCGAAGAGAGACCTGCCTGAGGATCAGCCCCTGCTCCATGCCTGAACGGGAACTACGCCTTGGTGAAATCATGTGGGCCCGGTTCTTCCTGGCAATCCAGACCAGCCACCAGCTGTCTTGAATTTCGTCCATCTTGTGTCCAGTCTTGGGTACCGTAAGTAACTATCAGGGTAGCTCCCTGCACCTACAATATAATCTAAGTGTGTCATCTGATTTCTTGGTTATTTCTCTTTATTCACGAACTGAGCAATCCAGCTCCGGATTACAAATAGGGTGTTGTGTATGACGTTTTTCCATCACAGGGCCCCAACCAGCTGCGACACCGGCCTACCCCAGGAAACGATCCTGGCTAGCCCATCTGCCTACTACCTGGGTATCCAGAGTGTGTGACTGTGTGGAGGGTTCTGAACTGCATGCATAACTGTTTGGTTAATGTAGCTTGTAAGCCAATCATCCTGATTACGCCCCTTCCTTGTTCATGTACCCTGAATAAATCAGATCTTACTCTTTCTGCATTTAAACTGACTGTGGTTCCAGTTTGTGTTAAAAGTACTGTACTGTTGCTGTCTGCTCTGTTTAACCTTATTTTACAGGGAATCCCAAGGGTCAAACCAGAGGAGCCAGCCCTGGTGGTATGTGCAACCAGTGTGGGTACTTGCAAAGTGTATAAGGGGTATTGTGAAAGTGATTATTGTGTACTGTTTTGGCAACTAGTGGGGAATGAGGGGGGTTCCAGTGTCCTGAAGGGCTGTGCCCAGGCTAGTTTGACCACTACCAACCCTGACCTTCGGGTGGATGCACCCATTACAGAATCTAGGCTCACTAACCTGTTATTAGCCAAGCAGGCAGGGGTAGTAGCCCTTGGGATAGTGCCACCTAGGAGTTACATCTGGATAGAGGAGAGCCATCTCTTTTACAAAACAGATTCATGACTGTGAAGGTACCATTTGAGTGACTTAAACAGTCCTCTGACAGTCAATGAAGTAAAACTCCCCAAAGCTGGCAGGAATTCCCTGAGCAAGGTATGGCAAAACCTGGCCATCCCAGTCACTGCATTGGGTAGCACATTCCCATTTCAAATGTTCCTTAGAAGTGGTGGATATCACCCCAATTTTATTTATTTTTTTGCTTGGCTCCACATCTGCCAGCTATCGGTCACCAGGATTCTTCACCCCCACAAGGGCACAGCACAGTAAGAAGCCACTGCAATTACTTGGCACCGCTCTCACTGTGGAACGACTGAGAGCTGAGAGGGGTCAGGGGAGAGGAGTCACCTCCCCTGAGGCTCTCCCTCAGTCAGCACCTCCAACTGCTCTGCCCTCAGGCAGAAAAGTACTGCACAGCAAAATTCAATGCCAACATTCCAAAGTGGCTGATACTACTGCAAGAGTTCCATCCACTTGGAACCTCTGCCAAGGTGATTGACAAGGGCTGCCAAGGGAGTCACAGCAGGTTAAACCTGGGCTGCCCTGCACTCCTAGCAAGCAAACCCACTAAATTACATAGAAACACAGAACATGACGGCAGATAAGGATCAACCAGTCCACCTAGTCTGCCCATTTCCCTACTTGGTTTGGCAATCCCTACTCTTATCTGGACTGCCATTCCCCTGCTCTGCTGCACAGCAGGGTGCGTTTATTCTTATCCCATGCACTTTTGAATCCCTGTACTGTTTTCGCTTCCACCACCTCCGCTGGTAGGCTGTTCCATGGATCCACCACCTTCTCTGTGAAAACATATTTCCTAGCATTCCCCCTAAGCCCCCCCTTCCTCCAGCCTCATGTTATGTTCCTTGTCCTTGAGCACTTTGGTCTCTGAAATGTGCTCCCCTCCTGTACCCTGTTTATTCCTCTAAGATATTTGAAAGTGTCTATCATATCCCCTCTCTCCCTTCTCTCTTCCAGTGAATAGATGTTAAGTTCCTTGAGTCTTTCCTCATAAGGCTTGTGGTGCAGTCCATGTATCATTTTTCTTGCTCTTCTCTGGATTGCTTCCATTCTGTCTATGTCCTTCCTGAGATGCAGTCTCCAGAACTGGACACAGTATTCCAGTTGAAGCCTCGCCAGTGATCTATACAGTGGCATCACCATTTCGCTCCTCCTACTGGTTATAGCCCTTCCTATGCACCCCAGCATTAAGTTTGCTTTCCCCACTGCTTTTTCGCATTGTTTGGACGACTTTAGATCATTGGATATGATAACCCCATGGTCTGTCTCCTGACTTGTGGTGGCTAGAACCTGCACCCCCATCCTGTATTCCTCTCTTGGGTTTCTCTGTCCCAGGTGCATTACCTTGCACTTCTTAGCGTTGAAACCCAACTGCCAAATCTTTTACCATTCCTCAAGTAGTCTTAGATCATTTCTCATTTTATCTAGCCCTTCCTGTGTGTCAATTCTGTTGTAGATCTTGGTATCATCTGCGAACAGGCATACTTTTCCCTTCAGTCCCTCTGCAATGTCGCTTATGAAGACATTGAATAGGACTGGACCCAACACTGATCCCTGTGGTGCCCCGCTGGTCACCTCTCCCCTTTGGATTTTATGCCACTTACTACCACCCTCTGAGTCCTGCCTTTTAGCCAGTTTCCAACCCATTTTACCACTTTAGAGCCCACACCCAGATTCCCCAATTTGTTAAACAATCTTCTATGTGGAACGGTGTTGAAGGCCTTGCTGAAATCCAGGTAGACCACATCCACAACCCCTCCCTGATCCACCACCCTGGTCACCCAGTCAAAGAAATCGATAAGATTAGTCTGACAGAACTTTCCCTCAGTGAATCCATGCTGCCTTGGGTCTTTTGCACCGCTTGACTCCAGGAACTTCACTACTCTCTCCTTAGCAAGGACTCCATCAGCTTCCCCACCACTGAGGTCAGGCTTACAGGTCTGTAATTGCCTGCCTCCTCCCTACTTCCACTGTTGTGCAGGGGGACCACCACTGCCCTCGTCCAGTCCCCAAGTACCACCCCTGTCTCTAGTGATTGGTTGAAGAGGGTCGTCAGCAGTCCTGTTAGGACTTCCAGAGTTCCTTCAAAACTCCAGGGCAGAATCCTGGGTTTGAAGGACTCAAACAATCTAACAAGGGTTCTTATAACCCTAGGGAACCGGGGTTACAATACACAATCATAACTTAAAATGGCAGAATTATTAAGCGAGGCTCTAGTGAATATATGACTTTTTTTGTAAACTTATACTCACTATACGTTACACTGGTAGAACAGAGTTTGTAATGTAAGCATAAAGAGTTTTAATTCCACTCTATAAAAAAAAATATCTATAATAGCTTATGTTCATTCAGACAACCTAACTCTTTACACTGCACTCAGTCAAATAATTTACTAATAATATCCTAATCCAAAAAACACGTGCAGTTCTGAATAAATAACCACAAATGAAATTCATCAATGTTCATGAATGTATACTGGGCTCTGCATAAATATGCAAAACATTCTCACTTAATATAGCAAAGCTTTTTAAAATTCTGACTGTTAAATTCTCACACAGTCCTACAATTTGAGGATGACTGGCTGAAGTCCCTAAGTATAAACAATAAAATCATATTTGTTTGAACACCTGAATTCAACTGTTTTGAAATAACTGCATACATTAACTCAAAATTTGTATCTGAATGGATTAAGGAAGGGCGATGCATACACACTGGTAAACTCTTTTGAATATCCTGTCCTTTTACACTGGCTTTATGCCTAAACAACAAGTTCAATTGTACTTACGCAACTAGATGAGATGATGCTTGTGTGACTTGATTTTACTTTGTGGCTTCCCATCTCTCTATCCATGAGATATACCACCCTGTAGGGGTATGACGCAAGGAACCCTAGAGGAGGGTTCCCTCCCTACAGGTGCCGTGGGAATGATTGCATCGGCTAAAGGTAGGTTAGGAAGAAGCCCACAGGTAAGAGATGAGCCACTGGAGGAGGAGGGGTGGACGGTTGGCAGTGAGAAACAAATCCTGGAGAGGCCCAGGATGAGTGACATTATAAGCCTAATGGGGGAGTGATGTAGTTGCTCCGCCCATTGAACCTCGGGCTTAAAGCTCTCCCATTCAATTGTGCTTATGTAACTAGATGAGATGATGCTTGTGTGACTTGATTTTACTTTGTGGCTTTCTGGCTCTCTATCCGTGGGATATACCACCCTGTAGGGGTACGATGCAAGGAACCCTAGAGGAGGGTTCCCCCCTACAGGTGCCGTGGGAATGATTGCATTGGCCAAGGGTAGGTTAGAAAGAAGCCCAAAAATAATACCCAATCGGGTGTCGAGCATCGAAGAGGTGAGGATGATGAATAAATGAATTCTGAGAAGATGATAAGGGCGGACTTCCTAAGGAGAGAGGGGAATGCCAGGGTCACCATCCATTTCCATCCAACAGCGGAACCTAACTAATTAACCTAAGAAAGCACTAACTCTAACTAATATTATGACCACTGGCATAGAGGAGAGGAAAAACACCCTTTGAGGAGGAAACCTCTGGGGATCCAAGGCCTTGGTCTCCTTCCCTCCAGGCTGACAACATTTGATTTGAGGACATATGTCGTTAAAGAGAAGGATATAAGTAGGGAAGATGATGATGGAGTAGGGAAAACCCCAAAAAGAAAGCACAGATTGAAGAAGGAACATGAGGCAGCAGGGACCCCAGAGGGGTATGCTCGAGTAGTCGATGGGAAGGAGTGGATCTATGTAGAAGTCAGAGGAGCAAGGGGTATTCAGATGCGCTCATGAGAAGACAGAGGATGATGAAGACTGATGATGATGATCGCCGAGGGAGTGCAGTAGTTCAATACAAGAAGACTGAGGAAGAGGAGACAGGAAATGAACTTGAAAATTAACTTGAACGATGGTGGAGAGCAGCCAGCCAAGCAGCGGTTCGATGAGGCAGCATAGGATTCGAGGATGGAAATGCTCGAGTAAGCAATGAACTATGAGGTAAGGATGAATGAAGGATGACCGGAGTCAGGAACTTGATACATGCGGCATGAGGGCCACGGTTTGATGAGGTGGCATATGATTCATGATAAGGATGCCCAAAAAGAATTTATCGATTGCAGACCAGACAGAGGCAGCCTGCCAGGAGAAGACTGAGGAAGATGAAGACCAAGGGTGATGAGTGCCGCAGGAGTGCAGCGGTTCGATGAGGTAGCAGAAGACCCGATGAGAGATATGCTCAGTTGATTGATGTGAATAAGGAGACTCAGAGGCTAATAAGACAATAATGGAGGGAATCCTTGAAGGCTGGAACAGGAAGGTGCGGTCTGAAATGGACGAGGTACAGTGATGGAGGGAATCCTTGATTGGAGGGAATCCTTGATGGCTGGTACAGGATGAGAACTGGAGGAGAGCAGCGGGTCGATGAGGAAGCATAGGATTCGATAAGATGTACACTGATTGAGTGAAGGAAACTGAATCGCAGGAGACGACAATCGCCAATGAAGAGCTGAAAAATCAGAGATGCCATGAGGGAGGCCAGAACAGCATGACAAGGAAAGACACAGGCAGGAAGTGACATCCTGCTACAGCAGAAATTGAATGAACCCATGTCAGAAAGAAGTAGCCAGAGGGAGAACAGAAGCTACAGTAGATCAAATACCATAGCGTAGGGCCCAAACAGGTAAGGGGAGGTAAGAAATGGACAATGTACGATGATGGCGTGAAGCCATGGAGGCTGGCACAGTGAAAGCGAGGTAGGATGAGGAAACTACCTGGTATTGATAACTATGTAAGACCAGACATAGGCAACAGGATGCCAGATGGAGTAGGGTAGGCGAAGGAGGATACGAATAGGTAAGGTCATGGCAGGATAGGGATAAAACCCCAAAAGAAAGCACAGGATATACGTGCAAGGAGCAGAATGGAGGGAAAAACCAAAGGAAGCCAAAGCCACAGAACAAATTAGGAATAGAGACATGGCTGGGGATGAAGTGCATGTACAGTGGAATGAGTAAATATGCAAGTCTCAGCCTTGCACTGCAGCCTGAGCAGGAAACCTATAAACGCAAATATAAATGTAACCCCTAGATGGCGCTATCCCAGGGGCTACTACCCCTGCCTGATTTGCCACTAACAGGTTGAGGGGCCTGGATCCAATGGCGAGTGCCTCCACCCAGAGGTCAGGGTTTGCAATAGTTAAACTAGCATGGTCACAGCCCTCTGGGACACTGCAACCCCTTTCTTCCCAGTAAGTGGCCACAATATATCCAAATTTTCACGTATGCACTTACCCCCCAGGTCTAGTTCCGGCACTGGGACCTCCTGTGAAATGAGATACAGTGCAACAGTCACAGTACAGTACTTTAACATGAACCAAATACCTCAGGCAGTATAACTTTGCTGAAACAAGCAGCTCTGATTTGTTGGGGATATAACAAGGACAGGGAAATCAGGTTAATAACTATCACTCTAATAATCTACCTATGGCTCTGTGCACAGGCCTATCCTTATCCAGTTACTGTCCTGGGTACCCAAGTCCTAGTGGCTAGTCCAAACCGTGGCAGCTGGTAGGGGCCATTTCACACAGAGAAAGGAGAATTAAATAGTCAGCAGTACAGTAATTCCATTTGGATTTAATGTGGCAATTCAACAGGGGCGACCTGAATTAGTACTCACGACCTCCAAATAAGATAGGGTCCTTCAATGTCAGCAGGGCTCACTTGAGGTACACAAACCTCTTCACACATCCATATAAAAGAAAGCACTATACCAGGCAGGCTGCATCTGTATCTCATGAGAGATTACTGCACAATACCGGGAGAACACACAGCAGATTCAGTTCCTAACAGACCGAGTGGAATTTTCAGCAATTTCTCCAGTCTTCTACAGGGTGAGCCTGGTTTCTACTCTTCAGAGATCCTTTGATTCTTTTCACAGGACAGATTCAGTCCTAACAAGCTGTTACACAAGCTGCAGACCGGAACTCTGGGCCTTACACACGTTTTTGACTAAAACTGCACACTGAAAAAGCACAGGGCTCCTTCCTTCTTCACTGCAAAGCTCAACTGAAACTCCAACCGACAAAACCGGGCACTTCCTTTGAGTTCCTCCCAGTTATTGACTGGATTGGCTGTCACTCACAATAGACTGCTGCTGTTGGTCCAAAAGGCACTGAAGTCTAAACTACATCTCCCAGAGTCACTGCCCATACAATCCTCTTGTGGCTGGCTCAGATTATGAGTCCAAGTTCTGATTCGTCAAGGCACCATTTTAGAGCTAGCTTACCCACACTGATTGGTCAGTTCAGCAGTTCAAAACTAGAATGGGAACTAGCAGACACAGTTCTGACTGCAAAAGAAAGCAGGTTAGACAAACTGTAATTTCATTATTACTCTAAATAATTTCTGGCAAACAGTTACATCTTCACATAGGTTCCCTTTGCACTCCTAGTGACTGCAAAAATGAAGTGAATTGGCAGCAGCTCAGTGGTACTCAGAGAAGAAACACACAGTCCCCATACAAACTAATTATGTCTGCAAGCAGACAGCTCTTAAAGAGCAGTACCAGAGGTTCTAAAAACACTCACTGATAAGTAAACGCCAAAACACCATTCAGGCTTGGAGCATTCAAGCAAGCTCCTGAAGTCTTTTGGGAACCCCCATTTGCAGGGGTTACACCCTTCCTGGCCTGGGAAAGCTTGGCGTCAGCGTCAAGCAAGTACCCATAAGTTTCAACTGCAACCATATACATTTGCATTAGGCTCGCACATGTAATCATCAGTCAATATATCATTTTACCAAGAACACATTTCTGAAACATTGCAGTCGTCACTCTTTACACAGTATTACATACATTGTACCATAACTCAAGTTATTACCTCTTGTACATGAAACCTGAAGAGGGGCCCTTCCTATCAGTTACCTTGGGGCTGGACGGGGCAAGGGCACCATACTTAGAGGGCAACACAAGTAACTTGAGTTAGCACTGATGCTCAGTTTGGGCAATGAGCTCTGGGGACACATACACTCCTTTATGGACAACATTGAGAGCAAATCCACAGGCCTCCAAGGAATCATAACTGAGGGTGCACCACAGGCTTTACAGCTCGACCAGTCTTTCTGGGGGAACTGTTACAGTCTCTGCACTCTGAGCCTCATTTTCAGCATTGTCCTCACTTGTCAGGAGTCTCCATGGGGTAGAGAGGCTAGAACTTGGGGCACTTTCAGCTCCAGGAGTTACAGTTTCTGAGTCCACAACATTTGGCTGCATGGAGAGCTTTCGGACACTGGCAGTGGACTGTCAGGGCACTCAAAATACTCTTCTTGTTCGGTGTATCACCAGTCTGCCCCAATCTATCATTTTCCTCCCTGAAAACTCAAACAGTTCAACCATGCACAATGATTCCATTTCATCTGATCTGATGCTTTGCACTTCACTTTCTGGGAACAATGGCTCCAGGGATGAAGCTGGGGCTTAGACAGTCCAGAAGGCCCAGCTTTGTCTCAGTATTGACTAGGGGATTGCCCCAGAAACAATTGACTCAGTTCGTGAAGGATAGTATTCAAAGTCACTCTCACTTTCTTCGATATGGACTGACAGTCATGCTCAACTGGGACTTGTGGAGGAACACTGTAACTTTGCTTCTGTAGGTGCAGACTTTCTTGATCTTTTCTTAGCAGCAGCTCTGGTCACTGGTCCAGAGGGCATCTTCTAGGGCTCAGACTCAATTAAGATTTGTCCAATGGGCAGTAAATGATTTCTATGCATTGTTTTACATCTTTTGAATTATTCTCAGGCCTTACTTTGTACACTGGCAGATCATCTAGTTTGCCCACTACAATGTGAGGAGATGGTGCCATCTGTCAGCAATCTTGTGCTTGCCATGCAGTCCAGATTTCTTAGCAATACCGATCTCCCTCCTGGAGTTCCTGTGCTTTCACCTTTTTATCATACCTTTCTTTGTTGGCCAGATTTCTTTGGCAGCCATGGTTTGAGCCAGTTGGTACGCATGAGTTAGCTGGGCCTTTCTTTGCACATACTGCAAATAGTTGTCGCTTGAACCCCATCAGGAGAGACCCCAAAACACACATCTACTGGTAGTGAGCTTCTCTTCCAAACATCAGGCGGTAGGGAGAATCCAGTGGCATCACTTTTGGTGCAGTTATAAGCATGTACCAGGGTGCTAATTTGTTGGCTCCATCTAGGCTTGTCCTTTGGGTGCAGGGTGCCTAGCATATCTAGCAAAGTACGGTTGAAGCGTTCAGGCTGTGGGTCCCCTGGGGTGGTAAGGAGTGGTTCTGGACTTTCGCCTCCCCACAGAGAAAGCATCTCTTTGATCAGACGACTCTCAAAGTCTCTCCCTTGATCAGAATGGATTCTTTGTGGAGCCCATAGTGAACAAAAAGTTTTCTACAAGTACTTTGTACAGTGGATGCTTTCTGGTCTTTGGTGGGAAAGCTTGGGCATATCTCGTGAAATGGTCAGTGACCACCAGCACATTACTGATATTTCTTTGATCGGACTCCAAACTCAGAAAATCAATACAGACCAGCTCCATGGGTGCACTGGTGGTGATGTTAACAGGGGGCAGCCCTCGGGCAAAGCTTTCCTCCTGTAAGCAGAGCGACTACAAGTTGAATGTGTTGCTCCACATCAGCCCCCATCTTAGGCCAATAGTCTGGATCTCACCAAGTCAAGTGTTCTGTCTATACCAAGGTGCCCCATGTGGTTGTGCAAGGACCTCAGTACTGAGTCTCGAAAAGCAGTGGGCAGCACTAGTTGTTGTTTGTCTACTTGTCCCCTCTGTCTACTGTTTCTCTGTATAACAGTTTATTGATCAGTTTCAACTTAGGACCTTCTTTGTATAACAGTGCAGTTCTCAAATCAGTGGGGCGTAATTTGGACACATCTTTCCCTGCATAGAGGCTTCTAAGCTGCTTTGATCATGGGATGTGGGATTGAGCCGCATGAATACTATCATCGTCCAGCTGAGGCAGTGCACCAATGTCTATTGCAGAAAAGTGGCAATAAGCAACAGGTATGCAATTCTCAGAGGCTCCCAAGCAATCCACCATGCAGTCCACTAAGTCCGTGGACATTTGTTCCTCCCTGTCAAACTTCCCGCAGAGTGCCGAATGTCAGGTTCTGCTGTCGGACCCAATCATTCTGGGGAACAGGCCTCCGGGAGAAAGCATCAGCATCTATGTGGTTCAGACCTTTCGGTATTCGAGAGCATAGTCATATGTAGATAATGCGAAAGCCACCTATGGCCAGTGGCATCCCAACTAAGCGGAGGTCTGCACATAGGTCAAGGATTATTGTCAGTTTTACTAGTATTTTGCCCCATACAAGTACTCATGGAATTGGTCAACAATAGCCCACTTCAAAGCTAGGAACTCTAACCTATGTACAGGATAGTTCTTTTCGGATGGGGTCCGAAACTACTGGCAAAGGCCACTGGTCTCAGCCATTCTCGTGCTGTTAATTTGTAACAGCCCCAACCCTTGCAAGCTAGCATCAGTGTGCAGGACGTGAGGTTTTCTTGGATCAGCATAGGCCAGCACTGGAGCATGGGTAAGTTGATATATGATCTCATGAAAAGCAGTCTCACAATCAGGGTCCAGCGGCCCCAAATACTTCACTCGGATGAAAATACACTCTTTCAGTCTTGAGGGCTGACTTTTGGTATTTTTGTGGGTTGGGGATACCCTTGAGTAAGGTTAAGTAGCAGGCGGATCACTCTTGAATAGTCCTTGATAGCGCCGATAATAACCACAGAATCCCAGGAATCTTGCAGTTCTTTTTAGATTTTTGGGCTGTGGCCAGGTGGTCAGAGCCTCAACTTTACCAGGTCGGTCTCTATTCCTCGGTGGATACTATGTGTCCCACATACTTTACTGATGTTTGAAAGAATTGGCACTTATCAATGGACAGTTTAAGGCCAAAGTCCTCCAGTCGGTCCAATACCTTAAATAATCTGCTCTCATGTTCCTCCAGTGAGCTGCCAAACACAATAACATCATCTAGGTATACCAGGCACTCTAGTAAGTTCATGTCCCCACTGCACGCTCCATCAATCGTTGAAAAGTGGCTGGGGCACCTGAAATCCATGAGGCATCCTCCTGAATTCATAGAAGCAAAGCGGACAGATAAAGGCCGTCTTCTCACGGTCCTCTGGGGCCATCGGGATCTAGTAGTACCCACTGGGAGATCCAGCACGAGAACCACTTGCTCCCGTTTAGGCAGTCCAAAGCATCCTGAATACGGGGCATTGTGTACTGATCAGGGATAGTCCGCGGTTTAAGATGCGATAATCCACACACATCCTTACTGTCCATTCTTTTCCTCCTACCACAATGGGGGAAGCATAAGGGCTTCTGGATTCTTGTATTACACCAGCAGCTAACATCTCTTGCAGATGCCGTCTCACATCATCTATGTCAGCAGGTGCCAGGCGTCGAGACCTCTCACGAAATGGTCTTTCATCATGCAGACGGATATTGTGCTCAGCTCCTTGCCGCATCTACATCCCATTCCTTTAAAGAAAACACTTGGTCTCTCTGGGCAAGCTTCTCACTGATCCTCACTTTCCATTCAGCTGGCAGGGAGTGGCAATCAAACAAGTCAGGCGTTACTCTGTCATTCTTCCTTGAACTCTTGCTGCTGGGTAGCACTGCAGTGTCTGCACAATGCACATAGCCAGGATGCAACCTCTGTTTACTGAATGTCTCTTTCAGACACATTATGAACTTGGACCATTACCCTTCTGGCATAAGCATGGGCTCTAGCAGGCAAAATACAAACGACCAGCAGTCCCTCTGGCAATTTTCCATCGCCTGGTGCATCAACATTAATATTTTATTCTTAACATCCTTTCTGATCCGGACCTCTCCTGTAAAGTACACTGGGCATTTGGCGCCAGGATCAGAGACTCAGGATCCTTCTTCCATACAATTCCGACGGTTCCTCTGGTTCTGTTTTTCAGCATCTCTCTGTGCCTCATAGGCCTTCTTAATTAAAGCCGGAACTCTTAAAGCTCTACTAGTCTTTGACCCCTGTTTTCATAACACAACTGTACCAGCCTTCCGAACATATGAGCATTTGTTCCAATCAACAAAGGGACACCATCATACAGTCCAGTGGGGGACACACTAAGGCTAGGGTCTCTACTTGTTCAACCACTCCAGCCCGGAGGTGGGAAAGACAGCAAATTCGGATATACCGGAATAGGGGTGAGGCCTTCTCATAACCCCATACATGCAGTCCTTCTAATGGTTGTAAGGTACGTCTGACAGATGCTTCTGATACCAATCCTGGAACATAATCGTCACTTGGGGCCACTGTCTAATACAGCTCTTGTAGACCTCCATTCACCTTTACAGTGGTCTCCATGGAGGACCACTATTCTGGACCAGTCTGGAGGCGGTAGTGGGGCCTGGGCAACTGACTTTGCCACAAGGGACGTGAATTAGCATTTTGGTGCCCTCACTGGGATCATATGTGCACCTCTTAACCACTGATTTCTTCTCAAGCTCTCCTTGTAGCCTATATGCAACTTTGTCAGTGTCTTTTGGGGACTGGCATTCCCTTTTCATGTCCATCTTTCCCACAATTATAGCAAAACATACTTTCTGGAGTTTGAGCTGGCCGGCGCCACACTGGGAGCCAGGGGGGGTAATACTAACTGGAAACCTGGGTGCCATCTCTGTCTGCGGTGTGATAAGCATTTGGAGACATCTCGTCAGTTTCTCACTTCCATGGTCAAGGAATTGAGTTTGGAGCTGTTATCAGCAGGAGATACACGGTGGGTACCCCACCCCCATAGAGATGCAGTCGGATATAGGTCAGGGCCCGTACTTGCAGGCGTGGCCTTCATAAAGGACTGTTTTTGAATTCCGGATCTCTCTCAACAGTTAGCCCCATTGTGGCATATCTTTTCCTTGTCAGAGCACTCATTGACTGTCAACCTCTGCCCTGAACTTCACTTGATGGGTCACCCTCAGTCCTCGAGTACGTAGCCACAGCTGTTGGTGCAGGTACCTCCGAGTCGCCTTTCTCCAACTCCTCATTTCTCTCATTAACTCATCATAGGAGGGTGGGGATTCCAGTCGAGTTGCCAGGCGTAACTGAAGCAACAGCAGTTCTGAGAAGGGGGCAGACTAAGGATTCTGTCCAGTCTGGTTCGGTCCAGTTCAATTGCTGGCAAACTACCCTTTCTGAGGCATTCTTGCAACAATTTTCCAGCCGAGAGACATACACAGACAACAACTCCCTTGGTACTGTTGTGCATTTCTTACTCTCCACCATAGGTCCTCATCAGAATCTGGCCCATACACATTCTCCAAGGCCTCAAGATAGGCCTGTGCAGTCGCTTCAGGGTTACTGGCCCGTTTGCTTACGGATGGTAGCCAGGGCAGGACCTCGGAGGCTCTCACTAACCCTCTTTAACTTTTAGCCTTCCGAGCATTGCCATTCTAGCACTTGGGGGCAACATAGTCTATCAGGTCTCCCAGTCATCCTCCCTGGGGGGAGTGGGAGGTGCCAGAGAAGATCCTCAACCTTGGTAAGAGTCGTGACTAATGGCAGGTGCAGAAATAGGAGTCTGCATTGGTTCAGCCACCATTACGGGCACTGGAGCAGGAGAGGGTGTTGGGAGGAACACCCCAAGTGGCAAGAATAGTTTCTTCAAGTCCTCCACAGTTTTCCCTCTCCCAGCAACCATTCAGCAAATTTCTCCTCAAAGTTTCAGATAGTGGTGGGGCTGATTCCCCAGGTCTTACTGTCCTTAGTTATCACTCTCTCCAAGCAGTGAGGCTCCTCTGGGGTAATGGTCTGTGGCACTTTGGAGCTATCTATGGGATCCTAAACTCCACTAGGGCCAGGAAAGTGTGGGTGAGCAGATTAGCATGCCGACCCACCACCACAGGGTTTTGTAAACCTTCCACCTTGGAAAGTACTCCTGCACAGTGTCCGTATTGATACCCAGGGGATGTCCAGGATAAGCATAGCATTTTGGGGGTCGATCTCCTCCCAGTACACCACTCCACCAGCGGTGCACAGCCACTTCTGTCGGGTGCCCATTTTTTCTTAACAGTGGTTCAGTAAATATGGCCACTAGAGGACACACAATCCCAGCGGTGAGCCTCCAAGATGTAACCCCTAGATGGCGCTATCCCAGGGCTACTACCCCTGCCTGATTTGCCACTAACAGGTTGAGGGCCTGGATCCAATGGCGGGTGCCTCCACCCAGAGGTCAGGGTTTGCAATAGTTAAACTAACTTGGTCACAGCCCTCTGGGACACTGCAACCCCTTTCTTCCCAGTAGTGGCCCACACAATATATCAGAATTACCTTCACAGTATACACTTACCCCCAGGTCTAGTTCCGCACTGGGACCTCCTGTGAAATGAGATACAGTGCAACAGTCACAGTACAGTACTTTAACATAGACAAATACCTCAGGCAGTATAACTTTGCTGAAACAAGCAGCTCTGATTTATTTAGGGGATATAACAAGGACAGGGAAATCAGGTTAATTAGCTTATCACTCTAATAACTACCTATGGCTCTGTGCACAGGCCTATCCCTATCAGTTACTGTCCCTGGGTACCCAAGTCCTAGTGGCTAGTCCAAACCGTGGCAGCTGGTAGGGGCCATTTCACACAGAGAAAGGAGAATTAAATAGTCAACAGTACAGTAATTCCATTTGGATTTAATGTGGCAATTCAACAGGGAGCGACCTGAATTAGTACTCACGACCTCCAAATAAGATAGGGTCCTTCAATGTCAGCAGGGCTCACTTGAGGTACACAAACCTCTTCACACATCCATATAAAAGCACTATACCAGGCAGGCTGCATCTGTATCCCGATCGCAATTCTGCACAATACCCGGAACACACACAGCAGATTCAGTTCCTAACAGACCGAGTGGAATTTTCAGCAATTTCTCCAGTCTTCTACAGGGTGAGCCTGGTTTCTACTCTTCAGAGATCCTTTGATTCTTTTCACAGGGCAGATTCAGTCCTAACAAGCTGTTACACAAGCTGCAGACCGGAACTCTGGGCCTTACACACGTTTTTGACTAAAACTGCACACTGAAAAGCACAGGGCTCCTTCCTTCACTGCCAAAGCTCAACTGAAACTCCAACCGACAAAAACGGGCACTTCCTTTGAGTTCCTCCCAGTTATTGACTGGATTGGCTGTCACTCACAATAGACTGCTGCTGTTGGTCAAAAGGCACTGAAGTCTAAACTACATCTCCCAGAGTCACTGCCCATACAATCCTCTTGTGGCTGGCTCAGATTATGAGTCCAAGTTCTGATTCGTCCAAAGGCACCATTTTAGAGCTAGCTTACCCCACACTGATTGGTCCAGTTCAGCAGTTCAAAACTAGAATGGGGAACTAGCAGACACAGTTCTGACTGCAAAAAGCAGGTTAGACAAACTGTAATTTCATTATTACTCTAAATAATTTCTGGCAAACAGTTACATCTTTCACATAGGTTCCCTTTGCACTCCTAGTGACTGCAAAATGAAGTGAATTGGCAGCAGCTCGAGTGGTACTCAGAGAAGAAACACACAGTCCCCCATACAAACTAATTATGTCTGCAAGCAGACAGCTCTTAAAGAGACAGTACCAGAGGTTCTAAAAACACTCACTGATAAATGGCTTAAACGCCAAACACCATTCAGGCTTGGAGCATTCAAGCAAGCTCCTGGAAGTCTTTTGGGAACCCCCATTTGCAGGGGGGTTACATAAACCACAGCCAGAGATATTGCAGCATATGATCCCAGGTATAGGTTTACTGTGTGAACATTAGATCAGTTATTCAGGTAATCTATGGGTAATACTGCAGCACCCATTTGAGCTTTAGTCCCATGTAGGAGATCCAGATCCAATAATGCTAGACAGCTTTTGGTTTGTTTTTTTTGTGTTACAGAAGCCAGAGTAATGCTGCACAGAATGACTGCAGTGAAAGAGAAAGAACAGCAGGAGCTGTAGGCAGGATGGGCCCGCCGGAGTGGCTGTATGACATGCAGCATCCACTTCAGGTTCAGGATAGAAGATCAGGTAGACACCCAGATTAGAATTACGCAGCAACATTTTTTACGCATAAGCAGTAATCACTGTCTGCTGAGAGCAATGCTCAGTACAGTTCCTGCAACCTAAATTATTAGCTGTAGAAAAGAAGTATGTAGGTACCAGACAGTAACGTGGAATCTGTGCAGAATTAATGCAGTTGCAAATGAAGCAAACACCAGGGGCAGCGACTCCTATGGCCACAGGCAGAGGAAGATGCCATGATGCAGGCTCCCACTGAAGCACAACAGACAGAAAGACAAAATAGCCAGTGACAGTCGTGAAAATACAGTTACCACAAACTCCACTAGGGAAAGTTCAGCTAGTGGTCAGGTGGACCAAAGCAGCAGATGGACTTCCAGAAAATGCAGGAGGAGCTCCGACAGCGGAAAGAGCTCGAGAAAGAAGCAGCTCAAGGTCAACTTCAGGCAGAATGCATAAGGCCCAAATTGAAGACAGACAGGAATGCCCAAAACACTGACCATTGACAAGCCAGTTGGAGCAGGCAGCGAGGTTACCATAGCGATGCATGACAAACACAAGGCCGCCGAAACAAAGCCAGGGCAAGCAAGGTGGGGGACTAAGAGCAGGGGAGGCAAGGAGGGGGACAGAACAGGTATGAGGCCGAAAAGCAGCAGCAGGAGAGGGGAAAAGACAGCAGGAGGTGGGATTCGGGCGAGCAGAGGGTGAGGCATGCTCGAAAGTGCCAACAGAGAAGAGGCTAACAGAATGAAGCAGCATTAGCTGCAGGAGTAAGAGAAGGCAAGGTGAAATGAGCAAGGCAGGCAGAGAGGAACGAAGGGGCAGCCAGAGGCAGCAGCAGAGATGAGGGGAAAGCAGCAAAAATCCAGATAGGCGGAGGAGAGCAGTGCCTCCGGCTGCAACGAGAAATGAATGCTGGAGAGGACCGGGATGAGTGACGTTATAAGCCTGATGGGGGAGTGACGTAGTTGCTCTGCCCATTGAAACTCGGGCTTAAAGCCTTCCCAAAAAATGCAAATGTGCTCTCAAATGTAAAATTGTGTTTGAAACAAACTCTGTAGAGGTGTCACAGCACTGCTGAAAAAAGCCCACTTTCCTTAACTTTTTTACTGTGTAACAAAGGCTCCCACCTGCCCTCAGAGCAAATACAAAGCAACGCTGTAGCACCTGGAGCCCATTTAAATAGTGAGGCAGTCAGGAAATGGGCGTCCTCATGCTTATGCCCGTGGTGATGTCACTAGATAAAGTCTCACCTCAGAGGCATGTAAACGAGTTCAGCGGTGCTTGTAAGAAGGGGCACCCATTCCGCCACTATAGTGGTACCTGGTGTATGTAAAAGAAAAGAACACTAGGCACGCTTTACCAGCAGAATGGGTGCCCCCCTCTTGTGAGTACCTTATATAACAAACTCTAACAAGAGCCAATATGGCTGCAAAATCATGGTATTGATGGCAGTGAGAAATGTGTAAACTAGCAATTTTTGCAGTAACCACTGAGCCACTTAACTACACTTTCTAACTGTTGTGATGCACACACACTGACTAACACATATACACATACATGCATATATATTCCAGTGTAACATAGCAGTGCACTGTCTACACACATTTTTACAGATTAAAAAAAAAGACATTGAGGGACCATTTTGTTCTTTTCAGGCTCTGAGGGACATCAGAAGAGGGTGGGTTGCCACTAGACACCTCATTTGAATCAGCAGTGACATGCATAATGTTGAAACTGATCTAGATAGTGGGGGAATGTAGACTAGCAATTTTTCCACTAACCACTGAGCCACCGAACTGCACTAATACACACACACTGACTAATACATATACACTTATATGTGTGAATGTATATATATACATATAGTCCAGTATAACATAGCAGTGCCCTGTCTACACACACAGAGCATTGCTACACACACACAGTAACACACATACACTACCTTATATGACATTTATTTACTTATACATCTAACCCTAACTTTTACTGTATTTAGGATAAGCACTGTGTTTTGCATTAACTCATTGTACTAATCTATGGCATGACTGAGTAACTAAGGTAGTAGACCAGGGAGGTGCGGTGGATGTGGCCTATCTGGACTTCAGGAAGGCCTTCGACACCTTCTCCCATCGAAGGCTGATTAACAAACTATGCAGCCTAGGAGTGGATCCTGAAATAGTTCTGTGGGTGGAGAACTGGCTGAATGTCAGGAGTCAGAGGGCTGTGGTAAACAGGGAGTACTCTGGAGAGGGAGAAGTGACAAGCAATGTGCTGCAGGGGTCGGTGTTGAGGCTGGTCCTCTTCAGTGTCTTTATTGGGGACATTGCAGAGGGACTTAAGGGGAAGGTATGCCTTTTTGCAGATTATACAAATGTATGTTATAGGGTGGACATGCTGGGGGTGTTGAAAGAATGAGGGAAGACCTTAAAAAACTAGAGAAATGGTCTGAAGAATGGCAGCTGAGATTCAATGCAAAGAAGTGCAGGATCATGCACATAAGCTGGTTTACTGACCATAGACTTGTGCTTAACCTGAAGAAGACAAAGATCATGCTCTTTGCCCACCACCAAAATAAGCACAAAGGCTCCCCGCTTAATGTTCTATCCAGCCAACTTCTCCTCATCGACCAGGTGAACTCCTTAAAATACCTCAGCGTGACGTTTGACCCCACACTCTTTTTCCACGACCATATCCGCACACTGTGCTCTGCTGTTAAGACACATATTGGCCTCCTCTATCGTCACAGAAGTTGTCTCCCCCCAATGCCCTTAGGCTGGCTATTTCCTCCTCTATATTATCCCTCATGGACTACAGACTCCTGATATATGGGGCTGCGGACAACACCGCCCTCAATAAAATTAAACTCTCACTAAACAAGACCTGCCCGCTACTCACAGGGTCTAACAGACTAACTCATACCTGCACTTGGCACTCCTTGGCAAATGTTCTTAAATTCGATGAGAGGCTACTATACCAGTCATGCCTCCTTGCCAAGAAAGTCACTATTGGCCTTGTCCCCCTGGTCTGGACACCATCATTCATCTCTCCCCCCACTCAAAGTTCCACCAAGCCCTCCCTTTTGTGCCCAGAGTCAGGACCTCCCTTGCCCAATGGTCTTTTCACTACAGAGCCCCTTTCTGGTATAACACCCTCCCAGCGGCCATCTATACTCAACAAAGGATAGGGCCCTTTAAAACTTCCCTTCAGCTACATCTGGTTAATTCCCATAGCTGTAACTGCCTGTAGCAGAAACACCTCCCTGGGGCCCTCCCGTAACATGTAACTGCTTCATTAATATAAGTTACTGCCTGCTCTGACCACTATTGTCACATTATAAAATAAGTATTATAAGCTATCACCCTGTATAGATATTTCTCTCTTTTTTTTATCCTGAATTGTATATTCACTGCACAGCCTCAATTGTCATAATTTTAGCTACCACCCTGTATAGGAATTTCCTTTTACACTGTATTTTATTTTCTCTGTATATCATGTTACTTTGTCTTGTCCTTATCGTTTAAAGTTCCAGTATAACATAGCAGTGCACTGTCTACACACACAGAGCATTGTCACACACACACACTAACACACATACATTGCACTAAAGTCTATAAAAGTGGCAAAACGTTTTTGTCCCCTAAGGTTCACATATGTTTCAATTAAATGGGCTAAGATAAAACAATTATCAGTGGTACTGTAGCCAGAGCGAAACCCTGACTGTAATTCGTTAACTCCTCCCAGCCCATTAAGTTGTTGCAGCCTTCAGAGCATGCCATTAATGTCCAGCAAGGAAATAGAACGATACATGGCAGGGTTGGTTCTGTCACCTTTTTTAAAACTAGATATAATAATAGCACTTTTCCAGGACTTTGGAATCCTGCTATTAAGAATCCAGTAATTGTAATAATGAACAAGTAACTTTGCCACAGTGAAGGGCTATCAGGAAAACCTCAGCAGGTACCATAACGGGGCCCAGAGCTTTTTTCTTTTTCAAATTAGCAATAGACAAGTAAATTTCCTGGTAAGTAAAAAGCTGAAAACAATTTCTATTTCCACACTCTTCCCAATATTGTTGCACCAGAGTCAATCTAAGGTCAAAAAATAATTTTCGGTAGTGACCAACCCATTGAGTAGGCATAATATAAGAATCAAGCTGATTTTTTAAATTTGTTGTGCCTTTTGCCACCATCTGCCAGAAGGCTTCCTGATCATTATTATCTATTATAAAAAGGGTCTGAGAAATGGAGCTTTCTGATTGGCTGCAAACATTCTAACAACCTTATGTTAATCTTTTATTAACATACAGGTAGAGCTTAGCCATATGCTGAACAAGGTTTAACACTGTTTAAAACTCACAGGGATTATGTTAATGGTCAGTTAATCACCCTCTAGGGGCAGGTGGCACTTGGCTACACCTCATGCCACAGTACACCCCTAGAAGGTGATTAACAGACCATTAACATAACCCTTGCTCATGCCTTATTGCTTAATAATATTTAGCATGTTCTACCATTCTTGTTTCTGCCAATTAAAATGTTTTTTATTCAAAAGTTCCTTATAATATTTTGTCTTTTGATTTAATATTTTGTATGATTCCCTCCTGCCACTTAATTTGGCATCCTGTATGTTTCTGGATAAACTTTTTTTATACTGGAGACATTCCTGGTCAAATCAGTTATTTGAGCCCTTATTAGTCTTAAAAAAAGATAATGATAATAACCTTAACTTTTATCTTTTTTTCTATTTAGGATAAACACTGTGTTTTGCACTAACTCATTGTACTAATATACAGCACGACTGGGTAACTAAGGTAGTGGAACGCCAGCCTGTCAGTGCAGTGGTTGGATTTCCGCTAGCAACGCTAGCAACCTGGCTTTGGGAATGGACCCAGGTCACTGGAAGGCCGGCCACGGGGTGAAGGATGGAGCGTACTGTGGACAGCAATCCTTCTCTGGGGGGAGGGTCGCGATCTCATCCGGTGCTCAACAGACCCCTGGCAGAGGCTGGAGGGTGCTGCAGCTGCAAACGAACAACAGCACCAAGGGGGTGGGGCAGATGCAGGACATCATTGCATGTCCCCACCCTCAGTAAAAATGGGAAGAAAACTCCCTCTGTCTGCCGCCTCTGTGAAGCCTGCCTTCAGCTTCAATTAGCCTCCCAACTGGCTCACCCCAGATAGTCACAAGGATCACAGCACCTGGCCAGTGCTGTGACCCCACCCTCCGAGGGATAAGTTAGGGGTTTCATGGGGATGAGCACAGCGGGAAGGTGGAAGTCAGATGAAGGCGCCATGACCAGGTGGATAATCGGCAGCAAGACAGGGGGGCCAAAAGACAAAAAATATTTAAAAACTAAGGTAGTGGACCAGAGAGGTGCGTGGATGTGGCCTATCTGAACTTCAGAAAGGCCTTCGACACCATCCCCCATCGAAGTCTGATTAACAAACTGCGCAGCCTAGGGGTGAATACTAAAATAGTTTTGTGGGTGGAGAACTGGCTGAATGGCAGGAGTCAGAAGGTTGTGGTAAACAGGGAGTACTCTGGAGAGGGAGAGGTGATGAGCAGGGTGCCCCAGAGGTCAGTGTTGGGGCCAGTTCCTTCAATGTCTTTATTGGGGACATTGCAGAGGGACTGGAGGGGAAGGTATGACTCTTCACAGATGATACAAAGGTATGCAATAGGGTGGACATGCTAAGGGGTGTTGAAAGAATGAGGCAAGACCTTAAAAAACTGGAAAAATGGTCTGAAGAATTGCAGGTGGGATTCAATGCAAAGAAGTGTAGGTTCATGCCCATAGGGCACAAGAACCCAGGGGCAAAGTATGAACTAGGTGGGGAGGTACTGACAGTCACGAATCAGGAAACAGACCTGGGAGCTATCATCTTGGAGGACCTAAGAGAAACTAGGCAGTATGATAAGGCAGCTGGAAAGGCTAGCCCAGATGCTTGGATGCATAGGGAGGGGTATCACGAGTAGAGAGAGGGAGGTCATCTTTCCCCTGTGTAAGACACTTGTGAGACTGCACCTGGAATACTGCCTCAAGTTCTGGAGGCCCCATCTGAGAAAGAACATAGACAGGGTAGAGATGGTGCAGTGGAGGGCAACTAAAATGGTGCAGGGCCTGCGGGATAAGGCCGATGAGGAAAGACTAAAGGAGTTAAATATGTATTCCCTGGATGAAAGGAGGGAGGAGGGACTTCATTGCGACATACAAATACATCACCGCTATAAACAGAGTACAGGAAGGAAGCATTTTCCAAAGTAAGAGATGCTACAAGTCAAGGGGGTGCAAAATGAAGTTAGAGGGGGAAGGCTCAGGGGAAACATGAGAAAATATTTTTTCACAGAGAGGGTGGTGGATGCCTGGAATAGCCTGCCAGAGAGGGGGTGGTAGGGGCTAAAATGGTCATAGAATTTTAAGAAGGAGTGGGATAGACACAAGTATATCCTGGAGGCAAGGCGGGGGGGGCTCCAGAGTTCAGTTTGGGCATGGAGTCTCACACTAGATAGGGATTAATAGGGCAGACTGGGTAGGCCAAGTGGTCCTTATCTGCCAACTTCTATGTATCTATGTATGTATCTATAATAACCAGCAGGACTAGAACAAAGTGCCATACACACACACACACACTCTAACACACATGCACTGCTTCATGTTCTGAACTGTGCACTGCTAACATATAACATTACAGCCATTTGCAAGCTGACTAGAAAAAGGTTAATGTGCCAGGAAAGGGTTAACAGAGCTGCATGTGCACACGTCCTTGTGCTTAGCACCTAACACACATTAACTGATGCAGATCTCCTAAATGAAAATACAGCTGTTAGGATTAGGAATGTGTTTTAGCTGGACATCCCATATAACTGAAATGCCACATGGAAGGGAGACGGAGCGAGGGAGGGAGGGAACGGGCTTTGTTTTTCTTTTTCTTTTCTAAGTAGTGCAGTTACACTGAGTGCGTCCACTGACTGTAATTTGAGCTGACATCAGTATGCTACATGTAGAAGAGATGTATTGAGTCAAACCATTTCAGTTCCTCTTTCCCTCTCTCCAAAATGTGGAGCAGGGATACACCAAAGCCAAACTGCTCTAAATTGCTCTAGCAGAGTAATTCTAATATAACTTCAATTTTGTGAAGTCCGTTTGGAATCTGATGAGCTCCATTTTTCTACTGTACTAGCAAAACATCTGCAGGGCCCCACACACTACAGCTGCAAAAAGGAGATCATAAGGGAGGCAACAATTGCGGGATGGGATTCAGGGTTACATACTCCTATAGGGAGGGTATCATATGTCAGACTTGTAAAAATCAATAGAAAGTTTTCTGCTGTAAACTGAACTCCCTCTGAGCATTAGAAAAGCATTTAAAGGTATTCACGGTAAGTAATTGGTAGAGGTACTGTACTGTAGACAGAGGAGTTTCCCATCTGCAAAAGGCATGGTCTGTTTGGGTCAGACAGAAACATTTTAGTAGGGGAATAGGACAGAGTAGGCTGAGAAAGGGCATCAGGTAGAGCACAGTTCCCTGCCACATGGAAAGACTGCAGCATTAGTTGCGGGGAACAGAAACCAGCACTCCTGATGGGGAGCACAAAAGCACTACCCTTTCCACACTACCTCTGGAATGTCAGGCACAGCTGTGCCCAACAAACTAGGGACAGCACACTTAAGGGAGCAGTCTGCAAATAAAATAAAAAAAAAGACTTTGGGAGCACAGGGCTTCATTCAAGGAAAGGGCCACCATCTTTGGGACCCATGACCCATACAGCCATTAATCAGAGGGCAGCAAGGCAAAGAAATGGACTGTGGGAGGATGATGTAAGAGGACCCTCCCAAATAGACTGGTGGGTTTTTTGAGCCAATGAAACAGCAGGGCAGGGGAGAAGGACTGACAGACAACCCTGCATGCAGAATGGGAGATTAAATGGAGGTAAAGGGATTGCTTGGCTTTGGAGGAGCAAAGGGCAATCTGGGAGAGATTGAGAAGGGTGCAGATCTGCTGCTACCAAGAGAGAAAGTCAGAGGTCTAGCCAGGCCAATAATTCCCACGAGCCTTCTCCAGGGTTCAATCCAATAACTTTTTGTGAAGCTTTCCCTGGGTTCACCAGAGTCAGAGACTGATCCTGAGAGCCTTATGTGGAAGAAATTGCTGAAAGTGTGAACCAGAGGGACACTGTTGCTTTCAAAAGTTCTAAGCTGCTCTGAATGGATAGAGATACCTGCACTCCTAGCCTGCTTCAGAGTCAGGCAATGGGTCTGTTAGCCTTTACTCAGTGGGGTGGATCAGGGAACAGAGAGTTTTGAGCACATGTCCAAGTACAGATGTACTCTCAACCCATTGGGGGAGTCAGACTGTGGGGTCTCTCCTGGGGTCTGGGCTCCTCGGAAACCAGGAAGCCACTGCATAGTGATTCTGCTTTATGTTGGTAGCCAGAAAGACTGTTTTCCGAGAAGTTGAGCCAGAAGGACCTAGCTGTTGTTGCCTTTTCAAAAGAAACCAAAGCTCCTGACTTGCCATTCTGCTCCTTTGTACTGCTCCTTGCATCTTTTGCACTGCTTTCCTGCTTCTGTGTACTGCTCCCTGCTTCTTCTGAACTGCTGTTCAGCTTCTGGTGTGCTGCATCTAAGGGCCACGGGAGTGCTGGCACTGCTGGATGAAAGTTCTGTTCTCCCTGTTTGGATTATAATTGAGGTTTCAAGTATTTTGTGAAAGTTCAAGCAAGTCAGTTGGAGTTTCATTCTTGTCAAAGTTGTGCTGTCACACTATGTCCTGTTGGGGAGCTAAAATGCAAGTTCGCTAAGTTTTCCTCATGTGCACCACCAAAAGATCCCGGGTAACATAGCATCCAAGCCTGCATTGGGACTCTAATACAGCTCTTGGGTACCCAGAGTTTTTTTGGTAGTACCATTTATATTTAAATCTTTAGTTCTACTACTGGTACCAGTTACAGAGTATTCCGCACCTTGTATAATATAGTCCATCTTAGTGAGTCCCTTGCTTGGGTGGGTGCATTTCTCATTTTCCGTATGGTGTAAGTTGTATGAGGGGAAATGTTAATTGAAGACTCACAAGAGCTTAACCAATTCATCCTTTTCCAGCAACCCAGGTCTGTGCTAGCCAATTAACCACTGTTCATTTTTTTTGTAGTTCTGTGTTCACCCTCAGTTTATACAATTTGATTGGATTACTGTTTGGTAAAGGTAACAACTGTTGGTGGTCCCCAGGGGGAGGTCTTGTCCAGTGTAGAGAGGTGGGTAGGTAGGTACTGCATCCCAGAGGGTGGTACTACACACAACATTTGGCCCACTTATTTTCTCTGGGTGGAGGCACTGTGCTATTTATTATTTTGGGGTATACTGTCCTACTTAAGGAGAATGAACAAACACAACCCCCTCAACCAGGTGTGCTCATTACAGTCACCATGCAGGGTTGTGAACCTGGTTACCACACTGACCGGGGGGTCACATTAGTATTGTACTTAGTGGTTTGAGTATGAATGAATGAAGAAGGTCAGCTCATGAGCTGAGATTTTTCTTTTGTGAGTTCTTTCAGGTTTCATGAAAGAAGAAGGTCGAAAAGAAGAGGGCAGACATAGTGTTTTTTTCACATTTCTTTTGTGAGGTCAAATGAAAGAACCATTGTTCTTTTGTGAGCTCATATGGAAGAACTGTCTGTGACTAGGGACTTCTATCTATCTATCTCTCTATCTATCTATCTATCTATCTATCTATCTATCTATATGTCTGGCTGTCTGTCTGTCTATCTATCTATCTTTCTTTCTTTATGTCTCCAATTTTTTTTTAAGCAGACCTGGGTGCCCGGCCCTGGTACCACTTCTCTCTCCCCCTCCCCTCCAGGTCATCTGTCTCCCTTCTCATGTTTCATTTCTTTATAATGTAAGTGGACTGGGGTGCCCACCCCAATACCATTTCTCTTGTACCCCCTCTCCTCCACATCACCTGCCCCCTTTCTTTCATATATATGGTGGCACCAGAGTGCTCACCCCTGGTGCCAATGAACACCATCCTGAGACTGGGGTGCTCAGTCCCCAGTGTTGGCTTCTGTCCTCCTACAGTAATGAGAACTGTCCCTCGTTGATCTTTTTTTTTTTTACAGCTGAAAAAAGAAAACAGTCTATCAGTGTTCTGCACCCCCACACACCCCACCCTGACCCACCACTCAACACCCCATGCACCCTGACACCTTCACTTAGGTGATCATGTGCTACGATGCCTTCACCCACGCTCTCAGTATGAGAATAGCAGGACTTTCTTGAAATGTGGTGGAATCATGCTGTGAGTTTCAATTACAACAGTGACCTGCTGATCCCCTGATCTGTCTCTGTGTCACTCACTCACTCATTCACTCACTCACTTTGTCTACCTACCTACCTATCTATCTATCTACAATTTTTATTTAACAGACCAGGGTGCCCACTCCCAGTACCACTTCTTCCTCCGCCTCCCCTCCAGGTCACCCACTCCCACACCCAATTTTTGTTTTTAGTTTAAACCACTAATTAGATCAGGGTGCCCACCTCCATTACCACATCTCTTGACCCCCTCCTCTCCAGGTGGCTTGCTCCCCCTTCTAATTATAATAATAGCACACCAGGGTACCCGCCCCCGGTACTGCATCTTTCCACCCCCTCCTCTCCAGGTGGCTTGCTCCCCCTTCTAATTATAATAATAGCAGACCAGGGTACCGCCCCGTACGTGTGACCTTTCCACCCTCCCTCCAGGTGGCTTGCTCCCCTTCTAATTATAATAATAGCACACCAGGGTACCCGCCTGTACTGCATCTTTCCACCCCTCCTCTCCAGGTGGCTTTCTCCCTTTCTAATTATAATAATAGCAGACCAGAGGTACCGCCCCGGTGCTGCATCTTTCCACCCTCCCCTCCAGGTCACCCCCCAAAGAAACAGGTAGTGGCACCAGGGTGCCCTCCCTGATGCTGCTGAAGACCATCCTGACACTGGGATGCTCAATCCCCAGTGTCAGCTTGAGTCCCCCTAAAATAAATAAAACTGCTCCTTGTTGATCTTTTATTTTTGTTATACCTGAGAAAAGAAAATAGTCTATCAGTGATCTCACCCCAGCACACCCCACCAACCCCACCTGACCCCCCAACTGAGCACCCACCACCCACACCCTCCCAGACACACCCTCACTCACCTCAACATATCCCACAGTGTACACTAACTCTGCGATCAAAGACATGTCTTGCTGCTGGAACTGGCGACTGCAATATGAGAACATAAGGTAAGTGCGGTTTAATATATTTTAACTGAGTCTGAACTTTTGTTCATAATGTCATTTTTATACCAAATTTTCAAGATGGCCTTTTTGGGACCTCACCTCATGAGCAAGGGTGGTGCAACTATGGGAATCCATCCCAAAAGGTGATTTTGTGGTCGCGGCGTGGAATCACAATTTGGCAGGATTTGAAAATTTTCACCACTCTTGCTTATGAGGTGGAGTCATAAGAAGGTTGTGTTGAAAATTTGGGTTAAAAATAGTGAAAAAACAACAAAGGTATGAGCATACATTTAAATGTCTCAACGCACCCTCACAACTTTGGTAATTTTTACTATTTTGACCCAAATGTTCAACATAGCCATTTTGTATACTGTGTCATGAATGTGACAGCTGTCATTTTTCAAATCCTGGCCAAAATGCATTTTGCAAACGTGAGACACAAAATGACACTTCAACTGAGATGTGAAAATTGTCATTGTCTCAGTATTAGAGTTGACAACCCCAAGGAAGACGCCACCACTGATTCCCCAAGACTCAGGAGACCCAAAACCCTAATGTTTTAAACTTTTGCTGTTTGGGGTTGGGGGGGGGCTGAGTTGAAAACCCTAATGCCACATTTCCCTACTTTGGTAGTGTTAAGTTACCCTAATTGGTACACTAACAAAGTTTTTTGTAAAAAATATTTATATTACTCAATTATAAATAACCAAACAGATTTGGGCTGGGGGAGCAGCAGTTGGACAGTATGTACAAAACTGAGATTTCTGGCTACATTCCTGGTGTAAGTTTAGTGTTTTAATAATTTGTGTGTTCTGAAGTAACTCTAACTTTCTGTGGAACATCAATTCATCTTTGTGAAGCAAGGGCATATTTGGGCATAAAACAGCTGTTGAGAGGTACGGCTGCAATACAGCAGCCCTCCAAAAATGGCTATGACAACTCAATAAGGCGCCTAATACAGCGTGTAACTTAACATGCAAAGCCTTTTATAAAAATAAAGTAAACTTTCGCAGTACAAAATGCTTGAGTAATCGATCAGTGGCCCCCTAAAGCCTCTCTATACACCCCTTTCTCCCTGCCACTATACGTCTAGTGCTAAACTGTCGATCTGTTGAAACAGTAGTTCTCTTGTTGTACCAAGTTATACTACAGTTAGTGCAAATTTGGTACAAGAAAGTGTCAGTTGTAACAAGTCTTTAGCACTGCTTATTAAAACTGTAGTTCTTTTGTTGTACCCATTTGCACTAATTGTTTTACATTGCTTGCTTTAGCACAATATGCCTCAATGTTTGCATCTGGTTATGTCCCCACCTATATATAACAAATTTTCATACAGTGTTCCTTTATGTCTGAATCCGTTATGTACTGCCATCTGTAACTATACCTGGGTTGCCCCTTGAAATGTGACTTTTGTTCCAGTGGGCCTAACCGATCCCCCCAAAAAAACAAACAAATAAAGAAAGTAGAAAGAAACTGGTGCACACACTAAGGACTAATATTAACTTGTATTCATTTGGATGCCATCAACAACAATGGACAAATACTCATACATAGCACTTCTGCTGGTAAGATTCGTCAGAGGACAGTGTCATACAGTGAGTGACAAGTTTAAATAGTGGATTACGTTACAAACATGTGATCCAATAAATGTAATAGGATAAAACTGTTACACACCATGGATAGTGCCTTAAAATTATACAAACAATGTTTATTTTATTTCCTAAATAATGAAAACAGTGCATAAGTATGAAGTTGATTATTATACTCCAAGAATGATGTATCCCCTGAATGTTACTGACCAGTGGGGGCTCCTTAAAATGAAGTAAATTCCATTCAAAGCTGCAGTAGCCTCTCACTGGTGGTCACTGACCTCGTTACCCAAAACCATTCTAATTTTTTTTAGCGATAGACGTCAAGTACATATTTTGCTTTGTTACTGGTAACTACTACGTTTTATTATTGCCTGTTACACATTCTATCAACTGCATGATTAATACAATTTATAAATGGCAATCATGTTCAAATCCCACCACTGTAATCTAAATGCTCTCACTTAGCACTCTGCATTAAATAATTAGATAAGGATATTTTTTATTTATTTATTTAAAGTCTAGGAATTACAACCCTTTGCGTCAGGGACTCATTTACAAAGGCTCCACGTCACACAGAGAATGACGACAGGTACAGAGGATGACAGTACACAGATTAAATACAGTGTCATTGTACAGTACTACTACATCGAGTGATTCAGAGGTGTGTATGGTACAATCAAAATAGAGTCAGGTACATATATAGCAGAGGAACAAGAGGTTATCTGCAGTCACAGTGGGAGCTGGTTAAGATATGGTCACGCAGCTCAGTTTTGAAAGGCCCCAGCCTGGGAATAGATAGGGTGGGTCCGGGGATTGAGTTCATCCAGAGTGGAACCCTATAGCAAAAGGACCGTTGGCCTGTACTGGTCTTTACAAGTGGGATGTGGAAGGTACCAGTGTCAGCCTGCCTTGTGGCCCTCCTTGGCAACTTTAGTTGGAATAGCGACAGGCAGCCAGGAGGAGCGAGACCTAGCAGGATTTTTTGGACAGGAGGCAAGTGTGATAGAATAACCGCCCTTGAAAGTTAAGCCATGACGCACGTTGGTAGAGGTCACAGGTGTGCGTAGCATCCACTGCCTGTGGCCAGCTGGCAGGCCTTATTGAGAGTGTGTTTAATAGTAGTCAGGGCAGTGTCTGATGCAGCCCCATAGATGACTATTGCATAGTCTACCAGGGAGATGATGGATCAAGAAATAGCTAGTCGGAGGGCATCAGGTGGGAGACAGGACCTAAGTCTATAAAGCAGACCAGTTCTGATGTTAATTGCAGAGCACGTTGATGCTATATGCTCACAAAAGGTGAGGGCCAAGTCGAGGGTAACCCCAAGATATTTGAGGCTGGCAACTGGTTCCAGTCTGGTGCCCTGGGAATTTTGTATAGCCAATATGGTCGATTTGTGTTTATGTTGCGGGTGGGCGAAAAGCATGGTTTTTGTTTTTTTATAGTTGAGGACAAGTTTGTGGAGGCAAACCATGACTCACTTTCTGTAAAGGAGGCATGTAGGGATGTTTGGAGCTGAGAAGGGTCAGGGTGCCGACTAAAGATCACTGCGTCATCAGCATAGAGGAGGAGATGCCCAGTGATGGCCATAGGGAGGGAGTCTAGGTACAGTGAGAAGAGGAGTGGACCGAGGATGAACCCTTGAGGAATACCTGATCGGACAGGTAGGCTCATGGAAAGGGTGTTATTTATTTTAACCTGTTGTGTTCAGCCATTGAGATAGTTGTTGAACCAGCCAGTGGCCTCTTGTGATATGCCAACAGAGAGGAGAGAGCTTAAGAGCATACAGTGATTTACAGTGTCAAATGCCTTGGACAGGTTGATGTAGACAGATGCTGCCAAGGCTTCCTGGTCAAGGGCATCGTGGATAAAAGAGGTAAACTCAAGGAGGGCAGTATTGGCACTATGCCCTTTTCTGAAACCATGCTGTTGCTGGCAGAGAAGGTGATGCGAGTCCAAATATTCAGTAAGTTGATTTGCAACAATTTTTTCCAGTGCTTTTGAGAGGGGAAGAAGTATGGAAATGGGTCTGTAGTTACTAGTGGAGGTTCTATCTTCGTTTTTATGTACTGGTGTGATAATCACTCTTTTCCACTATGACGGGAACTGCCCAAGACACAGAGACATGTTAAGTATTTTAGTAAAGAGGTGTTAGAACTGTGTCAAGTGTTAAACAGAGCAGCTTAATATCAATAGAGTCAGCACTCTGTCTAGTTTTCCTGAGGAACTTGGTGAGGCATGAGCGGGCAGCACTAGGGGAGATTATTCTAAAGCGAAAAGGGGGGGCACTGGGAGGGGGGATTGGAACTGCCCAGTAGACGCAGAGAAGAAGTCAGGGGGGGAGAATGGAGCTGAGGTCAGAGAAAGATGCATTAAAGGTATCCGCTAATTGTACGGGTCCTGGGTGGGAGCTCCATCAACAATCAGCATGGAGGGAAGGGGGGATGTGGATTTACCACTTAGCTCCTTTATGTTTTCCCAGAATCTTTTCCCATTTCCCCATGTGGAAGTAAGTTTGTCCTTGTAATAATCTGCCTTGGCCTGTCGGATAGCCCAGGTGCATGAGTTTCGAGCAGCTCAGTACAGTTGGCAGTCAGTGAGGCAACCGGACTCTAGGGCACGGTGCCACAGATTATCTCGCTCTTTCATTAGGTTGAGCAAGGACCGATTTATCCATGGGGCTGATTGAGATTTTTCAATACGTTTTACAACTGGGGCAAAGATATCGCAGGTAGATTTAAAGGTGCTTATGAAGAAAGACAGTGCAGCATCAATTGATGACTCATGATCAAGAGGGGACCAGTCAAAGTTAAATAGGTGGTTGCGGAGATGTGCCAGGGATCCTTTCTTTAGCTTTCGGTGGCTGGTGATCCTGGGGGGGGCTTCCAGCTGTTGGACCAGCGACAGGTGATCGGGGAGTGATCACTAAGTGAGTCAGGGAGGACCTGGACATCCTGTATGCATTCAGGATAATTTGTGAAAATGAGATCAAGAAGAGAACTAGTGCCCCTTTTGTAGTTTACCTTAGTAGGGGTAAGTACCATCTGAGAAAGATTATGGGCTGCAGCTGCATCCCTGAGACAGGCTTGGTGGGGGGAAGACCAGTTTGTGTTAAAGTCACCGAGGGCTACAATTTCTGAGTTTTTGGGGAACTGGGCAATGATCTTTAAGATGGATTCGAAAGCATCCTTCTGGTTGCAAGGAGGTATGTAGACTGAGATAAGGTAGAGTGTTTTACCTGAGCTACCCACAGCAACCTTAATGGTGAGGGTCTGGGCACCTGCAGTGGGGTGCATAGTTTCAAATGTGATTCCCTGCAGTTGTTCCCAAAGGTACAGTGCACACCCCCCAACCCTTCTCCCTAACCTGTCAGATCTGTACATTGTATAGCCTGGCAGGGTAACAGCTGAGTCTGGGGTACTCTGTGATAGCCATGTTTCAGTTACAGCTAGGGCATCCGGGTTGTGGAGGCAAACCCAGGCTTGTAGTGGGGCAAATTTATTTTGTAGACTGCATATGTTTATTGTTGCCAGCCGTGGTCCTTTGGCTAGCATTGGCTTGCAAAGGGTGGGGGCAGTGGGGCCAGGATTGGGGTGTATATTTCCCGCAAGTAGCAGGAGGATAATGGAGATCCTAGATAGGACAGTTCTGAGTATCTTTTAGCAATTACACTGCAAAGGTCTAATATAATGTCGCATCTCGTTGGCAGTGTGAGAGCAGGTAAAGCACAATATTTCTGGGCTATATAGTACAGGGCAATCCACGGTTACTAGGAGCAGGTGGGCAGAGACTGCCGGGATAGGGGTGAGGTGGGACATGGTGATTGTAGTCAACGTAATCACAGGGGTGGGCAGCAGATGGGATGTAGAGGGGACAAGATGGGGTATAGCATTAAGGGTGGCACGGGGGGAGTTGGGGAGGGGTAGTGACTGGGTAAGCAGAGAAGAGAAAGCACCATAAGGGAAAGAAGCCAGTATGTCATTTTTTGTGGGTGGGATTGAGAGATGTGGCAGAGTGGTTGATTTTGGCGATGACTGATAATTAATCTCATGTGGTTATTTTACTTGCAATCTTAGGTGTGGATTGACAATTTTGAAGATAGCTGGAAATAACAGGTAGGAATGTAGGATGGGCTGCACTTTTTAGTGGAGATAGCCTTTGTTACCCTCACTCTACAGTGGCTAGGAATTGCTAGCTCAGGCAGACAGCAGCCACTAGTGGCAGGTCCCGATAACCTGCCTATGGGAAAGTGGGTTAATTTAGTCACCTGGTATCCCCTGTAAAATACTAGGCCGACCAAGGGTGGTGGTAGGGGCAGTGGGGAGCCGACGCGCTCTTATTGTTCGTGTGATTTTTAACCTGCTGTTTAATTAGACTTTGTATAGAGTTGGATACATGTTTCTTGTTATTTTGTGTTTTTCCTAATTGTTTACTTTGATCTTACAGTAATGTTTGAAAATGCTGTTTGATATCTGATGGCGTGCATTAATGGCAGATGTGAAGTTTGTAACTGAGTGAACATCTATGGAATAGTTAAAGTTAGACCACTTCATCACTTATATAATCTATTGTACTGGAATTCTGTGATGCTTGCTTTTCTTGATGTCAATGTTATGGATATTTAAGATAAAATTCTTAATAAAATATACATTTCAAAAATAAAAAACACTTTATTATTATCCCTTTAATACATATCAAAATACAACCCAAAAGGCACTTTGGGAATTGAGATGACCCAAAGAAATTCTTGGGTGAACCTTGGGCGAACCTTACTGATCAGTGAGTCTGGGGAGAGGGGGAGGCATCACTGGCAGGAGCGGGGAAGACTAAGCAGGGAGAAGAGGTAGTGGAGGTGGAAATCACAGCAGAGAGAGTGAGGGAAGCCCTCAGGTCCCTTAAGATGGAGAAAGCACCGGGGCCAGATAAATTACATCCCAGAGTGCTGAAGGAACTGGCGGATGTCCTGGCGAAACCCCTGGCGGAGCTTTTCACCATCTCTCTGAGGACAGGGTGGGTGCCCCAGGACTGGAAGGTGGTGTATATAGTGCCTATCCACAAGGGGGGATCAAGGGAGGTGGCAGGGAACTACAGGCCTGTCAGCCTGACATCGGTGGTGGGCAAGGTGATGGAGGGCATTGTCAAGGAGAGGCTAGGAGGGACCTGGAAAAGTCAGGGTGCCTGGATGATAGACAGCATGGATTCATCCTGCAGAAATCTTGTCAGATGAACCTTGTGGAGTTCTATGAATGGGTGATGAGTGCCTTGGACCTGGGTAGACCTGTGGACGTCCTCTTTCTAGACTTCAGCAAGGCATTTGAATCTGTTCCTCATGACAGCCTGTTGGATAAGCTGGGAGAAATGGGGGTTGGGAACCAGATGATCAGATGGATAGGCAATTGGCTCCAGGACTGGACCCAGAGGGTCGTAGTTGGTGGGATAGTCTCATCCCCAAGGAGGGTCATTAGTGGTGTCCTACAGGGATCAGTCCTTGGGCCCCACCTGTTCAACGCATATGTCTCTGACATAAGGACAGGTATCAGGAGCGAGATGAGTCTCTTTGTGGATGACTCAAAACTGGGGGCGGTGGTGGATGGGGAGGAGGGGAGGGTGGCCCTACAGGGGAACCTGGAGGCTCTGGAAAGATGGTCTAGAAAGTGGAAGCTGAGGTTCAATGCAGGGAAATGCAAGGTACTGCACCTGGGGGCCAGAAACCCAGGCCAAGTGTACACCCTGAGGGGGAAATGCTACAAGTCTTGATGGCTGAGAGGGACCTGGGGGGTGGTGGTGGATGTCAAGATGAACAACTCAGAGACCTGTGGGAGCAGCAGCCAAGGCCAACATGATGCTGGGATGCATCGCTGGTGGGATCACCTCCAGAAGGAGAGTGATACTCCCTCTGTATAACTGCTTGGTGAGTCCGCACCTCAGTACTGCGTGCAGTTTGGAGGCCACACTTAAAGAGGGACATTAAACTCCTGGAGAGGGTCCAGAGGAGGGCAACCAAAATGATTTGGGGCCTGGGGACAGGACCTATGGGAGAGGCTTGAGAGCTAAATATGTACACATTGGAAGAGAGAAGGACCAGAGGGACATGATAGAGGTCTTCAGGTACATGAAGGGGTAAATGGGGAGGAGCAGTCAGGGTGCTTTCGAAGGAAGGGGCAACTAGAGGGCATGGGTGGAAGCTGGAGGAGGAAGATTCAGGGAGAAAGGAGGAGGTGCTACTTCACTGAGAGGGTGGTGGAGCCATGGAATGCTCTGCCCAGGGGGCTGGTGGAGGCAGAGACGGTGGAGGGGTTCAAGAGGGGGTGGGACAGGTACAGGGGTAGGTTTCTGGAAGCAAAATCCAATGCAGCAAGAATATCCGGAACTGGGAAGGGAGAAGCCAGAAAAGGCGAGGGGGGCAGCAAGGTCAGCTCCCAGGGTGGGGGCTGATCAAACGAGCAGACATGAAAGACCGTTAGGCCTATTCTGCCGGCATTTTAGTATGTTAGTATGAACAGAGAAATGGGGTAACACAAACTGACAGATTATTTCAAGTCTTAAATAAATACTATTTCATATGTTATATATTATAGCGGCACGGTAGCACCACTATAGTTAGGGCTGAGTAGGCACTTTAAGGTTAAACCCCGATTTTTGCAGTTTAATAACTTTGCAACCATTCCACTGATTTGTATGGAGTTCTGCATACACTATTTTGTGGGGTAGATCTCTTGATCTGCAAAGTTTTGTTCCTGTCGGATGTGCAGATTTTGAGATGTGGATAGTGTCAAAAATGCAGAAAATCACTTTTTTTTTTTTTTTGCTGACGCGTGGAGCCCAGTTGGTTTGAATTTTTGTTCAGAAATTTTCAGAGTAGAACAGGCTTAACCCACATAAGTGCCTTTCACTGCTTTGGTGAAAAAATATTAATATGTTCCAAAGTTATTACATTTTAAAATGTTGGTTCTGAGCATGCTCAGTCAGCACTTCAAAGTACCTATATGAAGTTTTCATATGTGAACCCGTTTTCATGAGGTTTTTCATACGCCGCCATCTTGTTTTCCATTTTTCCCTAAAAATTCTAATTTGGAAAATCACAAAAATGACATTCTCGAGAGTGACCAACACATGAAGCTTTCTTATCTGGATCCCCTTAGCTGGATTCAACACTTAACTTTGGAGAAATGCCCTTGAAATGTTTTTTAAGATTATATATCTTTTTTGTGACTTGTAATATGAAAAAGATTATTTTTTCATATCATGGGTCATGAAAAAAGATTTATAATCTTAAAAAGAACATTCAAAGAACATTCTGCTGAATCAACTAACAGATCCGATGACCAACATACATGTGTTGGTCTCCCTTTACTATGCCATCTTTGTGGCTTTCATTTTTTTTCATGAGGGGAAATCCTTTTTCATTTGCTGCCATCTTTTTCCTGGCGTCTAGTTGCACCCCCCTTCCCCAATATCCAACTGCTGTTCCTGTAGTTTATATGGTTTCCCTTGTGTCTAGTGGCACCCCCACCCCTGCAATTGTTGTCCTCATAATTTGTAATGGTTCCCTGGTGTCTAGTGGCACCCCCACTCTCTGAGTGTCATCTTCCTATGTTTGTTTCCTTGGTGTCTAGTGGAAACCCCCACCTCTCCAATTGCTGTTCCCTTATATGGAAACCTTTCCCTGGTGTCTAATGGCACCCCCCCACCTCTCCAATCACCATTCCCTTATATGGGAATCTTTCCCTGGAGTCTAGCGGCACTCCCCACCTCTCTGATTGCCATTCCCATATATGGGAATCTTTCCCTGGTGTCTAGTGGCACTTCCCACCTCTCTGATTGCCATTCCCGCATATGGGAATCTTTCCCTGATGACTAGTAGCACTCCCCACCCTCCGACTGCTGTCCCGCTTGAATTTTTTATTTTCCCTGCCCTCTGATTGTCATTCTTCTTGAAAAAAAAGAAAAGCTCCCTCGATGTCTTTTTTTTAACCTGTAAACAATAAAATGGTCCCTTGCTGATTAACCCTCCCCCCCACTTCGACCTCCCACTGAGCACACACTATCCCACACCCCACACACCCTTACTCACCTGAACAGGTCCCATGGTGAAGATCCACTCTCTGATTGAAAACACGCCTTACTGCTGGAACTGCCGACTGCAATATGAGAAACTAAGGTAAATGTGCTTAAACGTATTTCAATGGGGTTTTCAACTTTGTTTCATAACTTTGCCATTTTTGCATATTTTGGCACCAAATTTTCAACATGGCATTTCTGAGACCCCACCTCATGAACGAAAGCAGTGGAATTCTGCAAATCCAGTCTAAAAGGTGATTTTGCAGTCACTTGGCTAAATCACCTTTCAGGTAGGATTTGAAAAATGTCACTGCTCTTGTTCACGATGTGGGGTCATAAGAAGGCTATGTTAAACATTTGGGGTTAAAATATGTAAAAATGGCAAAGTTATGCACATGCATTGAAATTTTGCTATGTTCACTTGTAACTCTGGTAATTTTTAATATTTTGACACAAAATTTTCAACACAGACATATTTTTACACCACCTCATGAACGTGACAGCTGTCATTTTTCCAATTCTGGCTAAATTATTATTACACAAGTGGCATGGAATGATATTGCAATGGGGCGGAATCACATTTTTGCAAGGATTTGGACATTTTTGGTATCAGGTTCATGAGGTGGGGTAATAAGAAGTCTATGGTGACAAATTTGGCTGCAGTTCTGCTAAAATTGGAAGCCCAGGGCCTGGAGGGACCTGCACTTCTACAACAATGTGTACATATGTATATATATATATATATATATATATATATATATATATATATATATATATATATATATATATCTATATATCTATATATACGCATCTATGGAGGATGGGAGGCGGAGGGCCCTGCACTCCCACAGGTAAATAAGGATACAATTACACTATCTCAAAAAGTATTGATGGATAGGAGCGCAGGGCTGAGCCCTGCACTCCCACAGGCAAATGATATCTCAAAAAGTAAGGAAATTAATTGTGAAAACTTTGTGCACTAGTTAGGGTTAAAGCAACAAAAGTAGGGAAATGTGGTATTAGGGTTTTCAACCCTAACACTTCACCCCTACCGTAAGGGCAACAACAGGCGTGGGGTGTGCCTTGGGGTTATCAAACCTAATGCTAAACCCATTCTCATATACTGTACCCATCTCAGCTTATTTATTTATGGAATGGGGTGAGCGTTATGGTTGACAACCCTAAGGCACAACCCATACCTGTTGCTGCCTGTAGGGTAGGGATGGAGTATTAGAGTTGGAAACCCTAACACCACATTTCTGTACTTTTGTCATGTTAACCCTAACTAGGTAATGTGTGTGTGTATGTATATATATATATGTGTATATATAAATATATATATATATTCATTGCAAAAGCTTCTTTAACACACCAGTTAGGGTTAAAGTGACAAAAGCAGGGATATGAGGTGTTAGGGTTCACAACCCTAACACCCCACCCCCACCCTGCAGGCAGCAACAGCAACATTACAGTTTTACCTCTTCTGCATCTTTGCAAATCAGGCGTGGGGGGTATCTTGGGGTTGTTCACCCTAATGCTTACCCTATTCCATCAGTAAATAAGCGGAGATGCGCAAAGTAAGTATATGAAAATGGAGTGAGCGTTAGGGTGAACAACCCCAAGGTACACCCCATGCCAGATTTGTGAAGATGCAGGAGAGGTGAAACCATAATGTTTTTTCCTGTGGCTGCCTGCAGAATGGGGTAGGGTGTTAGGGTAGGGAATCCTAACACCACGTTTCCCTACTTTTGTTGCTTTAACCTAGACTGGTGCATTAACAAAGATTTTTGCAATGAATTTCCTTACTTTATGAGATAGTATAATCATATACTCATTTGCTTGTGGTAGCACAGGGCCCTCTGAGCTCTGCACTTCCATCCCTCCATAGATACATACATCTATGCTGGCATGGAAGCGAGGACCCAGAGGGCCCTCTTCAATTACATTTCTGGCAAAGCAGAAATTTATTTGCTTGGTTGTATGACTCTGTTAAATGAGGGACCAACTTATACTGCCCTTGTATAACTCTCTGGAGAAGCTGCATCTATAATATGGACTTCGTTACTGGTGCCTACACCTCAAAAAGCACATTCAACTACTGGAAAGGTTCCAGAGGATGACTACAAAGATGAGAGTGGATCACCAGGGTAAGGCACAGTATGAGAGGTTTAGAGCACTGAACATCTACTCAGTACACAACAGGACAGAGAGAGAGGACATGATTGAAACTTTTTAAGTACTGGAAACAGATACATAACATGGATACAGAAGCTTTCTTTATCTTAAGTTGAACATGAGAGGCCACAGAGTTGAGATGCAGACAGCGATGTGTAGGAGCAAACTGACAATGCACTTCTGCACACAAAGGCTGGTGGACACTTGCAATGCGCTGTGCTTCAAGAGGGGCTAGAATAGCCATGGGGGAAGTATTCTCCATGAGTAGTAAAGATGGGAAGCATGGGAGGAGTGAAGAGGTAGAACAGATCCAGTATATCAACCTCTGGACACTGCAATAGGGGCAAACTATACAGACCAAATTGCCTTCTTCTCTTAGCTTCTTCATATTTTAGTATTTTCTACTTCACCAACCAAAAGTCAAACTTTGAACCACATTTTGTGCTTCATGATCCAGATGTAGTAGTTTGAACTACATTTTTTGGATCGTAAACCAAACGTAGTACTTTGGGGCAGATTTTCCGCTGCGAGAACCAAAGGTACTTGTTGGAACCATGTTTTCTGGGTCACAAACCAGAATAACAAATTAGAACCACTTTTTCTGGTTTGCAAACTAGAATCAGTTGTTTGAACCACTTTTCCTGGTTTGTGAACTGGACAATTTTTAGTTTGAACCAAAGAAATGGTTCAAACCAGAAATTGCTCAGGAGAGATTATGTATGTGTGAAATAAAAAAAATTGTCAAATTTCGCTATAAACAGACTATAAAATCTTGCTTAGGGAAAACATTTTGCATCAGGAATGTTTTAGTTTTACTAAAACTATCCCTTTACAAGTGTTTTCCAGCTTCAGTAGTAACAGAAATAAAGAAACAAGATGGTGGCAGTCGGGCCCCAAAAAAAGTGGTTCGTGAGCCTCATTTTTGGTTCATGATACATCATATTTGCTAACCACAAAAAAACATTCTCACTAACCAGAAATTTCTGGTTCATATGGGGCATCTATCCAAAACCAATTTTTAAATCCTCATAACTCAGGAAACATTTAATATTTTTTCACTAAACATTTGAAAGCCACTACCTAAGCACAGACCACATGTACCCTGAATGTTTTGTGCAGAAATTCAGTACCTTGTAGCCTGTACCTGAGAGCAAAAAAATGCAAAAAAAAAACATGGTAAGAATAGGGAAAAATGTGACCCTTTTACAAAATAAGGGGTATCCAGATCTCAGAAACTGCACAAGGTGCCGTCATGAAATGCTCCAGGTTGTCACAGCATGGCAAATCCACAGAAAATGTAAATTTGTGGGCTATTCTGACAAACCCCACCAAAATTATTAAACTGCAACATTAGGGCCCAGATATTCAAACTGCGCCAGGCTGTAAGCACTCAAGCCGCTCAGCATAACTCCCAGCTGCACAGGGGTGTTGACTGGGCAATATTCAACGGAGCTGCGCCATGGCACAACATCATTGAATATCGCACCCTGGCCACCCACAGTGTACATGGCGCAGTGGCACTGCACCAGCGCAAGTGGCCAGAGTGGAGCAGGGGATGTGCTAGTGCAAGTTCCGTTGCGCTATGCGCAGCAACCGCGATATTCAAAAGTGCAGATGCAAATGGGGCCATAATGTATGCAAGGCACAAATGGGTCCATTTGCATGTCATTATGGCCCCATTTGCATGCAGGTGCGCCGATCCCCGGCGACTTGCGCCTGGCGCCCTGCCAGGCAGCAGCCGTCGGGGACTGACGCCACCTGCACAGCGCAGCAATGTGCCCCACAGCCCAATTGCGGGCATTTGTAAAATAAAAGTGATTCCTATAGCCCTGGTGGTCCAGTGGACCGCTGTCAGCCTGATTGCGGGCATTTGTAAAATAAAAGTGATTCATATATCCCTGGTGGTCCAGTGGATCATTGTTAGCCCGATCACGGGCATGTGTTAAATAAACTAAAGTCCTATATCCCTGGTGGTTCAGTGGACCACTGGCAGCCCGATCGTGGGCTTAAGTATAAATAAAATAAGTTCAAATATCCCTGGTGGTTCAGTGGACCGCTGTCAGCACAATCGCGGGCTTAAGTATAAATAAAATAAGTTCAAATATCCCTGGTGGTCCAGTGGACCGTTGTCAGCCCGATCACGGGCTTAAGTATAAATAAAATAAGTCCAAATATCCCTGGTGGTCCAGGGGATCGCTCGCAGCCCGATCACGGGCTTAAGTATAAATATAATAAGTCCAAATATCCCTGGTGGTCCAGTGGACCATTTGCAGCCCGATCGCGGGCTTAAGTATACATATAATAGGTTCAAATATCCCTGGTGGTCCAGTGGACCACTTGCAGCCCTATCGCGGGCATTTGTAATAAAAACAAATGACGTCCAACATCCCTGGTGGTTCAGTGGTACCCCTCCCCACCCACTGTGCCCCACCGTCCGCTCCCCGGTCAGCGGGCGGCAGCACCACCTGCCTGCTGCCCGCCGCCCGCCCGATTGACACAGTAGGCGGGGCTGTCGCCCGTTGGTCCTGGCGTGAGCCAATGGGCGTGCAGCCCGTCTACACATTCCGGATAGTGAATGGATCCATTCCGCCATCTGAAATATAATAATGCGATACCGAACTACATGCCCATAGCTCACGCTGTGGACCAATGGGCATACAGCCCACTTATGGTGTCGGCCAGCGGGCAGCGGGCAGCAGGTGAGGGTGCTGCCGCCCGCCGCTGACTGGGGGAGGCGGCCGTGGGGGCTCAGTGGTGGGTGGGGAGGGGTTACAGCGGACCACCAGGGATATTGACGTTATTGTCTTTATTACAAATGCCGCAATTGGGCTGCAAGAGGTCCACTGGACCACCAGGGATATTTGGACTTATTTTATTTATACTTAAGTCCGCGATCGGGCTGTGAGCGGTCCACTGGACCACCAGGGATATAGGACTTTAGTTTATTTAACACATGCCCGCGATAGGGTTGACAGCGGCCCACTGGACCACCAGGGATATAGGACTGTAGTTTATTTTATGCCTGCCCGTGATTGGGCTGACAGCGGTCCACTGGACCACCAGGGATATAGGACTTTAGTTTATTTTACACATGCTCGTGATCAGCTGACAGCGGTCCACTGGACCACCAGGGATATAGGACTTTAGTTTATTTTACACATGCCCGTGGTCGGGCTGACAGCGGTCCACTGGACCACCAGGGATATAGGACTTTAGTTTATTTTACGCCTGCCCGCGATTGGGCTGACAGCGGTCCACTGGACCACCAGGGATATAGGACTTTAGTTTATTTTACACATGCCCACGATCGGACTGACAGCAGTCCACTGGACCACCAGGGATATAGGACTGTAGTTTATTTTATGCCTGCCCGTGATTGGGCTGACAGCGGTCCACTGGACCACCAGGGATATAGGACTTTAGTTTATTTTACACATGCTCGTGATCAGCTGACAGCGGTCCACTGGACCACCAGGGATATAGGACTTTAGTTTATTTTACACATGCCCGTGGTCGGGCTGACAGCGGTCCACTGGACCACCAGGGATATAGGACTTTAGTTTATTTTACGCCTGCCCGCGATTGGGCTGACAGCGGTCCACTGGACCACCAGGGATATAGGACTTTAGTTTATTTTACACATGCCCACGATCGGACTGACAGCAGTCCACTGGACCACCAGGGATATAGGACTTTAGTTTATTTTACACATGTTCGTGATCAGCTGACAGCGGTCCACTGGACCACCAGGGATATAGGACTTTAGTTTATTTTACACATGCCCATGATCGGGCTGACAGTGGTCCAGTGGACCACCAGGGATTTTGGAGTGTCATTTTTGTACGTATGCCCGCAATCGTGCATTGGGGGGGGGGGCCCCGCCAGGTGCAGCCAGAGCTCGGGTGACCACCCATAGGTCGCAGCTGCCGTGTTGTGTCCTGCAATATGGCAGCTCACCTGTGGGTGGCCAGCCATATTCCCTTTTTTGGGCTCACCTGTGTGCAGGCGCAAGTAGGGTTGTGCATGCATGGACTCAGCACATCCCGGGCTGAATATCGCGGGATGTGCAGAGTATGCATGGGCACACCCCCCCACCTGCGCCGCATACATTACTGATGCGCTCCAGCGCATTGGGATTTGTGCCAGGCACAATTCCCGTTTGAATATTGCGCCGGGGTGCATCAGTGGGTTGCGCATGGTGCAACACTGTTGCGCCATGCGCAATCCTTTTGAATATCTGGGCCTAGGAGTTTAACATCGAGCACCCTACTGAACCTTAACTATAAATATATGATACAGGTGCAGTCAGTATATTACGGTTGAGTTGGCACTTCTATGTTAAACCTTGATTTTTGCACCTTAATAACACTGCCTCATTTGAACTGTATTGCCCAAAATTTGGTAGGAAGTTACAGAGGTACAAAAGCGCTGAAATTCAGCCAAATTAAGAGAGCCTTTTTCTCACCTGTAATTAAAAAAAATGTTTTTTTTTAAACCTGCAACTTATAGTTGTGATAGAGTCTGGCCCAAGGTACATGCTTCTGCAAGTTTTGAAGTTTTTAGCTAATATAGTTTTTAAAATATAAGTTACAAACTGTGCTGTTTTTGAGCATGCTCAGTTCAAAAAATGAAGTTTCTAAAGATAGCTGAATTTTTGCGATAGCAATCTGAGTGAAAGGGATTTCCTTCAAAGTGCTTTCTTCAGCCAGTTGACAGAAGCAATTTGAGGGAAATTGAAAGTGATTTCCTTCACACTGCTTTTGCCACCCGGCTGACAAAAGCAGTGGGAAGGAAATCACTTTTACTCACACTGCTAATGCACTCCACCCACCACAATGATTCCCTGCAGCTGTTACAATTGCCAGACAGTGGGTGCCCAATCCTGCCGGTAGTATTCCCCCTCCTGACCCATGTTTCACTTTATATTACTAGACAGCAAGTGTCAAATTCTGCATCAGTATCCCCCCCCCATCATGACCCACATTTAAAAAAAGCTCAAAATGAGCACCGGGTGCTCAGTCCCGCCATCCATTTGTAAAACCAACACTGGGGTGCCAACCACTGGTGCCAGCTGAGATTACACCCCCTTCCAAATAAGAAGCAAAGTGGAGTGCCCACCCCTGGTACAACTGAGGAGATGGCCCCCACTCCTGCCCTCTGCTGTTTGGCCACCCCCCAAACATACTGGCGACACCAGAGTGCCAACCCCAGTGCCACTGAAGACTCTGCCAACAGTGGGGTACCCAATCCCCAGTGTCAGTACCCCTGAAAAATAAGAAAACTTCCTTGAAGATCTTATAATTTTTAACCTGAAAAGAAGAAAATGGTCCCTTACTGATTGCTAATCCCTGACCCCCAACTGGGTTCACATCACCTCACACCCTCGCTCACTTACATGGGGACCCTCAGCATAGATCTACTTTTCCTGAAAAAGACATCCTTCTCCTTAAACATGACCGAGAACCGAAGAAACAAGTTAAATACCATCAGTGTATTTTCAATGCATTTTTTTTAATTTTTACTCATAATTTTGTCATTTTCAATATTTTTGCACCTAATTTCCCTCATGGCCTTTTGTGACCCCATCTCATGAACAAGTAGGTGAAATCTAGCCACAAGGTAATTTCACAGTTGCTCTCTGAAATCACCTTTTGGGTAGGATTTGAACATTTTCACCTACCAGGTTCATGAGGTGGGGTCATAAAAAGGCTGCTTCTCAGCTGTACTATTCCATGTGCTTATTTATACTACATTGTAAATATGATTGTCTTTACAGTGCTTGTATATTACCTTTCTGTAAAGTCCAGTGTCTATACTGTATTTCTATAGGATGCACATACTGTCTGTAGTTGTTGCTATTACTGTCTGTAACCAAAAACTGTTGTACTACTGTATACTTCTGTGTACACGTTGTACCCGGGTCACACCTGGAAATGAGCCTCGGCTCAGTGTGCCTTTCCCAGTCACCGATTTTAAATAAAATAAATGTTGAAAAGTTGGGGGTCAAAATATTAAATAACAAAAAAGCTATGAAGGAACGTTTAATTTTTTTCAGCATTCACTCATACCTTTGGTGTATATCAATATTTCAACATAGCCTTTATCTGACCCCACCTGATGAATGTGACGGATATTGTTTTTGCATTCCTGTCAAAATGTGTTCTTGCACTTATTGTGAGAAATGACATTTCAAACAGTATTTAACAACTGACCCCTGTCATGTTCAGAAGAGGAAATCATAAAAAGCCTATGATGAAAATTTGAGTCAAAATGTTTGAAAAAAAGTTATGAAGAAATGCTGCAGGAAAGGCTGGCTGTTGTCCATGTGCATTGCTTGTGATGATCCTGTGCTGGTGAGCTGAGTTTTGGGGCAAGCTCAGTGACCAGCTAGATGGGCCAAGGCTGGGAAGACAGTGCTGTCATGCAGCACCACTCCAAGCCCGGGGATGTATGGTGCAGTGTTGTACTGCGTGGGCAACAAGTTACCAGCCTCTGGATCCATGGCAGCATGGAAGCGCAGGACCCTGAGGGCCCTGCACTTCGACAGCCTGATGGACTTTTGGCCTGCACATCTCCATCTTTAGCCACATGGAAGTGCATGGCCCCAGGACCTGCACTTTCATAGTCCCACGGATTCTTTGCATCTGTAGCCGCACTGTAGTGCAGGGCCCAGAGGGCCCTGCACTTACACAGCCAGATGGACTGTTCCCTTGATGCAGAGTCCAGATGGCCCTGTGTGTCTGCATCTGTTCACACAGATCCTGAGGATACAATTCTACTATCACAAAAAGGGGAAATTCATTGCAAAAAAAATGATGTTAATGCACATATTAGGGTTAAAGAACACAAAGCGCACAAAGCAGGGAAATGAAAAAAAAAATAGTTTTTTGTGTCTCCGAAGTCTTGGCAAATCAGTGGTGGGGTCTTCCTCAGAGTTGTCAACCCTAATGCCTGCCCCTCCTCCCTCAGCCTGTAGCCTGATGTCCAAAGCACAAGGTACAACTCCAAGCCAGTGCCTCATACTGATATACTCTTCAGAGGTAGAGAAGTATGGCTTGCCACATGTTGTCCAACAGAATTTTTCACATCTCTATATATAGTATGAAATCTAGATACTATATATATATCTATATATATATAGATATATATATATAAAGATACCTTATATACATATATATATATATATATATATATATATATATATATATATGTAATATGAAACCTAGATCCTCGTCAGCTCAGTAGGGTGTGCACCTATCAGGGTAAATCGGGAAGGAGCCCACAGGAGCTATATTCCACCACTTCTTAAAAATGTGTATGACAGTTCCACTTCCTCTGTCATCTTTTTCCATTGACTACCATAGGTAAGGCCCCCGGAATTCTGTGACTCTGCCATTACAGAATTTTCTGTAGAATTTGCATAATGCCGCAGAACATACATAGTGCCACAGAACTCATAGTTTCTAGTAAATTTTAATTGAAACATACAGTTCTTCCAGAGTGCTTGGATCCCTTCCCTATCATATTTATCCTGAAGACCCTCCTCTGTACTCGGCATATGATGTCATCGATGACATCACACCATGTTTTAGCCAATGGCAGAACTGTATTCTGCCACAGAAATGAATGAATCATGCCACAGAAACAAATAAATGCTGCAACAGAAGCCTTGGAGCCCTCGGGGCCTGACTACAGGCGAGTTGCACCACACAGAAATGACGTTCTACCACTTAGAAATCTAGACATGGGTGCAACCACGGTTTAAAACAGCCAGACCAGCTGGTCTGAGAACAGCCGTTCTTGCATCCATCAAACATCTCTCACTTCCCCCTCCTGTTCCACAACTGCCCACTCACCTCCCCCCCACCACCTACTACCTCCCCTTGACAAAGCCTCTCCTTGGCTGCTAAAACTGCATTTCTGCAGACTGGAAGTGCCCCGTCTGAGCTGTAACATGATTGTTAAACACTGTACCGCACTTAATTAGTGCTGCATTAATATGTTTCTCCACAAGTGTGGTCCTGTTTCTTCTCACTTGTACCCTGCTTAATGTAACAGCACACTAATACCACTTGTTAGCTGATGTCTTTCTGGTCTGCAATGTTTCATCACCTGTAAATGTCTTGTATTCCTTGTTGACTTGGAGCCTTTGTAAATGATATTAATCTGAATTTGAAATAAATAAAAAATAAATAAAAAAATTAAAAAGTTGTGGTGGGGCATGGATCTACTGAGCCTTTCATGGTGATGCCAATGCCATTAATCATTTAGCAGGGCTTAAAAAGTTGAGGGGACTGGACCCCCTCATCCCCTTCCCTTGATGGTTGTGCCCATGAATCTAGATGCGAGAGTTCCCCCAAACCCCCCCAAACATTTCCAGTGTAACCACTGGCACCTGTCAGTGTGTGGCTTACAACGTAAAGCCTTTTATGAAGTTAAAGTAGACTATTACTGCAACATTGTGCAGCAACACTATTGTCTTCGTGGCATTAACAATCAAAGCCCTAAGGTTCTCATCCACATCACCAAGTGGGAAGAGGGATGCTGCACAGGATCAGCCAGATAAGTCCAGGGCTTGTGTTGTGAGGGCAGTTAAACATTTGGAAAAGCTGTTCATTCAAAACATAAAAACAAAATATTTGTGTGATTCAGGGATTGAAGGATGGGAGGAGGGAGGACGACAGCAGGGGCAGGGTTGAGGGCAGGTGCAGAGCCGAACCAGCTGGTCTGAGTGGTGGGCCCAGTGGTCCACATGGCTGCAAACCTCCAATAAGAAGGCTGTAGTTCCTATGTAATACCATAATTCCAAGCAACTCCGAAGCATGAGCGACTCTGACGTATGAGTGCCACAGAGCAGGAGTATGGTGTCTGCCTATGCGGCATCTGGGGGCATCCGCAGGGAGGACCATAGTTTGCAAGCCATGATGGTTGGTAGAAGGTAGGTAAGTAAGAAGGGGAAGGTAAAGGAAAGAGTAAATAGGGGTTCAATAAAGGTAGCAGGGTTTCTGATCTAGGGACAGACTCCAAAATGGGCAGCTGGTGGTTGCAGTGGTATTAGTGGATCTCTGATACTCACTATCTAAGGTCGGTCTACAGGGGAATTATCAGGGTGGATAACAGCAATATTTGGGATCTCAGGTACTCCCTATCTAGGATCAGCCTACAGGGGAGATAGAAAGCAGGAAAGCTAACAGGAAGGTATATAGTGCCAACAAATAGTCCAAAGTAGAAGATACAAAAGGTTAAAGAGATCAACAAAGTACACTTTTAGGAGGGCCTAGAAACTTAACATGTGGGGAGGGGCATGCAGTGAGGGCATGGGGGCAGGAATGGTTGTGGGGTGCAGAGGATATGGAGCTGTGGTGTTTCTGGGAGCACTTTGGGAGTTGGGGGGATGCCTTGCTTGCAGCAAGATTAGTTAGCCAAGGGTGGAGGTGTGGCAGCTGAGGCAGGAAATAGGTGCACCTATGCGGGGCGGGGGAATTTATAGAGTGATGAATGGAGAGGGGAAGAGGGGACGCAGACCTTGGGAGCTGGAAAGGGTAAAGAAGCAGGTATGCCCATAGGTGGAGGGGGGCCAAGGGGGTAAGAAAGAACAGATGCCTAGGTAGGTGCCAGGGGTCCCCCCCAGGAGGAGAGAGAGGACCCAGGGAAGGTGGTGAATTACAGTGAAGGGAAAGGGTAAGGTTGGACGGGGGGGGCGGCAATGAGAGCATCTCCAGATTCTGCCCACTGGACATGGAGGAGGAGGGTGAACCTGGCAGAATGGGAAGGGCAGTGGGATAGGGATGGAGGGAGGTAGTAGGGGGGAGGTACCGGGGAAGAGGGGTGGGAGATAGTGAGTTCAGGAGAAAAGGGTAGGAGCAGTGCAGAAGGACAAGGGAGAATGAGAGGGCAGTACAGAAGGGAAGAATAAGGGGAAGGTGGAGGGCAGGCCGGGGGAGAGCAAAAAGGTAAGACAGATGGCAAGCTGGGGGGAGAGGGTGTGGAGGAGAGGATGCTGTAAAGCACAGTTGCAATAGTAAGTCAAGGGGGACTACAACAGGGAAAAGAGGGAAAGGGGAGGTAGATGGGAGAGGGCAGCAGGATGAACAGAGAGGAAGGAGAGCCCAGGATGGAGGAGTGAGGGGGATTCAACTGTGAAGGGGTGAGATAGGGAGGGAAACAGTCAAGGGCAAGCCATAAAAGGGTAGAATGTATGCAAGGGATGACGGCAGGAAGAGTGAAATCAGTGATAGTGTCTGTGGGTCAGGGCGAGGGAAGCACCACATCATAGAACCCTTAGTCACCTGATGGTGGGGCAGACAGGCCTCCCCCCAATCAGGACAGCATGTGGAGGAGGTAGATGAGAAGGGTGGAGGTGGGGGGGGGGAGGACTGGAACAGGTGGGGGGTAATGGAGAGGTAGATCAAGAGGAAGGGATGTACCGAGTCACAGTGGAAGGTGATGCTACTGAATGCCAGAAGCCCGGGAAAAAAGATGGCAGACTTGCAGTCACTGATGGCAGAGGGAGAGGTGGACACAGTGCTTATCACAGAGACATGGGCACACTAAGCCATGACTGGACCTCACCTCACAATACCAGGGTACAATCTGTAGGAAGGAGGATGGGAATTGGGGGAGAGTGACTCTGTACGTGAAGGAAGGGATAACTTGTACCAGACAAGAAGTGGCAGAGGGTAAGACTGAAGTGCTGTGGGTACAAATACGATCCACTAGGTGGAAGAAACCAAGGATGAGGGGTGGTCTACAAGCCCCCTTACCAAGAAGAGGAATTGGACAGGGTACTAGGCTCTCAAATCAACAAAATGGCCAGTAAAGGGGAGGCAGTAGTAATGAGGGGGATTTCAGTCTACCTGGGGTGGATTGGAAAATCTCAGCTACATCCTGCACTAGTGAGCAAGTACTGCTGGATGCATTTCAGAGTGGTTTCCTGGCCCAGGGTGTCTTGGAACCCACTAGGGAAAGAATTGTACTGGACCTAGTCCTGTCTAACTGCGGGCATGTTTTGGACATGAAAGTGGAAGTGCCACTTGCGAGTAATGACCACCACACAGTGTGGTTCCATGGGCAGGGGGATGGTCAGAACAAAGAAAAGAGTTTTGGACTTTAAGAGAGATGACTTTGGTAGGATGGGAGAAATTCTAGTAGGTCAGGCCAGCCCGGTGGCGCTGAGGGTTGAGATGCTGGATGCCACACCTCGTGCCACATGACGTCAGGGGGTTACATACTGTAGGGGAGGGTTGAAAAGAGAGAAACTGCCTGCCGACTCTGGGAAGATGGGCCTCCAGGAGCATGCCTCCAATGTGCCCCCGCTCGCTCAACCACAGCCGGACAGACGCAATGAAGGATTATGGGGCGTCTGGTCCCCCACTTAGTTCCTGCTCAGGGGAGAAAAGGAACACCAAGGCTGAAATAGATTGAAAAAGGAGGGTGGTTTGGCAGGAGGTAATGAAGAGAAAGCAGAGGCACTTAATACGTACTTCTGTTCAGTGTTCACTAAAGAGAAGGATGGACCAGTGCCACAAGGGAACGGGAGGTGGGAACAGGGTGGGACAAGTCATGGATGGCGTCATTCATGCTGACAGGGAACTTAACCCAAGGGCCCTGAAGGTGGATAAATCCCCAGGGCCAGATGGAATGCACGCAAGGGTTCTCAGGGAACTGGTGGAGGCTCTGGTGGATCCCCCCTGGCAGACTTGTTTAACACCTCTCTGGAGGTGGGAATCATGCCCTGGCATTGGAGAAGTGCACATGTATTGCCTCTCCATAAAAGTGGACCTAGGGATAAGGCGGAGAAGTACAGGTCAGTCAGTCTCACCTCAGTAGTGGGCAAGCTGATGGAGACTCTCCTGAAGGAGAGTCTGGAGAGCTTTCTGAAGGATAATGAGCTCCAGGATGTCAGGCAGCATGGGTTTGTGTCAGGGAGTTCCTGCCAGATGAACGTAATTGACCTCTTTGACTGGGTCACCAGAACAGTGGACAAGGGCCAGGAGATTGATATCCTTTATCTAGGTTTTAGCAAGTCCTTTGATGTTGTACCTCACAGGGGACTGGTCAGGAAGATAGAAGACCTAGTGATGGAGGCTAAGCTTGGGTAGGTCAGAAGCTGGCTACAGGACAGAAGCCAAAAGGTGGTAGTGGGGGGGGGGTTCTCAGAAGCTAGACCTATGACCAGTGGGTTCCCACAGGGCTCTGTGCTCAGACCAGTATTGTTTAACTTATTCATAAGTAGCATCTTTCAGAAAAAGAGATGTGCAAGAACAAGGTGGCACAATTTGAAGATAGAGGGGGGATGGCACGGACGTAATGTGAGGAAATATTTCTTCACAGAGAGGGTTGTAGATGCATGGAACAGCCTTCCTGAGGAGGTCGTAGAGTCAAAAACAGTGGGGGAATTCAAGAATGTATGGGACAGACATAAGGCATATCTAGTTGGGGGTAGGAGGAAGTCGGCATTTGGTTAACTAGAATCTGCAACTTATCCATTAGGTAGGGAAATGGACAGACTAGGTGGACCAAGCAGTCCTTATCTGTCATCAAATTCTATGTTTCTAACATTGTGGGTGGGATCAGAGGTAAGATATGCCTCTTCGGGGATGACGCAAAGCTCTGTGGTAGGGTGGAGGAGGGAGAGACAAGAACTCAGGGAAGACCTGGCTAGGCTAGAGAAGTGATCTGGCATTTGATCTGGCATTTGGCAACTGGGGTTTTCAATGCTAAAAAGTGTACAGCTGTGCATCTGGAGGCAAAAAACCCAGGGAACAAATACTGGCTAGGTAGTGTGCAGGCAACCAGGTCAGAGGAGGAAAAGGACCTGAGTGTAATAATTATCAAGAGTGACTTGAAACACTAAGCACAATGCAGGGAAGCTGCAGCCAAAGCAAATTGGATGCTGGGCTGCATAGCCAGGGGAATCATCAGCAGGAAGGCGAAGGTCATTTTGCTGCTTTATAGGTCTCTCGTGAGACCACACCTAGAGTACAGTGTGCAGCATTGGTACCCTTATCTTAAGAAATAGATCAACTTGCTGGAAACGGTCCAGAGACCAAGATGATCCAGGGCCAGCAAGGCAACACCTAGAAGGAGAGGTTCAGGGGGCTCAACATGTACTCACTTGAGGATAGAAGGAAGAAAGATAACCTGATTGAGATCTTTAAGTACCTTAAAGGTATAAACAGCGTGAGCACTGAGGGCCTCTTCAACCTTAATGGAAACAAGACAGCTAGGGTTAACAGCCTAAAACTGGTGGGCGGAAGGTTCAGAAGAGAGAGATGAGGGCAGGAGGCACTTTTTCATTGAGAGGGTGGTGACTAAGTGTAATGAGTTGCCGGAGGAGGTGGTAGTCCTAAAAATGGTTGACAGGTTGGGACTGGGTGAGGGGGAAAGTTGCAGGTAGGAGGGGAAGGGGTATTGACAGGGGTCAATGGGGAGGCAGTTCCCTCTGGGCAGTGGGAGCATACCTGTCAACCTTTTATTACTGAAATGAGGGACATGCACATTTTTGGACACTCAAAATGAGGGACACAGACCATCAGAATGAGGAACACATCCTCAAACATGGAGATACAAGCTCAGAACACTGTGAAAACCATAGTGTTTACTTGTACAAAGTTTATTTTGGAGTTAGTATTTTAGAATATTAAGAGTTTCTGCTTTAAAATCTGAATTTACAGCATATTCTCTGTGTGGGCAGCACCTTTTCCATGAGGGACAGAGCAATTTTAAGGAGCAAAATGAGGGATGTCCCTCGTAATTAGGGACACCTGAAAGTCCCTGTCTAGCCTGCCAGATGTGCTCCCACTCCATAGCAGTGGGAGCTACACATTCGAGCAGGCTAGACAGGGCTTAAGGACTTTATCTGCTGTCACATTCGTATGTTCGTACGTTTAATAATAGTGTGACAGAAATGCCAATATTTAGGGAAGTCAGAGCGAGCGAGGTTGGTAAAATACAAACGCTCCCTTGGACGAGCAGCGGCGAGTGACGTTTGGTAACCGCAGACGTTCCCTGGCCATAGCAGGCTCTGCGCGCCCCCTAGTGGTTATTTCTGTCCCTGCTGGATTCGCAGGTTATTTTTGCTGAGCTGGTGGTGGAAAGTCCCTGGTGCAGCCACATAGTAGAGCGACCAGGCAGGTCACGCAGAGACAAGAAAGAGCTAGGTAGACGGACATCAAGTAAGCGGTGAGAGAGGTAAGTACAAAGGCAAGCTGCGTGTGTTTCCGCTGAGGGGGCTGCTTGGTCTCTACCCTTCCAGTTCAGCTCTTGTTTATTAGCATTGAAACCCCTCCCGGAGGTTAGTACGGGGATGAGGAGGGCTGATGCGAGGCCAGAAGAGCTACGAGTTACGGTACTTTGCAGCTCTGAGTTTTTTTTCCCTGCAGTCTACTTTCTGAAAGTTAAAAACATTAATAGATGACATTGAGACATTAATGATTGACATTGAGTTCATTTCAAACACGTAATTTATGTTTGTAGTTATATATTTTGTGTGTTGTTGCAATATCGTGCGTATACTCCATGTAGCATAGACTGATGCAAAACTTATTCATTTCTGAAATGGTGGCATTTTGTGATGACTGAGCCTGAGGGGTAGCTAAGAGCAAATGGAAGATAAGACGGTTGGGGAGGGTTTTAATTTTTCACTCATAATTTTCATGCCCACAGGTAATTAAGCAATATACGAGAGGGTGTTGGTGATGCCAGGATGTACCCACATGCCCTGGGGTGTTGTTAGGGGTCACGGCGTGGCCGGTGACCGCTGCTTGCAGGGTGGTAATCCTGTCTCAACACCCAGATGGATATTACTAGTATACAATGTTGGAATTGTATGTTTAGTAATTTTTTGGGGGAGGTTAGTGATTTTTAATTTTTACTTCTTTTATTTTCAATAGAATAGTGAAAGTGTTTGTATGGCACAGAAAATAGTGCATTGCGTTGCTGCTTGTATGATGGACAGGGCCGCAGTAATGGGGGGGAAGTGGGGACGTTGTCCGGGGCCCCGAGCTCAGGAGGGGCCTACCTGAGGAGCTGGCATTACCCCTGGCATTAGCTGGTTTGGGAAACAGGGTCCCATTTCTATTGACTTGTCCAGGGCCCCAAAATTCATAGCTGCAGCCCTGATGATGGGATAGTGCGGTGTCACTTTGAGCAGGATAAGTCTGGTCCCATGATGAGAATGGCACCGAGAGTGGAAGACGTGCGTGCTGACTTTCGTTGTGGAGTTCCTGAGTGCTGTTTTCGAGTGTGCTGAGCATTTGTTGTAGCTCTGTTTTCTTAGTTAATTGAAAGGAGCTATACATTTTTTCCTGTGCTTTGTTTTTGGTATTGAAACGGAGAAAGCGAGTAGTGTATTTTTTGCGATTTTAGATGTGGTTTGTTTTGAGTCTCAGACTGCTGGAGCAGGTAAGGTCAAAGGGTAACGGGAATTTCAGCTGTGGGAGACGACGTCAGTATTAGGTCTCTGGGGCAGTGCTGTAATGGAGGGTGAAGATGTTAGGAGACAGATCTGAGAGGACAGCCGTTTTAGCCCGGAAAAGGTTTCTGAAGAAGGGTTCTATCAAGGGAAGTGTCTCGGGCAAAAACTGTTTACAAAAAAAAAAAAAAAAAAAAAGTGTTGTGGTTTGAAGGCCTTACTGCTTATGATGGGAATGGAAGCAGAGCAGCAGTCATGAGAGAGCCGTTTAGCGGTGATTCATGAGTTTAGCAGTTGTGGATTTCTGTTGCTTGGAGTGATTTCGGATGGGGTTACTGATTCGGCTGGCTGGCAACTGGCACCTCTTCCCATGGGGTGATGCTAGGATTTACAGCGGGAGAGGAGTACGAGTCAGCCAATCAGGATACAGTATTTACGTTCTATTTTCATGCCCATTGTATAATATTGTTTAACTCTGCCTAATGTGAAAAGGAAGTTTTCTTTTCGTGCTGAGCTAGTGAGTATACTGGTAGTTTTCTCTGTGTGAGTTTTCTTTGTGTGAGTGTGTGCTATCGCTAGTCACAGTTACCAATGGCTTTGTGAAATTCGAAGTGGCTAAGAATTCTGAGTTGTTTTAGCCACGGTTTGGCAGGCACAGGAGTACAATGCCCTCTGTAAAATGTAACACTTGAATAGGAGCTTACTGATTGCTAGAATGTTGCAGGTGTGGCCAAAAATATTTATGCTGTCATAGGTAATTCCATAATCTTTCCAGCGTTTTTCCAGCAGGCGTGGTATGATACAGTATGTTTATGTGTGCCTTGAGAGGGATGTTGGTGAAAAGCGGACCCCTGGACTGGACCAGGTTGGTAAAAGCCAGATTGGCCAGACCGGGCTCAAGTTGCATGAATATGACTGGCCTGGCTTTTGCCAGTCTGGTCTAGTCTGGGTGTGGTGGTCCAGTTTTCACCCATACCCATTTTAGTGCTTTTGAAAGGGGAACAACAGGTTTGAGCCAGCCCCCTCAATTTGTGCCATACACAGACAGGATCGCAAGCCTTCTCTGCACTGTCAGTTGCAGAGTTTTGTGGCCCCTCCTCCCTAAGAACTCCTAAGCACTGGCAGGGTGAGGGAGAACCGCACTGCTGCAGTAACCTACTGAGGTGCCGTCCAGGGACAGAGTTTGGTCAAGGACCAGTACACTGAGCGGCAGCACTGAGGAAATGGACTAGGGATTGAGTGTTCCCATTGGAAGTCCGTGACTCCAGGGCTGGGAAGCAGGGGAGGCCACTGGACCACCAGAAGGAACTGAAGGACAAAATGAACAATTTTAGAATCAGAAGAAGGCCTTGAGGGAAAGGTTGGGTTTGTGTGGGAAACGTTTTGGTGATTGCATAGGGTCCGTGGAGCTCTGGATGTGGCGTAGCCCCATGTGTCTGGTGCTGTGCCATGACGCATCCATCAGTGGTGCAGTCTGGTATGCTAGCAGGTGCAATTAAGCAATAATGACCGAAGAGCCGATCATTTCTTAGAGATTAACGACCGACTGGGGAAAGGGTGTCGAGGGCCCCAGCGGTCGTTAATCTCTTGAAATTAACGGCTCTTTAGTCGTATTGCGATTATAAATCTAATCGTAATAATGACCTGAGATTTTTTATGTTCTGCTTCCTGTGCCGAGCAGAAAACAGCTTCTGTAGCAGGAAGCTGTCAGTATGCCACCGCCGGTTACTTCTTAGATATTTCAGACCGGCGCAGCACCAATCACAGACGGAGATACCGTCATGAATAATTAATTGGACTTATAAACCCTAGTAGTGCCTTCTAGCATATGGCACCCACATTTGTATTGCACCTGGGCCACACGGGTGACTCCTGCCCACCAGTGACTTGGGCAGAGTTGTGTGTGTGACAGTTTTGGCTGCACTGGCAGGCACAATAACCAGCCTATTTGCACCCAGAATTGTGCTGCTATCACTGTGATGGTTCATCAGGCCTTATTCACTACAATAAGAGCAGTGAAAGTATTATATGTACATAAATGTAAACTTATATGTGGTATATCCATCCCATATTTTATGTATTGTACCACGACACTACTCGTATCCCTTTATCTTGTTCATTGCATCAGTACTCCAGTGTGCTTGTTACTGTACTGTCCTGTGTCTTGACTGAAAAAGACTATTTATTGTCTAACGTGCTTACCCATTATCCAAAACCAAATAATATTAAAAAATGTATACAAAGGATTTACATTTGTAGACATAGTTACCGAGAGAAACAGATTTATCACACTCCATGTATGGCCAGCCCTGTTGCATAAATGTATATATGGAGACTCAATGATGGCAAAGAGTGGTATACAAGGAAATACAGTAATACCATTGAGGGTCAAACACGCCATAAAGCCATGAGCCTGAAGGGCGAGTGGCCTTTATGAGCTTATTCGACCCCGAGATGGTATTATTTCATGAGAATGACGAACTTTGACGTATTTTATTTTTTGTGTTGTGTTAAGTTGGACACTTTTTGCTGTGTCCTATGCTTTACCATGGTGTGTGTGTGTGTGTGTGTGGTGTAGGTGGCTGTTACATGTGTTATTAAGGGGCTTCTTATATGTGTTAAGTGGCTCATTACTTCTGTTATTAAGGGGCTTCTTACATGTGTTATTGGTGTGGTTTGTAGTGTGTTGGATAATATAACACATTACTGTAGTGGTACTATATATATAAAGAATATGCAGGGGGAACCTGTGTAATATGTGCTTATGTACATGATTACTGTTTGACCTTGGGTAACCTCATGAGTGGCATCAGCCACGAGTGAGGTGTCCAAAGGAAAACAGCATGAGTGTGCATAAATCTTGTATTACACAAGGCTCCCCCTGCATGTTTCATTTATGCAGTAGGGCTGGACCTTGTGTATAGGCTTTTTATTTATTTAATTTTGCAAAAATAAAGTTCATGGGTTTATTTTGTGAAAACAAGCTGCTCTGCTTCTTGTGAGCGCCACTGCCATGGAGACGGCATCATGAGACTGCATTTAAGCTGCAGCGTCACCGCTGACTGGTGGTTTTGGAGGCTGAGCTGAAAATTCTTGGCCAGTATGGCGGCTGAGTTTAGAAGTCGGGAAGCTGGAGACTCATTCTGTGCGTGAGTCCGAGGGAAAAGGTGTGCTCATTGTTGTTTTGTGCTGCAGTTGTTTTTAAAAGGATCATCCGCATCCCTTTGGTTCCAGAAGAGCAGCGGAGTTTTTGAGAGTAAGCACAGGGTGATAACTATACAGCAGGTGGCAGCATCTGACGAGGACGAGGGAGTGCATTGTGCGAGTGCGACTGCAGTGTAAGAAAAGGGACCTAAAATGAGGTTTCACAAAGAAGTGATGTTTTGCTCTGTCTTATGTCTTCTCAAGGGAGGAATTGAAGAGAATGGATCTGAGTGGAAGAGGGAGATTGATTTAGTAGCAGGGGCTGTAGCAGCAGTGGGGGGGGAGAAAAGATTTTCAAATAGGTTACAAAGCTTATTTGTTTAACAGCGAAAAGAAGTAGTGTATGATTTTGTAACACTTTTTATAGCAGTGTTTCTGAATATTATATTGCTATATGAAAATGCCAGCAAATACAGGCCAAGTTGTCTATTGCGTCTGCACGATTGTGCAGTACACAGTTTAAACTGCTGCTGCCCCCCCCACCCCTTGCCTGTCTATTGTCCTCCCTACCCCTTGCTGCTTTCCCTTCCCTACTCAATTTCCCACAAAGTACTTTGCCCTTGACCTTATCCCACCTTCTTTTGAAGCTCTCCATTGTTTTTAGAGCTGTCACTTCTTCAGGCAATGTTCCATCCAGCTACTAATCTCTCTGTGAAGTAATGCCTCCTCATTTCTCTCTTGAACCTACCCCACTCCAACTTCAGACTGTGCCCCCTAGTAATCCCTTCTCCCTTTAATCGAAACATGCTCTCTGTGCTAACCTTGTTTATGCTCTTTATGTACTTGAAGGTTTCAATCATATCACCCCTTTCAGCTCTCTCCTCCAGTGATTACATGTTGAGCTCCTGCAGCCTCTCCTCATAAGGTTTCTCCTCCATTCCTGTAATCATCTTTGTCGCCCTCCACTGGACCCGCGATCATCTTTGTCGCCCTCCACTGGACCCCCTTCAATAGCCTGATGTCCTTCTTTAGGTAGGGGTTCCAGAACTGCACACAGTACTCCAAGTGCGGCCTCACCAGTGATCTGTACAGTGGCAGGGTGACTTCCTCCCTCCTAGAGATGATTCCTCTAGCAATGCACCCCAGCATTCTATAGGGTTTTGCCACTGCTTTCCTACATTGAGATGAGTGGTTTATATTCATTGTGACCATTACCCCCCAAATACTTTTCCTCCTCAGAGACTGATAACTGTGCCCCTCCCAATTGGTAACTGTGTCCTGGATTCCTGGCTCCAAAGTGCATGACCTTGCACTTCTTAGCATTGAAACCTAGCTGCCAAGTGTCTGACCACTGCCCAAGCCTTACCAAATCTTCCGGGAGATCTTTTCCTTCCTCTACACCATCTACCACCGCGTCTATCTTGGTGTCGTCAGCAAATAGGCCCGATCTTGCTGTTAACCCCACCCACTATATCGGCTATGAAGATGTTAAACAGCACTGGCCGTAGCACTGATCCCTGTGGGACCCCATTGGTGACTGCTGTGGGAATTGGGTCCCCCAACAACCACCCTCTGATGTCTGTCCCTTAACCAATTACCAACCCTCTTCACGAGTTTCCTCTCCTGCTCCCAGGTTCCTGAATTTACTAGCTAATCTGCCATGAGGTACCAAGTCAAAGGCCTTGCTGAAGTCCAAATAGAGGACATTAACTGCCCGACCTCTATAGAGTTCTTTTTTCACCCAGTCAAAAAAGTGAACCAGGTTTGTTTGATATGATCTTCCGGAGACGAGCCCATGCTGTCTGTCATCCATAAGACTGTTCGCCTCCAGGAAGGTCACCAACCTTTCCTTTAAGATAGTCTCTGTGGGCTTACCCACAGTGGATGTAAGACTGACTGGTCTATAATTTCCTGGCTCGTCCTTGGGGCCACTCTTTTGCAGGGGTACCACATGTGCTGCCTTCCAGTCCTGAGGTATGCACCCAGTCTGCAGGGATGTATTGAACAAGTTTGCTAGTGGTGCTGCCAAGACCTCAGCCAGCTCCCTCTGGACTCTAGGGTAGAAACATAGACTTTGACGGCAGATAAGGACCACTTGGCCCACCCAGTCTGCCCATTTCCCTACCTATTGGATAAGCTGCAGATTCTAGTTAACCAACAGCCTACTTCCTGCAACCCCCCACTATAATTGCCTTATGTCTGTCCCATGCATGTTTGAATTCCCCCACTGTTTTAGACCCCACAACCTCTCCAGGAAGGCGGTTCCATCGTCCACCACTCTCTCTCCGTGAAAAGAATTTCCTCACATTACCCCTGAGCCGTCCCCCCTCTAACTTTAACTTGTGCCCCCTTGTTCTTACACATCTCTCTTTCTGAAAGATGCTACCCTCCTGGACTTTGTTGACTCCCTTGAGGTACTTAAAAGTTTATATCATGTCCCCCCATCCCTCCTTTCATCAAGGGTATACATATTAAGCTGTCTCAGTCTCTCCATGTGGTTTCTGATGTAGACCCTGCACCATTTTAGTTGCCCTCCTCTGGACTGCTTCCATCCTGTCTATGTCCTTGCATAGATGAGGTCTCCAAAACTGCACGCAGTACTCCAGATGGGGTCTCACCAACTGTCTGTACACAGGGATAACCACTTCCCTTTTTCTACTTGTGATGCCCTCCCTATGCATCCCAGTATCCCCCTGGCTCTCGTTACTGACTTCTCAAATTGCTTACCCACCTTTAGGTCATCTGATATGACTACACCCAGATCCCTTTCCATTATTGTTGTGGTTAGTACCTCCCCTGCTATTGTGTACTCTTCTCCTGGATTTTTATTTCCCAGGTGCATTACTTTGCACTTCTTTGCATTGAATCTAAGTTGCCATATGTCTGACCATTCCTCCAACCTTGCCAAGTCCCTTCTCATCCTTTCTACCCCCTCTTGTGTATCAACTCTGTTACAGATCTTTGTGTCATCTGCAAAGAGGCATACCTTTCCTTCCAGACCCTCTGCAATGTCACCTATAAAGATGTTAAAGAGGACTGGACCCAGTACTGAGCCCTGAGGTACTCCACTAGTAACCCCCCTTTCTTCAGAATGTGTTCCATTCACTATTACCTTCTGTGTCCTGTTGTGCAGCCAGTTTGCTACCCAGGCTACCACCCTGGGACCCACTCCCAGGCTGGCTAACTTGATTATTAATCTTTTGTGCAGGACTGTGTCAAATGCCTTGCTAAAGTCTAGGTAGGCCATATCCACAGCCCCTCCCTGGTCTATTACTTTGGTCACCCAGTCAAAGAAATCGATTAGATTCGTCTGACATGACCTTCCTGCTGTGAATCCATACTGCTTTGGGTCCTGTGCCCCGCTGGCCTCTAGGTACTGAACAATTCTTTCTTTCAGAAGTGATTCCATCATTTTCCCCACCACTGAGGTCAAACTAACAGGTCTGTAGTTTCCTGTTTCTGCCTTGCTCCCACTTCTGTGAAGGGGAATCACATCTGCCCTCCTCCAGTCCTCAGGTACCACCCCATCTTCCCATGATTTGTTAAAAAGTGTGGTTAGTGGTGTCACTAGGTCCTCCCTTAGCTCTTTTAGGATTCTAGGGTGAATCCCGTCAGGCCCCATTGCTTTGTCCACCTTGAGTTTTAGGAGTTCTTTCAGGACTCTTTCTTCTGTAAATGGACTGGCGTCAACCCCACTACCCAGAGTGCTTCTACTGTTTGGTTTAGGTAACTCCTCCTCCTCCTCTTCTTTTGTGAATACTGAGCAAAAGTATTCATTCAGTATATCTGCTTTTTCACTGTGGTATCCTATCCGGCCCTGGTGCTTTGTCCATCTTCAGTGCCTTAAGCCCCTACAGCACTGTGTTCACAGGAATCTTGCCATCTGTTATACTTTCTTCCCTCTCACCTGATTTGCCTTGCCTCTGTGGGATCGATCCGTTCCTCTTCCTGGTAAATACTGAACAGAAGTACTCGTTGAGTGCATCTGCCGTTTCAGCCCCCTTCTCTACCCACGCCTCCATCTTTCTTGAGCCTGGTAATTTGCTCCTTGCAGCTCCTCTTCTCCCTTATGTACTTAAAGACGGCCTTGTCACCCTCCTTTATCCCTTGGGCAAGCCTTATCTCCCCTTAAAGCCTTGGCCATTCTCACAGCCCTGCTCACCTCCCTGTTGTTCCTTACGTACTCCTTCCTGTTGGACCCCTTCCATCTTCTGAAGGCTGTCCTTTTCTCCCTCGCTCTTTTCTGCACTCCCTTGGCCCACCAATCAGGCTTTTTGGTCCCTGCCTTCTTACTGCGGTTCCTTGTACAGGCATTTGTGGCCTTGACCTGCCTTCAGGATGTCCAATTTCTGGACAGTATCCATGTCTGGGCTGATGGTAGCCAAATAACCCCCCTAAGGATGTCAGCCATCCTACCGAAGTCAGTCCTTTTGAAGTCCACTATCCTGGTTCTTGTACATGGCCCCTCCCTTCTCAGATCCAGGGAGAACCATGCTGTACGGTGGTTGCTGCCTGTCAGAGGGTCCTCAGTCCCTACTTCCTGTATGTGGTCTCTGCCTGTCAGTGCAAGATCCAAGATGTTCCCCCTCCTTTGTCGGCTCTTCCACCCTTTGAGACAGGAATACATCCTAGAAGGAATCCAGAATGACATGTTCCCTAGTGCTTGAGGTAGCCGTGTTTCTCCAATCTACCCAGGGCTTCAGATAATTTTATTTTGGTGGAAGTCAAATACTTCCATGGGTTGAAATTTGGGAAGTCATTTCAGTTTTACTGGAGTCAAAATACTTCCAGCTGTCAACTTTTGGAAGTCAGAATAATTCCAGTCAACAAATTTTTAGAAGTAGAAATACTCTGTCGCATAGTTTTTGAAGTCAGAAGTCTTCTGAATACCTCATTGTAACCTCATCCACGGCACATCCACAGAAATACATTTCTGAATGAGTCTAGGAAAGGAAAATGTGCATAGTAAATCAGTTACTCTGTTTATGCCTCCTCGTTCTTTGGCCCTAGACCTCCTTCCAGCGTGACGCTAGGCTCTGGCTTTCTCCCGGTCTGCCGAGGTCCTCCAACGAGACATCTGTCCCGGGAGTGGTCTCTACCCCTCACTCTGACCTGACCAATCCCCTGCCTCTGAGTCCCCAGAGGTGGGACTGCCACTCCTCTGGCGCTTTATCTACAATCTAGCCAGTGGGGGGTGAGAGCCAGAGGCTGGTTCGAAGGGCCCGGTGTTGAGCGTGGTTGCTGTGGGTCCCACCTTCGCCTGTCTGGGTGCCAGGGTTTTTCCGCCTTTCGTTCCCGAGGTGCAGGCGTGCAGTGGAGCCCAGTGTGTGGCGGGTGCACTCCTGCACCCACAGTGTCCAGCCACACCTCTCCCCACCTACGTGTCTCCTTGGCTGCAGAGCCCCCAATCTCCACTGGGAGCCACTAAACCCTCGGAGTCCACAACCCACCCTCTCTAGGAGAGGAGAGCAGTGCTCCCGGACGCTCGATCTTCTCCTGCACTGACTGACCCCCGACGACTTGTATCCGCTCCTGAACACGAGTTGCTGGTGTGGAGCGAGGTAAGGTGGATGCCTGATCCCTCTGCGCCACCGGGCTGGCCACAGTACGTTTATTTCATGAATTGTTCTTGCAGTTCTAAGTAATTTCCATTCATCTTATGTTAAGTTGCTTGTAGTCAGATGCCTACTACTTTTAAAATCTGGTGATCATACACTATCACTAACACACACATCATCTCTTTATTAAAGGGACACTGTCAACCTGTTTTGCATCATATTATTTCTGGTTAAAAATCCACATTTTATGATTGCTTACCTCTTCTAAAATTCACTAATGTTGCTGTTTGTTTTGTCTGTCTCCTTGTTTAGTAGAACTGAAATGCATGATGATGTATATTTATAAACAACTTTGTTTTGTTTCCAGTCCCGAATCTGTTATTGAATACTTCCTAAACATTAGATGCACCTCCAGACAGTGCAGTCGCTCATGAGGCAGTAGCCACCTAAACTCCCAATGCGTTATAAGTGGCTAGACTGTGTTGGGGGTGTTCCTAAGTCCAGGAAAAATGCAGTGGGAGTTGAACAAGGAATGTAAACAAACCTGTTTTTGTGTGGTAACACCAGTATGGTGGGCAATCCGTTTTTCACTTTTTAAAAGAAAAAAATCAGAATCAAACTACCAGCTACATCAGCAATCTTTGCAGAATGTTAGCAATCATAAAATGTGTGGGTTTTTTTTTTTTTTTTAAGAAGGGACAGTTTGAGGCCTAAGGGTGTTGACAGTGTCCCTTTAAAGCAGACATATCTTTTGATATCAGATCTCATTTGCTGTATTATTATAGGTTGATGATGGCAAGCGAGATACAATGCATGAATGCAATTATGCAACCAACACATCAAGTCAAACAAATTCAGTTTTGTTTTTGTTCGTTCCTCATGCTTAATTAACAGCATGTTATGGAGTATCAACACCCACTTAAATGGGAAATTCACCACAAAAGGACATTTTACCACCAGTTTAAGGCACCAGTGTAGTCAGGTACCCATGCCTGGCACCCTCACCACCGAATGCCATGGGCAGCTCCTGCGACATGCCTGTCTCCACCAACGTGGTCAGTTCCCCACACATATGCCTGGTCCCTTCCACTGCCAACATAGCCAGTCCCCGACACATAGACCTGGCTTCTCCAACAATAGCCACCACCCCTCACCAAGACATACACAGACTGCTCCCCAAACCCACACACATTCCTCTCCACCCTCATTCCTCACAGCCAACTCACCTAAACAGTCAGGTCCTTTGCACAACACACACACACACACACACACACACATATACATTCCCCCATACCCTCTGTAATACAGCACAGTATGTGGAGCTGCTTAAGATCACAAGGGCCCCTGGACACAGCAGCCTTCTTGCAGCCTTTCAACCTGTTGCCCCCCACCCCACACACACACAATATATAAACATATTTCCCAAAGTGCAGCCAAGTATGGCATGCTTTGGTAATATATTTTGTAAGCTAAAAATAAGCTTTCACCAGCAGTTTAAGGCACCAACATGATCAGGTCCCCATGTCTGGCACCCTCCCCCCGAATGCCAAGGCCATGTTCTGTGACATGCCTGCCTCTACCTACATGGTCAGCTCCCCACACATATGCCTGGTCCCTTCCACTGCCAACATAGCCAGTCCCCCACACATAGACCTGGCTTCTCCTACAATAGCCACCATCCCCCACCCAAGATACACACAGCCTGCTCCCCAAACCCACACACAGACCGCTCCACCCTACCAACATACATACATATATACACACACACACACTCACACTCTCTCTCTTTCTCTCTCTCTCTGAAAGAATATGGCTAATGAGTCCTCGTTCCCCAGTGAGTCCCCCTCCATCAAAGTATCCCGCTCCCCCAAAATGATCACAGCCAGCTCCCTCAGCCACTGTTGCAACATAAACAGCCCTGAACAACAATACGGCCAGTCTATGCCCCCCCAGCTGCCCCACACCCAAGTGAACACAGCTCTAGCACCAACACTGCCAAACCCACCCCACCCAAATAAACACAGCCAACCCAGGAACCAACACTACCAGTGCAGCACCTCCAACAAATCCAAGTGAACACTGATGGGCCCAGCACCTACACGGCCAGTCACCCCACCCAAGCAAATAACCCACTCCGTACCAACACTGCCAACCGCCTTGCACTACCCAAGTGAACACTGATAGACCCAGCACCTACACGGCCAGGCACCCCACACAAGCAAATAACCCACTTCGGACCAACACTGCCAACCCCCTTGCACTACCCAAGTGAACGCTGATGCCCTTGGCACCAACACATCCAGTCCCCCCCCCCAGCAAACAAAGCCAGCCTCAGCACCAGCGTGCAAGCCCCTACCCCACCCAAGCAAACCTGCCCTGCTGTCGTACCCACAGCCCCATCACAGACCATCCCTAGATTGGGAGGAAGCAGGTAAGTTGTTTTTTTTGTTTTTTTTTTCCATTCTTTGGTAACCAGGTAAGGCATGCTAGGCACAAGTGCTGTTTTCAGGGGTGAGCTGGGAGCACTGGGGAGATTATGTGCCTTGCTCAGAGTTGCACAGTATGCAAGTGGAGATTGTTGGAATCAAACCCAGGTCTGCTGGATGTACCAGGTTCATCCACAGGCCAGCTTGTTACTCTAACCTCCAGGCTATACAGTGCTTGGCCAGCCCAGTTATACAACTGCTGCTCCCCTCTCTTATCCATGCCAGATATAGGCAGCTCTTGTCAACGGGCTTCTCGTTAGTCAAGATCGTATCGTAGTGTTGAACTGTTTGAACACTCTGCCAAGTTTGAATGTCAGAATGCAGTCTGCTCCAGGTGCCAAGAGTCGGGACCTCCTGTGGAGCACAGTCCTTCTCCAGCTCCATCCCTTCCCCGTGGAACTCGCTCCCTTCCTGTATCCAGTCCTCTGCTTCCCTGAGAGGCTTCAAAAAAGGAACTCAAGTCCCGCTTCCTGAGTTTGAGCCAATGTTCCTGTTACAAATGATAAGGTATCGAGCCTGCTGACATGAACCTGTTTGTACTTAAATCGCAGTGTGTTACTTAAATAACAATGTATAGCCTGTCTCTTGACTCCCTGTTACTGTTGATTGTTAGCTCTGTGTTACAGCTGACTAATAATTTGATTTATCCCTCTGTATGGCCTGTCTCACGTGCTCTGTGACATGTATAATGTACATTTGTAATGCTTTATATTACCTGTAATTAACTCTCTGCCCCCGAAAAAGGGACCCTTGGTCTCAGTGGGCCTACCCCGGTTACCAAAATTAAATAAATAAAAGTTTGGATATAATGGAAATGGCCCAAACAGTTTATAAAGTGGGTAATTTATTAAAGTTACTAAGTCCTGTAATGAATTTGAATTTTATGTGACACCTCAGTTAACAGGATCTGCAGAAGTCGGCTCAAGTTTGAAATTATCCAGCGGGCACAAAAAAACAGACAGAATCCTGCATTTTGATTGGCTGGCTGGCACCTTTTCAGCGTTGTAAATCCTCCAGAGTACCCACTGTAAAAGGTGCCAGCCACCACTCAGCTGCATCAGGAACTCCCTGGCAAATCCCTCCGTTCCTCGCCAACACACCACTGCCAAGCATACAGACGTACGGTAAGATTACCTAGTCGTTAACCCGACATCCCATACTCCGTCACTACCCTCAAAACTTCACAAAAAGTGCTGCACCATTCCAAAAAAGCAACACCTCTGAAAGGAAAAAATCCAGTTCATTCTCTCGACAAACAAATGAGCTGAAAAAAAATCATAGCGGTGGCAAACAGCGATCCTCCGGCACATGCGCAGAACTCGGTAAAAAATCCAACAGTGAATCGCGGTAAAAAAAAAACAAAAGCGAGCAGCAACTTTGAAAGGCGAATGGGCGTTGTAAATATTTTTTTTTTTTTCGCAGAAAGCGAACAGAGCTGTATAATCTGATATACCTCCAGGAGTAGAGTATTGAGGATTTACTACTGGTGTGGTTAAGTCCCTTGGCTGCGCCTCGTGACCGAACCACACCAGCCGTGGTAAATCCTCCAGTATACCCACACCCAGGAGGGGTATATTGCTTTAGTAACCTACTATTGCAGTTTATTAGGGGATTTAAACCTATTCAAAGGGTGCGCTATGTCTTATGTTTGATGTTGTATCTCCCCTGCTCTTGGCAGTAATAGCCTATCTTGGTATATATCTTGGCTAAAATACCAGGTGTTGATAACCCCCACATGTTGTAACATGATCAGAAGTATGACTAACACTAACTGTAATAATGATGTGTACAATATGCCTATGTACATGTCTGCTGAAATGACTTGTATCAATTGAAGTGAAAGTCAATAAATATAAGTTTGAAAAAACAGGCTTCTTGTTTCTGTTCTTTTGTAGAAATAAACTAATATACACACACTGGTCCACCAGCACAGAGCCATGTCAAGGCTAGCTGTAAATCCTTCAGGTGTCGGAGTTGGAGACTGCCACAGAACATAGATAAAACAAACTCCTCCATGCTGATGGTAATTAGCAGGGTTGTAAATACTTTAAGTTCAATTTAACCCCTTCACATCACACCTGAATTATATAGAAGTCAATGCAAATTGAGTGTCAAAAGTGTGTCTTTGTTAGGTGAGTGAGGGGTTACATTTAAAAAAAAAAAAAAAAAAAAAAATGTCCACAGTACCCCTTAACAGGGTTCTTATACAAGGACATCAGTTACTGCAAGCTGTCTATTTCTGGACATTCTGCACACATTTCTGTACGTAAAATACATCTAAAATCCACTTATCTGAAGCTCTGAATCCACCCTTGGTAGATTGAAATCACCGACCACCACAGTACCACCCCTGCTACATTGTTTCCATATCTGATCCACCAGTTCACTGTCAGTGTCCTCGGACTGTGAGGGTGGTCTGTACATAACCCCAATCTGACCTTTTTGCCTTTATTGTTCTGCAGTTGAACCCATAGGGTTTCTGCCTTACCCTCGTCATCCTCCTCTTTACTACCCACTGTTCCCTCCCTCATATATAAAGCAACCCCTCCTCCTTTTCCTTTTGACCTGTCCCTACGATACAGTTGTATCCTGATGTCCCAGTCATGGTGCTGGTTTGCCCATGTCTCGGTGGTGGCGGCTATATCCACCTCCTCTTCTGCTAATAATGCTTGGAGTGCAGGTATTTTGTTCCCTAAGCTCCTTACGTTTAGGGAAAGCACCCTCCAGTGGGAACCCTTGCTTAACCCATTATTCTCCTCCTTTCTACCTGCTCTGCTGCTTTTTGAATGCCCCATCTTCCCCTTTCCGCTAACTATGGGGGGAGGCACATGGCCTCCCTCTCCTTGTGGCTCTCTCTGTTGCCCAAGGCTAAGCCCCCCCTCCTTTTTTATCAGTTGAAATTATATTTGGATGCTATGAACTCACCCAGTTTCTGCTTCAGGATGCTGGAACCATCCTTGCTCAGGTGGAGCCTATCTGGGGAGAACAGCTTCTTGTTATCCCATGTTGCCCTTCAACCCCCTCACCAGCCCAAACCCCCTAGTTCCACACCATTCCTTCAGCCAAACATTAAATTCCGCGACCCTTTATTTCCTGGCCATCCTTGCCCTGGGTACTGATAGGACCTCTGAGAAGGCAACTGTTTGCCCCTCAGCGCTGTATACTGTACCCAATTCCCTGAATCGCTCCTGTACTTCTTCCACTCTGTTACCCTCCAGATCATTGGTGCCTAGGTGTACCATTATGTGGGGCTTCACCCCGTCTCCTTACACATGTAGCTATAAGTTGTCCCACTCTTCCTGCTGTCATACCTGGCATGTATTGCACCCAGATAGAACTCTTCCTGGCTCCTTACCTCCCCAATCAGACCAGAGTGACAGTTTCGTAGCTTTGACGCCATTTCTTCAGGCCTACAGACAGTGTTGAAATCAATCTTATCTAAAATGTTCTGATTATTGGTAAAAAGTTCTAAACCTTCTGTAATCCATCCAAAGTACTATTTAATTTATATTATAACATGGGCTTTTAAAAACAAAACTAAATGATTGGTTAAACAAGGACACCTGACTATACATTAATCCCCAGTATATGAACGCTGAGTGTTAGCAGTCTACTCAGAAAATCCATACTCATAGAGCATGTCGTGGTCTTCTTTCTATGGAGCGTCATACTGTTTTGGAGTATGGATTAATGTGTGGAGAGCAGTAGTTCTGATTCTTATTTGCCGCAATCATTGCAGTTTGAAACAGTATGGTCTTTCCCACCCACCCAGTGAAATACTGTTGTATCATCGCAACTCCGTAACGAGTGCAGAGGTGTGATTTTATTCATCGTTTTGACAAAAAGTAAATATCTGTCTGTGATTTCAGCTCAGAACTTAATGCTGTTGTTCTATAATAGAGAATTCTTTAAGTAATATCTTTGCGTTAATGTTACACTTCAAGATATTGTTCATATGTGTGTTTCTTAGAATACATATATGTATATATAATATATATATAAAATACATGATGGGCAGGAGTAGGATATGGAAAATATTCTCACTCCTGCAGAGTGAGCTGTGTATTCTCACGAGTGCCAAAGGCATGAGTGAAAATACACAGCTCATGAGGCAGGAGTGAGAATATTTTTCATATCCCATGATCTGCCCATCATGTGTGTGATTTATACCACAGGGGTGAGAGCTTTAGGAACATTTTTTTCTGATTCTGTGTGTTTCCTGCTCTGTGTGTGTGTGTGTGTGTGTGTGTGTGTGTGTGTGTGTGTGTGTTCTGAATGGACTGGGATTGAGAAACACGGCTGACAGTGTTTTGCAAAGCTACTTGAGTGAGTCAGAGGCTCACTGGGAAAGACAAATTGCTGCAGGTAGCACTGAGAAACAGTGCTTTGTAAAAGAGTTTCATTTAGAATTCAGGTTATTTTGAAGCTGAGATCAGCATAGTAATGGGCTAGGAAAGTCAGAAACACAATGGGACACAGGTGAGTCATTTGCAAAGCTAATTGAGTAAGTTGCAGCTTTAGTGGGAAAGAAATAAGAGAAAACTTAAGGAGGCAGTATAGCACAGTGATTTAAGGCTTTGAGCTGGAGACATGGGTTTGAATCCCACAGCCCCCACTTGCATACTGTGTGATCCTGAGTAAGCCACTTAACTTTCTTGTGCTCCCAGGTTGCACCTGTAAACAAGCTTTCAGCTTAGTGTGTCTCTCTCCTGGTAAAAGATAGTGTTTTCTGAAGCAGTTTCCTTTAGGCCCTGTCCACACTACACTGCTCAGACCCCATAACGGACAAACCGTTACAGCAGGGGCGGTACAGTGTCCACACTGCAGCGGTGACCTGTGAGACCTGTACTGCCAAATTACCTTGGGAACCAGGCGGCCGTGCAGCGCGCCCAATCCCACAGTGCAGCTCGTGCTGTACTCACAGGCCCTACAGGAGGACCATTACCGCCTATCCACACTATCTCGGTAATGTTACGGTAGGACCGTTTCCATAATCGTTGTTGAAACCACCTCATATGTGGTTTCAACAAAGGTTATGAAAATGCCTTCTGTAATGTTACAGGTGTAAACGCAAACCGTTGTGGTAACGGTTTGAGCACTCTGTAACGTTACAGAGGCGTAGTGTGGACAGGGCCTTAGAGTTCAAGCTGCAGTGCAGTTATTCTCACTCTGGTGACATCAGCAGAGTATAGATAAATTTCGTCTTCAGGATTTATTCTCACTGCAGAGGAAATAACACAGAATATCCTACTGAGAAAGCTCTCACCCCTGTTGCGTGTTTGTGTGTGTCTGTGTCTGTGTATATACATATAGATATATATGTAATATACGCTAGCTAATGTGTGCTAGTGTACACATGGGTTGTTTCTGTAATGTGCAAGTATCAATGAGAGAAAGACCGGCTACTGCGCTGTGGTTTACTGAGCGGCTGTTGGGCTGAGCTCCACGTGTAATGTAGGTAAAAAATATCTTGTGCCACACAGAATGGCAAATGTTTTAAAGGGACACTGTCAACCCCCTTAGGTCTCAGAGTGTCCCTAGTTTAAAAAAACAGATTTTATGATTGCCAACATTCTGTAAAGATTGTTGATGTGGCTGGTAGTTTGAATCTGACACTTATTTTCTTTAAAAAGTGAAAAACAGACTGCCCAACATACTGGTGTTATCACACCAAAACAGGTTTGTTATACATTCCTTGATCAACTCCAAATGCATCTTTCCTGGACTTGGGAACACCCACCAAACAGTCTGTCCCCTCATGATGCAGTGGGAGTTTAGGAGGCTACTGCCTTATGAGTGACTGCACTGTTTGGGTGTGTTTCTAATGCTCAGGAAGTGTGCAGTAGAAACAGATCTAGGATTGTATACAAAAACAAGGTTGTTTATAAATATACATTGCCGTGCATTTCAGTTCTACTAAGCAAGGAGACAGACAAAACAAACAGCAACATTAGTGAATTTTAGAGAGGGTAAGCAATCATAAAATGTGGGGTTTCAGCTAGAAATAATATGATGAAAAACAGGTTGACAGTGTCCCTTTGAGATGCCTCACAACTTTTGTATTATTGTGTTCACTGTTCCGAATAGAGAAAGTGTACTGCAACGTTATTAGCAATGTGCTTCTTTCACACATACATGACACTTGTCATGGAAGTGAAGAGCTGTGCATTGGGTATTAATCTGTAAATGTTTAAATAAAGAGTTACAGTTTGCAGGATGTTCAGATACGCAGTGCAGTTGTATCATCACGAATTGTTATACCACGGGCAGTATTTTTGGAGCGAATGGCACAGATGATATGTAACTTCGCAAACGTTAGCGGCTGTTCAGTTATTCATAACATACTTTGCATAAGTTAAAAAAAAAAAAAGTGTCTTATTATTCGGTTCAGCAGTATAATCACACAGATATTTGATACATAAATTGTGTGACTGAGTAAAGGGGCCTAATTAGAGCAAAAGCAATATTCATCAGGGTGCACTCTTTATGAGATGTATAGATACATTGTAATATCATGAGAAAAATAAAATTTTAAACTGTTTGGCAATACATGTAACATTCATTTCCAGCCCACGTTATGTAAGTAATAATACCCGACAGGGTGGGCGTTATTGGGATATAACGGACTGCCCAGGGGCGTAATGAGGCCAGACGCCACAGGCGGAGGGCCTTATAGCCCCTGGAAGGTCCATTATATCCCATAACGCCCACCCTGGAGGGTATTATTACACTTAGAAAATGGGCTGTAGTGGTCTTTTTTTTTTTTTTAATTTATATGATAATAAATATTTATATATTTAAACAAATGAACAAAAAAAAGGTCACTTTTATAGCAAAGTAATCCCTGTTCTGCAGGAATTACCACTGGAGGGCGCTGCATTTTTTTTTTTAAAGCTCTAATGATCTTGTTCTGTTGTTTACTATTTTCACCCCCACTCACAGAAATGAGAGCTCGTTATTTCAGCTCTTTGGAGTAGCAGTGTATTACAACGGGAATGCTGCTCGATGAAAGACAGATTATTTAAAAAAAATTTACATGACGGCCGAAAAAAGATGGCATAGTTTTGCGTTACTAGGGTGGTACTAGTATATGAGCTACTGACTGTCAGGCTAGCGGGCGAAGCAGCTGCCAGCGAAACGAATGAATATGAAGTACTGTTCAGCTTTCAGGTAACTGAGTAAGCGACGAATGTTTGAAATCACTGTTTGGAGAAAAAAAAAAAAAGAGTAAATCTGGGCAGCGACGGCTGCTATTACTTCCTGGTTTCACTTTCTCCGACGTGAAGGTAGCTAGCGGAGAAAAACTGTCGGCTGGTGAGTTTCAAAATTCAGGGTGCCCAAGGATAGTCTTAGTAATAGGGCACCCTGAATTGGGACTTGTTTTACACCGGGCGTTGTTAAGAAATAACAACCCCGGTGCCAGCGTCTGTCAGCCAATCAGAATGCTGCATTTACGATCTTTGCAGCGTACCCATTTTCTAAAAGAGCAATAACCCACTCCAGGGTGTGTGGTCACTGGGGATTAATCAACACCCTGGGTGATGTGAGGACACTCGGGCTTCGCCCTCATGCCTTGCAGTGCACCCAGGGTGTTGATTAATCTCCAGTAACCACACACCCTGGAGTGGGTTATTGCTTACATAGTTAATTATTGCACTGTCTGTTACTTCCTTACAATCTTTCATCTTTGCAAGCCTTGGAGATGGCAGCACTCTACCTGTTGCACCAAACTTGAAAGTATCTCAAGAGGGGTGATTAGCTCACAGCAAAAAAGTGAATAAAAAGTCTTTTCAAAGTATTACATTCTGGGACTTCCGGTGACGTAGCAGGCGGGAATGGCTGCCTAACTCCTCACACTGGTCACCAACGCTAAGATTAAAAGAGAATCCACCGTTTGCTGAAGGCATCCTTCGTCCCTAGACCTTGGTAAAGCTGTAAGCAAGGTCCCGTTATGGTTCGCACAAAGAAAAGGGGTTCTCAAGCGGCTAAAAATGCGTGCTGTTAAATTCACCGATGCAGACAACCGCCAGCCTCAGCCCGGCCTTCGCTGGCTTCAGTGCTCTCCGATCAGGAGCGGAAGACTCATGCTCAGATTCCGGATCAACGACGCGGCAGAGTCTAGAAAATTATTAAACTTCTGCACAAGATAGATGCTAAAGTATCTGATATTCAAAGGACTTCAAAAACTGGAATCAAGAACTGCAGCAGTGGAGCAACAAATGGAGGGCTACAGTCAGAACATATGGCTTTTGGTAGATCACTGGCCTTCTTGTATGGAAGGAGAAAGCACTTCGGCCAAAGCAGAAGATGCGGAGGCGCGTTCTAAGCGCAACAATATTCGGGTAGTGGGTATCCCTAAGGGGGCTGAGCAGGCTGACATAATTGCTTTCATGGATTGCTGGCTTAAAACAGAGTTACAGATTGATGAGGACACTCCCTTGGAGATCGAAAGGGCACACAGAGCCCTCGCCCCTAAACCTAAACAGGGTGCTCCCCCAAGAGCAATTATAATCACATTTCTAAGGTACCCCATGAAAGACAAGGTCCTGTGCTTGGCGTGGGGAAAAAAAGATTTGAATTTTGATGGAGGGAAAGTATTTGTGGATCAAGATCCCCCCCCCCCCTTGGCCCAACGTCGGAGAAAAGTGCTCGGAGTCGTGAAGCAGCTCAGAGAAAGAAGGGCTTCAGGGCCCAACTATGTTATCCGGCTAGACTATGGGTAGAGATGCCAGAGGGCAAAAAAATTTATGACTCACTACTTCCAGCCCGTGACTTTCTGATTTCAAACGATATTCAGGTCCCAGATATAAAAGAGGAGGTAGCTGAGAAGGAAATCGAGAAGCTTTTATGGACAACAGCGCCAGGTTCAAAGAGCAGCAATCGGCCTAACTTCAGAGCGGATTCAGTTTTACTCCTACACGCGGATCTAGCCAGATGGATCTCCAGAGGAAAGCACCCCTGAGTAGACTGTGCTAAAGGGAACTACCTATTATATCCCACTCTCTCGCCTTGTTTGGCCAGAGGAAGTACTGTCTAAAGAGCACACGAACTAAATACTTCAATGAAAAACCTCTAAAGCAGGGAGGAAGGATGTTCTCTGGGCTTACCTGATTGGTTTGGGGGGTCTCTCTCCTTTTTTTTTTTTTATTTGTTGGCCCCTCTCCTGGGTTTGTTTTCCTTTTTTTTTTTTTTACTTTACTCCCTGAGGGTTTCCTCGGTTTCTCCCTCGGATTGGGCTCAAGCAAACGCAGGGCACTGACACGCACGCCAGAGGACTGAGAGGGCGGCCCTTTTGGTTTGGGTTCTCAGGGGAGATGGGTGTTCTTTTGTGGCGGCACCTTCCTGAGTCCGGCAAGATAGCAGTCCCCCCCGATTCCATTGGGCCTTCCCAGTCTTTCGGTCCGGTGCTTCACCCACTCCATAACAATGATACTGACTGAGGTGGTGTACTTCCCTGATTTGATGCTGGGGAAATTTTTAAGTGCAGAATTCTAATATCTCAGTCGGAGATGTCTTTTTTTTTTTTTTCTTTTTACCCGGTTGGCTTTAAAGTAGGGTGAATAGTTGGGGCTGGGTGGACCACGGACTGGTTATTTCCCCTTTTCTCCTCCATTGCCTCCACTCTCTACCCGGCGAGATGTACTTGCTAATAGTCCTATTTACCAGCGGTCGCCAGTCTGGGGATGGAGGTGTGAATGTGACGTAGTGGGGGACTCTCTTGGGTTAGTTCCCAGTCTCGCTCGTCTATTGTTCTTTTTAACAAAGTATTCAGCCTTGGTTGCCCCACCCATTCCCCCTACGAGGGGCAGGGGAGAGGAGGAGGTGAGGGAGAGGATGGGAGAGGGGAGGGGAAGGGGAGAGAGTACAGATGGGAGGGGACAATGCAGATGTTGGGCTATCTATACACTTTTCCAGTCACCACAACTGTCGTTTCTTGGGGGAGGCCCCCATTCTACCCAGCCTTGGGCTGATCCCTCGATATCCCCCCTTCCCCACTTTTTTTTTTTTGTGTGTTACCCCTTTCTTCTTACAGATGGCGCCACAGTGGATTCTCCTTCATAGAAGTATGTCAGTTTTGGTAGATACGTTGGAGACACGAAGGGCATTATCCCAGCCCTTCCCGGAAGTTTCTACAACTAAAAAACCTATAGAGGGCACAGGCGGGTAACTCTCTGGGTTCCGGAGGGCTTTCCAGCCTTTTCACTCCTGGCAGAGTGTTGTTCCCTCAAGGGGGTGTTAATTTTTTTTTAACCCCCTACTCCATACCAGTGCACCCACCGAGCTGATGAGTTTCGGCATGGATGGATGCCTCGGCTGGTAATCTAAGTTCCAGCAACGACCTGTTGTCGTTGCACTCCCGTAAGGGAGCCACGTCCTGCATTTTTAGTGCGGGACATGTGAGGTCTTTAGGCCAAGTATGTATGTTAAAGGTTGTATTACCTACTGTTCTATCTTTCTTCCACTCTTATTTTTTTCTTTTATTATTGCCTGCTCTGGGGAGAGTGCCTTGTGGTATCAGTAAGAACTATGATTGTACAACAGGATATAGGATGTATAATAAGTTGTTGTTGTACTTATGGATTGATGTATGGGTGACCTGATAATCTGTTCACTTAATGTCAAGGGTATCAATAATGTTATCAAGAGATCTAAAATATTGACGGAATTTAAAAGGGAAAAGTGTGATATTGCTTGCCTACAGGAGACTAGGCTAACCCAGGAGAACACATGAAATTGCGAAGAGGACTGGGTGAATGCAGTGTGCTCGGATGAGCACCACAATTTAAAAAAGGGAGTAGCCATTCTATTCCGCAGGGGTCTCCCGTTTCAGATTCACACTGTTATTAAATCAGGTACAGGACATCAACTGACAGTTTCTGGTAATTATAAGGGCCAAACAATACATTTGGTCGGGGTCTATGTCCCCACCCCACCCTCGGGTGAGTTCTTTCGTTCCCTTTTTAACTCAGTAATAAAGTTACCACTGGGACAAATCATTTTAATGGGGGATTGGAATTGTGTGGAAGATGTTATTCTGGACAGGAGCTCAGCCAAGACCCCTAACTCAAAATCATGCTCCAGACTACTTCGGAGTTTGCTAGTAGAGGCGGGACTAACTGACCCCTGGAGACAGTTCAACCCTTCGGTGAAAAATTTCACCTTTTACTCACTGGCTTCAAAGATGTACTCCAGGTTGGACAGATTTTACACACACACAAATGCTTTACGTACATTTAAGGATATCTCTATCCTCCCAACCACAATTTCCGACCACGCTATGGTTAAGGCTCAACTTCAGTGGGGCTCAGCGAAGGGGAATGGTCTCTGGAGGTTCAACCCCGGGCTCCTCAATGATAAACAGTATGTAGAATCCACAAAAAAAATCATACAGTGCTATTTAAGGGAAAATTCTGAGGAACTTTCTAAACCTAAATACGTATGGGATGCCCTGAAGACGGTGGTGAGAGGAGACACGATTTTGTTCTCTTTCCGCAAGCACAAACTACACCAAGTCCGTATTCGCGAAATCCTCACCGAAATTGCTAATTTGGAAGCATCACATAAGCGTACAGGGCCTTACTCCACACTTAAAAAGTTGAGAGAGGCCAGGGACTTTTATAACTCCTTACTGCAAAGACGGGTGGAAAACTCCCTCAGATATCTCAGCAGCGTTACTACCAGAGGAGAGAGGGCAGGCAAACTACTCGCTTTGAGGCTTTGTAAGCAGGCAGCAGACAGGTATGTGGCAAAGGTCAGCCTAGATCCCCCTAACTCCCCGCATAAGAGCTTTCCAGGGGAAATTGCACAAGAATTCGCAAAATTTTATAAGCAACTTTATTCAAAAGATGAAACCCAAGGGCATAGGGACAGAATTCTGAATTTTTTGCAGGGATTAAAGATGCCTGCTTTACCAGAGGATCAGAGCGATTTCTTAGAAGCTCCCTTTACAGAGGATGAAGTTAGAGCAGCTATCAAGGCCCTCAACTCTGGCAGGGCTCCCGGCCCAGATGGGTTTACCTCGGAATTCTATAAAGGATTCATTGATATTTTAACCCCACTTCTCACGAGGGTCTGTAATGTGGCGCAGGAACCGGGGGCCCTGCCAGACACTTGGGGTGAGGCCCTTATTTCAGTAATACCCAAGCCTGGAAAGGACCATACTTCTTGTGCCGGGTACCGACCTATTTCGTTGCTTAATCAAGACGCCAAAATCTTTGCTAAGATCATAAGCGATCGTTTACAAAAAGTGGTTCCCGTTTTGGTTCACCCGGACCAAACCGGGTTTATACCCGGTAGACACATCCAAGACAATATAAGATTGTTACTGAACGTGATTTCCGTGGCCCAACTCCCCCTAGATTCACCACTCTCAGCCATTTTAGCATTAGATGCTGAAAAAGCATTTGACCGTTTAAATTGGCAATATTTAGATCTGGTGTTGGGTGGTTTTGGGTTTGGGGAGAAGTTTCGCCTGTGGATATCTAATATATTTTCTAGGCCCAGAGCTAGGGTCCGGGTGAATGGAGTGGTTTCCACCCAGTTTGAGATTGAGAGAGGTACCAGGCAGGGCTGCCCTCTCTCCCCTCTCTTATTTGCCTTGAGTTTGGAACCTCTGGCCTTGTACATTCGGCAGTCGATCTCTTTAAAGGTCTCCAGGTCAGGGGTGTAGAGGTCAAGATTTCACTATATGCAGACGATACATTGTTATATATATCAGACCCAATAAACACGGTTCCCAGAATTCTCACTTTTCTTATGGAATTCGGATCCTTCTCTGGTTATAAAGTTAATCCTGATAAATCCGAATTATTCCCTCTGGGGGGAGCCCGGGGCCATCCATTACTGAGGGTGCAGCAAATTAAATGGTGTAAGTCGGGGTTTAGATACCTGGGGGTATGGATTCCTAAAGATTTTGGGACCATATACTCTACAAATCATTTAAGAGTACTTCAGGAGATCAGAGAGGATTGTAATAGGTGGAGGGAGCGTCCTCTCTCCATTTCGGGCAGGGGAGAGTCCATTCGCATGAACATTCTCCCTCGCCTGCTGTTTATATTAGGCACCATTCCCCTTAGGCCCCCGAGGAGTTTTTGGTGAGATTTGAGATCCACCCTCTCTAAATTCCTTTGGTTAGGGAGGAGGCCATGGGTAAGGTGGAGGATCATGGTGGCCCCTAAGGAAAAGGGAGGCTTCGGGATACCAGATGTCCAGAAGTATTTCTGGGCCTCCCAGTTGCAATCTCTGGTGACCATGGCCCGGGATCCCCCACCAAAATGGGTCCAGATTGAGGAGGCAGACCTTCCTTTGGGTAGGGCAGCAGATTTAATTCATTTGGATACCCCTAGACTGCAACAACTTAATTTTAGAAACCCCTTCACTGGGGTGCTCCCCCAAGTTTGGAGACATGAACTCTAAGCTAGGCATCATCTTAAAGCTTAATCCACACACAACAATACTGAGCCTGCAGTGATTTGTTATAAGTGGGACTTGGGTTTTCACCGGTGGGCGAAAGTTGGCCTGACTAGCTTGGGTCAGCTTTTTGAGCAAAATCTAATTAAATCCTTTCAGAAACTAAAGGCTGAATTCAATCTCCAACAAAAGGATTTTTTTCGTTATCTTCAGTTAAGGCACTTTGTACAAGTGAATGAAAAAGTGATTGAACTGGGCATGGACTCATCTAAAAACCCGGTCCAATCCATTTTAACCTCCCTGATCAGGTCTCCATATCAAAAACAATTGATTTCCAAATTAGTTAAAGGGATGCATAGTGCAGAGAAGGACTTTTTAACGTGTGTTAATGATGCACGGCACACAGATTGTAGGAAGTGCTTATCGGAAACGGACTGGTCCCAAATTTGGAAGACAGTTCAAACCACTACCTCATCCCTCTTTTGGAGGGAATTCAGATGGAAATGCATAGTTAGATTTTTTTTAAGGTCCCGGTGGTAACTAAACATTATGGATTACATCATTCCGACCTCTGCTGAAGGAACTGTCAGTCAGTTGGTACATATTTCCATATATTTTGGGAATGTAAAGTCATGCAGGAGTATTGGAAAGAAATAAAGGGCATTTTCGAGTTGATATTTGAGACAGCAATGCCCGAATCCCCATAACATTGGCTATTGAGGATGTCTCTTCCCCCCCACCAAGCTCTAGATCTTCCCGTCTTCTGTTTGGAATCTTGGTGGCGGCAGCACACAAAGCAATTAACTTGCTATGGCTGACACCTAATAAGCCATCGATTTCCTCCTGGTACAGTATCTGTACCAGAATTCTAGAAATGGAACATTTGACTGCCAAACTGAGATTTTCAGTGGATAAATTTAAGGAAAGATGGCTTCCCTTCATGCATTTCATGGCCTCCCGGGAGAAGACAACGGTATTAGAATTACTAGCTAAATACACCTGAGGGGATTCCCCTGGCTTGGCTCGGATTGGCGGAAGTGCGAGCGGAGTCAGGAGACCCCTCGATGTCGATGTCTATGTTTCAACTTGTCCATGTTAATGGTTTTGGAATACTGCCTCCCCCTAGGGGACCCTACTAAATCAAGGTAGAGCTAAGATATTGGCGCCGGTCTAGGCCTCCGGCAGTGATAGTGATTATATTTTTAATTGTTATAGGCAATGTAATACAGTATACCTGCATGAATGGTAATTGATTGGTTACCCTGGTATCCTTCTTATCTACTATATTTCTCTGACTCCGTTTGTTAGATATGTAGGCACTCTCCCCCATGACTATTTTCCATTCTCTTCTTTCTCTCTCCTTTCTTCTTTCTTCTCACATCTTTCTCTTTCCCTACTCGCTATTCTATTCCTTTTTTTTTTATTTTTTTATTTTATCTTGGTGTAAATGAGCAGGTATGGACTTTATACTTGTTTGTTGATGTATGTATCATTTCTTGAAAAAAGTTCTCCAATAAATTTCAGTTTCAAAAAAAAAAAAAGAGAATAAAAGATGAAAGATTGTAAGGAAGTAACAGAAATAATAAACTATAAAAAAAAAAAATTAAATAGTACTTTGGATGAATTACAGAAGGTTTAGGATTTTTGACCAATATGAGAACATTTTATTTAGATAAGATAGATTTCAACACTGTCTGTGGGCCTGAAGAAGTGGCATCAAAGCTACGAAACTGTCGCCCTGGTCTGATTGGTGTGATTTAAATTTAAAAAAAGTACAGCTTTCAAAAGAAACTTTTGTGATTCATTGGAGTTCATCCTTTATATATCTCAAATGATTGACTGCCTTTTAGGATGACCCAGTATCTGGAACGATAAAATATTGGGCAAGCTGATCCACCTTAGATAGATTTCCCTTACACCCTCATCTGATACCCTTTATGATTGAGTCTTCCAGTATAATGACTTTCTGTCCTACTCCTTGCTGCCCCCCCCAATTATCTTTTCATTGTTCTGTCCCCTACCCTGTTGTGCCTCCCCTCTAGCCTTATCATAGGCTTCTGGTGTCCCAGTTTCCTCCTCCTCCTTTGTGCTTCCCTCAGGGGTTGCATCTTTCCCCTCACTGGTATAGTGTATCTGCCTTTCCTCCTGTTTCACCAGGATCTGTGAGCCCCATTACAGCTCCTATGTCCCTGTCCCCCTTAACAAAGACCATCGTGCTCCCCTTCTGGCTGGTCGCCCGCATTCTGACCAGAGCCCGTAGTTGAGCCCTCATTACCCTTGTCCCAGTTTCCTCCTGCCCTGCCTGTTCCCCCTTCGCTTCCATTCCCCTTCTTAAACTCTGCCACACTCTTGACTCCTAACCCCGTACCGGCCCCCTCCGCTGCCCCAGCCTCATCACCCTTCCATACTCCTCGTACCCCCTCTCGCAACCCCCATTCCTACTAGCATTGCCAACGTCATTCACCTTCAGCCCTCTTCCTGCTTGTTCCTCTTTCCCTCCCCTTCCCTTCTTGGCTCCCTCTGCCCTACATGCATCCCCCAACACCCTGACCCTGCCATTAGCCAGGCAGCTAGCCCCTGTGCTATTTCTCTTTCCCCTTGCACTTCCACTACGAGATTCCTCTCCTCCTGCTCATGCAGGTTAGTCAGCACAGAGAACCTGTTGCTCCCCTCTTTTGCTCTGCCTTTCATATTCCCAGATAGTTTGCACTGTGCGTTGCACTTCTGTTCCACCCCAGGTCTTGTTCTACCCCTTTATTTGACCAGCATCTACCTTCCTGCCCATTCTTCCCGTGGTTCCTTAGGATACAGTGGTTCTGGTACATTTGTTCTCCCTTCCTGCTCCTCCCTGAGCCTATTGGCTGTGCCTTTAGAGTAAGCATTCCTATGGTCCCTCGGCCCCAGCTAGCCCCACCAGCCCCTTTCCCCAAGCTCTGTTCTTAACCCTGCAATTTCCTCCTTAAGCTGCTCAAGCTGCCTGCACACCAAGCAACCCCCCCGCCCGCCATGCAATCTTTAAGAAGATGGCTGTCCCGCACCCATTGCAGCCAACTATCCTTCCTACATCCCCTCCTACACTGATCATCCTCATCCTTCCCTTCTAGCCCCCTTCGCTAGCAGTGTACCATTCCTGAGGGATCACCATACTGATGTTACCCCTCAGAGCCATCTTTCTGAACGTCACTTTTTTTGAAAAATTTTATGCCTTTCCCGTCTAGATTATTCTTAAACATTTCCTGCTGCGATCTTTTCAAACCTTTTGAAATCTGAAGCAAATTGTCAGTATATATCTGACCTTTGTCTTGATAAGTATGTACATACATTGTATTCCAAATAAAATTGACTTCCAAGGTAGGGGAGTTTAAAAACCAACTCCCTAAGTGTGCCTCCTGATAGTCTGGGGTCACTGGAGGATATCTGGTAACACCAAATGCCCAGGCCTCCTGGGGATATACAGCTCCCCTAATAAAAAATAAAAAGAAATATGCAGACAAGCTAAATAAAAATCCAAATATTAACTCAAAATATTCTGCCTGTCTGTCTTTGATTTGAAATGGGCTTTCCTGTAACGTCTGGAGATGCTTCCTCCTCCCCCCACTCCCGCAAAGTAAATTGTTTATTTTGTGATTGACTAAATTCTGTATTATTCAACTAGGGCAACTTTTCTTAGGCCCTTATGTCAGGTTAACCCTGAAAACAAATCAAGCAGAGCATAATAATCTGCTCTTTAAAGTTATATCCGTTGCCTCCTTCAAAGTGATCGTTGGGGCCAATTCAAACAGCCAGATCAAATGTTTTACTTGTTTCTTTGTTATGGCAAAGTTCTCTGCAGGTGCACTTATTAAGCGTTTCTTTTCTCTGTCCAACCTCCTGTGAGAGAGTTGTCGTCTAATAAAGATCCCAGTTCAGACAACTGAATTCCCAGTTCCTCTCATCAGACATAAGCTTTCAAAGACCTCTAACTAGAGGACCATTGAAGAATCATAAGCCAAGCTTCAGTTTCTGTCAGTCGGGTTCTTCCCCTTGTCGATCGGCAAAAGTTGCCAGACGATTAGAAATGTTCCCCCTCTTTTGTTACCTCTCCACCATTCCGTATTCTGCCCAAATTCACCGTATGCCAGTGAGGTGGGTCAGTTTTCTGCAGTCCTAACGTGGATTTTGTTTTTATTTGAATTCCTGCTTTAAGGAGCTTCTCTCTGGCCTCCTCCGCAGTATGAAATTCCTTCCTTCCCGATGTAAGTTGCAGCACAAGTCTGGCTGGGTAAGGTGTTGTGAATCTAATGGCTGCCTTCTTCAAAGCTGGTAAGATGTCTGCATATGCTCTGCGATTACGCATAGTTTGTGGAGTGTAATAGTTATCAACATAGAAGCGAGTTTGTCTGTAAAAGACCTTGTCCTTTCGCCATGCTGCTGTTAATACTGTCTCCTTGACTGCGTAGCTAAGAAAGATAGATCGAGGCCTAGCATTCGGATCTGTAGGCCTTGGGCCCAGTGCACGGTGAACTCTCTCTAATGATAATTGAATATCTGAGGGCAATTCAAGAGCTGTTTTTGAGCAAAGCAATAGTAAACTCAGTAATGTCCTGACCTTCTGAGCCTTCAGGAATGCAGTATAATCTTAGGTTCTTTCTGCGTGCTCTATTTTCCATATCTTGTTCTTGCAGTTGTATACACTGATTTTGTAAGAGTTGAATTGTATTTTCCATGTCATCTACTCTGTTCTCTACTGCTGTTATCTGTCTCTCCGATGCATCAGCTCGTTGCTCCAGGCTTACTACGTCTCTGCGATGCTCTCCTTAAAGATCTTTAATTTCTGCACGAAACAATAATAGTTCCTTGTATATAGTATCTAACTTTATGCGTTTGTTTCTCGCTTTATTATTTGGTATGGTTGTCTGGTCCTGCCGTTCTGCTGGCGCTTGAGAGTTTTCCGAGTCGGAGGGCTCCTGGGCCGACATTGCTGTTCGATTTTATCCTGCTCACTGCTGCCCGTAGTTGTGCAATTTCTTTTATTTTTCTTCTTTACAATACTTCTTATGTACGTCCCCGATATCTAGATCTTGTGTTGTTTTTTTTTTTGTTTGTTTTTTTTAAGTTGTTTGTTGTTAAAGGCGTCAAATCGGGGAGATTAGCGAGGGGTGTGCCGGAGCTCTGCTTTTACACCGCCATGCTGCTTGGAAGCCCAACCAGAAGTCCCTATCCTAGCCCTTCTTGAACCTCTAAACAGTTGTAACAGCTACCAGCTTCTCGGGCAGTGCATTCTAGGGCTCCACCACCCTCTCAGTGAAGTAGCGTCTCCTTGTTTCCCCCTTTAGCCTCCCCCTGACCGGCCTCAATGAATGTCCCCTAGTGGTGCCCTCCTCCCTCTGCTAAAGCACCAACTCCAGGTTTACCCTGTTCATCCCCTTAAGATATTTGAAGACTACGATCATATCCCCTCTGTTCCTCCTCTCCTCCAACGAGTACAGTCTCTCCCCATAGGGCTTTTCCCCTAGACCTAATATCATCCTGGTCACCCTCCTATGGACCCTCTCCAGAAGAGCAATATCCCTCTTTAAGTAAGAATGCCAAAACTGCACACAGTATTCAAGGTGCGATCTAACCACGCAGTTATACAGTGGAGGAAGCACCTCTCGGCTCCTTGAGGTTATCCCCCTGGCTATGCACCCCAGCATTTTGTTTGCTTGGGCTGCAGCCCTTCTACACTGCTCAGAGTTATTCATTTGGGTATCCACCACCACCCTGAGGTCCATCTCCCCAGAAGCCTGCAATGCCTCCCCCCAGGTGTATACATGTGCGGGTCTTTGGTCCCCAGGTGCAGCACCCTACATTTCCCAGTATTAAACTTTAGTTTCCAGGTATGTGACCACCTCCTCAGAGTCTCCAGATCCTCCTGAAGAGCCAACTTTCCCTCCTCCCCATACACCACCGCCCACAGCTTCGAGTAATCTGCAAAGAGGCTCATCCCACTCCTGATACTGCTTCTGATGTCTGAGATATAGACATTAAACAGGAGTGGACCCAGTACTGATCCCCTATGGGACCCCATTAATGACTCTCCTGGGGGAATGACACCTCCCCCCAACCATCGTCCTTGGTACACACCCTGCTAGCTAGTTTCCAGTTACAGTTTAAAAACATACACGTAACACCCATCCAAACGTGTAACTGTTAGTGGTACCCATCCTTCTCACTGTGCGTAGGGCATATCCTTGTTTTGGTATGCTCCTGGAGTATAGAGGCCCTTGGCAGGAACAGAAGATCATATAATTTTCAGCCAGGCAGCAGTAGATTTATTGTGATGGACCCTGCGACAAGGCATGCCTGGGTCATACAGGTAGCGCTGCCACCGCCTTTGGTAAACCAGTGTGATTCGGTAAATTGCGGTTCAAGGGTGAGTGATATAGCTATTGGTGGCTTGGTAAGGAAACTACTAATTTTTCTACCACATGAGGACTCGATAACCAGCTCAATTTTAATAGAATAACACAACTTCATTAACATTAACAATCTGCCACCTGCAAGACAGAGGGTTAATGCAGATTATAGATATCAACTTTAAACACGGCCTTCTTAGGTGCCTTCCTAGGCAGGCCAGATTTACCCCTTCCCACCTGGTAACAGGTTTTAAACAGAGTCCCAATGGGAGCTTGCTTAACTAAGTCCTTGGATACTGCAGATGTAGAATCACTGCGGGCCTGTAGATGTTGCTGCAGGTTGGCAAGCGTTGGTGCACTTTGAACAGAGCAGTGTGCTCAATTCCCCCAAACTCCACAGGCCATGCAGTTGCTTAAATGGCAGAAAATCCCTTAACACAGGGCATTTGTAATCCAGATTTTAAAACACGGGTGAAACAGCAGGTGCTATCCCTTGAAACAATGCTGCACTGCAGTGTACTCACAGATCTTACTTCGAGAGGGCTCTTGCAGTAGGTAATTACATATAGGACCCCATGGAAAAATTTCTAGCTAGCAGTCTCTGGCGGGGGACCGCCCCCATGTCAGGTGACCGATGTCATGTGACATCAGTATAAAGGGGCCGGTCCCCCATGTCCACCTTCCAGTTCTTTCCCGCCGTTGGCTCGTGAAAGCGCCTCGCGATTAAGTTCTTACTGCTTTCAGTCTGTCGGTTTTATACCGAAGTTTTTTCTCGTTTTTCGCTACAATAATTCTTATAGTTGCCATGTATGTCATTCCCCTACTCCATCCGATTTGCATAAAAATAAGGGCGACTCATGCAGCACCCAGCTTCCGCATAAGGACGGTCACTCCCTGTGCCTCTTCTGTCTAGGCGGGATCACCCCGTGAAGAAGTGCCAGCACTGCCAACAATTCAACACAGCCCCCCGTGAATGGAGGCAGCAGTCCCTGGAGGCCCACATTTTAAAGAAAAAGATGTCCTCCATAGAGAAGGAGCTGAAGAAGCTTCAGCAGGCCTCAACCTCCCCTGAGGGTCACCACAAGAAGAAGCACCGGGACCGGGACTCCACTTCCATGGCCACTGCGACCCTGGCTGGAGTCACTGTGTTAAAGGTAATGTCCCCTGGGACCGATCTCGGACGGCCGCCTTGTAGGTTTCCACATGCCCTCCGCTGGCTCATTACTCAGCCCATCGAGCCTTCTGGGTTAAAGGAGGCGACCGCTCTCCTGAAGACCGCCACCACGCAGCTTTCCAGGTTGAGCAGGTCCAGTAAGTCGGACGTCGGCACCACCGACGCCTGCTCGGACAAGGCTGCTAAGATGCCTGACCTCAAAAACGCCTGCCAAGGCCACTTCTTCCTTCGCGGCCTTTGTCGAGAGTCTGATCTGATAAGTCGGACACTGGCTCCTCCGATGCCTGCCTGGACCCCGGCGGTAAGGCAGACATCGGCTCCTCCGATGGACGCATGGTGTTAGAGCCGATGCCGGACCCTGTTGTCCAGTCCGCTATTCCCGGCTCACTGCTGCAGGCTGAGGTCCCAGTGTCTCCCCTGCTGGACCACGGGGATTCCAATCCTCCTTCCCCAGGCGACACAGAGGACGCCGGTACGCTCTCATCATGGCTCCCTCCCACTGGGCCGGATCCCCTGACGTCGGACCCTTGGACGCCGGCCGACATCCCCTACCAGATGCCATTTCAATGCTGGGGCCCAGCCCCGCTGCGCCACCCTGCACCTAGCCCACCCATGAGGGCCTCTCCAGGAGCCTTAAGGCTCCGTCAGGGCTCCTGGTTCCCGGGTATCAACCCGTCCTATCAGGCGCGTCTTATCCCGGAACACGGTATCCTGCGCTGCAGTACCCGATGCCAGCCTACGCGATGCCTCAGTACCTGACGCCGGGCTTCCCGCCGTCGGGCTACGGATACTCGCCCTAAGGATACCTCCAGTATCCATATCCCCCTCCTCCGCTGCCCCCCCAGCCGTTGGTGGACTTGAAGGAGACTCTGGCTGCGTGGTGGGCTGAGGCCAAAGCTCAGCTCACCAGGAAGGTTGAGAGCCATCTTCCAGCGATGGACCTGGTTCCAGATCCCCTTCGCCTGAGGCAAAGGACTCCCTCCCCCCTGCCCGACACCAGAGGTGAGCCCTCCAGTGCCAAGGCCAGGGAGGATATGCTTCCCTGAGGGTTACCAAAGGGGTCTGTTCCTTCCCCACATGGGATGGAGTCTTCATCTCACACTTCTTCGGAGACGTCCGACTCAGATTCCAGAGGGGTGCTCCGATCCTGACGACGAGCCTCGCTCTCCAGTCCGTCCCAGGCCAAGGACTCCTCCGAAGTTTCCTCCGGAAGATCCTTCCTTTCTGGAGTTGCTGCGAAAGATCCAGGAGGTCCACTAGTGGCAATCTCTGGAGCCAGATCCACAGTGGAAGAAACTCGCTGCCCATTTGGATCTGCCCGAAACAGCTCCAACATTGATTCCACCCTGGATTGAGCCTCGCGCAGACCTTGCTTCCACTATTTGGAAACAACTGTCCGCAGTAGTCTCCCTTTTGAGGAAGGCGGATAGGCTATACCAGGCTCCCGAGGGTGTGGATTATTTGAATACACACCCGAAGGCCGATTCTGTTGTGATTAGTGCCGTTCACGGCCGTTCGGCTAACCCAAAGCACCTTAGCTCGTCTCCACCAGACAAGGAATCCCATCTTCTGGACCAGTACGGGAAGAAGGTGTCGCTTCTTCCATCACTGGGGGGCCCTGAATTATGTTGCACATATGGGGGATTACCAGAAGACTATCCTGAGTCAGGTGGAATCCAAATTGTACACCCTTTCTGAAACTCAAATCAAGCAGGAAGTTGCTGATCTTGTCTGTTGTGCTCATTCGGCCAGTAGGCACATGCTATGTGCCACGTACAATGCAGTGGACACTGCTGGTAGGAGTTTGGCTTTCGCCATGGGTCTTCAGCATCACGCCTGGCTCCGAGTGTCAGGATTGGTCCCTGAAGTGCAATCCGCTATTCAGGATGCGTCCTTCAGGGGGACGGTGCTGTTCGGTGGTGATGTCAAGGATTTCATCACCAACCTGCAAGAGAAGGGCACTGCACTTAAGTCTGTTGACTCTTTGTACAAGCTCCTTCAGGGACAGTGTCACCCCTTTCTCAGACGTTCTCGACCAAAAGCAAAACCTTAGGGCAAGCGGGCCAACAAACTGGCCCCTACAGCAGTCAAGATTCTGCCACCCAGAAAAGATGTAGGAGCTGCGGCCGCCATGCTGCTTCACACCTCCTGACTCCTCTCCTCTCCCACAGCCTCTGGATTCTCCAGAGGAACCAGTAGGAGGGAGGTTCTCCTTCCATCTACCGGGTTGGGAGAGGATCACATCAGATGCTTGGGTGCTCCAGCTGGTAGCGGACGGGCACTCAATTAAGTTTCTTCAGAAACCACCCAGAAGACCACCCCCCAAGTCGTCTTACTCCCCTGGAACATCTGGTTCAGGAAGAAATTTTCTCCCTTCTCTTGGAGGCGGCGATAGAGCCAGTCCCCACCCACCTTTGGGGGACTGGTTACTACTCCCATTTCTTCCTGGTTCCCAAGAAAACTGGAGATGTGAGGCCTATTTTAGACATCAGCTCCCTGAACATGTTCGTGGAGTACAAGCGTTTCAGAATGCTCTCCCTGCAGAGCTTTCTACCGCTTATTCGGCTGGGACAGTGGCTATGCGCTTTGGATATGTAGGATGCCTACCTGCATATCCCCATCTGCCATTCCCATCGCAAATTCCTCCGGTTTTCATTTCAGGGGGGCCACTACCAGTTCAAGGCACTCCCATTTGGTCTTTCCTCGGCCCCTCGAGTGTTCACCAAATGTCTTTCAGTGGTAGCGTCCCACCTGCGTATCCAGAGGGTACTGGTTTTCCTGTACCTGGCTGATTGGCTCCTGGTGGCCTTGTCCAGGGAGGAACTTCAGCACTCCCTTTCTCTTACTGGGCAGGTTTTCACCAGCCTGGGTATCGCCATCAAGCAGGCCAAGTCCCATCTGGTCCCTTGTCAAAGACTTCAGTTCATTGGGGCGATCCTGGACACTACCATCGGCAAAGCCTTTCTGCCACGGATGGGGGTGGACATCCTTCAGGCACAGGCTCGTCTGTTATCCAGCCGCAGAAGGGTCAGCGCCTGGTCAGTCCTTCGCCTCCTCGGGCTCATGGCGGCTGCAGTTCTGACAGTCCCTCGCGCTCAGCTCCATATGAGAATCTCTCATTGGACGCTTCAGTCTCAGTGGGACCAGACTTCCGGATGACCTAGACCAGGAGGTTCTGGTCTCTGACACTATGATTCGGGACTTGCATTGGTGGTAGGTGCAGGAGATCCTTTGCCAGGGAGTTCCATTCTGTCTGGAATCTCCCTCCCAAACATTAACAGATGCCTTGGGAGAAGGCTGGGGAGCCCACCTGGGACATCACAGGACTCAAGGCTCTTGGTCCAGTCTCGAGCGCACTCTGCACATCAAATGTGCTCGAGCTCAGAGCCATTCTCTATGCCCTTCCAGCTCTCTACTCTTGAATTTTTCCTGGTCATCTAGCCATCCAGACGGACAACATGTGCGTAGTCTGGTACATCAACAAGCAGGGAAGCAATGAGAGTTTGGGGTTGGGCAGCTCAGCGCAACCTTCACCTGACAGCAGTTCACGTTCCGGGAGTAGACAGTATGCTGGCAGACCATCTCAGTCAGTCGTCAGCCGATGCCCACGAGTGGGAGCTGGATCAAGAGGTGCTAGACGAAGTCGTCCTGCGTTGGGGAACCCCTCAGTTAGTTAGACCTGTTCACGTCTCCTCAAAATGCAAAACTTCCCGCCTTCTGCTCACTCGCTCCAGGGCGAAGTATTTTCTGGCGGGACGCTCTGTCTCTCGATTGGAGGGACAGATTTGTCTATGCCTTCTTTCCGATTCCCTTACTCTCGGGGGTCTTACACAAACTACTGTCAGAAGGGGCTCAAATGATACTCATCGCTCCATTCTGGCCCAGGCAAGGTTGGTTCTCTCTTCTGCAACAGTTTTCGGAGGAACCTCCACTTCCGCTTCCTCTGTCGCAGTACTTGCTGACCCAGGACCAGGGGACCCTGGTCCAATCCCTTCAGTTGCATGCGTGGCTCCTGCAGACGTAATCCGAACCCGCTTCAGGGTTTCTTCTCTCGTTGCAGACATTTTGGTGGAGGCCAGAAAGCCGTCCACTAGGTCCACCTATGCAATGACGTGGAAGCGTTTCTCGATATGGGCTGCTTCGAAGGACTTGGAGCCCTTCTCTTGTCCTGTTGAGAGAGTCCTGGACTATATGCGTCACCTCTTTGACCTGGGTCTCAGCCATTCCTCTTTGAAGGTCTATATGGCAGCCATTTCGGCCTACCATGTCCCGTTTGGTGACAGGACTTTTGCGCAGTTGGAGGTCTCTAAGATCTTCCTCAGAGGGGCTCTTCATTTAAGACCCCCCATCCGAGTTCCTGCGCCACCTTGGGATCTGAACTTTGTTCTCAAGAAGCTCACTCTGCCATCCTTTGAGCCGGCAGCTTCAGCAGACTTGAAGTTCCTCTCTTGGAGGACTCTCTTCCTAGTGGCCATTACTTCAGCTCTACGAATTTCCAAGCTTCAGGCCCTCATGTGCGAAATCCCTTATTTGATTTTCCACAAGGAACGTGTGGCTCTGTGTACCAACCCTAAGTTTCTCCCTAAGGTGGTAGCGGAGTCAACACTGAACCAATCCATGGAGATACCGGCTTTCTTTACGCAACACTCCAATCAAGGGGAATACCTCTTGCATACTTTGGATGTTCATAGGATTCTGAGATACTATACCACTAGGACTAAGGATCTCAGGAAGTCAGATCAGCTTTTTTGTCTCTTTCGCTCACAAAAGAGAAGGCAGTGCAGTTTCCAAGCAATGCCTATCCAAATGGTTGGCTCACTGTATCACTTTCTGTTACGACAAGTATAACGAGACCCTGCCGGGTCAGGTCAGAGGTCATTCCACCAGAGGAGTAGCTGCCTCTGCTGCCTGTTTCAAGAATGTGTCAGTGGCAGACATCTGCTCAGCCGCAACTTGGACTTCTGTCCATACCTTTATGAAACACTACAGTTTGGACATTGTCTCTTGCTGTAGAGCTGGCTTCGGGTTGGCTGTTCTGCAAGGTCTCCTTTCTTGACTCTTACAGCCGGAGGTTCTCTTAGTGTGTAGTTTTCCTCCTCCCGAGTGCTTTTCCTTGTTCCAGACTGCTTGGGACTCAGTCCTATATGTAATTACCTGCTGCAAGAGCCTCTCTCGAAGATCAGCTGTTACAGTAAGTTCTTACGTAACTGTACTTTCTCGGATCTGGACAACTTCTATTGATGCAGCAGGCCACTGGATCTCTGCTCTCCCAGGACGTCTGCAATACAGGTAGGTTTCCTCCTTCTGCCTCCGTGCTGAACCGGCTGCAGGCTCTTCCAATCTCCTTCTTCTCATTTCTGGACTGCTGAGGCCCCACCCAGTCAGACTCTCACATGTCCTAGCTTCCAAACCCATAGGTCAGGCAGCCTGGCACCATGCTGTAGTGCTTACTACAGGACCTGGTTCAGCAGCCTGTGGTCTTTTTCTCCATGTTGTATCATCAGTGTTGCCCGCATGCTGGCTTGCATGCAGTTGCCATTCCCTTCCTCTATGGAGCTCGGCAGCTGTGTTCACAGTTTGCCGCCTGCTTTTGAGGCCTTGGATGGTGCAGCTTGCACCCACTCCCAGCACTGCAGACCTTTCCACCATGAGACCTACACCAGATCTGCCATCCACCAGCACAGTCCTGCCTTTATAGGCCTCTCTCACAGTCTGTCTTGCTTTGTGCCTGGGGATGTCTCTCCATAAACTTGACAGCCCACAGGGCACAGTAAAGGTGCCAGAACCTGATGCCCCTCCTTTCCCCCAGAAGCCTTCAGGGGTCCCTTCCCTTGTAAAGTTTCTGAGCATGACGGGCCTGCATGAGGAGGTCCATTACATTATCTTGTAGCTCTGGCTGTGACTGCCCAGGGATAGGGATCTGCTAGGCTCAGGGGGCAGTATCATGGGTCTTGAGTCTAGGGTGCAACACTGGTCTCCCTTCAGGTCCAGTCTCTGGTCTGGCCTTCTGTGGAGAAAGACTATCAGGAAGTGCAGTGGCTAGCATGTAGTCGGGGTTTCCCCTCAAGGGGTTCGGTGATGCATCAAGTCGTCCTGGTCAGTCCACTCTGCGACAACTCGCACTAGATTATTAGCTCCAGTGTTAATAGGTCCCTGCACAATTTGTCCCCAAATTGCACCCATCTGGAGTTTATTTTATTAAATTTATAATGGAGGCAGTGGCGGGGATGATTTATTCAGGGGCTAATTTACCGAGCTAATAGTACTATGTGGGAGTTGTCGCGAGCGTATTGGACTGGGATGAATAGACATGTAGCCAAGTGATTTGCTTATACAGTATATTGTCAGCAGGTTTTCCTCAAAGGGACGCACCCCTATACTGTCAGGAGGTTCCCCTCAAGGGGTTTGCCCCAATACTGAAAGTAGGTTTCTCCTTAAGAGGTTTTCTTCTATAGTGCCAGGAGGTTCCCCTCAAGGGATTCGCCCCTATACTGCGAGGAGGTTCCCTCAGCGGGTTTGCCCTATTCTGCCAGGAGGTTCCTCTCAAGGGGTTTGCCCCGTGTTCGCCCCTGTGCTGTCTGGAGGTTCCTCTCTAAATATTTGCCCCTATACTGCCAGGACATTTCCCCTCAAGGAGTTTACCGCTGTGGCTCCATTGTTGTCCATATCATGAGCCCTAGACTCTCTTCAGTTTTCAGGACATGCCAGTAATTAAGGTACACGATCTCCCTAGCCTAGAAGTCTATTTGCAGATATAAATGAGCTGAATAGATGTTTTGGAACTGTGAGCTGGTGCCTGAGCCACCTAGTTCAAAAATGTTTGGCTTCCTATTAAGTTGAAGAAATGAGATTGAAAGATCTGAAACAAGAATCAAGGGTGTGTTTGCTGGACTAGCAAGCCAAAGAGGTGAGACTGAAAGATCTGGAACCAGAATCCAGGGCGTGATTGAGTGAGAGTGGAGAAGGTTTGGCAGTACAGGATACTTTTGTGCCAGGGAAAATGTACTCCCAGTGGGGAGATGGGTTCATGCAGCTGCTTTCCTGAGAGGGTGTGCAGGATGGTTTTGAATGTACATGGCCCATGAAATAAAATGTGCTCTGGATCCCATAAAACTAGAGAGTTTGTACCATCTTCCAGCCTCACATACAGAGAGGGACATTCCGATTAAATCTTAGCCTGTAGGTAGAGGGAAGCTGTACTCTGTGTCATATTCTAGTCCCACTGCAGACCACTAGCGTTAGTCACTATGCTCTAATGAGTAGCCTGAATGATGTTATTAAAATTCCCCAAAATAGATGAGGGTTACTGGACTTGACTCTAAAAAATCAGATAGCATGCTTCTGTTGAAGAGCGGATGCCCTTAAACTCTGTTGATTATTCTTCTATCAGATGTGTGATTACATCCAAGGCCTGCGCACCGAGTTATGCAGATAAGCTTTGTTCTGTTTTACAGCATCTTTAAGTGTAGTATGCCCTGTTCATATCTACCGAATGTGATGAACGAAGAAGCTGAGGGATGCTTTGAAGATTTAAAGGTAAATTGGGGATTATTTTTTTTTTTAAGTTTTGAGCCAAGTGCCACAGGTGTGTGAAGTGTCCAGCCATATGCAAGTGACTGGTAAAGCAGAGGTTGCCAAGAACCTCCACTTCCACCACCATTAGGGAAGTAAATGCCATGCTGTACATTTCTCAAGGGACAACATGCCTAGGCCTACTCCAGAAAGGTGTCCCTTCAAGTGGGAGCACCGTGCCATTGGAATAAAGCACACACAGTGAGTCAAGGGCCACCTCCCTAAAGGACAGGCCTTCTAAGCCCCTTATAGTAAATGGTTAATTCCTGTTGTGTATGGATTCCAAACCATGCAGTTTTCTTGCTGTAGGACAGTTCAAAGTGCAAAAAAGGTTGTTGTATACTGAAGATGTCACTGCTAAACTAAAGCGACTTTTCTCTTTGAAGTTTGTGCCAGTATTTTCTCCTTGTGTGACTTCCCTGCCCCCACCCAAAACACAAATCTGCCATTTGCATTTTAGATGTTAAAAGTAGTTCTTTAGCTGGCCTGGTGGCGCGGAGGGCTGAGGCGCTGGACGCCTTGCCTCGTGCATGCCGGCGACCTGGGTTCAGGAGCGACTCTGGTCGTTGGGGTGCCAACATGGGGTGGGGGGAGGGCTGGAGCAGGCTTGAGCGAGCCGGAAAAGGCAGTTCTTCTCTCTGGTGGTGGTCCCTGTCCCCCCCCCCCCGTAGTTCTGCTGCCACCAGGTGGAGGTCCAGTGGTTGGCGTAGATGGCGGGGTGACATGAAGGGAGGGCATCTTGAGATACGGCATGCACATACCTCCACATGCGTGCTCGTGCATCCAAGGTAGGGGGCCAGGATTGGGGAGAAAAACACAAAATACCATAAAAATATGTATGGGGGGGAGGGAGTTATTTTTCTTTGTTTTAACTAAGAACAGAAGTAACTGTATAATGCCCCATTTTATTTTCTCACAGAGATCATTAAAAAGAAAAAAAAATACTGTGCGCAATCCAAGGTCACAGCATACATGTCTGCACGCAAACACAGTTTAGGATGTTACAGTTTTCAGTTAGATTTAATTTACTTGTTTGAAGCAGTGCAGCAGATAGTGATGACTCCTTTGTAAAAGTGTTTCCGTTTCAAACAGAAGCGCTGACACTGAGGAGTCGTCATCACTCAGTGCTGCCTTATTTCTAACAAGTAAATTCAATTAACTGAAAGGTTTTCTTTTTTTATATTAAATTGGATTTTGGCATCAGAGAGGGTACAGTTACCTAGGGTCCTAAAGTTTTGTTTTTTTGTTTTTTGTTTTTTAGGGTTAATTCTCACTGCCAGTAAATAAAAATAGGGTGGGTGGGCAGTAGTTACTTTTGTTCCAATTTAATTGCCAAAAACTTACTTTCGGTTTTGCTAAACCTCAAAAACCCATACTATAAAAATGATAATAATAGATGGGTAACCAAAATGCATCTCGGCATGTGTTTCTATCCTGGGGTTGAGACAACACCAGGGACCTCTCGAACTTCAGTCTTGCGGTCCCGATGATGTCATCTCAGTCCCACGATGGAAGTACAGGCCACGTTGTGTATGGTTGCTTGCCCATTTTTTATGCTATATGTTATACGCCATGTGCTGTGGTTAGTCAGCTCTTGTGGGCAAGGGTTACAATTAACATGTCTTTAACATCAAAAGGGATGGGAAAAACCAGAGAAACAGTTTCTGTTTTAATTTACAGAGTGGCAGCACTAGTATTTAGACATATTTTTACAGTCAAAGAACTTTAGAATTTTTCTGGTGCTATAGGCTTTACTAAAATATATCATCAAATGCTCTAATATAAACTCGGATTCTGATTTTAAAAGCCTTTCCAAGGGCAGCTGGGGTTCAGCAGTGGACACTGGTTGTTGGTTGGCTGGGTGAGGTAGAATTTAGCGTCTGAAAGATTGCTTTCCTCCTTCAGGGAGGGGGGGTCCAGACATCTCATTTAACGGCTGCCACCTGGTAAAGACCAGAAAGGGAGGGTTGGCATCGATGCTGATATGCGTGTTGCATGCAGAAGCACATACATGCTGTATGTCCTTGCATGCTAGCAGTCCTGTGGATTGAAATGCAGGGAAAAAAACTGACAGCTAGGTGAATCCAAAGCCCTCACAGAATACGTACCACTGACTAGGCTGGCTCCAAAAATCCGGAATAGCTGGCCATCTGTGGGGAACTTCGTAAGAGGCGGTAGGTCCCAGAGGTGGTGGGTGACAGGGCTGGGTGGGTTAAGGGATGATGCGGACTGAATGGCAGAAGGACCATTAATTACAAACTGAAAAAAGGAGGGGGGGGAAAAAAGACTTTCCAGTATATGATCCAAGGGCATGTGTAATTCGGATAATATTTTGCCTGGATATAAAGTCTGGGATTGATCTGTACCAAGATGAAGGATGGTGCATAACACAGTAATCAAATTTAAGGTCGGCAGGGGCACAAGGTCCATCATGTTGAATGTCACGTTTTAAATCAGCAACCATGTTAACCCACAATGACATTTCGGTAAGGTTTTCCTTTCTGGCTCGTATCTTGAAGCTAATTGGTTACATTAAAATGATTGTAATGTCAATTTTGTTACAAATCTTCTGTGTTCAGGAATTTTAATTATATTCAAATATGGTTCCAGACAAAAAGTATCTTTTTTTTTTTTTTGCCATCCACGGGATAAAACTTCAGTTACTTATGCATGTCTGATCTGTTCGCTTTTCGATGTCTGTCATTGTTTTCAGATCTGTTGGATGTAATCTGGAGAATCTCTCAGTGGCTGTTTCCAGTGAAAACCCAAGCTCCTTTTCCTTCTTCCTAGTTTTGCTTGGGTAGAATTCAACAGAACTGGATACTGTTGGATTCCACCAATTTTCTCAGATACCAGATGGCATCAGATACTGTTGGTATCTAACTACTGGATCCCATCACCTAATATCCAGTAGGACACCAACTATCCAGTGTAACTGTCAGGAATCCAAGGCTGACATCTAACTCTTTATCCCACTGTCTGACCTTGAATCTCACTATCTGACCTTGAATCTGAAATCTGAATGGGGTCAGAGAGGATCTCTTCTCTAGAGTTGGATAGATGGACTGTCCATCGGATCTCATTAGGATAGTCAAAAGCACTATCTGAGGATCACTACTTGTTACTTATTTTCACACTTCTTGCATTCTGTTTCTTTCTGCTATTCCCTCTGCTATACTGATATCTACCCCTGTTCCATCCCACAGTATAAAACAATTACTGGGCAACCTGCCTTCTGTGTCTTCCTAACTTTTGTAAGAGCCTTCATCTGTCTGTTCATCTCTCCTCTTCCACTCTCACTTTTTTTATATTTAAAGTTTATTAACAATGCAGGAGTACATGGCAGGTACATTCCAAAATAGTATCCATTCATCTTCCCATCAAATCTCCCAGTACAGAGGCTGAAAATGTGTCTGAGTCAGGAAGAAAATATATAATTCAGATGTTGCTATGTATACCTTCCAAAGAAAAATTAGCCCAAGATGAATGAACTGATAAATTGGCCTAGATTCTATCTTGTCTGTCTTCCAGTTTCGATACTTTTAAGCGACAAAGTAACAATTCTGTGACAGGGGAGGATGGAAACCCCATGGGAATGCGAGCAGGGGAAACTAGAGTATACGGAAGGGATGGAAGGTAGTCCTGCTAAATGCCAGGAGCTTGGACAGTAAAATGTCGGAGCTTCAAGCAATGCTAGCTGAGGGAGAGGTGAATGTGGCAGCTGTCACTGAGATCTGAGCCACTGCAGGGCATGACTGGGACCTGAATCTGGAGGGTTACACCATGTTCAGGAAGGACAGGGGGGAGGGAAGGGGAGGAGGGGTGGCAATAATAGTCAAAAACTGCATTGGCATAGGAGGAGTGGAGGAGGTGGAGGGAACTGTGGAGGCGATTTGGGTCACCTTGATAACAAGGGGGGGGGGGAGTAAAACCAGGAGTGGTGTACAGACCCCCTGCGCTGGCGGAGGAACTGGAGGAGAGTCTGGTGGAAGATGTTGGGAGACACTGCAGATTGGGTAGGGGAAGGGTCGTGGTGTTGGGGGATTTAAACATGCCAGGAACGGACTGGGGGACTATGACATCCTTGGCGGCCAGGGAACAGAGGTTGTTGGATGTCTTTCAGGACGCATTCCTAACCCAGCAGGTGGGGGAACTGACCAGGGAGGAGCGGATGCTGGATGTGGTCCTGCAGACAGTGACCAGATTGGAGGCCTGGAGGTAAGGGACCCATTGGCGGGGAGCGATCATGCAACGGTCTGGTTCTGCCTGGACCTAGGAGGGGTTGAAGGCTGCACAAAGATGGAAGTAATTGACTTTAGGGGGGTGGATTTCAAAGAAATGGGAAGGATCCTTAAGGAGCATTTAGATGGGATTGGGCCAGACATGGACGCTGACAGTAGGTGGGAAATCATCAGGAAGGGGGTGCTGGATGCTACCAGCACCTGTGCCAAAGTGAGACACAAATGCAGTAGGGCCCGAAAACCCTGCTGGTGGACCAGGGAGGTTCAGGAGACGGTGAGGGGAAAGAAGATGGCCTATAGGCATTTCAAGAGCTCAAGGAGTGCAAGGGATTGAGGGGAGTACCAGCTGATGGCCAGAAGGGCCCCCAGGGTGGTGAGGGCGGCTAAGGCAAGGAAGGAGCAGAACCTGGCCAGGGGAAAATAGGAGAGGGAACAAGGGGTTCTTTGGATACTTTGGGGAAAAAACGAAGGGTGAAGGGATAGATTAGCTGGATTAAAACAGGAGAGATGGGCACAAGACCCGGAGGAGCAGGCGGAGGTACTAAATGAGTACTTCGCCTCACTTTTCACCAAGGAAAATGGGGGGGTGCTGCCTCATATAGGGAGAGATGGGAAAACTGAGGAGGGGGTCTGGGGAGGGGGGAGCATCACTGGCAGAAGGGGGGAAGGCAATGCATGGGGACGCGATAGCGGAGGTGGAAATCACGGCAGAGAGAGGGAGGGAAGCCCTCAGGTCCCTTAAGATGGAGAAAGCACCGGGGCTGGATAAAATACATCCCAGAGTGCTGAAGGAACTGGCGGATGTCCTGGTGAAACCCCTGGAGGAGTTTTTCAGTATCTCCCTGAGGACAGGGTGGGTGCCCCAGGACTGTAAGGTGGCGCGCATAGTACCTATCCACAAGGGTGGATCAAGGGAGGTGGCAGGGAACTACAGGCCCATCAGCCTGACCTCGGTGGTGGGCAAGGTGATGGAGGGCATCGTAAAGGAGAGGCTGGGGGGGGGGGGCCTGGAAAAGTCAGGATGCCAGGACGATAGACAGCATGGCTTTGTCCCAGAGAAATCGTGTCAGACAAACCTTGTGGAGTTTTATGATTGGGTGATGAGTGCCTTGGACCTGGGTAGGCCGGTGGATGTCCTCTTTCTTGACTTCAGCAAGGCGTTTGACTCTGTTCCCTACGGGGGCCTGTTGGATAAGCTGGGGGAAATGGGGGTGGGAAACAAAATGATCAGATGGATAGGGAATTGGCTCCAGGACTGGCCTCAGAGGGTTGTGGTTGGCGGGATAGTCTCATCCCCAAGGAGGGTCATTAGTGGGGTTCCTCAGGGATCGGTCCTTGTGCCTCTCCTGTTCAACGCCTACATCTCTGACATAAGGAAGGGTATCAGGAGTGAGAAGAGTCTCTTTGCGGATGACTCAAAGCTGGGGGTGGTGGTGGATGGGGAGGAGGGGAAGGTGGCCCTTCAGGGGGATCTGGAGGCTCTGGAAGGGTGGTCTAGAAAGTGGAAACTGAGGTTCAATGCAGGGAAATGCAAGGTACTGCACCTGGGAGCCAGAAACCCGGGCCAAGTGTACACCCTGGTGGGGATGCTACAAGTCTCGATGGCTGAGAGGGACCTGGGGGTGGTGGTGGATGGCAAGGTGAACAACTTGGAGACTTGTAGGAGAGCAGCGGCCAAGGCCAACAGCATGCTGGGATGCATCACTAGGGGGATCACCTCCAGAAGGAGGGAAGTGATACTACCTCTGTACAACTGCTTGGTAGGGCCGCACCTCGAGTACTGCGTGCAGTTCTGGAGGCCACACTTAAGGAGGGACATCGAGCTCCTGGAGAGGGTCCAGAGGAGGGCAACCAAAATGATCTAGGGCTTGGGGTACAGGACCTATGCAGAGAGGCTCGAGGAGCTAAATATGTATACATTGGAAGAGAGAAGAGACGGGGGACATGATGGAGGTCTTCAGGTCCATGAGGGGGTGAATAGGGAAGGCAGTCAGGGTGCTCGCGAAGGAAGGAGGGGGGGACAACTAGAGGGCATGGGTGGAAGCTGGAAGGGGGGAGATTCAGGGGAGAAAGGAGCAGGTGCTACTTAACTGAGAGGGGAGTGGAGTCATGGAATGCTCTGCCCGGGGAGCTAGTGGAGGCAGAGACGGTGGAGGGGTTTAAGAGGGGGTGGGACAGGTACAGGGGAAGGGTTCTGGAAGCAAAGTCCAGTGCAGCGAGAATATCTGGGGCTGGGAAGGGAGAAGCCCAAGGGGGACAGCAAGGTCAGTTCCCAGGATGGGGGCTGACCAAACGAGCAGACGCGAAAGACCGATAGGCCTATTCTGCTGCCATTTTAGTATGTTAGTATATTACCTGTGGTAGCCAGCAATCCCTAAACCGCTATAAGCTCACTCTCAAATAAGACGTGAACGTCTCCATATTATAGACTACAGCTACTATCTGTTGTTTGTGTGAAATAGTTGGTGGGGTCAGTTTCAGCCAAAGTTTGGTAATGGCCTTCTTTGCTGCCAAAAAATAAATGTGCATTAGTGATCGTAATCTACATCTCTGGCCCTGTTGGGGGCTGGTCAAAAGATAGAGAGTGGGATGTAGCATCTGGGAGTCAATAGAGAGAAGAATAAGGTGGTTTTACAGCTGTTGCCAAATGTCCTGTAGTACTGAGCAGGACCAGAAAATGTTTGTGGTCTTCCGCCCTCTGCCCACGACTCCCTAGCAGGAGCTGTACTGGTCTCTCATGCGGCAGTAGCCCACAGTAGTATCAAAGGATATTGTACCCATTGTTCATAGATGTAGGAAGTATTTAAAGAAAAGCTGTCATCATCAGAGCCCCCAAACCACCATTTGGGCTTCACAATGAAAACACTCTTTTTTTTTTTTTTTTTAGGTGTTTTAACACTTTTATTTTATTGTTGAAAAGTCCGGGATTCACAACATGGCAGGCGCTGTGCGGTTCCATTTCAAGTAAAAATGCGATGCCGCGCAGCTTGCCTCAATACAAATGTACTGAAGCAGGGTGATGCGGTGCACTCTTCACGCAAATGAGACTGCACTAATCCTCCATGTAGAATCCGAACTGCTCAACAATAAAATAAAAAGTAAGTCAAACTACCAGATTCTTTCAGTTCCAAAAGCCTAAATGGGGGTAAGGCTTCGGGAGTGGGGAGAGTCTGATGATGACAGCTTTCCTTTAATTCTAGATTTCCATTTCTCCAGTATGGATCTGGAAGACTTGGGCCGAAGTGCCTGGATATCGCTATATAGATTACATATTAGGTGAGACCAATGGTCTCCACGTAGTTGACCCATAAAGATATTGAAGAGAAGTGGACAAGGGGAGGGGAATTCTAGGGGTACATCCTGATATCTGTGTAGGAGATAGGTACGGATTTGTAAATATCTGAAATTTTCTCGGCCTGTCCGGCTGTAGAAGTGTTAAAAAGGTAGCATTCCCTCTTCATTTAGAAATTGAAAAATAAAATGGAGTCCTAACTGCTGCCACCTCTTAGAAGTTGTATCTATTTGTAAATGTTTAAATTCACTATCTTCTACCAGTAATCTACAACACCACATAATCTGAGAGTAGATCGGTTTCTATATGAATTTGTTCCATTGAGTGAGGGTGACAGACATGTACGTTGTAAAGTCAGAGATATGGAGTTGCCCAGGAGGGAAAGCAAAGTAGTGGGCGAACAGGTCATTTAACTAAAATTCAATTGTTTTCCAGGGTGACTCATACTTGAGAAATCCAGTGACAGATAATTTGGAATTGTGCTGCCAGAGCATATGAAAATGTGGCAGATTAACCCCACCTTGATCTCTTGGGAGTTGCAAAATAGACTGTCTAATCCGTGGATGACCACTGCCACAAATAAACTGTGAGACATCCTATCCCACTTCTAATATAACCAACAGAGGGAACACTTGGAGGGTTTGGAAAAGGTTTAGGAGCTTAGGAAGCATAACTATCCTGACTGACTCTATCTACTCTTTGAAAGAAAGGAGAGAAGTTGGGACTGCCAGATGCGAGATCAGTGTTTATCTGTTGTGTGAGTGGCTCATAGTTTAGAAGTTCGGTATTATATAGCCATTGGGTGATATATACCCCCATGTATTCTGTCCTGGTTCTAGTTCATTTAAGAGGGAAACATTGTTTTGAGGAATAAGGAGTTAGATGGGGAAAAAATGAAACCATGGAAGTTGTTTTTTGTACAGTTAATTGAAAACCCAACACTGTCTTAAGACTGCAGTTCTTTCCATGCTTCAGAAACTGAACTTTTGGGCAATAATAGAGTAAGGAGAACAATGTCGGCATAAAGGTTTTTTTGTTCGGTCCCCCCCTCCAAGGCCCCCCTGTATCCCCAAGCTCTGTCTAATAGTTATTGTCAAAGGTTCGATATACAGCGCAAAGAGCAGAGGAGAGAGGGGGCACCCCTGTCTGGTATCTCTCTGCAAACATATATACAGTGCATGGGAACCATTAACTTTGATATAGGTCCGAGGGTCAGTATATAAGTTCTGAGCCATGTTATCATCGAGAGGAGAAAATGAAGCTCAGGAGGGTTTCCCACAGGAAACCCCAAGAGACCCTATTAAAGGCCTTCGCAGCATCTAGGCTGAGAAGGGCCAACGAGATAGAGCATCTCTGGGTGTAATCTAAAAGTGACCTGTCCTTTGGATGTTTGCCATTGTGTGCGTCCAATAAAGCCCGATTGGTTCGGGTGAATAAGAGTGGGGAGGAGTATTTCCAGGTGACATGCACAAAAACTCAAGTAGATTTTATAATCCATATTAAGTATAGATATTGGCCTATATGAATACAGGGAGCTAGGATTTATACCTGGCTTTAAAATTGCTGATTAGGTGGTCGCTTTCCAAGTTGGAGGAGGCATTTCCCCGTCCTGAACTGCCCTAAAAGTTTGCAACATCATCGGGAGGAGGGATTTCGAAAAAGTCTTATAAAATTCTACTAGGTACCCATCTGGGCACAGACATTTCAGTGTTTTGTCCTCCCCTGTCACTTGTTGGATATCTTCTAACTAAATAGGTCTCTCCAATTGTTGTTGATTCTCTGTAAGCATAGGTGTACATTGTCGGGCTAAATATGTCTGCATAGCCTCCTGGGCTGTTGAATGGGCTTTAGAGTATAGGCTCTGACAGTAATCACTCATGATTTGCATACTCTTATCATTGTTATGTACCATTTTACTCAAAGAATGACGTGGAAGTTGTAATATGTTCATATTTTTCTGTTGTGCTCTGAGACGGCTAGCGAGATGGCATGTCCCCCTAGCCCCCAGTACGTCTGTTTAAGACATATCAGAGAGAATTCTACCTTATCTTGCAACACTTGCAGTATTTCTGCCTGAACTTGTTGGACTGCAACAACTGGGTCTTTAGGGCAAAGAAGGGATTGTAAAGTATGAAGTTGGGTGGGCAGGGCAGCCAGTTTTGTTCTCTGACCATTTTTTTCCAGAGGCATATAAAACAATTATTCACCCCCCGCTGACAACAGTGTTAACCATATCCATAATATTGGCTGTGGCACCGGCTTCTGTTATCTGCTAGGGTGGTTTGCAAGTCTTTTATTCAAGTTTGAAAAGTTCATCCCGAAGAAGGAGAGATTCAAACACTAAAAGCTTTTGGCATTTGAATCTCTTCCTTCTTCGGGATGAAGCCTTTTCAAACTTGAATAAAAGACTCTTTGCAAACCACCGTAGCAGATAATGACTAAATGCTGTAATGTGTGCACTAGATACATTTGCACTGGGGATGCACGATAGTGAGTAGGTTTGTCTGTATCCAGATTTGGAGAGAAGGTTGTATTATAGTCACCACCAAGTAAGAACTGACCATCTAACATATCTGATAACTTATTAAACAATGTTGAAAAATGGGTTTTAGATGTGTTTTGGAGGAAAATATACATTGGCCATAGTCACTAATGTCCTATCAGAAAAACATACCTATTGTGGGGGTTAGTAAATGATTTTTGACATTCAAAGCTTGTGAATGTTATTCCATTTCCTGGTAGATTATGAGGCAGCATAAACCTCATATGAAGCCCTGCACCCCACCCCCGGCCAGCTTGGCATGTTTCACAGCTGACAAATGCATCTCCTGGAGTTAAATTATTTCAGGTTGCTCTTTTCTTAAAATGTGGAACATCTTGCTAAGCTTAACAGGATTATTTACCCTGTTACTATTCCAGGAAAAAATTCTAGAAGGTGTCTCCATCATGTAAATTAACACAAGCCCAGTAAATTCAGCCCCAGGAGCCCTTCAGATATTTGCACAGCAGTATTCTTTATTATTAACACCATTTTTTTCTCCCCCCCATTGCCCCCTGTAGAGGAGGATACCCCATTAGGATGCCATGTGAAAACAGCGACCACCAAAAACAGCTAATACAAAACAGCTTGGTCAAATACAGCAAGTTTTGCTTTTGCAGAAAGCAAGCCCCCTGCATCCCCTCTTATGGAAGGATTTGCACCCCCCAACACCCCCTTTCTTATATATACCAACTACGGAGGGAACACACCTCGGGGGGGGGATTTTCAGTTGCTATGTTTGTCTTCGCTGTTTTGACTTAGCTGTTTTCACTGGACACCCCCCACTAGCATAAGATCATTAAGGTCATCATGCCCTTGATCAGTCAGTGGGAACACGGGCCATGGCAGCCATCTGACAGTGACAGTGAAAACATTAAGAATTCTCATCAAGTCCCTAAACCCCATTCCATAGACTCCTGTCCTTAATTTATACAAAAACACTCTGACCGAGGCAATAACAGCAAAATTATGAAACGTGCTAACAGAGCGCATAGATTATATACTTGCTGTAGAATTATATAGAGTGCTATATAACAATTTTTGTGGATACGTAGTAGAGTCAGTTTTCCATAATGTCCATAGAAGATAAAAAGTTCAAATGCCAACAGGGCTAACAAACATTGTAAGCAATGAGAACTAGTCAAAAACATACAATGGTGAAGTATCACAGTGGTATAGAGCAGCAGTTCAACTCCATGACTTCCAAGGATGGGAGAGTTTCTTCTACATACACTCTTTGCCAGCATCTGATGGTTGTTAAACACTGGGAGGGGATCATGCATGTTATGCCTGGGCCCCCTACACAGGTACCCCTGTGTATGTAAAATGTCACCTGATAAGAGTATTGCCCGTTTTTTTTTTTTACTGCAATAGCTCAGAGAGAGAGATCCTTATAGAAAAGCCATGTGGGCTCAGGTCTGTTCAGGGAAGGCTTTTGTCTGTTTAGGGCTGGCAGTCCCTGTCACAAACCTACTCTTGTGGGTCCAGTCCACTGAGCTCATAGTGCCCACCCCTAAGTGCAGTCCATGACAGGGAGGGGGGGAAAACAGGGATACCCTCCTTATGTCTTCCTAGAATGCTCACTGAGTTCACAACTGAACACTCGCCATGAAGTCCCAGGGTCCCCTCTTTACTCTGAATCAGGGTACAATACTAGTCTCGAGTCTTGTAGCCAAACATGAACCCTTCTTGGTTGTTACACAAAGAGAGAAGATCCAGGCATTACAACCTCTTCGGGGTAGCATCGTAACTCTGATTCTGCCTTCTCCCACAAGGCGTACAATAACCTAGTTAAAATCCCCACAGACCCTTCCTTGAGACTTTTTGGTATTCCCCTTATCTTTATCCAGACTTTCCCTTGCAGGCCCTTTGTTCGATTTTGGTAGCTTATGATGGCACCCCTTAGCAATAACAGTTTAGTCACAGATTATTACTGAAACATTCCACAGTCACACACACAATATAGGAATCTCACTCAGGCAGGTTTCTTAAACAAAACAAATGTCTTTACTAAATAATTATCATACATTACAGCAAAAAAGGTTTGATCAATTTGGTCACAGAATAACAAAAAGTGGACATGTACATACAAAAAAAAAGCTTTAAAACTGTTAGCTAAGTTCTACCTTAGGTTTGTAGTGAATTGAAGTCCAGGACAAGTAAATGAAAGTTTGTTTCCTTTGATAGCAGTCTTGCTTCTTATGTGTCAGGAGAAGAGTGTCCCTTACAGATGCTCATCAAAATGAGAGAGAGACCCTGGTTTTCAAGCTCTTTATATAGTGTCTGAATCCTTGGTCTGTCCTAACTGTTGGGCCAGTAGATGACATTCTTGCGCTTTCCCAACAACACAATTTTCTGGCTACCTTGTGATGTCATACTTCCCTGACAGTTATGACACCTGTAAGAGAATTCGCAATAGCCGGACAGAATGGATATTTCTGTCCTTTCCTTTCATCTCATCAAAGGCAATATACCATAACAACAGTTTCCTGGGACCAAAGCATCCTGCCTTCGAGGTGAAAAAGGGCTATCGCCTGAACATTTTATTTACTTCTGTTTCCCTCAGTTAGTTAACCAGGGAAATATCCTTTGATCAGCTACCCCAAAGCCTTTGACATGTAATTGTCAGCTTCCTAGCAAGCAAGCTGGTTCCTCTCAGGTCAGAGGAAGGTCAAACATTTTAAAAGAAATCCAGTCTCTCTCACTATTCTTGAAAACCTTTCATTAACACTGGCATTCTTGTGGCATGTATACATACACAAAATATAACAGAATATAACACCATATATCTGTACGTCTGACTGGCAGTGGCATAGCTCGCCACAGTCCCAAATATAGTTGCCAGTCAGGTCCAGAGGTTTAGAGCGATAGAGCCAAGCACCCCATCAAACAATCCAGGAAATATGCTTTATCCACTCTCCGTAGCCTTTGCCAGCAGATTTAAATAGGCTAGACTTAAGCAGAGAGCACACTGTTGTGTGAAGAAAAGGATACGTATCACTATCCAACATATATCAAACCCTGTGGTGGGAAGGGGAACACTAGGAGAGGCTTAACAGCTTCTCCTCCAAGGAGGGAGTACTGGGGCCCGGTGGAACACTGAAAATTCGTTAATCAATTGTATGGTAGAATCCCCATTTCCTCTGATTGTAAGGTTGCACCCAGTGTGGAAAAAGGTGGCAATAATTATAGTTTTATGGTTGATGGTGGCACCAGGGTAAAAGGGGGAGGCCCAGGCACCCAATCCCCACAGTTAGCTCCCATCCACAAAGGAGATGGCCAGTGGGATACACAGTTTAGTCAAGACTGCAAGGAATAGAGAGCTCTACTCAAGTGGGCCATAGCCCGCACTATAGCTGGGTCTTTGTTGTTGAGGATAAGCTGTAGTTCAGTGTGTTGTCCCATTGAGCCCCTCCATGTGAGCACCCGCATCGACCAGCCAGTTGCTGCAGCTCTGAAAGTGTATTGGACTGGGGGAGAGTAGCCAGGTTGGATGGCACTATTAACAATGTTGCTGCACCTGTAAGACATCTGGGGATATCCAGATGGCTCACGAAGAGCCAGAGCCGCTCAGCTGACAGCAAATATTCTTGCAATGCTAGAAGCGATTGTCCCATTGTTATATTGTAGCTGTCAGTAGGTGTGCTTGTGTGGGAGCTCTGGTCACCCCCCCCACCTCCATGGGCACCTGTCACCAAAAGCCAATTAAAATACCCCAGCCACCTCTTCTCCTATCCCCTTCCCACCTTTAGAGATGTACCTGCTACATCAGAATAGCCCTGAGAACCCCCGGCCATGCAAAACTCTTAAAGTCCTAGTCCGAAAATGAAGGTCTCTCTTTCATCTGTCTGGCAAATCTGCCAACAGCAGCCAAAATAAGTTTGTATCCTAGTACAAGCCTTTAATACACATCATTTCCTGGGGGTTCTTTGCAAGTTTTGCAGCAAGTCTTTAACATCTTGAAGGGTGTCAGGTGCCTGGCGCTTTGGTTCCAACGTTGAGATGGTCTTTTTTGGTGGAATCTTTCCTGGCTGCCTTTGTTGTGCAGCCTCCCTAGATCCAGTGCAATTTCTGCTCTGGCTTGTGGAGCAGGGAAGTTGTGGAACCTTAGTACCCCTTCTCTGGAAGTTTGTCTCGCTTCCTTTGTTGTGTGATACAGGCTCACTCCCTCTGGGAATTGGACACACAGCTTGGCCTGTAGGGGGATTGAAATTTAAATCCTGCTACCCTGAGTGCACAGAGATAGGGTGTGTAAGTCATCTGCTTGGCTTGTACTGGAGGAGCATAGTCGTGATTTAAAAAAAAAAAAAGAAAAAAAAAAGGCATTGTCCTTCCCACATGATGGTCTTTTTCTGCCATGTTACTGAAAGCACCTTCTCCTTCGTGAGATGACTTAAGAATGGCAGAATTATTGATCGGGGTCTAGCCCCTTGGGTGGGCTTAGGCCCCAGAGCTCTGTGAACAGTACCTCTTGTAAATGTATCAGCTCATCAGTGGCTGTATCTAGTAAGTCTCTAAGGGTTTCATGTGCTATGGGTGATTCCTTATTATTGCCAACCACAAGCCACTCTTCAAAATGTGTCCAATGTCAAAAGGGCGAGCAGGATAACAGCAGCCACCGTAAACAGCGATGGTCACTTACCTTTCCTCCTGGCATAAAGAAAAGTTATTTTTTATGTTGGGGTCAAGCCTCCCACACCTCCGGGGGGAGCAGGCTAGAGGAATGATTGATTAAAAAAAAAAAAAATTGTTTCTGTAGCCAGACCCGAGACATGAACCCAGGTCCATCTGCTCTAGCGGCTGTGGCACTAACTACGCCAAATGGCCATTTTGGCAGGGCTTAGCCAAACAAATGGTTAGATCTTGTTCCAGCGAGTGCATCTCACTACTACACTTGCTGTAACTTACTTAGCGTAGACTCGCTGTAACTTACTTGGCGGTGTTCTTTCCCACTCACTCTCATTATGAGTGGCATTATTGAGTCACTCAATAATACTTGCTCACATCATTGTACACTGTCTCTAAGTAATTCTTTGTATAAAATCTGTGATATGGGGTCGCTCTGTCCCCTCCGAGAGCCTGTAAATTAAGGTCTTCCATCTACTTCGTCCTTCAAGATTGCAGCATTTTTCTTCAAGATGAGTTTGTTTTTAGTGCAGGCCCAGGATAATGATCACTGATGGCGTCCATCTCAGCGGAGAGGTCTGTAAGAGCAGATTGCATTGTTCCATGTTTTGATTTTAGAAGCTCTATCTCAGTTTTCATTGTTTGGAAGGTGGTGGAGATCTTTGTATGACAAGCTTTGATTTCTGCTAAGAGTTGTTCATTTGTAACCTTCTTGCCTTCAGAAGTTCCCAGGCTCTGTGGTGAAAAAGCCATGCCTGCCCTTCAGGCGCAAGCAAGCAAGTTTTTATTTATATAAGGTGTCTTTTCAAAGCTTAAGGCGCCTTTACACTTACAACATTGAAAATTCACCACACATCATAAAACATATAAAACATATTAAAAACATCCATATAAATTCGAACTCAATATGTTCCTGAGAAGGCCTGGTTAAACAAATATGTCTTCAAACAATTTTTAAAACCGTCTACGGTCTGGCTATCTCGTATCTGGCAAGGTAGAGAATTCCACAGGGTAAGAGTCATAAAGGGAGACAAGCCGTCAGAGCCCAGATCTCGATCCTCTGCACCAGACTCAGGCTGCTGATTTTTATTTTATTCTTTTATTGCCACCCATGCTAGTTAAGCACCTCCTGATGAAAGAGTGTGGTTTTCTGGTAGTTTGATTAACTTAGGAGGCGTTTTTCTTCAGATTGATCTCGGAGCTCTGTGCAAGTTACTCTGTTTGGGGTGGCGATGTGATCACAAGTCCCTCCACCTTCCCTTTCTAATCTCTCCTTAAAGCCCACTTCACTTCCTTCTGTGCCTGGAGCTAGCCCACCCTTCCCTTTGTTTTTTCTGTTTTGCCTAGACACCCGTTCACTCTATTTGGTCCCTCCCCCAACACTTCTTTTTCCACTCTTCTCCCTGCTTACCTCCTTGTTGGTGCACACCTTTATTTAGAGCCTCCTTGAGCCCCCCCTCATTTTGGGTCCCTAGCTCCCCTCAACCTAACTTTGAATGCTTACCCCTCCTTACTTGTGCCTTTTTGGCAAACTGCATTGTTTCTGTTTTTCCCTCTTTTGTATTTTTTCTAGTTCTCTCCGTGTACAATTTCGTGCTGCTTTGCACCTTACCTTTTTGTGCACTTTTATTGCACCATTTTGCACAGTTTTTCACTTTGTAGTTTATTGTAATTGCATCATTTAGCAGTCCTACAGTTTTTCTCCCATGTGTGCTAGCCCCCCCACAAGCTGGCACAGTGTGCCTTTTCCTGGTGAACACATTTAATATACAGTATATGCTATAAACCCTTGAAAGACACATACGCGCGCGCGCACACACACACAAAAAAAGGATCCTCACGTAAATCACAATGACTGAGTTGCCGATCTACAAAATTCTACTTGGCTGTGTAGGGAGGACTGGGACTTGTATTGGCCGCTTTACCCAGCGTGGAGGTATCTGCAATTTCATAGATCTAGCCGACTGCCACCTGCAGAGTATGAAGACCGGATCCATGGCTCTGCATGGGCAGTCTGATTAGGGTCTACAAGTGGGCGTTTCAGCATACTATGGATAATTCTCAGGGTTAGACCTGTGCTGAGGAGGCATCTGGGAGAATGCAGAGGCTATGCATGGGAGATCCCAGTAGTAAGCCTTCCACATCTCCCAGCCGAGATGCCCCAGGTTGGCTGGCAGTATAGCCTAGAGGTTAGAGTAACGAGCTGTGAACGAGCTTGGTACATCCATCAGACCAGCCCTGGGTCTGATTCTCACAACCTCCACTTGCATACTGTGTGACTCTGAGCAAGTCACTTAACTGCCCAGTGCTCCCAGGTCACCCTTGAAAACAGGCACTTGTGCCTAGTGGGCCTTACCCGGTTACCAAAGACTAAAATAAAAAAAGGAAAAAAAAATTGCCCATGAATGGGACCTGTACACATTTTCCCACAGCTCTCTGATACAGTATGAGGGCAGGGCAGCATATTTTTAAAAAAGATAAATTTGAGTGATATCTCTTAGGGGATATGGCCATTACAGGTGGACTGTCGTATCCCAGAGTCCGGTGCTGCAGTGGAACAGGGGATCAACTCTCTAGTGGTCCCAGGCTATGGGAAACCAAGTGTTTGGCTCGGCTCCATTAATTTGGACTCCCCCTACTCCCGCATGGATTGGGGTGGCCAGTGGCTGAGTATCCTGTCATTTGCTGAGTAGGATTTGGGGGGTGCATCTGCGTGGGCTAAAACATGTAAATTGCATGTATGCTAGCCCTGCTGTTGGTCAGGCTCTGAACATTATGGTGTTTAAAAAGTACAAACAGAATAGGACATGAGTGTCATCTTGACAGATTGGGTGAGGGCGTCATGCAGCAAAGCAGACCTCTCTTGGTGCACATACACTTAATAAAAATCATCTGAGTTAGCTGCAGTGATTTATAGGAAGCTTTTTAAGTTTCATTTTGTGTTTAAAAGAATAAATGCAACTTTCCTGTTCCCTTTCTCTTTACTGTACTTCAACAGTTACACAAGACGACAGCTGTATGTGGGATAAGAGGGCCTGCGGTTCTTGATCTTGATTGGCTGAAATCATGTGGTTGAGTGTAGTGTGGTGTGAGTATATGTTAGTGTGGGTGTCACACGTGTGGTGTGTGTATGTTTGTGTGTTTGTTCTGTGTGTGCTTAACACTGTCCATTTATTTATTTATTTTTCTTTCCAGTCCAGTTTTTATCTATCTTGCCCCTACCCGACAGTACCCCCCAGCCCTATCGCCAATCTTCTCAAAGGCTTACCCATTACCACAGTTGTGGTGGGTAGCCTGCCTTGTTGGTCATATGTGGGTCTGTGGTGGGTGCCAGCATTGTCTCCAGCAGACCCTGCACTGTTCACCTCTGCTTTCTCCTCTGAATGCAGTGGCATACAGTGTCATGCATAGATGTGTGCGGTGGCATGTGTGCTTGCTGGCATCCAGTGGTTGCCCCTCTCCTTTCGATGTGCACCCACTGAGCTGTCACCTGACCTTCGCCAGGTAGCAGTCAGAAGACACAGCAACACCCCTTCCTGAGGGAGGAGCGCTGTCCTCAGGACACCTGATCCTCCGTCACTCACTCAGCCTTCGAGTGACCAGAGTTTGTTCCCAACCCTGGGCCACCAGTATAAAAAGTGGTAGTGCTACTTGGTCGACTTTACACTGTCTGTTTCTGTGTGAAATGTTTCTGTGCATTGGGATCTGCTGTAAGCTTATAGTAAAATTTTAAGCCAAGATAAATTAGCCAGTCAAAAAGACTGTTTTAGAACATACAGTTACTGAGCAGCAGTGGCAATTTGTAGGATACTGTAGTACCTAATTGGTGACCATAAGTTTAGGTGCGGAATGAAGCAGTTTGCATGATTCCCGCAGAAATAATTTGTAAGATTTCGGGGGTATTGTGTGTTACGAGCTTGCAAAACACATCTTGATGCTTCTAGTTTTTTTTTTTTTTTTTTTTTTCCGATGTTATTTCTCAGAGTCTTCCCCGCACTCCACCGCTCCTCCGGCGCCATCCCCGGACATGAGACCCCCTCCCTTCAGCACCCCGCGACTTACCCTTCGCGGCAGGGGTGGGGGGCGACTCAACCCACCAGAACGGGTCCATGCCAGGGAGGCGTCCTCCGGGAATGGCGACGGGGAACGACGTCGTGCTGCAGGCTCCATTTTTCCCCGAATTTTCTCCCGGCGGGCATGGCGTGCAATGACGCAGGCGACTGAGTACGCGCACGCTCCCGTGCGCGCACTAGTCAAGCATCTGCCACGTCCCGCCTCCCCCCTGTCTCTGCGGCTGCGTGTTGTCGATCCCCAGCCTCCGCTAGGTCAGGCAAGCACCGACCGCCCGAATCCACCCGGAGATGGAGGCAGGTCCTCCAGGCGGCTCGATCCATCTCCTCCCGTGACCCCGACAACCCGTGCTTTCGTTCCTGAACACGGGTCGCGGCGATGGCGTGGTGTAGCGACCAGCGCTTCAACCCGCTTCTAGTTTTTTAATGCATAAAGAAGCAATATGCAGTGGTTAGAATCCATCCATTCTTTTTTTTTTAAACCTGTGTATTTCATTGTAATAAAGGTACATGGGTTACAGCATACACAAACTATACACCATACAGCTCATTACAGCATGTAGGGAATAGAGTCCACCTGACATATTTATCTCACTCCAGCCTGTACTGTAGGGAGCGAAAGGACTCCAGCATTAGGTTTTTGTTAGAGATAAACAAGTGGAAGGAATGACAGACGGTGGCAAATTGTGTAATAAACAAGTTTATTACAAAAACACAGTCTTACAACCTGCAGTACAAAATACTGGGAGAAATGGGTTTCCCTACGTCTAGACGCAACAAATTCTCAGCAAACCTTTCTAGAACAGTGCTTCTTATAGTGAGATAAGGCAAAAGGTGCAACAGTTCTTATTGACTGAAGCAAGTGGTACCACTACATTGCTGGATAGGAAGCGTAGAGTCAGCAGAAAGAAAAGCATTACGTTATACAGAAGACGTAAGGTTAGTTAGGACAAAGAAGACATTAATTTTAGCAGGTGCAGGGTCATTACGGGGCAAAAGCAGTGTCAGCAGAAATGCATGTGAAAAAGAATACTTTGGTAAAAGTATATGGTTAGGCCCAAAGCACGTATGCCTTATGTAAGCAAATGCATAACAGTAAAATGTAAGCAAAATGAACATTACATATAACAAAAAACTAAGAAATAATGCTGTAAAATGAATGTATATTGTATACAATTAGCAAGCGCGATCCGTAGTACTCACGTTTGTACAGTGGATACCCATTACTACGTGTTAGTGCAATACAGCAATATCACAGTAATGATAAAACATCTGTCACTGGCGTGTGCATGAAGGTGCAAGGGGGGTGGGACTCGAGGACAACAGTACAAAGAATTCAAATTCTCAGAGTCTGTATGCCCTGTATAGTAACCAGAATCCATCCATTCTAACCCTATACAAAACACAAACACATGGTTAGAACTCATAAAATTCTGTGGACTAATGCATGGTCTGGTGGGTGTACCCAGAACTTGTTACATCTGAAGGGGTGTGATGCCACTGTAGCCATGAGGACGAAGGTGGTTGTAAGAAAAGTGTCACACACTGAGGGTGGATATAATTCTCTTTACCAAAAAAACACACATTTTTACTTTTTTATAGCTGCTGGCCCCTGTTTGTGCAAAATGAGTTTTATATATGCATGTGAAAGTATGATTTTGACTGGTATTTTTGTAATTTCTACATTAACTACTAAGGAGAAACAACTATCAATAGGTGTTTTAACCACTTTTTAAATATCAGATGGACTTATAGAGTGTTCTGGTAAAGTTAAAGAAAGTTGTTTGACAGATGAGATTGTAACCTTGGTATTTAGAATTTCCAGTTGTCATAGCAGTGCAGTTCAGTGTTCAATGAAGGCTATAGCACTGCCATTTTCTGTACCTCGGGTTGCACCAAAAAACTGGTGATTTAAATGTAACTGTCAATTGCTTTAAGTTACTTTCTCACAGTTTGGAATGCGTGCGGTAGTTACTCACAGCTGTGTGTAACGGATAATTACAGCAAGGTTATCCATGCATTAGTGATGCTCGGATAGGGTCTTTATGGATCTGATTGTGATCCGTCGAATAGTGGCAGTATCTGACCTGGGATCCAACCTAAGTCGGAGGTCGGATCCTGCATTATCCTGCGGTCAGATCCAGGGATCCGTGATCAGATCCAGGGATCCGCGGTTGGATAACATGGCTGATCTAGGGATCAGACTATGGATCTGGGGGTTCAGATCCGTGGTAGGTTAGCTGTACTATCCAGCCGGATCTGCTGTCACAAGACATTATGCCACCATGGCAAAATCGCGCTGCCAATACAGCGCGATTTATGCCATGAGGCATAAGTCTTTCTTTCTGTGGGGTGCTCTGCCACCCACACCCCTTCTGGACCCCACCCACTGAAGATTTTCAACTCCGGGGCGGGGTCCAACTCTGGGAGTGCACAAGTCCAAAAAAAATAAAATGTTTCTAGGACTGGGAAACAAACTCGGTCCCAGATGCAGTGTTTGAGTTCCTACTGCTATGGCTCAGTCCTGTGAGCCACAGCAGCTGCTCGTCAGAACCCGCTCCCAGCAGAGGTCTTATCCTCTGCCTGGGAAACCGCTACTGGTGCAATATCGCGTACAGCAGTATACGCGGTATTGCACCAGTAGTGGTAGCATACTGTGCTATACGGTGTTAGCCATAATGTTGTGCGCTATTAAGCGTGCGATATTATGACCCGGTAGGAACGTGGGGTATCTGGTGATATCCTGATTTATAGGATACTATCCGAGCAACACTACCATGCAAGAAAAAACACTAACCAATAATGAGAACTGTATAACGTATACAGTACAGAAATAAGTGTTAGCATTAATTCATTCAGATCAGATAGAGTGAATAGACAGGGTGGTGGTGTGCGCTGTACCTTCGGGATCACCTACAAGGTGTCCAAATTCCTGCTGTAAACCCGGTTGCAGGTGCCCAATCCCTCACCCTTAGGGTACCAGTTGGAAAATCAGGTAAATCTCTCTACCTGATGTCGGTCTGCGTACCCGGCAACCAAAAGGAGGCTTTCTCCTCCATTCTGAACCTCATTGCACAACTTCCAAAAAAGTCGGAGGTCATTGCCCTAGGTGACTTCAACACAAACTGGCTCACCTCCCACACATCCCCTATCAGGGATGCAGCCACAGCCCTAAATTTCTCACAAATGGTCCTTAGCCCCACTCGATTAGACCGCCGCAGGGGCACTAGCTCCCTTATTGATGTCATCCTTACAAACCACCCTGAGCACCTCCATGACATCCAGGTCCTCCCTGACGCACTCAGCGATCACTCCCCTGTTACCTGCCGTTAGCCAAATAGTTGGAAGGCCCCCCCCCCACAGCATCTCCCTGCATTGCCAGCTAAAGAAGGGGTCCCTGTCACGTCTCCAAAACCATCTTCTCAACCTCGACTGGTCCCCTTTTGACCACCAGATGTCAGTGGACGCTGCCCTGTCCTTCTTCATCAGCTCCTACCAAGTTGCCTGTGACATCTTTTCCCCCTTTGTTAAGCAACCAGAAAAAACAAAATCCTCCCTTTGGGTAAACCACGCCTTACTCGACAAAATGAAGGCTCGAGATAACCTATGGTTCTGTGCCATTGAGTCTGGTTGCCCCCCTGAGAGTCAGCTGTACCATGCTGCCCGAAACTCATGCACCTGGGCAATCCGCAGGGCTAAGGCAGCTTACTATTAATCCAACCTCACTGCCACCTGGGGCGATGGGAAGAGGTTCTGGGACAATATGAAGGAACTAAGTGGAAAGTCTCCCCCCCCACTCCTTCCATGATTATCGTTGATGGTGTCACCACCCAAGACCCTGACAAGATATCTAATGCCTCAAATGTCTCTTTCTCAGACCTCGGCTCTATCCTCCCACCTGACTTCTTTAACGCCCCCACTGGACACTCTCCACCAGCCCCCAGTGCTCGACCTTTTTATTTCAAAACAATCTCCCCGAGTGTTGCTCGCTCATATCTCGCCAAGTTCCTTGGAAAGTCAAGACATAGCGGTGATTCACTGGATGCCAAGCTGCTCTCCTTAACCCTTGATGCAGTCCTTACTCCCCCAAACAGAAATACTGAACATGTCCCTATGCCTTGGACAGTTCCCTACCTTATGGAAAAAAGCGATCATCACTCCGGTTCACAAAAATGGTGACCGCACCCCCCCCACCCCAGTAACTAAAGGTTATATACTCTATAGGTCTCTATACTTTCCCCCTCTCTCAAAAGCCCTGGAGAAAATAGCTGCAGATCAACTTATAGAATATTTGGACACACACCGCCTATTGTGTAACCAACAGCATGGTTTCCGAAAAGGGCACAGTACCACCACTGCCCTGCTCGAATTTACCTTGTTCCTCCATGAAGCACTCGACCAGGGAGACCTGGCTGGATCTGTGTAAATTGATCTGTCCAAAGCCTTCGATACCATCAACCACAGCCTGCTAATAAACACCATCCTCTCTGTTGGGAGTCTCCCCAGAAACTACAGTCTGGTTCTCCAGCTATCTCAATGGCCATACCCAGCAAGTAAAATAAATAGCACCTTCTCTGCCGGCCTCCCAGTCTGTTCGGGTGTCCCTCAAGGGTCCATCCTTGGCCCTATTCTTCTCTCCCTATACTTAAACTCCCTTCCTTTAGCTTCCACTGAGCGCCTGCTCCTTTACGCTGATGATGCTGTCATTTTCAGCCGGCACCCTGACCCTACCCAGCTTCAAAACTCCTTACAGGGCTCCTTCACTGTGATAGAATCATGGTTCACCTCCCACAAACTTGTTCTCAACTACAAAAAAAACAAAGGTCATGCTATTTGCCCACCCTCAACATAAAAACAGCATGACCAAATTATCCATACTTAACTCACAGGGTGCCATGTTGGATGCAGTCTCCACTTTTAAATACCAAGGGGTCACTCTTGACTCTGTCCTTACTTTCTGTGAGCATATTGCATTGACCTTCTCTGCCATTAACACTAGAATCGACCTCCTCTACAAATATAGGCCCCATCTCCCCCCTGTTGCCCTTCGATTAGCCACCTCTATCTCCATCCTTCCCGTAGTAGACTACGGCATAATTATATATGGAGCCGCCTCCGACACTGCCCTATCCAGCATAAAACGCACTCTCAACAAAGCCTGCCGGCTGGCCCAGGCTGTGATCCCCTTACACATACCTGTGACCTCTACCTACAGTCATCCTGGCTAAATTTCCAGGGGCGATTTCTCTATCAGTCCTGCCTAATGGCCAAAAAAATACAACTAGGGTTAGCTCCCCTGGGCTGTCTATCACTCCTTCAAGAGTGCATGCTGACAAGTGCCACTAGAAGCCCTAGCACTACTACTTTCCGCATCCCCTTCGCAAGGACCACTGCTGGCCAAAGATCCTTTTCCTACAGGGCCGCCCACTGGATGAACTCCCTCCCGGATGCTGCCCTCAAACTCCCTAGGATAGGGCCGTTTTAAGCCAGTGCTGCGTAGCCATATCCTGTTAAACAGCCACTGTGACTGCTAATCTAAACTACTCTTTATAGCTTTGGTTTCTCTGTTACTATCAAAACTCCGTAAATAATAGTGTCATAGATCGTTTTGCTCTACCGGTGGTGCCCTGAAATTGTTTTAGCCCATGGTTGCCTCTGTACAGTATTCTTACTCTGTGTATGTCCTAACTAATGTCATTGATGCAGAGCCTTTGTAAATGAGTCCCTGACTCAAAGGGTTGCAATTCCTAGACAGAATACAAAATAAAAAAAATAAATAAAATAAAATTAATCAAGTTTGAACGTGTACAGAACACAAATACAGTGTCCGTATTGCTCCAAATTGAATCCTTCATTTACTCACCTGCCTGTGTCATCAACTATTATGGTGTCCCAAGTATGTCACACAAGCTGTATGTCGCAGTAGAACACACGGTGTGAAGCAGTCTAAAAATGGAATGCAGCGGTTTAAAAATCGCAGTGCAGAAAAGAAGAGGTGAGAGAGCGCAGCTCAAACTGCTAAAAAGTGCAAAAATCAGGAGATTGCTATAAAAACATAAAAATAAGTCCTGCATACATTACATGTAACAACCGCTACCCAGTCGAGAAGAATGGCTGTTGTAATTTTTCCTTGTTGTTTTTCCGATGCCCTAACCTGCGTGCGGTTTGCTGTCATGGACTGTGGACATTATACAATTAATTCGAAAAGGTTGCTGCTCTGTTTTTTATAACTGGGCAGTGATTACCATCAGTACAATTTTTTTTAATGTTAATTTCCATGTAAACTCCAGGGGTTTGCAGCCTTATGAGCTGTGACCTAGGAACTCAGCCAAAATAAGTAAATAAATGATGACTTCCTACATCACTCCGGTCTCGGGCCCCAAAACTGAAAGTAAACTGGCACCAGAGCAGACACAGGAAGACAGCAATTCAAAAAAGAAGACATAAAATACACTCCAGTTGTACAAATAAGGTCGTATTATATGACTGACCCCTATTACACCCGATTGTCAGAGGAAATGCTGTTGCAGTAGAGTGTGGATAAAGGAGTATCGATAATGGAGTGTGGACAGTAGAGTGTGAATAACATCTCTGCAGTGTTGGGTAAGTTACTTTTTCTATTACTTTTGAAACTTGTTCCAGAAAGCTCTGTGCAGTCACTAGCAAGGATGGATAAGTACTAGAAAAAGAAATGCACTTACAGTTACAGTTGCTTATGTCTTTTTGTACAAAAGAAATACGTTACTGTAACTGATTACATTTATTTGAAAGTAATTAATAACTAACAACTAACCTGTTACTTTCAAAAAATGTAATCTGTTATAGTTATTATTATTTTTGTATTGTCTTTGTATAAAAAGAAAGAAGTAACTATAATTGTAAAGTGTACTACTTTTTCTAGTACTTCTCCATCCTTGCTAGTGACTGCACAGAGCTTCCTGGAGCAAGTTTCCAAACGTAATAGAAAAGTAATACAAAAAGTAACTTGCCCAGTACTGCATCTCTGAGCATAAAGACTCCATTGCGCACTGCTAGCAGCAGATAACACTTACTTTACTTGCCAAAATAAAAAAAATACCACTACACACTCCTACCACTGTGGAAACCTCATTCATACTCGGTGAACACTCTCAGACACATTCCCACATGGAAGAGCTGCATAAATAAAAGCCCAGTTCTTTACCATGTAATATAACAAATTATACTATGTCACCTCTGAAGGGCACGGGGTCATGATGTCGCACACAGTAACAGCGCAGCACATAACCTCGCAGGCAAAACGCCGCCTGCACAAAAAAGTCTGTTAAAACACCGACTATCGCAGAAATGCCATCCGCCCTTTCAAACAGGGGCGACGGAACAGCTCTCTCGCTTGTTTCGTGGGGGCCTTGCACCCCACACACCCCGGAATGATTATAAATAACTCTGAGGGGGTATGGACCTCAGGGGTATGTTGCAACTCTGGAGGGGGAAAGCGTTTCGGTGAAAGAGAAAAAAATAAAACGTCAGGTGACAGGGAATCAAACCCTGATCTCCTGATCAAACCCCACTGCATGGTCTAGTGCCTTAGCCACTCAGCCATGGGACCGGCTTGACCAGGCCCCCGACCTGCAACCTCTTCATCCCTTCCCCATTCCTCCGTACAGCGACAGGGGTAGTGATTATTTCCTACCACTATTATACCCGTTTCTCTGAAAGGATTTGCACTTTACACAGAGAGGTTGTTCTTGCGCTGTTCTTGTTGCACTATATTCACCTGGTACCCCTGTGAAGAACCCAATGGTAATTTCATCTCAAGAGCTGAACACAGTAAAAGACACTCGCCCTTTGGGTCTGTGGCTTATCCTACTCAAGCTTCACTTGATGAAATTACCACCTTGTTCTTCGTGGCACCTATGCATGTTTCTATATGTAATGGTATCTTGGTATTCTGGTGACCAATATAAACCACTCATGCTTCACACTCATGGATTATAAGTGCCACAAGAACCCCCTTAATGCCATTACATAGAGAACAAAGTATTTGTAGGAGTGTGCTGTTTTCTTTTTTGTTTTTTTTAAACACGCACCCAAGGTATATGATGCCTCAAGGGGTTTATCAATTCATTATACACCAGGGGTGTGTGTTTAAAAAAAAAACACATCCCTTACCCATACTTTATTTTTTTATAATTGTGACCAGTAATTATAAAAAATAATGTTCTGTATGGGCAACATTATTCTGAACTTATTTTTGTTGTGTGATAACTCCTAAACAGTGTGATAACTCCTAAACAGGCTCTTGACTTTCGCTGTGTGCCTAATACCTCATAAACCATGACACTAGACCTTCGGGCGTGTGTGTGTGTGTGTGTGTGTGTGTGTGATACCTCATAAACCATTGTACCTGGCCTTTGGTGTGTGTGTGTGTGTAGTACCTAATAAACCATGGCACTTGACCTTCGTGTGTGTGTGTGTGTGTTTGATACCTCATAAAAGATAGCACTTTGCCTTCAGTGTGTGTGATTCCTCATAAACCACAGCACTTGACCTTCGCTGTGTGTGTGTGTGTGTGTGTGTGTGTGTGTGTGTGATTCCTCATAAACCTCGGCACTAGACCTTCGGGTGTGTGTGTGTGATACCTAATAAGCCATGGCACCTGACCTTGGGGGTGATACCTCATAAAAGATGGCACTTTGCCTTCCGTGTGATTGTGACCTCATAAACTACAGCACTTTGCCTTCGGTGTGTGAGATACCTCATAAACCATGGCACTTGACCTTCAGTTTCATTTTTTATGAAATCCTAATGGATGTCCTGCAGCAAACTTGAAAAACTTACAAGCCCACTTTTCACGATAGTGCAGCTGTTTTTACCCATATGTTTTCCTCCTCTGAATGCATCAGCAGGTTGCTCTGCTTACCTGGATGTGCCAGCCTCCTTGTTCTACCCCTCTGCCAGCACCATCAGAGAATGTTCTTTGTTAGTAATACCATTCTGACAAAAGAATGTTTTAATTTTGAGTTACCATGATAATAGTGAGTGGCGGCTGCTGCCGCAGTCTGTAATTCCTTTGTCAGATAATAACGGGGGTGATTCACCACACTACACACATGCTGCACCCAGTGGTTGCAGGTTTACTTTCTCTAGCCTTCTACTTTTGGGAACAAGAACTGGAAACTGGCAGCTTCGTGACTGGAGGAGACTGAAGGACCACTGATGCTGCCGGGTCTGAATCTGAGAATTTCCTGTTTTTCTTGTTAAACATCATAAATATCAGTTGATCAGCAGGCAGAATGAAATGGAAATCCAGTGTCTTCAACCAATATATATAGTGCTTGAGCATCGCTCGTGTTACACTGATGTCAGCATAACCTGAACAGATTACTAGATTATCGTACAGTTCTGTGTGTCGATCCACCGACTGCCATCTGTATTATTTCTGCACGGTCTCATTTTTGCCCTCTTGCACTCCCTTTATTGACCTTTCGGTATGAAACTAACGAATTGTGAAAAGGTTTGCAATAAATTATATCGACTTCTAAGTTAATAATAAAAACTATAAATGATGTGGGTTTTTTTTCATTTTTTTTACCTTTCCTCATGTGCCCCAATGCTAGATTAAGAGCACTGCTTAATTTCCTTGGTTTTCACTGATCGGATTTCTTTATTATGGTGACAACAATGTGACATCAGATTTGCGTGCTCCTTTCTCAGAGAGCAGTAGTGTGCTTATGTCTCTGGGACCAAGGTGACTTCATAAAAAGGACCAGTGAAAGCTCTCTAGGCAACCCTCCCCCATGTCTACCTCTTACCCTACTCCCCAAAGTATTTCCAGAGGTGGTACAACTAGTGATTGAACTAGGGCAGTAAATAGAAGCCTGTGCCATCTGCATTATAGATTGTGGGAGTAATTCCAACCAACTGGAGTGCTGCCTTCTGTGTGTGAGACACTCTTATTCTGTTAAGTGTCGTGTGCAGGTGCTTTGGAAATGGGCTCATGTGGAGAGTTTTTAAACATCTTTTAAATATTTTTGATTGATCACAATCATTTATATACTTAACACTACTAAGAGTGCCGTCGTGGGACGTATAAGCATGCTATCACACTCTTAGGGTATCTGAACTTATGATCTTTCTCACACCCTAGGAATGCACATAAGACAGTTCTTACATTCCTTAGCGTTTTGTTGGGGAAAGTAGTATTGAGCTGAAAGAGAATCTTTTTGCCAAATGCCCTTTGGGGTAACCCTTGCCTCAGTGTTTGCGCACAGAGGTTCTTTGTCTTTTAAATAGTTTTTTATTTTAGTGGGTTCACCACAATATATCCAAGGCACACTGCCTTAAGGGTAGCTGGTCCATTCCACTGGGGTGTCAAACAGACGAGGCATACTGATGAGTCCTGGTAGGACGAAACACGTGTCTATGTCTTCTGTTAGCACCCTTTGCAAACTGTGTGAGAGGCGTTTCGGCACCATGCAATTCTGCTTAAAGTTGGACCAGCATAACATTCTGTGGTGATTTGCATATGCAGCCCATGATGCTTTGCATTGTGGGGGCATGTGTGATTTGGTATTTTCTTGAAACTTGGCTTCCCAGCCAAATGCCCTTTGGGGTAACCCTTGCCTCAGCGTTTGCGCACAGAGGTTCTTTGTTTTTTGCCATAGTTGCAAATAAGGCTTGTTAAATCTTCCATGTTTTAGAACCTTGACAGCTGATTCTTTTCCATACCTTTTACATTTGTCTTCCGGCCACGGTGGATATAGCCTACAGTAGGATGGTGCTTCCTGGTCTCAGTCTCCTGCTTAAAGACTCCATTAACTTACAGCAAGTATCATATATATGTAGCTGAGAATCAATTAAAATTGTATTTCCTTGCTCAGAGGAATTGGGGGCGTAACTACTCTAGGTTCTGGCCTTGGATGTGCCACAAGTCCCTGTATGTTTACCATGTTAGAGCTGGGCCTGGAGTTCGGGTCTGATGTCCTTAGTCTTTTAAAGTCATTGTCTGTTGCATGATATTTCATTACAATCACGAGAAAAAAAGATAGCAAACTGTTAGTTTAAAGAGCTGCTGACACGATGTTGTGCTCCAGGCAGGCAACTCATACTCCGTAGTTGCCTGCCCTAAGGCTTTGCAGCCATAATTTAACATTTTCTGGGCAGTGGTTTTAAAAATATTTTGACTCGTAAAACCTGGCTCGTAACTTCCGATGTCAGAGCAGCGCAGTAAATGGTATGCCTGCCTCACCCTAAAATCGGCAGAATTATAGCGCAAAGTTGGGAATGGGGCTGCAGGTGCTCTACAAACAATGTAATGTAATCAGGAGGGGACTGCCTAAAAGTGTCTAGCTTATCTTTACTGGTATGTACTGTATACATATTAGCCCCATACATGTATACATGCCAGTAAAGATAAGCTGGGCTAATATAAGCAGTCCCTGATACATTACATATCTATAGAGATGCCTGCAGCTCATTCCCAACCATCTTAATTCTGCTGATTTTGGGGAGCTGCAGCGCTCAGGATCACCTGGTTCGCACATAGAAGCGCCGAGTTTCACGAGGAAATATTTTTTAAAACCACTACACAGAAAAAATGTGTTAATTATGTCTGAAAAAGCTCCTAGGGTTGGCAACTACAGAGTATGAGTTGCCTGCCCATATTGTGTCAGCAGCTCTTTAAAGCAGCAGTGCAACAAAAAATGTTTTTTTTCCCAAAAAGCTAGTTTCAGCTGCAGTTAATGAAAAATATTAGCATAACTTTCCAGTCTACTTTTCTAGGGTACTTCCTTGTCTTCTCATCATAAGTTTTTTTTTTTTTTTTTTTTTTTCTTTCAAACCTTTGGTAGGTCTGCAGGGCTACGTCTAAGGCAAATGTGGTAGTCACCATTTTGGGGGGACAAAAATAAATTGAAACATTTATAAAATACCTAGATTTTACTGAAACTGGAAAATGTTACCACCAGATAAAACTAGAAGATGCCTGGGATCTTTTATAGTGAAAAAAGGGCAGGGTTAAAATGTTTGCCCAATGTTATTGCACTGCTGCTTATAATAAAGCTAGAACTGAGTAAGAGTTAGAGGTACACCAACCTTCCCTCTCAACCACTCAAGTGAGAACCGAGTGCTCACCAAAACATACTGTAACCGTGTCTTTGCAGGTGTGAATATTTTATTTTGAATAGATAAAATATACTTTGCAAGAAAAGGTTGCATAAATAGTAGACAAAGGATACAGACTTAGCTGGCAGAAGCAACCGCCCGTAGGCAGACTGCAACTGATGTCTTGTTAGCATTAAGGCTAGTTTCTTCAAAGAGGAAGCTAGCCTTAGTTTTAGTGAAGAGTCAGTAACCCGTTGGGGATATTATAGGAGAGGACCACAAGGTGACACTGCAGTGTGACAAGGCTTTGGGTTACTGGGGTGCATAGGGAGGGGTGTCCCCAGGAGGAGGGAGGGAGGGAGGTGCTGCTTCTGTTTTATCGCTCCCTGGTACGCCCCCACCTGGAGTACTGTGTCCAGTTTTGGGGACTTATCCTTAGAAAGTACACAGACAGGGTGGAGGATGTCCAGAGGAAGGCAACTGAAATGGTACAGGTATTGTGCAGGAAGTCTTATGAGGAGAGGCTGAGGGATCTCAAAATATACACCCTGGAAGAGGAGACAGAGACAGACAGACAGACTGAGCGACAGAGAGAGAGAGAGAGAGAGAGAGAGATGACATGGCTGAGACCTACATGTACCTCAAAGGGGTGAACAGGGCACAGATGATCTCTTTCAAAGGAGGACAAGCAGCAGGACCAGGGGCGTGAGATGCAGTGTGGGGGGTTCAGGAGAAACGTGAGGAACTATTTCTTCAGTGACAGGGTTATAGATGCCTGGAACAGACTACCAGCAGAAGTGGTGGGATTACAATGATGAGAATTCAAGCACACATGGGATGAACATATGGGTATATTAGAAAAGTGTCGGGGGGGGGGGTTGCCACAGATTAGAATCTGTGGTGGTGGAATAGGCAAGGAACATTTGGGGATACGAGGTGTGCCAGGTGGTCCTTTTCTGCCAATGGATTCTATATTTCTGAGGAAGCCTGTATACTGACTGAGCTATCCTCTCACCCTGCAGCGGTGGCCCCTCCCAAGTCTGTGTTGAGATGTATTGGTGGAGCAGTGTAAGGAAGGAAGGAAGCCTGTGTGCTGACTGAGCTATTATCTCCCACTGCATTATCCTTTCAGCTCAGTAATGAGGTTCTTTGATGGAACAGTGTAGGGAAGGAAGCCTATTGACTGAGCTATCTTCCCACCCCGAGGAGATTGTTCCTCCAAGTTGGTACCGAGATGTATTGGTCAAGCTGTGTAGGGAAGACTGTGTACTTGACTACCTTTTCACTCTAAATCGGTAATACCTCCCAGTCAGTACTGAGGTGCTTTGGTGCCACAGTGTGTGCAGGTGCCTGTGTCCCTGCTTGCCTGATTCCTGCCTGCTGCGCTCTCGAGGTTTACACACCATGGTAACCTCTTGAAGCAAATACATCATGGTTGTTAACTGCTTCCCATACATCATCCTCTATGTTGTGCACGTTCTGTCATTAACTGCAGCTGTGATTTCCTCGCGTGGACTTCTGCTGTAAACCGATGATCTAATAAATGAATAAATAAAAATTGTATTAGCCTCTTATCTCCCAGGTTATGTAATTTACCCGCTTACAACAGTTTCAAAGCAGCTCTTGCAAAATGGTGTGTGCCTGTATTGACTGTACTTAAAACTGTGGCTTGTATTTTATTTCGTTTTGCTGTTTTATTATAGTGTATAGTTAGGGCTTATCATGCATGGAATTCAAGCAACTCAAAAACCTTGTTGTGCACGTTCTAAAAACCTAGTGTATGGTAGAATGCTATTATTAATAGAATTTGATGTAAAGCCAGTGTTATGGCATCGATGTGACATCACATTGTTAACCACTGTCTGCACGTCACATCAATGCCATAACAAGAAAGAATGCTGCCAAGGTTCACATTCTACCGCACCAGCGCTTTACGGTCATCTTCACCACTCTGCAGCATTCAAACGCAAATGGCGGTTTGTAACTTGTGGTGGTAAAAAAAAAAAAAAAATTTAAACAAATAAACTATCAATATGGATAAAACTCTGAATTGTTTCCAACTTTGTTCCTGCTCTCGTGCCCATACACTATATGACAATGTATGGGCAGCAGTTAACCTTGGTGAATTTGCTTCTCAAGGTTGCCATGGTAACTGTAAACCTCTCAAGCTGCACTCTCGAGGTTTACACACCATGGTAACCTCTTGAAGCAAATACATCGTGGTTGTTAACTGCTTCCCATACATTATCCTCTATATTGTGCACGTTCTGTCATTAACTGCAGCTGTGATTTCCTCGCGTGGACTCTTGCTGCCTGGTTTCACTTCTCTGCACGCTGTACCTCAGCATTACGGTAACCGTGGTTTAAAAAAGAAAAGACACATCTGCCACGTTTCTTTTCTTTTTAAACCATACACTAACAAATACCTTGTGTTCCTGTCTCTGGGTTGAGATACCAGCATGGACCTCTTGAGCTTTGCTCTCGAGGTCCATAGGCTAGTAACTCAACCCTTCGATGGAAACACAGGCTTGTTGTGTATGGGCGTCCATGCATTATTTCTTACATAGTATATGGTTAGGGCTTATTGTGTATGGAATTCAGTGGCTCTCGGAAAGTTGTTTGTGTACAGTTGAGAAGTTATAAGCGGTCTGACGATGTTGTTGTGGACATTCTATCATCAAGTGCACCTGTGTTCCTGCTTGCCAGATTCCTGCCTGCCAGCCTGCTTTCATTTTCACTGAGTGCTCCCTGCTCGCGCTGATTCCTACCTCACTGCCCACTTTCATTTTCACTGAGCTCTCTCTGTCTCTCTGTACCGGCGCTCGGTGTTGCTCACAGCTCCAGCTCGCTACTTCCCTCTATAAAACTGAATACTATAAAAATAAAATGTGGGTGACCATACACAGTTCACCTTGTGTTTCCATCATGGGGTTGAGATAACAGCATGGACATCTTGAGCTTCGCTTTAGAGGTCCATATGCTGTTATCTGTACCCCTTAGTGAAAACACAGGCTTGCTGTGTTTGGTCAGCTATAGATTATTCCTTATATTGTACGCTATATGTTTGTTAGTGCAATTTTGTTGTAATTTCAGTTGTTTGTATACAGGATGGTCTGGAAACAGACTTTGCCTAGTACCATATCCTATTAAAATATAAACATCAACTTTAGACTCTCATACTGCAATGTTCCTCCAGGCAGTAATGTTGTTCTTTAATGGAACAGTGCCTGCATACTGAGCGATTGTCTCATATGGCAGAGGTGGTGCTTCCAGGTCAGAACAGAGGTGTACCGCAAAACAGTGTGGGGGATGCCTATGGTACTGAGCTACCCTCTTACCCTGGAGAGGTACTTTAAAAGCTGCCCAACTTCCCATTGTAAATCAGTGGCAGTGATGCATGAGCTCCAGGGGGCTCCCTGTAGAGCTATGGAGGTTCGAGCCGTGGTGAGCCCCCCTCTAACTCCAACACTGGTTCTAGATTGGTGTTGAGGTGCACCAAGAAAAAGCAGTATCGGGGAAACCTGTGTGCTGAACTACCCTCTAACCCTGGAGAGGTGGTACCTCCAGGTCAGTACTGAGATACTTTGGCGGAGAAATGTGATGAAGCCTGTGTACTGAGCTACCCTCTAACCTTGCAGAGGTGGTTCCTGCAGGTTTGTACTTAAGTATTTTGGTGTGGTAATGTGACGGGGAAGTCTAAGTAGTGAACTACCCTCTTACACTGCTATTGTGGCCCCTTCTGGTCAGTACTGAAGTGTTTTGGCTTGGCAGAGTGTGGGACAGCCTTGTTCTTTATTGCCTTCTCACCCTGTCAGTGTGGCCTCTCTAGGTCAGTACTGAAGTGCTGGGGTGTGGCAGTGTGTGGGAAGCCTGTGCACTGAGCTACCCTCTCACCCTGGAGTGGTGGTCCCTCCAGATCAGTACTGAAATGCTTTGGTTTGGCAGAGTGTGGGGAAGCCTGTGTACTGTATTACCCTCTCTCCATGGAGAGGTAGCCCCTCCAGGTTGCTGTTGAGGTATAGTAGGTGAGCATTGTGTGGGGAAGCCTGTCTACTGAATTACCCTCTGATCCTGTAGAGGTAAGCCCCACTGGTCTGTATAGAGGTGAATTCGTTGGCAGAGTAGTGTGAGAAGCGTGGACTGTGCCTAGCTCTTGAGTAAATAGATGGCTTCAGATTCAGTTTCAAGTTTCTGTTTCCATTCATCATTCTTCAGATTTCCTTTTAAGCCTAGGTTAGCAAACAATGTAAAGATACGTCTGAGATAAGTCGCAAGGGTTTGAAGCACTTTGAAGCAATTGTGTTTTGGAGACTGCAGATTCATTATCTGGAAAAAAACAGATTGCAGCATAAAACTCGGACCTGCTGTTTCTCACATGATCACTGTAAGATGCTGGGGAAGGGGGCCATTCTGATCCTCTGTGAGCCCATTTTACCTCCCCAGTGTATCAGACTGCTGGTATCCCTTCCTGTGCAGGTTTTGGTGTACCTCAGCACTGGCTACAACTGGATGAGTTGCAGTGCCACTGGGAGACCATAATAACTCATTCATGACTACCCAGGATTTAGCAGCACTAGCTCCACCAGGTCACCAGAACTACGTCCAGTTGATTATTGATGAGAGTCCCCTTCTGATTTGGTCTGTTTATTCCAAGCACCCATCCCCAGTCTGCCCCAGTCCAGCAGTGCACTATATGTAGGACCACCCTTTTTCTGCAAACACAGGAAAAAAAAAAAAAAACAGGATTAAAAATGGACTTTGACATTTTTAAACACCACATAAGGGTGAATTTTTCATATAAAAAAAACTGTTTGCCCACATTTACAATTGTGGTTGGAACCAAACTTTTGTAAACACCCCGTTTTGTACCACATTTTTAATGCAAAACATAATGATTTACACTCAGTTTAGGGGAAAATGGCAAAAAAACTGATTTTAAAGCAGCAATACTAGTTAATAAAATGTTCTTTTTACAATAGTTATGTCGATTGAGCCCCACAACTGACAAAACTTGAATCGATTGCTTTTAGTTTGTTTTTTTCTTTATATTCGTTATTTTTCTTCTGACAGTTTTGCACAGACCCTTGCCAGGAACGCCATAGTGGATTCAGAGGGAAATGGGGTTCTGCCATTCTCTCATTGGTTATTTTGTCTGATGTAACTGGAATGCATCACCCCTTCCTTTGCCTGCTGAGTGTTTGTAGGACAGGCAGTGTAAACAAAGGGTGAAAAACAGGAAATAGTATGGGGGCCACCATATTTCCTGTGGATCCACACAAAATTCTAAATATATTAAAAATCAAGGGAACCAGTTATCAGAAAGCAGTAGTAAATAGCAAACGTTACATTTGAAATTTTAAACTACCAAGCAGTGCAAAAATCTGGGAAGTGATGAACTCTCCTGGTTAACTAGCACTAACGCTGCTTTAAGATCTTTGTTGTAAATGGGAACTCAGAGGCCCTAATGCATATGGGTGTTGTAATCTGCGTCTCTTAAAACGTAGCAAAGGTCGCTCACACTGATTGGGTGGGAGGAACAAGAAGTAAAGCAGAGGGGCTCTGTCTGCCCAACCCACAGTAGAGACCCTTGTTACACCATAAGAGAGACAGATTACAAAACCCGTATACATATTATATGGCAATGGAATGCCTATAATATGTATATTGAGTGTTCTTTTCTGTTTGGTTTAATTTACTGCCCCCATCTTTTTGGTATTCTGTGGTGTAGTGCAGGTGTGGATGTGCATAGCACACTGGAGTCCTTGATCTCCTGATGACGCACAGGGTGCGAAACTGGTCGAGAGGAGCAGCCTAGAGCCACGGGCGGTCTGATTTTCTTCATGGAATAAATAAAATATATTTCTTGTATTCCTGGAGTCCTTGAGCTTCTGTGGTGCCTAGTTTTGACTTTTGCACTCGGTAGGACCGTTACCTTGGCACACAGAGTGCAGGGGTGCTGAAATTGTTGTAACACTGGAGTTCGTGTCAGTTCGGCATTCTGGTGCGGAGGCCACAGGATATTGTGTCTGGCTGTTTTTTAGAATACCAAAAATGTACATTTTTTTTTTCATTTTTGGGTTCTGGTAGGTAAAGTACTGCTCTGATATTGATTTTAATGAGTGTAGTTTGAAAAAGTGAAAGCAAGCTGTCTCCCCAACCACTAAAACAGGAGCGAGTATGGTAAACGTGCAGTGCAAGAAGACCACTATACACAGAATATGATGTACAGTTATTCTCCTCGTTGAGTGGTTCATGGCATGCCATTACCATATGCTGTAATAAAACGTGCACCCTGTTGGTTGCGATTCCTAAATGATTTACACCACATGGGGTGTGGGTTATTGCAGCAAAAAGCCACAAACTCTGGAGTCTATAATTGCACCTAAAAATGGGCATTAGCAGTTAAAAGAACATAAAAATAAAAAGCATTTTTAATGTTTTAAATTTGAAAATGACTCTCTAAGTTTGAGCCTTACGTGAGGAAAACTAGTAGTAGCTTAGATATTCAGCTGCCGTGGAGGCTACAAATATATCAGAATAGAGTATTTTTACTTTATTTTTTTCTCACAAGTGCAGTTAAAAAAAAAAAAAAAAAAAAAAAAAAAAAGGCTGCTGCGTAACTGTGTCCACTTGGTACCAGTTCTAGAGATTTCATGATGTAATGTGGTTGGGGTGCCCAAAGAAGAGGCAGTCTATGGGTGGCTGTGGCAGAAATGCACTCTTTTGGGGCTGGCACCAGTTTCCAAACCAATTACAGCATTTCCCCAACCCAGTTATATTTCTCATCATGAACCATTTAAGGAGTGTACACTTCTCTCTCTCTGTCTGTCTGTCTCCTACCTGGTGGAATTCCAGTGCAGCCCATTTCCAGACTTGATGGCTGCGATTTCCTGATTAGAGGACTGCTGGAGGTGACACACTTTGCAGGTTAGTAGGTGGCGCGGATATTTCTCTTGTCACAGTGGGAGCCTTCCTGCTTACTTTGGTAATGTTGCAGATAAACGTACAATACTAGTAGAGCAATATACTGAGACATTATCAGATCAGACATATGTAAGCAAATTACAAGACATTAAATTACAGCCATAAAATGCAGCTGCCGTACACAGAGATTATTGCAGTGGTGATAGCAGAGGAAGATTTGCAGACAGTATATGCTATAAATGCCTATACGAGTATCAGTTTGTACGCTGGCTCATAACTGTGACTGTTCAAATAAGAGGAGCTTACGGTCAGGAGAAGCATTTGCAGGCAGAGTTGGTCAGTTGGTTATCTCTCTCTCTCTCTGTGTGTGTGTGTGTGTGTGTGTGTGTATATATGTATATATGTATATATATATATATATATATATATATGTATGTGTGTGTGTGTGTGTGCGCGTGTGCTATATAATATATATGGCAGTATAGCCTAGAGGTTAGAGGAACGAGGTGTGAACGAGCTTGCTACATCCAGCAGACCAGACCTGAGTTTGATTCTTACAACCTCCACTTGCTTACTGTGCGACTCTGAGCAAGTCACTTAACCGCCCAGTGCTCCCAGGTCGCCCCTGAAAACGGGCACTTGTGCCTAGTGGGCCTTACCCGGTTACCAAAAGACTAAAATAAAAAACAATTAAAAAAATATATATATAACCTCAAAAAGAACAGTTCTTAGAATTTCTTTTGACTGAAAACTAGAAATGGGGATCTCCCTTACCTCAGTGGGAGGTTCTCCATGATGTTTGACAATTTTTTCAGGTAGCCCTTAAAGGAAGGGATCATAATTTGTGCCTGAGGGGCTGACCACACGATCCTTTCCACCTCCTGCCCTGTGATCCACCCCTGCTCTCCGACAGTATGGGACATCTTCATAGGGAGAGCTCCATTCACATAAATGGAGTGTATTTTTTTCAAAGTTGATTTCTTTGATTTTAAATCAAGATTTGGTACAGATTGATGCCATGGCTCAACTAACAAGGCTGTTTTTTTTTTTGGGGGGGGGGTTCCCTTCTCTCTTTCTCCCCTCTGTCCTGGTCTGCTCACTTTCATGCTGTTCTCCCAACTCCATCCCCTGACCCACAGGACTTGCCTCTTGTCTTCCCCCACGGCTTGCCCACCTCCCCCTCAACCCGCCGAGACCACATCCAGTTCGGGAAGGTGCCTGCTATCGGGAGCAGAGCCTGTGGAGGATGGCAGTCATCCGACATGCCCGGGACCTTTTCGCATTTTCGCCCTTGAGCCGGAGGGGGAGCATGCTATGCCAACAATGGCCGAGCTGCCCATGCTACAGCACGCAGTACACCGGTCAGTAACTCTGCCTCCACCCCACATTGTGCGGGACCGGGCGTGCGAACACCCAGCCACTGCTAGGTGTCAGGCAGGTGCCAGTTTCCATTCCTCGCCCTCCCTGGGAGAGAAAAGCTGTCCTCTGGTTGCTCGATCCTCTCCCTTCCTGGCCGACCCCCGACAACCCAGTTGCAGGGGGTCACCAGTTGGCAGGAGGTAAGACATGATGCCTCAGCCCTACATGCCACTGAGCCAGCCTAACAAGGCTCTTGTTAGTTGAACCCTGGCATCATTCGATAGCAAAAAGATCATGAAATCGGCTTTGAAAAGATGCTCCATTCCAAGTGGATGGAAACATAGAAATTGTCTGCAGATAAGGACTGCTAGGCCCATCCAGTCTGCCCGTAGGCCCTATACATTGTATGTGACCACTGACTCTATGTGATCAATGGCTTTTCATCACCCCTTCCCCTCTCAGGCTTCCCTTGTGCCTGTCCCAAGCATGCTTAACCCCCTCCACTGTGCTTGCCCCACTACCTCCTGTGGCAGGCTATTAAGTGTTGACTACCCTTTCTGTGTAGGAAAACTTCCTCACATTACCTCTTAATCTATCCCCTTCCAATTTCATATCGTGCCCCCTTGTTTTAGTACTTTTTCTACATTAGAAAAGGTCCCCCCGTCTACACCTTGTTTATGCCCTTGAGGTACTTGAAACTTTCAATCATGTCCCCCTCTGCTGTCTCCACTCTCCTCTCCTCCAGTGAGTACATATTGAGGTCCCTTAGTCTCTCCTCATATGTTTTGCAGTGTAAGCTCTGTACCATCTTTGTTGCCGTTCTCTGGATAGTCTTCACCTTATCTATGTCCTTGCACAGGTGTGGTCTCCAGAACTGCACGCAGTACTCTAGGTGAGGCCTTACCAATGTTTTTACAGTGGCATCATCACCTCCCATCTCCTGCTACTGCACTCCAGCATGCCACTGGCCCTCCCTGCCACCTTTGTACACTGCTTTGATACCTTAAGGTCATCAGAGATGATCACTCCTAGGTCCCTTTCCTCTTTGGTGACCATTTCTCCCCCCACCACCACCTGTAGCTCTCCCCAGGGTTCCCTGCCCAGGAGCATTGTTTTGCACTTCTTTGCATTGAACCTCAGTTGCCACATCTCTGACCATCTTTCAAGCTTCTCCAGGTCCCTCTTCATTTTCTGCACCCCTTCTGGAGTATCCAGCCTGTTGCAGATCTTGGTGTCACCTGCAAACAGGCAGACCTTTCCTTCCAGCCCCTCTGCAATGTCACTAATGAAGACATTGAAAAGGACTGGTCCTAGTACCGATCCCTGTGGTACCCCACTGGTCACCCACCTCTCCCCAGATTGTACCCCATTTACCACCACCATCTGTCTCCTGTCTGTTAACCAGTTCCTAACCCAGTTCACCACCTTGTCTCCCATGCCCAGACTACCCATCTTGTTAATCAGCCTTCTGTGTGGGACGGTGTCGAAGGCTTTGCTGAAATCTAGGTAGGCGACGTCTACTGCCCCTCTCTGATTAAGTTCCCTAGTCACCCAATCAAAAAAAACTATTAGATTCGTTTGACATGACCTTCCTGCTGTGAATCCGTGTTGCCTCAGATCCTGAGCACCACTGGATTCCATATGTGCCACTATCCTTTCTTTCAGCACTGTCTCCATGATCTTTCCCACCACTGAGATGAGGCTGACTGGCCTGTAGTTCCCTGCCTCCTCCCCACTGCCGCTTTTGTGCAGTGGGACTACATGTGCCGTCCTCCGGTCCTCTGGAGCGACAACTGTGTTGAGTGACTCTGTGAACAGGGCTACCAGAAGTGCTGCTAGTTCCCTTCGCAGGTCCTTTAATATCCTCGGGTGGATGCCTTCTGGCCCCATGGCCTTACCCACCTTCAGCTTTGTGAGTTCTTCCAGAACTCTTTCCACTGTGAATGGACTGGTGTTCACCTCCCCCATTGCCTCTGCAATCCAACTGTGGTCTTGACCCTCCCCCTCCTTAGTGAATACTGAGCAGACGTATTTGTTCAGTATTTCTGCCTTGTCAGATCCCCCTCATTGCCTCTCCCTTCTCCCTTTGAGCCTCACACCCCCCGGTTTCTTCTTTTACTGATGTACCTATGAATGCCTTATCCCCTTTGTTTACAGACTGTGCTAAGCCTTCTTCTGTTTGAGCCTTCACCCTCCTAACAGCCTTCCCTGCTTCCCTTAGACATTCAGGGTATACCTCCCTGTCCTCCTCCGTTTGGCTCCCCTTATATTTTCTGAAACTCATCCTTTTAGCCCTGACTTTGTCCCTCATCTCTTTGGGGAACCATAGTGGTTTCCTTCTTCTTCTTTTCTTTTCGGCCACTATCCTAGTGCATTGGTTTGCATCCACTATGGCTCCTTTCAGTTTCTCCCATTGTTCTTCCACTCCATCTATTACCTCTCCCTTCCCCAGGACTGCTTGTATACATCTACCCATTTCAGTGAAATCCACTCTCCTGAACTGTAATACTCTTGCCCTTGTGTGGCTTAGTTGAGTCCATGTCTCCACGCTGAACCACACCATGTGGTGTTCACTGGACCCCAGCTGCCCTCCCACCTGTATTTCTTTGACTCTGTTCCCATTGGTCCATACCAGGTCCAGAATTGACTTGTCCCTGGTTGGCTCATGCACAAGCTGCCTGAGTCCAACCCCCTGCAGGGATTCAAGGATGGCTGTGCTTCTGGCTGAAATAGCCATCTGGGTGGCCCAATCCATGTCCGGCATATTGAAATCCCCTAGTAGCAGGATTTCACCTTTATCTGCCATGTCGTGTATGTTCTCCACTAGTTCCCTGTCTACTTCCTCCCTCCCTCTGTGCCGGAGGTCTGTAGATCACCCCTGTGCATATTGCTGTTCCATTCTCTGGCTCTAGGGTAAACCACATTACCTCGGCCTTCCCCTGTCTTCCCTGAACTTCTGTAGCCTTTATACCATCTCTGATGTATAGGGCCACTCTCCCACCCTTTTTACCCTCCCTGCCCCTCCTGAACAATGTAAAGCCTGGTACATTCACTTCACAGCCATGCTTAGCAGAGTACCATGTCTCTTTTATTGCTGCTTTGTCAAGGTCTGCATCCTTTTTTTTTTTTCCCCTCCAATTGTTTAACCAGGAAAGAGACACTAAGCCGAAGGCTTGTTTACAGGTGCGACCTGGGAGCACAGGGAAGTTAAGTGACTTGCTCAGGGTCACACAGTATGCAAGTGGGGGCTGTGGGATTCAAACCCAGGTCTCCAGATTTGCAGCTCAGAGCCTTAAACCACTGCGCTATACTGCCTCCCATCTGCCAACAAGGCCTCCAGGTCTGGAACTTTATTTCCTAGGCTACAGGCATTCGTTAGCATGACCTTCCATGTTTTACAGTATACCATCCCTCTGCTCTTGTTCTCTCTCTCCAGCATCTTCCCCCACCCAGGTTTCCTTTCCTGTGTGCTCTTGCCCCACCTGTATCACTCGTTATACATTCTTCACCTGCCTACCCCTCCCTGCCTGCTTTAGCTGCTCTCGTAGTCAACTTATGTTCCTGCATGTTCCCATGGGGGGGTCTAAGCCTCCTGACCCTTCTGGCCCCCCCCCCCTTAGCCAGTTTAAATGCTCACAGCTGAAGCATTTAAACTTCTCACAAAGGACCCAAGGTCCCCTTTTCGTACAGATGCAGGCTGTCCTCCTTATATAAGCCTGTATCTGCCCGGGTCAGGCCCCAGTCCCCTATGAAGCCAAAACCCGCCCTTCCACACCAATCCTTCAACCAGGAGTTGAAGGTACAGATGTGGAGTGCCCTAGTGTCCCCAGTGCCCTGGACAGGTAGCACCTCCGAGAATGAGACAAAGCGTGACGGAGCATGCCATCTGTTTCGGGTTTCCCCCCAGCTTCCTGAAATCATCCTGGACTCTGGCTAACTCCACCCTTCTCCTGGCCAGGTCATTGGTCCCCAGGTGGGCAGTGACATCCAGCTTCTCCCTCCTAGCTATTGCCGTAGCGATCCTATGGATCCGCTTCCCATCCCTCCATGCAGCGCTTCCAGAGAGGCACTTGACCTCCCTCTCTCCCCTGCTAAGTGACCCTAATTCCACTCCCCGGACAATAGAGTCCCCAGCTAGAAGAAGCTTCCCCCTCCTCCGGGGTTCCCTGCTTCCCTTCCCTGGGACTCCATCCTGGAGGACCCTCCCATCCTCCCTGGTCCCAGCCTCGGGTTCCTGACTGGGGCTTTCCAGTTCCTTCAAAACAGTGTAGGAGTTATTAAGCGGGACCGGTTGGGGGATGTGCTTTCAACCCCCCCCACCCTCCCTGAGCCCACTGTAGTCCAATCACTCCTCTTCCCTGGCATCCTTTGAGGTAAAGGTTATGGACCCGGTGGTGTCTGGGTAGAGGTGGATGCCGCCTTCAGCTTGGCCAACTCTGCTTGGGCACAGGCAACTTTCTCCCTCAGCCCAGAGAGGTGCCTGCAGATAGGGCAGCATTGCAGCCTCCAGAATGTCTCCCTGAAGATAGCTGTTCCACTAATACTGCACTGCACCACTCCCATCATGTCTGATTCCCTCCTCAGTCAGCTGCCTGCTTAAGATGACTGTTTGATATCCCCTAAATATATGTTTTATTTGTGTTGTGTTCTGTTATGCTTCCTCTTTTCACTGCTTCTTGAATGGATGCAGGATGTTGCAAGGCCCTATGGGACCCACCCAGTAAATGTAGGGCGAGCCCTGGGGTGGGTGGGTAGTAGGGTGGGGTAGGACTACACCACAGGCTGTGTCCACAAAACAGTCAGCCAAGGAGTCCTTTGGCAGTGACACCTCATTCCACTCACAAACGTGTCAGCTAGAATCTCTCAATCCTGCCCAAACTAAATGGAAAAGTACCCAAATGGCAGTTAAGAAAATACCTCAAATACAATTACAAACACACAGAAATGGCAGCTAAGAAAAGACCTCAAATACAGTTACAAACATAGTTACAAATTCGCCAGCTAATGTCTCTCCCTCCTTCTCTAACTAAATGAAGACTCAAGTGCGATCCATACTCTCCCTAAAAAGACATCACATAACGTTGGAGCGTGAGGGCAGATCAGAGAATCAGAAAGTGGAAAGGGATCATGCGGCCAGCCACTCAGGAGCAAATTCTGATCCTATCCCTTCTTTTGGGGGATACTTGAAAAAAATGTTTAAGGTAGTGGAAGAGCTCCTATTGAGCAAAAGGAGCTCCCTATTAATGTTTTTCAGCACCAAGAAAGGTGCTGTTTAAAAAGGGAGTTGGAAACAAGGGAGCATAGAGTGGAAGGGAGGCCCTTCCAGAGGCTAGGAGCAGCAACATATAAGGCCTTTTGGCCTATACCTTATAAAGGCGGGGTTTCACAACAAGAAGTTGAGAATTTGACTCGAGGTTAGTCCGAGTATTGGCAGGTACCTGTTGCATGCTTCTGGAATTTAGTCGTGCCTCCTTGCTGATACAAAACCAGTGTCATGCCAGCTGGACCTTGAGCTTTATTTAACAGTCTAGCATCTCATGGACATTAGCAAGAGATTTTTGGCATTGGTGGATGTGGACTGGTGTATCAGTGGGGGTCTGTAGACATGGATTGTGTGTATTGGTACATCACTGGAGTTCCTTAAACATGGACTGGTGTGTACTGGTACATCAGCAGAGAACAGACAAGGCACCAGTGCAGCAACTATGGTTGACCCGTCATGGATGGGAGCAATCCCCAAAACAACAAAAGTAGAAAAAGAAGAGGTGGTGCACATGGTGGAAAAAGGAGGAAGTCCAAAAACAAAATGATTGTGAAGCATCATTATCTCAGGGCAAAGAACAAGTGATCAACATTTCTGACGTGATTATCACCAAATCAAGTGGTGCCATTATCAAGAGGGCTTTCATTTGTCCCAGAACCTCAAATTGATACATTCTCGATCCAGGTCGATCTCCAAAAACATTTCAGGAAAATCTGTCTAAAGAAAAATTCTTCAAAAGTAAATGCAGTATGTGTCACCATAACCAGAACATCCTGGAAGATGAATCCATTCAGCAAGTAGCAAGAGATACGGAATCAGCCGTTGAATTTTACAGAGATCTTCCTGACATTTGGGACCTTAATTGGACTCTGGATAATTTTGATGAAGACCTGTTTGGTGACACTTGTCTTTCAGATCTTGGCTAAGGAAAGGAAAAAATTTAAACCAAAGTCCATTTTCTGCCACACCAGCTCAATATCATTTGCCATCGGTACATTTGAGAGACTGTTCCAAACACAAGTGGATAATATCTTTAAGAATGAGAGACTTGGACATCATTTTCTGTATTTTTTTATTTTTAATTTAAAATTTGGTGACCGGAAAAGGCACACTGAGCCGAGGCTCATTTCCAGGTGCGACCCAGGTACAGAGGTGTACGTAGAAGTTATCCAGAGGAAATAAGTACAACAAAATTCAATCCATTACAGACAAGATTGCACAAAGAGTTCTGAAGAAGAACCACTTTCTTACACACAGCTATGTAAGATGGATTTCATAGTTATCAAGCCAGCAGACAAGGGTGGACAGGTACTAGTAATGAATAAATCCTACTATCTGGAGGAAGCCCTGTCCCAGCTACGTAATGGTGATAATTACCGCTGCCTAGACAGCAATCCAACTGCTATCTTTAAACGTAGGATTGATCAATTTCTGAATCATTATCTGCGCTCTTGACTCATCACGGAACAGGAGTACCATTTCTTGTCCCAAGATTCCTCGGTAGTTCCTACATTTTATGCACTACCAAAAGTGCACAAGGACATTCAACGGCCACCAGGGTGTCTCATTGTTTCAGGCATCATATTTCTTATAGAGAACCTTTAGTCATTTGTAGATTTTTTTTTTTTTTTTATATAAACCGACAATGGCTGTCAAAACTCCCATTTCATCTTAGGGATACCATGGCGGTCCTTGAAGCCCTTGAGCATGTCACTTTTGATGCTGGTTGTGTGTGGCTCACAGTTGATGTGGCGTCACCGCACACCAGTGTCAGACATCATTTGGGACTTAATGCTGTATGCTTCTTCATGGCTCCAAACCCCTATAGATCCTGAATTCATCATTGAGGCCCTGGACCTGATCTTACACAGTAACTACTTTGTTTTCAGCTCTGAATTTTATCTAAAAGTTTGTGGTACAGCCATGGGGTTGTCAGTGGCGTCGTCCTACCCTACCCTCCCCCTGCTTGGAGGCATCCTAAGGGGCAATTCCTATGCATTCTGAGAAATTGCTCTGAAACAAATGCACATGACAGACATGAGGAGGCTCTGCATATGCATTTCCCCAACAGGGGGTATGATTCACAACTCCTTAAAGATGCATTTGATTTTTGCTCACTTTATGAGTTGTTCTGATCTTCTAAAACTAAACCAAAAAACAGAAACACAGGTGAAGGGGTATGAAGTTCATTACTGAATTCAACTTGGGTCCCAGAATAGTTGGTGTACTCAAAAGTTTTTGGCATGCTCTAGCTGCTGATACAGACCTGAAAAATATAATGGGTCATTGCCCTTATGTTGTAAGTATTAGGGACAAATCAGTTCACAGCCATTTCCAGTCCACACAGGAAAATGTTACTAATCGCCCCCTCCCCCGGGAGCACACAGATGTGGACATTGCAACATCTGTCACTACACCACTAAGGGCTCTGTTTTCATCACCAGTCCTAATAATGGTATCAGTTTTGAGGTCTGTCAGTTTTTATTACAGGTAACTGTTTTGTCATGTACACCATTTGATGTGCCTGCCCCCTCTCGTATTATAGGCATAACGATTTGATCTGTTAAGGATTGAATTCAGAAATGCATCCATTACATAACAAATGTCTAATGCAGTACCCCTGAGTGGGTGCACACTGGCATCAGGTTCATGGCTCTGACTTGTCTACATTCCACTTGATGGCCATTGAACACCAGGGCTGTGCGAATACCTTTTTTTGAATATTCTGTATTTGGTTCCCAGATATTCATTATTCTGTATTCAGTATTCGTTATTCGGCTAGAGAAAATGCCTTCTTAGAGAATTGGCATATAAGTCCTTTAAATGGCTTCAGGAAGAGTAGGATGAGCTGTCATGGCTCTTTGGCTTGTACACTCGTACCACAGGCTATTGTTTGGCACTGCTGCTTCAATAGGAGGATGCAGAGGTCATGGCACTTTGGATTGTACACTGGTGCTACAGGGTACAGGCTGCCTTGTCCCGCTGCTGCTTCAAGAGGAGGATGCAGAGGTCATGGCACTTTGGCTTGTACACTGGTGCGACTGCCACGCTGGCTGTCTTGTGCTGCTGATGCTTCAGGAGGAGGATGCTGATGTCATGGCACTTTGGCTTGTACACTGGTGCTATAGGCTGTCTTGTTGGGTACAGTTCTGTTGTGGAGGAGGATGCAGATGTCGTGGCACCTTGGCTTGTACACTGGTGCCACAGGCTGTGTTGTGCTGCTGATGCTTCAGGAGGAAGATGCAGATATCACGGCACTTTGGCTTGTACACTGGTGCCACTGCCACACAGGCTGTCTTGTGCTACTGAGGCTTCAGGAGGAGGATGCAGAATCCATGGCACTTTGGCTTGTACACTGGTGCCACAGGCTGTCTTGTTGGGTACGGTTCTGTTGTGGAGGAGGGTGCAGATGTCGTGGCACTTTGGCTTGTACACTGGTGCCACAGGCTGTCTCGTTGGGTACGGCTCTGTTGTGGAGGAGGATGCAGATGTCGTGGCATCTTGGCTTGTACACTGATGCCACAGGCTGCTGCCTTGCTCCGCCGCTGTTTCAGGAGGATGATGCAGATGTCATGGCACTTTATCTTGTACACTGGTGCCACAGGCTGTCTTGTCCCATTGCTGCTTCCGGGGGCGTATGCAGATGTCATGTCACTTTGGCTTGTACACTGGTGCCACAGGCTGCCTTGTCCCATTGCTGCTTCCGGAGGAGGATGTAGATGTCATGTCACGTTGGCTTGTACACTGCTGTCACAGGCTGCCTTGCCCCGCTGCTGTTTCAGGAGGATGATGCAGATGTCATGGCACTTTGGCTTGTACACTGGTGCCACTGCCACACAGGCTGTCTTGTGCTGCTGATGCTTCAGGAGGAGGATGCAGATGTGTCAGCACTTTGGCTTGTACACTGGTGCCACAGGCTGTCTTATTGGGTACAGTTTTGTGGAGGAGGATGCAGATGTCGTGGCACCTTGACTCGTACACTGGTGCCACAGGCTGTGTTGTGCTGCTGATGCTTCAGGAGGAAGATGCAGATGTCGCAGCACTTTGGCTTGTACACTGGTGCCACAGCCACAGGCGGTCTTGAACTGCTGATGCTTCAGGAGGAAGATGCAGATGTCAAGTCACTTTGGCTTGTACATTGGTGCAGGAGGGCAGGCTACTATGTCCTGCTGCTGTTTCTGGAGGAGGATGCACAGGAAAATAGTTCGTCATGGGTATTCTGTTCAGTTTCCCATAGGATTCAACTGGAAGTATAAGAAGACATAACTGTCTTTTATTGTACTTGGGTGAAAAAAAGCAATGTGTAAAATATGCCACACCCGTAAATAATTGTGGCCTTTAAGAAAACCAACTAACAAAACATAATTATGCCCGTAGGAGAACAGTACAACTTCAATAAGCTTAACTCGGTGTCAGTGGCTCAGTAGGTAGCACACTCGCCTCTGAGGCCGGGAGATCAGAGGGCTTTGGGTTCAGTTCCAGCATCTGGCACTTGGGTTAATATCCCAATACTGACACTGTAGTGCAGCGTGAGAGGGGTGCTGCACTTCTGAGGTGCCGTCTTTCGCATGAGATGTTAAACCAAGGTCCCATCTGCCTGGATTGGTGGTAGTTCAGGTGGATGCTAAAGATCCCATGGCACTTGTCGAAAAAGAGTAGGGCAAACCAAGTCTTGCACTTGGCTTGTGGTGCTCTAAGCAACTGCTTAGAATATTTGTGCAACATTATGCTGAGCACCTACCACCTCACATTTCATGGACACCATAAATGGTTTACAGATTCATGTGATTATTAAAAAAGCACAATGCCTGATGCATTTCAGATCCCAAAAGATCATTTTTCAAAGGCAATTACAGCAAGACTGAACACTATTATATACACACACAAGTGTTGTGACATCACAGTGACATCATAATACAAACAACCTTCACATTCATATGTTGTAATACACCCTGACCACATGCTGTGCCCATGTGAAACATCCATTACCCACCCTTAGGTGCTACATATTGTTAAACAGACAATTCCAAAGGTAATGCAACACAGTGTTATTAAACTGCAGTGCATAACCATTGAAAGTGCAGATGCTGAAAACATATAATATCGTATATATACACAGCAGCATAGCCAAATAATCACCTGCATCATAATGTAATAAAAGCAGTGGAAGGGAAAGGAGGGGAGTTAAAGAAATATAAAAAAAAAAAAAAGACCAAAGCAAAAAATTTAAAATGGAGAAAATCAAGGGGGAAGGAGAGGAGGAATTTAAGATTTTCACTGTCAGAATCCAAAAGTAATGTAGCGGCAGCAAGCAAGCCATCAATGTGTAACACTTAATTTCAGTTTTATTTTCCGCAAATATGGTCCGAGATCAAGACCATAATTTAAGCCAGGAATCCTATCTGCCAAAGTTGCAATCCAAAACGTTTCTATTCAGCAGCACTAGATTGACACAGAAAAGCCACCAAGAATGTCCTGCAGAAGAGCTCAAACACTGAAGGACATTCATTCCAGTATACATCGATTACATTGAGCCCAAGTTTAAAAAACTTGATTAAATCAGCAAATTAATTGCTATGTACAGTGCAAAAGATGTGTCCATCGCAAAAATATTGCAGTTAGTAAAACATTCACAAGCTGTAATGTTCAGAGGGAATATTCAGTAAGACAGATGCTTACCTCTTGACACCTCAGGGGTTATTTACATGGTAACCTGTGGAGGCAGTATAGCGCAGTGGTCTAAGGCTCTGAGCTGCAAATCTGGTGACATCCAGCAGACCAGACCTGGGTTTGAATCCCACAGCTTCCACTTGCATACTGTGTGACCCTGAGCAAGTCACTTAACCTCCTTGTGCTCCCAGGTTGCTCCTGTAAAAAAGCTTTCAGCTTAGTGTGCTATACCTGGTTAAACCACTAAATAAAAAAAAAAAACAAACAAAAAAAAAAACCTGTTCAGTCCCGGCCTTCTATGGGGGTAAAACAACCTGGTGCCTAAAAACTAGAATTTCAGGGCATCAAGAAGGTGTTTCATCTTATGAGAGCAGTTCTCTAATACAGTAATGATACAGTGCAGCTAAATAAAGCAGAGTTTTGGATTGTAACATTAGGAGATACGTTCCTTGGCTTAAATTATGGGCTTGATCTCGGACCATCGAGGAAAAGAAAATGGAAATGAAGTGTTACACATTGATGGGTTGCTGGCTGCTGCTACATTACTTTTGGATTCTGACAGTGAAAATCTTAAATTCCACCCTTCCCCCTTTATTTTCTCTATTTTTAATTTTTGTTTTGGTCTTTTTTGTCCTTCTTACTACTTTTATTTCTCTCCTTTCTCTTCCAGTGCTTTTCTGTACACTATGATATAGGCGATTATTTGGCTATGCTGTTGTGTGTATATATGATATATGTTTTCAGCATCTGCACTTTCAATGGTTATGCACTGCAGTTTAGTAACTTGTTGTATTACCTTTACATTACATTGAGTGTCATTAACATAATACCAGATGGGTTGTTGGTGCACATAGTCCACTAGTTGGCCCAGGCCTGCAGCACAAGTACAGGGGGCGTGTGTCACAAAAAAACAGCATTATTAGTAAAGTGCTATGAAATTCAGTTATTCAAGACTTGTACTTGTAATCGAGATGTGGTAAATTGACCTTGATGAACACAAGTTGCTCAACATGTTCAGGGTCTCCAGCACATCCCCTGCTGTGCTAAACAACCTCTCTGATGGCACACTAGTTGGGGGGCAGCTCAAGCATTTCATGGCCAGCTGTGCTAAGTGAGGGGATGAGTTCAACTTTTTGGTCCAGTACTCCAGTGGGTCAACTGAGATGGGTTCAAGAGCTTCTGTCAAGAAGCAATTCAAAACATTGCTGGCCGAGAGTGGGTGCTGCTCATTTCGCTTTCTTTGCTGCGCCTGTAGTGATGAACGGAGTTGTGCCCAGCAGTCTTCTTCGTCCATTGCTGGGGCATCCTCCACCTGCTGTTCTTGTTCTTCCAGGGCTACTTTGGTAGGCATCACATCCTTGGCACACATTGTAAAGGTGAGCTCTGAGCACAGCTCCTGACGAAACTCGTTGACACGATGGGCAGGCATTTCAAGGTGCAGTATCTCGCACTTAAACCTCGGGTCTAGCATCGTTGAAAACACACATGGCTTAGTTGCACAAATATCAGTGAACCTGTTCCCTAATTCAGTTGTTAGATTGTGTACAAGGGCCATCACTGCAGGTGCAAGATCAGCATGAGTGGAAAATCTCTGCAGCGACTTCTTCAGTATCTGGACTGCAGGGATGACCTGACTCAGTAGTGCAGATTCTGCACTCATGTCATGTGTGCTTCTTTCAAAAGGACCAAACACCTTTACTGTTCCTTCAATAACAGACCAGTCCTGGTGGCTGAGAAGTCCCCCAATATCTGCCTCCATATTCATTTCATGGAGAACTTGCTTCTGCTCCAATAGCCTTTGCAACATGTAGAATTCCACCGTGTTGACACATCCTTGTATCAGCCTATGCTGTGCTATCTGAATGTGCTCTTGAAGCTGTTGCAGTTGGTTTGTGGTTTTAACCTAGTGATGGAAGTGGGCAAAAATGTTTCTTGCTGTCTTAAGTGTTTAATCAACCTCTGGTGTCTTGCAGATGGACTTTGTCGCCACCAGATTCGAAGTGTGTAAATAACAACGGATGCCTTTAAAGTGCCCATCAGACAAGGACTTTATCATATTTGCTGCATTGTCAGTCACAGTGAAACCAACACGCAGTGATGTGTCTTCAGTCCGCACATGCAGCATGTCTTGCAAGAAGGACAAAGTGTTGGCGGACCGGTGATCCACAGGCATAGCTGACACATTCAGAAGTGCAGACCTGCTGTGAGATATTGTGGAGGCTACACCAGGGGAATGACAGGAAGTATGTAGACCTGTCCCTTCACTGCCTGTACCAGTTGGGTCTGCTGCACACCAATGTGCAGTCAGCGGCATGTATGCATGGTTGGAGTTTGTGCTGCTCCATATGTCTGTTGTGCAATGGAACACATCCCCGACTGCATTTGATAGTCGCTGCAAGACTGCCTTGCGCACATCCTCATAAATGTTGGGCACAGCAGTACGGGAGAATGTTGTGCGTGATGGTATCTGATACCGTGGGTGGAAGTGTTTTATCAGTCGCTTAAAACCCAGTGTTTTCTACCATGGAAAATGGCTGAAGATCAGGTGCAATCATTCCCCCAATTAACTGGGTGATCTGTTATGCACATGGGTGTGAACGGTGATATTTAGTCCTTGCATGAAAGGACCACATAATGGGTGCCAAAGAAGTCTGGGATTGTAATGGGGTCTGATGCCTTTCAATGGGAGATGTTGCGGACCGTGCAGCAGACGAATCATCAGGAGGCAAAGAGGCAGCCACAGTTTATCTTGACACAGTTTTGTGATGAACTGTCACTGGTGTGGATGGGCACGAAGAAACTGTGTCAGACTCATTGGTATGATGACAGTCACCACCGCTTTGTGACTGGGAATCATCAATGTGATCTGGTCCCCCACCAGTACCACAAGAGGGTATTGTCGGCGTACAGTAGGACAGCACACTGGATCCCTGCAGTGCACTGGCATGCTTCAGCTTTAAATGATTATTCATTGCTGTGCTGCTAATTATGGTGTGACACAGCCCACACACTGCCTTGGTTGGATCATTTTGGATAAGCTAAAATGAAGCCACACAGTGCTTCTTACAGCCTTACTTGAGCCAGCACTTTTTGCACCAATAGGGCGGCCATGGCTACTCCTTTTTTTTTTTTTTTACCACTTTTACCACCAGCTGAACTGTGTACTGCAGCGGCACCTTGATTTTACTCCACAACAGCTGTTACTTTCTTGATTAAAACTTTCCCTATGTTGTGTGAATGGAGGTGACACAACCCTGCTGGAGCATAGTGTGGACTGCTTTATTTTTTTGACAGATGGAGGTTTAACGCCTTGCTTGCCCTGCTGACCATGCCTATGCTCACTTTGCTCAGTACTCCTAGCACCTTTCCTCAATTTGTCTGCAGACTCTGCAGCTCTTAGGTTTTTACTAGTCAGATATGAGGCATATTCCGACTCATCCCCAAGGTCACTCATGTGGGTGTCTGCGTCATTGCCAGATGCTGATGATGATGGTAGCTCACTAAGGTCTGAAATATATTCAGAGCCAGAAGGCTGGTCTGCAAACTCTGCATCCTCCTCATGTAATACATCATCAACCACCTGAGCAGCATGACCGCTGCATTTGGATTGCATCCTAAGGGTAGGGGTACTTGTTGTGACAAGCATTGTGGAAATATCTGTTGGTGCAGTATCCAGGGTCATGGCAATAGCCACATTTACAGTGACTGCACTGGTAGTGGTTACAGTGCTAGTAGCCATGGGTTCGACATTGTCACTGGAGGCACTTGTTGAAGCAGTGGTGGTGGTGGCTATAGTGGGGGGCAGGGTTACAGTGACAGGGACAGCAAAAGTGGTACTGAGGGCACTGCCTGATGTACTTGTGCTGCAGGTGGTCATAAGGACTGGCAGTATGCTAGTGGTGGGAAGGGGTGAAACATCAGCAAGAGTGGCAGAAGCTACAGGGTGACTCAAGACAGTGGCTGTGGCTGCTACTTCCTCACTTGGAGCTCTGCTAAGCTGTAATGCCCTCCTACTACTGCCATAGAAGGCCGGGGCAGAAAATGGGTGACTGCTACTGGTGGTGGTAATAGTGCAATCAATTAGGTTACTAGTACTAGAGCTTCTTTCAGCACCCAACGTACTATGTGAGCTTACCGCCTTGCTAGGTGAAAAAAAATATTTTGGGACGCCGAATGTGTCCAGATGAACGTACAGAACCTTCTGATTCAGCATCACTGCTGCTTGCCGTGCTCGGTACAGGCAGGACTGTGAACTTGCTGGGGCTAGACCAAGTCCTTTTACGAGTTTGCTTATCACCAGACATGATAAATGATACTGCTGCTGGTTAATGTTACAATCAGTAGAAGTGCTATGATTAATTAATAACACAGGCAAATATTTGTATGTATGTTATGGTATGCAACTATGTGTAACTGTGGGTGTAATATATGCAGCTTAGCCCACAACAGAACTGTACCCAATAGGCTGAACACACACACAATTAACTGTGCCACACCTGACACACTGAAAGACCCCGGAAGAAACTGATGGACAGATGTGTGACTCACTCTGCACTTACACTCAGACGCAGTGGGGAGGGGAGACTAGGTGTCAAAATACTTTTTTTGTAAACAAAATCAGATTGTCATTAATTTTCAGTTACATCACAGGCCACAGCCTGTCACACTCACACTACTATATTTTGTGTGGATTGGAATGTTAACCACTAGGTTTGGGGGCCACTAAGTGGCAATGCTTACCAATAGTGAGGCAGTATAGTGCAGTGGTTTAAGGCTCTGAACTGCAAATCTGGAGACCTGGGTTTGAATCCCACAGCCCCCACTTGCATGTACTGTGTGACCCTGGGCAAGTCACTTAACTTCCCTATGCTCCCAGGTTGCACCTGTAAAAAAAGCTTTCAGCTTAGTGTGTCTCACCTGGTTAAACAATTGAAAAAAAAAAAACAAAAAAAAACAACCCTCTGAATGACTGTTACTGAGCCCAGAAACAGTTCCCCAAATTATAGATATCTTTTCTAAATACTATAATTCTGTCACACTATACAGGAAACTTAAGTCTGACTTTACTGAGCAAAAAAAATGGCTTTTTTTCTGACACAAAATAAATCTCTTTGAATGAAAAAAATTCACACACTGTAAGAGCAGACAAACGCAGTGGGGAAGGGAGACTAGGTGTCAGACTACTTTGTTTTTCTAAACAAAATCAGATTGTCATTAATTTTCAGTTGCAGCACAGGTAGCAGCCTGTCACACTCACACTACTATATTTTTTGTGTGTGGTTCGAACTTTAACACTGGGGGTGTGGGCCGGGGGCCACTAAGTGCTGAAGCGGCAATGCTGCTTTGCAAACAACCCTCTGTGAACAACTGTTACTGAGCCCAGAAACACTTCCCCAAAATTATATATGTTTTATAATGCTATATTAACTTTACTGAGATTTCACCTATATTTGGTATAGACTGGAACTTTAAAGTTAAACCGAGGGACTCGCACAATATGCACTGGCTGTGGCAGCAATTGCTGTAGTAAAATCCTTCTGAATTACTGTTTACTGAGCCCAGAAACAGTTACCCTAAATTGTTATATTATGGTATATAATTCTGTCACACTACACAGTAAACTAAAGCCTGAACTTTACTGAGGGCAGCAACACTTCAAAGCCTCTGCTGCCACAAAATAAAAAATATCTAAACCAAACCAAATCACACAGTAGAGCAGTGTGGAATGGATGAATGCAGTGGGGGAAGGGGATGCAGACACAAACAACAGTCTTCCCTCTCTTCTAGGCTAGGCTGCTACTCCCTGTGTAACTTAGCAAAAAAAAAAAAAAATCAGTCACAAAAAAGTCCCTTTACATCTTAGGGATCACACTCCAGCCAAAAAAAAAAAAAAATTGTTCAACAAGATTCTGCAGTTTGAGAAGCTCTGAGAATGCTGTCTCACAGTGAGGAGATCATATGATCTGCAGAGCTGAGAAGCCTCTGATTGACCAAGGAAGCTCTATGAGACTAGGAAATCTTGTTCCCCGAATACCTTTCCCGAATAGTCAGGTATTTGGAACGGCCACTATTCGTGGTATTTGGGAAATAATATTCGAGGTGTACACAGCCCTATTGAACACTTCAGTCCACATCCACAAGGAGGTAACAGTATGCACAAAACTCTTTCAATGAGAAAATAGACCGACTTATGCCCTTGGTGCCTTAGCCCATGTAAGCTTAAACGGTAGTTGGAAAGTCATCAGTTACCTTTAACAGTCCATTATGTAGACTCAGCCAAGTTTGGTGTCCTTGTTTTTTGTTAGAGCTGTGGGTATTGTATTACATTACATTTATCTCATGTCCTACCCTATCCTAACACAATGTGCATGTCTGTTTTTCAGATTTTTTTTTTTTGTTTCGTTTTGGAATGTTGAAGTGTTGAATCTGCTGAAATCTGTCTGATCTGTATTTTCATCTCTTACTAATCGTTTGCTAGAAGAACAACCCTGAATTTTGCATTGAATAGCTTTAATTATTGAATTTTTGAGTTAACTTCTGCGCCATTTTTGATGCTGTTTTTAGTATTAGGCAACAATTTCCCAGCAACATTAGTCTCTTATATACTATTTTAGTATTGCAAAACTTTTGTATTACAGTCTTCAGTAATATGATGTATTTTTGACGTGTTTTCTATGGTACTGGTAAATTAATCAGCACTGTCACTTTAAAGAAAGACATCCACTTGCAACACCCCATACCATAGTGTGGGGGCAGCCCCCGGTTCAGCTTTTTGCCTAAAATAAAAATTGAACCTTCTAGCATGTTTTTAGTATTACGCTGGCATTTTGTGACAAGTGATGCTCGGGGCACAATCCAGAACCTCTAGCAGCTGATGTCGGAGCCAGGAATCGGCCGGGGGAGAGTGTATGGGTTTTATCAATGTATGGAACTATTATTATTGGTTCCAGTGTGGTCACTCACATTCCCCATATCACACTGAAACCAAGTATAGACTGTCCAGCAGCTGGGCAGTCTGTACTTTGTTTCGGTGTGGCACGGGGAATGTGAATGACCAGAAAAAGCTAATAATAGCTCATACATTGCTAAAACTATACTCTTCCTGCAGCTGATCCTGGCTCTGATATCAGCAGCCAGAGTGTCTTGAATGCACCCCGAGCGGCGCTTGTCACAAAATTCAGGCAGGAGGGATGGCAGGATCAACCAGATAAACTTGCAATACTAAAACATGCCAGAAGGCACAATTTTTATTTTTAGCAGAAAGCCTAATCGGGGTCTGACCTACTTTAAGGTATGGAGTATTTGCAAGTGGATGTTTCCCTTTATGCACTGTTGTCTTTAACAGAGCTGTGCACCAGTGCCCCATGCCCTCCCAGCCTTATGAAGAACCCACACGGATTTGAAGCGCCAGGGCTGTAGTGATGGTCCGCTCTGCACTGTTGCACAATAAAAAGCACCCCATATTACATTTTGTTATTTTATTGTCTTCTTTGTGCACCACATCTTTGGTTGGTCGGCATTAGCAGAGGTCTGTAGACTTGGACTGGTGTGTACTGTAGAGCCAATGATCTTCCATTTTCAAAAATGGCCAGTTCTGTTTGGCAGAATCTTAAAAATCAATTTTTTCACCAACATTGAGGGCAAATCGGCATTATTTGTACAAAACATTGGCTCAAAATGGAGGGGTTTGTCCAAAAAGCAGATGCAAAGTGGGGGTTTTCATGATAAATTGACTCCCGAGTGCTGTATTAAAAAATTCTGGTGGTGTATCAGCAGAATATCAGTAGCCATGAACTGATGTATACTGGTTCACCAATGGAGGTCTGTATACATGGACTAGTGTGTACTGGTGTATTGGCAGAATGTTTGTAGCCATGGACTGGTGTGCACTGGTGTATCAGTGGAGATCAGTAGACACGGACTGGTGTGTTCTAGTGCATGAGCGTTAGTATTTAGGCTGGATTGATGTGTACTGGTTTATCAGCAGAGTCCCGTAGATATGGACAGGTGTGTACTGGTTTATCAGCAACAGTCTGTAGACATGGACAGTCAAGTAAGTGTATCAGTGGATGTCTATAGATATGGACTGGTATATATTGGTGTTTACTGGTTTTCCAGCATGAGGCCAGTAGGCATGAACTGGTGTATCAGCAGATACCTAGAAGCATGGACCAGTATTTACTGGTGCACCAGCTAAGGCCTATAGACATATGTGCCGGTGAGTACTGGTGCATCTGAAGAGATCTGTAGACATGGACTGGGGATTTACTGATATTAACAGAACGCATTGATTTGTGGTAGAAGGTTAGTAGGGATAGTCTGGGATATACAGGTTTGAACTAGAATTTCTGCAGCAAGAACATACTGTACTACATGATGCTATCTGCTAGAAGGCTGTTATCCACTGGGTCTTGGCTCCAGTAACTGAAAACTGGTTCTGTGTGCATCTCCCAACCACATGCACTCTAAAGACTCAAAGCTAGTACAAGACACTACCTACCTGATGTTGACTTGGCCCTAGACTATTTCACGAACACGTTCAATTACATAGTCAACCTCCATGCCCCTCTGGTTACGCGGAGAACCAAAGGGGCTTGTGCCCCATGGCTCTCCAAGGAGTTCAGAGGCCTGATGGCATTACATGATGCTGCCTGGAAGGTATATAAGAGCTCTGGTCTGCCTGCTGACTGGCAGGCCTACAGACACATTTGTAACCAATATAAGACACAGCTCCATTCTGCTAAACATACATTCCTGCGTACCCTCCAAACTGAAAACCTCTCCAACCCCAAAGAATTCTGGGGACAGATAAACTCCTTACTCAAGGGCAAATCGTCTTCCTTACCCAACAACATGCACCTTAATGGTTCCGAGGTCTCCGACCCCACTACTATAGCTACCAGATTCAACCAGGCATTCACTGACTTACCAAAACATAAGATCTCCTTTCCCACACACGCTCAACCTCCCCCTTCCCCACCATTAATAGTCTGTCTTTACACCTTAAAATAGCCACCCGGAAAGAGGTTCTGCGTCATCTCAGGACCATTCAGGACACCTCCTCTCCAGGGTTTGATTCACTGGAACCTCGATTCCTAAAACTAGGTGCCCTTGCCATTGCCTCTCCCGTGCGTGACCTGATTAACAAAGCCTTCAGTTCAAACACTGTGCCCCATAAATGGAAAGCCACAATAGTCATCCCTGTACACAAGAGTGGCCCAAACTCCATGTTTGAGAACTACCGTCCCATCTCCATCCTTTGCCCCCTTACTAAAATCCAGGAAAAAATTATCCACACTCAACTTCAGTCTCATCTTGAGCTGAACAACTCTCTCTCCACGTAGCAGCACAGCTTTCGTAAAATTACATAGTACCCACGCTGCCCTCATAACTGTAACATCTGACATCCTTAGTTGTATGAACAAAAGCCTTGTTACCAGTGCAATATATGTTGACCTTACCAAGGCTTTTGACCTTGTCATTCATAACCTCCTGCTGCATACCCTTCTCACCTTTGGTCTTGATGCCCTATCTCTAAACTGGTGTGCAAACTATCTCACAGACCGCACCCAATGTGTTAAATGGGCTGGCCACACTTCCCCTTTTAGAGGCATTATGGATGGGGTCCCACAGGGATCTATACTTGGCCCTCTCCTGCTCTCCATATTCGTGAATGAGCTTCCACTGCACTGTGGGGGTGCGTCGATCCAGATGTATGCTGACGACACCATCCTATATCGGTCCTCCTCTGACTCCACCTCGTTAAACCATCAATAGCAACAGGACTTCCTGAATCTTGAGACATGGTTTCAAAATAATCTGCTGGTGCTCAACACTAAGAAGACTAAATCTATGCTCTTCTTTCACTATACCCCCAAGCTTACCACCCCGCCCCCTCTGGTAATTTTCTCCTCCCGGTGTGACACCCCCCCAGAAATGGTGCAGTCCATTAAATATCTAGATATGATTCTGGACTCCCACCTCACCTTTGACACCCATGTTTCTACAGTGGTCTAGACTCTGTCAGAAGCTTGGTATGTTGCACTGCCTCAAGCCCTTCCTTACGGCTGCCTCCTGCCTTGCCATAGCCTCCTACTTCCACTTATCACATACGGTGCTCCTATCCTCCACCCTGCTCAGGTCTCCCCCCTTGCTAAGCTCAGACAAACCTACCACAGGATTGCTCACTTAGCCCTTGGTGCTAATGCTAGGGATCACCATTGCTCTGTCCTCGAGTCACTTGGTTGGCCTTCCTTTGAGGCTAGTCTTCCATTCTCCACCCTTTGCCTGACTTTCAAGCTGGTGCTCGCTTCCACTCCACCCTGTCTCATGTCCATTGTCCAGCATAAAATTGTGACCAGGTCCGCTGGCACCCCACTTCTCATACCCCCTAAACCCCATCTTGTGGTAGGTCGGTATGCCTTTGCCTTTTTGGGCTCTCTCTCTGGAACCCTCTACCATCCTCTGTACTGACCTGCACTCTATTCTGATGTTCAAGCATTCTCTTAAATCCTACCTTGCCTCCTCTCAGCTGTGCACCTGTACCTGATTTCCACACCTTTAGCCTCTTGCCTTCCCCGTCCATTCCAGCCCTGTACTGGCTGCCTTACTTGCACCGCTCTCTACTTACCCTTCTTACCTTGCAGCGATTTGGTACTGTGCAGGTCTCGCCATATTTACCTTGTTCTACTCAACTGTACATACGTATTTGTACCTATTGCTCATGTGCTTTGTATATGGATCGTTCTCTGCTGCAGTCCTTTTGCAATTTGTACTTATTTGAAGTTGTAACTTAATTATTGCCAATGCTATCAGATATGATTTTCATACATATGTTCTTTGTAAAAGTGTCATTGTACACTTAAATTATACTGTTATTTATTGTGTCTCTGTACCTCCAATTGCACCCCTAACCTGGGTCGCCCCTGAAAAAGGGACATTCTGTCTCAGTGGGCTTACCCTGTTAACAAAATTTAAATAAATAAAGGCATTATGGGTAGCAGTATGCAAATCACTGTGTAAAGCAGAATGACAAGGCTTCACCAGAACAGAAGTTGTGTGAAAATGGGCTTTTAATTTGTTCCATTTTAGGCTGAGAATGACAAACTACAGACATGTGTTTCATCCTGAGTCCTCATTGTACTGCAGTTACTATGTCAGAAAAATACTATACCAGATCAGTTCTTGAGCCCGGTGAGCCCCTGCTAAAAACTCTTCTTATGACAGGGTTCGAAACTGGCACTGACCCACTTGTCAGATGCCAGTAAATTTTGTATTGGCTCAGTAAAAGGGTTTCATTTAAGTAGCATAGCTGGCTTGCATTGGAGGAGGTAAAATAAAAAAAAAAAAAAAAAAAAAAATACACCACCAACTGGACCAGGGGAATGGTCTGTGGTTCCAGTGGATTTTTCCAGCCACTAGCCCTCTTGGATACTGGCTGCAAAATAACAGTTTGAGCCCTGTCATTATAAGCACTGTTGGTATGTGGTCACTGCTTGAAGTAGAAATGTGTTCTGAGTGTACCTCATCTGAGGTGTAGAGATGACAGTCTGTGGAGGAAGTGTGCTCTGCTCTCATCAGAGCTCTCTGGCTGTTTGTGTTTCCGGTGCCCTAGCACTCATGCCTGGCAGACGTTACTTGCATTGCAGTGTGCTTGTGTTTTTCAGATGAGTAAATGTACCTGGACAGTCTCCCCCACGAAAAAGACAAACTGCTTGACATCTTTATTTCACTTGAAGCGGCGTAAGTGATAAGCAGCTTAAACAAAAAAATGTGCTTCCGTTTTCCAGTGTCAGTGGTTGAGTTTGTATAGCACTTTCACCTTTGGGCCAGGGAATTCACTTCAGGCACATGTAACACCCAGCGCTGATGATGCAGTTCTGCACTGCGGCAGCGGTGGGGTGGGGTGGGTCAGTGCACTTGTTGTAGGTGCTGTTCTTTCGAATGAGCTGTCAAACCGAGATCCCTTCTGCTCATGTCTGGTGGTTACCCAGGTGACAGTTAAAAATCCCATGGCACTTTACAAAAGAGCAAGGGAATTATCCCCAGTGTCCTGGACTACTAACAGGTTCCAGTGCAATATTGCCTTGTGTGCGGTACCTGTACTCTAAGGCTGCCGCATGTATGTTGCTGACAGACCCTATACTACCAGTAACATCTAACCCGTTGCTTTGTAAAGCACTTTTCAATTCAGTGTGTGTGAAAGGGTCTATCTAAAGCCAAAGTTTAATCTGTTGTCATGTGGGGGCTGCTATATTTGTATCTGACTGCTCCCACTACTGCCTCCAGCCCTCCACAGATTGAAGGGGTATTCTGACCCCAGCATCATTGAAATGATTAGGGGAGAACTGGGTACCTCCATTGATTGGCAGTGGGCTAATAGGTAGTGATTCCCCAAGTGGGTAAATTTGAATCCAGGAGCAAATGTAATAATAAAAAAAAAAAAATTACATATATACACACATGCATATATGTATATGTGTTTAATATAGGCTATAAAGCAAAACAAAATGGTTATATTAAATGCACGCTGAAAATAGAGTTAAAAATCTACGTTTCGGCCTTAGGTGGTCTTCAGGAACTATCTAAAAAGAGAAAAAAAACAAAGCGTAGAGGAGGTAAAATGAGGGATATATATATATATATATATATATATATATATATATATATATGTGAGCAAAAGAAAAAGGGAGGCTCAGGAGAAGTGATAATATAGGATATATGTGGTATGAAACATTGAAACAGTGAAAACATTGGCGATATTTTTTTTTTGAGTGCAGATTGGCTTGATGAGATCAGAAGTGGCGAAGCCATGAGTGATCTCATCAAAACCAATCAACATGAGAATAAAAATATCGCTGATATTTTCACCAGGGGATAGCATGTTCTATTTATGCTATACCTCCCCTCTGTTTTGTTGTTCGGTTTTGGAAACCGTTTACTTTTTTATTTTGTTTGTTTCAGGATCACCAAGTGTTATTTTTGGATGGCCAAGCAGTTCAGAGTGTTTTCGGAGGCATGCAAAGTTGCTTTGTGTCAGTGCGTCATCACACACTTAGAGTTGCTACTGGTCAGGCACAGAGGAGGGAGCTGTGGTTGTTGTAAGGAAGTCCGGAGTGAGGATGGAGGACTGACACTCGGAAAGGAGAGGTGTGTTTGTCTCGTGTAGGGAGAGAGGGAGGAAAGGAGACAGAATGTGATTGGGTATTGCTGTGGGAGGCAAGGGGGCAGTATTGGTGTTGAAAAAGGGGTTTGTGGTGAGTTTAAATGTGTTTTTGTGGGTTTATACGAGCATTTTTGATGGAAAGTGAAAGTGCTTCTAAAGGTGCTGGTAGGAAATGAAACTGGGAGTTGGACTCGGTGTGAAAGGAAGCTGCTGTATTTTGATTGTGGTGCTGACTCCAGCCAGTGGTGACCTACCGAAGTTATTTTTGGACTTACAGTGAAAATATTTTCCGGTATGTTCACTGTAGGTCCTAGCAAGTAAAAATATCTGTGTTATTTGGGGAAAGTTATGTCCAAAGGTATGGCATAAATAGAGGATACATTATGGGCAGGAGTGTGATATGGAAAATATTGTCACTCCTGCAGAGTGAGCTCTGGATATTCACAAGTGCTGAAGGCACGAGTGAGAGTATCCTGAGGTCACTCTGCAGGAGTGAAAATATTTTCCATAGAACACGACTGCACATCATGTGTCCGATTTATACAATAGGGGTTTCCAGAACTACTTGTTTTTTATTTCACTTTATCTTGTGGAATAAACAAAGAAGACACAGGACAAAAAAAGGAAACTTCTGCTAAATCAAGCTGAAATACTAATTTTCCATTTGGGATGAAGCAGGCAGTATTCATTTGTAGTTGAGGTTTTCATGGATGTGGAAGGCTTTGATCTTTTCCGGCTTTTTATCAATATGAAACTGGCTGCTGTTAGCTTGCTTTGGTTCACTGTAGGAACACAACGTGCTTTTCTAGGGCTAGTAGGTGAGTTGCAGGTGGAACTAATATACTGATAGTTTCCTAGGCTACTGAGGATTTGGTGGAGTTCCTGATTGCTGTGTTAGGGAAACCTGCCTAGAGTTATATCATCTACATCAGCAGAGTCCAGCTGAGTTCTGATTGGTCAGGATGTCATTAAGAGATCAGGATAGTGATTGTGTCAGGCTGTGAGGTAAGCACAATATGTATAAATGTAAAATATTATCACACTGTAATTTTTTTTTTTACCAGGAATATTATCACACTGTGATTTTTTTACCAGGATTTATATCACTGTGTGTAAGATACATGGATCTCTTTCTATATATATATATATATATATGTATATTATATATATGTCTGTTCATAGACTATACTAAAATGGGAGCTGTGGTAGATGACGTAGATGGGTGGAAAGGGCTACAGGACGACCGGACCAAACTACAGGAATGGTCAGAAACATGGCAGCTGGGGTTCAACACCAAGAAGTTCAAAGTACTGCAGTTTGGAACGAGGAACCGGGGAGAGGCTATTGACTCAGAGGAGTTCAGTTGGAAAGCACCGGGGAGGAGAAAGAGATCTCGGGCTGATTATAATGCGGAATATGAACAACTCAGCACAGTGCAGGTAGGTGACAGCAAAAGCCAACAAGATGCTGGGTGTATAGTGAGAGGTATCTCTTCCAGGGATAGGGAGGTGATCCTTCTCCTGTACAGGTCACTGGTCAGAATGCAGCTGGAATACTGTGTGCAGTACTGGTGCCCATTCCCGAAGAAAGGCATCAGATTATTAGAATGGGTATAGCGCAAGGTGACAAAGATGATCCAGGGTCTGGAGGGTATGTCTACAAGGATAGGCTGGGTGAGCTGAACATGTATTCACTGAAGGAGAGGAGCGATGGGGGGATATGATTGAAACTTTTAAATACTTAAAGGGGATTAAAAAAACTGACACAGAGAGGATCTTCCAGATTAGAAGTGGGAGGGATGCGAGAGGGCATAAAATAAGATTGTTGGGGGGAAGATTCAGGCGGGAAATCGGGAGACACTTTTTCACTGAATGGGTGGTGGATAAGTGGAATGCCCTGCTTGAGGAGGTGATCGCCTGTAGTACGGTGGGGGTTTAAGAGGGTATGGACAATGAGTGGAGGGTAATTAAGAGGTGGGAGGAGGGTGGGGGCAGCTGCAAGTTGAGGGCTAGCTGCACAACGTGAGCAGACTCGAGAACCGTTAGGCCTGTTTTTGCTGGCGTTTTTGTATTTAAATGCATGGATGGGGAATTATATATACTGTATAACAGGAAATATTCACTGTATTTTTATTTTCACTGTTTTTGCTGGTTCTATATTAGGGTGAAAATAAAAAAACAATGAATATTAGATGAATCACTATACACAATAGCACTAGTATTCCACCAGTGAAAATAAGAGGATGTGAACATGTGGGGATATGCTTGGAGCGCTTAATATAACGGGCGTGAATTTAAGTGTATACCTACAGTACATTAAACCCTGTGTGACAATACTAATACTACAGTTAACACATCATTACAAAACTAGCCAAACCAATTAACACGCTGCAAAAGAACCTGAAAAAAAAGACACACAAAACCCTCCCAGACCCAGAAATCCCCCAAACTCCTTCCTGCAGTCAATATATACCATTCCCTCCTTGCGGTAAGAGGCCTTCAGGTGCCAGAATGCGATTGCAAATGCAATCTTCATAAAAATAACGATTCTAATGTATCATATTCAGTAATGAGTAAGGGTGGCATACTCGAAGGTATACCCATTTGAGGGCTAATTGGGTCAATAAAGCCACTTGCTCTTTGGGCTCATGACCTTATAGCCCTAATTAACCCCCACAATGGGTATACATCCTTGTATATCACCCTTGCCCATTATTATTCTATACATATATGTGTGTGTGTGTGTGTGTTAAATATGTGTGTGTGTGTGTATATATATATATATATATATATATGTATATATATGTGTGTGTGTGTATATAATATGTATATGTGTGTGTGTGTGTGTGTGTATATAATATATATATATGTGTGTGTGTGTGTGTATATATATATATGTGTGTGTGTGTGTGTGTGTGTGTGTATATAATGTATATATATGTGTGTGTGTGTGTGTGTGTGTGTGTGTGTATATATATATATATAACTGTACAGTCGGGCCCCTGTAGTTAGGGTTGAGTAGGTACTTCAATGGTTAAACTCAAAATTGCACTTTAATAACTTTGCAACCGTGTAACGGATTTGCAAAAAATTTGGTATGCACCATCCTGTGAGGGTAGATCTCTGGATGTGGCAAGTTACATTCCAGTCGGATGTGTGGCTTCCGAGTTACGGAGAGGTGAAAAAAACATGTTTTCACTCATTGACTTTGCTGAGATTTTTCTTTGAACTTGCCTACAACCCAGATGGTTTGGTTTTTTGGTCTGAAATTTTCAGGGCAGAAAGGGACCACCTCACATATGTGCCTTCTGCTAGTCTGGTGAAAAAATAATAAGCCGTTTTTAAGTTATTGCAATTTAAAAATTTGAAAAAATAGTTTCTGAGCATGCTCAGTGAGCACTAAACTATAGCTGTATGAAACGAAAGAGGAATCCTGCGTTGTATAAGAAAATTCCTCTTTCGTATGGCTGCCATCTTGTTTTCAGTTTGCCTGAAATATTCAAAGTTGAAACCTCCCAAAATGATGACCTGGGAAGGAACCAAAACATGTAGCTTGCTTATTGGGACCCCTTAAGTGCATTTTGCACTTTACTGCTCCAAAATGCTCTTAAAATGTGCTTTTATTTAATCTACAAATTCTTCCTTCGTATCCACGTAATACAAAGTATGATCTTGATTCATATGACGAGATATGAAGTAAGATCCTACTTCATGAGCCGAAAATAGTCATTTTGATTAAAAAATACATTTCTCTGCTGACATTGGGGTGCCCAATCCCCGTGTTGGCACTAGATGACCCCCGAAAGTGTGGGACACTGGGGAGCCCACTCCCAGTGTCCCTAACAGAAATTGTCCATATTCGACAACGGGATGCCCAATCTCCATGTCTGCAGTTTGCCCCCTTCCGACAAGGGGGGCCCCGGGGAGCCCGATCCCAGTGTCCACAGTTATATCATACCCCCTTCCACCACCACCACCACCAGTACTGTCACTGTGGGACACTGGGGAGCCCACCCCCACTGTCCCTAATTTTTTATTAAAATTAAACCTGAAAAAAAGAAAACCGCCCCGACGTCTTTATTTTAAAACAATCCTGTAAAAAAGGAAATGGTCCCTCGTCATCTCTCCCATCCCTACCCTCCCAGTGAGCAGCTCACCACCCCACACCCCTCTTGCCCAGTACTTACCATCAGAGGTCAGCGTCTGTCATCTTCGGTTGACCGGAACACATCTACACTCTTCAAAGCCGAACTGCAAACTGAAGAATCGAGGTAAGTGCCGTATAATGGCTGTCTATAGCGTTTTGAACTTACATTGATATCGCGGGCATTTTTAAATATTTTTGCACCGAATTTTCAACATGGGGTTTTTGGGACCCCACCTCATGAACACTGGCACTGTCATTTCGTTTCTCGGTCCTGAAAGGTGAATTTGCAGTCACTGTGCGGAATCACCTTTCGGGACGGATTAATGAAATGACAGTGCCAGTGTTCATGAGGAAGGTCTAAAACCCATATTGAAAATTTTGTGAAAAATTCCCCAAAAATGGCCGCATTATGAGCATGTGCTGCGCAGTTTCTATGCAGGCGCATAACTTTGGTAATTTACAATATCTTGACTCTGCATTTTTAGCAGAGTTTTAAATAGCCGGTATCGCATCGCAGTTTGCAATGCAAACCGGCTGGTCGCGCTAGTCAAAACAAGGAATGGATCGCAAAACAGTGCAATCCATGTTTCTGTGTAATTCATTTTATTATGTCAACGTGCGGTCCTACAAACTATGTTCAGCCCTGAAATATACATCCACAAAGGGCATTTACGAGCCCATTCATTTTAATTTGCGTACTAAGTACACGATAAGTGGCAGGACTTGGCGTGCAATAATGTTTTGTTCTCTTCCCAGATTATGTTTAACAAGGAGTTCCTCTTTTTTTCTCTCTTGGGTAAAGACTGCCACCCCCGCCCCTTGCCTATGTCCTCCTATAAGTCGCCGTCCTTTGTTTTGATTGGAAGCCGGCTCAGTAAATCTGCTGCACATCAGTCCTGCCTTTCCCGTGCTTGTGCTGTCCCCCACATCCAGCATGCGACTTGCGTGGAGACTACCGATTAGTGGTTAGGTGGTCGGCGCTGTGAGTTATAGACAGCGCGGGAATGGCATGCGCATCCTGGAAAGTGAACAAGCATGTAGCTGGCAGCAGGAGATTGTGGTCTCGGAGAGTGGCGGCAGCACAAAACAAAGAACTGAGGATTATTTCAGGTTAGTGCCAGTGGCAAAGCAAAGTGATCGGTTGCCAGCCTGGTCATCCCTATTTCTTAATGGAACTCTTCTGTGCTCTGTAGTAGTTTCTGTCACTGTTTGCACACCACGTTAAAATGCAGACAGATCCAATCTCTGGAATCAGCTTTTATTCAAATTATCAAATTTTCAAGTTAAAAAAAACTTGGAAGGTATTTAATACTGCAGTGCTGATTCATTACTGCAAGAGAACAGTTGTGCTTACATGGGGGGCTTCACATACCTTATGTTTACCTAAAGTGGATTGTTTCTGTCATGGTTAAAATCCGCCAGCAAAAAAGTGCCTTGCAAGTTACCTGGTGTTCTCTGTGCACATAAACCCATAAATCATGCTGCTGAGTGAGTATGGACTGGTGCGACCTTATGGATCATGGATATGCTGGTGAACTCATTTTGAATAGTTCAGCGCTGCTTAGATTTTTGTATGGGCATTGAAGAAAGTTTGTTTACTGCAGCTGAGTTAGAAAAAAATATAGTTTTCTGTTCTGAGCCGAGAGCAGAGGTTGTGCAGTCTAACTAGGCTACCCTTTTACAAATGAACCTCGTCTGGTGGTGGGGGGAGCTGTGGGCTGGCTGTGGTCATGCTGCGGGTGGGGGTGGGTGGGTGCGCTCCATTTTGTTGTCTGCTGTTATCCAAATTCCCCACTGTACCTAGTTCAGCAGCTTCTGTTTGCAGCCATGCAGCACAACAACTTTTTTATTTTGCTAGTCAGTTCGATCCCTTTGCTACACATTGGCTACATTGAATAGCACTTTTCCGCGCAAAAGTGCTAATCAATCAAAAATTCTTATTTAAAACCCTGTTTAGTATTGCCATTTTTACACACCACTTCATGAACAGTAAAGCTGTCATTTTTTTACAGCCTGCCCGAAACGTGTTTTTTTTTGCTACTGTGGCGCAGAATGGCGCTTATGCTGCAAAATCACGTTTCGAACCGAGTAAAGATGACAGTGCCACTGTTCATAGCGAAATCCCAAAGGCCATGTTGAAAATTTGGTGCAAATATTCCTCAAAATGCCAGTGTTACTTACGTCCGTTGAATTAATTCTACGCATGCGCATAACTTTGGTAGACATATTTTGCCGCCAAATTTTCAACATAGCCATTTTTTCACACCACCTGATGAGTAGTACAGCTGTCATTTCCCACATCCTGCCCAGATAGTGTTTTCGCACCTGTGGCGTGGAATGGCGTTGCAGTTGAACATAATTACTTTTTGCCTTGTATTTCACAATTGCTGTGTACTGGGGTACATGAAGTGGGATAATAAGATGGCTATGCTGACAGTTTGGTCACTGTTGTTTGACACATGGAAGCACAGGGCCCCTGGGCCCTACACTTCCACACCTGCATACATATGTGCATCTACGGTGGGATTTCAGACCCTACGCTCCCACAGTACAATAAGGATACTATAATACTATCTCAAAAAGAAGGAAAATAAAAAAAACTCTGTTAATGCATCAGTTATAGTTTCTATTACAGTGACAAAAGTCAGGAACTTCGATGTTAGGGTTACCAACCCTACCTCCCCACCCCCACCCTCCACACAACAACAGGTGTTTGGGTGTGCCTTGGGGTCATCAGGCCCAGCTCTCACCCCATTCTCCTATACTGTACCATATCAGCTTGTTTACACATGGAATGGGGTGAGAATTAGGGCCGACGACCCCAAGGCACACCCCGACATCTGTTGAGGTGTGGAGCATGGGTGTGGGGTGGTAGGGTTGATAACCATAACATCAAATTTTCTGACTTTTGTCACTGTAATAGAAACTCTGATGCATTAAAGGAGTTTTTTTGCAGTGAATATATATTATATACACACACACACTCTCTCGCTGTCATTTTTATATATATTGTGGTGGACTCAGGTACTGGAGGAGAGGGGTTTCCCTGAATAAGGTAGTCAGTGTACAGCCGCAGCTGCTCAGGCAAAAGAGCTTTAAAAACAGGAAGGAAAAGTCAGCAGGAGGGTTGCTGCAGGGGTAGAGGGCTGACAAGCTGCCTGGATGTGTTCCGGATCAGGAGTCCCATAAGCAACTCTCAGGAGATTGGTCTCCTGAATTTGGCCAAAAAGAAAACTTTATTTTCATTGTGAGTTTTCCGTTTTACTGTTTGTGTTCTTCCAGAACGTCTAGCCTTCTGGAAAAGGGGGTTTGTAGCTAGGGTCAGGGATTGTTTAGACAGTGCTCCCATCCGGAGCTAGGCCTCTTTATTTCTGTTTTGTTTCATTTTCCCTGGTGAGGCTTAAAAAGAAAAGGGCAGAAGCCCAAAGTCCTGTGTTACCAACCATATTAAAATCTAGATTTAGTAGTTGCCGTATTGGTCCTTGCAAGAATAGATCCAGAAGCAAATGATTTGATACCTTTTAATGGACCAACATAGATGTAACAACAAGAACAAAGTGCTCTAGCTTTCGGACCAACCAGTCCTTCTTCAGAAGCTCATGGCAGTTGTTTAGAAAATACAATACTTATAACAGCTAGATAATGCAGAGAAAAACAGAAAAAAATCCCCATTGGTTTAAAATACTCATTTAAAAAAAAAACCAGAAGATGATGTCAGAGAAGTTTAACAGTACAATACTGCCCTCAGTCTGAATGAACCTTGGGTTCAGATGTGCTTGGTGCAACACACATACAAAGAATCCAACTGCACATAAATTTAATTGACATAAGACAACACTGCTGAAGCGGATAACTCCCAAATCAAGCCATGAGTGTCACAGTCAGTATAAGGATGTGATTACTGAAAGGCAACCCCCAACCAGCTTAAAGACAAACTAAGATAGTTATAGGGCTCATGAAATTAAAATGTATGCATTAAAGACAAGAATTACCAGTAAAGTTGTCTAAAAAACATCAGTGCACACTGTGTGATGTGAAAAACCTAGCTGGACATGCCACCCAGCTGTATTCTCAAGCTAAATAAAAGGCCCAAGAAATTACAAAAACCTCAGGACTATATAAATGATAATTTAAATATAAATTGATAATATTAGTCTTAAACAAAAAACTCTAGTCGAGGAACCTCAAGGAATTCAGACCATGCAGCCTGATATGTACTGATGTCAATATATACTGAGAATGTAGCAACTTCATGTACCACAAGTGTCTAGGGAATCTGAAAAGAGATAAAATGTAATTTATCTCCTCCTGTTCATACAAACAATACAACCTAACCCACCTCACATCACAATAATGTGGGTGGGGAGATACATAGCTAAGCGAGATGTTGTCTCTCTCTCTCTCTCTCCTTCTCTCTCTCTCTCTCACACACACACACACACACACACACACACACACACACACAACACACACACTCAATCTCTCCTAGTGAACCTATATTAACTTCAGTCGCTGTAATTGTTCCCCAAAGGAATACAACTTGTCATGAAATCCTGAATAAAAGTACTACAATATTAGCCTAATGTAAAAAGATACGTGCAGGACCCCCAAGCAAATGAGATCAAACATCCCAATATGTACAGAGTTACAAAAATTATATATAACAGTATAAGATAACACTCCTGTATGTACACTAGCAGGCTGGGTAATCTGAATATGGTGCAATGGAATCAATCCCCCCCCCCACCACCACAGGCAAAGATAAAAAGTAAGGAGAAATTCTTTATGTGTGTGAAATAAAAATAGTAACACATTATAACTTCATATAGCTAAATAGAGACTTACCTCAATGTGACAGCAAGCCCCACATCTGTTATATCACATACCTCACAACACATACCCACACACATACATACACATACGCATCCACATCTCACACATGCTGAAGTCCTATAATATGTCAGTTTGAAGAAGGAAAGGTCTGTGGATGTTAGTGGTGAACTAGAGGAGTACTTCCTTAGATTGAGACTTAAAGAATTCTTTCATGGCAGGGAAGAAATCACTGGTAGTGAAGACAGTGCAAACAGCAATAATGTAATGGATAAGAAAAAGGAATCTGATTTTACCCCTCAAGTGGGCGTAACAAAAACTAGACAATTATATTAATTGTTTCCCGCCAACAAGTCAGTGGTCAGATCCTTACCAGGCAAAAACAAACCCATTATAACTCTCTCCACTGGAGCAACGAGCTATAGGGACACTGAAATCAAACCACAACATTGTCATCAAAAAGCTGATAAAGGTTCTGCAGAGGTGATTTTAAACGGAGAGGATTATATTACTGAAGCTAATAGACAGCTAACAGATCTTACATACTACAGAGAACTGGAGAGTGACCCCACTACAGGATATAAAGATGAACTATGTGACTTAATTAAAACTTTTCCTGACCATGTCCGAAAGAAACTAGCTCACCTCATTCCTGCTGAACCAAAGCCAGGGACATTCTACGTGCTGCCTAAAATACATAAACCTGGCAATCCAGGGAGACCCATAGTCTCTGGTAATGGTACCTTGACTGAGGGATCTCAGGGTTTGTAGAGACCATTTTGAAACCGCTGGTTATGGAAAGAGACAGTTATATCCAGGACACTACGCACTTGTTGCGTGTACTTTCTGGTTATAAGTTTACCACTGATACCATTTTAGTGACAATGGATGTAACATCCCTCTACACTAATATTCCACACACAGATGGCATTGCAGCATGCCTTAAATACATACATGAGAAAGGACCTGACAAAACATCAACCCTGGAGTGGTGGGGAACTTATGGAATTCATTTTGACACATAACAACTTAACTTCAATGGTAAACATTATGTTCAAACTATGGGAACAGCAATGGGCACCAAAATGGCTCCACAGTATGCTAACCTCTTTATGGCTGACTTGGAGGAGGATTTTTAAGGCAGTATCCCGACAAACCACTGGCTTATTTCCGTTACATTGATGATTTGTTTATCATCTAGAGCGGAAGGCACAGATGCACTCAAAGATTTTCATCACAAACTTAATAATCTCCACCCTACTATAAAGCTTACCTTGGAGTACTCTACCACCAAGGTTAACTTTCTGACACCACAGTCATCATTAAGGATGGAACCTTACATACATGTATTTACAGGAACCAACAGACAGACAGAGATACCTGCACAGGAAAAGTAACCACCCAAACCATACAAAAAATCTGTCATATACAGTCAAGCACTTCGTTGTCAACGATTTGTTCAAATAGGGATGACAGAGATACACATTGGCTATGTTGAAAAACACCTTTATGGAGCAGGACACTCTTCCAGGGAAATTGACAGGATAACAGAGCAGACAGCATAAGTACCAAGACAACTACTTCAATATAAAGAAAAAACAGCTACAGAAAGAATACCCTTGGTAGTCACATATCATCAGACCTTGAACGTCACGTAAGATTATTAAAGATCTCCACCAATATTTAGTGAGGATGACACCCTTAATTGTATTTTTAAGGAACTCCCACTACTATCTTTTAAACAACCGCCAAATTTATCGAGCCTAATTATTAGGAGCAAACTTTCACCGGAACAGAATACCATGTCACACAATGGCACACGACCCTGCAGTCAACACCCCTGCAAGACTTGTGGGCTCATTTCTACCTCAGACTGTGTGGTTACATCACAAAGCAGACAATTCCAGGTGCATGGGAGTTATACATGCATGTCACGACATGTTGTTTATTTCATTCAGTGCAAGAGATGTCCACAAACAGGTTATGTAGGAGGACATGCCAGCTCCGCACTAGGATGAACTCACACAGACATACTATTACAGCAAGGAAGACTGAAAACCAGTGGGCATCACTTCTCCCAGCCTGACCACTCAGTCTCAGATATGTCAGTAATGGTCTTAAAAGGAAATCTGAAAAACACACAACAGAGACGAGCTTTTGAGATTAAACTTATTTTACATCTCAATATGGTAGCAGATGGGATGAACTTGGATATTGGCTTTATGGGACACTACAGAAACTAACATCCACAGACCTTTTCTTCTTCCAACTGACATATTATAGGACTTCAGCATGTGTGAGATGTGGATGCGTGTGTGTGGGTATGTGTTGTGAGGTATGTGATATAACAGATGTGGGGCTTGCTGTCACATTGAGGTAAGTCTCTATTTAGCTATATGGAGTTATAATGTGTTACTATTTTTATTTCACACACATAAAGAATTTCTCCTTACTTTTTATCTTTGCCTGTGGTGGTGGGGGGATTGATTCCATTGCACCATATTCAGATTACCCAGCCTGCTAGTGTACATACAGGAGTGTTATCTTATACTGTTATATATAATTTTTGTAACTCTGTACATATTGGGATGTGTGATCTCATTTGCTTGGGGGTCCTGCACATATCTTTTTACATTAGGCTAATATTGTAGTACTTTACTCAGGATCTCATGACAAGTTGTATTCCTTTGGGGAACAATTACAGCGACTGAAGTTAATATAGGTTCACTAGGAGAGAGATTGATGTGTGTGTGTGTGTGTGTGTGTGTGTGTGACAGAGAGAGGGAGAAAAAGGAGGGAGAGAGAGAGAGAGAGAGACAACATCTCGTTTAAATGTATCTCCCCACCCACATTATTGTGATGTGGGGTGGGTTAGGTTTATTGTTTGTATGAACAGGAGGAGATAAATTACATTTTATCTCTTTTCAGATTCCTAGACACTTGTGGTACATGAAGTTGCTACATTCTCAGTATATATTGACATCAGTACATATCAGGCTGCATGGTCTGAATTCCTTGAGGTTCCTCGACTAGAGTTTTTGTTTAAGACTAATATTATCAATTTATATTTAAATTATCATTTATATAGTCCTGAGGTTTTGTAATTTCTTGGGCCTTTTATTTAGCTAGAGAATACAGCTGGGTGGCATGTCCAGCTAGGTTTTCAATCACACAGTGTGCACTGATGTTTTTAGACAACTTTACTGGTAATTCTTGTCTTTAATGCATACATTGTAATTTCATGAGCCCTATAACTATCTTAGTTTGTCTTTAAGCTGGGTGAGGTTGCCTTTCAGTAATCACATCCTTATACTGACTGTGACACTCATGGCTTGATTTGGGAGTTATCTGCTTCAGCAGTGTTATCTTATGTCAATTAAATTTATGTGCAGTTGGATTCTTTGTATTGTGTTGCACCAGCACACTCTGAAACCCAAGGTTCATTCGGACTGAGGGCAGTATTGTACTGTTAAACTTCTCTGACATCATCTTCTGTTTTTTTTAAATGAGTATTTTAAACCAATGGGGATTTTTTTCTGTTTTTCTCTGCATTATCTAGCTGTTATAAGTATTGTATTTTCTAAACAACTGCCATGAGCTTCTGAAGAAGGACTGGTTGGTCCGAAAGCTAGAGCACTTTGTTCTTGTTGTTACATCTATGTTGGTCCATTAAAAGGTATCAAATAATTTGCTTCTGGATCAACCATATTAAGTAAATAAAAAATATACCTGGTTGGTTTGATGTTAACAAACTGGTCTTCCTGAGACGCCTTACTCGCTGCAAAGCTGATCCTGAGTCCCGTTGCGAGGTCATGCCTTGTCACACGTGGTGTTAGAAATGGGATTCAGGTTGGTGAAGAATTTGGCTGGAGTCCGAACTGCCCCGGAGTAAAGGAGACCAGGGCATGGAGGACATGGGGAAAGCCTTGATCCAGGCTACGGCAGCCCAGCAGGAAGCTACCCGGACTCAGCAAGAGACGAACCAGTTGCTGCTCACACAGACGGCCCAGGACTGTGCTGGCCTCCATGAAATGGTAAAGCATCTCATTGAGACCACGCCGGGAGAGGGTCGCCCTGGAGGGCCTACCCCAGAAGGTTACTGGACTATACGGGCTTCCCACTGTCTGCAGAAAATGATGATGGCTGACGACATTGAAGCATATTTGCTCGCCTTTGAAAGGACAGTTACTTGTGAATTATGGCCTCAAGATCAGTGGGCTGGCATTTTAGCTCTGTTTTTGTGTGGCGAGGCCCAGAAGGCGTATTTTGATCTGGATAAGGGCGCTGCCACCGACTATCCAAGACTGAAGGAAGAGCTCTTGGCCCGTGCCAGCGTGACTCCAGCCCTTCGAGCCCAGAGGTACCACAGCTGGAGATTCCAGGAGTCGGTGAAGCCTCGGTTGCAGATGTACAACCTCCTCCACTTGGCCAAGAAGTGGTTGTGACCCAAGCTCCATAGCGCTGCCAAAATCGTGGAGCTCCTGGTAATGGACCGGTTCTTAAGAGGACTACCTCCCAGCCTACGACAGTGGGTTGGACAGGCCGACCTGCTTCCTGTGATGAACTGATCGCCTTGGTGGAGCGGCATTATGCCATGAAGGAACTTTCCCTAGACGTTGGGGTCGGCTACCCCCGGGACTTGGGGCGGACTCCAAACCAGAGATATCGACCCCCTGAGAGGTTGGGCCAGACAGGGACAGGGAGAAGGACCACCGAAGAGCGGTCCGAGGCCGCGAAGGGACTTTCGGGTTCAAAAATAGAGGGGGACCTGATCGCCCCTAGAAGCCCATAGGGTCCAGGGTCACCCCGAGAATGCTACCGCTGTTATGGGTGCGGGGAGCAGGGACTTGTAATTGCCAACTGCCGGAATGGGGTCGAACCAATGCAGTGCAACTGGGGAGGGTCCCCACAGAGCAATTTGCCATTTGATTAATGTGGTAGGGGTGGTCGCCACTTCACACCGATTTACCCGGGTTGTTAAGATAAACGGACAGGCTGTTGTGGCCCTTGTCAACTCTGGGAGTGAGGTCACACTTATAGTTTGCAGTCTGGTGAAACCCTCCCAAATTAACTTCCAGAAATGCACTGGGATCACCTGTGTCCATGGCACAGTGTTTTATTACCCCACAGCTGTAGTTTCCGTGGAAGCACGGGGGGGGGAGAAGAGGCAGGTCACGGTGGGGGTCCTCCCTCGATTGGCACATCCTGTCCTGGTGGGTCAAGATTTCCTGGGGTTTGAGACATTACTCCATGGGGGGGGAACCCGGGAGGCCAGGGCCCCGGGCCCCGGTAACTGAGGCTGTGTTGCTAGGAATTCCCGAGGGGTCAGAGGAGTCGCCTGATTATTTCCCTTACGGGCATTGGGACCCCGAGCTGTATGGGGAGGCAGGAAAGTCCCGGAAATCACGAAAGGAACATAGGGATTGTAAGACGTTCGGGACCAAGATACTGCCCATCAATGGCAGGTCCATGCTGGTGGGAGGTAGAACCCCGCTCCCAGAGGAACAGGGTAAGCGGTCTGGTGCCCGAGGGGAGAGTTGTAGGGAAGAAGAGGAGGACCCAGAAGCAGAGACAGTTGAATCCCCCTGAATTAAGTACCCTTGGGATAGCCTCCAGGAACTTTGGTCGGGACCAAATAGACAAGCCTTTCTTTCAGAATATCCGGTCAGAGGTTGTGGAGATTAACAGGGTGCTGGTAGATGGCAAAGCCAAGGGACCCGGACCGTAGTTCATGTTAAATAATGACCTCCTATACGGAGTGATACGGGATAAAGAACATGATGTGAAGCAGTTGCTGGTTCCCCAGCTGCACAGGAAGGCGGTACTGGATTTGGCACATGCTCACCTCCTCAGAGGACACCAGGGGGTCGAAAAATCACTGCGCCGCATACTCCGGAGATTCTACTGGCCTGGAATTTACGCTGAGGTAAGGCGGTACTGTGCTTCGTGCCCAGAATGCCAGCTGGCATCCCCACGGGCCGAAGTTAAGAGCCCCATTGGTGCTCTTGCCAGTCATCGATGAACCCTTCGTGAGGATTGTGATGGACCTGGTAGGCTCCCTAGACAGGTCAGCCCAGGGCCACCAACGCATCCTAGTCATCACAGACTATGCTTCAAGATATCCGGAAGTGATCCCACTCCATAACACGGCCTCAAAGTCGATTGCCCGAGAACTCATTCAAGTCTTCGTGAGGGTCGGATTCCCAAAGGAGATCCTGACGGACCAGGGTACCCCCTTTGTCTCATGTTTGATGAAGAGCTTTGTAGGCTCCTCCATATCCGTGCCCTGAAGACCTCAGTGTACCACCCCCAGACAGATGGTCTGGTCGAACGATTTAATCAGACTTTGAAGGGTATGTTGCGGAAAGTCGTGAGCCGAGATGGAAAGGACTGGGACTTGCTCCTTCCCTACTTAATGCTCGCTCTCCGAGAGGTCCCACAGGCGTCCACCGGATTCTCCCCCTTAGAGTTGTTATATGCCCACCGGCCGGGGTATCCTCGATATACTAAAGGAGGACTGGGAAGAGCAACCACCATAAGGAGCCAGTGTGATTGGGTAGATCTCCCGAATACAGAAAAGGTTGGCCCGGGTCACTCCTCTTGTCCGGGAACACTTAAAAAAGGCCCAAGAGACCCAACAGACTTATTATGCCCGTCAGGCAAGGATTTGGAAGTTCCAGCTAGGGATTGGGTGATGGTCCTGGTTCCCACAGTGGAACGTAAACTGCTTGCCAGGTGGCAGGGTCCATACAAGGTCGTGGAAGCTGTCGGTGATATGAACTGTAAAGTAAGCCAATCCGATCGCAGGAAGATGTTCCAAATATACCATATTAACCTCCTGAAGTTGTGGCAAGACTGGGAGGCCTGCTGTGTCTCGTTGGGTGTAATCCCGGCAGAAGGTAAAACAGAGGGGCAAGTCCATATCTCACCCGAGCTGTCTCCTACACAGTACAAAGAAGCAGTGGAAATGGTTCAGCGGAATGGGGATGTGTTCTTCGAACGACCTGGTCGAACGGTCGCAGCCTACCACGACATTGTGACAGCTCCGGGTGTAAGGATAAGGGAAAGACCCTACCGTATCCCAGAGGCCAAGAGGAAAGAAATACGAGCCGAAGTCGAGAGGATGTTGAAGCTCGACGTCATGGAAGAGTCCCGTAGTGAATGGTCGAGCCCCATTGTCCTCGTGCCAAACTGGATAACACTTGGAGGTTTTGTAACGATTTCAGGAAACTAAACGAGGTGTCACAGTTTGATGCATACCCCCTACCTAGGGTCGACGAACTGATCAACCAGTTGGAGAAGGCCAGATATCTCTCCACCTTGGGCCTGACGAAAGGATATTGGCAGATCCCACTCACAAGGGCAGCCCAGGAGAAGACTACCTTCGTCGCCCCGGGGGGTTTATACCACTACAAGGTCCTCCCATTCGGTCTGCATGGAGCACCCGCGACCTTTCAGCACATGATCAAACGATTGCTACGCCCTCACTCTCACTATGCTGCTGCCTACATCGATGATGTGGTCATCCATAGTACGGATTGGGAGACTCGCCTTCAGAAGGTCAAGGCCGTACTAGATACGTTACAAGAAACCGGGTTGACAGCGAACCCTGCCAAATGTAAGATCAGCTTGTCAGAGGCAAAATACTTAGGCTGTGTGGTTGGACGAGGATTGGTGAAACCCCAGGTGAAGAAGGTAGAGGCATTCCAAAACTGGCTGCAACCAAACAAGAAGAAGCAACTGAGGGCTTTCCTAGGGTTGGTCGGTTACTACTGGAGGTTCATCCTTCACTTTGCCACTCGGGCTGCTCCATTGATGGAGTTAACCAGAGCGAGAGCACCGGACATCGTGAGGTGGTCGGAGGCAGCGGATAGGGCATTCACCGACCTCAGGACAGCCCTCTGTTCTGATCCGGTACTGGTCTCCCCGGATTTCGATGAAGAATTCATTCTGCAAACAGATGCCTCAGATGTTGGATTGGGGGCAGTACTCTCCCAGGTGGTAGCAGGTGAAGAGCACCCCATCCTGTACCTGAGTAGGAAGTTGTTACTCTGGGAACAGCGGTACGCCATAGTGGAAAAGGAGTATCTTGCGGTGAAGTGGGCGACAGAAACCCTCATATATTACCTACTGGGTCACAAGTTCACTCTGGTGACAGACCAAGTGAATGCAAACAAACAGGGGAAAAAAATGCCAGAGTGACGAGATTGTTCCTTGCACTGCAACCGTATCACTTTGTGGTCCACCACAGAGCGGGGACAGTGAATGGGAATGCGGACGGACTTTCCCGAAGACCCTACCTCTCGGCACAGGCCGCCCAACCCTGTAGTGTTGAGCTGGGGAGGGGGATGTGTGGTGGACTCAGGTACTGGAGGAGAGGGGGTTTCCCTGAATAAGATAGTCAGGGTACAGCTGCAGCTGATCGGCTAATTGGCTGCAGCTGCTCAGGAAAAAGAGCTTTAAAAACAGGAAGGAAAAGCCAGCAGCTGGGTTGCTGCAGGGGTAGAGGGCTGACAAGCTGCCTGGATGTGTTCCGGATCAGGAGTCCCATAAGCAACTCTTAGGAGATTGGTCTCCTGAATGTGGCCAAAAAGAAAACTTTATTTTCATTGTGAGTTTTCTGTTTGTGTTCCAGAAGGTCTAGCCTTCTGGAAAAGTGGGTTTGTAGTTAGGGTCAGGGATTGTTTAGACAGCGCTCCCACACGGAGCTAGGCCTCTTTATTTCTGTTTTTGTTTCATTTTCCCCGGTGGGGCTTAAAAAGGAAAGGGCAGAAGCCCAAAATCCCGTGTTACCAACCATATTAAGGAAATAAAAAATATACCTGGTTGGTTTGATAACAAACTGGACTTCCTGAGACTCCTTACTCGCCGCAAAGCTGATCCTGAGTCTCGTGCCGAGGTTGTACTTTGTCACAATATATTTATTTATAATGTATTTATTACAGGGGCACAGTTGTGCCCCTGTTGTTATAGTTAGTATAGGTAGGTCTCTTGACGTGGTGAGTTTCGTTGCAGTTGGATGTGCGAATTCTGAGATCCGGATAGTGCAAAAACCTTGTCACCACTTTTTTCCTTATCACCTTGTGCCCAGATGGTGTAGAATTTTTGTGTGAATTTTTTATGGTAGAAACAACTTGGGTGGTAGCAGAACTGCCATGCTTTGTTTGGTGAAAAAATATTAATCTGTTGCAAAGTCTTTCAGTTTTTAACTTCCCATTATTTCCTATGGGAAGAGCATTCTCCAGGATAGAGGTGAAAAGTTCGACAAAAGATCTGGCCTCCCGGAAAAGGATCCTTTTGTGGGAGAGGCCAGTCCTTTTTCATGAGCCGCCATCTTTTATTTTATTTATTATTATTTTTTTTGCCACAAAGTGCAAAGCGTGCAAAACTCTTTAAAATCTTGCCATTTAAAAAATCAGACACCAGGCCCTGTTTAGCTAGATTCTGATGTTTGTTTTCACATTTGAGGCCGGAAATACTTTGTGCACCCAAAATCCTGGGTGCCCAGCTTAGTGAGAGGAGCCCGTCCACTGTGTTGTCTATATAAGAACAGCAGGACTTTCTGGACTTCTGCAGCCGCAGCTGAACTCATGCTGCCGGCTGCAGTGTCAACTGTGAGCCCCCTTGGTCTGGTGTATAGTGTCACTCCCCCTTAATAAAAATAAATATACTCCCTGGTGTCTAGTGGCACCCCTCCACCTTCTGATCGCTGTCCCATAGTTTTTTAGTTTAGTCCCTGGTGTCTAGTAGCACCCACCCCCACCCTCTACCGGTTTAATTTTGTTTTCTTTATATAATCCGACACTGGTATGCCCCCAAACAGACCCTTGTTTTATTAATTGTAGCCAACAAGGGGACCCAATCCCATATTGGCATTTAGAAGACCCCCAGCAGTGTGGGACACTGAGGAGCCGACCTCAGTGTCCGAAATGGGGTATTGAGTACGTGCAAGAGAAAACATCCGGGACATCCTTTTTTTTTTTACTTTTTAGTTAACCTGAAAGAAAGAAAATGGTCCCTCATTGTAAATTGACCCCTCCCCCATATCGACCTTCCCACTGTGAATCCACCTCCCCCCCTCCAAAATCCTGTACTCATCACCGGAGGTCACAGGCTGTCATCTTTCGTGGACTGAGACACATCTCTTTTTAAAGGTAAGTGCCATATAATGTATTTTAGTGATGTTTTGAATTTCTGTTTCATAACTTTGCCATTTTTAGGAATTCTTTCACCAGATTTTCAACGTGACCTTTTTGGGACCCCATGTCATGAACACTGGCACTGTCATTTTATTAGTCTGGCCCAGAAGGTGATTTTGCAGTCACTGCATGAAATCACCTTTTGCGACCAAATAATTTCACCACCAGTGTTCATGAGGTGTGGGGTCCCAAAAAGGCCGTGTAGAAAATTTGGTGAAAGAATTCCTAAAAATGGCAGAGTTATGAGGGTTCGCTGAAATTTTTCTATGGATGCACGTAACTTTGGTAATTTTCAATATTTTGACTCCAGATTTTCAGCATAGCCATTTTTTCACACCACATCATGATCACTACAGCTGTCTATTTTTTATATCCTGTCCAAAATGTGTGTTCGCACCTGTGGCGTGGAATGGCGTTTTTATATAGATTTGAACATTTTAACCTATGGGGTTTATGAAGTGGGGTCATAACATACTAACATATGAAATTGCCAGCAGAAACCGGCCTCACGGTTTATCGAGTTTGCTTGAGTGTGCAGCTACCACCTCCTCTCCCGCCCCCCTCTTCCTAGTATCCCTTCCTCTGTCCCAACGCCTCTTGAAACTGCCCACCATCTTACAGGACACTATCTCATCTGGTAAGGTGTTCCATTTGTCCACCACTCTTTCAGTGAAAAATGCCTCCTCATCTCCCTTCTGAATCTCCCCCAGTCTCGGTTCATGCTGTCTCATGTCCCTCCCTTTCTCATCTGGAAAATCCCTTCTGTATTGGTCTTGCTTATCCCCCTTAGATACTTAAAAGTCTCGATTATATCCCCCCATCCCTCCTGTCCTGCAGTGAATACATATTTAACTCTCCCAGCCTGTCCTCGTAGGGCTTGCTCTCTAATCCTGGAATGATCTTTGTGGCTCTTCGCTGCACTCCCTCCAACAATCTGATGTCCTTCTTCAGGAATGGGTGCCAGTACTGTAGGCAGTGCTCCAGGTGGGGCCTGACCAATGACCTGTACAGGGGCAGGATAACCTCCCTCATTCTGGAAAAGATCCCTCTTGCAATACACCCCAGCATTTTGTTGGCTTTTGCTGCCACCTTCCTGCACTGAGCAGAGTTGCTCATGCTCCCCGTAATGATCACTTCTGGGTCCTTCTCCTCTGTGGAGCTCCCCAACTGTACCCCATTCAAGTGATAATCCCTCCCCTGGTTCCTGGCTCCAAAGTGCAGAACCTTGCACTTCTTGGCATTGAACCCCAACTGCCATGTTTCCTCCCACTCCTGCAGCTTAGTCAGGTCCTCCTGCAACCCCTTCCACCCCTCCGCATCATCAACCACAGCTCCCATCTTGGTATCATCTGCGAACAGACTGATCTTGCTCTGGATCCCATGTGAGATAGCTGCAATAAAAATCCCAAACAGCACCGGTCCCAGTATCAATCCCTGTGGTACCCCCCTCATCACTGTGCTCAGTGAGGAGAGGTCCCCCCTACCAACAGCACCCTTTGCTGCTTTCCCTTTAGCCAGTTTGTGATCCATTTCACCATTTTTGGTCCCGCCCCACATGTTCTATTCCCTTCCCAACCTGCCATGCAGCACTGAATCAAAGGCCTTGCTGAAGTCTAAATACAGGACATCCACTGCATGGCCCTTGTCCAGTTCCCATGTCACCCAGTCGTAGTACTCTACAAGGTTTGTCTAGCAGGATCTGCCTGCTACAGACTCGTGCTGTTGACTGTACTGGAGACCATTTTCCTCCAAGAAAGTCACTAGCCTCTTTTAGGGTGGTCTCCATGAGCTTTCCGATGATCGATGTGAGGCTCACTGGCCTGTAGATTCCTGGTTCATCCTTTGGGCCACTTTTGTGGATGGGCACCACGTGGGCCATTCTCCAGTCCTGTGGTACACATCCTGTGTCCAGGGAGGTATTGGAACAGTCGGCCATTGGCCCCGCCAGGACCTCTGCCAACTCCCTTAGTACCCTAGGGTGAATGCCATCAGGTACAGGTGCTTTGTCCACCCTTAATGCCCTCAACCCATCTAGTACCCTGCTCACTGTAATCCCTACATCTGTCATCTCCTCCTCCCTCCCCCCTTGCCTGGGGTATCTGTCCCCCCTTCTGCTGCATGAATGCAGAGCAGAAGTATTCGTTCAATGCCTCTGCCTGCTCCGCCCCTTTCTCCACCCACTCTCCGTTCTTCTTAATCCTCGCCAGCTGATCCTTGCTCCTTCTTCTCTCTCCCCCATGTAGCAGAAGAAGTATTTTTCTCCACTTATGATTCCCTGCGCCAGTCTCAACTCCCTGGATGCTTTGGCCACCCTGACCAGTCTGGTAACATCCCTGGACTTCTCCATGTACATATCCTTATCTTCACCCTCCCTGATTTCCTGTACTTTCGAATTGCTGCCTTCTTGGCCCTTACCCCTTCCATAACCTCCTGTGTCAGTCAACTGGGTTTCTTTGCCTTCCCCTTCTTGCTTTACTTCCTAGTGCAAAACTCCATAGCCTCCGCCAGCCCTTCCTCTATGATGTCCCATTTCTGGTCTGCATCCATGTGTGGTTGCATACCTGTTAAATGCCTGCCCAAAATTTCCCCCATCTTAAAGTTCACCCCCCCTAAACTCAATCACCCTTGTACCTGTGCCCTGTTTCCTTCCCCATGTTGAGCGTGAGCCACACCAAATAGTGGTCACTCCCAGCCAGTGGTTCCTCCACTTCCAGATTCCTTACAGCTATGTTGCAGAAGACTATGTTGAAAATGTGGGGTCAAAATACGAAAAAATTCCAACGTTATGACCAATCGTTGCAATTTATTTATTTATTGAAAGAAATTGGAATTCCAATCTTTTGAGTCATAGACTCCTTTGCAAAGGCTCCACATCAGTAAGAAGGAGAAAAGAAACTACACAGAGTATCACTTGTAAAGTAATGAAACTTAAACATTTGGTACAGAACTTAACATTTTACACAGTACAAACTGAAACAGTTGGTACAAAACGTAAACATTTGGCACAGTGTACAATGAAAGGTTTCATCAGCGGGGATCTTAAAAAGGTCCCGGGTCAACACTTTGGCACATATGACAGCAATTTGGTTATGAAGGGTCTTACAAAATAGACCCAGAGTCATGATATATTTACATTGAGATTGAGGATCCAAAGCTAGGGGAAAAGAGAAGAGAAGAACAGGTCCCAATGCCGGGGCTGCCTTATTGCTGTAGCACTGGAACCTGCTAGTAACATGATTTTGTTTTGCGTGAAACAACCCAAAGAAAAAAGTTATATACAGTGACATGCTGTAGAGTTGAGGAGGGGCTTGAGACCAACTTTAATATAATAATAATAATAATAAATTTTATTTCGCATAAGTGCCTTTCGGGCCATCAAGGCGCTTTACAAAAAGATAAAACAGCCATATAAAAACAGCACACATAATAATAAATAAGTAGCATACAGATAGAATAAATAACAGTGAATCAGAATTATGTGGCGCTATCATAGGCGAGACTTCATAAAAAGGTTTTCAATGCCTGTTTGAACCTCTCCACAGTCGTGCACTTCCGGAGCTTTAAATTGACCCAAACTGGATGTATGGGAGATTGTGGACGGTTGGTTGTGTAGCCACAGATGGGCATGATAACGGAAAGACTGTTGCCCAAGGGAGGTTCTGCAGTGGGGTACTAGTAGGGAGGCATTTGCTGAGTGCCTTGGTGCCCTCCTGAGAGAGGCTGTTTGAATAAGAGGCCTATCGGTGCTAGTTTGTGTAGTATCTTTTTTGCTAGAAGGCAGGTGTGATACTTAACCTTATCTTGGAAGTTTAGCCAACCAGTAGATTTGTAAAGCTCACAAGTATGGGTTAGCCTGTTACAATTTGAAACCAGACAGCAGGCTTTTGTTGAGGGCGAGGTTGATGCTGTGCAGGGCAATATGGTCAGCAGACCCATAAATTACTATGCCATAGTCCACCAAGGGTAGTATTGAGGAGGACATTGCCTGCAGAGGAATGCAGCGCCTATGTCTGTATAGGCTCCCCAACCTGGTGTTAACAGAGGAGGATACTTGTTGAATGTGAGCGTGATATGTGAGGGAGGTGTCCAACATGACTCCCAGGTATATGAAGCAGTAGACCTGCTCCAGTGCAATGCCACGGGAGTTTGACATGATTAGCGGTGTATTACAGAGCGGGTTTTGTCGGTTGGCGAAAAATCATCGATTTAGTCTTCTTATAGTTAAGTAATAGGTAGCGTTCAGAGAACCAGGTTTTGAGCTGTCCAAAGAAACTGCAGGGTGGATTATAGTGTGTTGAGATGGTGATGTTTCCAAAAGACAACAGCATCATCAGCATAGAGCAGTAGCTTCCCACTACAGGATTGGGGGAAGGAGTTCAGAAAGAGGGTGAAAAGCAGTGGGCCTAAAATAGACCCTTGTGGGACCCCTGTCAGGACTGGCTTACTGGAGGATAAGTTTGCATTAATTTTTACCTGTTGGGTCCTGCCTGTGAGATAGTCTTTGAGCCAGGAGGTAGCCTCTGGGGAGATATTCAGTGATGGTAGGGAGTGGAGAAGAAGAAGCGTGTGACTGACCTATCAAAAGCTTTGGTCAGATCGATGTAGAGAGCCCCCATGACTGAGCCTTGATCCAGGGCCTCATGTATGTACGAGGTAAATTCAACAAGGGCAGTGGAGGTGCTGTGACCCGTCCAGAACCCATGTTGTTCATGACAGAGCAGATTGTGTTTGGTCAGGTAGTCAGTGAGCTGGTCAGCCACGATTTTTTCAAGGGCCTTTGGGGGGGGGGGCAGGATGGATATAGACCTATAGTTGCTAGTGGAAGTGGGATCACACTCTTCAATATGGGAGTTATAACTGCTCTTTTCCAAAAGGTGGGGAACTAGCTGTGACATAGGAATAAGTTAAGTATTTTGGTGAGATGGGGCAGGGTCACATCTATAGTCAGCCGGATGAGCTTGAGGTCAAGCCGTCACTACTGTAGCGAGAGTTTACCAGTACTTTGTTTAGGTATCATTTGGCCTCAGTGCAGGAGATGATACTTAGCCGGAAGAGGGGATGGTTGAAGGTGGTAGGTGAGTTTGTGGGGTGGTTACTGATCGGATCAAAGAAGTTAGGGGGAAGAATATGGCTGAGGTCTGTGAAGGCAGTATTGAGGCCATCGGTGATAGATTTTGGGTCGTGGGAGATAACCCCATCAATTTGAAGCTGCACTTGGGTAGGCAATACATTTTTCCCAGTTAGTTCCTTAATGTTTCTCCAGAACTTGTTACCAGAGCCCCAGGAGGAGGTGAGAGCTTGGTTGTAATACAGCTTTGGCTTGCCTGATTGCCCATGTGCAGCTGTTTCGAGCCTCCCTGTAATTCTGTCTCGGGAGAGTTGCAAAACAGGAGCCTTATGCCAGAGGTTATCCCTTTGTCGCATTTGGTCGAGTAGAGACTGGGAAATTGAGGAGGTGTCCCTAGTTTTTACTATATGCCTGGAGACAGGGGCAAAGATGTCGCAGGCGGAGTTAAAGTTGGCAATAAAATAGATGAGGGCAGCATCAACTGATAGGGCAATGTGAATAGGAGACCAGTCGATGGAAGCAAGGTAAGATTTTAGGCATGGGAGGGCTTCTTTCTTTAAGTGTCTTTGCATTGTGATCTTGAGGGGGATTGGCGAAATTTTATTAGACCACTAACAGGTAACTGGGGAATGGTCACTTAACGAGTCTGGGAGCACCTTGATACAGGAGGGGGTTTTGGGGTCTTTGGTGAAGATGATGTCCCTGTTTTTGGGGTCCATCATAGTTGGGGAGTGGACCATTTGAGTTGGGTCATAAGCAAGCACTGCTTCTTTGTAGGAGGAGGACGTAACAGATAGCCAGTTAACATTGAAGTCGCCCAGTAAGATAATTTCGCAGTTGGGAGGAAGGTGGGAAATACTGGCCAGTACAGAGTCAAAGGCAGGGTTTTGGTTTCTAGGGGGATGTAGACAGCCAAAATGTATAGTATTTTATCTGGATGGCCAAAGTTTACCTTGACTGCTAGGGTTTGTGCTCCATGTGAGGGTTGCGGGATGGTGACTGAGAGGGTGTGCAGGAAGGATCTAGTGTAGATGGTGCAACCTCCACCTCTCTTGCTTTGCCTGTCAGCTCGATGTAAGGTGTAGTCGTTGAGGGCGACGGAACCATTTGGGACATTTTCTGAGCGCCAGGTCTCAGAAAAGGCAAGGACGTCAGGGGAGTGTTGCGTAATCCAGCCCTGGAGGGAGGTGAGCTTCTTCTGAAGGCTGGAGATGTTAAGGGAGGCCAGTTTCAGGCTACCATACTTGTCCTTCAGTGTGGCTCCGTAGCTAGGTGGACCCGGGTTAGGATGAACATTCCCCGATGGGAAGAGAAGGAGGAGGGTATGCCGGCGTAGTGCTAGACGGAGTAGTTTTGATGTTCGGGCAGGTTTGGGGGTAGTATTTTTTGTATTAACAACTGGGATAGGGAGGGTGCTTAAGAGGTGGGCTAAATGAGTTGGAGACAGAGGAGGATGTAGTACAGGTGGGTAGCTCCCGACGAGGGTTAGGGGGTGAGCCCATGGGGGGGGGGTCATGGTGAGAGTGCAGCAAAATATGTGTACACACGGGTTAATTTGTATGCTAAGGTGGGCATAAATGTGTGCATAATGGTGGCCCCAGTGGTGCATTAGGAGAGGGCATGGAGGAAGATCTCCTCTGGTAGACTGGCCTACTAGGAATGCTGCAGTGCCAGTGGAATTAGGTAGGGCTGTTGGTATGATCAGGGTGGTGAGAAAGACTAGCATTATGAGGTGAGGATACATGTTTTGCTTTCCGTGTATTGTAGGTGCTGGCTGTGATTAGAGGCCGCTAATGGTGGAGTAGTATAAGCTGCAAGTGTGAAAGTGGGTTGATTGGTTCTTCCAGCCGTGTGATTTGTCTTATATATTGCAATGATAACCAAGGGCGGTGGTGGGGCTGGCAGGACAGCTGATGCAAAGCATTGGCGGGACCAGCAACACTGAATAGACCAGTTTGGTCGTGACTTCGGGTGCCTCCACAGCATTTCCGCGGGTCCATACCTGTTCACAAAAATGGCTCCTGAGCTTGGGGGAGGGCAGATCCTAAGCCCTCACGACCTCCCTGTAATTCGGGCTGCTGCTCTGTGGAGAAGGAGAGGAATGGACATTAAATAAGGTATGGGGGGTGGGGGTGATGGACCTTTCAGGAGGGTTCAGTATACAACTTTTGCCAGTCGAAGTATTTAGTGCATAACTAAACAATTAAGGTTATTTACATAGTGCTCAAATCTGTTTGGTTTAACTAACAGCTGAAGTTAAGTTAAGGCACAGTTTACTGTATTAATTTAAATCCTAAGGAATGTTTGGCAGAGTGAGAAAGGAAAGAAAAAAAGTTAACTCTAAGAGGGAGAGCAGAGATTTGCCTGATTTCCATTCACAAAGCCCTAGACCAGAGGAGCTTAATTAAAGTAACCATTACAACAGCTCAAAAATGTAGTCTATGTTCACTTTTAAATTTAAGGTACATTGCACCTTTTACTGTTTGGCAAGGCAGCAGTGAGCAGGATTAACAGAATGGAGAAACTATCTTCACTGCTGGGCCGACATTTAAAATTACAAGAAAAGAGAAAAAGGCACCAAAAACTGCAGTCCCTTTGTTTGCCAGCAACACTGCGTAGACCACTTTGCTCGCGTCTTCGGGCACCTCCACAGCATTTCCTCTGGTCTGTACCTGTTCACAAAAACGGCTCCTGAGCTTGGGGGAAGGCAGATCCTAAGCCCTCACGACCTCCCTGTAATTCGGGCTACTGCTCTGTTCACAAAAACGGCTCCTGAGCTTGGGGGAGGGCAGATCCTAAGCCCTCACGACCTCCCTGTAATTCAGGCTACTGCTGTGTTGCACTGTGCACGTTCATAACTTGGGAAATTTTTAAATATTTTGACCCTAGGTTTTCCACATAGCCTTCTCATTACCACACCTCATGCAAGTCACAGCTGTCATTTTTCAAATCCTGCCCAAAATGTGTTTTCGCACCTGTGACGCGTAATGGCGTTATACTTGCACAGAATTATGTTTTAGTGGGGATTCGAAAATTTTCTTTACCGGGTACATGAGGTGGGGTAATAAGGTGGCTATGCTGACCATTTGGTCACTGTTGTCCTATAAATGGAAGCGCAGGGCCTGGAAGGGCCTTGTGCTTCCACAGTTGCATACTGTGTGTGTATGTATGTGTGTATGTATATGTGTGTGTGTGTGTGTGTGTGTGTGTATGTATATATACATGTGTATATATATATATATATATATATACACACACACATATATATGTATATATTTATATATATATATATATATATGCATAATATAAGTTGCAAAAACGTTGTTAATGCTCCAGTTAGAGTCAAAGTACAAAAGTTGGGAAGTGAGACATTAGGGTTTCGAACCCTAACACCCCACCCTTCCAAACCAGGCAGGAGAGCAGGTGTAGGGTGTGCTTTGGGCTTCTCAAGCCTAATGCTTACCCAGTGGGTAAATAACACTGTTTAACTTTCACTTGCCTATGTCACACTGTCAAAGAAAATATCAGTCAACATGATTGACATTTCCTACTGGCCAATCCCACAAGGAACCCTCCTCACAATAACAGCCAGTAGTGTTCCTGCTTTGGTTTGAAATTAGTGCTCTCACTGCCATGTTGATTCCTCGCTTCGCAGTACTGTCTTATTTTTATTTTTTTTAATTAAATGTAGCAGCTTTTCATTGCTGTGGTGCTCCAGTCCACCCATGTCACTATTTTGTCCCACACAACTAATTTTTTTTAAATACAGATGGCCCGAAGTTCGCAGTCTCTGCCTTAGGACCACACAGACATTCCAAGAAAGAAAACGACCATCCGCGGTTTATGCTCACGTCCTACAACACAGGATGATACTCCAGTTGGAATTGTGACATTAAGGTACCAAACTGGAAACAAGCACAGGTGTGTGTGTGTGTGTGTGTGTGTGTGTAGAATTGGTTGGCACAGTACTCTTTTTTTTTTTTTTTGGGGGGGGTGTACTCCTGCCTGCCGTCCCCCCCCCCCGCAGTTCTTCCACCTATTGCTGTTCTGTATCACTTTGTGCTGAAATCGTATTTTCAGTGGAGTCATCCAGCCTGCAGTTTTCAATGGGAACAGCTTGTTCCTCTCCTTAAACACTTTTTTGAACACAGACCATTGTATACATAGAATCTACAATGGCCTGTGTTCAAATATGCCATTTATTTCCACTTGTGGAAGGGGCGGGACTTTCATAACTCGCTCATGGAAATAAATGGCATGCTTGAACACAGGCCATTGTATATCCTCTAGATAGATATGCAGTGGAGGACAGTTAGATATGACTTATTTATGAGTGCAGTGTGACCTTGGGTAATCTCCCAAGTGGCGTAAGCCATGAGTGAGGTCACTGAGGGTAAACTGCACGACTAGATAAATCATGTACCTAATTGTCTCCCATTGCATATTTCATTTATGCAGTAGGTACCAGTTTTGGATAGTGGAAGTTGATTTGTTGTTTGTTTATTTTTTGAAATTATAATGGACTTTTTAGTGATTTTACTGAATAGGTTTGCCTAATGGACAGGTTGTTAAACATTTGCTATGGATGCTGTAAAGTTCTTGTGCCTGTGATGCCCAACATGTGCTGTCATTGATGGTCAGGTTCTGTTATGAATAATTAAAGATAACAAAATGGTGGTGGCTCTAAGCAACTAAACTCGTGAACACACTAGAGCTAGACATAACAGACCCATCAGACACACCCTTCCCCCCACCCTGCGTACAGAAAGCGCAAAGATCATTTAAAGTGCAGGCTTAAATTTGAACTAAATTCCAGTAAGATGTCCTTTCCAGGTCTACATGCGCTGCCGTTACAGCAACCTGGGCTTGGGGATGGATTCAAGGCTAGGGCAATGCTGTCATTGGGGGAGTGGGCGGGCCTAGTGTGTTTTGGAAGGCGGGAGTGGGGCTAGGTCTGTACCATGTTCTGTCACCACAGTGACCTCTGTAGTTGGCCTGCGAGCTTGCTCCTCAGCAGGGGCTTGCTTGCTGTCTGTGTATGAAGTCAACAGAGGCACTGAGAATGTAGGGGCAGGGTCAAAGAGTACCTGGACATTAACAAGCTTTTGGCAATGCTGAATGTTTACTTGCATGTTGTTACAGTTTATACCAAATTTTCAACATAGTCTCTTTATAACTGCACCTTATGGTAATGATGGGGGATTATTTTATTTTTTTTTAAATTCCACCCAAAAGGTTATTTCGTGGAGTAACAAGGAAAACATGTTTCGGAGGGGATTTTATGGGGGGGGGTGAAAAAAAGCTATATTGAAAATTTGGGGTCACATTCTGTTAAAAATAGCAAAGTTATGATTAAACGTTGAAGACTTTCAGCATTTCTTCATAACTGTAGTTTTTTGAGACGTTAATCCCAAATGTTCAATGTACTCTTTTTATGACCCCACCTAATGGAGACAGGTGAAACTTCTTAAATCCCAGTGGAAATACGATTTTGCAGAGCGACAGTGAAAACATGTTTCGGGGGATTTGAAAAATGTCACCTGCCTGCTTCATGAGGTGGAGTCAGACGAAGGCCATGTTAGGATTTTCCTGTTGTCTTTTCTGGCAGGAAATACAGTGTATTGGAAACCTCATTCTGCAGCCCCAAACATTAATGCAAGGTTTACAATGCACGTCCTTTTGTACTTCAGCCACATTTGTAGGAGAATTTAAAAAAAATTGGGCAGAAACAAGGCAGTATAAACAGGGGGCCCTAAATAAGGGGAAAACATAATGTTGGGGCTGTTACAGGGACACTTTCATCCCTTTTTGCATCATGTTATTTCAAATTGAAAACCCACATTTTATGATTTATCACCTTCTCTAAAATTCATTGATGTCACTGGTTGTTTTATCATCTTCCTTTCCTAATAGAACTGAAATGCATGCTAGTGGAGTAGTTACACCCAACCTTGTTTTGTTTCAAATCCTTGCTGTACTCTTACAGCATTCTTCCTGAACATTGGGAACACCCCAGACCTACAGCCACTCACGATGCTATAGTCTCCTCGCCTCTCACTGCATCAAGAGATAGACTTTGTTGGGGGAGTTCACAAGTCCAGGAAAATGCATTGGGAGTTTATCCAGGACCATAAACAAACATGCTTTTGTGTGGCAACACCAGTATTGTGAGCAGTCCGTTTAAAAAAAAAAAAAAAAAAAAAAAAAAAAAATCGGAATTAAACTAGCAGCTACTTCAGCATTTTCTACCGAATCTGACCAGTGATGTGCAGTTTTTTTTGTTTTTTTTTAATTCTGACACTTTTAAGCCTAAGAAGGTTGAGTTCACATTAATTCCCATCATCTGCACACAGTGTCACTGTAGATGACAGACAACTGCCAAACTCAGTCTTAAACTTAAGTTACCAGTTCTTGTTGAACTCAGAGACTACCAAACCACAGCCTTATTAGAAGTTCAAGGTAGCTTTTGCCTCCAGCATAGGCAGGTCTAGACATTTTTCATGTAGGCTAGCACAAGTATCCCAACATGGATGCAAATAACACAACTTAAAAGAAAATGGTACTTCTAAATCCGTATCAGTCTTTTTACCAGTCAGAGTGACGGTCACTCACCCCCTCTTAAAAAAGCAGCCACCCTGTACGAATTACAAAATACAAGTTCCTGTGTTAGATGGACAGTCAATATGGTCCACATGTGATATACCTTTCAACTTTTCTTCACTCAAAATATTGGGCACTGTCCCTCAAAATGATGAAAAGGAGACAATGTGGGCACCATCATCACTACAGAAACTGCTCAGTCAGTCTGCCTGGATTGGTGGTAGTTCAGGTGGATGTTAAAGATCCCATGTCACTTATCGAAAAAAGAGCAGGGGAATTTTCCCGGTGTCCTAGCCAAATTTCCCTCATTCACTGAAAATACCACCAACAGCTTAATCTATTTCAAGGTCAGTTGGCATTCATCTATATCCCCCTTCCCTGGTTGTGCCTGAAAATAGGCAGGATTTGTCTGGTGTACTTACCGGGTCAACAAAAACTAAATAAATAAAATAAAAAACGCTAGTGTGAAGAAATGAGGTGCTGTTCTGCTTATAACATTTTCCGTCATTGAGGTCATCATTATATTAAGAATAAGATAAAATTCATGTGTTAAAATTCAGATTAGCATGTGGGATTGCACCACTAGGCAGCAAGCATCTTCTGCATGAGAACAAGTGGAAGACTCGAGAGCTAACCTGAGAGCCGTCCCTGCCTGACTCCCTACTAATGATAACAGGTGGCAGTTGAGCTGTTGGGTACTAGTGGAGGATCCGAGTTCTAAACTGTGAGCCGTCCCTGCCTGACTCCCTACTAATAGTAATGGGGGGGAGAGGGGGTGCAGCTGAGATGTCGGATGCATTAAGCTGAGCTATGGTTACAGGTTTTATATAGTGACTAAGGCTTCTAGATTCCCCCTCCCTTTACTGGCCACCTGAGTAGACAGCGTTCTGTGTGATTCTGTCTGGCTGCCTCTGCTCCACAGCCATGGTGCTGGCCAGTGTGCGGGGCTTCAATCCAGAGATAATCGCAAAAAGAAGCCAAGGCTTTTAGTTTTGCTTGTTTTTCCCCCCTTTGGTCTTCTTGTCAAGTCCATAGTGATCTTACTGATTGGGACAGTGTTGACAAGGTTGAAGAAGCCTGCCTCTTCTAGAACTAGCTGCGAAATTCAACCCATCGCACGTAAATGTATATGAAAAAGGAAAGGTGGGACTAGGGTAGCACGGACAGGGAGGGAGGAGAAGGTTGTTCCTTTAATTACATTGTGCTGGGAACAGAGGGTGGGGTGGGAGAGCAAGCAGAGCGAGGGATGGGGGTATGCACCATGCTGGTAGCAGGGCATGAGGCAGCCGCTGGGGGGAGGGGGTTAGGGTACTACAGAGAACAAAGGAATGGGAGTTTTATTTACTTACTGGGAGGGGGAGTGGGAGGTGGTGGTAGTTGGTCTTAAGGCCACCGCAGATGGTTCGAGGGCGTCTGACTGACCTGAATATAATGTCATTGTAGATAGGTACATGCTATACCCTATCAATGTTCAGATGGTGGTTTGAGGGCATCTTACTGACCTGAATGTAACATCATTGCAGTTGCAGTTGGGTACATGCTATACTCCAGCAATGTTCATGAAAGAATTTTCCTTTTGGAGAAAGCAAAACCAAACCAATGAAAGAAAAAAAAAAAAGAACAGTGAAGCTAATTATTTCCTTCACTCGTTCCAAAGCCTCTCTTAATTAATATGATAAACATTGGTTGTATTTTTTCCAGGAATGGCGCTGGCAACACAGACGGCCACCGGATGATGGGGTAGAGGACGAGGAGCAGGCTGAATATGACACTGCTCAGCTAGTTACTGAGCGGTGTCATGTAGATAAAAGGATGCAGCCGCTGTCTAATCAGTGTGGCTGTCTCCTTTCAGCTACATGAAGTTCCTGCCCATTACCTAGCAGAACAGCATTGTGGTCAGCCTTGCTGATCATTGGCCTGTCACTGTCTAGCCTCCTGCAGCCTGAGCTGCATTGAATGCAACAGTGACATGCCTTGGAAGTCCACTGCTGTACTCTCACAATATGTTTGCTTCACACATGCGTGCACAAGGAGAGCAAGAATTTTTCCTTTGTAGAAGTCCCCTCTCCCCCCCACACCCTGAGTCACTTGCAGAGGTATACTGTGTGGGGTATTCTACACAAAGCACACAAGGTGTGTCATACAGTACCTGCTCACCTGGGACAGCAGGGACAATGGCACAGCATGGTGCTTGCAGCAGCCATCTGGGGAGCTGCAACACCTGGTTGATATCGCACTATGGCTGGGGCTGCAGCAGTGGCACTTCCTCAAACAGAAATAAGTTCAGTGAACAAGCAAGAAAGAGCATGAGCCTGGGCGGGGGGCAGTGGGCAGCCGGGGAGAGATGGAGAGTGCTGCTGAGCCCAGAACAGAGGCAGCCTGCCAGTCTGTCCGGGAGACACCAAGGGAGAGAGCACCTGAGGCAGCTGACAAGCGGGTGAGGTGGTGGCCCACGAATAAGTGTCTCTTTGAGTACAGTTAACCCATCACTTTTACTGCTGGCTGGGGACTGAAGTTGTGACTAATAGTGAGGGTGAGCACCAAGCAGCCTGTGAAACTCTGAGCCGAGAGCCGGTTTCAGGAAGGAGGAGGAGTTTGGGAATGTTGAATGAGAGACAGACAGGCTGCGTGTCCATCCGTATGGAGCCACCTGAGACTGAGGCAGAGTCTCCTGAACAGTTCTGAGTGACAGGAAGGCAAAGAGGGAGGAGACCTCTGACTAGAAATGAAGGAGAAGAGAAAAAAATCCCCCGTCCCCCAAATCCAGACTGGCAGGCAGGCTGTCAGATGTGGTGTTGTGAATGAGGAAGCGGCATAAAAGTGAGATGTGTGTATGGTAGGGCATGGGGCCTGGGTCAGTCCCTCCTGCCCCAACACATACAACCCCAGCTTTTCCTGTTTCTTTTCTCTCCCTCACCCCCGCTTCCGCCACCCAGCCGGTCAGAATTAGCAGCAGTTTTTCAGAATGTAAAGGGACTTACAGTCTGCCTACCTGGTTGTGTTTATTTTATGGAGATGTGGTTCTCACCCTACCTGCAATGTATGTATCCCATTGTATATGTCTCAGAGATGGGAGTTGTGCAGGGGGACTTCTGGGCTGTAATCAGTATACCACTCTCCTGGTGTGTTTGTCCCTCAGTATACCTCTGAGGCCTGGCACCGTGCAGGGAACAATGGGCTATAATGTGTACCCCTCCATGTAGAGATAATATGGGGCTGTGTAAAGGGGGAGGGTCCAAAGGACATGAGGGACAGAATAATAACCTTTTAATTTCGGAATGTCCTGCTTTCCTCCTTGCTCTTTGCCCTGGCAGACATGATTGTCTTGATATACTGGATTGTTGAGGAAAACCAAAGCAGTCTGCTGTCCATCACAGGGGTAGGCTGGACATTTTGGGGAGGGGGGTGATGAGCAGGCAGAGTATGAATCTGCTCTGCTGGTTTCTGGGCGGAGTCATGTAGGTGAAAGGATACAGCCACTGTCTGATAGGAGCAGCTGCCTCCTTTCAACTACAGGAAGTTTCCAACTATCACACAGCAGAACAGTGTCATGTTCAACCTCCCTGATCATTGGCTTGTCATTGTCGAGCCTCCTGCAGCCTGCTGCATTGGATATGACAGTGACATGCCTCTGAAGCCTGCTTCTCTGCTGTTACAATATGGTTGCTTTGTGCTTGCACACATAAGCAAACCTGAAAAGTGGGGGTGAAATCACTGGGCTGTCTAGGTGATGTCTTCCAGCAGTCTCAGGCCTGCACTGTGTAAACCTCTCAGAGCTCTATCTTATAGCAGTCAGGGCTGGAAGGTCACCAAGGCAGCAGCTAGAGGACTGGGCAGACAGTTCCTGGAGCAGAAAAAGCAGTATTTAAACAAAAAAAATATATATATTCAAGTGACGGGATCCAACTTCTCGTCTTGTCACAGTCCAAGCCCTGATGAGAACATAGCAGTAGGGAGCCCTGGCCTCAGATGTCATAGTCCACTAATCCTGTCTGGAGTTGCAGAGATGTAGCCAGCACATGGCAGCTGCTGTCCCTGGCTTTCATTTCTCCAAACCGCAGGAAATAATCACCTTTTGTTCCCTTGACAATAAAATCCCTCTTGTAGAAAACTAAAAAAGGTGCTTTTCAGTGCCACTCCTACATAGGAAGACTCTTGCGTAGCCCTTCAGGCTGCTTGGCCCTCGAGCCACATAGCACATGAGCCACTTAAAGAGTAGGCGCTCCTTCACAGTTGCAAGGAATCATCACTAAGTGGTCACAACAGCTACATTGTGGCAGCTGTGGCTTTGCACCCCATTGTGTAGTGCACCACCACGTGGTTGCAAAACATGTGATCATGAGGGGAAGAAAGGGGTTGGAGTTGCCATACCAGTAGCCTACAGGATTACTCAGAAAGCATGATGGCCTTTGCAAATGCTTTTGCAGAGTTTTGCGACACCCCAGTCTGTAAAGTGACTACAGGCATTTGGTGGGGTGTTGCAGTGCTGGACAGAATACTGAGGAGCTAGCGGGGGGACAGAGGGTATCATGAGATCCCATGTAGAACAGCATATTAGAGGTGATTGCACCCACTAGCCTCTGGTGGCTCTATTTGCATTGTGACTAATTGGCACCTTTGTGGATATCCCCAAAAGGTGGTGGCGCATTGGGGCACTGTTGGCACAGTGTTTTGCGCCCTCACCCCCCCCTTTGCGACAGGGAATGGGGTCCAGGCATTTACTTAAATGTATGTATTTTGATAAACATACTGTCTCCATTACTGTGTGTACTAGAGAATGTATTTGATATTTTTGTTTTTCTGAATGTTTAGATCTTACTTCGAGAGGACTCTTGCAGTAGGCAATAACCATGAGGACTGAGCCACCAGGTGCTAGGACCACATGGAAATCTTAACTAGCAGTGTCTGATGGGGAACCGCCCACCTTACGTCACATGACCGGACCAACGGTATATAATGGGCAGTCCCTTCGCCGGCCTCCAGTTCTTTTCTGCCGTCGACCTGCGCATGTTGGACCTCTCTGAACGCTGCTACAGTGGACTGCCATTTTCGATAAGTACTACCTTTTGATTTTCTTAAAAAATCAGCAACATGTGCGTGGTCTGGTATCTAAACAAAAAGGGAGGTACTCAGTCATATCCCTTGTGCAGGGAAGCGTCGCGAATGTGGTATTGGGCAGTTCAGCACCAGCTCCAGCTAACTGCAATGCACGTCCCGGGTGTCCAGGACATCCTAGCAGACAGTCTCAGCCACACTCTGGCAAGGGCTCATAAGTGGGAACTGTGTCGTTCGCCATAGAGCTAGTTCCTTGGGGCCAGGTAAGAATGGGGTATTACTCCCACTTCTTCCTTGTCCCAAAGAAGACAGGAGACCTTCGACCGATACTGTACCTCAGCACGCTCAACCTATTTGTCGAGTACAAATGGTTTTGCATGCTGACCCTCCCAGAACTGTTGCCACTGCTCCATCAGGGACACTGGCTCTGCACCCTGGACACGCAGGATGCTTACCTGCCCACTGCTGCTTTCTCGGGGGTACCTTCCAGGGGGAGCATTTCCAATTCAAGGCTCTCCCCTTTGGCCTTTCCTCGGCACCCAGGGTGTTCACCAAGTGCCTAGTGATGGTGGCAGTGGCTTTGCGGCATCGGGGCCACTATGTTTTCCCATACCTAGACAACTGGCTTCTGTCAGCTCCATCGAGGGTCGACTTAGAAACTTCTCTAGTGGCTATCCTGGACCTGTTCCATGAGGTGGGGGTCACAGTGATGTACCCCAAATTTCACCTCACTCCCTCCCAGTGCCTCCAGTTCATTGGGGCGGTACTGGATACTTCCCAAGGTTAGGCGTTTTTACCCTTAGGGCGGAAATGCTGCAGAGGCAAGCTTGGCTTGTGACCTCCAGCCGTTGGACAATGGCTAGAACAGTCCTCTGCCTCCTCGGTCTTATGGCGGCGGCCATTCCCATGGTACCCCTGGCCCAGCTCCACATGCAAGTTATGCAATGGCCCCTCAGGGTACAGTGGGATCAGAGTTTGGATGACCTGGATTATGGGATTCTGATGTCCAACCCTATGCAAAAGGATCTGCAAAATCTCTGCCGAGGGGTTCTCTTCCAGCCTCCTCCTCCTCCAGTTCAAACCCTGATAGCAGATGCATCAGGGCTGGGGAGTGCATCTGGGAGATTGCAGAACCCAGGGCGCCTGGTCTCAGCGGGAGCTCTCACTGCACATAAACGTGCTCGAGATGCATGCTGTGCTGTATGCCCTTCAGACATTCCAACCCATTTTCCTCTCAGGACCACTTCTGATCCAGTTGGGTACGCGATGAAGTGGAAGAGATTTTCTTTCTGGGCAGCCTCCAAGGGTTGGAACCCTTTTTTATGTATCTGCTCCTTCTCTCCGACCTGGGACTCCGCTATTTTTTTTTTTTTGGAGGTCCACCTATCTGCCATATCCGCCTACCTCACCCCAGTGGATGGCAAAACCTTGGCTCAATTGGAGGTCTTCCGTACTTTTCTGAAGGGAATACTCCATATGAAACCCCTGGTCAGGAATCCTGTTCCCCCATGGGATCTGAACTTTATCCTTGAGAAGCTCACTCTGCCTCTTTTTGAAGTAGCCACGAGCTGCGACCTGTGCTGTTTGCCTTGGAAAGCGCTGTTTTTAGTTGCTATTACTTCTGCTTGAAGGATTTCCGAGCTTCAGGCTCTTATGTATAAGGAGCCTTATTTGATTTTCCACAGAGACCGGGTGGCTCTGCTTAAAAATCTTAAGTTCCTACCAGTGGTTGTTTCTAAGTTTAGTTTGAATTAAACTATACACTTGCCAGTGTATTATCTTGAGCACTCTAATCAGGGGGAGGCAATTCTGCACACTCTGGGTGTGCACAGAATTTTGCATTACTACACGAATCAGACTAAATCAGTCCGTAAAACAGATCAACTTTTTGTTTCCATAGCGCCCAAAAGGGAGGGCACAGCAGTTTCGAAACAGTATTTGTCTAAATAGTTGGCAAACTGCATTCTGTTTTGCTATCAGAAGTACAACAAACTTCTTCCGGGGTCAGGTTAAAGGACATTCAGCCAGAGGCATGGTTGCATCTACTGCTTGTTTTAGAAATGTTTCTGCCACAGATATTTGCGCGGCTGCCACTTGGAGCTCTGTCCACACCTTCATGAAGCATTACAGTCTGGACATTGCCTTTAGGCACAGGGCTGGCTTTGGACTACCCGTTCTTCAAGGCCTTCTGTCTTAATTCCCCCTGCCTACTGCAGACCCTTTCCTGCTTCCTGTGTTCAGTCTCTGACTTAACTGCTTGGGACTCGGTCCTTATGGTTGTTGCCTATGGCAAGAGACCTCTCGAAGTAAGATAGTACAGTTACGTAAGAACTTACCGTAACAGTAGATCTTCGAGAGAGGCTCTTGCAGTAGGCAAGGGTTTTCCCTCCCTCCTTCCTTCCCCCTGTTGCTTCTGTGTGTTTCTTAGCCTTACTTGTGGCTCCAGGAGCCCACTCTTTCTGCTGTCTGACCTTTTCACAGGTCTTCGGCAGGAGAACTGGAGGCGGGCGTGGGGACCGCCCACTATATACGTTGGGCCGACGTCGGTCACGTGATGGGTGGGCGGTCCCCCGCCAGACACTGCTTGCTAAGTTTTCCATGTGGTCCTAGCGTCTGGTGGCTCAGTCCTTATGGTTAATTGCCTACTGCAAGAGCCTCTCTAGAAAATCTACTGTTACGGCAAGTTCTTGCATAACTGTACTTTTCCTTTTCTATAGTGCTCACTGTGACAGCAGACTGAAGTCGCAGATGTGGCAACCATGAGGTCAGTTGGGGATGGTCAGATGTAGAAGAAACTGTGAAATAGATAGTGCATTTTCTGAAATATTTGTAAGGTCACCATCATAAGCATACCTCTCAACTGTCCCTGATTTTGCCTCAAAATTTTCCTCTGTCTGGTAAAATGTATGTTTTTGTGACAGAACAGTGGGGATTAAAATCACAAAACAATATCAAACATTAAAGTTACAGACTTGTTCTTCTTTAGAAAATGCATCCTAACACAAATCCCCTTATTCTATCAGCATTCTGAGTGAACAGTACCTATTTTTAAGATGTGTCCCTGATTTTGGGTCTTTGTCCCTGATTTTTCTAAGCCTTGACCCTGATTCAGGAGGCAAGAGGTTGAGAGGTATGATTCATGAGCATTAAAAAGACATCTAGTAAATGTTAAAGATACTATAATTGTTGTAAATATAGTCATTTCGAGCCTTTTATTTTAGTAAATGCCTGCTCTTAAACTCTTCTGTGGCCTCTTAGCACATGAGCTCTGCAGCTTAACACTTCTGTGGCCACTTGACACTGAAGCTACTTACAGCTCTGGTTGCTTAACACATGAGCCACTGAATCCATTCATGCTCCTGGCTGCCTAGCACATGAGCCACAGGTTGGGGTGGAGTCTGTTGTTGACCTCTCTAAAACATGACCATTGGCTTATTAGGAAAATGGTAAACAAGAAGACATACATAGCAGGTTTACGGAAGGTTGCTGCTGTCAGTGACACAGCTGCTTGGATGGAAAAACAAGCAGAAAAATTGATAACTCAGGGCTCACTTATCAAGGAAAATAATCAAAAAAATAATCAAATTCAAGTACTGTAGCAGTGTAAATCAGCTGTGTATCCAAGGAGTTGCTCAAGCAGGAGGTTACAGTGTAGCCGGAAGAATCTCTTATGTTTTGTGGTCCACTGCCATTTAAGGTAGTGGACTGGAGTATATCAATTTTGCCTTCGCTCTGTGACCTGTTGCCTGAATGACCTGTTGGATAAACAGCTGATTTGCACTGACTGCTACTGTATTCAAATATCATTTATTTATTTTTTTAAAGAACTGAGCCTTGAGTTTGCTTTTTTCCTGCTCGTTTTTCCACCTAGCTCGCTTAGGCTGCAGTCATTCAGCTGCAGAATTTAAAAGGACAGTGCAGAATAGAGAAATGATTGCCCCGAAAATCTTTAATATATATATATGTATTTATTTTTTTATTTCTGTACAGTATGTGACCTTTTTATGGAGCCTTACACCTCAGGTTCACTATTTCGAATCCAGCCCTGTCCTAGCACAGTAGCAGGCAAAACCCTTTAACATCTTATCAGCATGTGCGGCCCTTGCTCATTGTGAATTTGAAATGCTGAAGGCAGGAGTACCAAACCTTTAGCTGTCATAGTTAAAAAAAAATTGTATTGAAATGGCTCTGCTGGGTTTTTCCACCAGGCACCCTTTTCTTAGAAACTGACTAGCTCAGAGTGCGTGGGACTTGCCATTTTTAGAAGAAAGCCACACATGAAGACAGGAGGAAAAGCTGTGGGAAGGAAGCTGTGAGCTTACCATCAGAATAACATGCCATGTCACCTCCACTAGGGCAAATCTGTGCTAGCACTGGGTCACTGCATTTTGAAGGCATAGGCCCACCTCCTGTATCACTGTTGGATGGCTTGAAAAAGCAACATTCATAAGGTTCAAAATTCATTTTTAGGTACCAACGGCAAATCTGTAAGCACCTACTGTGGTTATGCATACAACTATTTTTTTCTTTTCCTCAGTGTAATTTGGCTGCATGATGTCATTAATGATGTCAGTGATAGGGCGTTTAGGTCTTGGCTTAGGGATTCTGACCTGCACAGGTCTTGGTTTGATCCCCATTAGGGAACATTTTTTTCTCAATACATTTTATGTAGTACAAGAGAAATTGATAGATCTCTATCATGCTAATGTTAGTAATAAAGTTTCAAAAAGGTTTGAAGTTCTTTATTGCTGATAACTTGAAAAGTTTTAGCTGTGACTTTCAGGTTTGAATGCAGCTTGGCAAACATTACTTCAGATTGACAGACTGTTAATTATAAACATCCATGTCGGCTGTGTGTGTGTGTGTGTGTGTGTGTGTGTGTGTAGGGAGGGTTGTCTATGCTGCACTCACTGATGGATGATGCCCTTTGCCACAGCTGCATCTCCTGTGTAGGAATCATAGAACAGTGGTAGAGCTATAGGATACAAAACAGTAGACCTGGGTTGAAGCCTGGGTTTGATCCCCTGAGTGGAGCTTTTTTTTTTTCTCACTACAGTTTATATAGCATGAAAAAAACAGATGTCATAGCTGATGGCAGTGATATACGTTCATCAAGGTCTGAAGTTCTGTATTGCTGAAAACTCGAAAAGTTTCAGCTTTTGAGGTTTAGAGGAGCACTGTCAACTCTCTTAGGACTCATAGCGTCTCTACACAATTTATGATTGGTCACATTTTGTAGAGACTGCTGATGTAGCTGGTAGTTTGATTCGGATTCCTTTTTTCCTTTTGAAAGTAAAAAGCAGACTGCCCACCATACTGGTGTTACCACACCAAAACATGTTTTGTTTACAGCCCTTGTTCAACTCCCACTGCATCTTTTCCTGGACTTGGGAACATCCCCAACACAGTCTGACCACTTATTGTGCAGTGGGAAAAGAGGAGACTGTTGCATCATAGGTGACTACACTGTCTGGGGGTATTCCTAATGTTCAGGAAGTATGCACTAAGTTTAAATTGAGGATTTGAAACAAAACAAGGTTGGGTACAATTACAGCATTGTCATGTATTTCAGTCCTACTAAGAAAGGAGCAAATAAAACAACCAGCAACATCAATGAATTTTAAAGAAGGTAAGCAATCATAAAATGTGGCGCTTCAGCTAGAGATAATGTAATGTAAAAAGAAGAGTTGCCAGTGTCCCTTAAAATGCAACCTGGGAAACGTTACTTCAGATAGACTGTTGCTCGTTATGAAAAATCACTGCGGCTGTGTGGAGGGTGTATGCACTCAGGGCTAGACGTCCTTTTCCCACAATAAGCACTTCCTGCTTAGCAGAGTTAGTACAGCGGTAGAGCTACAGGCTACAAAGCAGTAGAGGGTAGGGGGTCTGGGTTCAGTCCCCAGTTGATAGAGGCTATGTCTCAGACTCCATCCCCCAAGTCACTTCCCCTTTTCATTGCCAGGGAAAGCCTGTCATCCTTCTCTCTGGCCACATCTTTATTTCATACTGATCTTCTTTGGTGCTTTCAGTACCATTGGTACTTCGGTTTTGTTTTGCTGCTCTAGTTTTGGTGGTGAGTTCGGGTCCCAGACAGGCTCACCTTTCCATCCCACTGCCCCCCCCCAAAACAAATGTGTATTCCTCAGTCCCCTGAGGCAGTGACTTGATTAGGCATAAAGTCTGATTCCATCTCCTCATCAGCACACAGCTTTTCCCATTATATGACATGTTGCATCTCCCTAATGCTGTGTCCCACTTCCTATGGGCAGATGTCCGTGTGCCTCTTTATCGTAATGCCAGTGCTACTCATAGTCTATCAGGCAGAATATTTGTCACACCTGAGAATGTCCATGCTTCTCAGTCCTTGTCTTTACAAGTACCCTGTCTCGCGAGGGGGGCACTGACCCAGGACCCCACCACAAGGGCAAGTTGTGGGGAAATGAGGTAAGTGACCCAGATGGCGAGGTCCCGGCTGGGTGGTGGCCCAGAGTGTGGATGCCTGGAGGCAGTGCTGGAGAAGAGGTAAACAGAAGGCCTGTTAACATTGTGCATTCTGTACCCAGATGAGTGATGCAGAGGAGCTAATCTTCTGCTAGAGGACAAGTGTAAACATGTTTGAAAGTGTTGTCCGCTGATCTGTTTCAGCTCCTATGAAGCTCTGCAGTAATGGGGAGCTGAAATGCTCCACTCTGCTTGAAGTAGTGCACTTGTGGTGTTGGAAACTAACAGAGGGACAACAATAAAACACAAGTCTGAAAGGGAACCAGGCTACCTGCAACACTTCACAGCTTCTGCGCTGTTCCACATTTCCTGTGTGTGGACACACACTAGAAATGGCTATAGAGAAGTTGGTGCACTTCATACACAGGTGCTGTAATGGTGCCAAAAGTGTGTGTGTGTGTGTGTGTGTGTGAATGCCTCCAAAGAATTTAAACAAAAAGAAAAGGGAGCCTGTGACAGAGTGTATGTATGTCTGTCATGCTCCTTTTACCTGTAAACCGCTTCACAACCCTGCAACACAGACAAAGTAGGTTTTGAATGTGGCTCTGGTGGGATTTGTACCAAACTCTACTGCTTTCAGATTGACCCTTTAAAACCTCACTGCACTGGGTGTTGGATGTACCTCAGGGGGAGGGGTGCTAACAAGCAACACCTACATCCAGTAAAGGGAGAGAGGCAGAGGTTTTCCTTTCAGTTAGATGCAAGTGGAGACATAGACGTAACTGAAAGGTTTGCCAAGCTGAATACAAGCCTTTTTTTTATTTTTTTTATTCTGTTACTGAAATTAAACAAATTTATTTAATTGAAACTGGTGTCTGGAGTGTTCTTTTGAGAATGTTCCCTAGAAGCCACCCAATATGCTACCCTATCATAGAGCTCTTAACTACTGCATTGATGCTTCTTTTCTCCTGGGCACATGGTTCGTTTACATGGAGTTCCACCAATTAAACGTAAATTTTTGATGGAGGAACAAATGAAATAATTTATGAACAGCCACAAATTATTCTAGCTGGAGGCTGGCCATATGAAAGTAGCTAAATTCATCCACTATCACTCCATCCCAGTTGACTAGGGGAAAAGCATTAAGTTCCCTTTCAGCTTGATATTTGAGATGGAACTCACTCAAGAGGAAATGAAACTAAAACTCAGAATACCACCGTCAGCATTTTGGCAAAGGCTTCTGTTACTTCACAAGGGATTTTTTGAAACTCTGCCTTTCCCCAAACATTCAAACAAGTTGCCATGCAAATGATTATGATGTAAATCATTGTAATGAATGGACAGCCACTTATTCCCACAGGGAAACAGTTACATCCAAACTCTGTTATTTCCATCGTTGTATATATTTCGTCCCTTGTATTCACATATGTAATTGTCCAGACCCATCTTGTAAATGAGTTTTTCTCAATGATGTTCCACCTGGTTAAATAAAGATTGATTGATTGACATCATGATTGCATGCCACTATCAGTCTGACGTCACATTGATTGTATTGCAAGATTGAACATTTTTAAAAGTCCTGGTGCGCAGCATGAGTCGACTGTTACTGTAACCGCCATTTACAGTAAAAGTTAACTTTTTATAAAAAAAAAAAAGCTGGATCCATATGTTTACAAAAAATAGCAAATAGGTAACTTTAAAAGTCTCGACAAGAACTCACATAGAAAAATAGAAACACAGAAACGTCACCAGTTAAGGAAAAAGGTCTGGCTCCCCATACGACGCGCAGGGGCAACGCTGGACCTCGCCCAATAACTAATGCACTGAAATCTGGCCAATGGAAAATCATATACAAAAATGCCCGCAGTCTGGGAAACAAGATCCCAGACCTGCAGGCAACAATGACAGAGGCTAACCTGGACATAGTACCCATTAGCGAGACATGGTTCACCAGTAACCATGCTTGGGAGACTTCAGTACCTGGCTATGTACTGTTCAGAAGAGACCGAGGTGCAAAAAGGGGAGGGGGGGAGTGGCCCTTTATGTAAATGAAAATATCAAAGCTACAAAAATTCAGAATACACATAAGGAGCCAGAAGAACTGTGGGTCACCCTGGAAACAGGAAATGGGACAGCCATACAAACTGGGGTTGTCTATAGGCCTCCAGACCAGGGGAGGACAGGCGTATTACTGTTAGAAGATATACAAAACATGACAGCTAAAAGGGAGGTTCTGATAATGGGAGACTTCAACATGTCAGATAGATTGGTCAATACCAGCAGGAACATCTGCCAGAACTAGACACATAGTGGATTCCCTGCAGGGACAGAGCCGCAAACAACTGGTACAACAACCCACAAGAGACAGGGCTATCCTAGATCTAGTACTGACTAACAGGGAAAGGATCACAGATCTCCAGGTAGGTCACATGGTATGGTTCAATTTGGCCACTAGAACTAAATCATCCCATCCCAAGGCAAAAATATGGGACTTCAGAGGAGCTGACTTTGGTAAGATGGCCAACAGATATGGGAGCTATTAATTCCTGAAAATTGGTATAGCAAAAAGGTCTGGGTAGAGGCTGCAGAAAATCAAAAATATCTCGGTCAGTAGGGGGAGTTGGGATCCCTACAGGACAAGAGATATTTATGTACCAAATCTTTCAATTTTTCTGGGTTTGAGGTTATTAGTACTTGGTCATCCTGCAGTTCTGTAAAAGAAGAATTATGTCTCCTAGTTTTACAGGCCTAGTTTTACAGGCCTCGTAAGGATCACCTACTGGGGATTTCTGGGTACCATATGAAAGTTTCACCCTCACCGTACTGGCTCTATCATACTGCTACTTAGCCATTTCTTCCTAAAGCTGGGTAATTTGTCTAGAAACTTTGTGTCTGGTAAAAGGAACTTCAGACATAAGTTGGTGAAGCTTGGTTCTTAACCTTAAGTATCTAAAAAACATATCTCTAACCTGTGTCTTCCCATAAGCTTCGAGCCTGGCACTAATATCTGTCTTTGTGGTAGCCCCCCGGTCTTCAATATTTTCATAAAGGTCAAAGACAGAAGATCTGGCGAGTAAGAGTTTTTCAATTTCCACAAGAACATAGCTATTTTGTAAGATGGAACAATTCAATTTCCATCGTAATAGCTTTGGAAGCATATTTGGTTTATGTTGGGTACAGACCTTTATCAAATTATGGTCAGAGAATTATGTGGGTATCACTTCCATGTCTCTAATATGTTTATTCTTGGATACAAAAAATAATCTATATATGTAGTCACAGTCCCTTTCCTATAGATATATTTGGGTCCCTTTTTTTGAGAAGTAGCACAATTTTGTAAGTCAGCTTTTTGTGTACATCTATGCAAACCTATAGTCACAGTAAACCTTTTTCCCTAGAGCGAGTCTAGTGGGCTGATTTTAAACTACAGTTAAAATCGGCCCCTAATTATATTGTTCTTGCAGTGGATAAATATGCTTGTATATTTTCAAAAGCTGAACCCTATCTGCCTTAGACTGAGGGCAATACCCATTTATAAATCTAAGAGATTCGTGATTCCAAGTGCCATCAAGAATTAATACCCGGCCAGGAATCTGGTCAATTAATTTCTGAAGCCTAAAAGAGGTCCCAGAGAAAAGAATTCCCACCCCATTCTCTTTATCAGGTACAAAGGACCAGTAGGAAGGATCTTGATACCATTCTGGCTTAAACAGCCGAGACTTGTTTAATGAGGATATCCAAGTCTCCTGCAAAAAAATCAGATCTAAGTGCTAATCGTGAAACAACTGAAAAATACCCTGCCTTTTGGCAAATCGACCTAAACTACAAATGTGCAGAGATGCAAAGCAAGACATGTAACCTGTCGAAAAGACCAAAATCTATTGACTTTTCTTTTTCCATTTTTTCTCTTTTCCATTATATTTAGGGTCATCCACCTGTATGTTCCCTGAAAGGGAGGAGGAGGAGTTGTCCGAGCCCCCTTCCTCCATCTCAGAATCCCCCCAGCTGGCAGTGGACAGAGCAGAAAAAAGGGTTATCCTGTTCTGGGTCTGGTGTCACAGAACCGGTGGATTGTTTGTTAATTCTGGAGGATCTTCTCCTTCTTAGTCTGGCCAGAACCCAGGGTGTGTGTGTGTGTGTGTGTGTGTGTGTGTGTGGTGGGGGCACATATAGGAATGCTTATTCATGGGTTCTTCTCTGGCTTCCTCCGAAAAGCATGCAGGCTGTAGGGCAATATGTTGGGGTTGTATCCCACGAGAGTCCAGGTTTTGTTGAGCTGTGGGTACTGGAGGGGGTGAATTGCAGTTAGGGGCTTCAGAAGGTCCTGGTGTTGTTGGAGCTTCGAAAATATCTTCCCCCTGGAGTTCCATATTAGCCTGGGCGTGTCAAATCATGTCATCTGGGTCTATAGGGTTCTGTTTGTCCTTTGAGGCCTGGGGACATTCCTGATAAACGTCCATATTCATCACACAAATTACATCTGGAAAAGTTTGCACACTGAGCGCTAATATGCACCGCTTCACCGCAGATATTGCATCAAGGTTTATTGCAGACATTAGAGAGATGTGTTCTAGCCCCACACTTACAGCAAGCATGGGGCTGTCCATGATAAAAGCAAACACCTCAGTCCCATCCCAAATGAAAACTGGCAGGTGTACAATTCCTTCTTCAGTGTTACGAAGTTTCATTTTAAATTTCCAATTGCCAGTACAGAATTGCTTAGCATCTAAGGTTGGTTCAGTTGCACTTAAAACTTTTCATCGTTGTTGAAGCCAGTGTATAACATCCCTATGGGTACCCCCTCATTTCTAAACATGATGGTAACATTTTTAAAGAGAGGCTTGGTCAAGGGGATTACCAGAAAGGGAGACCTAAGGGGGGGCGATTTGACCTGATTATACTGTAACCAGAATCTTCCCAGTATTTGGGAGTTACGAAAGCTGACATCAAGGTTATCTTCCCCCAACACATGAATTAAGGAGAAGACGTCTGCTTGAGTGAATCTTAGTCCCTCAGGAGGCATTTGCCACCTAGTGTCTATCCAGCCTGGTCTCCAGTCCCCCTTTATATCTAATCCAGACTGCACTGTGCCACGGTGCAAAGTCAGCTTTGTTTGCAAATAATTCAGATAGCAAAGGCCTGTGGGGGAGGGGGGGGTTGTCCTTGATTTGAAAAATTACCATCCAAGGATACTGGCTGGACTGTGTGAACCATGGGGTCAGTACCAGCTAAACTCTGTATGTCAATGCTAGACTGTAATGGTTGGTTTTCGAAGTGAGCGACTGGAACCTGAATGGGATCTCCCACCGTTTCAGGTGTTGCCACAGCAACTGGTTGCAAAATGTTTGAATACTTTTCCTTATTTTCCAAAATATTTGAGGCAGCACTAGAAATTAAATCAGGTACCTGAGTAGTTGGTGAGTGCCATTCAGGAGCAGACGAAGTAGAAGGGTTGCTATCTGGTGTCCATTCTTGGTCAGGAACCCATTTACCATCCTCATACTGTATCCAACCTGCTGCAGTCAGTGCTGCCTCCGGAGACGAGTGTTGCGTGGTGGATGATTGAATACCAAATGCTGCTTTGATTGCTGCCGATGCTGTCACTGGGGCGGCCGGCAGCTGACAAACAGCTGAGCTGGCACTGCCCTCATCCTCAGAATCCTCACTCGAGAGGTGTGAGTCCTCTTGCAGACGTCACTTGGAGAGCAGAAGACCCGCTCATTTATTCTTAAGTCAGCCTTGCTGTTTTTTTATAGAGCTCCTTGTCCTCTGCTAACATTTGGAGAATTTTCACTTTTTTCTCTGCCTGCTCATTGTCCAGCATATCTTCCTCCTGATCATCAGTGGAAACCTCGCACGAAGTGTCATCGTCAGCAGGTAAGTTGTTACTCTCAGTATCTGGGAATCTCAGCATCCTTCTCTGTATGTAAAACAACCATGAAACCATCCTCCTTCGCTGCTCCGGCTAGGTCGGAGGATTGCTTCCCAGCTTGCAGCAAGCCACCACGTCCTGCAGGCTCATGGTCCGCCATCACTATGGACAGCAGCTCCCCCTACTGCAAAGAGTAGGTGAATTTTTTTTACTGAAATAACGTCAAAAACAACACATCAAGAGAAATAAGTAAAACAAAAATCAAAATACCAAATCCAATAGAAGCAAAGAAAACCACAGATAAAAATTGAAATCATTTAGGAGAAATACGAACATACGAAATTTCCAGCAGATACAGGCCTTGTGGTCTGTCTAGTCTGCTCGAGTTTGCAGCACATCAGTCTCTTAGACTGCAGCTGCCCCCCCCCCTCAATTGCCATACTCCCCCTCCTGGATTGTACTTCCCTTGAATCTGTCCCACCCCTCTTAAAGCTCCCCACTGTCTGCAACAATACGACTCCTTAGCAGTGCTGCCCACCCTACCACCACCCTTTCTGTGAAATAGCGTCTTCTCATTCCCCTCCTGAATCTGCCCCCCCCTTCCAATTTCGGAGAGTGCCTTCTGGTTTCCCTGCCACTCATGAGTGAACACACCCATGTTGTTCACTTTGTTCATCCCCTTCAGGTGCTTGAAGATCTTTATCATATTTCCTCTCTCCCTTCTATCCTCCAGGGTATACCTGTTGAGTTCTCTTAGTCTTTCCTCATAAGGTCTGTCCTCAACCACAGGATCATCTTTGTTGCACCGCCTTCAGCAGTTTGATGTCCCTTTTTAAGTATGGGCGCCAGAACTGCATGCAGTACTCCAAGTGCGATCTCACCAGTGACCTGTACTGGGGCAGTATGACCTCCCTACTTCTGGAAGTAATCCCCCTTGCTGTGCACCCCAACATCTTGTTTGCCTTGGCCACTGCCTTTCTGCGCTGTGCCGATTGGTTCATTTCTCCGATCACCAGCACCCCCAGATCCTTCTTCTCCTTGGATGTGAATAATTTGACACTCCCCAACCAGTAACTGTATCCCAGGTTCCTTGCTCCCAAGTGTATTACTTTACACTTCTTGGCATTGAACCCAATCTGCCAGTTGTGTGACCATTCCTCCAGTTTTGCCAAATCCTCCTGGAGTACCTTGCCCCCCCTCACTCCCTTCCACCTCAGTACAGATCTTGGTGTCATCTACAAAGAGGCTGATCTTATTTTTGATCCCTACTGCTGTCTGCGATGAAAATGTTAAACAGGACCGGTCCCAGTACCGAGCCCTGTGGGACACCACTTGTCACTGCCGTGGGCTCTGACGTCTCTCCCCACCCCAACCCCCAATTCCCTCTTTTGGCTATCCCACAGGCAGTTTTCAACCCATCTGCCTAGTTTACTCCCCACCCCCAGTCTCTCCAGCGTGCACATCAGCCTTCTGTGAGGTACTGAATCTAAGGCCTTGCTGAAATCCAGGCAGAGTACATCCACCGCACAGACCCTGTCCAGTGCCCTCTTGACCCAGTCGTAAAAGTCAATTAAGTTTGTCTGACAGGATTTACCAGAGACAAACTCATGCTGCCTGTCATCCTGCAGGCCATTGTCCTCCAGAAATTGCACCAGCTTTTCTTTGAGGATTGTCTCATCATTTTTCCAATGATTGAGGTAAGGCTCACTGGTCTGTAGTTCCCTGGCTCGTCCTTGGGCCCACTCTTATGGAGAGGTACCACATGCGCCTCCCACCAGTCCCTGGGCACACACCCCGCGTTTAGAGAGGTGTTGAACAGGTCTGCCAGGACCACTGCCGGCTCCCTCAGCACCCTTGGATGATCTCCGTCTGGCTGTGGTGCCTTGTCCACCCTCAGTGACCTAAGGCCCTCCAGCACCCTTTCTACTGTGATAACCCCATCTATGGTTGCCTCACCTCCCTCCCTTGCCTCACCTTTCCCTTCAGGTACCGGCCCGTTCCTCTCCCTTGTGAATACCGAGCAGAAGTATTCATTGAGTACTTCTGCCAACTCCTCCCTCTTACCCACTGCCTGTTCTGACCCTAACGATTTGGTCCTTGCTGTTCCTCTTTTCCCTGATATATCTAAAAATCATTTTCCCCTTCTTTTGTCTCCTGAGCTAATCTCCTTTCTCTGGCCACCTTTGCAGCCCTTACTGTTCTGCTCACTTCCCTGGATTTCCTCACATAATCTTCTCTGTCCTCTGCCCTTTTGGTTCTCTTGAAGGTTCAGAATGCTTTTCTCTTCTGTTTCACCTTCACCACTACCTCCCTAATCATCCAGCTCTTTTTTTTTTTTTCCTGTATTTCTTTCTCCCGCTCTTGATACAGGCTTTAGTGGCTTCGGTCAATCCCAGCTTGATGATTGCCCATTTCTGTTCTGTGTCTATGTCTGGGTGGATAATATCTTTGTGTTTGCTCAGTATGTGACCCATCCTGCCAAAGTCTGCCCTTCTGAAGTCCAGGACCTTAGTTTTTGTATTGGCTGCTTCCCTCCCCAAGTGGATTGAGAACCACACTGTACAGTGATCACTACCTGCCAGGGTTTCTTCCGCCGGTACATCCCTGACGTGTTCCCCTTCATCCAACACCAGGTCAAGAATGTTCCCCTCTCTTGCTGGCACTCCTACCCTTAAGGTCAGTAAGCTGTCTTGGAATGCTTCCAGGAGGATCAGCTCCCTGGTGCCTGTGGTAGCTGGGATGCTCCAGTCCACCTCTGGTAGATTAAAGTCCCCCACTACCACAGTGCTCCCTTTGCCACTGAGTCTCCTTAACTGCTCCCCCAGTTCCCTGTCCATGTCCTCTTTCTGGGTCGGGGGGGCTAGAAACAACCTCCAGTCGGATCTTGGCCCCCATCTGGGCCTGAAGCTGCAACCAAATGACTTCTGATCTGCCCTCCTCCCCCTCTTCCTGAATACATCTGGTTTCTTCTCTAACATAAATGGCTACTCCCCTTCCCTTTTTTCTGTCCCTCCTAAATAACTTAGATCCTGGGATGGCCAAGTCCCAGTCGTGGTTCTGAGTTGCCCATATCTTCATAGTGGCAGCTATGTCTACCTCCCTGTCTGCCATCAACACCTGCAACTCGGCCATCTTGTTCCCCAGGCTCCTAGCATTTAGTGATATCACCTTCCACCCTTTGTATCTCCCTGCTGCCTCCTTACCCACCCCTGCTCTCCCAGCCCTAGTCAAATTTGGCTCCAATTCTGCTGTTGGGGGGGGAGGTCCCTTGGATCCCCTCTCCCAGTTCAGTCCTCCTCTATAGCCCCCCCCCCGATAGTTTAAATTGTATATTTCACTGATAAATTCCCCACGGTGTCTGCTTTAACACTTGTGACCCTTGCTTACTGAGATGTAGCCTAAATACGTGTTACTTCACATATTAAAAGGGAGAACTTAAGAAAGCAATAAGCTGTTGGGGTAGTAGAAAGAAAAAATAAATAATAAGTATAATTTCATACATGTAATCTTCCAAAAATGGGGGAAAAAACAAAAATTACAGTGTTAATGTTTATACTTTAAATTACAGTTGTCTCAGTGCATTTGTGGTAGAATGTTGTAAATGACAAATTCATACTATTTATATTTGATGAAATATGAAAATCCTTTCCACCATTTTTTAACCTTGTCAGAAGGGGATGCAGAAATATCAGCCTTATATACAGAACTAATGTATTTTCGCATAATATGCTAAAAGTTTCAAAGGACATCAACCACTGTTGTAAGACACATTTGCAACAAACTTGCCACAGATAATACTTTAGATAACAGAAGAACACTGCTAGAGTCTCTTTATGAAAGAAACCAGGTAATAATGAATAGTTACCCAAAAGGAAAATATCATAGGTTAGCGTGGTTAACCACAGTAATGGTCACCAAATATTGCCATAAAGATACCACATGGGAGCAGTTAAATAGGAAATGTTCCTTGTCTCCTCTTGTGCCCAACAGGTACTATGGGGCAGTATCTTTCTTTCCTCACCTTGCAGCCACAGTCCTGCTAGACATCCAGCCACCGCTCCTACCTTCACCGCTGACTCCGAAGCTGACGTGCCCAGCTGGCATATGCAGCTACGACCATCGAGAGGGGCCCCTCTTAAGCCCCCATGCCCAGTGAGGATCCAGTACTGGCACACGCCTTATTTCAGGCATTGTTGGCCGGTGAAGCTAGCGGCTATCAAGCTGCCGCGGACTGTGCTGCCATTTACCCTTTTGGTTCTCCCCAATGGGAGCACAGGCATGCAATGACGTCCATGCACAATGTGCAGACTTCTGCCATGCTTCCCCCTGCTTAGCGCTCGCGCAACTGCAGTTCCTTCGGGTGTCCCCAGGGACCGCCAGAGTGTGGTGTGCATCCAACCCTTTCCCCAGGACTAGGAGAGCTGTCATCGGATGCTCAATCCTAGTCCTCCCCTACCGACCCCCGATGGCCGGGCTGGTTCCCGAACCCGGGTCGCCGGTGTGGAGAGAGGTGTGGTGTCCAGCGCTTCAACCCTCAGCGCCAGCAGGTCGGCAGTAGCTTTAACTTTTAATCTTCCATAAGAGGAGAGCCATAAACGTTCCCACAAGTCAAAGGGTATGCGTAGATTATTGAGTTATACTAAAACATTTTTATTTTGGGAGGGAGTACAGTTTCTACATTCTGGTTCAGCTGGATGAATTTTCAGCATTACTGAATTGTACAAAAAAAGGCAAGCCAGCTGTGCTATTTGGGTTTTTGAAAGACCCCACTTAAAATGTTTTTGCACCACATACTTAAAGTACTCTGGGATGCCTAGATGTGGTGATACTTTAGGGGGTGTGGTTTCCCAAACAGAAAAATAGTGACCTAAATTGTTTTTAATCCGTTTCTGAGTTAAAGTAAAGGAAGGTTTCAGGCCCAACCGTACAGTTTGGGAAATAAACAATGTATGGAAGAACACAGTTGGGTCCACCATACCGAGCCCTCCTTTTTTTCTTGGGAAGATATTTAAAACACTGTTTAATGGGCTTTAAACAGCTCACCCACAACATCTGAAAAAAAAAAAAAAAAAAAAAACCTGTACAACCTTTTTTCTAAGGGAACAGGAAGGGGGAAAATCATAGCCACGTTCGATAGACAAGGGATCCAGAATTTCTTAATGATTGTCGTTCTTTTGAGCTTGGAAAGCTTCCACCTTCATTGTTGGACTTTAACTTCACAAGTTTTTAAGGACATATCCCAGTTTTGAAAGGACAAGTTTTGAGAGGCAAACTGTACTCCCAAAATCTCGATGGGGCCAGGCCCCAAAGGAATACCCTCTATAATTACTGGATCGGGGTCCTGAACTGCTAAACTTATACCTTTGCATTTATATACGTTCAGCACAACATTTGACACAGAAGCATATAGCTACATTTCATGTAAAAAAAACAAAAAAAAAAAAACACAGGAATACTGTAACATCAGCCAGAAGTAGACCTACATCATCAACGTAAGCCAACACAATGACTTCATCCCGTTGACAACTCCCCACTAGGCCTTGCAGCAGACCAGAAGAAACTAAATGATGAAGAAATTGGTCTAGGGAAATATACATAGCAGGGGGCTCAGTGGACACACCTGAAGATATTTTTAAAGGTAACATGCTGTTTCACAAGATGATGGGTTTGATTATTGTACCAGGATATAAGAGTTTTAACCAGTTTATAAAGCATATTGGAATCCCATGTGTCTCTAAAACAGAAAACAGGAACAGATGATTGACTTGGTCAAAGGGCTTGCTCTGATCAAGTGATAAAATGATACCAGATTTTCCATGGGCATTGTAATATTCTGTAATGCCCCTAATAATCATTAGTGGGTATTGTATTTTATGATCCTGTAAACCACAAAACTGAGAATGGTGTATGAGCTGCTTTGCAGTAGTTTTTAATCTGTTATGTAAGATCTGTGACAGTATAAAATGCTGATTGGTCTCCAGTTTTGGATGTCCAGCCTGTCTCCGGACTTAAAAAGAAAAATAATGAGGGCATCAGTAAAGTACTCAGGGAAAGCAGTCTTCTTAAAAAAGGCAGAAAACACAGCCTCTGTGCAAACAGACAGAACTGAGGAAAAGGCTTTATACAGTAAAACTCGTAGGGTAAACCATCTTCACCTGGTGAAATTCCTGGATCCTGAGAAAGTACTGTAGATTTAATTTCTGGGAAAGAAACTGGAACGGTTAGTGCAGATGCTTCCTCTGCAGAGAGCTGTTTTGAGCAGTTATTTAGGTAAGATAAAATACTGTTTTTTTTAAAGTGGAATGAGTTTTGCTAAAAGATAGGTGGTCTGAAACAATGGCAGACAACTGTTCTTTAGAGGTAACCCAGTCACCGTCTGGGTTTCTTAGTGTGGTAAAGGAAGTGCAGCTTTCCTTTTTTTACATGCTTCGAATGGGTCCCCAGCTGTTTTTTTTTTTTATCCCATACCCCAATTCAGCCCGAACTGACTTAGCTCTGTCATATTGTACAGCTTTCATTTGTGTTTTAATGTTACTGTATTTATTTGTTGTGAGTAATCAAATCAAGATATAGAGACCAGAGAGTAGAGATATTGAAGCTGTGTATGTAATTTGAGATAAGTAAAAAGACCATTTCGGGTTTTAGAAACTCCATTGTTTTGAAACCCCCTTTTAATATCTGATTTGGTGTTGGCCCACCAGCAGCCTATGTCATCATATAAATCGTAAACAGGTGTCCTTGCCCATAAAAGGGTAGTAATTCCTGAAATTACTTGTGGATCCTGTAGGACAGACGTGTTCAGCTTCTATCTAGTTTGCTTGACAGATTCAGAAAAAGGACCTATGTGCTTAGTTTTAAAAAGGCATGATTAGAAAATTCAAAGGAGCAAACAGCAAAAGAAGCCAAGGTAACATTTTTAGAAATAAAAAAATGATGGGATAGTTATAGTAAATGAACCCCTTTTGTAGGTGAAGGTAGGGACCCCCACCCCTTTCAGAGAGTCTGCACAGTTAACAAGGTCAGCAGTTTTGATGCATTTCTTTTTTTTTTATAATTTAAAGTTTATTGAAATTTCCTATTAAACAATACAATACCTTTGTACAGAATGACATACCGATAAGTCACAAACTATATTAGAGGGTTCCAAGCACATTACAATACAAATAGATTAGTCATCCAGTTTGATCAAGCCATACATTTTAAATTTACATCTTTATAAAGATTTATATATAGTAAAAGTCAGTCTGTCAACTACATTAAAGCAAGCACTGAAGTATTCTGATATTTAAACAAAAAGTAATAGTATGCTTCCTTTAGAACAGTAGATTAGGAACACACCCCATATATCCAAAATGACATCATTTGTATCAATCATTGAGTAACAGATTCTGTCATTATTTGCTACCCCTTCCAGAGAATTTAAGCATTGTTACAGAGAGGGTACAGTTATTTCCTTCAGGAGCATGAGAATCACACTATTGCTCTTTCTCCATATTGCTTGAGTCTGATTTTTTTAAAGCCAACATTGACATCATCAGCAAAAAACATATTTTTGGAGGTAACCAGAAAAGGTTGGAGGGAGGTCAAAAGGTCAGCCCTCTCAGCCTTAGACTGAGGACCATAGACAGTAATGAATCTGCATGGGGTAGATTCCCACGTACCATCTATAATAAGCAGCCTTCCAGGTATAACATCCATAAGTTTAGACAGGGTGAAAGAGGAAAACTGAAATAATACAGCCACCCCATCAGCTCTGCACACCCAAAAGACCAGAAAGAAGGGCCCCAAACCCATTCTGTCCGGAATAACCTGGCCTGTTCTGTGGAATTCACCCACTTTTCCTGTTTAAAAAAAAAAAACCAAAAACAAAAACAAATGTTATATTTATGATCATGCAGCTGTTGAAAAATAGCATGCCTTTTTTCATAGTGCAGAAGACTGCATACATTAGCCAAAAACAAACTAGATATTTATAATAAGTTAGAAGCTTTTTTTCTTCCATTTTGTCTTTTTCCCTTTATACCCAGATTGATCTGAATGTGTTTTAGGAGGGCCACGAATCTGGGACACAGAATCAAACCCCCCCCATCTCCATGTCTGAGTCACCCCATTCTTGGTTCTGAGATAAGACATCAAAAGGATTTGTAGTGACCACTCCAGGTGGTTCAGGAATAGGTTTTAAATTCTGTGAGGAACGTCTAGGGCCTATATTTGTTTGCACAGACTTGGGGGGAAGGGTGTAGCATGACAGCAACTGACTTTGAAATGTCTACAGTCTCGACAGCTGGTGGAGGGTCTTCGTAACAGACATGCTGAAGTTCCAGTATAGAGCCCGTGTTAGAACAGACCGTTCCATGTGTATTCTCCGGTTTCAGGGGTTGATTTTCTTTAACCTCTTCAGACTTTGTAGGGGCATCTTCTGTGGAGAGTTTCACACTCCAGAGGGGGTAGCTACGGTAGGGCCTGACTCAGCTGCCTCTTGAACATCTTGGATTAGAGAATCTGGGTTTATGGAAGCCAGTTTATTCTTAACAGACCAAGAGCATTCCAAGAAGGTGTAGCCAGTCTCCTCGCAGAGGTCACACTCTGTATGATTTGCACATTGATGGCTAATATGCCCTTCCTCACCACAAAAAAAAGGCAGAGAGCAAGGAGGTGGCGTCGGGTGGGGAAAGAGTGAGAGAATGCGAAGGCTTTACGCCCCTTTAGCACATTCGTTGCGCAGTACCTAGACAGTGCCTCTGAAAATTCCACTTAAATATTTTAAAAGTATTGAGGGAGCTATTACTCAGCTGCTTTGGAATAACAAGAGACGAGAGAGGGTGCCAAATTTGAACTATGCCTGGACTGCAGAAGTCTGACCCAGCCACCTCACTCAGAAAGGAGCTGTAAGTTGCTGGCCGCATCGGGGGTCGCTGCTGGAGGTGCCAGAGCTGCATCGGAGGTAACGTTGAGGAGGAAGGCATCGGGGCTGTGTCGGCAGCTGAAGAGTGAAGTGGGGGCACCGGATTCGACTTCCCGGTGGCTGTAGTCGGCAGCAGGCCAGGGTTAGAGAAGCTGCGAGAGGAGGACATCGGGGAGGATTCCTGGCGGCTGCAGTCAGCAGTGGGCCAGGGTTAGAGGAGCTGTGAGAGGAGGGCATCAGGGAGGATTCCCAGTGGCTGCAGTCGGCAGTGGACCAGGATTCGAGGGAGCTTCTGAGTTGGTGGACCAATCGGGAGAGAGGGCGCCAAATTTAAACTGTGCCTGGACTGCAGAAGTCTGACCCAGTCACCTCACTCAGAAAGGAGCTGTAAGTTGCTGGCCACATCGGGGGACGCTGCTGGAGGTGCTAGAGCTGCATCGGAGGTAGCGTTGAGGAGGAAGGCATCAGGGCTGCGTCGGCAGCTGAAGAGTGGGCACCGGATTCGACTTCCCGGTGGCTGTAGTCGGCAGCGGGCCAGGGTTAGAGGAGCTGCGAGAGGAGGACATCGGGGAGGATTCCCGGCGGCTGCAGTCAGCAGTGGGCCAGGATTAGAGGAGCTGCAAGAGGAGGGCATTGGGGAGGATTCCCGGCGGCTGCAGTTGGCAGTGAGCCAGGGTTCGAGGGAGCTTCTGAGCTGGTGGACCAATCGGAAGAGAGGGCGCCTAATTTAAACTGTGCCTGGACTGCAGAAGTCTGACCCAGCCACCTCACTCAGAAAGGAGCTGTAAGTTGCTGGCCAGATCGGGGGTCGCTGCTAGAGGTGCCGGAGCTGCATCGGAGGTAGCGTTGAGGAGGAAGGCATCGGGACTGCGTCATCAGCTGAAGAGTGAAGAGGGGGCACCGGATTCGACTTCCCGGCGGCTGTAGTCGGCAGCGGGCCAGGGTTAGAGGAGCCGCAGAGGAGTGACACATCGGGATGACTCGGGCGGGCTGCAGTCGGCAGTGCCAGGTTAGAGGAGCTGCGAGAGGAGGGCATCGGGGAGGATTCCCGGCTGCTGCAGTGGGCCAGGGTTCAAGGGAGCTTCTGAGCTGGTGGACCAATTGGGAGAGAGGCTGCCAAATTTAAACTGCGCCTGGACCGCAGAAGTCTGACCCAGCCACCTTACTCAGAAAGGAGCTGTAATTGTGTCCCACACCACCCACCCCGGCCCCGACCTCTATTAAATGGTTTGTGGGGCGGATCCTTGGGGGAGAATTTGGTGTGATTGACTGGGACTAAGCAATAAGTAGCTTGGATTGGTTGCAGGATTGAGGGGGGTAGGGCATTAGATTAACAAATCGTGTTGCTGGGTACTTGTTACTTGTGCAAGATAGAGGGGGAAGGGCATTGGTTTCACTTATTGTGTGGCTGGGTACTGTGTGTGGGATTCATATTGGTTGCACCCAAAATGGTGGTGGGGGGGGAATTAGATCAGGCATTTTTGGAAGGGTGATTGGATGTACGGGATGTGGGGCAGCCATAATATTGAACTGGGCATGGAGGTTCAGTGGGTGCCCAGTGTGTTTTAAACTGGAGGGTTTTAGGGAAGAGATCAGAGGGATCAGAAGGCAGCTGGAAGGAGGGAGGGGCGAGGGATGGGAGATAAGGTGAGGTACGGCTCAAGTGTGAGTAGACGTGGTCAACATCTGATTGGCATATATCAGGGGGCTAGTGGACAAGGCAGAAAGAATTTATCTCAGAGGTTGAGGGGATCAAATGGCTTCTCTGGAAGAGTGGGGGGGGCAACGTCATTTTTGGCAGTCCTCGGGTGACTAGTGGACGTGGAAAAAAGGATTTATATCACAGGCTGGGTGGATCATATGGTTACTCTGGGGGTGTAGGGGGCGGAGTAAGCAACATACAGGAAGCATGCTGTAGGGAGGGGACTGCTCAGAGGGAGAGGATGAGGGAGGGTGAGTTAGGAGTGAGCAAAATGGGGGGAGAGCATCAAGCGTACAAACTGTTTCACCATACTATACCCTTGTGATGAAGTGGCGGAAAATGGTGGGAGGTGGAAGCAAGTGGATAGGGAGAGTTTGGTCAGTAGGCAGAGGGGGGAGGGTGACGGAGGAGGGGGCTTGAACCAAAGGAAAGGACGGAGGAGGGAGGGACATGAGCCTGTGTTGGAGGGTAATGTGATAGATGGGGGGGGCACAGAGAGAGGATAGGATGGAAGGAGGAAAGATTGGAGATAAGCTGGTAACCAGGTTGGGGAATTTAATCAGTGAGGAGGGGGCCGTAGGGAGTTCCCTACTTGGGTCAGATTCCAGACATGTATCGCTAGGTAAGGTGGAGATTAGGGTAGGGAGGAATATAGCAGATGGGGTGGGAAGTGCAGGTCCAAAGGAGGATGGGGAAGCAGTGGGAGGTTACTCGGGTGGGGGACTGGAGTTTTTGTAGATCAAAAAGGAAGACTGGGATGGATCTGGGGGACAAACTCTGGACACCCAGGACATTGGGGGGGCGAGGAGTAAATTGGCAGTTGCAGGTAAACTGAGTACGGTAGGGCTCGCAAATGAGGGTGGTGCCCCAGATGATGGGGAGGGGAGGGGAGGGGAGGAGCAAGCAGGTGGTTGTTGACAGAAGGAGGAGCCTCGATAGTACTAAATGGGCTAATAAAGACCCTCAGGTTGATGGGAGAGGTCGGAGCAAGCAAGGGTTTGATGTTAGAAGGAGGAGTCTGGAAGGACTAAGGAGGGCTAATAAAGTGGGGGGTGAAGTGAAGGTGATATTGCTGGGGGATTCCATGATCAGGGGTATTCAAGGGAGGGGGAGGGGAGAATAATTGCAGACCTGTCAAGGCTAAATGTATGCCAGGTCTATCCGTACACAAGGCCAAATTCCACCTATACTCGTTGGCATTGGATTGTGGGGGATCCCCAGACTTCCTAATACATTTGGGGACAAATGATTTGGAAGTGAATAGTGAGCTAGAATTACAGGCTAGAGTCAGGGAGCTGGCAAGGGTTTGTCACTCTAGAGGAAGTAAAATGTATTTCTCTGAGAGTCTGCCAGTACCTAGGGCAGAGACTAAGCTAAAACTTAGAGAGGTGAATAAGTGGCTCAGGGGTTGGTGCAGGGCAGAGGGATATGGGCTGGTAGGGGACTGGGGAGATACTTGGGAGGATAAGGGGCTATATGCCAGGGATAGGTTACACCTCAATATGGAGGGGAGAGAAATCTTGAAATTAAAACTTGCTGGTTTTATAGCCGAGAGGTGGGGTTTAAACTTGTAAAGGGGGAGTCTAATATTAATAAAAAGACCACGGGGGGCTGTTTGAGGGTCCAGGTCTTGGGCATATGAGGAGTGGGAAAGACTGTGTTAATTCTAGGAAAACTGGGCAGAAAAGGGATTGCGCAGGGTTGACGGGACTGGAGAGAGGGGGAGAAGTTAGGATGGAGGACGGTCCTGATCAACCCCAGGAGTATGAGCAATAAACTGCTTTAACTCCAAGCTATGTTGGCTGAGGGAACAGCGGATGTGGCAGCAATTACAGAGACATGGGCCACTCAGAGAAATGAGTGGGACCTAAACTTAGAGGGTTACAGGATATTCAGGAAAGAGAGGGGAGTGGGAAGAGGGGGAAGGGTTGCGCTGATAGTCAGAAATGACATAATGGTTAGTGGAGTGGAGGAGGCTGGAGGGGGTGTGGAGGTGATTTGGGTAACATTGCAAACGAGGGGAGGGAACAAATTGAAGACAGGGGTGGCATAGCTCTGGAGGATAAGTTGGTGGAGAACATCAGGGCTCAATGTGACCTTGGAAAGGGAAGGGTGGTTGTCATGGGTGACCTTAATATGCCAGCGGCAGACTGGGACACCAGGACATCCTCTGTAGCCAGGGAACAGAGACTGATGGATGTCTTTCAGGATGCTTTCCTGGTCTAGCAGGTGGGGGAACCTACTAGAGAGGGGTGATTATTGGACGTTGTGCTAGCGGACAGTGAACAAATTAGGGGACTGGAGGTGTGCAGTCCACTGGCGGGTGGAGACCATGCCACGGTTTGGTACCTGCTGTATTTGGGGGGTTGGGGAGGAAAACCACACTCCTACAGTAGTGGTTGATTTCAGGGGAGCAGACTTTGTGGGGATGGGTAGGATTCTAAGGGAGAGGTTGGACATGGTTGGACCAGATGTGGATGCTGGAAGATTGTGGGAGACCATTAAAGAAGGGATACAGGAGGCTACTAGGTCCTGTACTAAAATAAGGCATAAGCATGGTAGAACCAGCAAGCCATGTTGGTGGACCAGGGAGGTGCAGGAGACAGTGAGGAAAAAAAAAGGCTGCCTAATTACATTTCAAACATTCTAGGGGAGATAAGGAACGAGGGGAGTATGAACTATTGGCCAAGAAGGTCACCAGAGTGGTGAGGGGCGCTAAGGCAGGGATGGAAAAAAACCTGGCTAGGGATATCGGAGTGGGGGGGTGGGAGGATTCTATAGATACAAGAGAAGAGAAGAAGAGAGGATACAGTTCAACAGGATTAAGATGGTGGGGGGATGGGCTCTGGAAGCAGGGGAACAGGCAAAGGTGCTAAATGAGTACTTTGCCTCAATATTTGCAGTCTGAGACCATAGGATGGCAAGAGACTAGGGCACAGGCTAGACCAGACCAAGAAGGTTTAGGAAGGTTGCATGAGGGAGTGGATTGGGGGGAGAAATCACAGTGGATAGGGTGAGGGAGGCCCTTCGGAATCTGAAAACTGTTAAGGCACTGGGGCCGGATGGAATACGTCCGAGGGTTATGAAGGAATTGACGGATGTGCTGGCAACCCCAATGGCTGCACTCTTTAACATCTCTCTGCAGACGGGATGGGTGCCACGGGACTGGAGGGTGGCTTATGTAGTGCCCATACATAAGGGGAGGCTAGGAAGGAGATGGGGAACTATAGGCCGGTCAGTCTAACGCCTGTAGTGGGCAAAGTAATGGAGGGCTTTATCAAGGAGAGACTTAGGAGGCAGTTGGAAAGGTTAGGACACCAGGATGATAAACAGTATGGCTTTGTCCCGGGGAGATCATGTCAGACCAACCTTGTAGAGTTTTAAGATTGGGTGATGGGGGCCTTGGATAGACATAGGCCGGTGGATGTCCTGTACCTAGATTTCAGCAAGGCATTTGATTCAGTACCTCATAATGGACTGATAGCAAAAATGAGGGAGATGGGGTGGGTGGACAGGAGTTAAACTGGGTTGAAAATTGGCTTTCCGGGCATTTACAGAGGGTAATAGTGGGTGGAATAATATCCTCCCCCAGGAAGGTAATTGGTGGAGTCCCTCAAGGTTCAGTATTGGGGCCACTCTTGTTCAATGCCTACGTCTCTGATATAGGGAGGGGGGGTTAGGAATAGGTTGAGTCTCTTTGCGGATGATTCAAAATTGGGAGCACTGGTGGATAGTGAGGAAGTGAGGGAGACAGTCCAGGGAGATCTGGATACCCTGAAGGGGTGGTCAAGGAGGTGGGGAATGAAATTTAATGCCGGGAAATGTAAAGTACTTCATTTGAAGTAACCGGGCTCATGTATACACCCTGGGGCCATCAAAGCAGCATTGGGAGAAAGGGATTTAGGAGTGGTGGTAGACGTTAAAATGAATAATTCTGAAAATTGTAGAAAAAACTGCAGCCAAGGCAAACAGGATATTGGGTTGCATAGCCAGGAGAATTACGTCCAGGAGCAGGGAAGTGATCCTCCCTTTGTATAATGCCTTGGTCAGGCCGCAGCTTGAGTACTGTATACAGTTCTGGAGACCTCATCTGAAGAAGGACATAGCGCTGCTGGAGAGGGTCCAGAGGAGAGCGACCAGGATGATTCATGGCATGATGGGGAGGTCTTATGAGGAGAGACTGGAAGAGCTTGGGCTTTACCCACTGGAGGAGAGGAGGGATAGGGGAGACAAGATAGAGGTTTTCAAGTGTGTAAAGGGAATAATTGGGAGTGGAACCAGGGAGTTGTTTAGGCTGAAGAAGGGGAGTGACCAGGGGCCATGGGTGGAAGTTGGAGGGGGAAATTACAGGGGGACGTAGGAGGCATTTTTTCACTGAGAGGGTGGTGGAGCCGTGGAATGCACTTCCCGGGAGGCTTGTGGAGGAGGGCACAGTGGAGGGCTTCAAGAAGAGGTGGGATAGGTTCAAGGGGAAACTGAATCTAGAGAAGACACTCTTGGGGGCTGGGGGGTGGTGAGGCGGGCAGCCATTATGTTGCTGTCTTTCGAGCAGACAAGACAGACCATTTGGCCTATTCTGCTGGCTTTTAGTGTGTTAGTATGTTAATTTTCACAACGAGGTTTATCACATACATTGGACAGATGCATATGGGCCCAACACTTATAGCAAGCATGTGGTTGCCCTGCATAAAAACAGACCCCACAATCCCTACCCAGTAGAAAAGAGTTCGGAATGTGGCAATCCCCTCATTGGACTGCTGCAGTTTTACTTCACATTTCTAGCTGCCTGTCCAGAACTTTTCGGAATCCAGGATGGGTTCTGGGGAGCTGAAGACATCACATTTTAAAGTTAACCAATACACAATGTCCTCAACATGGACACCTTCATTGCGGAATATGATAGTTACAAATTTGATGAGTGGCTTGGTGAGTGGAATGACCAAAAAAGGAGACCAAGGGAGAAGAACTGTAGTGCTGCCAGAAAAGTTCTAAAGCATGGGAGGGCCTGAAGCTAACATCAAAATTGTCTTCACCTGATACATTAATAAAGGTGAAGACTTCAGACTGGAAGAAATGCAAGGAGTCTTTAACCAATTTTTTCCCCACGTAATGGCGGTTGAGGTGCGATTCGAGGCCCCCCTTATACTGGATCCACACAGCATTTCTCCTGGGTGCTGCTTCCTTTTTAGATTTGGTGAACAGTTCAGAAAGCAAGGGTCTCTGGGGTTGGGGGGTCCACCCCTTCAGGAGAGGTAACATGCTCCCCAGCATTTCCTGCAGGAAATTTGTCCTGTTGGATTGTTTTGCTTTTGGAATCATTTGGAGTGGTGGGATTCAGGAATGGTGAGCTCCCAAATGCTGTATTTCCCTCCTGAATAGATGCAACCATAGCCTGTACTTTATCGATGACAGTTATGATCTGAGCAGCCTCTGAGAACTGCAGTCCCGCTGTGTACACTGTTGGAGAAATGGCAAAAAAAGCCTTTATCTGTGAACTTTACTTCGCTGACTGCTGAAGAGTATGCGACAGATCTGTAGGAGTGGGGCCTGATGAATTAACAGCGAGTGGTAGCCGCAACTCTGGGGAGCCTTGTGATAGAAGACCCAGCTCCCAGCTGGGATTCGGCACCCATTGCCCAGATTAATTGTGGGTCCATCCCGCATTTTTGAGAGCAAGATCTGGGGACCGGTGCTCAGCTGAGACATCCGTGGGAGGGAGCGCAAAGGCAGCTTGGACAGCTGCCGCTACTGGGATTTCACCGGGAGCGATGGCAATCAGCACTTCAGAGGGAACATTTACAACAATGGCTGATTTCACCGATGCTGTAACATCAGATGCAGTTGCCTTTTCATCAGCTGACTCCTTGCTAGAAGAGGGCAAGTCTGAGGGGAATTTTTTATTTGTAACCAGTAATTCAGTTCTTTTATACTTAACACTTTCAATCGGTTTTGAATTAGTCTGGCAGGCAGTAGAGGAAAATAATGAAATAATGTTGCAACAGACTGATCAGTTGAATTAGACAAATTATTGCTGTCTGGGTCTCTGAGCCCTTCAACATCCTGGTCATTTAGACCCCAGCAACAGTACTGAAATCACAGGCTTTGGGCTCTGGAAGGTCTGAGGTACTCACATCATCCAATACCATTTGTAGTAAAGCCACTTTTATTTCTTTATGTCTGGCTAGAAGTCTCTGCTCTTCTTGTTGCAGTTCTGTGTGGGTGAGCGCGATGTCCATCATAGTCGAAGAACTCACAGCAGCTTTTACAGTGGGAGCAGGCACAGTGTTTCCACTTCCATTTTAGTAGGCAAATTTTGTTGAATATCACCATCCGATCGTAAAGGCAATTCCTTTGATCCACTGGCATCAAAAAACACATCGGTCTCGGGCAGTACCGAGGTTGGGGAGGAGGCCTGCTTCCCAGTCTCCCAGACATCCATCCTTTCTGGAGATCCACCTCGGGGTCTGGTTCAACCAGCACCTCGACTTTACTGTACATATTAAAGCTGTCCACAAGAAACTGTGCCCCAAACTGGGTGCCCTGTATCTCAACCGTAGGTGCATCCTGATGCCGGCCCGCCATGCAGTAGTACAAAAAATCATTCTCCCTATTTTTGACTACAGGTGGGATGTAGTCTACAGTGCCACACCCAAAACCTCCCTAACCAGACTGGACACCCTCTACCACTCATTCTGCCATTTTGCCCTGGACTGTCCGCCCAATACCCACCATTGTCTCCTCTACCACTCCCTTTACCTCCCAGCCCTACAGGACAGGAGGCAGACACACTGCGCTAGTCTTACAGCTAAATACTGGTCACAGTCCCTGCCCACTTATCTCTCTTCTGCCCTCTCCCCCTCCTTCCCATACCCTCAGGCACTTCAACTCCCGGTCTTTGTTGGAACCCCACATGTGCACCTCTGCAAGCCAGGCTGCCCTCTGTCGATTGCCTAAATTGCAGAATTTTCTCCCCTCCACCATTTGTCATGCCCTTCCCCTTGTTATCGCAACACTTTCCTTAAAGACCACTGCCACTCCTCCTGCTTCTGCTCCTAACCTTTCTGCTGAACTAAGTCCTAGCTCTTGTATACCTGCTTAGATTGGGCTACCAGACACTGGGTTTCCTTGGCAGCTTAATGCTGGAATACTGCTGCACTATTTTAGTTGCTGTATTTCGTGTCTGCTTGTATTGTTTATACGTATTGTATTTTATTGTATTCGATTCTGTACTGTATTGTATGAAAACACATTGCTGTATTAATTGCTACCCATGTCCTACTGGTACAGCTTTTGTATACTTGCACAATTTTCCAGATGTTGCCTTCCCCCATGACACATCTGGAAACAAGCACTTGTCTGCTCAGTATGCTTTCCTTTTAAAACTTTTAAATAAATAATTAAACTGACCAGCATGAGAATGGACAGCAGCTCCTCCTACCTCTCAGTAGGGGAATTTCCCTGGTGTCCTGGTCAGATTTCCCATTTTCACTAGGAATACTAGCAAAAGCTTAACCTGATTCAGTATGTCAGCTTTCATTGGTATCACCATTGCATCTCCCAGGACTAGGCTGAAAATAGGCAGAATCACCTAGCCCTCCTTTGCTGGTGAATAAAAATAAAATAAGTCAAAAAAACTACTCTGTTTGAGGATTGTGACTTGTGGTGTGATGTGGACAATGGCGAACAAAGGCAGGGGAGTGCAGAATGTACTGTAAATGAAATATTATGGGATATGTATCCAAACATTAGAGTAACCTTTGCTCAGAAATCTCAGTGCATGTTTAACTGGCACTGGACTTGTTGGGTGGATGGCAGGCAAAAATATAAAGTGCACAAGGTAAGGAAATTAAAAAATAGGGGTCATAGTCTCACAAGTCTTGGCAAAATCGGTGCCCTGGTGCCCTCTTCCAGCCCTTAGCCTCATGACCCAACTACAGTCTCCAGATCCAGGTCTGTGCCCAGTAGGTCTGGTGCGTGAAGCTCCACAACTTTGGCCCGCAGAATCAATCGGAACTTTCTTCACACAGGGACCTGTTGGCCCTGCTTGAAGCAGAACATCATTCATTATTTCCTTCATGCAGGGCTCTGCAGGCTGTGTATGAAGTAGTAGATCATTCATAACTTTCTTCATGAATGAGAGCAAGATCATTCATAATATTCTTCAGACAAGATTCTGAGGGCCCTGCGCGAAGCAAAAAGTAATTCATACCTTTTTTCGCACAGTGTCCGCATGGCTCAGATCCATAGTTTGGCTTTGGGCCATGAGGCTAGGGGCTTTGATACAAGTCAGTGGCGCAGAGCTATTCTGTGCATATGAAATAGAGACATGAAGCACTGGACAGGTTTACATTCTGGAACAGTTGACACTTAAATGTTATAGCAAGCAGGCTAGAAAGAATTGTTTTCTTGGCTTGGAAGCCCAGTCAGGGGTTTTAACTTTTTGGGGATCTATCTAAAAAATTCCTTATTTTCCTTAAGTACAATTTTTAAGAATTGTATTGTTCTGAATGTACAGCACCCCAAGCCTTTGGAAAGGGGTGCCTTATAAAAGTATCTATCTTAAAAGGGGAACTACAATCAAAATTTACAAAAGGATATTTTGTGCAGAGAGTTTATTTGTGTGTATAACCTTAGTGTATCTTTTCCTTTTAAGCTTTTTTTTCTTAAAGTTATCTACTTGTTTTGTGGCCCATGGGGATCTCCATGACTGTATTTTTTTGTTGCCTTTCCTTTTCCCACTGTGACTCTTGTCCAATGTAACAGTGATGCATTGGCGACCACTGATTCAACAAGTTTTCGATTAGTCTTATTTTCAGTGCTTCTCCTCATCCTGTGAGGACTAAAAGCTACATTCACAGTTTTGCGAACACCTGAGGGTTAAAAGTGGGCTGTTCTTCAAGGAAACAGGCAGAGTCTTCACTAATTATAGCATTAATTACCTGGGGTGATTTGTGTGCTTTTCTGTGGCTTTGTGTTTTGATGAAAATAAAAGCTTTAACAACAAAATCATTCACTCCTGTCATCTAGACTTAGGCATGCACCTGGTGGGGAGAAAAGCTTGAATTGGAAAGAACGACAAGCACTTAGCAGTACAGTGCTGCTGCAGAACAGCAAGTCAGCACCCAGTGAATCAAATGTCTCAGATGCTTCGTGGCCACAAGGAACAGGAGGCATTGTGGGGAGAAAGAAAGGCAATAAAAGACACTGGCATGGAGATCCCCAGGGGTTATAAAACATGTAGGCAAATTTATAAAACAATTCTAACAGCAAACGGAGGAAAGAATGCACTAGGCCTACATAAGCAAATCCAGATACTTAGCACAGCATATTTATTTGTGAATTTTGACTTTAGTTCTCCTTTAAAGTAAGGCAGTTACATTTTTAACTTCTGTTCGGGAGTGGCACACTGAACTGAAGCTCTCTTCCAGGTGGGACCCATGAGCCCAGGAAGGTTAAGTAACTTGCACAGAGCCACACAGAATGCAGTTGGTGGCAGCTGTGAGTTTCAGACCCGGGTCTTTCTGAGTCTACAGGTTCACAGCTTGGTGCTTTAACCTCTTGGCTGTACTGGCTGAGAGAGAGATGGGAAGAAGAGAGAGAGAGAGAGAGAGATGGCGGGGGAGAGAGGACCGTCCCATTGCAGCATATTGAGGTGCTGCTTCTTACATGAATGGGACAGCTTAGAAATAGACGGCATGGGCCACTTTCATGGCCGATGGCCCAGCAGTAATGTGCTGCTTTACCACTTGGGAATCCTGGAGCTAGGAGTACGCTTTGGATCCCCTCTATCTGGAGACCCATTTTCAGAGGGAGGGGCTGCAGTTGGCAGGATGAGAGAGACACACAACCATCCCAATGCAGCATACTGAGGTGCTGCTTCTTACATGAATGGGACAGCTTAGAAATAGACAGCTGCTTACCACTTGGGAAACCTGGAGCTAGGAGTAAGCTTTGGATCCCTGCTATCTGGAGACCCATTTTCAGAGGGACGTCCTGCTCGGGGTGGAGGAGCTGAAGTGGGTCAAGGAGGGCTCCAGGCACACGCATCCTTATGGAATCACGGGCTGGCTGCAGCACTTGCAGAAAGTAGGCGGGAATAGAAAAAAGGATGAACCAAACCATGGCCATTGGGATGATGGCAGCTGGTACTCTCCGGCTCTGTGCCGCGTAGTAAAGCTGTTCGGTGGTTGTTGAGGCTGGGTGGGTGCTAGTAAAAGTTCTGAAGGGGGACAGTCATTAGGGCTAAATTGATACTTGGGTCAGGAAATCCTGTAACCTCATTGGGCGAATCATGTCACATGATCGCTGATTGTCAGACAACCACGCACCTCACCTACCTTTTTTTTTTAATAATTAAAGCTAATTTTATAAAAGGGATGACACACTCTAGGTGTGCAGTCAGCTACACCTTGTGTCTAATAACCACACGAAGCCATTATGTAAGCAGTAAGACACAGCAAGATGTGAGTTACTGTTCCTGAACTGCACACCCAGGTACTTTGTGAGGTGCGTGGCGCTTGCACCGTGTGCCTTCAGCCACCTGAAAGATATGGTTCAGGAATAGTAACCTACATCCTGAAGTGTCTTATTGCAATTATAAAATGTGTCCACTATAAACAAGGGGGAAAAAGTTTAGCAGTGCAGTTACTGTACCTGGACTGTACTGCATTGGAATAGTGTCCACTAATCGGGAAGCAGGATTTTCCCTATCCATTTTATAACCCTTTTAACCACACACCCTGTCTTGTGTTATCCCTTAGATATAAAAATGAGCAGTTTTTCATTATTCTTTTTTTTGTCCCTTTTTCCACCCTATTTCACCCCATCCCCACCTCGGCAGTCATAGTCGCCACGGCAGCAGCCTTCATCTAGCATTGATGCCAGGTGAGTGGTGATCTTCACAGTGGACACCAGTACCTCTTCTTTGTTGGCTGATGACGGGGGGGAGGGGAGGGTTGAATGTTGAGAGGTCCATGCCATCCCTGCCCACTAACAGAATGCCTTACCTATATGTCACCCTCAGTGTGGGATTCTAAGGCTGATATGCAGCCACCAGTCTCCCAGGTCACAGATTAACTGTTCTCATGCCACTGGGCTGATTTTCTGGAGAAAAAGAGCGAGTCTTGCCCTTTAATGGTGAGACTTTACAAGGCTTGCGAACAGTGAAGCTGGCTAGTTTCTATCTTTTGTACATAAGCAGTCACACCTGATGGGATGCAAGTTGTGCCCTAATAGGCCATGCAACAGTTGCACAGGAACTGCAAGGTGAAGCTGGGTGGTTTCAATCACCCCAGGCATAGGTTGGTAGAACACAACACACAAACCCTAGATTGTGCTAGTGTGCTTATAAAATGGGCAAATTAGGAACTTCTTTTTTATAATAAGTAATCAAAATATCAAACTACGTGTATATATAATAACTTGTTGCAAAAACTTGTTAATGCCCAGTTAGGGTAAGTTAACGTTACAAAGTAGAGAATGTGATGGGTTTTCCAACCTAACTTCTCACCCCAAGAAGCAAAGGAAAAAAAAACAGGGTTTTGGGTCTCCTGAGTCTTGGTGGATCAGTGGTGGGGTCTTCCTTGGAGTTGTGTACCGTAATGTTCAGCCCTCCCCTCCAGACCGTAAGCCAGTGCCTCATAGTGATACAGTCTTCAAAGGTAGAGAAGTATGCATTGCCACATGTTACCAAGACGGTCTGTTGTAGCTTTCTTACGCAGGGCCCTGTGGGGCCTGCGTGAAGAAAGGAGATCCTGTGTGACATTATTTACTCAGGGGAAGGAGTGGGTATTCAGGTTGAGAACTCCAAGGAATACCCCACCACTGATTCACCAAGACTCCAGAGACCCAAAACCCTAATGTTTTTCTCCTTTTGCTGCTTGAGGGGAGCTGGGGGTGTGAGGAGTTAGGGTTGAAAACACTAATGCCACATTTCCCTACTTTTGTGGTGTTAAGTTACCCTTACTGGTGCATTAACAATGTTTTTTTGCAAAGAATTTCCTTTCTTTTTGAGATAGTGGAATTGTTTCCCCCAAAGTGACCTGCATGAACAGATGCAGATGCCCTGCACCAAGGGAAGACTCCTTCCACCAACACCCTGTACTTCCGTGCAGCGATGTATGTGAAGAATTCATGGGGCTGTAGAAGCGCAGCACCCTGAGGTCCCTGTGCTTCCATGTGGGTACAGATACAGATGCACAGGGCAAAGAGTACATCTGTCAGCCAATGCACAGGACCCTTTGCCATGCACAGGTGCAGAGGTTCAGAGCTCCTATTCCAAGAAGACAGCTGTCTTCACTGTATGGTACTCGGGCCCGTGCGGACAACCTTGCACCTTTCATTCCCTGACAGGGGGGTGGTGCATAACAGCCCCATCCCCCCAACCTCACTTCATCCAGCTGGGCCACTGAGCTCACCCCCGAACTCTGCTCACTGGCACAGGACCACAAAGCATGCCCTCTGGGGGTCAAGACTGGCACTACACACAAAGTTTGTTAGCAATTATACTTCTTTTTTCAATTTTGACCCCAGATTTTCAAGATACTCGTTTTATGATTCATCTTATAAACATGACATGTACAGTACCATTCAGAGTATACTGACTGAAATGTCATTTCACACCATAAGTGCGAAAACATGTCTTGTCCAGGATTTGAAAAATGACGCATCACGTTTATGAGGTGGTGTGGAAAATGGCTATGTTGAAAATTTTCGGTCAAAATATGTAAAATTATTAAAGTTATGAGCGAGTGTAGTAAAATTTCAATTTATGTGTGTAGTTTTTCCATTTTTATGTATTTTGACCCCAAACCTTCAACATAGCTTTGTCATGACCCCAAGTCATGAACAAGGAAGGTGAACATTTTCAAATCCCACCCAAAAGGTGATTTTGCCTAGTGACCTCAAAATCCCATTTTGGGCCTCATTTGCATAATTTCACCACTGTTGGTTATGAGGACAGGGTTCCAAAAAGGCCATGTTAAAAATGTGGGGTCAAAATATGCTAAAATGATAAAGTTAAAAAAACAAACAAAAAAAACATTGAAATACATTGAACTGCACTTACCTTAGTTTCTCATATTTCAGTTGGCGGTTCCAGCAGCAAGACGTGTCTTCGATCAAAGAGTGGATCTTCGTCCTGGGATATGTTCAGGAGAGTGAGGGTGTGTAGGGGGTTGGGGCGCTTCCCCCTTGCTAGTCAGTTAGTGCCCACGTTTCATTACCAGCTGGCCATGATAATACATAAAATTGCTGGAAAAGATGCCTCCCATTGATTAGAAAGGAGCACGTGCCCACGCTTTCACTGGCATCTTGTCATAACGTTAGTGAGCACGGGGGCGGAGCGAGGACGGCACTTATGACAGGGAAGTCCGTGGGACCCTGTTTCAAGGCTTTTTTGCGTGATGACGTTTTTTTCATGATGGATTACAAGTGGAAATATTCACAATTCTCGACTCCTGTGGGGGCAAGACATCTATATTTAAGGTGCAGGAGTCTCGACTGGTGAATCTCTTTAAACAGTCTGCTCAACCCTAACTGTAGGGGCACTACTATGCCCCTGTAATATGTATTCTATATATTTGTTTTCTCTGGTGCTGAAAAAAATCCCAAACTGTATTCTGCTCTCTTTTTTTAATTTGCATTTGTATGCCTATAGAAGCATTGACAGTGACGGCAGAAAAAGACTAATGGTATGTCCAATTTATCGTACCCCGAGACCGTTTGTCGATACATGGTCTTGATCTACACTATCTGCCCCTTGCTCCCTGTTTTACTACTGCTCCCCGAGTAACTACTAAGCTCTTAGCTCTGATCCAGCCATGCTTTAAACCATTAATGGTTTTGGCAACCACCGTTTTCTACTGACAGACCATTCCCTGGCTTACCCACTCTGTAAAAAATTAAACATTTACATGTCCCTCCTGAACCTCCCCCTCCACCAGCTTCCACTTGTGATCTCATGTTCTAGATGGTTCTCCGAAGTTTACCTTGTTCATTCCTTTCAGGAACTTCTTGAAGGTGCTTACCTTGAGACTGACGAGATTGTGGTCGCGAGGGCCCTCCCCTACCCCACCCGACCCTGAATCTGGAATCACGCCAGGATTGCTTACCTTGAGGCAGACGAGGTCGTGGTCGCGAGGGCTGCCCACGAGCCTCTTACCCCCACCGTTGATCCGAATCACGCCAGGTAATTTACTCGGCCTGCAAGCAACGATCGCAGCTCTCGAACGCCATACCGGACACTGTTTCTTTCATTTACCCCTTGCTAATACATAAAAAAAAAAAAATCCGTTGGTGGTATCTTTTTGCTCCAGTCGCCCAGCACACCTAGTCCAGCGGTGCCTCGCCCACTGCACGAAGTTGTTGCTGCTGCCCGAGCGGGTGCTGCTGTGGGAAGGACTGGCCCTTTAAGTCGGCACACGTATGAAGACTGTTTATTTTTTGTTACATTTGACCATTTGCTGCCGAGGTGCAGGCCAGACACTACTGTTGTCTTAATTAAAGGGCCCGTACAGACTGCGCTTTATGCAATGCTGGCAGCCACCTTAACTGTGCTGTGCTTGAATTCAGCTGTACTGTGCATTTCTACTCTCTTAAAGTTGTTGGTAGCCTTAGAAGTTGCTGAGCATGTCAAGTAGACATTAATTTGAGCTGTGAAATTACTTTAATTGTACTGTGCATTTATACTCATTTCCACCTAATAACTCGTTGGTTACCTTGATTATGCTGTGCATTTAATAATAGCCCTTTCCCTCATTACCACCACAATTCTGCATTTAAAACCACGCTCTCCTTAATTGTTGGTAGCCCGTCGCAGCACCGCCATCTTGTACAGCCCCCACAGTTGCCCTCTGTATGCTATGGTTGCCATTTTGTCCTGACTTGCCACAACCTTGAGAGCAACTGTGCTGTGCTTGTATTTACATTAATTGTACTGCACATGTACTGCTCCCTCCTTTTAAAGTCCCTGGTGGCCCTGAATTTTATAGAACATCTGGGTTGTGCTTGAGTATTTCATTGAATTGTACTGTCCATTAGTTAATCCCCCCCTTGAAATCATTGGTAGGCCTACAACATGATGTGCATTTAAGAAGGCATTTAATTGAGCTGTGCATTCTACTCTTTCCTACTTGTGGTCGCATAGAGAGCCTACCTGTGTAGCCTTTCATTTTGGGCAACCTTGGCCTCGTAATAGGACCTGTAACCCTGTGAGCCTACTCTAATCTGTCCACCCTGTCTGTATAACCTATCGCTAGCTATTCTGCCCCCCCCCACGTCCTCCACTTGCATCCCTGCTCATTCTCTCCTCCCCCAGCCTATAGCTTAAATACTCACCCCCTGTTCTTTCTCCCTCAGGATTGCTTACCTTGAGACGGACAAGGTTGTGGTCGCGAGGGCTGCCTGCCAGGGCCCTCCCCAACCCCATCCCCCTGAAGCTGAATCTGGAACTGGAATCACACCAGGTAATTTACTTGGCCTGCAAGCGCGACTGCAGCTTTCCAAATGCTATTACCCACTGGGACACTATTTCTTGCATTTGCTCCTTGCTAATATAAAAAAAAAAAATCTGTTGTTGGTACCTTTTTGCTCCAAGTCGCCAGCACGCCTGGTCCAGCCGGTTCCTGCCTCGTTGCATGAGTTGCTGCTGTTGCCCGAGCGGGTGCTACTGTGGGAAGGACTGGCCCTGCCGCCCCCGCCACGACCCATAGTCGTCACTCGATCTTATAGTGGAGGTCACGTGAGCGAATTATCCTGTCAGCCCATTTTGTTACTGGCAGGCTATATTCTCCTGCTACTAGGGGCATTTTCACTTTTTCCTCCATTCGTCATTGCAGTAAACTCCTGCTTTACCATTCACTGCTGACTCCTGTTCACTACCATATTGCCCAGAACCCCCGTCCTACCTACTATCCTCTGCCTGCCCCCAGCTCTCGCTGCGTCTTCCATCCTGCTGACTGGTCCTAACCCCCACCTCTGTCTGCCCCCCCAAATAACCCAGCGTCCATCAGCAGTGGCCACCCACTGCCTGGTCTTCTCCTGCTGTTGGGTCATCTCCCCTGCTGCTAATGCCCCCTGGCCTGCGCTCGACCCTGGGACATGGCCCCTCACGCTTGGACTGATCCCTCCGCTAGCCGCCCGGATTGCCTCACCACCCTGGCTCCCATCACTCTCCCCTCTGCCTGGTGTGCGGCCAAAGGGCTAAAGATGGCACACCTTAACATCCACAGCATCCTCCAGAATATTGCGGAACTAACTGCTTGGATAGCCCTCTATAAGCCTGACATCCTGGGCATCACTGAATCCTGGCTCAAGTCTAGTGCCCCTGACTCTGCCTGCTCCCTCCTGGGCTACAGCCTTGCACAGCGTAACAGAGCAGGTAGCAAGCGTGGGGGGGGGTACTCCTATAAGGAGCACCTAAAACGTGTCCATAGTTGCTCACTCACCCCTGACCCCCCCAACCTGCGAGTACCTCCACACCCTCCTCCTCTTCGGTAATACAAAAAAGGTGCACCTCGTCTGCATCTATAACCCTCCGAAGGGTGGCATACTAGGGCTCTCCTCCCTGCTCGAACATCTTAGGGAGAGGGTCAGCCCAAATGAGCTCCTCATCCTAGGGGACCTTAACCTCAACAGGCTGGGGCCCAACCATAAGCAGTTTGAGCCGCTGCTCTCTGGCCTTGCACTCAGCCAGGTCATCACTGAACCCACTAGGCCCTCCCGCCGCGGAGACCCCGGGACGCTCATTGACTGGGTGATAAGCAACTGACTCGAAAACATCATCCACTCAGGGATACTCCCCGATTCCATCTCCGACCACTCCTCTACCTACTGTGTCTGGGGTTCTACCTGTCCCAAAGGCCCCAGTCGTGTGCCCCTGATGAGGGACTACTCCAAGTTCCTGACTAGCCTCTACCTCAATGACCTTCGGAAGGCTGACTGGTCTAGGATCACTTCCACAAATGACCCTGTTGCTGCCCTAGACCATTTCATTGCAGTATGTGTCCTACTGCAAAACAGGCACGCTCCCTTCTCAAAGAGGAGAGTTTGAGGCACAGCCACAAAGTGGCTCCATAGTGACATTCTCTCCCTCATGAAACTGCGTGACAAAAGCTGGGTGAAACTCAGGATCTCTCGAAATAACAATGACCTCCTGGAGTACCGCCAGCTAAGAAACTCCTGCAAGCAAGCTACAGTATACGTGCCACGAAAAGCAAGTTCTGCAGGGCTGCCCTTCTTGCCTCTGCAAATAACCCCTGGCGTTTCTGGACTAATGTGAAAAACCTAGTCGGAGGGTTGGCCAAGGAACAGCCCACTGATATGCTTATAGGGGGTACAATCTGCAATAACCCCCTAACCATCGTCACCTCTCTTAACCGACTGTTCACAGACTAGCTGGCCCCCCTCTCCTTTCCCGTCCCCTGCCTCTCAACCACTGGGTGCACCTCCGTCTACCTGTCCCCCCTTCTACCTTAAACGAGTCACTATTGGTGAGACCCAGAAACTCCTTGTCAGCCTCTCTCACTACATGGGAGTTGGCCACGACAACCTAGAGCCAAAGCTTCTTAGCTTGGGGGCTCCTCTCCTCACCCGTCCGATCGCCCACATTTTCAACACCTCACTTATCTCAGGGATCCTCCCTGACTTGTGAAAGGTTGCTAAGGTCGTCCCTGTACTTAAACATGGCGACCCAAAAGACGTAAATAACTATCGTCCCATTGCTATACTATGCGCTGCCAGCAAGCTCCTTGAAAAAGCAGTTGCTTCGTAACTCACTCACTACCTCCAGGGACATGATGTGCTGTCCGCTACCCAGCACGGTTTCCGTAAAGGGCACAGCACATCGACTGCCCTTGCCGTGGTCACCTCCCAGATTCGGTCCTCAACTGACCAAGGCAAATTGACTGGGGCCATCTTCATTGATCTATCGAAGGCCTTTGACTGGGTGGACCACCCCCTCCTCCTCTCTGCCCTGCAGTCCCACGGATTCTCTCTCCATGCCCTTGACTGGTTCGCCAATTACCTTGGGGGCAGGCAGCAATACACCTGCTTTTATTGAACCCTTTTACCCCTCTCCCCAGTGAACAGCGGGGTGCCCCAAGGATCCATCCTTGGACCAATCCTGTTCTCCCTGTTCATAAACAATTTACCCTCTGTCACTTCCAGTGAGCACCTAACACTTTCGGCCGACGACCTAGTCATCCTAGCCAACTTACAGAACATCATCTCCGTCAACTCTCAGCTCAACTCTGATTTCGCCCTTATCAGGAACTGGCTTGATGGACACAAACTTACAGTGAACCTGAAGAAAACACAGGCCATGCTCTTCAGCTCCGTGGCCAAAACCACCTCCTGCACGACCCCCCTAAAAATCCATGGGTCTAGTGACTCCCTCCTTCCGAACACTGACTCTGTAAAATACCTAGGCATCACTCTTGATCCTCAATCTCTCCGCGCACTTTCGGATCATTTGTAAAATGACTAATGCCAAGCTCAGCCTAGCCTATAGGGCTAAGGACTGCTTCACCCCCACAGCTTGGCTTGCCATAGCTAAGGGGATTCTCCTCCCCACACTGTCCTGCGGGCTTGTTGCCTTTGCCCCTGTCCCGTCCTCTAGCCTCGCCAAGTGGGACACCACATACAATAACGCATGCCGCTTCGCACTCTCGGCCCCCTGCCTCACACACTACTGCAAGCTTTACTCTCGACTACCCCCTGAGAAGTTCCGGACCTACACCCTTGGCAACTTCATTGACAATATAGTTAGGACAGCCACTCCTGCTTTGCTTGCCCTTCCGCTGAAACACGCCTCCCCTGTCTACAACCTTGGGTTGTGCGCAGCTAAGGCCCATTGGGTCCCCAAGAACCGCACCCTCACAGACGATCGGGCTTTCACCATCCATGCACCTAAATTGTGGAACTCTCTCCCAGCTCACGTTCGTGCCTTCCCCTCCCAACCTTGTTTCAAATCTTCCTTATGGACCTTCCTAAAAACCGCATCCACCTGCCTGTATTAAGCACCACCCACCCACCTGCCCCCCCAGCATGCAGTCTCTCCCAGCGTAAATCTCCGCTGCTGACTGCCCTCCTTAAACACTTACCGGCTCCTGGTGGAGTGGGTTCTCTCTCTTTATTTTCTCCTCACCCGAGCCAGTACCTACCCTCCCTCTCTACAGGCATCTAGGCCAGGCTAGTACTCACCTGTGTTCTCCTAACTATTCTGTTGTTTTTCTCCTGCTGATGTTGTTCTTGCTGTATACTCCCAACTGCTATTTGATGGTATTTCACTCATGTTCCCTAAACCACTTCGATGTTCGACTCCTGCCTTGTTGTTCTTGCTGCAAATTCCAAACTATTATTTGTTGTTACCTCTGTATCACCCTACGGCAGAGCATATTGCTCCTGTATGTAATCTCTATTGTATTACCAACTGTTTGAGAACGTGGCTCCTGTATGTAACCCAATTGTTGGAGCATGTGGCTCCTGTATGTAATTGTGTTTCTATGGATACCCTGTAACTCTCCCGGGTCGCTCCTGAAAATAGGCATGTTGCTGTCTAGTGTGCGTACCTGGTTAACAAAAGCAAATAAATAAATAAAAGACCATGGTATGTAGTGGGCCAGATGAGAGAGGGATGACAAAAGAGAATTGCGCTGAGCCTAAAAGTAGTTTTTTCCAACAAAAGCTGTTTTTTTTAAATATTGGTTCCAGTTTTGTTTTTGTTCCATCTATATGGACTTGTTAGTAACCTCAGTGGGCATTTCTGAATTACACTTTGGTGTAAAGTACCATTTTAGAACTGTATGATAGTTTGTTTTAGAATTATATGATGTAGTTTATGTCCGTCTTATCCACAGAGTTCAGTAGAAGAACATGGCTGCATTGTGCCAACAATGGAAGAGCTGAGCAGGGCACATAAACTACATCATACAGTTTTAAACTGGCACTTACTACTTCTATGTAAATCAGAAACACTCACTAGAATAATTAAAATGTTTGTAGTGACAGAACAGTAACAGGATTGAAACGGTTTCTGGACTGGACTGGGTGGGCCAAGTGGTCCTTTACTACTGACAGATTCTGTGTTTCTATGGAACCAGTATATAAAAATCAGCTTCTGCAGGAGAAAATGCTTTACAGGCTCAGTGCACTTCTTAACTGGTGCTGTGCTTGTGGACCACACCAAGGCATTCAACCTAACTGACCATGACCTTTTCTTGTGTAAACTTCTTATTGCGTTATCTCCTATTTCAGTACCTTGGTTTGAAGATTATTTCTGTGGCTTACTCAGTGTGCCAGAATGGGTTTTGAGATGTCCAAGGCCCTGGACACACTAAAAAACTGTATTTGAAAACCATTTTAAAAACCAGTTTAGCTAAACCATTTCAGTGCAGCCACACTACTTAGTAACCATTTTTGATAATGGTTTAGTGTGGCCACACTGCTAGTGTTAAACCTGTGTTCTCCTTGTAACTATTTTGTGTCGAGTCCAACACACAGAACTGTGCTTGCCTGGCCACACTGCAACTAGAACTGTTTTAGTTAAACCGTTACAGCTGCAAACGTTTTTACTCCTGGACAGACCTGTGACTAAAACCATGCTAGCTCCAAAATGTTTTTAAAAATGGTTTTAAGACTAGATATCTAGCAGGGTTTAAAAACACTTGTGTTAAAACATTTTAAGGGGCTTGTAGTCTGTTTTCAAACGGTGCTAGGGGGATTTAAAACATTTTAAGGCACTTAAACCGTTTTAAGTTCCCCAGTGTGTCCAGGGCACAAGTCTCTGCCAATAGTGAGAGGAGTTCCTCAAGGTTCTGTTTTGCAACCCTGATTGTTTTCTTTCTATAGTAACTCGGTTCTCAATGATTGTTTTAGATGCATTTCTTAGAGAATAATGCATGGGGTGGCGTGCATTACAAGAACATAACTACTGGTGACCCCTTTAATGCACAGAGTTGACCAGTGTTTCAAATGCTGTAATAATGGCATTTTGTGCGATTTATCTCTAGTGCGCCACCTCTTTGGCTTTTGGTCTGTGTGTGGATGGGCAGTCCTTCCCAACCAACCTGGCGGCTCCATTCCTCCACTACTGAAGACACACGGTAATCGTCTACCTTTTAGTCTCCTCACAGGTAACTTATTCAGTTTTTTAAGTATTATCTGGTTGATCCTGGCTTTACAACAAACAAAATATATCTGGTTGATCCTGCTATAGTTACACTTTGGTCGGGGCTTCGGGAGTCAGTGACTCAGACCAGAGGGTGGCTGACTGACTACTCTTGTGGTTCCATATTGGAGAAAGAGACAGACACAGAGTGTGCATGTGTCTGTGTGTGTGTGTGTATGTGTGTCTCTGACAGAACTGCTTTCTCATTTCAAGCGTTGAAGGGGAGGAAAACCTCCCTGCACCAGTAGTTATTAAAAATAATGGCTATGCAACTGTGATGTTATGGATTTTTTTTTTTCCACTCTCTCTGTGTGATGACCTTTTTTTTTCTTTACATGAGGGATCAGGGCTGGGAGGAACTGCTGGATCACCAGGGGTGTGTATTGTTTTACTTGTCAGGAGATCGGTGCTAAGGGACCACTAGGGATGTCTGTATTTTTTTATTTATTTATTATTTTTTTTTACATAGGAGGGATGGGGCTGGGGATTGATTGCTGGACACAGGGACCCAGCCTTGATGGTGTCTATGGCGAAGTGCAGGCGCCCACCTGTGCACCGTTAAGGGGCTGGGGTTTCAAGCGGTAAACTGCGCTGCACTGGTGGCTGTTTACGCTTCTGAAAACTCTCAGTATTGTGCTGCGCTGCATATGCATTAGGGCTCCCTCATTTGCATATGCACAGTGCGATATTGTGCGTGATTTAACTGTCGTGGGTGCACCACACTCGGATGGCCTCTGAATATAGGCACACCCTCGGCAGCTGGTGCTATTCCGGGTTTGTGCCACACTAATCTTTTGAATATGGGGCTCTGAAAACTCTTGTTCAGATATCACAATTATTCAAATTCTGATTTCCACTCTATTTGTAATTTCACTGGTTCTTTTCAAGTTATATGTTTTTAAACATTAAGAAACGAAATCAATGTTTTGTGCCGTAAACCAGATTTAAATGTAAATCAGACTCTTCATATCCTTGATGCTCATGTTGTCCCCTTGATCAGGTTGATCAGTTCAAATAACCGGGTGTGCTGCTAGACCCGACTTTGTCCTTTGATGAACAGTTAAGTGCAGTCTGTAAAAACATTAACAGAACAGTGGATATTGTCTACGAACTTGAGCATTATATTTTTTATTAAACTTCTTTGGTGATTGCGGTTGGTTCTGTTCTTCCTTCTTTTGATCACGTTAATCATATTTATTTTAAATGCAGCAAATAAGGAAGTGGCTAGCCTTTACATGACTTACAGTGAAATTTGCTGCTTAGTTCTGATAGAAAAAAACTCTGCCAGTATGTTGATTTTTAAAAAATTACCTTGAGACATAACATACAGTAAATGCAGCGTTTACATGAAAAACACCTTATGGGACCAGTAGAGCCACATAGTAACCTGTCCACTTGGCTGCCTGCTCTTCGCTAACCTATCACGTGGAGTGGTAGCTCTGTGGTATGCCACGTGGGGGGGGGGTGCTTCTTGATTTATCTCAGCCTGGTCTTCTTGCAGGACATGCCAGTTCTTTTTAAGTATACATTCAACATAACTTGCATGAGCAGAGAAAGCTGTAACAAAATGAAACCTTTTGGATCCTAAGTTATCACAGTTGGTGCCCTGAGTCAAGTCAGATCTACAGCCATCTCAGACCGCGGCACCAACAGTACGGGGATGGGGACCGGGTCCACGGAACACTATGGATGGCCGGAGGTGCTGGGAATGTAGGGATGGTGGACCAGTTTTGCTGAACAGGGTGGGGGGCAGCAGTGTACACAGATAGGGACGTGAGGCTTCGGTGTGTCGGGGAGGGGGGTTGCCTTTATGGGGCCGGTGCTCCTGTGTGTATCAGGGGGTCTACTTTCACGTGGCCGGTGCCCCTTTGTGTATCGGGGGGCTGCCTTCACTGGGTTATGCCCCTATGTGTATCAGGGGATCTGCCTTCACAGGGCCAGAGCCCCTATATGTATCGGGGGCTGCCTTCACAGGGCCGGTGCCTCTATGTGTATTGGGGAGAAAGGTATGGACATCACAGGGGATGGCCGGTCCCTGTGGTGGGTCTGCTGTTCCTGCACCGGGGCATGGTCGCAGGGGTCCGGGTGCCTGCATTATCTGTTCAAGCACCTGGACCCACGCAGGCAGGCGCAAGTAATCCAGTATGGGATCTAAGACAGGCATATGGTTGGATGCCCACCTGGGTCTGCTACTCTGCTCCCAGCTGCCCTGTGTGGTTCTGTGCGCCGGGGGAGGCAGGGCCGTGGACAGTTGGCAGGCGTTCGTGAATAATGGTCTGTACGCACCTGTCAGTGGGTGTGGAGCTCTGGCGCATAACTCCCGCCCATTAGTGCATCGGCCCCATTGCCCACACGGGCGGCAGACACAGCTGTGGTGGATGTTATGCCTGGTCCCAAAAATGGCTGGAAGCTGCCGTAAATCATGGAGCCAGCTGTAAAACAACTACATTTTAGAAAATCTGAGGCATGTGGGAGAAACTGTGGCTCTGCAAGTGAAGACCCTCTTGGCGCAAGTTTTTCCCGCACCTGTACCATTTTCAAGGGTCTTTGAAAATCTGGCCCCAGGCGTATGTAAGGAAGCGTTTGCGATACCTGTATTAGTCACTTTTGATACAGGAATCATTTTCAAAACGCATTGGGCATTTTTGAGCAGTCCACAGTGTGGTACTTAATATGAAGTGGCACTTTTTGCACTATAACATTTTTTTCAAACAGCATCATTTTTCAGACCTAAGGGGCATTGAGGGGTGTGTGCCCGATTTTTGAGTTTTGTAATACTGTTATTTGTTTTATCGTGAGCACCCCAGCCTAGTGCGATTTCTCCTACATGCATTGTTTTGAAATATAGTGCACTCGGAAAGCACCAACTCTTTTCTTTGATATATATGTATGTATACACACACACACACACAATAGGGATGAGTGGTAAAAGAGTGAGATAAAACAGAGTATCATCCACTGCAGTGTGATATTTTTACTCTCTGCTCTACTGTGATGGTATCAGCTATTTACACACACAGGTCACAAAAGGTCACTGATAATCATCACCCTAGGCAGCTTCCCCCTCAGCATGCAAGAAACACCTGTGCTGTTACCACAGACACAAATGCAGAACTACCTGAGAGGTTTCATTGCTGCCTACAGCTAACTTGGTGAGCATTACAAAACGCACCTATCCCCCCCCAACTTCCAGCTCATTACTGTGATGCTCTCAACTTGATGCAGCCAGAATTCTAAACAGCACAGCTTCACAGAACAGTCTAAACTACTGCCTGCAACTAACTCAACTACCACTGAAACACACTCACTTATTCCTCAAATTCTGATTCTCACCCATTACAATTACTGTGATAATCTCAACTTCACTGCAACCAGAATCCTAAAGAGCACAATTTCACAGAACACTCTGCCTGCAGCTAACTTAATTACCACTGAAAACAGTATCAGCTGTTCTGACACTCTGCCTCTCAGCTCATTACAATTACTGTGATGCTTTTAACTTCACTGCAGCCAGACTGCTAAACAATAGAGCTTCACAAATGTATGTTTCTCATTCCTATCTAAAACTCATTTAGCATTGCAAAACACATTCATGTGTCTCTCATAATTTATAACACTGCCAGCCCATTCAGAAAAGCTCACACACAGAATGAGCAAACACATAAACAGGAACAGAACACAAGACGGCATAACAAAACTTCTGAAACTCTTGGCCCTATTGTATATATCGAATACATGATGGGCAGATTGTGTGCTATGGCAAATATTGTCACTCCTGCATCGTGGAGCTTGGATATTCTACTCTGCAGGAGTGACAATATTGCCATATCACACTCATGCCCATCATGTATCCTATATATATATATATATATATATATATATATATATATATATATATATATATATATATATGAAAAAAGAGAAAATGTACCTCAGGTAAGTACCTGTTTTTTGTTTGTGTTTTAAATTAGGGTGTTCCCTGGTGTTTCCCTCTCGTCTTTTGGGTGTCAGTACCCCCCCAGTCTCATAGGGTGCCTTTGGTTGTGTGTTTTCCAGGCAGGTGTTCCGTTGTACTCTGTTTTCGATGGGACATTTCCACTTTAACTTTTTTCCTGCAGTTGAAATTATTAAACCAAAAAAAAGCCTGACAGGAGGGTGAGCCTTTAGAATCTAGGAAGGATCAGGGTCTCTTCAACGTTCCAGTGGGTCATTATTTGCCACAGGCGGTGTGGCAGTTTTTTGTAACAGCTCCATTGAGCCATGCGGCTTCCTGCTGTTTTCTGTCTCGCCCCGTCTGTTGGGCATGCCCCTTTTTTCTGCGAGAGGCTTTCTATAGTCTTAGTGCACTTTTTGGCTAAGATGGGTTGATGTGTCACAAACATGCCCTGGCAGGGAGGGACAAAAGGGGGTGGGGGGAGTGGAGGAGCAGTGGGCACATCTGAAAGGAGCCATAGTGGAGGTGACAAACCTTTGCATTAGACAAGTAAACAAGGGCAAGAGAAAGAGAAGACCACTGTGGTTCTCGGAGGAAGTGGCCGGGAAGGTAAGGGTGAAAAAAGATGGCTTTCAGGAAATACAAGGAAACATAGAAGGAGGAGGACAGGGTAGGATACCTGGATAAACAAAGGGAGGTAGGGGAAGCAGTCAGGAGCTCAAAGGCACAAACGGAGGAAAAAATAGCACAGGAGGTTTAAAAAAAAAAAAAGGGGACAAGACTTTCTATAGTGTAGGTACATTAGTGAAAAGAGAAAAACCAGGAGTGGGATAGTAAGGCTTAAAGGGGAAGAAGTGGAGTGTTTGGAAGAGGGCCTGGAAGAAGCATCGATACTGAACAATTATTTTTGTTCTGTATTCACGTAAGAAGGAGAAGGTGAGGGACCACCGCTAGGCAACGTGAACAAGTATGGGAGGGAGGCGGACACCAGTCCATTTAAAGAAGAGAGAGTCCTAAAAGAACTCACAAAACTGAAAGTGGACAAGGCAATGGGACCGGATGGGATACATCCTAGAATACTGAAGGAACTACAGCAGGTGCTGGCAGCACGACTGGCAGCCCTGTTCAGTGAATTGCTCAGTACAGGAGTGGGACTGGAGGAGGGCAGATGTAGTCCCTCTTTACAAAAATGGGAGTACGGAGGAGGCTGGAAACTATAGACCAGTCAGCCTCACTTCACTAGTGGGGAAGATTATGGAATCACTACTTACAGAAAGGATTGTGGAACACCTTGAATTCAGTGGATCACAGGATCCGAGACCACATGGATTTGCAGCAGGGAGGTCATGTCAAACAAATCTAATTGATTTCTTAGACTGGGTGACTAAGGTTGTAGATCCGGGGGGAGCGGTGGATGTGGACTACCTGGATTTCAGTAAGGCCTTCAATACAGTTCCACATAGAAGACTTGTGAACAAGCTGGGCAGCCTGGTAGTGGGTCGCAAGGTGGTAAACTGGGTTAGAAACTGATTGATAGAAGACAGAGGGTCGTGGTAAATGGTGCTCAATCTGAGGAAAGGAAGGTGACCAGCAGGGTGCCACAGGGATCAGTCCTGTTTAATGTCTTAATAATTGACATTGCGGAGGGGCTGGAGGGGAAGGTGTGCCTCTTTGTGGATAACACTAAGATCTGCAACAGGGTGGACACTCCGGGAGGGGTGGAAAAAATGAGGAGGGACCTAGGTAAATTTGAGGATTGATCTAGAGTGTGGCAGCTGAGATTCAATCGAAAAAGTGCAAAATCATGTATTTGGGGTGCAAGAACTCGGGGAGGGACTGATGGTCACCAAATAGGAAAGAGATTTGGGGTAATCATATCTGATGACATAAAGGTAGCCAAACAATGTGCCAAGGCTGTGGGGAGAGCCAGTGAGATGCTGGGGTGCATAGGGAAAGGTATCACCAGCAGAAGGAAGGAGGCAGTGATGCCACTACAGATCATTAACGAGGCCTCATTTAAAATACTGTGTCCAGTTCTGGAGGCCACATCTCTGTAAGGACATAGACAGGGTGGAGGCAGTTCAAAGGAGGGCAACAAAGATGGTGCAGGGCCTGCACTAAAGGTCATGTGAGGAGAGACTGGGAGACCTCAATATTTTATACCCTGGAGAAGAGTTGAGACAGGGGAAATATGATAGAAACGTAAAAATATCTAACAGGCATAACAAGGGTACGGAGGGTAGGATCTTTCAGAAAAGGAGATGTCCAGGAACGAAGGGGCATGATATGAGGTTGGAAGGGGGGATAGACTAAAGGGTAGCGTGAGAAAGTATTTCTTCAGATAAAGGGTGGTGGATGCATAGAATAGACTCCCAGCAGAGGTGGTGGGGCAAATACAGTGGGGGAATTCAAGCGTGCGTGGTATAGGCACGGGGAACCCTAGCAATAGGAACAAGGAGGTAAAGCCGAAGATCAAGTAGGTTCTGCAGCTTTTACAATAGGCAGAGAAAATGGACAGAGTAGATGGGCCTAGCGGTTCTTATCTGCTGTCAATTTCTATGTTTCTATGAAAGTACTGTAATTCATTTCTTTGTAAAATGTGTTGAGATACAGGCATTTGGAAGGCACTGTCTCAGTTGTTGCTTTGTAATATGCACTATGATACAGCGCATTTTAGAAATCACTAATTGCTTTAAGCATGATGAAATACGGTGCATTTCGAAAGCACTATCTCCGTTCCCCCAAGGATTTTTAAAATGTTAGCCACTGTGGCTAAAGTGACCCCAGGCTGTTTAGCCACTATGTGAAATCATGAGCCACACCACGATATACACTGCCAAATTAGTTATTCTAAACCATGTACTATACTATTGCTAAAAATGGCATGAACAGAAGGTTTTAGCCTCTGTGGCGCAGGTAACTTTAAAAATCGTTAGAAATTTTAGCTACACGCTAAAAACATTTGCCGGTGGCGAGTGGCTAACGGGAACATAAACTATCAAACTTGTTACTTTGTAAAGCTTGCTAAGTGCATTTGAAAGGCACTACCTAACTCAATGCATTGTAAAGCATGCATGTTGAGATATTGTGTTTGGAAGGCAATACCTAACTCATTGCTTTGTAAAGCTTGCTGAGATACAGTGTGTTTAAAAGGCACTACCAGATTCCAGATTCAGAAAGTTTATTGTCTTAAGACGTTTAAATACACAGTATTTTATATATAAAAAAAAGGTTAAAACATTAAAGTTAATAATTTTGTCATGTTCAGTATAAACCCTGTTTTATATTATAGGGACGCAATAGCGCCCCTATAGTTAGGGTTGAGTAGGCTGTTAATGTTAAACTTTAATTGTTGCATCTTAAAGCAGCAGTACTAAATAATCAGGAAGTGATTATCAAAATTCTGTTTTTTGGCTAGAAGCATGCAGCCATAGTTTGGGTTTCCATATCTGAAAATATTTTTTTCTAGTGACCTTTAGATTTTTAGATATTTAAAATGTATTTCCATTGTTGTAGATCCACAGTAAATATGGTCACTGCCTAATTTGCAGTCGAATCCCCCCCCCCTTGCGTGCATCACGTCTCTTGTTTACTTCCGTGGGATCCTGTGCTGCACTTTCCCGCTGTCCCTGTGCAGTGCTACGAATCATGCACATGTATGGTTGGCAGCAGAAGGTTCCAATTCAACATGGTGGGTAGGAGGAAATGTTAACAAAAATAAAGCAAATTGCGGGGTGATAGTATAGCGAAAACAAGAAAGATTACCGGGTAAGTGCTCAACAGAGCACAGGAAACAAACTGTTGTAAAAGATCCAGTTTTTTTTATCTAGTACTACTACTTTAATAACTTTGGTTTTTGAGATACGGAGTGCCAAAAGGGGGGAAAAACACGTTTGGTTTCCCTATGCTTAACATTGCATATTTTTTGCTCTCACCTACAACCTAGACAGTATGGAACGTTTTCATTAAATTTTCAGGGTTGAAGAGGCCTGTGCCAAGGGGGTGTGCATTTCGAAGGTTTCATGAAAAAATATTGTATGGTTCCAGAGTTATGAGGATTTTTTTTTTATAACTGAAAAATACAAATGGTTTAAAAAAGAAACAAAAAAAACTTGTGCTTATTTTCATAATTTAGTTGTCATGTGGGAAAAAAATACTGATCGTGACAGATGTCATTTTTTTAAAATTCACAAACATTGAAAATAAATAGTAATGATATCTTTTTGAAAAACAACCACGTGATCCGAGCTAAATGGGAACCGTTTAGCTACCTTTTGCTGTTTATTTTTTTTTTTTAAATTGCCATAAATACCTTTTCTGGGCACCCCAAAATCCAGGGTGCTCTTCTTAGCAAGAGGAGCCATTCAACCTCATTCTCTCTATATGGGAACTGTGGGATTTTCTTGACCGCTGAAGCCACAGCTGGAGTTGTGCTCTCACTGCTGAAGCCACAGCTGGAGTTGTGCTCCTGGCTTCAGTTCAAACGGTGAGACGACCGTCCCCTGTTCTCTCTGTCTCCTTATCTATTTAATTATTTTTTAAGTGGACCAGGATGCTCACCCTCGCACTGCTTCTTCCTTCTTTTCCCCTCCAGGTTGCCCACCCACCCTTCCTAATTTTTACATATAGTAAATATACTACATAAGCAGACTGAGGTTCCCACCCCTGGTACCGCTTCTTATCTTGACCCACCTCTACTCCAGATAGTCCCCCCTTCCCATTTCATAAATGGCAGCACCAGGTTGCCCACCCACTTCCGCTGAACAGTAGCCCGACACTCTGTGCCCAATCCCAAGTGTTAGAATATCCCTGAAATGACAAAACTGCTCTTGATTTTTTTAAAACCTGTAGAAAACAGTCCCTTGCTGATCTGACCCCCACACACTCCCACCCACCCACCCAACCTCCCACCACTCACCCACGCCATCCAACCTCCCATTCAGCACCCACTTCCCCCCACACACACACACACAGCAACACATGTTCCACAGTGTAGATCCACTCTGATGTGGACACGACTCGATGCTGGGACTACGACAGTGATATGAGAAAATCAGATAAGTGTGTTTTTAGTATATTTCAGTGGGATTTTGATATCTGATTCATTACTTTGTCATTTTTGCATATTTTGACCTCACATTTTTAACATGGCCTTTTTGTGACCCCACCTCCTAACCAGTGGTGGTGGAATTATGCAAATCTGGTCCAAAAGGCAATTTCATGGTTGCTTTGTGAAATCACCTTTTGGGCACAATATGAACATTTTCACTGCCCTTGTTAATGAGGTGGTGTCATAAGAAGTCTGTTGAAAATTTGGGGTCAAAATAAGCAAAAGTGACAAAGTTGTTAGCATATGTTGTAATTTTTCTACACTCACTCATAACTTTGGTAATTTTAAATATTTTTGACCCCAAATTTTCAAGATAACATTTTTTCACATCACCTCATGAAGATGAAAGTTGTCATTTTTGAAATACTGGCCAAATGTGTGTTTGCACCTGTAGTGTGGGATGATGTTTTAGTGGCATGGAATGATGTCTCGGCAGGGATTTTTAAATTTCCACCTACTGAGTTCATGAGATGGGGTAATAGGGCTATGCAGAAAATTTGGTGTACAAATACAGTAAAATGCCCAGGTTATGAGTCAATGCTACAGTATTTCAACATTCACTCATAACTCCGTTAATTTTCAATATTTTGACTCCAAACTTTCATCATAGCCGACGTTCCACACCACCTCATAAATGTGACGTGTCATTTTTTTAAATCCTGGACGAGACATGTTTTCACACTTCTGGTGCGAAATGACATTTTGGCCAGTATACTATAAATGCTACATACCATGTTTAAAAGAAAGACATAAAATAACTATATTGAAAATTTGTGTGTCAAAATTAAAAAATACATATATAATGGTTGAGAAACCTTTTGTGTAGTGCCAGTTTTTACACCAGTGGGTATGCTTTGTGATCCCATGCTGGTGAGCTGAGTTCGGGGTTGAACTCACTGACCCATCTGCATGGTATGAGGTTGAGGGGTTGGCCCTGTTGTGCGATTCCACCCCCCTCCCAGCCAGGGGATGAATGCTGAAGGGTTGTCTACACAGGCCCGGGTACCATATAGTGAAGACAGCTGTCCTTTTGGCATAGGGCCTTGCACCTCTGCACCTCTGGGTGGCAGAGGGTCCTGTGCACTGGCTGGCAGATGGACTCTTTGCCCTTGTGTGTCTGTCTCTGCAGCCACATGGAAGCACAGGGCACTGCGCTTCCACAGACAACCAGACAGCCTCATGAATTATTGACATCCATTGCTGCAGTTCTGTAGGAGGAGAGAGTCTTCCCATGGCGCAGGGCCCAAAGGACCATGCACATCTGCTTCTGTTCACACAGGTCCCTTCAGGACCACCAAACTAGCAACAGGTGTGCAGCAGTCATGGAGAAAAATGGCATACTCAAAGCATAATGCAAAAGCAGAAATACATTTAATGTGTACCAAAAAATTGGATAGTGAATAGAGTCTGGAGCAACAGATAATACAGGAGTTCCAAAAGGTAACATAAAGCAAAAATAGCAAATGGCAAGAAGATAGTCCTGTTGTAAGATCGCTGTTAGCTCTCACAAGAGCAGAGCAGGTTACTTCCCCGATGCTTCAGCTATCCCAGCCTTCCTCATCCCCCTGAGGAACAGGCCTGGAACAGCCTCCCAGAAGAGCTGGTGGGGGGAAGGGTGAAGTTAGTGGGGAGCTTAGAACGTGCGTGGGATAGCCACATGGGCATAATAAGTAGAAGAAAGGGAGGCGGGTGGGACACGGGTGGCCAAATAAGGTCCGGGGTGTCAAAGTAGGCAGAGAAACATAGGGCAGGCTAAATGGGCCTACCGGTCCTTTTCTGCCGACAAATTCTATGTTTCTGTATTTATGTGTTTTTCTAAAAAGAGATCAAGGATTACCTGAGTGTCCATTTTCTCTGGTAGGCCTGATGAGTTACTGTAAAAGCAATTTCATCCACTTTAATTTTATATTATTAAAAAAAAATGTGACTGCCCCTCCAGGGAGTCCTTACAACACTGCTGTTTCCTTTTGCCCCATTTCTTCCTTCCCCGTTTATTAGCTTTATTGCTTTTACCCTGGTGGTCTTGACCTTTTTCAGTAGCAGTTTTAAATATTTAGGAGCATCCTGGTTACCAGTTTCCCTTTTTAACTGCAGGGGGGTGGTATATTTCTTCTTTACCTCCCAATTTGTTCTCCTCTAGATCTTTAATATTTTGTAGGACATGATCTACTGAAACTCATACCAGTTGCTCATACCAGACTTAGTATTTTCTTCAGGGTCATTTTTCTTAGTTATGGGGTAGAAGCTATTATAGACGTATTCTCCCTGATGACTTGTGAAACAACTGTTTTATTCTTAGGAAATATATCATCATTATATTATTTGGATGCAACCCTTCCAACATCTCCTCCCCATCTGATTTAGTTTTCCTAGCACGTCTTTGTTTCCATGTTTTATCATTTGCTTTTGTTTATACTAAAACAACAACAAAAAGAAAAAGCAACTCCAGAAAGTCACAAAATATGTTTAAAACATTCCTCTCTAGATACAGGTAGTGAATAAATTAGCAAAGTCCAAGAGTCTTCCTCAAAATGCATAAATGGTAATATTGATAAAAAGACAGCTCTAAGATCAAATGTTTATCCAAAGACTTTCAAGCCCACTCTGAAGACATAGTTACTTGGTATTACTTGGTATGAAAGAACAGAAGGCCAGAGCCCATCGAGACTGTTCCCCACACTATGTGGGACATTATTTATCTGTTATCCCTCAACCAAACATCTCATTTGTTTTTAAAGACAGTGGCACTAGTTGCCTCTACCAATTCTTGTGGCAAGGTGTTCCATACAATGGATGCTTTTATTGGAAAAAAGTTTCCCCTTTTGCTGGTTTTAAAAGTTTTTACTTCAAGCTGTTTTATTATGCAGTCTCGGAACATGTCTCATTTTGGAGAGTGTTGGACCACATTTTTCCATTAGATCTGGTGAATTTATTAAATTAAAAACCATAAGCATATCACCTCTTAATCTTCTAGTTTGAAGAGAGAAGAGACCAGTAGCTTTTAATCTGTTCTGATAATCCAAGTGTGTTAATCTTGGAATCATTCTAGTTGCTGTCCTTTGAACCTGTTCAAGAATTGCTATGTCTTTTTTTTGGTTTGGATTCCAGAAAGGGGAGCCATAGTCTAGATGTGGTCTAATGTATGCCCTAGACAATGGAATAAGGCATTGTTCAGTGCGATTAACAAAAGTCGTTTTATTTGCCTCAAAAGTGTGTTGGTCATGCAAGCAGTTCTAACACAGTGATCATTTGATGTAAGTTTATTATTAACATATATCCCTAAATCTTTTTCACAATTTGATGAGTGAAGTGGTAGTCCATTTATATAATATATCGTTTTTGGATTATTTACACCGAAATGCACTACTAAACATTTGTCTTGATTAAACTGCATATGATTTTCATTTGTCCAAAGTGTTAATTTTTCCAAATCCTTCTTTAATGCAGAAATATTTTCTTGATTATTAACCTTGCCCCCCAATTTAGTATCGTCTGGAAATTTAACCATAAAGTTATTTGGCCCCGTCTGTAAATCACTGATAAAGAGATTAAACAGTGTTGGTCCCAAGACCGACCCCTGTGGTACCCCACTTGTCACTCTACCCGAATCAGACAAGATATCATTAATTCTGACTCTCTGAGAACGATTTGTCAACCAGTTTAAAGTCCAGTTGACAATATCAGGTGACAAACCTAGATTGTGCATTTTAGTAATGAGTTTTTCATGTGAGACTTTATCGAAAGCTCTACTAAAGTCCAAAAGAATTACATCAATAGGGATTACATCAATAGGGAAACCCACATCTAGTAGAGTACTTATATTATTGTAAAAAGATATCAGATTGGTGGTGCAAGAATACTTGGGAGTAAACCCATGCTGATTTGAATCATAAATTCCTAATTTTTTACAATATTGATCTATTAGAGACTTCATTACTCGTTCCATTAATTTATCAGCCACTGAGGTTAGGCTAATTGGACGATAATTTTGCACAGAACCTATATTGCCTTTTTTAAATATGGGAGTAACTATTGCTGAATGCCAGTCATTTGGTACAATGCTTTCTTGTAAGGATTTGTTGAAGATAATTGACAAAGGTATTGAAATATTTATAGAGGTTTCAATCAGAAACCATGGATGAATACCGTCTGGGCCCGGACTAGTATTTTTTTTTTTTTTTTTTTCAGTTTTTTGCTAGCCTGTATAATGTCAGTTGGATAGAATCTATGAAAATCTACGTGGTGAACTTTAAATGTGCTAATAGGTGATTTTTGAGAGAAGACAGAACAAAAGTACTTATTAAAGATATTCGATGTTTCTATATCAGATAGAGAAGAGCCACTGGTTATAATGGTCCTTGATACACCTTTTTTACTATTTATATAGGAGAAAAGATATTTGTGACAGTCTTTTGTGTGAGCTAGTTTAAATTCTAACTTATTTTTTGCCAATTTAATAGATTTTTTTAAGTTTTTCACAGATAGTCTGCATTTATGTAATAGAGTAGTTTTAAATGGAACAGAACTATTCTTAAGTTTCCTAAAAAGTTTAATTTTTATTTTAATCTGATTTTTAATTATCTTCTTGAACCAAGGGGGAATTTTTCATTTATTATTAAATTTCCTCTTGGATGGAATAAAGGTATTTTCCAAATAATGTACAATGTTTTAAAAAAAGTCCCAAGCTTGTTGTGTTGTACAATTAAGAAGATTAGATTTCCAGTTTATGTTTTGTAAGTATTCATTGATTTTAGAAAAATTTACTTTATTATAGTTCTTTATACAATATAACTTCCTTCATGTAGTTTTAAACTGTTGAATTTCAAAAAGAATAGATGAATGATCACTGGTCCCAAGTGGATCCCAAATTTGTAAATTGCTAATTTGTTGCTCTATGTTAGTAAATAATAGATCCAAAATATTAGGACCTCGAGTGGGTTCAGTAACAAGTTGTTGTAATCCAGTACTAACTACCACATCTATTAGTCCTTTCTCGGCATAGGACTGTCTGAGAATGAATCCCAGTTAATATGAGGAGGTTAAAGTCACCAGATATTACAGTATCTTGAGATTCTGAAAATGTGTTTTCTTTAAACGTATCAGTTGTGTAATATGAATTTGCAGATGGAGGTCGATAGATGTTACCAGTAGTTATATAGGACTGCTCCTTCAATAAGATTTTCACTCATATACTTTCCAAAGGAAAGGGAGAACACACTTCAAAGAAGGAATATCATTTCATTACATACAGACTCCACCTTCGTTTATCTAATCTGCTTTATGATATAACTTATAACCTGGAATTTCTCTGGACCAAATTGAGGATGCATCCCACCAAGTTTCAGTTGCTCCCACCACACCTATATTTAAAATTTTACATTTGGCTTCGAGTTCTGCTAGTTTGAATTGGTTTAAAGATCTTGCATTCAAAGCTAGGAATTTACATTTAGTTGTAATAATATTTTGGTAAGTATTTAGAGACTTGGGAATAGACCCATTCTCCCCCATTGTTTTTAGTTGAAACAATGATTTATGATTTTAGTGATGCTTTTCCCCATAAGTGTACTACCCCTACGACTGAGATGTAAACCGTCCCAGCAAAACAAGGAAGAATGATCTGAAAATGATTCCCAGTGGATAATACAGGGTATATCTTGCTTAAAACCTCCCTCCACAGCCGCAACAACGTAAACCCCCCCCCATTTTCTCCTCCTATCTGCCCCCCTTATACTGAATCTACCAATACCCACTATCAGCGGCACACTGCGCAAATGCCGTAGACTTACCACTCAAATAAACCAATACCGACTCAGGTCACTCATTCTTTTTCTATTATTAACAGGTAATGTCCACCCAAACCCTGGCCCCCAGGTTGCATCAACATCCCACTGATCTCCTGGTAATGGCCTGCACTTTGCCTCACTAAACATCTGCAGCCTGCTAAAAAAATGGGATTCCTTTCAGGGCTGGGTACTCCAGAACAACCCAGATATCATTGCCCTGACAGAAACCTGGCTCTCCGCCTCTGTCCCTGACTCGGCAAATAAATTGTCCGGTTACTGCCTCCATCACTCTGACCGCTTGGGAAAACGAATGGGTGGCTGCGCTACCTACCTCAAGGACTACCTCACGAGCCACCCTCTCCCCGTACCCATACTAACATCCAGAGCTCAGGCTCTCACCTTAAAAATTACCCTAGGTAGGTCTGCATCCCCTCTCCTCCTCACCATGGCCTATGTCCCCCCCCAGCCACCAGAAGCAAGCCTTCCAAGCCATCATGTCCCATCTCTCCACCCTACCCCCGAAACAAGAAAAAATAGTAGTGGGGGATTTCAGCATAAACTGGTTGGCCAAAACAGCCGAGCCTTACATCAGTGAGGCCGCTGCCCTCGACCTCACCCAGTTCGTCAAAACCCCCACTCGGCTTGATGCCCGCAGGGGAACATCAACCCTACCAGACCTAGTGTTTACAAACCGCCCCACAAAATAACCTGCACGAAGTCCTCCCTGACACCCTTAGCGACCACTCACCAGTACTTTGTAACTGGTTGGGTACCCACCCCAAAACCGTGCCTAAAATTACTACAACAAGAAAACTAGGACCTGGCAAATTACCCCTTCTCAAGGCCCACCTCAGGCAGTGGGACTGGACACCACTCACTAATACACTCGACCCTGACCACGCCCTTGAACTGTCTATCAACATCTTCAACGCAGCCTGTGATAGGTTCGCCCCTTTTACCAAAACTGTGACCAAAGGGAACCATGCCCCTTGGTTCTCAGACCACCTCCAAGGCCTACTGCGCCAACATGATGCTCTATGGCACCTGGCTAATGAGACCCAACAGCCTCAGGATAGGCAGCGCTATCAGGAGGCCCGAAACAAATGCACATGGGCCATACGCACGGCAAAGGCTAACCATTACAAAGCCACCTTAACCTCCGCCTGGGGAAATGGGCGCAAGTTCTGGGAAAACATAAAAGAACTCTGTGGCAAAGGCCCAAATCTACCACCTGATCAAATACTCATTGATGGTAGCCTCTCCGCCAACCCTGCCAGCATAGCCACGGCCCTAAATACTGCTTTCTCTGATCTCTCCCATGTACTGCCCCCTAATTTCTTCAACCCCTACCCCCCACCGGCGGCACCTTTCTACCTACGTGCCCTTACCCCGGAGATGGCGAAACCCTACCTTACTAAAGCGTTAAGTAAAACCCACTACAGTCACGACTCCCTAGACCATAGACTTCTCCGCCTCACCTTCCATGAAGTCCTGGCCCCTCTCTCCCACATACTAAGTCGCTCCCTCTGCCAAGGGAAATTCCCCACCCACTGAAAGTCAGCCTATATCACACCCATCCATAAAGGTGGTGACCGAACATCCACAAATAACTACCGCCCCATCTCAATCCTACCCCCACTGTCAAAAGCACTAGAACGCATAGTTGCCGACCAACTCACTGAACACCTGAATATAACCTCCTTACCAGGCAGCAACATGGCTTTCATAAGGACCACAGCACCACTACCGCCCTCCTTGAATTTACCTCCCATGTCCACTCTGCCCTGGACCACAGCCACCTTATGGGTGCTATCTTCGTGGACCTATTCAAAGCATTTGACACAGTCAACCATGCCCTCTTACTAAATACCCTGGCCTGCTCAGGTCTCTCCGACGACACCGTAAAATGGTTCTCCAGTTATCTCTCTGACAGAACCCAGAGAGTCAAGGTAGGCACTGTCCTATCGTCCTGCCTCCCAATCCGATCCGGTGTTCCACAGGGCTCCATACTTGGCCCCCTACTTTTCAGCCTATACCTCAACTCCCTCCCATCCTCTTGCTCCGGGAATCTACTTCTTTATGCAGATGATGCGGTCTTAGTCGCCTCCAACCCGGCTCCCCTCAAACTCCACCAAACCCTCCAGCTTTCTTTCCGTGAAATTGAAGACTGGCTCACCTCCCGCCATCTTATTATCAACTATAATAAGACCAAAGTCATGATTTTCTCCCATCCTCAAAACCCACTCAAATCCCTGTGCCCAGTGTTCCTCACTGCAAATCAGACCCCCCTTGAACAAGTATACAACTTTAAATACTTAGGGATCACTCTAGACCCCACCTTCAACTTTAATCAACATATCCTACACTTAACAACTGCTCTTAGCTCCAGGCTAGGCGTACTCTACCATTACAAGCATTGCCTCACCCCTGAGGCACTACAACTTATCGTAAACTCCTCGATCCTCTCCCTGTTAGACTATGGCATCCTAATGTACAGTGCTGCGCCCTCCACAGCCCTGAGCAGACTCTGGCTAGTGCTCAACAGAGCCTGCCACCTAGTCTTAGGGTGTGATTGCCTCACTCACTCTTGCTCCGTATATAGCAGCACAAATTGGCTAAACCTGGAAAACAGAATCAGGTACCACACCTGCCTTATGACCAAAAAGATACTACTAGGCCTCACCCCACCCTCCCTACTCCAAATTATACTCCCTGCACCTTTAAGCAAAACAACCCGAAGCTCTAGCAAGCAGCTACTATGGGTACCCCATGGCCGGACCTCCCAATACCAACGCACTTTCAATTACATTGCCCCCTCCTGGACAAACTCCCTCCTCATCCATATTACTGAGGAAAGAAGGCTGGGCCCTTTTAAATCAATGCTAAAGGAACACCTGCAGGTCTCAAATAGATGTGACTATCCTTGACACCGGATCTGCTTCACCTCCTTAAAATCAAGCTATTCGCAGCAAATGTACCACAAATACATTTTTTTTTTTTTTTTTTTTTTTTAATGAAGCAAGACAAGCAGCCTTTGTCTGAATCTCCCTGACACCTGTCCTCCTCACTCCTGGCTGTGCTAAATTACCTGAATTTCTCTCTGTTAGCCTACTAAGAAACAACTTTGGAACCTGTTTATGTTATGCTTATCTTGTGTATTTTTTGTAATGTGCTGTTCTCTGTCTGTATACTAATGCCCCGTCCCTTGTGGAATTGCTTTGTATGACGTGGAACCTTTTTAAATGAGTCTTTGACTCAAAGGTCTTTCTGATTATTTCAAATAAATAAAAAAATACCACTTTCTGAGCCATTCATTTAGGTCTTTAATTTTCTGCATCATGGTAGATGTTGCTCTCGGGACAGGTAGAATTTCAGATATACATACACAGCATCCCCTATCAAGTAACGGGTTACATAACACCACATAGTCCTGTTGTAATTGATTAAATGGGGTGTTGTTTATATCATTAACACCGGCATGTATGATAACCAGTGGATTTTCCCCGCATTTTGCAAAATTTTGAGGCATCATGGAGGAATGTCAGATACCCTATTTACGGAAGCTAGAACAAGTGCGGTTGCTCTTGTCACTGTTGCATACCGCCCTGTGTAATGCAATGATTGAATCTCCCAGGACTAACACTTGTTTTGAGACAGTAGGGTACAAGAATCAGGAACAGGTGATTGTTTAACACACTCTGGAGCAATTAACTTAATAGGTATTGATTTGGTAGCTTGGGCCTTACTAGGACAAATATTCATGGGCATTAACTCCTGATTGAAAAGTGTTTTTAAACCATTATTATCAACAGAGGGTGATGCACAGGATTAATCATGTAGCACTTCATTATTTGATACAGTCAATTGCTCAAACCTATTACGAGTTTCAATAGGGGCACTATTGTGTAGTTATGTAAGCAGAAGTTTTATGAAGTACATGTAATGGGAGCCAGTTGAGGAACAGTCCGTCTAGAAACATAGAAACATAGAATTTGATGGCAGATAAGGACCTCTTGGCCCACCTAGTCTGCCCATTTCCCTACCTAACGGATAAGCTGCAGATCCTAGTTAACCAACAGCCTACTTCCTCCTACCCCCCACTAGAATTGCCTCATGTCTGTCCCATGCATTTTTGAATTCCCTCACTGTTTTTGACTCTACGACCTCCTTAGGAAGGCTGTTCCATGTATCCACAACCCTCTCTGTGAAGAAATACTTACTCACATTACCTCTGAGCCATCCCCCCCAACTTCAAATTGTGCCCCCTTGTTTTTGCACATCTTTTTCTGAAAGATGCTACCCTCTTGGACTTTGTTGATTCCCTTGAGGTATTTGAAAGTTTCTGTCATGTCCCCCATCTTCTTTCTTTCCTCAAAGCTATACATCTTTAGTTCCTTTAGTCTTTCTTCATATGTCTTCTGATGCAGACCCTGCATCATTTTGGTTGCCCTCCTCTGGATAGCCTCCACCCTGTCTATGTCTTTGCAGAGATGGGGTCTCCAGAACTGTACACAGTACTCCAGATGTGGTCTTACCAACTGTCTGTAGAGAGGGCCAACAACTTCCTGTTTTCTACTGGTGATGCCTCTCCCTATGCATCCCAGTATCCCCCAACCCTCCTTACTGCCTTCTCATTGCTGGCCCACCTTTAGGTTGTCTGATATGACTACCTCCAGGTCCCTTTCCATTTTTGTTGTTGTCAGTATCTCACCCCCCATTGCGTACTCTTTCCCTTGGTTTTTGTTTCTCAGGTGCATTACTTTGCACTTTTTTGCATTGAATGTAAGCTGCCATACATTTGACCATTCATCCAACCTTTTCATCCTTTCCACCCTACCTTGTGTATCAACCCTGTTGCAGATCTTTGTGTCATCTGCAAAGAGACGTACTTTCCTTTCCAGTCCCTCTGCAATGTTACTTATAAAGACATTAAAAAGGACCGGCCTCAGTACTGAACCCTGCGGTACCCCACTAGTAACCCTCCTTTCTTCACTGTGGACTCCATCTACTGTTACCCACTGTGCCCTGTTGTCCAACCAGTGTTTTACCTGGGCTACCACCCTAGGACCCACTCCCAGGAGGGCTAATTTGTTTATTAATTTTTTGTGCGGGACTGTGTCAAATGCCTTGCTAAAGTCTAGGTAGGCCATGTCCACAGCCCCTCCCTGGTCTACTGCTTTGGTCACCCTGTCAAATAAATCAATTAGGTTTGTCTGACATGACCTTCCCGCTGTGAATCCATGCTGCCTTGGGTCCTGTGCCCCACTGACCTCTAGGTACTCAACAGTTCTTTCCTTCAGAAGTGATTCCATCATTTTCCCTACCACTGAGGTCAAACTGACAGGTCTGTAGTTTCCTGCCTCTGTCTTGCTCCCACTTTTGTGAAGGGGAATCACATCCGCCCTCCTCCAGTCCTCAGGTACCACTCCTTCAACCCATGATTTATTAAAAAGGGTACTCACTGGTGTTACTAGCTCTTCCCTTAGTTCTTTTAAAATCCTGGTGTGAATCAGGCCCCATTGCTTTATCCACCTTCAGTTTTAAGAGTTCTTTCAGAACCCTTTCTTCTGTGAAAGGACTAATATCAACTCCCCTATCCAGAGTGCTTCTATTGACCGGATTAGGTATTTGCCCCTGCTTTTCCATTGTGAATATTGAGCAGAAGTATTCGTTCAGTATCCCTGCTTTTTCACTGTCACTCTCTGCTCAACCACCTTCCTCTTTGTTCAGCCTCAGTATCCCTGCCTTAGTCTTTCTTTGCTCTATAATGTACCAGTAAAAGGTTTTATCCCCCTTCTTAACCGAGTTGGCTATTTTTTTCTCGGTTTGGGCCTTTGCTATTCTGACTGCCTTACCCGCTTCCTTCTGCTTTAACTGGTATAGTTCTCTGTCCTGCTCCTTCTGTGTTTCCTTATACTTCCTGAATGCTATCTGTTTTTCCCTTACCTTCCCCGCTACTACTTTTTTTTTTTTATTTTCTTTTTACGCCCCCTTCTCACCCGGTGCTTCCTCACCTTCAGGAGTCTCCTGACCTTGTGCGTCCCTGCTCGTCTGTCAGCATCGGTGCAGTCATCCCCCGCTGCCTTGGTTTAACCCCAGGCGGAGTGCAGGCGGGGCCCCCTTCCACGCCCGGCCGACACTGATTTCGTCGGGGATCCGTCATCCGTGCGGCAGGGGCCCTGGGATCAGGGCCTGAAGCTCCATGTACAAGGAGCACGGAGGAGTATTTTTCCTGTTTCGCCCCATCCCGTGGGGCGTCTGCAGCTAGGAGAGCCTAGGAGCGATGCGTCATAAGCGTGCTAATGCTCGAGCTCCGGCAGATGTCCCTCCTCCCTGCTACATGCAGTCCTCACTGCACCACCACCCATGGTCACCCAGGTGGCGGTATCGCAGCGGGACCCGCATCCCACCCACCTGGAGGAGAGGCAGCCTCTGGGCACTCAATCCACCTCCCCCAGCCAGCCCTCTGGTTCCCTGAGTCCGTTCCTGAACCCGGAGTCGCTGGTGCCGTGGCGGTAACCTACCACTGTGCCGGGCAGCTCCCTTCACTCTTTGAGAACCATAGTGAGTTTTCTTTCATTTTGATTTATTTGCTTCACACAAGACTTGTTGCCTCTGTGATGGCGGTTTTGATGTTTCCCCATTGTTGCTCCACCCCACCTTCTTGCCTGTTTGCTAGTGCTTTTCTGAGGCACTCTCCCATTTTGACAAAATCAGCCCTCTTGAAGTCCAGTATCTTCACTTTTGTGTGGCTTGACTCTACAGCTAAGTTTATCATGAACCACACTGGTGGTCGCTTGTTCGCAGATGGCTGCCCACTTCAAGATCAGAGATCCTCTCTCCATCCCCATTTGAGAGTACCAGGTCTAAGATTGCTCTCTCCCGAGTGGGTTCCAAAACCAGCTGTCTGAGGCATGCCCCTGTAGGAGCATCGAGAATAGCCCTGCTCTTGGATGTGGCTGCAGCAAAGGTGCTCAGTCAACATCTAGTATTGGGTCCCCATCAGCAATATCTCCCATTTCTCTGCCATCCCAAGGATGCCTTCTATCATTTCCTTGTCCATTTCCTCCCCCCTGAGACGGGGGTCTGTATACAACCCCTGTGCAGATTGTGGAGCCATTTCCAGTCTCCAGGGTGACCCACAGTGCCTCTTCTCCCTGTTTACCCTTTAGTTCTGTTGCTTTTATCCCTTCCTTTACATTGAGAGCTACTCCTCCTCCTCCTCTTCCCTCTCTGTCCCTCCTGTAGATTGTGTGCCCTGGTATGTTGACATCCCAGTCATGGTTCTCTGTGTACCATGTTTCTGTGACTGCCACAATATCCAGGCATCCCTCTTCCATCAAGGCCACCATTTCAGGGAACTTTTTACCTAGACTGCGGGCATTGGTACTCATTACTCTCCATTTTTTTATGGCTTTATTTCTTTTTGCCCCATCCCTGTCCCTACTGCCTTTTTCTCCATTTACCCCTGCCCTTCTCCCTGTTGACTGCTCTATTTTGGTGTTTACCTCACTAATTACCCTGATTTCTTTTTTTGGGGGGGGGGGCTAGGATTTCCCTTCTCCTGTTCAGTGCTTTCCCCCTTGGCTAGTTTAAATGCTTGCCACTGAAGCATTTAAACCTATCACCTGGGATCCTGGTTCCCCTCTAGGATAGATGCAGACCATCGCGCCTGTATAGGCCTGCAACCTTCCAGGTAGAGCCCCAGTCCCCAGTGAAGCCAAATTCCTGAGCTCTGCACCAGCTTTTCAACCAGTCATTGAATCCCATGGTTTGGCGTGCTCTAGCCTCATCCATGCCATAGACAGGTACCACTTCCGAGAAAGTTACTGTGTGTGCTACTTGTCTAAGGCTCCTCCCCAACTCCACAAACTCCTGTTGCACTGCTCTGATCCCATTCTTAGCCAGATTATTCGTCCCTAGATGGATAATGACATCCAGCTCCCTCCCCCTTGCTGCTGCTCCCACGATCCTGAGGATTTGTTTCCTGTCCCTCCAAGCCTTGGCGCCGGGCAGGCACCTTACCTCCCTTTCCCCTCCCTTCCCCAGTTCGACCCCCCCTAACAATTGAGTCCCCCACCAGGAGTTGTTTCCTTCCCCTTCGTGGTAAACCTGTGCTGTCCAGAAACAATCACCTACAACTCTTACCCTCCACCTCTGGGAGTGCCTTCCTTCCTTTCAGACACCTATTTCACAAAGGCTAAGTGTGGGTCTAGTCACAGCTGACTGCAAATATCTCCCAGCTACAGTTCCTCACAGGCAAATTAAAGTTAAAACTAAGAAAAGTCCACCCCAAAAACAGAATCAATACTAGTTACTTACACAGGTCCAAAAAGTAATAATTCAGTTCACTGTAGTCTAGAAAATAACCTCCTTGATTCAAGGAAGCTGTAGCTGCTTTCTCACTCTCCCTGTCTTCAATGTGAGAAGGAGACTGCAACACCTCTGAGACAAAAATACCTTTTCAGCAAAAAAGAAATAAAATAAGGGCAAACAATAATTTTGCTTAGCCTAATGATAAAAAGTCACAAAAATTTAAGCACCACCTGTAATAATTTCACAGAAGATATACCCTGTAAGAAACACTTTGCTACAGAGAAAAATAAAGCAGTAACAGAAGATATACCTTGCAAAAGACAATTTGAATCAGAAGATTACAGCAGTAATCTGTTGGCACACACCTGTAGGTACACCTTGTAATAATGCAGCAGAAGGTATACCCAGCAACAACAATGTGGATCAGAGAAAAATAAAGCAATAAAATGTTAGCAACAAACAGTAACAATCCCCGTGAGTAGAAAATAAAAACACCACCCACAGTAAATCCGCCTGGCCAAGTGTCTTAATCATTTCTCTTACTCTGGTAAGGTTCTTAGTTCTGCCCTTTCAAGCAAGCTAGAAGGAAAGAGCTGGGGTGAAGCTAGGTGCCTTGGCCAGTAAACCTAGCCTTCCACCTCTAAATCTGAGATATGCAGCGGAATTTGCTTTCACCACCCTGAGTCTCTGTTCAGTGCTGATATTTTGTTCCACGGCCACTGGTTCTGCATTTGTGTTCGTTCCTGTGTTAAAAGTTTTTCCTTCCAGTGTGTAGTCATAAGTCACTAAGCTTCTGGCATTCCTCTTACTCCTGTCCCATGAATATTTCCAAACTCGGCTCTCCTATCTGTCAGTGCCAATTCTAAACCACGGAACATAGAAACTTAGAAGCTGACGGCAGGTAACGGCTGCATGGTCCATCCAGTTTGCCCTTTTTTGTTGCATTGCTGTAGACCCCTCCAGGTCTATTGCACTTTCCCTGCCACCCCATTATGTACCCCTCATGATTCTGTTGTGCTTATCTCAGGCTTTTTCGAATCCCACCATTATTTTCACCCCCACTGCCTCCCCTGGAAGACTCTTCCAGACATCCACCACCCTTTCTGTGAAGAAATACTTCCTCAGATCTTTCTTAAACCTACCCCTGTCCAGCTTCATATCATGGCCCCTTGTTCTGGAGCACCCATTCCTTGGGGAAAAAATACCTCCCACTTGTACCTTAGTCGCCCCTGTAGGGTATTTAAAAGTCTCAATCATATCTCCCCTCTCCCTCCCCTCCTCCAACATGAAGTTTGAACTGTCTCTGCAATTGGATATCACCTTATTACCACAAACTAGGCCCAGACCCTAAACATCACTTCTATTGTTGTTATGGGCCCTAAGCTAGCCTGGTCTGTACTCCTTCCCAACTGGATCCATTTGGCCTATTCTGTCCCTTAACTTGAGCCATTACTACTGAATTATCCTTGAGTAACATGCTAACATACTAGATGCCAGCAGAGTAGGCTTGTTGGTCTATCAAGTCTGCTCATGCCTCAGCACCCTGATTGGGTACCGTAGCCCTCTATCTGTCTCCTTCCACTGTTACTCCATGGTATACATAGTCTTCGCACTTATACTTAACTCATATTACTGTTTATTTATTATAGTATAGTCATAGTATGGTGTAGTTTTGACCTTGCCCAGCTTCATACTACTGAGTTTAGACTGCTCCCTTGATTAGGCTGGTGCGTCTGAATACCTATTGTCATGTTAAAAAAAAAAAGTTAATACTTTATTGATTCTGTAAACCGTGCCCTGATTATTTCATTGAATGTATTCACTTGCTGTTTTTATCCTATCCTTTGATTATACTGTTTATGTCCAGGTCCATCTTGAAAATGAGCTTTTGCTCAATGGTGTCTTGGCTGGTTAAATAAAGAATTGATTGATTGATTGATACATGTTTAGTTCCTTTAGCTTCTACTCATAGGACATTTGATGTAGACCCTGTACCTTCTTGGTAGTCCTCCTTTGGATGGCCTCCATCCTGTTTGTGTCCTTTCCGAGATGTGGCCTCCAAAACTGGACACAGTACTCCAGGTGGGGTCTTACTAAAGACCTATGTAGTGGCAACACCATTTCCCTCTTTCTGCTGGTAATACCCCTACCTATACATCCCAGCATCCCACTAGCTCTCCTGATCACTTTGTCACATTGTCTGGCCTTCCTCAGGTCATCCGATATGATTACCCTCAGGTCTCTTGTCTCTTTGCTGCTTGGTCGGTGCTAGTATCTCTCTCCCCATTTTGTACTGCACCCCTGGATTTCTGTGACGCAAGTTCATTATTTTGCACTTTTTTTTTTTTTGCATTAAACCTTGGCTGGCAAATTTTTGACCACCCCACTTGTTTCAAGTCTCTTTCCAACCTTTGCACCCCTTCCGGAGTGGCCACCCTGTTGCAGATATTGGTGTCATCTGCAAAGAGGCAGACCTTCCCTTCCAGTTACTCTGCTATGTCACTAATGAAGACATTAAAGAGGAATGGCCCCATTACTGCCCCTTGTGGTGCCCCACTGGTCACTCTCCCCTCCTCAGAGCGAACTCCATTTACCACCACCCTCTACCTCCTATCCCCTAACCAGTTTCTTATCCAGGTTATCACCTTATTGCCCACTCCATGCTACCCAACTTGTTTACCAGCCTCCTATATGGAACTGTGTCAAAAGCTTTGCTTAAGTCCAAGTAGGCCACGTCCGTCCACCACCCCAATCCAACAGCCTGGCTAACCAGTCTAAAAAAGTACCTCCTTTCTGTAAAGCCATGCTGCCTCGGGTCCAGCAGTCCATTGGATTTCAAGTGTTCCACAATTCTTTCCTGTAATAGTGTTTCCATCAATTTCCCTACTACAGATGTCAGACTGACAGGCCTGTAATATTCTGCCTCCTCCTCCTTGGTACTGCTTTTGTGAAGTGAGACTACATCGTCCGCCTTTCTCCAGTCCTCCAGGGACCATGTTGGTCTCCAGTGAACTGTTATGCAAGTCTATCAGGGGAGCAGCTAGCACTTCTCTGAATTTCTTTAACACTCTTGGATGTCCCATGGCTTTGTCCACCCTCAGATCAGTGAGTGCTTTCCTCACCCTCTCCTCAGAAAAGGGACTGGTGTTCACTTCCCTCCCCCTCAACCTCCTGGTGCTTATCTATACAGATGACTGAGACTCGACTAATGGGCAGGATCCAGAGTCTGATACAGTAGAGTAAAAAAGTATTGCTAAATACTCAGTGGTTCAAGTTAAAATTTTTACCAACTGAAACAAAAAAAAAAACGAAGGGAAAACATTTATATACTGAGATATAAAATGTCCCAGAGTAAAAATAATACAGAAAAGTAGTCAAATAATGTACTTCAGATTAGGTGGCATTATAAACATAAAGGAAACGCCTTTAAGAAATGGTCTCACTTCAGCTGTTGCTGTAAATGGCATCTGGAAAAATGGCAGGTCAAAACTTCAGGCCTCCTTGCACATTCAATAATTTAAATTACTTGCTCTTTTAGAGTGTGTTTAATTACTTATAGAACCTTTCACTTACAGAAAGCCCTCGAGCTACATGGCAGCTCTGTCTAGGATCGCTATCTACAATATGTATTTGTTAAAAAATGCCAATGCTGTTTCATGCCATGGCTGTGCTGTATGGCTAACCTTTAGTGTCTAACACCACTTTGCAGTTGCTTATGATGGAACTGTTTTCAGTTAGTGAGGTCAGGTGTACATGACTTCGCCAATCAGTATCCCACTGGTGGGAAATTTTAAAACTAATAAAATATATTTAATATGCTATAATTTCACTCTAGATTGATATCTTCCAAGAATGATATCCTGCAGATATACAGGCATTTAAAAAACCAAAGCAGGGTTAGTCAGTAGATCACTAAAACTTCATAGGCCCCCCCCCCCCCAAAAAAAAAGACTAGTTATAAAAAATATTTGGTAATTTAAGAAAATGAAGTAAAATAACCCTTACAGGAGAGTGGTTTAAATGTTTTGAGTGATTCTCTCCTTTTGTAGGAGATAAGGATGATGGCTTTAAGTATGGTCTTTTAACATGTTCAGACCTTAATTCTTAAAAAGTAATTTCTGATGTGGGCAACTTTGAATACGTCGTCTCTCTCTCCAGCACAAAATGTTAATCTAGACTATCATCCTGACCATTTCTCCAACCTTGCCAAGTCCCTTCTCATCCTTTCCACCCCACTTGATACACAAGGGGTGTGTGAAAAGGATGCGAAGGGACTTGGCAAGGTTGGAGGAATGGTCAAAAGTATGGCAGCTTAGATTTAATGCAAAGAAGCGCAAAGTAATGCACCTGGGAAACAAAAACCCAGGGGAAGAGTGCACAATGGGGGGAAGGGGGAGAGATACTAACAACAACAAAAATGGAACAGGACCTGGGGGTCGTCATATTAGATGACCTAAAGGCAGGCAAGTAATGTGAAAAGGGCCTGTTCATGAAAAGGAATGCCCACTATACAGTGCATACCACATTTTTTAAAACCCAAGAACTGTCAGCCATATGTTTTTGACTAAATCTGAATGCTGGCTATATATGCAGATAAATAACATAACTGTAGAATTCTAGGGTATCCATATTGTATTTTGATGGGGTGTCTCACTCCATTTTGCTGCTTTTTTTACCTGAAAGTGTGACATGCAAAAACACGGGTTTTACTAATTGTTTTTTCAAGCTTTATTTACTGTTTTCCCTTAATAAAATAACTCTGCTTTCTAATTTGGAGTTGTGTTTTTTATTATCTGTACTCTTTAGCCCATTTTAATGCTCCATTTTTAATTTATGCAGCTTTGTATTTAGTGTCATGACTGTAACAGTTGGTGTCTCAGGACGTTGCATTCACCTGCATGGCTCCCAAATCTGTAGTTGTGCTATTAGCACTTTAAAACATTTTCTGGCTTCTCTCCTAGTTTGCCTGCTTGTGAAAACTGACTGTGTTACTGCTTGATCTAGCTTTCCCACAGAAAGGAGAGCAACCTTTGACCCTCACTCTACTTGGAGTCACATAAGGCCTAATGTTTACCCGTCAGTCTGTGACAGTTGCCAAGTCATAACCTGCCCATCAGAACCAAGGAGCAACCATAGAGGGAGGAGCTGAGTTGTGGTGTAAAACCCATTGTTTGCACATGGCTCCTCCATTTTGTAGGGCTGCATTCCATGAAGGATAAGCACTGCATGCAACAATGAGGGCTGCAGTTACATTCGACACAGGTAGGCTTTGGTTACCATCATTCACTGATTTTGGGGCACATTTTCAGGGAGGATATTTCAGTGACAACTGCATGTCTAGGGAAAGTGCTGGGCATCAGTTGTAATAGGGATTATACTGTGTATATGGGGTAGAAGGTTAAAATGGATTTTCTTTGTGGTGTCACTCGTTACATTCACCACGATATGTGGTGTCAGCCATCATACCTGCCAGTACTGTTGTTATTGTCAAATTCCTCCAGGTTTTGTAACATTATGTCAGTTATTAGTAGTAGCATGATAGCCATGAGGCATGTTCAGTAAACTTTTTAAAACTGTAACAAATGGGTGGTGTCACTTGTTACATTCACCACGTTATGTGGTGTTAAGCATCACACTTGCCAGTAATGTAATTGTTGAATTTTTTTCATGTTTTATAGCAGTATGTCAGTCAGTAATAGTAGTATGTTAGCTGTTAGGCAAGTTTAGTATAGTTTTAGTAAGCCAAACATAAGTGTGGTGTCACTTGTTACTGATGGGGTGTGATGTCTGACTCCAAATACTGTGGTGAATGTAACATTAATGTTGTCAAATTTCTCCAAGCTTTGTAGCACTATGTCAGTCATTAGTAGTAGCATGTTAGCCATTAGGCGTGTTCAGTAAACTTTTTGCTATTGAAACAAATGTGTAGTGTCACTTGTTACATTCACAATGGTATGTGGTGTAAAACTTCTCACCTGTCAGTACTGTTAATGTTGTCAGATTTCTCTAGGTTTTGTAGCACTGTGTCAGTTATTAGTAGCATGTTAGCCATTAGGCATGTCAACTAAACTCTGTAAAACTGAAACAAATGTGTGGTGTCACTCATTACATTCACCATGGTATGTGGTGTTAAGCATCACACTTGCCAGTAATGTAATTGTCAAATGTTTTCATGTTTTACAGCTGTATGTCAGTCAGTAGCAGTTGTATGTTAGTTGTTAGGCATGTTTAGTACAGTTTTAGTAAGTGAAACATAAGTGTGGTGTCGCTTGTTACGTTCACCATGGTATGTGGTGCAAAACATCAAATGTGTAATTAATGTAATTTAATTCTTATAAATATTTGTTTCTCATGTTTTAATATAATTCATTACATATGTTTATTAAAGTTGTTACTACTAAAACAGATGTCCTGTGTCAGGTGTTGCATTCACCATGGTGTGTGGTGTCACTTGTTACACTCACCACATTACAGTTCTTTTATCTCAGGAACCTGTGAGACTTTTATCTCCCAATATGTTTCTTTTTTCATACTTGGGTCATAATATCTTGAAATGCATCACAAATGTAATCTAAAAATTATTTGAAAATGTGACCCTGATGTCACACTTTAGTAACCCCTCTTCATGAATAGACCCAAAAGGCAGTAAGGAGGGCTGTGGGGATACTGGAATCTATATGGAGAGGCATCACCAGTAGAAAACAGGAAGTTGTCATCCGTCTGTACAGACAGTTGGTAAGACCCCATCAGGAGTACTGCATGCAGTTCTGGAGACACCATCTCTGCAAGGACATAGGCAGGATTGAGGCAGTCCAGAGGAGGGCAACTAAAATGGTGCAAGGTCTGCATCAGAAATCATACGAAGAGGGACTTAAGCAGCTTAATATGTATACCCTCGAGGAAAGGAGGGAGAGGGGGACATGATAGAAACTTTCAAGTACCTCAAGGGAATCAACAAAGTCCAAGAGGGGAGCATCTTTCAGAAAATGAGATGTGTAAGAACGAGGGGGGCACAATTTGAAGATAGAGGGGGGATGGCTAAGGGGCAATGTGAGGAAGTATTTTTTCACGGAGAGGGTGGTGGATGCATGGAACAGCCTTCCTGAGGAGGTTGTGGGGTCAAAAACAGTAGGGGAATTCAAGAATGCAAGGGACAGACATAAGGCAATTATACTGGGGTGTAGGAGAAAGTAGGCTGTTGGTTAACTAGAATCTGCAGCTTATCCGATAGGTAAGGAAATGGGCAGACTAGGTGGGCCAAGCGGTCCTTATCTGCTGACAACGTCTATATTTCTGTGTTATATGTTTCTATGTTTATTGTCACAATCTGCTTTCTAACTCCAATTCTCCACTGTCTCGGTATCCACTGTCCAATCTACTCCGCTCTCCCAACCTATGTTCATGATTCAGCCTTTAAAATAGATCTGTCTGGCCTGTAATGGTAGTTTACTCACCTGGTAAAGGTGATTGTGGAGGTATACATCTCTGAGGCATTCCCAACTTCCTTACAGCTTGGGTTGTGTTCACCTGATAGGCTGCAGATGCACATGTGACTTCAAAGACAAAATTCAACCCACTTGCAGTGAGACCTGATCAGATTGACTCAGTTTTGATGTCTTCCAAAGCTACAATCTGAAACAAACTGGTTATGCATGTAGGGCAAGTGACCAGGGTATAGTTAATACTGGCATGATCTTGTTACTTATTATGACATGCTAGTGAGATCCAGCCCGTATGGCATGCCGGTAGATAACTGCAACACCATATCTGAACACAAAAGTCTTCAGGGAGGGATGGGGAGTGCCTCAGAAACGTATATCCCCACTGTCACCTTTACAAAGTGAGTGAATTACCATTGTGCAAGATAATCTCTGAGGTACTTCAGCTTCCTTATAACTAGGATTCTAAAAAGCAGTAAGCAGAGAATTATGGATGGGAAGACGTATTGTATTCTTCCAGGTGTGTTCTTGCCGCTAGGAGTACAAAGCGGCTAAAATTAGTCTTGTGATCAGAAGACATATCGAGTCCATAGTGCCTGGTAAATGTGTGGATCAAAGTCCAAGTGGGTGCTGCACATATTCTTTTTTGCAGTTGCCAAGTTCCTCTCGGCCCATGAGGTGGCTATGGGCCTTAAAGTCTTTTGGTGGTGCCTTTAAGCTTGCTTTATAGGTTTCTTGAATAGCCAGTTTCAGCCATGAGGATATAATATAGCACGATGCAGCTTGGTCCTTTTTGCACCTCTGAATTAAGACAGTCTGTCAGTTTTGTGGAACTCTTCTGTCCTGTTTACTTAAGTGGTGATGACTCTCCTTATTCCGAGAGTGTGTAGCCCTGGGTCGATATAGGTTTCTGTTGCTGGTAGTTGTGCTGCTAACTCTGTTGTTCACTTTACATGGAAGTCTGAAGCGACTTTAGGTAAAAATGATGGAATTGTTCACATTGTCATTCCGTCTTCATGGAAAATGAGGTAAGTTTCCTTGCACAGTTTGCTTGTCTTCCTGGCTGAACAGACCATTTTAAGCCACACCCATTTTAGGTCTACTGCAAACAAAGGTTCGAAGGGGGTTGTAGTCACTGCCCTGAAGACTGTTTGTGTCCCATGGCGCAGTGATTTGCTTGACTTTGGGTTGGCTGTTTCATGCTGCCTTGAGGAAGCGTTGGATGTTGGGGTGTGTTTCTGGTGACGCCCTGTCAGTTTGGCCATATGCTGCTTCTGTCACCGCTAACTGCACCCACAATGGTGAGAGTCACTTATTTCATCCTTGTGGAAATAATAGCACGTCCGCAATGGATGTGACTTCGGGTGTTATTGATTTGTTAGTGCACCACCCAAGTTTCTCTTATACGTCAGTGTTGTCTAGCCTCTCCTTGATAACGTCAAGTTGTCAATCACGGATTGGTGGTATCCCGCCTTTAGCAATCTCTCTCTTTCAGCAGCCAAGTCATTAACGTGAGATTCTGAGGATTTGGGTGACAGACCGGGCCTTGTTTTAGTATATCCTGTCACATTGGTAGTCTCCATGGGTGGTTTAGAGCCATAGCCACTACTGTGGCAAACCAGGATCTCCAGGGTCAGTATAGTGCGACTAAAATGACACTCATTTTGGACTGGCATATATTTTTTGGCACCTGTAGCAGGAGTGGTAATGGCAGGATATGTACGCTGCGCGAATGTCCATTGCGATGAGAGTGCATCCACCCCTAAGGATTGGTGGTCTTTGAAGTGGGAGTAGAATCTTGGGCACTGAGCATTCTTGCTGATGGTCGTGAGGTCAGTCAGCACTGGCCCCAATGTTCGTTTATTACATTGAAAATCTGTGGGTGGATTTTCCACTCACACAGGTGTATTTGTTGATGACTGAGCCAATCTACTGTCGTGTTGAGCTTGCCTACTAAATACGTTGCTGAAATGTGTGTTGGATGTTTCTGCACCCAGTTCAGCTCCTTGGTTGCTTCTCTCTGTATTGCTGTATTGTAGGTTCTACCTTGCTTTATTATGTATGCAACTGTAACCTTGTTGTTGGATCTGATTAGTACATTCTTGTGTCTGATTGAGTTGCTGTTGCTGAATACTAGAAATACTGCTCTCATCTCCAAAACATCAATTGGAAGTTTGGATTCCATCAGAGACCATTTCCCATGTGCTGAGTGTTGACCTGTGGTGACCTCCCAACCTTTCAGACTGGCGTTCGTGTCTGTGATGAAACTGTACTGATATCCAGGGCCATCTGCCTGGTTAAATTGTGCCTATTTATCCACCATTGCAGTGATGCCACCACTTGCGTTGGTATGGTTAGGGTTGCTGACAGATCTTGATTGAGGTGAATGCCTTGCTGGATTGAGAGTAGTAGCACTTGCCGCATGTCCCATCTCGACCATAGAACTAACTTGATGCATGACGTCATCGGACCCGGAACCAGGCAGGACTGATGAGCTGTCTCGGCTCTTATAGGTTACATACATCTGTGTTATAATGTTGTTTACCCTCTGTGATGGCCTCACTGTGCCCACCTCCGTGTCTGTGAGTGTCCCCAGATGTTCCATGGATTGACTGGGAGTGGAACTGCTCTTGAATCAATCACCCACCCAGTCATGTTGTGAGCATTGAATCACCATTTGTGTTTCCTGGGTTGCCGTTTGAGGGGACTTGGTCCTGATGAGCCAGTCATTCAGGTACGGTGTGATTTGGATGCCCTACTCTCATCTTGGCTGCTGGGATGATGGACACTTTCGTGAACACCCTGTGAGCTGGTGCGAGGACGAATGGCAAAGCCTGGTATTGGTAGTGTTTCCCTAGTATGTGGAAGCAGAGGTATTTGACATGAGGTGGTCTGATTGGGATGTGTAGGTATGCGTCCTTTAGATCTATGGATGTGAGGAAGTCCCTCGGGTGAATAACTTTCAGGGTGGACAGGATGGTTTCCATTTTGAAGGGCTTGTGTGGCACTGAGGGATTTAAGAAGTCTAAAACTGGCTGTAGGTTATCTGTTTTCTTCGGAACTGTAAAGAAGGTGGACTAGATTCCTTTTCCCCATTATTCTGGAGAGATTTCCACTATGATTCTTTTTTGTATTAGGCCTTTTAGGATTTGATGTGGTTGAACTTTGTGTCTTGATATGGGGAAATTATTAATTTGTCCATCTTGGATACCTCTTCCAATTCTGTTGCATTCCCTTTGCTTATTATTTCCAGTACCCATTTGTCCTCAGTTGATTTTCTCCATTGTGGAGCAAAATTCTGTTGTCAAACCCTTTTGGGGGGTGAAGTGGTTCTGGTTGGTTCAGGCTGTAGTCATTGTTTTGACTGGTGTTTGCGATTGCCATTGTTGGTAAATACACTTCTGCAGAATCCTCTTCGGCCTCGGAATCTTTTGTTGGTGGGAGGATGTGAGGGATGAAAATTGTTGTTTCTGTTTCTAAACTGTGTCTGGTGTCTTGTCTCAAAACCCTCATTGCCATGAATATTATGTCGAAATGATAGATGCATAGTAGGCCTTGTGTTTTTCTCTTTGTCCAGATAGTTGCTGTCCTCTTTGGCTTTTACATACTTGTCGAAGCTCTCCCCAGAGAGTAAAGAGCCTTTTTTTTTTTTTTTTTTTTTTTACTTTCGTTATGCTCCCACACATTGGCCTCATAGGACTCTCTTGGGTGTGGTCACTCACTCCGACCTGTTCCCACTCTGCCTAAGGCCCTTCCAGACCGAATCTCCATTCCAGGATCTCTCCTCCACAACTGCCAACCCCCCCCCGGCTCTGAGACCCCTGAGGTGGGACCGCCTACTCCTACTGGTGCTCTATCTACAGTCTTATAGGGTAAGCGGAGTGTGGAGGAGAGCCGAAGACTGGCTGGAAGTGACCCAGCATTGAGCGTGGGGGCTGTTCACTGGACCCACTGTCACTGTCCTGGGTGCCAGAGCTTTTTCTTTGTTCTGGTGTTTCCGGGGGCATTGACATGCACTGACGTCCCGCTTGGGACGGGTACGCCCATGCAGGACGTCCGCCGACACCTTCCACCCCGAGTATGCGCTGCTGCAAGTTGCACTGCTCCCAGTCTCCACTGGGAGCTGCTGGAACTGTGGCATGCACCACCCACCCTTCCCAGGAGAGGAGAGCTTTCCTACGGACACTCGAACCTACTCCTCCTTTGCCAACCCCCGACGACCTGAGTCTGCTTCCGAACCCAAGTCGCCAGCATGGCGCGAGGTGTGGCGTCCAGCACCTCAACCTTCCACACCACCAAGCCAACTAGTAATGAGCCTTTGAATGGTAGCTTGTGTAACATGTTTTGGACTCCTTGATGGCATCCTGGAGTTTAAGCCACAGGGTTCTCCTCACCCTGTTGGCAATGACTGAGGCCTGGCATTGATCTTTAGAGGAGTCCACTGCATTAACTGCCAGGTACATGGTTGACCCTGGTAACTGGGGTCAGGAACAGCAACTACTATGGCAGTCTATGCCATGAGAGCATAACTAGCTTGGATGCAGGATGCCCATAAAACAGCAGCCTCCAAGTCACCAGAGGCACAACTCTTGGAACAAGCTATGCAGTTTTTCAACTTTTGTGTTATCCAACAACGTTGAAAGTTGAAAGATTGCATACCTTGTTTCAAGAGTTGTGCCTCTGGCAACTTGGAGGCTGTTGTTTTATGGGCATTCTGTATTCAAGCTAGTTATGCTTTCATAGCATAGATTGCCATGGTAGCTACTCTTGCACCCAGCCCTGCCAGTTCGAAGCTCTTTTTGAGCATGTCCTCTATTTTTGTGTCTGCTGGCTCCTTGAGGCCCGTGGCACCCTCTGAAAGCAGAACAGTTTTCTTATTAGGTCTGCGTTTTGAGGGTCAACTGCAGGGGGTGCACCATAACTTTAGCTTGTCTACCTGCAGTGGGTACATCTTGTCCCATGACCGGCATACCGATATACGTGCCAGTTCCAGATCCTCCCATTCCTTCATCATGACATCATTGATAGCTTCACACACTAGGAAGGTATCACTTGTTTGGCCAATGAGAGCAATGAGGGCATCAGCTTGGACTGTGGTGGTGGGGGTGGCTCGTCAAACCACACTGTGGTTATGATATTTTGTAGTCATGTCAGAACTTGGTCTGGAAAGTACATTTTGACTGTGAGTGACTGAGGGTCCTGCTTCATGTCCGCTTCTCAGTCAGATTCTTTGATTCATCTCCACCATCTGGCAGATTATCATCTGGCTGTGGGTCCACAGGGTTGGGGTTGCTTGAGTGCTGTGGGTGGTGGATGGTTGGCTGAGTAGATTCTGTTGGTGCCGGGTTCCATGGACTGGCTAGCTCTGCCAGTTTTTCCAGCATGGCAACCATAAACTTTTGCTGTGCCTGAATAACCTTTTGGTTTTGAAGGATCATTGATGCTGTGTCTGCCAGGTGGTCTCATTGAGATTTCTTCAGAGTGGGGGTGCCAAATGTGGCCCTGGAGCTTGTTCGGGTAGGGATTGGCTCTTGGGACAAACTGCTAGGATTGCTAGCCGAATCTAGTAGCTCTGAAGCATCAGAGGGCTGTTCAGCACATGAAGAATGGAAATGGCCCAGTTGGTCATAGTTAGGTTCACACTACTGGTTATGTATTTCCTTGTTCTCCTCATTGTGTCCTGTGAGGAGACATAAGGGGAGGGGGGAAATGTGGTGGAGTTCTCACTTAATTAGGGGTGAGCGGATTGCTAAACTTTGCCGGTTATCGGATCCGGATAATCACAGGGGGCACTATCCGTCCAGGTCGGGTATTTATTCGATCGGATAAGAGATGAGGTACGAGCAACCTACAGGGCCGCTCTGTGGCTGGCTGGCTGCTCTTGACTTCCACTGACTGGAACTGCCGACGCTGCTTTTCAGCCGCTAACTGTGTTCCCTCTGATTGGACAACCACTGGAACCACTGACAGTAAGCAACTTGAGAGCAGGACTGCAGGAACCATCTGCTCTGGTAATTCTGAGGTATTATGTTTGTAAAACTGTTAAATAAACCTGGTTACCTTCCTTGTTCGATGTTTGTCTGATTCCGACCCGTCCAATCAAACCAGTGGCGCCTGCTGGGAGTCCAGACTATAGTAAAGCAGCGAGCTGTTTGTACAGTGTAAAGAGGAGGCTCATTTCCATGTGAAGTGAAGGAGATACGAGTTTCAGCGGGATGGACTTTAAAAGGGCTTTTCAGGGCTAGATAGCAGGGCTTAGCAGGGCTGTCAGAAGGTTTGAATTACAGGGGATCAACACGCTGCACAGGTGCTTAATGTGAAGCACTAATCCAACTGTTACAAAGAGAAATATCTGAACGGATCGAATTGATGTAAAAAGGTAGATATCCGACTGCATCATTTTATCAGATCAGATATCCACCCATCACTATACTTAATTGATATCATAGAAACATAGAATTTGACGGCAGATGAGGACCACTTGGCCCACCCAGTCTGCCAATTTCCCTACCTACTGGATAAGTTGCAGATCCTAGTTAACCAGCAGCCTACTTCTTCCTACCCAGTATACTGGTAATTGGTGTATCAGCTGAGTTTGCACTGAATAGACCCCAGTTACTTAAATGTAGCACAGTGGAAACATGTAAATGTTTGTCTTTCTTGTTGTGAGCATGTAATTCACCAGTCATATTGGTTATTAATGCAGTATTAGACACAATAGACCCAAGCAGGATGGCTGTGGAAATGAGTAACTGAACCCTCCTGTTGGCCATATGGAGAAGCTCCATGGACTTAATTGGACCGGTTTGCCTCTCCTAAGATGGCTGTCAGGAGAGATGCCTATAGGGTGGCTGCCGGTGCCTGAGTGTGGGTGAGCCATTCTGCAGAAAGTGGGGTTGTGTAACTGAGACCCAGAGGGAGTGATACAGTAACTGACATGGATCTGATGTACTGGGGAGGAAGGACTGCTCCACAAGGGGCTAAGCTCCCCTTGATTTCAGTGTGTCAACTCCATGACCAGTATGATGCCAATCGTACTGCGCATGCATGGACTTCCTGAGGTATGACATATGACGTTAGACCTCAGGTGCATGCTCACAGCTAATGATCAAGAAGGAGGGGTGAATGACGAGGGAGAGGGCGTTCCAGGTAAGAAGAAAGGCAGTTAGCCTTGTAACATGGTACGTTCACAATCTTAGAACTGAGTCCATGCCTCGTCAGAGTTAAGTTCAGCCCAGTCAAAAATAGATATTTTTCTGTAGCACTGGAGTCCCTAGCACCGCTGGTGTTAATAGCTGCTCTTGGAACTGCTAGTAGTGGTTCTAGGTGCCATAGATATTAGGCAGACATCCAAAAAACACATACAGAGGTGAGAAAGAAGTAAGTGCCTCACCTGGGACTTGAACTTAGGCCTGGGTTCAAGTCCCAACTGAGGCACTTACTTCTTTCTCACCTCTGTTTGTATGTGTTCCATGGAGATACACGCCTGTGTGACTGTTATAAGACATCCAAAAACTCCACATGGTTTACTGTGTTAATCATTGATTTTTCATGAAACCACTAGCAGGGGTTCCACATTGTCATCAGTGCTGTAAATTGGATGAAGAGTCTCTCTAGTAGGGGGGCTCTTAGCTAACCATAGCAGTGCAGCATATTGCGTGAGTGCAGTGAGAGGGGCCACTCTTGTGCACCAGCATGCTGTCCAGGCATCTGCATGTACAAAATTGAGGCTGGGTGGCAGTTTTGGAATTCTGGGAGTCTCATGGCAGTACATAGGGAAGCAGCATAGTGAGATAGATGTTGTCTAATACCTGTAAACCGATGAAAAAACACGATGCTGACCCTGGCTAGAGGTAGTGGCCACCCCTACAAAGGATCCTAAGATAGAGTGTAAAATAAGAGCGAAGTCTCTCCTGATAGGCATCAAGGTACAGTAGGTTAGACACAAGCCTGAGTAAAAATCATACCTGAGGTATATTAAAGTCGATGTATGAGTGAACAGCAGTGTGATGTAACCAGGAGCTGAGATCCTGAGCTGCAGTCTAGTTAGATGAACATTTAAAATTGAATCAGTCTGATCAGGTCTCACTACAGGTGGGTCGGATTTTGTCTTTGAAGTCACATGTGCATTTGCAGCTTATCAGGTGAACACAACCCGAGCTATAAGGATTAGTCGGGTTTCATAATGTGCCCGTGTAACCATGGACAATGTAAGACATATGATTCATTTACTAGACCACTTGAATCAAAGGCAAATCCCGGCAGCACTGGTGAGCCTTGACGCAGACAAGGCTTTCGACCGTGTCTCATGGGAGTTCTTGTGGAAAGCATTAGAGGTTTTTGCCTTTCCAGATGCTTTTATTGCCTGGCTGAAGTCAATATATAGTACACCGAAGGTGTATATTTGAATAAATGGTCATTTATCCTCCCCCATTCCCTTATGTAGAGGTACACGACAAGGTTGCCCCCTTTCCCCTTTGCTTTTTTTTGGTATACAGTGGCGTGAAAAAGTATTTGCCCCCTTCCTGATTTTCTCTATTATTGCATATTTGTCACACTGGATGTTTTCAGGTCTTTAGAGAAAATGTAATATTAGATAAAGGGAACCTGAGTGAACAAATAACACTTGTTTTTTATATTTTTATTTCACCTATTTAATGAAAAAAGTTAACCAACACCAACTGGCACTGTGTGAAAAAGTAATTGCCCCCTTACACTTAATAACTGGTTACGCCACATTTAGCTGCAATGACTGCAACCAAACACTTCCTATAATTCAATATCAGTCTTTCACATTGCTGTGGAGGAATTTTAACTCACTCTTCCTTGCAGAACTGCTTTAATTCAGTAACATTTGGTAGGTTTTCAAGCATGAACTGCTCGTTTCAGGTCCTGCCACAGCATTTCTATTGGGTTTAAGTCTGGACTTTGACTAGGCCACTCCAAAACTTTAATTTTACTTCTTTTTAGCCATTCTGATGTGGACTTGCTTTTGTGTTTTGTATCATTGTCTTGCTGCATAACCAACTACGCTTCAGCTTCAGCTGACGGAAGGATGACGGACATTCTCCTAAGAATTTTCTGGTACAGAGCAGAATTCATGGTTCCTTTAATTTTGGCAAGTCATCCAGGTCCTTAGGCAGCAAGCATCCCCACACCATCCACTACCACCACCATGTTTGACTGTTGGTATGGTGTTCTTACTGTGGAATGCTGTGTTTGCTTTGCGAGACATTATAGGATCCATGTCGTCCAAAAGTTCCACTTTGGACTCATCTGTCCATAGAACATTTTCCCAAAAGGCTTGTGGATCATCCAGGTGCTTCTGGCAATGAGAGACGAACATTTATGTTCTTCTTGGTTAGCAGTGGTTTCTGCCTTGCTACTCTCACATGAAGCCAATTTTTGCCCAGTCTCTTTCTGATTGTGGAGTCATGAACACTGACCTTAGCTGAGGCAAGAGAAGCCTGCAGTTCTTTGGATGTTGTTTTAGGATCCTTTGAGACTTCCTGGATGATTTTACGCTGTGCCCTTGGAGTAATTTTGGCAGGCCGCCCTCCTGGGAAGATTCACTACTGTTCCAAGTGTTCTCCATTTGGAGATTATGGCTCTCACTGTGGTTCGATGGAGTCCCAGAGCCTTAGAAATAGCTTTGTAACCCTTTCCAGACTGAAAGAGGGCAACAAATTTTTTTCTGATCTTTTCAGGAACTTCCTTTGATCATGGCATAATGTGCTGGTTGAATCTTTGTGCTGGCAACGTGACTCTGATGGTAAGGGCCAAAATAAGTGAGATTTATATTGAGCAGGGCTGGCTGTAATCAAGCCTGGCTGTGTTCAACCAGCTGACTCTAATTATCCTTTTAATTGGGTTGATTTAACTAGGGGGCAATTACTTTTTCACACAGTGCCAGTTGGTGTTGGTTAACTTTTTTCATTAAATAAATGAAATAAGTAAAAAAAAAAGTGTTATTTGTTCACTCAGGTTCCCTTTATCTAATATTATATTTTGTCTAAAGACCTGAAAACATCCAGTGTGACAAATATGCAATAATAGAGAAAATCAGGAAGGGGGCAAATACTTTTTCACGCCACTGTACATTGAATCCTTGGCAGCTGCAGTTCAAGCAACATCAACAATAGAAGGGATTCCATTAGGAGGCCAGATTTTTAAACTATCTCTATATGCAGACAATGTGCTCTTAACCCTGATAAACCCAAAACAATCTATTCCCACTCTTTAAGGGACTCTACAGACTTTCTCCAGTCTAGCAGGCTGTCTGATAAATATTCAAAAAACAGAAATTTTGGCTCTTAATTTTACCCTCTCATCAACCTTGAAATTTCAGTTTCCTTCTAGATGGGGATGCACAAGAATTAAATATTTCGGCATCTGTCTCCCTAAGAACCTCACACATGTAGAACTAATTAATTATGAGCCCCTAACCTGAAAGTTAGAAGAAGAGTTAAGCAGGCGGTCTCATCTTTTTTATCATTTTACTCAAGGGTAGATGCAGTACGAATGATACCACCACCAAAATTGTTATACCTATTCCAGACCCTCCCAATAACCCCAGAATTATTTTATTTTAACTCATGGAATAGAATGCTATCTAGATTCATATGGGCAGGCAGAAAGCCAAAGTTAAGATGGTGTTTATTAATGCTTTCAATAGCAAATGGTGGATTAAATGTGCCTAATCTGGCAGAATATTACAGAGCGGTACTAATGAAAACAATTAACTGGCTTAACCCACAATACGATGGATTATGGAAATACATAGAATTTGTTCTTAATGATATGTTTGATATCGAATGATTGCTTTTTGACCCTCTTTTATTCCCACCAAATTTTAATGTATTCATGACTTGTACAAGACATAATCTCATGACCTGGTATAAGATGCGGTCCTCCACAACATTGGAACCCTTTTTTTTTTATTTTTTCAAACTGTTGCACTTAGACACAGATTTTATTCTGGCCCGACTTACTTTAACGTTCCAAAAATGGACCAGGCTAGACCTCTCTTTTATATATCAGTTCTTAGATAATAATGGTGTGGTGCCTTTTGCACAACTACAGGAGGCTTTCCAACTCCCCAGTTCGGATCATATGTACTACCTCCAAGCTAGAGCATATCTTCAACAGAAAGATGATTCACGCTGTAGGCTTCCTGTCCCATTGCCTGGTATAATAAGACTTTCAGTCGATGCTAATCGAGGCCTAAGCTATCCACATTTAATGGGTATGATATATAAGACACTTAGGGAAACATTGCCGGAATCCACAAGATCTGTACTAGCATGGAATGCAGAACTTGATGAAAGCCTCACGCTGGAAGGAATTTCAGTGGAAGTGCCGTACTAGGTAGTTTCGCTCCCTGGAGCTATTAATGAAATTCTTCCCACCCCACTTCGGAATATGTTGGAGAGGATGCAGTGAGACCTCTGCAAGCCTCTCCCATATATTTTGGAACTGTTTAAAGATAACAACGTACTGGCTTGCTGTGGGTACAGCACTAAATCAGCTGCTGGATTTCAACTGGCCTTTATCGGCATCACTGATTCTTATATGTGTATAAATCCAGATGAAACTATTCCACCTACTGTAAGTATGCTACATATATTTGGCAGCTGCCAAAAGGCAATGACTTCGCCTATGGCATCTCCCAAAAAAAAAAAAAAAACGTCAGCAGTGGCATGCCATCATAAACGAGATTTACCACCTAGAACGTATAAATGCCCACCAGTTGAACCATGTCCCCACCTTTGAATTGAAATGGCGTCCTTGGATCTTTTATATATCAAGAGAAGACCCATCATTTGTCCCATAAGAAGCATAATTGAGATGGTTCCTGCCCAAAGAATTGCATGTCTTTTTTTTTTCTTTCAGATTAATTACCAAATCTATTTTATAAAAGATAACAGAAGCATATGCTTGTTTACTTAATTGATTACATTAGTAGGTATGTATTTGGACAATACAGTGTAGGCCATATTTTGATGATGTATTAAATACTGCATCTCTGTATGAAAATTTTAATAAAAATAAATTACAAAAAAAAATAACCCTAGCTATAAGGAACTTGGGAATGCATTGGAGATTATCCCCCACAGTTCAAAATACTTGATTCAAGGTAGTAGCAAATACAACAAATATTTATAAAATATAAGTACCTAATGGCTGAGATGGTGTACCTGCAGTAATTTACAGTCAAACTTTAAAATGTTGTCAAACTCTCCTCCAGAGCAGAAACTGCAACGATTCACCATCTTTTAGCTATTGATATAGGCAGTACACAACTTATTGCTTTGTGAACTATGTTGTGATACAGTACATTGTAAAGGCTCTACCTTACTAATTGCATTGTAAAACGTATTGAGATGTTATTTGTTTGGAAGGTGCTATTTAAGTCCAGATATGGGTTCATTCTAAAAAGGTTGTGTGCATTATTTTTCTTTTCTGTTTCCCAGATTCTGTCACCACAAAGATATGCCTTACCTGACCTGTAACCTGTCTCAATCTGTATCATGTTGTCCTTTGTTTAACACTGTAATTCCTGTACTGTCCCGGGTCGTACCTGAAAATAGGCAATTGTCTTGTCTAGTGTACTTACCAGGTCAACAAAAGCTAAATAAATTGACATCTGTTCATAGGTAGAAGAGTACAACAGAAAACTCTCCACACCCCGGTGCCTGTGTGGTGCTGGGAAAATTTAACAAGGACTGGGCTCCACAGACAGCCTCTCCACTCCACCCTGAACGTGAGAACTGACAGTTGGACAGTCTTACCCAGCCCACTCAACAACCACCAAACACGACACATCAAAGTCAAGCGAACTTGGAATTCAAGCCTAAGGGGGCTGTTGCTCCTACAAAGCTCCTGGATGCAAGGTAAGAATGTAGATGCTATTCTGCAGCATGCCTTACCTCTGATGATGATTGTTAGTTGGTCCAGTGTGCATCTTTGACTTGATGTACTGACCTTTCAGGGTCCCATGGAAGCCCCTCTTGGACACTGAAATCCTCTGATGAAGCGGCAGAGCACCATAAAGCACTGGGATGTTTGACATCCCTGTGGTATTGTTACTTTAAGACGTACTACCACTTTCTGTTCTAATTTCCTCTGAGTGTTCTGCTTCTGATTGTTTTTACACTTCTAGTTTCCAAGCTATGCATCTGCACCAGCCCCAGCACTGTTGTGTAATCCCGTGCTGTGCTTGTCTAGGAGTTCAAACCCCCACCCGCCCTAAAAGGGAAGCATATGTCACCCATGCAAAAGGGGTTGGGGTTATGTCTGACCTCTCATCTTGGGCAGTTGCACATCCAGCAGGTGCTGAGAATCAAACCTGTGACGCTTATTCTCAAAGGCAGCAGCTCTAATCATTCAGTTAAATGGAAATTTCTCCAAATGGGAGGTTACATTGTTCGTTTCTCTTTCATGCTTACTATCCACTTACTATGCTTACTGGCTCGGCAGCTACAGACCGGTATCTAACCTCCCATTTTTAGGGAAGGTTATTGAAAAGGTGGTGGCTTTTCAGCTTGAGCCTCCTCTGCCACCTATAAGGTCTTTCAGTCTGAGTTTAGGGCCGAGAATAGCACGGAGACTGCCTTGCTGAAGGTGCTGAATGATCACCTGATTGTGAGAGACAGGAGAGAACATACCATCTTGATGCTCCTGGATCTCATGGCAGTGTTTGATACTGTGGACCTTGAGGTGTTACTTGATTGGTTGTGGTTCTGGTGTGGCCTGTCTGGTATAGTCATCCAGTGGTTCACATCTAGACCGAAGCCTCTGACCTGTGGAGTTCTTCAGGAGTCAGTTTTGTCACCTCTGTTCACTGTATACATGCTGCCGCTGGGGGACATCGTCAAGCGGTATGGACTGCAGGGTTTTAAATAATTGTTTGGCAGTTTTTTTCCTGGGACAATACTAACTGTACAGAAAGTATTTATATAGCTTTTGTAGAACTGTTATGTTTATTAAACACAATGAGGCAAGTGCTATGCATTTGTACAATGTTTTAGCACTTTTATGAGCAAAACGCTAATCAATTTTTAGAGTTAAACAAAACCCTGGACTGGGTTTTCATTGCTATGCTAATGATACCCAGCTATACCTGTCCTGTGCACCGGGTAGCCAGATGTTGGATTCCATGTTTAACAGCTACCTGACTGAAATCCAGGCTTGGATGTTCCAGAACTGGTTAAAGCTCAACCCAGACAAGACTGAGGTGCTGGTGGTGGACCCGTGTCGTCGTGGTGAGGATGGGACACGGTGGGATCCTCCCAGTCTTGTTCTGGGGAGGGGGGTACCTCTGGCCCCATCAGCGCAGGTCAAGAATCTGGACGTAATCCTTGATGACGGCCTAACATTTGATGCCCAGGTGTCAGACGTCATTAAGAGTAGATTTTATCACCTGAGGAATATTGCCCGGATCCAACACCTTCTACCACCTGAGGACCTGACCTCACTGGTACATGCTTTTATCACATCTAGACTGGACTACTACAATGCCCTTTACCTGGGGCTTTTTGGAGGTAACCTCCGACGACTGAAGCTAATGCAGAATGCGGCGGCTTGACTGTTGTCAGGCATGCAAAGATATCATATTACGCCCGTTCTCCACGGACTGCACTGGCTGCCAGTCAGAGGATTATCTTCAAGGTCGGTTTAGTGACATATAAGGCCCTGTATGGTTGGGGACCAGTCTACCTGCAAGATCTCCTCTGCCTCACTGCCCATTTTGGACTCTCCGTTCTGCTGTGGGGTGCCTCCTCAGTGTTCGTAGGCTGAGGCTTAGGAACTCCGGTGATCGAGCTTTTTTAGTGGCCGCGACCACCTTTTGGAACTCTCCCTCAACAACTGCAGGAGGCACCCTTGGTGGAATCCTTTAAAAAGGGATTAAAAACCTTTTTATGTCACTAGGCATTTGATGGTTTTTAATTATTATATGTTAAATGTTTTTCTGTATTTTGCTGCTTTGCTCTATATTGGATTTATGTATGGTTACTTGTTTTATTGTGTTTTGAAATTGTATTGTAAAACACTGAGAGTCCCCGGAGAGGGGCACTATCTATCTATCTGTTTGTCTAGCTCCATCCATCCACGGGCAACCAGTAGATTGCTATACTGTATGACTTTTTAGTGCTATTCACATTCAGTATTAGATGGCATACAGCAGGGGTCAGACAGGAAAATGTTAACTGTCAGTATAACAGATTATGTGACCAAAGGCCCCTAACATGATTTCTTATAATTAATGAAATTGTGTGTTACATGTTAGTTTTCAGTCTGGTTAAATAGTCATCCGTTGTCAATACAAACATACGAAGAAGCAAGCAGAAGAAGGCTGTTTGGTCTATCAAGTTTGCTGGTATTGCAGGGTCCACAGCTTGAGCTAATGTCCCTGCCCTCCCTCCCCACTCCTCCCATCCTCCTACCCATGATTCTTTACTTTCCCCTTATGCCTATCCCAACCTCTCTTAAAGCTGCCCACTGTCTTCAATGAAATGACCTCTTCTGGCAATGCATTCCAAATGTCCGCCACCCTCTCTCTGAAGAAGTGCTTCCTGACCTCCCTCCTAAACCTCCCACCCTCCAGCTTAAGACTGTACCCCTTAGTCTTGTGGTTGCAACTCAGCTTAAAGAGACTCTCCTTATCAACCTTATTTCTCCCTTTCAAGTACTTGAAGGTCCCAATCATGTCCCTCCTTTCTCTCCTGTCTTTCAGAGAGTGCATGTTCGGTGCCGTCAATCTCTCTCCTCGTATGCTTTCCCCTGCTGACCCACTGTCATCTTTGTAGCTCTCCTCTGGACCTTCTGCAGCAGGTTAATGTCCTTTTTGGGGTGTGTGCACCAGTACAGAACTCCATACTCTAGATGCGGCCTTACCAGTGACCTGTACGAGTACAGTATAACCTCCTCTCTCCTACTACTGATCCTCCTAGATATGCATCCCAGTATCTGGTTTGCCTTTGCTGCTGCTTTTCTTGCACTGCATGGAGTGCTTCAGTCACTGGTGATCATCACTCCCAGGTCCTTCTCCTCCTCTGATGCAGATACTCTGACTCCACCCAGGTAGTATTCTGTCCTGGGGTTCTTGGCTCCAATATGCATAACTTTGCATTTCTTGGCATTGAAGCCAAGGATTTGGCAAATATAGAATTACAATGTTTCTCCGAGTGCGTTTTGTTCCCCAGAGGTCTTGAAAGAGGTCTCTGTGAGATCCCTCTTGAAGATCCAGATCTGTGTTCTTAAATTGCAGAACTGTCTTTAACCTGCCCTCTTTGGACAGGGTTATTATGAAAGTGTTTGCTGCAAAACTGGGGCATCTCCTAGCAGTAGGGGTTCATGCGTACACTCTCCCGATTGGCAGGGACGGAGATACTAGCTTTACTCTGGTAGAGCCTGGAAAAGAGTTTTGAGTGGATGACAGCAATGTGCATGGAGAAATCAAGATAGACAGCCAGACAGACCACAGACTTACATTTTACACAGAAGGTCAGAGCTGGAAATCAAAAACAGTGTTTAAAGCCTAAAACATTAGGTTCATTCAATCCCCTTAAATTTGACAAAAAGAAAAAGCTCTTCGGTACCACAAGAGCAATATGGATGGAGCTCAGGAGGGTCTTGTGGTACTGAAGACCTTTTTCTTTTTGTCAAATTTAGGGGGATTGAGTGAACCTAATGTTTTAGGCTTTAAACACTGTTTTTGATTTCCAGCTGTGACCTTCTTTGTAAAATGTAAGTCTGTGGTCTGTCTGTCTGTCTGTCTTGATCTCTCCCTGCACATTGATGTCATCCACTCAAAACTCTTTTCCAGGCTGTACCAGAGTAAAGCTAGTATCCCCGTCCCTGCCAATCGGGAGATTGTACTCAAGAACATCCTCCCAGCATTTGATTATGGGAATGTGGTCTGCAGTACTTTCAAGTCTGCTGTAGCCAGACTGGACCCCACCTGTGTCATTTTGACCTAAACCGTCTTTCCTGTACTGTTACTGTACAGGGAGGACTGTTGATTCTGCCCAAACCCTCCCTAGAAGTTAGGCACCTCATTCACTCACTGCGCTGCCTGCATCTCGAGATTCTGGTCTGGTACCCTTCCCTGCTCTCGCTATTCTCTGCTTAGCCTGACTACATATCAATTCATCCTAGTCATTTCACTCAATGACAACTTGCCCCAGAGTATACTAGCTCCAGCATCAGTCGGCTCCCACATCAGTTTGTCCTCAGACAGTTCGCCCCGGCATAAATATTATAAAATAAACTCCAGGTGGGTGTAGTTCGCCCACCAGATGAGTCAATTTGCTCGAGGGTTGTAGAAGTGGAAGCCATACTGTAATTGTCATTAGAGTACAGTACAATATGTAGTTGGAGCGAGTTGTCTAGGGACGGACTGACGTGGGAGTTGATTGACGTCCGAGCTAATTGTCCAAGGTGAGTTGCCGCAGAGTGAAATGACTGGGACGAATCGATGTACCCCTGCTTAACCCCTCCAGTTCTGCTGTCAGACACTTGGATGAGCACTCATTCCTTCTCATGTTTTGAGACCTTGGCTGAGCAAGTGAGTTTTTACTAATTCCCCCTCTTATAGAGTAACTTGCCATCATGCTTCCTTATTGACTTTCACATTGAAAGCACTGATTCATACACATATAGTTATTGCCTCTTCCTATACCTAGTACTCATTCCACCCTGTTCCCTGCTGTTTCTTCCTTCCTCCCCCTGCTACTTTCTAAATTGTCTTTTCCTTCCCCTTACTAGCCAACTTGTACTTTCTCCTGCTCTCTTCTGCACTCTGCCTGGACATAGCAGATCCTTTCTGCGTGGGCGGGATAGTACAGGCCTTCCTAACAAGCTCCCTTGGTCTGCCAGTTACTGCCTCTCCCTATGTGCTTATTGGAGACATCCTGAACCTTCTATTTAAAGGGGAACTATCAGCATTGTACAAGTGAAAATACGGGACCTATAGGTCCTGATTAGCTAAAATGCACCAGCTGTAGATTTTTTTTAAACAACCTTACACTGTTCAAATCTTTAATGTTATCCAGTTGATCCTGCGACTCTTCGCCCACCATTATTGTCCTAGAGTCATCTGCGGACAGCCCTTTGATGATGTGGTTCATGGGCTAACCTGAAAATAGTAACAGATATGAAGCACATGTTCCTGCTTGTAATGCTGGTACTATTTTTGGGCAACTATACTGGCAGATAGGAGTCCCTTGCAGCTTAGCCCGTCAGTCATGTCATCAGAGGGCTGGTCACAGGGGATTCTGGGACAGTAATGGTGGGCAGAGGGTTGCTGGATCAACCAGATAAAGTTAAAGATTTGAGCAGTGTAAGGTATTTAAAAAAAATCTACGGCTGGTGCATTTTAGCTCCTGTTTTTTTACTTGTACAGTGCTGACAGTTCCTCTTCACAAGTATATTTATTCGTTTTTCTTCTTCCTCCGCGCCTGTGAGAACTCTCTCCGGCAGCCACTCCCAGAGCTCTACCTCCTGCCTGAATCACTCTGCTCCTCCCCCCAGTACCGACCTGGCAGACCCTCTGGCTCTGCACCCTCCGAAGTAGGGCCGCCCTATCCGCCCAGGGTGCTCTATCTAGAATCCAGTGTGCCAGTGGGACGGAGGTCCAGAGCGAGGAGAGGTGCCTGGCATTGGGGGTGTGGCTCAGAGGTTCGTGGTGCCATCGCCTATCCCCACCGACAGGGATTTTCCTTCGTTACGCCCCTGGAGCATGGACGTGCAATGGTGTCCACGCAAGCTGCATGCTGATGCCTGCTGCCACTTCACCCCCTTTACTGGCACCGCTATCTACAGTGCCCCCGATCTCCGCCGGGGCGGCACTGATGAGCAGTCGAGGACCGCTCCCTCCTGGGAGAGGGAGAACAGTCCATCAGATGCTCAATCCTCTCCCTCCCCTGCCAACCCACGGCGGCCTGAGTCCGTTCCCGAACCCGGTTTGCTGTGTGCCGCGAGGTGTGGCGTCCAGCGCCTCAACCCTCAGTGCCACTGGGCTGGCCACCTTTAAGTATGTTCTTACTTTTTGAATCTTATGCTCATTTATGCTGTATTGAACCCCCCATGCTTGTAAATATGATTTATTACTGCAGTTAATTCCCTATTGGTTATCCTTGCATCCCTGTATTTCCTACTCTCCCCTCTTCCAGGGTGCTCTTGAAAATGAGCTCTATGCTCTGTGAGCTTTCCTGTCCAAAACAGGAAATAAAATAAATAAGGGCTGGCTCTGTGGCACTGAGTGCTTGGGGGGGAAGGGGATTGCTCGAGCACACTGTTTGACTTTGGTTCGAGCTCCGAGCCTGGGGTGTCCAGAATGGAGGCTAGCAGGGAGTGTTCAGAGCCCTTGATGGATAATCTCCTCCCGAGGAGGGTAGTCACAGCACTGATATCATATGGACTCCTGGTAGTGGTGTGGTGGAGATGCCTTGACAGTGTGGGTGCCTTCTTGGGACCCCCGCCAACCATGCACAGGGAGAGAGCGAGCAGGCAGTGAGAAGATGGTGGGAATGATGCACCGGTAAACCAGATGATGGCCTGATTGGTCTCCCTACCTCAGCAGACCTCCACAGTGCAGCACAGAGGACTCCTCCAGCCCGTGCCACCAGATCAGACAGCAGTTCCTCCATCTAGGCCAGGACAGGCCACCAGGAGGGACAGGCTGGCAGCAGAGAAGCACAGGAGGGTAGAGGAGGCCCCAGCAGGAACAAGCATTTTCAGGATAATGTGGGAGCATCTGGAGGTCAGGATGGACTCTCTGGTGGAAGCAAGTGGGTGAGTCTGGCAGACAGATGGGGACACTGTAGAACAGGAATGAGTGGGGTGCTAGTGAACAAGGAAAGAGTTCAAATAATTAGTCAATCAATAAATAAATAAATGGTCAGGAGCTGCATTCCTCCCTGGAACATGCACACGCAAGATTTTTAATTGGTTAAATGGTATCTGGACCCTTAAAAAGCCTCTATCGCAGAGAGACAGGGTGCAAAACAGAGGGAGAGAGTCTGGGGTCAGGAGGCTACAGACCTAGAAAATGTCAGTAGAAAAAGACAGAGGTGTTGCTAGGGCTGGGCCTCCGGGGCTGGAGCCCCGAATGTTTTGTCTTGGGCCCCGAATGTTTTTTGTCCCATTTAAAAAAAAAAAAAAAAACACTGCAGATTGCATTTGCATTGCAAAGCAATGCAGCTCCCCACCAAGCCCGCCTGCCACACACCACACAGAATATTAAAATGCTCACTGTCTGAGCTTGTTTCGGCCCCGTCGTCACCATGGCAACCATCAGCTCCTTTCAGACTGTTTTCTGATCGGTGAGGAGTCTGTGGTTGCCCTAGTGATGGAGCATGCCGCATGGTGGCACTGATGGCAATCATGGGATCTGAAAGGGAGAGCGGGAGCGAGGGAGTACTGTTTGGGACTCTGGATCAGAATCGGGAGCCTAAATGGAAATGCTCGGAACCTCGTCAGCTCAGCTGCAGTGTGCCACATTGCAGCAAGTCGCCGGTCGGTCCGTCGGTTGTCGGGTCAGGAAGGGGTCACGGTCACGGGGGATGGAGCCAGGAGCCTGGGACTGGGAGGGCCACTCACTCAGGAGTGGACACAGGAGAAGGACATGGACAACAGTTGCCGGTACACAACAGACAGTGTGTGGGGACTTTGGAGTGGACTGCGGAGAGCCGAGGGGACCGACTGCAGCTGCTGCTGCAGCTGCCAGTGTTCACTGCAGTGCTGGAGAGAACGAGCAGACCATAGAGCCAGGAGGAGAAAGGAAGATGAGAAGGAGACTGGGCTGGGGATAACAAGAAAGAAAGAAAGACAGAGAGACAGAAAGGATGGATGCCTGTGTAAGGTGGGTGAGTCAACTCAAGATACATGATACAGTCTAACATAGCAGTCAACATCATTAAATATAATGGTGGGGTGCGGTGGACTACTGGAGGGACTGGTTGACCGGGACGCCCTTCTTCTGCCCTGCTTGTCTGACTTGTTGCATGCTGGCTAGCCCAGCAATGAGCAGCAACCAGCTGCTGTAGCCTGTCACTGACTGTGTCACATGACGGACAGTCACTCACTATTCTGGACCACCTATGTGCATTGTGGGATACCTATGTTATAGTTTATGCTACTTGATAGTCATGTGACTATCAAGTAGCATAAACTACAGAGTGTCATCACAGCAATAGAGCCTTGTGAGTGGCCAGTGAGTATCATGTAGGGTGTGGCCTTTATTCAGACAGAGACGAGAGAGAGAGTGAAAGCAAAAGTACTGCATGTTCAATCAGTGCACTGTTCGTCTCCTCTCTCTGTGTTTGTGGATTTTGAAAAGAGAATACGACCTATACTTTGGCATAAAAACAGTCATTTTCTGTATTTCAGCAATTGCTGCTGCTACCTTTGTAGTTCTTAGTCTTTTTTTGCCACTTTGTAAGGCAAGGAAAAAAGGAAGGCCAATTTTTCACTCTAGGCCTACTAGGCCAAAGGAACATAACTATTCTAGTCTAGTCTGTAGTTGTGTGAGTGTGACTGAGAACTGAGTCATCAGCTCAAGTCAGCACAATCTAGGTGGCCTGGTTGAAAGGCCAGGGGCAAATTTTGTTGTAAAAAAAAAAAAATTTGTTGTAGTTGCAGACAGTTTAAATCTGATCCACCACCACATCAATGACCCAGAGTACCTGAGGCCCTCAGGCTGACTGAGGCTGAGATTTGTTTTTTGCCAGTACTGGCTACTGGCCTTGCGGTAGGGCTGAGAGGGCAGCAGTGTGTCGCTGTACTGTACTAATAAAAGAAAAAATTGTAGCTGCAGTTTGTCACAGCAGCCTCTGATCCACCTCACCAGTGACCCAGCGTACCCGAGATATTTTTTTGCCAGTAGTACCGGGCTTGTGGGAGGGCTGAGGGCAGCAGTGCATGTCGCCGTACTGTGTTAAAGAAAAATTGTAGCTGCAGTTTAAATCACAGCAGCCTGAGTGACAATAAACCTTAGTGTGTCTGTGGTATTGCCATTGCGTTGCTGTGAGCCCTGAGGTGGCAGTGTCTGGCTCAGAGTCGGCTGTATTGCAAAGAAGTACTGTATATCAGAACTTGTTGGTTTCCACTGTTTCATAAAAATGGATATCCGACATTTCTTTAAGTCCAAAGAAAAGAATACACATGAAGAAGTGCGAGTAATTGCCAATTCAGACAGTAATGATGATAATGTTGCACTTCCTGATTTTACTGCATCATGTACCACTGTGCATGAGGGGAACGCTGAACCAAGCACAAGTGACCAGAACAGTCGGTTATATTGATGCTGACACAGAAGGCATAAATAAAACGAACAGTGAACTAGTAAATGCTTAAAATATCACAGACTTGGGAACACTTGAGACAGGGCCTACAGCGCACATTTGGAGGGAAGAAAGGTCATTCCAGTTTCACTGGTTTGAAAATTACAACTGGATAGAATATTCTGTTACTCTGGATGCTGCTTTTTGCTATCCTTGTAGATGCTTTGAAATGAAATATGGAGCAGCTCACCCTAATAAAGATTCTTTAAGCACAGGATTTGTTAATTGGAAAAGGGCACTTGACTCATTTAGAGAGCATGAAAAGACTTCATATCATGCAAACACCTTATGGGCTGGATTTAAAGACTCAAAAAGTACTGGTGATATTGTTCACAAATTACAAGCTGCAGACATCAAAGAAGTAAATGACAGGCGATGCTGTTTTGAGCGCATCATTGCTGTCTCATTATTTCTGGGTAGGCAAGGACTTTCTTTCAGGGGTCACGATGAAATGCAGGGTAGTTTAAATAAAGGAACTCTTCTGGAATGCTTGGATCTATTAAAACAATTTGATCCTTTTCTACAAATGTATAAGGCACCTTCAAATGCCAGTTATATTTCTCCCCAAACTCAAAATGAGGTGATTGCATGTTGCACAGACGAGGTCATTTCAAAGATAGTTGCTGAACTTAACAGCTCCGTTTGCTGTTATGGCAGATGAAGCAAGAGACCAACATGAAGAGCAGCTGGCAGGTTGTGTGAGGTATATTGTACCTGGAACTGGAAGCGTTACAGAGCATTTTATAGGATTCACAGAACTTAAATCTTTTAATGCTGACTTCATTGTGGAATCACTGCTAAAATGTCTCCAAGACAGTGGAATTGCAGGTGCAAAATGTGTGGCACAGGCATATGATGGTGCCTCTGTTATGAGTGGGCAGTAGGGGGAGTACAAGCTAAGTTCTGCCAGCATCATCCAGAGGCTGTGTATGTGCACTGCTATGCTCATGAGCTGAATCTTGTACTTTGCCATACATGCAAATGTATTACTGAAGCAAGAGAATTTTTCTGCACTGTGGAAACTGTGTACGAGTTTTTAAGCACTTCCCTTGTTCATCATCATGAGTTTGTCAATATACAGTGTCAAGGCTTGAGTCCATCAGAGTTGGTCCAGTTGTCAGATACTCACTGGTCTTGCCAGATCCAATCAATCAAGGCCTTGTTGAACTGCTATGCAGCTGTACTTCAGTGCCTTGCTACTATTCGCACTCCTAAAGCCATTGGACTGTTCACATCCTTGCAAAAGTCAACCACAATTTACTGCCTGGTCATCTTTCATTCTCTCCTAAAGGTAACAGAAGACACCCACAAAGTTTTACAAAGGGAAGATCTAGATCTATCCACTGCAGTAGATTTTGTTGACTCAGTTCGTCACACTCTTGAAGAGATGTGGAGTGAGGACAGTAGCAATGAACTGTTTAAGGAAGCTGTGGATTTCTGTAACAAGAATAATGTGGAAATACGTGACACAAACAGAAGGAAAAAACAGAAACAGGTGGATGATTTTATTGTTGAGGCATCCGTGGAAGCGGGGGACCAAACTTCTTCTCAAGTGGACTTTCAAAACAAGCTTTATTATCCATGGCTTGACAGAATGTCTGTTGAACTAAAGCAAAGATTTTCTAGTGTTACAGCTGAGATAATAAATGGCATCCGTACATGCAACCCATCGTCAGCAACATTCCTTTGCTCTGAATCTCTGGCACCTCTAGCTCATCACTATGGGATTGAACTGCAAAAGGAGGAATTGTTTGTTGCAAAAAATTACCTGAAACGAAAAATGGAAGAAAAACAAATTAATACAAATGAAGTTTATAAGCTACTAGACCCTCTTATGTTTCCAAAACTAGCAGTTGGTCCAGACAGCACTCACTATTCCAGTGACAAGCTGTAGCTGTGAGCGCTCCTTTAGTGCACTGCGAAGGGTACGTACATGGCTCAGAGGCACCATGACTCAAAACAGATTACATGATCTTGCAGTTCTAGCAATTGAAAAGGAAATGTGTTCTGTGTTATCATCAGATCAGGTAATTACACGATTTGCAAAGAAGAGCAACAGACGGCATCAGTTGTTATTACCAGAGAAAGAGAGAGAACAGCATGGAGAACAACAGAATGCACAAAAATTAAAATGATTAGGCAGTATTGTTTATTGTTCTTTTTTGTTGTTGTGTATTTCGCTGCTGTATTTTTGAATGTGGACTTTCCAGTCTGAGTCTGAGCAGAAAAATTAAAACAAAATATTTTATTAAAGGGCCCATGTGATGCGAGTATCAAATTAATGTCATGCGCCACCTTCATATGCCTGTGCTTCACATTTTCCAATTTTGGTTAGCACCGTGGTTAGGTGACATAGGTAGGGTACAGTGTTGCTGCATATGAACATTAAAGAGCAGCTGACACCTTTCCTTTGGGAACACTTTGAAAATCTTTAAAAAGCATTTTAAATTTGGACACCATTCGCCTTGCATTTTGTTATCCATCTTCTATAGATTTTTTCTCTACATTATTTATTACTGATTGCCTCTGTAGCTTGTTCCCTACTTGAATTGCATATGCTCCGTTGTGACATCTTCTATTGCCTTGGGAATAACAGTGATGTGACAAGCACAGTATTATGACATCAAGTTGGGAAGAAACAATAGGAGCCGATGAACACCCAGAGAGCAGTGCCAGCAGATATCCTGTTTCTGTTTCCATGCATATATGACCTCAATAATAACCAATAAGGATAATACAGAATGAATAAGTAATATATAGCTGCTTTGTGTACAGATATTTTTCAAATTTATTCTCAAGGTGTCAGTGGTTCTTTACTTCTTTCAAATTCCATTTTCTAGTACTTCCCTAAGTTCCCTTAGTGCACCAAGTATCATATTTTATTCAGTCAGATCATGGACCTGTGCTGTGTGACTGTGTGGAAAATAATTTCATAAGGGTCACACTCAGCTCAAGGAGGGAGGCCACGGCGGCCCAGCCCTCCTCCGTGCCCAGCATACTTCTTAAATATCAGTAGATTTAGCCCAGATCTACTGATATTTACAAAATATGCTATTGATTCTATAACTTTTAATCCGCAACATGTAGTTTTTGCCTTTCAAGTGACAAGCCAACCAAAAAAAAAGACACAAAATAATGGAAAAGGAATGGGGGGGAAAAACAAAGCCGAAGTAGCAGAAAATGTGTTATTTTGCACGAGAGAGCACCAGAAGTTCTACAGCTTCTGGGGGCCTAGGCGGACCCCAGACCCCAGGCCCCCAATATTTACTCATGCTGGCAACGCCTCTGGAAAAAGACAATTGGCTCATTTAGTCAGTCGTTTTACCCTATCCTACCCCAGGACCTAATGTCTAGTTGGGGTTATTGCTTTCATCTCTCCCCTTGCCCCCTGCCTTACTGCGTTTCCCTTGTGCAACTGTTAAGCCTTTTACTTGGTCCCAAACGTATTTGACACCATTAAGGGTTCTTGCACCCACCACCATTTATTTATTTATTTATTGAAATTGTTTCACCAGGAAAGGCACGCTGAGCAAAAAGTTGCTCGTCTCACGGTGCGACCTGGGGGGAAGGGATTACAGTGGAGGCAGATCATATACAGACAAAAAATATAGAATTGCGCAATACAGATGATGTACAATAGCTGGGAGGGATAACATGAGCACATTGTTTACAATAGATGGAACAATCAGGAGGACTATAACGCATTTAAACAATAGGTGCAACAGTACAGAGATCAGAGCATGAAGGACAGGGTATACATAAACATGGAACACTTCCGGTTAATACATGTTTAAATAAGTGCCAGTAGCAGTTCATGGGTGGCAGTAGCATGATGAGAGTTGAAGCGAGATGCATCAAGTTAACAGTAGGAGTAGGAGAGAGGGGGTGATAAGGGTGGTGGGGGAGAGGTGAGCAGTAGTAGTGCGTGAGGTTGAGAAGCGTGGGTAACTGAGAGAGGGAGGAAGGAGGCGGGAGGTAGGGAGAGATTAGGAGGGAAAATTAGAGGGAGTGATGAAGTGCGTAGGGCAGTATATAAGCCAGGCAATTAGGCGAAGGCTGAGCCGCTGGTCAGGCACAAGGGGGGGATGGTGGGAGAGAGCTGGCGGGGTGAGGGTCAAGGGCAGATTCAATTTGGTGCAAAGTTAGTGAGGGCCGAGGATAGGGAGTGTTTGGATGATGAGAGGCGGATCTGAGCTGGCAGGTGATTCCAGAGTTTAGGGAAGAGGTAAGAGAAGGCTGATTGGCCGGCGGTGGTCCTACGGTGAGGGATGACCGATAGTCTTGCATCAGAAGATCTGAGGGAGTGGGTGGGGGTGGGGGGGAATAGGGAGGATGCGAGGTAGGGAGGGAGGGAGCCGAGCCAACAGTTGGAAGTGAATTTGGCCCAGTGAATTAGGCATTGGTTGCTCAGGGAAGGTAGGGCCAGAGATCGATAGAGCTCGCAGTGATGAGAGCGGGGGTGGGGAGCATCGAGGGCGAAATGGCAGAAAGCATTAAAGAGGGGGTCAAGTTTGGTTAGGGTGGTCTTGGCGACAGAGTTATAAACGACATCACAGTAGTCAAAAGAGGGTAAAATAATTTTCTGGACCAATTCCCTTCTGACCGGTAGAGGGAGGCTAGAGCGGTTGCGATAGAGGGCACCAAGTTTTGGACAAAGTTTAGAAATGATGGCATCCACGTGTGTGGAGAAGGTGAGGTGTCGATCCAGCCAAACCCCTAGATATCTGAAGGAGGGCACATCCTCAAGGATGGAGTTATGTAGGGTATGGAAGCCGAGGGGGCAGGTGAGTTTGGATAGACGCTGTCTAGTGCCTAAAGTCATAGAGACAGTTTTTTTGGCGTTTAGGGATAACTGGTTGGTAATGAACCAGTGTTGGATTTTGTTGAAATCAGTTTGGAGTTTGGAGGAGACTTCTTCGTGGGTCCGACCGGAGGTAAAGAGGACCGGTTGCCTATGACATATGGATTGTGGTAGAGGAGCAAGAGTTAGGTAGGTCGTTTAGAAGGATGGAGAAAGGATGGGGCAAAGAACTGAACCTTGGGGGACACGGTGGTGATGGGGGGTATGGTCGGCAATTTTAGTGGATTGGGTTCGGAGATAAGGTAGGCCCTGAACCAGTTAGTGGCAGATTCAGTTAACCCAGCTCCAGATAGGTGGGATAGGAGGAGAGGGTGGGAAACCGTGTCGAAAGCTTTTGCTAGGTCAATGAAGATAGCGGCAGTGAGTAGTCCATTATCCATCTCAGTCAGGATGGAATCCGTGAGTCATAACAGGGAGGAGGTGGTCGAGTGGTGTTTTTGGAAACCAGACTGAAAAGGGGTGAAGAAGTTGGTTTCAGAGAGAAAGTCAGAGAGCTGGGAAAGCACTAGGTGTTCCTGGAGTTTGGCGAGGGTGGGGAGGAGCGAAATGGGGGGGTAGTTAGTAGTGGAGGTAGGATCACCTCCTTTTGGGAGAGGTCAGACAGTGGCATGCTTCCAATCGGAGGTGAGTTCCTCGGCGGAGAAAGAGAGATTTAGTAGAGCTGCGAGGGGAATAGCAATGGCGGGGGCAGAAAGGAAGAGGAGTTTGTTATCCAGACCATCAGGGGATTTGCCTTTGGAGGGGTTCAGGGAGTGAAGGGCAGTGAGGGTTTCGGCAGGGGAGATAGGTCTGAAGGAAAAAGTGTTCCAGCCAGACGAAAGGTGGGTAGGTGGCTGGGGAGCGGGTGAGGTTGCTGGGGGAAGGGATTTTAGGAGGGCCTGTGCGCAGGTAGTAAAATAGGTATTAAACTTGGAGGCGACCAACAGGGGGTCGGAGAGGAGAGTCCCATGGAAGAGGAGGAGAGGAGGGGGGCTTGTTGTTTGGGGGGTGAAGAGGGAGTTAATGACCTTCCAGAATTTAGTGGGGCATTGGAGGTTTTCATTTAGGGTATTGTTGAAGTAATCAGCCTTAGATAAATGGGTGGCCTTTGTGCATTTATTGCGGAGCGTACGGTAGGTAATGTAGTTATCTGGGAGGGAAGTGGATTTGTAGTTCCGCCAGGCCTTATCACGGGCTTGTTGGCAAGCTAACCGCTCAGGGGAGATCCAGGGTAGGTAAGACCCCCGGACTCTAGTCCGGCTGGGCGTGTTTGTCCCAGATAGCGAGAAGGTGTTTGAAGAGAGAGGGCCATATCAGTGTTAGAGTAGGTAGGGCTTGGGAACCAATTTGAGTGGGCCAAATCAGCTAGGAGAAGGGAGAGGTTAAGGGATTTGTAAGACCGTTGGAACCATGTTTGTTGGTAGGCTATTCCATGTTTAGCCACTCTCTTTGTAAAATAAAACTTTCTCACATCTCTCTTGAATCCCCACCCCCCAACCTAGCACTCATGTCCACATGTTCTTGATTCTCCAGCCCTGCTGCTTATTTCCTTACAATCTACTTTGTTTATTCCTTTCAGGAACTTGAAGGTCTCTTGTCATATCTCCTCCTTCCCATCTGGTCTTCAGTGAGTACATGTTCAGGGTCTTAAGGTGATCCTCATAGGATAGGGCCTGCTGGCCCTGAATCATTTTGGTTTCCCTATGCTGTACTGTCCCTAGTCTGTCTTAGTTTTTTCATAGGTGGGGCTCCAGAACTGGGCACAGTATTATAGATTTGGCCTCATCAGTGATCTGTAGTGAAACAGCATCACCTTCTTCCTACTGTCAAACCCCCTTCCGATACACCCCAACATCCTGGTTGCCATGCTGTAGGCCTTGTTACACGTTTTATTTTTTTTTTATTTTTTTTTTAGGGAGACCCTTATGACAACCCCAAGTCCCATTCCTTAGTGGTAGAGTCCAATATTACCCCTCCCATCTAGTATTCCTTCCTGGGGTTCCTGTTCCTTATGTGCGTCACGTGCACTGAATTTCAACTGCCAAACTTTACACCACCTCTCTAATCTTTGCAGGCCCCTCTGCAGCTCCTTAGCCCCCTCCTCACTGTCTACTGTGCCAAGGATCTTAGTGTCATCTGCAAAGAGGCACATCTTGCTTGTATTCCCTCACCATGTCACTGATGAACATACTGAAAAGGACTGGCCCCATGACTGAACCCAGTGGCACCCCACTTGTGAACTCCCTTTTCCCTGACTTGACCCAATTTACCACCACCTTCTACTTTATTCCCCTCCAGTCAGCTTCCCACCCATCTAACTAGATCCTTTGTTGTTCCCAGATCTCTAACATTTTCAGCAACCTTCTGTGCAGCACAGAGTCAAACACCTTGCTGAAGTCGAAGTAGAGCAAATCCACTGCTTGTCCCTTGTCCACTACCTTAGTTACCCCGTAAAAAGAATACTATCAGGTTGGTCTGACTAGACCTTCTTACCATTAACCCCTGTGCTGCTTGCTGTCCTGGTGCCCATTAATCTCCAGGTAGTCCACTATATCCTCTTTGACTAGTGTCTCCATTAGTTTACCTGCTGTGAAAGTAAGACTGATGGGGTCAATAACATAGAAACTGTCTGCAGATAAGGACCGTTGGGCCCATCCAGTCTGCCCATAAACCCTGTACTTGCATGCGGCCTCTGACCTTATTTGGTCAGCGGTTTTTCATCGATCCTTCCCACCTCAGGGTTCCCTTGTGCCTGTCCCAGGCATGTTTAAAACCACCCACGGTGCCTGCTCCCTCCACCTCTTGTGATAGGGTGGTGGACACATGAAATAGTCTATCTGTGAAGAAATATTTTCTCACATTTCCTCTTAATGTACCCCCTTCCAATTTCATATCATGCCCCCTCATTCTTGTACTCCTGTTAATTGGAAGACGTCTTCCCCAGCACCTTGTTTATGCCCTTGAGGTACTTGAACGTTTCTGTCAGTAGTATCCTGGTTGCCTTTAGTGTTCTCCCTTGTGGAGCAGGACTATTTCTGCTACCCTTTAATCTTTCCTACCTGATAAGCCGATTGTTTTTATGGTTTTGTTTTGACTTTTATGCCGTACAAACTTTTATTTTTTTTGATGAATTGAAAAATAGAAACACGTCATATCAGGTGTTCAAACTGAATTTCTTTTTTGAAAATCCTGATTTTCTCACAGTGGCCCATATTGGGTCGGAGGGTCCTGGGTGCTAGTTCCTTAGCCAGCATCCTGAATACTGATGTTCTGTGGACCCCCTTCCCCATACCCGGTGTGGCAGAAGAGGAGGAGGTAGACCCTAGTACTGTTAAACCAACTTACATTGCTGGCAAAGAGCAGCAGTTCCTAATCTGACCTGATTGTATTTTGTCTTTTGTTAACTTAAATGCTTATTTTGGTCTAACTACCTCAATTCTTTGTCACATTGCTGCTGTTCTGTAACTTGTACTATGTATTATGATGTTCTTGTACCTTGTACTATGTATCATGATGTTCTTTGACGTTTGTGTGTGTACTCTCTCGGGTCGTGCCTGAAAATAGTCTTTCTGGCTAGTGCACCTTCCCGGTTAACAAAAGCTAAATAAAAAAATAAGGGAGCAGGTAGCAGGGCCCCAACACCCTGCAACATTTGGCTGTTATTATCAGGGCTGGAACTACTTGCAGCTTTATTTCGCCTGGGTTTGTCGTATTGTACAAATGTTACAGTGTTGTATTTATCAGTGTTGGTGCTGAGTTGGTTGCTTATCCCCTCCTTGGCTCTGATGTTGCTTTCTGCCACTTTATACTTTTGTTCATGATGACAGTTGCCAGCAACTGCTGATGTACATTATTGCAGGTTTTCATACCCCACCTCCTGGATAGTTCATTTTAGGCGGCACTGCATGTAGGAACTGTACAGCTTCCTCCATAACCTGTGTACCAAGAGTGACCACTCTCTTATTTATATACTTTTATTTTCTTATTTTTTAAATATTTTTTTTGCATTTCTTCTTTATTTCATCCAGCCTCTGTTCTTCCTTACTAGCTCTCCTGTCTTGTGAATCCTGCTGCTCTGGCTGTCCTTTATACACACTCGCTTGCCACGATAGTGTCCAGTACTGGACCCACTCTGTCCTCTGTTGCATGCCCTCTGCAGCGGGACCCTGACCTAGCCGGCCACTAGCGAACAGCCTCAGTCAGCGGAGAGGCATTGGTCTTTTGGCGGTATAGAGGTGGATGGGCAGTGGCACACTCATGCATACATGATGGCAAGTGTTGAAGATTTTTTTGTATTAATAATTAGTCCAGGATCGGTCTCTGGAAAGATTTACTTGTCCTGGAAATACATATACTGGTCTATCCAGATAAATAAAAAAAGCTTAAGAATATTGTCATTAAGTCCCAGTCAACAAAAAATAAATAACTAAATAAATACATAAATGCTAGAAGAAAAGAGGGTTAATGAGCAAAGCAAACATTTTAGCATATTATGGTTGTATACAAAATCAGTCTCAGACTTCAAGCAGAAATTCATGTCTGACCAGAGTTCAGATTTCTGTTCCTGTGATTACCTCAGTATCCACTGGTCCACCTGACCAGTGAGAACTTTTCTTGTGTGGTCCAGGACAAAAATCCAACGGTTCCAAACCCAGGAACAGCAGAACCAGATGAAGGCATAGGCAACATAGGCACAAGCCTAGGGCCCCTGCCTGCCAGAGGGTCTCCAGTAATCCCAAATATATTTACTATATATCCTGTTCTTTCTGCCTGAGCTGCTTTTTTTTGTAAAGGACTTGGCCACTGAGTAATCTATCTGCCAAAGCAGGGGTTTAAATGTGACATGACGCTCACCTCCCTGATTAGGTGTTAAGTGCAGCTGATGGCTTCAGGTCCTCCCCTTCCCGGCTAGGCTGACCTTTAAGTTGTGAACAGGCCCATTTCCTTTGCTTTGTCTCCCACCTCCTTTTAGAATCCCCTCTTAGAATCAAGTGTTACTCTTAAATATATAAGCTTAACAGTGCAGTTCAGTAGGTTTGCTTTATATTTAATCTCACTCCTAAAATTAAGAAATCTAAAATACCAGGGCTCGAATATAAAGGTATTCCAGTACATTTTGGGTATCAAATTTCGTACTGGAATACCAAAATTTGAGCCGTGGTGTTCCGCGGGACATATCCGATTTTTTTTTTTCTGCATTTGACCCAACAACGGGGGACCCAGTCCCTGTGTCGGTGCTTGCCCCCCCCTTCCCAGTACTTTGGGACACTGGGGAGCCCACTCACAGTGTCCCAAAATGTTCCTGTAATCCCCTCTCTGTTTTAAAAAAGAAAACGGTCCCCCCCGACGACTTTTTTTCCTACCAAAAAGAAAATGGTCCCTCGTTGTCTCTTCTATCCCCTTCCCCATCCTGACCCTTCCACTGAGCAACTCACCACCCCACACCCACACCCACACCCTTGCCCTATACTTACCATCCAAGATCGGCGGCTGTCATCTTATGGACACGTCGGCGCTCTTCAAAGCCGAACCACGAACTGAAGAATCAAGCTACATGCCATGTAATAGCATTTTCAAAATATGTTGATATCTCGGCCATTTTTAAATATTTTTGCCCCAAATTTCAACATGGGATTTGTGGCACCACACCTCATGAACACTGACACTGTCATATCATCACTCAGTCACGAAATGTGATTTTGCAGTCGCTGCGTGGAATCACCTTTCCGGACTGAGTAATGAAATAACAGTGTCAGTGTTCATGAGGTGGTCTCCCTGAAAGCCCATGTTAAAAATTTGGTGCAAAAATATTGAAAAATGGCCGAGGTATGCACGGCTGTTGAAATTTTTCTACGCCCACTCGTAACTTTGGCAGTTTTTCACATTTTCACTCCAAATTCACAACATTGCCATTTTTTCACACATCCTCGTAAACAGTACAGCTGTCATTCTTCACATTCTGCGCAGAATGGTGTGGTCGCTGTGCAAAATCACCTTTTGGGACCAATGAAAGAAATGACAGTGGCACTCTTTATGAGGTTGAGTCCCAAAAAGGCCATGTTGAAAATTTTATGAAAAAAATGGCCGAGTTACATGCCGGTGTTCAAACTTTTCTACATGCGCGCGTAACATAAAAACCCATTGGCTTGGATAACTGCGCTGGGCAGGGGCGCAAGCCTGGGCGCAGCATAGTTGGGTTGCGCCAGGGCAGGGACCAGGTGATATTCAATGGTGCTGCGCCACCATGGCTCAGCACCGTTGAATATGGCACTGCGGGCGCACGCTCTGCGCAAGTGGCAGGAGGGAGCAGTGGGATGCACTAGCGCAATTGCAGTTGCTCTGGGTGCATCAGCCACGATATTCAGCACTGGACATTCAAATGAGGCCATTATGCATGCAAGGTGCAAATGGGGCCATTTGCATGTCATTATGGCCCCATTTGCATGCAGTGCGCCGATCCCCGGCGACTTGCACCTGGTGCCCTGCCAGGCTGCAGCTGTCGGGGACCGATGCTCTGCAGACCCATGGCGGTCCCGCTCCTGTTCGCGGGCATATGGGCCAGGAGGTCCCTGGTGGACCTGTGCACTCCCCTTTGTCCAATCACGGGCAGATGTATTACGAAGGTCTTTGGTGGACCAGTGGTGAATCCCCGCATATGTGCACTGAAAGTCCCTGGTGGTCCAGTGGAACCCCTCCCCCAAATGCCAGCTCACGGGCAGACATTGCACAAGAGACCTGGTGGTCAGTGGTACCCCCCCACCCACCCACTGGGGTCTCGCCACCCAGCACCCACCTGTCATTGGCGGGCAGCACTCCACCCGCATGCTGCCCACTGAATGACTGCATACAGTACTGTCTGTCGCCTGTTGGTCACTACGTGGACCAATGAGTGTCTAAACCATACTATACACAGGCCTGGTATTGTAAATGGGCGTGGTTGGTTTCAAATATCGGGCCTGTATAGCGACAGTACTGTCGCTGTCATTGTTGGGTGGCTGGGTGGCATGTGGGCAGGTGCTCCCGCACGCTGATGACTGGGAGGGTGCTGGGTGGTGGAGACCGCAGTGGGCGGGTGGGGAGGGGATACCGCTGGACCAACAGGGTCTCTTGTGCTATGTCTCTGCCCACCAAGCTGGCATCGGGGGTTCCACTGGACCACCAGGAACATATGCCTGCAATCGGGCAGAGGGGAATTCACAGGTCCACTAGGGACCTGTTACACTCCTATGTCCATGACCGGGCGATGGAGGGCATTCCCCTGGACCACCAGGGATGATATTTACATATGCCCGTGATCAGGCGACAGGGTGGGGGAGCACAACACTCCCAGGGCAAGGGGCCTGTGGGCAGTGATCTGGGTGGGCGGGTGGCGACCCACGGCTGGCGGCTGCCGCGTTGCGCCGTGCAATACAGCAGCTTGCCTGTGGGTGGCCAGGACTTGTTCCTGGTTTTACCAGGCACATCTTTGCACCCCCCCTAAGAGGCACAAGGCGGAGTTGTGCCAGCATATGCGCCGAACAGCCCAGGCTGAATATCGGGATGTGCCACATATACATGGGCATGCTCCCCGCACTTGCGCCGCATACATTACTGTTAAGCCCGCGCGCATCGGATGCGCGTAGCTTTTGCCTCTTTAATATTGCATTGGTGCAGTGGTGGGGTTGCACATGGTGTGATCCCCAGCTGCGCCTATGCAACCCTTTTGAATATCCAGCTCATTGAATTTAGGTGGGATACCAGATTTCCAGGCAGGATACCAAAATTCTGAATCTGGTATTCCACTAAGAATACCCCCCCCTTTTTTTTCTTAAATTCTACCCCTGAATACGATTTCAGTGGTACTGTTAAAAACCGTACTGTTTAATTCCCTCATCTCACTCATATTGAAGTTCTGACCCTGGTATGGATCCGTTTTCAGGGTGAACAAATTAACGTATTTCCAGGTTCTCATAAATAAATCTTTCCATTTATAGATCCTAGTGTACTTATCAGTAATAGAAATGTTTGACCCTGGGAACGATTTCTTCCAACAGTCACTCGCTTTGCAATATAATCTCTTAAGTTCATGACTCCTCTAGTAAACCACCAACAAAACTCCTACACCACCCAGGACCTAGCCTCTTTTAGAGATGGGTCCCTATCCTACCCAACAAAACTCCCACATCTTGATTCATACTACCTGACAGGACAAAATGATAACACTCAGACTGTGAGTGCACAAGTTTGTGTTTTTGTGGGGGGGCTTTGAAGAAGTGCAAATCATGACATTCCACACTCAAAAAAAGATTTTTATCAGGCCAGTTAGTAACTATTTTCTCTTGATCAAAACTCAGACTGTTGTTGTTTTTCCATACTGCTATTATTAGTTCCATTAATTTGGAAGCATTTTAGTTGGGTTATTTGTTTTATGCCATTTTTTAGGGATAGCAAGAAAATTTGTTTCCAAGTTTCAGTAACGAATATGCAATGGCCAAGAGGTGCGGTCATGGTGAAGGTGCACAGTCATGGTGAAGGGGCATGGTTGCAGTGAGGGGGGCCTCAGATTTTTCTTAGGCCTGGGGCCCCAGGTTGCCTTAATCTGGCATGTTTGAGCCCTACAGGTTGGACATTTTTCCCTCTAAATGGTCCACCCCCAACCGGGTGGTAAGCATTGAATGGTTGTCTGGAACATCAGTGCCCCCTCCCCCCGCTCTTGCTGTAGAAGGTGTGTGTGCAACAGACTGTCCTGCTTCCTGCCTCCCAGACAGTACTCAGTGCCTCTGCATTGTGCTTTGGACCCCACTGGCTCAGAGCAGAGGAGTCAGGACTGAGTCTCAATCCTTGCAGAGCAGCCACAAACATAGAAACATAGAGTTTGACAGCAGATAAGGACCCCCTTGGCCCACCCAGTCTGCCCTTTTTTTTCTCTACTTACATGGTTACTGCAGACCCTACTTGATCTACTGCTCTTTCTCCCTTCCCTCCTTCCTTTCCACTGCAATTCCGTTTGTGCCTATCCCATGCATTCTTGAACCCTGCCACTGTCTTCGCCCCCACCACCTCCACTGGAAGAGTGTCACAGGAATCCACCACTCTTTCTGTGAAGAAGTACTTTCTCACATCTCTCCTGACTCTACCCCCACCAGCTTCATAGCATGTCCCCTTGTTCTTGAGCACCTTTTTCCTGAAAAATACTTCCCTCCTGTACCTTATTTACCCCTGTGAAGTATTTAAAGGTCTCTACCATATCCCCCCTTCCAGTGTGTACATATTGAGGTCCTTTAGTCTTGTCTTGTAGGAATTTTGATGCTGACCCCTATACCATTTTAGTTGCTCTTCTCTGGACAGCCTCCACTCTGTGTTCTTCCGGAGATGTGGTCTTCTGAATTGCACACAGTAGTCAAGGTGGAAAGGTGGAGTCTTACCAGAGATCTGTACAGAGGTAACACCACCTCCCTCTTTCTGCTGGTGGTACCCCTCCCTGTGCACCCCAGCATCCCATTGGCTCTCCCAACTGCCTTGTCACACTGCCTGGCCACCTTTAGGTCAACCGATATGATTACCCCCACAGGTCTGTTTCCTGCTTGGTGGTTGTCAGTACCACTCCAACCATTTTGTAATCTGCCCCTGGGTTTCTGTACCCTAAGTGCATTATTTTGCATTTTTTCGCATTGAAACCCAGCTGTCATACCCTTAACCACTCGTTTAGTTTTTCTCAGGTCTCTGCTCATCCTCTCCCCTACCGGAGTGTCAACCCTATTGCAAATTTTGGTGTCATCCGCAAAGGGACAGACCTTCCTTTCCAGCTCCTCTGCAGTGTCACTTATGAAGACGTTAAAGAGAACTGGTCCCAGCACTAATCCCTGAGGCACCCTTCTGGTCACTCTCCCTTCCTCCAAGTGAACTCCATTGACCACCACTCTCTGTTGCCTATCCCCTAACCAATTTTTTTATCCAGTTTACCACCTTTGGACCCACTTCTAAGCTAGTCAGCTTGCTTATTAGTCTCCTGTGTGGAATGGTGTCAAAAGCCTTACTGAAACCTGAGTAGGCCACGGTGGTGCTCAGCCTCTTCTTCCTTTTGTAGTGAATTTTAAAGGGACAAGAAATCTGTGCTAATTGACAGCAGTTAGTAATGTTCCTTGTAACAGAAATGAAAGACTTTCCTCCAACTGAGCCATGTTTAAAGTAGTAAAGTCAGAATTTGTAAAAACTCATGTTGTGCAGAGTGTTTTGATTTGTGTGTGTGTAGTCCTAGTGTGTCCTTCCCTTTGTTTGCTTTTAGGAGTTTTTTTATAACTTAGCCTGCTAGTTTTACAGTGGTGTTATGGCCCTTGGGGATCTCCATCTCTGCATGGTGTATTGCTTTTCTTGTTCCTACAATGCCTCCTGTCCCATGTGACAGTGATATATCTGGGACCATGGATTCAGCAAGCACTGGTTTAGAGTCAATTTACAACAGCAGAGTTGTGATATTAAAGGAAAACAGTCAAAATTAGAGGGCTCCCGCTCCCAAAAGACTTACCCTCCGGTTTAGCGTTACCCAGTAAAAGTGGCAGTTTTCTTGTGCCACAACAGAGTTTATTTTATTTTCCAAAAGTCCGTGACCCAGAAGTATGGTGGATGCTGGGGGGCTTCATTAACTGTAATGGTGCTGCGCCACACCGCTCGCTGTATTGAAGTGAGCGGTGTGGCTCTCGTACGGTTGGAGCCCCAGTGTCCTCCATACTTCCTGGTCACAGACTTTTAGAAAATAAAATAAACTCCATTGTGGCACGAGAAAACTGCCACTTTTACTGGGTAAAGCTAAACTGGAGGGTAAGCCTTTCGGAGGCGGGAGTCCCCTGATTTTGACTCTTTTGCTTTAAGTAACTTTCCTTATCCAGTGAGCACTAATGGCTGCATTTACAGTTTAGCAAATACTTGAGGGCTAATTAAGTGGGTTATTCTTTAAGAAAACAGCTAGTCTTTAGTATTTATTGCATTGATGATCAGGGGTGATTTGTGTGCTTTTTATGTCTGCGTGTAGTTTGATGAAATGAAAAGTTTTTAAAAGCAAAACATTTATCCTTGCTGGTTAGACGTAACACCTACGTAGAAAACAAAAATATTGAATTAGAGGTATTTAGTGGAGGCCAGAACATCTGGCTCCTATCTCTAGTACTTGCTGAATCAGTGATCCTGAATGCATCACTGTAACACGAGATGGGAGGCATTGTAGGAACAAGAAAAGAAATAAACCATACTGAGATGGAGATCCCCTGGGGCCACAAAACCACCGTGAAACTAGCAGGCTAATTTAGAAATAAAACTTCTAATAGCAGACAAAGTGAGGGACACACTAAGACTACGCACACAAGCCAAAACACTTCGTACAGCATATGTTTTTGCAGGTTTTGACTGTACTACCCCTTTAAAGGTGATCTACCACCGAGGATGCTTGAGCCACTGGTGCATAGATTATGGCTCGAAGTACTTCGATCCCTCTCAAGTCCCAAAAGTAATTAGGAATAAAAGTACCTCACCACTAGAATTTAGATTTTTCGGGGTGCAGCCGGCATATTGAGAACAGAGCGCTGTCCCTGGGAGCCAGGTGTTGTTTTACAAAGGTGCATAAGCGGCATACTGTATATGCACCTTTTGTCTCTTTACACTACTTTAAAAAATAGAGATTTTCATTTCTCCGTACTATATGGGCAGTAGAGAGGTAAAGGCAAAACTGCGCCATCCTTTCGCAGTATTTTCCACCGTGATCTCCCAGGGACAACGCTCATTTTCAAAGTGCCGGCTGCACCCCGGAAAATCCAAATTTATGAGCGATGAGATGCTTTTATTCCCACTACTTTTTGGGACTTGGGGATCAGGGTGCTCGAGCCACAATCTGTGCACCAGTGACTCAAGCATCCTAGGCGGCTGATCTCCTTTAACTGTACTACACTGATGTGAAAAACTGTTTTCTCAATGGTTGTATTTTTCTGGACAGCACTCGGCATAGTTCTTCTCATGGAACCAGTAATTTAGAGTTTTTACTGTCATAATTTGTGTACAGAATGGTAAGCATGAGCAGTTGTGCTGTCAGAACCATGCTGAGTTCTGTGCACAAAACGTTGCATAGTTAAAACTCCAGGTCACTGATTCTGTGAAGAGAACTGTTACAGAATGCTACCCATGGAGACAAAACAATGCAAAATACAGTTTTTCATATCACTTTTTATTCGGGTATTGTTACATAGGGATCATTTAAGCTTCAGGATATGATTTCTGAAAAAAAAAATTATAAACAGCTGCCAATTAGGAATCATTTCCTGTCCTCTTTAATGCTCATGAAAGGAGCCAGATTGACAACATTGAAGGCTGAAGCCCTCTCATGAAAGGAGCCAGATTGACCACATCGAAGGTTGAAGCCCTCTCATGTAAGGAGCCAGGTTGAACAAAGCCCTGTATTCACTTGATATGCTTAGCATGGGTAGATGCAGTGCAGGCTTCCCTACACACTGCCCAATGTGCCCAGGGCTAGAACTTTACTTTCTTAATTTTTTTTTCTGATGGATTACCAAAATTTTAATTTTGTCATTCTGACCACTGTTTCATATACTGCCTCAGGCTAAGTGTTGATTTGCGACACTTTTATATATGTTGTAAAAATAATAATAGTAAAAAGAAACTCTCATTCAGCATAGTATCCCCCCATGGTTCTTGTGCACTCTGGACGCCAGATGAATGTAAAATTCGAACCCTGGTGCTTCAGTCCCATCATGAAGGGACCACTACACAGGTGAGTAGGTAGTTTAGGTGACATGACTAATTCAGTCATTGACCCCTCTTGTATGACTGCAGTCAAGGGCATCAACTAATATCAATTCTGGTGGGTTTTGTAATGCAGACACCTGTGTCCACCAGGAACTTGATTTGACAACCACACTCTTGGCCACTAATATGCAACCAACCATCCCTGCACTCCCAAGTAAAAGAGTGCTGCTGCATCCTGGGGATGATCTAAATGATTAAAACAGAAGCCAGCCCAGTGCACAGAGGACTGATGCACTATGCGCCTTACCTCCTACCATGTTGGCAACCTGAGTTTGGGGATGGGCTCAGGTTGCTGAGGGGTCAGCCAGGGCGGGGGAAGGATTGAGCATCCGCTGGGCAGCTCTCCTCTCCCAGGGTGGGGAGGCATGTGTCTTGGTCTTTGGCTGCCTCCTAGTGGAGGCAGAATGGTAGTGCTGGAATATGAGAGACCTAGAAAGGGAGGGGCAATGGTTCTGAGCATGTGCTCCTCTACGCATCCATGCTTACATCCCACTGTGGCTAGGAACTTGGGGAGAAAACAGAAATGGTTGATGCATGAAGCCCTGCCCCCCTATCCCCATGACCACATCGCCACCTGGACCACTGGCCCCGGTTCTGTATGAGAGACACCAGGTTGGGTGAGGACAGCCCTCCCCTTCCTAGCCCCGCCATGAGGGGCAATTCATGGAGGAAGCACAGGCAAGGTGAGTCTGTGGGAAGTAGATGCTGGGTGGGGGAGGTGGGACAGGGCTGGGGAGCCCACCTGTGTAGAACCATGGGAGAAAAACCTCTATGGCAAAAAAAAAAGATTAAAATACGGTCAACCAAGTGCATAGACTCTTGAGAATTTAAATGCCAGTGGAAATTTCTTAAACTACAAACAGGACACTTATTCTCCCTCCGTGTTTCGTGGCTGACTGCCAGCAGGGGAAGTGGCAGTATGCCACAAAGCGTTGGGAATTCAGTGTCCTGTTTGTGGTTTGATAAATTTGCACCAGCATTTAAATTCTGAGGAGTCTGTGCACTTTAGTCTGTTTTGTTGCTCTGACCACTGATAACCCGGGCCAGATTCAGACCGTCAGTCTAGCGGTGAAGGCTTTGTGACCTCCTGCCAACTAACTGAGCCCTCTAGCCGCCCCCCCATGCAATTGGGATCTGTACAGTAGGGTCATGATTTGAATTTCTGTCTGCTGGTACACTAGTATACGAGATCAGACTGTTGTGTTGACTCATTTTCCATTCATTACTTCACCTCTTGTTAGGAATTTTCCTCCATTTGCAGCATGGAGGAGAAGCCCCCGCTCCCACGACTCCTGGAGGATTCCAACCTGACCAAAGCGGTGAGGCTACGTGAGCTGATTGCAGGTGACCTGGTGAAGCCAGTCAGCACTACGCCTATAATCCATCATTTCCGTGGCCTCCACCGCTACAGTGTGCAGCTACCTGGACTACAGTGCTACAGCGCCACCTACAGGAAGAAAGTGGAGAGGTCCCTCTTCGATCAGTGCATGCTGAAGGTGTTGGAAGAGTCTGGAAGTATCAACTGGTGCCGTGGGGTGAGGAACCTGTTTCCTCTTCATGTTTCTGGTAAGAAATAATAAACTGGAAAAATCTGGTTACTGTATAGGGATTTCAGAGTTTGGTGAGAATGCCACTTCTTTCTGGTGGCATGGAAAGTTCTGATGCCTTTGTCTCTGACCTGATAACAGTTCTGTTTGAATTGCTTCTACTGTCTGACTTGACTTAGTTTGGTTTCACAGTTTCCAGTATGCCAGTGATGTCTGTGATGTCACTAGCCAAGTACATGTCTACTGGGGTGTGGGGTAGAGTTTGGTGACAGTGTTTTGACCCCAGACCTTGTTTGTGAGCCCTGGATTTGGAATCCAGTCTGTAATGCTGTGTTTTGAACTCTGGCGCTCATCCATGAGCCTGGGTTTTCAACCCCAGACCTTGTCCATGACCCTATAATTTCAACCCCAAACCTTTTCTATGAAGGTGGGATTTGAACCCCAGACTGTCTTCTTTTGGGTGCGATGTTAAACCAAAGTCTTATCAGCCTGTTCTAGTGGTGCTCAGATGGATGTTAAACATCCCATGGGTGTTTAATCCTGGGGGACTTCAATGCCTGGGTCGACGAATCCTTGCGTTTCTGTTACGACCTCCTCCAGTTAATGTTTTCACTGGGCCTAACACAAGCGGTTGCCTCTGCGACCCACCATCACGGTCACACACTCGATCTGGCGTTCCAGCTGGGTCTTGGGGTTGATAACCTCAGGACTGATCCGGTCTTTCGGTCCGATCACTGAACTATGGAGTTCACATTTGGGCCCCGATAGTCCTGCCCGTTGAGATTGTTAGCTATCACTCTTTAAGGGGCTAGACCCAGAAGGACGTTTGGTGGTAGCCGACCTATCTAGGGTTGAGGCGGCTTGTGCGATTGGCACCGGGGAGGCAGTGGCCACCTATAATAAGGTGGTGTCTGTAGCTCTGGATGCCATAGCACCAGTTCGTATATAACCCAGATCTTCTCACTTGAGATCCCCGTGGTTTGATGGTGATCTCAAGGTAATGAAGATCAAGGGTCGGAAGTTGGAGCATTGCTGGTGGAAGTCCCAGCTAGATGCCAGCAGACTGGTCCTGCGCACCCACTGTCGTGAGTACCAGGAGGAAATCTCCTGTAAGAAGGCAGAGTTCCTGTCCAGGGAGATTGAGTCAGGGAGGAACAGACCTGCTCAGCTGTTTTGGACTGTGGACAGGCTTCTTCATCCGGTCTGTCTTCAGCCGAAAAAAGCCTTTTCGTAAACCTTATGTGAGGAGTTTGCTCTGACCTTCTCTGACAGAGTGTTGGCTCTCCGGTTGGGGATTCCGTCAGGTAGGCTTTTGCCTCACAGTTGCTAGTCTGCTGGTAGCAGAGGAGCTCTGCCTACCTGAGAAGAGGTTAGGCCAGTGGAGGTGTCTGAGTTGATTCGGGTGATCTTAGAGCTGAAGCATACATCTTGTGCACTGGACCCAGCCCTGACACGTTTCTAGATGGGATGCACTAAGGCTGTTGGCCCAGTGTTCGCTGGGGTAGCCAGGTGTTTGATGGTGGAGGGGTGTTCCCAGCTCCTCTGAAAGAGGCGTTGGTAAGATCTCTCCTAAAAAAACCTTCCCTCGACCCAGACATCCTAGCGAATTACTGCTCTATCTCCAACCTGCTTTTTCTGAGCAAGGTTGTTGAGAAACAGGTAGCACAGCAGCTTGAGGATCAACTTGTGTCCTTTGACATCTATGAGCCATTTCAGTTGGGTTTTCGGACTAAATACGGAACAGAAACCGCAGTAGTCAGGGTGCATAATGACTTACTCAGAGCTAGAGACAGAGGAGACAGGTCAGTTCTTGTGTTCCTCGATCTCTCTTCAGCTTTCGACACTGTGGACCACATTGTGCTTCTCAGTCGGCTCTGTGAATTTTTTGGACCTGCCAGTGTTGCTATCAGATGGTTTGAGTCCTATCTGTCAGACAGGGTGTAGCAGGTAGTGATGGGGAATTTCTCTTCCTCTCCAATGCCTCTGTCCTGTGGAGTTCCACAGGGCTCAGTCTTGTCGCCAAAGCTGTTCGCGGTGTATGTGCTGCCCCTGGGTGAGCTCATTTGACAGTGCAGCGGGGAGTTTCACTGCTTTGCAGATGACACCCAGCTGTATTTGTCATTTACCCCCGGGACATCCGGTGCGGTTGACGTGCTTAATACCTGTGTGGCTAAAATTAATGATTGGATGGCTTCCGGCTGGCTGCGTCTCAGCTGGACAAGAGAGAGGTGCTGGTGGTTGAGCCGGGTCACAGGCATGTTGGGTTGCTACCTGAAGCGGACACGGGTCTTTTCCTAGGGTCTGCTCCATTGGTTGCTTCCCCGAAGGTGTAAAATCTAGGTGTGATCCTGGGCAGCAGACTGACCTTCGAAGATCAGGTGTCGTTTGTTGCGAAAAGTGGTTTTTAGCACTTATGGAACATCACCAGGATCAAGCCCCTCGTTCCGCCCGAAGACCTGCCGACCCTAGTTACGTGCCTTTTTGACCTCCAGACTCAACTACTGTAACACTCTTTACTTCGGGGTCACAGGAGGGACCCTCCGCAGGCTGCAGCTAGTGCAGAATGTGACGGCCTGGTTATTGGCGGGACTATCTCAGTCGTGCCATGTGACTCCATTTCTGCATGTTCTGCACTGGCTGCCAGTCAGGTGGAGAGTCCGTTTCAAGGTGGGCTTGCTGGCCCTATACGGGCTGGGTCCTGGTTACCTATCTGAGCTCCTATTGCTTGCAACCTCTGCCCACCCTCTCCGCTCCGCTTCGAGAGGCCTCCTGGATGTTCCCAAGGTTCGGCTCAAGGCCTCTGGTGACCAAGCATTTAGTGTCTCTGGGCTGACCCTGTGGAACACTCTTTCAGCTGCAGTCCGGGAGGCCCCCTCGATTGATATCTTTACGCAGAGGCTTAAGGCCCATCTCTTCTGCCAGGCCTTTGGGGATTAAGCCATCTCCCCACTACCCTACCCTCAGCTGTTTCATATTTTATACTTTATGCTTTTAAGAATGTTGTTTTAAAGATTTTGCTACTGTACAAATGTTATTGTATTTTGTATTCTGTTTTTATTGTGTACGGCGCCCAGAACCTCCGGGATTGGGCACCTTGGAAGTAAACTTGCCTTGCCTTCTTGAAAAGAGTAGAGGAATTTCTGCAGTGTGCTAGCCAAATTTCACCCATTTGCAAAATATTTATTTTATTTATGCATTTGGTATCCGGGTGTTCTAGGGACATGGATATGTTGTTCATCCACACTCTCTGGCAGGTTCCTTGCCGCTTTAAATCTTGTCGGAAGGTCTCCTAGCTGGCTCCTCCCACCCACCCGGGTGGTAAAACTCTCGGCTCTGCCCCATAGCGCCTGATCTTCCTTACGGCAGGGCTCAGGTTACCTCATTAGCGCTCGTTTTTCGGCTGGTTCCTGATTCTTGATTCGTCTGAATTTAGTTGTGAAGTTTTCCAAAACTTCGGTCTTCTTCCCTCACGGCTGCAATGGACAATTCGTTCCCCAGCTTTCGGAGGCGCCCTGGCAGGCGGAATATCTCCAGGACTGATCCGCACTCCACGTGTGTATACTGCCTCGACTTTGACCATGACCCGCAAGTTTGCGAACTGTGCTGCGCCCTTTCAACCAACGCCCTGGAGGATCGTGCGGCCCGATTTAGGCTTGGGCGCCCCGAGGATTTTTCCGCCCCAGTAAAATCTATGGAGGCTCATTGGACGGTGTCCGCATCGGCTGTCTCGGCTGAGCAGCTTGAACTTTCTTCCTCCCTGGAGGAGACGGCAGCCAAGGCTGCATCTCCCTCCTCCTCGGTCGCGGCATTTATCCCGCTTTCTTTGAGTTCCTCTCTTTCGGCTTCGTTCAGGGAGCTTCGCCAGTCCCTCTCCATGAAGGGGGAGGAGCCATCAGGACCTGCCTCGCGGCCCAGGTCCAGGGGGTTGCAGGGTAAGTCCCATCGTTGGCGTTTGTGGGAGCGGGAGAGTTCCCCTTCCCCAGTCTGCCGATCTTCGACTTTGGTCGAGGTTGCAGCTCAGGCCGTTGGTTTCACGGTGTCCCCGTCAGGCTAGCCGGCCAAGACTCCCGTCGACGTTGTCGAGGGTTCCCTCGACCCGTCACCTGGGCGGTCTACTGTCAGAGCCGTCAACCCTTCGCCAGCTCCCCCGGTGGAGGCTAAGGTTCTGCCTGCGCCTCCGGGGCGGCAGTCCTTGGCCAACATGTCCGAGCCAAGGGAAGAGTGGATGTCCCCCGCTCCTTCCCAGACCCACCCTCGGTTTCGCCGAGGATCTGGGTCTCGGTCTTGGTCCTCTTCTCGGTCAAGCCGCTCCCGCCTTCGGCAGTCTCGGTCGGGGCACTGAGTTAAGTGGCAACACCGTTCCTCCTCGGATGAGGAGAGGCTTCGACGCAGATGGAGTCGACGTTATGAAGAGTTTATGTGGCAGCAGTTGCTGTTGTCCGGGAATCAATCGACTCCGATTCATTCCCCATCTATCAAGCAGCTGCCACCCGAATGGCTGACGCAACCGCTTGCTGCAGTCGAGGTGCCCATTTCTGGGCCAGTTGTTCGACCAAATCTTGCTGCCCCACCGATTGCGGTGGAACCTCGGTTGGGTCACGGCCTGTCCCGCAGGTTGTCGGTCACCCTCACTTCCGCCCGCCCTTGGCGGGTGAGGAGAGGCTGAGGCCTGAGGCAGCTCTTTGCAGACCCTTTGGAGTCCGACGATGACTCCTTCCTGTTCCCCAGGAGGGAGGGCCCGGAGTCCTCCCAGGACCGGTCTTTGGACGACAGCCATCGTCCTTCCCGGGTCTGCTTAGGCTCATCTCGGAGTTCACCGGGATGCAGCTTGAACCCGTGTCCAAGCGGGCCTATTATCCCCTGACGGAGATCCTACCCCAAGGGGGTTCACCCTCGGAGGCCTTCCCGGTGGCTGAGGCCATTGTCAGCCCAGCCTTGGAACTTTGGCAGCGGCCTACTTCCTGTCCTGCGCCCTCGGCCAAGATGGCCAGGAAGTATGCTGTTCCTATTAGCTCTTTGCCCGGTTTTTCGGAGCACCCCTCCGCCGATGGGTTAGTTACTGATAACGTCTTCCAGCGTTCGGTGAATGCTCGGGATGTGGATAGGCCCCCCGACAAGGAGTCCAAAAGGATGGACTATATCGGGCGCAAGGTTTACGCCGCTTCCTCCCTAGGCCTCCCGACAGACCAGCTTGGCCGCACTAATGGCACATTTCACCCACACCCTCTTGGGCTCCCTGGATGAGGTGCTCCCTCATCTCCCGGCCGACCTGTGGACCACGGTCCAGCGGATACGGGACCCAGGGTAGGGCAGCAGCTTCAGACTGCTCTGGACATAGGTGACTCCTGTGCCAGGTCAGTAGCGGCCACAGTGGCCATGCACCGCAGGGCGTGGCTGAGGATATCCACCTTCTCGTCGGATACCCAGCACAAGTTGGCGGACATCCCCTTCTTGGGGACTGACCTCTTCGGCCCTGGAGTGGAGGGACACCTCCAGGGGACCAAGAAGTCCGATGCCACTCTGGACTCGGTCACCCCCCGCCCGGAGGGACAAGGGCTGCTGGCAACCTTTGCATAAGCTCCTTTGTCCTTCGGCCCCTGCGGCACGATCGGCCCATCAACACCAGCATGAGGGGCCAGCAGGCTTAGCTGGGCATCCTGACCCCAACCAGGCTTCCTCTAAAGAAACAGGAGGTAAAGGCTACAAGCTCCCTCAGTCAGTCCCTCCTCCAAGCCTGCTCAGTGGCGAGCTGCAGGGCACCGCCCCAGCCTCGTCACCCCTAGGTCCCCGTGGAGGGACGGCTCCGCCACCTCCTCCGCCTGATCCGCTATCACCACGGACCGCTGGGTGTTGGAGGTGCTAGGGAAGGTCCTGCCTCTGGAGTTCGAGCAGGTCCCACCCCTTTGAGCTGTCTCCCCTCAGGGGGCTACGGGGTCCGCAGCTTCGCTGTCGGCCCACCGAGCCGACATTACCCTGCTCCTCTAAATAGAGGTGATCAGGAAGGTGCGGATCCTTCTCCAGACCCGGGGTTTGTGTCCAGGTTTTTTCCTGGTACCCAAACGAATTGGGGGCTGGCGCCCCATTCTCAACCCGCACGACCTGAACAACTTCTTAAGGTCTCGGTCCTTCTGGATGGTCACTCTGACTCAGATAACCCATCCTTGGAACCAGGCGGGTGGCTCTGTTCCCTGGACCTCCAGGACGTATTCTTCACTTTTCAATCCGTCCGTTTCTTTGGAGACCCCTCCGCTTCAGAGCGGGGGGACCTCCTTACGAGTTCCAGGCCATACCCTTTGGCCTCTCCCAGCAGCATTCCCTGCGGCGCCCGAAGGGTCGGGGTACCCCTACCCGGATGGCGGGCTGGCTGCAACCCCTCCGGAGCAGAGGTGGAGCGGTCCGGAGTTCGGGCCCTCTAGGTTGCTCTCAGACCGGTCTCCTCTCCAATGGAGCCAAGTCGGAACTCGTGCCAAAGTGAGTGATCCTTCATCGGGACGGAGCTCGACTCTTCGAGTCAGAGCTTGGCTCCCGGCAGACAGGGCCGAGGTTCTTCCTACTTTACCTAATCAGGTCTGATTGGGCAATCGCGCCCTGCCCGGGACTTCCTGCTCCTCCTGGGCCTCATGGCGGCCAGCATCAGCGTGGTCTGTTGGGCCCGTTGGTACATGCGTCCCCTTCAATGGGGGCTGGCCAGCCAGTGGTCACAGTGCTGCGATCCTTTGGACCAGCCCGTGACAGTAACCCAGGGGATGTGGAACACTCTCTGATGGCAGACTGTTCCAGCACACCTGCAGGAGGGCATCCCGTTCATCCGCCCCGAGTCGACGGTCTTCTTCGACCGATACATCTCTGATGGGTTGGGGTGCCCATCAAGGGGAGCGCAGAGTGCACTGCCTCTGGTTCCCTCCGGGGTCCCAATGCCATTTCAACCTGCTGGAGCTTCATGCGGTCCGCTTAGCTCGCACCACTTTCGCTCCATCTGGGGTCAAGTGATTCAGGTCCAGGCAGACAATACCACGACCATGTGCTATAACCCGCCAGGCGGACACACCCTTACCGTTCGTAAGGCTCTCCGCCTATATGGTCTTGTCATGAGTCTGGGCTGTTTTCCTAGCCATTTAGATGGCAGGGGCCTCCAACGCCCTGGCCGATGCCCTAAGCCAGATAAGGGCTGCGCCTCACGAGTGGTCTCTCCTGCCGGAGGTAGCACAAGATCTTTCTCCCATTGGGTCACTCCTTGGGCAGACCTTTTTCGCTCCAGGGAGAATGCGAAGCTGAGACTGTTTCATGCCCGTCCCCCTCAGCAGGACTCACTGTAGGGGATGCCTTTGAGGCCGCGGACCCCAGGCCTCTTCTACGCCTTTCCCCCATTTCCCTTGACCCACAGGCAAGGCGAGGAGGGACTAGGCGCAGGTGATTCTGGTAGCCCCAGACTGGTTCTGCCAGCCCTGGTATCCATCTCTCCTCAGTCTCGGCCCCAGGCTCCCAAGGCGGCTTCCAGCCCGCCCAGACCTGATCTCTATCATCAGGGGAAGGTATTCCATCCGGACCTTTAATCCCTGCACCTGGCAGCCTGGTTCCTGTGCGGCTAGTTGCCAGACCTTGAGTCTTCCGGCGAGGTCCTCGGCGTCGTTGAGCGTCCGCCAGGAAGTCGACCAGATAATGCTTCGCCTTCAAATGGAAGAATTCTCCATTTGGTGTTAGGATAGTGCCTGGTCCCTTCTCCTGTTCCTAGGCGAGCATTCCGGACTACCTGTGGTCCGTTCTTCTTCTTCTTCTTCAGCAAGGGCTTCGGTCGACGACCCTTAAGGTGCTCCTGGCAGCCACCTCTGTCCTCCGGGCGTGGGCCGGAAGGCAGTCGGTGGTGCAGGATAGGTGGTCTGGCACTTCCAAGGCCTTGATCACGCTTCCTCTCCGGGGAGAGAATCTCCACCTCCGTGGGATCTACTGCTGGTGTAGGGCTTAGCTCACGGGCAAGCCATCCGAACCATTGCACAGGTGCGATTCGCCCACCTGTTGTGGAAGAACACCTTCTCGGTGGCTACCACGTCAACCGGAAGGATGGGAGAGCACCAGGCACTTCCTTCGAGTCTCCCTATCTGGTCTTAAACAGGGACAAGGTTGTCCTGCACCCAGTGCTTCAGATATTTATTTTTTTTTGGTGTAAGTCAAATACTTCCATGGGTTGAAATTTGGAAGTCATTTCAGTTTTATTGGAGTCAAAATACTTCCAGCTGTCAATTTTTGGAAGTCAAAAAAATTCCGGCCCACAAATTTTGGAAGTCGAAATACTCTTGAGTCCTATCGTTTTTGAAGTCATAGGTAGGTTACTTTGCCACTAGAGATGAAAGGGGTAGGATGGAAATGATAGTGCCAATCTGCTGTGCTGAAGTGAAGGTATTGTACAGGAAGTACAAAGAAGCAGAGAGGCACATGGATAGTCTGAAAGAGACAGAGAGACAGACTGGCGTGATGTGATTGAAGACAGACACAGACACATCAGCCAAGAGAAGAGAAAAGTGAATCACCTGGGGTAAGCTGTCTACCTGGTCTGCACATCAGGGGCAAGTTGGGCAAGTGCAATAAATCTCCCAAGTCCAACATCAGGGTGGCAACCTGGGAGCATAAGGCTTAATTGCTGTCAGTAGAGGAATGGCACTCTGTCTTACCCTTACCAATCCAATCAGAATTTACCAGAAGGAAAAAGTGCTGAATGACCGGATTCACATTGTAAGCTATGCCTGAGACTATGAAACATAAAAACATAATGAAATGGGGTATGGGAACACTACAGAAAAAGCAATCACACGCATCATTTCATCACAGTTACCAAGTATTTGGCTCTAATGGGGTTTGAATCTGTGAACCCCAGATTCCCAAGCCAATGGGTTAACCATTAGGCTACAATGTATTTATACTAGCCAGGCTACACAAAACTGGGGACTAATCACACTGGCCCAAGGCAATATCCAGTGTTCTTATTAATGTTACTTACTACGTATGCATGGCCACAGGATCATGTAACGATAGTGGATTGTTTTATTCATTATAACAGCCTTGTTGCTATGTCTGTGGAGAGGCATCAGACAGCCCACCTAATCTAGCTACACAACAACACATTTACATTGCACCATAAGATAATCCAGTGTATGTTATCTGACATGTTAGAAGTCGAAGAAACGGGTGAAGCACACCCTTCAAACCTAGGATAAACCAAAGAGGAATGTGTCCTGTGTGTGATGTCCAAATTCAACATACAATCCGTTTGTATGTATCACAGCAGAGGCATTTAAAAAGGTGTTTTAAATCCAGCAGATTTTTTATTTTATTAATTTAATTCTTTGGTAACCAGGTAAGGCCCTCTAGGCACAGATGCCTCTTTTCAGGGATGACCCGGGAGCACTGGGAAGGTTAAGTGATTTGTTTAGAGTCACAGAGTATGCAAGTGGTGGTGTGGGAATCACACCCAGGTCTGTTATCTGCTGGATGTACCAAACTTTCACAGCTCGTTACTCTAACCTCTAGGCTATACTGCCAGGACTAATAATAATACTAGTAGCATAGCATTAAACAAATGGTAGTCTTTAAGCACTTGAAAGTTCAGAACGTGGTGTCCATTCTGCAGCATGAACACAAAACAGTCATGTCATATCATAAGCAGCAATAGATGAACTGGCAATGCTGTTGGAGAGGGAGGGGGCAAACAATGAGTGTTGCCCTGTGGAAGGTGCCACACTGAAGATTGGATATACCCATCTCCCTGCAGCCAAACTTATAAAGTGTCAGTGTTGTCAGTGGCTCAGCAGGTAGCACACTCAACTCTGAGGCTGGGAGATCAGAAGGCTGTGGGTTTTGCAGAGAACAAGTTCTCACATACTGTACAGTGGTGACCTGATGAAGAAACTAACAAAGCAGCAGCTGAAGAGTACACGTGGGTTTCTGTAATCAGAAACCAAACAGCACCCATGGCAAACAGACACATGCAGGACTGCAAAACTAAGGCAAATAGTCCTTTAATATAAATATTGTAGTGCAAAACATACTGCAAAAAAATCAGGAGCTTACAAGCTGTTGGCTAGGCCGAAAAAAGTGATCTATTGACCATGATCACAGAGCAGTTAAGTCATGTGACTACATCAACCAAGTGTCCAGTCACCATTAACTTTACCATACATGGCAGTTCATTCAAATTTAAGTGAAGATAACATCTACATGTCATAATAAAAATGTTAATATATTTCACATAAACTATTATTTTAAAAACATAAACTCCACTAACCATATGATCATGGATGGACACCAGTGATATCACTGTTGTGCATTAAACATTTTTTAAACATATCTCCCGATAGCCAGGTTTGGTATAGAAATTACCCCTTTATATTAAAAATGCACAGGCGCTCACACTGTGCCTCCATCCAGGTACTAATTGTTCTTAATCCACGGAGGGGCAACTTTTTTTAATTTTTATTCTCAGAGACCATTTCAACAACCATTTCTTATTAATATATCAGTTACTATGTCAGATTCAGACATAATGGGTCCTAGCACCTGTATTTTTTTCAGAAAGGCAGCTAGGTCTATGCTATCATTAAGGCTTGTAAGCTCCTGATTTTTTTTTTAAAGTATGTTTTGCACCACAGTATTCCATTTTTTCTAGTACCATGGCATTTGTCCTGGTGCTCTATCTCTTTACCTTTGCATACACATGGGTTTCAGGAACAAAACACACAAACCCTAAACATGTGATAACAGTAAGAGACGGTGCATCTTGCACTGAAAATGCTGTAGCTGCAATTAGTAGTGAAGAGTGCTCGGAGAGGGGATAAAATAAAATGCATTCTAATCTCCAGTCACTTGACAGTCAGACATTGTCTAATAGCTATATAATGAAAAATAAATAACTTTTTTTTTACTTTTTCATGACCGTGTGGTGGTGGATACTGCACTGGACACAGAAGGCCCGTGGCCTGCCCCCAGCCTCCGCCCTCCACAGGCACACACTGTTTTAATTTAAATTTAACTGCGATTCGCAATCGCATTAGCCACTCCAGGCCAACTTAAGCTGCAGCAATTTCGTTATTTTTTACCGCCACCGTCCACCTGCAAATTACTCAAGCTTCCTGCTGCTGCTGGTCTGGCTGGCTCATGAGGAACGTGTTGGTTGGGAAGTGATCAATCATGGATTGGGAAGAGGGAACCCAAGTTACCCAACCCAGCAACTGGCCTTTGCAGCATTCAGCCTTCACGTCCTCAGGGCCAGCCAGCTTTTGTCTCTACCCTCTTCCAGACAGCCTCACCTCTTTAGTGAAGACTTGGGCCTCCTCTCTGCTCCACTGAGGTGTGCGGCGCAATCCACGTCCACCTTCCGACCATCGCGCATGGCGCAACCAACTGCAGGCTCCTGCAGCTCTGTCTCTCCCAGGTTCCCCACCCTAGGGTAGGCTCCTCCTCCACTCTGCTACAACCGCACCCCGGGTCGTGGGCAGCCAGCATTGCCCGCCCATGTAGTTTGTGACCCTCTGGATCCTCGCCTGCCACTTCTCTGATCACTGTCCTCACAATGACAGAAGGCGCCAAACGGACTATGCTTGCGCAGCATGCATGAAGTGAACGCTGCCGGGTGGGGCGGAACAGAATTTGGGATGAAAAAAAATACCATGGCAACTGGCTGGCAATTTGGAAATCCACAGTCCACACGATTTGAAAAAACAAAAACAAAAAAACATTAAGGCGTGATGACGTCCGCTCCATGAAAAACGGAAGTCAGCCTTAAAGAAAATAAATTTTAGTGGATGTCAATGACTCCAGAGACTACATTTCTTGACGTGTTTAGCTAATTTTTGGAAGTAAAATACGTCCAAAATAGTGTTATCTGAAGGGCTGCCTGCGCACCACCCGAAGTTCCTTCCGAAGGTGGTGTCAGAGCTTCACCTTCACTGGGTATAGACTCTGCTGGGTGTTCTATCCCAGTCACACCTCGGAGGCCGCATATAGGCTCCATTTGGACCCTAGTTGAGTGCTCGCCTTCTCAGGGAGCGTAGGGCTGAAGTTCGGGAGAGGTTCACCAGCTGTTTGTCATCTACGCTGAAGCCGCACCTGGCAGACCTGCAGCCAAGCGGACGATGAGCGGGTGGGTCACCTCCTGCATGGGTCTCCGCTAATAGGTGGGCGGGCATGGAGCCTCCCAGAGGGATAAGTGCTGATTTTACCCGCCCTTCCGCTGCGTCAGTGGCTGCTTCCGGGGATGTCCCTATCCAGGATATCTGCAGGGCTCCTACCTGGAAGTTGGCACATCATTTTACCCTTTACCACATCGACCTTGGGTCACGCTGGGATGCTGGTTGGGGCCTCGGTTCTCCAGTCTTTATTTCCTAAGTAGGGTGTGTGCGCCTTGCCTCCCTCCTCCCGGAGAACTGCTAGGAGTCTGCCAGATAGTGTGGATGAACAACATATCCATGTCCCTAGAAATGCAGGTTACTCACCTGTAACAGGAGTTCTAGGAATGGTATATGTTCATCCTACAAACCACCCGACCTCCCGGCTTCGACGCACAACCTGGCTTCCAGCGGGCTAGATCTGGCATCATGGGGCCGAGCCGAGAGTTTTACCATCTGGGTGGGTGGGAGGAGCCAGCTTGAAGACCTTCCAGCAAGATTTAAAGCAGCAAGGAACCTGCCAGATAGTGTGGATGAACAACATATACCATTCCTAGAACTCCTGTTACAGGTGAGTAACCTGTATTTTGCACTGATCCAGAGGACCATTTTCAGGCATGACCCGGGCCACAAAGTGGTAAAAGCTAAAAAAAAAGAAATACAGGTACAGTAGTAAGTACAAGATACAAGCAGGTTATACTATACATGATGTACATTGTCAAGAACACAGTCTGTTAATACAGAAAAGTGCAACATACATATGGTACCAGTACATGGTGCCAAACAAAAACACAGGCGCAATTTACAAAAGTGCTAAACATGATGCAACATAGGCGAAGACACAGGTGGGTAATACCAATGGTGCAATATACATCAGATACTGGTTCATGGTGCAAAAACAAAAGCAGGTGCAAATTTACAAATGGCTGCACATGTTCAAGGGAAACGAAGTTATTCACATATCATGGCAACATTGTGGTCGGAGGGGGGGATTAAAAAATAACACTACCAACAGCTTAACCTTATTTAGTATGTTGGTTTCCATCTATATCACCGTCACCCCGCCCCGGGAAGAGGAGAAAACAAGCAGACTTGCCCAGCCCTCCTTTCCCTATCAATAAAAACTAACTGTGACTGTGGGATTTAGAAACAGAATTTGTTGGGAGATCGCGACTGCATGGCCCACCCAATGTGCCCATTTTCCCCTATATACAGTATCACCGCAGACCTTACTTGGTCTCCGGCTCCTTCTCCCCTCCTCTCCCCCCATTCCTTTCCCCTTAGATTCTTTCATGCTTATCCCAGGCTTTCTTGAACCCTTCCACTTTTTTCACCCCAACTACCTCAGCTAGTAAGCTGTTAAAGGAATCTGCTACCCATTCTGTGAAGAAGTACTTTCTCACATTTCTCCTGAATTTACCCCCCTCCAGCGTCGTATTACCCAAGACCTCTCCATGACCCTGGGATTTTCAACTCTGGATCTGGTTTGAGACCCTGGGAAGCAACATACCTCATCCATGACCCTGTGACTTCAACCCCTGATCTTGTCAGTGACCTAGGGATTTCAGTCCCAGACTTCATCTATGACCCTGGGATTTCAGTCCCAGACTTCATCCATGACCCTGGAATTTCAGCCCCAGACCTCTTCCATGACCTTGAGATTTTGAACTCTGACCTTGTAGCTGACCATGGTATTTTGACCCCAGGGCTCATCCATCACTGTAATTTGGACCCACATCGTACCTGTGATACTGTCCTGACAGTCAGACAGACCTCTGGATCACTTGCACTGTGTATGTGTGTGTGTGTGTGTGTGTGTGTGTGTGTGTGTGTGTGTGTGTGTATGTATATATATATATATATATATATATATATATATATATATATATATATATATATATATGTGTGTGTGTATACGCATGTGCGTGTGTCTTCAGTCACAGTGTTACCCTTTGTTTCCTCACCCAACTCACAATATGTGGATTAAAAAGCTTTCTCCATCTTTATATACTGAAAAGCCCCTTTCTTCCTGGGAAACAGAGGATTTTCTTTGAGAATATTTCTTTCATCAGGCCACACCTTTGGAACTTGCAGCTAAGAGGCACTAGGACCACACAGAAACTTTTGCAAGCATGCAGTTAGGGGCCACCCATGGCAACATCAGATGTCAGCATATAGATAAAAGTGAACAGCCCATCCTCTGTTCTTTTCCCACCGTCGATTTGAGGAGTTGGACGGCTGTAGGAAATGTAGCTGCTATTGCCACTGTTTTATTTATTTATTTTTTTTAATATATATACTAAACTAATCTCCAAGTAGTTGATGTCCTGTAACTGGACTTTAGCAAAGTCATTGACTCTTCACCTGATAGGAGATTGGTCAGGAAAGTTGGAGGATCTGTGGGCCCAGCTTACTATATGGGTCAAAAACTTGTTGAAGGACAGCAGTCAAAAGGTGGTAGTCGGGTGTGGGGGGAATTCTTAAAAGCTAGGCCAGTGACCAGTGGGGTCCCACAGGGCTTGGTGCTCAGTCCGGTGTTTAACATCTTCACCAGTGACATACCAGATGGGATCAAGGGTAAAATCTGCCGGTTTGCGAACAACACAATGCTTTGCGGGAGGTGGTCACAGAGGAAGAGGGGAGACAGGAATCCAGGGAAGACTAGGGTAGGTTAGAAAAGTGGTCTGGCATTTAGCAACTGAGGTTAAATGCTAAAAAGTGCAAAGTAAGACACTTAGGGGCAAGGAGGATAGACCGTAAGGCCTTTATCTGCTGGCATGTTCATACTGCATGCTCATATTCCTGTGGGAGAGGAGACTGAGAGGGGATTTGACTGAGACCTATAAATACCTCACTGGAATGAGCTAGGTGCAGGTGTGGAGTCTCTTTCAGAGGAGGAAAAGTACCAGAACAAAGGGGCATGCAATAAAGCTGGGTGGGAGGGATGTTAGGAAATACTTCTTCATGGAAAGGGTAGTGGATGCCTAGAATAGCCTGCCAGAAATGGTGGTGGGGTGAAGACAGTGGGGAGCTTCAAGCATTTATGGGATAGGTATACGGGTATTATAAGCAGAGGAAAGGGAGACTAGAGGAACTCTGGCGACCAAGTAGAGTCCGAGCTGTTGGAATAGGCAGGGAAAAATGGGGCAGACTAGATGGCCCTACTGATCCTTTTCTGCCAACAAATTCTACGTTTCTGTGTTTCTGCACAGTTATATATGTAACAAGATCATTAGTAATGCTAAACTCACCACAGGACCATGGCTGTGCACCCCGCCCCCACTACCACCCCACATGCACACACAGTTGGTGCTCCCACATCTTATTTATTTTTTTCTTTTCAGCAGCTTTGTGTGGTCCCGGCCATCTCTTTGCATCTTCTTCAGGCACTTAGCACCCCGCCCCCCCAAGTCCCACATAGGATTTTCCAACAGGCAGCACCCCTTGCAGGCCACACCCATGTGTAGCATGCATTGTGGTGGAGGCAGGCTCCCTGCCATCACCACAGGGGCTGCTAATGTGGCAGAAACTGGTATCTGTCCCTTCCTGGTTAGGAACACTACCGCATGGCAGCGCCTCCCCCAGGCACCCCCAGCTATGGACAAGCTCCCTGTTGTACTCCCAAACTCAGGTCACCAGTGCGGGAACACAGTGTGCTACCCCCTGGGCCATCAGGTGACCTGGTACCCCTACATCTTGTCCTGCAGGGACTCCTACTGGAAGAGGCTGGGGCTGGAGTAGCTGTGTGATCCCTCACAGTCAGCATTCCGCCACCATTTCCTGCAGCACAAGGTGTCTTCAAATTCAGGATCCCTATTCATCCATGATTCTAGAATGAAACAATTCCCTAGAAGAGAACTATAAACCAAGAGATCCCAGTTTCAGATCCCACCACAGTAACTGATTCACGGAGTGACCCCTATTTCTTCAGTCTCCCATAGCTGTCAAAACTGAGCAGAGGAGTACTCCACTGAAAACATAATCCTTCATCTCTGTCCAGTTGTTGCGAGTCAGACCATCATAAAATGTACCAAACCATTCCTGTTTCTTTTCTCATTGCTTGTTTCACAGGAGAGAGGAACAACCTGCTTCATGCTGTCTCACTGTATATGTGGGGGGTCTCGGATGCAGACCTGATCATCCATCGGATTCTCCATGACGTTCTGACCAAGGCTAACATGGCAAATATTAGGCTGCGTTTCCAAGACGAGAAGAGGAGGCTTCCAGAGAACATTGCTCCAGATCAATCGATAGACACTAGAGTAAGGGAACATATTATTTAAAAAAAGAAAATGTTAAGCATGCAGATTTTAAGTTATGGAGACACCTCATGGAAATGGAAAAATCAAGCTATAATATTTTAAGAAAGGAAAATAAATTGAACAAGTAATAGCTTTCGTTGCAGAGGGTATGATGAATTCTTCAGTGTGTTGAAGAATTCTTGCAGTTCAATTGACTGAGAACCATTCTGCGCTGTGGCTGTATGCAAGCAATAATACTCGACAGGGTGGGCGATACTGGGCAATACCAGACCTCCCGGGGCGTAATGAGGTGTGACGCCACAGGCGGAGGGCCTTATAGCCCCTGGAAGGTCCGGTATTGTCCATACTGCCCAACCTGGAGGGTATTATTGCACTTAGAAAATGGATTATATGTATAATTTTTTTTTTATAGGATTACAAAAAAATATAATGCTGTACAAAATTACTACAATGTCATTTTTAGTCTTTTTTGGGGGGGAGCTATTTTGTATGCTTCATTGTTTTGTTTTGTTTTTTTCTTTTATTTGTTTACAGTTTCCTGGTTGTCGCTGCCTACCCTGAGAACCGGGACCAAATCATTATGTACACTGTTTCCCTTTTTTCCCCTGGTCTCTGCCTTTTTTTTTTTTTTTTTTTAAACCGTTTCCCAGTCCTCGCTGCCTGCCCTAAGGATTGGGACTGAGTTATTATGGTTTTCTTTTTTGGGGTAGTGCGAAGAGGAGCTGCACGTGGAGAGAGAGAGAGAGAGACTGAGGGGCTTGTGGAAAGAGAGCCAGAGGGCATTGCTTACAGAACCAGAAGAGCCCCAAAATACAGCAGGTACTATTGCCTTGCCCATCTGTAAGATGGGTGAATAACTAAGAAGGTTACTGGGGAGCAGGGACATAGGCGGCAAACTATTGGTGAGGGTCATAGGTGCTCTGAAAGTCTCACTCCTGTAACCTTGCCACCAGTCAGTTTTCTGTACAGGGCTTCTATCCTGCCATTTTTTCTCTCTAAATGGAATTAATTTTTCCTTTTTTAATCCGGCTCGATTTTGGGGATGGGGCACTGGAGTTGTGGGCAGGGTTGTGCGCGTGTGTGTGTGTGTGTGTGTGTGTGTGTACCTAATAGGTCTTTCCTGTCGCTCAGCAAGGGCAAAAATGGCAGTGAGTTTAAATTAGGTATTTTTAGCCAGTTAGGAAGCAGGGTGGGCACTAGGATACTTTAGTGGGTGAAGGGGCACTATAGGCTGGTACTTATTTCCTGGGCATCAATTGAAAGTTAATGTACCCCCCTGGCAGGGGTACTAGCTAGGCAGATGCTGGGAAATAAAAAGCCCATTTTCTAATTGATAACATCACAGCCTGGAAACTGGTCCTGCCAAGTAGTTCATTTTTTTCCTGTAATCCACTTTATAATAGCAATAATGCACTCCAGAATATATTACCTTTTATTAATAACCCCACTTTTGGGAGGTTTGAAGGCAGTTGGTGTGATAACACACGCCATGTTGTGTATTTTTGCTTCTACTGTACAAACTGATCCATATTTAATAGCAATTCACTGCATAATCAACCTAATTTCTTACATCAGTGGGCTATATTTGGCCAAAAGGAACACCTACTGCTTATGACCTCTACTTTCAGTAAATAGCCTTTTTGCTATTCTTGGCTCTGATTGGATACAGCCATTCTTTTGGTGCGCAACTAAAGATGATAAAAGAACAAATGGCTCACACATTACCCCAATATTTACGTTTTTATTTAAAAGACAGGTGCCACACCTATAGCTTTTCCCTGGTGATGTACGACAAACGGCTTGGCAGCATTTGCACAGCACAGCACAGGTATTTACTGCTCTAGTAAGCATATTCTTCTTCCTGAGTCCTGTTTAACTGGTTCTGTGTTTTTAACAGGTTTTCCCTGCCACCTACACAAAAGTGACATTGCCATTAGCAGACCACTGTTACAAAATATTCCAAACATGCTTTAATTTGGAGCTGTTCTTTCCTTTATTATTTGAGATATCAACATGAAAACAGGGTATTTGTCCCTTACTGTATACTTACAGCTGAGGTGAAGTCCGGAGTTAGTGCCCTGGATACCATTCCGATTGCGCTAACAGCTGCACCACCAAGGCAGTGGGAAAGTGGGCTGTTTCTGAGCACATTACTCTTACTCCAAATGCACAACCTGGTGGCTGCACAGATAAGTACATTTATACAATCACATGGGCGCGGTGTGCACTTCTTTCTCTCCATTGTTTGTATGTGTTCCACGGTATATGCACACCACACCCATGTAATTGTATAAATGTAATTACCTGTGCAGCCACTGGGTTGTGCATTTGAAGAAAGAGTAATGTGCTTGGAGGCAGCCCAATTTCCACTTGCCTCGGTGGCACACCTGGTATCACAGTTGGAACAGTATTCCGGGCGGCCTGGGTTCAAGTCCCAGCTGAGGCTCATCACTGCAGAGTATGTAGATCCCTAAATTGGATGAGGCTTAAAGATAGGAGAGATTGGCATCTTTTAACATATATGTTTAAAATACCAAAAGAAAATATGGCAAGATACATTTTGGATTTTTCAATATTAGAGGATTAGATAGTGTCTAAGGTTAGCTCAGGGCTTGGAATATATTGTCCGAAGATGTAATATGAAAATTGGGAGATCCTAAATTTGGTTCAGAGGACCGGTATTCTGGAACTCCTTGCCTATCAGTTTATGTCAAGTAAGTCCAACTACGGGCCTGGGTATGATCAAACGGTTCTGCATTGGACTACGGCCTCAATACAATGTTGTGGAGCGGGTGTAGCTTAAATAAGGTAAATTAGAAAGTATTCCAGTCATATATGAAGTGTAGTGTTTTAAAAGATTAGTGAAATACTAATATGTGGTTCCTTAGAAATTTTATCTGCTTAAAAGAAATCCAGTTCTGTAATGTCTCAGTGATGCACTGTTAAATGGCGTTCAGCTTTTGATGTTCTATATATGGATACACTGTTAAATGGCATTCAGCTTGTGATGTTCTATGTATGGAAACACTGCCACATGGCATTCGGCTTATGATGTTCTCTGTATGTATACACTGCTAAATGGTGTTCAGCTTGTGATGTTCTCTATATGGATACGCTGCTAAATGGCGTTCGGCTTGTGATGTTCTCTATATGGATACACTGTTAAATGGCGTTCGGCTTGTGATGTTCTCTATATGGATACACTGCTAAATGGCGTTCAGCTTGTGATGTTCTCCGTATGGATACATTGCTAAATGGTGTTCAGCTTGTGATGTTCTCCGTATGGGATACACTGCTAAATGGTGTTCAGCTTGTGATGTTCTCCATGTGGGTACACTGCTAAATGGCGTTCAGCTTGTGATGCTCTATATATGGATACACTGTGTTGTCTTTTCATATGCTTTTGCTAGATAGGCAATTACTTTTATATAGTCAACATAGGACCTCTTTGGAAATGAGCTCTCCACTCAGTAGAGTATTGTAACGTGTTTCCTATTCATAAATATCTGAATAAAATGTATTACTACTACTAAGGCACGTCTTTCTCTCCATTGTTTGTATGTGTTCCACAATATATGCACACCTCAGCCATGTGATTGTATAAATAGTCATAATCACCCTGCGTGTAACATCACTGCCTGTTGCTGTGGAATTGACTGTGATGTCACAAGCACAGCATTATGACTTCAGCTCTGGAATAAATCCCCAGCTGTACATAAACCATAAGGGGGAACACTCCAGTTCTTAAATAAAAAAATGTCAGTAACATAGACTGGAATGGCTCCATTAAAACTGAACTCTGCAGATGCTAACTGCATTATTTGTATTTTTTGCTGGTGGTGATCTCACTTTTTTCTTTTTTTTAAAGAGCACCAACTTCAGTTCCGCACCCTGCAAAAGCTTACTTTTAGTGAACTCCAGTAGTCCACTTTTCAGCAGCCATTTAGTATGGAAAGAGATTGTAATTTGGCTCTGAGGAGCAGACCACCCACTCCTTTCCCCTTCCTGGAGTGCTTGCCCCACCCCTGTGCTGAAATGTTTTGTAATGCTTAGAGAGTGTATTGTGTACTCCATACAAGTCTGCAGGGGTGTTTTAATTACTCTTTGTATTGTTGAGGTCCATTTGGGTCAAATCAAAGCAACTGCTCTGCTAAGCACATGGGCTGGGCCAGCACTCCAGGAAGGAGAAGGGAGTAACCAGTTTCCAGAGCAAATTGTGATCCCTTCCCCTTCTTAATTGCTGCTTTAAGTAGCAGCTGGACTACTACAGTACACCAAAGGTAAGTCAGTTTTGGTGGCTTTGGTAGGGTTTGCAAAGTGATTACAAAAAGTGCTCTTTAGTGTTACAGCTCAGAAGTGGACCAGTGTGTCATGGCATTACGTGATGCAGAAGGAAGCACCAGAGAACTGCTCTCCTCCTTAAGGCAGCATGGAAGTAGCACACTGGCTCAATCAAGGAAAACCGAGTTCATAGCAGTAGCTCCATTTCTATCAAGGCTCGCAGATCAAAGTCGGGGGGGGGGGTCCTCCAGTCACATTATAGCCTTATAAATTAAACCTTTTCCCATAGCGCAGCATAGTGAGTCGCCCTGTAATCAAACACGTCATCCCTCACTCAGGCTGTAAATGCATGCAAGGCCAGCACTACAGTAGTAAGCCTTTACAATGTTGATTACATATATAAACTTTTTTTTTTTTAATAGAAATACAAAAACAAAACAAAACCCAAGGACATCATAGACAAATTGCATGTATACACAAATATGCTGGTAAAACTGCCTAGCTTGTTAGCAAATGTAAAAAGATATGAAACCATTTTATGTATACCCCAGGTTCAGGTCTGGTTACCTGTATTCCCAAGGATACATTGGAATCCCTATACAGAAAAGAGATTACATTACTTATAAAATGATACACAAGTTTTCAGCATCAGATTTAGAGTAGTATTTCCTTAGCCAGCACATAGAGTAATTTCTAACCATGTGGATACAGTTCACTATTCACACACTGTCAGTTCTGCTGGAGCAACTGAGTCATTGGAAGGCTTCAGGTTAAGCTCCTCCCACCACCCAGGTGGTGTATCCTCTGGCTGTGCTCTGCAATGCCATATTGTCCTTTCTTTTGGAAAGAACAGGTCTCCCTTCACAGCTTTACAGCATTGAATGATTCTGGTACTTTTAAGTACTTTTTCAGGTGAGTTTTCTATAGTTTCAGTCTGCATTTGTTTTTAAAGTCACTGCTTCGTCTTCCAACTCCACTTCGTAATCGATGATGGAGAGCAAGAAAACAGATTTTAAATTCTGCATTTGGTGTCAGCAGAAAATGTTGGCCATGGAACTGCATGACACATGCCTATACTGATTGCTCGATCAACATGACTTTGAGGGCTACAGTTTGTGCCTCGTCATGCTGCCTGCCTCCATCAAAGACCAGAAGGCTCATCTGGTCTTTGGTTAGCTGAAAGATCGCAGAAGGCTTGGGTGGTGGCCTGGTCAGCTGCTTGGGTTACATCGTGGAAGAAGAGGCAGCTGTGGTGAGGTCCTCTTCAGTCTCGGCACTATTCCTGGCAGGGGCCAGCATCAGAGGAGCATTCTGTGAATACTTCAGGGAAATGTGTCTGGCTTTCTAGATCTTCAGGGAGAGCTCTTCTCACTGTAGCAGAAAATACAGAAAGCATCATCGCAGGTAGTCGTGGGATCAGGACTCCCATGACCACTCAGCCTTGGTCAAGCTAACTACAGTCAATGGGATGCTCAGGAGCTCCATGGTAACTCCATGGGGCCTGTTGACTGACTGTTGGAGGAGATCGAGGAGAGATCAGTCTCACAGATACCAGTGCTCTGTCTTCAGCCAGGAGAAAAAGGCCCAGTCTGTACCCCTGGCTGAGTTACCTTAGGAGCAGCCTGTACTGGCGGTTGTGCCTCTGAAGTCTGTTGTGCTTATCTGTGGTCCAGGCTGGCTTTTACCATCTCCTAAACATCACCAGGATCAAACTCCATCTAGCCCTTGCTGATGTGGCTGTGATAGTTCATGCCTTTGTCACCTCTAGGCTCAACTACTAAAATGCTTTGTACCTAGGCCTATCTTGAGTTTTGTCGCGATGCCTGCAGCTAGTCCAGAATGCTGTAGCCCAGCTAATTATGGGCTCCTCTCATAGGGATCACATCACACCAGTTCTGCCTGCACTGCACTGGCTGCCTATGTGATGGTGCATAACCTTAAGATGTGCTTAACCGCATTCAAGGCCCTACATGGTTTGGGACCAGACTACTTAAAAATACCTTCTAGTTAAGCCAGCCCGATGGTGCTGAAGGTTGAGGCACTAGACGCCACACCTCGCGCTACACCGGCGGCCCGGCTTCGGGAATGAGCCTGGGTTGTTGAGGGTTGCGGGGGGGGGGAGGGTGAAGAGTGAGATTGAGCCACCACAAGGCAGCTCTCTCCTCCTGGGAGGGAATGGAGGCTCCTCAGTTCCTGGCCGCTGCCTGGTAGAGGACGGATGATGGCACCAACTGGGAGCTCTGGCACTAGCCATGGGGAGGGGTGTAAGGGGCTTTGCCGGCATCACGGGGTGTGCAAGCACCTCCATGCCTACACGGCGCCTGTGTGCTGGGGCCCTTGGGAATGGGAGAAAATGAGCGCAGAAAAATCCACAAAATATAAATAAAAAAAAAAGACAGCCTAATTATGTAGCACCCAACTCGCCCTCACCGCTCTTGTTACGCGGGCCTGTTGTCTGTCCCTTTGTCTTGACTGCATCAATCTGGGGGCAGAGTGTTCTCTGTTGTGGCACCTGCTCTTTGAAACACTTTGCAACAATATATTAGTTCTGCTCACATGGTTGAGACCTTTAAGACCTCTTTAAAAGCCAATCTTTGTTTCAAGAAGCATTCCCTGATTTTTCTTAATCGTTGTCTTAATAATTGTATAATTTGTAAATTGTTATTCATTGCTGTTTTAGCTGTTTCTACTAATGTTTGCTGATTTTTACTATAGTTATCATTGCGAAGCTCCCAGAGCCCTAGGAAAAGGGCGCTCTATAACTAAAATTGCTTTGTCTTGCCATAACCTGCTGCGACAGGTGGTTTATACAAACCCTCTGGAGGACACTTGTCAACATCAACACTTGGGTTGAGGTTGAGATGCCATTTGCGGACTTTGATCCTGCTCGACTGAGAGGCATCGCCATCAGTGCTTTTTGACCTTTACATCCTCGGGTGAGGAGAAGCACCGACAAAAAATGTGTCTGCTATGAGGAGCTCCTCTGGCAACAATGGACCATTGCTGGAAGCAGCCTCCAGATCTTCAGTCCCTTGGCTTTTGCCAGTCATTCCCCTGCTGGTTCAAGCTTCTCCGGATTCCCTAGCGTATGCTTCTTCACCTCATTGGGTGGAGCCACCTCTGCTGCAGCCTCTGTTTGGGGCCCCAGTCAAGAAGTCTTGCTCTACAGCTGGCTTGCCAGGCACAACCCACCTGACCAACCTGGCAAGTGGTACCTGGATCCCTGCTTCCAGCATGCAAAAGATCTGATGTCATGGGGCGGAGTCTGATAATATACCACCTAGGTGCTGAGAGGAGCTTAGCTTGAAGACTTCTAATGAGTCTACTGTCTCCATTGATCCTGCCAGAGTGTGGCTGTGAATTGTATACCTCTTGAGAACTATGGTTACAGGTGAATAACCTATATTTTGTGTTTACAGGAAATATAGTCTCTCATATTTTATCCAAGGTAATTGCTCAGGACAGTATCACCCCCCCCCGTCTAATAATGCACCAACTGAAATTTCTGAATTGTACCAAAGATTCAGTGTTATCGAATATTTGGCAGTGTGAGTAAGACTGTTCTTATCAGATGTTGCTGATCGAGAAACCAAGATATTATGTGGAGACTTGTAAGTATTTGCTAAAACGGTACCTAACTATTTCCCCTTTTATTCTTATGAAATGGGCAAAAAAGTGTCACAAGCCTTAAAGTATCAGGGTCATTCATACCACAGCTGCAAACTGGTGATTGATTTTCTGACCTTTTTTGTATATGCAATAAATTATTACTGTTAAAACTCATCTGAACCTGGTTATTTTTGTTGCTTTCCTTTGGATTGGTGAAAATTGAAAGTTGATGCTTCCTGTCAGAAATTTTCTGTACAGATGCATACCATTTGTGCAGCTTAGTTAGTTACAAAGATACCAGATCTGTGTAAGCTGCTTTATCTCATTATTTTTGAGCATGCAGAATAGGTGTTCCAGGGAGGGAATTTAATTTATTAATGCATAGGACCACTTTTACCAATGTACCAAACTATACGCTAAAGATGGACTCCATTTAAAGCCTATAGGTACTTAAAACACTGGTTAGGCTGATTAACAAGATAGTAACAGGGGAGCCTTTAAGCTGCCTTGCACGGGGGGGGGGCCTAATCCACAGCCTGTCAAAATGATATGGCAACTAGAGTGATCACAAGGATAAGCCTACACAAAATAATAACAATTGCTACCTCAGCAGTGCTTGCAGCCTAAATAACAAAATGGGTGAGCTAGAAGCTGTACTCTGTTCCGGATGCAAAATCAACATGGCATTTGTTACCGAGACATGCTGGTCTGAAGGTAACTGGTGTAAAGCAATCAAGGGATTTAAATGATATAGATATGAGGGGAGGTGGGGTCACGACCTACATCTCGGATAGCATAATCTCCCATGACATCACTGAGAAAATTAAAGCCAGGGATTAGTAAAACTGAAATGTTATGGATCACAGTCACACACAAATAAGGTAAAAATAGATTTATTAGGTTATGTTATAAACCCCCAAGTGAGAACAGTGATACAAATGAGGCTATAAATGTTGAACTCGCGTGCATATGGAATGGGGACATTACTCTTCATGGGTGACCTACATTATAATGATATATGCTGGGAAGCTAAGAAGGATAGCAAACAGAGTAAAGAATTTCGCAGGGTATCAGAAGAGCTAGATTTAGTTCAACACATCAGAACACCAACTTATGGTGAAAATACCTTGGACATCTTACTTAGCTCACCTAATCTAAACATTATGCACAGTGGAGGTCTCCTTAGGTACTAGTGACCATAACAGTATTTCATTCTCTTTCCAAGAATGCTACTCTGTTAAAAAGGGATGCAGAATGATCTATAATTTTAAGTCAGCTGATGAACAAGCTATACTAGAAGATCTGGGCAAAATAAAATGGGACGAGGAACTGAAGGGTCTGTCAGCAAGATGTGTGCACTAATAAAACATCATATTATCAGAATATGTGATGCTGACATTAGGAAGACAAATACAACAGTAGGCGAGGAAACCGAAGTGGCTAACAAAAGAAATAACAAGACTCATTAACAAAAACGCAAAGTTTATAATGAGTATGTTCAAAGCAGATCTGTACAAGCCTGGGGAAAGTACAAAACGGCTCTCAAGAAATGTAAATCCACCATTAAAAAAAGTAAAAGAAGGTTTGAACCTAGATTAGCAACAAATAAAAACAAAAATAACCTGTGTGAATTCTATAGCTATGTAAACTCATTACATAACTCTGAATGCACACTATGTTCAGTAGTCTCAGACAATAACTTAATCACATATTGTCAAACTCCCACTGTGACTGCAGATGAAACTTTGAATGTTAATGCATTCATTACTTCACAATTGCTGTCATTCCATTGATTGTGTTTCTCTTTTTTTCACCTCGGTAGGCTACTGTCAATTTCTGTACTAGTAATGTTGTCTATATTGTATATTCTATGTTATACTGTATCCTAATCCATTTATGTAAGACGTGGAGCCTTTGCAAATGAGTCTCGGACTCAAAGGGTTGTAATTCCTAGACTTTAAATAAAATAAAATAAAATAAAAATAAACAATCAAATTATTGATGACCCCAGGTATATGAGCAGAGGCATTCAACAACTACTTTGCATCAGTATTCACCAGAAACGAACCTTGCCTAGGAAATTTAGCTACCAACTGTGCTCCTAACATATTAGTAACTGAAGAGGAAGTCACAAAATGAATCCTGGGGTGAAACCTAGTTATTCTTCAGGTCCAGATAACATCTCCTCCAAAATGCTGAAGTTGATTGTACCAAATATAGCCCAGCTGCTAAAAGATTTATTTTTAGCATCACTAATTAACAATGAAGTCCCATCAGACTGGAAAAAGTGGCATCAGTCATTCCGGTCCATAAGAAGGGGAGGAAGGATAACTGTGCCAGCTACCCACCTATTAGTCTGATGTCTGTCACAGGAAAAATACTTGAAGCCATAATCAAAGACATGATACGAACACCTAAATAAGCATAATCTGAGAGATGTAGAATAACATGGGTTCACTTTGAAGAGATTATGCATAAGAAAAGTGTTATGCTTTTATGAAAAAAATCTCTTTGGCGTTGGATAAAGGTAAACCAGTGGACTGTGTCTATCTTGACTTTTCCTAGGCTTTCGATACTGTGCCACACGTGGCTATCAATAAACAAATGATAACCCTGAATATAGGTCATAGGACAGTGAGATGGATACACACTTGGTCAGCCGACAAAACACAGGCAGTCTATACAAACAGCTGCTATTCAAAATCTAAAGCTGTGACTAGTGGTGTCCCACAGGAGTCTGTGTTGGGACCAGTGCTGTTCCAGGTATTTATATCAGATATGTGCAAGGAAGTGGGTAGCTGGTCATGCAAGTATGCTGATGACACCATACTCGCTGGTGTGGTACAAACTGAAGAAGATGGGGCCTCCTTACAAGTGGATCTCAATTTAATCCTAGCTTGGGCTAGAGAAAGAGAAATGAAATTCAATAAGGATAAATCTTGCATGATACAACTTGGTAGAAAGTACAAAAGTATAAATATTCCCTGAATGGCACAGCTCTCAGGGAATCGAAAAGAGGAGCAAGAACTGGGGAGTGATAATCCGTAACAAGTTAAATTCTAAATCCCACTGTGAAGTACAGGTGTCAAAGGCAAAAAAGACACCAATGGACCATTAAAAGAAACTTCAGGAGCAGAATCCAATCCTACCATTATACAGAACATATGTTAGGCCACTTCTGGATTATGGAAGTCCAGTGTTAGGATCAAATAATAAAGACATTTTAAAGATCAAAAAGGTCCAGAGACTGGCAACAAAGATGATTTACAACATCAGCCATATGACGTATAATAAACACCTAACTAAATCTGACCTGATGTCTTTAGAGACCAGGAGAGTGTGAGGGGATCTCTTGTTATGTTATGACATCATTCAGGAAGACTATCTGTTTAGTGAGCTAGGCTTTGAATATAAAAACGACAGGATGCGTACAAGAGGCCATCCTTTACAGATAAGACCAAAAGGATTTAATACACATAGAAGGAAGGCATTTTATACTCTGAGAGTAGTGAACCCCTGGAACAGACTTCCTTTGGAAGTAGTTATTAGCAAAGATAAACTAGAATTTAAACATAAATTAGATTCACATATGTTGGAGGGACATATTCTCTCATATTACGGGTGAATGAAAGGAGCCATTATGGGCTTACTGCCTTCTTCGCTCCTAGATCTTTAGTATGCCCCTTAGTATAACTTGTAATCTGGGGCATACGTAAGCACTAGTGAATATTGACCCCAGATCTAAAGGATAAAAAACTTTCTTAATAAAATTAAAAAAAATGTTGATGAATATAGAGGATTGTGTATGAGTGATCATACTCAATAAGGATGTGTTTCAGTGGAGTGGTTTCCATGGTAACGAGACCTCGGGAGTGCAGCTCGAGAGGCGTGTTACCACGGAAACCGTGAGAGTGAAACATAGCCTTGTTGTATATGATAGCTCATACACAGTCTTTTATAGTGTATGGACACGAATTACGATAAGAATGTGTCCTTACTGATGTGTTTATACCATCATCGCTCATGTCTTGGGTCAGCTCTTACCACCATGGCTGCTTCCTGAAGTGCACTGTATTCACTACTGCGCATGTGTGGAGACGTTCTAGGTTGTTGTGCTGCACTAGTGCAGCAGAACAGCATTATGACATAGTGAGTGCAGCACAACAAGCTGATGCCTCTCACTGGATACCATCAGCAATAAGGCTCTCCCATATACTATAATTTATTTGTTATTCAGTACACAGCTGTATAAATCGGGTAAATCCATGGTTTTAAGATATTTTTTTTTTTCTTAAGTTAGGAGTTTTTAATGAATGCTGTCCTAGTTCAATTCTCAAGAAAGGTGCTTCTACAGATTCAGTAAGGGCTAGAAGATGTATGCACTGCTTATTTAATATTACTTCAGGAGCATCCGAGTTGCTAAATACCCAGATTTCAGCACCATAGAGCATATTTGACCTGATTTTTGCATTGAGTGTTGTAATTGCACCTGTTATTGAGTTGCCACCATATGTGCTGTTTAATATTTTTAATTCATCTGCTGTTTTGGTCATACTGATTGCGGTGTTTTCTATATGAGGGTTCCAAGAAGAGTTTGAAAATCTATGGCTCAATAAGTAAATTGTGAAACAGTTTCTGTGGTGGTTTTGTTACTGAATAATGAGGGGAAACTTTTTATTCTTGCAGCTGGAAAAAAATTAATGTTTGTTTTTCTCTCCTTGTTAAAGTAAATTTCCGCTTTAAGGGAGCTACTGACATACCGTGGTAGCTGCCCTCCGCCATAGTTATTCTAGCCAGGTTTTAAGTATGACTAGCAGCCCATACCTTTGTTATATCACTTGTAACTTTCCTATAGAGATGGGCAGCCCAATCCTTTCAGAGTGCCCCAGTCATGCTGACATGCCACCACGCTCAAGCACGTAATGGCATCTGACCAGGGAGAGCATGGGGTGCGCCTCATTGTAATTAAAGGGTCTTGATTTCTCTTCCATTTTTAAGCTCAAGAATGGCCACTTAGAGATCAAAGAAGGTCACCACTCAACTAACAAGGACCTTGTTGGTCAGGGTGGTGACAGCCAATGTCTCAGTGGCCATTCTTGAACTGCATGGAAAATCACTGTGCAATGAGCGTACCCAGTCAGGCCGTGCGTGTGGCGTGATGTGGGGTCTGGCTGCCATCTCTAAGAAAATTACAAGTGACTGCGCATAAGCCACTGGCTCTGGCTGTTTATGTGACATAGTGTCCTAAAAGCAATTCTGGTCAGGTATCATTCGTGCTTGGTGCGAGATTTGTCAGCATGACTGGGGCACTCTAAAAGGATTGGTCTCTGTAGGAAAGTAACAAGCGATATAAAGGTATGGGCTGTCATACTTAAAAACTGGCTAGAATAACTATTGCTGAGGGCAGCTACCATCATATGTGAGTGATAGCTGCTCTTGGCTAGTTGTGAAAATCTCTTTAATCAATAGATGCAAGTGATCACAAACATTCGAGACTTTGTCAACTTTTCTGTGTAGGCCAAGAAAAGAGTTTAAATCAGGACAGTGTTATCTGCATATGCAAGACAACAAACTGGCTGACTAGCAATTTTGGGATTATGAAAGTCATCATCACACACATTTTTAATAATTTTATGTACAAGTCAAACAGTGTGAGCCAAAATACAACTTTGGTGGTCCCCTGTGTTGGTATGAATTACTGATGAGATGTTGCCAGATTGGTTATATTGAACTTTGGACCATGTATTTTAGTAAAGACGAATAATTACATCTAACAGCCAAGGGTCCAGTTCTGTTTCATTCAGAATTTTCCATAGTTTATTCCTCCTTACTTTATCGAATGCGGACTTCAAGTCTATAAAACGGCAGTATAAGGGTGATTTTTTTTTTTTTTTTAATTTTAGTATATATGTGTGGCTGTGTGTGTATTTATCTACATATATAGTGCGAGAGCAATAAACAGTGTTATATTGTTGATCTTGTAGGTCTGAAACCGTTTTGAGATTCATATAGGACACCTGGTAATGCCACCCGTAGCTTCAGTTTATAAAGAATTATTGTTGAAATTGTTTTTTGACTAGTATCTAGTAAACTGATGCATAAGTGGATCAGTGGAACATTTTTTATGAATAGGCTCAATCAGATTTCCAGCCAAGAACTGAGAAAGAAGCCTGATTGTAGGATTATGTTAAAGAGTGTGTATAGAACAGGAAGCCACCATTCAAAGAAAAACTTAATATAACTTTGAGACTATTCCATCTGGTTCAGGTGCCTTGTTGTTTTTTTGTTTCTTGGGCTGCAGCAAATATCTCTCCTTTTGAAATAAAAATAGGAAAAGGTCTAAAAATGAATTCCTAATATTTGTAAAGTTATGAGTAGTATCAATTTGTCTTGCTTCATCTGTGTCAAAGAGTAATCGTGTAAAGTGTTTGACCTAGGTGTCCGGCGTGATGCAGACTTCTAAAGAGGATTGAAAATTACCATGTCCTTGTGCAGCTGAGAAGTAAAGCAATTTAGTATTCTTGTTACAGACCACTTCTTTGAGTTTAATCCATAGATTGTTTTGATAATTTGACTCCTTTTTCAATAGTCATTTTACATACTTTTGTTTGCTTGTTAACCTTTTTCATAGTTATCTGGGTTTTGTTTATCCTTAGTTGCCATACCATTTCATTCAGCACTGACTTTGCTTTTGCATGTTTGGTTAAACCATTTTTCTTTAAAATTAGGAGCCTTCTTTATGTAGAAACCGGACGAGGAACTTGGATTATAGGCAGTTGTGCATTCTTCTGATTGTATAAGTTCTAAGATGTCTGTTTTGTAGTTCACAAATTGTTCACTGAATAAATTTAAAGCCATTTCACAAGTTATTTCTTATGTCTGTATTATTCTTTTATGATTTGCAATTGCCGTCTGAGAATTATTGTCCTTAAGTGGCTTATGAGAGAAACTATTAAATGCTAAGGTGATCGCTAAAAGCTGATGTTTGATTTCATGTCTGGGGATCTGTTAGTTAGACCTGGCAAATTAGCCCATAGCAGGTCAATCACTGAAGTACTATTTGAGACCAGATGTGTACAGTTTCCTGGATGATCACTTTTGGTTCTGCCATTTAGCAGATAGTAATTTGCCATTGTTAAATTAAGTAGTTTTTTTCCCATGATTACTAATTACTTTTTCTAAATAGTTTGTTTGCAAAAACAGTATTCTTATTCATCATTTAGTACATCATTAAATTAGTTTCATTTGCATTTTCATATTGAGCTGTCTCCAGAAAATTTCCTATCCATAAATTGAAGTCACCCATAAAGTGAGATGAGATGTTAAACCGAGGTCCCATCTGCCTGGATTGGTGGTAGTTCAGGTGGATGTTAAAGATCCCATGGCACTCATCAAAAAGTGTAGGGGAATTTCCCTGGTGTCCTGGCCAAATTTCCCTCATTCACTAAAAATACCACCAACAGCTTAATCTGGTTCAAGGTCAGTTGGCATTCATCTGTATCCCCCTTCCCTGGGTCGTGCCTGAAAATAGGCAGGATTTGTCTAGTGCACTTATCCAGTCAACAAAAACTAAATAATAACACTGGCATCAGAGTAGTCATTATTCATGCATTCTAATTAGTCTCCAGTGACATTCCTTATCAATGTCCAATGACTATTAGAGTTTTCTGGGATAACATAGACATTAACTAGCAAAAGATTGATCTCCTTCCCTTTAAGATGAATAATAAGAAGGTGTCCTTGTCCAAAACATTATATTTTGGATTCAACATCAAATGATAAAGCACAGGCTATCAAAACACTACCTTGGTTCATATCATATTTTAAAAAAAAATTTCTTCCAGGGATTGCGAAAACAGCAAAATCATGATTTTGCAGGCAGTTCCCACCAAGTTTCTTGCATCAATAGAATATTAAACTTAAAAAGGAAAACACGGCAGTCCAAATCTGCTAATTTTGTGGAATATCCCTCAACATTCAAAGACAGCATTGTTATACCCTTACTATTGTCTCTTGCAGTATTAGTCAATATATTAGGCCTTAGAGTTATTTCTTGTCATTGATATTCAGACTGGCCTGGATTTTGGACCTTAAATAGGAAGGTAGAGGGGCAAAATGTTCAGAAGACTCAACTGGTGCTGCAATAGGTTGATGTTGCACTGGACATTCATTATCACAATTATTTGTTCATTCATATCTAAAAGTAAGCAGCCATATGGATCCAAGGCAGGACTTTTGTCTTGTAATAATGATGAACACCCCCCAATATTTAATAGTTATGTCTGTTTGAGGAACTAGACACATTGAAGGGTGACTATCTACCCATTTAATACTGTCATGCCCCAGATCTATTTCCAGTACTTTCTTGTGGTCCCAACAAACTCATTATAAGGGCTATCCCACCCTTGGCCAGAAAGAATTAGAAAATGGTTGTTCCAAAAAGTTCCTTACCCATCCTTGAATTCAAGTGGATCAGTAATATTTTTTGACCCTGTCAGTTTTGCTGGCAATCACTATAGATAGGATATGTTACTGGGACAAAAGGCTATTTAGAGAAACAGGTGGATCCATGTAAATATCAACTGATTCCAAAGAATATATCTTGGATCAGATTTTCATAGGAATTTCAAAATTGTCGATTGGTGGTGGCAGACCTTTCTGGTGGGGTTGGTGAGTTTAAATAACTGTGCCGAATAGATGCGACATCATCTACGGTGGCCGCAGCTCTGGCTACGTGCAGCAAAGTGCAGCGGGAGTCAGGAGGAGTCCGGGAAGTCTGGGACAAGTTACCCTGCCTACAAATAGTCATAGGTGTTGACGTTATTCTGTTTAATTGTAAAAAAGTTTAGGATGGCTGTTCTAGTGGCTTTATTAAGTAGCAGTTGTATTCTACTGTTTAGTTTGTGCATAGTTGATATGGTAAGTATTCATAATGATTTTAATATGTGTGTATGTTTTGAGTCAGAAAATGAGTTTGCTATGTCTAACCTCTTGGTTAAACTTTAATATGACATTCGTTCGTATTGGTTATTATTTTTTAAGAGGAATGTTTTACGTATCTGTGGGTTCATTTTGACCTCTATTTTAATTATTTGTTTTAAAAAAGTACATGTGTTACGTTTTTATAGGAGATGTATTGTTTTATTTGGTTTATTACTTCTAGTGATGTGGAGAGTAACCTTGGCTCTGTTATACATGGTTTTGTTAATAATGCTAACAGTCGTTATTCTGGCTCTTGGTCAAAAAATTGTAGCCTGAAAATTTTGCGTTTAAATGCAAGAATCCTGGTGCCCAAAATAGCCAACCTAGAAGTAGCAGCTATGACACACAAACCTGGGTTATTGGCTGTAACAGAATCATGGTTGAAACCTAATTTACAGGATGAGATTTGTCATATTCAAGGTTATGATATTTTAAGAGCTGATTGACCAGGTAAGGCAAAAAAAGTGGGTGGTATGGTTGTTTATTACCAGGAACATATTGATGTGTCAATACTAGGATCTAGTATGGGCCAAAATACTGATTTTGATTGGTTGATACTACATTTGGTACTTGGGGGATGTAAGAAGGTAATTGTGGGCTGTATTTACAATCCCCCACAGTGTGGGATTGATGGTTTGAAAAAGTTTTTGAAATTGGCTAGCAACTATGCTTATAATCGAGACTTAATATTATTGGGTAATATAAATGTTAATTGGATGAACAATGTTGCTCTTGGCTTGGGATTTTGCTCAAGTATGTGTAATTTAACTCAGTTGATTAGTGAGCCAACTAGGCACAATTTAACTTCAGACAACCACTCAATACTTGATTGGGTGGTTACAAATAAGTCAAACATTGTTTCATCTGCAGATGTCCTTGGGGTTTCGGTCAGTGATCATATGGCTACCTACTGCATATTGATTTTCAAAAGGCCCAAAATACCAACTCGCTTCATTCAATATTGCAATTTTAAGAGGATTAACCTAGCATTGTTAGAGGCTGAACTGCGATCAATTAATTGGTAATTTTTGAGTCCATGCCTGACCCAGACAATGCTGTAGATTTTTTTCTGTGCACAGTTATTACTTATCCAGAATCGCCTATTTCCATTGCGTAAATTACGAGTTAGGGGAACAGATAATGGTTGGTCTATGGCTGCTATAAAAAACAGATTAGACTAAGGGATCAAGCATGATCTCGTTATAAGCAATCTCTTTTTAGCCTGTCGTTAAATCCCTATAGGACCCTTAGAAATCAAGTTAGTAAAATGGTATCAGATGACAAAAAGGAGCATCACAGGGGCAGATTTAGTTCTGGTTTATCAGATTCAAAGTGTTTTTGGGGCACTGTTAACTCTCTAACTCTCTGTTGTAACCTACAATTAAGTCCGCAGTTAAGGTGTTGCAGGTGAATGACCAGGAATTAACGGATCCAGTTACAATTGCCAATGTGTTAAATGTTAAATTTTTAGACTTATCCCATTACAATTTGGGAATGTCTTCTCAAACAAATAATATTCAGAGTTCAGCTGTTTCATCTTCTAATCATTCTCCTTTATATTTTAGACTGGGTTCTCGTACTGATGTTCTTAGGTTACTAGGTGCTCTTCCTGATAAGTACGGAGATTGTGGGGGTGGGCTGGATGGTTGCTTTGTTAAACTTGCATCTCCTTTTGTGGCCAGACCTCTCTCCACTATTTTTACATTGTTTGACTATGGGTGTTTTCCCATGTGATAAGGCCATCCCTATTACCAAGAAATCCATTGCTATTTTGTCTGAGTATTACAGACCTATTTCTATTTTAAATCCATAAAGCAAAATTCTCAAGAAAATTGTTTCCATTCAGGTTACATATTATTTAGAGACATATGATTTAATGTGTCCTCACCAGCATGGATTTCAAAAAAACCATGGGACGGGTGCAGCTCTGGTCAGGTTCACGAATTCCGTCCTGGGAGGTTTTGATAAAGATGCTATGACAGGGCAGTTTTCGTTGCCCTAACCAGAGTGTTTGACCTTATCAATCACTCTTTACTCAGTGTGAAACTTGGTGAGTTGAGTTTTTCTTCAGGTGTGATAACTTGGTTTGATAGTTACATGATGCAACGTTCTCAGGTTGTTTGTGTTGATTCTGTTTGATCTGATGCCTATGAGTTAAAATGTGGAGTTCCGGAGGGGTCCATACTTGGACCCCTGTTGTCTTCACTTTTAATAATCTGCTTCCTTCTTTGTCTGATTTTTGTGAAATGCTTTTGTATGTGAACGATTTAATTATTTTCTGAGGGGAAAACAATTGGTTAGCCGACCACTTGGTTGAAAGCTGATTTTCAAAAGATTTGTTCCTGGTTTTTGACAAACTCTGTGGTTTTGAATGTAAAAAAAGCTAAATCGATGTTGTTTGGTTCATCTTTTATGATGAGAAATAATCTGTTTACAGGTTTATGACTTAAATGGAACAAATATTGAGCAGGTATCAGAATTTAAATATCTAGGAGTTACTTTGGATGATAAATTTTCATTTTTTTCTCAGGTTACTGCAGTTAGTCATATTATTAACTGTAAACTTGGTGTTCTGTACAAATTGAGGAAATATTTTTCCTATGCTATGTATTACTCTCTTGCTTTAGGTTCCTTGTTGCCCCACTTGGATTATAATTCAAGTTTATATTATAATTTGGGTGTCAGAGAAAACAATGTATTGACGGTTGCTTATCATAACATCTGCCGTTTTGTACTGGATTCTCCTCCACGCACTCATCATTGTGTACTATATTCTCAGCTGGGGTGGTTGTCTCTGGGTAGCAAATTTGCTTACTTTTTTGGATGCCAAATTTTTCATGCAATCCATAAGCTATATTATCCTTTGTAAAATCGTATTATTTTACGAACCCCATTATCTGGTTATGCTCTTCATTTGACATTTCATTAACCACTCCACATTGCAAGTCTAAACAAGGTTCGCTTACTTTTTGTGTAGCAGCCCCAGTGTTTTAGAATACACTTCCTGGTATGTCACAAACTGAAATATCGTTATGGTTGTTCAAGCTAAGATTAGATGCAAATGTTTTAATTGATGTAATGATTTTTGTTTACTTTATTTTGTACTTGGCTTATTGTATGTATTCTTTGTGTTATCTTGTGTTGGGCTGGGCCTTAAAAAAGGGGTTCTGCCCAATGCTCTCACCTGATTAACAAATGTAAAATAAAAAAATATGAAAGACTGTTTAACACAGTTGCATTGCATTCACTTTTAAATTTTAAATATATAAGTGAAAGTGATCATTCAGCAGCAAATCAGAGTGTACTCAATGGTTTAGTTTATCTCTCATTTTGAACTCTGACTAATTTTGTTCAAATGGTAAACCATATCAAGTTAATGAAGCTTTCTGTGTAGACCATTCATGTGCCAACACATTCTGGCTCATGACGACAGGTTCTGTATTGTTGTCATGCATACTCATGTGTGGCTCCTCAGTATCATTATCCATATTTTGGTTTTGAGGTATACTTTGGTTTATTCCATTATTCTCCATCTGTCTAGGCTACAACTGAGTTCCAGTGTTATCCACCTACCTAGGGTGTATCCGAATTCCAGCAGTATTTTCCTCATTCCTAGCTTAGGTAGATTTTGTGATATCATCAGCTTGAGTGTCTGGTATTTGAATAATTTCTGGGGTAAAAGGTTGTTGAGTTGGTCGATTTTGTTTTTTAATGTTCTTTTTTTTCTGCATATCCTTTGTGTTTTTCTTGCCTTGGGTAGTTCCATTATTTCAATCATGTTCATCCTTATTTGGTGAAAGGTAAAGATCAAGGGGGTGAAGAAAAGGTTCAGAAAGAGCCACCTACTCCTGTTACATACTTCTGTCCTTTCATTTAACAAATACTCTAAACCTAACCGATTCCCATGTTAAAATCCCCTGGGGCCATCTCCTGTGATGTCTTAATGCATTTTTAATAAAATATCATGATTTTAAGATACCATTTTTTTATGTTACTCAATTTTTCCTTCACTGCCCATATATTCCCTAATAACATCAAATGGGCATTAATGAGTTGTTATTCATTTGTAGTTTAGCCTAATGCAGTTTAAATATTTTGATGAACCAATCCATTATAATGACATTACTTGTATTCAGGGCTCATTTCCTTCCTCTGAATCATACAAGGAGATCTTGCCAGAGAGTTTAGTTGTATTTTCTGAGCTCCCTCTGCAGTGCCATTTTGAGGTGATAAGTTTTGTCTGATTCTAATGGGTAATTAGTAATTAAGGACTTAAGTCAATTTATGGTGTTCCTTAGTTCATTTACTATTTCCAGATTTTTGTTTTTTCTTTATATTTTTACTGTAAGAGGTATCTGATGTTTTTCTATCATTATCTAATGACTGATTCTCTAAATCCTCAAAAATGCCATCCAAGATGGCCAGTGAGTCATCACAGTATACAGGTATTGTTTTCTTTGTATTGTCCTTTTTATGAATGCAGAGATTACATGGGCGTATGCTTTCATTACAAGTGGATTTCCCCATAGAGAGTTCATTTCTATTTCTAGATGATGGATGAATAGATATGACATCCTGTTGAATTGAATTGATTTCCGAGCATGAACTCTAGAATTTTTCAGGCTGTATATCACTTTGAGCATTAAGTTTGTTGGCTCCTACCAAGGTAGAGTATGGTTCTTCCCTAAGGCTTTTTTTTAACAGATACTATAGTAATTTAAACTGAGCTGTTTTTCTTAAATCCTTCATATGCTTGCAAGCATCTGTGCTTAATTCCCCTTTTTTCCCTTTTAAAGGGAGGAGTTAGAAGCATTCTAAATAGTGAATCTCCTTCAGTCTTTGTTCTGCGTGTCCACATCATAATCAGTGTTTGAGTACAATTTAAAGAGCTGCTGACGTTGCAAAGAAGACTTTCACACACATGATAATTAGGTACAATTCTGCCTGTATTCCAGTTATATTTTGTATATTTCTCCTTTCCCCATTACTTCTTACTAATGCATGCATATATTATCCATTATACCTTAGCGTTCCTTTAGAGTCCATCTGACTCTATATAGCTTACTCCCTACTTCAAGTCATAATCCTCTGTTGTGACATCACAATCTGTTGCTATGGGAGTAACTGTGATATCACAAGCAGTGTTCTGTGACTTCAGATAGGGAGAAAGCAGCAGGAATACATAGAAACATAGACTTGACGGCAGAAAAGGACCACTTGGCCCACCCAGTCTGCCCATTTCCCTACCTACTGGATAAGCTGCAGATTCTAGTTAACCAACAGCCTGCTTCCTGCAACCCCGCACTATAATTGCTTTGTGTCTGTCCCAAGCATGTTTGAATTCCCCCACTGTTTTAGACCCAACGACCTCCTCATGAAGGTTGTTCCATGTATCCACCATTCTCTCCGTAAAAAATAATTTCCTCACATTACCCCTGAGCCGTCCCCCCTCTATCTTTAAACTGTGCCCCCTTGTTCTTACACATCTCTTTTTCTGAAAGATGCTACCCTCCTGGACTTTGTTGATTCCCTTGAGGTACTTGAACGTTTCTATCATGTCCCCCGTCCCTCCTTTCATCAAGGGTATACATATTAAGCTCTCTCAGCCTCTCTTCATATGGTTTCTGATGTAGACCTGCACCATTTTAGTTGCCCTCCTCTGGACTGCTTCCATCCTGTCTATGTCCTTGCGTAGATGAAGTCTCCAAACACACACAGTACTCCAGATGGGGTCTCACCAACTGTCTGTATAGAGGGATAATCACTCCCTTTTCTACTTGTGATGCCCTTCCTATGCATCCCAGTATCCCCTGGCTCTCCTTACTGACTTCTCACATTGCTTGCCCACCTTTAGGTCATCTGATATGACTACTCCCAGGTCCCTTTCCATTTTGTTGTTGTTAGTACCTCCCCTGCTATTGTGTACTCTTCTCCTGGGTTTTGTTTCAGGTGCATTACTTTGCACTTCTTTGCATTAAATCTAAGTTGCCATATGTCTGACCATTCCTCCAACCTTGCCAAGTCCCTTCTCATCTTTTCTACCCCCTCTTGTGTATCAACTCTGATACAGATCTTTGTGTCATCTGCAAAGAGGCATACCTTTCCCTCCAGACCCTCTGCAATGTCACTTATAAAGATGTTAAAGAGGATTGGACCCAGTACTGAGCCTTGAGGTACTCCACTAGTAACCCCCCCTTTCTTCGGAATGTGTTCCATTCACTATTACCTTCTGTGTGCTGTTGTGCAGCCAGTTCGTTACCCAGGCTACCACACTGGGACCCACTCCCAGCTGGCTAACTTGATTATTAACCTTTTGTGCGGGACTGTGTCAAATGCCTTGCTAAAGTCTAGGTAGGCCATATCCACAACCCCTCTCTGGTCTATTACTTTGGTCACCCAGTCAAAGAAATCAATTAGATTAGTCTGACATGACCTTCCTGCTGTAAATCCATGTTGCTTTGGGTCCTGTGCCCGCTGGCCTCTAGGTGCTCAACAATTCTTTCTTTCAGAAGTGATTCCATCATTTTCCCTACCACTGAGGTCAAACTTACAGGTCTGTAGTTTCCTGCTTCTGCCTTGCTCCCACTTTTGTAAAGGGAATCACATCTGCCCTCCTCCAGTCCTCAGGTACCACCCCATCCTGCCATGATTTGTTAAAAGTGTGGTCAGTGGTGTCACTAGGTCCCCTTAGTTCTTTTTAGGATTCTGGGTGAATCTCGCCAGGCCCCATTGCTTTGTCCACCTTGAGTTTTAGGAGTTCTTTCAGGACTCTTTTCTTCTGTGAATGGACTGGTATCAACCCCTACCCAGAGTGCTTCTATTGTCTGGTTTAGGTAACTGCTCCTCATTTTTTTTGTGAATACTGAGCAAAAGTATTCATTCAGTATCTCTGCCTTTTCACTGTCTCCCTCTGCCCACCTCCCTCTCCTTTATTAATCTTCACTATCCCTCCTTAACCTTTCTATGCTCCCTAATGTACCTATAAAAGGTTTTATCCCCTTTTTGACCGAGGTAGTATTTTTTCCTCGGTTTGTGCCTTTATATTCTGACTGCCTTTCCTACTTCTTTTCTGCTTTAATTGATACAGTTCCTTGTTGTGCTCCCTCTGTGATTCCTTATACTTTTTGAATGCAGCCTTTTCTCCTTAACCTTCCTGCCACCTCTTTTGAGAACCATAGTGGTTTTTTACTCCGCTTTGTTTTCTTTCTTTGTTTTACACAAAGACTTGTTGCCTCTATGATGGCAGTTTTGATTTTTCTCCATTGTTCTTCTACCCCTACTATTTGGCCATTTGCTAGTGCATTCTTCAGATGTTCACCCATTTTGCCAAAGTCAGCCCTTCTAAAGTCCAGTATCCTTGTTTTTGTATGGCTTATCTCCATGGTTGTGCTCATTGTGAAGCACACTGTGCAGTGGTCGCTTGTTCCTAGATGTCTACTGACTTCTAAATTTGTGATCCTCTCTCCATTTGAGAGTACCAGGTCTAGTATTGCTCCCTCCCGAGTTGGGTTCCAGCACTAGCTGTCTAAGGTCTGCCCCCTGCAGGACATCGAGAATGACCCTGCTCTTGGATGTGGCTGCAGTACATGTCCTCCAGTTAACATCTGGCATATTCAGGTCCCCCATCAACAGTATCTCCCCTTTTTCAGCCATTTTGAGAATGTCCTCTATCATTTTCTTGTCCATTTCCTCCCCTTGAGACGGACAAGAAAATGATAGAGGACATTCTCAAAATGGCTGAAAAAGGGGAGATACTGTTGATGGGGGACCTGAATATGCCAGATGTTAACTGGAGGACATGTACTGCAGCTACATCAACTCTTCAGGAGCAAAGAGCCTGTTCTCATACAAATGACCTCAGTAATAAATAATGGAGAGGACGAATACAGCACTAATTGGAAATACAAGCTGGACTGTGTCTAAATATTCGGTTTTGTTAAAGTTCTCCTGAACATGTCACCGGCTCTTTAATAATAATTCACTGCTTTACAGTTGGTGAGTAATCCTAAAACTAACTGGCCGTGGATCAGTTTAAATAGCCAAGTTAACCCAGTCCACAAAATATTCAATTAAAAGAATTGATTCACTGTATGAATATCCGTGCAAGTTCAGTAATTTGTGCAAATTTGCAGTACAATTATGATGGTCATTTAACACTTTAGACCTATAATTTACCAAATCACAAATGACAGCAGTTTCTTAAATAGTGACAAATATTAAAATAGTCCAACACAGACCTCTGATGTGTGATCTTCATGTTGAGTGATGTTCCATAGCCGTAATTAATATAGATGCAGTCCTTATAGTGAGCAGTGTTCCACTGTTAACTTGGTCAGAAGTTTGCTAAAAATAAAAATAAATGACTTACCTTGTCCAAATTATTTAAATATGATTGGCTGGACTCATTTAAAGAAGTTCTTTGAGACATGGATTTGTAGTAGAAAGCTGTCACAAAAAATGTGGATTGAGGTAGGTATGGAACTTGAAGAAAAGAAGGGGTTCTTCTCTAAATGTTCTGGTCTCTCATTCCGGCATCTGCATGACTCAAAATTATAAGGGAGACGTGATTCAAAGAGTCCTATTTTAATGTGCCTCTGAAATAATGTGATTATAATACCAATTTTAATTATCAAATCAGTGTATCTGAGAGGAGACTGAGATCAGGCACTAAGATAATCAATTTTGCTTATCTCTCAAAAGAGGATGTTTAATTTTGAAAGTAAACTTATAAAGCAAACACCAAATTTTAATGATTATAAATTTCAAAAATAGTAAATTTGTGCACTTTCATAAACATAAGGATCTGTTAAACAAGCAGTAGTATTAAAATTCAATCCATTAGCTACTTAGTCACTTTCCTTTCATCAAGGACTGGGAGTTATTTTTTCTTTAAGAGGAGGCAAAAGCCCAGTGCTTTGCTGTTACTGCTCAATAGGCTTCTTGTCTCCTTCAGTCTTGTAAAATTTGCTGGAGACATGCCAAGCTCCACAGAGCTAAATCAGTGCTAGTCAAGGTAGACTGTTTTTGATAGCAGAACTGCTCCAACTGATTTATTCTAATTGCCGCATACAGCATAGATACATAGATTTTGTCAGCAGATAAGGACCTCTTGGCCGACCCAATCTACCCTATCAATCTCTACCTATTTTGTGGCTTGATGCCCAAGCTAAACATTGGATCACCCACCTCTTGCCACCAGGATACCCTTATCTGTCCCGCTCATTCTTATATCCCGTGACTGTTTTAGCACCAACCACCTCCTCTGGAAGGCTTTTCCATGTGTCCACCACCCTCTCCATGGAAAAAGTACTTTCTCACATTACTCCTGAGCTGTCCCCTCTCCAGCTTCAAACTGTGCCTTCTCATATTGGAGCATCTCTTACTTTGGAAGATGCTCCCCCTCCTGTACTGTGTTTATACCAGTAAGATATTTGAATGTCTCTATCATGTCCCACCTCTCTCTCCTTACCTCCAGGAAATACATACTCAACTCCCTTAGTCTTTCCTCATAGGACTTCTTATGCAGTCCCTATACTGACTTGGTAGCCCTCCTCTGCACTACCTCCACCCTGTCTGTGCACCACCTCCACCTTGTCTGTGTCCTTTCTCAGGTAGGTCTTCTAGAACTGGGCACAGTACTCGAGGCGAGGCCTCACCAGTTTCCCATACAGGGGCAGAATGACCTCTCTCCTTCTACTGGTGATACTCCTCCCTATGCATCCAAGCATTCAGCTAGCCTTTCCCACCGCTGTGTCACACTGTGTAGCCTCTTTGAGGCAATCTGAGATAACTCCCAGGTCTCTGTTACTGCTGTATTTTTCTCTGTAGCAAAGTGTTTCTTACAGGGTATATCTTCTGTGAAATTATTACAGGTGGTGCTTACATTTTTGTGACTTTTTATCATTAGGCTAAGAAAAATTACTGTTTGCCCCTATTTTATTTGTTTATTTTTTGCAGAAAAGTTTTTTTTTTGTGTCAGAGGTGTTGCAGTCTCCTTCTCACGTTGAAGACAGGGAGAGTGAGAAAGCAGCCACAGCTTCCTTGAATCAAGGAGGTTATTTTCTAAACTACACTGAACTGAATTACTTTTTGGACCTGTGTAAGTAACTAGTATTGATTCTGTTTTTGGGGTGGACTTTTCTTATTTTTAACTTTAATTTGCCAGGGAGGAACTGTAGCTAGGAGATATTTGCAGTCAGTTGTGACTAGACCTGTTACTTAGCCTTTATGAAATACTGTAGGTGTCTGAAAGGAAGGAATGCACTCCCCGGGGTGGAGGGTAAGAGTTGTAGGTGATTGTTTCTGGACAGCATAGGTTTACTCCTACTCACCCTTCCCCTCACCCCACCTGCCTCAAGTGCATAACTTCTTTATAGCAGGGGTTCTGACATTACTTCCTCAAAACTGCTAACAACATACACCTGGTCATATCCTAAAAAGCACAGCACACTGAATAGGGGGTAGAGACACTCACAAGCTTGCACATACTAAAACAAGAACAAAAAACCAAAAAGCATCTGTAACCGGAAGGGACACAGACATGTGGGGAGTGGTGCAATGCACTTGCTGTGGAGCAGCAGTCTTCCGGGAGACATTCTGGAAACTACATTGCTGCCCTATTTACAGGTACCTCTCTGGTCTGAGGGAGGAGGTTGTTTGTCTCCATGCTGACCTGGCAGGGATTCAGGGAAACCAGCTTCCCCACCCAGGTACCACCCAGGCCACCACCGCTACCTCACAGGTTGCCAAGAAAGAGGAGTGGTTGGACCACGGTGGGCTCAGGGAGGGGGAAGGTGGTGGAACAGAGGTGCATCCCTCCAGTTGTGCCTCTCCACAATTCATTCGCCACTCTGCGAAGCATGGTTACTCTATGGAGGCACCTGCAGTGGAGACCAAGGAGGATGCTGGGAACTGCCACAATGGAGACCCACAGGAGGTTGACCCAGGACCCCACAGGGGATGGAAACAACTCCTGGTGGGGGACTCATTTGTTAGGGGTGTAGAACTGTAGAACTGGGGGAGGGATGGGAAAGGGAGGTAAGGTGCCTGCCCAGTGCCAAGGCTTGGAGGGATAGGAAACGAATCCTCAGGATCGTGGGAGCAGCGGCATGGCGGAGGGAGCTGAATGTCATTTTCCACCTAGGGACAAATGACCTGGCTGAGAATGGAATCAGAACAGTGCAACAGGAGTTTGTGGAGTTGGGGGGGGGGCCTTAAACAAGTAGCACACACGGTAAATTTCTTGGAAGTGCTACCTGTCTATGGCATGGATGAGGCTAGGGCACTCCGCACCATGGGATTCAGTGACTGGTTGAAAAGCTGGTGCAGAGCTCAGGGATTTGGCTTCATTGGGGGCTGAGGCTCCACCTGGAGGGATGCAGGCCTATACAGGTGTGATGGTCTGCATCTATCCTGGAGGGGAACCAGGATCATAGGTGATAGGTTTAAATGCTTCAGTGGCAAGCATTTAAACTAGCCAAGGGGGGAAGCACTGAAGAGCAGAAGGGAAATCTTAGCCCCCCCCCCAAAATCAGGGTAATTAGTGAGGTAAACACCAAAATAGAGCAGTCGATAGGGAGAAGGGCAGGGGTAAATGGAGAAAAAGACAAAGGCAGTAGGGACAGGTATGGGGCAAAAAGAAATAAAGCCATAAAAAAATGGAGGGTAATGAGTACCAATGCTCATAGTCTAGGTAAAAAGCTCCCTGAAATGGTGGCCTTGATGGAAGAAGGATGTCTGGATATTGTGGTGTCACAGAAACATGGTACACAGAGCACCATGACTGGGATGTCAACATACCAGGGTACACAATCTACAGGAGGGACAGGGAGGGAAGAAGAGGAGGAGGAGTAGCTCCCTATGTAAGGGAAGGAATCAAAGCAACAGAACTAAAGGGTAAACAGGGAGGAGAGGAGGCACTGTGGGTCACCCTGGAGACTGGAAATGGCTCCATAATCCGCGCAGGGGTTGTATACAGACCCCTGTCTTAGGGTGAGGAACTGGACAAGGAAATGATAGAAGGCATCCTTGGAATGGCAGAAAAAGGGGAGATATTGCTGATGGGGGACCTGAATATGCCAGATGTTGACTGGAGCACCTTTGCTGCAGCCACATCCAAGAGCAGGGCCATTCTCGATGCCCTACAGGGGGCATGCCTCAGACAGCTAGTTTTGGAACCCACTCGGGAGAGAGCAATCTTAGACCTGGTACTCTCAAATGGAGATGGGGAGAGGATCTCTGATCTTGAAGTGGGTAGCCATCTGGGAACAAGTGACCACCAAACAGTGTGGTTCACGATAAACTTAGCTGTAGAGTCAAGCCACACAAAAGTAAAGGTACTGGACTTTAGGAGGGCTGATTTTATCAAAATGGGAGAGTGCCTCAGAAAAGCACTAGCAAACAGGCAAGAAGGTGGGGTGGAGCAACAATGGGGAAACATCAGAACCGCCATCACAGAGGCAACAAGTCTTTGTGTGAAGCAAATAAATCAAAACAAAAGAAAAAAACACTATGGTTCTCAAAAGAAGTGGCAGGGAAGGTAAGGGACAAAAAGATAGCATTCAGCAAGTATAAGGAAACACAGAAGGAGCAGGACAGAGAACTGTACCAGTTAAAACAGAAGGAAGTGGGTAAGGCAGTTAGAATAGCAAAGGCCCAAACCAAGGAAAAGATAGCCAACTTGGTTAAGAAGGGGGATAAGACGTTTTATAGGTACATTAGGGAGAAAAGAAAGACTAAGGCAGGGATACTGAGGCTGAACAAAGAGAAAGTGATTAGGCCGAGAGCAACAGTGAAAAAGCAGGGATACTGAACGAATACTTCTGCTCAGTATTCACAATGGAAAAGCAGGGGGAAATACCTAATCCGGTCAATAGAAGCACTGTAGATGGGGGGGGGGGTGATATTAATCCGTTCACAGAAGAAAGGGTTCTGAAAGAACTCTTAAAACTGAAGGTAGATAAAGCAATGGGGCCTGATGGGATTCACCCCAGGATTTTAAAAGAACTAAGGGAAGAACTAGTAACACCAATGACTACCCTTTTTAATAAATCATGGGAGGATGGGGTGGTACCTGAGGACTGGAGGAGGGCAGATGTGATTCCCCTTCACAAAAGTGGGAGCAAGACAGAGGCAGGAAACTACAGACCTGTCAGTTTGACCTCAGTGGTAGGGAAAATGATGGAATCACTTCTGAAGTAAAGAATTGAGTACCTAGAGGCCAGTGGGACACAGGACCCAAGGCAGCATGGATTCACAGCAGGAAGGTCATGTCAGACAAATCTAATTGATTTCTTTGACTGGGTGACCAAAGCAGTAGACCAGGGAAGGGCTGTGGACATGGCCTACCTAGACTTTAGCAAGGCGTTTGACACAGTCCCGCACAAAAGATTAATAAACAAATTAGCCCTCCTGGGAGTGGGTCCTAGGGTGGTAGCCTGGGTAAAACACTGGTTGGACAACAGGACACAGTGGGTAGTAGTAGATTGAGTCCACAGTGAAGAAAGGAGGGTTACTAGTGGGGTACCGCAAGGTTCAGTACTGGGGCCGGTCCTTTTTAATGTCTTTATAAGTGACATTGCAGAGGGACTGGAGGGAAAGTATGTCGCTCTGCAGATGAAACAAAGATCTGCAACAGGGTTGATACACAAAGTGGGGTGGAAAGATGAAAAGGGACTTGGCAAGGGCGGAGGAATGGTCAAATGTGTGGCAGCTTAGATTCAATGGAAAGAAGTGCAAAGTAATGCACCTGGGAAACAAAAAACAAGAGGAAAAGTACACAATGTGGGGTGAGCTAATATCCACAACAAAAATGGAAAAGGACCTGGGGATAGTCATATCAGATTACCTGAAGGTGAGACAGCAATGTGAGAAGGCAGTAAGGAGGGCTGGGGGGGATACTGGGATGCATAGGAGAGGCGTCACCAGTAGAAAACAGGAAGTTGTTGGCCCTCTGTACATACAGTTGGTAAGACCACATCTGGAGTACTGTGTACAGTTCTGGAGACCACATCTCCGCAAAGACATAGAGAGGGTGGAGGCTGTCCAGAGGAGGGCAACCAGAATTATGCAGGGTCTGCATCAGAAGACATATGAAGAAAGACTAAAGGAACAAAAGATATATAGCCTCGAGGGAGAGGGGGGACATGATAGAAACTTTCAAATACCTCAAGAGAATCAACAAAGTCCAAGAGGGTAGCATCTTTCAGAAAAAGAGATGTGCAAAAACAAGGGGGCACAATTTGAAGATAGAGGGGGGGTGGCTCAGAGGTAATGTGAGGAAGCATTTCTTCACAGAGAGGGCTGTGGATAAATGGAACAGCCTTCCTGAGGAGGTCGTAGAGTCAAAAACAGTGGGGGGGAATTCAAGAATGCATGGGACAGACATAAGGCAATTCTAGTGGGGGTTAGGAGGAAGTAGGCTGTTGGTTAACTAGGATCTGCAGCTTATCTGTTGGGTATGGAAACGGGCAGACTAGGTGGGCCAAGCGGTCCTTATCTACCGTCAAATTCTATTGTTTCTATGCTTCATGACTGTCTGTTCCTCCCCTAGTAGATTGTGTGTTGCCCGTGGGTTCTTGTGCCCTTGTACATGATCTTCCACTTTTTTTGCATTGAATTGCAGTGTCCATACTCCAGACCATTCCTCCAATTTTTTAAGGTCCTCCCTCATCCTTTGAGCCCTCCCCCTGTGTGTCTACACTATTGCATACTTTCGTGTCATCTGCAAATAAGCATACCTTTCCACTCAGTCCCTCCACAGTGTCCCCAGTAAAGACATTGAAGATGACGGGCCCCAGCACTGACCCCTGCAGCACCCCACTTGTCACCGTTCCCTCTCCAGAGTGTTCCCCATTTACCACCACCCTTTGGATCCTGCCTGTAAACCAGTTTTTCACCCATTTTACGACCCGACCCGTGGCTGCATAGTTTGTTTATCCATCTTCTATGAGGGACGGTGTTGAAGGCCTTTCTGAAGTACAAATAAGCCACATCCACCGCCTCTCCTGGTCTGCCACCTTAGTCACCCAATCGAAAAACTCTATTAGATTTGTCTGGCAAGATCTCCCTCTGGTAAATCCATGTTGTCCCGGGTCCAGCAGGCCACTGTTATCAAGGTATTCACCTATCCTTACCTTTGGCAGTGTCTCCATTACCTTGCCCACCACCGAAGTCTGGCTGACTAGCCTGTAATTTCCAACCTCTTCCCTATCACCACCTTTGTGGAGTGGGACCACATCCGATTCTCTTCCAGTCACCTGGTACCTCCCCTGTCTCCAGCAATACGTTGAACAGTGCCGTGAGGGGTGCAGCCAGAACTTCCTGGAGTTCCGTCAAGTAAGTAAGTAAAATGTTATTTATACAAGGCACCCTTCCGTAGCTCAGGGTGCCCTTACACCATACTTACGGACAATACAAATACAAACGTATTAAAATTATACAACTACAATCCACTTAAAAATCAGCACATAAGAATCTTAAAATCTTAAGTTTCTTCAAAAGCTTTTTGAAAAAGATATGTTTTAAGGGAGTTTTTAAACCCTTCTACAGTCAGGCTGTCTCGTATCCGACGAGGTAGAGAGTTCCACAGGGTAGGGGCCATAAAGGCTAAAGATCTTCCCCCAAATGTTTTCAAACATACCCTGAGAACCTCTGACAATCCTTCGTTGGAAGGTCAGAGCGAGTGAGAGGGATGGTAGGAAGATAGGAGGTCTTGCAGTTATTGGGATCTCTGACCATATAGGGCTTTGTAGATCAGTAATGTGACCTTGAAAGGGATTCGCCACTGTATAGACAGCCAGTGCAGTTCGCGCAGCACAGGTGTTATGTGACTGGATCTAGGGGTTCCAGTTAACAGCCTAGCTGTTGCGTTCTGTACTAGCTGCAGTCGGCGAATATCCTCTCTCAGAAGCCCTAGGTAAAGGGCGTTGCAGTAGTCCAGATGAGTGGTGACAAAGGCGTGGACCAAGGTAGAAAGATCCTCGGATGTACGGGGTGCTTCACCCTGGCAATATTTCTTGGATGGTAAAAGGCAGATTTGACTACAGCTGACACCTGTGCCTTCAGGGTCAGGCCTTTGTCAAATCCACCCTAAGGTTCCGCACCTGGCTCGAGGCATTGAGCAGGTTCCCTCCAAGTTGTAAGCCGGAGGGTTTTCCCACCCATGACCTGACCATCCTAAGATCAGGGTCCACAACCAACACCTCCATTTTCTTCCGGCTTAACCTCAGCCAGCTGGCACTCATCCAGTTCTGTATCTCCAGTAGGCAGTTTTTAAACATTGAGACTGTATCAAATTCCTGGCCGGACACAAAGGACATGTGCAGTTGAGAATTATTTGCATAACAGTGAAAACTCAACCTGTACTGCCTTATAATATCCCCTCGTGGCAACATATACACTGCAGACAACATGGGGGAAAGAGCAGAACCCTGTGGTACCCCACAGGGCAGGTCCCGAGTGGACGAGGAATAAATTCTCGACACAGCACTCTGTGACCTGCCCTCGAGGAATGATCAAAACCAATTGAGGACTGCCCCCTCTAGTCCACAAAAGCACTGCAGGCATTCCAGCAATACCCCATGGTCCACAGTGTCAAATGCTGCTGAGAGATCAAGGAGAACCAATATGAAACAGGCTGTCCAATCTCTTGCCACCAGAAGGTCATTAAGTACTCGAACCAGGGCAGTCTCAGTGCTATGCCTTTTCCTGAAGCCAGTCTGGAGAAGGTCATAGACATTGTGGATGGATAAATGATCCTCCACCTTCTCAATAACCTTCCCTATAAAAGGTAGGTTAGAGACTGGTCTGTAGTTAGCAGGGCAGTCTGGGTCAAAGGAGGGCTTTTTCAGCAGTGGCCTAACCACTGCCTCCTTTAAGGGATCCGGAAAGATCCTTCTCTCCAATGAAGCCCAGACTATCCAAACTAGGACCAGGCAGATGACCTCAACACGCTCTACAAGAAGGTGTGTTGGGCCCGGATCCAAACTACAGCAAGTTGGTCGCAAAGTCTGGATGATCCTCACTATATCCATGACTACCAGCTGGCTGAAGGCAGACCAGGACAATTGGGTATTAATACCACTCAGTCTGCCACCACAAGGACCAATGGGGAGGCATTGGCTGATCGCTGATAAGGTGTTCACCATTAGGACAGAGAAGAACTGAGCAAACCTCTCACATTTTTCCTGTGACAATGCTCCGCCAGACTGCAGGCAGACTGGATTGCACAGTCTGTCCACGGTATGGAAGAGCTGGTCTGGTCTGGTCCTCACCGCAGCAATTTCCCTGGACAGGAATTCTGCCTTCTTAAGGGAAATTGCTGATTGGTAGACCTTATAATGGTCCAACAACCTAATTCTGTCTGTCTCCAGGCGTGTTTTCTGCCGATGTATCTCCAACCTTCCCCCCTGCCTCTTCAAGTCCCATAGTGTCCCATCAAACCATGGGATACCTGGGTGAGAGGTCAAGGGGCGAACACGAACTGGAGCAGTGGCATCCAGGGCCCAACTACAGCCCTATTATAGGCCTGCACAAGAGTCCTGGATCACTGCTATCTAACGGAATACCCAAAAGGTCCAGGACTGTCATAAGGCCTTCGTGTGGTACCTGACTTAAAGGCTAGGACTGTACCATTTCCTTCAGGTTAGGTCCATTTCAAGGGGTCATAAAACTAAACCTCTAGACGTGATGGTCTGACCATCCAGTAGTATCCACCTCCATACCAGAGATCTCCATCCCCAGGTGGAACACCAAGTCTGAGTGCCCCCCCCCCAAAAATGTGTCACGGTGGTAATAATCCATGTCAGGCCCAATGATTCCATCAGTTGGAGGAGGTGTTGTCCAAAATGCGAGAGTTCATCATTGACCCAGGCATTGAAGTCCCCCAGAACTAACCATGTGGGGGCCTCCAATACCATCTCAACAATGAAGTCCACTACTTCCTTCAGGAATACCCTCCCATCCCTGGGTGGATGGTAGATGAGAAGGATCCTGCACCCACAGCTCCCATACACTCGAAAGAGCTGGCACTCCCCACTGGCACCTCCTTGAAGTTCAGTTCCTGTCTAAAACAGACTGCAACCCACCCCCGGCCTTACGGTCCACTCTCAGGCAGTGTATCGCCAAGAACCCGGCTGGTATTGCAGCTGCCAAAATAGGCCCTGCATTTTCATCCAGCAAGTCTCAGTGATGCAAGCCAGATCTGCAGAGGCTACTAAATCAGCAACCACTGCAGTCTTATTTTTTAATAGACCTGGCATTGCATAACACCGCCCAAGAGGGAAGAGATTCCACAGATGACCGCAACACCTGCCTGAATCCCTCAGAGCCCTTGGGTATGGGCACAAGGCAAGGAGGCCCTCGCTCGTGGTCCCATTTTGCCCCAGGGCAACTCCTAGTCCCCACCATCTCTATCCAGCCACCCTTCTCCCATTCCCCTTCCCCGGGATCTCCAGGACCCACCAGTCATACGCTTCCTAATTATACGCAACGCTCTGCATCTATAATATACCTGTGGTGGGAGCAGAGGGCATTCAAAAGGTCACAGGTGCCTCAACCTCGAGGGGGAGTACTGCCAGACCATAGTAATCACCCCCGACACATATCTAACAATTTACTTTACACCCTCAAACACACCTTACTAAATACAACAATTCCAATTCCCCTTCACACTACCTCATACACACCTTCAATCCATCCACTCTGGAACTTATATCCCTTTTCAATAATAGACAAATAATCCCACTAATTCCCCAAAAACATTTCAATCCAGTCCAATAAGAAGAGCAGATCATTACATTAAGCAACAAAAAATTTAAAAAATGTTATTCAGTTTTGTCTTGTCTGCTGCGCTGTCACCAAAGCAGACTCAAATCAAAACTACTGTAGCCCCCTCTCACAGGCTGTGATGGGGTTTCAAAATTACTTTGCATGTTTCAAGTAGATCAAGTGTTCCAGTTTTAACCCGGGACCAAAGTCCTATAACTGACTTCAAATGGGATCAAAAACTAAAATGTTTTACTTCATCGTTGGTAAGAATGTGCGTTTTCCTTGCTTTTCTCCTGGTCAAGCCATCAAAGGGCTGGTGAATCCAGTTCAAGATAAAATTCTTTTTCACTCCTCCACTCCTCCTCCTTTCTTAGAGGGCCTTCTCCTTACAACTATAAAGGGGGGCCTCTGGACCTTCTCTTCCAGGGCCCAGGCGGGTCCTCCCTCCAGAGAACCCCCTGTTCTACCTTAGGGTGCGAGAAAATCATTCCACCCTCCTGCAGTAGTGATGTCCGCTCCCTCATCCGGGCCCGCTGAACCCCTCCTCATCTCACTCCTCTAGGAGGCCCTCCTTGCAACCAGCTAATTCTTTCAGTGCAGACGCACACTACACCTCTTTCTGACAACGGCCATAGTATTTCCTGCATGTGGTCTGGTTGTAGTACTTCCTGAGTGTGGCCTGGCTGGGCTGTCACCCCAAACAGCAACTATCAGGAAATAATATTTTGATCCAGTTAATCCCTGCAGTTTGCTCGCCAGGATCACTCTTTGTTCAGATACGGTGAAATATTACAGTGAAGCACTAAAACAGAGGTAGGTTAAAATACTAAACCACCTCTTTTCTCCCCATACTGGCTAAATTCTAAATTATAAGGGTCGACACTGTTCAGGCTTCCCTAGTGTCCTACAGCCCGAATGTTCCCAGGGCAAGTCTACAACCCTTGTGTACACAGTGGGTATATCAGTCGCTCTGACAATGCTTGGAGATATTACTTTCTCACTGCTTACCCTAACTCTCTACCCTAAGAATCTAACTGAAACCAGCTTCAATTAATGGAATATTAAAACAAACAAATTAACGATGCTCTGCTTTACTCTGCTTCTGCTCAGCTACCTAGAACGGCAGTCGTCTTGTTAGTCTAAATATTGGCTAGATTGATTGAGGAGTCAACACCCTGGGGTGCACTGTGTCTTGACCCATCACCTTGTCCACCCGTAGTTTCTGTAGTTCACTTAGGACTCTTTCCTCTGTAAAGGGGCTGGTGTCCATTTCTTTACCCTTTGTGCCCTTGTCATGCCTCTCTGGCCCTGTCCCCACCCCCTTATTCATAAATACTGAGCAGAAGTACTTCTTTAGTATGTCCACTTTTTGATGGACCTCTTCTACATGTAGCCCCCTTCCCTTTCAGCTTAATTATTCCTCCCTTTGTTTTCCTTCTTTCACTAATGTACCTGTACAATATTTTGTCCCCCTTCTTAATTGTCTTGGCTGTAGTTTCTTTTAACACCTTTGCCATCCTAACTGCCCTCCCTGCCTCCCTTTGCCTTTCCTGGTAACAATCCCTATCTTCCTTCCTCTGAGGTCTTTTGTATTTTATGAAGGTTAGTTTTTTTTTTTTTGCCCTTACCACTTTTGCTACCTCCCTAGTGAAGCAGATCGGCTTCCTGCTCCTGGTCTTGCTGACCTGCCTGACACACAGCTTGGTAGCTCTATCGAGTCCCTGTTTAATTGCAGCCTACTGTTCTCTACTCCCTTTTGTTCCCCATCTCTGCCAGGGTGCCCCTCCTGCATATCCTCATTTTCACAAAGTCAGCCCTCGACCCTTGTTTTGGCGCCGCTTGTCTCTGGCTTAGTTCTTAAATTAAACTTTACTGACTGATGGTTGCTGGTCCGACACCTCTACGTTATCAAAACTGTTCCCGTTTGTCAGTATCAGGTCCAGCACCGCACCCTATCGAGTGGGTTCCATTACAAGTTGCCTGAGGCATGCCCCCTGCAGCGAGTCCAGGATGTCCCTGCTCCTTGAGGTTGCCGCTGCTGGGAGGCTCCACTCCACATCCAGAAAGTTGAAATACCCCTGTAGCAACAGCTCTCCCTTGCTAGCCATGCATATAACTGACCCTTTCCTCTTTTCCAGTGCAACCCACAGCACCTCCACTCCCCCTGTCCCCTCTAGTATTTGGGTAGACTTTATGTATTCCCTCACGTAAAGAGCTACTCCTCCTCAATTCTCCCTTTCCTGTCCGTTGTAAACAGAGTAAAACCAGGAATGACCACGTCCCAGTCCTGGTGCTCCTTGTAGCAGGTTTCAGTGATGGCCACCAGATCCATGTCCCCCTTGGCTATGACGACCTGTAAGTCCGTGATTTTGTTGCCCAAGCTACAGGCATTCACACACATAGCTCTCCATATGTTTCTATCTCCCTTTGTACCAACCTCTGTTCTAGTCCCGTTACCCACTTTTGGGTGAGTACCAGCTAGGTTCCCTCCTCCCTTGCTTACCCTCTCATTTTTCCTACCCTCAAACTCCTCCTTTAACAATTTAAATACAGGGCCTCATCCATGTACCATTTTGGCTTCTCCTTGAGGACTCTCAACCCGTCCTCGAGTAGGTGCAGCCTATCCTTTGAAAAAAGTCCTTCATCAGACCACCCATTTCCCCATCCTCCAAACAGTTCCTTAGCCATTCGTTAAAGTCTTCTATCCTCCTTTTCTTTGCTGTGCTGGTGCTGGGAACTGGAAGAACCTCAGAGAAGGCTATAGGACCGCCCACTTGGTGGAGGTGGTGGTCGGATGTTGGTTCTCCCTCCATCTCAATCAGTGGAAAACCATAACATCGGCTGCCCGGATTTTTCAAATCATAGAAAGGGGTCACACTCTGGAGCTCACCGAGCAACCCCCAGAGACTCCTCCTCTGCCCCCAGCTACCCCCCCCCCCGGCTCACTTGTCTGTTCTCTGGGAGGAGGTACAGTCCATTTGGCACAAACTGGGCATAGAGCATGGGCCCAGGCACCAGAATAACAAGGGGTTTTATTCTAGGTTCTTCATGGTCTCCAAAAAGAGCCAGAGATCTGAGGCCCATTTTAGACCTAAAGGACCTCAATCTGTATGTTCAGTACAAAAAGTTCCAAATGGTAACTTTACCAGGCCTCATGTCCCTTCTGAAGAAAGGAGACTGGCTGTGTTCTCTGGACATGCAGGACACATACCTGCACATCTCAGTGTTCCCTTCCCACAGGAGACTCGTCCGGTTTCTTTTCCAGGGCGAGCATTATCAGTTCAAAGTGCTGTCCTTTGGCTTGCCCTCTGTGCTGCAGATCTTTATCAAGTGTTTAGCTGCAGCCCTCAGAAGAGAGGGAATGTACATTTTCCCTTATCTGGATGATTGGCTTCTGGAGACAGAGAGAACTCTTCTGTTGTTCTTCTCCCTGGGCATCACTGTCAGCTTGCCCAAGTTAGTTCTGGTTCCATCCCCAAGGCCGCAATACATAGGGGCAGTTCTAGTCTTGGTGCAGGGGAAGGCATTCCTACCTCAGAACAGAGCAGAGTGCCTTTTTGCCCAGGCTCAGGAAGTGGCACAGAGCCGTTAAGTTCTGACCAGGGTGTTCCTGAGGCTGTTGAGACTGAGGGCGGCTGCCATTCCCACTGTTCCACTGGCCAGGCTCCACATGCATATCCTCCAGTGGACTCTCCGAGTTCAGTGGGACGAGCAAATGGATGAACTAGATTAGTTGGTGCTCCTCTCCTCCCTAGTCCACAGTGTGCTCCAGAGGTGGATGGAGCCCCAGGACCTATTGCAAGGAGTTCCATTCCTGATCTCCTCTCCACAACAAATCCTCACCACAGATTCCTCCGGTTTTGGGCTAGGGAGCTCATCTATGTCCCTTTCAAACCAATGGTTATTGGTCCCAGATTGAAACTTCATTGCACATCGATGTCCTAGAAATGCGGGCGGTTCTGTATGCCATGCAGGCCTTTCATAACCATCTTGTTCCAGGTCGGCTGTTGATTCATTCTTGGTGTAGTGTACTGTATCAACAAGCAGTGGGGAATGTACTCTTACCCACTATGCAGGTAGGCAGTGAGAGTGAGGTATTGATTACTAGACCACGGCCTGACCCTTTCTGCGGTCCATGTCCCAGGAGTGCTAAACACTCTGGTGGATAGCCTCAGCTGGACTTAGTCCAGCATGCATGAGTTGGAGCTTCTGTCATCCATCGAAGAAGATCTGTTCAACAAAGGGTGTCTTCCAGATTTGGGCCTTTTAGCATTCCCACTTAACGCAAAACTGCCCAGTTTTTGCTCGCTCGATCCAGGGCCTGGAGTTTTCTGTCGAGATGCATTGTCCCTCTCCTGGAGCAGGAACTAGTCTATCCACCTTCCTGTTTATTTTCCAGAGCGTGCCAATCCAGGGGAAGCAGTACTCCATATGTTAGATGTGCACAGAACTTTGAAATATTATCTGCTCTGAACCAAGGAATGTAGAAAGTTAACAGTTTGTTTCTTTCACCCCAGGTAAAGAGGGCATTCTGGTTTCTAAACAATATGTATGTGATTGGCAAATTGCATTGTGTTCTACTACAGTAAGTATGGCAAGGAATTGCCTGGAGCGGTCAAAGCTCATTCCACACGAGGCATGGCTACCTCTGTGGCCTGTTTCAGAGGGGTCTCAGCTGCTGACATTTATGTGGCTGCCACCTAGAGTACCGTCCATACCATTACCAAGCACTACGGTCTGGACATTGCCTCTAGAGCCTGTGCAGGATTTGGCAGGGCTGTGCTGCAGGGCTTCCTATCTTAAGCTTAAGGTTGGCCTTCCTCCCAGGCTGTCTGTTTGCACCTGTAACTGCTTGGGACTCATTCCTACGGTGTGACCTGATGACTGAGATACCCCCAAAGAAGATAGAACTATTATGTAAGAACTTGCTGTAGCAGATCTTCAAGGGGATCTCCTTCATCAGGTCTGCTTTCCCTCCCACCATCCCCCTCTTTGGTGGGCTTGTTCTTGGAACTGGCTGTCTGGTTTAGCCAGCCTTTCACATAAGTCTGGGCACCTCTCTCGCTCGATTAGTGGTCCCCCATGGCTAGGGCTATGCTGTCTTCATCTCCGGGGAAAAGAACTGAGGAGGGAGTTGGGCCACTCGCACCTTTGTATGGTTAGTAATGTCAACGGACGTCGACGGAGTGGGCGGCCCCAGTTGTACTGCTGAAAATCTTCAGTGTGGATTCCCCTTCACTGGAGGTGAAGTTCCTACAGTGTGACCTGATGACCGAGATCCCCTCGAAGATCTGCTGTTATGGTAAGTTCTTACATAACTGTTCTTTTCTGATTTGTGTCTAAGGAGAGTGTAAGGATCAGGGGAAATTACATTTTATTGATTGTTTTTTTTTTTAAGGTAGTTTTATTTTTAGGGCCTGGTTGAAGATTTAAAGTAAGTCAATGTACTGTAGCAGGCATGTTTGTAATGGAAGGTCTGTTCTGGTTGTAGAGGGATTGATTTGCTCATTGTGTGATGTGGCTGCTAATATATCCGGTCAGGTTTAGGACCAGGATGACCATCCCTTATGCTGTAATAATGCACAGTCATCTGACTGGTTTTGCATAATTAAATTTCTTTGATTTTTTTTAAGACCCATTTTGTAAAGTGCATTAATTAGTGATTCACTTGCTGCCTGGTGCATGATATTCCATTCCAAATTGAAGAGCTGTTCCCACTCCTGCACTTTTTCATGTTGGAGGCTCAGTACATGGATCAGCGCCTCAGTATTGCGGTCGCAGTGGATGGGGTTTCACTGATGTCTGCCTGTTTCCTTATCCTCCATCGGACCTTGATGTGCAGTGTTGCTTTCACTATTATGGTGGCACATATTTTGGCAACTAACAGTTCATCAACCATTCTGTCTCTTGGATCCGTGCCCATAGATGGCACAGATTCTGTAGCTGTCATTCGTGTTTTGTTGGCATTCGCCATATGCATGGGCAGCCATCATCTGTGGCATAATTTGTATCAGCAGCATGTGGTTAATCATGTATCTGTCCAGGGGGTGTAATTGAACAGATGGCTTTGCAGCAGTAGTTGGCTAATTTAGATGGTTTCACACTAGCCCAGGCCATTTGTATCACTACAGTAGCATCCATTAGGTTCACTGTTCAGATGATCTTGGATGCTAATGCTGCGGAACCACTGTGATTGATTCTTGAAGAAAAGAGGGCATGGTAGTGTCCTTTAAAGTTCTCCATTAAGTAAATATTGAGTGCCTGGATTACACTGGTGTTTTGGAGGGTGGAACTTCATTTTGATTAGTGTGGATTATGTGGCTGGTTGTGTGGGGTGGGCACTCAGTTGTTCACAAAAGGAGCACTTCACATTTTTTCCTTTCAGTTGCTTATCCCAGTTAATCATTCAGTCCTACAACATCCCACCACCTCTGTCATTTGCATATTAGAGGAACTCATATATGTGAACAAGAGTGTATAAAAGACCTTTGGGAGGCACTGGGAGTGCTTGCTTTTCTGGATAACTAGGAGGGGCAGTTTTTCTGTCGCCAGCATGTTCCCACAGCACAAGATAGGCCTTTTTTACCTCCAGGTAACTCTGCAGCCCTGTGAGTATGGCCCCTGTTTGAGTAACCGCAGTAAAACAGCCCAGTTTTGTTTGCGTGGAATATGTTGTTCAGTTCTTTATTGATCGACAAGTTGTGTCTTTATCAAAAAATCACATATAAAAATATATACAATTACACATTTTCAGATTATAGCCTAATGACCTTAAAATTTACTGTACATAGAATTAAACATTTTCCTAATTTTTACATAAATAACCCTTAGGCATATCACAGTATGTGCAGTTCAAGCATACCATTTGTACAAATCATTTTACCTTTTTTATTTTCTTCCCTATGTGGAATATGTTGGTGGGGGCATGGCATAGTTAGTACTCACTGTAGGTACTATGTCCAGTCTACCACTGGCAGTACATCAGCATCCAGGTGATCCCCCGCTGTTTCTCACACACTGTCGTTTCTGCTTTTCCAGTATGAAAGCCAACCATCTGTGGCATCAAAAGATTCAGGCTCAAGATGAGTTGCAGGCTCATTTGCCTTTTTTCTTAGAACCAGGCCAGATTGAGGAGCACTCCTGCCAACAGCATGCTGGAACTGTGCGAGTAAGGCATCTTCCACTTGCATGTCCTTCCTGTTCCTCTTTCTTGTTTTTTTTTGCTTTGAATTACTGTTCAGTTGCCTGTCAGTTAGAATTTTTTCTCTGCTCCTGCTTCTGCACACTTGGTTTTTAAATTCTGTGTGTGTAACTTTTTGGGAAACCACTGACAAAGATAATCTTAGCTTGCTGTAAAGCCTCAACAACCTTAAATTTCTCAGAAAGAGACAGGTCAGTTCATCTAGCAGCAGCCATTGTGACACACTAACACGCCACAAAATGATATGAAATCATTTATATGCTATGGGCACTTATGCTACTGAGGTGAAAAGTGTGTAGTGTACTGCAAATTGTAGCTTGGATCACCCAATTTAATGACAAGGCAGCTCCAGTTATCAGACACATTGAATTGCATGAGAGGGAAAGCGGTCCCCATAGGGTCATCCCAGTTAAATGAACATCCTGTTTAACCATGCTCTAATAAAGTGGCTTATACATTACTACCCTGTCACAAGCTTAACAAGCAAAAATCAACAACCATGGCAACAGCAATCAGTAGCCCAACAAAAGTTATTCATGAGCTTAGTAAACTCCTTCCCTACTGGAAGACTTAAAATCGTAAAAAAAAAAAATAACTTAAACCATTGTTCAATTTACCAAATGCATTGTATAAAACTAAAGAAAGGAAAGTGTTTTTATACTTGTAACATAATTCCATGTCACAGGTTAAACTAATAGGACGTTTACCTACTCTGTGGTATTGTTGTATTCCTACACTGCCAGTTCGTATCATGTATTCTGTGTGTAAATATCCCATAACTTGTCTGTATATCTACAGTAACCATAGTATAGCCATTCCTGTTTATTGTTCTGCAGGCTTTTCATAGCATACTCTGATAGCCATAATAACTGCGGTATCAACATGCATGGTTATTATTCCATAAATATTGAATAGCATTGCATCCATTACCCACGTACACTGTTTCCTGGTGTGGCCAAAATACTGCTGAGAGCAGTGATAAATTTCTTTCAGAAAGGCAGCACTTTATTTTCCTGTGCAATCCTGGAATTTCGGCAGACGTTGACATTTTGGTACCCATTGGAGCTGACACCTTGCTTGTTTGGCTGGTTAGTAGCTAACTGGTTTCTCAGTTACTTGGACCCTACATTTTTGGCAGCTAAATTAGTTTATAAAGCTTTAAACTGTACCAAAGACAGTTATGCCCGTAGGAATACTTCAGTGTTAAATTTGATATTTTCATAGATGCCTGCCCCCAACTATTTGAATGCTTTTTGGTGAGAAAAACGAGGAGAGGCATCAACTTCAAATTGGTTCAGTTTTATGTGTGGGCAGAGAGAGAAGGGAGGATGTAGTTAACCACAATTTTCTGTTGTAAAATGGCAAGAAAGAATCTAGAAACTTTGTAACCATTTTTGGTTTTAAATTACTTATCTGCCCTCCAGCTATGACCTGATCTGTGTCCCGTCCCCCCCCGCAACCACTCCTCTGTCCTGTCAGGCAAACCAAACCCTGGTGACCAGCTTACATCCTGCCACCATGATTGACCCCTCACGAGAAGGCCTCCAAGGGTGGCCACCACCTCCCAAGACCAAATTTGTTGGAGGAGCTGGTGCTTGTGCTGGGCAGATGGTTGTTGCAGGACCTGAGTGTACCACAATGCAGGGTTAGTGATCCAGCTGTTTTCCCTATTCTCCCACCCTGGGATGCCAGAATCTACTTGCCATATGTGCACACAATGGGCATGCCCACAGCTATGGCCTCTGTCTCCCTCTGTCAACTGCCATTGTGTGCACCACTGCCCCCTGAAATCCCCCAGGAGGTTCTGTAGCTGTGAACATTGGTTGGACTCCTAACGCGAGTAGGTGAGCATCCTGTGGGACACTCATTGGACATCTGGTAACTCGGGCTCATTTCTGAACCCAGGTCGCCAGCATTGCTACTGCTGTGCCATCGGGTCAGCATACCTGACCATGGTTTATTCTGTGATATACACACAGTAGCCTTAATCAAAAGAAAACCTGATTACCAACCACCTGTGTTACTGTCATTGCACTCGTACATCAGCTTTCCAAACCAGCCTGCCTCTTTGTTTCTCTCTCTCCTCAGTGCAGCCTACTCCCTTGAAGAAAGCTAGAACACGATGTTTAAGCTCCTTAGCAGTAGCAGCGGCAACAAGCCAGTCACACAGCTCTTAAGGGGCCCCAATAGACTGTTTAATAATTTCTTACACTGTAAGAATAAATTCACCATCCTATTGCACTCATACAACTGTGCGCTTGATTATTTTTAAAAGTATGCTTACCCATTCATTTAAAACGAGCAATTTTATAGGTGCAGTAAACCACTTCAGAGTGTGGTTTACTGCTCGCTTATCTTAGTCAGTAAGACCCGGTTAGGATTGGGCCATGTGTTGATAATGTTCTTTTTTTGCTTTTTTGCAGAGTTGGAGTGAAGAATGGAAACAGGTGATTGAAATGGCAAACCCAAGGTCAAAGATTGCTTTGTCAGTAATTCCTCTGTCTCAAGAGCTCTATATTTTTATACTAGCCAACATCCTTCGGAGACCTATTGTCATCATTACGGGTAGGAAAGTGCTTATCCCATTCCAAAGTGATTTCCACTGGGTCAGGAAGCCCACTTCTTGGTTTCATGTCCATCTTTAAGAGTGTTATAAGTAGATCAAGCAAGTTTTATCCTGGTTCAACAGAAAAGAAAACTGGTACCACTAAAGCAGTATGTAAGAAGCTTTTATTACTTACATGAGCAGCTAATCCATGATATCATACACAAAGTGGTAGTACTGGTAGGGAGAAGCAGAGTGACGAAAAACAACCCATCACATGACCTTGGTCAGTTTTGCATGTCAGTGGCTTATCAGGGAGTGGGGTCTGGTGTGTTACACAGACCTTTTGGGTGTAGTCAGGGCCGGATTAACATATGAGACCCCGAGCTATTTGAAATTGTGGGGCTCCTGTAACTTGGTCAGTAGGCTTGGGTTTCCGGGCGGCCTGAGCCCCCAAAAGCCAAACGATTTTTGATGCCTTAAAATGCATTTGGAGGGGTTTCCAGCTACTCTGAATGCCTTTTCTTAGAGTGGAAATTGAAGTTTAGAATGTTATCTTATTATAACTCTGCTAAATAGTTTTGTCAGGATGTGATGTATAGTATACTGGCTGCTCCTTTTTAAGGTGAGAGCTTGTTGTTTTTTTATCTGTCTGTTTATTGGCTTCATGCGTAACACCAAGGTAAGCTATACAGAGATGTACAGAAAATGTAGAAGTTTGTTAGGCAACAGTAGTGTTAGTTTAACCTGTACAGTAATGTAACCACATTACTGGTAGTAATCCTACTTGTAAACCTATTACTTATAGGATGAGCCCATGCCATCAAAGAAGCATACCTAAAACAAAGAAAATGTCAATAATAATCGTTGTCCTAAACCAAAGTACTATGGCATGTGAACTGTGTTAAGTCTACATGGGTAAATCAGAGCAGAATAGTAAAGAAATTATGCTAAGAGCCCCGCTGTACCGTATTTACTTGTCATGCAGTAATCAGATTTCTGAAAAAAATCTGATTCCCTAAAAATCTGATTGAGTGTTCTGTTGTGCTTTTTACATGCAGGCCCTCTTAGTAGTATGATTCAATGTGCCTGTTTACATATCTGAGCTGAATCTTTTTTTTTATGGTCCACCATATCTGTCACAAGTTACCTTACTGTCGTAGCACTCTTACATCTAACCAGTATTCTACTCTGCAACTACCCACTCTCCAATATCAGACTCGCAACTTTTCCCACTATAGGAACACTCTCACAATTACTGTATCTTGCCCTACGACTACCCCACTTCGCAGTATTTGCCTACAGCTACACATGCAATCTAATAATCTGCCCTGCAACTACTCCGCACCCCACTATTTAACACACAGCTGTCTCCACTCTAGTCACACTCTTGCTGCTATTCAACATTGTACCATTAAACTACCCTTCTCCACAATATCTGTTCTGCAGTTACCCCTCTCTACTAACTCACTCACATCTATACAATATTCTGCTCTGCAGTTACCCAGAGCCACAATATTTGCCCAGTAACTGTCCCACTGTAGTATCACTCTCATAACAACCCAATAGTCTGTTCTGTAACTATCCCGCATTCCATATCTGCCCTCACAAATAAGCGCACTGTAGTAACACTCATGCAGCTACCCAATATTCTGGCCTGAAAATACCCCGCTTCCAAATATGTGTCCCATACCTACTCCATCTACAGTAATATGCTCACAGTAACCCAATATTCTGCCATGCAACTAACTCACAGCACAATATACGTAGCAGGACTAATACACTGTATTAATGCTCTCACAGCTTCCCAATATTCTGTCCCAGAAGTACCCCATGTTACTATATTTATTCCACAACTATCCCAGTCAAGATCCACACTTATAGCAACCCGATATTCTTCCCTGTAAATATTCCAAACCACAGTATCTGCCCCAAAGTTACACCCTTTATTTAGCTTCCCAATAGTCTGCCCTGTAAAAAACACTTTAACCTACCCCCATCTAGTTTGTATATGTATGTGTGCATATATGTATATACGTGTGTGTATATATGTATATGTGTGTGTACACATATAGTGGCGCGACATAGGGTTCGGCGGTCACTTACATACTAAAGTCAAACATGTGGGCGTTAATAACTTTGGACCTGTCAACGGATTTGCATGAAATTTGGAATGTGCGGTGGGGCATGGTAGATCTCTTGATCTGCCAGATTATGTTTCTGTCGGACTTACGGTTTTTGCGTACAAAAAACGCTGAAAAATGCAAAATTATCAGTTTTTGGAGGCAGCTTTTGGAATTTTGGACGTGGCCCTGAACAGCCGTAGTGTGGTATGCTGCTCTGCGACATGGCTCATTTGAAAGAGTATTGGAGGCCGAACATGCCACTTTTTGTTTGGTGAAAAAATATTAAGGCATTCAAAAGTTATGACACTTAAGTTCTCGTTATAAATCTATGCGAAAATTTGTATTTATTTATTTAGTTTTTGTTGACCGGGTAAGTGCACTAGACAAATTCTGCCTATTTTCAGGCATGACCCGGGGGAGGGGGATACAGATGAATGCCAACTGACCTTGAATCTGATTAAGCTGTTGGTGGTATTTTTAGTGAATGAGAGAAATCTGGCCAGGACACCGGGGAAAGTCCCCTACTCTGCTGGGGACAGTAGAGGGCGTCTGGCCTTCCTATCATGGCAGACGGCGTGAGGTTCGCTCTGGAGGAGGACGTGCAGGCAGAGGCTCTGCCGATGGATTTTCAAGAGGCTGTAGTGCAGGTGCGGCCTGCTACGGTGCTTTCTATTGAGTCATTTACCGGAGATTTGCAGGCTGTTGAGCATGCAGACGGGAGTTGTACCGAAACTACGGAATTATTGCCTGGGGATACTGTTACTGCTCTGGCTACCCCTGCGATGGATGTTGGTGCTGATCTAGAGCGAAGTCTGCCGCCGGAAACACTACGGGATGCTGTTCAGGTGGGACCGTCCGATATCACGATGGCAGCACAAGTGACTGAGGAAGTGATTGTGCCGGTTGCAAAAGACAGACGCACTGGAAGTGCGAGTATGGCTACGGGTTCTGTGACAGATTGGTCTGAGGATACGGCCTTATCGCAGGCTGGGTGGATTCAACAGCCAGACGGTAGGTGGTTGCTGGATCCTACCTGGCTGACTTTTTCCCCATTAGAATCGGGTCCTGCCCGAACAACTATGCAGGCTGGTGAGTCTCCTCTTTTTGCAGATCAGTCCAAAATTGTACTGCCTTCTACTTCGGATGGGATTTCTCGGCCAGATATTGTTTCGTGTGCTGGGGCAGCTAATCCGCTGCAGCGCTCATCATGTGAGTCGCGGGGCCCAGGAGACAAGGAAGGGTCCTCGTTCTCGGATCTCTTTAAACAGAATAAATTAGAACAAGCCCGAGGACGAATGCGGTCCATCTGCGATATAGGGGCGGTTTACCAGAACACCCGGACAGACTTTATGTGGCAAGGAAATTATTGTTGGACTCGATGCAGTTTATGCCTGTGGATATTTATGCTCTGATTAATATTCGGGAGGAGGATACATTTGATATTAGTTTTAAACAAGTGGCTGGCTTAGATAAATTCTGACAAAAATATGAGGGCTGTAAGTCTTTGCCACTATGGTTACCCTTCTGGGCTATTCCCATCACCAAACCTCTATTTAAAACTATTAATGTTATGTTCAGAAATGAGGGGGTGAATGTGGGAGATATTTTGTATTGGTTGGAACACAAATGCGTGGTTCTGGGCCCTCCTGAGCCAATCCTTGACACTGAAGGGATTTGGACTGGGGTCTGGCGTTTTAGAGTTAACTTACATGTGATAAATAATGAAGTCCTGCACGTTCCAAATAGCTTTTTCTTAGGCAAAGACCGGGGAGTTTGTTTCTATCCTGGACAGCCCAAAGCTTGCTATCGTTGTGGTAGCCGACGACATTTAAGCAGTGCATGCGATAAAGTCAAATGCGCGCTTTGTGGGGATTTTGATCATGATAGTGAAGTTTGTAGAAATGTCTTCAAATGTAATCTGTGTGATGAGCCTGGCCACGCCTATCATCAATGCCGATGGGCAGGCCAGAATAGACAGGGAGGTCTCAATAAAGAAGAGTTGATATCCCAGGCACAGGGTAGATGCCAGCCTCATCCAGCCCCTTCTCAGAGTAGGGAGTCAAATTCGGCTGCCCGTCAGGGTCAGGTGCAGGTTCCTGAGGTCCTTGTTACAGGCAGAAGTATAGTGGAGGACACCGAGGACCAATCCATGCCTCTGGTTCCACAACAGGTTTCAGAACCCCCTTCACAACGTTCTGAGTCCTCTGTTTTGCAACCCCCTGTAGTGGTACTTTCTTCAGACACTCATTTCCAAACACCTCGGAGGGTGACTCGGACCAGCAGTCGTACGGTTGGGATGGTGGGGGTCTGCCCTACTCAAAATTCCTTCTCGGCGTTATCTGACCTCGAGGGTGAGGTCGGCCCTGAGCTGATGAAGTCTGATGGGACTTCTACCATGGAGATAGAGGATGAGGGGGGTACAGATTTATTGGATGTAAAGAAGAAAAAGGGTAAAAAGCGGAAACAAGATAAACCCTGAATTTCAACTTTTTTGTTTTCATGGCCTGTTTAAAGATAGTATCTCTTAACTGCTGTAGCACAAAGAACTGTAAAAGACGCTTACTTTGCTTACAGCAGTGTAGAGATTTGAAAGTAGATGTCATCTTTCTTCAGGAGACACATTTGTTTTCTCTGCTTGAGGTGACTCGGGTAAAAAAACTCTGGTGAGATAGACCTTCTTTTTGGTCATTTGGGGAAGATGCTGCAGATGGGGTGGGTATTCTTTTTTCGCACCCCTCTGTTCGCATCACAAGGCTGGTGGATGTTCAGCCAGGAAGGGCTTTAATTTTGGACTGCTTATTCTGGGGTTTTTGTTTCCGATTGATAAATACCTATGCTCCGCAAACGAAGACATCTCGAATTGCTTTATTTCAACAAATTAAACCATATTTATTCACCTCCAAACATGTGGTCTGGTGTGGGATATGAATTGTAGTTTGGATATCCGTCTTAAAATGATATTCAGCAGAAAACACATTGTGATGCTCATGCTCTCTCAGAGCAGATGGCGGTGGCTAAGTTGAAAGATGCTTTCAGAGGATTACATACATCAAATGGTTTTACTTACAGAAGGGCTTCCTTTCAAACACGGATTGATTATCTTTTCTTTCCAAGTATTTAGTCCCTTTTGTTTGTTTAGTACTACCTGTGATTTTTGGACCACAGGTTTTTATGTAGTAGCTCAGTTTACATCAAATTCCTACCTTTTTTCCTGCCTTTTCCAGTAGATGGAAATTGAATTCCCTCTTATTGTCTGAGGCAGTTTTTTTGGCTCAGCTAAGGGATTGTATGACCCTTAGGAAATCGGTGGCTGTATTTTTCACTGATTGGATTTCTTGGTGGACAGATACTAAGTTAGCAGTCAAGGATTTTTTTTAATGCTTAAGGCAAATGGAAAAGTTATTTAGAATATTTGCAATACTTGGATTTTAGGATAAATTGCAATCTCATCCTCGGTCTCTGGATTTGGATGTCCAGTCTCAGATGAGGATTGCGAAAAGAAACATGCTTCAGTACCAATACCAGAGGGCTGTTTCGATTCATGCCGAACTTAAGTTTGGTACTCATCAGCAACCTTTCCAGGACCCATATATGGCATGTAAACAGAAGATTGAGAGGAAGCTTATGACAGGGCTTCGGGTTTCCTCAGGACAGCTGAAAACTTCTTTGGCAGGAATGCTGGAAGTTGCTGACGTCAGGTTTCCTCACAGTTTGGTACTGGATTTATTCCTACTGCTTCTTGGGATGAAGTTTTGCATTTTCCAGTCCCTGCTATTTCCCAAGCAGATGCAGATCTATTACAAGGGCCCATTATCCCCCTGGAGGTGCAGGCAGTCATTAGCTCCCTTCGTACGGGGGTTTCGCCGGGAATGGATGGACTAACGAATGAATTTTATAAAGTTTTTCAGGACAACGTGTGTCATACTGGCTGCAGTCTATAATGATATTCTTCAATTTGGTTTCGGTAATTCGAAGTTTAATTTGGCCATTTTAACTTTCATTCATAAAGCAGGTGATGTTACTGATTTTGGTAATTGGAGACCAGTTAGTCTCCTGAATACCGATTATAAAATTCTCTCCACTGTACTGTGTAAATGGCTTCAAGTGGTGGCTCAAGGGGTGCTTCATCCGGCACAGACGTGTTCTGTCCCCCACCGTTCGATTCAACAAAATTTGAAACTCCTTCGGGATGTTTGCGAATTTGGGGTCCAAAAAAAGTTATCCGGTTTTGTTCTGTCTCTGGATCAGGCAAAAGCTTTTGATTCCGTGTCTCATGCTTATCTTTTTCAAGTGTTAGGTCGATATGGGATGCCTGGGCCCTTTATCCAATTTCTTAACACATTATACTCCAAGGCCGGCTCTTGCCCGCTTATTAATAATTTAGGTACAGAAATTCAGTTAGGACAAACCTGCCGAACCCCTTGATATATCAGCCCTTTACTGTATGCATTTGTATTGGACCCCCTTTTACGGGAGATTTAAAATAATAGGTCCATTCAGGGTTTATCTCCTTCAATTACCATGCCTGCCCAAAAAATCTCGGCATATGCAGATGATATATGCTTATTGGTGGTTGATGTCCCTTCAGGATTAGAGGCACTACAGGTGGTTACCCGTTTCTCTGCTCTTAATGGTACTAAGCTGAATTATGGGAAATGTAGATGTTTGGCGATTGGTGATGCTCCATTACTTACTGATATTGGGGGTATTTTAGTCTCTGATTCCCTTACCATTTTAGGTCTCCATTTTGGAAAAGGGGATTTAGCCTTTTTTAACTGGGAGAAGTGTCTCGTTATAGGAGAACGGAAAGTACAACAATGGAAATCCTGGGGATTTTCTAAAAAGAAACTGGTGTTAATTATTAAGAAATTCTTATTACCAATTTTTTACATGTGTGTTCGGTTTTTCCGGTACCCATTTCTTTAGAAACTAGGTTATATAGTTGTTTTTTTCAAATGGTGTGGGGCAGCCGGTTAAACCCGATAAAACGTGCTTTCACTTATTTGAAAATTAGTCAAGGGAGTTTAGGGATGATAAACCCTATAGTGTTTTTCCATTCCTTTTTTATGATAGCCTCTTTTCAAGAGACAGTCCGGCCTTGAGACCACCCACGGTCGGCTTGGACTCAGCTTTTATTTTCTTCATTTTTGTTACATTGGGAAGGTGGAGGTATTCCTAAATGGAGCATGGCCGATGCAGCTCCATCCTATGCAGATTCGGCAGTACAAAAACTTAGGGAATGGAAATTGGGCAAGGCACAATTGCATGAGATTCCTCGAAAAGACTTTTATTTGGAAATCATGGGTAATGTTTTCTACGTTCAAGTAGATTTCCCCTTTTGTGTTCCTACTAAACTTTCACAGGCCCTTCGTCTTTTAATGGTTCACAGGGTACCTCCTTATATGTGGGATGTTCAATGGCTTTGCTGTCATGGGAAGTTAGGGGTTCGGGGTAACTTAAAACATAAACCTATTGCTGATAGAGTATGTTTTAGGACGGGTTGTGTGGATCAGATAGAAACGTTAGAACATTTCTTTCTGTTCTGTACTTATATTATTTCCTTTTGGTCAGATTTGGCTATCAGGTGGGGTTGGAGTGTTATGAGACACATTTCCTACCAGAGTTTGATTTGGGGGGATTATTTGGATTTTCTAGGGAGGTATCATCCTAGTACATTGTGATTTTTGCATGTGTTAAATATCACTTATGACATGCCAGATGTCAGTTCTCCTTACAACACACCCTTCTTCCGAATAGTATTATACTTAGCCGTATTGAACTAGTTTTGGGGAAGTAAAAGAGTTTTGAGCATCGTACCTTAGATAATCAATTATTTCTTAGTTATTGGAAATATATTACATGGATTATGTAATTTATGTTGAATGTCTTTGGTACCCCCCCCCCTTTTTTTTTAGAACTACTATGTCTGATTTTTCTGTTATTTTTTTCTTCCTAAATGTATAGAAGGTCCTTCTGAGTTCTATTTTTTGTTAACTAAGTTTGTTTTCTTTTGTTTATTTACTGATGTTTTTCTGTTTTATATTTGCTGATGTATGATCTATTTTCAAATACAAAATTCCCCTACTCTTTTCGATAAGTGCCATGGGATCTTTAACATCCACCTGAACTACCACCAATCCAGGCAGATGGGACCTCGGTTTAACGTCTCATCCGAAAGGCGGCACCTCAGAAGTGCAGCACCCCTCTCATGCTGCACTACAGTGTCAGCACTGGGATATTAACCCAAGTGCCAGATGTGGGAACTGAACCCACAGTCCTCTGATTTCCAGGTCTCAGAGGCGAGTGTGCTACCTACTGAGCCACTGACACTGTATGTTTTGCGAACAAAGAACGAGGTTCTGGCCATCTCGTCCCGCCTGGCGATCAAAGAATTTGCAGCCTCACAGTTCAAGAATGTTTGTCCCCGAGGATTTTCAAAAATTCTTTGATCGCGAGGTCCGCCATCTTGTTTTCAGTTTTGCGATCTGAAAAAAACAAATATCTCGGCTCAGGGGTCACTTCTGAAGTAAAACTTGGATGGGTTTTACTTGGGGGACCCCGCTCTATCGAGCCATGGCTTTGGTTCCATCCAAATCAGTCTAAAAATAGAGTTATGAGGTTTAAAAATCTTGATTCGCGGCTCGCTAATGATCTTTGATCGCGAGTCTACAGATTCTTTGATCGCGAGATTCTTCAATCGCGATCGTGCACCGCGAGTGAGAGACGAGATGGCCAGATTTTAAAATAGGTTTTTACAGCCTAGGGGTACCCTTGACAGTTAAATGAGGATGGGGTTTGATCAGGGGGCTTTGTTGTGCCCCATCTCAGTAAACAAAAATAAGTTTTGTATATCCCTGGTAGTCTAGTGGCTTCCCAATGTGTCTTTCATTATAAAATTGTTTAGTTTTATACCTGGTAGTCTAGTACCACCCCCCAATGTGTATTTTATTAATATTTCTTCTTAATATCCCTGGTAGTCTAGTACCCCCGATCTGTATTGAATAATTATTACTCCTGATGTCCCTGGTAGTCTAGCGCCCCCCCATCATAATAAAATATATTACAAACTATAATTTCCTGGTAGTCTAGTGGCCCCACCCAGCACTCCCCACCCTTCCGGGCAGCGACTGGCACAACCCTCTCACCTCCACAGCCAGCCACCCGACTGTTTGTATTATGAGCACTAATTCAAACAGGTGCTCAGAAATAATTTCAGAGCGCCTCTTTGGATTAAGCGCTCATAATACAATCAATGACTGGCAACTAGGTGGAGGTAGGCTGTGCCAGTCGCCGGCTGGAGAAGGGGTGGGGGTGCTGGGGGCTGCCAGGGCTGGGTGGGGGATGGGGGGCCACTAGACTACCAGGAAATCACAGTTCGTAATATATTTTATTATGATGTGGTGGGGCCACTAGACTACCAGGTTCATCAGGAATAATAACTATTCAATACAGATCGGGGGCACTAGACTACCAGGGATATTAAGAAGAAATATTAATAAAATGCACATTGTGGGGGTGGCACTAGACTACCAGGTATAAAACTAAACAATTTTATAATGAAAGACACATTGGGGGGGCCACTAGACTACCAGGGATTGAGAGATCATTATGTATGTTATGATCGGGGGGGAAGGCCCTAGACTACTAGGGATATAAAAAACTTATTTTGTTTTATTGAGATGGGGCACAACTAAGCCAACGGAGCAAGACCCACTGTCATTTCACTTTCTAGGGCATCCCTGGACTGAGAAAATAGATTTTAAAATCTGGCCATCCCATCACTTGCTCTTTATTTGCAAGCGAGCAATTTCTTTGATCGCGAGCCTGCAAATTCTTTGATCACGATCGTACATCGCAAGCGAGGGACGAGATGGCCAAATGAAAAAAAATCAATTTAGTTAGTCTAGGGGTGTGCTAGGAAGACAAATGAGGGTGGGTTTTACTCAAGGGGCTTCATTCTGACGAACCATACCGGTGGTTTGCTGCAATTCTTTGAATTTTTTAAATTTGAAGACTTCTTATTCTTTGATCGTGACCATGCAAATTATTTGATCGTGAAGTTCTTTGATCGTGAGGGCAGGACAAGATGGCCAGATTTTTTATAATGGAATAGATGGGGAAATTTTACTAATCTTTGACATTGAGTATGTCGGAAACGGTTTGGTCTGTTTACTTGAGATTTGGAGGGAAAAGAGGCAGTGTCCTACACATGTGGCTTTGGTGGTTTGATCAAAAAATATTACAGGGTGGCAAACTTATAGCACTACAAAGTTGATGCTTTTCGCATAGGATACAGAGCCGTAGGAAGGCATTTTGGTGCCCTGGGCAAGAGACTAATTTTATGCGCCCCCAAAAAAAAAAAACAGCTGGTGGTCTGGGGGCCACAAGTGGTTTACATGCTCTGTGGTGAGTTTTGGGTCTTTTCTTGAAGGAAAAACATACTTTTGTTATATGTTCCCTACCCCTGATTTCAGGGAAATCTTTGCTCCCATGGAATCTGAGGTGTGGGATTCGAAGATGCTGGCTGGCTGTCATCAGAGTGTGCAGTGCAGCTGCAATTGTTATGGACAACTGTCTGACCAACAGTTCCATCAAGAGTGGCTCATGGGGACATATACAGGCACCTCAGTGGCATAGATGCAGTCCTCGAGTGCTGGACACAAAAACGTCTGAGATGCCCCACCTGCAACCACCCATCCTCACATAGAGGGATGTATCCCCCTGAGCCCACTCACTCAGCTCTAATGGCAGGCTCCACTACCCCTGTAGTGGAATTGCCACCACCTAACAGAAGGAAAGGCCACCACCTCGACCATCTTCCCTTCAGCTAGACTATCTCCAGCACTCAATAATGCTTGACCACCCTTCTAGACCGTAACCAGACTCCGCCCCAACCATCCTACATGTGGCTTGAACACCTCCACAACACCACACTCACCTTAGCCACCTACCTTCCCTATAGCTGAACCACCACCCTACACCAAGACCAGCCCCCATGCACCCGAACAATCCCTGCAACTAGACCAAACCCACATACCTCTAAACTGTCCCTGATTTTGCATCAAAATTTGCATTTGTCCATCAAAGTTTGTGTTTTTATGGTAGAGAACAGTTGGGGGGGTTCAAATTACGAAATAATGTAAAACATTGAAGTTATAGACTTATTCCTCTTCAGAAAATGCAGATTAACATAAATCCCCTTTTTCTATCAGCTTTCTGAGTGAATAGTGCCAATTTATAACATGTGTCCAAGATTTTGGGTCTTTGTCCCTGATTATTTTAAGTCTTGTCCCTGATTCATGAGGCAAGAAGTTGAGAGGTATGCAGGCCCAAGTCTAGCATCCCTGCAGAGGACCACTCTTTCTGTAGTGGCATCCCCTCGCCAAACAATATTCTGACTGTATCCAATCCCCCCCACCGCAGGAACCCCCCATAGAAAAGCACCCCCTGCATCTTCCTCGGATAACATTATGGCGTCCGCTGTATTACAGCAATTCTTTCCTGCCCTGCTGCAAAATAACAGTTTGGTCTTTTGGGCTGTAATTTAGAGGGAAGGAAGCCAACATCCCACAGATGTGCCTTTCGGTGGTTTGTGTAACAAATATTACAGGACGACAAACCGACGGCACTCCGAAGTTGACGCTTTTTCCCATAGGATAACATTATGGCATCCGTCGTGCCTTTCCGGGCCCATATCTCGGAAACGATGCAAGATACGGACTTTTCGTCATGGGGGCTAAGTACAAAACTAGCCAGGAAAGTCATAATTCATACAAAATTGAAATTTTTTTTTCAACGTCGTACGGTTCCTGAGATATAAGCAATTTAGTATTGCAAGTCCTAATTTTGTGCTCCGAGGCCCATTATTATGCATACATTTTTTGTTTTCACTGTGTTTTTCAGTGCAGTTTTTTGGGAAAAGAAGGGTGTGCCCTTTCGTTACTGTGCCAGTTAACATTTCCAGTTGCGCTTCCATTACCGTTCGCATCACCATTAGCGTCTACGCCACCGTGTGCGTTACAGTTTGCGTTTTCATTTGTTCTTGTGTTTCTGTTTTGTTTGGCGTTATTGTTGCTGTTACCGTTACAATTTGCATTTGCAATTGTAGTTCCGTGCCTGTGCGCATTACGGCTTGCATTTCCATACGCGCTTGTGTTTGTGTTTCCTTTGGCTTTATTGTTGCCGTTACCATTTGCATTTACTATTGCAGTACCATGACCGTAACGGTTTGCGCTTCTGTACACGCTTGCGTTTGCCTTTGCATTTCTCTTTCCTTTGGCGTTATTGTTGCTGTTAACGTTACCATTTGCGTTTACAATTGCAGTTCCGTGATTGTACACCTTACAGTTTGCGTTTTCGGACACGCTTACATTTCTGTTTACTTTGCCGTTATTATTGCTGTTACCATTACCATTTGCATTTACAATTGCGGTATCGTGACCATGCGCGTTACAGTTTTCGTTTCCATATGCATTTGTGTTAATGTTTCCGTTTCTGTTTCATTTGGCATTATTTTTGCTGTTACTGTTACCATTTGCATTTACAATTGAGGTACCGTGTCGTGCGTGTTATGGTTTGCGTTTCCGTACGAGCTTGCATTTGTGTTTCCGTTTCTGTCTCCTTTGGCATTATTGTTGCTGTTACCGTTACCATTTGTGTTTCCAATTACAGTACTGAGACCATGCGTGTTACCAGTTGCGTTTCGTACGCAAATCCGTTTGTGTCTCCGTTTCCGTCACTGTTCGCTTTGGTGTCACTTTGCACTTGCATTTCTATTTCCGTTTGTGTTACCATTTACGTTTGCAGCACCATGTGAGTGACTGTTTGCGCTTGTGTTTGCATTGCACTTACTGTTACTGTGTCACACAAAATCACATGGTGGGAGTGCGGGGCCTGAAGGGCCCCATGCTCCCACCAACTTGCGCAACTTTCTACTTTTTTATTCTTTCTTAAGAAGTAGGAAATTCTATGCAACAAACTTCATTACTGCATCAGTTAGGGTTCTTCTACGGTGAAAAGAGTAGAAAATTCGATTTTAGGGTTACCACCCCTTACGCCCACCCCAGCCATACCACCAGGCATCTGGGTGTCGTTTGGATCATGGTCCCTAACTCTCACCCCATTCTCATACACTGCACCACCTCAGCTTGTTTACACATGGGATGGGGTGAGAAGTTAGAATAGAACCCAATGCACACCCGATGCCTGTTGGTGGGGCGGCTGGGGTGGGGTGTTAACCTAAAATCAAATTTCCTTTCTTTTAGCTGTAGAAGAACCCTAACTGATGTATTAAAGTTTTTACATAGAATATATATATATATATATATATATATATATATGTGTGTGTGTGTGTGTATACATATATATAAATATATATAATAGTGTATACATCTGTATGTGTGTGTGCATGTTATTTCTTTTTAAGAACTTTATATAAAATTCTAAAATATTTTCATAATCCCATATAATCACGTAACAAACCCAGTCATTACTCCACCCCCACCCCCACCCCCACCTAGCTTTTAATTATTATTGCAGACTTTGGCAGTTAAAACTTCAGAAGATAATATTTGTTAATAAAAAATAATACTACTATATTTTAAAAATGTCATTTATGTTTTCATCAATTATGCCCTTACAGTCACAATATTGATTTGTACCGCAGACAGTCTGGGAAACATTTTATGCAACTAGGCATGTGCAAACAGGCCAGTAATCTGAAAATGCTACCAGATCTGTTTACACGAGTCAGTGTCAGATTTGAATAAGAAACCCCAGGTATGCAAATCATATTTATAGAAATTCAAGCAATCTGATTAGATTAAGAATTCTCCTATTTACATTTTTATTTAGTATTTATTTAATTTCTGGTACCAGGGTAGGCCCACTGAGACCATTACAGTCACTTTTTCAGGGGCAACATGGATTTGCATAATTTGATCCAATAATCAGATTTCTCAGTTTTCCCATTAGAATCCAGTTACTGAATGCATGTAAACATGGGTGAGGTCTGGGCCAGAAGGTCAGTATCAAGTGAAAAAGTCACTGAAAATTGCAGCCTCAAGTTTAGAATTTTTAAAAATACAGTATCTGCAAGGAAAACAATAGTGAACAGTACAATAACAGGTAATCATTATACAACCCACCTTACCCAATTAATTATCAACAACTCTTGAGTAAAAAAGACAGTAAACTCATTAACACCAAAGTTCCATAACTGAGTCCTAAAAACTCCAATGCAATATGACATCTAATGAAAAATGACCCAATGATAGACGCAGCTGGCATCTGTGGAGTATTAAGGATGAGCAGAAAAGGAATTGGTCAAACTAGACTGTTCAGTATGCAGTTTCATTCTGAATTTACTCCAGCTACATTCTCTTCACCCACCAATGCCTCGGTGTCCTCAAGTCATGTTTGACCAGCTTCCAACTTCAGAATTAACATACCGTCATCTTTCAAGTTGTTTAACGTGTAAGTTTTATAACCAACACTCGCTCAAAGTCGGACAGGAAGCAACTTAGCAAAGTTGATTCTGCAGCTGTTCTACAATGGTTGCAGTGTTCTCAGATCCATGTACATGATGAACACATTGGAGACAGGGTAACAATTCATGAAGAAGTCAGGGCAAGGGTGCCTTTCTTAGTGTCTGAATTATATGCAGGGCATTTTGAAAACTTCAGTTTATATAAACCAGCTCCCAGAGTCTAAGCTTTAAGTAGCACTTTAAGTAATGTATTACCATATTATAGATGCACTTTGAGACACTTGGCTGCAATAAAGTCATCAATATCATCATCAAATTTAAGATGTCTCATCAAATCACTTTTGATCACCATTAGAGAAAGGCTGTTAAGTTTACTTTCAAGCATGCATGATCTTCTTTCATTCTTGATCAGTTTCAGTTTGGAGAAGGATCTCTCACCACTAGCATTAGTCACCATGAGACTGAGGTAAATATGCAGGGCTTCTTCAGCATTTGGGAATGTGGAGTCCAGATCATGATTAGAAAGAATACGATACAAAGTCAACAGACAGTCTTGATAAATCTGCAGAAGATGGTTGCTCTTCAAGCACTTTGTGAACAAAGAGACGAAAGTGTTTGAATTTCTCAGGAAAACAAGACCAGATCATTTTTATATTGATGCTGTAATAATGTTGGAGCTTATGTTACATCATCTGGTGACCTCTTCCAACACTCAAGTAAACCAAATAGTTTGTATATGGTTTCATATGCCTTAGGGTATGATTCCAAAGCTTGTGAAATTGTATCCATTATGGGTAAATAGGCTTCAATTCGAAATTTATCACGACCACGTAGTATGATTTCTTCAGATGGTCCATCGTCTGCATGTGTCTTCCGTCTTCTTTGATGCTTTTCAGTCTCTATATCCAGCATATGGTGCCTTTTGCCTAGCATTTTCTTCAGACTTGTCAAAATTCTCATGCTGAGTCACCACATGATCATGCAGTGATTTCAACAATTTAATGGCAGTTCCAAGCTCCATGTCTTCTCTCTGAAGAGTTTCACTGATTTTGTTAAATCTTCTCAGTATCTGATTCCACAGATTGGCCATCAAATACAGTTCCTAAAGATGACATATGTTCTCAAAGAACATTTGCTTCTTGACATGTTTCTGCTGTTTGCTCTCTATCTTCTGCAAAACGTGCAAGAGCTTCTCGAATTTGGTCATAACCCTTTGAAAGTGCTTTTGTTGCATCTATGAGGGCAGACCATCTGGTATCTGAAAGGCATTTGAGCACTCTGCATTCTTTTCCAAGAAATTGAAGCATAATAGACCATCGGTGAGTAGGTGTACTGAAGAAGTTGAAGAGATGTATTGGACTAAAGAAAGTTACAGCTTCAGGGCAGCACTCCACAGCGCACACACCACCTAAATTTAAAGAATGTGCAGTACATGGTATATAAATTGCCAAAGGATTTACTTTGCAAATTTATGCTTGCATACCTTTGTACTTGCCTGACATGTTTGCAGCATTGTCATACGCTTGTCCACAAGCATTACATATGTCAATAGTAGTTTCTTGAAAGAAGTCTAGAACAGCATTAGCAAGCAATTCACTTGTATGACTGCACTGGCAGAAAACAGAGAATCGTTCAGTTGCTTAATGTGTTGATTTTGCAATATATTGAACGATGACAGTGAGCTGGTCAACGTGACAGATCAGGTATCGAATCTACAGAGAGTGAGAAATATCTGGCTTGTCGAAGTTCAGCAGTGATGACAGATAAAAATTTATCACCCATTATTTTGTTAAATTCTTCACAAATTGTAGACAATAAATATGAAGCTTTTCCTCTTCCTTTGTTGCCAGATTTTGCGATGTGAGTACTTATGAATGGATCAAATTGACTAATCAATTCACGTTCACCCAGAGAATTCCCTTTATGTGGTGAATTCAGCAATTCGTCATCACCACGAAAAGATATCCCTCGTTTGGCTAAAAATTTCACCACAACATGTTTTAAAACACTGCACCAGTATACTCTTTCATTTTCAAACTGCCTTTCCAAGTCGCTCACTATTCTTGCCAGCAGAATCAAATACCAAATGTACCTTCTTGGCATGAAATCTCTCCTAGGTGAAGCTCCATTGGCCTTCAAAGAACTGCTCCAGCAAGGTAGATCCGGGTACCGCACTAGAGGGTAGACTCGCTGCCCACTTGCCATCCCCTTCAGAAAAATGGTGCTTGGCCAATGGTCCTTCATACAATACAGGGCTTCTTCTTGGCTAAATGTGATCCCAGCATGCTTTTTACTCATTAACAGCCTCCCCGTCTTCAAGGCGGAACTACAACATCACCTGGCCAGAGCTGAGGTCTGTAGCTGCAGGTGACCTGTAGCATTATCACCCAGGAGTTTGGAGTCAGCCTGCTCCTGGGCTGCATTCTCCAATTTGCTACCCTGCTGCCCAGTAACCATGAGTTTAAACTCTTACTTCCTCCTGCTACTTGCCAGCCCTCGAACTTGAGCCTTCCATAGACACAGCCTGTCGACTGGCCTTTTGTTTACTGTCCTTAACTCAGCGCTCTGTTTTAAGTCCCTCTCCTGCCACTGACCCTGCAAAAATGTGATTGTCTCAAAGCACCTATCTTCCCCCAGCTTATTCTGTGTACGGTCCTCCCTCACATTGCTGTTTAGTATGTTCCTACTAGGTCAGTCCTGCACAGAAAGTTAACACCCGCCCTTAAATAGAATTAATGACAAAGCCTCCTCTTGGCTGTCTTAACATACAGGGTATGAAAGCCTATGTTAAGTCTCTTCCCCCTCCCCCCAACTTTATATGAAAGAACGACAATGCCTCCCCTGGCTGTTTTACCTCCTGCTAAATTAGTTTCTTAGACCCACAGCACTCACCATGTACCTTGGGCTGTACTAACTGCAATATGCTGTGCCTCTATATGAGATAGCTTACAATTGTAAATAGTCAGACCAGTTGCTGTTATTTCTTGTATTTTTGGTCTTTTGCTCAAAGGTTATGTCCAAATGACGAAATAAATAAAATTCTGCCAGAAACTTTTCGTCTCGTAACCTATGTTAGCATTGCGTCATGGTTAGAAGAGCTGTTTTCATGCTCAGTGATCCTAGTAGATGCATGCTTCCAATCGCTGAAACCAGTGTCTGAAAATGTAGATTTTGCTCCACTACCAAGCAATAAGCAGACCAAGCAAAATGCAGTATACTTCCATTAGAAGGTGAGTACAGCAGCCATTCCCGATTAAATTTGAGTTTGGTTTTATTACTACTAATTATTTATATGTTATCACTACTACTCAAGACTCTGCATATGTTTTCATGGCAGTTTATGACTACTGCTTCAAGGCAGACTACATGTTATGCTGTTGCAATCTGTGCCACGTACAATTGCAAACATAGCTTATTAAATCCCCCCCCCCCGAGGAGCTGGAGGTCGCGAGGGCTGCACCTGGAAGTGCCCTCCCTGAAGCAAATCTTCCACCACCAGGATACCCCCACCCCCGAGGAGGCGTGGTCGTGAGGGGTCGAATCGACTTGCCCTCCCCGCTACCACCGCTGATCGCAAGATCGATTCCCCGAGGAGCTGGAGGTCGCGAGGGCTGCACCTGGAAGTGCCCTCCCTGAAGCAAATCTTCCACCACCAGGATACCCCCACCCCCCGAGGAGACGCTGGTCGCGAGGGCCGAATCGGGACTTGCCCTCCCCGCTACCACCGCTGATCGCAAGGTAAAACCCCTGCCAGTAAAGGACTGAATCCCTACACAGTCTCTGGGCCAGCCTACCTGTTGGATTCTCTGCCGGCTCGGGGCTCTGCCGTTTGAATTGCGGGTTTTGGCGCCTTTTTCGCTGGGGTTGCTTGAAATCAGTCGGTGCTGCTCTGAGAACTCTACCGAATGCTTCAGCCTGCCCCACCGCCCACCACCACCCTTGCTCGGCTTTCCCTTTTATAGGGTTTTACTTTCCTTGTCACATGAGGCTGAAAAACCAATCAGCCTACTTTCCCATTTGATGGTTATATCGTTCCAGCACTAGAGGGAGCCTGCCCTCATTTCTTGCTCTTTACTGGGAAATGTCTTACTCAAGCATGTTTTTTTCTTTGCTGGCCCTCCTCCTGCTACAGCACCCTATGCTCTCTCTGCCCATCCATACACCCCATCAACCGCCCCCAACCAAAACATACTGCCCCACTCTGAACTCCAGGCCCCCATCGGACCACCACACACCAATCCCTCAACCCATTCCCCAATCCTCCCTTCTCTGGATTACCCGCCACCCCACCAACCACTGTTGTGCCACGCACAGTATTGTGTTTCCACTCATGAGTGGACACTCCCTTGCTAGTGCCCTCAGCTGTTCTCTCTCCTTCCTATCCCTGCTCCTCCTCCTTGGTGGGGTCCCATCGCGACATTTGAACCCCTCCGCCAGCTATAACTTCCACGCAAGGCGCCTAATTCTCCTGCTGCTCCTTCTCTCCGCAATGTGAACTCCAAACCCTGGGCCTGTCATCCTTGCCACGCCTCTGCCCACTGTTGGCAAAGGCTTTAATCGCCTTTATCAACATATGCAGTCTCCCCAAGAAAATTGTAGCCTCCAATGTTGGGTCACCCAACACTCCCGGATATTCTCTTGCTTGCGAAACCTGGCTCTCCTCCCTCACGCCTGACTCTGCCATCTCCCTTCCTGGCTTTACAATTTTCAGGGCCAATAGGATGACGGCGGAGGAGGGTGCGCCATCTACTCAGAACTCGATCCTCGGCTTGCCCTCCCCACCCTGAGCTTAACCATGGGCGCAAGCCATTTCCTAAAATCTCCCACTACCCTGGTCGGGTCCACTCTACCTAACTACGGCTTATCTATTCCCCGGGTCAAGCAAAGACTCGCAGCCTCTCTCTCCTTGACTACCTGGCTACCTTACCCCAAAGCTGAACAGCTAATTATGGGTGACTTAAATTCAAATTGCTCAGCTCCTCATCAGATAATGTGAAAAATGACCTTGCAGCCCTTGACCTGTCCCAACTGGTCACTCAGCCCACTAGACTAAACAAGTAACAGGAACAAGCTCCCTCCTGGACGCCATCCTCTCTAATAGACCTCATAAAGTCATCTCCGTTGATGTCCTTGCGGACTCACTCAGTGACCACTCCCAGTCATCTGTTTCTGGTCCTCCCCACCTCAGCCCTGGTTTCAGCAGGACCCCCGCCGTCGGTTTCTCCCGGAGGTCTCAACAACCTCAAACGCCACCTCGCCTAAATCGACTGGTCCCCACTAGCCAGCGCCTGACGAAATTCTGCCCTTACCTATCTCCACTGCCTTTCAACCACGCCTGTGACATGTATGCACCCCTAAACACTCACAGGATAAAAACAGACTGCTGCATGGATCACTCCAGCTGATCCAACAACTAAAAAAGAGAGATAACCTCTGGCACCTAGCTAACGACTCCGCAGGGATGCTGACAGGCAAGCCTTACCGGCTGCCCGTAATCAATGCTCCTGGACAATCAAGCAGGCTAAAGCCAAATTTTACCAGGCCACGTTGACATCCACCTGGGGCCTGGCCCAGCTTTCTGGGACAACATTAAAGATCTAAATGGTAAGACCCGCCCCTCCATCCCAGATTGACATAAATGGGACTGTCTCGACTGACCCCACCCGTATTGCTAACTGCCTCAATCAAACTTTCGCTGACTTAAGTGCCATCCTCCCAGCCCATTTTTCTGATCCAGTTGCCAAACCCTCCACGTACCCATTTCCAGGCCTTGGATCCCACTTCCGGTGATCTCACCCCACGATGCCAAACCTTTCTTAACAAAGAGGCCTCGCATCTCAGAACCCTACCAATGACCCCTCGACCCAGGATTCTTCACTGTGCTGGATGTCATGCTCACCCCGCTGACGCTTATCATTAACAAATCCCTATGCCTCGGCCAATTCCCTAAGGCCTGGAAGCATGCAGAAGTAACCCCATCCATAAGTCGGGGACCGGACTCTGCCCTAACAACTACAGGCCCATCTCCATCCTTCCCCTATCCAAAGCCCTCAAAAATAGTAAACACTCAGCCTCGAATACCTTATTAACTACAACCTTCCGTGTCCGGAGCAACACGGGTTTCGCCCTGGTCATAGCACAACCACTGCCCTTCTGGAATTCCTCCCACCACATTCACTCAGCACTTGACAAAGGTCATCTTGCAGGCGGTCTTCATAGACCTGTCCAAGGCCTTCAACACGTGTGTGCCACCCCCTACTACTTAACTCCTCAGCACACTAGGTCTCGTAACCGCCCCTCGAAGTGGTTCGCAGCTACCACACAACAGGTCCCAAAGAGTCAAACTAAATGGGACCCTCTCTCCTATCTTCCAGTGTTCTCGGTGTCCCCAGGCTCCATCCTTGGCCCAACCCTTTTCAGCCTATTCCTGAACACCCTCCCCAGCTCCTGCTCCAGTAAAATATTACTCTATGCAGATGACGCCGTTATCCTTGCATCACACCCTGACCCACTCTCACTCCAAAGCATGCTGCAAAGCGCCTTCCTCCATACCGAAAAGTGGTTCGATAATCACCGCCTAGTCCTGAACCTAAAGAAAACAAAGTCTATGCTCTTTTCCCATCGGCAAAACAATGCCAGAAACTTCCTCCACATCACCACCAGCACGCCCCTCCTCCTGGAGCAGGTTGCATCCTATAAGTACCTGGGCATCACCCGACTCCGCCTTACTTTCCATGCCCACCTCAACGCACTGTCATCTGCTATAAACTCCAGGATCGGTCTTCTATCAGCATAAAGACTGTCTCCTGAACCGGCCTTAAACTAGCCATCACCTCATCGGTATTATCGCTGGCTGACTATGGGCTCCCTGTCTTGCTGCTGCTGATGCCTCTGCCTTATCCAAAGTTCAGACCTCCTATTAATAGAGCATGTAGGCTCCTTACCGTGCCCACAGCAGAACCCACACCTGTTTACTATACTCTGCCGCTAAAATACTCACTCTTGAGGAAAGACTGAATTATCAAACCTGCCTACTGGCCAAAAAATCCTTGTCAGGACTCTGCCCTCCTGGGGTCTCTGGACCTTTGCAGCGTGCTGCTAGGTCACTGCCAACCCGGTATGCCGCCACGGCCACTTTCATAGTTCCCAGAGCAAGGACCTCTCGCTGCCAAAGATCCTTCCATCACCAAGCCCCGTCCTGTTTCAACTCCCTTCCCGAAACTATCTCCAAGATCCCTGGTATTGGCCGCTTCAAAATTGCCCTTCGCCAGCATATTATTGACAGCCGATGTTGTAAATGCCTGTAGCTGCCTCTTGCCTGTCCCCTCTGCCCTATGCCGGTCCATGCTAATCCCGTTTCAGACCCCTCGCCCACCGGTCTTTTTATACCTACATATTAGCCGGACATGCTCACTTATGAATACTGTAACTATTATTGTTTCACCAATGTTACTTACCTACTTAACTTGTAACTTGCTGTCGATTTGAATCTCTTGTTGCTTTTACCTATGTTTAGTACCTTCCACAAGTTTAATCCAGCGCAGCCTAGCTGTCTGCTCTCTCCAAGTGTATATTTATTTTTTATGTATCTAACCTGTTTCGTCATTCCACTGTCCTAACCTCACTTTATTGTTGTCTTCCCCATTGACGAGGTACCTTTGTAAACGAGTCTGTGACTCAAAGGTTGTAAAACTGATTCTCTACAATAAATAAAATAAATAAATAAAAAAAATGAACGGGCATCTATCGAGCAGAGTTGGAGGCTACCCAAACAGAATACCAAACAAGGAGAATGTCAACAGACATTGTCGGCAAACAAGGGGATCAGTTTCATTCACACTGCATCCACAATAATTGGTCATTCCATCTGGATGATTGACCACATTTTTACACACAAATCGGTACACAAAATTATAATTTTTATTGCATTGCATTGCCATGTAGCTATCGGTAATGCTGTAAGTGCCATGGCCATTGCACATCTCAGGAGGCACCCGGTCCCATTCACCAATAATGCAGTAATTTATTAGCTTAAGTATTGCAGTGTCTCACCTCTGTTCCAATACCAAACCTGATTTTTATAGTTTTTTTTTTAATTAAATTGTTAGCATTGCAAAAAAAAAACCTCATTCCACTAGCCTCAGCACCATTTCTCTTGCCATTCTCAAGCATTACTGTACACCCCCCCTCCCCAACACACACACACACACACACACACACAAGCATCTTGGCTAACCCCAGCAAGATAACTGCGTGTTTGTGAGCAGCACAGTCCGCCTCTTCCATACAAAGGTTGCCGAAAATGAGCAGTGAGGTATGAAAGAGGTATGCTCACTCATATCTTAGTAAGTAAGCAGCCTTGTAAATGAGAAAAGAACTGCGCTGCTCACCGGAGGGCAGCTGATGAAGATAAGTAAGAAAAAAGAAATGATTTTATTAGCAAGTGCTGATAGCTCAGAGGGATAGGCACAAGCCTGTAGGGCCAAAGGTGTACTGGGTTTGATTCCTGTTTGGAATTACACACTTTTTTCTCAGTCACGTTCCAATTTTTTTTAACTAGTTAAAAAAGCTACTCTACAGTTTCTGCCTATATGTTAAATAATATACAGAGGTTTGGAATGCAGAGCGTGAGCAGATGCAAGACACTGTTGTGCACTGTTCACCCACACTACGCTCCAGGCAACAGTGGGTAACAGGTTTATGACACAGAGAGGGTCTGGGACAATCATAAACCTGTCCTCATCATTTTTTTATTTATAAATCCTAGCGAGTGTCAGATTCTCTGCTCCACTTATGGTGAGTCCAACCTCAGTGTTGTTATGAAGGGTAGTGTAGAAAATAAATGGTCAAAACACAGCCCGCCAGTTAGAAGGGGAGAGAGAGACATGGATACAGTGTAAGAAAAAGAATTGCAAACAAGATAGTTATAGGTGAAACAAGTATTTTCATTTCACTGTGGCTTGATCTGTAATTCTAACTCTCTAGAGCTCTGAGACTGTGTTCTAAAGCATTTGTGTCAAAAACATCCACAAGCATATCTCTCTCTCTCTCTTTCTCTCTCTGTCACCTTCTATCTCAAACATAACAAGCATTTGTCAATGCCGTATGTTTGCTTGCTGTCATTGGTAGTGTAGGAGTTGGAGAGCTACATAATAGGAATGGCAGTGAACTACTGAACTGAAGCCAACCGCACCACCACCCTGCAGAGACTGACAGGCATTGGGGTGTGCCTTTGGGGCATCAGCCATAGCAGCCACGTCATTTCACCACACACTACCCTGCAGACACCGACAAGTGTCACGGTGTGCCTTGGGGTCTTTGGGTCTTATGCTCACCCCATTCCATAAGGAAATACAATGAGATGGGTGCAGTAAAGGAGAATGGGGTGAACTTTGGGGCCGAAGAATCCAAGGCACACCTCAATGACTGACACTGGCTGCAGGGTGTGGGTGGGGGTGGAATGGTATGAGCATTACAGGCGACAGTCCCAGGTGACACCCCTGATGCCTGTCAGTCTCTACAGAGTGGGGTGTTATGGTCGGAAACACTAATGCCCCAGGTGTTCATTGGTATTTTCACTCTAATTTTTCAGCATGGGTTTTTTGAGACTCCCACCTCATGAACAGTGGCAATATCAGTTAGTTAGTCGAAGGCTGATTTTGCACAGCGACCACGCCATTTGGCACCACAGGTGCGAAAACACATTTCGAACAGGATGGTGAAAAATGACAGCTGTGCTGTTCATGAGGAGGTGTAAAAATGGCAATGTTGAAAATTTGGAGTGAAAATATAAAAAAAAACTGGTGAAGTCACAAGCGTGCATAGAAACTGTAATTGGTGTGGGGACTGTTTACAGCAGGTTGTCAGCACTGCCATTTTGGGACCTCCGCTCATGAACAGTGTCACTGTGATTTTCGTAATCTGTCCCGAACAGTGATTTCCCACAGCGACCACACATTTCTGCACCGGAAGTGCAAAAACACATTTCGGCCAGGGTGTGAAAAATGACAGCTGTACTGTTCATAAGGAGGTGTGAAAAAATGCCAATGTAGAAAATCTGGACTGAAAATATTAGAAATTCATGAACTTACAAGGGTATGTGGAAACTGCGCAATGCACACTCGTAACACAGTCATTTTATGGACTTTTGTCACCAAATTTTCAACATAGCCATTTTAAGACCTCTGCTTATGAACAATGTTGCTATGATTTTCTTAATGTGTCCCGAACGTTGATTTGGCACACCGACCGCGCCATTGTGTGCTACCTGGGTGGAAGCACATTTTGGGCGAGATGTGAAAAATGACAGCTGTACTGCTTATAAGGAGATGTGGTAAAATGGCAATGTTGAAAATCTGGAGTGAAAATATTAAAAATTTGTGAAGTTATGAGCTTGTGTAAGAACTGCGCAATGCATGCTCGTAAAACAGTCATTTTTGGGAATTTTTCATTTTCAACATTGGGTTTTGGGAGGCCTACCTCATGATCTGTGATACTGTCGTTATACTTGGTCCCAAAAGATGGTTCCGCGCAGTGACTGCAAAATCACCTTTCAGGACCGAATAACAAAATGACAGTGACTGAGTTCACGAGGTGGGGTCCCAAGAACCCCATGTTGAAAATTTGGTGAAACAATTCCCAAAAATGGCTGAGATATGCACCAAAGTTGAACCCCCCCCCCCCATTTATGTCATTCTACATCTTACCAGCATTTTTTCAGTTCGCGGTCAGCTTTGAAGAGTGCAGATGTGTTCCCGGTCCACTGAAGATCATCCCACCGGGCTCTGGAGGCAAGTATGGGGGGGTGTGTGGAGGTGGGTGCGCAGAGGGTGGGCGCGGATTGGGGGAAGGGGATGAGACAGTAAACGATGGACCGCTTTTTCTTAGTTTTTTTTTTTTTCAGGACGACGACGGGACTTTTGCCATGCTGGGGTGGGCTCCCAGTGTGACATCTGGAAGGTTGTTTTGGGGGCGGGCCAATGGAGCCGATGGGGTTTGCAGCACCCCATTGGCCATAATGGATTTCCGGACTGTTGCCCCAGCGTGGCAGTTGGAAGGTTATTTGGGGCAGTGAAGCCGAGGGGATTGAGCACCGCTGGCCATACTGACGTCGGACTGTTGCCAGTTGGAGTGGGCTCCCAGCTGGCACCTGGAAGTCTGTTTTGGGCAGGAGCCGATGGGGATTGAGCAGCCCCATCGGCCATACGGTGTGCAGGTGGGGAAGTGCATGAGCACACTGGGGTGGGCTCCCAGCATGCTAGTAGGTGTTCGGGTCAGGGGGAGGAAGAACTGTCTATGACAGACAGTTCAGATGCAGTGTGACGTGCAGGCAATTTGCATACTGCCAACAGTGGCAGTATGCAAATTGCCTACACGTTACCACCACTGATTACAGTGTTTTTTCACTTTCAGCTGTATGCCACTGCATCTGAATTGCTGTCATAGACAGCTTCTACATGTATTGGTGCGGCGAGACAGTGCCTGCAAAAAGGAGCAGGGCATTGGAAGCTGAGTGGCACACCTACGAAAATTCGTATGGTGGCACTATGTTTCTTGCACATGCATGCAAGCAAACATAAAAATGGCTTGGTCACAAAATGCTGGGAGCACTCCTTAACATTACTCACTACAACAGTTTGAAATGTGGCGTTCTTATGAGGCCGAGGAGCCTTATTGTGACAGGGATTTAAACGTGGCTTGAGGAGACCCAGCAACTTTGGTAGCAGAGCACCACAGTACTTCAAGTTCTTAACTTTCACAAGCTTTTACCAGGCACAAATAACTAAGAATTGCTAAAAATTATGGGTTACCTGTAGAAAACACTTAGGGTATTTGGCAAGATAGGGGCAACAGTGCAGTAGATGATAAGTACCCTTACTGCTTAAAACGAGTAGATTTCAATTAAAGTGAACCTTGCTACCCACAATTAATTTAGGCTGAGCACTTTGAGATTAATTTAGGGAACCTTCTAAAAACACAAGCAGAATTAGGGAGACGTAGATTAAAGCTATCTAGCTGAAGTGAATAAAACATCTGAATTTGTCAGATACTGCAGGAAGAGAAATTGATAAAAAAAAAAAAAAAATACAGCTGAAATACTTGGTGCTTCTCAATCAGCTAATACAGATAGGGCAGTAGTAATCAACTGTAAATTAAAATACCCTACTGAAAACAGTTAATAGGCATTTTGCACAGTATTTTAGAGAAATAAACTATCAGCACATGTATGGCGACATTTAAAGCAGGGATCAAAGTCCGAAGCAGTCCGAGTTTTGGATTTCAAAAATGACACCAACACAGGCTCCCTCCACCATCTGAGTCAAGATTTGCCTCTGAATTAGTGTACCTGAAGTCGATTAGGGGAGGTGAACGTGGCCTTGAAGCTCTGGGGAGGGCTCCTGCTCCTAGCCTTCATGATCATCCACGACCACCCTCAGGGGGGGCATCTGAAACAGATGTCGATTTGAGGAGGAGACGAATGAGGCCTTGCAGCTCTGGGGAGGGCTCCTGCTCCTGCCCATCACAATCACCCATGACCGGCCTTGGGGGGGAAGGGGAGGCTGTCTGAAACCGAAGTCGATTAGGGGAGACAAACATAGCCTTGCAACTCTGAGGAGGGCTCCTCCTGCTTGCCCTCATGATCACACATAACCACCCGGGGCATCTGAAACTGAAGTTAACTTCCTTGTGCTCCCAGGTAGCACTTGTAAACAAGCTTCAGCTTAGTGTGTCTCTCCTGGTTACAAAAAATAATTATGTATCTGATAAAGAACAAAATTCAAACAAGTGGCATGTCTGAAGGCAGGTTGACAGTGTTGCAGCTGTAAGTAGATTGATGGGCAGCATCCCCCTCAAGGAAGGTGTAAATTACAAATCTGTCACCCACCTCCCCCCCTACACACACACACACACACACACACACACCACCAATGAGATGGTACTTGATCGATAATGCATTAGAGTACCAGGCAGCAAAGACAGACCAAAATCTTCATAAGTATGTCACATATTGGTGGTGGTGTGTGTGTGTGTGTGTGGAGGGGTTTACATTACATGGTAGGTGCCCCACAGTGATCTCAGTAGCCCCAGTCACAGTTTTGCATCCAACAGAATTTTAGGGGCCGTGTGATGCAGGCGAGGTTTCCTTGACCAGTAGGGATATGTCAACTCCTGCAGCTTTCTTTGAAAAAATAAAAACATACACAATACCACCTGCTGTCACTACTTCAGCAATCCCAACAATGTTGTGTCCTACGGCTAGACATCAGGCAATGAACTGTGCCCATTCCCAGTATATGAGCCATCACAGAAATTTGTATCATTTTGCAAATACCAGCCCCCACCTACTCTTTCCTGCAGTAGTCCGAAAACAGTATATGCAAGTCAGCAGATTCCTAGAATGGATTGCCTGATCCTGTGTGACTCAGTAATCTGATAGCCAGTGTCGTGATTGAAGGTTTGTCCATGGAAGTTCATGTGCTGATTCTGACCTGACCCTCGTCGAGCTGCTGGGACACAGGCGATTGTGAAGGCTGAATGAACTGTATCATAATTTCCTACCACTTTCTATAGCTGGTAATTCTCAAAATAATGTGGAACTTAATCAGGGATTAAAAGTCCCGCTCCCCCCCCCCTTTAATGACCGTTAATACAGAAACCAGGAGGAAACGCTGACACTTCACCCAATAACAAAATATACAACTGAATTGAGAGTTCATCTCTCCCCAAAGCACCTACACAAAAAAATCAGCTACAAATACCACACTTCTCTGTTGCTTCCTAAATGCATGTCACAAACTATGAACCTGACAGTACATATCAGCACTGTCTTAGAATTCAGTGTATGCCATTAGACACTAACCAAATTCAGAATTATTTAAAATAGATTGACACATCATGCTAGCTATAAACTGTTTATCATTATCCGGACAAATAAAAAAATGAGTTTTCTAGTGCAGAGTGATGTTCCATTTCTGAATCACTGTCGGCCACGTTGTCTTCATTCTGCATTGTCACCAACAGCAACAGGTTTCACTCATCGAACAACTAGCGGCTCATACATGTAAGGCTGAACAACTCGACTAGTGCCCTGAAATACATAAAGCTCCACACACTCCTCAGTTTTGGACCCCGAGTCACTGTTGTTCCTATCTTGGTAACGCTGATCATCAAGGAAAACTTCATCCATTGATCATCGGTGACCAAGTAACGGAGTACAAAAATTAAAATAAATGTATCTTTTCACTTAAATATCTTTATTAGACAGTATTAAATTGGCTAATGACCACCAGGCATTACATTTAAACATGTTTTAAGTCACTTTTCTCCTATCTTTTTTAATAGAATAGGTGATTTTTTTCACTGTAAAAAATGACGTAATTGAGACTCCGATCTAACACAGTGATCCAGTATAGGCAGTCAGACTGTTGCCATGCAGGGGTGGGCTCCCAGCGTGGCAATTGGAAGGTTGTTTGGGGGGTCAGTGGAGCCGATGGGGGATTGGGCACCCCCGTTGGCCATACCGGCGTTGGACTGTTGCCATGCTGGGATGGGCTCCAGCGTGGCACCTGGAAGTCTGTTTTTGGGGGGCAGTGAAGCCAGTGGGGATTGAGACTCTACCGCCATACGGTGTGGGTGGTGGGAGTGCATTAGCTGCAAGCAGGCCTCAGCATGCTAGTAGGTGTCCAGTCGGGGGGAGGAAGAACTGTCTATGACAGATAGTTCAGATGCAGTGTGACGTGCAGGCAATTTGCATACTGCTGATAGCGGCAGTATGCAAATTGCCTACACGTTACCACCGCTGATTGAAGCGTTTTTTCACTTTCAACAGTATGCCACTGCAGCTGAACTCCTGTCATAGACAGCTCCAACATACATTGGTGTGGTGAGACAGCGCCTGCAAAAGGGAGCAGGGCATTGGAAGCTGAGTGGCAGACCTACGAAAATGTTTATGGTGGCACTACGTTTCTTGCACATGTGTGCAAGCAAACATAAAAAGGCTGCAAGGCATCCTAAGAAACAGAAATACATGATAGCCCTGGTCTGGTCTGGATTATCTCTCTCTCCCTCTCTCACACACTCCCTATCTACCCCTCAACACCTTGTCATGTTGACAAAGTGTAGCAGCAGTCTGACTGTGGGACACTACACAGGGAAGAAGAAGAAGTTGAATCATCCAAGATGGGCACAGAACTATTTATTTATTTTTATTTATTTATGTATGTATTCTGTCTGTGGTCTGTCTGGCTGAACTCTCTAATTTACACATTGTTGGTACACATGAACAGTACATAAACTGAGGAGAAGGAACTATGAGTCTTGAATGGCGCATGCAGGCTTGCAGCATTTATATTAATAAGTAAAGGAGGACAGTACTTCACAACAGCGTGTAACTCGCAGCTCGCCAGATCCACCTGCCATTTCTGATACGGACTGTAGATACCAGATACTGCTGCTTCTCTCATTTTCCCGCCGGGATTCAGACAGAAGTTTTTGGTGTTCTTTTTTTTCATTTTAAAAATTACACTATTTAAGTGCACAGAAGGTCAGACGGACTCTTTTATAAATAAAAAAAATAGCATCAGAAAGGGGCGGGCCCCCTCAAACTTTGGGGGCCCCGGTGCTGTAGCCCCTATCAGCCCATGCCTTAATCCAGCTATGGGTGTAGTTTAAGTGACAGTGCCTGGCAAACCGGTGCCAAGTGTAAATATAACAATGTAAAGAACAGTTAAAACCACACTTGTGGTGGGGGAGCATGGCCAACTGCCATAAAGACAAGACGTTCATCGGGTCGACTCTGCTTTAAAGTATTTACATTTTGATAAAACTTACAATTCGGTGGTAGAAAGTGCTCCATTGTGCAGCTTAAAGGTTCTGGCTACTAGAGGTAAACTTTGAAGTAAGTTACCATGGATAATCTGAGAAAAACGACCAGAGAAGGCAAGAAGGGTCAAAACATGGTTGGTTCTAGCAATACCCAAAAGTGCCACCCGCTAGTGAACAACCACAACAAGAATTCATAGTCCATGGACTTAATGGTCACTATCTAAGCTTTATATCTAAGAGTCGTGGCAGTAGACCTCAAGCTCCAAGAATGAAATGGTTGGCTTACTGTATGTGAAATCCACTCCAGTATGGCACTAACAAAGGCAAAGGAGGTGGCGGGTTCCACTCTCAAAGCAGATACGACATTGGTAGGAATGATAAAAGATGAACAGGGTGCTGCACTTTAGGCTTGAAGTGCTACAGAATAAAACAAGAGTGAGAAACATACAGTATTTGGGACTTGGTGAAAGCATGGAATCTTAGGACCCCCTGAAAAAGGGACTGTAATTGTCTCAGTGGACTTACCCGGTTACCAGAACTCAGATAAATAGGACCCTTATGAATTTGCTGCTCAATGGTTTGGGGAACATTTACAACTTGAGCAACAACCCATAGTATATCAAGCATACCAGGTAACACTTAGATGATGCAATGAAGTCAATTCAGGACCTTGCACTCTATTGGTCACTTCCTCTGGAGAGCACAAGAGGGACAGAGTGCTGGTAGCCACAAGATGAAAGGGAGCAGTGGACACAGATGAGCAAACCAAGAACTCTCAATTCCCTCACCTCAGTTTGCTACAAGAGACCGTAGGAACAGTTTTGATGGTCTCTGGTCCACATTACGGTCTCTTGGGGTCACACATGCACTTCAGTGACCTGCAAGGCTACAGGTGATTTATTCCGGTTAATCCTACCTCTTCAGCGACCCAAGAGAAGTGGGTAACTTGGTTAATAACATAAAAACTGACTTTGGCACCCTAGACTCTGCAGAGAATGACTCACATAAATGTGACTTTTGCTCGCTTAAAATTTACACAGTTACTGCCTGTCATGTTTAACGGTTACAGAGGGGACGGTGGGACATTGCCAGAATAAGTGGGTTAAATGCCCATGCTGGAAAAATCCCACTTTGGTTAGAAGTTGCAGCAAACTTTGAGGTCGTTGCGTGTTGGTAACTGTAATAGCTGCATGGCATCTCTCCTCAATCCCCCATCAAATCTCCATACCGCACATTTGCCGACTACTGTTGACATGTTTTTTAAATATCTACATAAAGTTTAAATACAAAAATATTTGCTCTAATTATATATACTAGTTTATGCCCTGTTGTGAATTTTTCACATTGAATGGGCTGCATGATGCTTTGATGCAGCGCGAACGTTCAAGAGGGATTTTGTCAATGTTTGGAATGTTGGTTGCCTTTTTTTTTTTTTATGTACCTTGTTTGTTCCTGGAGGGAGGGGATCTATGGCATGAAGGAACTCTGTTTTTAACCCTATTCATCTGTGAGACCATGAGACAGTAATACAGACAATCGGAGATACTGTGTTTAAAAAAAAAAAAACACATTCGCAGCTTATCGGCAGCAGTAGAAATATTCTGATGCTTAATGTTAATGGAAAACTACACCCTGATATCATATAAATTTTGTTTCATTGTCAACAGACAACTCGTTTTCTGTAGCTGTTAGGGCTCTACATGTTTGCTTTAGTTTGTTTTCACTGTTCTCAGTAGCTCACTGTGACTACCCTGGGGTCTCCATTTTATGATTGTTGAAATCTCATTGTCCACGAGAGCTGCATTACCATATGAGAACATGATGTCACATCACCCATTTATACCATGTATCTCTATGCTGAAAGAACAAATGCCCTGCAAAACTCTCTGGAAACGCATAAATTGAATGTAGTTTAAAGGGACAAACTCTGTGTTACAACTCGGATAGTTTGCAAAGCTAACTGAAGGTAAAAGTAGTATTTCGCACCTTCCTGCAGCTCATTTCTTTGAAGTCTAATTAAGCAGACAGGCATAATGTGGAGTCTAAAGGGTGATCATGTCATTTTCTCATATGCTAATGCAACTCTCAGGGACGAAGAGATTTCAACATCTAGCAAATGGAGACCCTCATGGTAGTTACAGGAACTAGTATGAAGTGTGAAAACAAACTAAAACAACTACATATATCTCTAACAGCTACATGAAAAGAGTTGCCTGTTGACATGGAAACAAACTTTACAAGATGTGAGGGTGTAGTTTTCCTTTAAAACAGAATTTATTTCTAGCATAATGCTAAACTTTTAGTTGCTCTGAAACCATATTTATAAAAAAGCTGTATTTCTTAGGAGCAGTTGGCATACAACCCAATGATGCATAACATACAGGGACTTCAGTTTCATTTATGAAATGGGCAATTCTACACCTTCGAAATCTGGACTTTTTTCTGTGCTGTTGAATTCCTTTGTCTATCTTATGTAATCTTGGAGGGTACCTTTTCTGCTTCTGTTGTCCCCTCAGTCTTCCCTGTTAACCCTTGCCCTGCCCTGGTACATCTCCTTCCCTCTCCTGGCTGTTTTCAGGTTGCCTCAGACTGCTTAAAATCCTGTGTACTGCATTGTTTATGCATATTTCTGTCTTGTACCTTATGCCCCCTCAAATGTATTGTATTCAACTGCATGAATTGCCTATTTCTAAGCTTGTCATGTTTGTATGGTTTCCCAAGTTGATGTGGTACCTTTGTAAGAGAGTCCTGGCTCAAAGATTATTGTAATCATAGAGTATAAATAAATAAAAAAGTACCTGTATCTATGATTGACTTCTGTACTTTTGTGAAATGTCTCTGTGAACTCAGTAAATGTTACAAAAAAAAGCTGTATTTTGTGGTGAACTCAATTAATTCTGGTCGGTCCTGTAGTTCATCTGTAGAGTTCAAAATGACATCCATAATCAGAAAGAACACTGAAAAGAAATGTAAAAAAATATAAAAATGAGCTGAGCGATAGAACGGCTATAACCATTTTAAATATCTATGAACAGAGTCCATGGTTGTGCTTGGAGATGGGGGGTGGTGGTGGTGAGGAGGGTTTTATTGTTGGATGGGAAACTCAGCACCTGCAGTGGCTACAGTGTGACCCTTAACAAACTCCAGACTAGCATAAAAGACAACATACCAGCATGAGGACCTGTTCACTTCCTTTCTATCAAACAAGTAGGTTGCTGCATATTCACTAGCTACCAGATGAAGAGTCCACAGACAAATGCACTAACAAACAAGAAAGGGTTTCTTATGAAACACATCAGTGCATCTGCCTGACCTTACCATTAGTATGGTATTTCTGGCAAAAAGGGCATCTGTTGCTTTAGAATATTTTATTTGGTCCACCCAACCTCTCAGCCCACAAAGAGAGCTCCAGGAGTAGGGCACACCACATTATGGATGGGTTCCACCATCAGAACGTGCCCGTCTGGGCACGACTGTCATTAGGGTGCCAAGATTTTTAATTTGCCGACCAGAATATGTGTGTGGGGCTGTGCCCCCCACACACCCCTAACTATATATTCTAACTTGGGGGGGGGGGGTGAGAGGGTGGACCTCAGGGAAGGGGCAGCAAATTTTAAATGTTGGCGCCCTATTGACGGGCACACTCAGACCAGTGTACAGATGGCCGGAGAGATTATGGATGTGCAAACAGTATGTATATATCGCCCAAACTGGGATATATCCAAACTAATGGTAGCCAGCAGAGACAAGAAGGAGGATCTTTATTGCCTTAAAGGTTGTTTAGAAAAGGTGCCAGTTCTATGGAGCCATTTAAACCTGGATATTTTAGCACACCTAACTGGCAGATCCACAATGATTCCATATTAAGTGTTTATGCCTCCAAATTACCTCCCCTTGGTCCCAACATCACCCTTTAAACACCACGAAATTGGAAAACATGATCCAGCTGTGTTTTATAAGCTTTCAGTATGCTTTGCTAGTGCATTAGTCTAATCTTTGTTACGTATGGCCTTCAAATGCTCTTCAGTGTGGATTTTGAATGCCCTACTGGTTTTCCGTACATAAAATGCTGAATGGCTACATGTGACTAAGTAAACAACGTCCTCTGTAGATCAGTTAATGAATTTCTGAATCTCATGGGTTTTAGTGGAGTTTGCAGAACCAAAACAGTCTGACCTTTACCCTGTGGCAGAATTTACAATGCCCACAGTGGAAGCAGCCAATCGGAGGATCTGGCAACTAAGTTGGTCTTTCAACTGTTGCTGGAGGCTATAAGCTATGTACAAGCCTATGTGAAATGTGTACAGTTCTGGAGGCCCCATCTCCGAGAAGACATAGGTGGAGGCAGTGCAAAGGAGGGCAACTAACATGGTGCCGGGCCTGCATCAGAAGCCCTACAAAGAAAGGCTTAAGGTTTTACATATGTACTCCCTAGAAGACAGGAGGGAAGGGGGGATAGGATGGAGCACTCAAATACCTCACAGGAATAAACAACGTACAGGAAGGGAGCATTTTCCAAAGAAAAAGATGCTCAAGGACAAGGGGTCACAATATGAAGCTGGGGGGGGGGGCTCAGAGGAAATGTGAGGAAGTACTTCTTCACGGAGAAGGTGATGGATGCTTGGAACAGCCTCCCAGAGGAAGTGGGGAGAGGGGCTTGAATGGTCACAGGATTATAGAATACATCGGAAAAGACACAAGGGAATCTTAGAATCAAGAGGGTGATGTAAGCCGGAGTCCAGGTAGAGTCTTCGGTGGCACTGTAGGTAGAGAATTTAGGGCAGACTAGGTGGGCCAAGTGGTTCTTATCTGCAGACAACTTTTGTTTCTGTTTCTAAATGTTGGGTCCTTTCCTAAAGACAATCCTAAGAGGTGTGTTGGCCACTTCTTCTAAATGCTGAGTCAGTTTCCAGTATGTGCCAGTTCCTTGTGAGGGACAGCCCTGACTTCCTCAGCCCTATGTGTAAAGTCCATGATGAAGTTCAGGGTGTCACTTCGTTGCTCATTTCTTTGTCAGTACCTCAGTAAATCTGTGCATTCTGTAGTACCAACATTCTGTCTTGCTTCAGAAACCACAGTATGACTACATCCCCCTAGAGAGGAACCTTAAGCTCTTTTCTGAAAATCAGATCCATTCCCAGTTGAGATTTTGGTACGTTACTGATGATGTGTCATGAGTGGCAGCTGGTAATGTGGAGGAGTGGGATTCTGTCAGTAGTTTTTCTAAGAAGATCTGTAACAACAGAACCACCCTCTTGTGGATGTCAAGGTTCAAAATTGGTCTTGGCCTGGTGACAATTGACAATAAATCTTAAACTGAAATATGAATTTTCAAAAAAAAAACTGGCAACATTTGTAAGCTCCTCCCTGCTGCTGCGCCATACCATCAGTATAACTGCACTGGCTTCCTACATGGTGGCGGATCATCTTTAAAGTCATTTTATTGACTTTCAAAGCCCTTCATGATCAGGGCCCAACCTATCTGAAAGAACTTCTGGTGCCTTACTGCCCCCGCCGATCTCTCCGCTTGGCCGACAAGGGGTTGATAGAGATTCCAAGAGTCGGTTTGAAATCTTCTGATAGTAGAGCATTTTCTTATGCTGCACCCACTCTTTGGAATTCTCTTCCACGCTGGTTAAGGGAGTGCACCTCCGTGGAGGTATTTAAGAAAAATTTAAAAACTCACCTGTGGCATATGGCCTACTTGGAAGATTAATGAAATCTGAGTGCAAATATTGTGTTTCGATTATATGGATGATTTTATTGTTTGTTTTTAACATATGATGTTGTTATGTAATTATTTTATTTATATGTTTTTAAATTGGTATTGTATATTGTGGTTTTTGATATGTAAAGCGCCTTGATATTTTGAAAGGCGCTTTAAAAATAAAATAATTATTATTATTATGACGACACCCTAAGTGAATCTGGTCAAAAAATGGATTAGTACCCTGGTTTTAAATTGTGTCCGCTTCCTAGCTGCCAGGGTATAGTTTGCATAATTGGGAGCAAAAGTTGCTCCCTTTGCTATACTTTTAATTTCATGATAGAAGCACCCCTGAAACATGAAAACATTATTCTTTGACAGATAACCTGCCAGCATTGTTAAGAAGTCAGTCTGTGTGTCTGTAAGTTCAGTACGGTCATTGAGCCAACTACGCGTAGCCTCAAGTCCACAATCATTGGGAATATTACTGTATATGGACTCGACGGTTCAGTGATGGTACTGAACTCCCAGTTATGCAAATCAGTGCCTTTGAAGTTGTGAAGCGGACACGATTTACAACCAGGGTACTTTTGTGCTAGTTTGGAGTCTGTCAAGAGGCACATTGTGGCCATTCCTAGTGCTAGCTCCTGTTGAAAAAAATGGGTTTCCCATCCAACAATAAAACCCTCCTCACCACCATCATAAACCTCCATCTCCAAGTACAATCTCTTGACTCTAGTTGTGTAACCCCCCCCCCACAAAGGGGGGGTTCCCAAAAAGTCTTCCGTGAGCTTGCATAAATGCTCACTGTCAGGCTGGTGTCCTGCAGTTTAGCAGTTTAAATCCGATTACCAGAGCCTGTATAGCCCCTATGTACTGTCTCTTTAAGAGCTGCCTGATTACAGCATAAGTAACCTGAGAGGGAGCTCTGTTGAAAGATGTAACTATTTGCTGAAAATCATTTAGAGTGATAATGATAATGTAGTGTGTCTAACATGCTTTTTTTGCAGCAAGGACTGTTTTGTTTGTCTCCACTATCTTGGTCCTGGACTACAAATTGGACCAACCAGTTCTGGTGGGACCTAAAATGTAGTCAGACTACAGGAACTGTCTGAAGTCAAAATCTGTAGGAATTGTAGTTTTGAGCTTTTTGCGCCTTTTTTGCAACTGAAGGGGGAGCGCTTGCTTTGACTGACTGCCAGATCAGCCAACCAAACCTTTTGGATCTGAGGGAATTCCCCAAGCTGCCTACTGTTTAGGGCAGTTCTGAGCTGGGAAGTGAAATGAGAAGAGCTCAAGTGTATTTTGGGCAGCAATCCTGAGTGGATTCGCATGGGAAAACTGTGAAGAGACTGAGTTTTTGGCTTGCATGTCTGCCAGCTGCTCCTGAGAGGGAGAGAAGATATGTATTTTGGACTAAATCCAAGTTTGTGTGACTAAAGTAAGCTACTGAAGTGGGCCAGGCTCAACCTGAAGAAGACCGAAGATTTTGCTGAATGCGATCGGCCTGTCGGGGGTTCCAGCTACTTCTGAGCTCCCGGGGTGTGCAGAGATTTTGCGATTGTGACCGGGGAACACTTTGCCTAGTACAGTAGAATTCCCATACATGTAAATGTGCTATGAGCTGCCAGTGGGTTGTGAGTTAGTTCCCCACTGTGTAAACTGTGTTCTGCTTGCTGAAAGCTGTATCCAGCCCAAAACGGACTGCATCCAAATTTGTCTTCGTGCGGTCTGGGCCTTGCCAGACTGGCCCAGCCAGACTACCCACTGCACAGAAATGCCATCAACGACAGACTTGCCTGGGGATCAGTCCCCAGCTCCACGCTTGGAACAGGAACGACGCCTATGCGACTCGTGTGGGCCCTGCTTCTCCTGGCATTCCAGATCAACCACCTGCAGTCTCTATTTTCGTCCAGCCTGTGTCCAGTCTTGGGTGTCGTGAGTAAATACCAGGGTAGCTCTCTGCAACAACAGCTTAATCTGAGTGTGTCATCTGATTGTCTTGTTTCATTTCCTTTACGAACTTAGCCCTCTGGCTCCGGATTACAAATATTGTATACTGTGCATGTTGTGTTTTCCATCACAGGGCCCCAACCAGCTGCAACCCCGGGCAACAGTTCTGGCTAGCCCATCTTTTCTCCACCTGGGTACCCAGAGGTGTGACTGTGGGGGACTCAAAGCACATGCATAACTGCTTGATTGATATAACCTTTAAGCTAATTAACCTGATTTTGCCCCTTCCTTGTTCAAGTCCCCTGAATAAATCAGATCCAACTTTTTCTGCATGTAATCTGACTGTGGTTCCAGTTTGTGCTCGAAGTACTGTACTGTTGCTATTTGCTGTGCATAACCTTGTTTTACAGGGGGTCCCCAGGGTCGAGCCAGAGGAACCATCCCTAGTGGTAAGTGCAAACAGTGTGGGTACTTGTGTGGTGTACCAGGGGTATTGCGAAAGTGATTATTGTACAGTGTTCAGGCCACTATAGGGGAAAGAGGGGGGTTACAGTGTCCCGGAGGGCTGTGCCCAGGTTAGCTTGACCACTACCAACCTTGATCTCTGGGTGGAGGCACCCGTTTCAGAACTCAGGCCCCTTAACCTGTTATTAGCCAAGCAGGCAGGGGTAGTAGCTCTTGGGATAGCGCCACCTAGGGGTTACACATAGATATTTATAATCGTTATAGAACTTTTACTGGTCAGCTTATCTTTATATTTTTACATTTCTTTTCAGTGCTTTTTTCTGATGATGGATGTCATTTAGCACCAGAATTAATGGAGTTTTTACTATGAAATATAGTTTTTTTTTCATTATTATGGTTTCAGGGTAACTAGAAGTTTAGCATTATGCTAGAAGTGAATTTTGTTTATAACATGGGTTCAGAGCAGCAGGAAATGTAATAGGCTGACAACCATCACCTGGCCTTGGATTAAATTCACTATTTAATCCACAGTTAGAGTGCCAGAACTCATTACCTGATCAGGAGTGTTGTAAATAGTCCTGTACCAGCGTATCCCTACCCACACGAGAGAAATAAGTATGGAGCAGCAGCTGTTTTTTTTTCCTTGAAGCAAGTGGAACAGAAATTGGCACCATGGAGATTCATTTTTCCTTATTTAGGCAGCTCACCCTGAACAACTGGCTAAATCACGGTGACACAGAGTTGAAATAGCTCACAGCGGGTTGTCCAGGAACCAGATTGGCCACCCCCACGATACACGGGTCCCTCCTCCCATATGTGACTAGCAGCTGTGCACACAACGGGCAACAGAGAGATGATCACAATAGCAGCTGTGCACAAAAACAGGCAGCCATGTTGCTATGTCCCCTCAGTTTGCCTGCAACAGTTGTCATGCACTGTGTTGCACTCAAAGTTGCATATTTAAGTGCAGCAGCACAGCACGCATTACAGGGGGGGTGAGAGAGAGAGAGACAGATCGTATGAATTCCGTGGTAGAGAGAGAGAGAGTGAGGCACCAGGTGAGCGAGACAGAAGTATCCCCCAACGTCTTCACGCTTGCACTGTGCTCTGGACTGACAGAGTGAGACAGAGACTAAAATTTACTCACCGTTGTCATTCAAACAAACAATCCCTGAAGTGGACGAATTTCGTAGTGGACAGAAAAACAGTCTCTGAAGTGGGAGACCGTGAGAGAGAGAGACCTCCCAATGTTTGTGTTCCTCTTCCTGTCCCATGGTGAATTTCTCCTTTTTCGTACCAATGTTGTTCCTGGGTTGAGTGGTGTTGACTCTCCCACACCGAGTGCTGCACCTCCTGACAGCAAGAGAGAGAATGACAGCGACACCACGACATATAGTGCACAATTGCTGCAGTCTCCTGTGTGTGTGTGTGTCTCTGTCGCTGTTCACCCATACACTCCGGTTTGTGTTGGCAGCTCATGGCGTGTCCCCGAAAGTTACCGAGCAGCTCAGCAGAAAACCAGCAAAGTGTCCAGACAAGGCATATGTTATTTTATGTACAACAAATGGCAGAGATCATTTCAGGACTGTATTTCTGGACTACTTTCAGGCATCACAACTAGGTTTTGCAGTCACTAGCCAGCAGGGCTACTGACTTGGAATGTCCACCTGTCCTGCAGACTTTTCAATTGGCCCAACAGGTATACTTATTGAGATTTTACCTTCTCCAGTACAAGCCAGCAGGGCTAGTTAAAGGAAATTTTACTAACCTTATATAAAATCTACCAGCATTTGGTTAGTGGGCTGGTGCCAGTTTCAACCCCTGACTTTTCAATGCAGCAGCAGCATACAATACAGTTTTTCCTACTGAAGCGAGGAAAAACACATTTGTGGTTTTTATTTTTTTGTTTTAAACCTAACCCATGTTATAAGCACAGTAACCCACTCCAGGATATGGGGTTAGAGGCATTTATTGCTGAAAACTTGTGTTGTTATAGTTATTATCTGCTACATTGGTGGTCTGTCTGAAATGTTTGCTACACACGGAAGTAGGACAGGCTAGAAAAAAACTGCTCAGATGCGCTTTGAAGCCTGAGTCTCATGGATGTCAGTTACAGTAAGTAGACTCTGGCTCCACGTGCTAAATACCATTGCAACTGTGTACCTTTAGCGTCGTCTGTACAGCATGCGCGTTCATGCTGCAGTCCCAGGATCAGCTGTTCTCAATCAGCGGCACCAGCTATCCAGCTTGTGAAAGTGCTGTCGATTAAAAAAAAAAAAAAAAAAAAAAAAAAAAAAACTGATCCCTGACAGCCTTAGTCATGGTCATGAAGAGCACACTCTGTACAGTTTCAGGTACATTAGGTAGAACTTTTATACCAAAAAACATAAAAAAGAAAAGACTTCATTTGAAGGCAGCATGTTGTGGTTGATATTGCGGTCCGTTTGATTTACTCACTGACTGACCTGTGGCTTGAGTGGTGTGCTTTGGATCCGGTAGTTTTGTTTTGAAACTCTGGATCAGTGCGCCCCATTTTCCCAGGAAAAACGGTAGTGAATGTTGTCTTGTACAGTAAATGCTGTCTTGTTTATGTCGTTGGCAAAAGTGAAAAGTTTAGATTTTTTATATTTCTGTTTCTGTCGGTGTATCAGCTGTTCTCACTCTTTAGCACCCGCTGTTTAGCTTGTGAAAGCCCCGTCGACAAAACGGCTGATCCACGGTAGCCTTTAGTCACTGGGAGGAAGATCATTTTTTCTTTCTAAATAAAGGAGGTAATCTTTCTAAGATTGAACAAACAAAAGATTATTTTGAGGCGGCATGTTGTGGTCGGTACTACATTTAGTTTGAGTGTAGTTGCTTGACAGTATTGCGGTTTGAGTTGTGTTCTGTCACTTTTAATGAATACGGCACGATAGTGTTCAGTATAGGAGTAAGTATGCATGCTTCCATAAAAGAAAAACAAAATGCCAATGAACAATTACTGCCCCATCTGTTAAATACTAGCAGATGGAGTGTATATCAGGATTGCTCATGTGAGCAGCTGAATTGTTTTGTTTTGTTTTTATCAGTGAAGTGGATCAGATGTTATCACTCTGTGCTGCCCACGTTCAAGCATGTGAGCGCGCACTCGCTAGAACAGTTGATCCATGACAGCATTTAGTAACTGGCATGAAGAGCATTTTGTTTCTAAACTGCACAAGGCATGGTATGATTTAGAAAAATAGGTTGTTTGAAGGTATGCTGATTGGTATTTCAAGTAGTAGTCTGATGATAGATGCAGTGTTATGTCTGTTCTGAGCAATGTCGGATAGTATCCTGTGGTTTGCTCATTCATGCATTTTTCTGTTCATGCTCATTTTCTTTTAACAAAGAAAGGCAATGCCTGATGCCCTGCTTTTAGTCATGGTTCCCGAATGCATGTTCTAACTACAGTAATTGAAGGGAGGATCTGATATCTGATGTAATGTGAAACACAAAGTAAAAAGGTTATCTGAAAGGAGTCAGTTGTGCCTGTTGCTGCATGCATTCTGATGACAGATGTAGATCAACCCGTATGCAGTGAGATGTTCCGTCACTGATGGCATTTTTTTGTGTCTTAGTCTCCTGTTCATTAATAACTTATGGCTATGTTTCTTAAGAGCAACAGCAATAAATGACACTGTGTGTGGTAAATGTAGTCAAATTGAATGCATTCTGTGATTTTATTTATTTATTGAAATGTTTCACCAGGAAGGCACGCTGAGCAACAAGTTGTTCGTCTCCCGGTGCGACCTGGGATAGGGAACAATGGGATAGAATACAGAGAAATGTTACAATGTTGGAATACAATTTTCTTACTTGCATACAATGAGAGCAGGACGGATTATAGGTGGATAACATTGGCTAACAATACAACAGTTAAGTATAATAGATATGAAGACACACATAGCAAATTGGGAGCAGTTGGTGACACTGTAACACATATAATAACTTGGCAACAGTATGTAGCACTAGATGGTAAGGTGGCCCAAAAGTAATTGGTAGCCATTAGTGTAACACAGATATTCAAGATTTACAGTGATAGGAGTAAAGAGAAGAAGAATGGAAGGAGGGAATGAAAAATTGCAGAGGGTAGAATGGAAGAAGGAAAAGAAATTTACAGAGACGCAGACAGAACACTTTTTCGATGGTTCCCTCCATAGCTAAAGCTACCAACTTTCCAAGGCCTGAAACTGGGACAGTCCATCCTGACCATGACCCCCCTCCCCCCACAGCCCTGGAACCTTATCTGTTTTCAGGGCTGCTAGCCTTTTTCTAACCTTTGTCTCCTGTAATTGTCACCAGCCGCATTTCTGTGACTCCTCTTGAGTACAGCGTACAGTTCTGTATGCAACAGAAAAAAAAGTAAGTGTGGTCTCCCTGATTGACACTAGAGTCACAGGGTTATGTAGAGACCCATGGGCAGACTGGCCAGATCATTGGTCTTTTTCTGCCGTCATCTTTTATGAGGCCGGGAGATTAGAGGGCTGTGGGTTCAGTAATAGTGTCAGTGGCTCAATAGGTAGCACACTCGCCTCTGAGGCCGGGAGTTCAGAAGGCTGTGGGTTCAGTTCCCACATCTGACACTTGGGTTAATATCCCAATGCTGACACTGTAGTGCAGCATGAGGAGGGTGCTGCACTTCTGAGGTGCCGTCTTTCGAATGAGATGTTAAACCGAGGTCCCATCTGCCTGGATTGGTGGTAGTTCAGGTGGATGTTAAAGATCCCATGGCACTTATCGAAAAGAGTAGGGGATTTCCCCGATGTGCTGGCCAAATTTCTCCCATTCACTAAAAATACCACCAACAGCTTAATCCGGTTCAATTTCAGTTGCTTACCATCTGTATGCCCCCCTCCCCCCGGTCGCCCCTGAAAAAGGAACTTCTAGTCTCAGTGGGCCTACCGGGTCAACAAAATTCAATAAATAAATAAATAATTTTATGCTCTATGTTTCTGTGTTTCTTAGGGCATGATAACCACCGACTGAAGGTAGTTCTGATGCCGTAAGTTTGTAACTGAGATCACTCTTACAACTCCTAAGAGTGGTCTTCACGGCAGTATTAACATATTATTGATTGAGGTTGATTATTAACATATTAAAAATTTAAAATCCTCCCCTGAATGGGCCTGTTTCTACAGAAAGGGCGCCCCTTTTTGAAAGTATTGTGCTTTAGCACTATCACAAGCCTGGGGAGTGAAGTAATTTAGCATTTGTCGCTTTGTCCTCTGCACCCTTTCACTCACACTGCTGTACACTACTCCAGACTTGAGTGATCCTCTCCTGCTGTCCTCAGATGCTGTTTCCTAGTATGTCTAATTGACAGAATACCTGCGTCACCCCGGCTCCTCCCCCTAACTAAGCTTCTGCATATGAAGAACTGTCTTAGGGACCTGAGGTCCTCTAACCAGAGCCTACTGGTGGTTCCACTTCAGACACATCCAGTGACTGCAAAGCTTTCTCCCTCACATAGGGTCACCATATTTGGGACACCAAAAGAGGACTAAGCCAGCATCCCCGGCGATATTACAGTCTGGATCTTTGATCCCACACTGATTATCAGCTTTTACTTTTACCAGTTCGCTGGCTGACCATTTGACAACTTTGACCTCCCCACCCCCAGCAATATTGGATCTGTATCTGCTCCCCTCAGATGATCAGCTCTTACTTTTACCAATTAGGCTGGCTGACAATTTGACAACAACTTTAACACCCCAACAATGTTACATCTGTACTGAGCAGCAAGTGTGAGCATGGTCTCTGGATTTTCTTTACTTACCAAATAACTTGGGCTGCTGGCTGGCAGTGATAGACTGTTCCGCAATCCGCTCGTCCCTTCGCTCACTGTCAACTCTGACACCGACCACAGGCTTGCACACTTCGCTTGCTTCAGTCCAGTCGGGACCATTGGGCGAGTTATAACTCAAGGAGGCTGCTGCAGCTAGCCTGCAGATTTGACTGTCAGTCCAATAGTTGAGGGCCCGGCGACGCGAATCTCTGGATCAGGATGACAGGGTTTGAAATAAGTTAAGATCAGTAGTGGCTGGAGTGGAATTGTCCAAGTCCCGAAGTGCTGCAGCAACAACAAATTCAGTCTCTCCTGGGATCGCACGGGTTACCGTAACCATCGGGGTGGGCTGGCCATTGGTGGCAACAGTCAGTCAGTAGTTCCAACAAACTTCCACTGTGCATTCCACACTGTACTGTCTGCAGCCTACGAAATCCCACACGGGGGTGAACTGAATGCAACAGTCATGCGCAGAATGGGGCTGAATGGGACCATGCATGACAGGATGAGGCTTCTTTACCCATGGTGCTTTGGCACTCTGATCATGAACTAGTTGATCTTACTTCGAGAGGGTTCCGGCAGTAGGTCATTACATATAGGACTGCACCCTCTGAAGTCAGGACTGCACAGCAAACTTTTACAGCAGTGTCTGGCAGGGGACAGCCCACCCGATGCCATGTGATGGATGTCCACGTGACCCTATATAGTGGGCGGTCCCCACGCCCGCCTTCCAGTTCTTTCCTACCGTCGACCTGCACTAGTACCTCGCGGTAATCTGCAGCTTTGTCGATCACCATTTTTTCTTATTTTCATCGTATACCAGTCAGTTTTCTGCATTATGTCTTCTCCATCTCCTCCTCCAAAGGCAAAGAAGAAGTGCACCAAGTGTGGGACACAAATTCCCAACAAAAACAGCCATGGTCTCTGCCTCTTCTGTTTAGGCCCAGACCATGACACCGTGGCCTGTGCCGACTGCTAGCCCTTCAACCAGGCCACCCGCAAACGACGACAGCAGGCTCTGGAGGCCCATCTCCTTAAGTCCAGAATGGCTTCATTTGAGAAGGAGATGCAGAAAATTCGGAACACAGTTTCTTCCCCTTCATCAGACAGACAGAAGCAGAGAAAAGGGGTGCCATGAGGACCAGGACCGATCCTCAGTTAGTAAGCCTTTGACCAGCAAGGCCCTCTTCCCGCTGCCCACTGTCATGGTGACCCAGGTAGCTTCGGGGACGACCTCCAGTGCCTCTGCCATCTTCCAACCTATTTTGACCAGTAATTCCTCTGCTGGCTCCTCCAGCGAACTCCCGGTCCTTGCCAGTAAGTCAGACCCAGTCTCCTCCGGGGCCCGCCCAGCTGTTGGTAAGTCGGACTCTATTCAAAAGCAGCCAGTAGTCCGCTACACTCGGACCAGAAAAGCTGGTCAAGGGTACCACCTTCCACCGCCCGGTCAGTCGGTCGCCTTTGATGATCGCTCGGGCATTGCTCTCCTGTCGGGGGGCTCACACTGATGCACCCAATGTCCGGCAGAGCACACTGGCTTCTCCAGGTCAGCCCTCCCCCCCCCCCGGCCCTGCCCGCCGAGACTTCTCTCCACCCCGGTGGTTTCCCTGCCCCACTGCCTCACGTCTGGGACAGAGGAGGAAGAAGGATTCCTGGAAGTGGTTCTCTTCGCCCACTCCTTTGGTGGGTCCTCAGATCCCCATGGATAGCTTCCTCTCACCAGGCCCTGTAGCTACCCAGGTGTCTGATCACCTTCTGCCTGCTGCTCCTCCTAGATGTCAGGAGCGCCGTCTGGATCTTTCACATCACCCTCCATCAGGGCCAAATGCTCGCCCTTATGCAGGGTCTGACCTATCTGGGTCTGACGTCAGATCACCCTACGCCAGGTGTCCGACGTTTACTCCCCTTTCGTCGACTACCCTGACGATGACCATCCCGACATCAACTATCGTGACGTCTGGTATTTATCTTGGCCCGTCCAGGCCACCCTATTTTTACTGGACATCAGGCACTCCTCCTTCCACCATTGGGCCCGTTGATGCCTCATTATTCCCAGGGATATTTCCCTGGGTATCAACAGGGATACCCGTATTATCAGGGGTACCCCCCTCCTCGGTATGCGGGTTTGGGAACTCATTACACACCCGCAGCCAACCTGCCTCCTCCACAACCAGACTTTCAATCTCTTACCCAGGCTTGGTGGAAGGATGAGAGGTTCCAGCTAGCCTCTGACCTGGAACGTAGGCTTCCTAGGCCGGTGGCAGTGCCCCTGACCCCCCGTCTCCTGCCAGTTCACTGCATATGGTGCATGTCTCGGGAACTACACCTCAGGACATCTGTCTCCCGGATTTTGAATGTCCAGAGGGTGAAGAGCCCCCTGACTCTGACTATGACATGTCGGAGTCTTCCTCAGATGAGGTATCCTCTCCCCTAAGTGGCAAAGAGTCTCCCAAGTCTCCTCCAGAGGACCCCTCTTTCACCGAGCTCCTCCGCATAATCCAGCAAGCTAGCGGTTGGAATGCTGAGGATCTGGATCCTATGAGGAAGCGTCTAATCGAACATTTAGATCTAGAAGCTGCCTCATCCATATCAGTTCCTCCTTGGATAGCACCACACGAGGACCTTACTACTACTATGTGGAAATTGTCACATTCCATTCCTGCTGTTTCTAAGAATGCAGACAGGATGTACCGCTCTCCTGAGGGCATCCCCTTCCTGGACTCTCACCCCAAGGCAGATTCCATTGTCATTACTGCTGCTCACGACTGCTCGGCTAATCCCAAACACATGAGCATGTCTCCCCCCCCAACAAGAAGTCCAGGCAGTTGGAGCAATTTGGGAAGAAGGTTTACTCTTCTGCCACATGTGCCCTGTGCTTCCTGAATTACTTGACGCACTTGGTGTTATTTCAAAAGGCCATCTTGGCTAAGCTTGAGGCGAGGGTCTTGTCCCTGGAGGACTCTGACCTCAAAGAGGAGATTGCTAAAGAGCTTTGACTTTCTAAAATTTCCTGCAGACATGCTCTTGGGCCACCTGTGATTCGGTGGACATAGTGGCCCGCTCCTCTGCTTACTGCGATCAGCCTCAGGAGGCATATTTGGTTGAGCATTTCTGGTCTGTTGATAGATGTACAAGCAGCCATTCAGGACGCTTCTTTTCAGGGATCGGTCCTCTTTGGAGGGGACACTAAAGATTTGATTACAGGCCTCTAAGATAGTGGTCAGACCCTCAGATTGGTCCATTCCATGTATAGGGCCAGTACTCAGAAGAAGCAGCCCTTTCGGTGCCAGTTCAAGTGCCAAGGGAAGTAATCGACCGCAAAGAAACAGACCAAAAGACGAGCCACTGGCTCTCTTTCTCCTCTCCACTGGCCGCCAAATCCCAGAGATCGTCAGGAGGGTCTTTGCCCCCTTGCCCTTCTGCCTCCTGACTCGCCCAGTCTTCGCTCCCCTCCACTTCAAAATGTGGAGCCAGTGGGGGGGGGGGGGATTCACCCTTCACGTCCAGGAGTGGGCAGACATCACCTCAGATATGTGGGTCCTACAACTCATTTCTCAAGGGTACACGCTAGAGTTTCTGGAGTTGCCTCCAGACTCTCCTCCCGGTCGCTTGCACTACTCCCCACACCAAGCCTGGTTGGTCGAGGAAGAGATCAGGACTCTGGAATGGAAGGCAGCAATAGAATCGATACCTGCATCCCAGAGAGGAAGGTGGTTTCACTCCCACTTCTTCCTGGTCCCAAAAAAGACTGCGACCTCAGACTAGTCCTGGACCTCAGCAGTCTGAACCTCATAGAGTACAAGAGGTTCTGCATGCTGACTGTTCAGAGCCTCCTGCCCCTTCTGCAGCAGGACCACTGGCTCTGTGCCCTGGACATGCAGGACGCTTACCTGCATATCTCTATTTTCCTGGGCCACCACCGTTTCCTGCAGTTTTGATTCCAGGGGGAGCACTTCCAGTTCACAGCCCTCCTGTTTGGCCTTTCCTCGGCACCCAGGGTTTTTACTAAGTGCCTAGCAGTGGTGGCAGAGGCCTTATGCCGTCAGGGTATAGTGTTGTTCCCCTACCTGGACGACTGGCTTCTGGCAGCTCTGTCCAGGAACAGCCTTTTGGACTCTCTCTCGGTTACTCTGGACCTTTTTTCCTGACTGGGGATCACAGTCAATCTCCCCAAGTCATCTTTAACCCCCTCACAGAGCCTTCAGTTCATAGGGGTGATCTTAGACATGGTCCAGTGCGGAGCTTTTCTCCCCTCAGACAGAGCAGAGACTCTTTGAGAGCAGGTCACCCTGGTGATCTTGTCCAGATCTCTTCGGGCCAGAGCGTTGTTATGCTTGCTGGGCCTGATGGCAGCCTCTATCTCCACAGTTCCTTTAGCCAGGTTGCAAATGCGGATCTCCCAGTGGATGTTACGTGCCCAATGGGATCAGTGCTTAGATGACCTGGACCATCCTGTTCTGGTCTCCAGCACAGTCAAGAGGGGGTCTCCTATGGTGGCTAGACCCTCTGAATCTGTCCAAGGGACTTGCCTTTCGAAGTTCCCCTCCTCTTTGGACCCTCGCCACAGACGCTTCCTGTCTGGGTTGGGGAGTGCACCTGGGGGACAATCGAACCCAAGGTTTATGGTCCCAGCTGGAGATGTCCTTGCACATCAACATTCTGGAGATGAGGGCGGTTCCTTACGCCCTTCAGGCTTTTCAGACCATCCTATCGAGAGGAACACTGCTGATCCAGACAGACAATATGTCGGTAGTCTGGTGCATCAGCAAACAGGGAGGCACCCGGTCGTGCCCCCTATGTAGGGAAGCGATGAGGTGTGGAATTGGGCAGTCCAGTACTGCCCGTTTCTCACACAGCCGTGCTGTTCCAGGTGTTCACAACGTCCTGGTGGACAGCCTCAGTCAGATGTCATCCCTCACTCACGAATGGGAATTGAGTCAGGAGATGGCATACTCTTCTCTTCTAGAGGTGGGGTCACCCAGACATCGATCTGTTCGCCTCCCCATCCAACGCAAAACTTCACAGCTTTTGCTCGCTCGGTCCAGAGCCTGGAGCTTTCTGGCACAACGCGTTGTCACTATGTTGGACAGGGAAGTTCTTGTACGCCTTCCCTTCCTTTCCCATTCTACAGAGGGTGCTTCTGAAGCTCCAGGCAAAGGGAGCTCGGATGATCCTGGTAACTCTGCTCTGGCCGAGGCAAATTTGGTTTCCACTAATGCAGCAGCTCTCAGTGGAACCCCCAGTTCTTTTATCTCTCAGGCATGATCTGTTGACTCAGGATCAAGGCGGGTTGGTGCATCCGGGGCTCAGGACCCTGCATCTTCATGTGTGGCTCCTTCAGACATAATCAGGGCTTGTTTTGGGGTCTCCCAAAAGATTGCTCAGGTTCTGGTGGAGGCGAGGAAACCCTCCACCAGATCCACCTATGCCATGAAATGGAAGCATTTTTCCATTTGGGTGGCTTCCAAAGGTTGGGACCCCTTTACCTGCTCTGCTCCCCAGGTTATGGAGTACCTCCTGCACCTGTCTGATTCGGGTCTGTCATAATCGTCCCCTAAGGTTCAATTGTCAGCCATCTCGGCCTGCCATGTGCCGGTGGAAGAAAAAACCATGGCTCAGTTGGAGGTCTCTAAGACCTTTTTGATAGGGACCCTACATCTTAAACCTGCCCTCCATAACCCCTCCCCACCTTGGGATTTAAATTTTGTGTTAGAGAAGCTTACACTTCCTTCTTTTGAGCCAGCTATGAGCTGTGACTTGTGCTACCTTTCCTGGAAGGTGCTGTCTTTGATTGCCATTACTTCTGCTCGTAGGATTTCTGAGCTTCAGGCCCTGATGCATAAGGAGCCTTATTTGATTTTCCACAAGGACCAGGCGGTCCTGCGTACTAATCCTAAGTTTCTTCCTAAATTGGTTTCTGAGTTCACCTTAAACCAGACTGTTGAACTCCTGGTTTATTACCCTGTTCATTCAAACGGGGGGAGGATCTCCTTCATACCTTGAATGTTCATAGAATCCTCATGTTACGTTCACAGAACTAAGGAGTCCAGAAAGTCTGATCAGCTTTTCGTCTCCTTTGCTCCCAAATCCTTAGAAAGGCACTGTTTAGAAACTGCCGACCCCAAGTGGCTCGGTAACTGCATACGCTTCTGTTACCAGAAGTACAACAAACCTCTTCCTGGGGAGGTCAGAGGTCACTCCACAAGAGGCATGGCTACCTCTATGGCCTTCCTGCGGAATGTTTCTGCAGCAGAGATCTGTGCGGCAGCAACCTGAAGTTCCATCCATACTTTCACGAAACACTAGTCTGGACATTGCCTCTAGGCGTAGGTCCGGGTTTGGCCTTGCCATCTTGCAGAGCCTACTGTCTTGGGCTGGTCTTGTGCTGTCTTTCAGTTGCTCCTCCTCCCATGTCTCTCCCTCGGTCTCTCTATGAGTGACTGCTTGGGATTCAGTCTTACATGTAATGATCTACTGCAGGAACCCTCTCAAAGTAAGATAGTACAGTTGTGGAAGAACTTACCGTAACAGTAGATCTTAGAGAGAGGTTCCTGCACTAGGTCACCTTGTCCCTCCCTCCTTCCTTCCCTCCCTCAGTTTCTGCTTTTCTTTCAGCCATTCTGAACTGGGCTTCAGAATTTCATCCTTTCTCCTGTCTCATCCTACTTGGATGTCTGACGGGCGAGGGGACTGCTCACTATATAGGGTCATGCTAACGTCCGTCATGTGATGTGATGTTGGGTGGGCGGTCCCCCACCAGGCACTGCTGGAAAAGTTTGCTGTTCAGTCCTGATGCCAGAGGGTGCAGTCCTACATGTAATGAGCTACTGCAGGAACCTCTCTCGAAGATTTACTGTTACAGTAAGTTCTTACGTAACTGTACTTTGTCTGTTACCAAGCAACCGGCCAGGGACCACTTACAGTTTGGGATGGTTGCTTGCAACAGACAGCTAGCTCAGTGTGATACAGAGTGCCAAGCCCAAATCCTGGACAAAACAGCACTTATGAAAAATCCTACTGGATGAAAATTCACACCTTAAAAAAAGAGGACATGTCTGGGTAAAACCGGACGTCTGGTAACCCTACCCTCACTGCCCCCAAAACTTGGAACAATCACCCTAGTTCCCTACGACTCTTCCCCAGCCACTCCCTGTTTAAACATCATATGAAGGAGCACTTACCTGAGCCAAAGCACTTGTTGGTGCCCCACCTGATGTATTTATATGTCTGTGACACAAAGCACATCTTCTTGACCTAGAAGGAGACGACTACTTTATTCAGCTGTGAGCTGTGTGGGAAATTCTATATTGCACTTGATATCTGCAACAACGTGCGCTTTTGCTCAATTCTGTGGGAGGTGAAACTAACTACCCTTGGTGGCTGAGTAGTTGAATAAGGAGCTTGCAAACTCTGCTCATCTTTGAAGTAACTTCACAAGGGTTTAAATACTGCATTTTGGTTGTCCCTTGGGGATAGCTGTATTGACTACTAGGATTTTGGGACAGAAACTATTTTTAAATAATTTACGGGTGCGTAGGATTTTGTGATAGTTTAACTATTTTTAAATAAGTTACCGGAGGTTAGTTGAATTACTATAAAGGGCAGTACTCACCAGGGTGGTGGAGCAGTGGTGTATTTGATTGTTTCTAACAGTCACCAGTGGTTGTGGACTACCCACCCCCAGGCGTGGCATTTCCTTTATAGCCAAAGTTCTGACATCATTTCCTCTACAGGTCTTGGGGAAGAACTGTCATATTCTTAATAACCCAGCACAGTGCATAAAGGGTTAAGTACAAAAAAAAAAAAAAAATTGTTTTATAGATATTACAAATTATATATTATAAGGGAGTGGTGCAGTGCACTAGCTGTGGGGCGGCAGTTTTCTGGGATACATTCTGGAAACTGCGTTGCCCTCCTATTTGCAGGCAACCGTCATCTCTGAGAGAGGAGGTTGCCCAGCTGCAGGCTGAACTGGCAAGAACTAAGGAGGCCTTCCCCACCCAAAGAGCACCACTGCCACAACCACTGCCTCAGAGTTTGCAAAGTATGAAGAGCAGTTGGACCACAGTGGATTCTGGGAGGGTGCGGGTGGTGGAACAGAGGCAAAGCCCCCCCTAGTTGTACCTCTACACAAATCATACGCCAGTCTGGCGGAGCAAGGTTCTTCTATGATGGCACCCTCAGTGGAGACCAAGAAGAATGATGAGGACATCCACAAGGGAGACCCACAAAAGGGTGGCAAGGGACACCACAGGGGAAGGAAACAGCTTCTGATAGGGGACTCAGTTGTTACAGGGGTAGACCTGGGGAAGGGAGAGGAGAGGGAAGTCAGGTGCCTGTCTGGTGCCATGGCTTGGAGGGACAAGACGCGAATCCTCAGGATTGCAGAAACAGCATCACAGGAGAGGGAACTAGATATAATTGTCCACCTTGGGACAAATGACCTAGCTAGGCGGGATCAGTGCAGTGCAGGATGAATTTGTGGAGTTGGAGAGCCCTTGTGAGGTAGCAAACACAGTAACCCTTCACAGAGGTGCTGCCAGTCCATGGCAGGGTAGGCTAGGGTACTGCACACCATGCAGGTTAATGAATGGTTGCAAAACTGGTGCAGAGCACAGGGCTTTGGCTTCATTGGGGACTGGGGTACACCTGGAGAGATGAAGGTCTATACTGGCACGATGGTCTGCATCTGTCCACGAAGGGAACCATGCTCCTAAGTGACAGGTTTAAATGCTTACTTGGCAAGCTTTTAAACTAGCCAAGGGGGGAGGTGCTAAAAAGAGGCAGGACATTTCAAGCCTCCCCCCACAAAACATTGCAGGTAGTAAGGTTAACACTGAGGTACAGATCTCAACAGAGGGCAGGACAGGGGTAAATAGAAAAACAGACAAGGGCAAAAAGAGCAGGGATGAGGGGGAAAGGATAAAGCCAACATTAAATGGAGGGCAGTGAGTATCAATGCCCGTAGTCTGGGAAACAAGCTTCCTGAGCTAGTAGCCCTGATGGAAGATGAACAGTTGGATATCGTGGCAGTCATGGAAACAAGGTACACGGAGAACCATGACTGGGATGTCAACATACCGGGGTACACAGTCTACAGAAGGGACAGGGAGGGTAAAAGAGGAGGTGGAGTAGCTCTATACATAAGGGAAGGGATCAAAGCTACAGAACTAAAAAGTAAAAGGGGAGGACAAGAGGCACTCTGGGTCACCTTGGAGACGGGGAATAGCATCACAATCTGCACAGGCGTTGTATACAGACCCCCGTGTCAAGGGGAGGAAATGGACAAGAAAATAAGAGGACATTCTCAAAATGGCTGAAAAAGTGGAGATACTGTTGATGGGGGACCTGAATATGCCAGATGTTAACTGGATGACATGTACTGCAGCCACATCCAAGAGTAGGGTCATTCTCGATGCCCTGCAGGGGGCCGGCCTTAGACAGCTAGTGTTGGAACCCACCAGGAGGGAGCAATACTAGACCTGGTACTCTCAAATGGAGAGAGGATCACAAATTTAGAAGTCAGTAGACATCTGGGAACAAGCGACCACTGCACATTGTGCTTCACAGTAAGCACAACCATGGAGACAAGCCATACAAAAACAAGGATACTGGACTTTAGAAGAGCTGACTTTGGCAAAATGGGTGAATACCTGAGGAATGCACTAGCAGATGGCCAAAAAGGAGGGGTGGAAGAACAATGGAGAAAAATCAAAACTGCCATCATAGAGGCAACAAGCCTTTGTGTTAAACAAAGAAAACAAAGCGGAGTAAAAAAAAAACTATGGTTCTCGAAAGAGGTGGCAGGGAAGGTTAAGGAGAAAAAGGCTGCATTCAAAAAGTATAAGGAATCACAGAAAGAGCACGACAGGGTACTGTATCAGTTAAAGCAGAAAGAAGTGGGGAAGGCAGTCAGAATAGCAAAGGCCTAAACCGAGGAAAATATAGCCAACTCGGTTAAGAAGGGGGATAAAACCTTTGATAGGTACATTAGGGAGCATAGAAAGGTTAAGGGAGGAATAGTGAAGATTAATAAAGGGAGGGAGGTGGGCAGAGGGAGACAGTGAAAAGGCTGAGATACTGAATGAATACTTTTGCTCAGTATTCACAAAAGAAGATGAGGAGGAGTTACCTAAACCAGACAATAGAAGCACTCTGGGTAGGGGGGTTGACACCAGTCCATTTACAGAAGAAAGAGTCCTGAAAGAACTCCTAAAACTCAAGGTGGACAAAGCAATGGGGCCTGACGGGATTCACCCCAGAATCCTAAAAGAACTAAGGGAGGACCTAGTGACACCACTGACCACACTTTTTAACAAATCATGGGAGGATGGGGTGGTACCTGAGGACGGGAGGAGGGCAGATGTGATTTCCCTTCACAAAAGTGGGAGCAAGGCAGAAGCAGGAAACTACAGACCTGTAAGTTTGACCTCAGTGGTAGGGAAAATGATGGAATCACTTCTGAAAGAAAGAATTGTTGAGTACCTAGAGGCCAGTGGGGCACAGGACCGAAAGCAGCATGGATTTATAGCAGGAAGGTCATGTCAGACGAATCTAATTGATTTATTTGACTGGGTGACCAAAGTAATAGACCAGGGAGGGGCTGTGGATATGGCCTACCTAGACTTTAGCAAGGCATTTGACACAGTCCTGCACAAAAGATTAATAATCAAGTTAGCCAGCCTGGGAGTGGGTCCCAGGGTGGTAGCCTGGGTAGCAAACTGGCTGCACAACAGGACACAGAAGGTAATAGTGAATGGAACACATTCCGAAAAAAGGGAGGGTACTAGTGGAGTACCTCAGGGCTCAGTACTGGGTCCAGTCCTCTTTAACATCTTTATAGGTGACATTGCAGAGGGTCTGGAGGGAAAGGTATGCCTCTTTGCAGATGACACAAAGATCTGTAACAGAGTTGATACAAAAGGGGAGTAGAAAGAATGAAAAGGGACTTGGCAAAGTTTGAGGAATTGTCAGACATATGGCAACTTAGATTCAATGCAAAGAAGTGCAAAGTAATGCACCTGGAAAATAAAAACCCAGGAGAAGAGTACACAGTAGCAGGGGAGGTACTAACAACAACAAAAATGGAAAGGGACCTGGGGGTAGTCATATCAGATGACCTAAAGGTGGGTAAGCAATGTGAGAAGTCAGTAAGGAGAGCCAGGGGGATACTGGGATGCATAGGAAGGGGGCATCACAAGTAGAAAAAGGGAAGTGGTTATCCCTCTGTACAGACAGTTGGTGAGACCCCATCTGGAGTACTGTGTGTAGTTTTGGAGACCTCATCTACGCAAGGACATAGACAGGATGGAAGCAGTCCAGAGGAGGACAACTAAAATGGTGCAGGGTCTGCATCAGAAACCATATGACGAGAGACTGAGAGAGCTTAGTATGTATACCCTTGATGAAAGGAGGGACGGAGGGACATGATAGAAACTTTCAAGTACCTCAAAGGGAATCAACAAAGTCCAGGAGGGTAGCATCTTTCAGAAAACGAGATGTGTAAGAACAAGGGGGCACAATTTAAAGATAGAGGGGGGATGGCTCAGGGGTAATGTGAGGACATTTTTTTTCACGGTGAGACTGGTGGATGCATGGAACCCCCTTCCTGGGGAGGTTGTTGGGTCTAAAACAATGGGGGAATTCAAACATGCATGGGACAGACATAAGGCAGTTGCAGGGGCGTAGCTACAAGGGTGCTGGGGGTGCAGTGGCACCCCGGGCCCATGAGGTTTGAGGGGCCCAAATCATAATTTTGATGTTTATTCAAAACTGGGGAGGGGCCCTGTAACATCACCTTGCACCGAGGCCCTTTGGGAATTTGCTACGCTACTGGGCAATTGTAGTGGGGGGTGGCAGAAAGTAGGCTGTTGGTTAACTAGAATCTGCAGCTTATCCAGTAGGTAGGGGAAATGGGCAGATTGGGTGGGCCAAGTGGTCCTTATTTGCCGACAAAGTCTATGTTTCTGTGTGTCAAGATGCACTAAGTTGCTTATTCTGGCAGTTAAATTGGTTTGTGGGTGTATCCTGTAACTGTGTATTATGCCACCTGTGCCTTACTATGAAGCATGCACTGAGCTTATATTCATGTGCCTGTATTAGCTCAGTTTGTGCCTGGAAATAGTCCATTGTTTTTTGTTTTTTTTTTGTAATCTTTTTCCCTCCTGGTCACAGTCCTAGGAGCCTCTCTCAGGCATCCCACCTGAGTCCTGCCCTGCCTGAAGTCCACCCGACCGTACCTTCCTCTCCCCCACCCCGCCTCACAGCTGGCACCCCCAGCTTAACCCCTGTGGGGTGGGGCCACCCCTCCTACCTTGGGCACTCTCACACACAGACTCCAGCTGCAGACGTGGGCCCCGGGCGGAGGATCCGTGAAGGTCAGCTAGGTCGGACCCAGCAGTGGGCATGGGGATTGCTGCCATCGCCTACCCCTAGAACCAGGTTTTTCCATGTTCTGTGGTTCCTCCCTCCCCATGCGTGGGCACGCCCCGACGCTTCTGGCTCACGGCAGCCCTGCCTGCGTTGGCCGTGCTAGTACATGCTTGCCTGGCTTACTGCAGTACCCCTGGCTTCCACCGGGGGTCTCTGGCCATCCCAGGCCATCCCATCCCCTTGGTCCGGGGGAGGAGAGTACCACACGGGCGCTCAGTCCTCAACCCTTCCCCTGCCAACCCCCGGCGCCTGAGTCCATTCCCAAACCCAGGTCGCCGGCGCGGCACGAGGTGTGGCATCCTGCGCCTCAACCCTCCACGCCACCAGGCCATCTGGAAACAGTCCCTTGACCAGTGTTCTTACCTGATTATCAAATAAATAAGTAAATAAATAAAATTAATTTACACTCTACAGAATATGAGTGTCTCGGACACGGGAAAGAACACTTTGATTACTCAGAAGCATTCCGCCAAGCTATAATTCCATCAGAGTAGTATAGACTGAAACCATCTGTTTTCATATTAAGGTTGGATAAGTACAGGCAGGGTTGATCTGTTTTGCAGGGGTCCCATATGGAAATGGCCAGGTATCTTGGTGGGCCAGTGTGAGTACAGGACCATGATGGGAGGAAAAAGGAATAAATGACTGGCCACAGAGTTTAATGTTGAAAAGAACACTGTGTGCTAAAGATCTTTTTTCCTTTTTACTTCTGTATGTTTGTACATATATAGCTAAGACCATTATTAAAATTGACAGATTTGTCAGTGCAAGGGTCATTTTTTAATTTCTTAAGCAAAAACCTTGTTGTATAGAAACAAATAACGCAGAACGAGATGAGACACAGGCATAGAAAGAAAATTGTAGAAATAAGAAATGTGATGTCTGCACAAAAATTGTTTCAGAATCTCTTTTTGTTTGTTCTTGTGCCCTTCTGAAGTTTCCAGTTTGGCGACCTTTCCTCAGGATGGAATTTTTCAAATATTTCAACAGACTTCACAAGTATGAAAAGGATTTTCCCTCCAAGGACTACACTGCCTATAGCTGTCTAATCTGATCACTGCCATTCACCTGTCCTTGCCCAGTGATTTGCAACTATTCAGTCACTCTTTAATCACTTTTTAAACTAGATCATGTGTAGCCACTCCTTCACAGCATTGTTTAACGCTTTCGACACTCTGCTCTTATCATTGTGCACAGTGGTGCATAGACACCCCAAGTGCTGGAGAGCAGATTGTCCGCTGGAGCTGTCAGTCCATGCATTCATCCCCCTCCACCCCCTCCTTGAGTGCCATACAGATGCCGCAGAGTAATAATTCTATCCCATCCCTGGAGTCTAGCGTTTTCCCCCACCCATATCATACTGCTGACCCCCTTCCTGTCCAGCCCACTCGGGTCCCTCCACCACCTCCCCCCCCCCCCGAGTGGTTGCCAGTAATGAGGGCAGCAGAGAGCGGCCTGCCAAGGTGGTGTGTAGAGGGGCTGTGCTGTTGGTATTTCTACCCAGATAACAATGGAAATCCGTAGACAGGAATTTTCAATCTCCAAAAACAAGGTTCATTAACCCTAGCTAAGCACAGCTAGAAATACAGCAGACTAACATACAGAAGCATAAGATAGCATCTAATTACCTGTCTTCTGGGAGGCGTACAAGGCAGTTATGATTCAGCATCTCGTTTTCATAGGTAGTCGCGTCTCATTGTACTCATGTTACAAAATCCCTTAAATGCACTCTCTAGAAAAAAGTTTTCTTGCAATTCAGCATTACGTATGAGGCATGTTATTTCATTCTCATATGAACTACACATCTAGAAAACTTTTGCTATCTTAATGTTATGGCTTCACACAGTCAAATTCAGTTACACTGTGTGACGATACAATATGGATATTCTCAGAGACAGTATCTTATCAGTACCACATTGTGTCTAGCTGTGCTCTGCTCGGGGAAGGGTGCAGCTGCATCAACATGTAATACAGGTAAGGTTAAAAGAGAATAGGCTATTAACTCATTAACTCTTTAGCACCTCCTGCTAGCATGCAGTGTTATGGTCATTAGGTCTGTCGGGTCCCAATAGTTACACAAGATCAAACAGGCAGAGTGTTTTGGTCTGGCGTAATCCCAGAGGGTGCTGAGCCTATAGAAATCTGAATAGATAATTCTGCTCTGTCTGATATGGAATTGTTAGGTCCCAACAGTGCCAATTGCCATTTTCTGGTAGGAGACACAAGCAAGTCCGATTGTCCTCTGTGCCTGACGTGAAGGGGGACAGACATTGTGTGGTTGCCTATTATATCATTGCCACCCCTCAGACAACAGGAGGTGCTGTTGGAGCAAGCAGTGTGTGGCCTCCTGCTCAAAGCTAGAGAGTGCTACCCCTGTAGCACTCCCATGGCTCATTGGCCCAGGGTGGGTGGGCAGGTTCGTGTGGCAAACAGTGGTGACCAACATGGGAATGCAGAGAGCTCCGTCATTGCTTCTGGGCCAAGCTACAGGGGGTTGTTTTTTAAATAGGCATGTAAAAAATGGAAAATTAGTCATAACACACTTATAAATATTTTAGCTGATAGTGCATGACAATAAGTAGAATTACTGATTAAAAAAAAAAAACTGGATTGAAACAAAATACATAACTATTGGCAATAACAGGTGAGGATAGCCATTACCCTCCCAACAACCATCACATAATAAACCTGACAACATGCATTCTGATTATCTTTACTGCAGAACGAGCCATCGACCAATGCATGGCACATCTGCTCAGTGCTACAGTGTGAAATGCAAACCTGATCAGCACTATAGTGTGGAATGCAAAGAAAAAATGTTTAAAAAAAATAACTTTTTTCAGGTTTTGAAGGGTTGATGGTATTACTTTAACTAATTCATTCATTTTGGGATTTATACAGGGATTAAGATCTGGCAGTTGCAAAGAACTTGATTTTACTTTGGTTATTTCTAGGAAGCCCTCAGGAACCTTCCCGAATCCTCACAGACTCCCTCCCGTCACCTGCTGGAGTTTACCTTCCTCTGCACTGGCTGGAGAATCAGTGTTTCCACTCCCCTGTAGTGCTTGGCTACGAGTCTGGGACATTCACTGCCTTGGTCAGCATGATTGACCCTGCACTGGGTGAGGAAACCTTTCGTCATTGTCTTCATAATATTTTGTGCATTGAAAATAATTTAAAAGGATATCGGAGAGAGGAGAAGGGAAGGCTGTCTGCTAATGGACCTGACTGACTTTACTCTAATGTTGTCCCCACTGGTGGGACAGTTACGGTTGTTAAGGAATGGAGAAAGCCCCTTGCTAAAAGACACAGCCTTCCTTAGTAAAGGAGAGATCCCCACTGGGAAATGAATGAAACCTCCATCAGGGAGAAATCGAGATTCTCACTGGGAAATGAAACCTCCGTCAGGGAGAAATAGAGATCTTACTTTGAGGGGGCTCTTGCAACAGGCCAGTAGGACTGAAGCCGCCAGGACCACATGGAAAACTTCTAGCTAGCAGTCTATCACGGGGACCACCAACATCTGCCTGTTTTATAAAGGGGGCTGTCCTCCACACCTACCTCCGTTCTTTCCCGCTGTTGACCCATGCACGTCGAACCTTCACGGACGCCAGCTACATTCGACCGATATTTTCTTGTGCTTACCATGCCTTTTTAATTTTCTTTCTTTTGTGTTTAAAACATTGAATTTTTGGTGTTTTTTTGCCATGTTTTATATCTTCTCCTGTAGCTTCACCTTCTGATCACCCTACCAAGTGTGCCTGCTGCAAACAGATTCCTGCTAATGACAGCCATTCTGCTTGCCTGCTCTGCCTAGGCCCCAGCCATGACACTGAAGCCTGCCAGTTCTGCCAGGACTTCAACCATTCCACTTGGAGACATTGTTTGAAAACCTTGGAGAGCCATCTCCTCAAGTAGAAGTTGGCTGCAATGGAGAAGGTGCTGCAGGCCAGGAGTTCTTCAGCCTCCCCGGCTCAGTCCTCCAGGCTTCCTCTTCCCAGAAGAAGAAATCAGGCGGGAAGCACAAACACTGGGACAAGCACAGAGATCGTCTTCGGTCGGTCTCTCGCTCGTGGTTGCCACATAGACTGGTGGCTGCCTCTGGGTCTTCCTCCTGCAGGGGTTGGCCCCTCAAGCCCCATCAGCCCTCACCTCCTCCAGGCTCCCAATGGCTCTGCCGCCCAACCTTTTCTCCATATCGGGTGGTGGCTCTTCCAGGCAGTGAACGTCGTCCCCTGCCCCTCAGCCTCTGACGCTTAAGCCCTTAGCACCCACAGGCACTTAGCCAGGTGACTTAGCTGGTATTGGGTCCTCTGGCAGCGGTCCTCTGACCTTCTCCCTCCCGGACAAGGCGTTGCCTTCATCAGTTTCCAATTCTAGGACTGACGCCTGTCCTGTCAGGCATCGCCCATGGCAGGCACTCGCCTCCTCATCCAAACAGGCATTGCCTCTGCCCTTGCTTGCCTCAGGGGTCACCTTCCCTGCAGGCACCGCCTTCACCACTAGGGCCAGTGTCACCTTCCTCCCCGAACGGATGACAGCCTTCGTCAGTCAGGCCGACGCCGCAGCCGACAACTCTGCAGCCATCGCCACCTCAGCCCTTACCGCAGCCAGTGCCTGCTGGACCTCCTCTGGATCCACAGCTAGCGCCGGTTGGCCAACGCCTGGGTACCTTACGCCGGCTCCTCCGCCATCATACACTTACCCGCAGTCTCAGTACCCCTGTCCTCTGGTCTACAGCTTACCTCCACTGCTGGATTACAACACTGTTTTCTCCGCTGGTGGTCCCAGAACAAGGACAGGTCACCCTGGAAGCTTTCCCCCCTCGTCTCCCCAGGGGCCCTCTGCCTCAGGACCTGGACCAGCCAGGACCCTGCCCCACGAGATCCTCCAGTGGGTGCCTCAACGTAGGCCGTAGCCCATGGACAGAGGACCGTCGGCCCCTGATGCTGATCCCCAACAGTGAACATTCTGGGGATGACTCTTCCTCTTTGGATTTCTCCGAGGGCTCTGGGGATTCCTCAGAGGAGCAAGATGAGCCTAAGGATGCACCTAAATCCCCTCCAGATGACCCAAGGCTCCTAGACATTATGTCAAGGCAATGCAAAGTTTATTTTTTGAGGTGCCCATTCCCAGAGTCTCTGGGCACCGTATAAACAAACACAAACTAATCCTAAAACTACAACACATACATAAATAAAACACTAATAAATAAAGCAGATAGTATAAAACAGTTAAAAATAACAACAGTCATTAAAAGGCTTATGTGTCCTGTCCAGTCCCTTATGGGATGAGAGACTGAGGAACTGGATCAAGAGCATTACTGTTTGGCTGTTTATTTGTGGAAGGCTAACCCTCCCCTTGGTGGTACCTCCCTTAATTGACTTCCATGAGGATGTCACCAAGGTGGCTTGGGACCACCCCTCTACCACTCTGCCTTTACCGAAGAAAGCAGACCACCTCTACCATGCACCGGTTGGCAAGCCCTTCTTTGGGGACCACCCCAAGGCAGACTCGGTGGTCATTAATGTGGTCCACAACCGCACTGAGGCCCAAACACCTTAGTGCCCACCCCCCTGACCAAGAGTACAGACAGCTTGACCAGTGAGGTAAGCGCATGTATGTGTCTACCACCCTTGCTATTAGGGCCATAAACTGTTTGGCCCATATGGTTCAGTACCAGAATGCCATCTGGGACCAGGTGAGGGATCTGGTACATACTCTTTCTGAGGACCCTACTAAAACTCAACTGGCCCAACTGTTGAAGTCGGGCTCAAATGTTGGCAGTCATGTACTGCGGGCATTGTACAATGCTGGTGACACCTCCGGGCATGGAGCTGCGATGGGGATCTGCCTTCCTCACCATTCATGGCTTCGAGTATCTGGCTTTGCCTCTGATGTTAAAGCCCAGCATCTTAGATACCCCCTTTAGGGGCTTGGTACTGTTTGGGGGTGATGTCCAGGACATCATCTCCCATCTCCATGAGTCTAGTAAGGTCCTCCGGTCGGTCCACTTGCTCTACCACTTGCAGTCTTGGACGAACCAACATCAGTCCTTTTGTCGGGCCTTTCGTCAGCCCGCCAGAGGTCAGTAGCTGAAGGCCTCCCTCAAGCGCAAGGCTTGTACCCCCCCCCCCAGCAGTGGCTGCCCCTAGGGCCTCCCGAATGCCCACAGCTGCACTACCAATACCTGAATCCACTGTCTGACTTCTTGCCCGGCTCCCCTCCGTCTAGCCGAGGCCCTGGGAGGGAGGAGGTTGGGGGTCAGTTCTCCCTTTACCTAGATGGGTGGTGAGCAGTGACCACAGACCAGTGGGTGCTCCAGTTCATAGAGCATGGGCAAACCTTAGAGTTTCTGGAGCCTCCTCCAGAGCACCCTCCCCTGCCTCCTATTATCCGTCAGCCCACCTCTCCCTCATTCGGGAAGAGATTCAAGCTGTCCTGCACAAGAGGGCCATAGAGCCGGTCCCTCTGGCTCAGAGGAAGGGTGTTTTAGTCCCATTTTTTCCTCATCCCGTAGAAGACAAGTTAACCGAGGCCGGATCCTGGACCTCTGCCACGTGAACCTGTACATAGAGCACAAGCACTTCAGGATGGTTACCCTCCAAGGGTTGCTACCCTTCCTTCACCAGGGGACTGGCTCTGCTCACTGGACATGCAGAGGATGCCTGTCCTTCTCAGCTCACCAATGTTTTCTCCACTTTTGCTTCCAGGAGGATCATTTTCGGTTCTGGGCCCTCTCTTTTGGCCTTTCTTCAGCACCCCAGGTTTTTACCAAGTGCTTGGGGGTGGTGGCTGCAGCTCTGAGAAGACAGGGCTACTGTGTTTCCCTACCCGGACGATTGGCTGCTAGCATCCTCCTCCAGGGATCTTCTGATTCAGACTCTGGAATGCACATTCTGGCTGTTCCAGGCCTTGGGGATCACAGTCAGTCTGCCAAACTCTTGTCTCCCTGTGCCAGTGCCTTCTGTATATTGGGCGGTTGTGGACTCTTCCCAGGGCAGGGCCTTCCTTCCAAAGGACAGAGCAAAGTGCCTGATAGAGCAGGTCTGTCTCATCTCCTTCAGTCCACAGATCCCTGCCATGGCATTCCAACGATTTTTGGGGCACATGGCAGCAGCCATAGCTGTGGTCCCTCTGACCTACCTACATATGAGGGTTCCCCAGTGGACCCTTTGAGGCCAATAGGACCAATGCATGGACAACTTGGATCCAGCCAGTCATGGTCTCTAACCAGGTGAGGAGGACCTTGGAGTGGTGGCAGAACCCTGCCAGTCTCCTGCAGGGGGTCCCTTTTCAGAATGTGGCCCCTCAGCAGATCGTCACAATGGAAGCCTCGGGTCTCAGCTGGGGTGCTCACTTGGCCAACCACCAGACCCAGGGGACCTGGTCCAAGGCGGAACAGAGTTTCCACACCATCGTGCTGGAGATATGTGCGGTTCTTTATGCCTTGCAGGCATTCTAGACCCACTTAGTTCCCAGTCTGCTGTTGGTACAGACGGACAACATGTGTGTGGTGTACTACATCGACAAGCAGGGGGGCACTCACTCATACCCCTTTTGTCAGAAAGCGATGAGAGTCTGGTACTGGGCCACTGAGCAGTCTGAAATGTTCAGCCATTCATGTTCCAGGCATCCAAAATGTCCTGTCTGACAGTCTCAGCAGGTGCAGGTTGAGGGCTCACGAATGGGAACTTCTGTCCTAAGTGGTTGAAGATCTCTTCGACAGGTGGGGTCGTCCAGAGTTGGACTTTTTTGTGTCCTCACTCAATGCAAAACTGCCACTTTTCTGCTCACTAGATCCAGGACCTGGAGTTTTCTGGTGCGATGGTTGGAAGGAGAGGTTCATGTACACCTTCCCTTCCTTTCTGCACCTGCAGACGGTTCTGCTCAAGCTTCAGTCAGAGAGGGCAGAGATGATCCTCATAGCCCCCTTTTGGCAACGTTAGATTTGGTTCCCTTTGCTGCTGCAGCAGCTGGCAGTGGAACCTCCAGTGCCTTTACTCCTGCTCACTGACTTGCTCTCCCAGGAATAGGGCACCCTAGTCCATCCAGACCTCAAGACCCTGCATCTACATGCGTGACTCCTGCAGACTTAGCTGTTGCCCGCTTTGGGGTCTCCTCTAGGGTTGCTGATGTCCTTGTGGCTGCTAGAAAACCTTCCACAAGAGCCACCTGTGCCTTAAAGTGGAAGCAATGCTCCCTGTGAGCCACTGCTCATAACCTGGATCCCGTCACCTGCCCGATGAATCTGATTCTGGAGTACCTGCTCTCCTTTTTGGACTCAGGCTTGGGGTACTCCTCCCTTAATGTGCACCTTTCTGCCATCTCTGCGTACCATGCACCTATTGATGGCAAAACTGTTGACCAGCTGGAGGTGTCCCGCTTGTTCTTGCGGGGCATCCTGCATTTGAAACCTCACATTCTGGATCCTGTTCCTCCATGAGTCCTTCTTTTCATGTTGGAAAAACTCACTTTACCTCCGTTTGAACTGCTCACAAGTTGCAAGCTGCGCTATCATGGAAAGCGCTATTTTTAGTTGCTGTTACTTCTGCTCAGAGGATTTCTGAGCTTCAGGCTCTGATGTGTAAAGAACCTTATTTGTTTTTTCACAAAGACAGGGTGTCTTTGCGTACCAGTCGTATGTTTCAGCCTAAGGTGGTGTCTGAGTTTACTTTAAATCAGTCCATCCACCTGCCAGTTTATTACCCTGAATATTCTGATCTGGGGGAGGCCTTGCTCCATACTTCAGATGTTCATAGGGTGCTGAGGTATTCCACCATCACACAAAGTCTGCTCAAAAATTTGATCAGTGTTTCATTTGCTCCCAAGAGAGAGGGAACACCTATTTCAAAACAGTGTTTGTGTAAGAGGTTGGCTAATTGCATTGTTTGTTACTGCAAGTACAACAAGCCCTTGCCCGGAACAGTTAAGTCACTCCACCAGAGGCATGACTGCCTCCCTTCAGGAATGTGTCTGCTGCGGACATTGGACATCGCGTATAGGCACAGGACCAATTTTAGGCTTGCAGTCCTTCAGGACCTTCTCTCTTGAGAATACAAAATCACACATGCCCCCCACAATGCAAAGCATCATGGGCTGCATATGCAAATCACCACAGAATGTTATGCTGGTCCAAATCTAAGCAGAATTGCATGGTGCCGAAAGGCCTCTCACACAGTTTGCAAAGGGTGCTCTGTACTGATGCCTACTGCCTCCTCCCAGCTGCACTTCTGGTCAATTCCGGTACTGCTTGGGACTCGGTCCTACCGGTGTTGGCCTGCTGCAAGAGCCCCCTCGAAGTAACATAGTACAGTTACGTAAGAACTTACTGTAACAGTAGATCTTTGAGAGGAGCTCTTGCAACAGGCCCTGCTTTCCCTCCCTCCTTCCCCCTGTTAACTTCTTTCTAGTGCCCTTCTTCTGCTTATGCTTTATCTCTCCTTGGCTCTAAGGAACTGCCTCAGTTCTCCTTTTCTCCTCCTGGTCGGGGTCTCCAGCAAAGAACTGAGGTATGTGTGGGGGACTGCCCCCTTTATAGGATAGGCAGACGTCAGCATGCTGATGTCTGGGGCAGTCCCCCATGATAGACTGCTAGCTAGAAGTTTTTCGTGTGGTGCTGGCACCTGGGCGACTTCAGCCCTACTGGTGTTGACCTGCTGCAAGAGCTCTTGAAAATCTGCTGTTATGGTAAATTCTTCTGTGACTGTACAATCCTTGTTGGAACATGAAACCTAGAAGAAATTGAGATCCTCTCTGGGAGATGAAACCGCTATCAGGGAGAAATAGAGATCCTCACTGGGAAATGAAATCACCATCAGGGAGAAAGAGAGATCCTCATTGGGAAATGAAACTTCCTTCAGGGAGAGAGATAGATCCTCCTCACTGGGAAATGAAGCCTCCATCAGTGAGAAATAGAAATCCTCACTGGGAGATGAAACCTCCATCAGGGAGAGAGATCCTCACTGGGAAATATTGCCCTGCTCAGAGAGATGGAGAGACCTCCACTGGGAGATAGAACCTCCATGAGAGAGGAAGAGCGAACCTCACTGTGAGACTGTGCCCCATTAGGGAGAGCTGGGAGATGGTGCCCCTGTCAGTGATAGAAGGACCGTCACTAGGAGATGGACCCCCCCCCCAATCAGGGAGTGAGCGGGAGTGAGAGAGATTCTCGCTGCATGATAATTGGGCCCTTCTCCGCTAACAAGAAGGAAATAGATCTTCACTGGGAGATAGTTCCTCTGTTACTATGAAGGAGCCATACTGGGAGTTATACACTCATTGCTGAGAGCTAGAGGTATCCTCAGCAGGAGATTGAGTCTCCATCAGGGTGCTCTGTACTGGGAAAGGAAGCTTTCATCAGGGAGGAGGAGTAAGATCTGCACTGGGAGATGGAGCCCCCATCAGGCAGAGAGATCCTCACTGGGAAATAGAGTCCATGTCAGGGAGAGAGTGAGAGGTGGAGAGATAGCTGGGTAGACTTGGTAGGCCAAGCAGTCCTTTTCTGCCGACAAATTCTGTGTTTTGATAAAATATTCTCACTGAGAGATGGAGTCCTCATGAAGAGAAGGAGAGATCCTCATCGAAATGGATTCCTTGTTGGGTGGGGGGACGTTGATTCTCACTGAGACCCAGTGGTGGAGAGGGGGTTCCTCACAGGGAGATCGAGACCTTATGAGAGAGAGAGAGAGAGAGAGAGTGAGACTGACTGAGAGATGTGCCCCCATCAGAGAGATGGAGGTATCCTCAATGGGAGATGGAGTCTCCCATCTGGGAGGGAGAAAGAGAGGCACCATCTCCCAGCGTGGATCTCCATCAGGGAGAGAGAGATCCTCACAGGTAAGTGGAGACCACATCAGAAAGAGAGTTGGAGGAAGAGAGAGAGAGAGCGCGAGAGAGACAGATCCTCACTGGGAAGTGGACACCACATCAGTGAGAGAGTAGGAGGAAGAGGAAGAGAGAGAGATAGAGATCCTCGCTGGGAAGTGGAGCCCACATATCAGTGTGTGTGAGAGAGAGAGAGATCCTCACTGGGAAGTTGAGACCACATCAGTGAGAGAGTGGGAGGAAGAGCGAGATCCTCACTAGGAGTTGGAGTCCTCATGGAGGGAGTCAGCAATCCTCACTGATAAATGAATCGCTTGACAGGGAGGGGGAGGAGGGAGATACTCACTGAGAGACAGGGACCCAGTCGGTGTCAGAGGTGGGAGAGAGAGATCCTCACTGGACAATAAAGTCCTCCTCAGAGAGAGCGACAGACATAATCACTGGAAGATAAAGCCTTCATCAGGCAGAGGGCGAACAGTATTAACTAGGAGATGGTGCCCCCATCGGGGAAGGAGAGAGAAATCCTTACTGGGAAATGGAGATCACATCAGGGAGTGGGGGGTGAGAGGAAGAGTGAGATCCTTACTTGAAGATCGAGCCTTCATCAAGCAGCAAGGTAGAGCTTCCTTGGGAAATAAAACCTTGATCAGGCAGCGAGATAAAGCTTCACCGGAGATGGAGCCCATGTCGGCAGTGAGAGGAAGACAGACATCCTCAGTGGAAGATGTAGCCTTCATGAGACAGAGAGATCTTCACTGAGTGATAGAGCCTCGATTAGGGAGACAGACGTGTGTGTGTGTGTGTGTGTGTAAAAGAGAGATTCTGGATGCCTGTGTGAGCATGGGACTGCTCTGTTGCCATTGGATCTAATCTCAACAAAATGTTTTCTTTTCAGAAATTGAAGCTGTTCCTCTTGCCACATTGAAGGGACACAGAGTCTTAGAACTGCCTATGAGATTTCTCCTGGACACTGAAGAATCTGCTAAAAAACTCCTCCTCTCTGCCTACCTTGACCTGATGGACATTTGTTTGCCAAATTGCTCTGGCTCGGGCTCCATTAAAGCAGCAAGGTGAGTCTAAAGGCCAGTTTACATGGCCTCATTTGCACCACAGCAGCCCAAGTGATCGTATTGGTGCGGTGCAAATGCGGCCATGTGAACTTTTACCCAGTCATGGTAAGTCAGTTATTGCTCCTGTCTTGGAGTCGCTGCACAGCTGGGAACACATTTGGGAATGAGCTGTGTAAGCAACCTTGTAGACAGGTTGCACCGCTTGTTCAGTCACAAGATGGATGCTCCCAGCTTCCTGCGCTGCCCTGCCATGTTGGTCTCCTCCAAATCATGGAAATTTGGACCTGTCTTTCAGACAAGCCAGCACCCTGCCTGGAAGTCTATAACCTCTTGCACCACTAAATTTGTCCCAGTGTGGGAAAACCACCATTCACAGGGCACCTTACCTGCAAAAGGACTCCAGTATTACATGCATTAGTGTGTTGCGGATGGATGGCAGAAAACTAGTGACTTGGGAACCAAGAGGAACCGCTTTTAGTAGCGGAAGGAGGTCAGACTGTACTGAGGTCCCCAGTCTGGTGCATCACTGCAATGGCTGCAAGCAGTTGACCACCCCCAGACTCACAGTCCTTCTCCAGCTTGGCTTTAGTCAGCGCCAAGAAGGGCCATGTAAATGTGTTACCAGATCAATGACTACTCTCTTTAACAAATCATGGGAGGATGGGGTGGTACCTGAGGACTGGAGAAGGGCGGATGTGATTCCTCGTCACGAAAGTGGGAGCAAGACAAAGGCAGGAAACTACAGACCAGTTAGTTTAACCTCAGTGGTAGGGAAAATGATGGAATCACTTCTGAAGGAAAGAATTGTTGAGTACCTAGAGGCCAGTGGGGCACAGGACCCAAGGCAGCATGGATTCACAATGGGAAGGTCGTGTCAGACGAATCTAATAGATTTCTTTGACTGGGTGACCAAAGTAGTAGACCAGGGAGTGGCTGTGGACATGGCCTACCTAGATTTTAGCAAGGCATTTGATACAGTCCCACACAAAAGAATAATACACAAGTTCGCCGGCCTTGGAGTGGGTCCCAGGGTGGTAGCCTGGATAAAAAATTGGCTTGACAACAGGATGCAGAGGGTAATAGTAAACTGAGTCCACAGTGAAGAAAGGAGGGTTATTAGTGGGGTACCGCAGGGTCAGTACTGGGACCGGTCCTCTTTAATGTCTTTATAAGTCACATTGCAGAGGAACTGGAAGGAAAAGTATGTCTGTTTGCAACCGACACAAAGATCTGCAACAGTGTTGATTTACACAAGGTGGGGTGGAAAGGATGAGAAGGGACTTGGCAAGGTTGGAGGAATGGTCAAATGTATGGCAGCTCAGATTCAATGCAAAGAAGTGCAAGATAATGCACCTGGGAAATAAAAACCCAGGGGAAGAGTACATAATGGGGGTGAGATACTAACAACAACAAAAATGGAAAGGGACCTGGGAGGAATTATATCAGATGACCTAAAGGTGGGCAAGCAATGTGAGAAGGCAGTAAGGAGGGCTGGGGGGGGGATACTGGGATGCATAGGGAGAGGCATCAACAGTAGAAAACAGTAAGTTGTTATCCCTCCGTACAGACATTTGGTGAGACCCCATCTGGCATACTGCGTGCAGTTCTGGAGACCTCATCTCCACAATGACATAGACAGAGTGGAGGCTGTCAAGAAGAAGGGCAACCAAAATGGTGCAGGGTCTGCACCAGAAGACATACGAAGAGAGACTAAAGGAGCTTAAACTGTATACCCTCGAGGAAAGGAGAGAGAGGGGGGACATGATAGAAACTTTCAAGTACCTCAAGGGAATCAACAAAGTCCAAGAGGGTAGCATCTTTTAGAAAAAGAGATGTGCAAGAGCATAATTTGAAGATGGGCGGGGACGTCTCAGAGGTAATGTGAGGAAGTATTTTTTCACAGAGAGGGTTGTGGATGTATGGAACAGCCTTCCTGAGGAGGTTGTGGAGTCAAGAACAGTGGGGGAATTCAAGAATGCATGGGACAGACATAAGGCAATTCTAGTGGGGGGGTTAGGAGGAAGTAGGCTGTTGGTTAACTAGGATCTGCAGCTTATCCATCAGGTTATGTTTCTATGACAAGCTCCAGTGCTTCAACAATAATAACTTTAAAATAATAACTTTATTTTTATGGCACATTTCAAAATATCAAGGCGCCTAACAAATTTAAAATAACACATCAAATATCCAGGTCATAAAATAATATAAAACAGATAATCCAGTACAAAATTATTCATTCACAAAAAGCTTGAACCCACAAGTGTGTTTTTAAAGCTTGCTTGAATCTCTCCACGGTCGTGCACTCCCGTAACTGATGGGGTAAAGAATTCCAGAGGGTTGGGGCCACGTACATAAATACCCGGGCCCCAGAAGATTTCAAACACACCCTCGGAATCTCTAGCAACCCCTCATCAGCTGAGTGGAGCAATCATCCAGGACAGTAGGGGACCAGAAGCTCTTTCAGGTAATCCGAGACTAGTCCATGTAGGGCTTTAAATGTCAGAAGACTGACTTTAAAGGTGATCTGCCACTGTACCAGCAGCCAGTGCAGTCCGCGCAGCATCGGTGTAATATGACAGGATCTAGGAGTTCCTGCCAAAAGCTGAACTGCCGCTTTCTGCACTAGCTGCAAGCGGTGGATTTCCACCCCAGGTAGCCCTAGGTAAAGGGAGTTGCAATAATCAAGGCGCGAGGACACAAAGGCGTGGCCCAGCGTAGGAAGGTCACTGGACAGAACAAGGTGCTTAATCCAGGAGATATTCCTCAGATGGTAAAAAGAGGATTTGACAACGACTGACACCTGCAGATGCAGAGTCAGCCATCCGTAAAAATTACCCCAGGTTCGCACCCGTTCAGGAGGTCGGGGTGATACGCCCCAAAAAGCCCTGAGGGTGAACCCCACCCCAGCCCCTTATCCGGGCGCTGCTGGATCTACAACCAACAATTCTCAATCTTTTCCCAGTTCAACTTTAGCCAACTGGAATCCATCCACTCCTGGATTTCTGTGGGGCAGCTATTAGACTGAGACAGCTCCATCTTGGTCGGGTGCAAAACAAAGGTAGAGCTGGGTATCATCAGCATAGCAGTGAAACCTCAGCCCATACCTTCTTACAGTGTCTCCGAGGGGCAGCATGTACACTGCGAACAACATGGGGGACAGCACTGAGCCCTGAGGAACCCCACAAAACAGAAACTGGGTCTGAGGAATAAACCCCGGATACCATTGTCTGAGTTCTTCCAGTGAGGAAAGATGTAAACCACCTGAGGACTGTACCTGACAATCCACAGATGAACCTCAGGCGGTCAAGCGGAACCCCATGGTCCACAGTGTCAAATGCTGATGAGAGATCTAGAAGAACCAAGATGGAGTGGGTTTTCCGATCTCTAGCCATCAGATCATCATTGAGCACCTGAACCAACGCTGTCTCAATACTATATCTCTTTTGAAATCCGGACTGGAGGGGTTCATAGATGTCATGGATGGTCAAGTGTTTCTCCAGCTGCACAGCCACTTCTTTCTCAATCATCTTCCCTAAAAAGGGAATGTTAGGGATTGATCTGTAGTTTGTATGGCATTTTGGGTCCAAAGAAGCTTTCTTTAAGAGGGGTGTTACCACCGCCTCCTTCAGGGAGCTAGGAAACTCACCTGTTTCCAAGGAGCACCAGGCTATCCGTGCTAGGACCGGACCGATGGAATCAATACAACCCAAAATCAGGGAAGTTGGTCCTTGATCTAAACTACAACACATAGGGCGAGAACCCTGGACAATCCGCATGACATCCATGAACTCCAGTCAGTCAACGGTACTCCAGGAAAACTGAGAAGTAGCGACCTCAAGCCAATCCACAGCAACGCCCATAGAGTGTGCGGGTTGGAGTACCGCCCTGGTGTCAGCCACCTTAGATGCAAAGAATCGAGCAAGTTCATCGCACTGTATTTGCGAAAAGGCTTTTCGAACTTGTAGACAGGCTGGGTTGCACAGTCTGTCCACCATTTGAAAAAGCTGAACTGGTCAATTCTGAGCAGCCACAATCTCCCCGTCAGGAACTCTGCCTTCTTATGGGTGATTGCAGATTGATAGACTTGATAATGATCCATCAATCTAAGGCGGTTGACATCAAGGGAGGATTTCCACCAGCAAAGCTCTAACCTTCGTCCTGATCGCCGTATCTCCCTCAAAGTCCCGTCAAACCATGGGGACCGAGGGCGAAGGGAGATGGGACGAACATGGACAGGAGCAATGACATCCAGGGCCGCCACGAGGGTCTCTGGATCACTGCTTGCCCCTGGGAAGGACAATAGGTCAAGTACCACCGCTAGGCCTTCAGAGCTTACACCTTGTAAAGGCCAATACCTGACCATCTTCACAGGGGCAGGCCTACGAAAGGGGGCACTAAAACTAAACCCCACAGAGTAGTGATTGGACCATCCGACTGGTTCCACCCCCAAATCAGATGCCTCAATCCCCAGGGGGAAGACTAGGTCAAGAGAGTGACCATGTTTATGGGTAGCAGTGGTAACTATCTGTGTGAGGCCCAGAGATCCAGAGATGTCATCAACTGGAGGAAGTGTTGTCCAAACTGCGAGAGTTCATCATCGATCAAGGTGTTGAAGTTGCCCAGGACCATCAGCCTGGGCGATTCAAATGCCATGTCGATGATGAAGTCCACAACTTCCTGAAGGAACAGCTTCTCATCTCCGGGTGGACGGTAGATGAGGGCGATCCTACAACCTACACTTGCTACCACGGTACTCTCAAATGACTCTGCCTCCTCAACTGGTACATTCATGAGGTTAAGTTCAGTCTTGAAACAGACCGCAACCCCCAAATCTCAGGCGGTGGATCACCAAGATCCAGCTGGAGTTAAAGTCTCCAGAATGGAAATAAAACAATAGAACAAAATAGTCTTCCTCAGGTACCACCGGAGTGATCCATTTTTCATTCTTCATGTCTCTTTTTTAATGGGAGCACCTGATTTAACTGAGACACAGCAAGTTTTTTTTTTTTTTTTTGTGGATTCCTGACAGCGGAACACTACATGCACCACAGTGAGTTCCCTAATGGCAGAGCACTGCAGGCACTATGTTGTGCTTCCTCACAACAGAACACTACATGCACCAGGGTGAGTTCCCTCCCAGCACACACTTCGAGTGTCACATCAAGCTCCCTCTTAGTAGGACAGTGTATTACTAGGACAAGTTCCCGCTCAGCAGAACATTACATATGCCACAGTAAGTTCCCTCAAAGCAGAACGCTGCAGGCACTATGTCATCACTTCCTCACAGCTGGACAGTGCATGCACCACAGTGAGTTTCCTCAAAGCAAAACACTTCAGATGCCACATCGAGCTCTTCCACAGCAGAACACTTCCATGTGCCATCACATAGAGGACAGGAAGTATTACTACCAACTTGGATACAGTTCACTAACCACATTTTGGCAGTTGTTGGGAATCTGCTTTGGCACCAGATGATTTCAAGCTGAGCTCCTCCCACCACCTGTGGTATCATTGTTCAGCTCCACCTCATCTGACATTAGATCTTCTTTTCCACTGGGACAAGTCTCTTCCTTCCCACCTTCTGAAGCATTAGTGGGATTCCAGTTTTCAAGTGCCAATACTTTGGCGAATTTGTGACTCTACTATAAAGTTTTCAATTGATAGTGTGTCCCTCATATTGGGGTTACTTCTCCATCGATGATTCAAGGATAGACTGCAAAAAGAAACCTAGTTTCACACTATGCTTTCGATGCCAGCAGACAGTGTCAGCCAAGGATCTGTAAAACTCGTGCCTCTACTGCCTGGGGCTAACCACGATATTTGGTGCGCATGGTGCCAGGCCATGCATCCTTTGTTGCTTGAGGAATGGAAGGCCCATCTCTTCCAAGCTGGGCCTTAGCAATGTCAACAAGCCATAGTGGCCACCTGGTCAGTGTTCCAATTGCTAGCAGTGAAGGAGGAGGTGGCGGCGGGCTGTACGTCGGTCCGAGCCTTAGTGCCCATGGGACCTCCCCTTTGGAGATTGCCTGGAATTCCAAGAAATATATCAGAATCTTCAGACTTTCGGGTAGAGTCCTTCCCATCAAAAGAAGCACAAGAAGTGCCACCGTCAGTCGTGGGAGCGTGAACATTCCCGCTTTTCATGATCTCTCTATTCCTCTTATTGGTCGATCTTGATCAAACTACCACTAGTTGAGGGGGAGGACATGGTCGAAGCTAGCACGATAGCCCCACCAGAGCATATGACCTCAATTTTGGTCGACAAACTGGTGACCTGGACTTGGAGGGGAAGTAGATTTATTGATCTTGAAAACCTCAGTCTTCCCAGATCCCTCCATGATTGAAAGGGATGAGGTGCTACCAGTGCCTCCAGTCGAGCTATTCCAGGTCCTGCCTATATGGGTGTTGTGCTCAGGTGGTCACTATAAAGTTGATCTTAGTCTTGCTGCTGAAGCATATGATCTACTCCGCTTGGTCAGTGGTCCATCATCACCCTTGAGGTGGTTGATGGTCAAGGTCTCGAGGCGATGCTCACAGTCCACTCTCAATCTCCGTCGCACTCTGGTTTGCTGCTCTTGACAACAGTCCAGCTCCTTGTCTTCCTCAGAGGACCATTGATAACGCTGACACAAACTGAGGTATGAAGACCTCCTATGACAGCAGTGGGCGCTCACTGGTGAGTGGGGAGGGGGGGTCAGCCCATACTGCCAGCCCTTCAGTCCCTCCATGGGATCCAGTAACCTCAGAGTCTCGACCCATGGTTCTGTCTCCTGCAACCCCTTCAGCTTGACCAATTTTAGTAGATCTCCCTCTTCCTCAACCAATTGAAAGGCACTCACGAAGGGGTCGTTACCAGGGCCCAGTTACCTGGGTGCCTCTCAGTGATGGTCACCCAGGATGCTAGGGTTGTCTGCGCCCCAGAAAAGTGTCCAAGGCTGATTGTCAGTGAGGACTTTGATTGGGACGTGAAATCCTTGATGGCCTCCTCAAGTCAGTCATCCTGTTGATGTCTACTTGTCTGATGGTCGATCCTCACAGAGTGAGTCAACCTCATTTGACCCTTTTCTGCGGCACAAGTCAAACACCTTGAATGTGCCTTGGAAGCCAGTCCAGAAGAAGTACTCTTACCCCTTCACAGATATTCTGAAATGTGATGACTCCCCAAGAGTGGCATTCTCAGTGGCCAAGGCTGTTCTGGAGCCAGCGCTGAGTCTCTGGTAGCACCCAATGTCCTGCCCAGTGCTCCTACCCACATGGTCCACAAGTACATGGTCCCTAGCGGGAGCCAGTATGGGTTTTCTGAGTACCCCTCAGGTGAGGGGCTTGTGTCTGACTCAGCCTTTTGGAAAATGAAAGGCCAGGGTGACATGGACAAGCTGCTGGATAAGGAGTCCAAGAAGCAGAACTGCATGGTGACGAACATTTATGCGGCAGCCACCTTGGGCATTCAGCAGTCTAGCTGTACCATGTTCATGGTCAGGTGTGGTCACACCCTCTTTGACCTTGTCACCAAGTTTCTTCCTCTGCTTCTAGCCTCAACCCAGTCTGACGCCAGAGCCATTAAGGACATTGGCTGTATGCTTGCTAAGCACCAGCTGCAAATTACCTTGAACTTAGATGATTTACAGGCCAGCACCATAGCTCAGCTGTATCCATGTACCATAGGGCCTGTCTGCATCTCTCAGCATTTACGCCAGAGACCCAGGCAGAGCTGGAAGATGTACCATTTTTGGCACGTCCTCTTAAGCCCCGGGTAGGATCATCACACCCATATTACAAAGTTCAGAGTCATCCTAGACTCGGTAGCTTTATCACAACAGGCTGGCCTGCAGATGTGAAGAAGAAGCAGAGATCCTTTCTTGGCTCTGGCTACCAGCCACATCAGCAGCAGTGGCAGTTCCAGTTGTATCACTCCAAGCTTGTGCAGGGAGGTCAGGGCTTGAACAAAGTGGGACAGTGGTTCATCAGCACCCAGTCAGCCAGAGTCCCTTCAAGGCTGACAACTGATGGGTTGGGGGTGACATTCCCCTTCCTGTTTGGACCCTGCAACAACTGCCAGTCAGGGCATCGCTCCTCCACTTGTACAGTGGTCCACCATTACCTCAGATAACTGGGTGCTAGAAGTGGTAGGTTTGGATCTGCCTCCCGAATTCAAGGCTGTCCCACCATACCAACCCTGGGCACCAAGGGAGTCTGGGTGCCAGAGGGCATGCTGCCCACAATGCAGAGTGAAATCGCTCAGTTCCTCGAGAGTCGTGCAACAGAGCAGGTCCCGGATGCCTAAGCTTCACAGTTATATGTCTCTCTCTACTCAAAGCGGACATGGGTGGTGCCCCATTCTGGGTCTGTATGTCATGAACACTACATGTGCAGTGTGAAGAAACCACATCAAAGGACCAGCCATGCTATGGTTAAGGGAGTGTTCGGAATGGGTTCCAAATTCGGTTCAGAATGGGTAACCCATCAATGGCCAAAAATACAGACTCAGTACATGCACTTTTCCTTGAAGCAGTAAAGGCACAAAAAAACTGTTTTACCTTGAGATGTTGCTTATTTATTCTTGCACAATTCGCATGTGCTTGCAAAAATCCCCGTTAGGATCTCTCCACCATATAAAGGAACATAACAGTTGTTAAAAGGCGCTTGTATTAAATGCCATGTAGGCAGGCCAGTCCCCTTCAACTTAGATAGCCTACTGCATTTCCCACCGAAGTGCTTTCTCAAAGACTGATGGGGAAACAGCCAGAGGTCCCTGTTTAAACAAAATAATTTAAATATACAATACACCAATATATGAAAGCTCAGTGTGCAAAAAGCTTAAAATTTAAAAACGTGTAACATGTTAAAAGAACATGGTCTACACAAGTAAAGTGCAAAGAATCATTTAAAACATCAGTGGCAACAATTTTATGATATACGGTTCAAGTCCCATCACTACATATTTCATACATTAAGACCTCTGTGAAAAGATCAACGATCCTACTGCACTAGTGGGCCATATGTAGTATATAAGTTATAGAGCTACACCTTGTTTTAGAACTAGTTCCACTTGGGTTTGAGTTCCATCACTGCTAGTCTGATGCCGCATTACAAATTATCTGAAGTTAAAGCTGCAGGAAATAGTTGCAGATAAAAAAAAAAAATGCAGTGGAGATATGGGAGCAATAACTGCACGTATTGTCTCTATTAATTTTCAAACCTCCAGGAGAATGACTCCCAGTCCTTGCCACAGTTCAAAACAGCTGCAAAAACAACATCCTTGCACACTGTGTACCGATGTGCCTGTTTTTGGCTAGTGCCAGTTATCCATTCTGAACTGCTATGACCCGGATAAGTTAGTGCAAAAGCAGAAGTTCCATATATGACCACTTTTAGACAGAGCATATCGTCGCTGGAGGCTGGAGCATGGTAGTGCTCCCTAGACATCCAAAGCACTTTCTTCCACATTTCTGACTGTCCATCCCACTGCCTGTACCTTCAGTTCTAGGCAGAAGAGGTTCTCTTCCAGCTCAAGGTTATGCTGTTTGGTCTGTCATCGGCACCCCGGATTTTTACCAAGTGTTTTCCAAAGGTGCAGGGGTGCCAGGATGTACCCATACCTGTATGACCTGCTTTATCACTGGTGTCCCCAGGGAAGCAGTGGAGTGGTCCAGGGATGTGGCCCTTCAGACCCTTCAGGATCTTGACCTCCTGGTCAGTCTGGCTAAGTCTGGGCTGGTTCTTGTGTAGGTGATCAAATTCATTATGGTGGAATTGTACTGTTTCCGAGGCAGGGCTCACCTGCTTGCAGATAGGATGCTGGATCTTACATCCTTTGCCTGATTATTTCAGGTTTGGCATTTGCACCTGGCCTTGGAGTACCTCTGGCTGTTGCAGTATATGGCAGCATCAACCATCATGGTCTGTTTGGCCCACTCATGAATGCTCCCCCTTAGTGAGACCTTGGCCACCAGTGGTCTCAGTGCCACCATCGCCTGGACTAGCTGGCACTTGTTGCACAGCAGATGTGGGACGCAGTGGAGTGGTGGTTGTCTCCACAGAACCTTGAGGCAGGAATTCCCTTTCTCAGCCCAGATCCAGCCCTCACCCTGATGACAGATGCATCTCTTGAAGATTGTGGTGCTCATTTGGCCAGTCACAGAGCCTACTGGTTCTGGTCAACCAGCGAGATCCAAGACCGTGTCAGCCTGCTGTGCTGTATGCAGTGTGTCCGGCACTGATGGAGTTTGCTTCATTGACTCAGGGTCAGGTCGTGCAAATCCAGACCAACAATATGATCACCATGTTCTACCTGAACAAGCGGGGGTGGGGTGGACAGTCCTTTTCTCAGTATCAGAAGACGCTCCTCACTTGGTCACTGGTGTGCAGCCTGCAGGTGGATGTTCTGATGGTACACATTGCAGGAGTGGGCAGCCAGCTGGCAGACATTCTCATCTGGGAAGGCAAGATGTTTTATGAGTGGTCCGTGCACCAGGATCGTGGTAGAGCAGTTGTTCTCCCGATGGGGCACACCTCTGGTGAACCTGTTTGCCTCCTGGGAGAACAGAAAACTGGGGCTGTTCTGTGCATGCCCCACTAAAATGGGATTGCTGAGGGGGATGCCTTTAGCCGGCCCTGGGCCCTGGATCTTCTGTACACCATTCCTTGCTTCCCCTTGATCCACAGGGTGTTGTGCAGGGCTTATTGGGACAAGGCGAACCTGATCCTGACTGATCCAGACAGGCCTAGACAGTTCTGGTACCAGGATCTCCTTAGCATTAACAGCATGTCCTCATGGTGGCTTCCTCTCTGCCTGAACCTGCTGACAAGACAATGGGGAATGGTCTATCACCTGGACCTCAAGTCCCTGCACTTGTTGACATGGTACCTTAGCTGCTAGACTTCCAGGCTTTGGGCATTTGAAAGATGTTCTCCATATTATGGAGAGGTCCCATAAGGAGTCGGCTCATAAAATGTACGTGTTCAAATAGAAGAAATTCTTGCTTTGGTGCCAAGGCAAGGATATCGGTCACCTTACCTGCCCAGTAGATATGATATTCGACTACTTTTGGTACCCATCTCAGTCAGGGCTATTAGCCACAACTCTAAATGTGCACCTTGCAGCCACCTCTGTATAGTGGGTGTGAGCTGGTATGCTGAAGGTGGCACTGGAAAAGGTGGTTAGCTGTGTTTTTAAAGGCCTAGACCACTTGTCCCCTCTGGTGCATGAACCACTATCTCCTTGCGACTTACTGCTCGTGTTTGAAATGCTGATGGGTAAACCATTAGAGCCAATGCACAAGTGGGAATTGCCATCCTTGACATGAAAGACTGCCTTCTTGGTTGCTATCACCTTAGCCACAAGGGTTAGTGAGCTCCAGATGTTCTCAGTGGATTCTTGTTACCTGGTTTCCCACAAAGACAAGATCGTCCTTCTCCCCCACATGAATTTCCTTTCCAAGATGGTGTCAGAGTTCCACCTTAACCAGATGATAAACATCCTGGTGTATTTTCATACCCCTACCTCGGATGTCAAGCGTAGGCTCCATACTTTGAACCTGCATAGGGTGCTTTCTTATTTTAAGGAGCACTTGGTAGGGATTCACAGCAAAGTTCGCCAGCTGTTTCTCACTTAAACTGAAACTGCCTTTGGTAGACCGGCAGCAAAGCAGATGATTAGCAGATGGATCACATCCTGCATTGCCATTTGCTATAGATTGGCTGATAGGGAGTCGCTCATGAGGTCAAAGGTTCACTTCATCAGCCATACCACTGCCTCTGTGGCTGCTTCAGGTACATGCCGATCAAGGAGATCTGCAGGACTGCTACCTGGGCTAAAGCACATGCATTCATATATACGGCATCGGCATGCTTGTCATCATGGTACTTGTGGGGCCTCAGTCCTGCATTCCCTGTTCGTCAAACAGAGGTGCACATCTTGCCCCTTCCTATAGAGGACTACTAGAGGTCTGCCCAAAAGTAGATAGCGAACTCAATCCAAGAGGGTGGAAATAAAGTTTACTACCCTGTAACCATACTGTAGTTCTGCTATTCACAAAACACACCCGACCTCCCCTGGCAAGAGACGCTTGGGTCCCTGCTTTCAGCTTGCAAGATCTGATGTCAGAGAGGACAAAGCCAGAGGACGGCACCATGGGTAGTGGGAAGAGATTAGCTTGAAGACTTCTGGTGACTGTGCTGCTTCCCAGTAACTGCCTAAGTGTGGACATGAACTGAATATCAGTAGTAGAACTATGGTTACAGACGAGTAACCTCTATTTCCCGGAAAGGATGCTGGAAAAAATGGAACAGACTTCCAGAAGAGGCTGCAAAAACAAAAATAAAGAACACACTCATAGATGCTATTTGGTATCTGATGGGGCTGGCCAGCATTATGAAGTTCACAGTGAAAAAGTGCATAAAGCAGGCAAACAGCAGCAATATCATGACACAGAGTGCAGTACCTTGCAGTTCAGTCCCCTGTTAAATCTTCATCTGGGGGTGGAGAATGCAGGGCACAACACAGCGGCCGCCAGCCATGGGTTGACCCCCCCCCCCGAACACCGTCCACAAGCACCCATGTACCACCAGGTAGTCTAGTGGCGACCCCCACATACTGGCAGTGCGCCAAATGTCCACTAATTAAAATCCCTGGCAGTTCGGTGGTACCTTCCTCCCAATGCCCCAATCGTCAGTACATACGTATGTGAACCCTCCCTGATAGTCTAGTGGCACCCCACCCGCCCGTAAAATAATATTCACTATCCCGAATGAGAACTATTACAGTATGCACTGCAAGCCCATTGGTCCCACAGTGTGGACCAATGGGCTACAACTATTACTGTAAGCTGTCATTCGGTGAGCAGCCAGGCCGGTAAGCGGTAGGGTTCCAGCTTCCACTGCCGATGTGAGGGTGCTGGGGGTGATACTGGATCACCAAGGGACATATTACAATTCTCATACTGGTGATCAGGGCTACAGGTGGGTGGGGTTACCATTAGACTACAAGGGAATAGTGAATACTGTTTTACAGGTGGTGCAGCTACGGGTGGGGAGGGGGGTGCAACTAGACTATCAGGGAGGGTTCACATATGTATGCATTGGTAATCGGAGCATCGGGAGGGAGGGGGTACCACTAGACTGCCACAGATTTTAATTCAGTGACATTTGGTGATCGTGGCTATGGGGTGAGAGGGGGGAACCACTAGACTACCAGGGAAGGGTTAGAGTGTATTTTCCGGTGATTGTGGCTACAGGGAGGGAGGGGGAGTACCACTGGACTGCCAGGGATCGTCATTCGTGTATGTTTGGTGATTGCAACTGTGGGGAGGGGGCGTTACCACTAGACATCCTCTGGGGGCACTGCGTGCTGTGCAGGGCACCAGGCGCATGTCGCTGACCTGCCCTACGCAACGCATGAAAATAGGGCCATAATGACATGCAGATGGCCCCATTTGCGCTTTTGCATACATTATATTCCCCATTTGCATACTGCCAGCTGAATATCGGGTGTACACACAACATAACTCTGTTAGCTGGCACAGTTCCCATTCTAGTATTCAGCCTTGGCGAGAGGGATGCACTGCGCATCATATTTACTGAGTGCATTGCCTGATATATTCAGAGGAGATGTGCCATTGCTCATCTTTTCTGAATATATCTCTGAGTTGCTCCGCACCCCCACATGCGCCATTGCCAGGCGCAGCTCTGAATATGGGGGCCCATGTGTACAGGTAAACACAGTTCTGTGTGTTGGATTTAACATACAGTAGTTACAGGGAGAACAGGTTTAACACTAGCAGTGTGGACACACTAAACTGTTATCAAAAATAGTTATAGAGTAGTGTGAATGCACTAATGGTTTCGCTAAACTGGTTTTAAAAACGGTTTTCAAAAACAGTTCTGTAGTGTATCCAAGGCCTTAAGGTGCCACAGGAAGCTCCCTCACAGCAGAACACTGTAGACAACACATCATGCTTCCAAACTGCTGGAGACTGCAGGTACCACATCTAGGTGCCTCACAGCAAGTACACTGAATGTACCGTGGTGAGTTGCCTTGCAACAGAACACTGTGTGTGCCACATTACTCTTCCTCACAGGACACAGCATGTGTCATGTAGAGCTCCCTCACAGACAAGATACTGCAGGTGTCCCAGTGAGCTCCCACAGCAGTGTGCCAGAAGTGCCCCAGTGAGCTCTAGCACAGCGGGATTACCAGGGGAGCTGTCTTACAACACGATGCCAAAAGTGCCATGGTGAGCTCTCTTACAGCTGGAAAGTCTATTTCTAATCCACATAGAAACATAGAATTTGTTGGCAGCCAAGATGGACTGTGCCTAGTCTCTCCACAGACCCTCATTGGTCTCCATTGATCTCAGCCCGTTTCCTAATATTCCCCTCTGTCTAGCCCACGTATGCTTGAAGCTTGCTGCTGTTCTCGCCTCCACCACTTCTGTTGGCAGTCTGTTCTGGATGTCCATCACTCTTTCAGTAAAGTAGTACTTTATCACATCCTTCCTAAACTTCACCCCCTCCAGGTTCTTTACATGCCCTCTGGTTCTGGTGCGCTTCCTCATTTGAAAGAGACTCCCCTTATGCACTTTGTTCACCCCAGTGAGGTACTTGTAGGTTTGTGGCATGTCCCCTGTCACTCTCTTATCTTCCAGGGTGTAGATGCTGAGACCTTCAGTCTCTTTTCATAGGACTTTTGGTGCAACCCCTGTACCATTTTAGTTACCATCCTCTGGTCAGCCTCCACTCTATTTCCTTTCTGAGGTACGGCCTGAAGGTGTTCCTTCACTGGCTATTTTTTTATCGTTAAAAACCCACTTCTTTAATTTATGTTTTGGTCTGGATTCCTGATCTTAATTGTCTTACAGTTTTATTCCTTAATTGTGGTTTATTTTACTTGTTTTATTTATTGTTAGGTGCCCAGAGCCTCCAGGATTGGGCGCCATACAAATAAAATTGCCCTGCCTTGCCAGAACTGGACACAGTACTCCAGGTGGGGTCACACCAGAGAGCAATATGGTGGCAACACCAATACCCTGCCCTGTGCATCCCACCACCCCAATGACCCTACCCACTGCTTTCACACTGTCCTGCCTCTTTGAGGTCATCAGATATGATAACTGCATGGTCCCTTTCCTGCTTAGTGATGAACAGTACCGCTCCCTATTCTATGCCCTGCTTTCGGCCCTAGGTGCATGATTTGCACTTTCTGGCATTGAACCCCAGCTGCCATGCCACAAGTGCCACGGGGAGTTTCCTTTCAGGGGAATGAAGTTCTGTGGCAAGATCCTAATTGGTGGGCTATTACAGGTGCTTCTGAGAGCACACAGATGCACAGCTAAGTCACTGACATCTTAAAGAAATAACACTCTAATCGTGGTCCAGAGTGCCTCACTGCTTCGATTGCTGGAGCTTCATCAGGGAGCATTTTGGACCAAGGTGATCTGTATTCCTGCACTCTGTCTTGTATGTCAGTAAATTTGATACATAGCAATTGCAACAAGCCTGTTGATAGTCAGTTTTAAGACATGATGACTTAGCTGGAGTACAGTAGTTTCCTGCATCTGTGTCTGCTTATAGGGCTGGCTGCCCTGCTACCACACCCACACTTGGGACTGGTGTATGTGTGTACTCCCGTCCCCTGCCCAGCTACTGAAAGCTCCCTTTATATATTTTCTCCTGGTTTGGAATGTGGAAAGCCATGTTTTCCATGTACATTTTATCTCCTCCAGGGGTTCATTACCTGGCTGATAGTACAGTAGAGGTAGTCTAAAAGAGGTTTGAGGAGCCGGGAAGTTTATGCAAGGGGGAAGGTAGAACAGTAACCTTTTCTGAGGCGTTACCAGTGCCCAGGACGAGCACGAATAGAAAAAAATGGATCAAGGAATTTAATGAATGGTTGGGCAAATGATGTCACACAAAAGGATATGGGTTAGTGGGAGGGTGGGGGAAAGACCTGGGAGGACAGTAGTCTACACTAAGGATAGACTTCACCTAAATGTGGAGGCAAGAAGGTGCTGAAATGGAACTTTGGGGAGTATATTGAGATAGCTGGACATTTAAACTAAGAGTGGGGGTGGCAGGAGGAGGGAGGGCACACAGGGACCACAAGATGGAAAGCAGAAAAACTTACCCCCCCAGAACAAGAGCGATGAACAAGTAGAAGCAATAGAGGAGATGCTGGAAGTGGAGGGCAGGGGGAGGAAGGTAGTCACCATGAATGCTAATAGCCTGGGGGATAAAATGAATGACCTTCAGGCCCTCATGGTGGTGAGGGAGGTGGACATGACACCCATAACAGAAACATGGGCCACCCAATACCTGACTGGGACCTGGCGGTCCCAGGACATGGAATATTCCGCAGGGATCAGGAAAACAGGATATGGGAGGAGTGGGGTACTATACATAAAGGAGGGGCTAAAGTGTGTTTGGGAGGAGGGGGAAATGGGCATCATGGCTGCTAATCCAGGATTCCAGGAATAGGACTCTCCAGATGGGAGTGGTGTACAGGCCACCATCCTAGACAGAGGGGTTGGACAGGGAACTTGCGGGGCAGATTAGAAGGGCATGCAGGTAGGGGGAACCCCGACCATCAGCAATAAAAGGGAGCAGGTACTGCTTTACGCCTTTCAGGAAAGCTTCCTGACACAGGAGGTCAGCAAACCGAGGGGAGGGGGGGACACCCTCGACCTAGTGCTCACAAATGGAGAGTTATGAGGGATGTCAGGGTGGATGAACCATCACTCAGTATGGTTCAGGTTGATTATGGGCAAAGAGGGGTGGAATCCAACACGAAGGTGCTGGACTTCAGGCAGGCAGATTTTGCAAGGATGGGGGAAGGTAGTGAGTGGGTACCTGGCCAGGATCCAGCCTAGTATGAACACAGACCACAGATGGGAACTCCTAAAGAAGGGGATACTAGAGGCTACCATTTCCTGTAGCAGGACTCTGAGTAAAAAGGTCAGGGCAAAAAAGGTCGCGCTGGATGAGCAGGGGAGCTATGAAAAAAGAAAGAGAAAAAGGGTGGCCTTTAGGAGATGCAGGAAATTAGGGAGGGAGGAAGATCAGGAGGAGTACCTGCAGGAGGCAAAGAAGGTGACAAGGGCAGTTAGAGGAGCAAAAGCCACTAAAGAGCTCAAGCTGGCGCAAGGCATGGAGGGGAGAAAAGCTTCTTCAGGTACAACAGGGAGAAAAGAAGCTGTAAATAACACATAGTAAGGATTAAGAAGGAAGGGGGATGGGCAGAAAAGGGGGGAGAAAAGGCAGAGGCACTCAGTGCTCGGTATTTACAAAAGAGGGATGGGGAGGACTACCCGGGGGGGGGTAGTAAAGGCTGGGGAGGGAGTCATGGATGGGGTGATCACAAAAGGTAGAGTTCTGGAGGGCTTGAGAGCACTGAGGGTGGATAAGGCACCAGGGCCAGATGGCATTCACCCCAGAGTACTGAAGGAGCTAGCCGAGATCCTGGCGGGGCCCTTGGCAGGCCTATTCAATACCTCACTGAATTTGGGGTGCATACTCAATGATTGGAGGTTGGCTCATGTGGTTTTCCTGCATAAGAGTGGACCCAAGGATGAACCAGGGAACTATAGACTGATAAGCCTCACGTCCATCGTGAACTAATGGAAACTGTCCTAAAGGAGAGGCTTGTGTCCCTGCTGGAGTCTGAGGGGCTGCAAGACAGTAGACAGCATGGCTTTGTAGTGGGCAGATCCTGCCAAACCAACCTGATAGATTGCTATGATTGGGTAAATAGGCAGATGGACAAGGGCCATGCAGTGAATGTCCTGTACCTGGACTTCAGCAAGGCATTTGATTTGGTGCTGCCTGGGAGACTTGGAATAAAACCTGAAGGCACAGGGGTGGGAGCAAAAGTGGTGGGATGGGTGACAAACTGGCTGCAGGGAAGACAGCAGAGGGTGGTGGAGGAAGGGGAATTATCATCCCTGAGGGCAGTAACGAGCGGGGTTCCTCAGGGCTCGGTACTGGGACCAGTGTTATTTGGGATATTTATTGCAGACATTTCCATGGGCATTAAGAATAAGATCAGCCTGTTTGCCGACAACACCAAGATAAGGGCAGTGGTGGATGACATAGAGGGGTGGCAGGGTTTGCGGGAGGATCTGAAAAAGCTGGAGACCTGGTCGGACACTTAGCAGCTGGGGTTCAATGCCAGAAAGTGTAAGGTGCCGTATGTTGGGGCAAAGAATCCAAGAAGAAACTACCAACTGGAGGGGGGTGCAGCTGGCAGAGACTGAGGAGGAGAAGGATCTAGGAGTGGTTATAACTGGATAAGTGAACAACTCCGCACAATGTAGGAAGGCAACAGCAAGGGCCAACAGAATGCTGGGTTGCATCGCAAGGGGAATAACTTGGGGAGTAATTCTGCTGCTGTATAGATCACTTGTTAGACCTCATCTCGAATACTGCGTGCAATACTGGTGATCGTACCTGAAAAGGGACATTAAATTACTGGAAGGGGTGCAGCACAAAGCAGCTAAGATGATACAGGGACTGGGGGACTTGCCGTATGAAAGAAGGCTAAAGGAGTTGAACATGTACTCACTGGAGGAAAGGAGGGACGGGGGGGGGGATATGATCGAGACATTCAAGTACATGAGAAGGATAAACAAGACTGGTATGGATGGGCACTTCAGGGTAAGGGAAGGGAGGGACACTAGGGGCCATGACATGAGATTGGAGGGGGGTAGGTTCAGAAGGGAAATAGAAACATAGAATTTGATGGTAGATAAGGACCGCTTGGCCCACCTAGTCTGCCCATTTCCCTACCTAACGGATAAGCTGCAGATCCTAGTTAACCAACAGCCTACTTCCTCCTACCCCCCAACTAGAATTGCTTTATGTCTGTCCCATGCATTCTTGAATTCTCCCACTGTATTTGACTCTACAGCCTCCTCAGGAAGGCTGTTCCATGTATCCACAACACTTTCTGTGAAGAAATACTTCCTCACATTACCTCTGAGCCGTCCCCCCTCTATCTTCAAATTGTGCCCCCTTGTTTTTCACATCTCTTTTCTGAAAGATGCTACCCTCTTGGACTTTGTTGATTCCTTTGAGGTATTTGAAAGTTTCTATCATGCCCCCTGAGGCTATACATCTTTAGTTCCTTTAGTCTTTCTTCATGTGTCTTCTGATGCAGACCCTGCATCATTTTGGTTGCCCTCCTCTGGACAGCCTCCACCATGTCTATGTCTTTGCCGAGATGGGGTCTCCAGAACTGTACGCAGTACTCCAGATGTGGTCTTACCAACTGTCTCTACAGAGGGCCAACAACTTCCTGTTTTCTACTGGTGATGCCTCTCCCTATGCATCCCAGTATCTCCCCAGCCCTCCTTACTGCGTTCTGACATTGCTGGCCCACCTTTAGGTCATCTGATATGACTACCCCAGGTCCCTTTCCATTTTTGTTGTTGTCAGTGTCTCACCCTCCATTGTGTACTCTTCCCCTGGGTTTTTGTTTCCCAGGTGCATTACTTTGCACTTCTTTGCATAGAATCTAAGCTGCCATACATTTGACCATTCCTCCAACCTTACCAAGTCCCTTTTCATCCTTTCCACCCCACCTTGTGTATCAACCCTGTTGCAGATCTTTGTGTCATCTGCAAAGAGACATACTTTCCCTTCCAGTCCCTCTGCAATGTCACTTATAAAGACATTAAAAAGGACTGGCCCCAGTACTGAACCTGCGGTACCCCACTAGTAACCCTCCTTTCTTCACTGTGGACTCCATTTACTATTATCCGCTGTGTTCTGTTGTCCAACCAGTGTTTTACCCAGGCTACCACCCTGGGACCCACTCCCAGGCTGACTAATTTGTTTATTAATCTTTTGTGCGGGACCGTGTCAAATGCCTTGCTAAAGTCTAGGTAGGCCATGTCCACAGCCCCTCCCTGGTCTACTGCTTTGGTCACCCAGTCAAAGAAATCAATTAGATTTGTCTGACCTTCCCGCTGTGAATCCATGCTGCCTTGGGTCCTGTGCCCACACTGGCCTCTAGGTACTCAACAGTTCTTTTCCTTCAGAAGTGATTCCATCATTTCCCTACCACTGAGGTCAAACTGACAGGTTTGTAGTTTCCTGCCTCTGTCTTGCTCCCACTTTTGTGAAGGGAATCCATCATCCTCCTCCAGTCCTCAGGTACCACCATTCCTCCCATGATTTATTAAAAGGGTAGTCAGTGGTGTTGATAGTTCTTCCCTTAGTTCTTTTAGAATTCTGGTTGAATCCCATCAGGCCCCATTGCTTTATCCACCTTCAGTTTTAAGAGTTCTTTCAGAACCCTTTCTTCTGTGAAAGGACTAATATCAACCCCCCTATCCAGAGTGCTTCTGTTGACCGGATTAGATATTTCCCCCTGCTTTTCCATTGTGAATACTGAGCAGAAGTATTCGTTCAGTATCTCTGCTTTTTCACTGTCGCGCTTTGCCCAACCACCTTCCTCTTTGTTCAGCCTCAGTATCCCTGCCTTAGTCTTTCTTTGCTCCCTAATGTACCTATAAAAGGTTTTATCCCCCTTCTTAACTGAGTTGGCTATCTTTTCCTCGGTTTGGGCCTTTGCTATTCTGACTGCCTTACCCGCTTCCTTCTGTTTTAACTGGTGCAGTTCTCTGTCCTGCTCCTTCTGTGTTTCCTTATACTTCCTGAATGCTATCTTTTTCTCCCTTACCTTCCCGCCACTTCTTTTGAGAACCATAGTGTTTTTTTCTTTTCGTTTGATTTGTTTAGTTGCTTACACAAAGGCTTGTTGCCTCTGTGATGGCGGTTTTGATGTTCCCCATTGTTGCTCCACCCACCTTCTTGCCTGTTTGCTAGTGCTTTTCTGAGGCACTCTCCCATTTTGACAAAATCAGCCCTCCTGAAGTCCAGTATCTTCACTTTTGTGTGGCTTGACTCCACAGCTAAGTTTATCGTGAACCACACTGTTTGGTGGTCGCTTGTTCCCAGATGGCTACTCACTTCAAGATCAGAGATGCTCTCTCCATCCCCATTTGAGAGTACCAGGTCTAAGATTATTGTCTCCCGAGTGGGTTCCAAAACTAGCTGCCTGAGGCATGCCCCCTGTAGGGCATCGAGAATGGCCCTGCTCTTGGATGTGGGTGCAGCAAAGGTGCTCCAGTCAACATCTGGCATATTCATGTCCCCATCAGCAATATCTCCCCTTTCTCTGCCATCCCAAGGATGCCTTCTATCATTTCCTTGTCCATTTCCTCCCCCTGAGACGGACATCTGTATACAACCCCTGTGCGGATTGTGGAGCCATTTCCAGTCTCCAGGGTGACCCACAGTGCCTCCTGTCCTCCCTGTTTACCCTTTAGCTCTGTTGCTTGATCCCTTCCATTACGTAGAGAGCTACTCCTCCTCCTCTTCCCTCCCTGTCCCTCCTGTAGATTGTGTATCCTGGTATGTTGACATCCCAGTCATGGTTCTCTGTACCATGTTTCTGTGACTGCCACAATATCCAGGCATCTCTTTTCCATCAAAGCCACCATTTCAGGGAGCTTTTTACCTAGACTACAGGCATTGGTACTCATTACCTTCCATTTTTTTATGGCTTTATTTCTTTTTGCCCCATCCCTGTCCCTACTGCCTTTGTCTTTTTCTCCATTTACCCCTGCCCTTCTCCCTATCGACTGCTCTATCTTGGTCTTTACCTCACTATTTACCTGATTTCTTGGGGGGGGCTAGGATTTCCCTTCTCCTCTTCAGTGCCTCCCCCCTTAGCTGTGTTAAATGCTTGCCATTGATATTTAAACCTATCACCTAGGATCCTGGTTCCCCTCAGGATAGATGCAGACCATCGGCGCCTGTATAGGCCTGCATCCCTCCAGGTGGAGCCCCAGTCCCCAATGAATCCAAATCCTCGAGCTCTGCACCAGCTTTTCAACCAGTCGTTGAATCCCATGGTGCAGAGTGCCCTAGCCTCATCCATGTCATAGACAGGTAGCACTTCCGAGAAAGTTACTGTGTGTGCTGCTTGTCTAAGGCCCCTCCCCAACTCCACAAATTCCTGTTGCACTGCTCTGATCCCATTCTCAGCCAGGTCATTCATCCCTAGGTGGATAATGACATCCAGCTCCCTCCCCCTTGCCGCTGCTCCCACGATCCTGAGGATTTGTTTCCTGTCTCTCCAAGCCTTGGCGCCGGGCAGGCACCTTACCTCCCTTTCCCCTCCCTCCCCCAGTTCTACCCCCCTAACAATTGAGTCCCCCACCAGGAGTTGTTTCCTTCCCCTTTGGGGTCGTGGGCCACCCTCCTGTGGGTCTCCATTGTGGAGGTTCCCAGCATCCTCCTTGGTCTCCACTGCAGGTGCCTCCATAGAGGAGCCATGCTTCACTAGAGTGGTGAATGAATTGTGGAGAGGCAGAACTGGAGGGATGCACCTCTGTTCCACCACCCTCACCCCACCGTGGTCCAACCACTCCTCTTTCTTGGCAACCTCTGAGGTAGTGGCAGTTGCCTGGGTGGTCCCTGGGTGGGGGAGCAGGTTTCCCGAATCCTTGCCAGGTCAGCATGGAGACAAACAGCCTCCTCCCTTAGACCAGAGAGGTGCCTGCAAATAGGGCAGCAACGCAGTCTCCAGAATGTCTCCCAGAAGACTGCTGCTCCACAGCCAGTGCATTGCCCCACTCCCCACATGTCTGTGTCCCTTCCAGTTACAGATGCTTTTTTGTTCTTGTTTTAGTGTGTGTGAGCTTGTGAGTGTCTCTACCCCCTATTCAGTGTGCTGTGCCTTTAAGGATATGAACATGCGTATGTTGTTAGCAGTTTTGGGGAAGTGATGTCAGAGCCGTTTTCTACTGAGAGGGTGGTGGCAGGGTGGAACACATTACCAGCGGAGGTGGTAGCCTGTAGAACAGTGGGCTGCTTCAGAAGGGTCTGGGATAGAGCAAGGGGGGGTAAAGGGGAGTGAGGAGGGAGGGGCAGCTGCTAGCTACAAAATTGAGCAGACTCGATAGACCAAATGGCCTTTTTCTGCTGGCAATTTTCGTATGTTCGTATCATGCCCTCCTTGGGCCAGGACAATCCCTCAGCCCCATTTCCTACTAGCCCACCACCAGTTACTGGAAGATGGGGCCCATAATGTCATGCCCAGAGTATATCCTGGCCATCATTCTGACATCCTCAAGGGTTGTTTTCCCATGTTTTCCCCCCTGCCTGTCCTCCACCATCTAGATGGTACCACCACTGTCCACTGCTGGCTGCAGATGCCGCTGCAGAGCCCCTGGCCTATCCATGTCAAAACTGATTCCGTCCCTTCTCTGGGACGGGTTGCCATAACTTCCGATTTCCCAGTCCTGAGTGCCCAGATGTGTTCTTGAACCCGGGTCCTCAGTACAGAATAGTGACGTACTCCTGCTGGGTCGAGAGAGTGGGCAAATTAATTTAGGCCTTTTTTTTTTTTTTTTTAATGAAAAATGCTTAAAAGTTTCCAAAGAGACCTTGCCGAATCAGTAATTTCTTTAACTTCTGTAATTGTAAACATTTTAATGAACATAAGGCTGGCTTTGTCTTTTCCTTCTATATGGAGTCAGTCAGTAGGGTTATGGTAGTGTTGGATCAGATGAACTGACATAATTTGTTCTGTTAATGCTAGGTTACTTCATCATTGTTTGCCAGAAGACCTTGACTTAGTCTTGGACTACTTCAAGCTAGTGGACCACGAATACAAACTCTGGCAATCCAGTTCAGAGTCTGAGAACCAACAGGGATCAGAGAACAGCTCAGAAGAACAGAGACTTTCTTTCTCCAACCTGTCCATCACTGAGGACCACTGTGCTGTTGCCGGTTGCCCATACTTCTGCTCAAAGTACACCAAGCCATTTTGTCATGAATGTCATCAAGCAATTCGTAGGAAGGACAAGCCTTCCCGGACCACTCAGTCCAAACAGGGTTCTTCCATACAGAGCAGACGAGAGCCACAGACAGAAAGAATGACATACTATGGGATGGACAGTCCAACAGAAGTCATCCTGCCTGCTGGTCCTGCATCTGCCCCTCCCACTGCTCCTAGTCTTTCCTTCTTCAGTGAAACCAATGCTCTGAAGTGCAAGATGCCACAGTGTCCCTTCACTGGAAGTGCAGATCAGAATGGACTTTGTTTAAACTGCTCTCTCAAGAATCTTCAGCAGGTGGAAGCCCCACCTGAAGGTATCTCAGTTTTGGGGAATGGGGCACTGCCAGGCACATCAGAAGATGAGCATATGGACCTCCTTGGAGGCAGATGCATCTCTTGCAAGCAAGAGAAGAGGACTTTTAATGGCTTGTGTTTTGACTGCTTGAAAAGACTACAGACTGCACCATCTGAGGGTGAGTGTTCAGACAGAACAATCATGGAATCGACAGAGCCCAACCTTGATCATGGGGAAACTGAAGGCAACCTGGAGTCTGTCTCCTGCTCAGAAAAAGAGGCAGAAAAGTGCAAGAACCCAGACTGTCACTATTATGGAACTGCAGAACACGCAGGCTACTGTACTGTCTGCTACATTGCTCATCATGGTGAGTTCTGTTAGTTCTCAGCAGTGCCATCACAGTTGTTTTAAGTCTAGACCAAAAAAAAATACAGGCATCTAAGTGCTTTTGTGAAAACTGGTGCCCTTCATAGAGTCTCCACCACTCCATGAAACAGCAGCACACTCACTGCATCTAATATCTGATGTATTTGCCCCAAACATTTGTGACCTTACACATCATTACTGACAAGTGGGCACCTTTAGAAACCAGCAGTATTGCAGCCATACCTGCATCTTCAAGGTGGTGATCATTACAGTGACGGCATGTCAAGGGAATATGTAGGAGGGGCATACAACAGAAAATTAGTCTAGGGTAAACACTAAATTACACTTTTACAGCATTCCTTGGCTCATAAAGCACTACTTCGATAAGAATGGGGGGGGGCGTCATTATCTCCTCTCAGAGTATAGGGGCACTACGGCCCTGGGTCCTTGTTTCAATTTAAAATAAACATCAAACTGGGTTTCTGACCGATCCCCCATGCTGTCCAAACTGCAACTACCAGTTTTATTTGAAACTGAAATTGCATGAGGATCACCACCCCGAATAAGCAGAGATGGCTGCCAAACTGTTTCTATGTACAGGTGGCCAGTGCATATGTGTGACAAATGCCTGGAGCAGTTAAAAGTCAGAATTACTCTGTACAGTATGGTGAGTGCACTGTGGTCAGTTTTCTTGCGTGGTGGAAGTTGGAACATCTTTGTAGTCTATTGATAGCAATCAACTCCTGTCTTTATTTCTGTCTACAAAGTCTTGTCAAGAAAGGTGCACAAGTCCTGAATATTTATCCAGGAATAGCACAGATAATTGCATAGTCAGTACTTGGGGTCCAAGTTGCAGTTATTTTTTCCTTTTTTGTGTTATTCAGGGAAAAATATTCTGGACTCCAGAAATGGAGTATTTAACAAATCCTATCCCTCCCCATGTGGCCAGAGCTAGTCCCTTAGTTCCCCCACCCACCTTCCCTTCCAGATGGATTTAAAATAATATGTAAATTGGAGATGCCATCTTTGTAAGAGTTCCCCAATCCCCATATAGTCATTATTTGATAGGTGGGCCCCAACCTTAAGTCACATTGGGTGTGGGTAATAGTAGAAATCCCAGCTAGCCCAGTCACCCTCTCTTCCTCCCTAACCCAGAGCCATGCCATCTCTATTACGCTATCAAATTAATATTAGAGTGTGAATTACACATGAGTGAGATGGGAGGAGGAGGAGGAGTGTGAGTAATGGTTAATGCTAGAAAGACTAATCACACATGGACTTGCTGCACTAGTACAAGTCTGTATACCAGCAGCGCTCTGAGCACATAAGCCTCTTACACAAGTGCATTGTTGCAGTGACCCTTGCTGCTAGAAGGGTTCTGAGTTTTAATCTGATCATGTGATCACACTACACTAGTATATTAGTGCAGAGACTATCTGCTGACAGTGGGGCTCTGAGTACATGGACTCACTACACTAGTGCGTTTAGTGCAGAGACTGATCTGTTACCATAAGTGGTCTGAGCACATGGGTCCACAACACTACACCAGTGCATTGCTGTGAAGACCCTTACTACTGGAAGAGCTCAGAGTTTGAATCCTAGCACTGCTGGTTGGGAATTGGGCCTCATAGCACAGCAGCAGGCAGATTTCCCTAGAAGAGGGCCACAAGTCAGCAGTAGCACATGACAGTGTGTGTATCTGTTCTGTAATAACCCATGCCCCCAGCTGGTTGTCTTCAACCACCTGGGACATCAGTTACTACAGAACCAACCCACATACCCTGGCATATATTATTGTTGTTATACAATGTAGGGATGAGAGAACCAGTTTGGACAAGTTCACAACAGCTGGGTGTGGGAGGTGAGGGACAGTAGATGATATAATAATGTGCAGTTAAGTACAATAAATTAACAGTCGTGCAAACAAATATTCAGTGCAGCGTAATAGAGTGTAACAATGAGCCTGAAGTAGAGTAAATTTACAATAGATGTGGAGCAGTGAACAGTTCCAAATATTGGAGCTGGAAGGTGGGGTTTGAGGAGGAATAGTGCAAAAACTGGGCTTGAATGATCCAATACTTGTTGGGGGAAGGGCAGCCACTTAAGAGCTAGGATCGGAAACAGTTGCAGGAGTGAGTTGTAAAGACATGAAGAAGAGACTTAAAGGGAAAAGGTAGATCAGATGGACAGAAAAACAGAACACCAGAGCTTTGGAAAAGGATAGGCGGTGGCAGCTTGGCCAGCAGTATATCTCCCAGGGGAAGGAAAAGGAATTCATTTATTCATTTATTACACACAAGATCCTTTAGGCAGATTTCAAGAGCAGTTTAGGCCTCACCTGGGGCTGCTGTGTAAGGCCACAGTTTTCAGGTAAAAGCGTTTCAAACAAGGTGTATTGCCAGTTCTAGCTACTTACTGGAGCTTCTCTTATGTAAAGAATGCTGTTTCAATGATGCCCAGGAGTCCTTTTTCTTCATAAAGTGCTGGATTTTGTTGAAAAAAACATGGAGTGGAGTCACATTTTTTTTCATCTGTATGTGCACATCAATAGAATCCAGCACTTTATTAAGAAAAAGGACTCCCGGGCATCATTGAAACAGCATTATTTACATAAGAGAAGCTCCAGTAAGTAGCTAGTGCTAGAGATACACCTTGTTTGAAACGCTTTTATCCTTCCGGCAGAGCCTATTTTCAAAGGGTCACTTACAAGAAAAACATTAACACAATAATATACATATTTACAGCAGTGAATGATGAGTAAGTATGTTTGTACAGTGACTAGATGACATAGATCACATCTGAGCAGTACAGCAGGATAGTAATTGACAGCAGAGTGAGCGACATGTGAGTATAGGATGTGGTTGGCAAAGGAAATAGAATTGTGCATTTTACAGCAAAGAGTAGCCAGTGATACTGTGCAGACATTCCAGGAAAGAATAAATAACATATGGGGGAGTATTCCCTGGCAGTAGTTTGGGGGCTGCTGAGTATTACAGCAAAGGGTACAAGTGTGCGGTACAGAAACCCCATCTGTGGGAGGATGAGGAGGGCAAAATGGTTAAGGGAGGAGTGGGGAAGCATGGCAGCAGGGTTAGCAAAAACAGCCACAGTGGTTGAGGGGTGAATGAGGCTAATAGTTGGGACTTAAAGTTATCAAGTGAGACTGAAGTTTTGAGCCATGGGGTGAGAGGGTTCAATAGTTTGGGTAAGCTAAAGGAGAAATGGGACTGACCAGGGAGGTTTTCCTTCTAGGGAGTATCAGGGAGTTGTGCTGCATAACTGGTGACCAAAGTAGTAGACCAGGGAGGAGCTGTGGACATGGCCAGCCTAGACCTTAGCAGGGCATGTGACACAGTCCCACTCAAAAGATTAATAAACAAGATAGGCAGCCTGGGAGTGGGTCCCAGGGTGGTAGCCTGGGTAAAACATTGGCTGGACAACAGGACACAGAGGGTAATAGTAAACGGAGTCGACTCTGAAGAAAGGGGGGTTACTAGCAGGGTTCAGCACTGGGTCCAGTCCTTATTAATGTTTTATAAGTGACATTGCAGAGGGACTGGAAGGAAAAGCATGCCTCTTTGCAGATGACACAAAGATCTGCAACAGGGTTGATACACAAGGGGGTGTGGAAAAGATGAGAAGGGACTTGGCAAGGATGGAGGAATGGTCAAAAGTATGGCAGCTTAGATTCAGTGCAAAGAAGTGCAAAGTAATGCACCTAGGAAACAAAAACCCAGGGAAGTACACAATGAGGGTACTAACAACAAAATGGAAAGGGATCTGGAGGTAGTCATATCAGATAACCTAAAAGTAAGCAAGCAATTTGAGAAGGCAGTAAGGAGGGCTGGGATACTGGGATGTATAGGAAGAGGCATCACCAGTAGAAAACAAGAAGTTGTTATCCTCTGTACAGACAGTTGGTAAGACCCCATCTGGAGTACTGCATGCAGTTCTGGAGACCCCATCTCCGCAAGGACATGGACAGGATGGAGGCAGTCCAGAGAAGGGCAACTAAAATGGTGCAGGGTCTGCACCAGAAGCCATACGAAGAGAGACTAAAGGAGCTTACTATGTGTACCATCAAGGAAAGGAGGGAGAGGGGGGACATGATAAAAACTTTCAAGTACCTCAAGGGAATCAGCAAAGTCCAGGAGGGTAGCATCTTTCAGAAAAAGAGATGTGCAAGAACAAGGGGAGCACAATTTGAAGATGGAGGGGAAATGGCTGAAGAGCAACGTGAGGAAGTATTTTTTCACGGAGAAAGTGGTGGAGGCATGGAACAGCCTTCCTGAGGAGGTCGTGGGGTCAAAAAACAGTGGGGGAATTCAAGAGTGCATGAGACAGACATAAGGTAATTCTGGTGGTGGGGGTAGGAAGAAGTATGCTGTTGGTTAACTAGGATCTGCAGCTTATCCAGTAGGTAGGGAAGTGGGCAGTTTGGGTTGGCCATGCGGTCCTTATCTGCCGTCAAAGTCTATGTTTCTATGCACCCCACTAGTTGTGTATTTGGAAGCCATGGGGCTAAGGAGGGGTAGGACACCTGTGGACAGTTGTCCAAGCAAGACTTTTTTGCCTGTGACAAGTGTAGTATAATGTTGTCAGGAGTCAAGATTAAGCCACCCTAGGTCATGATACAGGGAGCAGGTACGAGAGTCCCATTTTTGGTTAAGGGCAAAGTGGCAGGCCCTATTCATTTAAGCCCCTGACTCTGTCGAGCACTTTGCTACAGGCAGCACCATGGATCACCAGTCCATAATCTGTAAGACTGAGGATGTGTCATCTGATGAGTTGCCGTTTGATTTCGGGGAGGAATGCATCTTTGTGCCTGTAAAGCAAGCCTAGCCTAGAGTTAGCAGCCCTAATGAGTGTCTCCACATGATGAGAGTAGGTCTGGCCCAAGTCAAGGGTAATCCCCAGGGATTTGAAAGTGGTTATTTGCTCGATTGGGCCTCTTAGGTCAGAGGTGATTACTATGGTGGTGGGAGTTGGGGTTTTGCTCCTGGAGTAGAAAAGCATAGATTTGGTTTTCTTCATGTTCAACAAGGAGGTTGTTGGTGAACCAGCCACAGATATCAGTGAAGTCCATTTGGAGGCTGTGTTGGATGGAGGGTAGGCTACAGTGTGTGGCTGTGATAACCGCATCATCCATGTACAGTAATATTTTAGTGGAGCAAGCTGGCTTTGGGGAGTTCATTAACAAATAGACTGAACAGAAGGGGACCAAGGACAGATCCCTGGGGGACACCCACTGTCACAGGCCTGAAATCAGATAGGGTCACTCGGTATTTGACTGCTTGGTTCGGTCCGTCAGATAGTTTTTAGCCAGCCAGTGGCTTCCACTGAGAGGCCTAGTTTGATTCATTTGTGACAATGCAGATCATGATTTACAAGATCAAATGCCCGGTGAGATCTATGAATATAGATCAAGCAAGATCCCATCTGTCCAGGGCTTGGTAGAGATGGTCAGTGTATTCTGTTAGTGCAGTTAAGATAGTGTGGTTTTTGCGGAAACCATGCTGTTCTGGTGAAAGTATGTCGTTTTTGCTAAGGTAATGAGCGAGCTGTTTATTATTTTTACCAGTGTTTTTGAGAGGGTGATAGAATTGAAATGGGATGGTAGTTAGTAGGTTGTTCTGGTGCTCCCCCTTTGTGGACAGGTGTTACATGTGCTGTTTTCCAGATTTTTGGCACCCGTCCAGTTGAGAGAGACAAGTTAAAGATGAGCCGGAGGGCTCAGGTGACCTCGTGCATGGCATGTTTTAGGAGTTTCATGTCAATTTTGTCAGGTCCCATATGGGTAGATATTTTTAAGCACGCTAGATGTTCGTAAGTTTCAGCCCAGGTTAATCTCCTAAAATAGACCTTGGGGTTAGGATCCTTTATGGGGGTGGTGCGGTCATCCTCTGGGTGACAGTAGTGTGCTGGGATGTAGGTGGTGAGATCACTAAATATGCTATTGAAAGTGTTTGCTATGTTTATGTCACCCTCGATGTGGGACCCATTAATGAGGACGGAGTGAGGGAGTGGTTTGTGGAAGTTGCCTAAAATGGCATTGATCCCTCTCCAAAGGGATTTAGGTGATTTGAGGGAAGAAAGCTGTTTGTTTTTGTGGTAGTTAGCTCTGACCTGATTTTTCACCCTGTCTCTAATTTCCTTGTATTTTTGAAGGAGTGTGTTTAGGCCGAGCTCACGGTATTGTGACCAGACTCTATCTCGTTCTCTTATTAGAAACACGAGGTTAAGAGTGAACCATAATCGGGAGGTTCCTTTTTTTGGTAAGGGTTTTGTACGGTGCTACTGTATCAGAGATTCTGTTGAAGTACGTTATGAAGTAGTTTAGAGCAGCATCCACATCCCGCGTACACTGCAGAAAGGACCAGTCAAACTGCTGAAGCATTGCTCACAACTGCGGGACCTTAAGGGAGGGAACACTTGTGCCCCGGAGCGGAATGGAGCTATGGTGGGGTATTTTTGCAGACCATAGGCAAACAGTTGGGGAGTGATCACTCAGGAAGTCAGGAAGGATTTCTGTGTGGAGGATCCTATCTGGGTGGCTGACCAACACCTAGTGTATAAATGAGACCATCCTAGTTTTGTAGTTTATTCAGGAATGAGAATCAGTGTTGCAGAGTATGAGGATGTAGGGAGGATAGGAGAGAGGTGAGGGAGGGAGCCAAGCCAGAGTTTAGGTATGAAGGAGGCGTAGTGGGTGAAGGGCCAGGCATCATGAAGAAGGATCCGCATTAGCGATTTTCATAACACACTATCCCAGAGCGCTTTACAAGTAGTGGTAGACTGGTAGTGAAGTGACTGAACGTGTAATGGCAGCCAGTTTGCACATCAATTAACACCCACACACAGCCTTAGACAATTGCATGAACTGGTTTTATAGGAAGGGGAATGTTGTCCAGGACACTGGGGAAAGTCCCCTACGGTTGAGTAAAGTGCCATTGGTTCTTTTACTTCCACCTGGACACCCACCAGGACAGCACCAGGGATGAGTAGAAGGGACCTCAGTTTAATGTCTCATCTGAAGGATGGCACACCCCAACAGTACAACACTCCGCTAGTACTGCACTCAGGTAGCAGTGTTTTTAAGTATGAGCCCAATCTCAGTGCGGGACAAGAACCCACAACCTTCTGGTCCAGAGGCGGATGTGCTACCAACTGAGCCGCACTGGTACCTCAAGGGAGGAGAGGGAGAGGGAGGAGTATAGGGAGCAGTGATGGGGGCAAAGAGGACAGTCCAGGGCAAAATAGCAGAAATGAAAGAGTTGGGGTAATCTTTGAGATGTCACAGCGGACAGGAAGTGGAATACTTGCTTTATTCCTGTAGAAGGCACCATGTTTGGAGTGGAGCTTATGGTGGATGGCATCCACATATGCCAAAAAAATCAAGACGGCAGTACAACCAGGCCCTGAGGTACATAAAGGAGGAGACATCCTCAGTGTCGGTATCATCAAGGGTAAGGAAGGAGAGGAGAAGAGTTGGGGTTTTTGTGTTATTTGTATTATTACTCAGGTAACCCAGGCACTAGTAATCTAGCACTGACTGTGATGAAGCCTGCTGGGGTGTTAGGCCCTGCACACACTTATGAGGTGGGTTTTAAACCGTTTTATAAAATTATTTAATTTTTACTATGTTAGTCCGTCCGCACTGAGCTGGTTTTTGAAGCGTTTTCAAACCCACATCGTGAACACACTCTGGAACCTCACAAGAGGTGGTGCCTGTAACTGCGCTGTGCATTGGAGGGCTGTGCATGGTAGAGGACCAGCAAAGAACGGGATAAACACGACCGCGTATACACACCTGGTAAGTGCAACCATGTTTAAATCTGGGTTATAGACTAGGTAGTCACCAGGATTTAAACTTGGTTATTCAAAACGGTTTAAGTAGTACTGCAGTGTGTCTGCAAACTGTGTTATCTGCCTCTTAAACTGTTAAGCTAACACAGTGTAAGACCGCAGTGTGTACATGGCCTTAGAGACCTTAGAAGCAACAAACAGTTGACTTGTGACTCCCTGTTACTGGAGCAACTAGTGCCTGGGTCCCTGGGGACACAAAATGAAAAGCTACAAGTCTGCAACGTGGCAGAGCTGCCTCTGGGACACAAAACATGCCCATCACACAGATGGTAAAATCAGAGACCAGTTCTTTTACCGTAGTGACGTTTTCTTTTTGTTGTGATCACCCACATGAATAACTCATACATTGCAAGGTGCAATAATCCAGAGTGCTGAATTGCTATGCAGACAGACAGTTCACGCTTATTAGCTGCATATACACTGACAAAATACACAGTTCTTGTGGCCAGTGTGGTTTTCTCATTAAGCACTTCAGACCTATTTTTGGCTGTATTTAAACTAGCTGATACAAAGGCTGACATCACAGGAAGATTTTTTTTTCAAACCTGTGTGGTACAGTTTATGCACACAAAACAGCTTTTTACCAACTATTACATTTTTTTCTCTGCCATGTCCTTAATCATGAAAAACTAGCATGAAATTGTTGCTACTGTAAGATAACTGGTCTCTGTTATCTGTATGCTGAACACTGTTCCTGTCCTAATGTGGCAGTCCTGCTTCGGTGCAGGGTTTGCGGCTTTGTGTTACAGACCTATTACCACTGATCAGTTTCACAGTGTGAGAGTAAACAGAGAGCCATTCACAGGAGAATCAGTTAGGTGGAAGTGGAATATTGGGTATAGAAAACATGATCTGATTCAGTTCACTCCTTCTAGCAGGTACCTCCCATCAGCAGCAATTCATGGTGTAGAAGAATACTAAAGATATGACAGGCAGTGTGGTGTGATGCCTAGAGCACATGCTTAGAAACCAAGAGACGCAAGGCGTAGGTTCAAATCCCACCTGAGCCACTTACTCTCTGTGTGACTCTGAGCAAGTCAAGTGATTTCTCAGTGCTGCAGCCCACCCAGCTTTAAAAATGGGTAAAGGCAGGACCCCACTGAAAACAAGGGTCATGTGGTCGCCTGTCATCAGTCGGGTTGGTAGGCATGGCAGTGGGACTTTAATACTTGCCCTCAGAGTGAAGGCATTCACAAAAGTGCTTATTAGAGCAGCTGTGGTCCTACACCACCACAGCTGCCAGCCAGAGACTTGGATGTAGGCAGGAGTCTCCTAGTGCTGACCCTAAACTTAACTCTTCAGAAGCAAATTTCATATCTCAGCTGGGTTATCTTGGGTGGATAAATTATATAATAAAAAAAATTGACACTATGGGTCCACATGGAACTCCACTGAACCACTGAGTGGAAAAAGCCCAGTAATATCAGCTGCCATCCTGACAGGCCTGAGTGTTTTTCCCTGTTGTTTCTATTCGTGCACCCACTGGCCTCACTTGGCATTGCTGCACCCCCTCCAAAGGTTGAGTGAAGATATCATATCCTCAGTAGAGGTCTTTGACCTACTTACCCTAACGAGTGTTGAAGCATATATGTACTGATAAATAGCAACATTAAAAGTGTTAATTGTCAAATCAGTCAAGACTGGTGACAACACTTTTTTTAGGTATGTCAGTGAGAGGAGGAAAACTGGAAGGGGGATAACCACACTTAAAAACAAGGAGGGTGTTTTGCAAGAGGAGGATAGAGAGAAGGCGCAGTTATTAAACTGACTATTTTTGCTCAGTATTCCTGGTTGGGGTGGATGATTTGGGGACATTAGTACTGCGGATGGGGCAAGGATTGGAGTTGATATGCGCCCGTTCGAGGAGCGCACAGTCTTGAGAGAGCTGGAGCAATTGAGGGTGGATAAGGCCATGGGGCCAGATGGGGTGCACCCTAGAATGTTTAGGGAACTTGGCGATATTCTGGCAGCTCTCTTTAGTAGGTCCCTGGAGACAGGGGAGGTCCCAGAAGATTGGAAGAGGATGGACGTGGTCCCTCTCCACAAAGGGGGGGGATAGGGAGGAGCTGGGCAACTATAGGCCTGTGAGCTTAACCTCCATTGCAGGTAAAATTATGGAGAAGTTACTAAAAGGCAGGATTCTGCACTACTTAGAAGAAAACAACTTTCTGGACAAGCATCAGCATGGTTTCTCCAGAGGGCGGTCCTGTCAAAGGAACTTAATATATTGAGTTCTTTGACTGGGTCACTAGAGAGGTGGATCGGGGTTGGTGAACATTGTGTATCTTGATTTCCGGAAGGCGTTTGATTCAGTACCATATGGGGGACTACTTTATAAATTGGGTGGTCTGGGCCTGGGTGGGAGGGTGGGTGCGGAACTGGCTAAAAGATAGAAGCCAGTGGGTAACGGTAAACAGGGTCACCTCAGGAGAGGGAATTGTCACCAGCGGGGTTCCCCAGGGGTCGGTGCTGGGACCACTGCTCTTTAACATATTCGTGGCAGATATAACAGAGGGACTGAGGGGAAGGGTGTGCCTCTTCGCAGATGATGTGAAGGTCTGTAATAGGGTGGATAGCAAAGAGGGGGTAGAGAATAAGCACAGGGACCTGAGGCTGTTAAGAGGTTTGCTCTAGGGAATGGAAACTCAGTCAATCGATCAAAATCTTTATTTACCCAGGCGATCACCATTGAGCAAGCTCATTTACAAGGTGGACATGCAGTTTGCAAGGACGAGGGTACAGAATAGAGTACAAGTAAAATATACATAAAACAACAATAGCAAGACGTATACAACAAAATATATACAGTGTAGAAATAAAGGTAAATAATATATACAGAGGTGCTTTTATAATCCTATCCATCAATAACATGTTCATAGCCTGTAAAGGAGTCCCTGGGATATGGAAAAGCGCACACGTAGGAGGCAGGGACACTGGCAGAAAGATTCTGGGATACTAAGCAGGTGGTATCAGGGCATAAGAGTGGGTGATGGGGGTGTTGCAGTGAGTACGTAGTACCAGTGGGACTGGAATGGACTGAGGTGAACCGGTAGTACCTGTGGGACTAGAATGGACTGAGGGAGGGGGAGTAATCTTAGTAAGAGAACACGTAGTTTGAACGGGAAGGACTTAGATTGAGCGGAAACATCAGCTGGACAACTAGGAACGGTGGAAACCGTTACAGAGCTCCACAAATGTTTTGGCATACAGGGTCTTGAACATAGCAAGACTAACAAGGGAGCTAAGTCTCAGCGATTTCTGTATCCTTTTCCAAAACATGGGCAGGACAAAGCTTATGGTTGCTTTTCCAAAGTGGGTACCGACCCTAGGTACTTTAAGGGAAACCAGTGAGGGACTTCTCAAAGCATAATTCCCAATCAGGCTTAGTGGGAGACAGTCAGCAATGTATTGCGGGAGTTTGTTGGTGATGGCTCGGAGCGTCCAGAGGGCTGCATTTCTATATCGCTTGTGTTGAAGGGAGGGCCAACCCACAGCTACATATAGTGAACAGTGGTGGGTGGAAAAGGGAAGGCCTGTTATAAATCTCAGAGCTCTGTGATACAGTACGTCCAATTTAGCAAGGTGTGAGGCTGGGCACTGGCCATGTATGAAGTCAGCATAGTCAATTAGTGAGAGGAACGTGGATTGGACGAGCTGTCTTTTGGTGTCTGTGGTCAGGAGGCAATTTATTCTGAAGAAGAGTCCAAGCCTCTGCCTCAGCTTTTTCAGCAGTTCTTCTATATGTTCCACAAAGGAGAGTTTATTGTCTATCCAGACACCCAAATACTTGAATTTCGGTACGTATTCAAGATGTTCACCTAGTAAGGTGGAGGTAGAAGGTAATGGACCAGCAGCGGCAGAATATGCCCCCTGGCCAGTTGGTGAGAATAGCATTGCCTTGGTTTTCTTGGCGTTAAGTAGTAGTCTTTTACTGAGGAGCTGGTGCTGCAAAATGTTAGCGGCGGTTTGCAGGTCGCCACAGGCAGCTTCAGGAGATTCACGGCTTATGTAGAGCACTGTGTCATCAGCAAACAGGTGAATGCTTGCTTCCTTAATGCCTACATCCAGGCTGTTGATATAGATAGCAAACAGTAATTGTCCCAGTATGGACCCCTGCGGGACACCTCTTTTTATCAGTTTAAGTGAAGAAAGCTCCCCTTCAGCCTTGATTTGTTGTTGCCTACCAGTGAGGTAGTCATGGAACCAACACAAGGTTCGGTCTAGGCCTATTGTTTGTAAACTGGAGAGGAGCAAACAGTGGTCGACGGTGTCGAAGGCCTTACTAAGATCCAGGAAAACTGCACTGATTAATATTTTGTTGTCTAAGTCCTGTTGCCAGTTGTTAGTTACTTTTGCCAGGGCTGTAATGGTACTGTGCTTTGCCTTGAAGCCTGACTGCATAGGATTTAGTAAGTTTGAGTTGTCTATGAAAGATCTCAGCTGGGTATCCACAATTTTTCTAGGAGCATGGAGAGTATGGGGAGAAGGGAGATCGGCCTATAGTTATTTAGGTCACAGGGATCCCCTGATTTAAACAGGGGGATGACGTGAGCAACTTTCCATAACTGAGGGAGGGAGGGAACTTTGCAATAGGGACAGGTTGAATAAGTGAGAGAAAGGTGCAGCAAGGATGTGATAAGCAATTTTCAAGTACTATGGGTCGAAGAAGTCAGCCCCAGCACTTTTTTTAGTGTCCAATTTTAGGAGAAGATCTTCAACTTCCTTTACAGAGGTGGGTAAGAATGAGAAGGTTACAATATTGTTACTCGGTTCCAGGAGTTTAGTGTTGATCTGTGGGTGTAGTCTGCTTACCGGTGCGTTATCGAATGCTAGGCTTGCAGTGGCAAAATGATTGTTGAAGGCCTGCAGGATCTCGTTTCTGTCATTGATTATAGCTTCGTCAGTGGTAATTTTGGAGGGAAGCACATTTCCTGGAGAATGACCAGTCAGTTCTTTAGTGTGGACCAGAACTTGGTAGGGCATTTCACGAAGAATCTAGCTCAGATCGGTAAAATTGGCCTTGGCCTCTCGACCATCTTAGTGCAGGCATTTCTAGCTGTCCTGAAGAGACACCAGTCTTCGCCTGTGTGATTTAGCAGCCTTTTCCAGAGTTGATTTCTTTTAGTAAGGGCAGCCTTGAGGTCCGTGAGAACCAACGACATGTTCTAGCTTTTATCGTGCTTTTACCAGGAGCTTGGTTATTTAGGGCACTAGTTATAATTTCATGGAAGATGTCATAGGCATTACTCACCAATTTAGCAAGGTAAAAACTCTGCCAGTGCAAAGAGTTTTTTGATTCATTGAAGTATGCGAGAGGATCGAAGTTCCGTCTGGACCTTTTAGTGGAAAATTTAGATGTTGGTGAGGGTTTAGCATCAGTTCTTATACCAGCAATAAAACAGTGGTCACTAACATCAGCTGAAAAAATTCCGGCATGGGAAAAGGAATATGGTTTGCTTACGAGATCACAACAACAGCTGCAAGGGATTCTGAGCTGGACGTAATTGTCCACCTAGGGACAAATGACTTGGCTCATCATGAGGTTAGAGCAGTGCAGGAGGACATTGCAGAGTTGGGGAGGGGCCTAAGACAAGTAGCACACACAGTATCCTTCTCAGAGGTGCTGCCTGTCAAAGGCATAGGGGAGGCGAGGGTAATTGGCACCATGCAGTTTAATGAATGGTTGAAAAAATGGTGCGGAGCACAGGGTTTAGCTTCATTGGGGACTGGGGTTCCACCTGAGGGACACCAGCCTATACTGGCAGGATGGTCTGCATCTGTCCAGGAAGGAACAAGTCTTTTGAGCAATCGGTTTAAATGCTTCATTGGCAAGCTTTTAAACTAGTCAATGGGGAGGCACTGACAAGCAGCAGAAAAATCCCAGCCTCTCCCTACAAAACAGGTTACTAAATGAGAAAAAGACCAAGGTAGAACGGTCAGTGGGGGATGCTGCAACAGAAGGTAAGGCCATCAAAAAATGGAGAGCAATGAGTACCAATGCCCGCAGTCTAGTTAACAAGCTTCCTGAATTAGTGGCCTTGATGGAGGAGGAACATCTGGATATCATGGCAGTCACAGAAACATGGTACACACAAAACCATGACTGGGACGTAAACATACCAGGATTCACTATCTACAGGAGGGACAGGGAGGGTAAAAGAGGGGGAGGAGTAGTTCTTTACATAAGGGAAGGAATAAAAGCAACAGAACAAAAGGGTAAACAGGGAGGAGAAGAAGCACTGTGGGTAAATTTGGAGACAGGCAATGGCACCACAATCCGCACAGGGGTTGTATACAGACCCCCTTCTCAGGGGGAGGAAATGGACAAGGAAATGATAGAAAGTATACTTAGAATGGCAGAAAAAGGGGAGATATTGCTGATGGGTGATCTGAATATGCCAGATGTTAACTGGAGCGCAGTTGCAGCTGCCACCGAAGTGCAGTTATTCTAGATGCCCTACAGGGAGCATGCCTTAGACAACTAGTACTGGAGCCCACTCGAGAGGAGCAATATTAGACTTGATACTCTCAAATGGAGATGGAGAGAGGATCACAGATGTAGAAGTGGGTAGCCATCTGGGAACTAGCGACCATCGAACAGTATGGTTCACAATAAACACAGCAATAGAGTCAAGCCATACAAAGACAAAAGTACTGGACTTTAGGAGGGCTGACTTTGCCAAAATGGGTGAGTGCCTAAGGAATGCACTAGCAAATGGGCGGGAAGGAGGGGTGGAAGAACAATGGGGAATGATAAAAACTGCCATCACAGAGGTTACGAGCCTTTGTGTGAAGCAAATAAACAAAACAAGACGATGTAAGAAACCACTATGGTTCTCAAAGGAAGTGGCAGTGAAGGTTCAAGAGAAAAAGAAAGCATTCAGGAAGTACAAGGAATCGCAGCAGGAGCAGGACAGAGAACTGTATCAGTTAAAGCAAAAGGATGCTGGGAAGGCAGTCAGAACAGCAAAGGCCCAAACTGAGGAAAAGATAGCCAACTCAGTTAAGAAGGGGAATAAAACCTTTTATAGGTACATCAGGGAGCAAAGGAAGACCAAGGGAGGGATAGTGAGGCTTAATAAAGGGGAGGGAGGGTGGGCAGAGGGAGAATGTGAAAAGGCAGAGATACTAAACAAATATTTTTGCTCAGTATTTACAAAGGAAGAGGGGGAGGTACATAAAACAAACAGTAGTAACACTCTGGATACAGAAGTTGATACCAGCCCATTTACAGAAGAAAGGGTTCTGAAAGAACTCTTAAAACTGAAGGTGGACGAAGCAATGGGGCCTGATGGGATTCATCCCAGAATTCTAAAAGAACTAAGGGTAGAACTAGTGACACCACTGACTACCCTCTTTAACAAATCATGGGAGGATGGGGTGGTACCGAGGACTGGAGGAGGGCAGATGTGATTCCCTTCACAAAAGTGGGAGCAAGGCGAAGCAGAAACTATAGACCTGTTAGTTTAACCTCAGTGATAGGGAAAATGATGGAATCACTTCTAAAGGAAAGAATTATACAGTATCTAGAGGCCAGAAGGGCACAGGACCCTAGGCAGCATGGATTCACAGAGGAAGGTCATGCCAGACGAATCTGATAGATTTCTTTGACTGGGTGACCAAAGTAGTAGATCAGGAGGGCTGTGGACATGGCCTACCTAGACTTTAGCAAGGCATTTGACACAGTCCACACAAAGATTAATATATAAATTAGCCAGCCTGGGAGTGGGTCCCAAGATGACAGCCTGGGTAAAGAATTGGCTGGAGAATAGGACACAGAGAGTAATAGTAAATGGAGTCCACTCAGAAGAAAGGAGGGTTACTAGCGGGTACCATGAGGGTTCAGATAGGACCAGTCCTCTTCAATGTCTTTATAAGGACATTGCAGAAGGACTGAAGGAAAGTATGTCTCTTGGCAGATGACACTAAGATCTGCAACAGAGTTGATGCACAAGGTGGGTGGAAAGGATGAGAAGGACTTGGCAAGGTTAGAGGAATGGTCACATGTATGGCAGCTTAGATTCAATGCTAAGAAGTGCAAGGTAATGCACCTGGGAAACAAAACCCAGGGAAGAGTACACAATGGGGGTGAGATACTAACAACAACAAAAATGGAAAGGACCTGGGGTAGTCATATCAGATGACCTAAAGGTGGGCAAGCAATGTGAGAAGGCAGCAAGGAGGGCTGGGGGATACTGGGATGCATAGGGAGGCATCACCAGTAGAAAACAGGAAGTTATTATCCTCTGTACAGACAGCTGGTGAGACCCCATCTGGAGTACTGTGTGCAGTTCTGGAGACCCAATCTCCGCAAAGACATAGACAGGATGGAAGCTGTCCAGAGGAGGGCAACTAAAATGGTGCAGGGTCTGCACCGGAGGACATATGAAGAGAGACTTAAGGAGCTTAATATGTATAGCCTCGAGGAAAGGAGGGAGAGGGGGACATGATAGAAGCTTTCAAGTACCTCAAGGGAATCAACAAAGTCCAAGAGGGTAGCATCTTTCAAAAAAAGAGGTGTGCAAGAACAAGAGGGCACAATCTGAAGATAGAGGGGGCGGCTCAGAGGTAATTTAAGGAAGTATTTTTTCACAGAGAGGGTTGTGGATGCATGGAATGGCCTTCCGGAGGAGGTTGTGGAGTCAAAATCAGTGGTGGAATTCAAGCATGCATGGGATAGTCATAAGGCAATTCTGGGGGGTTGGGGTAGGAAGAAGTAGGCTGCTGGTTAACTAGGATCTGCAGCTTATCCAGTAGGTAGGGAAATGGGCAGACTGGGTGGGCCAAGCGGTCCTTATCTGCCGTCAAATTCTATGTTTCTATGTTTCTATGAGAAAGACATCCAATAGGGTGCTGTTCATTGGGTTTAACATAAAAAAAAAAGTGCAAAAGCATGCACTGAGGGAGGAGAAACTGGAGAGAGATTTACTATCTGGGGGTCAGGCCCTAGAAGTAACTGAGGAGGAGAGGGACCTGGGAATTATTGTTTTGGGGAACCTCAAGGCAACTAAACATTGTGAGAGGGTGATGGCCAAGGCTAGTAGGACGTTGGGCTGAATCAGGAGGGGATTCACTAGCAGGAGGAGGGAGGTCATCATCCCACTATACAAGCAGCTGGTTAGACCACATTTGGAATATGGGTGCAGTTCTGGAAGCCATTCCTAAAGAGGGACATGGACAGGCTGGAGCATGTCCAGAGGAGAGCAACCAAGATGGTAACAGGGCTTGGTCACTTGCAATATGAAGATAGATAGAGTGACCTGGGCATGTACTCCTTGAGCAGAGAGGAGGATAAGGCGATATGACAGACCTTTAAGTATGTTAAGGGCATTAACAGAGCAGTAGCAATGCTTTTAACTACGGGGCAGAAAAGGACGAGGGAGCAGGTTCCGAGAAACATCAGAAAGAACTTTTTCACAGTAAGGGTGCTGGAGAAATGGAATAGGCTCCCAGAGGTAGTGGTAGGGGAAGCCCCTGTAGGGGGCTTTAAGAGAGCTTGGGACGGCTACGTGGATCTGATATGGGGGGTGGGGGGCGTGCCAGAAAAGCCCTAGCCATCGGCTAGGCACCTTGGGCAGACTAGGTGGGCCAGGCAGACCTTTTCTGCCATCACATTTCTGTTTCCATCTTGACCCAACATAGCAAGATATATTATTTTGCAAAATAGAGTATGTCACAGTGGTCCAGCATAGCAAGATATATGGGATATGTCATGGGCTGACTAAAAGTATCACATTTGTTTTTATCTGCAGGGTTTGAGCTCTTGTGGCAGAGCCACGAGAGAGGTCTGTAGAGGTCAGACCCTGCAGATAAGTACAACTGTGATATTTTTAGTCAGCCCGTGGCATGTCATTTATACAGTGACAGTGCCTCTCTGGCAAGATTAGTTCTTTCAGTGAAGATCTTACTCTTTCTGTTTGATTTTACTGCTTTGTTTTTAACTGTAGCAGATGCTGTTGTGACGTCATCAGGCACTGTGCAAGCTGTTCTCCATTTTTTTTTTGTCAATTAAATTTTATTGACATTCAAAAAAACCCATCATACAACACTCAATATGCATATAAAAAATTAAGCAAAATATCTAAGTTCTATAATATTCACGTAATAAATCCTACTCTAACATATACAAACATTTCATAAGCTAGCTCATACTATGCAACAAACTAAGTTAGGATGATTCCCGTTACTATTAAGAGCTCCCTTGTGACCAGCCTTAAGTGGAAATAAATGTTGATGACTTGCCTAAGATTGAAATAAATGATCAAGGATAACTCCTTCATCAGGCCACATCTTTGGAACATATAGCCGTCAAGCAGTAGGACCACATGGAAATTTTTGCAAGCAGGGCCGCCAAGAGCAGCCCACGATGACGTCAGGTGTCCGCATGGGTACAAGAGCGGGCGGTCCATCCTCTCCTCCGTTATTTTCCTACTGTCATGCCTATCTGTCAGACGCCATATGAAAATGCAGTCATTATCACATTGATTTCTTTCCATTTCCACCGCAGTAATCACTTTTTGAGTGATTGACAACCTGTATGTTGGCGAAGGAGCCATCAAAGTCATTTAATTACTTTGAGTGCAGTGGTAAAAATACACACCAGTGACTCCCATGCTGTCTGTGTTTGTTGCTTAGGCCCCAACCACGACGTCACCGACTAGCAAATGTGTAAGTGCTTTAACTCTGCGACAAGGTGATGCTGCAGAAGTGCCTCAGAAAAGTTTTTACAAAAGAAACAAGTAGCCAACATGGAGAAGCAGCTTACAGAACACACTGCTTAGAAGCAGTCTCAGGAGACATCAGCATTGCTGGCCTCCTTGACTACTTCAGAGTCATCTAAATCCAAAGATAAGTCCGGACGCAAGCACAAGCATAGGGACAAGGACAGATTGTCCCTGCTCCACTCCAGTTTTCCTCACTGGCCTGTTAAAGGTACGGTTTCTGTGCTGCCGCCAACTGCTCCGGCGATGACGCTTTCAGCCTCCCACAATGGTCAGGATAGGCTTAGACACCACTGGCTTGATGATCCCCAGTGTACCATCGACATCAGTGGTTTTGCAACCACCGTTGACCCCCCTCGTCACGTTCCTATCTTAACCTGGCACTGATGCTCAAGTAACTCTCATCACATTCTCTGAATTTATCCGACGACTACTGCCTGGCCTACCTAGCGATGTCCCACAGTCAACAGGGATCTCCATGCCTCTCTCCTCAATTATGTCATTCCCCTCTGTGCCACAGCAACCTCTTTCACAGGCCGTCATCACTAGGCTGTCACCTACTGGCCATCGACACACTTGACGCCTGTGAATATAATCCAGACCTTATCATGCAGGAGAGGAGGACTTTGAGGAGCCATCTGAGCTACCCTTTGAACAGGGTACCAGCTCTACCATCTCACCCTGTAGTGAGGACTGTCATTAACACTCCCAGCTCACCTCCAGAAGACCCTGCTTTTCCTTCCATTATGCCAAATCTTCAGGCTACAATAGGGTTTGCCCTGGAGGAACAGAACACCAACAAAAAGAATTTACTAGATTTTCTGGAGCTCCCTGAATTTCCCACTATGGTTGAGCCTCCTCTTTTACCAGCTTCAGAGGATGCCACTTATGCTGCTTGGCACAGGCCCAATAATATCGTAGCAGTCCCTAGAAAGGCAGATAAATTGTATCTTGACTTGTTGGACAAACCATTTTATGCCACCCAGCCTGAGGCAGACTCAGAAGTTATTACTGTAGCCCATGACAGGTCTAGGGCACCTAAACACCTTAGCTCCCTCCCGTCAGAGTCTTAAAAGCTGTCTGTCCTAGGCAAACATACATATGTCTCAGCCTCTTAGGACCTAAGCATTGCAAACTACCAGGCCCATATTATAAAATAGCAAAACTCCCTCTGGCTTAAGGCCAGGACTACTGCCCAGGCCTTGCCTGACAGTGCAGAGAAGCAAGAATTACTTAAACTTCTCACTACAGGTACTGATGTGGGCAGACTTCTCCTTCAAGTAGCCTATGATATCTCAGATGCCTCTGTTAGAGCAGGTGCTTCAGGGTCTGCCTTAGAAGATACTTATGGCTCAGAGTGGCAGGTTTTGTCTCTAATGTCCAGCAGCTTGTACTAAATGCTTCTTTTTAGGGCCCTAAACTATTTGACCCTGATTTGCAGGATACTTTAAGGGATCTACATGCTTCAGGTGGAACCTTAAAATCTGTTCACTCCCTCTACCACACCCTGCCTAGGGGTTGGTTTCGAGGTCCCTGTCATCCTATGGGGGTCAGAGGTCAACGTCCCCCTTCCAGGCAGCAAGGAAAAGGAGCAGCATTACCAACTCCAGCCCACACTTAAGGTGCTCACTGCAAAGCCCCTAGAGGCGGTGGGGCAGGGGGAAGCAGCTCCCACTGCTGCAGCCTGACTCCCCCAGTCTCCCCCCCCCCAGCCACTTTTACCTCCAGGGGTGGCTGTAGGTGGTCGCATCTCCTTCCACTTACCCTAGTGGAGGAAGATCACTTCAGATGCTTGATTTCTAGATTCTCTCATCAGGCCGTGCTGCCCCTCCCTCTTCCCCCTTCTGGACACTGCTTCAAAGGATCCTGTTGCTATCTCCATAACTACTTTTCCTGCCGTCTGCCTCACCTGCCTTGCTGAGGACTTGATTCTTTCCTGGTTCCCCCTAAGCCTGTCCTCCAAGTATGATCACTGCAGGGAACTGAGGAGAGGAGGGTCCGCCCACTCTTATACACGCACTGTTGCCTGATGTTGTCGTAGGCAGTCCCTGGTGGCACTATTGCAAAAGTTTTTCCAGTGGTCCTACTGTGTTATGGCTACATGTTCCAAAGGAGTGGCCTGATGAAAAAGATTTTCTCAAAGATCTACTGTTAAGGTAAGTTCTTAACATAACTGTATAATTTATTTCCACTTCAGACCTATCACACATGAAAATAAATGCATTTCTTTGCAAAACGGTATTCTCACAGTCATATAAATTACCATCTTGCAGAGTCGGCTGTGTCACAGTGCATACTGCATCAAGCAGAGTGCAGCTTTCACAGTGCTGCTGCGTCACAGTAGCCAAGTGCAACACTGAAGCCAGCAGTTAAACAGAAACTGTTATATCTTTATACAAAGAGCACATTTATTTTATTTATTGAATCTTGTTGGCCCGGGAGGCCCACTGAGACTAGAAGTCCCTTTTTCAGGGGCGACTGGGGGGAGGGGGATACGGATGGTAACCAACTGAAATTGAACCAGATTAAGCTGTTGGTGGTGGGGTTTTTTTTTTAGTGAATGGAGGAAATTTGGCCAGGACACTGGGTAAATTCCCCTACTCTTTTCGAGAAGCGCCATGGGATCTTTAACGTCCACCTGAACAACCACCAGAACAGGCAGATGGGACCTTGGTTTAACATCTCATCCGAAAGATGGCACCTCAGGAGTGCAGCACCCCCTCATGCTGCACTACAGTGTCAGTATTGGAATTTAACCCAAGAGCCTGGCGTGGGGATAGAACCCACAGCCTTCTGATCTTCTGGCCTCAGAGGCGAGTGTGCAACCTGCTGAGCCACTGACACTGATAATTTGAAAGGCATGGCTAATAAACTTGCATATAAATCGAATGTACAATGGTCTGACTTAAAATACCAGTTTATCTTCACTTATGTGGGGGCAGGACTTTCTTAATTCACTCATGGCAACCCCCCCCTCCAATGAGTTATGGCCCTGCCCCTTCACATGTAAAGTTAAATTTCATATTTTGAGTCAGCTTATTGGATATCCCTATAGGTAGATATGCTGTGTGTGTGTGTGTGTGTGTGTGTGTGTGTATTATAGAAAGAGAGAGTGTATGTGTGTGTGTCACAATATGCAGTGCAACTTGGGTTATCTTGACATGAGACATAGTGAACTTCTAGATAACATATCTAAATATCAGCTATATTATCTTGAAAATTCCAGTTTCATTTTGCTGCCTTGGCGACTGCTTAACCAATGGGAGAACAGTTTAACAAAGCTTGATGTCATCAGAATTGAGCTATGCAGCATTCCAGCTGAGATTCTAATCATCTGTGAACTGAAATAAACAGTTAACACTCCTAAAAACATATATATCAAAGCTTTATGAGGACTGTGACCTCCGCAAAGGATTAAGCAGCTGTAGTAGATTCCCTGTAGGAGACAAGAATCCTGTTTCCATACAAATGAACCAAGTAATGAAGTGCAGAAGAAGCAGAAAAACAAAAACAGAAATCCTATAAAATTTGGTCTAAATAATGTTTTTCATATTTTTCATAATGGTAACAAACTTACTTTAAAACTAAAACTAAGTGCATTTTCTGTTGCCAATGTCCTTTAATTAGTACACTCCCTCATAGAACTTTGTCAGTTGGTCAGAACAGGTAATGTGACAAAGCCATCATGCTTGTATGTGTGATCCTGTGACCCTAAAATGGACTGTACCATATCGAATATGCTTATCTTCCCCCAGGAGAGACTCCCAAAGAAGGTTTGAACCGAGCCGTCATCGTCGAGGCAACACCTGCTGCTAGTGCTCAGCGTGCTACAATATCCTCACGCCTTGTAGCTATGCCAGTGTGCCTTGTCCCCGGTTGTGGCATGTTGGGGAGTCCCGTATATGATGGATATTGTGAAAAATGCTACATCTCGTTGCAAAGCAAAGCCAGTTCGGGCAGTGGGTCTGTGGGGAAGGCTGGCAGGGTAAGTTGGTGATTCCTGAAAGCAGTTTCTAATAAGAGCAGCCTGCCATTAGCTTTTGAAGTCTGACTCCGTTCTGTTTGAGAGATGATTGGAAAAGATCCTGGCTGCCTGGCCAGTTTGCATCAGCAGTAGAGCACATACCATGGGGGAGTCCTAAGTTCTTATTCTGAACCTGCCTTCCATGCCTTGGGACAGATGGCTCAGGGCGCCCTGTGGAGGCCATGTGCTTGTCTCCAGAGGGGTAGGACACCACGTTCCCTGCTGTATGAATGGCTCCCATGATGTGAGGTGATGCTTTAATACCTCGCAACATGCGCGCCCCCCCCCCAACCGAGACTGGCATGAACAAAGGTGATGCTGAGAATAGAGGGTGGATGGGCCTGTTCAGGAAAAAACAACCTTAACAGTGTTAACACAAATAATGCCCAGTTCCCCTGCCCCCTACGCACTCCAGTCACTCAGCAGCATCAATGAAGACTCCCTGCCCCCAGGTTGGAGCCTGGCAAGAGGTTAAGGCCCGCTGCAGAGGATGAAGCTGTAAGGTCTTTTGGGGTGTCAGCTGAAGTAGGACTAGGGAGACTGAAGTGTGGGAGGCAGAGCTGGAGGACTGGAGTAGGAGGCAAGCTGGGACCACAAGAATAAAAAGAGAATTAAAACAAAAAATTCTGTCTTCCAGAAGATTAGGTTAAGTTTTTATTTTTGGCAGGCGTGGGTCTCCACACTGTGGAGTAGGTCAGCACACCAATATCAGGGCGAAGGAGCCTTTTTATGAATTAACAGTGTCATTATCGAACTTTGTTCGAAATTAAGTGTGTTCTTTCCACCCGGAACAGACAACCACCATTGCAGGCATACAGGACTGAAAACACTGCATAGCATGCTCCATTTGTGACCGCATTATCACTCGTTTAGAGGATTGTAGTTCTTGTTTGAACACTTTGTTGCTGAGTCTGGAGCCAGAATTGTGGATTGTTTGACCACAACAACAGCGAGTAAGTCCTGCCCAATAGGTGAGCCAGAATATCCTTCTGCGTTTTGGATTCAGTACTGTAGTACACTGACTGTTTGTTTCAACTAGAGCAGATGCTGTGTTCTACCAGCTGTGTATGTGTATTGTTTTTCTGTGCCCACAACAAATTTTGCATTTCTGTGAAATTATAAAAAGGCTTCTTTGCCCTGATATTGGGGTACAGACCTACTCCACAGTGTGGAGACCTGTGCCTACCATTATTAACACACTCCCAGATACATGCACCCACAAACAGGTGATCCCACCATCTCTGTGCTGCTTAGCTTTTTATTTTTCTCCAGTGCCCTTTTGCAGAAAGTTTTTCAACATGAGACAGAACGATAGTAAAGACAGTGAATACAACCTACGGCATAACGTAGTAGTCCAGTGCATTTAACCATAGTTTTCCCATCATTTGTTTTTCAGTTACTGTTTTATCACCCCAGCTCCGGCTGGTGCCCCATCACCCAGCACTTCAGCCCTGTCACTCTGCCATCTCCATGACTTATCTGCCTCTGTTGCCCCATGGCAGTCTCCCCCCATTGTGAGCCGCTGATAGCCCAGAATGCCAGCAGTGACTAAATCCACGATCGGGACAGAATCTGGTTGCGGTTGCAGGACCTGTGAGGTGCTGGATGCATTCTACATCTGATGTTTTTTTTATTCCCGGTTTTACACCTTCCCCTGAAGTTGGTGGCATAAACATGAGCATGCAGCAGGCATGCATACGTGCAAGGTGGCTAACTCCCCTACCTGCTTGTAGGCCTCAACGACGCCACCTACACTACCACAGTAGGCGCTTGTGCAGTGGTACAGACAAATGCTCTCCCTGAAGTGGGTGAGCAAGCCCTCTTCCCCCGGCTGGTCCCCCAGTGACCCAAGCTTGCTCCGGAACCCAGGCCGCCAGGATCACAAGCTGTAGCTCTACTTCTGCACGACAGACCGGCTCCTAAAACAGCCATAAGCAAGGAACTGTCTGAATCATGTGACTGCTTTTAAACTGAGGCTGGAACATTTTTCCCATAAAACAGGTAGTTGTGTCATCCAGTCTTTTGTAGACCTTTGGTAGAGCATAAATGGTTGGGTATACAGATGCACTGACAGTAATTATTCAAATTTTTGTTCACTGATCACATTCCTTTCCAAACTTTCTAGCAAAAAACTATACGTTTTTTCCCGTGTACTCCTGTTGTTTTTCAGAGTGACATAGAAGGACAGGGACGTAGTGCTTATAGGTGATCTGAATAACCCTGGGATTGAATGGGGAATTTCAACAAATTCTAAATCACTGGCAGCAAGAATACAAAAAAAATTTTTCAGCAGGATTAGAGCAGTGTGTGCAGGTACCTATTAGAGGACATAACCTCCTGGATGTTGTTATAACAAATGTACCAGACTGTATTTTGAACATAAATGTTACACTCCCTCTAGGTTCTAGTGACCATGATGTCATTTCCTGTAAGTACAGTAGGGTTAAAAGAGTTCTAAGAGGGAAAACGACTTATAAAATGTACAACAAGGCAAACTATATTGGTATGAGACACAAATTATCACAAATAGATTGGAAAACAGAAATGGAAGGAATAGACACAGAACTCTGTTGGGATACATTTCTTAATATCATTAAACAGCTAGAAGCAAAATATGTTCCTTCTAAATCAGTGTATAATAGTATGGGGGAAAAAACACAATGGTTAAATAAAACTATTCTCAATTTAATAAAAAAAAATGAAGGTGTTATGTGAAAATGAAACACAGACAAATGAGAGCAAAACAAAATATAGGAAAACCTTGACTCTTCTTAAATATGAGATTAGAAAGGTTAAAAGACAATTAGAATTTAGACTAGCTACCTCTAAATCAGATATAAAAGGTTTCTTTTCATATATAAATAGTAAAAAGGGGAACAACAGAACTATTGGCCCACTAAAAAGAGATGGGGTTTTGTTTTCTAAGCCTGGGGAAATGGCTGAAGAATCTAATAAGTTATTCGGTCAGGTCTTCAGCAGTGAAGACCAAGGAGAAGGTGGGGGCTGGGGGAAAGGTGTCCAAATGGTAGAGTGTGTTAGTGTGGATAAAATATGTAGTAAAATTCAGGCACTTAAGAGTGGATAAGTCAGCAGGACCTGATGGACTTCATCCATATTTTATAAGGGAATTAGGTAGAGAACTGGCCCCAATTGTAGCTAATATAGCAAATAAATCACCGAGAGAAGGGTGTGTCCCAAGGGATTGGAGGACGGCCACTGTGGTGCCTATATTTAAGAAGGCTCATAGAAAGGAGGTGTCAAACTACAGACCACTTAGTTTGACGTCCATTGTGGGAAAAATTATTGAAGGAGTTATATCAGATGAAATCAGGAAATATATGGAAGAAAACAATTTAATTGATAAATCACAACATGGATTTGCCAAACAGAGATCGTGTAATGCCAGACTGGTATGTTTATATGACTATGTAGGTGCCCATGTGCATAAAGGAGAACCAGTGGATGTGGTTATTTTAGACTTTAATCGAGCTTTTGACAGGGTCCCGCATGGAGGGCTGATCTGTAAATTAGCAAAGATGGGATTGGAAGATTCACTGGTGGCGTGGATTAGGGGTTGGTTGACGGGAAGAACACAGAGGGTGAGAGTATTGGGGCATGTATCCAGTGAGGCATGTGTTACAAGTGGGGTGCCTCAGGGGTCCGTTTTGGGTCCCCTGTTTATGTTTTTGTGAGTGATTTGGTGGTAGACAGTGGGAACAAATTGATCAGATTTGCAGATGATATGAAGATAGCAGGGCTTGTTAAAACTTTTGAAGATCGACTGAAGCTGGGGCAGGATTTGATAATTATTGGTGCATGGGCAGAACAAAACAAAATGGAGTTTAGTATGCAAAAATGTACTGTGTTGCATATGGAGAAGAACAATATACACCAGGAATATTACTTGCAGGGTAGGAGATTGAGGGAATCAATTGGTGAAAAGTATTTGGGAGTTCATATTGGAAATACCTTAAAACCTGGGATACATAGTAGTACGGTCACCCATAGAGCAATGTATTTGGTAAATGGCATACGAAGAACCTTTTTTCAAGGAGTGAAGCGATACTCTTGCCATTATATAAACTATATATAAGACCACTTTTGGATTTTTGTTCAGCTGTGTGGAACCCATACCTGAAGAAGGATATAATTAGGGTTGAGAGGCCTCAGAGAGCACTGACTAGGCATATAGCAGGATTGAGGGACCTCCCATATGAAGTGAGAGTAAACAAATTAGGGTTATGGCCCTTGTACTGTCGGAGAGTAAGAGGGGACTACCTATTACTATATAGGTTCCTTAGGGAGGATGATTTGTCAAGAGAAATGGATTTAAGATATAAAGAACTGACTTATTTCCTAAGGGGCAATACCCGACAGCTAGTTGAGGTGCAGTGTAGAATGGAGTTATGAAAGAACAGCTTTAAATCAAGAGCTGTAAGAAGGTGGAATAGACTCCCAGACGAAGTGGTCCTTGCACCTAACTTAGATAGTTTTAAGAAAAAATTGGACTCACATCTGTTAGTCGGTTACTCCGGTAACCTCCACTGAAGGGTGGGAACAACTAATATGGGCTGTCGCCTTCTGTTGTCTTGCATTCCTAGTATGAATCCTAAAAAAAAAAAGTTTGTATTGGCCAGTTGTCTGTAAATCTCATTGATGTACTTATCAGTGTCTGTGAGAACAGCAGAACCTCCCATGTCTGCGGGTTTGATAGTCAAATCAGAATTTTGGTCCAGTTCCTTTAGAGCTTGTCTCTGCTGCTGTAATGTTTATAAATCGAAGCTGTGCTTGTCTTTTAAAAAGTTCCTGCAGTGACACTGTAGGTAGGGAAAATGGGCAGACTGAGTGGGCAAAGCGGTCTTTTTCTGCTGTCATTCTACCAAGAGTATCAACCTTAATGTACTGTCTGGATCTTGCATAGACTTACATATGCTCTGTGCATCTCTTATAAGATTTATGCAACAGTGCCACTGTAAAATGACAACTTTGTATACAGGGTTTCTAGCTTCAACAGTGATATCCTGTATAAAATAAAGGTCTTTACTACTACTACTACAACAACTACAGTTCCTAGATGAGTGTTGGTGATGGGGCCAGAATAGGAGAGATTGAGAAGCCACGTTCTAATTTCAGCCTTAAAGTTTCTCTTACTCATTCTGATGGTAGCTGGAAGGAAATTTCAGAGGATACACAAACTTCCCTCAGTGGTTTCAGTCAAGATTAGTGACAGAAGGATGCCCCCAGTACTTGGAACTGAGAGCTGTCTATGGGTGGTAGGGGCTCATAAGCTTGCAGACGTAGGTCACACGCTGTTCATTAAGAGGGTCAATGTCAGCATAACAGCCTGGATGTGGATCCTCTGCCTGACTGGTAGCCACTTCAGTTCATGCAGCACTGGTGTGATGTGGTCTGTCATCTGTCATGCAAAACCTTAAGTCACTTTGCTGCCAGCTCCCCGCCTTGTACACGCCACTCCTCCCTTTACCCCTCCCTGTGCATTCTTCCCCTAGTGTCATGTCACCAATCCCACTGCACCTCCTTCATCTTTAAATTCTGATTTAGGTCCCTGCCCTCTTGCCTGTCCTCATTTCACTCTCCCATTCCTTCTGCCTCATACTCCCTCTGCTGCAGCGATCCTTGCACCTTCTCCCTTCCCCACCCTTATTCCTCCGCTAGGCACTTAGCCTTCTATCATCTTCCCTTCCTTTGGAATCTGCTCCCCTCAGCTCTTCCTCTTCCCTGTCTCTCTTAAGCACCAGCTAACATTCTTTGCCACCTCCACCTGCTCCTGTCATGCCCTTCCCTGATCCTCCCTGTTTGGAGCCCATACCATCCTTGTTGGGCCTCCTCCTGGGTTCTACCTCAGCCTGTACAGTATCAGGCTCTTTCCTTTTCTGCACCTGCACTGCCTTTCAGTCCACCTGCATTGGTCTCTTTATTTGCACATCAAAGCCGCTCACTGTACCTTTGCTTTGCTCGGTTTACTATTTATCTGCACTTGTACCCTGTTAAATTGTACACTGTTAGCATTTTATTTTGTACCAAACATTAATACTGAGTACGCTTTTTATTATTATAGTTCCCATTCCCTCTACCCTGGATTGCACCTGGAAATGAGCCTTGGCTCAGTAGCCTTTCCTGGTTAGCAATTTTCAAATAAATAAGTACATAATCCTAGAGGAGCTCAACAAACGAGCAGTGTTCTGACCGTAAGGTGGGCCCTTGTATAGAGCGCTATACAGTAATCCAGGCACAAGGAGATGAATGTCTGTACTGGTGTTCTCTGATCTCCCGGTTGTATAAAGGGGCACAACTTAGTGATGTTTCTTGGCTAATAAAAGCTAACTACTGCTGATACCTGGGATCTTCAAAGGCAGCTGTCGATCTGATTCTACCAGTAACTGCTCAGTTTTGCTCATGTTAAGGGCCAGCTAGTTGGAGGTCATCAAGTCTTTCACATCCTCCAGTCACCATTGTAATAATCCCACAGAATAGCACCGTGCAGTACTCTGTATATGAATACTTTTTTGGACTCCTGGTTTAATTGATGTACTCATGTTTTTGTGTGTGTTATTGTTTTGAATGTAGTCTTGCTGTTGTGAAAGTGATCAGAGCTATGGAGGAATACTTCCAATAAATTAAAATCTACAAGTCCAGCCCAGTGTAGCAGCAGTGAAACTACCCCCCACCATCCCCACCACCACCACCACAACGGCAATCTGAGACCGGGAGCAATGTGGAGTTACTTTTTTGGGGAATAGAGTGTCCACAGGCCTGCTCTTCTCTCCTGGGGAGGGAGAGTTACATAGAAACATAGATATTGATGGCAGATAAGGACCGCTTGGCCCATCTAATCCGTTCATTTTTGCTACCGGCTGTAACACCGCAAACCCTATTTGATCTCTGGCTTTACCCCCCCTCCTTTCCCTGCCACTAAGGTTCCCTTATGCATATCCTATGCATTCTTGAAACCTGTTAGCATTTTTGCCCCCACCACCTCCACTGGGAGGCTGTTCCAGGCATCCACCACTCTTTCTGTGAAGAAGTAATTTCTCAATCTCCCCTGAGTCTACCCACCCCTTCCGCTTCATAGCATGACCCTTTGTTCTTGAGCATCGTTTTTTTCTGAAAAATGCTTCCCTCTTGAACCTTATTTATACCCATGAACTATTTAGAAAGTTTCTGTCTCATCCCCTCCTCTCCCTCCTTTCCTCCAAGGTGTACAAATTGAGGTCCTTTAGTCTATTACAGTACTGTAGGTGAGGTCTCACCAGTGATCTGTACAGCAGTAACACCACCTCTCACTTTCTGCTGGTGATACCCCTCCCTATGCACCCTAGCATCCCAGTAGCTCCCCCCACTGCCTTGTCACATTGTCTAGCCACCTTTAGGTCATCAGAAATGATTACCCCTAGGTCTATTTCCTGTTTGGTGGTGGTTAATACCACTAACCCCATTTTGTACTTTGCCCATGGGTTTCTGTGCCCCAAGTGCATGATTGTGCACACTGCCACACCCTTCACCACTCCTCTAGCTTTCTTAGATCTCTGTTCATTCCCCAGTGTCTACCCTGTTGCAGATTTTAGTGTCATCTGCAAAGAGGCATAACTTCCCTTCAGGTCCCTCTACAATGTCGCTAATAAAGATATTAAAGAGGACCGCTCCCAGTACTGATCCCTGTGGTACCCCGCTGGTCACCATCCCTTCCTCGGAGTGAACTCCATTTACCACCAACCACTGTCTCCAGTCCCCCCAACCAATTTCTTGCCCAGTTTACCACCTTTGGACCCACTCCCAGGCTGCCCAGCTCATTTATGAGTCTCTTACGTGGAATGGTGTTGAAGGCCTTACTGAAATCCAGCTAGGCCACATCCACTGCTCCACCCTGATGTAATTCCCTGGTCACCCAGTCAAAGAAATTGATCAGATTTGTTTGACATGATCTTCCCCCAGTGAATCCATGCTGCCTCGGATCTTGTAAGCCACTGGATTCAAGATATTCCACAGTCCTTCCCTTCAGTAGTGATTCCATTAATTTCCCCACCACCAAAGTCAGGCTGACTGTCCTATAATTGCCAGCCTCCTCTTTGCTACCACTTTTGTGAAGTGGGACTACATCTGCCCTCCTCTGGTCCTCCAAACCACTCCTGTCTTCAGTGAGTGGTTGAACAGGGCTGTCAGAGGTGCAACCAGCACCTCTCGGAGCTCCCTCAATATCCTTGGATGCACCCCACCTAGCCCCATTGCCTTGTCCACTTTCAGATTTGTAAGTTCCTTCAGGACTCTCTCCTCTGTAAATGGACTAGTGTCCACCTCCCTTCCTTCGATGCTCCTGGCACGTATTGGTGGTCCCTCACCTTCCCCTTCCTCTGTGAACACTGAACAAAAGTATTTTGTATAACCAGGGCCCCAAACCAAATATGCAACAATATCGGCAATATTTTGAGACCTTTCAGTTACCGGAGGTGACTGAGGAGCAGAATTCCTCTTTGAAAGCCCCGTAACCATAACTGAACTGCAGCTTGCATTCACAGCACATAAAGATCAAATGCACATGTTCCATAAAAAACTCGAATCCCCTTTAATACACATCCCTGTGTCATGATTAGTGTTTCCTGAAAATATAATACAGTTTGGGTTTGCGTTTTTTTTTTTTTTTTAAAATCAGCATCTGTTAATGTGCTTTGCAGTAACTGGAAACAGTGAAGTTTCTGTCCCTGTCAGTGAGCAGTAACATCATACCTGTCCTGCCTGCTGCTTCTGCAATTAAGTCCCTAATTGACTAAATTAGCTGTTGTAGTCCCTAGGTAGAGCAGTCTGTAGAGCTAATTGTTTCACTCAGAGTTTGTTACTAACCCATCTGGTTTGTGTTTAGAAAGATATGCTTAAAATCTAACTTTCTGTTTTCATAAAAAGTTGATCACTTGGAGTTCATTGCCGAACTGAAGTGGTATGAATGAGTCAGTGAGAAATAACAGTTTCTATATCACAGCTCTCTGTTCTCTGTCATCAAAACTCTGCATTCTATTCTGGCTGTATAATGAATATAAATTAAACTACATTCCATTAATTCATAGAAGCAGCGTGTCTTTAACTTTAATGTAGCCTCAATAAATCTGTTCATGTGATAATTTTGTTTTAATGTCAGATTGACAAATGTGTGTCTGCCACACACTGCTATTTCAGGAACATGTACTGTATGAACTCATAAAAGTCAGTTCTTAGAGGGTTTCTGTGTGAAAATACATCATGTATGTGTATAACTAGAAATACTGTATGGCATCCTGATGCCTCTGTCTCCTGCCCGACAGTTTAGGCAGCAGCTCTCTGCATCCCCCTTTCCCCTTTCCCCTGCCCCCAAAGCCCTCTGTCTCCTGCCCCCATTTGATGCTGCTGCAGCCCACTGCCCACTGTCTTCTCCACACAGTCAAGGCTTCTGCCTCCTGCATAAACAGTTGAGGCTGTTGCACCCTGCTACCCCACCCTATAAGACAAGATGAAAGTATTTTTTGGTTTTTCTTTTGAGTAGTTTCAGCAGTTTACCAAAGGATCTGACTCTAGTGGCAGGGAGCAGCATGGTGCAACAACTCTTAACTGTAGAGGCAAGAGGCTCTATAGTGCAGCAGGGCACAGTGGTGTCAGGGGACAGAGGACAGCATGATGCAGAAGCCTTGACTGTGGTGCAGGACACAGTGGGGCGTCAGGGTACAGCAGCCCTGACTGTGTGCCGGGGTGCAAGTGGTGCAGCGGCCCTGCCCATTTGGGACAATGGAAGTGGCTAGCAGGATGCAGCAAAAGTCCCACCTTTGGTGGCCTGGGGCAGCAAGGTGCAGCAGCCCAAACTGTGGTGGCAGAGGCATATCAGCCCTGTCTATGGGGACAGGAAAAGTGGGCAACAGAGTGCATTGTCCCTGACTGTGGGAGTGAGGCACAGGGGGAAGCAGGGTGAAGCAGTTTCAACTGAGAGGCAGAAGATTGGAGCATCAGGATGCCACATGGTATTTCTAGTTATACACACACACATACATGATGTATTTCCACATTGAAAACCTCAAAGAACTGAATGTTAGGAGTTCATACAGTACATGTTCCTGAAATAGAAGTGTGGGGCACACGTACACATTTGTCAATCAGACATGGAAACAAAATTGTTATGATGTGAACATATTTATTGAGACTACATTAAATACACGCTGCTTCTATAAATTAATGGAATATAGTTTATTTTATTTCCATTAAACAACCCTGTGTTATATAGCCAGAATATAATGCAGAGTTGTGATGACAGAGAACTGAGAGCTGTGATACAGAAAATGTTATTTCTCACTGATTTATTCATGCCACTTCAATTCAGCACTGAACCCCAAATGATCAACTTTTTATGAAAACAGATGGATTTTAAGCATATCTTTCTAAACACAAACCAGATGGGTTGGTAACAAACTCTGAGTAAAAACAATTAGCTCTACAGACTGCTCTAACTAGGGACTGCAACAGCTTATTTAGCAATTAGGGACTTAATTGCAGAAGCAGCAGGCAGGACAGGAAGGATGTCATTGCTCACTGACAGGGACAGAAACATCTTCACTGTTTCTTCAGTTTTCAGTTACTGCACAGCACATTAACAGATGCCGATTTAAAGAAAGCCACAAAACCAAACAGCATGATATTTTCAGGAAACACTGCTCATGACATAGGGGTGTGAATTTAAATGAATTCAAGCTTTTTATAAAATAGGTGTGCATTTGATCTTTAAAACACGTAAATGTCTGGGCCCAGACAGCTATCCTGCAGACCTGCTGAAGACTCAAAAGGAAGCAGTATTAGGCTAGTTAAAGGCCTTCCAGGAAGTACAAGAAGGTTTTGTCCTCTCCTAGAGGTATGCAATAATTTCTTCTATTTTGAAACCTCAAAAAAGTCCAGTTTATCCTGAATCCTACAGGCCTGTCTATCAAATAACATCATAGAGTTTGACGGCAGATAAGGACCACTTGGCCCACCCAGTCTGCCCATTTCCCTACCTATTGGATAAGTTGCAGATTCTAGTTATCCAACAGCCTACTTCCTGCAACCCCCCACTATCATTACCTTATGCCTGTCCCATGCATGTTTGAATTCCCCCACTGTTTTAGAGCCCACAACCTCTCCAGGAAGGCGATTCCATGCGTCCACCACTCTCTCCATGAAAAAGAATTTCCTCACATTACCCCTGAGCCATCCCCCTCTAACTTTAAATTGTGCCCCCTTGTTCTTACACATCTCTTTTTCTGAAAGATGCTACCCTCCTGGACTTTGTTGATTCCCTTGAGGTACTTAAAAGTTTCTATCATGTCCCCCGTCCCTCCTTTCATCAAGGGTATACATATTAAGCTCTCTCAGTCTCTCTTCATATGGTTTCTGATGTAGACCCTGCACCATTTTAGTTGCCCTCCTCTGGACTGCTTCCATCCTATGTCCTTGTGTAGATGAGGTCTCCAAAACTGCACGCAGTACTCCAGATGGGGTCTCACCAACTGTCTGTACAGAGGGATGACCACTTCCCTTTTTCTACTTGTGATGCCCCTCCCTCTGCATCCCAGTATCCCCCTGTCTCTCCTTACTGACTTCTCACATTGCTTACCCACCTTTAGGTCAAATGTAGTTCATAAGTTGTTTACTGCAATTATGGCCAAATGAATAGAAGAAAATACTACCTACTGTAATACATCAGGATCAAACAGGGTTTGTCAGCAAAAGATAAACTCAAGATAACATTAAACAAACACTGTCACTGCTTCAGTACCTGTCCAGGTCTCAGCGGTCCACTTTGCTGCTGAGCCTGGATACAGAAAAGACATCCAACAGTGTCATGTAAATTTCTTTATTATACATTATTCAAATTTGTTTTTCTACAGAATAAATCTCAATAATAAAAGCAATATATACAGACCCCAGGCAGTGGTTCACGTGAATGGCTCATTATCAGACAGGTTTGGCTTGCACAGAGGCACAAGGCAGGAATGTCTGTTGTCCCATTTATTTGCCTTAATCATTGAGCCGCTGGCACAGGCCATTTGGCAAAATGATAGCATAGAGAGTATATCACACCATGGGGTGCTTCACAAATGACATTTTATGTAGATGATCTGCTTATTTATTTAACTAGTCCTGTCGCGGTTCTAGCTGAGCTTTGGTCAACACTGGCTAATTGTGGATTACTATCTGGTTACAAATTAAACTTTTGGTAAGACAGCAGCATTGCATATAAATTATACCCCCACTCCGTTTAAAATTAGTTTATTTTTTAAAGGGGACAACCCAATGTTAAATGCTTGGGGATTTATATCCCACAGGACCCGGCGATTCTGTATGAGCAAAACTATCCCACTTTAATTTGCAGTATAACTTCAGATATAGCCAGATGGTCAGTCTTGCCACTCACTTTCAGGGAAGGACTACAGTGTTTGGGTAAGACAATATGGCAAAGGAGAACTCGTATGTGAAGTCTTGTTTAACTACGAGACTTCACATATGAGAAAGCAAACTGACAAGCAACATGCCGCACTCCTGCAGAAGCAAAAAAATTCCCCTGCAAAACCAATTAACATCCTCAGGTGACAAATGTTCACAATTAAGGCAGCCACATATAGTCTGCACCCAAAACACACCTTTCCACACACGCAAGACAAGAAATGGCAGGAGACAATGCGATATGATGAGCTACTCCAGCTGTGCACACAGAAAGAAGCACTACTGGGGTGGCTGTCCAGCCACAAGCTAATAAAACAGTACAGCACATGCAGCAAATGCTGGGAAGAAATGTTACGGCTGCAAGGGACAGAAAGAACAAGAGACAGATGAGAATGGCAGTGCAACAATTACAAATGTCATAGAAAACTATTATGGAGAACCAGCACATGGTTCATGAGGTCACAGCTCTCAATACCAGACATACTGAAGTTAACCTACTACTGGACACACAACATACCACAACAGTACGTGCAGGTCCAGCTCAGCATAGACGACTGTCACACAACAGCTGACTGGCATAACTTTTGCCGAGACATGTGTGTCCAGATAGAACTAGACAATGATACACTAGGAGGGCCTGGGAAGACCGCAGACGTTGATGAATCAGAACTAGGTAAACAGAAATATCAACGAGGCAGACGAGTGGATGGTGCGTAGATCCTAGGCGGCATAGAGCGAAAAAGCAAGCAATGCTTCTTCATAATCATACCAAACAGGGTTGCAAACACATTGCTACTTGGCACCACCATTGTAACAGACTCCGGGAAAGCATATGGCAGACTACTAGACCTAGGATACAGACATGAAAAGGTGAACCATTCCAAAGAATTTGTAGACCTGGAAACTGGCGCCCCACCAACACCATAGAGTCCTCCTGGCACACGCTGAAACTGTCACTTCCCAGACACGGAACACAGAAGCAACTGTATGCTTCATACTTCACAGAGTACTCTATCAGAAAAAAATATTTCAACCCATCCAGAGACGAAGTCCTCACACTTCTGTCCTTAATAAACAGAGTATACCCTGTGGAAGACTTGACCCCCGCCCGAGGAGACATAGTACAGCACGACCATAACTACTGTCCAAAGCGCCTGTCCCCTAAAGAAAATTGCTGCGCACTAAAGTTGTTACTCACCTGCACGCACCAGCACTATTATCCTTTTTTTCTGCATGCACCAGCATTGCCCCCAGCACCCCCCTTCAAATATATAATCAACTCCATGACCGCACATACAGTACACGTGCAGTTCCAGTTCCATTCTGAGGTTTCTCCACCAGAATTCAAGCATGCATGGGACAGTCATAAGGCAATTCTGGGGGAGGGGGTAGGAAGAAGTAGGTTGCTGGTTAACTAGGATCTACAGCTTATCCATTAGGTAGGGAAATGGGCAGACTGGGTGGGCCAGCGGTCCTTATCTGCCGTCAAAATCTATGTTATGTTTCTATATAGACGCAGCTTACGCATCCATGACTCATGACATCTCGCTGCACACGGTATTCACTGCAGTCTTGTCTGTCATATTATCTTACCCAAACACTGCAGTCGAGTCACGTTTAGTAATAGAATTGAAATTATATAGATGCAGGTATTGCCTAGTCTTTCATACTTATTACAAACACTGCCACTTGTCTCCACAGCACAAGTGTTTAATGCTTGGGACAAACAAATATCTAGATTTATCTGGGCGGGCTCTTGTACTAGAAAGAGTAGCCTACAAGAAGCTACAACTCCCAGAACTTAAAGGAGGACAGGCACTACCTCATTTGCAATGTAATTTCCAAGCAATAGATACTAATGATTTAAACGCAGGCCATAAATAAACTCTTATTTTCCAACCTCCTGTTAAATCCTGTACACCTAACAGACCATATCTACACTCACTGTCCCGTCCACCTAGTTCCATAGCTATACCCGAAGATGCAAGACACAGTTACAAGTACTAATGCCCTGTCATTTGATAAGGGCCTCCATCCAGCTCAGTTAGAAGATAGATTTTGCACACTGGGACAGGCAGGGTCTGACCAAAGTATATCGATTCTGTGACGGTTCCTTTCCGCAATTTTTAGCCCAACTTAAACAGCATTATTCCTTAGCCAACTTCGATCATTATAGATGCATAATAACTGGGCTTTAATTTTTCTCATAGGATTGGTTTATAATTTGCCGTTATAACCAGCTGGTTATAACGGCATTCACACGCAGCTTTCCCTAAGAGCACACACACGCACACTTGCTGCTGCATTAGGGGCTTGAGGTGAAAAACGGAGCCCAGTAGTTATAATATAAAGCCTGGGGGACTGTGAAAAACTCAAATTTTAGATGTACCCTTGGTGTGGGATGTTATTATAAACCCCTCGAGCTTCTTTCTGGGTTTATATGGCATCCCACACCTTGGGTGTGTGTGTGTGTATTATCTCATTATATACAGTTCCCCAGGCATTATTCTCCATTTACAAACTGGGCATTATTTGAGTGCTAAAATTGGAATGCAGTTAGAACTCAGCAAAATGACCTCAACAAAACACATCCTTTAGCATCCATGATGATCGGAGCTCATAGTACGGGCCTCCCACCTCATTTTAGTTTGATGACATATAAAGCCCTGAGCACCCCACCATTAACCACTGTGGTAAAACTGAAAGGAAATGGGGGCAGGAGTTAAATGTGCAGTTAACAGAGAAGTATTGGAATCAGATTTTTATTTATTTATTTATTTGGATTTTGGTGACTGGATAGGTCCACTGAGACAAGAGGTCCCTTTTTCAGGGGTGACCCGGGTTTAATTACACACAGTACAAGAGTCGGTGACAAAACTCAACAGGGCTATTAAAGGCAAGTATTTCCACAATATTAACAGTGAAGAAAGTAAGATAGTTTACAGTAAATGGCAAAAACAAGCGGGTAACAGTAATTCAGGATAAACAGTGGTTAAGACATTGTTGATATTGGGATCAGGAGGAGAGAGTGGGAGGAGGATTGAAGGGGTTGGTTGGGCTGTCTTAGAGCCAGGAGAGATGTAAGGTGGGAGGTGGGGAGCATTCAATTTTCTGTGCTAGGCAGAAAGTGGCAAAGTGTATCGTCTTCTCTTGGGGGGTGCGCAGTTTAGTGTGGAGAGAGGCTTCCAGTGATGTTCCCTTTTTCCATCACCCACTGCAAAGTGAGACGTGCGATGGTAGAGGGATTTTAGTTTGTTGAATTTGCCCTTTTTGAGAAAAGAGAGGATGGGGCACCATACAGGATGGAGGGTGGAAGGATGTTTACTATAGAAATCCTAACTTCTGTCGTGAGGTAGGGATCCAGCCAATAAAGGAGCCCCAGCTTTTGGTTAAAAGTTTTGGTTGCTGTAGCCACATGAGGTCTGAATGAGAGTTCCAGGTCCAGGATGACACCCAGGTACTTGAGCGAGGTTACCGTCTCAGTGGGGTCACCTCTTAGGGAAGAGAATTTTAATAGTTTGCTCTTATCTGTGCTTAAACAGCGAGGGCTGAAGAGGATGGCCTTGGTATTGTTGACATTTAGCAGCAGTTTGTTTGACTTAAGCTAGGATTTCAGTAGGAGGAAATCAGCTTTGAGGCCCCTCTTAACTGAAAAGATGTCAAGTGTCTTTTTTAGAGCACTGTGTCATCAGCATAGAGTGTGACACTAGCACTGCCACAGTGCTCTGTTAGGTCGTTTATGAAAAAAGAGAACAGTAGGGGCTGAGGATGGAATCCTGGGGGTCCACATTTGTGTTATTTCGCAGGGAGTAGAGGCACCCTCTCCATTTTACCAGCTGCTTACGGCCGGTCAGGTAACTAGTGAACTAAGAGCAGGTCAAGTTATCAAACCCCAGTTTTTTGAGTTTGAGGAGGAGCAGCTTGTGCTCAACTATGTCAAAAGGCTTAGTTAGGTCTATGAAAACTGCTCCAATTGCTTTTTTTGGATTCAAGGGCTTCAAATATAGTAACATACTAAGCCGCCAGCAGATTAGGCCAAATGGTCTATCTAGTCTGCTCGAGATGCAGCTCACAGTTAAGTCACCGTAGCTGCCCCCCATTCGCTGTTCCCACCCCCTGTACTCACATCACATTCGCTGTTCTCTCCACCTGTACTATACCCCTGTATTTGTCCCAACCCCTTTTCAATCCCCCACTGTTTCCACTGCCACCAACTCCATTGGTAGTGCATTCCATGGTGCCACCACCCTCTCCATGAAGTAATGTTGCCTCATTTCTCCCCTGTCAGTTGGACTAGGGCAGTGTTGGTGCCATGGTTCCTGTGAAAGCAATGTTGGGTAGCAGTAGCCAGAGAGTGTATTTCAGCGTACTCTTGGATCGGATTGAAGATCAATCTCTGTAAGATTTTAGAAAGGGTACATAGTATGGAATCCAAAGATACTAGCGCACCCCACATAATATAGCATAGCATATTTAAACTTTCGTTTGCCAAAGTTGGCTATATTTACTTCACGCTCCATGTGAGGAGAGGGTAGTACATAGTATGGATACTGGTCGGTAATTTTCAACAGGTTCCCTAGCACCACCTTTGTGTATTGGGACTACATGCAGTAGGTGAATATCCAGGCACTTGGAAGTTCACCATGCAGTAGGGATATGTTGAATAGAGTTGTTATGGGGGCAGCGAGGATGCGGGCACCAAATTTGAGCAGTCTGGACTCTTAATTTGTCATGGCCAGCGGATCCCTCACATTTGATTCTCTGGAGCTGAAATAATACTTCCTGGTGAGAGAAGAGCCTAACTTGGACCTCAGGCCGGTGTAGTGAATGTAAGTTCGGGGGTGGCAGGGCATGGCTGAGGAGATATCCTGGGAGGAATCTTTAAACCGGGCCAGATCCGTGAAGAACGTGTTAAAAGCCTCAGCTGCAAGGGCAGGGTCATTTGTAGAGTTGGCATTGTATAGTATAGTATAGTATATCTTGGGGGTGCTCTTTGCCTCTGAGGAGAATATTAATCTGTGACTAAAACTGCCTTGGGTTTTGCAGACTGGAGGACTGTAGTTTCTTGACATACAGTGCCTTTGCCATCCTGAGACCGGACTTGCAGCGGTTTCGTAGCGCTCTGTACTTTTCCCACTTAGGAAGCAGACCAGAAGCCCTGAATAAATACCAGGCCTTGTCCCTGTTCTTCTTGTGCACACGTAATTCTGGGGAGAGCCATTTGGAGCACAGTCCCTTTACCCTTCTGTGTACCATAGGAGCATGTTTGTTAGTTATGCCGAGTAGGTTGCATACAAGGTAGTTGAATGCAGTGTCAACATTATTTAACTTCTGTATTTCTGGCCAGTTTGCAGCCTCCAAATCTGTGAGGAAGGCCGTTTCATTAAGTTGAGAGTAGTCCTGAACGCAGATGGCTCTCGGAGGGGGTTTGTTGAAACCATTGCTCCATGTGCAGAAAGCAGGCAAATGGTTGCTGGGTGAGTCAGCTAACAAACCTAAAGACTTTATCATATAATTTCTACTGATGAGTATCCAGTCCAGGAAGGAGTGGTTACCTGTCTTTTGATTGAGACAGGTGGGCTTCGTAATGATTTGGCTGAGATGCAGATCTTGTAGAGGAGCTTTAAAACTGCATACCCCCTTTTTGCTCCAGTTTGTTAAATTCACCAAGGACTATTAGCTCCATGAACGGAAGGGATCCTATGCAGCTACACAAAGTTATCAAAGGCTGGTTTAGCTGCAGAATGGGGGTTATAGACACAGCCGATGTGCAGGGGTTTGGTATTCTCCAAGATAAGTTTGATAAAGAGACGCTCTCACGGCAAATGATCCAGCATATACAAAGGGGTTTTTAGTACACTGAAGGTGTTGCATGTATACAGTAGGACTCCCCCTCCCTTTTTCCCCTAGATGATCTTTCCTGAAAGAGGTGTAACCAGGGATGGCAACTTCATGCTGGAGGACAGAGAGTTTTAGCCAGGTTTCAGTCACAGCTAGTACATCAGGGTGGTAAAGAGCCATCCAGGCTTCCAGTTCAGGCATTTTAAGTCTGAGAGTGTGTATTTTTTTTTTAGTCTTTGGTAACCAGGTAAGGCCTGTCACAACCCTACTCAGCAGGTCAGGCCCTCTGCGCCCACAGTGCCAACCTCCAAGCGCAGTATTGTGAACAGGTAACAGGACAGGGTAACCCTCCTGTCTGTTTGTGGGTCTGAATCACCTTTGGTCTCAAGTTCTGGGGGGGATTCAAAGTGTGAACCTTATGCTAGCTTACCCAAATGTACAGGCTCATTCTGCTGTTCGGGGAATGCCAGATATCTTTTGCCTAAGGGCATCTAACCAGGTATCCCAAATGAACCCTTAAAACTCTATGAAAAGACCTTAGGTATTCTTACCTTTTTCCAGTTCAGTAACACCATTAAGCTTATGAACAGTTGTCAACTTTAACCATCTATACTTCACATGCAAAAGAAAGAACTTCGAAGGCACACCAGGCAGTCTCTTTAAAATAAGAGGTTTTCTTAGAAAATGGATACAAATATGTAAAATGTAAATACAGAGCAATATATCACAAAGCATACAATCACTTGAAAGAACACAAAGAAAAAGTACAAACATAAACTCCTACCACAATACAATTAGACTTTCCTATCTAATGTATATCCTTCGTACAGTGCTTATAGTAGATGTTGTTTCTAAGAGCCCACCAAAAAAAAGTGTTTAAATGATTAGACACAGAATAGTTTAAACTGACTCTCAAACACACTTCTTCCATGATGTCACCCAGCTCCTCCCTGTTAAATACAAAAAAATAATACACACAGGATGTCCTATCGGGAGGTATATTAGATAAGGTGACATCAGCAAAAACTCATTTCCAAATATGACTCTTTGATCTACATTCCCTCTTTGATCTCTGAGCTGTTCCTGTTCCCAGCCCATATCCAAAGACCTTTACAACTCTGCAGTTTTCTCACCTAGATGTCATATAGCTTCTTAACACCAGATGCTATTAACTGTTCTTCCTCTAAGACGTCATAAAATGTATATTTTAAGTTCCCAGCTTCAAAGAAGCACAGCTCATCAACAAGGCAATAAAATTCAACTTCTTAGAAGTTAATCACGTTACAGAACTTTGCAGTTTAACATATATCCTGTCATTTTAACTGAAACCTGGTGGTGGGGGGATGTCATCAGAGGGACACAGGATGTCTCCTATGAGACAAGTCACATACCACATTCTGTATTATAAATCATAGAGCAATCATAACCAGCTGGCCAAGCGTCACAATCCTCCCCACCTAGACTGAATTTGGGGGCTCTATCCCCTGCATGGGATGAGCTTCCCAAATCGGTTCACGCCTCATAAACACGCGACAAGCCATCTGAGTTCTGATTGGTCGCTCCAGCCCTATGTAAGATTGTCATGTCATACCCTTGCAAGGCAAGACGCCATCTTAATCTACCATTAGTTTTTACCATTTGCATCAGCCAAACCAGTGGGTTGTGATCAGTTTGTACCACAAAATGCTGCCCATACAAGTATGGTTTTAACTTCTTTAGGGCCCACACAATGGCAAGACACTCTTTTTCCACAGTAGAGTATGCCTGCTCCCTGGGAAGTAACTTTTTACTCAGGTACACTACTGGGTGATCTTTCCCTTGGTTGGATGTCTGACTCAGTACTGCCCCAATACCCACGTCTGAGGCATCAGTTTGAACGATAAAGGGTTTGCTATAGTCAGGATTTATCAATACAGGAGCACTGCACAGTGCCTCCTTCAGTCTGGTAAAGGCTTTCTCATAGGCTGGTTCCCAGGTAATTTTCTTTGGCATCCTTCTCTTTACCAGGTCAGATAGGGGAGCAGCCAGGGTACTGTAATTTGGTACAAATTTCCAATAGTACCCTGCTGTCCCTAAAAAACTCCAGACCTGCTTCTGCATTTTTTGGTCTGGGCCTTGCCTGGATCACCTCTAGTTTTGCTTGGTTAGGGCGGAGCTGTCCCTGGCCTACCACATACCTGAGGTATGCCACGTCTCCCATGGCCACCTGGCACTTCTCAGCTTTGACAGTGAGCCCGGCCCTCTGTATCCTGCCCAGCACTTCCCCAAGGTGGGACAGGTGCTCCTCCCAGCTGGTACTAAAGATGGCAGTGTCATCCAGGTACGCCACGGCGTACTCCTCAGCACAATTTAACACCTGGTTCAATAACCTTTAGAAAGTGGCCGGGGTGTTCTTCATTCCAAAAGGCATTACTTTAAATTCAGATAAGCCTATCGGAGTGATGAAGGCCGAGCTGTCCCTAGCTCTGTCCATTAACTCTACCTGCCAGTACCCCTTGGTCAGATCAGTAGTTGTAAGGTAGGTCGCCCCTCCCAACTTGTCCAGGAGTTTGTCCGTCCGGCACATCGGGTGGGTGTCTGACTTCGTGATTGCATTCAGTCCACGAAAGTCCACACAGAAACTAGTAGAGCCATCTGGCTTGTGCACAAGGACTACGGGCGAGACCCAGGGGCTGTGGGATCTCTGGATTACTCATAAATCCAGCATCTCCTCCACTTCCTTCCCTAATATCCTTTGGACAGCCTCGGCACCCGATAATACTGTATCCACTGAATGGTGTCTGTGTCGCTGTGTCTCCACATCGTAGTGTCGCTATGGGGTTAGTCCATGCTTGATGCTAAACAGTGGAGCAAAGTCTGCTAAAACCTCCCTTACTTCCTGGATCTTGTCCGGGGCCAGCCGAGGAGACAATTTAACTGCCTCCACAGAGGACTCCCGCTTGCTTTCTTCCAGCAAGTCCAGAAGGGGGTCTCCTTCGTCCGTCCCCTCCCCAGGACTACATACTGCGCACACCATGTCAGCCCTATTAGCATATGGCTTCATCATGTTGACATGGTACATCCTTTCTGTCTGTCTTCTGTCAGGTAACTATAATATAGTTCATGTCATTTACCTTCCTAACTACTCTGTATGGTCCTGCCCACTCAGCCTGCAGCTTGTCTTTCCGGACCAGAATAAGGACCTTGACTTCCTGACCCACCTTGTACGAACAAGCTCTGGCTCTGCGGTCGTACCACACTTTTTGTTTCTGTTGGGCAGCTGCCAGGTTGCTCTGGGCTGTCCCCATAAGCTCCTTCAGCCTTTCCCTAAACCTAAGGACGTAATCCACTAGGGGAGTTCCCTGGGTGGTGTGCATGCCTTCCCAGTTCTCCCGGATCAAGTCTAGGGGCCCATGTACCCGGCGTCCATATAAGAGCTCGAAGGGGGAAAATCCTGTCGACTCTTGGGGCACCTCCCTGTATGTAAACAGGTGGGGAAGGTATTTCTGCTAGTCCCTCCCATGCTGTTCAGCAGACACTCTGAGCATTGACTTCAGGGTACCATTAAATCTTTCCACAAGCCCTTTGGCTTGTGGGTGATATGGGGTTGTGCATCTCTGCACCACCCCACACTTCTCCCACAAACATTTCATCAGGTCCAACATGAAGGAACCCCCTCGATCGGTGATAACCTCCTGCAGAAACCCAGCACAGGAGAAAATCCCAAGTAAGGCATCTGCCACTTTGTCTGTCCTCAGTGAGGATAGGCGACTGCCTCTGAGTACCGGGAGGCATAATCCACCACAGTCAGGATGAATCTCTTCCCTGAGGAGCAGGGGGTATTTAAAGGCCCCACAATATCCATTCCCACCCTCTGGAATGGCTCCTCCACTATGGGTAATGGAATTAGGGAGGCTTGGGTTTTCTTGTCCACCTTCCCTATTTCTTGGCACCGGTGACAAGACCTGCAATACTCCTTTACCTGCTGGGTGAAGTTGGGCCAATAGAAATTCTGAGCCAACCGCTGTGTTGTGCGCACGATTCCCAGATGACCAGACAAGGGAATATCATGTGCAATCTTGAGCAACTGATCATGATGCCCCTGGGGAGCGACAAGCTGCCTGCCTATCACCCCTCCCTCTGTCTGCACAGCCTGAGTATACATCAGTCCATTTTCCAAATAAACCTTATGTCTACTGTCACCTCACTGTGCTCCATCCGAGTCTGCCCAGGCCCTCAGCTTCTCTAGACTAGGGTCACTTCTCTGAGCATCTGCAAACTCCTCACACATTCCCAAGGCATGGAACAGGTCCCCTTTAGTCCCTAAACTAGGGTCCCTAGCACTAGCGTCAGGGCACTCAGGATCACTGTCATCCCTAACCCTCTGACAGTGGGTCACCCCTCCCTCCTCGGAGTAACCCTCCATAGCGGTGTGGTTAACTGCTGCTGGGGAACTTTCTACCCCCTTTTCATTAGTCTCCATATCAGGAGAAACAGGCTGGGGAACCAGCCTCCCAGTCATTTCCACAATGGCTTCTTGGGGTTCAGGGAACTACAATTTTCCCTTGCCGCTTAGCTACGGGTAACTGCATACACCATCCCCTATTTGAGATTGTTGCCAAGGATGACGTCAACTGCTAACGTTTTGGCTACAGCTACCTGTTGCACAGTTCCCCCTGTTTCACCCCAGTCTAGGAGAACAGTAGCGAGGGGCAGTGTCTTCTCCTCACCAGTAAAATCTTGTACAGTGACATATTCATTGGGTATAAGCTGACCAGGCTCTATCAGATCCCCTCTTACCAATGTCAGGGATGCCCCTGTGTCCCTTAACTTTTGTGTCTGTACAGCATTCACCGTGACTGGGTGCATGTGTTCCCTCATGTTCACAGGCATGTTTCCAGGGACACACAAACAACGCACGTCTTTCCTAGCACCATGTTGCTTATTGCTTACCCTTTTGGGACACTGTCTGGCAATATGCCGCGTTTCTTTACAAAACCAATATTCATTTCTTTTTTCAGAGAAATCTTTTCTTTGAAACCTGGGGCTAACTGGTTTTGGTGGAAGCAGTGAGGGTTTTAGCTGCCCTGAAGGTGCGCTTTTCCCTTTCTGCACTGCCACACCCGCCCCATTCGCTGTCAGAGCAGGTCTGCTCTTGGCATAGCTGTCCGAGAGTTCAGCAGCCTCTTGCACTGTTTTGGGATCTCGGCCCTCCAGCCAGGTTTTCAGCTCTGCTGGGCATGCCCAAAAAAACTGTTCTAGTAAAATAGCATTTTCAATTTTATCTACAGAGTTTGCTTCAATTCCTTCCCACCAACGTTTTAAAAACTGATGTCGTTTCGTGGCTAGCTCCTCGTAGCTCATATCAGGGCTTCTCCTAAGCCTACAGAATTTAGCTCTGTATGCTTCAGCAGTTAAATCAAACTTTTTAAAAGTGCAACTTTAAGTTTGCTGTAATCATTACTGTCCTCATTGTCCATTTGACCCAGTGCATCACGAGCTTTCCCGGTAAGTAGTGGGGATAGCTGGAAGCTCCAGGACCCTCTAGGAATTTTAGCGTGAATACAAACTTTTTCAAAGGAATTTAAAAAGGCATCCATATCTTCCCTCTCTTTAAATTCGGCTATTAATTTGGAATTCAGTTTGTAACCCAGTCCTGTAGTTCCAGTTAGACCCAAGCCACTTACCTGCTCTGGTGCGGGTGGTTGGAGTCGTAGCTTCTCCAGTTCATGTTGCCTCTGGTGCTCTCACTCCTCTCAGTCCGCCTCTCTCTGTTCACGGTCCCTCTTCTCCTCTGTGGCTCGCTGGTGCTCACGCTCTTTGTAGTCCGCCTCTCATTGTTCATGCTCCCTCTTCTTCTCTGCAGCTCGATGGCACTCAAGCTCCTCGCGGTCAGCCTCTCACTGTTCACGCTCTCTCTTCCCCTGGAACTGCAGTTCCATTCTGCACAACTCAATCTGCAGCCTGAGTGCTTCTAGCTCCAGAATGCTGATGACCTTCCCCTGCTGCTGTGGCCCTTCGCTGGTACTGGCCCTGCTGTCATCTTCATCGAATCTGGACACTGCACTGGCCGCTAGCCCTTCCACACTCAAGGTTTAGTCCTTTACAGTCACAGTCTGTGACTCAATGCTCTGGGTATCTGCTACCATCAGGGCATCCACAAGGTTCTGCTTGGTGGCTCTCCCCTCATACAGGACTCCTCTGCCCTTGCAGAACTGCCTCAAGTAGTCTACAGTGTGCTCGCTGTAGTTGGAAGCCATTTTCTTCCCCAACTACGGCTACTCTAACTTGCACTTTAGAAAAAAAATAAAACCGGTAGGAACTTGACTTTAAGCCAAATGATATAGTTTTGTTTCCTTTTTAAAAAATAAATCACTGCCTTTTTTTGCAAGTGAGTTGTATAGTATTAAGCTGATACACTGAACAATATAAAGCTTGTGTCATGAAAGTTATCAGCACTGCTGCCAACCAGTCTGTCACAACCCCACTCAGCAGGTCAGGCCCTCTGCTCCCACAGTGCCAACCTCCGAGCGCAGTACTGTGAATAGGTAACAGAACAGGGTAACCCTCCTGTCTGTCTGTGGGTCTGAATCACCTTTGGTCTCAAGTTCTGGGGGGATTCAAACCGTGAACCTTATGCTAGCATACCCAAATGTACAGGCTCAAATAATTTTGCTCTTCGGGGAATGCCAGATATCTTTCGCCTAAGGGCACCCTAACAGGTCTCCAAAATGAACCCTTAAAACTCTGTGAAAAGACCTTAGGTATTCTTACCTTTTTCCAGTTCAGTAATGCCATTAAGCTTATGAACAGTTGTCAACTTTAACCATCTATACTTCACATGCAAAAGAAAGAACTTCTAAGGCACACCAGGCAGTCTCTTTAAAATAAGAGGTTTATTTAGAAAATTGATAAAATTATGTAAAATGTAAACACAGAACAATATATCACAAAGCATACAATCATTTAAAAGAAAACAAGGAAAAAGTACAAACATAAACTTCTACCACAATACGAATGGACTTTCCTATCTAATGTATATCCTTCTTACAGTGCTTATAATAGATGTTGTTTCTAAGAGCCCTGCAAAAAAAGTGTTTAAACGATTAGACACAGAATAGTTTAAACTGACTCTCAAACACACTTCTTCCATGATGTCACTCAGCTCCTCCCTGTTAAATACAAAAAAATAATACACACAGGATGTCCTATCGGGAGGTATATTAGATAAGGTGACATCAGCAAAAACTCATTTCCAAATATGACTCTTTGATCTACATTCCCTCTTTGATCTCTGAGCAGTTCCTGTTCCCAGCCCATATCCAAAGACCTTTACAACTCTGCAGTTTTCTCACCTAGATGTCATATAGCTTATTAATACCAGATGATATTAACTGTTCTTCCTCTAAAACGTCATACAATGTATATTTTAAGTTCCCAGCAAAGAAGCACAGCTCATCAACAAGGCCATAAAATGCAACTTCTTAGAAGTTAATCACATTACAGAGCTTTGCTATTTAACGTATATCCTGTCATTTTAACTGAATCCTGGCAGAGGGGAGATGTCATCCCAGGGGCTCAGCATGTCTCCTGTGAGACGGGTCACATACCACATTCTATATTACAAATCATAGAGCAATCATAACCAGCTGGCCAAGCGTCGCAAGGCCCACTAGGCACACGTGACTGTTTTCAGGGGTGACCTGGGAATACTAGAGTGGTTAAGTAACTTGCTCAGAGTCTCACAGTATGCAAGTGGAGGTTGTGGGAATCATACCCAGGTCTGCTGGATGTACCAAGCTTGTTCACAGCTCATTACTCTAACCTCTATGCTATACTGCCATCTTAACATGTGCCAGTTTTAGTCCCTTAAAGCTGGACCAGGAGGTATCAGTATGTGAGACGTTAGGGGGACCTGGGTTGGCTTCGACACCCCCGGCAGTGACTAGGAGGGAAGCAGCTAATCTGCTAAGTAGCTAGGGACTTTTATATAAGACATAGAACCTTAGAGGCCTGAGGTGAGTATAGGTGAGCATATAGAGATCCCCTTGTATTATACAAACTATAGAGTAGCAATAATAGGTGGGAGTATGCAACTGCATGCGTTGTAAGATGGGAGAGCGCTAGAAAGCGGTGGACAGGTATTTGGACTGGCCATGATCAGAGAGTCAGCCCAGACAAACAGTGAAGTAAATAAAATTGCTAAGAGCATGCCAGTGTAACCCACTGTATGGCATCGGTTGGTTAGCCCCAGTAAAAGGCCCTCATGTATCCACCTCACTCTCAGTCAACATGTGGGTCCCACAGGGCTTGGTCCTGGGCCCCCTACTATTCTCCATATTTTTAAATGATCTACCTCTGGTCTGCCCCAACTCATCCATACAAATGTACGCTGATGATACCGTACTGTACTCTTCCGGCCCCTCCATCGGGGACACAAACTCAACACTTCAGCTGGATTTTGATACCATTCAAGCTTGGCTCAGGTCCAACCAATTTGTCCTAAACTCAAAGAAAACTGTCTCCCTAACCTTCGGCATGCAACCGAGACTCTCCCGTCTAGATGCTACCCCCGTCTTCCACACTCTGGACGGATCCACCCTGGAATCCTGCACCTCCTTTAGGTTCCTGGGGGTATGGGTCGATCAACATCTAGACTTCTCTGCCCACATTGATTCGCTACAGAAAAAACTACATCCTAAATTAGGCGCACTATACCGCAAGAAAGGCAACCTAACAACCACGGTCAAGAGAGAATTAGTGCTCAAAATGATCCTCCCCAATTTTGACTACGGCGACGTGGTCTACAGCGCAGCCCCATCATCCACTTTGGCCAGCTTGGACCCCCTCATTCATTCTTTCTGTCGATTCATCCTGGAATGCCCCCACTCACCCATCATTGTGACCTGTACAGCGCCCTTGCCCTCCCTTCGCTGGAGTCTCGGCATCAACTTCATTGCGCCAATCTTATAGCCAAATACTGGACCAGTGCCCTCCCCCCCAATCTCAGCTCTGTACTGTCAACTCAACCCCCGCATACTCCCTCAGAGGCTCTGACTCAAAACAACTCCCAAGTCCCTTTCAGCCATGCATCAGAGGGCCAATCGGCCTTCAAACATCGGCTGCCCAAACTCTGGAACAACCTACTGGCAGACATTATGCTCTCCCCCTTCCCAAGGCTCCTCAAACCGCTCCTACATGCCCACTTCTCAGATGCATGCATTTGCAACCTACAGCCTAGACCTGCCCCAAGAGGCACCCAAACGGGTCTTAAATTAGATTTAAATTAACAAGCCTAGAATTCCTACTGCATTCTATTATTTCTACTGCTCTGTTGTTTCACTCGGCAGTGTAGGCCTAACCATGTCAGCAAACTATGCACCCTGATCTGAGGACTAAAACTTTGTAATGTCAAAAAATGGTCAACCCAGCCTGTACCTATTTCTGAACCTGTTGTAACTCTCCCTGTATGTATCCACTCTCATTCTGTTGCCATACCACTGTATTGTGTTGTATTCTGAACCTGTTGTCAAACCACTGTAGTGTTTTGTATTCTGAACCTGTTTGGATCTATGTAACCCCCCCAGGTCGCATCTGGAAATGAGCGGACCCCGCTCAGTATGCTTATCTGGTAAATCTCTTAAATTTAGCAGGTCTCATTGTATTTTCACCTGTATTGAATATTCTCTTTTAGTTTCTTATTACTAATTTATTGTTTTCCAGTTGTACTTAAATGTGTTTATTCCGAAAAACATATTCAGTCTATTTTTAAAGGTGTCCATACTTGTACTAGTTACGACCTCGGCTGGCAGTAAGTTCCACCCATCAACAGCTGTCTGGCTGAACCAGTGTTTTCGTGGTAGTGTTTGCCACCTTTGAGTAGCTAATTGGAATGGATGTCCCCTTGATTCGTATTTAGATTTTCTCAGGGTAAACCCTCTGTTTCATGTTAAGTCTATGTCTTGTATAATTTTATATAACATACAGTTATCTCCCCTAATCCTTCTATACTGCAGTGAATACAAATTCAATTCCTGCAGTCTTTCAGGATATGACGTGCTTTCCAGTCCCTCGAAAGCCCTGGTCACCCTACGCTGAATCCCCTCCAATCTGTGGATATCCTCTTTTTTATAAGGTGCCAACACCTGGGCACAGTACTCCAGATTTGGCCTCACCAGAGCACTGTACAAGGGCATAATGACACTTCTACTCTTGCTAGTCATATGTCTCAATATACAATTTAGTATCTGATTATTTTTTTTAACCAGTTTATTACAATGGGAACTCAATTTTAAGTCTGTACTAATCATAATCCCTAAATCTCTTTCCTCAGTTGTTTCCCTAAGTTCAGAGTTGCCTATTTTATATGTTGATTTGCTGTTTTTTCCCCATATGCATAACAGTGCATTTTGCACTGTTTAGTTCAAGCTTACTATTTTTAGTCCAATTATATATGGTGTTTAGCGCATTTTGTAAGGCAGTGGAATTTTTTTGTGTATTTGTTATGGCTCCAATTCTGCAGTCGTCTGCAAATTTTGTCACCCAAATGTCTTTGTTTAATACTTTTAATGATGTTATATAAATGTTGAAGAGACAGAGGCCCAACGCCGAGCCCTGAGGGACCCCACTAGTCGCTTCAACCCAATCTGACATATCGCCATGTACTACCACTCTCTGTCTTCTCTCACTAAGCCATGCTTCTATCCAGTTTATTATGTTAGTGTCAAACTTGAATTCTTTTAATGTATTTATTAATTCTTGATGTGGGAGCTAATCGAAGGCTTTTGAAAAGTCCAAAAAGACAACATCCACACTATTGCCCTCATCCAAGGCCCTGCCAACTTTCTCATAAAAAACCAACAGGTTTGTCTGGCATGATCTGTTTTTCCGAAAGCCATCTTGTACGGGATCTTATAGTTCGCTTTTCTCTAGATGTTCCGTTATATAATCCTTTAAAATGGATTCCATAATCTTTCCCATAACAGAGGTCAGGCTCACTGGTCTATACTTTTGTGGATCTGTTCTTAATCCTTTTTTATAAATAGGTATTGCAAATGCCTCTCACCATCCCTGTGAGACTATCCCTTTATCTAATGAAGTTTGGAAAATATAAGACAAGGGTGCAGCTAATTGTTTGGCTAGTTCATAAATTACCCTTAGATGGATCTCATCATGTCCTTGTGATTTTTAATTTTTTTAGTTTGTCTAGCACATCTTTCTCCTTTATTTTTATAACTCCAGGTGCAGAACTGATTTTGTCTTCTGTATTGGATGTAGACGCTGGATTAAAAACTGAGCAGAAAAATGTATTTTGAATTTGTGCAGTTTCTTTGTTATTCACCATATTGCCTTGAATATCTTTAAATGGTCCTACCATATTACTATTTTTCTTTTTATTATTTATATATGAATAAAAGGTCTTATAGTTGTCCTTGACTTGTACAGCAAGTTTAAATTCATATGCTTTCTTAGCTCCTTTGATTTCATGTTTAACTTTTGTAACCAAATTTCTATATTTCATTTTATCTTGTATATTTTTATGATTTTTTCGTTAACACGCATATCATAGAGCGTTCATGGGAAATGCTCACTTGGGTGTGCCTCTCCTGTCTACTGCTCCCTTGAGCAGGCGTGGTGATCCTGCACCAATGGGTGCAGGAGCTCAATATGACAGCCAGTGTTCCTCTGCTTCAAGAAGCACAACTGCCATACTAAAGTGCCACCACTGCAAATCACCCTACCTCCCCAGCGCATGTCCATCCACCCCAAAGCTTTGGTGCCACGCTGGGAGGCCCACCCAGCGTGGCAAATGTAGCCGCAGCAGGTGCCCAATCCCCGTCGGCTCCATCGCCCCCAAAGCTCGTCCTGCTGCCACGCTGGGAGCCCACCAGCGTGGCAAACCGTCATTACTTTGCCGACGGGGTGCCCAATCCCGCCGGCTCCCCCCCAGTGTAGTTTGCCGCCGGGTGCCCAATCCCGCCGGCTCCTCGCGCCCCGCCATCTTCTGCCCACGCTGTCCCCGTCGTCTTTTTTTAAACATAGAAACATAGACTTTGGCGGCAGATAAGGACCGCTAGGTCCATCTAGTCTGTCCATTTCCCTACCTACAGGATAGGCCACAGATCCTATTTAACCAACAGCCTATATCTTCCTGCCCCCACAAGAATGCCTTATGTCTGTCCCATGCATTCTTGAATTCTCCCACAGTTTTAGACTCCACAACTTCCTCAGGAAGGCTGTTCCATGCATCTACTACCCTCTCTGTAAATAATACTTCCTCACATTGCCACTGAACCGCCCTCCTTCTATCTTTAAATTGTGTCCCTTGTTCTTGCAAGTCTCTTTTTCTGAAAGATGCTACCCTCTTGGACTTTGTTGATTCCCTTGAGGTACTTGAAAGTTTCTATCATGTCCCCCCTCTCCCTTCTTTCCTCAAGGGTATACATATTAAGCTCCTTTAGTCTCTCCTCATACGGCTTCTCTTGCAGACCCTGCACCATTTTAGTTGCCCTCCTCTGGACTGCCTCTATCCTGACTATGTCCTTGCAGAGATGGGGTCTCCAGAACTGGACACAGTACTTCAGATGGGGTCTCACCAACTGTCTGTACAGAGGGATAACAACTTCCTGTTTTCTGCTGCTGATGCCTCTCCCTATACATCCCAGTATACCGCCCTCCCTACTGCCTTCTCATTGCTTGCTAACCTAAGGTCATCTGATATGATTACCCCCAGGTCCCTTTCCTGTTTTGTTGTTACTACCACCCCACCCATTGTGTATTCTTCCCTGGGTTCTTGTTTCCCAGGTGCATTATTTGCACTTTTTGCATTGAATCCTAGCTGCCATCGTCTGACCATTCCTCCAACCTTGCCAAGTCCCTTTTCATCCTTTCCACGCCTCCTTGTGTATCAACCCTGTTGCAGATCTTTGTGTCATCTGCAAAAGGCATACTTTTCCTTCCAGTCCGTCTGCAATGCCACTGATGAAGACATTAAAAGGACTGGACCCAATACTGAACCCTCACGGTACCCCACTAGTAACCGCCCTTTGTTCAAGTGGACTCATTTACAATTACCTTCTGTGTCCTGTTGTCCAGCCAATGTTTATTCAGGCTACCACCCTGGGACACACTCCAGGCTGGTTAATTTGACTAATAATCTTTGTGTGGGACTGTGTCAAATGCCTTGCTAAAGTCTAGAGCGCCATGTCCACAGCCCCTCCTGGTCTACTACTTTGGTCACCCAGTCAAAGAAATCTATTAGATTTGTCTGACATGACCTTCCGCTGTGAACCCATGCTGCCTTGGATCCTGTGCTCCACTGACCTCTAGGTACTCAACTGTTCTTTCCTTCAGAAGTGACTCCATCACTTTCCCTACCACAGAGGTCAGACTGACAGGTCTGTAGTTTCCTGCCTCTGTCTTGGTCCCACTTTGTGAAGAGAATCACATCCGCTTCCTCCAGTCCTCGAGTACCACACCATCCTCCCATGATTTATTAAAAGAGTAGCCAGTGGTTTCACTAGTTCCTTCCTTAATTCTTTTAGAATTCTGGGGTGAATTCCATCAGGACCCATTGCTTTGTCCACCTTCAGTTTTAGGAGTTCTTGCAGAACCCTTCCTTCTGTGAAAGGACTGGGATCGACCCCTATCAAGAGTGCTTCTGTTAATTGGATTAGGCACTTCCCTCCTCTTTTGAATACTGAGCAGAAATATTCGTTCAGTATTCCTGCTTTTCACTGTCCCCTCTGCCCACCCACCGTTTATTCTATTCAGCCTCACTATCCCTCCCTTTGTCTTTCTACGCTCGCTGATGTACCTATAAAAGGTTTTATCCCCCTTCTTAACTGAGTTGGCTATCTTTTCCTCAGTTTGGGCCTTTGCTATTCTGACTTCCCTCCCTGCTTCTTTCTGCCTTAACTGGTACAGCTCTCTGTCCTGCTCCTTCTGTGTTTCCTTATACTTCTGGAATGCTATCTTTTTCTTCTTGACTTTCGCAGCCACCTCTCTTTGAGAACCGTAGTGGCTTTTTCTTTCGTTTTGATTTGTTTATTTGCTTCACACAAAGGCTTGTTGCCTCTGTGATGGCAGTTTTGATAATTCCCCATTGTTGCTCCACACCTCCTTCTAGCCTGTTTGCTAGTGCTTTTCTGAGGCACTCTCCCATCTTGCCAAAGTCAGCCCTCCTAAAGTCTAGTACCCTCACTTTTGTATGGCTTGACTCTGTAGCTGAGTTTAACGTGAACCACACTGTTTGATGGTCACTTGTCCCCAGATGGCAACCCACTTCTAGATCTGAGATCCTCTCACTGCCCCCGTTTGAGAGTACGAGGTCTAAGATTGCTCCCTCACAAGTGGGTTCTGAAACTAGCTGTCTAATGCCTGCCAGCTGTAGGGCATCAAGAATGGCCCTGCTCTTGGATGTCGCTGCAGCAAATGCTCCAGTTAACATCTGGCATATTCAGGTCTCCCATCAACAGTATCTCCTTTCTCTGCCATTCTAAGAATGCCTTCCATCATATCCTTGTCCATTCCTTCCCCTGACATGGGGTCTGTACACAACCCCTGATGCGGTTGTGGTGCCCTTTCCGGTCTCAAGGTGACCCAGTGCCTCCTCTCCTCCTGTTTACTCTTTTGTTCAGTTGCTTTTATCCCTTCCTTTACATGAGAGAGCTACTCCTCCCGTCTTCTCCCTGCCTGTCTCTCCTGTAGGTTATGTACCCTGGTATGTTAACATCCCAGTCATGGTTCTCTGTGTACCATGTTTCTGTGATCTCTACGATATCCAGGCATCCTCTTCCATTAAGGCCACCAGCTCAGGAGCTTGTTGCCCAGACTACGGGCATTGGTACTCATTACCTCCATTTCCTGATGGCCTTACCCCTTTTGCCCCATCCCTGTCCTTCTTGCCTTTGTCACTTTCTCCATTTACCCCTGCCCTTCTCCCTATCGACATCTCCATGTTGGTGTTTGCCACACTTACTACCGTGATTGTTTGGGGGGCTAGATTTTCCTGCTCCTTTCCAGTGCCTCCCCTTGGCTAGTTTAAAAAGCTGCCAATGAAGCATTTAAACCTATCACCTAGGATCCTGGTTCCTCCCGGACAGATGCAGCCCATCATGCCAGTATAGGCTTGCATCACTCCAGGTGGACCCCAGTCCCCAATGAAGCCAAATCCTGAGCTCCACACCAGTTTTTCAACCACTGATTAGATCCTATGGTACAGAACACCCTAGCCTCTCCTATGCCATAGATGGTAGCACCTCCGAGAAGGTTACCGTCGTGCTACTTGACTAAGGCCCCTCCCCAATTCCACAAACTCTTCCTGCACTTCTCTAATCCTTTCTAGCCAGGTCATTTGTCCCTAAGTGGACAATGACATCCAGCTCCTCCCTGTGCAGCTGCTCCAGCAATCCTGAGGATTCGCCCCTGTCCCTCCAAGCCATGGCGCCAGGCAGGCACCTTACCTCTCCCCTTCCTTGCCCAGTTCTACCTTCCTAACAATGGAGTTCCCCACCAGGAGTTGTTTCCTTCCCTGCAGGGTCCCCTGCCACCCTCCTGTGGGTCTCCTTGTGGAGGTTCCTAGCATCCTCCTTGGTCTCCACTGTAGGTGCCTCCATAGAGGAACCACACTTTGCCAGAATGGTATAGGAGTGTGGAGAGGTACAACTGGAGGATATGCCTCTGTTCCACCACCCTCACCCTCCCTGAGCCCACTGTGGTCCAACTGCTCCTCTTTCTTGGCAACCTCTGAGGCAGCAGCAGTGGCACTGTTGGTCCCTGGATGGAAGAGGAGGTCCCACAAATCCTGGCCAACTCAGCCTGGAGATGAGCAACCTCCTCCCTCAGCCCAGAGGTGCCTAGCAGATGGGACAACACCGCATCCTCCAGAACATCTCCCGGAAGACTGCTGCTCCACAGCCACTGCACTGCACCACTCCAATCATGTCTTATTTCTGGCCCTTAACTGTTTGCAATCCTTACTCTTTCCTCTGTTTTTTTTTTCTCTCTCTCCTTACTTTCTGCCTGTGTGCCCTTTAAGCTCCTGATTGTCCTGTCCTGAGACAAGAATATCTTATATTTCTCAGTAGACCGCTTACTTGTTCAGAGGCAGACCTCCAGCAGCTAGAGGGGGCCGGAGAGCTACTCTTGCCCTTCTAGGATGGTGGGTCCTTGGTGGTTCTGTGATCACTCACTTCCTGCCCCTAAACAGGAAGTTCCTGTTTTTAACCTGGAAAAAAAAATGGTCTGGCGCATCTCCCAGCCCCCCCCACAACCCGCACCACCCTGCAACCCAGCCTCCCCACCCCCACCCCATACTTACCTCGGACTCCGGCGCGACGATCTTCGTGGACCGGGAACACGTCTGCACTCTTCAAAGCCGACCCCTGAACTGAGAAATGCCAGTAAGCTGTATAATGGGTTACATAGGGGTTTCAACTTTGTTCACATCTCAGTCATTTTGGAATTTTGCACAAATTTTCAACATGGGGTTTTGGGACCCCTTCTCATGAATGATGTCACTGTCATGGCGTTATTCGGGCCCAAAGGTGATTTCGCGGGCACTGCGGCGAAATCACCGCCGACCTCAAATACCGCCATGACGGTGACATCATTCATGAGTAGGTCCCAAAAACCCCATGTTGAAAATTTGGTGCAAAAATTCCAAAAAATGACTGTTTTAAGAGCGTGCATTGCGCAGTTCCTACGCAGGCTCGTAAGTTCGCAAATTTTCAATATTTTCACTCCAGATTTTCAACATTGCCATTTTATCACACCTTCTTATGAGTTGTACAGCTGTCATTTTTCACATCCTGCCCAAATCGTCTTTCCGCCCATGTAGTGCACAATGGCGCAGTCGGTGTGCAAAATCAATGTATGGGACACAGTTAGAAAATCACTGTGACACTGTTTATTAGCAGAGGTTTTAAAATGGCAATGTTGAAAATTTGGTGAAAAATATCCTACAAATGACTGTTTTACGAGCGTTCATTGCACAGTTCCCACGCACGCTCGTAGGTTTGCGAATTTTCAATATTTCCACTCCAGATTTTCAACATTGCCATTTTACCACACTTCCTTATGAGCAGTACAGCTGTCATTTTTCACATCCTCCCCAAAACGTGTTTCCGCCTATGTAGCGCACAATGGGGGTAACAACAAGGTCATGCTGACAATTTATTGTGCAAATACCAGCAATCACACAGGGCATTAGGGTAAAGCACCATACATGCCAAACACCACTGCAGATACCTGCAAGCGAACGTTCGGCATTGACAAATGCTTGTTAGTTTTGTGGTACCATCTGTTTTGTTCATTAATTTCTTTATTTTTGGGGTTAACCAATTTGGACTACCTTTTTTATTTGTGTACTTATCATAATATGGTATATTTGTGTGTATTGTTGTTTTTAGTTTAGCTACTAACAACTGCCACATTTCATTTACAGATTTATTTGGAATTTCATGTTTCCAATCCCACTGTACCATAACCCTCCTTATAGAGGGAAAGTCTGCCATTATTAAAATTTTGTACTGTGATCTTTCCTGCCCTATTGTTTTCTACTTCGTTAATTTGAGAAAAGACAGTTTGATGGTCGCTATTTCCTAAAGGACTACATGTTTGTACCTCATTTACTGAGGTTTCCAAATTTGTTAAGATTAAGTCTAGAGTTTTTTTATTCCCTGTTTGATTAGTAAAAAGCAGCACAGACATTTGTCAACAAGCAAACTAGACAATTACCACATTAGGTGAGGCACAGAATCACTGGAGTACTAGATAAGTCAACGATGGATGCAGGAACATCAGGCCTTCATATAAGATAGAGAGCACATCACATACAGCACAGTGGCATCACCTGGCTACAGGCAAGGCAAGTTCAGGAGGAGTGGTGAGTCACAGGTGTTAGCAACCTGAATGACCCAATCAGATCATACTGGCAGGGGCCACCCAGAAAAGTAGTAACTGGGTTCACAGAAATGTTTGTTTTCACCTGGCCCCACCATAGGGATATGGGGAGGCTGAACAAGTGGAGGTCACAAAACTTGGTAGGACCCCAATATAGTCCAGGAGACAAGGTAACAGCAATAAGAGGTCCAGTCACAAGATAAGTAGACTTGAAAATACTTACAAACTCTAGCAGAGCTTTAGTGTAAATCCAGCTGAGTGTCTGGCTGACAGCTGACTCCTGCAACTGACTCCCAAGCAGTCTCCCTTGTTGCCCTTTGCACTGCGGCCCTTAGCATGGAGGACCACAGTGTGGAGGACTGCTTTGGGGGAGCTGTTGAAGTAGGAGAGAGGCTGGGGTCTCTGGAACAAAAATATCTCCCTGATTGGTCCTGATCAGAGATGAAGGTGTGAATTGTCTGTTTCAAAGCTCCAGTTGGTCCGTTCTTTAAATCGTCTAGGAGCGCTTGCTGCAACTCATTAGCACTCTTGGGCCACAGATGATCTTGACCACTAGCAAAAGGTCCATTTGGCAGCAGAAGGGGGAAGGGGTTTGCTATGTGTTGCAGCTCCAAGATGTGATCCCCTCTGCCCCCTGGCAGTTGGCAGTAGCAGGAAACAGAGCAGTAAGTCGCTCTCTTTCTCGGCTGGAGTCCCAGCAACAAACAGATCTCCCTGATTGGTATTGATCAGAGAAGGAGGCATAGTTTGTCTGTTTAAAAGCAACAATTGGTCCATTCTTTAAATCTTCTAGGAGTGCTTGCTGCAGCTTACTAGCACTCTTGGGCCACGGACAATGTGGCTGCTAGAAAAAGGTCCATTTGGCTGCAGAAGGGTGAGGGGGTCGCTATGTGTTCCAGCTCCAGTATGCGATCCCCTCAACCCCTGGTGGTGCTTTGGTGTACTGTAAGCACGCTCCCTGTACTTGCATATAGTGACTGGCTGAGGTGGCGAGAGGAGGCTTGTGCCCATCGCTTTATCGTCAACCCGTGGCACTGACGTCTAAGATGAGTAGGGGGTGGCAGGGAGGTATACCCGGTGCTGGGGGGCACTAGATGCCAGAGAATGCAGGCTCTCTTGTGGGAAAGATTGTAGGGGGCTCACTGGACACCAGAGATTTCTATGCGATATAGCAGCAAGTGATTGGAGGGTGGAGGTGCCACTGGACACCAGGGAATAATTTCTTTATTATGGTGACCATGGTTGGAGGATGGCAGGGTTCCACTGGATACCAGGGACTTTTATTACAATATAGCAGTGAGTGATCGGAGGGTAGGGGGTGCCACTGGACACCAGAGACTTCTATTACAATATAGCAGCGAGCGGAGAGTGGGGGAATTGCACTGGGCACCAGGGAATAATTTATTTATTATGGAGATGGTGATCAGAGGACGTCGGGGCCCCTAGACACCAGGGACTTTTACTATTTCACTGCAGTGGGTGATCGAAGGGTGAGGGTTATTAGACAATTCACACTGTGACACTTGAATTTCTCGCCAGTGAACCGCGGAGAGCTGTCAGTGGAGGATTAAGGAAGTGACGTCACTTTTGATCAGCCGGCTGAAACAGAGTGGCTGCGGCGGGGCAAAGCAGCACACTCAGAAAATAAATTAATCAACACCACAGGGGCTCTCCGCTATCCTCATACATTTTTCTAAGGTGGTGCACTTAGAAAAAATAAATATCCAAACAGAACTGAATGCACCCACCCTTATAGTTCATCCCTATTTTGAAGGTGAGACTGATATTTTGTAATTATTGTACCACAGATAGAATAAAAAGGCTTCAGATTTCAAGTCATGTGTCTGCTACTTAATCTTAAAAAAAAATCATCATAATAAAGTACAAAAACAACACTGAGCACTTAGGACAGACAGTCTATGCAAGAACAGTACAAAAAGCCTTACGTTTCACCACACCTCAATGTGGTTTCATCAGAGGCATAAAAAACACAGTCCGTTCTAAGTCTATATATACAAATGCTAATTAAATCATTAAAACGCAAAGCAAACCAATTACTCTAAGTGCACTTGGGCTTGTTCTCCACCGGGTCTAAATGACTCCGTGGAAGTTAAACATTTGCTCAAGAAACAGTAACAAACTAATATGAAAAAGAAGACATAAGGGTACAATAATTACAAAACATCAGTCTCGCCTTCAAAACGGGGATGAACTAAAAGGGTCGGTGTATTCAGTGCTGTTTGGAAAACAAATTAATACCTACTGTATTATATCACTATAAATCACGATTTTACTGCGAATCTGCTAGTAGAACTCCCTGTGTGTGGTAGGTAAGTACACTTCTTCTTTGTTTCAGTATGGGAGTCCCTCTTTAAGCATTTGGTCAGCGCCAGCTCATCTGCTTGCCTTTAAGTCTTCAGTCTGTGTTCCATCTCTACCCATGTTCTGCCTCCAGAACTTGAACCTGTGTGGTCAACAGTTAGCCTCCAACCTGCAGGACACACATACTTGGACTGGTGTTTGCAAGCTTCCAGTGCCTGCCTCCTAAAGTTACAGGTTTACATTACATTGTTATTTGCTGCTACCTTGACTTGCCAGATGGTGGGCACTGTTACTTCTGTTATAAAGTGTTTTACTGGCTGAGCCTAGTCAGGCACTTAAATTTGGTCCTGTAGCTTGAGTTAGCAAGGTTTCTGCCAGAAGCAGTTCATTCTTGCATTCCCCTATTGTGTATATTTCCTTTACCTCTACAGTAGTATTTCAGAACACCTCATATAAGTGAACTGAGTATTTGGGTTCAAAATATAAGTACAGGCTACAGTTCTGTTTGCTTATAGAGTTTATTCTGCATAATACTATTTGCTGCATCCGTATCTCTACAGTAGCATTGCTAACACCCTACCTGGGTGGATTGTGTCCTAAGGTTAGTTGGTCAAGGACCTACCTGAATTGGTTGCTGCTAGTACCTACTTCTGAATGACGATAGTGTTTAAATTGTTTTACTGGTGCTGCCACCTGCTCTGTTGCAATTTTGCTAATACCCCTCATGGTTGATTGTGTCCTAGGGCTACAGGTTAGTCACCTTGCTGTTTTACTTGCTGTCACAATTCCTCTCTGCATACATGATCCTTGCAGTATTTTAATGCTGCTGACCTGCTTACCCACAGCATTACTACTGGAACCTATAGAGACCTTAGAGATAAAGAAAGCTGTCCCCCTTGGTCCCATGGCCTGCTGATCCCCTTGAACAACCCTACAGTACCTGAGCCCCCCCAGCGATATGCCCCAACCCCCTTGGCACATGGGGAGTGCTGTGGATTTGCTCAAGATACTGTAGCAGTGTCTTCAGGATCACAGGCTTGCCCATCCTTCCTAGGAGTAAAACCTGGAGACTGAAGCACTACCTCAGAGAAACCGGAGGCTTTACAATAATGTTACTCCCAGTGTCCGGCAGTGTCAACCCCAACCGTGGCCCTGCTGGTAGCTCTAGGTCTGGCACCCACAGCCAAGAACTACTGAACAGTCTCTTTAAATATTGGTAGTCTCCTACCTACCTAGCCCAGATCTTGCTTCGAGGAAGGCTTTTGCAACAGGCCACACTGAAAGAACTAAGCCTCCAGGCGCCAAGACCACACGGAAAACTTCTAGCCAGCAGTCTACCAGGTGGGCGACACCCATACCTACCTCAGTTCTTTTCCCACCGTCGGCTCTCACACGTCAGACCTTAACAGATGCTGCAGCTGAAGTTGACCGCCATTACCTGCACTTGCCGCGCTTTTTTTATTTTTTGGTTTCTTTCAGTTCTGTTTTGCTTAAACATTGAATTTTGGGTGTTTTCTATGAGTTTGCCTTCTCCATCAGACTCGTCTACCAACTGCTCCACAAAGTCTGCCTGCTGCAAACAGATCACTGGAAAGGATAGCCGCTGTGCAAGTCTCTTCTGTCTAGTCCCCAGCCATGACACTGAAGCCTGCCAGCATTGCCAGAAATTCAACCAGGCCACCTGAAAATATTATTTAAAAGCATTGGAGAGCCATCCTTTAAAACAGTAGTTGGTCGCGATGGAGAAGGAGCTGCAAGCCAGGAGCTCCTCAGCCTTGCCAGCACAGTCCTCCAGGGCCTCTTCTTCTTCCCAAAAGGAGAAGTCTGGGAAGCACAGACACCAGGACCATCTGCTTCCTATTCATGGTCATCTCTTAGGCCTCTGGCCACGTGTGGGTCATCCTCCCGTGGGGGGGTCAGCCTCTTCAGCCCCGCCAGCCCTCTCTTCCTCCAGGCTCTTGGTGGCTCTGCCACCTATCCTTATCTCTATATTAGGCGGTGGCTTTTAGGGTCAGGGGACTTCGTCTCCTGCCCCCCAGCCCCTGAAGCTCAGGCCCATATCCTCCACAGGCTCTCAGCCAGGTGGCTTACATAGAAACACAGAGATTGTCTGCAGATAAGGACTGCCAGACCCATCCAATCTGCCAAAATTTACTACCTTAATTGACAGGCAATGTCCCTATCTGGTCATCGGCTTTAGCCTCTTCTTCTGACCTCTAGGGTTCCCTTATTCCTATCCCATGCATGTTTAACCCACCCCCCAACTGTGGTTGCTCCCACTACCTCCTGAGGTAGGTTATTCCATGATTCCATGCATTCACCACCCTTTCTGTGAAAAATAACTTCCTCACATTGCCCATTATCCTGCCCCTTTCAATCTCATATCATGCCCCTGTTATACCCCTCATATTGAAAGGTGCCTCCCTCTTGCACCTTGTTTATACCCTTAAGATACTTGAAAGTTTCTATCATATGCCCCTGCTCCTCCTTTTTTCCGGTGTATACATATTGAGGTCTTTCAGTTTGTCTCCATATGTCTTCTGGTGTAAGCCCTGCACCATCTTTGTCACCCTTCTCTGGACCATCTCCATCCTGACTATATCCTCCCGAAGATGCAGTCTCCAGAATGGTACACAGTATTCCAGATGAGGCCTCACCAGTGTTTTTGTATAGTGGTATCACCACCTCCCTTCTTCGGCTAGTGATACCCTTCCTATGCACCCCAACATGCCACTGGCCTTCCCTATAGCCTTTGTACTCTGGTTACCTTTAGGTCATCTGAGATAACAGTCCCTAAATCCCTTTCTTCCCTTTTGACCATCAGTAACTGCGCCCCATATCCTGTAGCTCTTCCAGGGATTTCTGTGGCCCAGGTGCAGGATTTTGCACTTTTTTGCATTGAACCTCAGTTGCCACACTTGGGACCATTTTTCCAGTTTTCCTAGGTCTTCCCTCATTCTCTCAACCCCTTCTTGGAGTGTCTACCCTGTTGCAGATCTTGATGTCATCTGCAAACAGGCAAACCTTCCCTTCCAGCCCCTCCGCAATGTCGCTAATGAAGACACTAAAAAGGACTGGCTCCAGGACTGATCCCTGAGATACTCCACTGGTCACTCCCATTTACCACCACCCTCTGCTTTCTATCCTCTAACCAGCTTCTATCCCAGTTTACCACCTTGTGTCTCATACCCAGGCTTCCCAACTTGTTCAGTCCCCTATGTGGAATAGTGTTGAAGGCTTTGCTAAAATCCACTCCTCCGTGGTCCACCTCCTTCGTCACCCAGTCAAAAAAATCTATCAGATTTGTTTGGCATGATCTTCCTGCAGTGAATCCATGCTGCCTCGGATCCTGCTCACCAGTGGTTTCCAGGTGTTCCACAGTTCTCTCCTTTAGCAATGCTTCCATTAGTTTCCCTACTATTGAGGTGAGGCTTACTGGCCTGTAATTCGCTGCCTCCTCCCTGCTACCACTTTTGTGTAGGGAGACCACATGTGCTCTTCTCCAGTCCTCTGGAACCACCCCTGTGCTGAGTAACTCACTGAACATGGCTGCCAGTTGTGTTACTAGCTCCATCCTTAGTTTCCTCAATATCCTGGGATGTGTGCCATCTGGTCCCATTGCTTTGTCTACCTTTAGTTTTGTGGGCTCCTCTAGTACTCTACCTTCTGTAAATGGGCTGGTGCCCACCTCCCTCTCTACTTTGATTTTGGTGCCTAGATGTGGCCCCATCCCTTCCCCTCTTCCCCTTTGAGCCTTACATCCCCCCCCGAACTTCCATCTATCAGTGATGTATCTATATGTCTTATCCCCTCTCTTCACTGTCTGTGCTAATCTTTCCTCTGTTTACACCTTTGCATTCCTAACAGCTTTCCCTGCTTTCTTCAAACAATTCAGGTACATTACCCTATCCTCTTCTTTCTGTGTCCCCTTATACTTTCTGAATGCCACCCTCTTGGTCTTAACCTTCTCTGCAACCTCTCTTAAAGGGAAACAATGGAAAAGGCACAGTGTTATTCAGGCACTACAAAAATTCCTGATTAGTGCTATCAGACAGTAACATTTAGTGATTTAAGCAGTGGCCTTCAACTTTTACTTTCTGTTGCTGGCAGCCACCATTTCATGAGTAGCAGAGACCTTCCTGAGCTCACTTTACGCTAATATATTCTGCCAACCAATAGCTGAGGTCAAACAGGCATATTAGCATACAGTGAGCTCAGGAAACTCACTGCTGCTCATGAAATGGCTGCTGCCAGCAACAGGAAGTGGAAGTTGTGGGTAACTGTTCTTAATCAGTAAATAAAGTTGTTACTGTCTGAAAGCACTAATTGAGAGTTTCTGTGGTGTCTGAGGAAAGCTTTGTCTTTTCCATTGTTTCCCTTTAAGAACCACAGTGGTTTTTTCCTTCTTCCTTCTTTTCCCTTTTTTTCAGAGCCTAATGCACTGGTTTGTCACCTCCACAATGGCTCCTTTTAGATTTGCCTACTGCTCCTCAGCCCCCCTCATGTTTCATTCCTTTTCAGGGCTTCTTTGATGGCCATTCCCATCCTAGCAAAATCTGCCCTCCTGAAATCCAAAACCCTTGCCTTTGTGTGGCTGGACCTGTGACCCTGTACCTATGTTAAACCACACTGTGTGGTGGTCACTGGTACCAAGGTGACCTTCCACCTGGACTTCTGTGACTCTGTCCCCATTGGACAGGACTAGATCCAGAATTGCCGTGTCCCTGGTGGGTTTTTTTACCAGCTGTCTGAGGCCTGCCCCCTGCAGGGAGTCCAAGATGTCTCATCTCTTGGCTGTATGGACCAGTCCACATCTGGCGTATTGAAATCACCCAGCAGCAGTACCTCCCCTTTTGTTGCCATCTGTCATCGAGGCACAGGTCAGGAAGTATAGGAAAACCAGGAGCAGTTTCAAAATTCGCAGATACTGTAGCATTTTATTTTTCTCAATAACAGCAAAATAAAAAATATTCAGTATAACTATTTGCAAGGCAGTACAAACAGAGAAAACAAAGTCCTTCTTCTGAGAGTATGTCTTAATTCCAAGTTTCAGTCTCTCACTTTCCTTGTCTCTCTAGCAAAAGCATTGCTGCTCTTTTTATAAATCTGTGCCTGGGAAACTCGTTTAGAAAACAGCATGCTTCTCACACAATGTTCCTGTAAGTTTCCAGTGTTCTTGCAGGTGCAGCAAAAAGAACATAATGACCCAGAGCTGACCTCTTGTTTACAACTCTGCAAAGGACTTAAGGCAGCCGTGCAGGATAAATCCTACCTGAGTAGGTGTCTTCCTGGTGTGGGTCTCCATTCTCAAATCACTGCGCCATGTTTATTTGTTGTCTGGATGCTTGTTTTATTAATTAAAATTTTAATTTTTAACTCCAGGTTTGTTTACCCAAGTGTCGCGATCACGGCCATTTGTGCCTGTCGCAATGGCAGGGAGCAGCATTGTGGGTAGAGTGCTTCAAGTCAAGCTCCCTCCTTTTCCAGTTTTGCGGCACACTCCCGAGTAGTGTCTGTAAAGTGCACCACAGCTCTCCCACAGAATGGATTATGATAGCCTCAAGTTTTACCACCGAGGGAGAGCTATCAATGTTAGTAGGTGCATGGAAAAGTTTTTTTTTTTTTTTTTTTTGAGGTCGCACAGTGGTAACTTTGTGTAAGCAAACAGTGCAATGCACGTAGTTTGCCCTATTTTTGGTACTGCATTCTACCTCTGCAAATGCAGTTATTGCATTCTGTGCTGTCCATGCAGGGTGCCATACATTTGGAGGGGGGGGCATGTGACAGGCGTGGGACTGGGGTGGTGCACATTGTGGGTGTTGTAACCAGGGGTTGGGATGTGGGGCATGTAACAACGAGGGTCAGGACATGGTGCATGTGGGATAAATTATAAATAATAGCTACTGGAGGGAAAAAAAAAACGGAGACACACAAATTCACTTGCAGTGCTGAGCTGCAAGCAATCGGCGGGCTACACTGTGCCGAGCAGGAGCGTGCAACTATGGCAGTGGACGGAAGTAAACTATGCACATCCAACTCACCATACCCAAGCTAAACAAAGCAGAATACAGCACCACTATCTTTCCTGTAGCGCTACAACAATTATACTTTTTTTTTTTTTTTTTTCTTTTTCAGAAAGTAAAAATGCTGGCAAAAAAATCATTCTAGGACTGTGGATATGTTTTTCTATCCACACTTCTTGGCAGGTACCTTGCCACTTTAAGATGTGCTGGAAAGTCTTCAAGCTGACTCCTTCCACCCGGGTGGTATAGCCCTTGGCTCCGCCCCATGATGCCAGATCTTCCTTTCCGCTGGAAGGTTCAGGTTCCCGCCTTAGCGCTTCCACATGTAGTAGACCCTGGCTCTAGAATCTTCGGATTCGCTTCCAAAACTTATTTTAAAACTCTCAAGTTTTGTCTTCATCTTCTTTTCTCATTTCCACGATGGAAGAAAAATCGGTTCCTTGGTTTCGCCGGTGCCACTGCGGGCAGAAGATGTCTCACACCGATCCACATGCCACGTGTGTCTACTGCCTGGGACACGACCATGATCCACAGGCTTGCGATCACTGTCAGTCTTTTTCACCTTTGGTTCTGGAAGACTGCACTGCCCGACTTCATCAGGGGCGACCAGAAAAGCATTACCTACCAGTAAATCCAAGGATGCCCATTGGGTGGTCTCCATGGCTGCGGGGTCCGCCGAGCAGCTGGAACAGCTTAAGGCCTTCGACAAGGAGGAGGCTCAGTCCGCAGCAGGTTCCTCTTCAGCTTCGGCCTTCATTCCGCTACAACTGGGAACCTTCTGTTCGGCTTCCTTCAAGGAGTTGTGCCAGTCTGTCTCTACCAAGGGAGAGGGCCCTTCAGGGTCGCATGTTTCGTGCGCTCGGAAGGAGTCGAAAAAGGACAAGTTGCAGCGTCGACGCTCTTGGGACTGGGAGCGGTCCCGCTTACAGAAAAACCCTGTTTTGACTTCAGTCGAAGTCACGGCCAAAGCCGCTGGTTTCACAAAAACTCTGTCAGACGGAGTCAGTTGAGACGCCTGTTGACGTGGCCGAGATATTTCTCGAGCCAATCGCAGGTTGTCGCCCGATCTGGCCGACGACTTTATTTCGGATGCCAGTGCTTCCGGTGTCCTCGGATGGGTCGGCTCAGCCCGCTGGGCAGGATCCTTCCCCCAAGGAACCTGACCAGGAAGAGCCACAGGTTTCCCTGACTCCTTCTGAGGTCCCCCGTCGGCCCTGCCAACAGTCGAGGTCTCAATCTCGAACTTTGACGTCGGACAAGACTTGCCCTCATCAGCGATCTCACTCTCGACACTATGAAAAGCGCGGCACCGCTCCTCATCCTCCTTGGGTGAGGAGAGGCTCCAGTGCAAGTTGAATTGACGCTTTGAAGACCTAATGTGGCAGCAGTTGGTCCTGTCTGGGTTGAAACCGATTCCAGTTTTTACCCCAGCCATTAAGTGGCTTTCGACCAAGTGACCGATGTTGGCCATGGCCACCATCACGGAGGTGCTGGTTAAGGCCCCGCCAGCTCAGCTGAAGCCAGCTGCTCCACTGATCTGAGTGGAACCACCGCCCGAGAAGCCGCAGTCTGGGGCTCCGACCAAGGAATCTCGGTCAGCCCAAGGCCTGCCCCATCGGTTGTCAGTCACTCTTTCTCCCGACCGCCCAAGGCAGATTGAGAGTGACACGGGTAGTTGCTCACTTTACGAGGACTCCTCAGAGTCCGAAGATTCTTCCATGGTCTCCCGTCCTGTCGACGTCAAGTCTCTTGGGGGTCTCTCTGTCAACAGGGGCCCTACCTCGCTGATGGGTATTTGTCGGCTCATTTCCAAGTCCATGGGAATGGAGCTGAGCCTGTGCAGAAACGGGCCAGTATCCCCTCACAGAGATTCTGGACAAAGGGGATACTCCGATGGAGGCCTTTCCTGTGGCTGAAGCCATTGTGGACCCAGCCTAGGAGCTGTGGCAGCATCCTGCAGCTTGCCCTGCGCCTTCTGCCCACATGGCACGCAAGTATGCGGTCCCTATGGGGTCACTTTCGGGGTTTTCAGAGCACCCCTCTGTGGTGGAGTTGGTGGTCGACTCCGTCTTTCCGCACTCAGGCAATAAAGGGGATGTGGACAGACCCCCAGACAAGGAGTCCAAACAACTGGACCATTCTGGAAAGAAGGTCTATGCAGCCTCCTTCCTTGGCCTTCGTCAGGCCAGTTCGGCCATTGTCATGCCACATTTCTCCCACTCCCTCTTGGGCTCCCTGGATGAGGTGATCCTTCATCTCCCAGAGGACCTCCACACCGCGGTCAAGCAGGTCCAGGACCAGGGTAGACCAGTGGTGAAGCAACAACTCCAGACAGTTCTGGACATTGGTGACTCTTGTGCCTGTTTGGTAGCGGCCCCAGTGGCTATAAGTATCAAGAGGTTTATCAAGATCTCAACCTTTATGGCTGATACGCAACACAAGCTGGTAGATATCCCCTTCTTGGGCACCAACCTGTTTGTGCCCAGTGTGGAGGGACACCTCCAATGTATAGAGAAGTCCAGTGCCACCTTGGACTCCACCACATCTGCCCAGAAGAATAAGGGCCCCAAGCGTCGGAACCGCAGGCCCTTTCATTCGTCCACTCCTGTGGCCAGACCGGCCCAGCAGCAGCAGCAGGAGGCTCAATCTTGGTGTCCTCGGCCAAGTTCATGGCCTCCTTGTTCAGGAAGCTCAGGGGGAAAAGGTCCCGGCAGCTCCTCCGCTGGACCCTCCTCCAAGCCTGCCTAGTGATGGGTTGGGGGCACCTCCCTCAATCCTGTCACACCTCCCCTGGGACCTCCGGTGAGGGGCTGGCTTAGCCACTTCCTTTCTGCCTAGTCCACTATCACCACGGACCATTGGGTTCTGGAAGTGGCTGGTTGAGGCCTGCCTCTGGAATTCGAGCAGGCCCCTCCATATCATGCCTGCGCCCCACAGTGGGATCTGGTGTCCGCAGCCTCTCAGTCAGCTGTCCGAGATGACTTAGCTCAGCTCCTCCTCAAAGAGGTGGTGCGCAGATTAGCAGACCCACCTTCAGACCCAGGGTTCGTTTCCAGGTACTTCGTGGTACCAAAATGGACGGGGGGGCTGATGCCCCATTCTAGATCTGCATGACCTGAACAAGTTCCTCAGGTCCCGCACCTTCTGGATGGTAACTCTAGCTCAGATTATACCATCCCTGGAGCAAGGCATGTGGTTCTGCTCCCTAGATCTTCAGGACACGTTCTTTCACATCCTGATCTGTCCATCCCATTAACAGTTCCTCCACCTCCGAGCTGAGGGAACCCTTTATGAGTTCCAAGCCATGCCCTTCTGCCTGTCTTCAGCCCCCAGGGTCTTCACCAAATACATGGCGGTGGTGGCAGCTTACCTGAGGTGCCGAGGGGTCCGGGTATACCCTTACCTGGACAGCTGGCTGATAGCAGGTTCCTCCAGGCAGGAGGTGGAGCAGTCCAGGGGTCTGGCCCTTCAGACTTGCCTCGACCTTGGCCTCCTGATCAAAGAGGGCAAGTCTGAACTCATGCCTTCGCAGGTGATTCAGTTCATCGGTGCAGAGCTCGGCTCCCGGTGGACAGGGTGGAGGTTCTCTCCTCCTTTGCCCAATCATTTCTGATTGGGCAATTACTCCCTGCCCGGGACTTCCTATGCCTTTTTGGCTACATGGTGGCCTGCACCAGTGTGGTCCAATGGGCCTGCTGGCATATGCATTCCCTCCAGTGGGAACTTGTCAGCCAGTGGTCTCAGCGCTCGAGTCATCTCGACCGGCTGGTCTTTGTGACCCAGAGGATGTGGGACGGCCTCCAGTGGAATTCAAACCCACCTACTGAGCACTGTCCAGTATGACAGCTCCATTACAGGCACAGGAACCAGGAATTCAAACCCACCTACTGAGCACTGTCCAGTACTACGGCTCCATTACAGACACAGGAACCAGGAATTCAAACCCACCTACTGAGCACCGTCCAGTACTGCAGCTCCGTTACAGACACAGGAACCAGGAATTCAAACCCTCCTACTGAGCACCGTCCAGTACTGCAGCTCCATTACAGACACAGGAACCAGGAATTCCAACCCTCCTACTGAGCACCGTCCAGTACTGCAGCTCTGTTACAGACACAGGAACCAGGAATTCCAACCCTCCTACTGAGCACCGTCCAGTACTGCAGCTCCGTTACAGACACAGGAACCAGGAATTCAAACGCACCTACTGAGCACTGTCCAGTACTGCAGCTCCGTTACAGACACAGGAACCAGGAATTCAAACCCTCCTACTGAGCACCGTCCAGTACTGCAGCTCCGTTACAGACACAGGAACCAGGAATTCAAACCCACCTACTGAGCACCGTCCAGTACTACGGCTCCATTACAGACACAGAAACCAGGAATTCAAACCCACCTACTGAGCACCGTCCAGTACTACGGCTCCATTACAGACACAGGAACCAGGAATTCAAACCCACCTACTGAGCACTGTCCAGTACTGCAGCTCCATCACAGACACAGGAACCAGGAATTCAAACCCCCCTACTGAGCACTGTCCAGTACTGCAGCTCCATCACAGACACAGGAACCAGGAATTCAAACCCACCTACTGAGCACCGTCCAGTACTGCAGCTCCATCACAGACATAGGAACCAGGAATTCAAACCCACCTACTGAGCACCGTCCAGTACTGCAGCTCCATCACAGACACAGGAACCAGGGAATTCAAACCCACTCTACTGAGCACCGTCCAGTACTGCAGCTCCATCACAGACACAGGAACCAGGAATTCAAACCCACCTACTGAGCACCGTCCAGTACTGCAGCTCCATCACAGACACAGGAACCAGGAATTCAAACCCACCTACTGAGCACCGTCCAGTACTGCAGCTCCATCACAGACACAGGAACCAGGAATTCAAACCCACCTACTGAGCACCGTCCAGTACTGCAGCTCCATCACAGACACAGGAACCAGGAATTCAAACCCACCTACTGAGCACCGTCCAGTACTGCAGCTCCAGCACAGACACAGGAACCAGGAATTCATACCCACTTACTGAGCACCGTCCAGTACTGCAGCACCAATACAGACACAGGAACCAGGAATTCAAACGCACCTACTGAACACCGTCCAGTACTGCAGCTCCATTACAGACACAGGAACCAGGAATTCAAACCCAGCTACTGAGCACTGTCCAGTACTGCAGCTCCATTACAGACACAGGAACCAGGAATTCAAGCCCTCCTACTGAGCACCGTCCAGTACTGCAGCTCCATCACAGACACAGGAACCAGGAATTCAAACCCACCTACTGAGCACCGTCCAGTACTACAGCTCCATTACAGACACAGGAACCTGGAATTCAAACCCACCTACTGAGCACCGTCCAGTACTACAGCTCCATTACAGACACAGGAACCAGGAATTCAAACCCACCTACTGAGCACCGTCCAGTACTACAGCTCCATTACAGACACAGGAACCAGGAATTCAAACCCACCTACTGAGCAATGTCCAGTACTACAGCTCCATTACAGACACAGGAACCAGGAGTTCAAATCCACCTACTGAGCACCGTCCAGTAGTATAGCATCATCACAGAACACAAAGAGAAACCATTTTTTTTTTTGTTTTGTTTTATTTAGTTATTCGGAAACCACCTTTGAGCAAAGGTTCTTTTACAAAGGTTCCACGTCAATAAACACAAAACTTAGGTACAAACATAAGTGACACAATATACAACAGAGTTGTCTGCAGCAAAAAGTTGCAGAGGAACATTTATAACAACTGGGATACTTGGAGAGCCAAATAGGTAAAACAAAAAGGGGGGGGGGATAAAAGGATAGTAGGATAGGTAAAATTAGGGAGCAGTCACATACCAATGGCCTTGTCATTAGATGAGCGGGGGGTGTCAAGGAGCTACAGAGGGCGGAAGTCAGGTGCCCAACAGTCACACACGCTCCTGGAAGCTAGGTACTGTTTGAGTTCAGATTTCAATGCGTGGAGACATGAGGTATTGTGCAAGACCTGTGGCATCTCATTGAACCAAAAGGGGGCCCTGTAGGAGAAAGAGCATTGTCCAATTGCTGTCCAAGTAGGTGGGTTTTCAAACCCACCTACTGAGAACTGTTTAGTACTATATATTAGCAATTTGTAAGACGTGTCCCTGATTTACAAAGCAGGAGGTAGAGCAGTATGAGTGAGGGGGTGTTGAGGCAAGCCTTCAGATAAACAGAATCAGAGTATGTGCTTTCTTTTCTGGATTTAACATCAGATACGGCTCTGACTGCAGATGGATGTTAAAAGGTTTACAGGACTCAGTCTCAAAGTGCCATAACAGTGCAACAGTCAGAGCAGTGAGTGCAAAAAAGGCCGCAGAAAGATGCCAGAAAGGAATCCAGGTGATAAAGTAGGATGATAACCCAGATATAATTTTTTTCTGTCAGGGTTCTTCATGATTGATGTTATGTAGTAATGCCTCAACTGTTCTACAGCTGATTGTCTTACACTCTGTAGACAGTTTATCTTGAAGTATCTTAACTTTCTGTGTGTTTGTCACTCCCTCTGTAGTGGCCAAGGTCCTGTCTGTAAAATGACCTGTGGTCCACTGTAAATACCTGGTCACAAAATATATAAATAAAATGCATGGTGGGGGCAGAGTGCTGTAGAGGGTTGGGGACTAGATATACTCTCAAACTCTCTCCCAACTCCAAAAATGTTTTGAAGCAGAGTAAAGTCAAAGCACCCTTTTCACTGCAGTAGCCTGGGGAGGTCTATAGTCTTGCTTGATTTTTTTTATTTATTTTTTTTCCCCTGGTGTAACTGGGAGAAAACTGGAATCGATCCAGAACTAGAATGTGCTCAGAACCAGAACAGTTCCTTTTTCTTACTGAAACCAATTGTGTCACCAACCAACCAGAACAGCTGCCCTGAGCCCTGGAATGCATCAGCCAGTTGATGTCCTCCCAATCATTCGAAATGGCCACAGCAACACAGGGGAATGTCCACTCTGTCCTTCCAGAATGGCCATTCCATTGGGTCAGGCTGAGTTTTCCAGTGGGTCAGGGTGACCATTGTGGCAGGTCAGGTGGGCATTCAGGCTAGTCAGATGGACATTTCTGGCTTGTAGGGTAGGCATTCTGGTGGATCAGGCAGCCACGCTAATGGGTATGGGGCTTGTTCAGGTTCTGGGCACATTTCTGTCTTGAACTGATTCTGGTTTTCACTAAACCCCTCTGATGATGATGGTATGAAGGGGAAGGGGGCTGTCAGTTGCAGCTCCCATGGGGTGGGGGGAAGATATTGAGATCATCCACAGCTAGTGCACAATCAGCTGCTGTGTTTGGGAGGGGGGGGGATATGGCAATGTTCTCATCTAATCCATACTTTCAGTTCCCTAGCATCATCATGCTAACCACCTTCCATCTTTAAGAATGGATTATGGGAAGAACAGCAGCTCTTCAGATCAGTGAATGGATTCTTCTAGTTCAGGAAAAAATGTTTTCTAATTTAACCTGAGACGACCCCCAAATAAATAAATAAATAAATGTAACTTTGTTTATTTCACCAGGAGGCAGACTGGATTATTAATAGACCTATTTTCTGTCATATCTTAACTTGGCACAGGATTGATATGTTTTAGGAACTCATCTGCTCTACCATGATGTTGGAAAAATCGAGGGTCGCATCACAGCTTGACTCTTCTGTCTGAGCTAGAGGAGCCTATGTAGTGCTGCATAGGCAGTGCACACAAGCTCCAGGGATGAGTGAGACACAAACCCTAGGGAACCCTATTAAATTATTACATGTTTGCACAGCATACTTAATCATGCCTGCTATTGCAGGGGGAGGTGAGAGTCAAGACGTGCTGGACCTAGAGAGTCCCTTCCGACCTTAAAGGGGAATGCTAATGTTAAGAACTGTCTCTTAAACTCCAGTATATTCTATGTAAATCAAACAGATATGAATTGTTTAATACATTCCTAGTTTTTTTTTATAGTCACACGTGTACTTTTGCTGGATAACTCATTTCTTTGTGTATGGTGTTTTTGGGTGGCACAATGGGGGAGCCTTTTTACAGCTCGATTGAACTTGGAACATCTACTCAACACATCCATTAAAGCTTCTCCTCCAACACCAATCATAGCCTGAAGTACTGTACTGTTCTGTAATTAAAAATTAACAAAAAGCGTATTTTATTACCATTTCACTATAATAGGTATGTACTGCTATATAACCTTGCATGGTTTATTAAACTGGAAAGTGAAGTCCACAAGGTTGTCATAGGAAGACATTAGAAATGATGTTTGTTTTGTTTCATTAGCATTTCAAGTACAATATTTCTTCTAGTCTGTTTTTGGCTACCCAAACCTCTTGCATGCTTAAACAATAAGAAACAATAGGATGGGAGTAGTTATGGGATAAATATATGCCCAGAAGAATTCATCTGATAAATTTCTTTGACTGGGAGACCAGGGAAATAGATTATATGAGGCAGTGGGCATGGCATATCTGGACTTTAGCAAGGCCTTTGATACCATGCCGCACAGGAGGCTAATATAGAAATTGAACAGCCTAGGGGTGGGATCCAAAGTCATGAACTGGGTTAGAAACTTGAGAATGAATAGGAGATGGGTGGTTAATGGCACTCACTCTAATGATGGAAGAGTGACCAGCGGGGTACCACAGAACTTAGTATTGGAACCAATCATCCTCAGTGTCTTCATAGTGGACATTACAGAAGAACTGGAAAGCAAGGTATGCTCTGTTGCAGATAATACCAAAATCTGTAGTAGGGTGGACAATCAGGAGGGGGTGAAGAGAATGTGCAGAGATCTTGGGAAATGCGAGGAGTGGTCAAAAGCATGGCAGTTAGAGTTCAGGGCCAAAAAGTGCAACATCATGCACCTAAGGCATAAGAGTCCAAGAGCTGACTATTGGATGGGGAGGGGAGGGAGAAGGTACTGACAGTCACCAAGAAGAAAGGGACTTTGGGGTTATCATATCTGAGGACCTCTAGGTGTCAGGGCAGTGTGACAAAACAGTTGGTAGGACTAGCGGGATGCTGGGGTGCATGGGGGGGGTCTTCAGCAGGAGGAGGGAGGTGGTGTTGCCACTGTAGCACTTGCTGGTGAGACCCCACATAGAGTACTGTGTCCACCCTTGGAGGCTGCACCTCAGAAAGGACATAGATAGGGTGGAGGTAGTCCGGAGGAGAGCAACTAAAATGGTGCAGGGTTTGCACAAGAAACCCTGTGAGAAGAAACTGAGGGATCTCAACATGCGCACACTGGAAGGGAGGAGAGATGTGACATGACAGAGACCTACAAGTACCTCACAGGCTGCAGGGAGGGTCTCTTTCAAATGAGAAAGAGTACCAGGACCAGCGGGCATGTGAGGAAGCTGTATGGGTGGGGGGAGTTTCGGTGAGATGTAAGGATGTATTTTGTCACTAAGATACCTGGCACAGACTGCCAGCGGAAGAGGTGGGGGCTTCAAGCATACATGGGATAGACATAGGGATATATTCGTAAAAAGACAGGGTGGCAGGAGGGTTGCCAGGGATGGGATAGGATCTGTGGAGGCAGACTAGGGAGGGAACATCTGGATGGACTAGGTGGGCCAAAGTGTCTTTTTCTGCCGACAAATTCTGTGTTCTAAAGCCAGATTTGTGTATAACAGATTCTTTTTCTTCTTGAATCTTTCCAGGGATCACCTTTAAGACAGCCATATGGGGGTTCATCTGATCCAGACATGCCGTGTGACAGAAAGACAGGAGAAACCATCAAACTGGAGTCGAGGAGAGCCAGTAGTCGCTCCAGAGGCAGCCACCATGGCAGCACAGCACCAAAAATGGAACCACCAAAAAGGCCTTGCCGAGTTCACGACTGTCCTCACTATGGCAATACCCGTTGTAAAGGGTATTGCAATGAGTGCCTTTTCAACCTGAAACCATACCACAATTTGTAGCCAAACCGCCTGTGCTCCTTGCGTACCCACCAGCTGCTACTGAGCTCAAGGGATGGAAATCCAATTGCAGGGCTCCAGTTACTTTACTGCGGTCTCATGAAGGATAAGGACTTTTGGAATAAGAGTGTCCACAGTTTTGTCATGTCTGCTGCAAACACTGGTATATGAGAAAGAATTGATTATATCTTCCCCCTCCGTTACGGGCACTAGATAAGTCTAGCATAAAAAAAAAATTTGAATTATAGTGCCTGTCAAATGAATTTTCAAAGGGCTGGCTGGTATTGCAAATTATTTAACTCTTTGGAGACCAGTTCAACTGATATAGGTAATCTGTAAAGTGGGGCTTGTAGCCGTATTCCTTTTGTAAGTGGGCACCTGTTAATATTGCTAAGCTGCCACAGAAAAGTTGGCATTTGCTGCTTATCAGAGATGGAATTCCCCTCTCATCTAGTGAACTCCTCTTATTCTTACCATTATAGTAAGCTTGTGGGGTGAGAGTCTGAACACACTGGTAAATGTGGGCAGGCTGCAAGACACCAGGGAGCCATTCTAGAAAGCAAGCTGCCACTTGATGAACAGCTGTCAGCAGTGACCTTTACAGTTTCAGGAACATACCCAGGTTCTGCACCCTCCTGAGGCCCACTGATCTGTGAATGATCTGAGCGTTTGTCACAGCCAGCATGCCTTGACTACAGTGCCGCACTGTGCAAGGGCCTTTTGGCAAGGCCACTGCACAGTATAGCAACCAGGCTTCTGATGTCCACGGGGATGTCCAAGGATATTATGTCTGTCCTGTGCAACATGCATTGGCTGCCTCTTTGTAGGCAGATCAACTTCAAGGTTTTCTGATTAACATGCAAAGCCTGTAACAGAGTGAGTCTGACAGATCTCTCTTAACTATTGACCCCATGAGTTGCCCCTCATACTCCCGCTCGGTATGCTTAAGGTGTCCGATGGTCTCAACTTGATGGTTGAAACAAACTGGAACTGGAGCCTTTGCAGTAGCAGACCCCAACATTTGGAGCTAACTTCTGGAACCTATTCGAGCATCTCCCACTGTAATACATTTTGCAGAGGGACTTCCATCACTCAGGCAGACAGAAGTACTATTTGAACCCACACCATTCACCTTGTATGTAGATCCTTTCCCATTGTTACTAATTAGATATTCATATTCTAACACAAGCTGCCTCCCTCATAGCATGCCAGCCTCTTCTACTGTTAGAGCATGTAGCAGTTATAATTAGGGCCCTGGAATCCAGTGAGCCTGTGGATGTGGAACTACTGCAGGTTTTAATATTAATGGGGAATTTTATTTAAAGAGCACTGTTTTTCCATAGTGCCTGGCTCCCTTCCACTTACGGTTTTTACCAGAAGCCCTTCCTTCGTGCTGTGCATCTGATGTCACCGATGACATTAGATGATATCTTAGCCAATGGTGGGTTGCCTTCTGCTAAAAAACTGAATAGTGTATATGGCAGAAATGAGGGAATGCTGTGGCAGGGACACTGCTCCAGAAATTGTGGCTAAAGTTCTACAGAGAAATATTGGCCCAGTAACTCATCCTACGCTTGCATTTTTGACATCAGAATGTGTTGCCACAGGCATGACTGCGTGCCACAAAGATATGAGTATGCTATCACAGGCACTCTGTAGCCGTGGGAGTAGATATAAAATGAGGCGAAAAACCTCTTCTTGAAACACACATATCAGAGAGAGGGTGCACTGCACTTTGTCTCATTAGCACTGCCATACTTACCAACCTATATTCTCTGGGTGCACAGCACATAGAGTACAAATGGAGGAAGGGTGCAGAATGTCAGTATGGCAGTACACAAATATCCACAAACCTCACAAATGGAGTATGAAATGCAAAAAGTCAAACTTCTTTTTGTCTTCTGAAGGTTGGTAATTACACTGTGAGTTCATATACAAATAACCAAAATGGTGTAAAAAGGCAAAGCCACTCCACCATGGAATGTTTAAGTAATTTGTCTCCTTGTGGTCTCCCAAGCTGCTGGTAGATGTACAGGGAGGAACGCGGCGGATGTGCGCACAAGCTGACTGTTCACTGTAATGTCATGATTCCATCAAAGCCTTGATGAAACCATCACATCATGGTGAAATGTCCACACATGTGAGTCGGGTGCGTGCATCTGCATTTCTCCCTGCACGTCTGTCTGCGGCTTAGGAGACCATGAGGAGACAAACTGCTTAAAGGTTTAATAATGGGATAGCTTTGCCTTTTTTTGCAGTTTTTGGATATTTGTATAGGAACTCGCAGTGCATTAAGCATTCTTCAGCAGTTAAGAACATCATGACTTTTTGCATTTCATATTCCATTTGTGTGCCAGCATACCCTCAGTAATTTGCATTGATGGTGAGGGAAATACAGAAAATTCGGGAAAGGCAACTGGATGTTTTCAATATTGGAGAGAAGCAGAAAGAACATCTTTCTGCTGGCTAAAGACAATACCTTTATTAGGCTGAAGAGGCGGCAATGCTTTAGTCATTGAAAGCTTGTATCTTTAACCTTTTGTTAGCCTAATTAAGGTACAGTATTTATTACCTTTGCCTATCAAAGGGGGCAGTATAACACAGTGGTTTATGGCTCTGGGCTGCAAACCTTGAGACCTGGGTTTGAATCCCACAGCCCCCACTTGCATAGTGTGTGTGACCCTGAGTAAGTCGCTTAACTTCCTTGTGCTGCCAGGTTACACTTGGAAACAAGCTTCACCTTTGTGTGCCTTTCCTGGTTAAACAATTTCCCCTTTCCCTAGCAAAATATTGCATTTTTGTTTCTCTCCTGCTTTTGCATGGGCTAACATGACAGAATCCTACCTTTTTCTAAATATTGTATTTCTAAAGTTGTACGAAAGTCCCTCGGTAGCCTTTTTGTCTGTGTATTTATTTTGTATATTTCTAACAATGAGATTACAAACAGTGACAAGTACAGTAATAATGCACTTATTTAGAGAGTATAATTACATTTAGAGTTATAAATACTTACAGTAGGCTTTTTAAGGATACAAACAGCTTTGTTTGTAAGGTTAAAAAGGAAGGTAAGTGTGCTGGGTCCCTCAAATTCTGAAAGCCCGTGTAAAGCTCTTTCCAAAGAGGTGTATTGGGTTTGCCTTTAGGAATCTGCAGCCGGGAGATACAAATAACTAAATCTGCAACTGAAATCAAGGCAGCAACAACCATTTCACGAACTCTAGAGACAGACAAGTAAGCCACTGAGGGGCAAGCTGTACTTAACAACAGTGACATCATTTGCTGTCTCAGGTTTCTAGGAAATGGTTGCTTCCTTGGTTTTATTTATGGATAATTTAGCTATTTACATCTCAGGACTGCTAATACCTACATGTAAGCTCAATACCTGGTTTCAGAAATCTTTTCGTGCACTTTCAGAGCTTGACAGACCCAGCGCACTTACCATCCCCTTTGAAGTGGACAACACCAGTGAGATCCAGTAGCAGTGTGTGCGCTACCACACCTGCTATAACCAAGAGTCACTGCGGTGAACAAAAGTAAATATGCAGCACAGCACCCCTGACATTATCGGGATGAAAGCTGTTCCTGTAGGAAGAAACTAGGTCCTATTGACAGGCTTTTGATGGTTGTACTTGCCGAGTTATATCTCTGAGTGCATTGTTTAATGTTATAGATTGAAGCAGCACTCATGGTCAAACAGAGCGCACCTTTTTCCTGCATGTGAAACACTCTTATTCTCTAAAGAGTGTCACATGTAGGTGTAGTGAAAATGGGCACGTTATTGGGCATTTTTAAAAATGAATTATAACAGCCAGTGAGGTCACTCTCAGGGGTCTCATGTACTGTACATTCTTAAAGTACCAGTTCTTGTACCCTGAAAATGTGCGCAAGACCTCTCTTACAGCCATACGAGTGGCCACAGTGGCTGTGTTAATATGCAGAGGTGATCAGCAATAAAAATTGAAAAATCTTCACTTTTTCTGTTAGTTTCAAATTCTCTGTTAATGCTATTAGTTTTAATTTTCTGGTTTCTGAATTAAAAATGTTCTTGTTCATATGTTTTAAAATGGGGGTAAAAAATCCATAAAACTGCATTCTGACTTGTCGCTAGGAAAGGGCAGCTGATGACATCACTGTCCCCAGAAATAGGGAGCTACACATATGGTAGTAGTGGTGTCAGATATGTAATGGGAGGTTTGGGCAACCAGTGTTGCCTCCAAGGCAGATAGGCTGCTTTTCATATATTTTACCAGAAAGGAACTGCCCCAAGTTCTAACCTAGGTAGCTTGGGCTGCCTTGCTGTTTGGCATACCTCTACACCTCATGAACTGCAGTTTACTTTTGGGCATGCAGCAAGCACAGGATCAGTGGTTTAAATCTAGGTAGGAACACAGTATTTTGTTCTTTCAGCAAAAGACAAGGGTTTAAATCCTAACAGGGGTTCAAACATTTGTATTAGCTCTTTTTCTGTTATTATTTCACTGGAGTGGTGATTCATGGCAGCAAGAAGTTGGAATAGTAAATAGATTGGAAAAGTTGGCCATGAGAGATTAAAAAAAAAAAAGGGAAATGCAGAAGTAAAATTCTGTCTCGGAGGCAACGATGGCTGCCCAGGTATTCCTGATATGGTAACAGCCGAATATGGTTTTTATACTGTAGTCCCAGCTTGCACAACTGTAATATTACTTCTTTTCTTAAGTGGCTATGATATGGCTGCTTCCTCGATTTTAATATGTGTTTGATTTAGATATAGATATGTCTGCACTGGTAACATTGATGCGTAATCCCGATACCTTGTTTAAAAGACCTTTTCATGGGCTTCCACAGCTTGTGGGACCCTCCATGCCTGCCTTGCCTTTTAATGATGTGTAAAGCACAAAACCGCACAAAAAATAAAATATAGGTAGGTTCAGATTTATTTATCAGTCATAAACTGATCATTGCAGTTATCACAAATTGCTTTAACAAACACATATTTGGTCACAATGATAATATAAAGTTAAAATAGAATCCATTATACATATAATAAAATACATCAGTCCATAACATTCAACAGGACATTTTCATAATGAAGAAGGAAATAAAATAAGGGTACAATTCCTATTACCTTTGCAGCATATATTTTTTTGTCTATCCTTTTAGCAGCCACAAATAAATCTAGCCAGTCTTTCCATAGTCTAACCAAGAGCAGGGTCACTCTCAATGCCCTGCAGGGGGCAGGCCTTAGACAGCTAGTGTTGGAACCTACTCGGGAGGGAGCAGTACTAGACCTGGTACTCTCAAATGGAGAGAGAGGATCACAAATTTAGAAGTCAGTAGACATCTGGGAACAAGTGACCACTGCACAATGTGCTGCACAGTAAGCACAACCATGGAGACAAGCCATACAAAAACAAGGATGCTGGGCTTTAGAAGGGCCAACTTTGGCAAAATGGGTGAATACCTGAGGAATACACTACCAAATGGCCAAAAAGGAGGGGTGGAAGAGCAATGGAGAAAAATCTAAACTGCTATCATAGAGGCAACAAGCCTTTGTGTGGGACAAATAAAGAAAACAAAGTGGAGTGAAAACACATTATGGTTCTCAAAAGAGGTGGCAGGGAAGGTTAAGGAGAAAAAGGCAGCATTCAGAAAGTATAAGGAATCACAGAAGGAGCACGACAGGGAACTGTATCAATTAAAACAGAAAGAAGTGGGGAAGGCAGTCAGAATAGCAAAGGCTCAAACCGAGGAAAAAATAGCCAGCTCAGTTAAGAAGGGGGATAAAACCTTTTAGAGGTACATTAGGGAGCATAGAAAGGTTAAGGGAGGAATAGTGAAGATTAATAAAGGAGAGGGAGGTGGGCAGAGGAGACAGTGAAAAGGCAGAGATACTGAATGAATACTTTTGCTCAGTATTCACAAAAGAAGATGAGGAGGAGTTACCTAAACCAGACAATAGAAGCACTCTGGGTAGGGGGGTTGATACCCGTCCATTTACAGAAGAAAGAGTCCTGAAAGAACTCCTAAAACTCAAGGTGGACAAAGCAGTGGGGCCTGATGGGATTCACCCCAGAATCCTAAAAGAACTAAGGGACGACCTAGTGACACCAGTGACCACACTTTTTAACAAATCATGGGAGGATGGGGTGGTATCTGAGGGCTAGAGGAGGGCAGATGTGATTCCCCTTCACAAAAGTGGGAGCAAGGCAGAAGCAGGAAACTACAGACCTGTAAGTCTGACCTCAGTGGTAGGGAAAATGATGGAATCACTTCTGAAAGAAAGATTGTTGAGTACCTAGAGGCCAGCGGGCACAGGACCCAAAGCAGCATGGATTTACAGCAGGAAGGTCATGTTAGATGAATCTAATTGATTTCTTTGACTGGGTGACCAAAGTAATAGACCAGGGAGGGGCTGTGGATATGGTCTGCCCTAGACTTTAGCAAGGCATTTGACGCAGTCCCGCACAAAAGACTAATCAAGTTAGCCAGCCTGGGAGTGGGTTCCAGGGTGGTAGCCTGGGTAGCAAACTGGCTGCACAACAGGACACAGAAGATAATAGTGAATGGAACACATTCCGAAGAAAGGGGGGTTACTAGTGGAGTACCTCAGGGCTCAGTACTGGGTCCAGTCCTCTTTAACATCTTTATAGGTGACATTGCAGAGGGTCTGGAGGAAAGGTATGCCGCTTTGCAGATGACACAAAGATCTATAACAGAGTTGATACACAAGGGGGGGTAGAAAGGATGAGAAGGGACTTGTCAAGGTTGGAGGAATGGTCAGACATATGGCAACTTAGATTCAGTGCAAAGTAATGCACCTGGGAAACAAAAACCCAGGAGAAGAGTACACAATAGCAGGGGAGGTACTAACAACAACAAAAATGGAAAGGGACTTGGGGGTAGTCATATCAAATGACTTAAAGGTGGGTAAGCAATGTGAGAAGTCTGTAAGGAGAGCCAGGGGTATACTGGGATGCATAGGAAGGGGCATCACAAGTAGAAAAGGGAAGTGGTTATCCCTCTGTACAGACAGTTGGTGAGACCCCATCTGGAATACTGTGTGCAGTTTTGGAGACCCCATCTACGCAAGGACGTAGGATGGAAGCAGTCTAGAGGAGGGTAGCTAAAATGGTGCAGGGTCTGCATCAGAAACCATATGAAGAGAGACTGAGAGAGCTTAATATGTATACCCTTGATGAACAGAGGGACAGGGGGACATGATAGAAACCTTCAAGTACCTCAAGGGAATCAACAAAGTCCAGGAGGGTAACATCTTTCAGAAAAAGAGATGTGTAAGAACAAGGGGGCACAATTTAAAGATAGAGGGGGGATGGCTCAGGGGTAATGTATGGAAATTATTTTTCAGTGAGAGAGTGGTGGATGCATGGAACTGCCTTCCTGGGGAGGTTGTTGGGTCTAAAACAGTGGGGGAATTCAAACATGCATGGGACAGACATAAGGCAATTGTAGTGGGGGCTTGCAGGAAGTAGGCTGTTGGTTAACTAGAACCTGCAGCTTATCCAATAGGAAGGGAAATGGGCAGACTGGGTGGGCCAAGTGGTCCTTATCTGCTGTCGAAGTCTATGTTTCTATAGTGTACATATCCTCAGTCTAGAGTAAGAAGGATAAGATTTTGCCCAGCCAGCAGTTCCGAATGCTGTTGTACCATTTGCGGGTGAGTTGTACGTGGGCAGCTTTCTCAATATGCCCATCATTACCAGTCTCAGAATGTGGAGATTGAGTTAAGAAACCAAGCCGTCCCCATCTATCCTTGTAGCACCCTGCAGTTTCTTGTAACTAGTTCAGCCTTTCGTGACGCAGATGATTCAGACTCTGTATGTCAGGTTGAATTCTTGTAGAATAAAAAACTCCTTTGTATTGGCTCCTAGTTCAGGGGGATGGAGAATGGTTTGAACACCTGCCTCCTCCCCTTCGACACTACAATACTGCTGTCACAGATGTACTGTGAAGCAGGTTGGTAAAGACGTTTGTACAGTCAGTGCAGCTTGGTGAATGAGAAGCTTCAAAACGTTACCCAGTTTGTGCATACACTACATCCTCGGTGAGGCAGCTGTAGAGAAAGGTAAAAACACAAAAAAGGGCGCACACACACGACCACCAGAAATAGCAGCAAATCCAAAAGTAGGTAAAGTTGGATAGATACAAAGCTTTGTTGCATAAAAAATGAGCACGTATACCCACAAAAATTCCAGCACTGAGAGCACAGAAGAAAATGCTGAGACACTGGGCCCACGAAATGTTGGGGTGTCTCTGCTCTCTGTGCTGAGTTTTGTGAATATATGTGCTCGCTTTTTTTAATAAAACTTTCTATTTATCCAGCTTTGCCTGATTTTGAAATTTAGTTCTATGCTAGAGGTTGTGCTGCACCCTATTTTTGTGTTGCGTCTGTAGCCAAGTTGCCATTGGGGCTGCACCTGCAGACCATTAGTGTGTGCGTTCTTCATGCATTTTTTTTAGCTGTCATGGAAAATTATAATGGCATCCAAACCAAGGACATATATTTTGCAAGATTTGTTTGATCAAAACAAAGTGTTCTAGTGCAAAAAGGCTAAAAAGCCACATGATGTGGCAACAAGTAGCTTACGTTTCGCTTGGATCCATGCCAAGCTTCATCAGAGCTAAACTGCTCCATTCAATGCAGATACTTAAATAGCAAGTGCAATTGACAGGTGTAGTTAAAATGATAGTATTTCAATTAATTCCTTCATGCTTATCTTTATTGGTTTACATAGAGAGGCAGTTCATAACATCGTGACAGTTTATCAATCTCATTATTAAATTATTCACAACTGCCAACTTACAGGAGTGCCACTCTACACAGTAAATATTAGAATAATTAAAACCATCATGGGAAATTGCCAGGCACATCACTTAGTTTGCACACTGTTACCATGTTCATTCTAAACCCCAACAGTTCAGTGTATGTTTATAAACATAAATATATATTATTACAATGTTTATAATACATGTTAATGTGCCCGCACGCTACCTGGTAAAATTGGCAGAACTGGTACTAACCTCCAGTAGTTCATTTTCCAGAATAAATATTTTTTGCAGCTAAATGAGACTGCAATGGGGACCACAATGGCCCCTAGTTATGTTACTCGTTATTTCGCAAAATGGGAGCATGAATTCGTCAGAAGCGGCACCACAAATCCATATTATGACTATTTGGATTTGTGGCTCTGCTTTATTGATGATATTAAAATTGTATGGAGGGCTATAGAACAAATGTTTTTTTGTTTTTTTTTTACTGTCTGTTTATGCACCCTCCAACACCATGCCTACTCATCTAATCAGGGCTCCCCAATACAACTGCTCAGGCTGCGCCGGAGGCCAAGAGACTATCCACTCCCACAGGTGCCCTGCTTCCTATGAACCTTTAAGCCCTTTGATTGCCCCCCCCCCCAAGTGGGGAAGAGGAGGGTCCCTTTCCCCTCCTTGCCTTAAGTTGAGTGGGCACACACTGCAGAGCTTCTCCCCATATCTCTCCGGTCACCGGGCCAGGGACCCATCTTCAGGAGCTGACATGGGGCTTTTCACATTTCCTGGTCCCACCCCCTGCAGACAGCGGCACATGGGGAGAGACCAAAGAGATGAAGGCATGCTGAGATGTGCCTTCACTCTAGACCCTTGGCTGACATCTGCCCCTCCCTGTGACTACTGCTTCCCCAGCTGCACTGCCACCTTTGGTCACCCAGGTGGTGATAAAGCAGCAGGGAATGCTGCCGTCCCTCCCTGGAGAAGGAGAGAGGCCCTCTGGGTGCTCAATCCTTCCCTCCCCCGGCCCTCCAGCAGCGTAGGCTTGCTACAGACCAGGCTGTAGCACGCCCTTCAGCGGTAGCACTACCGGGCGGCCCTAATAAACTTTTTTTGATTTTGTTCAGTTGCTGGAGGGGACAAATCCCAATCAGCATTTCAGGGCTCAAGTAAGGATAAAATAACTTTTTTGAATTTGAAGATTTATGAAATGGAATGATGGAGTTGGTACTACCTTTATTATTGCTTTTTTATTATTCTAATATTTACTGTGTAGAGTGGAACTCCTGTGAACTGGCAATTGTGAATAATTTAATAATGAGATTGATAAACTGTCACGTTGTGAACTTCCTCTCTATCTAAACCAATAAAGATGAGCATGAAGGAATTAATTGAAATATTATCATTTTAACTGCACCTGTCAATTGCACTTGCTATTCAAGTATCTGTATTGAATGGAGCAGTTTAGCTCTGATGAAGCTTGGCATGGATCCAAGTGAAACATAAGCTACTTGTTAGCCTTTTTGCACTGGAACATTTTGTTTTGATAAAATAAATCTTGCAAAATATCTGTCCTTGGTGTGGGTGCTATTATAATTTTCCGTGACTGTTAACGTCTGTTGAACAGCACCAAACCCCATCCTGGTGCGGTTTTATTACTTGAGACCTTTTTTTAGCTGTACAGAAAACACTTTCGTGAATGGCCCACTACCCCCAGTTGCATCACTGTATGTTGTCACCCGAGAGTCTGTGGTTTATGTGGGATTCCCGACATACAGCTCTGAAGCCGGCTGAAGGAAGGGTTCATCACCGAGGTGAGGCAAAGGTGTCCCAGCTTTTGCATACCCCTTTCCAGATGAATTAGGAGCAGTCTTAGTGTTGACTGCAAAGGCAGAGCTCATTTACTCGCCTGCCTTTCCAGTCAGAGATTGGGTGTAGTCACAGCGATCCTTGTCATTGGGTTCGGAGCAGAATGGGAGGAACAATGAAAGCAGTGCAGAAAAAATGTTTTCCAAAAAGCCCAGTGTTGAGCATTAATTAATAAAAATATTAGCATACATGTTAAATCTGCTTTTCTGTGGGATTCCTATTCTGTTCACCAAATATTTTTTAGTTTTTGATCCTAACACTTTTACAGTGCTATATCAAAGCTCAGTGAAGCAGCCATCTCTTTATCTTAAGAAAAAAAGTAATGTAAACATCATTAAAATACCTAAATTCTGGTTAACTGAGCAGTTTTACCAGGAAATGAAACTGGATGATGTCTGGAATATGTTAACTTACAGTTAAAAATGAATAAATAAAGAAAAGGTAGGGTCATTATTTCACCCGACTTTAGAGCACTGCTGGTTGCAGACTGATACTCTGAATCTGTAAAGTAACCTTCTTGGAAAGGGAGAACGATAATTGCAGTACACATGTCAACTCCACCACTGAAGAAGGCCTTCAGTTCCCTGTGCACTGTATTCAGACTGGGTATCTCTAAGTTGGGTAGGTCTGCATGCTCTCTGTGATGGCCGTATCTCCCCAGCTTCCAATCCCACAGTGACAGGAAAGGCACTGTAACTCAAATGACATCACGCTGCTTCCCATGGAATGTTAATCTAACGAAGTGGCACACTCATGGCATTATAAATCCAAATGTTTTTTGCAGAGTTAGATGTAAAATAAATTGTAGTGGACATTAGTAGGTAATACAGTGAATGTAGTAGTAGTGGATCGATTAGGATTTATGCTGCCTCGAGTACACTGCTTTTTTGCTATATTGGCTGGTGGAGTTTCTCTGTATTATAGCTCCACTGGGTCTGTTAAGCAGTGCGCCTTCCTCCATATGTGTGTGTTTCCCATGAAATGTCGCAGCACTGAGAACTCTTGAGAGCCAATGATAGCAGTGACAAAAGTACTGTGCAGTGGTACAATTCTGCATTATTTTTATTCAGTTAAGTGTTATTTTTATTTAATAGAGTATATAATTTCTAATATATTCTGCAAATAAAAACAAAATACACATTGGGCTGCAGATTATCTGTAGAAATATAATTTTATTTGGGGTAGAAATGCAGACCAGAGGATTATTTGTTTTATTATTCTGTCCTGCTTTGCCCAGCCTCAACCTCATTCACTGTTACACAGGCAACCTTGCAGCCCTGTGGTCTGTCCCTTCTCCCTGGAGACTCCTACTTTGTTACCCCATGGCTTACCACCACCCCCACAGCTGAGCCTTCAGGACGGCACCCCATCCTATTTCTAAATCTGGTGAATCTGAGTATGCGTGCTGGATAAGTAGGTGACCCAGGGCTCGGGGGTACTGGAGAGTATCATCCAGTCATGGCTGTGTATTTTTTTCCTTTTTTTTTTTTAACTTTCCCTGAGCTGGTGGCATAACCTGGCTGCGACTTGCACCAGCAAGTGTGTGCAGGGCTGAGCAGCTTTCCCTCCCACAGCCATCCCTATTGTGTCTCGCCACCACTGAGCCTCCAGGTGGCACAGACACTGTGGTGTGGATGACTGTCCCCAAGGAGGGTGATCATCTGGGGGGACACTCCAGTTTCTCCTCCCTTTGCCAGCCCTCCAGTCTTCTGAGCTAATTTCTGAACCTGCATCGCCAGTGCAGCAAGCAGCAGCCCTGTCGCTACACTGACAGGTCAGCTTAGTGCTTAACATTTGTTGACAACCAGGGAAGGGAAATAAACTCACTGAAAATACTGTACCTGAATATGTGTGCAAAAAAAATTAAAAATCTTTGACATAAAACCTGCTTTATGTTTTGTGTTTACTTAGGATTGTCCCTTTTTAGTGTCTTAGTATCATTTAACTGTAGATAAACGCAATGGCCCAGATATTCAAACTGCGCCAGGCTGTGGTGCAAGCCTGGGCTCAGCGCAATATTTGGCTGCGCAGTGGCGTTGACCAGGCGATATTCAACGGAGCTGCGCCATGGCACAGCATCATTTAATATCGCACCCTGACCACCTGCAGTGTGCATGGTGCAGTGGCACTGCACCAGCGCAAGTGGCCAGAGTGGAGCAGGGGGACACGCTAGCGCAAGTTCTGTTGCGCTATGCGTAGCAACCGCGACATTCAAAAGTGCACATGCAAATGGGGCCATAATGTATGCAAGGCACAAATGGGGCCATTTGTATGTCATTATACCTATTTGCATGCAGGTGTGCCGATCCCGGCAACTTCGCCTGGCGCCTGCCAGGCAGCAGCCGTGGGGACCGAAGCCCCCTGCCCAGTGCAGCAATGTGCCCCACAGCCTGATTGCGGGCTTCAGTATAAATAAAATGATTTCCAATATCCCTGGTGGTCCAGTGGACTGCTGACAGCCCGATCACGGGCTTAAGTATAAATAATATGATATCCTATATCTCTGGTGGTCCAGTAGACTGATGTCAGCCCAATCGCGAGCTTTTGTAATAAAAAAAAGAATTACGTCCAATATCCATGGTGGTCTAGCGGTATCCCCCTCCCCACCTGCCACCCGAGCTCCACCACCCCGCTCCCCTAGGTCCAGCGGTGGGTGGCAGCACCACCTGCCACGCCGACTGACACCGTGGTAGGGCTGTGCAGCCCATTGGTCCTGGCGTGAGCCAATGGGCATGCAACCCTGCATACTACAACATTCCAGATATGTGAATGGATCCATTCATATATCTGAATATGGGTACGGCACGGGCTGCACGCCTTGGCTCATGCTAGGACCAACGGCATACAGCCCTACCCACAGTGGCAGGGGGATGGTGCTACCGCCCGCTGGGACTGGGCAGGGCGGGCAGTGAGGCTCAGTGGGCGGTGAGGGGGTACCAAGTAGACCACCAGGGACATTGGACGTAATTTTTTATTACAAAAGCCCGCGATCAGGCTGACAGCGGTCCACTGGGCCACCAGGGATATTGGAAATCATATTATTCATACTTAAGCCCGCGATCGGGCTGAGAGCGGTCCACTGGACCACCAGGGATATAGGATATCCTATTATTCATACTTAAGCCCGCAATCGGGCTGACAGCTGTCCACTGGACCACCAGGGATATAGGATATCATATTATTCATACTTAAGCCTGCGATCGGGCTGACAGTGGTCCGCTGGACCACCAGGGATATTGAACGTGATTATTTGAACTGATGCCTGTGATCGGGCATGGGGGGGGGCGCGCTGCCACTGACGTGCAGCCGGAGCTCGGGTGGCCACCCACAGGTGGCAGCTGCCGTGTTGCGCCATGCAGTACGGCAGCTCACCTGTGGGTGGCCAGCCGTTGTTCCTTTTTTTTTTTGGTGGATCAACTTTGTGCAGCGCAAGTGAGGAGTTGCGCGTTCATGGTTCGGCACATCCAGGCTGAATATCGGGATGTGCAGACTGTCATGGGCATGCCCCCCCACCCACCTGCGCTGCATACATTACTGATGCGCTCCGGCGCATTGGGATTTGTGCCAGGCACAATTCCCGTTTGAATAGCGTGCCGGGGTGCATCAGTGGGTTGCGCATGGCACAACCCTTTTGAATATCTGGGCCAATGTTTAAAACATGTACTTTGATAGTTTCATATCAGTGTTGAAAGATCAGCACTGAAGAAGACTGACTTTGTCTTCAGAGAGTTTGGTTGTGAAGCGGATGAAAATATATGCTTTTCTAAAAAATAAAAAAATATTACCTATTTTCTACCCTGTCCCTCACTCTTGTGATGTGGGATCACCTTGAATACATTCTTCCTCTCTTTGAGAAGACAAGCAAGTGGCTGCCTTCACATCTGATGCCAGTGGGGCTTCCTGGTGGGCTGAGACAACAGGGTGTTAATTCCTAGTGGACCATATCTTTTTTGCTCAAGAGCTGAGGGTCTGTCTTCTGCAATGCACTCTGCCCCAAGCTGGCCTCATTATTTTTATTTTTTGCTTTTGTTTACCAGGTAAGCACACTAGACAACCAAGTGCCTATTTTCAGGTGTGACCCAGGAGATTACAGAGGTACATTCAAGCACATCAGGCGGAGACAGTTACAAGGTATAATCAAGAGCAACAACAAAGCAGGTAATACAAGAGCATCAAGGGATTTACATTACAAGCGGGAGGATGATAAACAGCATGGTAAAGGCAGTAATCAACATACCAGGGCAACTACGCCCCTAAAGATAGAACAGTGGCTAGAACAGTAACATATACAGTGATTAGTGAGCAGGTGGATTTGTACCCTGGTTTCCCAGGTAATGGCATAATGCCACCGGATGCCACTAGGATAGCTGGAACATAAGACAACTGCCACACGTTATTTCCATGTGTAACACTGGCTAATATCCATGATGCTTGTTCATGGTTGCGATTTTCTAAATTATCACACTCTGATAATAATGGCCCCTTTATGGGGCTGATAGGAGAAGCTCACACGCTATACTGCCATTTGTTTTGCACTCCCTGCACTCAAACACGGGAAGTCTCCTGCCATCTTTGATTCTTCTTGAAGCCATCAAACTGCTGTCAAGAGTCCAATTCTAAAGATCAAATATTTGAAGAAACAACAAAAGTCTGTCAGAGTTGCAGTCATCTCCTGTTGACTTCATGGGGATGCTTGTGATTTCTGTGACAGATGCCTCCATGATGGTTGACCTCCCAGTGTTGACTACCCAATAAGCAGTCATTGGGGCAGCCTGACTATTCAACAGTGGTCTGTCACGGGCTGTGTTAATTTTAGTGGTTGTGCTGGAGTTCCTCCTAACCTTGGAAGGTCAAGGTGGGTAGATGTCTCTCAAAATCACTCCAGTGTTGCTGATTCCATCAGACTCAAGTGCACTGTTCCCAACTCAGCTCATCTCCAGGGGTCGGGGAGGCCTTCTATTCCTTATCGTGGAAGTGTCTGTATCAGGCCTTGGAGTTGTCGGGTGTTGGCCATACCTTTATCAAATGAAACAGAAAATTGTATGATGTCCCGAAGGCATCAATTCTAACCAGCAGATTGAGTTCCCAACCTTTCTCACTATACTGGGGAATGAAGCAGATGTGCCCTTTATCACCACTGCTATTTCTCAGAGCTATAGAACCCCTGGCAATCAAAATGTATCGCTGTCAGGAAATCCTCTGGGGTGAAGGTGGGCACAGCTGAAGTTAAAACACTTCTTTATGCTGACAACTTAATGGTGACCCCTTAGTAAGGTGAAACCATTCCTTCCACAACTTCTCTGGGTCCTGCAAGCATTTGGAGAAATCTCTGGATTATGCACTAACTGGTCCAAAAACGGAGATAATGCCAATTTACAAGTGTTCTAACATGGTTCTTGACCAACAGGGTCTCGCATTAAAGTGGGCCCTGAAAAAAATCAAATACGTAGGCATTAATATCAGTTGAAATGTTCAACTGGTCATTTCCCTAAACTTTCCTAGGACTCTAGATGAAGTAGTTAGAGATTGTGACAGGTGGCGAAAACTCACTCTGGCCAGTGCACATTGGCCATAATATCTGGACTAGACTGAGCAGTATGATCTCCACATTTCTTTGGGATGAGAACCCTGTTAAGGTTCAAGAAATTACATGGAGCACGATCCACTGGGGTGAGGAAAGATGGTGATGGAGTCTACCATGGCTGAAGGCTTACCATATAGCAGTAGGAGCTCGACAAAAGCTGCATGGGGTGGGGTCAGCATTTGATCCCACCACTCTAGGTGTAGATAGACCAAGCTACAGGTGGGGCCAAAGTGACTCAGTTCCTACCTTAAAGGGTAACAGTCATCACAAAGAACCCCACACAAAAAGGACCTTTCTATATCATATCATATAGAAGCTTGACGGCAGAAAAGGACCATAACGGCCATCTAGTCTGCCCTTCCCCCCCCACACCTCCCTCTCCCTGCCTGCCCCACCCTCCCCCGATACTCAGTCCCATATGCTTGTCCCATGCCCTCTTCAATTCTTCCACCGATTTAGCCCCCACCACTCCGTCTGGTAGTCTGTTCCAGGGCTCCACCACCCTCTCCATGAAGAAATGTCCTCTCACATTGCCCCTGTATCTTTTTTCTTGCAGTCTGAGGCTGTGCCTTCTAGTTTTGACCCCCTCCTTCCTCTTAAATAAACACTCTTCTCCTACTTTGAGTCCCTTTACATATTTAAGTTTCAGTCATGTCTCTCCTTTCCCTCCTTGTCTCTAGCGTGTACAGATCCAGCTCCTTACACTTCTGCTCATATGACTTTCCTTGCATACCCTGCACCATCTTGATTGCCCTTCTCTGAACCCTCTCCAATGCATCTATATCCTTGCGGAGACAAGGCCTCCAGAACTGAACCCCATACCCCAGGTGCGGCCTCACCATGGCTTTGTAAAGGGGCATTATTACCTCCCTCTTTCTGCTAGTAATGCCCCTGCCTATGCATGCCAACATTCCATTGGCCTTTCCCGCTGCCCTGCTACATTGGATTCCTACCTTAAGGTTCGAGGAGACTATGATCCCCAGATCCCTCTCCTCTTCTGTTACTTTATATTCCTCCCCACCTAGGGTGTACTCTGCTCTTCTGTTCCTACTCCCCCAAATGCTTCACAGCACACTTCTTGGCATTAAATTTCAGCTGCCATGTCTCAGATCCTTTTTCAAGCGTCTTTAAGTCCTGCCTCATGTACTCTACCCCCTCCTGTAGTGTCCACCCTATTGCATGTTTTTGTATCATCAGCAAATAGGCACACCCTCCCCCTCAAACCCTCAGCAATATCACTGATGTAGATGTTGAAAAGAAGTGGACACAAAACTGAACCCTGTGGCACTCCACTGTTCCCACTTGCCGTCCTGGAGTGCACCCCGTTTAACACCACCCTCTGAGTTCTTCCTGGTTCCAGGCCTCCACCCAGCTTATTTTCCCACCCAACCCCAGGCTTTCCATCTTGCTCACTAGCTTCCTATGGGGGACGGTGTCAAAGGCCTTACTGAAGTCCAGGTAGGCCACATCCACCACCCCCCCCCCTCCGGTCAATCAACTGAGTCACCCAATCAAAGAACTAAATTAGGTTTGTCAGGCAAGACTTCCCCTTCGTGAAGCCATGCTGTCTGATGTCCTGCAAGCCACTCTCCTCCAGGTAATCCACCACCCTCTCCTTGATTAATGCCTCCTTTACCTTCCCCACCGCTGACGTGAAGCTGACAGGTCGGTAGTTCCCCTTCACCTCTTTACTACCTCCCTTCTGTAAAGGCACTACGTCTGCCCTCTTCCAGTCCTCCGGAACTCTTCCTGTATCCAGGGACAAGTTGAAGAGCCTTGTCAAGGGTGCGGCCAACTCGTCCTTCAATTTCCTGATCACCCTGGGGTGTAACCCATCAGGCCCCATTGCTTTGTCCACCCTCAATCTATCTAGCTCTGGCCTAACACTATACACAGTGAATGGGCTCAGATCTGCCCATTTGCCCTCCTTCCCCTTCGACTTTAGCTCAGGTCCCCTACCATCCTCGTCCTCCGTGAATACCGAGCTAAAGTACTTATTTAATAACTGTGCTTTTTCACAGTCCCGTTCCAGTTTTATTTCTCCCTCCCCCCTTACCCTAGTAATCCCCTGCCTTGCCCTTCTCCTTTCCCTCATATATCTAAAAGAGGTTTTATCCCCCTTTTGGCCTTTTTTTTTTTTTTTTTGCTATTTTCTGCTTAATATCTACTTTTGCTCTTCTGATCTTCTTCCTCGCCATACTCCTCTTTTCCCTATACTCTTCCTTATCTTCCTCGCTGAGTGTCCTCTTAAATTTTCTGAAAGCCCTCCTCCTTTTCCTGACTGCCCCCGTAACCTCCTTTGTAGACCAAAGTGGTGTCCTCCCCCTTTTGCTCTTCCTAACCTTTTTTATGCACATTTCTGCAGCTTTCAGTACCCCTCCCTCGATAGCTTTCCATAACCCCTCCACTGCCCCTATATTCTCTGTACCCTCCATTGTCTCCCTTACTATCCTTCTCATCTTGTCAAAGTCTGTGCATCTGAAGTCCGTGACTGTAGTACTGATTTTACTTGTCTCCCTCCCTGCCCTGACCCTGAACATTACCATGCTATGTTCGCTGTTGCCCAGTGCTTCTCCCACCTGCACCTCCTCCACACTCTCCCCATTTGTCAGGACCACATGCAGTAAGTTGTTGCCCCCTTGTCAGGCTCACTGACTAGCTGTTGAAGGAATACCCCCTGAAGTGCAGCTAGTATCTCCCTGCTCCTTGAGGATGCTGCATCCGGGAGGTTTAAGTCCCCTACCAGCAGTAGTTCTCCTTTAGGGCCAGCCTTGTGACTGCCTGAATTAACTGTTGATCACCCTCCTCCCCTTGTGTAGGTGGCCTGTATACCACACCCCAGTCGCAAGAATTCTCCCGTCCTCCTGCCTGGCGTTACCCACAGTAGCTAATTCTCACTGTCTTCCTCTTGTCCTTCAGTTACATTTATGCCTTCCCTGATGTATAAAGCAACTCACCCCGCCCCCCCTTACCCTCCCTATCCCTTCTGAACAGTTTGTAACCTGGGATAGTCGTTCTGTTACTGCAAATCCCAAAATCCCTGGCAGCTGACATCAGAGCAGTAGGCAGCAGTGGGAGATTCAATAGCCTGCAGTGCATGTTAGAGTGTATATAAGCTCTGGTGTTTAGTTTGCTTGTTCTGCTGTCCTCTCAGGGCTAAGTATAGTCACAAAGCACTGTACTCCGCCCCTGGAGAAAAGCAAAACTGGAAAACATCTGATCGATGCTTATAAAACATCTGACATGCACTGCAGGCTACTGAATGTCCTACTGCTGCACTGTCAGCTGCAGGGGATTCCAGGATTTGTAGTTACAAAAGATGTCTACCTAGAACTAAGCAAATTTAGTAAACAGTAAATACATCACAGTGTTTTTGCACACAGAGTACACACTGGGACCAGCTCCACCCTTGAGTGTGGGGCCCTTTGTGCTGACTGTTTGCATGCATCATTGGCACTATGAGATACACTAGGGGGACCTGGAGACAGGTAGCCAAAGTACGGCAATGGGTCATTGGTAAAATAGGGCCATTAGATTCACTTTGGGGAACTCCACATACACATAGAGAATAGGGCAGTGCACCAGCACCTATGGGAAATGGCCAGTATCCGAGAGGTGTTGGGGTTGTCTGGTTTGCAGGAAATCTTGCATTTTAAAATCACTCAGTGAATTGAGAGCAGAGTAAGTATTGCCTCAAGCAGAATTTTGGTGATACCTCTAGCTGTGCCATTCTATTTGGTCTTGCTTTGATTCCAACTAAAAGATACCTGAGCCTCAGGTTGAAAGGCTCACAAACTCATGGTTAGGGGAAGTAAAGGGGCCCTATGCTGCAATATACAGATCTGTGCAAGTACATACAGAGCCATATAAAGACTCTCTCAAAAATATGGTGGGAACAGGACTTGGGTATAGATCTCATGGCAAAGGATTGGGACATTTGCTAGGAACATGCCCACTCGCTCTGTCCAGATCTGAGATACCAAATGATTCATGAAAACTCTTAACCAGATGGCATCATATGCCACAAAATTTGCACCACATGGGAATCCTTTCACATGACAGCAGTTACAGGTACCCCAACTCCCTGGGGCATATTGCTCACATCTTACGGAGTTGCCCAGCCATAAGTCCACTCTGGGACAAATTCATAAGCAGGGCTGAGCAGGTATGCCATTTCCCTCTCCCCTGAACACCACTATCTTAGAATTTGGGTCTGTTCCTGATAGACCAGATGGGCCATTCCTACAGTCAGTTGCTTTATGCCCTGTCTATGGAAGTGAAGAGACGATTCCTGCTTAACTGGAGGAAAGCCAAGCCTCCTTGCTTTGATAATTGATTTACAGAGGTCTCTAAAGTGACTGAGTATCTTCAACTCACATATGCAGGATGTGGGTACAGTGCCAAGTATGACAGTGTGGGAATCATGGCTTACTCGTATGCAGAGCATTTCAATTTCCAGGCATACTATACAGACATGGGCTGCCAAGGGGGCGCAGAGGTCATTGCCTCAAACATATTCATCTCTGCCTTACCTTTCTATGGTATTTACTGCTTCACAGTCCTTTCGCCCACAAACATCCCTGTGTGCTACATAACCTGTTTTTCCCCCCCTCCTCACCAATGTCGCCAGGTGATAAACACTATTAGTCACTTGAAAAACATGATATTTAGATAAAATATAGAGAATTGCACTGAAATTTACATTTTTGGACAAACGAGAGACCAGCACTCTGAGGTTCAGAAGGGCAGTCTATAATCCAAGCAAATAAATGGAGTCACACACTGGATAGCAATGCAAAAGGTATTTATTCCAACACCAAAACATTTTTTTTTTTATAGTTTGTTTAACCAGGAGTAGCACACTAAGCTGAAAGCTTTTTTACAGGTGCAACCTGGGAGCACAGGGAAGTTAAGTGACTTGCTCAGGGTCACACAGTATGCAAGTGGAAGCTGTGGGATTCAAACCCAGGTCTGGAGCTGCTGGATGTCACCAGATTTGCAGCTCAGAGCCTTAAACCACTGTGCTATACAGCTTCTGTGGACATGGACAGTGAAAGTACACACACACAAACACACCAGCCTGAGACTGTTACCCAGGTGCGTTGCTTGATTAGAGCTTCCTCAGGGGGCAGCTATCTGGAGAGGCAAGGCAAGTTTTATTTTTCAGGTGCCCAATCCCGGAGTCTCTGGGCGCCGTACATAAAATACAAACTGTTTATTTAAATATAATGTATGCATAAAACGCTAATGAATAACCAAACCATTTAAAGTACAGTTAAAAATAGCAGCAATCATTAATAAGGCTATCCTGTAGAAATATACCAAACCATATCGGAGAAGGCCTGACTAAACAGGAGGGTCTTGAGGGGCCTCCCTTACAGATGGAGGCAACAAATTCCATAGGACGGGGCGCCGGGTACACAATGCTCTGTTGCTAGTGGTTTTAAGCCTCGTCCTGGGAATTGCAAGGAGGCCCCTAGAGGAAGAGTGGAGGGAACAGACCGAGGCAGTAGGCGTCAGAAGGTCTGACAAGTATCCAGGGCCCAACCCATGTAGGGCCTTAAAGGTGAGCAAGCCCACCTTGAAGAGGATCTGCCACCTAACTGACAACCAATACAGTTCATGCAGCACCAGGGTAATGTGGCAGTATTTAGACTGCCCTGTTAATAATCTGGCAACTGCGTTCTGCACTAGCTGCAGCCTGCGGAGGGTACCTCCCAAGACTCCAAAGTAGAGCACATTACAGTAATCAAGCCTGGACGTTACGAAGGCATGTACCAAGTTGGGGAGGTCCATAGGCAGAACTAGGGGCTTGATCCTTGGTGATATTCCTAAGATGATGAAAGCTGGTCCGGACAATGGATGACACCTGAGCTTCAAATGTCAATCCGCTGTCTAAGGTCACACCAAGATCGTGCACTCTAGAGGAGGCCTTTAATGGCACAGGTCCCAGGAATAACCCTGTTGCTGCGCCAGAGGCCATCCTATCACGCCTTCTGTTCAACTCCACCACCAGTATCTCTGTCTTATTGGGGTTCAGTCGAAACCAGCTCAATGCCATCCAGTCGTTGATCTCGGCAAGGCATCTGTTCAGCACTTCCACTGCACTGGATGTTCTGGGGCAAAGGCAAGATACAGTTGGGTATCAGCAGCATAGGAATGAAAACCCAAACTGTATTTCCTAATGAGCTCTCCCAGGGGCAGCATATACATGGCAAACAACATTGGTGACAAGACTGAACCGTGAGGTACTCCACACGACAGGAGGCTGGGGGAGGAGGAGAAATTCCCCATCACAACCCATTTTTCTCCTGTTCATGAGGTAGGACTCAAACCAGCGGATGACAGTGCTGGTGAGTCCACAAAATTCCCTCAAGCGGCCGAGTAACACCCAATGGTCTACCATGTCAAATGCTGAAGAGAGGTCGAGGAGAATAAGAATTGTCCCTTCTCCTCGATCTCAGGCCCTAAGGAGGCCATTGTGCACCCGAACTAATGCGTTTTCCATACTATGCCTCACCTGAAACACCCCCGACTAGAGGGGTTCATACAGGTCAATGGTTATGAGGTACTCCTCAAGCTGCTGTGCCACAACTTGCTCAACAACCTTCCCTAAAAATGGGAGGTTGGAGATTGGACGGTCATTCGACTTGACGTCAGGATTTAATGATGGCTTCTTCAGAAGAGGCCTAACCAGTGCCTCCTTCAAGGCATCTGGGATGACCCCCTCTGAGATAGAACACCGGACAATCAAGGTGAACACTGGGCCAACAGTGTCGACACATTCCATCAAGAAACTCGTCAGCACTTGGTCCAGTTCACAATATGTGTGCTTTAGCCCACAGACAACCTCAATGACCTCAGCCACCTCCACTGGTTTGAACTCCTCCCATCCAGACGTAGTGCCCTCCAGACATCCAAGGTGATCACTGTTGGCCACAGTATGGCACACTGGCGGAACGCCCTGCTGGATGATAGACACCCTGTCCAAGAAGAACCGAGCAAACTCTTCACATAACCCATCAGAAAAAGCTTTTTCGGCTGTAGACAAGCTGGATTTAACAGCCTGTCCACAGTCCAAAATAGCACAGTTGGTCAATTCTTCCCAGCAGCAATCTCCCTGGACAGGAAGTCTGCCTTCTTACAGGTGATTACCACCTGATACTCAGCATAATGGGAGCGCAGGGCTAGTTTGTCCATCTCCAGCCTGGACTTCCTCCAGCAGTGCTCTAACCTCAGTCCCAAAATCTTCATCGCCTTGAGCTCGCTATCAAACCATGGGGACCTCAAGTGAGAGGATTTGGGTCATACATGGACCGGTGTGAGAGAGTCGAGTGCAGCTGACATCGGCCTATTATACGCAGCAGTACACATGCACTACTCACACTAGATAGATCTGCCACCAACAGAAATCCCTCTGGGGTCAAACCCCTCAAAGGGCGGTAGCTTACCATCTCTACAGGGGGGAGGGCTCACAGGGGGGCCCCGAGTGAGAATTCCACTGTGCAATGATTGTACCAAACGACCTGGTCAGTCCTGAGGTTATTAATCTCAAGTCCAGGTGAGACGACCAGGTCCAACATGTGACCACCCTGGTGGGTCACGGAAGAAACTTCTTGCAACAGGCCCAGAGATTACATCATCTGGAGGAGGTTGTAACCTAACCTGGAGGATTTGTGATCAGCCCAGACATTGAAATTACCCAGAACTAAACATCTGGTGGATTCCAACGTCTCACTGACGACAAAGTTGGCTACCTCCTACAGGAATTTCCCTGCCGCCCCAAGGGGCGATAAACCGGGAGAATCCTGCAAACTATGCCCGGACCCCCACGTACAGCCACATATTCAAAAGAACCCGGACTTCCCACTTGGTACATGGTTAATCCAAGCACGGATCTAAAGCAGATGGCCACTCCCCTGCATTCCACTCTGGGGCAGTGCACCACCGAGCATCCATGGGGGACAGCGGCCTCTAAAACCGGGCCTTCATCCTCACCCACCCAGGTCTCTGTAATGCAAGCCAGATCGACAGAGGAAACGAAGTCCACTATAATTGCGGTCTTGTTCCTAATCGATTTGGCATTGCAAAGTACTACCCTCAGGGGATTGGTGGATAGTGTAGCCCTTCTGGGAACTAGTCCACTCAGTCTGGTGGAAACCCTGGGGACAGGAACCAAACATGTCTGGCCTCTCCCTAGGTTCTGTTGACACCCAGGGCGCCTTCTGCATCTGTTAACCCCAATCCTTCCCCCACCCAACGTGTACGAGGCACCCTGCCATGATCAATCAATACGAGACCTCCTGATTCCGACTTCCCGACAGCAATGAGCTGTAGTGATGGAGAATGGGAGGTCGGTAAAGGGTCACAGATCGAAAAGCTGGGATGCCCTGTACATGATCCTGGCCCGCCCCAGACCCCCTGACTTCCCCAGACACATACTATCCTAACTGGGAAGCCTCAGTAAGCAGCTAGTCACTACCAGACATACCCCCTGTTTACCTCCCCACTCTACCCCCAGAACACCCCCACTAAACCCCCACCAGAGAGTGAGTAGGCCAAAACTTAAGTTCCTAAATCTAGGAGAGCAACCTGCAGAGCTCAATCAGTCTAGATGGCCCTTTTGCAATAAGGCCAACAGTTATAGTCCCAGATAGATAGCTTTTAATATAGAGCTACGTACTTCCAGAGCTCAAGGACTTCAAAGACCAGGGACCCTCTCGCTGACCCCAGTCTCTTCAGGGTAAGATGACACAAGACAGCAACTCAGCAATCGCTAAGTCCATTTACCATCCACCTCCTTCTTCAGCAGCCCCCTCGGAGGTTCCAGCTTGAGAGATGAAATAATCCAACCAACAAAGCAAGTAACAACAGAGCCAGCAGATGAAAAATCATCAGTTCACGGACATGGACAGCACAAAAGTCCTGCCACAAAAAAATCCATTCCCCTGACCCTGGGAAGTAGAACGCAGATGACGCCCTCTGCAACCCGCGTTCTCCTAGGATGACAGCCCGGACGACAAACTAGGACTCCAAATGCAGACGACCCTCTCGTTAAGATGGAAAAGAGGCACCCTCTGCAGATTTCAAGACCTTTGCTGTCGAGTTCTAGCAGGACAGGAGATTTGAAGAACGCACTGTCCAAAGAACAGGAAAACTCCTGATAGACAACAGCCCCTTTGAGGAAAAAAGCACCTCCAAGTATAAGAGAGAATGATGCTCTTAAATACTATAGTACTGACATCATAATAATATGTCATTTCCAGCACAAATTGTGATAAGTTTTAGTGTAAAAGGGTGAACACAAGGCTCATTTGTCAAAACATCAAAAAAATGTGTTATGCACCTGTAAGGAAACTAAAAATCATCATATGTGAACAGACAAATGAGTACACCAAGTGGAAAGGCACACCAGTAAAATAACACAGAAAAATCTTGAAATTTCAAAATGTTGTAACAATCTGTATATCAGATGAAAAGCAAGAGAGCAGGAAGAAGGAAAATAGGCAAACCAGAGTGGGGGGCAATCCACAATAATCGCATCAGATTAGGAATTATGTTGTGTGTGGTAAGTATTCAGGTGATTCCTGTGTACTCCAAAAACTCTGGCTGTGAAAAAAGGAAGAAAGGCATAAGAATAAACAGTGGGAACAGAAAGAGTTAAGAAGTAAACCAAGACCTGTAAATAACTATCAGCAATAACATTTTTGTATTTCTGTTTACATAACTCTGAAATGGATACTAGTAAAGTGTGTGTGTGGGGGGGGGGGGGATTTTCTTGGAATCATCCACCAGTCCTGACTGAATAACTAGTCCCAATCTAAATTCAAACCTTCAGGTTGGAATGCTTGCAAGAAAATAAAATCTAGTGACTGTCTTACTGCAAGAATCTGTTGAATCGATCCCCTCTTGTCCTCCTCTCACTTGTTCCAAACCCATAAATTTAACATCATGTGGGTCACTATTATGGCATAACAAAAAAGTTCAGCCACAGGACTTTTAATATTAATGTTTCTAATGTCCTTGACATGTTCCTGAATCCTTAGTTTAAGCTGCCTCACTGTACAAACCACAATTTATTTCAACTACACCAGAGGACATTCACAGTGAAGTTAGTGGCACATGAAATAAGCTGATGAATGTCAACCTTTCTATTATAGGAAGGTAACTGAAATGTCTTTCCTTGTTGGCACAAATTGCACACATTATGATTCCCACATCTGTGCATGCCAGGAGGTTTTTATTGGAAGCTAAGTATTAGTTATAGTGACTAGACACTAGCTTATCTTTCAGACTAGGACCCCTGCTGAAAGTTATCCTAGGTTTATTTCTGATATGAGGGGCTAAAGTGGAGTCACTTAGCAAGAAAGGTCAGTATGTGGTTACAATATTGCCAATCTTGCCAGCAAGGTGATTGTATTTGTTGATAAAGCATACATTGTTATCCTCACTGTTACTTTTAATCTTTGGTTTAAGTTATTACGATCAGCCTTCTTTGCCCTCTGAAAGACTAACTCTAAAGTTTCAGGACTATAGACTCCAGAAATCTTTCTCTTAGTTCATTAGCTTCAGATAGAAATGAGTATGCTCAAAACAATTCTGCTTGAGCCATAAAAAATGGCTATAAGGAACAATTAGAGATTTGGGGCGAGAGCTACTGTCAGGTAAAAAACTGTTAGTTGCAGTGAGTTTCCTATAATCTGTGCCACTCATAAGAGTGATCTCCCAAAAATTAATTGGTTCAGAATTCAGTTTATGAGTGAACCTGGGGTTCAACTCATTATGATTTAACCAATGTATGAATTCTTCCACTTCTTGTTCTTTTCCTGACCAAACACAGATTACATCATCAGTAAATCTGTGCTACTTCACTATCTTGCCACAAAAAAAGGATTGGAATTAATGTTCAGGACAAGGTCCTCCTCTTCCCATAGTCCCAAAAACAAATTTACGTAGGATGGAGCCATGGCAGCTTCCATGGCTGTCCCACATTGTTGTAGATAATACTCGTTATCAAATTTGAAATAGTTGTGCATTTACACAAATTCCAAACCTTCAAGAATCAAACTAACTGGCATAATATCCTTCAACAGATCTTTAGTTAGAAAATGTTTACATGCTGCTATACCATCAAGGTTTTTGATTGAGATATAGAGGGCTCAACATCAATAGTAAGTAATTTGTACTTGGGGGGTACCACGCGAAGTCAGCAAACTTCTCCAGTACGTGTGGTGTCCCGAACATGACTTTAAACAGCACTTTTCTTTAAGAAAAAAATCAATGAATACACAAAGATTATTGGAAAGTGACCCCACCCTAGAAACAATGGGTCTACCTGGAGGATTAGTCAGGTTTTTGTGTATTTTGGGGAGAGTAAGCTCCTCAAATGACTCCCAAACCACGGCTCTCCTGGCCTCTCCCCAGTCTTACTCAGGCTCACCTCCCTTGCCATTGTCAATCCTCTCACCTTTATTTTTAATCTTGCCCTTTCCACTTTCTCCATGCCCAGCCCTTGGAAGACTGCCAAAGTGATTCCCATTTTCAAAATGGGAAACCCTCTATCCACGGACAGCTATAGTCTTATCTCCATCCTCCCCCACCTTAGTAAGCTACTTGAGAAAGTTATCCACCGTCAGCTCACTGAACACAGACAAGTATAATCTCTTGTGCAGCCAGCAACATGGCTTCTGCAAGAACCATAGTACCACTGCTGCCCTTGCACTGCTTACCGACCACATCCTTGTGGACATGGACCATGGAAATGCCACCGGCACCATTTTTGTTGACCTCTCCAAGGCCTTCAACATGGTCAACCATGCCCTACTTATCTCCAAGCTACATCTCCCTGGCAGCTCGCAGGAGGTATCCAGCTGGTTCAGGAGCTACCTCACTGATCGCTCCCAGTATGTTTACTTGATTTACTTGGTTTGTAGGACAAAAGGAGGCAGTTTGCCCATCGAGATTGTCCTCCATTTAAATGGAACATTAACCCAAATCCTGTCCATCCATCCATTTATCTAATTTATTCTTGAAAATTGTGATAGCAGGTGAGTCAACAATATCCTGGGGTAGTGTATTCCATATCCTGGGTGCTCTAATGGTAAAGAAATTTAACCTTTTGTTATTATTAGCTTTTTTAATTTCTAATTGTTTATTACCAAGTCTAGGCACAATCTTCCTTATGGAATAAGCAAAGCCACATTGTGCCATTTGAACTGGGGATTTAAGAATTTTAAACAGCTACAGAAGGTCACCTCTAGTTGGTCTTCGCTTAAGGGAATGTAATCCCATTTTCTGAAGTCTGGTGTCATATTCTAGGTGGGTGAGATGGGATACTAGTTTAGTGGCTCTACGTTGAACTTGTTCAATTTTATTAATATCAGACTTTATTTATTTATTTAAACATCAGTTTAGAAACCTTTGAGCTAGAGGCTCATTTACAAAGGTACCTCGTCACAAAGAGGACATCAGAACAGTAGTACAAGGGACACAGTACTTACAAACAAAAAAGTTACAGTTCAATTACAATTTTGTTACAATAGAGTACAATCTCCAACGAGCAAAAGATAAAAGGTGCAAAACTTATGGTCGGGGAGAGCTGGTGGGGGTAGAAGGGAGGAGATAGGGGAGGAGGAATAAGTAGGGAAAGGAAGGGGGGAGCTCCAGTGAGCATTGTCAAACAGAGTATATATATATATATATATATATATATATATATATATATATATTTTTTTTTTTTACACTAGGCTAGCGGCAGTTGCATTTAGAGCTAAGCAGGAAGTTTCTGAGCCTGGGCTTAAAGCAAGCTAAGGTTAGAGAATTTGAGACACTGGCAGGGAGGGACTTTAGATAAGGACTCCAGAATGGAGATCCATAATCTAAGTAAGGCCTAATATGAGATCTATACAGAGTTCTAAGGCATTGTTCAGATTTAGAGATCTGTTTTTTATATCCTGTGTAGCAGTGCATTTGTTTGATTTGCAAGTCTGGAACAGTGAGAAGTAGAAGATAATTTATCGTTTACCAAAATTCTCAGGTCTTTTTCAACACAGGAGGCCCTAATGATAGTATTATTTAAATGATATTTTTGTTTGGGGTTATTTTTCCCCAAGTGAAGTACTGCACATTTTGAAACATTGAAATGCATTTTATTGATATATGCCCATTGCTCAATTAAGGCAAGATCAGATTTTAAGTTATGACAATTAGCAAGGGTGTTGACCTTACCCCCCAAGTTTGGTGTCATCTGCAAATTTAACCATAATGTTATCAGCTGAGATGTATATATCACTGATGAACAAATTGAACAGCACCAGACACAAGACAGTTCCCCGAGGGACACCACTAGTCACTACACCCGTGTCAGACAGTGCACCGTTAACCCTTACTCTTTGTGTTCTCTTATTCAACCAGTTATTTATCCAAGATATAATGGGTAATGAAAAACCTAGTTGGTTGAGTTTATTTATCAAGATGCCATGTGATACTTTATCGAATGCCTTGCTGTAATCCAAAAGAATAACATCCATAGGTATGTTATAGTCAAGGCTAGAACTGATATGGTTATAAAAGGAGACCAGGTTAGTGGTGCATGAAAATCCTGTTTTGAAACCATGTTGATACACATCATTAATATATAAAGTTGACATTTAATTTTCTAGTTGTTGTTTGATTATTTTTTCCATTAGTTTACATGGTACCAACGTAAGGCTAATAGGCCGATAATTTTCAGTTTTGGAATGTAAAACCTGTTTAAAAATAGGTGTAACAATGGCAGTACACCAGTCTGCTGGAACTAAAGATTCATGAAGCGATTTATTAAAAATGATTGTTAGGGGCAAAATGATTGCATCCTTTGTCCCTAAAAGAAATCTGGAACTTATATTATCAGGGCCAGAGCTTGTATATTGTTTCAAAGAATCTAAAACCCACTGTATATCTTGAGAAGAGATTTTATATGCTTCTAAATTTAATGCTGCTGGAATATGTGGAATGTTAGATGACTCCTGGACAAAAACTGATGAAAAATATTTATTTAGTTATGTAGCTGTTTCAATATTAGATGTTATAGTAGTGTTGTTACAGACTAATGGACCAATCGTATTGTTATTGCTTTTTTTACTGTTTAAATAAGAATATAGTGCCTTGTGACAATCCTTAGTATAAACAATTTTAAATTCAAAATTGCGTTTTGCCAAAATGATTACCTTTTTTAATTGTTTAACTACCTCCCTGTATCTAGCTAAAATAATGTCTTTTTGGTCGGATAAACATTTTTTTAGAATTAAAAATAATTTATTTTTGGGTTTGATAAGTTTTTTTAATATTTCCATTGAACCAAGGGGGAATTTTCCCTTTGCTATTATACTTAAATTTGTCTGGGACATGTTGTTTTTCAAGTTCAAAGATTTTTTGACTTTAATAAGTCCCAGGCTTCCTCAGTGTTCAATGAAGAAAGGATCTGTTCCCAGTTAAGGGCCTTTAGCTGGTAGTTAATACTTTCAAAGTCTGCCCTGTTGTATTGTTTTGTTTTAAGTGTATTAGTTTTGGGTTGTAAAGGCAGTTGAATAGAAAAAAATAGGGTCATATGATCACTATTTCCCAGAGGATTAAAAATTTGAACATCGGATATATGGGTCTCTGGATTACTTCTAACTAGGTCAAGTATGTTTGCTCCCCTAGTTGGCTCTCTAACTATTTGAGTAAGGCCCAGATTAATAATAGCCAAAATAATTTGCTCATCATGTTGATTCGTACCAGACAGTGCATCCCAGTTTATGGTGGGAAGATTAAAGTCCCCGAAAATAAGGATGGAGTCTTTACAAGCTATCTGAGCAATTTCATTGGCTAACTGCATAGTTTGATTTATGTCAGAGGAAGGAGTTCGATAACAAGTTCCAATAAGGAGCTGGGGGATGCCTATGGGTCTAATGTGGACCCATATACTTTCAGATTCAACAGTAATCATTGACTCATATGATGGAATATCATCCCTTACGTATAAACTAACCCCTCCTCCTTTTCTTGTATCCACTCTATTTTTGTAACAATGCTTAAAGCCAAGGATTTCTACACTCCATTTTTTGTCAGAATTACCCCAAGTTTCAGTGATAGCTATTAAAGCTAGATCAAGAGTCTTTCCAGAATTTCAAGTTCTGCATGTTTAGAGATCATTAGTGATCAGGCATTTAAGGAAAGAATATTAAGGTTTGTCCAATGTGATGAGCAGGGACTAATAATTCGAGATATGGGGGGCATCTCGATCTCCCCCTTTTCTATCAGTTTAAATGTTTTTTTATGAAAGTTGCTATCTTCCATCCCAGGATTGTGGTACCCCGTCTACTAAGGTGTAAACCATCCTGCAAAAAAGGGATAGTCTGTCTTCAAATTCCTCCTAGTGAGTTAAACAAATTATACCCTGATGGTAGGTCTACTTACGGAGCCACTAATTTAATGTTTTTATTTTATTAGTAATGTACCTGGTTGCTCTTGGGACAGGTAAAATTTTGGAGAGACATATATTACAGCCACGTTCCATTAACACATTGAATAAAGCAACGTAATCCTGTTTAATCTGCTGAAGTGTGGACCATGCAACATCATTGGTTCCAACATGGACAACCACCAAAGGATTTTCCCCAGCAGGTGACAAAATAGGTTTAATCATTGATGTAAGATTTGCAATTTTTGGCCCTCTATAACTAGAACAGGTTCGATGTTCCTTATCAGGATTACATACTATATGATCGACATATTTTATTATAGAGTCTCCCAGGACATGTACTTGTTTTTTTGGACAAGGCATATCAGGGATTAATGAAGGTTGGGGCACGGAGGTAGTAGCCAAAGGAGCAGGAGCCTGAGAGGGTTTAAATGGTGTAGAAAAAGTTATTTTATGACCAAGTTGTGCTTTAAATCTTTCATTATTTGAAGTGTCAGGATCATGATTAGTAGTTCCCGGGATGGCTTTTGAATCATCCTCGGTCTTATGGGGGAGGTGTTCAAAAGAATTAAATAGTGGGGTTTGTAGTAGAAGCATGGGATTCAAATGTAGACACCAGTTGAAGTGCAAAAATCAAACAGCTTTTATTCGGCAGGTTCCATCAAAATAGGCTTTAAACGTACTGTACGACTAAAGAAAATAAACTGGATTCATGCATCCAAATAAACATAGCAATCCGAACTTCACAGGCACCATACATAGGTAAAGAAACAACTGGAAAGAACCAGTGAAATAGAGGGCACAGCCCCTTGCTGAGCCCAAGACGAACTAACTAGCCCTAGAATTTGTCATTCCTTTATAGTGCTAGGATACCATGTGATACATGGTCCTCCTCCCCATTTGCATAATCATGCTATAAACTCTTTATTTCTAATATTTTATTACCATGTTCTAATATTAAACAGCTTCAAGCAACATGATAAGTCTCAGAACATCCAGTATCTATTATTTATTTGGCTAACATAACTTTAGAGAAAACAACATTCTGTCCATCACAGTCAAACCCCTCCCCTTTAAGCCTGCCTATAAAATTGGGAAACAGATGGCCAGCCAGCTCTATAGAGAAGCAGTACAACCCAGAGGGAGCTACAGCGTTATCGCCGCGCGGTAAAATACTCAAAAAGGTACAGCTCTGCAGTATACTCAGCTTTCTCTGTCTCAAAGGCAATATTTTAGCAGTTTATGAAAGCTACTAGGACTGGGCTGCAACGCTAACATGCAGGGAACTAACCGCTAATGTTATGAAGTAAAATACATTTTGTGACAGGAAGTTAGTGCTTTAACAGGCTCTACAAGGGGGAAAGACTTAATTTAAACTCTATATTTCAATGGGCTACAATGTCTCCGAGAATGAGATTGAAAAACAAAAAAGGCTCGTTTGGTTCTTGACTCCTGAGAGCTTTTGGCAGTAGACAACAGACAGCACCGGTGCCAAAAATAAACGTAGGGGACAGAAATAATGAGAGGTTTTCTGTTTGGCTATACTGTATTATGGTTTTTAAAAACAATAAAATATGTTAAATTAAAAAAAATAAATAACGAGAGGGACATGAAGCTTCATTCAATAGGGCGTTGAAACTCTGCCCATTCACAGAGGGGTTACAGCTTTGGTTTTATAAGGAGGACTGTAGCGACTTGTGTTACACATCTCATCTGGGGGGGGGTACCGAATACCAGACAAATTATAACTGGACCTTATTGTTTATATTTAAACTTGCTACAGCCTTCATTCGCACATCCGCAGAGGCAATGCGTGCATATTCGTGAGGACGATCGTGCGCACATTCATGAGGACGTGCGTGTGCACGATCGAGGAGTGTATGCACGAGATATACAGTTAAGGGGCAGAGACCACCAAGAAGGGACAGTAAGAACATTAGGCAGGTGGCCTACCTGCCTAAGGGAAACACAAAGGAGGAGACAAAAAAGGACAGAAACAGAAGTGCTGTTGCAACAGACTTTTTGTGAAAAGGAAAAGGGGGGTCTGATTGTTACTGTAATCCTGCTACATACTCCTCCCCACCTAAGAGAAAACCTGAACTATGGGTTTTTGGTTCTATTTATAGCAGGAGCTATATTACTCAGATCTCTCCAAGGAGAAATGGAGCTTCAGCCCACCCACTCTCCAAAGCTCCACCTTGGGACCAATAAATATCAACAAAATTAAACGTAGCATCAAGAGTTATCCTTTGATGCTAGATTATTCATTACCCCGAGGTCTGTTTCATACGATCCTGCTCCAAATCGAGACATAAAGTCTGCATTCTTATTAGCAGATCTGGATCTATGCTTAATGGTAAATTTATAAAGCTGTAAAGCCAGATACCATCGCATGATATGCGGATTTTTCTCTTTCATGGCATGAAGCCAGCACAGAGGGTTGTGGTACATCCAAACCTCAGACTCTACTCCCCACAAATAAAATGTTAACGCTTCAATGGCCCATTTAAGGGCTAAACATTCTTTCTCAATGTAGAATATTTAGCCTCTCTACTATGTAGTTTTCTACTGATGTATATTACGGGATGTTCTTCTCCCTCAATTATTTGAGTTAGTACTGCTCCTATACCAGTGTTAGAAGCATCGGTTTGTAAAATGAATGGAAGAGTGAAATCAGGACTTGTCAATACAGGTGATGCACATAAGTAACCTTTTAGGGTGCAGAAAGCCTTTTCACATTTTGATGTCCACTTCACTACAGACAGGTGATTTTTATTAGTTAAGTCAGTTAGGGGACTTGCTATAGTTGAAAAAATTGGTACACATCTTCTATAATAGCCAGCAAGTCCTAAAAAGGATCTTACATGACGTTTTGTAATTGGGCGGAGACTGTTCGATGCTGCGTCTACTTTTCCAACGTCAGGTTTTATTTGGCCCTTTCTAATTCGAAAGGCCAAATATTTCACTTCCTGCATAGCTAAAGTACATTTACTAGGGTTTATGGTCAATCCAGCTTGGGTGACAGCTGTCAAAATGTTCTTTAAATGCTGCAGATGTTTCTCCCAAGTTTGACTGAACACCACAACATCATCCAAATAGGCGGCACTATAATTTATATGTGTTCTAAGCAGATTGTCCATAAACCTCTGAAAAGTAGCGGGGGTTCCGTGTAGCCCAAAAGGCATGGTGGTGAAATGAAAATGACCTATAGGAGTTCTGAAGGCAGTTTTTTCTTTATCCTCAGTATTTAGAGGAATTTGCCAGTACCCCTTGTTCAAATCAAGAGTACTGATAAATTTAGCCTTCCCAAGGCGATCTACAATGTCATCAATTCAAGGCATAGGGTATGCATCGAATTTTGATATTGAATTCAGACGGCGAAAGTCTAAACAAATTTGAATGCTGCCTTCCTTTTTACCAACAATCGCCATCGGGGAACCCCACTCACTAGCAGAGGGTTCTATAACCCCTAAAGCCTGCATCTTTTGTATTTCCTTTATAACTTCTTGTTTCACCTTTTCAGGTATTTGGTAAGGCTTTTGTATTATGACTTACTGTTGGTTTAGATATATTCGATGTTCCACCCCCTTAGCTTGTCCTGGCTGACAGGAAAAGGTTTTGTGAAAGTCTTGTAACAACCTAATTCCACTCTTTGGCCCTCTTCCAGGTCAGGATTTATAGTGATCAATTCAGCACCACCTACTCCTTCTAGTCTCTGATAGGCTTGGTCTATTTCACTAGTAGACTGCTCAGGGCATACAAATGGTAGGGGTGGACTTTGAAGTATCTCTATTATGCCATCTTTTGAGCAGGGTTGCATGATATATTTGTAATCTTTTACGCCTCCCAGGGATATCTATTTCATAATTGACAGGGTCAATTTGTCTCTGTATAACATAAGGCCCCTGCCATTTCATTGTCAGTTTGCTCTCTGAAGATGGTAATAGTAGTAATACTTTATCCCCTGGTTGGAACTGTTTCTCACCCACTCCTTGATCATAATATTGCTTTTGATCCTTCTGTTTTATGAGGTTATTTTGATGGGCTAGGATTATATACTTAGCTAACCTCTGTCGTAGTTGGGCTATATATTCTACACTTGGGGTTCTCTCTTGTGTGTTTTTGCTTTCCCATTTTTCCTTTATCATATCCAATGGCCTCCCTTGGATTTCTCCCATAGAGTAGCTCGAATGGGGAAAACCCAGTGGATGCCTGGGGCACCTCCCTATATGCAAACATCAAATAGGGTAGATTAAGGTCCCATACTTTCCCTTCGTCCTGTACATACTTCATAAGCATATTTTTTAAGGTTTTATTAAACCTTTCCACCAACCCATCAGTTTGGGGGTGGTAAGGAGAGGTGTACAAAGCCCCAACACCTAATGATTGATAAAGGCGGGCTAACAAAGCAGAACAAAAATTACTGCCTCTGTCTGTGAGGATCTCCCTGGGTACCTCTACCCGACTAAATATTTTTTAACAGTTATTCCGCAATTCTGGGGGCTGTGACTCTCCGCAGGGGAATGGCTTCAGGGTAGCGGGTGGCATAGTCACATATTACAAGAATAAAGCGATTGCCCTTATTACTCTTTGGTAGAGGCCCCACAATATCCATGGCTATGCAGTCAAAAGGGGTATCTACTAAGGGAAGGGGCTGTAGGGGCATTTTTTCTGCCTTGGATACAGTAGCCACTTTTTGGCATTCCGGACAGGTTTGACAATAAGTGGTTACCTGTTCGTAGATTCCTGGCCAGAAGTACAGATATAACAACCGGCTTAGGGTTTTATCTCTCCCTAAATGCCCTGCCATTGGGATGTCATGAGCCAAAGATATTAATTGTTGTCGGCATCGAGTAGGTACTACTAATTGCTCTATGATATACCCAGTTTTTGGGTTCTTGCATTCCCTATACAGGAGTTGGTCATGTATAACATACTTAGGATAGTCTACCTGACTTCTGGCATCTACAACCTGTGAAAAGCAAGGTCTTAAAGCACAGTCATTAGTTTGCTCTTCTTTAAAGTCCAGTTTTACATCAACAGTGTCCCTATTAGTAGGTATGTCCTTGTTACAGTTCCACAGTGCTTTTGCCCTTCTTCGGCTTGACTTTGGTTTTCTGTCCTTTCCAGGAATATTATAACTGTCCTCTTCAAAAGAGAACATCTGGGGAAAGGTTGCTGTTTGCTTACTCTGTGCTCTGGTGGTTATGGCAGACAACTGAGAGTCCTTACACAGTAGGGCATCAAATGCAGGGTAATCCTGTCCGATAACTACTGGCACAGGCAGGTTGGGTACTAGGCCAACGTCCATTAGTTGTTCTTGCCCTTGAACCCTCAGGGTAATTTGTTGTACTGGATAGGCATGGATGTCCCCATGAATACATGTGACCTTGGTGGTGTGTGTACTATGTTTCTCAGGCAACAAAGCTGCTTGGATCAGGGTCTGTTTACTCCCAGAGTCTATTAGGGCAGGAACCTCATTCCCATTTAGTTGTACAGTAGTAAGATATTGACCCCAGTTAGCCAGAGCAAGATGAGCCTGCTCTTTCTTTCTATGTGGACAATATCTTGCAATGTGGCCCTTCCCTTGGCAATCATGGCAAATGATATCAGGATTAAGTCCTTTACTCATTTTAATGGTTCCCAAAGTCCCTTCACTGCTTCCCTTAACTATTGGTGATGCCCCAGCACGAGTGGTACTAGTAATAGGGACAGGTCTTACCGTGGGCGAGGGTCCATGAGTCCCTACGTATCTCATCTGTGGTGGTCTAGCTGTTATGTAGTCCTCTGCGAGGTCAATAGCCTTCTGTGCAGTCTCAGGACGATGCTCCCTCACCCACATTTGCACATCTGGAGGGAGTATTTTAATAAACTGTTCCAAGGTAATGGCTTCCATTACCTGCTCCATTATTCTTGAGTGGGGTTGCAACCATTTATTACTGAGGTCCCGCAACTGGGTATAAGCCTCCTGGGGGGATGCAGCCACATGATATTTAAAAGTTCTAAATCTTTGACGAAAGGTCTCGACACTTATGTCATATCTTTTCAGGATGACTTGGCATACATAATCGTAGTTGTTGATATGGGCACTGTTCACATGACTATAGGCCAGTTGCGCTTTTCCTGATAGATAGGGTGCAAGTCGTATCATCCACTGTTCTTTTGGCTACCGACAGGCTTCTGCCACTCTTTCAAAAGTGGTGATGTATGCTTCGATATCATCAGTGTCGGTCAATTTAGACATTTTAATGTCCTTCTTGTTCCCTTGGTGCAGGTGGCCTAGCTGTTCCTAGCGTTTGGATGGCTCTGATAGTGTCAGCCCATCGAGCCTCATTCTGCAGACGGTCCACTTCTCGTTGTTTCTCTAATTCCAACTGTCGCACACACAGCCACCTTAGTAAATCAGGTACCTCTTCGGGAGATTGTTCTTCAGGGTCCTTTGTCTCTGGAGCAGTGGCACCTCCTTCCGTCTCCATTCCTTCTTTCTTTGTCTCTTGTCATCGTACATCTGGTAATCCAGTCAGTAGTGGTATTTGGGATAGTTCAGTCATTCTGCGGGTCTGGATGCCTCCTGGACTAGGTTGGCTGGTAACTGGAGGGCTGACAGCTGATGGCTCCAACATAATGCAATATGGATAACAGGACCGGTACTCCTCCCTCAAGACCCCGTCTCAAGGGTATCCCACTTCTAATACCAGTGTAGTAGAAGCATGGGATTCAAATGTAGACACCAGTTGAAGTGCAAAAATCAAACAGCTTTTATTCATCAGGTTCCATCAAAATAGGCTTTAAGCGTACTGTATGACTAAAGAAAATAAACTGGATTCATGCATCCAAATAAACATAGCAATCCAAACTTCACAGGCACCATACATAGGTAAAGAAACAACTGGAAAGAACCAGTGAAATAGAGGGCACAGCCCCTTGCTGAGCCCAAGACGAACTAACTAGCCCTAGAATTTGTCATTCCTTTATAGTGCTAGGATACCATGTGCTACAGGGTCCTTCTCCCCATTTGCAAAATCATGCTATAAACTCTTTATTTCTAATATTTTATTACCAAGTTCTAATATTAAACAGCTTCAAGCAACATGATAACAGTCTCAGAACATCCAGTATCTATTATTTATTTGGGTAACATAACTTTAGAGAAAACAACATTCTGTCCATCACAGTCAAACCCCTTCCCTTTAAGCCTGCCTATAAAATTGGGAAACAGATGGCCAGCCAGCTCTATAGAGAAGCAGTACAACCCAGAGGGAGCTACAGCGTTATCGCCGTGCCGTAAAAACCGCAAAAAAGGTACAGCTCTGCAGTATACTCAGCTTTCTCTGTCTCAAAGGCAATATTTTAGCGGTTTATGAAAGCTACTAGGGCTGGGCTGCAACGTTAACATGCAGGGAACTAACCACTAATGTTATGAAGTAAAATACATTTTGTGACAGGAAGTTAGTGCTTTAACAGGCTCTGCAAGGGGGAAAGACTTAATTTAAACTCTATATTTCAATGTGCTGCAATGTCTCCGAGAATGAGACTGAAAAACCAAAAAGGCTCATTTGGTTCTTGACTCCTGAGAGCTTTTGGCAGTAGACAACAGACAGCACCGGTGCCAAAAATAAACGTAGGGACAGAAATAACGAGAGGGACATGAAGCTTCATTCAATAGGGCGTTGAAACTCAGCCCATTCACAGAGGGGTTACAGCTTTGGTTTTATAAGGAGGACTGTAGCGACTTGTGTTACACATCTCATCTGGGGGGGGGGGTGCCGAATACCAGACAAATTATAACTGGACCTTATCGTTTATATTTAAACTCGCTACAGCCTTCATAAGCACATCCGCAGAGGCGATGTGCGCATATTCGTGAGGACGCTCGTGCGCACGATCGAGGAGTGTATGTGCGAGATATACAGTTAAAAAGGGGCAGAGACCACTAAGAAGGGATAGTAAGAACATTAGGCACGTGGCCTACCTGCCTAAGGGAAACACAAAGGAGGAGACAAGAAAGGACAGAAACAGAAGTGCTGTTGCAACAGACTTTTTGTGAAAAGGAAAAGGGGGTCTCTGATTGTTACTGTAATCCTGCTACAGGGTTGTATAAGTATTGGGAGCAAGATTATTAATTTTTTTGGTGTGCTTTTTTGGAGGAATCAGGGTCCATTTGTCTGCTTCCGTAAGATGTCTAACTTGGTCCTTAACAGCAACAGTTAAAGGGGTAGAGGTAATAACAGGTTGCTCAGCAGAAATAGAAATGGGTAAACAGTTTAGGGCTGGTTCATTAGAAAAGGAGTTTCCCAGGTGTTTTGTGGGAGAGGTATTTGCCTCTACAAGCAGTAACATATGATCAGTATAGTCCTCCATGGCTTTAATTTCAGAGCTGATAATCTCTTTAGGTTGTAATCGTTTTATTTCCTCCTGTAAATATTTTATCAGTATGCATCTATCACAGATGAAATTAGGTACTTGTTTACCAGTGGTGTACATCTGGCAAGCTGAACACAGTTTATTAGCTTTCTTCATGATATCAACTGAGTAAGACACTTAAAAGTGGTTATTTATGGTTTAATTACCTTAGTTATGGTAGTAATGATCAACTGTCCTAGTGTTCCTGGTGGACATGTGCGTAGACACGCATCTCCGTGCATCTCTGCACGCGGCCCCGCGCACGCTCGCCCCGCTTGCTATGTGGGTCATTTTATGTGCGATAACTGGAAGTGCGTGCCCTCGCTACTTCCGGTTTCGCACTAGGGCTAAAAAGCACAAATAAACAATATAAGCCTTTAAAAAGGCTTAACCCCAGTATGTAATAAGGGTTTTAGTTAGGATTATCACCACAATGGTTGCAGTGTGCAGGTTAAAGATGTGGATTGGTAGCAAGGTAACCAGGAAATGCCTCCAGTCCACCAGTATCCCACACTCCTTTGTGGCAAACAAAGAGGGCTCAGAACTGGGGAAAGACCCTTTTCTCTGAAATGTCCCTAAAGGCTACAATATTAAATCAGTACACAAGTAGTTCAATGATTCATTTAAAAAATAGGAACAGAGTACAGTGCAGCAATTCTACGCTAATCTACTAACTGCCCACTCGCTATGCAGGTTGTTTTATGTGCGATAACCGGAAGTGCGTGCCCTCGCTACTTCCGGTTTCACGCTAGCGCTAAAAAGCACAAATAAACAATATAAGCCTTTAAAAAAGCTTAACCCCAGTATGCAATAAGGGTTTAAGTTAGGATTATCACCACAATGGTTGCAGTGTGCAGGGTAAAGATGTGGATTAGTAGCAAGGTAACCAGGAAGTGCCTCCAGTTTACCAGTATCCCACACTCCTTTGTGGCAAACAAAGAGGGCTCAGAGCTAGGGAAAGACCCTTTTCTCTGAAATGTCCCTAAAGGCTACAATATTAAATCAGTACACAAGCAGTTCAATGTTTCATTTAAAAAAATAGGAACAGAGTACAGTGCAGCAATTCTAGGCTGATCTGTGTGTGTATAGGCCCTGCCTGCTCCCCTACCCTGCCTTTCTCAATCGGTGTCCCACAGGGCTCCATTCAGGGACCCCTTCTATTCTCTCTATTCATGAACTCCCTTCCCTTGGACAGGCTCAGCTGTAACTCTTTCCTCTGTGCAGATGACCTCATCCTTTTCTTTAGTGATAAATCCCTTGCCCGCATTTCCTCAATTTTCACCCTCAACTATGCAGCAGCCCACAGTTGGTTTGCAGCCAATCTCCTCCTGGTAAATGTCAAGAAAACTAAATCCATGCTGTTCGGATCCAAGCCCTTCCTTGCCAAATCTAAAACCCTGTCCTCTCTCAACATAGTCTCCCCTGATGGCCAGGTCCTTGAAAATGTCGACACCTTCAAATACCTAGGAGTCTTGCTCGATCCATCCCTCTCCTTCTTGGAGCACGTTAACACAGTGATTCACAGGATTCACCAAAAACTGGGTACAGCCTACAGGTTCAAGCGCTACCTCACCCCCGAGGCCCAACATGCCATTGTCCAGGGGAACTTACTCCCTATACTTGACTACTGCCCACCATCTATGCTAGGTCATCCGCAACCCTTATTGCCAAACTCTCTACTGCCTACAATAGTGCCTGTCACTTTGCTTAGTGGCTCCATTTTCCACTCACCACTGTGTCCTTTCCAGACACTCAGCTCCCAATACAGGGTCATATTGACCTCACCCTTTGCTACATGGTTGATAGTGCCATATGTGCGGGCCAGGAATCACCCCTTGCAGCTCTCCTCAAAGTCCAAACACTACACAGTTGTCTCCTCTCTAACAACATACCCCCCCCAAAGAAAGTTCCCAGGGTATCCACCAACATGGGTGGCAGAGACTTGTCAGCAGCAGCCCACTTCGCTGTGGAATAGATTGCCTGCTGAGCTCTGCTCCTTGGACACCCACCGCCTGTTCAAATCCTGTCTCAGAAACTGGCTCCTAGCTGAATCCCGCTGCTGCTGCTTTAATGGGTAGCCCCCTCCGACCTCCCCAACCCTAAGTCTATCCATGTGTACTTTCCCTCTTGTCTTATTTCCTCTATTCCCCTCCCTCTCCTACACCTACTCCTTCCTTCCCCCCACTCATCAGCACTTAGTGGTACCCTTCCCTCTTCCCTGGACTATTCTGCTGCACTTTATCTTGTCTAGTCCAGTTACTATTATTTTAATGTGATTGCCATTTCTAGTTATGGTAACTGACACCGTTCCCTGCTGTACACCAAGTTTATTGTTATTTACTACATTGTATTTAGAGAACTGTTGTATTTTCATTAGTAACATTCTGAAAATGCTCAGCTGTTCTATGTACTTTGCTTATAGTTTACTCCTGTGCCATTGTTTTGTGGCCCAGGTCGTGCCTGAAAATGGTCTCTGGGATCAGAGCACCTAGCCAGTTATCGAAGTCATAAATAAAAATAAATAAATATACACAGTAGGAGTAATAGGAAGTTGAGGTAATAAATACCCATATTCTGTCTCAGAAATGTCACCCCTATCTGTTGCCCTTTCCAAAAGTGGTACCAATTCTAATTTAAAATTAGGTAGCAGATCGGACCTTAATTTCATGTAGTTGTCAGTATCTGACAGCAGCTCTAGCACTTCCTGTTTATAGAATTCTTTGTTCATCATAACAGTGCACCCCCCCCCTCGCCTGCTGGTTTAAAAACATCATCTGTCAAGGCTTGCAGCTCCTTTAATGTCTTAATTTCATCAGGAGACATATTATAAGGTTGTCCAATATCCCTAACAGTTTTTGTACCTCATAACACACAGTTTTCTTGTATGTACTAATAATTGGATTTGTGGTCATGGGACAGAAGCTTGATTGGGGAGTAGCGATTTCCTCATCCAACAAAATAATTTCTATTTAAATCATACAAGCTAATGTTAGAATTACATGATTGAGCCTGTTCCCCTTCGAGTAATTTCCTTAGTACCTTTGGGGTTCTACAGGATAAGCATGCCTCTCTTGTCAGACGGAGGGTAAGGGGGAGCTGCTACAAAATGGTTGCATGGGAGCCTCCTTGTTCTCATGAGGGCTAGAGATAAGTGCTGGGCCAATTTCAAGGTCTCGATGGACCAGGCCATATTTCAGCATTACAGGAGGCTCAGGATTGAATGCAAAAAGGCGATCAGGGCTGCAAAAAGTGAATTTTGCAAAACTACCTTACAGACATCAGTTAAGGACCCTAGGAACTTCTGGAGAAATATTACAAATATAGTGAGTGGCCCCTCACCTGTGAGGCTCCTGAAATGCTTATTAATGGTGCTAGCTGTAATAATCCAGTAACCATTGCCAATGTGTTTAACTCACATTTCTCTGTCCTGTCCGCATTCACCTCTCTCTCTCTCTTCTCCTCCACTGGTTGTTATTTACCTGTCCAGGTCCCTCTGCCTCAACTGGCTCCTTCCTCTCATCCTCTGTTCTACTTTAAGGCTGTGACGGCACAAGGTATGCAGAGACTGGTCACTGGTCTCTCCCATTTCCTAGTGCTGGCCTTGATGGTATGGAACCCAAGCTTCTTCGCCTTGCTGCTGCCTTCATTGCCTCTCCTGTGGCCCATATAGTCAACCTATCCTTAGCCACTGGGGTTATCCCTGACCTATGGAAGGTGGCATGGGTGGTCTCTGTATTCAAACAGGGCAACCCTAGGATTCTTGGCAACTATCGGCCAAATGCCATCTTGTCTGCTATCAGTAAGCTTCTTGAGAAAGTTGCAGCGGTACAACTCATGGATTATATTCAGACTCATTTGCTACTGTCTCCCTCGCAGCATGGTTTCCGAAAAGGGCACAATACTACCTCAGCCCTGGTCACTGTCACATCCAGGATAAGGGCTGCTATGGACCAGGGTAGATTCTCTGGGGCCATCTTTATCGATCTCTCTAAGGCCTTTGACCTAGTCAACCATTCACTACTTTGCAATCAACTTAGGTCCTTAGGCCTGTCCCCTCCATCGCTCAGTTGGTTCTCCAATTACCTTCAGGACAGGCACCAACTTACAAAATATAGTAAGGTGCTCTCGGATGCCACCACAGTGTCCTCAGTGGTCCCTCAGGGGTCAGTTCTTGGGCCCATGCTCTTCTCCATATTCATCAATGATATATCCTCCTCTGCTGCCTCCTGCAGGTCCATTCTCTATGCCGACTAACTTGTTATTCTCACTCATTCCCAGGATATTTGAGGTCATTAACCACCAGTTGAGTGAGGACTTCAGGAGTATCCAATCCTGGATATCATCTCACAAGCTGGTCCTATATCTTAAAAAGACTCGGGCCATGCTGTTTGGATCCCTGGCTAATTTAAAGGCCTCCCTTGTCCCTCTGTGCATCTCGGGTAGTGATGTTGCTCCTGTTCTCATCACTGACTCTGTTAAATACCTTGGGGTGACACTTGACCTTCAACTTGATCTTGGTCACCACATCCACAATGTGTGTTGAGTTGTTAACTGGAAGTTGGGTTTGGCATATAGGGCAAAGAATAATCTTACCTCAGCTGCTCACCTAGCACTGGCCATAGATGTATTTCTATCATCTCTCTGTTATGGGCTTCTTCTGTTTGCCCGTACATCCAAGGTATATCTCACTAGGTGGACAGTTACCTACAATGACATTTGCCGTTTTTTGTGCTTGCAGCCCCTTGCCTCACTCACCATTGCGATCTATATGCTAAGCTCAACTTGCTGTCCCCGTCCAACTACATGAATTTTGTTTTAGGCTGCTTCATGGGTAAGGTCATGGACTCAGGCACCCCACCTGGATTGGCTGAGCTCCTTGTTCCTGCTCCCTCCACTGTCTACTCCTTAAGGTCTTTGGGCCCCACTATCCTTAAGGTTCCTCCTAAGCACACCTAAATGAAGGACAGGGATTTTGTGTCATGTGCCCCCAGATTTTGGAACTCCCTGCTGGTTCAGATCCGGTCCTCCCCCTCCCAGGCATGCCTATGTACCTCCCTGTGGACACACTTGAAGCTCGCCTCTGTATGTGACTGTCTCAAACCCCCCGATTACCTTGATGACCTTGGTCACCTGTACTGTACTTGAGCACTTAAACATATCATCTTCTGTACCTCTGACTTTGGTCCTGTTGTGCTGCCTACCCGGCTGGGTGTGGCCCTGAGCTAAATGTGCAAATTCTTGTATTTATCTGTATATAATGCTTTGATTAATGTCATAGTCACTCTGTATTGATTTATATTTGACTGTACCGCTGTTGAAAACCGAGTTGTCTTCTATGTATGTTATGCTTGTTTTGATTTCAGTGTATCTGTCTTTCTTGCCTCAAGTTGTACTCTGTATGGTCTTTTAATTGCTGTACTCTCCTGGGTCGTACCTGAAAATAGGCGTATGTTTGTCTAGTGTACTTACCTGGTTAACAAACGCTAAATAAATAAATAAATAAATATATGTACTGAAGCATAGATACATTATTCCAGTCAGTAGAGTTCTAGCTGTCCTCAAAGTTCTGTGTTAACTATGGCACCAGAAAAGTCTAATAAAGATAAACTGTTGTCCCATGTAGGTCTAGCTAAGTCCTCCATAGATGAAACATAGAAACATAGACCATGGTGGCAGAAAAAGATCAGAGGTCCATCCAGTCCGCCATATGCCCTATAATCCCTGGAACCTATTGTTCCTCCAGGGTACTAACCCTCCCTGTCCTATCCCCATTCTTCTGTCTGATCTTGTTGTCCTAGGCAACCACTATTCCTTTCATTCTATCCCCTGACTGTGTTTGCACCCACCGCCTCGGCTAGTAGACTGTTACAAGGTTCCATCACCCTTTCCATAAACAAGTACTTCCTCATGTCCCTCCCGAACCTCCCACCTGCTAATCTCTATTTGTGTCCGCGTGACTGAGAGTTGGTATTCAGGCTAAATAATTGCTCACAGTTTACCTTGTTAATTCCTTTAATGTGGACCTATCCCCGAATTTTTAAAACTGCATTTTTTCTGGTTGATTTAGACACAGTAGTGATACTGAGCAATATGTGCCCATTCAAATTTCAACATTTGATCATTAAATGTACCAGTTCTGTGAAGCTCCACATATTTTTTTTCTGGTGTTATGCACTAAATGCGCTAGTCCCTAATAAGTGTTGATGTTTGCACAAATTTATGAAATGGGAGCATGTATCAGGACACTGAAAAACTGCTACCGGGATATGCCAGATGATGTGAACAACTAGTTCAGTGATGCTGCACATTCTTTTCTTGGTGCAGCGCTTTGAAAGTCATCCCTAATACCTTCTGTCACTGAAAAGTGTAAAATATTGTTTTTGCCGACATTGATAAAATGGGAACAAACATCAGGACAGTGAAAAACTGCTATGGGGATATAGCTGCTGATGTGAGCGCCCGTTTTGTGGAGCTGCACGTTCTTTTCCTAGGGCGGTGGTGTAAAATGTTTGTTCCCCAATAAACTTTGTCACTCCCAAGTGCAGTTTACTGTGTTTACCGACACATAGAAAATGGGAGCATGCATCAGGATAGTGAGGTACCATTACAGGGTACCAGGCTCTGTTTTCTAACACATATCTACCCATGTTACAGTTGCCTGTGGCACAGTGTGTGACAGTTGTGGTTGGGTGTGTGTGCTGCTGAATTCAGTAGCAAATATAGTTATTGCTTTTATCACTACTATTCTTTATCCTCCTGCAGCCACAGTCCCTGCCTACCTCCAGCCTCCACTCCTCCTCACCGCCGACCCCGGAGTTGTGCATGCCCAGCTGGCATATGCATCTCTGCCATCGAGAGGGGCCCCCTCCGATGCCCCCACGCCCTGGCCAGGATCCATTACCGGCACGTGCCTCTATCCACGCATACACCAGCCGGTGAAGCTGCGGCCATCAAGCTGCCGCGGGCATGTGCTGCCATACATTTTCCTCCTATTTTTGTCACCTGGAGTGCAAGCGTGCAGGACATCACAGTACACCATCTACCACACTCTGCCCCTTGCTGCACCACTCTGGTAGTGCCCTCGTCCATCACCAGGGGCCGCTACAGAGCGGTGCCTCCCCGGATCCCTCCATGGGATCAGAGAGCAGTCCTCCAGACGCTCAATCCCATCCCTCCCCTGCCAACCCCTGGCTTGCGCCTGAACCTGGGTTGCCAGCATGGCGCGAGGTGTGGCATCTAGCGCCTCAACCCTCTGCGCCACCGGGACGGCTATAAAATAGTTATTAATTAATAGTGCATCTGCATTCAGCTTACTGTTCCTGTAGGATAAATATGATTTCTTTTATTATGAGAACTTCACTTCCTGGTTGCAGCACTATATGTGTATTCTGATCGGCCACTGTATATCCTCACCGAGCTGTGACACCAGCTAAAATTTCTTATTGGTTGTAGTTATTTGGAAGGAAATGTAGTGTTCCTGTTGCTCAGGGTCAAAATCCTACCACACTGTTTCAGTGGTCCCACATATGTGTTGGTGAAGTGATCATCTGCTGTGCTGAGAAATAGATAAGTTGACTTCTGAAATTGTATTTCTATATTACAGTCACCATTTCATCTGATCTAATCATATTCTTTTTTTCTACTACCATTAGCCATGGTTATAAAATGTGTGGCTGCTTTATGCAGTAAGACATACAAGGATGGGGTTAGCCTCTTCCACTTTCCCAAAAATGAGGAGTTGTGTAAGAAATGGCTAGATCAAGTGAGATGCACAAGGGCAAAATGGTGTGGTCCCACAAAATATTCCTTATTGTGTAATGATCACGTCACCGATGACTGTTTTGAGACTCATTGTTTACTAATGCCACAGTTTGATATATCAGCTCAAAGGTGTTTAAAAGTAGAAGCTGTGCCCAGAATTTTCCCACGACCAGCTGATACACTGAAAGAGAGAGAGTATCTTCTGCAGTTCGGAAGGATGGCACTAAGGCTGTGAAGCGGGGTGCATTCCAGAAAAGGGAACGGTTACGGGTATGTATCACTTTGCTCCTTCCTTTCTTGTCATTTCATGTACCATTTTTGGTTTCTAGTGGATGCTGAGGTGCTGCTGAGGTACAGGACATTCTCACTCATATTGTGTGTGATGTAAGTTTTGGCACCACCCTGTACATGGATCACTCCGGCACCTATGTTGTAGACCATATCAGTTCTGCACTTATTTATGTCCCAATGTTGGCTAATATGGTACAGTCCACTACTTAGAAGTGCCTGTTTTCGTGGTTGTGTTGGGATCACAGTGGAGGTCACCTCACTTGCTGACAGTCGCACAATATGCAGCTGCAGGTGGTGGTACTCAGGTTGTGCTAATCAAACTTGTGTCTGCTTCATGTGACAACAGCATTCACAGCTTGGTACTGTAACCTCTGATCTATACTGACAGTCCTTGGTTATAATGTGAAACTTTATACAGGGCCCATGATTGTTGTGAAAAATGGATTTATGTTTCCCTTGTGATGTTTGCCATATGAATCCCGAATGCAGGTGGTTCATGTACACACTCACCAGAACTGGCATTGCATTCCACACAATCCCTAAGATAGTAGTACGTACATGCCATGGAGGTGTATGTTGGCATGTGGAGCATGCATGTCCATGTTGGCTTATGTGCATGCAAGATAATGCATATGTTGCATCAAAACCATGGGGGACATTTTTTTTGGGGTGGGGGGGGTATGTTCCGAGCAGGAATGGCTGCCACAGCTTATAATGTCTGATGACCTCAAGTTATGGACTTATTGAGACGAGTCTGCCACAAATGGTATGACGTGTGCTGGCTAGTTCCAGGAATTGGATGTGATGATCCCAGGCTATAGGATATTCAGAAAAGACAGTGGTACAGTGAAAGTGTGGGGTGGCAATGTACGTACCAGAGGGGATAAGGTGTATGAGGTGGTAGGACAGAGGACCTCTTGATGCAGTTTCAGGACTTGAGAAGTAGGCCAGTGAGGATGGGGGTAGTGTACAGGCCGCCATGTAAAATGATGAAAATTAGGAGGGTCTGCTGGAAAGTGAACACAGTGGTGGGCCACTTTGACCTACCTGGGGTGAATTGGAGCACCGAAAGCAACATGACTGCAATGGGACATGTCCTCTTAGAGACATTTCAGGATAGCTTCCTGAAACAGTTGCTCCATGGGCTGACTGCTGAAAAACACTGTGGACCTTGCACTGGCAAAGGGCGAGGCTGTAAGTGATCTGGGGGTGGAGGAACCACTGTTTTGGAGTGCTTACTACTTAGTGTGGTTCATATTCAGCATGGCTAGGGATACTGGAGGAACTGGGACCAGGGTGACTGACTTTGGGGGGGGCGAACTTGAAAAACATGGCTGAAATTTTTGTGATGCATCCGTCAGTAATTGAAATGCATGGATGCAAGTGAAAAATGGAATATTATAAAAAAAGGGCTGTGGGAGGATAATGGTGCATGTGCAAGGACTCTGAGTAAGAAGACTATAGCAAATACGTGCAGCTGGTTGACTCAGGAGGGCATGAAAGGGGTGAGTGCAAAGACAGAAACATTTCACCTGTTCCAAATTTCAGGGAGGGTGGCTATCAAGGCTGCATGAACGAAGTAGTCAACAGAGGTGACCAGACTACTACAAGTGGCCCACGCTTCAAGAAAGCAGAGGGTGGCACTGGACATTGAAGACTGAGAAAAGGACTTCTTCAGATACATAAGGGACAGAACAAGTAGCAGGGACCACATAGTGATGATTTGGAAGTATGGGGGATCAGGCAAATGGACTACATGAGTAGTTTGGTTCTGTATTCATGAAAGATAAAGGGGGGCAGATACCTCATGGTGGGGTGGGTAGGGGAGGATAGGGGGTGACATAGGTATGGGTTAAAGAGGACGTGGTACTGGAAGGATTGACAGCATTGAGGGTGGACAAGGCACCTGGACCAGATGGCATTCACCGTAGGGTGCTGAAAGAGCTGGCAGAGGTCCTGGCGGGGGCCACTGGCTGACCTGTTCAATACCTCCCTTGAGATAGAAGGCATAGTACGAGCCTGGAGGAAGGGTCACATGGTGCCCATTCACACAACTTGCCCAAAGGATGAACCAGGCACCTACAGACCAGTGAACCTCTCAGCAATTGTAGTAAAGCTCATGGAGACAATCGTAAAAGAGCGGCTTGTGACCTTCTTTGAGGACAATGGTCTTCAGGATGGTCAGCAGCATGTGTTTGTCTCAGATATATCCTACCAGACCAACCCAGTCGAGTAATACGACTGGATGACGAGGGGACTGGACAAGGGCCATACATTGGATGTCCTGTATTTACATTTCAGCAAGTCCTTTGAGTCCGTGCTGCATGGAAGGTTGGGAGGGGGGTCTGGAATATGTTTGGGCAGGAACAAAGATGGTGAAATGGATTACCAACTGGCTATGGGGGAAGGCAGCAGAGGGTGGTGGTGGTGGTGGTTGAACTGTCGTCACAGAGTGCTGTGATGAGCAGGGTGCCACAGGGATTGGTACTGGGGCTGTTGGTGTTAGGGATACTTATAGTTGGTATCACACACAGGATCCTTAGTAAGATCACTCTGTTTGTGGATGTTACCAAGATGGCAGCTGTGGTACATGACATCTTATGGTGGAAGGGGCTGCAGGATGAGTTGACTAAACTGCAGGACTGGTCAGAAACATGGTAGTTGGTGTTCAATGCCAAGAAGTGTGTAACTGCTGCACGTAGCCACTGAACCGATTGCAACCCCCTGCAGGATGCACAGAATGGGGCATGCATCCCACTCTGACCATGCAAACCTCAACATGCCAGTGGTGGCAAGAAGTCATGGCATCAGTACGCGCAATGCACAGCCACGCACAGTGTGCACGGGGGTGTACTGGTCCATCATCTACGATAGGGGGGGACCCTGTTGTAACCGTGATATGCGCCCATGCCTGTGCACTCACTAGGTCCCCCCGGCCCCAGCAGCAAGCACTGAGCACCCCCAACATGAGTCACCCTCCATCATGTCAGCATGTGAGAAGCCCTCCCAGCACATCGAGCCCCCCGCCATCCCATCAGCAAGCCAGATGCCCCTGCTTTTGACAGCAGTGCATTACCACCTGCTTCCACTGGCATGTCTGCCCCTTCAGATTGGTGTGCCCCGAACTCCCAACACAGGTGCCCCATGCAGTGTGCGCTCCCCCCCCCGCAGAACCGACACCACCCCCATACCTGTGGTACAGTGCTGCTCTGCGGGACAGCCGGTGGCACAGCCCTCTGCCGCCATGACAGCCTGACTTATGCAGGTGCACACAGCAGATGTGTGCCTGCGTGTGTCATACCGCCCGTTGCTGTGGAGGTGTGTGAATAGCTGTACTACTGGCCATGGAGTGGCACTGGACTGCAGGTACGGGGTGGGTGGTGTGGGTGCCATGGGAGGGGCATTGGCATGGATGGTGTACATGACAGCTTGCGGTCATGCAATTGCAGTCGCACACAGGAGAGATACAGGGATGGAGTTCTACAGGTGCAGCCAGAGGGTATATGGGTTGTGTGATGGTTGTTGGCAAACATCTTGGCCCCATAGTGTTTTGGTTGTGGGGGCACCATCCAAGGTCCAGACTGTGCATTGCCACACAGTTGTGGGTGCCTGTGGTAGGCTGTCAAGTACCTGGATGTGCGATGTAGCGCAAGTGATCCACTTCGAGACTCGTGTTCGGCATCCGATTGTACGCCCGGTTGTGTCTGCAACTATGCCCACACCCATCATGCACGTATCTGTGTGCGGGTGGTGGGGCATGGCCACAGACAGGTGTCCGCTGTAACTGAATAATGCCTGGTGTGCATCTGAGGTGTGGATCTGCGGGGGTGGGTAATGCGACTTCAGCGTATAACCTGTGTACATTACTGCATAGGTCCCACTGCCCGTGATGCAATCTGTGTCTGCTGAACCTATCAGGTTATGCTCTGTTAACCACAGCAGTGATCTCCTTCTGGCTGTTTAAATTCATGCCCCTCTCCACCCACATGGTGCTTACACTCCATATTCCATTCATAACCTGCCATACCACCCCCCCCACACACACACACGCACACACTTTGGTCCTGCAGTCAATTCCACCTGTGGTAGGTTATTTGTCCATCACATTATCATTGAAGAAAAACTGTTGCAGTTAAGAAGGCCCCCCTCATTGCCGGCCCAGTGGTGCCAAGGGTTGTGGCGCTGGACGCCACACATTGCACCACGCTGGCGACACGGGTTCAGGAATGGACTCGGGTCATTGGGGGTTGGCAGGTAAGGGAAGGGATCGAGCATCTGATGGGCTGCTCTCCTCTCCCAGGGGAGGGATTCAGGGCATCAGAGGCATGGAAAAGCGGCGGCACTGGAGCCATTGGATGCCGTGTCCTGGGGAAGTAAACACAGAAAATACCCGTACCAAGGCGGTGGGAGCAGCAGCTGGGCCCCTTGCCAGCATGTGTTTCTGGTCTGCCTCCTCCTCCTCCATGGCCACTCCACTACATTCTAGATAGAGGGCCAAAGGAGAAGGTGGACACACCACGGGGTGCTCAGAGCTGGGGGGTCGAGTTGCCGGAGAGGCAAGCCCAGACCAGAGTGAATGAACTTGCAGCTGAAATACAAAATATACCAACTTTTTATCAGTTTAGAAATACTGTAAAGAAAGATTTATAGTTAAGTTCAGGATGTTCTTGCACATAACTTATATGGTTGTATTGTTCTGTATGTCATATTTGTGATTTATCATTGCCCTTGTTATGTTTTTTTCTATGCAAATTTTGTAAGTGTATATGCATCTCGTATTTTTATTGTAATGTGTTTTTTTTTAACTTGTTCAAGTTTGTTAGGAATACCAACATCCAGTTTATACACAGTTAACATGTACCACAATTAAAAGTCACGATTATTACTTAATTGTACAGTGAGTTAAGGTAATCTCCTTTTTCTAATATCTCTCTGTTTTCTTCTTAATACTTGGACAACAGTTCAGATCCAAACTGCCTCTGCCAGCTCACTGTAGGTACATAAGTGCAAAGAAAAAACCATGTATCCCTTATTTTTATTTTCTCTTAAATAACAACAAACTTAAACCGTCTGTCTGTTTTTGTAAGCCAAATGATAAGGAAGAGTGGACATATAAAACTATCTGTCTCCCACAGGACAACCCAGCTAACAAAATCCACTTTCCTCAGGCCTTCAACTGTTGCTCAAGAATGGGGATTCCTCTCCATTCCTCAAAGTAATTAAAAATTGGGTGCCAGTTGGTGTTGAATCTAGAGACCTGGATTCTCAGCCTGGCCGTGACGGCCCTCCACTTGTTGAATATTATTAATGTTGTTCCACCATTGAATGATTTTAGGTTGTTTCTGGGTTAGCCAATTTTGTGATAGAACCTTTACTGCTGCCACTGATAGGATTAAGAATAGGTACCGCCTACCTTTCACTCTAATTTCCGACGGGGGCCCTCCCAAAACCAAATGCTCGAAATCCAGGTCCTGTTCCAACTCCAATATTTCTTTATCTCACCATTGATTTGGTCCCAGAACATTCTTATTTTTGGGCAGGCCCAGAATGTGTGTAGGTAAGATCCCACACCGCCACATCCCCTCCAGCATCTATCGGTTGGGTGTCTGGCGTAGAGCTGGGAGACAGTGGGGGATATAAAGAACCTCACCAGCACCTTCCATTTGAACTCCCTCCATATCATAGAATTTGTGGTGTTGTGGATATTGGCCCATACCTTATTCCAGTGTTCATCTGGAATTTCTCTTCCTAATTCCTCCTCCCACTTTCTTTGAATTGTTTGTGTTTCTAGGAGATGTCTTTTCTTCTAATAATTTGTAAAATTGAGAGGTTAGGTGTGTCATATCACCTAAATCTGCTTTGTGTTTGACTAGGACCACTCCTTCTTCTGACTGCCCTGTCAGGTTATTAATTCCTATCCTACAGAATATGTAGTGCCTGAGCTGGAGGTACTTGTAAATATTAGAACAGGGGAAACCAAATTCCCCTTGTAATGTACTAAACTCTTTCACGGATTCTCCATCAATGAATTGTTCCAGCACAACCAAACCTCGTCTAGCCCATTTCTTAATGATTTTGTCCCTTCTCATATTTAGGAAATCTGGGAGGTACTGTATGGGGACAAACTGCCAGACATGATCAGGTTTCTCCCACACTGCTCTAATCTTCAGCCATATTGCCATAGTGTGTCTTGTCCATCTGTTTTCCACCATGTGGATTGTCTTTTGTAGGATAATCCAGGGTAACACCCAGACTGGTGTCGCTGAGTGAGCGTCTCGCTCCATCTTACACCATTGTATCGATTGGGTTTTATTTAACAGTTTAACTAATGGGGTTATTTGAGCCGCCCGGTAGTATCTGATTAAATTCGGTAGACCCCAACCTCCCTGTCCTTTGCCCTCCTGTAATTTTATTAACCAAATTCTTGGTTTCTGGTCTGCCCATATGAAGTTAGTAATTTTTTTTTGTAAATTCTGAAGATCTCTTTCAGGTATCAGTATTGGGAGAGTGGAGAATAAGAACAACATTCTTGGTAGAACGTTCATTTTAATAGTGTCAATCCTCATAGAGAAAGTCAAAGTCAGTGCTGTCCATCTGCCCAGATCCGTGAGAATTCGGGTCATCAAAGGTTTGTAATTAAATTTGTATAGATTATCAATGTGCTTCAGGATCCAAACTCCCAAATACCTAACCCTATCCTTGACCCATTTGAATGGAATTTTTGTTTTAATGTTGGGGGTCACATCCCCCCTTAGTACCAAGGCCTCAGATTTTTCGAGGTTAATTTTAATGCCTGATATTGCCCCATATTTTTCTAATAGTTGTAGTAAATTAGGAATCGTAATGTGGGGGTTATTCACGAAAATCAACGTGTCATCCCCATACATAGATATTTTACAGCACTGCTCCCCAACCTTAATGCCCATGATATCTTTTGATTCTCGAATAGCCACTGCTAACGGTTCTAAGCTAACTGCGAATAAAAGGGGTGAGGGGGGCATCCCTGCCTAGACCCTCTCTCTAGCTGAATACTTGAAGAGATAGTTCCATTAACCCTAACTCTAGCTGTGGGGCTTCCATAGCACAAGGACACCCAGTGCATAAATGTTTCCCCTAGTCCCATCCTCTCCATGATTACCCAAAGGTATTCCCAATTTAGACGGTAGAATACTTTTTCTGCATCCAGAAAAAGAGCTATCTGGGCCGATGATGTTGGGGAGTCAGATGTCATGACATTTAGAAGCCTTCGAATGTTATCAGCTAAATGCCTGTTTGGTATAAAACCTGTTTGGTCAGGATGGATCAATAATTCTATATGTTTCTGTAATCTGAATGAGAGGATCTTAATGAGTATTTCCAGATCCTGATTTAGCAAAGAGATAGGCCTGTAGGCTTCACATCTATCCTTTGGTTTATCAGGTTTATGAATAACACTAATAATGGCATCCCTCCATGATTCAGGAATACGATTCTCCTCCAGGCAGGAGTTAAATACCCTAGCTAAGATAGGGGCCAATACTTCTTTAAACTTTTTATAAAATTCTGGACCATAGCCATCCGGCCCCGGGGCCTTGTTCGAAGGCAACTGCGTTATTGTGTCCTTAACTTCCTTCAGCGTAATTTTGCGGTTCAACTCCAATTTTGCTGATTCTGGTAATTGAGGTATTGATAGACCTCTCAAAAAATCCTCTATTGTAATATGTTTTTGACTGCCTTTGACTCTCACTGGGTCAAGCCTGTAAAAGGGCCATGTGGCCCAGTTGCCTTTTTACCCGGTTACCAAAAATAAAATGAATGAATGAATGAAGAGAGAACATGTCGGAGGGCTTCATGCGGGCAGCAGAGCACCAAGTCAGGACTCCACACCTGAGAGAGGCCATCGCTGGTAGGTGAAGAAATAGAGGTAGAAAAAAGGCCCACTCAGAATTTCATTTCATGACCATCTGGTTTTAGAATCCATTGTTCTATGAGCAATGTCCTTCACCTGCACCTTACATAGATACATAGATACATAGACAGTGTCGGCAGATAAGGGCCTATGGCCCACCCAGTCTGCCCTTTTGAGCTTGTAAGTTCAGTTTGTTTTCCCTAGAAGTTTGTTGCACCTATGCCACTTGCAGATTGTGGGTTGTCTAGCATATCTCAATGCAGTTTCCTTCACTGTAGCATATACATGTGCGGTTCCCTTGATCTTTTATGACATGCATTGTGGAGCATGCACTGCAGCATGTGAGTAGCCCTTCTGTGAATGGACACTATCCTGTCTATCTCCATTCATACCTGTCTATCTCCATTCATACCTGTTGTCTACAACAATGTACTTACTATTTCAGTCAGGGACCTGTCACTGTTTTGTACAGTGTGATCACTTCCTCACTTACCATGCTACTGAATCATCTGTGTAGTCACCTCAGTACACTGCTTGCATTCCTATCTGATCTATACATTGATTGTACATTTGCTTGTGATTTCACATGGTTTCCCTGTATCGGTTTCTCTCCCTGCTGAGTGAGTGACACTACCCCCAAGTCTGTATTAAACTGATGTTGTTTCTCCAGCAGTTGTATGCTTTGCCACAGTTTCTATTTCCTCCTCTGTACCCCCAATTTTTTTTTATTTAGTATACTTTTTGTAGCCAGCTGTCCTTACCATCTGTTCAGTCCTAGAGCACCTGGCTCGCTCCCCAATTGCCGTACTCCTGCAGACACCCTTGGCTTATCCCCCAGGATGGGGCCAGGGCACTGAGCAAGCCCGTCTACAATGGGAGAAGGTGTTGGCGAACTGACATTCCCTCCCTGGCTTCCCTCCCAGGACGGGGTTCAGGGCTTGGTAGTGCCGTGGGGCCGTAATTGGTCGGCAGGAAGGCAGGGAGCTATAGAGGCCAGGCTTCGGGCGGGCTTCATCAGTGGTGGCCAATGGTCTTTTCTTCAGCTATCCCCGGGGGGGGGATGGGAAATGACATCCAGCGTCTGCCCTGCCCCCTTAGCGTGCTGGCACTGGTTGCCTGTGGTTCCCCCCAGCCTCTGCCAGAGGTCCCTCAGGCACCGGATACTCTACTCCTCCCTCCACCCGGAGAAGGACGGCAGTTTATGGGATGCTCAATCCTTCTCCCTGGCTGGCCCTCCAACTCCCTGGGTCTGTTCCCAAACCCGTGTCATCGGTGTCACAAGTGGAAATCCAACCACTGCACCAGCGTGCCGGCCCTTGTACCCAAATGTTGCAGCACTGCTCCACTGTTAATCTGTCACTCACATTTCTTTTACCCCTTATCTATTTATTTATTCATTCATTTATTCATTTATTGAGGTGTTGGATTACCAACTTTGAGCTACAGCTCATTTACAAAGGTTCCACATCAGGAAAAAGCTAACATACATAAGTTATCTAATGCATAATACAATAAAGAATGATGGGGTGAACATGACAGAGACTGTAACTAGAAGGAAATAGGCACAGTGCTAAAATGAGTCAGACATTAACTTATAAACATGAAGAAAGTGATATTGAATCGAAGCAAAAGTAGGTGGGTAGAGGAAATAAAGGTGAGACATTACCTAATTGTAAGAAGGAAGGAGCAAGCAAAGGTGGAGCAGGATGCCAGAATAACTGGGCTCCCTTGTAGAGGTAGAGGTATAGGTATGGGGGGTAGGGGTATAAAGGAGAGAGGGCAGTGGAAGTATGGTTATGTAGGAGGGGGATAGAGTGGTGAGTACACTAGGCAGTAGAGGGGATAGAGGCTGGGATAAGGGACAGTCAACAAGAGTACAGGGTAAGTACCACAGCCAGTGGTCAGAAGTACTTAGAATGGGATGGAGAGAGGAATGCAAGGGGCAGATTGGTCATTTGAGGCAAGAACACTTCTTTTGCGCTATGAGGTGCTTACAAATTTTTTTTTAAGGGAACAATTTTTGGTTCTGAAAGTAACTCAGTAGGGATTGAGTTAAGCCACAGTGGGGCACGGTACCCGAAGGATCACTAGCCCTGAGGGGTTCGACGGAAAGGGACCTTGAATGGATTATTGTTGGAAGCGCTGGTCGGCCTGACTGTTTCAGCTCAGGGGAATAGGGATCGTGAACAAGGTGTCATCAACACCCAGGACAGCTGTTTTGGGTAGGAGACAGACCTGATAGTGGATTCTGCTGTCCAGATCTAGCCTATCCTGACCACCCCCCATATTTCAAATTTTGGTTTCCTATGAAACTACAGGAAGCTTTCCCAATACTTATTCTCCATGTTCCACACTGAACACCATAGTATGGTCACTCCCAGGAGTCCTTTAAACTTTCCAGGCTCTGCTTAACATTATTTTGTCTGCATGCATGTAATTCAGCATTATACTGTGTATCTTATCCCATGCACATTTTTGACAGCAATTCCTCAAATTCATCTGATTCAACTGCTGGTGACATTATTCAAGGTACTCTTATGTGGCATGATGATGAAATTGTTCTGTATGAAGGGTTGTCAAGACACAAGTCATCTTCATGTTGTGAAACCCATAATTGTGGATGCCTGAATCCAGTGCTGTGAGCTGGATTTTCACACAGCTGTCGCATAATCAACACCAGCAAAAGGCAAAGAAATTTCTTCCAGACACGTCAGATGACATCTCCTTTTATATTCATGAGGGATGCGATGATCCTAATTATCCCCCGACTTTTATTGATTCCACTGACAATGAAAGGTATGACACATTTCCTTATGTTGCTACTGTTATGCTGTGTTCTGTGTGTTTTCAGTGAAATCTTTTCTTCAGTATTCTTCAACAGCCATCCGGAAGGTGAACAAATGTTCCAGCAACGGAAGTATATTGTTTTTCTAGACAGCCTCCTAAAATCATACAGAATTTCAAACTATTGTTATTCAGCAAACATTACCATCAATCATTACAAAGTGGACAGCATGGTAGTTGTATGTCAGTCCTGTGAGGACTGTGGCGCCACATACTTGTGGCGCAGCCAGCCAATGATTGCCGATGCTCCTACCGGAAATTTACAGATGTCGGCCTCCATTCTATTCTCAGGACTGTCACCACGGAAGGTGCTCACGATGTTCAGACACTTCAATTGTGCGGCCATCAGTAACTGCACTTTTTTCAAACATCAACAGAAACTTCTACCACCATCTATTATGTCTATATGAGAATGGCATCAAGACCAGCTTATTGCCGAAGTTAAGTTTTCCGAGTTGCCTGTTATCACCGGAGGAGATGGCCGTGCGGACAGTCCTGGTCACTCAGTAAAGTTTGGGAGTTACTCTCTGGTACACTTGACACGCAACAAAGGTACTGACTGTTCAGCTAGTACAGGTAAGCATCATATCCTACTACATTCTACAGTCACCTTTCTGTATTGCACTTTATGTGGTCCCCTGCTGTTATGTCCTCTGAACCATACTGTCTGGCCTTGTTGATATTTTTGTTTGCCAAATTCACTCCTTTGCTGACGTGTGCAGTATTTGACATGATTCAATAGCATGACTGGTGACATATTAACATTTTACTATGTGGATCAGGCATTCAAGCCCTTTCCATTCATGGTTGCCATTGTACTGTATCACCTCAGTGTTACCATTGTGACATCAGTGTTGTGCAGGATTTCACCTTGACACAACTGTTGGAACATGTTTGGCATCACCCCTCCAAACCACTGTCCAGGCACAGCACATAGTATACTATTGTCAGTGAGACACTGTGTACTTGTTGTGTTTGTCTGGCAATATTGCCCTCAATACATGCTGCCTATGCACTGTGAAACATTGGTGTGTGTCCATGCATCTGGATGAATGCTGCACAGCTGGTGTATTGTGGTCTAATGGTGTGCATATCAACAGTGGTGCGCCAGTTCAGTTACATGCAATATGCACTGTCTCTGCAGACGACAATGTGCCATTGCTGTAAACTGTCCATGTTGTGCTTGGCCCGCTTATACTATACGCCGTTTACACAGGGTCATTCTGCTGCCTCCAGGTGTGTGTGGACGGGACTATGGTAATGCAGCGTGGACCCTGCTGACATGGCAGAACTCTATGGAGTGCTCACTGACTCCTGCCTGCCCTCAACTCCAGGCAATATCCCAGCGCTTGCAACACTGCCCACCATGGTTTCTTTGCCGCTGCCCAGCCCCCAAGAAATGCAGTGAAGCACCCCTACCAGCTGCAGATGCATATCCTTACCACATATCTGTGCCCCGTCCACAAAGGCATCAGTGCAAACACTCCCCACCCTCGTGCTACACCGCATTCGCACATGTGGCAAAGCGTACAGTGACTGTCTCTGTGGCTGTGTCTGATAACTGTCTTGTTTGAACTACACAACTGATAGCTGCCATATCCTACTCTGTACATAATGAAAAGCTTCTGCCACCCAACCACCATGGCACCAACTATATCACCTGAAATACACTGATACTTCTTGAGCTTGCTGCAGGTCGCGAGTGCCACTGGAACAATCATCCACATGCCTTGTTATGCTGCCATGAGCACAACTAATGTACTGAGTGTGACAAGTATTTATTGAGGCACGTAGATACTATCACTTGGACAGCAGGAGGATTGCAGGTCTGTTGAGGGCTGTGCCATTGGCCGTCTTGATAGTGGTCCGCAACTGGAATGATTGTGGAATGGATCGTGTTGCTGTTTGTGCAGCACAGGATTGAGGGAGGGTTATGGTCTCGCCTCCAGTTTCATCATACCTGAGTAGGCATCAACTATCTTGTAATGGTCTTTTGTCATAATGGTGTATCGACGGAAGCGGAAGGGGGTGGTTATTGCCACATACCTAGAAGTGGCACCCGTGTGGGTGAGTGATTATGGCATTAGGTGTTGGTGGTGCTGGTGGGTGTACTTTGAGTACTAATCATTCGTGGCTCATGGACTATGGTGCATGTCTATGTTTTCTTTGGTACCTGTGTTGTGTATTTCATCACCCAGCCCGGCTGTATTACAGGGAAAGGAATCACCACGTCACCATAAACCACTGTGGTACTGGATGCCTGCAGGAGGATGATTCAACAACACTTGCAACCAGATGAACTCCTTCGCACTGGTGGGGTGGTCCGAGGTCAGGTGATGGCTTTTTATCAATGATAGCCTGATGACACCTGCAGGTGACTTCAGAGGAGTGTCGTGGGTTCACGCTGATGGGCCATATTCTCCATCACTTCAAGCATGTTCTCCCTTTTTGTGAGCATAACACATGCTCACTACAGTGTGTTGTCAGAGTACAGATACTTGAATGTTTGATGGTGTGCACTTCAGGAGGCCAGTACATGCATCCCAGTACTGTGCAGTGCATGTACTTGTTGAATGTTGCTGTTCTGTACTGCATTCTCTGATAAAAAACGCATTGCTGTATTTCTCTTGTAGAGTAACGAGGTCAGAGGTTCATATCATATGAAACTCGAGGGTATGAAAAGGGCAATTCAGTATTTGGAAGAGAATGGTGTAAATATTGACACAATTGTGACCAATTGTCACCCTTCCATAAAGAAATAGCTGCGAGAAACAGTGCCTGAAGCGACTCATAAATATGACATCTGGCATATAGCCAAAGATAAACGCAGCATTCAATACAACAATGGGCTTTTGATAACCCGTTTGTGGGGATTCCAAACAGCTGCACAGTTTGTGAAACTGGCCGTGTAACAGTAACAACTTGTCTCCTGTCATTCACGACAGTGATGTCTGTATTGGCCTCATCTCAATGTGTGTGGCATCAACAGCTCACATGCCTTCCCCAAATGTCTAAATTACATGCTGTTGTAGCACACCTAAGTGAGCCGTAATGAGGTGATGGACAAGGCTCACTATGCACTCAAGTATTCTATGCCTCAGTCCTGCTCCAGAGCACAGAGACACATAACTGTTTGTTTCTGTATGCTCCACTGGCTGTCGTTGCCGATCAGTTTCCACTTCTGGTAATACTGTCAAACATACTGTGTTGTGCATTCAATGACAGTGGTCCGCCATGTATGAGACAACATACATGGCTTGGTATTACTGACCCTGACTTGCATACCACCTCCACCGGAAAACTGTTCCATGGAGCAACCACCCCCTTGGTAAAATAATGGCCCCTCAATTTCAGTTTCAACCTCCACCCCCCCAAGTCACTACATACTCTCTACTTTTTGTGCCCACCTTATCTGTGACTAAACGCCCTTCCACTTTATTGATCCCCTTTACATACATCAATGATTCGATCATGTTCCCCCTATCCATTATTGTTTCTGGCGGATACACATCAAACTCCCTGAGCCTCTCTTCCTGTGGCTTTGCCCACAGCACAAGTACCATCTTTGTTGGCCTTTCAGTACCCTATCTATGACATCTATGTCCTCATGTAGGTGAGTTCTCCAGAATTCAACCACATACTGCAGGTGTGGCATCACCATGCATCTGTGTAGTGGCATCAGCAACTCCCATACGCTACTTGTTATCCCTCCCCCTATGCAAGCCACCATTCTGTTTCCTTTGCCTACTTCCTTGCTCCATTGCGTCCCCACACTATTATTATCTTTCATTATGATACCTATGTCCTTTTCCTGCTTTGATTACTTTGTTACTGCACCTCCCAATGTGTATTCTGCCCACGGATAATCCCTCCATATGTCCATCAACATGTATTTTCTGTTGTTCAATTTTAGCTGCAATGTTTCTGATCACCCTTCGATCCTCCCTCATAGCCTTGACTCCCTCTCGGATATCAACCATTTTGCAGATGTCAGTATCAACCGCCAAAAAGGCATAACTTACCCTGTACTTCCTCTGTAATATCGCCGATGTAGATAGTGAACAGTGCGGGCCCCAACATTGACCCCCTGTTGGCCCTGCTTGTCAACCTCACCTCTTCTGGGTGCACCACATATACCACCACCCTCTGTCTTCCACCTGCTAGACAGTCCTCTCCCCTTTTACTGCCATTCTTTGACGGTATCGCTGCATCAGCGTATCCATTTCCACACACTGGATTGTAGGTATGTCTTTTACCTGTCCAAACCCATCTCTCAGATGTGACCCATAAGATTTCCACTTCCCCTTGGTCCTTAGGCACCTCTGATGCCTTCATACCCTTGTTTATGTGCAGTGCAATCCCACCTCTTCCTGCTAGCCCTATCCATCCTGAATACCTTGTATCCTGGTATCTGTGCTTCCCAGGACTGGTGGTCTGGTCACCATATCCCTGTAATGGCAACAACGTCCAGACCCTGTACCTCCATTACACCTTATAAATACAATGTCTTCTTCCCCAGGCTTTCTGCGTTTCCAGAAAGTAATTTCCACCAATGTCCTAGTCCTCCACTCCCTCTCTCCAGAGTATGTGTGGTCTGTTCCCATCTGCCTTTTGTGGCAGTCTGCTACATACTCCTGTTTCTCCTGTTTTTGAGCTTTCTACAGTCACAGCCCTGTAATCCCAATTTACCAGTTTAAACCCCCCCAAACACTGAACATTACTGGTGTGTCCTTGTACATCCCCCCTTATCACTATTGTCCCACCTTGCGTGTTGCAGTATCATGCCTCAACACATGCATGTACTAAAGAACACTAATTCACTGTAGGTGTTTTCAGCAACTCAACAAGCAATGCTGGTACAACAGTCCTTGTGTGTCAGTAACATTGCTTGTGTGGTATGACACCATGATCAACAATAAACTATTATGTGCCTTTGTGGCGAATGGACCAACATGTAAAGGGGGTACAGTAAGTGGGTAGTGACATTTGTGTAGCTACACCTAAATGTAGTATGGCATAACACATGGTCTCACACAGGTGTGTAGAAAATGCAGTGGGATGGAAGCAGTACTACAGTGTAGTGTCCCATGATTAACAGATCTTCATTTATGTCACTGTTACAGGACTGAAGAAAGTAGCTGCGAATGTGTTCAAGCAGAAAGAGTGTGATGTTCTCATGCAGTGGCAGAAAAGCATCATTAATCACTTGTACTGGTCAGCCTGTTCAACCCCTGATAGAAATTCAGACCTTATAACCGCAAAGTGGGTCTCCTTTGCAACCACATACTGAATCGTCACGATGGACATGGAGAGCTATTTCCAGCTTGTGCACATGGGCCAATTGACAAAGCAACAAGAACAAAGAAATGGCTGACACCCGGTAAGTCGAAAGCGATTATTTATGTCAGCAGCTCTGTTCTCCTTTTCTGCTCTGGGTGGGTGGGTGGTGGAGGAATGTGTGACTGGCATGCTGTGGTGCCTGTTTCCATCCATTGGCCATGTTACTCAAAGTATGGAGTCACAGGAACAACAGACAAAGTTCCGCTGTGCTGACACTTTACAATGGTTATCGTTGCAACATGTACATAGTCCTGTTGAACGTGTTCTTGTTGGGGAGTCACGGATGGGCTTGGTAGCTGCTGCCATGCAGTGCTCCATTAAAGAAGCATGAATACCATATGTTGCCACTGGCATAACTGCCTGTTTACTTACTTGCCAAAGCATCAGCACACCCATGCGTTCAAAAGGAACACTGTTGAGTCGCCACATTGTCACCATGACCAGTAAGTTATGTCTGCTGTCTCATGTCAGCGTCTGCAGTTCTTGTGTCCCACAATGTCTGAATTGTCCTTATAGTGTGGCTGCAACTTGTTGAAGTCATTCAGGTTCAGGGGCTCACACAATGTACAATGGCAGAAAATGCTGTAAGGACCAGATGTACTCATACGAGCATACCAATTTTATAGCACAAACATGCCAGATGATTTATCGACTGTGCCTGACTGTGCAGCTAGAACCCTCACCTTGCTGCAGCACCACTAAGTGCACAATTAATGGCACTTTTCACACTGTACCATCCCATTTTCTAAGTACCCACACTACTACAGGTTACTGCCTCCTACGGCACAGTGTTTATTGTGCCACAACCCTCACTGGACCTTCCAGAGACAAACACATGTTGATGACCGTGATGGAGCCCGTTGTTTTCTACAAAGGCCACCACCCTGTCCTTTATGGTTTGTCTCCCTTGGCTTCACCACAATGTATGGTACAGTTACTGATCTGTTACTGTTTCATCCTTTGTTCAACTTTCATAGATTGACACCACGTGTTCCATCCAATGCTCATTTTGTGGTCTCCCTGTGTCCAGGGATGTATTGGATATGCAAGAACTGGCTAGGCCTGTACCTCACCCATGTTGTTATGCACCTTGTGATGCATGCCGTCCGGTCATGGTGCATTATCCACCAGCACACCCCTTATACCATTCAATACCTGGCAGTCATTGATCACCCCGTCTGTTACTCCCTCCACTACGCTTACCACCATGTCCAACCCCTGTGGTACTTGCACACACTTGTCCCTCATGCATACAGAGCACAAGTAGTAATTTGTTAATTTTGCCTGTTCCAATTCTTTTTCTGCCCATCTGCCAACCTTCCTGATTCTCACCATCAAGTCCTTTTGCACATCTTTCTTGCCCTGTGCCATACTGAATTTCATTGAAACGTTTTCCACCATGACACCTCCCCGTTGACTTCTTTTCAGTTTTTAGCATACTACTGCCGATCATCCACCCTTCCGGATTTACCATACCCGCGACTGATTATTTTTTGGCACTCACCATCTCGAACACTTCCCTAGTCATCCGTCCGACTTCATTATACCAGCCATTTTTTTCTCTGCAGTTTGGTACATGTAGCAGTACTGTATACAAGCCCCAGTTTGATTTTTTCTCATTTCTCTTTCCAAGCATACTGTGGCTAAATTACTCGCAGGTGCCTCAAACTCCATTTTGATTAAAAAAAATTCCTACAAAGTAGGCTTGTCTGAAGTCAACCATTATGGTCCCTGTAGCCAGAGCTTCCCTCATAATGTTGAACGAGAACCACAGCCAGTGGTGGTCTCTAACAGACAGCGGGCACTCCATGCCCACCTCCGAGGCAGCATCCACGGTGTACATGACGACAACCATGTGTATTTAACAATGTACACCAATGTGATTTGTTCTGTAGAAAGTAAAAATTAGTTGAAGTACTGAATATGTCTATTGACAGTCATATCTTTACATGTTATGTTCAAAGCCCACAATCAAAGTTGAGGAGGTCATTACTCAGAGGCGGTTGCTGTAAGACATCAAGAAAATGTCCCCCAATGAGCAGACCAGTGCCATCGAGGGGTACCACAGTGTGGTAATACATTTTGCCCTGAAGCACACTGCTTTCAGTTATCATGGCATAAAATGCCGGTAAGAGACTGTGCACCACAACTGCTATTCTGTGTCTCTCTGGTGTGCCTGTATTGTTTTGTATTCAGTGTTACCTCATAACGGTAACACTGAAACATCCTACTTTATACCCATATATGCATAACCAACATGACGTGGGTGTTGGTAGTACTGACATACCAACACACCCAGAGGCATTGTTATGCAGTAGATCTGCAGTCGTCTGCTTTCATTATCTCTGTGAGCGTGTATCTCAGTAGCACCCACACCAAGGCGTGTGTTACTGCTTGTGTAAATATGGTCATGGTCAGTTATAACAAAAAACAATCTAAAAATTTTTAAAGTAAAAAGAAAAACACTACAATGTTGCTAACTTATATAAAACAGTCCTGCAACACATGTTTTTCACCTGTTACTCAGCTGGATTTCTTCACACTCAATACATTGTGTGATTGCTTACCATGGAATCAAAGAATTCAAAGGTGTGCATTACTGCTGGACTAGACTACTCCTCCTCCCCCACACCCCTGACACACACACTGTCAGGTAAGATGGAATACCTGAATTCAACATTCTTCACAGGTAAACTGCATACAAACAAAGACACACACAAAGAGCCAAAGTGTATCAAAGTTACATGTTGCCAGGTAGGGTACATGGAGCTTGCTGTCAAAGTGGTAGTGAGATGAGATGCATTTTTCAAGGTCATCCAAGAAAGTCACATAATGAAAACTCTGAATAGTAATTGTGTACATCCGTTTCTTTATGTAACTATGTTGGCCTCATGAATGTGAATAACATTGAAATATTCACAAACAGTATTTACTTGGGTGGGCTTTTCTTTTTCGAGCAGAGTTTAATTTGTATGTATATCAGAACAGTCTGCAGCAATGTTTATAATGGAAACTAGGAAGTAGGTTGGTTATGAATTCTGTGAGCTGCCACATTTGAAATTGACTTATTTTAGCCAGTGCTGGCACTCTGTTACTGGAATGGCTATAAACAAGTGTCAGCAAATCAGGACACACAGTTTTCTTTGTCAGTTTAATATATTGTTGTACTGACCACCCAGAATGAGGCATAGATATTTTATCAGTCAATGCTGTTTCTTTTCAGGTTGATATTAGTGGTCATGCATTTCAATGAGAACTGCAACCACCAATTTGCTACTTGAAAAGACAGCCATGACCAATACAAGGTCAACTTCCCCAAGTACAAAAAGGGCAGGTGGACTGTCCGTCAACTGCATGTGGACAGCATTTATGGTAAGCCAGGCATGTCAGTGGAAGTAAGCTCTGTGCTGTGCTTCTTCACTGTAAAACATGGTACATTAGCAGTGTGCTACCTTTCACATGATACGTGCAGCAACTGATGGAGGAAGTGGAAAGGAGGGCCGCTGTGGATCTGAAAGATCTGGTATGCTTTACAAGGAAGATGTACCACCACCACTTTATGCAGAATTTGAGAAGCCAGTGAAGGAAGAGGCGATACTTCAGCATCGCTCACGCTTCAGAGACAGTACGCAACAAGGCTCATTCCCCTCATTACCGTCAGGTCAGGTAAGTGAAACAACAACAGCACTGCTGTGTTCATGCAGCTTTTATTGACTCAGTCAGTGGTGACATCAATAAATCAGTATGTCAAGGTCATACAGACTCCCCAGCCTGAGTTATTTTGTTTTTGGTTTGTTGTCATTATTCGAATAACATGAAACAATTTGATGGTTGCTACAACACAACATGGCCACCGAATAACACTTTGTTGTTACCAGTGTATGAACATGGATTTTTTATTTTATTTTTTATTTATTTATTTGTTCTAGGATTACAAATACCTTTGAGCCGAGGCTCTTTTACAAAGGTTCCACGTCACTGGTACAATTGAGATAATCATAAGCAAAGATAACAGTTTATAAAATTAAAACATTTTGGAATGTATATTTTGAAAGTCATCACATATGTTGCATAAACATACATGCTCATTGTGATAAACTGGTAATAGCTGGGCCGTCCACTGAACACACTACAAACAACAATGCAAAAGATGAAACTTAACATTGTATAACTACATCAAAGACAAAGAACCTCTGTGCGCAAACACTGAGGCAAGGGTTACCCCAAAGGGCATTTGGCTGGGAAGCCAAGTTTCAAGAAAATACAAAATCACACATGCCCCCACAATGCAAAGCATCATGGGCTGCATATGCAAATCACCACAGAATGTTATGCTGGTCCAACTTTAAGCAGAATTGCATGGTGCCGAAAGGCCTCTCACACAGTTTGCAAAGGGTGCTAACAGAAGACATAGACACGTGTTTCGTCCTACCAGGACTCATCAGTATGCCTCGTCTGTTTGACACCCCAGTGGAATGGACCAGCTACCCCTAAGGCAGTGTGCCTGGGATATATTGTGGTGAACCCATTAAAATAAAAAACTATTTAAAAGACAAAGACTACATCAAACATCAGTATGGGTGGTTGCACATGTGTGATGCATTCTTACAGCAGATATGGTGCGGATATCACAACAGCTTGTTCGGTAAGGTACCGAGTGACCCATTCCAAATTGGTGGCTCTAGATGCCACGATCAGGGACATGACTTCTTGAGACTGTGACAGCAGGTAAGTGTGGTGTCTGTCTTGGGACGTAATGCATCATTATCACTATTATGTTGCCCGCGCCCACTGTCTCGCAAGGACACATCGCAAAGGCCATTAATTGATGACTGTTCTATATCAAGTTTACTGATCTCCCTATACCTACACTGATATGGTGCAGACATGTATACTTTGCATTGCAGAAGATGCTAACAATTACAACTTTGATGGAATGCCATGTCTGGTGAAGGAATGCATGAGCTGGCAAGCAGTTTCACTGCATGTGTGCAGATGGTGTCATTTTACTCCTGTATGCTGGATAATACTGAAGTATGAGGACACCTCAACATGGGTTAAATGGCTGTATGCAGCTTGCCCTGTGGCGCTGAGGTTTCAGGCACTTGCCAGCACACCTGGCGCCATGCTGGCGACATGGATTTAGGAACGTACTAGGCTTGTCAGGGGTCGGCAGGGGAGGGAGGGGATTGATCATCCATAGGACTGCACTCCTCTCTGGGGCTGGATAATGGGGCATGTGATGCTCATCAGCAGCCACAATGGAGATTGGGAGCACCGCATGAGCAATACCTGAATTATGGTGCATAGCGGCGCCATACGTCAGCAAGTAGGTGCTCAGACGTCATTGCACATAGGTGCCCCGAGTTTGGAACAATGTTTATAAATCCCACTGGACAACAATAGGCAATGGACTACACATGTGGTGATGGCCATACCCCCAGCCTAACCATGCCTTCCACCTGCTCTACCTAGCCTTCACCCGCCCATGAATGTCCCTCTGCTCCTGGAGCAGGGCCCATAGGTTAGTGTGTGGCAGTCCCCGTCTGGTGATCCAGGGTGGTTGAGGAGTATGGGAACAGGTATGGGAGCACTCAGCAACGTGTCTCCTGGAAGGATTGTGCTTTCATGCTGTGAGTATAGGCAGAAGTCATGTGGGTACTCCATAGAGATGCCCATGTCCCTCTGGAGATAGAAAGATAATTGTCACACCACACAAAAAAAAAGATTGGTATATGCAGGAAACCACATGGTGTCAACACAGCTGGTAAGAAGATAGTGACTTGCCTGTGACCAGTAGTGATGAACACCCCTTCGCTACACACGTGCACAGATTAGGCGGCATTGCTGCTGTGCAAACAAACACTATGTTGTGCTGTTGTGCTGCACTGCGGAAATCAATATTGTGGCCTTCAATAGTGGATGTTCAATCAAGCACCAAATATAGAATACCCTTTTGTGAAGTTATGGTAACACAGTAATCAGACATGAAACACTTCATAATAACTGCTTACATGGCGCAGACGGGTTGTTCAACACTCCACTTGTGAACACATTGCATCAAAAGTCTGAAGGCGGGGATTTGAATGGATAAAATGGTGAAGCTAATGTAGATATGAAATGTTTATTGTTGCTTTTCACATGCACTGTCGCTAGTTACCAGTGTTGGGGTGCTAATCTGCCATGCCATGGCATGGTAACTCTTACAGCAGAGCTGCACAATGTTTTGTGCTGTACGCCGCACACATTACCATCTGAATGTACACATGTCATTGTGAAGTACTGGTCAGTGCCACACATACTGTCTCATGAGACAGCAGCAATGTATGACTGATACACTGATACCGCACCGCCAATACAGTGTCTGTCTGATGCTTTACACAACAGGGAGATATAGTTATACATGTGGTACTATGTCTTGTAACCCTTTCAAGAGCTGCTGTGACATAGTAGCGCTTGCAGATAGGGCTGACAAAGTAATATTGTTCAGCATCGACAGTCGCTTACTGAGCAGTTGAATTTGGTAACACAGTAGGTGTGCACTTGTGCAGCAGACTGGCATACACTATCTGTGCAGTCCATGGTACATTGTGACTAATATCAACCTGTGCACATTAGGCAGCATCCACTCGCAAATCACATTACAGAAGTGATGTGACATCTGGTAACGTTGGTGTATGTCTCACACATGCATTGGGAGTATCTCTGCATCACCCTTCACAGTGTGAGTCACCGCTGTCAGCGGCAATTGCAGCGCTGTGGTATAGTACTACTGGTTCACAACAAGCTGAACCGCAAAGGAGTCAACGATGCACAGTTTCAGTAACGTCAAAAATTACTTGTCATATTCGGGGGAATGAAGCTGCACAGTGTGGGGCGATAGACACGATGGCTTGATAACTGTGATGTGGCACAGAGCAGTACTTCACATGTACATCCATGGCTGAAAGCCACAGCGAGTCCTTGGAAGTGATTAAACAATTCTTATGAAGTTACACCAAATATTCCATCACAGTATTGCAATTGTTCAACATACGTAACTGGTGACGTGGGATAGCCAAACACATGTCACCGGTTGTGTGGTCCTGTACAAAACTAGTGCAACACTATGTTGTGAGCATTACACCACCCATGTCCAAACCCTGCGTTCAGCTTCACAAACATTACTGCAAAGGTGGGTATTTGAATCCAGTGTATGATTCTGAGGTGAACTCCGAATGTAATCTGATCACTGCACATGCCAGAAGCACCACCCTGATGCTGCGTCCCAGCCAGCCCCAGCACCATCTTGCCAGTTGTCGATAGGCAATATAACGATATCTCCTGTAAAGAAAATAGTACAACAACATTTTGACTGACTACTCAACTCCCCTATAAAAACACCTTCACTGCACACAGTTTGCTACATACACATCTGACTGTCACATGTTTGAGTGTTGCAAAGAAGAAGTTGAAGTTACTAGGGCATTGCCTGCGCGTAATGCTTTGTGCAGGGGTACATGCAGTGGATAATCCACAAGCAGCTGTGATACTCCATCTGTAAATGGCAATGTGGTGTCACTATTGTGTGAATAATCACGGTCATGCACTTGGACTTCCATAGTGCATCTCCATGGTTAATCATGCGGATAACAGTGAGGTGGAATAACCCTCATGTTTATGGATCTGTTAATGTGGGCATAAAGTAAAATTGTTAACTCTGTACAGTTCTTCATGGGACAAAGTGCAGCCAAAGCAAAACACTGAAATTGCAGTGTTGTAAGTGTATCAACATGCTGTATCGTCACTGTGTGTGGTGATCCCTATCGGCTTGTTGACTCGCACTTCATGTGAGATGTGACATACACAACAGGACACCGATTCATGATGGAGAAGTGTCTACTTATGAGTCATGCCACATAAGTGCACAAGGCATCAGCACTGTCTTGGTACCAGTGACTTCATAAGTTTTGGATTACTTCTGAAAAGGCTGTTGTGAATACTGTGTTGAACATCAACATTGCCCTTATATAGTAATGACTCTGATGTTGCTCCACAGGTGCACAACTCACAGGGAACAGAATAAGTGTGCGTAGTATGACAGCCATGGAAAGTTATCCAAGTTATGTACTTGCCATGTTAATAACCTTAATTGGGAATAACCTGGACATTGAACACAAGTAGTTATTGCCAACAAATCACCCTAGAATTACTTTAGTCATGCTCAGCAGCTATGGAAGTCAAGATACAGAACCAATGAAACGGTCATTCATCTTTAGTTTGTATGGATGTACTTTAAGGTTTTGGAAGGAGTCAGCATTCTGCTCTATGAAGACTGCAATGACAATGAATAAATTATGTGTTTACTATCAGTATGTTTACACGTTGAAAGACAGTAATTGTTGATATATGATTTGACAGACAGTTCATGTGATGCATAGTCAGGAGTCAGTAGTACAGCCTAGCTCATGACACCTAGGGACACAGAGACTGAATTCCAAACACTATACATGGACTATTATTAGAATTGTGGCACCCACTGAAACTTGCTCATGAAAAACACTACAGCACAAAGTAGTATGACCTGTGGTATGCCACATGTCAAGCACACCAGCAGTGAAGTCATACCATCCTCCGTCCATGTGGTGTATGATATATTCTGGAATGCCTTTTACAGTTGTTAGTGCCAAAATTAAGTATGGATAGTGCTCACAAATGAACATGTTACGATGTTCTTTGTCTTTGAACGACTGTTTTGTGTTATTAATTTAGTAAATAAAAATTGCAGTTCAGATATGGGAGTCGCTGAAGAGGGTCTGCAAGGGGGCTGAGTATGCCAATTGGTTCATGACATCAACCTTGTCGGTGATGTTTGGACAAATGCTTAATTCACTCAAGCAGGTTTATTCCCCCTAGCATGGTGTGTATTGCTTGTTTCACAAATATGGGTCACAAGGTTAAATCATGACAGCCATGGTCTTGGGAACACCGCTGACTGTGGAACAAGTTCCATTGCCACGGGTGGATAGTAAGCACGTGGCAGTACCTACATTCCCCGTTGCACTGTCAACTGCCTGTGTTCACACAAAAGTAGTGGCACAGGTCAGTGATTAGCAATTTGCAAGGCTGCAAGACTATCGCACTGTGTGTTCAAATGTGACCCTGCATATAAGCTTCTGTGGTGCAGTGGAGCTGTGGTGATCCCCAAAGATACCCTCATGTACTTGATTCTGCATTCTTGCAATAAGTGAGTAGACAGTGACATGACACACAGTTCATGATACTGCACAACCATAGTGTGGTTGCGTACATACAAACATATGAAAGTAACAGCAGAAAAAGGCCTCTTGGTCTATCAAGTCTGCTTGTGTGCGCAGCTAGCCCCCTGTAGTGAAGCTGTACCACCATCCTTCCCCCCCCATCACCTCTATCCCCCCACACCCATGGTCCCATGACCTTTTAAAGTTCTCTACTGTCAGATGAGATACCACCTCCTGTGGAAGGGTGTTCCATCTTTCCACAAGACTTTCTGTGAAATAATGATTCCTTATGTCCATCTGAAATCTTATCCCTACATTGTCACACCATACCCTCACATGTCCCTCGCCATTCTCAGCCTGAAAAACCACTCCCTGTTACATTGGTGAAACCCCTTCAGGTACTTAAAGATGTCAGTCATATGCCCCCTATCCCTCCGTTACTCCAGGATCAATATATTCAACCCAGTCAGTCTGTTCTCGTAGGTTTTTCGCTGCATCCCCTGGATCATCTTTGCTGGCCTATGCTGCACACCCTGCAACAGTCTGATATCCTTGTTCAGAAAGGTATGCCAGTACTGCTCACAGTACTCTAAGTGTGCCCTGTCCAGTGCCCTGTACAGTGGCAGGATCTCCTCCTTATGCCTGGAAGAGGTTCCTCTCGCTATGCACCCCATCATCTTGTTGGCCTTAGCAGATTCCTTCCTGCACTGTGCTGAATTGTTCATGCTTGCATTTACTAACACCCCCAAGTCCTTCTCCTCCTCAGTGACCCACAACTGAACACCAACCAACAGGTATGTCATCCTTGTTTTTTTGGAGCCCAAACTACCAAACCTTGCAGTTCTTCGCATCGAAGTACCATGGCCACTCCACCAACCACTCATCCAGTCTGGTCAGGTCCTTCCATGGTCCCTGGCACCATTCCAAATCATCCAACACTTTTCACATCTTGGTGTCATCTGCAAATATACAGAGCTTGCCGATAATTCCATGTGAAATATCCAAAAATGGATATCACAGACAACAATGGAACCAGCAGTAAGCCATGCGGGACTACACTTCTCACCTCCCTCGGGGCTGTGAGTTCCCCCACCACCAATAACACCCTCTGTTGTCCCCCTTAGCCAGGTCACTGTCCAGTGTACCATCTTGCTCCTTGCCCCCAGTTGTTCGAGTTTCACCCACAGACACCCATGACATGCCAAATCAAGGGCCTTGCGGAAGTCCAAATACAGGACATCCACTGCATGGCCATTATCCAGTTGCTTCGATAACCAGTCATTATCCTATATGAGGTTGATCTCCCATGATCTTCCAGACAGGAAACCATTCTGTAGACCATCCTGTACTACACTGTCCTCCAAGAAGGTCAGTAGTCTATCTTTCAGGATAGATTGCATCAGTTTACCCATAATTGAAGTGAGGATTACAGGCCTGTAATTACCTGTTTCATCCCTTGGGCCATTTTCATGGATGGACACCACAAGAGCTCTCCTCCAATCCTGTGGTAAGCTACCCGAGTTCAGGGAAGTATTGAACATGTCTTCCAATGCACTGTCTAGAACCTCCGCTAGCTCCTTTGGCACCCAGGGGTGAATGGCATCCAGAACCGGTGCATTATCCACCCTTAGTGTCTACAGACCCTCCAGTACCCGGACCACTGTGATAGCCGCATCGGTCATCCCCCACCCCCCCATTACTACCATCCACTTAGACCGAGTTTGTTTGTCACCCTTTTCCCTTGTGAACATGGAGAAGAAGTAGTCATGTAGTGCTTCTTCCATTTCATCACACTCCTCCACCCACCGCCCCTCCTTGTTAATTTTCACTATGTAGTCCCTGCAGTTTCCTTTCTCCCTGGTATATCTCAGAAAGTCCTTCTCCACTTCCCTGATGCTCTGTGCCACCCTCAGCTTCCTGGAAGCCTTGGCCGCCCTGACCAACCTGGTAACATCCCTGGTCTTCTCTACATACACTTCCCTCTCTTCATCTCTCCTGGACTTCCTGAACCTCTGAAAAGCTGGTTTTGAAGCCCTTACCCCTTGCACTGACCCGCTATTCAGCCAGATCAGCTTCTTAGACCTTTTTCCTGACTCAGTATTTTGGGGCATGATTCTGGAGCCTCTCTCAGCCACCGTTTGGTAATGTCCCAGATTTAGTTCACACCCATATCATGCCTAATGGCTTGACGGTACCACCTCCACAGTTTCCCCCATCTTTGTAAAATCCACCAGACTGAAATCAGCCACCCTTGTTTCTGTGCCTACCGTCTTACTTTCCGTGCTGAACATGAACAACAGCGACTGGTGCTCGGTCACAGGTAGCGGGTCAAGTGATGTAATATCACTCACCACCTCTCCGTGACTTAGTAATAGGTCCACAGTCTTCTTTAGGCTACTAGGCCCACTGACCAGCTGCTCAAGGAATTTATCTTGTAATGCATCCATTATCACTTGTTCCATTGTGATTGAGGTGGCTGATGTACCACAATCCACACCTGGTAGATTGAAGTCCCACACAATCACCAAAGTACCTCTCCCACATACCCTTCTGATCTGCTCCACTAGCTCCCTATCCACTACTTCTGTCTGAGCTAGTGGTCTATACACCACCCCCAACCTCAACGTCATTGCTTTACAATTCAGAAACATCATCCAAATAGCCTCTGCTCTACCCTCCTCTCTTGTACACCTAATCACTTCTGTAACATAAATCTGCAATCTCACTCCTCCCCTCCTCTCTGTCACTTCTATATGTCCTATACCTCAGGTTCACCATGTCCAGGTCCTGATAGTTGGTGGCCCATGTCTCCATGATGGCCGCAATATCTACATCATATTCCACCAAGAGAGCCTGTAACTCAGCTGTTTCATTCCTCAGACATTGCATTCATGTAAACCACCTTCCACCCAGACCGACCCCTAACTCTGCTCCTTACCCCCCCATCCTGCCCCCCCATTTCCTTTCCCTTGAACAATCCCTACTGTCATAGGGGATCAGGTCACAGGGCTCACCTCCCCTGCGACCCTGCAGTCCTGCAGCAGTCACGCCACCACAGGTTGCTACTTTAAATGTACCTTGGATGCTAAGTAGTACACCACCTTGCACTTCAACACCCCTGACCTTACCCACCGAAGTGGTTGATGATTCAGCCAAGAAACAAACATCTGTCTGTACTCTGTCATTCCAATCAATAAACATCGTCACTCCCATACCTGGCCTGCAATGGTATTTAATGATTGTAGTGCCACCACTGTTTGACGGCAGTGTAGTCAAGTATTAACCCTAATCAGAACAACAGTAGGAAGGAGAGTATTATAATGTCATTGCATATTGCTTTCTTTACCTAGGTGGAGACAGTTAACGCACAGTATTGATCTTGATTTATATGATGTGAACAGTATATAAAATGCTAATAAATGTTTCCGGTGTTGGTCAAACTGAGGAGAGAGTACTTTTGTTCACATGTGTATACTCAGCAACAGTAGCTGTAAGACCTCTGTTTCTTTGTCAGAAGTGCACACCATGACTCTGTGCCTGCTATGACAAGGCCTTCCTTTTTATACCACACAAGCAGACACTGTGTTGAAATGGCAAAAGTGACCGTGCCAAGTAGCATGACTGCTTTTCTGCAGTGCAGCGGTATCTTCGGTCAGATAACATGTCCAAGTATGGTCCAACCGGCCTGTTCAGGTGGTGGTTCTTTTTTATGGTAAACTACCCCAGGGCAACTGAAAAAAACAGTGATGGAATTCACCTATTGTGCAATTTCAATGTCAGTTAATCAGGCAAGATACTACCCATCCCTTTTTCTGCCGAAAAGTCGCTTGGAAGTTTTTTTCTGTTAGGCACACCCAACCACACCCCACAACCACAACAAAAGTAGGAGGAGCACAATAGGCAGTAGTAAGCACTCATTTTAATATCAATAATAAGTTTTTTGAAAAGCATCTCAACACCTGTTGATTACAAACAGCAATGACGTATTTCTTTGCCAAACCTGAACACAGAGACAAATGGTGGACATAGAATTGATGTCAGACTCTGAAGACTCAGTCACAACAAGAAGTAAATATAGGGTATGCCTGCACAGTCCACGTAAATGCTGAGAACAAATTACTTGCACACCCAGTTCAACACACAATGTGTGACATTGTTGTATGACTTTCTGTCCAGGAACCCCCATACCCCCACACCCTTTCAGCTACACAAAGTATACAGCAGCGAGTGATGTGTTTGCATCATCGCCACACATCTGACACTGCAAGTGAAAAGAGCAGAGAGCATGAACAACTACAGGTAATGGTAGATGCATACTCATGTGGATCAACTGGGTCTGGATTACCATGTTCCTGTTGGAACTGGTAATAGGCTGTCTGCAGGACACAGACACGTAGGCATACATCGTGGAAACCAAAATGGTTGATAATGCACGATTCCTCCAGGTGATGCTCTGCAAATTTGTTCATGACCTCCTCCATCTCACAGCAACAGTGACATTCCAGGGCGGTGGGCATGATAACGCAGTTGCCACAGGCACACCTAAAGAATGGTAAAGAAACACATGATGCAATCACATGTTGGGAAGAAAGCTTTAAAAAATCGCATCTGAAACTGCACAAATAGTGTCATACACATACTTGACAGGGTCGAGCATAATACTTGTACTGTGAAGTGTTTTATTGTGCCACAACGTTCATGTCAATTGCAGTGGGTTTGCACACCATGAAATACTTTTGAAGTGGTGCCATGGAAAGGAACTTCAGAGGGTATGTCATCAACCACCGATCACCATGTGTGCTGGTGGCAGACAATGCTCAAGTGCAGTATCATGCCCCCTGCACAAATCTTTTCAGAGATTATCAGTGGCTCAGTAGGTAGCACACTCGCCTCTGAGACCAGAAGATCAGAGGGCCATGGGTTCAGTTCCCACATCTGGCACTTGGGTTAATATCCCAATACTGACACTGTAGTGCAGCACGAGAGGGGTGCTGCACTCCTGAGGTGCCGTCTTTCGGATGAGGTGTTAAACTGAGGTCCTATCTTCCTGGATTGGTGGTAGTTCAGGTGGATGTTAAAGATCCCATGGCACTTATCGAAAAGAGTAGGCAAATTTTTTATTGATATCACATCATCAAAAATCATAACACATTGTACAAAAAAATAAAGGGGAAAGAAAAAACAAACATAAAGAAAGAAAAACAGGTATTCACTTCACACACTTGATGCAGTATGTTAAAGACCACACAATAATCACTCCTTAACCCCAAAGAAACCTTCCCCCCTTCCCCTTATTATCTTTCCCCATACCATTGTGACGGGGATTTTGCTAGTTGTAGCTCTCAAACCTAATTACTTCTGAGTGTGTTAAGACACATGAAAGAATACAATTTTAATCCCAAATAAACAAGTATTTCATTCATACTCCGGTTAAAAGTGATTGTTCAGAAATAATTTTCCAACTACTGAGTAACCAATAAACTATTTGGGCAGAAATCAGTAGTACTTTTTAAACACGTCTTGTTTAGAAATAGGTTTTTAGTCTACCTCCTTACTTGTATTTGATAAATCCAAACAACCCTTTCAATTTCCTTAAAACATAGCTCTTAGAATTAGCCTGTAGATCTTTCTTAAACACTGCCCCCATATCTTGTTATACCAGTGTCTTATAGGTGGTATGACATCAGTCTCTGTTGGAGTGTCCATTGACAGTGAGCCTGCCAAAGGTAAAACTTTAAACAGCAAAACAACACCATTAAAGTATCATAATCATACATTATCTTGAGGTTGGAACAATGCCCAAGGACCAAAGACTCGTAGGTTAAACTGTCTAACAACCTTAGATTCCATTCTGTCTTTAAATATCCCCATAGGGCTTTTACATAGGAACAGGTAAAAAGAAAATGATCCATTCTCTTTAATATTTATCCAACCGTTATATGGACAATTCCTTTCTTCTTGGGCCTTGTGTTTTGCATTGCCTCTTACATTCAGTCTCCCATAAGCTGAAAGCCATAATACCTCCCACATGTGCATTGGAATTCTGTTGTTATTTAATTGTTTTAACACCCCTTCCTTTAGATCTGGTGGGCAATTTTTAAATTCAGGTTGTTCCGGATGGATTTGACTCACCATGTGCGAGTACAATTGTCGTCCTGAGAGTCTGGAGATATCCACTTTAGTGATCTCCCATTTGCAAAGCTTTTTGAGCACTGGTTTAATATATTCTGGTATTTTGATATGGGTGGGCAATTTTGGGGGAAGGTTTCCAGTCCAAATTTTCAAATATGCACTACAGGTTTTACAAAACAAATGGTATGTCACACCGGTTGGTTCCCCTAGCCCAATTTTAAGATTATGAGGCAGGAAAAGGCTATGGAAAAAGATTATAGGGTCCACCATACCCAGACCCCCTTGTTGTTTAGACAAGTATGTAAAACACCTTTTTATTGGGGTCAATCTGGATCCCCAAACCATCTGAAAAAGCATGCATATAACCTGGGTTCTAAGATCACTGGGGGTGGGAAAATCACGGCTATATACAACAAAGTGGGTATAATGAACCTTTTAATTATGGGTACCCTTTTTATTTTAGACAACCTCCATGACTTCCATCTCTGGACTTTATTTTCAGCCCCCTGAAGAGCCCTTTCCCAGTTCTCAAGCGGGAGATTATGTTGTCCAAACATTATTCCCAAGATTTTTTGTGGCTCTGAGGAGAATTAAATATGGTTTACTGTTACAGGTGCCCTCTATGTATTTCCTAAGTACAACCCTTTACATTTATTTAGATTGAGGGTGGCATTAGATACTCTAGAGTATTCCTGCAGTTGTTTTATTACTATTGGTAATTGCCCCAGGTTTGCTATAAACAGGCATATATCATCCGCATAGGCTTGGATTTTCAGTTCCATTTGACCTGGGATCCCCCCCAAGCCTTCCCATTCCTGAGTATTGCTCAAAACTCTAATCAGAGGGTCCAGGGAAAAGTTATAAAGGAGTGGGCTGAGGGGGCAGCCCTGTCAAACCCCTGTATTTATGGTGATACCTTTCATTACCAACCCTCTAATAATAGGTTGCACATGGACTCTAGAATATAGAAGTTGGATTTTATGCACAAATTCCTTTGGAATACCATAATGTAATAAGGTCTGAAAGAGGAAAGGAAGGCATACTCGATCAAAAGCCTTGCTTTGATCTAAAGTAATGATATAACCGGATGTTTGTGCAGCACCACACATCTCTATTACATCTCTGATAATCATTAAGGCATGTTGTAGCTTCCTTTCGGGGATCCCACAAAACTGGGCTGGATGTATTAATAAAGGAGCTACTTGCCTTAGCCTATTGTTAAGAACCTGGGACAATATTTTAAAATCAGCATTCAGGAGAGTTATAGGTCTCCAGTTTGAGATATCTATCTTTCTCCCTCCCTTATATATAAAAATTAAGAGACCTGCTGTGAGTTGAGGGGGGACCACCCCTTTGTCAAAAAAATACTGAAAACAATTCTACTAAACACCTTGCCATTATTTTGGAAAATGATCTGTAAAACTCATAAGTCAGTCCGTCAGGTCCGCGGTGAAGGTTCATTTTTTAGTTTCATAATTACATCTTCTATTTCCTGTAATTTCAAAGGAGAGGTTAAAAATTCCTGATCCTCCCGGGCCAAGGTTACCTGGCTTTTCTCCAAATAAGAATTAATCAAATTTGTAGAAGGAGGAGGGGAACTCTCATGTGATGCCAGAAGCCCACAGATTATTTCATGTATCCCCATCTCATCTTCCACTATGTTTCCTCTATCATCTACTAATTGAAACATATCTAAAGTATCTTTTTTCCTTTTACAGGCTTCAAAGGGGTCTCCAATTGTTTTTTTGTGTGTTCCAAATTGCAATTCTGTATTTAAAGTTTGTGCCCTGTAATATTGAAATTTCCTCCTTTCATCCTGCATCTGTTCAATGTCAGGGCCATAATCTTGTCTAGACACAGCAGACTGTGAAAGCATGTTCTGAAGTTTTGATCTTAGTTTTAAATGGCAAAATAGCAAAAAAAATTGTTTTGTGCCCTATGCTTGCCATAGTTTTGGAACCATATTGCTATCTCTTTTTTTGTGTCCATCCACCATACCCCCAAATCTTCATAGAGATCACTCACTGAGGTCCTAGCCCAGAGTAATGATGAAATTTTCTCTTTAACAAAAGGGTCTGTGGGCATTGAAACATTTAATCTCCATCTTTTCTCCCTCCTTATTTTCAGGGGGGCTGTTTGAAATGTTATTTGTAAGAGAAGGTGGTCTGAAAATTCTATAAGGATAGTATGAAAGTTTGGGTCAGGGAGATTCCTAGAAACAAAAATATGGTCTATATTTGATGTCAGGTGTCCCCTTTTGTATGTATATTTGGACCCTTGGGATTGGTAGTACGCACAATTCTTCAGCTCACCAATATCGACACATTTTTGCAAGGCATTTGAATTGCAGTATGTTTTCACTCTTTCCTCTCTCGGTCTCCTTTTGGGTAAATAGCAATTAAAATCCCCCCCCCCCCAGGATTACATAAGTGGACGTATGTAAGTAAGGTTGAAATGTGTAAATTAGAGCTACTGTATCTGTTTTTGTTTGTGGGCTGTATACATTTATTAATCTATATGGGACCTTATCTCAATATCCATCTAGGATGAACAGCCTCCCTGCAGTCAAATCCACCATCTTGGTCATTTGGAAGGAAAAGGTACTAAATACGATACATATTCCATCGGCCCTGTCTGGCTCAAAGGACCAATAGGATGGCCCCCATCTACATTCGGCCTGGAACAGCCTAAGTTGGTCCGATGTGAGCATCCATGTTTCTTGCAAAAAACAGATATCCAGTTTTAGATCTATCAATAGGTGAAACAATGCCGTTCTCCTAAGGGAATGTAAGAGGCTATGACAGTTACATGACCCCAGGGATAACTTAACCATTCAGTTTAAGAGTTCAAGGCCCTTTCTTCCTCCTTTTCTTTTTCTTCCCTTTGTACTCAATCATATCATCCTTCCCTCCTTCAGCTTGTGTGGGTGTAAGAGCTACATCCATCTGTTCTGTGTCTGATTCTACTTCAGTGGGAACCAAAACTTCAAAGGGATTAGGTTCCACTAGGCCTGCTTGCTCACTTGTGGGGGTGTGGGGTGGGTTTGGTTTTGTATTCCTAGTTGTCCTTCTTGAGGGTGTTTTTTTTGGGGGGAGTGGAAGAGGGATCACCTGCACATCAGTGGATTGCTTATCTGTGTAGCAAACCAGTAATAGGTCCCCCCACTGGATGGGCTTATCAGGATTGGGACAGAGTGGATGATTCTCCTCATCTACAGTATTCTTATCTCCTCAGTCTTGACTTCCTCCTTTCTGCCTGGAATAGGGTCTGGAGCCTTATCTGGGGGGTTGTGTTCCACAGAAAGGGCTTCAGCCTCTACCACCTTTTTGGCTGCTTCCTCTTGAGCTTGTTGGATAAGAAGCTCAGGGCTAATGACTGTTGCCTTATTTCTTGCAGCCCACGGACACTGTGGAAATGTGTGACCTGTGTCCTCACATAACTCACATCGTGTCAGGTTTGCGCTTTGCATACTAAAGTGCCCCACCTCCCCACAGTTGTCACAGCGGGGGTGATCACATACACTAGAGCGGTGGGTCCTAGCCCCACACTTGTAGCATGCTCGTGACTGCCCTGAATAAAAACACACTCCTCTGTCTCTACCCAGCATGAAGAAGTCTGGTATATGCATTATATCACTGTACAGTTGCCTCAATTTAACCTTATATTTCCATCCCCCAGTCCAAAACATCTCAGAATCCAGTTGTGCTTCTGGTGCACTCAATACTTCACATTTTTGTTGAAGCCAGTATGTGATGTCATCAATGTATACCCCTTCATTCCGAAACATCACTGCTACATATTTAATGAAGGGTTTTGTCAAGGGGATCACCATAAAGGGGGACCACAGCAGTGAAAATTTAACTTGATTGAAGCATTGCCAGAACAAATCCAGGGTGTATGCAGATCTGAAACTAATGTCATAGTTGTCCTCTCCTGAGACATTTATAAAAGCATAAACATCTTTTGGTGAAAAGTGTAATGAGTCTTTCAGGAGCATTCTCCCCACATATTGCCGATCTGGCCTGATTTCCAGACCCCCTTTGTACCTAATCCTAACTGCATTCCTTCTAGGAGCAGCCTCTTTTTTTGATTTAACAGAGTTCTGACAATAGTGGGCGCTGGGGAGGGGCGTCAGTTTGTTTTTCTTCACCTTCAGGTGCCGCTCCTCTTCTGAGATCTGGGGTCTCTGCAAAGGTTGTTTCATTCTTCCTGTCCTGTGCCGGATCCCCCCCCCCGGGGTTCCCGTATGTTTTTCTCTAAAGGCTCTTTTTCCAGTATAATCAGTTCAGTTATATTCTCCTTTCCCATATTATCATCCCCCATATCTTGGGCAGAGCCTGGATTTATATTCCCCTTTTCCCCAACAGAGATTTGAGGCAAACTCCTGGGACACCATTCTGGGGTGTTTACAGGCCATGGTGGGTCTGCCAACCACTGACCTGAAGGCAATTTCTTCCATCCTGCCTCCTGTAGGGCTTTTCCCGGTGATCAACTACAGAAGGTTTCAAGTCCCTGATTTAGATTAGTGTGTAGGGAAAATGCTTTGCCAGTTGCCTCTGTTGTTGTTGTTGGACAGGATTGCATAGATATATTTTGTCCCTTGTGTTCTACAGGCCCTTTATGAGTATTAGGCTCATCTAGATTGTGTTTTGCCAACATAATAGCCTCTCTCCTGTTTTTCCCTTCCTTTGATCCTGGTTTAGCAGATCGTGTTAAGAAAGAAAAAATGGTAGCATCAGTCTGTTCAAAGGGATTATTTTGGAAAATGACTTCCTCAGTTTTCTTTTCCTCTGTATTTGGGCCTTTTTGAATCTCTGTGTTGAACCGGGGGACTGTATTACCAGAGTTAGGATTGTTTTCCAGTCCTGAAACTACATTAGGCATTTCTTTATCTTGTACAGCAGTTTTTAAACCTTCGTTCTTCTTGCTCCTTTGCTCAGTTTTAGAGCTAATTTCAGTAGGAACTTCTGCCTTAATATCACTGCCCTCTACCTCCAGCAGGTTATTCAAAACATTCACCTCTTGGGGCTCTAGGCACCCGAATCCCTTGGTTTTCCTGCCAGCCCTATTCACATTTGCATCAGTGGTTGAAATAATAGGGTGAAGGTTTACCTGCGGGAGTGTCTGTCGGCTTGCTCCTTCCTCGCCCTTTGATGTTGATGCATCATATTCAGAACTGTCAGCTGGGCCATACCCATTGTTAATTTTTTCACTGTAATCCAGAAACTTTAATTCAGCTTGTTTTCTTGCCATAAAAGCTGCATATTTCTCCTTGGCTTTCTCTAATTCCTGCAGAAGTTCTTCTTTACTTTTGCCCTTAATACCTTCCATTGGAGTTCTCCCACAGTCCTTATTTCCATCAATATTACTCAAGTCCTCAATCGAGAAAAACATCTCTTCTTGTTTATTTTGAGCTAATTCTTGGTTTATTTCCAGTAAAGTAGCCTCTTGCAATATGAGGTCATGGGAAGAGGCCATCTCCCCTGCCACATCAGCACTTCCTCCTCCTCCTCGGTCCGGCTCCCCGCTGGGCTCCTCCATCCCTGCTCACAGGAAGTCAAGCCCCCTGCTGGCAGGAGAGTAGGGGAATTTCCCCGGTGTCCTGGCCAAATTTCCCTCATTCACTAAAAATACCACCAACAGCTTAATTTGGTTCAAGGTCAGTTGGCATTCATCTGTATCCCCCTCCCCCGGGTTGTGCCTGAAAATAGGCAGGATTTGTCTAGTGCACTTACCTGGTCAACAAAAACTAAATAAATAACTACATTTTCAGCAAGACCTTTGACTCTGTCCCATAAAAGGTTGATCAGGAAGTTGGTGGATCTTGGGGTTGGATAAAAGATGGCCAGGTGGGTGGAAAACTGTCTGAGAGACAGAACCCAGAGGGTGGTTGTGGGTGGAGAGTTATCTGGCACTAGAGAGGTAACCAGTGGGGTCCTGCAGGGCTCGGTGCTGAGGCTGTTGTTGTTCAATGTCTTCCATCAATGACATTATAGATGGCATTAAGGGTAAAATGTGCCTATTCGTGGTTGACCCCAAGCTCTGTGGAAGAGTGGACACAGCTGAAGGGATACAGGACCTACAGAAAGATCTGGAAAAGTTTGGGAAGTGGTCCAGGATCTGGCAGCTTGGCCTCAATGACAAGAAATGCAAAGATATTCATATTGGAGCCAAGAATCCCAGGACAGAGTACTACCTGGGTGGAGTCTGAGTATCTGCATCAGAGGAGGCGAAGGACCTGGGAGTGATAATCACTAGTGAGCTGAAGCACTCCACATAGTGCAAGAAAGCAGCAGCAAAGGCAAACAAGATGCTGGGATGCATATCTAGGGGGATCAGTAGTAGTAGGAGGAGAGAGGAGGTTATACTGCCCTTGTACAGGTGACTGGTAAGGCTGCATCTAGAGTATGGAGTTCAGTACTGGTGCCCGCACCTCAAAAAGGACATTAACCTGCTGGAGAAGGTCCAGAGGAGGGCTACAAAGATGAGAGCAGGTCAGCAGGGTAAGGCATACGAGGAGAGGTTGAGGGCACTGAACATGTACTCCCTGGAAGACAGGAGCGAGAGAGAGAGAGGGGGGACATGATTGGGACCTTCAAGTACTTGAAAGGAATAAATAAGGTTGATAAGGAGAGTCTCTTTAAGCTGAATGGCAACCATAACATGAGGGGGCAGTCTTAAGCTGGAGGGTGGGAGGTTTAGAAGGGAAGTCCGGAAGCACTTCTTCACAGAGAGGGTGGTGGACACTTGGAATGCGCTGCTGGAAGAGGTAATTTCGTTGACAGGGGGCAGCTTTAAGAGAGGCTGGGATAGGCATAGGGAGAAGGTAAGGATCATGGGTAAAGAGGATGGGAGGGCAGGGACATTAGCTCAAGCTGTGGACTGCAATATGAGCAGACTTGATAGACCAAATAGCATTCTGCTGGCTTCATCGTATGTTTGTATGAGATGGTGTGAATACATCAGCAATCATAATAGACAGACAGAATGCCATCCACAAGAACCATACAGAGAGGGTGTGAAATAAATGGAATGCACAGTCCACTGTGTTTGTATATGACAATAAGTCAAACAGTAACATGTGGAACCAAATTGTTAGGGAACACATACTGTGGATGACCTCTGTCATGATCGACATGCACAGTTACAATAGCTGATGTGCAGAAGTCATTCAAGAATATTAGTTTCAGCATTATTGTCAGGGGTGTGTGGAGGAGCAAAGCGCTAAGATGGTGGTGCAGCCACATGTACTCGGAGAGTGTGAGAAATCCATCTTATACATCATCAGTCATTGTGAAATTTATTGCCGACATGGTGGAAGTGGATGACATTGGTATGGGCAGCACTCCCCTGGGGTGGGAGGTGCCAGGAACAAAGATAGTGCTGCAGCCACATGTTGGGCCCAGGGACGGTGGGCAACACACCTTGTCCATCATGGAGAAATGTCCAATCTATTTTAAACTTGATGGAATTGGAGGAGATTGGTCACAGAACAACTCCCTTAGTGGTGTTCTGGTGCGTTGGGGGGAACCAGGCACCAACATGATGCTGCAGCCACTTGTTGGCCCCGGGAATTGTTGGCAATCCATATGGTCCATCAGTGGGCAGTGCCTTATGTATTTCAGCCCTGAGGGAAGAGGAGGCATTGGTTATGAGCACCACTTTCCTTGAAGGGGGGTGGGGGTGGGGGCAAAACACCAAGATGGTACCACTGGCAATGGTTAGTCCCAGGAATTGTGGGAAATCCACATTATCCATCAGTGAGCATTAACACATGTATTTCAACTGCAGTGGTGGAAGAGCAGAGGGTTTGTCTCAGCACCACTACCCTAGTTGTTTGGGGGGGGCAGACAGCAAGATGTTGCTGCAACCATGAGTTGGTCAAGGGGATTGTGCGCAATCCGCATTGTCCATCAGCGGGCATTTTCCCAGATAGTTCAAGCACTGTAGAGGTAGAGGATGTTTTCCTTAGTACCACTACCCTAGTGTGCTTGGGTTGGGGGGGCAAGACACCAACATGGTGCTGCAGCCACTGGCTGGGACCTGTGCTTGTGGCCAATGCACCTTGTCCATCAGCGGGAATGCTCCAATATATACCAACCCTGGCTGAAGTGGCAGATGTAGTTGTCACGACCACTCCCCAGGTGGAGGGTGAGTGAAAACCACCAAGCTGATGCTGCAACACATTAGCCACTAGGGTAGTGGGTGAACCACCATGTCCCATGTACTGCAACACTGGGTAAGGTGGAGGACATTGTTGGGGGCACCACTCCACGAGTCTATGTGGTGGTTCCAGGCAACAAACTACTCCTGCGGGCACATGTTGGAAAAGGGGATGGTGGACAATCCACCTTCACTATCTATGGCCAATTTAAGTTGTATTGCAACCCTGGAGGAACTGGAGGACATTGGTCTTACCACCACTCCTCTAGTAAGGGGGGGGGCAGGATCACAGATATGCTGCAGCCACATGTTGAGCCCGTGGATTGTGGGCAATCCACATTGTCCATCAGTGGGCAGTGTTCCATGAATTTCAACCCTGGTTGTGGAAGCGGAGTAGTTTTGTCTCAGCACCAGTACCCTTGTGGGAGGCAGGGGCAGACACCAAGAAGGTGCTGGAGTCACTTGTTGGTCCCGGGGATTGTGTACAAACCACATTGTACATCAGAGGGCAGTTTCCCATGTATTTCATCCATGTTGGTGGTAGCGCAGGAGGTTGGTCTCAGCACCACTACCCTTGGGGGGGGCGGGGCAGCCACCAAGATGCCGCTGCAGCCACTTGTTAGTTCCAGGGATTCAACCCACATTGTATATCAGTAGGCAGTTGCACATGTATTATAACCATTGTCGAAGTAGAGGAGGTTGTTGTTAGCACCAGTATCCTAGTGTAGGGTGGGGTGGGAGGGGTTTCATACAACAAGATGGTGCTGCAGCAACATGTTGGGCCCAGGTGCTTGTGGCCAACACACCTTGACTGTCAGTGGGTGGGGTTCAATTTACTGCAACCATAGTGGAAGTGGCAAACGTGGCTGTCATCACCTCTACCAAGGTGGGGGCTGGGGGGAGCCACCTACCTGGTACTGTCACATGATGGCCATGGAGATAGTCGGCAATCATCCATGTCTATCAGCAGGCAATGTCCCATGTATTACAACCCTGGGTGAAGTGGAGGATGTTTCTATGAGAAGTACACCACAAGTGTGTGTGTGTGTGTGTGTGTGTGTGTGTGTGTGTGTGTGTCTGGGGGTGAGAGTGGGGGCACCCTAAATGGTGATGCAGGCACATGTTGAAAAAGGTGAGGGTGTGACATCCACCTTCTCCATCAATGGCCAATGTACTGTGTATTGCAACACTGGGTGAAGTAGGGGATAATCATCTCAGCAACACCGTCCTATGGTGGTGGGGGCCAGACACCATGATGCTGCTACAGCCACATGTTGGACCATTGCATATGCCCAAAGCACTGTGTCCATCAGCAGGTACTGTGCCAACAATTACAGTACAAGTAGCATTACAGGATCTGTTAATAAGCATCACCCCCAAGCAGGTTGTTGGTGGTGGTGGGGCAGTGACGTAATGGATGGAGACTTTGTTGAGGTAAAGATTTTGGGTCATCATGGCTGACAACACGCAGGCACAGTTACTTACAATCCATGACTATATAACGTAAATCACTTATGAGCAAGCCCCCCTTCCCCAACGCCATGGTGCTGTATTGTGTGAACGAGCAACACACAAATGATGTCATGGTATTGCTGTTAACCCAAGGTCTCAGTGCACAAACAGTGCTCAACCCCTAACATGCCTACACATTGCTGGAAGCAACAATAAGTAGTGGCTTGGAGAGGGCAAACACCTACCGGTGAGAGCAGGGGTGACTGCTGTGGACAGAAAAGTGTATGTTATGTCTGCCTAATATGCACACCTGTGAAACCGCAGAAGGGATGCAACATACTGCAAGACAGCAGGGATTATGTATGCAGTATAAGCAAACTTCTATTGCCCTTAGTAGTACCTGATGCAACAGGTGCAGGCCACACTACCACTGTCTTCAAAATGTAAGATTTACCACAGCAATATAAAATTTATATGACACGGCAGACAACACAAACAGTATGTGCATTAATACAGACTATCCTGGGTAATGCACAGAAACTCCATTATGTGTCCACCACTGGTGTTTGGTTTCCGTATTCATCTTTGCAAATGCCCATGTCCCTCATTCCTACTGAAGAGACCACCAACATTTCTGTGTGTTGTTGTTGAAAACACACAACCTGGCATACCAAGACAGGTTTTTCAGTCTTGCAGGATCCCTCTCAGTTGACGACTGTGATGCTGCTGCCTGATCTGAGGTGCTGTCACTGTCATCCACCTCAGGTTCAAACATATAGGGATGAACCCCCAAATAATTGAACATATAGCTTGGTTCATCGTCCTCTGACTCTGAGGAAGATGAAATTTGTGCTCCAGAGTGTCTGTACCCTGCAGAAGATGTGCTAGGGACTGGAGGCTTCACACATTTCCCGCGGCGCTCCATTACAGCACATAGGGCTTCAGCAGTGAGGGACTTCCCCGCGTGTCCTACTCTGACGTCACATTGCAGCACATCCTTCATCCAGAAGAGCTGGCTTGATTTCAAGCACAAATCACGGTTGCAGCAATTCACAAAATGAAAATGCATCGAGAGGAAAATCATTACATACAAAAGTAAGTGCACAGCTTTCTTTTATGCAGCAAAATATCTATATGCATTAAAGGCGACGGGGTCAGGATTGTTACTCTTTAAGGAACTCGAAGGTCTTTATCATATCTCCCCTCTCCCTTCTGCTTTCCAGTGAGTACATATTTAGTACCATAGGATCTGCCCTGCTGGCCCTGAATCATGTTTGTCACTCTGTGCTGTACTGTTTCCAACCAGAGCCGTAGGAAGGCATTTTGGTGCCCTGGGCAAGAGACTAATTTTGCACACCCCCCCCCAGAAAACAGCCGGTGGTCTGGGGGCTGCAAGGCCCCCAGAAGCTCTAGGTTGTTTACATGCTCTGTAGTGAGTTTTGGGGCTTTTCTTGAAGGAAAAACATACTTTTGTTATAATGCCCCTACCCTCATTTCAGGGAAATCTTTGCTCCCATAGAATCTGAGGTGTGGGAGTCGAAGATGCTGGCTGACTGTCATCAGAGTGTGCAGTGCAGCTGCAATTGTTGTGGACAACTGTCTGACCGACAGTTCCATCGAGAGTGGCTCATGGGTTCATATATAGGCACCTCAGTGGCATAGATGCAGTCCTCGAGTGCTGGACACATGTACCTCTGAAATGCCCCACCTGCAACCACCCATCCTCACATAGGGGGACGTATCCCCATGAGCCCACTCACTCAACCCTGATGGCAGGCTCCACTACCCCTGTAGTGGAATCACCACCACCTAACAGAAGGAAAAGCCTCCACCCCCTGACCATCCTTCCTTCAGCTAGACTATCTCCAGCACTTAATGCTGCTTGACCACCCTTCTAGACCATAACTAGATTCCGCCCCAACCTTCCTACAGTGGCTTGAACACCTCCACAACACCACACTCACCTTAGCCACCTACCTTCCCTATAGCTGAACCACCACTCTACACCAAGACAAGCGCCCATGCATCCGAACAATTCTTGCAACTAGACCAACTGCACATACCTCTAAACTGTCCTTGATTTTGCAACTAAATTTGCATTTGTCCATCATAAAGTTTGTTTTATGGTAGAGAACAGTGGGGTGGGGGTGGGGGTTAAAATCACAAAATAATGTAAAACATTAAAGTTACAGACTTATTCTTCTTCAGAAAATGCAGATGAACACAAATCCCCTTTTTCTATCAGCTTTCTGAGTGAATAATGTCAATTTATAACATGTGTCCAAGATTTTGGGTCTTTGTCCCTGATTATTTTAAGTCTTGTCCCTGATTCATGAGGCAAGAGGTTGAGAGGTATGCAGCCCCAAGTCTAGCATCCCTCCAGAGGACCACTCTTTCTGCAGTGGCATCCCCCCCACCAAACAATATTCTGACTATATCCAATCCCCCCACCGCAGGAACCCCCCCATAGAAAAGCACCCCCTGCATCTGCCTCTACCCCCCCAGTTGGGAGAGGGCCAAGGAGTGTAAGATTCACATCATAGAACTGCTGCTATGGTGCTGTCCAGGGTCCCACAGTATAACTTCCGGCATACAAAAAATGCACTGCTCCTCTGGTCCACTCCCTCCCTCTCTCTTTCCCCAGCTCAGACTCATATACTCTGTTGGCAACCACGAACATGGCAGGTATTTTTATATGTAATTTATAAGCGCTCCAGAAACTGTCAGATGTCAAGATCCAGAAGCAGTCAACTAACATCCATGATTTAGGTGACATGCTTAGTCTACGCATTGTTATAAATTATTAATACAACTGTCATGTTCATGGATGCAAGCCAAGCAGACCTAGTGAGTCGGGGAGCTTTCCTTTTCTGCCTTTTACTGTGGGACCCTGGACAGCACTGTAGCAGCAGTTCTCTGCTGTGGATCTTCTGTTTCCTGGCCCTCTTCTGGCCTGTGGGGGGGGGACAGTTGCAGGGGGTAGCTTGTTTGGCAGGGGGTCCTGCTGTGGGATGGGGATGGGATACATTGTGTAGTAGTGTCCACAAGTTGTAGTGTCTAGGCGGGGCCCTGTAAAAAAAAAAAAAAAAAAAAAAGGCCTGACAGGGCAAGATAGGGTGCTTGAGCTTGAGGACTCCCTCAAGGGCCCATTTAGTTAGCCCTGGTGAGAGACAGTGTAGGGGCCCCAAGGTGCAATGAGAAGTGTCATTAGGGAAAAAACATTCTGCCTAGCCTATACCAGTTTTCAGTATGCTTTAGCAGTGCAGCCCCTCTCCTCTGCCCAGTAAATAACCCCTGCACAGCAGCCGCCCAGTACAGCTGAGACAGGTCAACTGCTCCAGTCAGCATCCCTGCAGCCAGAATGAGCCCCTCTCCAAATTCCCTCATTCCCCTGATTCCCATCAGTTCCCCTACACAGCTCAAGCCAATCCAGATACATGTAACTGTTAACATGTTATGATCTAAACTGTACAGATCTCCTCACATGGCATCCAAGACAACTAGGAAAGGCACTGGCAGGCAAGGCCTCATTTTCTAAGCAAGACAGGTGTGGGAGGCGGGTTGAGAATGGAACAAGGACTCTGCTAGGGAGAATCAGGAGAGGACACAAAAAAAAGGCAATGGAATGGGAGTGCAGGAGGGATGCGGGTCAAGCGGAAAGAAAAGAAAATGTAACAACGTGGTGGACAGAAGGGATGGTGTACCGTGGCCCCCACCATGGCAGTCAGGCCAAGGCTGAAGCAACTGCTTCAAAATCTTCATTTCCATCCCAGTCCCCAGTCCAGTGCATGAAGTTCAAGTGAACTACACAGTTGCTGCCCACCTGCCCACCCACCAGCAGAGCCAACTCCAAGACAGGCCCGCCCAGGCCTAATAATTCAACGACAAGGAAAGCAGATCTTTGTCTCCTGACTTTCTGAGTGAGACTATCAATCCCCCCCCCCAACTGCATTCTCAGCACATAGATCCCATCTCATCATCTCACAATTTGGATTCAGAAATTAATTTGGAATTATTCATCACTTCGCCAGGTCTGCTCTTCTGCTTGTCTGCAGTGCCATCACTTTTTACTACATACACTCTGTCTGTGACGAGTGACAATTACCAGTCTCATCTACATAGACAACAACTGACAGAGTACTTAGTGTGGTGTGCATTCTGCTTATGCTTACATTACACAAGTGATGACAAAAAATATAAGACAAGGATCTCTTCTGTCTTCTCTGTCTCTTGTGACCCATCTCTCCTCTCCTCTCTGACTCTCTCATTTTTTAGTCTCTGTGACTGTCTACTACTCTACGCTAGTACGCTCAACAACTTGCTCCTCCTGTCTCCAACACAAACTGCCTCTCACTCAGTGCCAAATGCTCCACCCGTACCTTTTATACTAATGGGTGGCACACTGGCCCACTCATAGTTTCTCTTTCACAGCACAACATGATTATTATTTTTCTGCAGTAGACTGTGCAACCATGTGACCCCCCCACCACCACCACTTGCTGGTCCTTGGTCCGCAGATGCACCCCTGCTGACAGTCATTTGTAATTACAGAACCAAAATAAAAAAAAAAGATTTAAAGCAGCAGCGCAAGTGAATTAGAACATGAGCTTCAGTGGAAAAATGCGCCCCTCGGAGGCTTGCACCCGGGGCGGGAGCACCACCCGCCCCACCCTTCCTATGGTACTGTTTCCAACCTATCCCTGTCCTTTCTGAGGTGAGGGCTCCAGAACTGGAAGCAGTACTCCAGGTGAGGCCTCACCAGGGAAATGTATAGGGGAAGTATTACCTCTTTTCTGCTGCTATCAATACCCTTCCCGATACATCCCAGCATCCTATTAACCTTGCTATATGCCTTATTGCACTGACTCAATTGCTTAAGTAAGTTGCTGATGATAACTCCCAGATACCATTCCTCAGCTGTAGTACTAAGTCTCTCTTCTCCCATCCAGCACTCTGTTTTGGGGTTCTTTTACCCCATGTGCATTACCGTACACTTTCTAGCACTGAATTTTAACTGACTGACCTTTGACCACCCCTCTAGCTTTTGTAGGTCTCTGTATTTCCCTTATTCCCTCATCACTTCCACCCTCCCACATAGTTTTGTGTCATCTAAGAAGAGACACAACCTGCCCTGGATTCCTCCTCCAGTGTCACTAATGAACATGTTGAAGAGGACTGCACTAAGGACAGATCCTGTGGAACCCTGCTCGTAATCTTCCTTTCCTCTGATAACCCCACTGACTACCACCCTCTGCTGCATCCCTTCTAGCCATCTTCCTACACAGTTCATTATGGTTTTAGTTGCACCCAGGTCTTCCATCTTTTTGAGCAACCTTTTGTGCAGTACAAAATCCAAAGCCTTGCAAAGTCAAAGTACAGCAGATCCTCAGCCATGCCCTTGTCTACTTCCTTGGTCACAGTCAAAGAAAAAAGTCAGGTTAGTCTGACAAGTCCTTCTCACCACAAAACCATATTGTTTACTGTCTTGGAGCCTGTTGCTCTCTAGGTAGTCCACAAGGTCCTCTTTGATAAGTGATTCCATCAGCTTCACCATGTTGGAGGTCAGGCTGACAGGCCTGTAGTTCCATAGTTGCTCCTTATCCCCACCTTATGAAAAGGCACAGCATATACCATTCTTCAATACCTTGGAACTTCCCCGGACCGAAGTGACCTGTTGAACAGCCCAGTCAGTGGTTGAGCCAGTTCTGCTGCTAATTTCCCAAGTATCCTCAGATGCAACCTGTCTGGTCTTATCTATCTTAAGGGCTGAAAGCCCTTTCAGGACCCTCTCACTAGTAAGTATTGGCTGCCTCATTTCTGGGACTCCCTTAGCAGCCGCTTTGATACCATTTTCTTTTTTTTTTTTCCATACACATTTTATCCTCCTGGAGCCCTGGCAGGCGGCTTCAGCCCTTCTACTGGAGGGACTTCCTCTCTGGACCTGCTTGCATGTGCACTCACTGACCCCGGTAATTCCCCTGCGGATTGCCCCCATGGCTGGGCCAGGAAGGAGGCGGCATGCTACAACTCCCCCTGGAGACCCAATCCAGAAGCTGGCTTAGCCCTCGGGTGCTTCGGCCATCATTGAGCACTGCCAGGCTCTTTTTCCTCTGCTTTTTCTCTCATCCCCCCTCCCTACTGACGTAAGCATGTTGGAGCATGCCTTCCCATCCATACTGCCCTCTGGCCACCGACAGAGGGCAGTATATGAGCATGACAATAAGTCTCCCTCCCCTGAGAGTGCGGACCAGTCCTTTGGACGCTCGATCCTCTCTCCCCCCTGCTGTTCCCTGGCAGTCCAGGCTCATTGCCGAACCCGGGTTTCCAGCATGGTGTGAGGTGTAGTAACCAGTGCCTCAACCTCCAGCACCACCGGGCTGGCTTGATACCATTTTCTGGCATGGACCTGCAGTCCTTCTTTGTGAATACTGAGCAAAAGTAGTCATTCAGGATGTCAGCCTTTTTGGGCATCCTCCTCTATTGCCCTGCCCCCCCCCCCAACTAGCCATGTGATGCTGCCCCCTTCTTTTCCTTTTTTCACTGATATATCTAAAAATCTTTTTCTCTATTCTTGTCCCCATCTGGGATACATGACTCCTTGTCTGCTTTCACCTCCAGGATGGCCCTCTTTGCCTCCCTCTTTTTCTGTAGATAATCCTTTCATTCTGCCTCTTCCTGCTTTTCCTTGTATTTATAGAAAGTCTTCTTTTTGTCTCTGATTTCCTGACCCTAGCTGAGAACCACAGTGGTCTCTTGAACCTGGTTGTTTTTTTTTAGATACTGTTCTTTTGCTTATCTTTGGTGCCTCAAGGATGGCTCCCTTTATTGACTCCCATCTCTCCTCCACCCCCCTTATGTCCTTCACCCCTGCTAACTTAATCCCTGACCAGTTCCCTTAACCTTCTAAAGTCAAGGACTTTGGTTCTTGATTGTGGGTTGCTGGCCCCGAGGGCCAATTCAAACCACATGGATTGTGGTCACTGTTCCGTAGTGGCTCCCCTTCTCTCACAGCACCCACCATCTCTGAGTTGGTGAGCACCACATCAAGGATAACATTCTGCCTGGTAGGTTTCTTAACGATTTGCTCCAGTTGACAGTCTTGGAAGGCATCCAGTAATGTATGACTCTTGGCCACCGGGACCTCCCAGTCAATGTCAGTTAGGTTCAGGTCACCTAACACCATTACTTCCCTCTTTGCTGCCCCTCTTTCAAGTTCCTCCCTGAGATCTCTGTCCCTTTCCTCTCCTTGTCCTGGAGGCCAATAGATCACGTCTAAATGCACTTTCCTACCTGAGGCTGCAGTGAGTTGCACCTGTACTGACTCAGCCTCCCCAGTTGAATGTGTCCTGTAGATTCATTGGTATAAACCCTTTGTGCTATCTGAAGTTGAATTCTTTGTAAAAAAGTCCTTCAGTTGTATCTTCTGAAATAATTTTTCTAAACTAACATTTACCATAAGTTTATTTGGTTTGCAACAAGGTACAAATGACCTTTTAATTTTAGCATTTTAGAATATAGAATATAGAAACAGAATTTTAACAAGTACTGCTTGATGTGCCTCGGTCAGAACATGTTCAATCAGATTTATCACTTGCCACTTTTTGTTTTGGGTTTGGATGGATTTTCTACTCCCTCTTTTCCCTCTGTGTGTTTTTTTTTTTCTTGGCAGCTGTGTGTCAGTTTTTTTCCTTTGTTTTACTACCTGATAGCTGTTAAGAAAAAGGCACACTGCTTGCACCACTTGGGGCTGAAGTAGTAGATATCCTTGATAGTTTTTGTCCACAGAGTTGTCAGATTCAGTTGCTGATTTGTTACTTAGTTCTTTTTACTCTGTTTTCCCTTGTTGTTATATCTGGAGTAGGATCTTGACCTCCCTTAAAAAGCCGACCTATTATTCTTGAAGCGAGAGATACTGAAAATTCTACCCTCTTGGTAATCCCCAGTGTCCTGTTCAGGTTTATTCTGTTTGCATTTAATTAGTTCCTTTTCATGTTTTTCCAGCTTCTGTTGAAGCTCTTTATCAAGTTTAGCAGACTGTGGGTGATTTATTAATTGTTTCAAGGCCTCTTTACTTCCTGTAATTCTTTAATCTTTAATGTTAGTGTCACTTTTAATTAGTAACTGGATGAACTCCTGGGAGCATTCTGCTGCTTCCCACTCAGTCTTACAGTCAAAATCCTCTAAACCGCCAGAGGGGGTTACATTGACACATAAGCCTCTCAGGGCGAATCCCCAGTCAGAATATTGTTCAAGGCTACTTATATTGTAAATAATATTAAACTCCAGAAACAGTTGACGCTCTAAGGACACAGAGAGATTTTAACTCGACATTCCCTGTGTTATTGCTAGATGTTATCAGCTTCTGTTTGGCTGATTCTTTCTGCTTCATTATATTATCCATAATGGTCACACACATGGGGAAGATGCCTCGGTATTGCTTATACTTGATTCATTGTCCAAACTCATTGCTAAGTACTGCTTCAGGAGAAAATCTCTTGCAGTTGATGACTGGCTTCCTCAGGAGATGTGGGCTGTAATGGTGGTCAAACCATCTTGCCACAAAATGCTGACAGGCTTACCAGCACCCAGGTCACTACACTGACGTAGCACAAACGGTGAGAGACCAGAAAGTGCAGTGTGCACTGGTGTGGGGGAGGGTGCTGCTCAGGGGCTGCTAACCCCAAATGGAATCCAGGACAAACAAGAGAGACCAGCACTCAGAGGTTCAGAAGGGCAGTGAATAATCCAAGCAAATAAATATCGGTAATAAACCTAGGATAACTTTCAGCAGGGGTCCTAGTCTGAAAGATAAGCTAGTGTCTAGCCAGTTTTCATGGTGTATTACCAGAACTAATACCTGGCTTCCATTAAAACCTCCTGGCGTGCACGGATGTGGAAACTGTAATGTGTGCAACTTGGTGCAACAAGGGAAGACATTTCAGTTACCTTTCTGTAATAGAAACATTGACATTCGTCAGTTTATTCATGTGCCACTAACTTCACTGTGAATGCCCTCTGGTGTACAGTAGTTATAATAAATTGTATGTGGGCCACACAGTGAGGCAGCTTGAACTAAGGATTCAGGAGCATGTCAGGGACATTAGAAACATTAATCTTGAAAATGCTGTGGCTGAACATTTTTTGTTATGCCGTAATAGTGACCCACGTGGTGATAACGAGTTTGGAGCGGTTCTATGTCATAATAGCGATTGCAAAACAGAGATCGCTATTATGGCATGTGTATATTGCCGAAAAGCTTATCAGCAGTATACAATCCTCGGCGACCCCACTTCCAGGAACACTTGGTGTTTTTGCGGGGGTTGGAGGCTGTGCCCCCCCTTTGTGCCCCACACCCCAGGATTTTAGATTACCAACTCCAGGGGTGTGCATGTCGAGGAGGGGGCAAAACTCAGTGTGGGTGCAAATAAAAAAAAAAAATGGCAGCTGCAAGCAGCAGTAAAAATTTCTCCCACAGTCCAGCCCAAACCCAGTGCTTACTGAGCCAGCCACCCTCACCACTACAGCATAGGGCTGGCTCAGCTGCAGCAGGCACACCTCCCTACCTAAACCCTCCTCCCTATCCTTCCCTCCTCCCACCTATCCCTTCCCTTCTGGTCACTTTCCTCGCTGTTCCATCACTACCCTTGCAGGGTATCACATGGCGATAGTGTTAAAAATGAGTCGCTGTTCTTGCGGTCACTCATTTTTAATCGCTATCATCCCTGGATGCTGTTTGGAACAAGTGAGGTTAGGGAGGAGAGGAGGGAATCAACCCAATTGATTGTTGCAGTGAGTGTTAATGGATTTTTCCCCTGCAAGCATTACAATCTGAAGGTCTGAACTTAAGTTGGGACTTAAAACCGTATTTATATGTCCCTTTTTTGGGACTAGTTATTGTATTAGAATTGGTAGATAATTCCAAAAAAATTCTCCCCACCACCACTTCACTAGTATCCATTTCAGTTACATAAACAGAAATACAAAAATGTTCATGCTGACAGTTATTTACACGTCTTTTTTTTTATTATTTGAATCTCAGAATTACAAACATTTGAGTCACTGACTCATTTACAAAGGCTCCACATCAAAATAGTACATACGGACAAGAACATAATAAAGTACAAATTGCAAAATGAGTGACAAGGCAGGATACAATACAAGTAAGTTAAGACTAGGTACAACCGGTCATTTGTAAAGGTAAGTAAGATAACTACAGTATATAGGTGGCAAGTATACAGCTTGGCTGAGAGGATCACGTCAAACTAAAGGTAACAACACCATTTGAGACAAGGACGGAAGTATCTAAAAATAAGGTTATAACAGCTGAATTGGCTAACATATAACCTGGAGGTAGGGAATCAGTGTCATACTAAAAAGTTAGAAACAACATATGAGACCGGGCATAATTTTAAGTGCAAGAGTGAGAAGTCTTAAACAATGCAATGGCTTAAGTGGTTAGGTTAGAAAGGCCTGTGCAGTTGGTAACCAAGGGTAAATAAGCCCTAGTATAAGGGCCTAAGTTGGTCCCACTAAATGGGCAGGAGGGACAGGGAGGTACTCGGAGAGAGAGATGATGGAGAGGGAGGGAGGAGGAGGAGGACGTGGGAGAGGGATAGAGACTAAAAGTCAGTACAGAGGGAGTTAAATGGGGTAAGCAGGAAAGAAAAGATGGCAGGAAGGGAGAGAAGCTAAGAGCAGTCACAGCAATTAATTTCAAGTAGGTCCTGCCACAGTCTAAGTTTAAAGAGGCCAATCTTTAATTCAGAGAAGACCTCAGAAGGCAGGTCATTGATCAAGGCTGAGGCCATATACATGAAAGTTCGCTGCCCCAGGGCTGTCCTACAAAGCGGGACTTGGAAGAAGGCCTTAGTGGGCCTTCTGGTTGCCCGAGGAATGGGGTCAGGAGTGAGGAGATACTGTGCATAGGGAGGGGAGAGGCCCAAGGTTATCTTTTTCGCCAGTAATTAGATCTGGTAGTGAATCTTGCACTTAAAATTTAGCCAGGTTGCTTGGTTGTATAGGTCTTAGTTTACTTCTTAACTCTTTCCATTCTCACAGATTATTCGTGTGCCTATCTTCTCTTTCTCACAGTGTGTGCATCTGTGTGTCCAACTTAATTTCATCACACACAGTTCAGTATCTTAATCAAACAACAAATAATGTGGACACTATCTGGGTACAAATAGAACCATTAGGTTACCCACCCATCACCCTGGGGAACTGTTATAGGCCTCCTTCATCTCATCATCAAGATACAGCTGCTCTCTGTTCAGAGATTGCACAAGCAACAGAACAAGGCATCGTTATTATAATGGGAGACTTTAACCACCCAGATATTGATTGGGCAAACTTAACATCTAACTCTAAACTTGAATCACTTTTCTTGGATGTGGTTATAAATAGTAACCTTGCAAAGATGATTTTGGAACCAACCAGAGGTGTTAATACTTTAGACTTAATTTTAACTAATGTTGGACACCTCATAAACAACGTCACTATATTACCACCACTAGGAAATAGCAATCACAGTATAATAGCACATTCTCTAGATTACCAAAAATCTAGGCCATGGAGTACTAAAACCAAAATAAGGAAATATAACAAGACCAACCTAAACTTGGCCGTAAACCACCATAGTAACATAGATTGGCATAGATTACTTTTAAACTTAGAGGCAGAAGAATCCTGGAGGTGTTTCAGGGATATTATAACTCTTACAGTTGACAAGTTTGTCCTATTAAGAAATAAATATAATAAAGGGGATAAGATACCTAACTGGATGACTCCGGGAATTAGAAGAAAACTCAAACAAAAACTTAATGCATTCAGAAGATTCAGAAAGTATCCATCAGCCTCTAACAAGACAAATTACATTAAAAAAAAAAAAGAATTGAAAAGTATGATTAGGCAAGAAAGATACAAAATACAATTCAGAATTGCACACAGCAAGGACATCAAATTACTATATTTCTACCTAAATTCCAGTAAATCACCATCCAACATCATAGAATCTGTCAACGTAAATGGAATTACGATAAATGATCCCATTAAAATGGCTGCTACCTTTAATGACTATTTTGCTTCAGTATTTAATCCCACAGTTGACGGTTCCAATATAATGTTTAATGTTACCAATAGGGATTTCATTTTCTCTGAGGATGAGGTGCAACATGAACTTCACAATGTTAAAATATCCACAGCTTCTGGTCCAGACAATATACATCCAAAGTTACTCAAAGCTGGATCTCATGTACTAGCAGTCCCCTTGACTATTATCTTCAACAAATCCTTGCAAAGTGGGACTACCTTCTGACTGGAGATTAGCTATTGTGACTCCAATATTTAAGACAGGAGAAAAAAATAGACATGAGAACTATAGGCCTATTAGCATTACTTGTATCCCATGCAAAATAATGGAAAGACTTATTGAGGCGAGATTAGATCAAGAGAAAATCATTTTGAACATTTCCGACAGTAAGCAACATGGGTTTCAAGAAGAAAGATTTCGTACCACAAACCTGACCACCTTTTAAGAAAAGATAAGTGAAAGCCTTGATGGAAGATACCCTTCAAATGTGATCTTAATGGAATTTTCAAAGCCTTTTGATAAGGTTCGTCATACCATATTGGTGAATAAGTTATTGAACTTGGGCTTCAGTCACTCATTGGTACAATGGATATACAATTGGCTATAAGAATGTGTACAAATTGTTAAAATCAATGGACTTACATCAAACGGGAAAGAGGTCACTAGTGGGGTTCCGCAGAGGTCGGTTCTGGGCCCAGCTCTATGCAGTATTTTTATTAGCGACATCCAACACAATATTAAAAACAATCTGGTTAAATTTGCTGATGATTTGAAATTGGGTGGTGAGGTCAACACCTTCAATAAGCACTTAACAATGTTAATGACCTAAATCTAATTATGGAATGGGCTATAGTAATAGCAGTTTAATATGGAGAAATACGTGGTTCTTCATTATGGTTCTAAGAATCGTAACTACAGTTACATTCTAGGTAACCAGATTCTATGTACAGTAACATCTGAAAGGGACCTTGGGGTTATAATAAATAACTCTTTTAACCCCGCAGATCACTGTAGACAGATGTCCTTTAAAGCAAGAGGCCTTATTAAAGGGATAAAATGATAATTTGTTTGCAGATCTGAGCAGTGTATCATTCTATTGAATAGGAGTTATATTAGGCCATTTCTTGACTTGGATCTCCAGTTTGGTCACCTTACCACATAAGAGACATTAGAATGATCGAAGGGGTGCAATAATCAGTCACCAAACTAATTCTACATCTAAAAGGATTATCTTATGAAGCCAGGTTAAAAAACATTGGCCTGTATTCTCTTCAACTAAGGAGACAGAGAGAGGACCTCTTAGTACTACACAAAATACTTAACTCACTTGACTTAATGGAACAATGCGGTCTTGCATACAGTAACACAAGAGATAACCTCCAATCACATGGTAGGAAATTGGTCATACCTAGGGCAATCACTAATAAAAGAGACAATTATTTCACAGTCAGGAGCTCCAAGGCCTGGAATAGGCTACCAAGAGTGGCTGTCGAAGCCAGCAGTTTCAATGAATTCAAGAACATCTTGGACAGATTGTATTATGCTGATGGGAAGATGGTTTAATGTAGCCTGCTAGTGTGGGGGACAATCTAGATGAGCTTCATGCCCCCTTTTGCCCTTCTTTTCCTAATATTCCTAGAGTTTTTGGAGTGCGCAGGAATTACCTGAATACTTGCCACATACAACAGATTTCCTGGTTTGATGCAAATTATTGTAGATTGCTCCCTACTCTGGTTTACCTGTTTTCCTTCTTCATATCTCTTGCTTTTTATCTGATTTACAGATTGTTACAACATTTTGAAATTTCAAGATTTTTCTATGTTATTTTACTGGTGAGTCTTTCCACTTAGGTGTGTACTCATTTGTCTGTTCACAAATGATGATTTTTATTTCTTCATGACAAATGAGCCTTGTGTTTGCCCTTTTGCACTATAAATTATCCAGTTTGTGCTGGAAATGACACATTATTATGATGTCACTACTATAGTATGTAAATGGGCTGACAGTATAGCCTAGAGGTTAGAGAAATGAGCTGTGAATGAGCTTGGTACATCCAGCAGACCTGGATTTGAATCCCACAACCTCCACTTGCATACTGTGTGACTCTGAGCAAGTCACTTAACCTCCCCAGTTCTCCCAGGTCGCCCCCCAAAAACAGGCATGTGTGCCTAGTGGGCCTTACCTGGTTACCAAACACTAAAAAAAATAAAAAATGCATCATTCTCGCCAGGTAGCCCCCTGAGGAAGCTTTAATCGAGCAAAGTGCCAGGGCACTTGGGTAACTCTCTCAGGTAGGTCTGTTTGTTTGAGTGTGTACTTTCACTATCCACGTTTTGGTGTTGGAATAAATACCTTTTGCATCGCTATCCAGAGTGTGGCTCCATTTATTTGCTTGGATTATACACTCTGCGCTTTTGAACCTCGGAGTGCTGGTCTCTCTTGTTTGTCCTGGATTCTGTTTGGGGTTAGCAGCCCCTAACCAGCACCCTACCCCAACACCAGTGTGCGCTGCACTTCCTGGTCTCTCACTGTAAGACATTTATTCCCTGTAGAACTTGTTTTATGAGTACTGGTGCTAATCTTGTTACTTATCCAATCTCTACAGGCTTTTTAGTTGTCCTGGTTGGTGTTTCTGGTTTACACACAAGTAGTAGATGTTCATTTTAGAACTATAGTTTATGTCCTTTGCTCAGCTCTTCCATTGTTAGTACAATGTATTTATGTTCTACTACTACACTGTATTTCTGCTGTTTGTTCCACAAGGGATCTGATCTAAAAGAAAGCTATATGTTGACCCCGAATGTTCCAAAATTTAGAATAGAAAAAAGTAAAATTGGTAAAGCTAGACCCTTTCAAGGCAAAGGGTTCAGATGAAATTCATCCTAGGATTGCAAAGGAGTTAGGGGAGTTAGCAGGCCCTCTGTTATATTTGCTTGAACCTTCTATGAACTTGGACTCGGTAATTAACAAGTCAGAGGTGAAGAGAGGTTGGAGAGAGGTTGTAGTCATCACAATCTTTAAGAAGGGTTTTAGGGACATGGATATGGTTGTTATCTGCATGATGGCAGTTCCTTCAGAACTGCTGTTTTGTCAGAATATCCTTATGCTAAGCTATTTATTTAGTAATGTCTTTGATTACTGGGTAGGTGCACTGATCTGTGGGACTGTTTTCAGGCACAACCCAGGCCATAAAAGATGGCAATGGTAAACAACAGTTACAATTACAAGGAACGAGATATACATAATTAAACAGAAGTCAAACATTTTTACATACAGAAATATTAAATACAGGAATATTGGCATTAGGGTACAGGTGAATAAGTTTGGGGTTAGTTAGCCGTGCAGAACATAAGAGGGCACAACATTCCTGCGCCACCCCCCTAATTCATCACACCTTAGAGAATCACAGTGAGACGGAGAGGGAGGGAGGGAGAGAGAGGAACTTAAGAACAGCTTGAGTAGAGTAGATAAGAAACTCCCAGTCGGAAGATATACTGCCGGTCCCACCACCTGGACAGTATATCCTCTGACTCTGTCCCATGACGTTGGATCTTTTTTCTGCTGGAACAGTTCAGTCTCCTCCTTTGCAGCTCTGTGCATTGTAGGGCCTAAAGTGGACCATTGGCAAACTTCAATCATTTTTGAGTTTTTGATATTTTCCTCAGTCCTTAGCCAGCCTTCAGCAATGGAAGATGTAATGCAAAGAAGCGAATCAAGCTCCCAGCTTTAAGCAGGGCATCACATGCTGACAGAAAATGTCACGGATGGACCCACGTGTATTGTGCCTTTACTGCCAGGGACAGCACATGATGTCACGAGTTGTGGTCTGTGTCAAACGATGCTCCCTGCATCCTTAGAGGATTAGAAGACTCATCTCCTCAGTTGGCTGGACAATCAAGATCCTAAACTGTGAACAAAGGGTGGTCGCAAGGTGGCCTTCGCTGTGGCGGGGTCTGCGGCTCAAGTCGCAGCCATGGAAGAAGTGGCAGCAAAGGCCACTGTGGGCACCTCATTGGCCTTGGCGCAGCTTTTGGCTAGGGCCAGCATCCGAGTGCCCTTCACAGGAGAATTTCATGAGATGTGTGGGACCCTCCAGACCTTCATGGAGCACTCTGCCTGCCATGGTAAGAAGCACAAAAGGAACTACTGTTGGGTTGGTCATGGTACTGGTAGAGATCACACAGCTCCTGTTCTGTCAACTTCCTAGACCGCTCGATTCTTGTCAAGCACCCAGCTTCAGTCGAGCCAAAATTGGTCGAGGGCATGTTACTAGCTCCACAGTACCCTGCCAGGCTCAATGATCTTGACACCGGTCAGTCAGGCAATCGAGATTTTCCTCGACCCAGTTAACCAGTTGTCAGAGGGGCTTGACAAGGAGTCAAGTGTCAAAGATTACAGTCTTCTTGGTCCTCACCCAGGAGGACATGCAGCAGTCAGTGTCTCTGGCTGCTGTCACTTGGGAACAGCCTCCACTGGATGTCATGCAGCTGAAGCTGGGTGTAAGTTATCTATATGGCACCTCCAGCATTTTCTCCTTGGCATCGGCCCCTGAGTCAATGGTTGAGGTTGAGGTGCTCTTCAAGCTCTCAATCCCGTTCGACCAGGAGGTGTCACTGTTAATGCTCCTAGTTCTCCTCATCCTTGATGATGTGAGGCTCTGCCAGTGTATGTGGCAGCACTACAAGGAGCTTTCTGGCAACAGTGGGCCTTGGCAGGGCAGGGGTAGGGCTCTACTGCTGATCTCTGTGGTCAGCTGGCCGGTATCAGTCAAGCCCATGCTGGTCTTTCTGAGACAGCCGTCACTGACACCTGTCTCTCCTCCCTTTTGGGGTAGAACCGCCCCACTGCAGCCTTTGCAGGGAGCCCCAACCAAAGACTTCCATGCTGCGATCTGCTTGCCAGGCCAGCTGTTGGTGGAAATCACCCAGTTGGATGACTCTAGGGTGATCCATAGTGATAAACGACTGAGGGCCATCTTTGGTTGGTCCTCTGATGGCTCTGATGGGTCCTCCATGCAGTTGTTGAGGATGCATACTTTTGACCAGGAATCGGTTGAGGACCTGACCACCAACTATGGGCTGGTGTCATTTGGGACTCTTCTCCAAATTATGTCTGAGCTCATGAATGTCCCTCTGGAGCTTGTTCCACAAAGGGCTAAATACCCATTTACTGTCATTCTGAATAGGGATGAATTCCAGAGGTTGACTTTTCCCATGGCTGAGGCAATTATGTGACTGGCTTCAGAGCTTTGGCAGCATCCTGCATCCTGCTCAGCACCCTCAGCCCATATGGTTCACAAATATGTGCTCCCTACCAGCTCTCTGTCCGGGTTCTCAGACCACTCATCAACTGAGGGTCTAGTTTTGGACTCTGTATTCTTGAAATCTGGAAGCACTGGGGAAGTGGACAAGCCCTCCAGACAAGGAGTCGAAGAAGCTTGACCAGCTACCAAGAAGGTCTATGCCGCTTCCTCACTTGGTCTCCATCAGGTGAGCTAGGCCTTGATGATGGCTCACTTTGGTCTCTCCCTGCTGGGAGTGCTGGATACTGTCCTTCTTTACCTTTCTGCTGATAAGCAGTTGCTAGTAAAAGTGGTCAGAGACCAGGGTCAAGCACTGGCTAAACACAAGCTCCAGACAGCCTTGGACATGGCGACTCCTGTGCCTGTGCCATGGCAGCAGCTGTCACAATGTGTCGCAGGGCCTGACTGAAGCTCCTTATCTTTACAACAGATACTCAGCATAATTTGGCCAATGTCCCGTTCTTGGGCACTGACCTCTTTAGCCCAAGGATGGACATTCATCTTACTTGGATTGAGCAGTCCACTGCCACCCTGGACTCTGAGGCGTCATCCGAGAAGGACCTAAAGGCCCAGAAACTGAAAAAAAAAAAAAAAAAAGGCCTTTCAGTTTTGGTCCTTTCATCCACAATAGTCTCGGCATCAGCAGCCCCAGCAGGGGAAAAAGTTCTCCGGCCAGGAGCCAGAAAGAAGTGAGGGTAGGGGAAGTGGCATGCAGTGGTTGGTGTCTTCTCCAAAGCGGCCCAGTGACGGGTCGGGAGGTGTCTATCTCCTGCCTGTTCAGTCCGTAACCCAGGTCCCCATGGGGGGGTCAGTTTCATCACTTCTGGCCTCTCTGGTCCATCATTATTTTGGACAAGTTGGTTCCTGCGTTGGTAGGCAGAGGATTGCCTCCCGACTTTGAGGCTCTCCTGCCTTACTGATCCCATGGTCCAAGGGAGCCTCGGTGTCACAGGACACATTGTCTGCCCTCAAGGAGGATGTGGTTCAACTTCAGGAAAGAAGTCATAGCCTGTGTAACAGATGCCCTGGCAAGTCAGGGTACTTGTTCAGGTACTTCCTGGTCCTGAAACAGATGGAGGGCTGGCACCGCACACTGGATCTACATGATCTAAACCAGTGGGAGTGCAAGTTCTGGATGGCCACTCTGAACCAAATTATTCCATCCCTGAAGCAGGGTCTTGTGGTTCTGCTCCCTGTACCTCCAGTACACATTCTTTCCATCCTAGTCTGTCCATCCCAATGACAGTACCTCTGGTTCCATGCAGAATGTGTACTCTGTCAGTTCCTGTTTATGCCCTTTAGCCTCTCATTGCACCCAGGGTCTTCACCAAGTGCATGACAGTGGTAGCCGACTTCTTGCAGTGCAAGGACATCAGGGTTTACCTGTACCTGGATGACTGGCTGATAGCTGGGCCATTCAAGGAGGCTGTGGAGCGGTCCAGGGATCTGACCCTCCAGACCTGCAGAGACTTGGGCCTCTTGGTCAACCCAGCCAAGTCCAAACTGATCTTCTCACAGGTGATTCACTTCATTGGTTCAGAGCTAGGCTCTCTATGGGCCAAGGCTTGCCTCCCTGCAGACCGTGCACTGGACTTTACCTCATTTGCCTGATCATTTCAGGTTGGTGCTTACACCCTGCATGGGAATTCCTGCTGCTTCTGGAGTACATGGTGTCCTGGACCAGCGTGGTTTGGGTGGGCTCACTGGCAGATGCAGTACCTACTGTGGGAGTTGGACCATCACAGATCCTAGTGCCTAGGATACTTGAACAAGCTGGTCATAGTGACCCACTGGTCCCAGCGCCCAGGATCCTTGAACCAGCCAATTACAGTAACCCAGCCAGTATTGGACACCATCTAATGGTGGCTGAATCAATAACATTTGGAGGAAGGAGTCCTGTTTGTCTGCCCAGAACCAACTGTCTGTCTCACAAATGGACATGTCTCCAGTGGGATGGGGATCACGTTGGGGGAGACCACAGGACCTATAGCTTCTAGTCACCTTGGGAGTCCCATCACCACATCAGCCTGCTGGAGTTCCATGCAGTGCAGCTAGCTCTGATGGAAATTGCTCTTCTAGTCTGGGGTCAGGTTGTGCATGTCCAGATAGACAACACCATGACAATGTTCTACCTGATCAGGCAGGGTGGCACACACTCCCTTCACTTGTGTTGGGAGGCTCTCCACATGTAGAAACTCATGTGCAGCTTGGGTGCAGATCTCCTGGCAATCCATGCCACTGAAAAGAACAATCAGCTAGCAGATGTTCTCAGCCAGGTGGGCAATAGGTCACACGAGTGGTCCCTGCATCAGGAGGTAGCGAGCCACCTGTTCTCCCTGTGGGTCACACTTCTGGTTGGACCCGTTTGCCTCTTAGGGGAATGCTAAACTGAGGCTGTTTTGCACCTGCCCCCTGCAATCCAGAACACTGGTGGGGGATGCCTTCATGAGGCCCTGGACTCCAGGCCTCCTGTACACCTTTCCCCCGATCCATAAGGTGGTGGTCAAGGCCTGGAAGAACAAGATGCAGATGATCCTGATAGCTCTTGACTGGCCATGCCAGTTCTGGTACCTGGATCTCCTCAGCCTCAACAGCAGGCTTCTGTGGTGGTTGCCTCTTTGTCAGGATCTGCTCACCAGATAACAGAGGTGGGTCCTGCACCTGGAACCTCATTCCCTGCATCTGCCAGCCTTGTCCCTGAGCGGCTAGAGTTCCAGGCCTTAGGCGTTCAGAGAATGCACTCCATGTTGTGGAGGCCTCCTGAAAAGAGTAGACTTGCAGGTGCTATACCTTTAAGTGGAAAAGATTTTCCATTTGGTGTCAGGGCAAAGAGCTTGATCCCCCTGCCTGCCCTGTGGCTAGTATCCTTGAGTACCTCTGGTCCCTGTCCCAGCTGGGGCTGTGAGCGATGACCCCAAAGGTGCACCTGGCTGCCATTTTTGAATACCAGGCATGGGCTGGATGCTGATGGTGGCCCAGGAGAAGGTGGTCAGGCACTTTTTTTAAAGGCCTGGACCACCTGTCCTCTCCAACATGTAAACCACCTCCACCTTCGGACTTAGGGCCATACTTATTGGCAAGCCTTTTGAGCCTATGTACAGGTGTGAGATGTCACACCTTTCATGGAAGACTAACTTCTTGGTGGCTCTTATGTCAACCAGAAGGATTAGTGAGCTCCAGGCGCTCTCGGTGGAGTCTCTATATCTGGTCTTCCACAGGGACAAGGTAATCCTTCGCCCCCACCTGAAATTCCTCCCCAGAGTTGTATCAGAATTCCACCTTTACCAGGTAATGAACCTTCTGGTATATTTTATGAGCTCTTCTTTGGAGGTTGATCCCAGGCTTCATACTCTGGACCTGCTGTGGGCATTCTCCTATCATGTACAGCACATAACTGGAGTTCGGAGTGAGGCTATCCAGCTCTTTGTGAGATACACTGAAGCTGTGCCTGGCAGACCTGCAGCTAAACAGCTGATTGGCAGGTGGATTACATCCTTCATCAACCTCTGCTGTTGGTTGGCTGGTAGGCAGCCTTCTATAGGGCTTAGAGCTCATTACACCAGACACACCACTGCCTCGATGGCTGCTTCCAGGGATACCCCTATCCAGGAGATCTGTAGGGCTGCCACCTGGAAGTCAGCACATACCATCATCTCCTATTACAGCATCGACTTGGAGTCTCATTGTGATGCTGCTTTTGGGAACTCCATTCTCCAATCCCTGTTTGCCAAGAGGGGGTGCACGTTCTTGCCCCTTCCTCCCGGAGAACTGTTGGAAGTTTGCCATTGTGTGAATACGTGAACTATATCCACACTGCTAGACAAATAAGTTACTCACCTGTAACCGTAGTTCTAGGAGTGGTATATGGTTCACATCCACACCACCACCACCCCCACCTTCCCTGAAAAGTGACGCACGGATCCCTGCCTTTAGTATGCAAGATATACCACCCAGCTGGTGGAGGAGCATAGCTTAAAGACATTCTGATGAATCAGCACTTGTGGAACTGCCATTGTGTGGATGTCAACTGTATATCACTCCTACAACTATGGTTAGAGGTGAATAACATATTTTTCAAGGCAGTGCCACAAAATCATAAGCTGGTTAGCCTGACGTCCATTCTGGAAAGGTATTAGAGAATATCATTAAGGAGGAAACTGAAAACCATTAGGTACTATACTTTTAAACTAAAAGATGACACACAGCATGGTTTTCATGAAGGCCCATCCTGTTAGTCAAACTTAATCTGATACTTTGAGCCAGTTAATAGGGCATTAGATAATGGTCTTCAGACAAATGGCTGGTGAGCTGAATCCATTTGTGGCTCAGTGATAAAGACAAAGTGTGAGCTATAAGGTGCATGTATCAAAATGGTGCTCAGTTACATATGGTGTCCCCCAGGGCTTTATATGTTTCATCAGTGCAGTGTACGCATGGTGTATGGATGTGCAGATTTACTGATGACACTCAAATAGGTGCCATGGTGAATTCTGTAGAGGCTGTCAACAGTTTTAAAAATGAGCTAGAGCAAATAGAAACATTGGCACAAAAGGCTAAATTAAATTTTAACATTGAGTTCCCTGTAGTGTGTAACCCCTACCCAGTATACCGTTTGTTTCTGACAGCAATACCAGGTGGGCTGGGTTTGGGGAGGAATAGGTCACTCTGCACAAAGGCTAGGTTTGGCTACTCTGCACAGGGGCACCCAAGTAACTCCGAACACAGGAAGCAGTAACTGTAATGTCCAATACCAGAAGTGGGATTCTAAAGTGTGGCTTTTTATTCACATCCAAACAGAATAAACAAAGCATAGATGGACCCCCACAGGGCTACACTCCTGGTAATGCAGATTAAAAGAGACCAGAACACTTCCTCAACACTTTAACCCTCAGGCTCTGAACCCACTGGGCACACAGACTTGCACGCTGCTTTGGGTTACACAGCCCGAACTTGTACACTGTTCTGGGTTTTCCCTGGCTCGGCTCCCTTGCCAGCCACTTGGGCACCTTCCATACTTCATGGAAACATTTTTCTGGTGGCTCCCTAAACCACCTAAGAGCACCTCAGCTCCATCAGGGAATCTTCCTTTCAATTCCACGTCTGGGTACTTTCCTCAGGCACTGGCCAAGTACCTGAGAAAAAGCAAAAGGTGTCTCAGAGCAAATCCGTAGAGGTGAATTTGGTTACTACTGATGGGGGGTCTCCCACCTCTTGCTCCCACAATTCATACCCGGCCATTTCTCTGGACAGTAAACACCTATCCTGTAAAGCTTTGCAATGTAGATTCTTGCTAAACGTATTTCACATTCCATCTACTTGTCTTGCTTCCCATTTGTGCTGGACTTGAATATACTTTTAAGTGGCATTGTCCATTACTCTAGACCCCTCACTGAGTTAAGCAGTCCAATCCCCAATTTCCTTCACTCTCTGTGCTGGACTTGAACATACTTGAATCAAGTGGCATTGTCCATTACTCTAGACCTCCCACATATTGAGCAGTCCAATCCCCACTTTCCAGCTGTACTTGGCTGTCTTTTCCTGACCCCACAGGAACAGTCCCTTTAGTTTCCTCCTGTTCAGGTGAAAACACTGGCCCTTTTTTAGAGCAAACTCACCCTTTAGTTGCAGGTGCCCCACAGGCATTTCCTCCACAAGAAATCTTCCTCTCAGAGCTTCTGGTGCCTCAGCACAACTTGAACAGGCAGCTTCTTTCCCTTAGCTGGACCCAGGGGGTTTGCCCCTGGAAAACAGGCAAACACCTTCCCCCCATCCTCAGGATGGGGCTCTTGAACCATAGAAAGCGGTCTCCACCACTTCAATTACCAGTTCCTGTGTTCCTCTTCAGGTGGAAACACACACCTTTCAAAAGTAGCTCTAAAACAGAGCTTAAAGCTCTGAGAGCCTGCACACACTCTGCTGCACTACAGTCTCTCACTCAGACTGCACACAGACTGGCTTCAAATTCCCCAATGTTCTACTCTAACCTCCAACTGCAACATTACAGTGTGGCTTATGCAGCTGCGAAAGTTCTAAAATGATGTCATCCCTCAGTCTCAGCTGAGACTGAGAACAGAGTGAGACAGTGTGAAATCCATTTAACTGAAGTTTCACAAGCTGCCTTCCCTGCCTACCACAAGGTCTTACTGGGATTCTAGTAACCCCAGGTAACAGGGTGGTTACAAGTGCATCTTTGAAACAAGACTCCAAGACATAAATATCAAGTATAGGGGTGTGACATAAAAGAGGCTGATAAGGAAAAATATCTAAGTGCGTTGGTTACCATCAATCTTAAATTTGATTGACAGTGTAAACAAGTGGCAAAGAAATGTTATAGAATTCTGGTTTGCATGGGTAGACATATTCATAGTAGGAACAGAGCAGTTGTTCTGCCTCTGTATAGCACCTTGGTAAGACCACACACTGAATACTGTGGGCAGGTCTGGTTTCCATAACATATCAAGGATATACAGTAAGGTTACTGAAGGGGGTCCAATGTGGGACAACCAAGATGGTCATGGGTGTGAGGGGTAAATCTTATGAGGAATGTAGGCTGGAATTGGGTGTATATACTCTGGAGTTGAAGAGACTGGGGGGGAGGATATGTGCTTGGTATACAAATTTCTCATAGACAATGACTTGTGGGATTGTCTAGGACAGCAGAGTAGTTAATCTCAGTATGATAGAAGTAGAAATAGTAGGCAACTAAAAGGGGACCTGTGTAAAACAAACAGGAGTGGTGCATGATTCATACAGAGAGTAATTGCTATGTGGAATTTCTTGCCTGAATCAGTAGTTTGTAGTACAACTATGGGCAAACCTTACAAAGAATTGCCATTTTCCTGATGCAACCACTGCAAAATGGCAAGCTTGTAAAAAGCTGCCATCCTATTTATGCTCTTAACAGTTCCTATGATTCCTATACTATAGAACTCTGTGGTTGTCAGGGACATAAACTACATCATATCATTTTAAAAGGGCACTGCACCAGAGTGTAAATCAGAAACAACATCCTAAAGGTGCTTTTACACTGCAGTTTCTGTATCGGAATTTCAGTTACAGAAGCAGTGTACCGTTACCTCCCTTGTGTGTAAAGTGCATCTGTTCTGCTTCCTCGTTGAACGCTCGCCTGAATCACATTCCCTTCTCAGCATGGTTTGTCCCGATCTCTTCCATTTTGTCCCGCTGTGTAAAATGGCCATTCTGTTACAGTGTTTCCCCTCTCCAGAGGAAATCTCACATCACAGCCATTTCACCATTTCAACTGGTTCCATGGGGGAGCCGGAATGAACAATTCAAAAATGGAGGAGCGGGTATTCCAGCATACTTGATGCATGGAAAGTGAGCAGTCAATGGAACGGACTGGAACTGTGCCACACAGGTAATGAATATTTTGTTTAGGAAACTTGCTTGTAAAAGTGCCTTGAGTTTATTAATAGAACAGTATAGATGGAACAGTAACAGAACTGGAAGACATATTTAAAAACTAGGGCTGCACGAACCTCTAGAAGTTCGCACAAGTTCGCACAAAACCGCAAATAGTTCGTGGGTGTTCTCACCCATGCGAACAGCTGGGGTTTGACCTTTTTGAAGTCATGGTTGAATCAAACTTGCAGCCCTATTAAAAACAGCTTCGACTTGGAAAAATGACTTTAAAGTTCTGCATAGTTCTCTGTTAATTATAAAAATATTTCTAGCATTACTCTTCCTCTTTTTCTTTTCTTGTTAAGGATATTAATGTGAAAGCTAGGTTCTAGAGGCATGGATATAGTTGACTATCCACACTCCGGCAGTTCCACCAGAACTTGCTGATTCATTGGATGTCTTTAAGCTAGGCTCCTCCTACCACCTGGGTGGTATATCCCCCAACTCCACCCTGTGATGTCCAATCTTTCTTTCCACTGAAAAAACAGGTCACCTCCTTTGTGGCTCTTGCTTAAGATTTAGTGCTTCTTAGGTGAATTTTACTTTCTGTTTTTCAAACAGCAGTGGGTTGTTTTCCTCAGTCACTTTGACTCCGCTCTAAGCTGGATTTCTAATTCTACATTTGATGTCGGTCACTGACTCACACAACAAGGGTCTGTACTGCCTGGGTGGGCAGCATGACGTGGCTGAGCGCAGTCTCTGTTTGTCCATGCTTCCTGAATCCCTTGAAGACAGGCAGCTCCAGCTAACTCTGGGATGCCCTTTGGAGTGGGATCCAAAGGAACATGTAAGGGCCCCAAGAAGGCTTCAGAAGCTGCTGGGTCAGCTCAGTAATTTGTGGCCCATGAAGCAGAAGCGGCAGCTTCCACAATGGGCATCTCCTCAGTCTCAGAGCTGTTCCCAGCTGGGGCCAGCATTGGAAGGTCATTCTCTGGAGGATTCTGAGACATGCGCATGTCCCTCCAGACACTGGGGCAGAGACCATGGTTCTAAGCATAAGTGCTGTTGGCATTTATTATGGAACTGGGATTGAGGTTCTCCCAATCCCTGGACTCCCCCCAACTGCTCGAATGTGATTGAGGCCTCTTCAGTCAAAGGGATGGTTGAAAGCTCTTTGGTATCCCCATTGAGCTTATAGACCTCAACTCTGGTGGAGCAGGCCATGGGCATTTTCCTTGAGCCTGTTTACCAGCTGACGGACGAGGTCGAGGAGTTAATCTCACAGACCCCAGTGCTCCCATTCCTCACTCAAAAAGATGTGGACCAGTTGGTGTCCCCTTCTGGTCCATTGTGGGAGTGGGCTTCACCGTCAATCAAGTCTTTGGTGCTGGTGCTGGTCAATGTGGGTAGGCATGTGGTGTACCACAACCAGTCAAAAGGCTCACCTTGACGTCAATCTTCCAGTTAATGGTTGAGGTCTCGCCTGAGGTACTGTCACTCTCGATCATGCTCGACAGGAGTTGTCATTGACACTTCTCAACCTCCACAGGTGAAGAGAGGCACCGACACAAGTTGTGCTGGTGCTGCAAGGAGCTTCTCTGGCAACAGTGGGCCATTGCAGGGCAGGGTAGGGATCCGATCAGCTGGCAGCTGCCAGCCATGCCCTCTCTAGTCCATGCCAAGCAGGTGCTTCTCACAACTGCCTCTCCACCCCTTTGGGTAGAGCTGCCACTGGCCCAACTGAAGATGGTGCTCTGACCAAAAAGGCCTGTTCAGCAACCAGCTTGCAAGGCTGGCTGTTGGTGCAGATCACCCAGGCCAAGGGTACCTGGGTGGTCCGTTGCAGGAAACAGTCGAGGGCTGCTTTCGAGGCATCCTCTGATGACTCAGATCACAAGTCCATGGCCACCTTGGGGAGACTCCTCCTTGACTGGTGATCGGTCGAGGAGCTGTCCACCAAGCATGGCCCAATGTCCTTCAGTGTGCTTCTCCACTTACTATTGGAGGCTATGTCAGTCCTTCTAAAGCCAGTCCAGAAAAAGGCTAAGTATCCCTTTATGGACATTTTGGATAGGGGAAAATCCCCATGGGTTGCTTTTCCCATGGCTGAGGCCATTTTGGGACCAGCCTTGTAGCTTTGGCAGTGTCCAACATCTTGCCCAACACCCTGGACCCATGTGGTGTGCAAGTATGTGGTCTCTACAGGGTCCCATTCTGGGTCCTTGAACCACCACTCCATGGAGGGGTTGGGGACTGACTCAGTATTCTGCAAGTCTGGAAACCAGGGGGATGTGGACAAGCCTCTGGACAAGGAGTCCCATAAGACTGACCATGCTGCAAAAAAGATGTATGTTGGAGTGTCCTTGGGTTTCTGCCAGGCTAGATCTCACTTCGAGGGGGAGCTCTTGCAGAAGGTAATACCAATAGGACTAAGGATGCCAGGTGTTAGGACCCCATGGAAAATCTTCTAGCTGGCACTCTGTGGCTGGGGACCACCCCAACGTCAGCTCTGCCCAACATCAGACGTGGTATAAAGGGGCGGTCCCCTGGCACCATCTCTGTTCTTTTCCCGCTGTCGACTTGCTTACTTCGGCTCCACAGATGCCTAGTCTTCGTAGTCGACTGTGCTTTTTTTTCTCATCACTTAAAACGCTTACATTCAATAGTTTCCAGTTTTTTATCGAGTCATTCAACGGATTTGCATGTCTGTGCCTTCTCCTACGCAGTGCAAGTTGAAGTGTCAGTGAGGGTAGCAGATCCCGGCCAAGGATGGCCACGCAGCCTGCTTGATCTGTTTAGGCCCAGACCACCAGCCTGATGATTGCCCACACTGCCAGAAATTCAGTGACAAGACCCGCATCAGAAGAGCCAGTGCCCTGAAGGCTTATCTCCTAGAAAAGCAGGTGGCAGCCATGCAGAAATCATCATCAGGACACAGCTCCTCATCCCCAGCTAGAGAGTCTTCCCCCAAAGAGAAGTCATTGGGAGGGAAACATCACCATCACTGGGAGAATGATAGGGCCAGGTCGGAGTCCCGTTCTAAATCCCCCATAGACCTATTACTTCCTCGGACTCTGGCGGAAGGTTGTGGTTGGTCCCTCTGGCTGCCTCTGGGACTGTTCTGAAGAAGACATCCTCCTCATCCCAGGAAAAGAGTAAAGAGTCTTCTTCCTCTGGACGCTCATCTGACCAGCTCCCCTTGGCCCACCAACCCCACAAGCCTTCACAAGGGTCAGCCCAAGAGTGACAGGTGTCTTCCGGCAGGCCTTCAGAAGCAGGCCGTAAGTCCAGTGGTTCGTCTGACAAGCGCAAACACTTGGACGACTCACCAGACACCAGGAGACCGTCCAGCATTGGATGCCTCTGCCTTCTGCAAAGGGGAAGTCTCCCACGGGTGACAGATGACCCGTAAGCCAGGCTAGCTCACCCTCAGGCCAGGACCAGGTGCCACTGGCCAATAAAGGGCAGTTGACTGCCAAGGATCAGGTGTCTACCCCTACTCCCGGGGATCAGTTGCCCCATGATTCCCGCTCGAAGCAGGATGCCGGGTCTGACGACAGGTCTTCCCCCAATACTGAGCCAGACCTGCAGCCCGATACTGTAATACAGGAGTCTCCTGACTGGACACCCTCCCCAGAAGGTCTTAAGGGCCCAGCACCCGATCCCTCACATCTGACACTCGCACCCCCGGTCATCCCCCTAGCAGACGTTGGCACTCTGTTCACCTTGTGGTAGAACACTGTCAAAGTGGTCTTACTCTATAGGCCTCCGGAGTCCTCCCCAAAGGAAAACCCCACAGCACCTCCTCTGCCCTCTGGTGGTTGGGCACCCAATGAGGGCTCTCATCTGCTGCCCAGTCCAGTAGAAAAAAGAAGACACCTGTGTTTGGTGCCTTCTTCATGCAGTCATCCACCGTCATCCTCTGGCAATGATGCAGGGGACTCATCCTCTGATTATTCTTCTGGGGATGATCTTCCACTCTCCTCCCCTAGTCCAAGGTACTCGCCTAGGTCCCCACCGGATGACCTCTCATTTCTAGATATTATGAGGCACATTAAAACAATCTAAAAGTGGGACACAGAGGAGCTTGATCCAGAGAGGCGCCGCTTGATGAAATGTTTGGGATCCAAGGACCCTAAACCCTTAGTCATTCCGCCTTTGGTACAGCCTTTTCAGGATGTTACCAGGCTCATCTGGAAGTGCCCCTCCACTACGTCTGCAGTGCCAAGGAAGGCAGACAGACTATACAGAACACTGAAAGGGGAGCCTTTCCTGGGGGAGAATCCCAAAGCAGATTCCATGGTGCTCACAGCAACTCATGGAAGAGCTGAGCAACCTAAACATACGAGTGCCCAGCTTCCAAACCATGAGTCCAAAAAGCTGGACCACATGGGAAGGAAAGTTTATACATCAGCCACTAGGGCTATTCATTCTCTAAATTTTTTAGCCCACATGGTGATCTACTAGAAGACCCTCTCGGAGAAGACCATGTACCTGGTGAAGGCTCAGCTGGGCTCCGACAGTAAAAATAAGCTCATGGCATACATCCAGTCGGGCATGGACGTAGATAAGCATATGCTCAGGTGCTGCTACAATTCAGCAGACATGGCTGCCAGGGCTGCAGCCTCAGGCATCTGCTTGAGGAGGCATGCCTGGTTCAGAGTATCTGGGTTCTGCCTGGACCTGCAGGATACCATCCTGGACTCCCCTTTCCAGGGCTCTGTCCTTTTTGGGCAACAGGTGGAGAAAGTCATCCTGGGGCTTCAGGATTTGGGTAAGGCGGTGTCTGATGTGCACAGGATGTACAAATCAGAGCCGCAGATCTCCCGTCATCGTCCTTTTCACCGAAACCAAGGACAACAGGGAAAACAGCAACCCCGAAACAAAGGAGCCTTCAAGAGAAGTGGCCACCCTGTCCCTTCTGGTGCCCAGGGCCCAAAGCATCCCAAGGTGCTCCAAACCCCCTTGCCCAACTCCCCAAACACAGCATGACTCCCTGCCATCCATCCCCCATCCGCAGATCCCATTGGGGTAGATGGTAGGAGGGAGATTCTCCCTCTACCTGTCAGGGTGGTCCAGTATCACCTCGGACCAGTGGGTCCTTCAGATGATAGAGAGGGTCTACTCCCTAGAGCTTCTGAGCTGCCCTCCGGACAATCTTCCTATCCCTTCTCATTGCTCGCCCAACCATGCCCTTCTTCTGAAAGCAGAAATTCAGGCCCTCCTATAGAAGAAGGCCATCCAGGTGGTTCCACCTACCCAGCAGGGCAAAGGCTTCTATTCACATTTCTTTCTGGTTCCCATGAAAATGGGAGACCTCCGCCCTACCCTGGATCTCAGTCAACTTGAACAAATATATCCATTACAGGAGGTTCAGAATGGTGACCCTAGCAAGCCTATTGCCCATGATTCATTGAGGAGACTGGCTGTGCTCCCTAGATATGCAGGATGCATACATGTACATCAAAATCCTGCCCTCGCACAGGAAGTTTCTGCACTTCCTTTTTCAAGGTCAGCACTATCAGTTCAGGGTACTTCCATTCAGCCTCTCGTCAGCACCAAGAGTCTTCATCAAGTGTCTGGCAGTGGTAGCAGCGGCCCTGAGAAGGAAAGGACACCTTGTCTACCCTTACCTGGATGACTGGCTTATTTCTGCCCAGTCAGAAGACCAGCTGAACAATGCCTTGCAAGACACAACCTTGATGTTCCAGTCCCCTGGCATCACACTGAATTGGTCAAAGTCATACCCTCGGCCCTCCAAAGACTTCAGTATATTGGGGTGGTCCTAGACACCACTCAAGGCATGGCCTTTCTGCCAGCAGACACAGCAGAATGGCTGAGAGGAGTTGCCCAAAAGGTGCAGACCTCAGGCCTAGTCGCAGCGAGAGTGATCCTGCAACTTCTAGGGCATATGGCAGCCACCATAGCCACGGTTCCTGTGGCAAAGCTGAACATGAGGACTCTACAGTGGCATCTCAGAGTTCAGTGGGACCAGGGCACAAATGAGCTGGACCAGCCCATTCGGGTATTGGAGACAGTCCATTGTTCTCTTCTTTGGTGGCTAAATCTGGTCAACCTCAAGGTAGGGATTCCCTTTCAGAGGCCGAGCCTGATGCAGATCGTCACTACGGATGCTTCAGGTCTAGGTTGGGGAGCCCATCTGGATGTACACCGGACAAAGGGCTCTTGGAATACAGTGGAACGGTCTCTTCACATCAATATTCTGGAAATGAGAGCCATACTGTATGCCCGCCAGGCTTTCCAAGACCTGCTCTACCGGGGCCCACTCCTAGTTCAGTCAGACAACACCCCGGTAGTGTTTCATCTAAACAAGCAAGGGGGCACTCACTCCTACCCTCTATTTATTTATTTGCTTTTGTTTACCAGGTAAGCGCACTAGACAGCCTAGTGCCTATTTTCAGGTGCGACCCGGGAGGATTACAAGGTGCATACAACTCATCAGGCAGAGTCAAGGTAACATACCGTGGTTCATGTACCAGGGGTCCAGAATGTTCTCATCGACAGGCTAAGTCACTCTCGATCTCTGAATCATGAGTGGGAATTGCAACAAGAAGTGGCAGAAGACCTCTTCGAAAGATGGGGTCATCCAGAATTGGACATCTTTGCATCCCTGTGCAATGCTAGACTGCCAAATTTCTGCTCGCTAGATCCAGGGCCTGGTGTTTTCTGGTGAGATTCCTTGTCCCTATCCTGGACAGGGAGGTTTCTATATGCCTTCCCTCTCCTTCAGAGAGTCTTGCTCAAATTGCAATCAGAGCAAGCCAGGATGATTCTGGTAGTTCGTCTCTGGCCTTGACAGATCTGGTAGCCGCTGCTGCAGCAACTGGCCATGGATCCTCCCATGCAGTTGCCCCCTCCTCTCACTTGCTCTCCCAAGAACAAGGGACACTCATCTGCAGCCCCTGCACCTGCATGTCTGGCTCCTGCAGTCTTAGCTGAGGAAAGATTGGGGGTGTCACGTAGAGTGGCAGCGGTCCTAGTAGCAGCGAGAAAACCCTCCACCAGGGCAACCTACGCCATGAAGTGGAAACAGTTTTGTTTATGGGCAGCACCCCATCCCTGGACCCCTTGGATTGTCTGGTGAAATATGTGCTGAACTAGCTTCTCCATCTTTTGGACTTGGGCCTCAGTTACTCTTTTATTAAGGTGCACTCCTGTGCCTTGTAAGCTTACCATACACCGATGAGTAGGAGAACTCTGGCACAACTCGATGTGTGCAAGACCTTCTTGAGGGGACTCTTGCACATCAGACCCCTAAGGAGGCATCCTGTCCCTCAATGGGATCTTCTTTTTGTTTAGGGTAGCTCACCCTGCCTCCCTTTGAGCCAGCCACAAGTGAGCTTCGCTTTCTCTCTTGGAAAGTGTTTTTTTTTTTAGTTGCCATTACTTCTGCTCGGAGAGTTTCTGAGCTACAGGCTCTGATGTGTAAAGAGCCTTACCTTGTTTTCCATAGGGACAGTATGGCACTGCGTACTAACCCTAATTTTTTTTACCAAAGGTGGTGTCCGAACTTACCCTGAACCAGGACATCCAGCTTCCAGTTTATTTGCCAGAGTATTCTAATAAAGGGGAGGCTGTGTTGCACACTCTGGATGTACATAGGATATTCGGGTATTACCTCAACAGAACTAGTTCCGTGTGGCAGACAGACCAGTTGTTTGTGTCCTTTGCCTATAGGAAGACAGGGGCTCCTGTCACCAAGCAAACACTGACCAGCTGGTAGGTGCATTGCATCAGCTTTTGCTATCAGTGCTACAACAAACCCTTACCGGGATCGGTTAAGGGTCTCTCTACTAGAGGCGTGGCAACTTCCTTTGCCTCTCTGTGGAATGTATCCTTTGTGCAACCGCCACTTGGAGCTCAGTCCATACCTTCATCAGACACTACAGTCTGAATGTTGTCTCTAGGAGGAGAGCAGGCTTTAGACTAGCAGTCCTTCAGGGTCTCCTTTCCTAAGCTCCAACTTTTCAGTTGTCAGTCATCAGCTTATCGTCCTTCCCTCTGACCCGGGTCTCTCTTTGGATATTGCTTGGGACTCAGTCCTGTTGGTATTACCTGCTGCAAGAGCTCCCCATCGAAATTAGATAGTACAGTTACATCAGAACTTACCGTAACAGTAGATCTCCGAGAGGAGCTTTTGCAGCAGGTGGCTTTCCCACCCTCCAACAACCAGGAACAAGATTATTTTCCTTCTCTTTGGGTATGGGAGACCCTCCTCAGTTCTCCATTCTGTTTTCAACCAGGTCTCTGGTGAGAGAACTGAGATGGCGCCGGGGGGACCAGCCCTTTTATACCACGCCTGAAGTCGGGCAGAGCCGATATCTGGGGTGGTCCCCCGCCACAGACTACTAGCTAGAAGATTTTTACGTGGGGTCCTAACACCTGGTGGCCTTAGTCTTATTGGTATTACCTGCTGCAAGCACTCCTCTCGAAGATCTATTGTTATGGTGAGTTCTTATGTAACTGTACTTTATGCCTTGATTATGGCTAATTTCATTCAATCCCTGATGGAAGTTTTTGATGCAATCCTCCCTCACCTCCAGGCTGATCAGCAGTTGGCTATGATGGTCATCAGAGACCATGGTCAGTCACTGGCTAAACACCAGCCCCAGCTGGCCTTGGACATGGGTGATTCTTGCACCCATGTCAAGGCAGTGGCTATCTCCATACATCGCAGGACCTGCCTGTGCCTGTTCACCTTCACAGCAGACACCCAGCACAAGCTGGCAGATGTCTCTTTCTTGGGTACTGACCTATTTCGCTTTGGAATGGAAGGACATCTCACCAATATTAAGAAATCCAATGCCACCTTGGATTCTGTGGCATCATCCCAAAAGGACCAGAAAAAGAAGCCTTTCCAGTCTTTTCAGTACTGGTCTTTTCAGCCGCCACCTCCTTGGCAAGGCAATCTTTATTTCTGTGGAGCCCAATCCCTGAGGCTCTGGACGCCTTACATAAAACAGGGAAAAGTAATACACAAACAATATACATAAAAATACACATATTAGAATAAATATAATACGGTAAAAGCAAGTAAAACTTGAGATTAAAATTAGCTCTGGTCAGTAACTGATGTCATGAGGGAAGGCTAGTGAAAATAAATGAGCCTTCAGACCTTTTTTGAATATCTCAACCATTGGGGCCTCCTTCACACCAGCTGGGAAGGAGTTCCACAGGACCGGACCACTGACTTAAAATGCCCGGTCACCTGATGTTTTTTTTTTTTTGTATTATCTTTTTTTGATTTTTCATTTTTATGTTTGCTTGCACGCATGTGCATGAAACATAGTGCCTTCATCGGAGATTTTGGAGGTGTGTCACCTCCTCCTCCAATTCAGGCACTGTGCTGGCAGGCGCGGCCCCTAAGTTGAATGCATTTTGGAGCTGTCTATGACACGCCTAAATGCAGTGGCATACAGTTGAAAGGAGGAGCTATGCTTGAGTGAGCAGCGATGAAGCTGCTCCACGCAGCTCCCCAGCCGCAGGCGTCGCGCGCTTACGCAGCGTGATAGCTGACGGGTGCCTAATCCCGCCGGCTGAACCGCGCCTGTCTCCTCCCCTCCTCCCAATAGTTGATGCCACACTGGGAGCCCACCCCAGCGTGGCAATCCGTCATGTTGCCGATGGGGTGCCCAATCCCCGTCGGCTGAAACCGCCCCCTCCCCAAAGTCCTTGTGCCACGCTGAGGCCCACCCAGCGTGGCAAAGCCAATCCCGCATTTTTTTTAAATTTTTTGCCGAGGGGTGCCTAATCCCCCGCCGGCTGAATGCCCCAAAGTCCTGGTGCCACGCTGGGAGCCCACCCCAACATGGCAAGTGGTCCCAAACGTCTTTTTATTGTTTTAACCTGTAAAACAAAAGCGGTCCTGCGGCGTGCCTCCCGAACCCCCCCACAACCCGCACCCACCCATGCGCACCCAGCCTCCCCACACACCCCTCACCCCATACTTACCTCCAGACTCGCGCGACGATCTTAGGTGGACTGGAACACGTCTGCACTCTTCAAAGCCGACTCACGAACTGAGGAAATGCCGTAAGCTGTAAAATGGGCTAGATAGGAGGGTTCAACTTTTTGCATATCTCAGGCATTTTGGTTTTGTGCAAATTTTCAACATGGGGTTTTGGACCTCTCATGAATGATGTCACTGTCATGGCGTTTTCGGGTTCGAAGGGTGATTGCGCAGTGATCATGAAATCACCTTCGGACCGAATACCACCAGGACAGTGACATCATTCATGAGAAGGGGGCCCAAAACCCCCATGTTGAAAATTTGGTGCCAAAATTCCAAAAAATGACTGTTTAACGAGCGTGCGTTGCGCAGTTCCTACGCAGGCTCGTAAGTTCAAATTTCAATATTTTCACTCCAGATTTTCAACATTGCCATTTCACCACTCTGTCTTATGAGTAGTACAGCTGTCATTTTTCACATCTCACCCAAAATGTGTTTCCACCCTTGTAGCACAGAATGGCGCAGTCGGTGTGCGAAATCAATGTACGGGACAAATTAAGAAAATCACAGTGACACTGTTCATGAGCAGAGGTCTTGAAATGGCTATGTTGAAAATTTGGTGAAAACATTCCTAAAAATGACTGTTTTACGAGCGTGCGTTGCGAGTTCCTACGCACGCTCATAGGTTTGCGAATTTTCAATATTTCCACTCCAGATTTTCAACATTGCCATTTTTCCACACCTTCTTATGAGTAGTACAGCTGTCATTTTTCACATCTCACCCAAAACGTGTTTCCGCCCATGTAGAGCACAATGGCGTAGTCGTTGTGCGAACTCAGTGTATGGGACACATTAAGAAAATCAGTGTCACTGTTCATGAGCAGAGATCTTAAAATGGCAATGTTGAAAATTTGGTGACAGAATTCCTAAAAATGACTGTTTTACGAGGGTGCGTTGCACAGCTCCCACGCAGCCTCGTAGGGTTTGGCGAATTTTCAATATTTCTACTCCAGATTTCCAACATTGCCATTTTCCACACCTCTTATAGAGCAGTACAGCTGTCATTTTTCACATCCTGCCCAAAGCGTGTTTCCGCCCATATAGCAGCACAATGGCGCAATCGGTGTGCAAACTCAATGTATGGGACATATTAACAAAACCACAGTGACACTGTTCATGAGCAGAGGTCTTAAAATGGCTATGTTGAAACTTGGTGAAAAATGCCTAAAATGACTTTACGAAGTATGCTGCACAGTTCCTATGCATGCTCATAAGTTTGCAAATTTAATATTTTCACTCTAGATTTGCAACATGTCCATTTTATTAAATCTTCTTATGAACAGTACAGCTGCAATTTTTCATATGTCACCCAAAATGTGTTATCGCACATGTAGTGCACAATGGTGCTGTTGGATGCGAAAGCAATGTTTAGGACAGATTAAGAAAATCACAGTTATACTGTTCATGAGCAGAGGTCTTAAAATGGCTATGTTGAAAATTTGGTGACAAAAGTCCATAAAATGACTGTGTTACGAGTGAGTATTGTGCAATTTACGCATCCTCGTAGTTCATGACTTAGTAATATTTTCAGTCCAGATTTTCACTAGTGGCATTTTTCAACACTTCCTTATGAACAGTACAGCTGCCATTTTTCACAACATGGCCAAAGTGTGTTTTCACACTTTCAGTGCAGAGATGCGTGGTCACTGTGGGAAATCATTGTTCGCACAGATAAAGAAAATCACAGTGACACTGTTCATGATCGGAGGCACCAAAATGCCTGAGTTGACAATCTGCTATAAATATCCCCAACCTACTTATATAACGGGTGTGCATTGCACAGTTTCTATGTATGCCTCAGTGACTTCACCATTTTTTAATATTTTTACTACACATTTGCAACATAGCCATTTTTACACCTCCCGTGAAAGAGTACAGCTGTCATTTTTACAGCCTGTTCGAATATTTTGCACCTGTGGTGCTAAACTCGTAGTCACTGTGCATAAGCAGCTCGCTACCAAACTGATATTCCCCTGTTCATGAGGTGGGGTCACAAATCAAACATGTTGAAAATTTGGAGTTAAAATACCAACGACGCCTGAGGTATTAGGCTTTTCAACCAAATCGCCCAACCCTATAGAGAATGACAGGAATCAGGGGTGTGACTTGGGATTCTGCCTGTGATGCTCTATACCGTTCCACACCCTGCAGTCACTGAGAGGCATTGAGGTATGCCTTGGACTCTTCGCCCCAAACTTCACCCCATTCTATATCGCACCCATCTCACTGTATTTCCTAATGAAATGGGTGCGATAAGGGCCAAAGACCCCAAGGAACACGTACACTTGTCAGTCTCTGCAGAGTGGGGTGTGGTGAAAATGGCGTGGGCTGCTATGCCTCTGACGTACCCAAATGCACACCCCGATGCCTGTCACTCTCTGCAGGGTGGTGGTGGGGTTGGCTTCAGTTCAATACTTCACTGCCATTCCTATTACGCAGCTCTGTAACTTCTACACTACCACTGCCAATGCCAGTAAGCAAACATTCGGCATTGACAAATGCTTGTTTCATACAGTTACAGTCTATGATACACCAACATTTCCAGACATCTTACAATAGATATGAAAGGCATTCTTTTCCAACCAGTTTATAGATCAGCAGTGGGTTACTAACATAGTCCACATCTCTCCCGTACTTCACTGAGTAAATCCCCTGCTTTTATATCACATTTCTTTGACAGTTCACATTTCACTACTGTGTTATCATATAAGAAATAAAGAATCTAATGCCTGGACTCAAACAACCAATCTCCTAGACTTATCTCTCCAGTCCGGCATTTGAGTTAATTCAGATTATCAGAACTATTTACAGAGAAGCATAAGAAAAATAAGAAAGGAAAGAAAAGAGAAAAAAGAATCACACTCTATTATGCTACCAGCTTTCAACTGCATTCCACCAATTGTCCTTCTTTAGGCCAGTTAGTTGGCCCCTTCTTTATCTCGTATCTTTGGCCTCCCAGTATTCCAGATAAGTATGACCTCTATCTCAGGAGGGTTGAGGTTGCTTGATTATATATTTTTTACCCCACTCCCTCCCTCAGTATAATTGCCTCAGTGGGGGATAGTGATGCTAACTCTCAACCCCCCACTCCGTCATGAAGCGTTCCTCCCTTCCCTTCAGCGCATATATTAACCTATCCATGGATACAGTGGCCATCATTAGTTTTTTTCACATAACCACTGTGGGCATCACACACGAGACCCATGTGTTTAGAATGATCTGCCTGGCTAAGACCAACATTATTCGAATCCATCTTGGGTATAGGTACCAGTCCCCCCCCTCATCTACTTTCACCCCAAACAATAAGGACAGGAGTGATGCCTCCATTGTCCGCCTGATGTTTTTAATCTAGCCCTGGGAACCACGAAGAGGCCCCTGGTCGAGGAATAGAGGGAATGAGCAGAGGTGGCTGGTGTTAGGAGATCAGCCAGATAGCTCGGGTCCGGTCTGTATAGGGCCTTATAGATGAGCAAGCCCACCTTGAAGATGACCCTCCACCTGACAGGCAGCCAATGCAGAGCTTGCAGGACAAGGGTCACATGACTGGACCTAGACAGGCCCATCAGCAACCTCACTGCTGCATTCTGCACTAGCTACAGCCAGTGGAGGGTCCCCCCAAAGACCCCGAAGTATAGAGCATTACAGTAGTCAAGGCTGGAAGTGACAAAGGCATGCACTAGTGATGGCAGGTCTTCAGGCAGAACTAGGGGCTTACTTAATCCTGGCAATATTCCTTAAGTGGTATAAACCACTTTGGACCACAGATGACACCTGTGCTTCAAGAGTCAAACTGCTATCCAGGATAATGCCAAGATTCTGCACCGTAGGAGAGACCATCAACAGAGTGGACCCCAGGAACAATCCTGTCACTGCTCCGGAGGCACTCCCATCACCCCCATGACCCAGCTCTATCACCAGAATCTCCATCTTATCGGGGTTCAGTTGCAACCAATTGGAGGACATACAGTCATTGATCTTAGCCAGGCAGTTGTTAAGCACTTCTACAGTATTCTGTCTTCCCGGGGCAAAGGACATATACAGTTGGGTATCATCTGCATAGCAGTGAAAACCCACACTGTAATGCCTAATGAGCTCTCCCAAGGGCAGCATGTACACCTAAATAACACTGCCAACAAGATCAAGCCCTGAGGCACTCCACATGGCAGGAGCTTCGGGGAGAAGAAGAAACTCCCCATCACCACCTGTTGCTTCCTGCCTGAGAGGACTCAAACCAGTTGATGACGATAGTGGTGAGTTCACAATATTCTCAAAGGTGATCAAGAATCACAGTGTGATCCATGGTATCAAATGCTGATGAGAGATCAAGGAGTACAAGAACTAACCTGTCACCTCTATCTCTAGCCCTGAGGATGTCATTTTGCACCCTAACGCCATTTTAGTGTTATGCCTAGCCCTGAAACCAGACTGGAATGGCTCATAGATATCACAGGACACGAGGTGCTCCTTGAGCTGCTGCGCCACTATTTTCTCAACAACTTTACCTAAAAATGGTAGGTTGGAGACTGGATGGTAATTCACCAGGATGCTGGGGGCAAGAGATGGCTTTTTTCTAGAGGGACCTCACCAGAGCCTCTTTCAAGGTGTCTGGAAAGACTCCCTCTGATAACGAACACTCAACAATCCTAGTGAGCACTGGGCCAATGATCCTGGCACATCTCATTAAGAACTGGGTCGAGGCCAGGTCCAGTTCACAGTAAGTGTGCCTTAGCTTTGAGATCACTTCAATGACCACGGCCACCTCCAAAGGTCTAAACTCATCCCAAACAGTCAGAGTGCCTCTGCCATCCCCAGGCCAACCACTGTGAGGCAAAATGTGCCTTACTGACTGGATGCCCTACTGGATAGAGGACACCCTGTCAGAGAAGAACTTCACAAACTCATCGCATAATGCGATTGAAAAAGCTTTTTTCTATTGTAGACAGACAGGGTGTAAAAGTCTGTCCACAGTCAAAAAAAGCTGAGATGGTCTGCTCTTCCCTGCAGCAATCTCCCTGGGCAGGAACTCTGCCTTGTCACAGTTGATTGCCCCTTGGTACTCATGATGATAAGCACGCAAGGCCAGTTTGTCCTCCAATTGGGTCTTACATCAGCAATGCTCCAAATTCTGAACCCTGATCTTCATCATCTTGAGATCCCATCAAACTACGGGGATCTCAAGTGAGAAGATCTGGGTCATATATGGACTGGAATGATGGCATTGAGCACCTCGGCTACCACCCTATTATAGGCGTCCCCTGCTTCACCCATACCCACCGCACAGGCAGCATCAACACTAGATAAATCAGCTACCACCAGTAGTCCCCCTGGGGACAATCCCCCTTAAAGGGTGATAGCTGATCATCTCAACAGGGGAGGTACTTCCAGGGGGGCCCCCAAACAAGAACGTCACTGTGCAATGATCAGACCATATGACCTGATCAGTCTTGAGATTCTTCACCTCAAGCCAGTGAGAAAACCATGTTCGGTATGTGGCCGTGGTGATGAGTCGCAGAAGTAACCACTTGTGTCAGGCCCAGTGATGACATCAACTGGAGAAGGTCAGAACTAAATTGCGAGGATTTGTCATCGATCCAGGCATTGAATTCCCCCAGAATCAACCATCTGAGGGACTCCAAAACCATGTCGATGACGAAGTCTGCGACCTCCTCCAGGAACTCTCCTTCCAACCCCGGAAGATGGTAGATAAGGAGGATCCTGCAGCCTGCACCTGGAACCCCACACACCGCCACACACTCAAAAGACCTGGCTATCCCCACTGGGTACACAGAGAACCCCAGGCTGGATCTAAAGCAGATGGCCACACCCCCCCCGCGTTCCCTTGGGCAGTGCACTACGGAGTACCCAGAGGTAATGGCTGCCTCTAATACTGGTCTGGTGTCATCGCCTAACCAGGTCTCCATAATGCATGCCAGATCGACCAAGGAAATCAAGTCTGCCATAATTGTAGTCTTGTTCCTCATTGATCTAGCATTGTACAGTACAGCCTGAAGGGGACTAGTGGACGCTGCCAGCCTGCCAGCTGCCTGCCCACTTGGTCCAGTGGGAACCCTGGGGAGGGAGACCAAATATGTCTGGCTTCTCTATAGGCTCTGTCTAACTCCAGGGCATCTCCTGCACCTAACCACCTCAATGCCCCTCACCTCCATCCTACCCGCTGCACCCCATCACCGACCTACATGTTTACTAGTGATGCCAACCTTCCTACAGCACCTAACTGCAGTAGCTGATATAGGGAGGTCAGCAAAGAGGCGGAGGTTGTGCAATTGGGATGCAGCATAGGCAATACGAGCGAGCCCAATGCTCTGGCACATCCCAGTACTAACCAGAGTACCTCAACAATCCCAGAACTAAAAAATAGCACAACAACTGCTATATCTATTTAAGCTTATATTCAAAACTCACAACCACCCTAACACAAAAAACAACCTAAACACAATCACTCACACACACACACACACACACACACACACACACACACACATCCACCCCTTTACCCAAAACTAGATAATACCCACCTCCTCCCCCCAAAAAAACTTCCCACCCTTTTTTCCAAAAATAAAACAACCTTGAATCAGGTTTCTGCCCTTGGGGGAAATTTAGGAAAGATAGTGCTGTGGAAACCAAACTGAATATAACAAAAGCTCCTATTCAGGAGCAATGTCCAAAAAGTTCACTGCAACTTCAGAATTTACAGTCAGCAAAGATCTTTCGTCCAATATCTGTTTCTGCCAAGATGACAGTCTCCACAGTAAGCTCCCACCAAACTAGGACAAAAGACAACAATTTCTGAGGTTGTGCTCTCACCATCAGATCCCCCAAATATTTGCTGAATATGATACTGTGCTGCTTCTCACTAGTATAAAGCAGGATAGGGAGAGGATCTGGAGGAAATGTATCTATGGGAGACTCTGCCCCAGAAGCAACTCTCACTTCCACTGACGACAAAAGTTCACCTAAGACAAGTCTGACAGAAATGTAGAAGTATGTACTCATCAGCGGCTGTCCTGAAATCTACCGACCAGCACCTCTCTCACTGCTGCTAAGGACAGAAACCAACAGACTTATTGAAAATAGCGAACAAGTCCCAAAACAAATTTAGCGAGTTAGGTCCCGAAAACAAGGCCACAAAGCAGTTTAAAGTAGTTCCACAAATGAGCGATGTTGCAAATTGTTCAGCAGACTGGGTAACGGCCTCACGCTGAGATGGCTCATGGTCTATTCAGAGCCAGTGTTCAAAAACTCTGGTCAGAAAGTTCCTAATTCTGAGCGCACCATGGCACACAGTACCAGAGCTTGCAAAACTTGGTGACAGTTATTTCCTTGATAATGCAGTACCTGGCAATCGCTTACACTCCCAAAGTGGCAGCTACAGCACTGGTTCTCCAGCCATGGAAGGGGGATTCTCCTCGCTCCAGCTTCCTCAGCCAACTTTCCGGTGCTTTCCATATCCTCTGTTGACACAGCTCTTCCTGGCATCAGATTCTAGTCAGTACTTCCAGAGCCTCCAGTCTCCACTCCTGCAGCAAAATCCACAGCACACCTACCAAATCCTCACTAAAAAAAAACAAGAAAACTGGCTCCTAACTATACTCACTATCCCTGTCCCTACCTATCACTTTAGCCCTACACCTCGCATCTAAACTAGGTAACGTTAGTATGTTACAATTTTGGACTCTGGGTGCAGCAGGCAATCACAGAGTCAGCGAACAGAAAAATTACTCCTAAAATAAAATAAAATAAGGGCAGAAAGAGAAAAGTAAAGCAGAAGGGGAGCAAAATCTGACTCAAGTTAGAGCCCTTGCAGACGACAGCCCAGCCTGGCCGCCATCTTGCTCCTCCAGACCATTGGCAGCAGTTCCAGTAGGGACACCAAGTCTGGCACCCCAAGCCCAAGTCTGGGGGCCAGAGCCCTAAGAAAGTTGGGGGCGGGGATGGTAGTGCCCCTCCAGACACAGTGTCTGGTGCACCCGCAAAAGCTACCAAGTAATGGGGTGGGGGTTGTTATCCCTCCACCTGTCATGTACCTGTTTGCACCCCCCATAGGAGGTTGGTTACATCACTTTTTGCCATATTGGTCTGCTGTCACAGTGGACAAGCGGATGTTAGAGGCTGTATGCAGAGGGCTGCCTCCGGACTTCGAGGCTTTCCTGCCTTACCGCCTCCATGCTCCTCAAGAGTCCAGGGTGTAGCAGGACATATCATGTCCCTGAAGCAATGACCAGTCAGGTTTACATGTTCAGATACTTTCTGGTCCTGAAATGAGCGGAAGGCTGGAGCTCCAAACTGGATCTGCATGATCTGAACCAATTCGCATGGAAGTGCAAGTTCTGAATGATCACCCTTAATCAGGTCATTCTGTCTCTGGAGCAAAATATGGCTTTGTTCCCTGGATATTCAGGATGCATTCTTCCACATCCAATTTGTTCCACTGCCAGTACCTCTGGTTCCAAGCAGGAGGAGTCCTGTACCAGTTACAGGTCATGCCCTTCAGTCTCTCCTCAGCACCCAGGGACTGCACCAAGTGCATGGCATTGGTGGCTGGCAACCTTTCTGTGGCACTGGGGCATTAGGGTGTATCCCTACCTGGACAACTGACTGATAACCCAGTCCATCAAAAGAGACTGTAGAGAGATACAGGGATCTGGGTTCCCAAACCTGTTGAGATATGGACCAGAGTTTCTCAATGTCTTTTTCCTCTGAAGGTTGAGCCCAAATATAACCAGCTGTGTTTAAACTTTAGTAGCCTTAGCTACTTTGCCCATTACTTCTGCAAACTGTGAGTGCAGTTTCTCCAAAATGGAAATTCTGAACTGTAAATTCCCGTGAGCCAGCCACATATGCTTGCTTTGATGACTTTGTATATAGAACAGGACCTGGTTGATGCTCTGAGTATGAAAGATATTCTTCATGAATTTGCTGTTACTGGAAATAGGCATTTAGACTTTGGTTTGTAATAGCCTTCTCCACAAAACAGACTTCATACTACTCTGTACACGTGGCAAACAGTTTTGTGGATTGGGCCTTCTCACTCTCTCATGCTCCTCCAAACTCTCAGAAAATACGAAATCACTGCTGTACCTCTCTCCTCCGTCCTGGCCTGTCTTCAGTCGCTGTTTGTCTGTCTCTCTCCTGGCTGCTGGCACTCCATCACTCTCTTCCATGCTTGTGCTCAGGTCCTCTGTTGTTACTGCATTCCATGCTGTCTCTCTCTCCCTCTCCCATGCTCACTCTCAGCTTCTCTGAGGCATTTTCTCAAGTGCTACTGGGGGGCTTTACTTCCATAGGACATCTTCAAAGAGTCTGACATCTTTGAGGGCATGTCCCCAGACCCTCAACCTTTGTCAGGATTTTTGGCCCCCCAACCCCATTCTCTGTTCCTGCTCATGCCTCTGCCTTAGTAGTAAAGGACAAGGCACAGACACATACCAAAAATTGATGAAATGTAAATTTGTACTCTGAATGTTGCATTTTCAAATGTTTCCCTAGAGGCATTCATTGCTCTTTTAAGTGTAACCCCCCCCCCTTCCTGCCCCGTCTGGGGCATACTTTTAACTTCACAGATGGTCCAGGCAGAAAAGGGAGAGCACTCCTAAGTGCTAACATTCGAGACCTGTGTATTTCAGAATAGTAGGGAAATAGTTGGTCTCCTACCTGTTCAGTGTCTTCTATAGCTGTGCACTTTACCTCCTCTCTCTCTCTCTCTCCCTCATATTATTTGATTTCCTCCCTGAAGATGTAAACTGGACCAGGAGGCTCCATGTAAAAATAGTGAGTGCTTAATAGCACGGTTAAATTAGACAACGTTTTGATAGCGACTGTCAATATCGCAATTGCATATAAAGACGCACACAAGTTTAGCTAGTAGGTATTATTAGCGATTAATGAAAAACTTGTTGTAAACACTCCTTGGTTACCCGTTAAGTTATTGCTGCACTCTTTGTATACTTGGCTAATGCACTGTTATGGAAGCAATGAAGCACTCCTCGGTCACTGCTTCCTGTTTCCAGCGTATGCCCTCCCTTTCTTGCTTCAAATGGACGCTCTGTTTGCTCAGTTCTGGTTCTGTCGGATGTTGATACAGTGATGGAGTTTGAGATTATTCAGAGCCAGAAAGGTAGGCCTCTAGCTCTCTATAAAGGCTGTGTGTACCGTAGAGATAAGGAAACCCCAGATAAGGTCTATGGGAGATGTGTTGATGTGCATAAGTTTCATTGCTTGGCAAGACTACACACTGTGGGAAACCAAGTTTCTGCACTTATAAAAGAAAACACACACGTCCCAGATGCAGGCAATGTGGGGGCAAGGAAAGTGACGGCAGAAATAAGAGAGCAAGCTCGTAGCAGTGTCGAGACAACATCTCAGGTGGTGGTTTAGAGTACCAGTAATGCCCCTGACTGTTTGGCTGGCCGTCTACCTGCTGTACCTTTAATAAAGCGTACAGTACAACGGATTTGACAGGTAGATAGAGGTTCATTTCATTAATTTCATTTTTATTTCAGGGTTTAACCATTGAGCACAACACTCATTTAAAATGGTGACCCAGGGCAAAAACATATAGTAGACTATTACACAACACACAATAATCAAAAATACAACAACATACAAATATAATATACATCAACACAATAAATACATAACGTTATACAAACATACAAACATATCTAGCTAATTATTGCACAGCAATTCTTTATCTGTCTTTTTACAGTATCCATAGCCCATTGTTTGAAAAGCCTCATTGATAGAGGCCACAAGACGAAACCTTGTTGGCAGACTGTTCCATAATCGGGGTACCATTTAACTGAAAAAGCATTTTGACCTTTCAGTCATAGACATAGGTACTATCAATTCTCTATGTAATGCTTTCCTTAAGGTTGGATTTACATCCCTAACCATCAACCTTTCAAAAAGAAAGTCTGGAACATCTCCCTGTACACTTTTATATGGTTGTCCAGTAGCGCCTGCCACTGTCCAGGAGATGATTATTCCTCCACAGTTTACCATTACAAAATCATAGAAACATAGAATTTGACGGCAGATAAGGACCGCTTGGTCCAACCAGTCTACCCATTTCCCTACCTAATGGATAAGCTGCAGATCCTAGTTAACCAGCAGCCTACTTCTTTCTACCCCCACCCCCTAGAATTGCCTTATGACTGTCCCATGCATGCTTGAATTCAACCACTGTTTTTGACTCCACAACCTCCTCCAGAAGGCCATTCCATGCATCCACAACCCTGTCAGTGAAAAATACTTCCTTACATTACCTCTGAGCCGCCCCCATCTTCAAATTGTACCCCTTGTTCTTGCACACCTCTTTTTGAAAGATGCAACCCTCTTGGACTTTGTTGATTCCCTTGAGGTACTTGAACGTTTCTATCATGTCCCCTCTCCCTCCTTTCCTCGAGGCTATACATATTAAGCTCCTTTAGTCTCTCTTCATATGTCTTCTGGTGCAGACCCTGCACCATTTTAGTTGCCCTCCTCTGGACAGCTTCCATCCTGTCTATGTCCTTGCGGAGATTGGGTCTCCAGAACTGCACACAGTACTCCAGATGGGGTCTCACCAGCTGTCTGTACAGAGGGATAACAACTTCCTGTTTTCTACTGGTGATGCCTCTCCCTATGCATCCCAGTATCCCCCCAGCCCTCCTTGCTGCCCTCTCACATTGCTTGCCCACCTTTAGCTCATCTGATATGACTACCCCCAGGTCCCTTTCCATTTTTGTTGTTGTTAGTATCTCACCCCCCATTGTGTACTCTTCCCCTGGGTTTTTGTTTCCCAGGTGCATTACCTTGCACTTCTTAGCATTGAATCTAAGCTGCCATACATTTGACCATTCCTCTAACCTTGCCAAGTCCCTTCTCATCCTTTCCACCCCACCTTGTGCATCAACTCTGTTGTAGATCTTTGTGTCATCTGCAAAGAGACATACTTTTCCTTCCAGAACCATTTCTTTTGTTCAGTAGTGGCAGTGAGTTTGACCGGTTTCTTATTTTTTCTACACATAGCAATCTCAAGCTGTTACAAGAGAGCAATTTGATGGGACTTTTAAGAGCTGCCCATTGCTATTTGATCAGTTATATACTATTCATCGCCTTCAATCAGGTTGCGTTGTGACAGCAGTGTATGTCCTGATGTGTGCAAGAAAGAGCTGCTTGTACTCTAGTGTTTACCAAACTGAATGAATTGTGCTCTGGTTTAACACCAGCCTCTGTCATAATGGATTTCGAGAAATCTGCTTGGAAATCGTGCTGTGCTGCATTTCCCAACACAGAGGTGAGAGGTTGCTTCTTTCATTTTGCGCAGTCGGTTTGGAGAAGGATCCAAAAGTACAGGGAGGTCCAGAAAAAGTACCATACAGACCCACAGTTTGCACTACGCCTCTGAATGCTCCTGTCATTGGCTTTCATTCCTACATCTGATGTTGTTTCATCGTTTGATGAAATGAGGGAACTGGAGTTTTTTGCAGAAATTAGGAGCTTTTAACATCACTGCTTGACTACTACGAGTCAACACGGGTGGGGAGACCGAGGGGTTGTGCTGGACGCAGAACCACAACATTCCCAACGAAACAGTGGAATTGTTATGAGGCTACAAGCAGAGGAATTGCATGCACAAACAGCGCTGTAGAAGGGTGGCATAGAGGTTTTAACTGCCGCCTCGGTTCATTTCACCCTAGCATTTGGAAAATGATCGAATGCTTAAAGGAAGAACAGCAGCTCACTGAATTAAAGGTTGAGCAAATGGTGTCAGGGGCTGGTGGTTGCACACAGAAAAGAAAATACAAAGATACGAACATCTGTGTTGAGAAGATTGTATCCCAGTATTCAGCAAAGACCAAATATGACTATTTGTGTGGCTTGGCATATAATTTTCAGTTTAAAGTGTGAGAAAAGAAGATGTTGCTTGCATTTCGAAGTGTGTGATACCACAAGTGTGTGAATAAAGATTTTTTTAAGTTTCCCACAACACAGAAGTCGCAATCAATCGGATTGTGTTTTTTTACATTCAAAAGTCGCTATTTTGATGCTTTGTTTGGTAAATTGTTAAAGGTACAGCTAAACAGTAAGGGACAGTACTGGAACACTGAACTACCACCTGAGAAGTTGTCTCGATACTGCTATGAGCTCGCTCTCTTATTTCTGCCATCACTTTTCTCGCCCTCACATCTCCTACATCTGGTGGATGGTGTTACACAGTAGGTCTGACTTGCTATTTCACAACTTCACTATTGTTGTCCGTTCATTTGCGCTGAAGTCACTTAATTTGTGAGTTGCGGTTGTTTGAGGGTAGCAATTTTTACTTTCGCCGACATGTATTCACAATTTTTGTGTCGCGATTATTGCAACGCTAAAATCACGGAATACCGACCAGGAACTCCCTCTGCACCTCGGTTGTCTCAGACACCCTTCTGGCCCCAACCAGTCTGAATGAATGATGCTACTGAAATGCAACTCATGGAAGAATTAATTAGACTGCAGCTACAGAGGGAAAAGAAGGATTTCATTTCATTTGCTTTCCTCCTGTCAGTCAAATAATGCACAAACCATTATTTCCTCCCCAAACTGGCTTTTATTTTGCACCTGTACTGCAAATGATTCCAGTGATACAGGGGTTCCATACTTCATTACAAATAGATAAAGCAGCTCCATGGGGCTATTCAACTTCTTTACAAATACTAGCTGGATGAAATAAGGCAGCAGAAACTATGGATTCAGGCAGACACAAGCAAGGATTCTCCTCTGCCTACTATCCCTCTCAGGTGCTCTACCTGAGACTTAGTTGAACTCAGATCCCTGCAATCTCCTGGCTTCTTTGTATCTGGTAAGCCAGCCTTCTCTTTTTTCCTGTGGGTCACTCTCTCTCTCTCACACTGGCACTGGTCATCCTCCCTTAACTCTGGCATGGGAAAGCAAGCAGCCTTCCCCACCTGGACCCCTGGGCGCTAGCCTAAGCTGCAGGGGCATCCAGGAATTTTCCTGACGATTCAGGCCCTGACCATCACACCCCAGTTGGCACTATCCCTGGTGCTAAGGCAACACCTACCACTTTCACTCGGCTCTGCCTCAGTATCTGCCTTACCACACATGGCCCAAACTCACTCCGGAAATTCCGCTGGTCTTACTTCCTGGGGGGTTCCTGCCGGGCCCACATCCCTGCATTCACCGCATGGGCTTGAATTAAGCTCAAGCATAGGGGCTACCTTCCAAGGTCTGCTATTTTTGGCCTTTGACCTGCTCAGACCTCAATGTACAGGCGCCCCAGGACCTGTCCCTCCAAAGAGGCTCCATGTATTGTGTGAAAGGTCCCCCGTCTTCTGCTACCCTCCCCAGGCCGCCCTGCCACACTGAGTATGAGGGGAACCACTGCTACTGGTTCCCGTCCTGGGAGGGCCCTGCCATGGCCCTCCCAGCCCTGGGAACCTGGGGTACTACACACATGGTCTTCCCAAGGGCTCCTACTCTCTACTTGGCCTGCCAAGCCTCCTACTGACCTAGACCCCTACAATGCAGGACCTGGTTACCTATGCCCCCGATGGAGCTTCATACCCCCACTCCTCATTGATCAGGACACATGGAAAAGCTGTCCTGACTGTTCTCTTTTGGGGGGTTTCCCCACTGGCCCTCCTGGACCGCCGAGCTCCCTTACTTGCCCACTTTATCTGCTCTTAATGCTACACTTCCAGCCTCCCCCCTCCAGCCCCAGGCCTAATGCCCGGGATGGAAAGGCCCTGATACTTTCTGTCAGTCCCCTTATATACCTTCTGAACCTACTCTCTGCTTCCACCTTGAGGCATCCAGAGCAATATCCCCCAGAGCACGAAACTCATTTCCTAGCTCTTGGGGTGGAGGGGGGAAGGGATGCCTAAAGATGGGAATACAAGTTCCTCTTTTACTGGGGCTTAGATAAGCTTGCATAGACACAATGAAAAATTTCTCAGAACACTGTTGGCAAAAGTAAACTTGGTGCTGTTTCTTTTGAGGGCATAATGGAAAACCAGAAATCTCTTTTAGGGCTAAATGAAGCTGGACAAATTTCTTCTGTATGCAAAGTGTTCTTTTGTGGACAATATACCTCTTACAAACAGTGCCCCATACATCCACACACCTGTGCATAATCCCATATACACACACACACACACACACACACACTATACAACTTACATCATACTCGCATAGAACAACTGCACCTACTGTACATTTATTCCTACACACACACACACAGACACACACACTCACATATCATACTCGCATAGAACAACCACACCTACTGTACATTTATTCCTACACACACACACACACACACACACACACACACACACACACACACACACGTAAGAGGTAAGGGAGGGACACCTGTGACCAAATACAGTCTGGTATATAGTAATAGGCAGGGAAAAAAGAGCAGACTAGATGGGCCTATTGGTCCTATTCTACTGACACATTGTATGTTTCTATGTTACACACACACACACACACACACACACACACGTGTGCACACACATACCCTTGCATTCTCCCATACACTAACTGCACCAAGTGTTCTGCTATACATACACACTCTCAAAGGTACTGCCACATGCACAGACATATGGGTATAATAAGTACAGGTGAGGGAGGAGGGAAGGAAACCTCTGACCATTTAGGGTCCAGGGTATAGTAATATGCAAGGAAAACTGGGCAGACTAGATGGTCCTACTAGTCCTTTTCTGCCAACACATTCCATGCTCCTGTGTCACTCTCACACACACACACACACACACACACACACACACACACGCACACTCTTGCATACACTAATTCCACCCACCTGTATTCCTGCATATACATGTACAAACTCACCCAAAGACACACAACGCACATTTGCATATTCCCATACAACAGTCACACCCCTACATGTATCCTAGACACACATTCCTATACAAACAACACGTGCACATATACACAAAGCAAACACACACACTGTATGTGGTGCACCATGTACTTGCAGAGTTGGGATTTCGTGTCTGGGCTTACTTCAAGTGATTGTAACAGCAGTGCTGCTCAGAAACATTCTTTGCAACATACTGCTTTATCATTTATGTCTTGAAACCCACTTCCTTCCGAAGAGGTGCCATGTCATACCGCAGCTCAGTATGCTGTGAGGAAGATGGAGGGTACAGGAAGCCACACGCCCCCTGCTGGTGAAGACAGCCCTTTATCCTGAAGCACTGGCATCCATTCCACAGAGCTGGCCCTCCTAGTTAGTCAGACTTTTTTTGTTTTGAGATATACTTCATAGTATATCACCCCACTCTCAATATTATTTTCATATGTAGTATTTGGTTTAATTTGTTGGCTAGAATTGAACATTGAAGGTAGCCTTGGGTGGGGTGGGGTGTTAGATTGAATAATATCCACACAGGTGAAAAAAAGGAACTAGAAGGGAAGCAAAAGGGAAACTGCAACAAGAGTGACTTTTGCCACATTCCCCAAAAATACCCTGACTTGGCATTTTGCCCAGAGCACCATAATGTTTGGAATTTTACCCACATAATGTACAACTTTTGGTTTTCCCCACAGTGCATTGACTATTGCCATTTCTGTTTCCACCACCACATATATGACTTGGTCTACCCCCAATACCTTCCCACAGATTACATTTTTTTCTCATCTTGTGTTTATCCTCCCTGGTCTGTCATCTGTTGCACATTTCCACCCAAACTCAGTATCTTTCACCTCACTATGGCAGGGCTGAAGAGGAGGGCAGATGTTCCTATCCACTCACCGGAGCACAATCCAGTGAGGGAGCGACTGACATGAAGCCAGCGTTGGCTGTGGCCTCCATATAGATGGCCAGTGTTTTCCACCTGAGTTTTTTTTCTCTCATCCTCCACCCACATGATGTAGATGGCCAGAATTTTCCACCTGTTCTTTTTCTTTTCCTCCACCCACCTGATGCAATGCCATGCCCCTGCAGGCCACACTGCCATGTAACATTCTCCTGTGAAAGATGTAAGCTCATTGGCCTACTGCAGATGCAGCTTTTGCAGTGGAACCTTGCTACATACCTCTCTGACTGGTAATGTTGCAATGCAGCAGGCCCTCCCGGGCACCCTTGGCCCAGACACCCAGCCTACTCCCAAGTTTACTCTGAAGTCAGGACACCTGCATGGGAGTGTGGTATGTTACCCTTTGGGTCAACAGGCAGCCCCCCACATTTTCTGTTCTTGTCATTTCCCTAAAATACCATGAGCTCGATTCACAGTCTCAACATGGGGCAGGGCAAATCAGGGTGTAAACGGCCACCCCGATAAGACCCCCCCCATGTTGCAGCTATTCAGAAATGCCTGATTTAGTCACCTGGGGGAGGAGTCCCCCCTCTCCACAACTGAGTTTGAATATAAATTAGGGCCGCCATATGTTATAGGGCAAGTAGCACCAACGATAGCAGACAGAAAATGTTACTAGTTTTTTTTAAGTACTCCGTTCCTACTTTTTATTTCTGAAGTATTTTTCTTTTTCCTTTTGGCCATTACTGGTATGGGTCATGGTCACCTGACAGCCACCATTTTTATCGATTTAGCGAAAGCTTTTGACACTCTCTCCCACATTCTTCTCCTTGAGAAACTCAAGACAGTGGGTCTCTCAGACTCAGCAACTAGTTGGTTCAGCTCCTGGTCGGTCTCAATCTGTGAGAAATGGAGATTCTTTGTCCGCCCCCCCCCCCCCATATCCATACTGGAGTACCCCAAGACTCCATCCTTGACCCATTGCTTTTCTTCATATTCCTTAATGACCTTCCCTCAGCCTGTTCTTCTACTTCCATCCATATGTATGCAGATGACATGGTCCTCTTTGCATCTGGGTCTTCTTCCTCTGAGTTATCATCCAGGCTTCAACTTGATTTTGACACTGTCCAGAACTGGTTCTGCTCAAATCAATTAACATTAAATGCTAAAAAAACTGTCTCCATGTGCTTTGACACCAGGCAGAGGCTTTCTAGGATATCCTCCCTCCTCACCTTCCACATCCATGATGGGGGTACAATTGTTGATGTACCCTCCTTTAAATACCTTGGTTTCTGGCTTAACAGGCATCTTGGCTTCTCTCAGCACATAGACGCTGTTCATAAAAAACTCCACCCCATGCTTGGTGCCCTTTATAGGATCAAAAGCAGTATCCCTTTACCTGCTTGCCGGGAAATCATTTCAAAGATGATACTTCCCAGCATTGATTATGGTGACATAGTTTACGTTGCTGCACCCAAGTCCACTTTGGCCAAACTGGATCCCCTCTTCCACTCCTTCTGCCGGTTTGCCTTGTCCTGTCCTTCCTGTACTCACCACTGTTCTCTGTACCCTGATCTCTCCCTTCCCTCCTTGGTATATCGCTGTATAACCCACTGTGTCTCCTTCATCTCTAAATTTTGGCTGTCCTTTCTCCCCCTTTATCTCAGTTCTCTTCTCTCCCCTATGCCTTCTTCCTTTTACTCTCTCCGTAACTCAAGCTATCGCTTCCCAATGCTCCCTTCTTGTAAATCCCTTGCAGGACAGAATGCCTTTCTCATATTGCTTTCCTAAAATCTGGAACTCTCTTCCCTTTACAATTCACTCTGCCTCCTTCAAATGCTGTCTTTCCTTGTTACTCCAAGCCCATACATCTCCCACCTGCAATTTCCCTTAGTCTAATGTCTTGCCCTCCTTTCTCTTTCCCCATCCACTGCCAGTCCCCAAGCTACTATACTACTACTACTAATTGTTTCAACCTCTGCATTCTTCCTCTTTCCCCCTCCTTTCTCTCCCCTCCTTCCACTACCTTCTTCCAACCCTTTTCCTCCCTATCTCCCCCCTCTCTCCTTCATTACTACCTCCAATCTATTCACACTCTCTTTCATCCTCTCTCCCTACCCCTCCTTTTTTCTCCTCCTTTCCTGTCTGTTTATCTTGTTTAGCAATTTGCCTTTTAGGTTACTTGATATACTGTACATAGCTGTACCTTTTGCTTATCAGATTACTTGGCTTTGCTTATACTATGTATTTATCTCCACCCCCATTCTCCCAGGACACATCTAGAAATGTGCTTTATGGCTCAGTATGTATTTCCTGGTAAATCTCTTTCAATTAATAAATAAATCAGAAAGTTTTTACAGCACACTAGAAGTACTTTACTTGCAGGTGACCCATCTAGTTCTCCTTCTCTTGACGTCTCATCAGCATTGTGACCTCACTGACTGTGACATCATGAGTGACCAACCTGGCAGCTGAGTTGCTGTGCCTGAGCTTTTGTGATGACACAGTCAGTCAGGTCACACTGCTGATGAGGTACGAAGAAGAATAGAGCTAGATGTGTCAGCCTCCAGGTAGAGTATAGTTCTACACATTACTTATTTACTTATGTTTTTAACTGGTCTCTCTCCTCTGGTACTATTCCCCAAGCTTGGAAGTTGGCCAGAGTTGTTCCAGTTTTTCAGGGGGGTAGCCCAAGCTAGCTGGCAAACTATCGCCCCAACTTGTTACTCTCCCTAGTTTCTAAGTTACTGGAAAGACTTCTGTCAAAACAGTTAGCACACTTGATTGATCACAGATTATTCAAGAGTTTCCAGTCAGGATTTCAGAAGAATCACGGTACAATGGTCTCCATGTCGAGGGTCTTGGATGACATAAACAAAGCAATGGACTCCAGGCAAATTACCGGGGCCATCTTTATTGCTCTCTCCAAGGCCTTCATAATGGCTAACCACCAAATCCTGCTGGATAAAGTAGCTGAGGTGGGTTTAAATAGGGAGGCAATAAACTGGTTCCACTCTTACCCAAGTCAGAGAAGTCATACCTCTGTGATAAATGGAGTGGAGTCTTCCCCATTGGCCATCCTGAGAGGAGTACTCCAGGAAACAGTACTGGTTCCACTCCTTTTGCTGATGTATATGAGAGGGCTGGAGAGCAGCATGGGGGGACGGGGACTTGCTCTATCATCTATACATGGATGATACTGTAGTCTATACTACAAGCTCCATAATCTTGCAGGTTCGAGGTGGTTTACAGTGTAGATCTTCTTCAGGGGTAGCTCAGTCATCAGGTCACACTGTAGGAACTTCACCATCAGTGAAGCAGGAGCCACATGGGAGATTTTCCAGCAGTACCAATGGGGTCACCCACGCTGACATCACCAACCCTATGAAGGTGTGAGCGGCCTCGCTCACTCCTCAGTTCTTTCCCACCATCGACTCTGTTCGCATGAGTCTCTGTGGAAGCTCCGTGACAGTTCATGCCATTTTCCCCTATGATGTTTTTTCCTTTGCCCTAGCTTTAAGAATCTCTTTTAAACAAGAGTATCCTTTACCTCATTCATGTCATGGTTCTTTAGGAAGAGGTACAGTAACTTGTGTAGAAAAAGGCCATCGTGCCAGTGCCCAGGTGGCAAAAGAACAGGGGTTTCTATTCCAGGTTCTTCCTGGTCCCCAAAAGAACTGGAGATCTGAGGCCTATTCTAGATCTCAAGGATCTCAATCTTTATATCCAGTACAAATATTTCACATGGTCACTCTGCCAGGCCTGCTGCCCCTTCTCAAGCAGGGCGATTGATTGTGCTCTCTGGATATGCAGGATGCTTACTTGCATATCTCAGTTTGTCCTCTGCACAGGAGGTTTCTCCAGTTTCTTTTTCAGAGCGAACAGTACCAATTCAAGGTGCTGCCCTTTGGCTTATCCTCTGCACCATGGGTCTTTGCAAAATGCTTAGCAGCAGTAGCTGCTGCCCTCTGGAGAGAAGGCCTGTACATCTTCCCCTACATGGACAACTGGCTCCTCAAAGCTCCGTCCAGAGATTAGATCCTTCAGATCCTGGAGAGGATCCTCCTGCCATTTCACTCCCTGGGCTTAACTGTCAGTCTGCCCAAGTCCATCTTGATCCTGTCCCAGAAACTGCAGTATATTGGGGCAGTCCTGGACTCGGTGTGAGGCAGTGCCTTCTTGCCCCGAGAACAGGGCAGAGTGCCTCATTTCACAGTCTGAGGTATTTGCTGAGAGCCGTTATGTCCCCATGAGGGTGTACTTGAGCCATTTCTGTGGTTCCCTTGGCCAGACTGCAAATGCGTGTACTCTAGTGGTCCCTCCAGATGCAGTGCGACCAATGCACAGACAATCTGGAGCAGCCAAAGTTAATCTCCTCTCCAGTCCACAAGGTACTGCAGTAGTGGATGGACCTCCAGAACCTGTTGCAAGGAGTCCCATTCCTAATCCACCCCCCCAGCAGATTCTCATCAAGGAATCCTCCAGTTCGGGCTGGGGTGTGCACCTAGGTCCTTTTCAGACTCAGGGGACGTGGTCTCAAATCAAGACATCTCTACATGTCAACACCCTCGAGATGCGGGTGGTCCTGTATGCCATGCAGGCTTTTCAGAACCATTTCCCTCCGGGTCAGTTGTTGGCCCAGTCAGAAAATCTCAGTGTTGTCTACTACATCAACAAGCAGGGGGAACACAGTCATATCCCCTGTGCAGGAAGGCCATGAGAGTCTGGTACTGGGCACTGGACCACGGCCTGGTCCTCTCAGCAGTCCATGTTCCAGGCATGCTAAACACCCTGGTGGACAGTCTTAGCCAGACTCAGTCCAGAATGCATTAATGGGAAATTCTGTCATCCATTGCTGAAGATCTGTTTGACAGATGGGGTTTTCCAGAGTTGGACCTTTTTGCGTCCCCACTCAATGCAAAACTGCTCAGTTTCTGCTTGCTAGATCCATGGGCTGGTGTTTTCTGGCAAGACACATTGTCTCTGTCTTGGAGTCGGAGGTTCCTTTATGTCTTCCCTCCATTTTCTCTGATTCAGAGAGCACTAATCAAACTGCAGATGGAGGGGGCAGCATGATCCTAGTAGCACCCTACTGGCCATGGCAGATATAGTTTCCTTTACTGCAACAGTTAGCGGAGGAGCCTCCGGTACCTCTGTCCCTTTGCAGGGATCTGCTGATACAGGCTCAGGGGACCCTGGTCCTTCTGAACCTCAAGTCCCTTCATCTGCATGCCTGCTCCTTAGGACAAAGCCATCTCCCGGTTTGAAGTATCTCAGAGGGTGGCGGGCATCCTTGTAGCAGCTCAGAAGCCCTCCACTAGAGCCACATATGCCACAAAGTGGAAGAGGTTTGCCATCTGGGCTGCCAGACATCATCTGGAGCCTTTTACCTGTCCGGTGAGCCAGATTCTGGATTACCAGATTTCCCTGTTGGACTCAATCCTCCAGTATTCCTTCCTCAAGGTGCATCTTTCAGCTATTTTTGCCTTTCACGAGCCCATGGGCAGTCATACCATGGCTCAGTTAGATGTGTCCTGTACCTTTCTCAGGGGTTTCCTGCACCTGAAACCTCCAATCTGTTCCTCTGTCCCGGCTTGGGTTTAAATTTTGTTTTGGAGAAATTGACCCTGTCTCCATTTGAGCCAGCCGTGACTTGCGAGCAACACTTTCTTTCTTGGAAAGCATTATTTTTGTTGCTATTACTTCTGCTCAAAGGATTTCTGAGCAGCAGGCTCTCTGGTGTGAGGAGCCTTTTTTGATTTTTCACAAAGACAGGGTGTCTTTGCACATGAATCCTAAGTTTCTCCCTAAGGTGGCGTCTGAGTTTACTTTTAACCAATCTATTCACCTACCAGTTTATTTTCCAGAGCCTGCCAATCCAGGGGAAGCAATGTTCCATACTTTAGAAGTGCACAGAACTCTGAAATCCTATGTGCTCTGGCTGTAGAGAATTCTTGATAACCTTTGCCCTTCTGAGGCTCCTCAGTTAAAGGCATACTGGTGTTAATTAGCTTCTCTGACGTAATCTTCTATTATGTTTTAAATGTATATGTTAAACCAATGAGAATTATTTCTGCTTTTACTATATAATCTGGTGTTAATAATATGGGATATTTGAAAAAACTGCCACAAAGCTTCTGAAGAAGGACCTGTTGGTTCGAAAGCTAAAGCACTTTGTTTTTTTTCTGTAACATCCATGTTGGTCCAATAAAAGGTATCAAATCATTTGTTTCTGGATATGTGCTCCTAACGAAGGACTGCAGAAAAACAAAGCACCTTTTTGTTTCTTTCGACCCAGGAAGAGAGGGTGCTAAGGTTTCCAAACAATGTTTGTCCAAATGGTTGGTCCATTGTATTGTGTTCTGCTGCAACAAGCATGGCAAAGAGTTGGCAGGGACAGTGAAAGCACATTTACAAGGGGCATGGCTACCTCTGTGGCCTGTTTCAAACGGGTCACAGCTGCTGACATTTGCGCTGCTGCTACCTGGAGTACAATCCATACTTTCACCAAGCACTACAGTCTGGACATTGCTACTAGGGCCTGATCATGTTTCAGCATACCTGTTTTACAGGGCCTCCTGTCTTAGGCTTTGGTTGGCCTTCCTCCCAGACTGTCTTGCTGTACCTGTAACTGTTTGGGACTCATTCATACGGTGTGACCTGGTGACTGAGATACTCCTGAAGAAGATAGAACAGTTACATAAGAACTTACCATATCAGTAGATCTTCGAGGGGATCTCAGTCATCAGGTCTGCCTTCCCTCCCACCATCTCCCTCTTATGGCACTCTCTTCACAGAACTGGCTAACTGGTGTATCTAGCCTTTTATTTTGGCCTGGCACTCTCTCTCTCTCTCTCTCTCTCCTCGGTTCCCTAGGGCACAGGTATGCTCTCTTAGTCTCCAGAGGGAAGGACTGAGGTGGGAGTGGGTCCACTCATGCCTTTATAGGGTTGGTGACATCGACAGGTGACACTGGCGTGGGAGGCCCCAGTGGTACTTCTGGAAAATCTTCTGTGTGGATCCTGCTTCACCGATGGTGAAGTTCCTATGGTGTGAACTGATGACGGTGATCCCCTCGAAGATCTACTGTTACGGTAAGTTCTTACATAACTGTTCTTTTTGATGAGCTCCAGGTCTTCCTCAGTACCTCAAAACTGAAGCTAAACTCCTCCAAAACTAATCACCACCCCTATCCACAGACCAAGCCAAGGTCCCTGGCATCCAGTGAATCCCCCTTCCTGAGCCCAAGTAAAGCTCCCTGGGATCCAGTGAGTCAGCTTCCCAGCTCAAGTAATGGTCTCTGGCATCTATTTTTCCCAGCCCAAGTAAAGGTCCCTGGTATCCAGTAACTCTCCTCATCCCAGCCCAAGTAAAGGTCCCTCACATCCAGTAACTCCCTTTTTCCCAGCCCAAGTAAACATCCCTGGCATCCAGTAACTTTTCTCATCCCAGTCCAAGTAAAGGTCCCTGGCATCCAGTAACTCCCCTTTTCTCAGCTCAAATAAAGGTCCCTGGCATCCAATGAATCCCCACCCCCATCCTCAGCCCATGTAAAGGTCCCTGGCATCCAGTGAGTCACCTCCCAAGCCCACTTAATGGTCCCTGGCATCCATTGAATCACCTATCCAGCCCAAGTAATGGTCCCTGGCATCCAGTAACTCCCCTTATCCCAGCCCAAGTAATGGTCCCTGGCATCCAGTAACTCCCCTTATCCCAGCCCAAGTACTGGACCCTGGCATCCAGTGACTCCCCTCTTCCCAGCCCAGGTAAAGGTCTCTAGCATCCAGTAACTTCCCTCATCCCAGCCAAAGTAAAGGTCCCTGGCATCCAGTGAGTCACCTCCCCAGCTCTATTAATGGCCCCTGGCATCCAGTGAATTCCCTCCCTCATCCCCAGACCAAGCAAACTTCCCTGGTATCCAGTGAATCCCCTCCCCCTATCCCCAGCCCAAATAATGATCCCTGGCATCCAGTGAATCCCATCCTTGGCATCCAGTGAATCCCCTGGTCCTGGCATCCAGTGAATCCCCTTCCGCACCCCAAGTAAAGGTCCCTGGCATCCAGTGAATATCCCTCCCCAGCCCAAGTAAGGACCCCAGGCATCCAGTGAGTCACCTCTCCAACCAAAGTAATGGTCCCTGGCATCCAGTAACTCCTTTTTTCCAAGCCCAAGTAATGGCCTCTGGCATCCAATAACTCCCCTTTTCCCAGCCCAAGTAAAGGTCACTGGCATTCAGAGTCCTCTCCCAAGTCCAAGTAATGGTCCCTGGGATCCAATGAATCCTCTCCCACATCCCAAGACCAAACAAAGGTCCCTGGTATTCAATGAAACCCTTCCCCTATCTGCGACCCAAATAAAGGTCCCTGGCATCCAGTGAACCACTTCTGCAGCCCAAGTAAAGGTCCTTAGCATCCAGTGAATCCCCTTTCCCACCCCAAGTAAAGGTCCCTAGCATCCAGTGAATCTTTTTCCCCAGCCCAAGTAAAGGTCCCTGGAATCTGATGAATCCCCTTCCCCAGTCCAAGTAAAGGTCCCTAGCATCCAGTGAATCCTCTTCCCCAGCCGAAGTAAAGGTCCCTGGCATCCAGTGAATCCCCTTCCCCAGCCCAAGTAAAGGTCCCTAGCATCCAGTGAATCCCCTTCTCCAGCCCAAGTTGGTTTCATAGGTAAATACAGAGCAAAAAAAGACTTGAGTCCATGGTGCTTCCCTGCTGACTTAAAGGGGGACTGATATCTTAAGAGCATCTAGATTTCATTTGAAGCTTTCCATTGAGGGCTGCTCACTACTTTTTGAGGTAGTGCATTCCCAGATGCCACGACCCTTTGATTGTACCACATTTTTCTTCTCCAAGTTTTACACTTTTCACTTTTTAGCTGAAGAGAATGTGCCTTAGTAGAGTATTGTTTGTTCCAAAGTTGCAAACCTAGTCTTTCCCATAGGTCATGATCTGTAAATGCTCTAAATAACATGCACATATCCCTCCTTTATCTCCTGTATTCCAATGAATACAACCCCAATTCGCTAAGTCTATTTTGATATTCTTTCCCCTCCATGACCCTAATAAATCTTGTAGCTCTCTTTTGAACTCTCTCTATTCCTTCAGTCTCATTTTTATTGTACGGGGACCAAATCTGTGCCCTATATTCCAGAACAGGTCTCACCAATGCTCTGAACAATGGAAGCAGAACTCCTCTATCTCTGCTGGCAATGTGCCTCAATATACAGTTCAATACTCCATTAGCCGTTCTGATAAGTTTATTGCAATGAATTTTGACCTGAAGATCATTTGCAATGATTATCCCCAAATCCTTTTCTTCTGTGACAGCTTTCAGATTTTTGTTACCTAACAGGTAGGGCTGTTTGGGATTTTGTTTGCCCAGATGCATGACCGTGCATTTGTCTGGATTTAGTGGAAGATTGAAGGTATTATACCATAGTTCTGTATGGTCAAGGGCTTTCTGCATACTAGAGTTTGTCCGCTGATGCCCTATTTCCACTCCCAACCTGCAGTCATCCGCAAACTTGGTAACCCAGACCCCCGTCTGCTTGCACTTTAGTTGTGAGACATAGATGTTAAAAAGACATGGCCCTAACAGTGACCTCTGTGGCACCCCACTTGTTATTTCAGACCAGTCAGAGTAAGGGCCTTTTATGCTCACTCTTTGTCTTCTATCAGTGAGCCATGAATGAATCCAAGAAACTACATTGCCATGTATCCCTATAGAATTTAAAGTGCTGATTATTTCATGACGCGATAATTTATTGAAATCTTTTATGAAATCCAAGAATATAATATCCACAGATTTGCCCATAACCAGGCATTTGCTGGCCCTGTTATAAAACTCCAGCATGTTTGTCTGGCATGATCTTCCCTTAGTGAGACTGTGTTGTGTATCATCACTCAGTTGGTTTATCTGATTGTAATCAGGTATATAATCCTTGATAATACACTCTAGTATTTTACATAGCATGCTTGTTAGGCTCACAGGCCTGTAGTTTGATGTGGACTTTGTCTCTTTTTTTGTAAAGGGGAATGACAGTGGCTTGTCTCCATGACCCTGGAACTTCACCTAAGTCTAGTGTTTGCTGAAAGATGTGGCTAATTGATGCTACTAATTCCTCTGCCAGTTCCCTAAGTATCCTCGGGTGGAATCCATCTGGCCCTAGTGATTTGTTCTGGTCTAAGGTGCTCAATCTATCTTTTATTTGCTTGGGATCAATTAATATTGGACTATGAGTGATTTTCCATTTCCCTTCCAAAATTTGCGGGTGTCTTTTTGGCTAAGTAGTGTGGAAAAGTATTTATTTTTGACCTTAGCCATCTTTTTAATGGATAATGCCAGTGACCCATCTGGGCTAATCAGGGGCCCTAATTTGTTTGAGACCTCTTTGTTTTCATTAATGTAGGAGTAAAATAGCTTATAGCTGTCTTTAGTTTTAATAGCTAAGTTTATTTCAAAATCTGCTTTAGCCTTCTTGATGCCTTTTTTAATAGACCTCTGGAGGTTTCAGAATTTCTCCCATCCATTTCCCTTTCTGTTTCCTTTAAGAACTTGATATAGTTTGTTTTTCTTTTTGATGCTTTTCTTTTATTTTCGTGTTAAATCAGCATGGAGTTTTGTGCCCTTTATTTTTTTTTTTTTGAACTTCAATCAATTTTATTAGTCTTAGTTTAAAATACATGCATGTATTAGAATAATATTCAAGTCTATAAGATATTACAGTACATTTGAATATGTCTGAACATGTTTCATTTGTTGTCTCTTTACAGATATGTGCTCTATTAAACCAGATGAAGCAGGGATTGTTCTTTGTAAAATTAATGAAGTGAGATAGTCAACTTATCCTTCTCTGAACTCCGTCGAAAGGGATGATCAGTCTTCTCTCCTTCTGTCTGCAAGTTTCATCTGTGAAGCATGCTTTAAACTGTAACAGTGTCCAGTCACCATCTCATTAGTCTCAATAAAAAAGAAAGACTCAAAACAACTTATTCAATAACCTTATTCATAATAAATAAACAATAAAAAAACTTTGTTGACGTGGATTTCATTTTCTCTTCTCCTACAGCCCCATTATAATTCGATATTCATTGCTTACTGCAGCAAGTAAATACACATACATATATATACATATGCATATAGACATCCTGTTCTCTGTGGTTTTCCTACCCTATCTTATATGATATATATGGCCTTCCCCTGTCTATTAGGACAGAAGGTACTGCTCTAGAACTGGTGTGCCCTCTATGCTTTCTATATAGTTATAATATGGCAACCATTTTGCAATACATTGTTCTGTGCACAATCTTAGTCGGGCCGTTATGGCTTCCATCTCTTTAACTGCGACAACATTAACTCTCCACATGTTAAGTGATAGAGACTCAGATTGCAACCAATGTTGAGTAATTACCTTCAACGCCACTGCCAACAGTATATAGTACAAGTATTTCTGGTTGCTTGATCTGATCTCCACTGGGGTTAATCCCAGGATCATATGGGCTCCATTTTACCATAAAATTGCATTGGAAAATGGTCTGCAACGCCTGGCCAACTGACCTCCAAAACCCAGTTATTTGTGGACAGTCCCAAAATATATGGGTATACGTACTCCTTCCTCCACAGCCCCTCCAACATTTGTCCATTGAGGGGACTGCGTAATGTACTGATACCACAGGGGTAATAAAGTACCTTGAGGTGACTTTCCACCTGAATTGTCTCCATTTCGGAGAGCTTGTTGTTTTGGGTATCCCTAGCCATATCCCAGACCAGTCTTCTTCTGTTAATGATATATTCAGTTCATCCTGCCAGTGCTGTTCTATACGCTGAGTCAGGAGTTTCCCTACTCCTTCATGGAGTGTTTTATACACATATGATATAAACCCCTTGGAATCTGCCATGCGGCTTTTGTGGTAAATTGTGGTTATAGGCAAGGGTGGGTCTGATAAGATTGCCCAGATCCCTATTGTCGTAGAGACATAGTGTCGACACTGCAAGAATCGATAGAAGTGCTCTTTTGGTAAGTTGAATTCTTTCTGCAAATCTGCAAATGATTTTAGGGTATCATCATGGCCAAATTGCATCAAGAAACGTAGGCCTTTATTTTGCCGTAGACTAAAACATTTATCTCCATGGACAACTGGGAAGCCAGGCAGATAGTCCAGGGGAACATATTTCCATACTGGGGTGGGTATTTCCCACCATTGTCTGGTATTGAGCCATACTTTGATAGTATGTCTGGTCCATTTGTTGTCTATTGATTTAAGGTCTGGATACAGGGCAACCCAAGGCAGAACCCTGAGGGGGATGGTTGGGTGGGCTATTTTTTCCATGGGGTACCAGCCTTCTTCATACTTTGGATTTAACATGTTAAGGATTGTTAGAGTCTGGGCTGCTTTACAGTAGTTATAAAAATCTGGAACCCCTCTCCCTCCCCCCCATCCCTGGCCTCCACCAAGAGCTCCCATCTTTTCCTGCGTCGCCTCCCCGCCCAGATAAACCTGGATAGTTTTTGTTTGAGTTCCCTCCAGTCCTTCCTTAGGAAAGGCAGTGGAAGATTAATGAATAGAAAGAGATACCTCGGTAATATATTGTTTTTTATGGTGTCTATCCAGTTGGTGAAAGTAAGTGGTAGTGCCTGCCACCTATTTATGTCAGCAAACACCTTATGTTGTAATGTGCCATAATTTATTTGATATAGTTTGGACATTCTAATTTGGATTTGTATTCCCAAATATCTTATTTTCTCCTTTGCCTATTTGAATGGCATCTTCCCATGCTCTCCCTCAGGTATCGAGCCTCTCAGTGAGAGAACCTCGGATTTGTCCATGTTAATTTTAAATCCTGAGATTTTTCCAAATTGAGTTAACAATTCTATAAGAGGGGGCATTGACTTCACTGGGTCATGCAAGAATATTAAAATATCATCAGCATACAGGGAGATTTTATTCCGAGCCCCTGCTATATCAATGTCCTGAATCCTATTTTCCCTTCTGACCACTTGGGCCAGTGGCTCCATTGCTAACACAAAAAGCAATGGTGACAATGGGCATCCTAGTATGGTACCTCTCTCTCTATTACAAAGGTTTCTGATATAGTGCCATTGACATGTACCCTGGCCGAGGGCTTATGGTATGCCAACAGCACCCATTGCAAGAATGAACCTTCAAAGCCCATTTTCACCAGGTCTTCCCTCAGCTAGATCCAATTCAGCCTATCAAAAGTCTTCTCTGCGTTCAAAGAAATGGCAGTTCGGGGGGTTTGAGAATTGCTTTTGTGATTAATTGTATTAAGAAACTTGAACGTAAACCCATCCTCATCTGATGACACTATGGGGTGGAATGCTATATTAATAAATGCTCGTAGCTTACAAAACAAATACGATGAGCTAACAATAATCCTACGTAGTAATAAAGTACACATAGCCTTGGTCACTGAAACATGGTGGGATGAAAATGATGAATGGGACAAGGAAATTGTGGGGTATAAACTCTTTTCCTATTGTAGAAAGTATAGAAAGGGGGGGGAGGATTGGCAATGTATATTCACAATGATATTGTCTCAGAAAAATTAAAATGGGATGTAGGTCAAACTGAACTCCTTTGGGTTCAATTATCACCGATAAACAGACCCAACATCATATTAGGGCTACTTTATAGGCCACCATCTATGTCACGTGATGATGATAAAACTTTACTGAATATATTTAAGAAACTGGACACATACACTAGACTATTGATAACCGGTGATTTTAACTTACCAAATATTCACTGGGTAAAAGGTACGGGCATTTGTCCCCTTGAAAGGCAATATATTGATATAATGGATCACAGGGGCCTTGTCCAGCTAGTACATGAAAGCACAAGGAGCAATAATACTCTCAACTTAATTTTTACTAATATGGGAGACATAATAAATTCCATGGTAGTTGGAGCCCCATTAGGTAACAGTGACCATAATATCGTATCATTTAATATAAAACAAATTGAAACTAACAAACCCACGGGACCTACTATAAAACTAAATATGGGGAAAGCTGATTTCCATAATATGAGAACTAAATTGAGCTGCTGGGATTGGATTTCTGAATTTAACAACAAACCTATACAAAGTATGTGGGATTCTCTCAAAAATAAATTGGATGAATTGATTACTGAATTTATCCCTGTAACAACCAAATATCACAAGAACAGAGCTATAAGACCTGCCTGGCTTAACACAAAAATTAAAAGGCTAATAAACAAAAAAAATAGACTATTTAAGAAGCTAAAAGCTCATAAAATGGTTATGTTACATACAGAGTATAAGGAATGCCAAAAAAAAGTTGTAATTAATATCAGGAAAGCTAAAACCACATATGAGTATAACCTTGCTAAGAAAGTACAGGATAATAAAAAAAGCCTTCTTTTCTTATATTAATAATCGGAAGAAGACATCAAACAGTATAGGACCTTTCACTATTAATGATGGATCCCCAGCTTCTAACCTACAAATGGCAAATATTCAAAATAAATACTTCTGTTCAGTCTATAATTCTAAAGATAATGATACATATAACACAAAACAACCTCTTGAGCAAGAAACGATAAGTATGAACCCAGACAACATATTTAAACAGTTAGTTGGACTTAACCCAAATAAATCTCCTGGCCTAGATGGTTTGCACCCTAGAATCCTAAAGGAATTGGCAAGAGAACTGACCTATCCCCTGACACATATATTCCAAACTTCTATAAATACCGGTTCTGTCCCTTACGACTGGAAATTAGCAAATAGTGTACCCATCTTAAAAAAAGGACCTAGTACCCAACCAGAAAACTTTCGGCCCATGAGTTTGACATCAATTCTGGGAAAACTCATGGAGAGCATAATTAAAGATTTACTAACAGAACATCTCGAGGTACAAGACATGAGGGATCCTATACAGCATGGGTTTGTGAAGAACAGATCATGCCAGACAAATTTACTGTCCTTCTATGAAAGAGTTAACAAAGAACTGGACAGTGGGAACCCTGTCGATGTGGTATTTCTCGATTTTGCAAAGGCCTTTGATAAAGTGCCACATAAGGAATTACTGTCAGTGTCGAAAAATGAAAAACTACCCAATAACATATGCAGATGGATTTCTGATTGGCTGCAGGCTAGAAAACAGAGGGTGGTCATAAACGGGGAATATTCTGACTGGGCGATGGTAACCAGTGGTGTGCCTCAGGGATCAGTGTTGGGCCCCATTTTGTTTAATATATATATTTCCTCTTTAAAGATTAGGAATAATAATATATGGATGCAAAAATTCACCGATGATTGCAGATTGGGTGTGGTCACAAATAAAGATGAACATATATTAGCATTACAACATACACTGGACTCAATATATGAATGGACAATCAGCAATAAGTTAGGCCTAAATAAAGCCAAATGTAAAGTCATGCATATGGGGAAAAATAACATAGAAGCAACTTATCAAATAGATAATATTACACTTGTGGTCGTAACTGAAGAAAAAGACCTGGGAATTACAGTTACCAAAGATCTGAAGTTCAGAGTGCACTGTAGAAACCAGCTTAGGAAGGCTAACCAGATTCTAAATTGTATACTTAAGAACATAACGAGTAGAGATAGGAATGTGTTGATGCCTCTGTACGTCGCATTGGTCAGGCCGCACTTGGAGTACTGTGCAAGGGTTTGGTCACCATATAACAAGGAAGACATATTAAATATAGAGGGAGTCCAGAGATTTACAAAAAAAATAAAAGGATTAGAAAATAAAACATATTACAATAGACTGGTTAGTCTAAATCTTTATTCTCTACAGTATCGTAGAATAAGAGGAGATCTATGTTTCCTATATAAGAGTATGGAAGATGACGAGTTAATAAAAGAACTGGGGTTCACATGTAAACTTGGGAGAACTAGTTCAAGAAATCATAATAAACAGTTGTACCAACAAATTTGGGAACATAACTTTCGGAAACACTGGTATAGTTTAAGAGTTGTGGGATCCTGGAATAAACTACCAAAGGAAACTGTAAATAGTACTACAATGAATCAATTCAAGAATGGGATAGATCTATTTTTTGGAGAAAACAAATTCATATGTCAATAAAATTGGAAGGCGAGCCTGATAGGATGGTATTCTATCCTTGGCTTGAATCAACCTATGAAACCTATGAAGAAGTTGTCTGATATTATCGGATATATGCTTGTGAGGTTTAAATCCCGTTTGGTCCAGGTGTATTAAAGTTTCTATATATCTCTGTAGTCGATTTGCAAATATTTTGGTTAAAATTTTGAAGTCTTGGTTCAGCAAAGATATAGTTCTATAAGATTCACAGTGCATCAAAGGTTTACCGGATTTGGAAATCACCGTAATTAGTGCCTCATGCCAAGAGTTTGGGAATTATTTGTCCTTTAATATAGCATTTAGGACTATAGCAAGTTTAGGGATAAGAATTTTTTTAAATTTTTTATAAAATTCAGCCGGCAGGCCATCTGGCCTTGGGGATTTGCCGGTTGGAAGGTTCTTGATTACTATTTGAATTTCTTTTTCTGTTATAGGGGCTGACAATCCTTGCTGCATTGCAGAGAGCAGTTTAGGAAGTTTCTAGGCTTCCAGAAAGGATTTGATTTGTTGTACCACATCCTGGGGGTCGTTTTCTTCAGTATATGGTTCCTGGTAATACTCTTTAAAAGCCCTAGCAACTTCCCCAGGTTTTTTCACCCGCTCATCATTATTGCCACTAGTTTGTACAAATGGGACATGTCTATTCGCTTGTGCCTTTTTCAGTCACAGGGCCAATAATTTTAGTGCCTTCCCCCCACCCTCATAATATTTTTGGTTAGAAAAGCGTAGGGTTCCTTCAGCTTTCTCCGTCTCCATAGCATTAAGCTCGGCTCTTTTTTTAAGAGTTCTTTAAGAATTTTCTCCCCCTCTTTAGGCTTCTTCTTATGTTCACCTTCCAATGTTTTAATAATATTTTGGAGTTCCAGTAGTTTTTTATTCCTATTTTTCTTTTTAGCCAAGGCCAGACTTATCATTTGACCCCATAACACTGCCTTCATGGTATCCCACCAAAGCACTGGGGTACAGTCCGCCATAGGGGAGTCTAATGCTAAATGCTCAGTGTTCTGAATGAATTGTTGTATGAAGTTCCTGCCTTCTAACGGGGAAATATTTAGTCTCCAGCTGGTTTCTCTATGCTCATTATCCCAACAGATCTTAGTGGATATGGGTGCATGATCTGAGATAGTGAAGGAATGAATCTGGGAGGTGGTAAATTGATGGAGGTCTGTAACGTGGGTCACCAGTAAATCTATTCGTGAATATGAATTTTGAGAGGCTGAGTAAAATGTAAAATCTCTTTCATTTTTATGATGGGCTCTCCAGACATCCACCATACCCGCCTCCTCTATCAGGACCTTCAACTTGTTACTGGCTGCCCTAGATGTACTTGTCCGCCCCCTGAGGAATGATCCATGGCTGGACAGAGGGTCGCATTGCAATCTCCCCCCATTACCAAAAGCCCTTTTGGGAGTGCTGCTATTTTTGGAAGATTTCCACATAAAATTTATCAGCACCTATATTGGGTGCATAAATGTTCACTAAGTGTACTGTTTGATCTTGTACCTTTCCGGATACCCTAATGAATCTACCCTGGCATGCCCCATCTATTTCGAGGGCCTCCATTGGACAGTTCTTCTTAATTAATATCGCCACCCCCGCTTTTTTAGCTTTGTTGTACTAGGCTGCTTCTACTCTCCCCGCCCACTGGCATTAACTTGGAGTTCTCTAACTCTGAAAGGTGTGTCTTCTAGAGAAGAGCGATGTCGCAACCCAGTCTCTTAAGTTCTATTAATAGTTTGGTCCTTTTAACTGGAGAGTTAATTCTATTGACATTGTAGGAAACAATATTTAATTGTGTCATAGTGTGCTAGTGTCTTTAAACCCCTTATCCTTCGGCCCCTGATCAGTATGCGACATCACTCCTCGACCTACTCCCCATGGCACCTTCCATTTATAAATTTAGTTGAAACCCACATCGACCATCTGCATAAACATTAACAAACAGATAACATTTAACTGTAATTTTTGAACCCTTTCTGTTCCCATTGAGTAACATTTAATATTTAAAACTTTTATTTGTTTGACTTCCTAGGAAATTCTAGCGGTGAAAAAACCACAAGAAGTCACTATTTGTGACTAATCTAATGCCCCAGAGGTGTAAAGGGGTGTTGTAGCTGTTGCCAAAAGTATGGCCTTCAGCTCACAACCTATAGCCCATTAATGTCACTTAGGTTAAGGAAGAAAACCTGTAAATTTAATGTCTTCCCAACCCCCACCCTCTACCTTACTGACACTGGGTAAAGGCATCAATACACCCCCCCATCTCATTTCTGTCTCACTTCCATATTCAGATATCCCTGAGGCATAGATAATGCACCTCGTGTGGCCTCCCTCCCTCAGTACCACATTGTTTGTGCATCATATGCATTTCTGAGGGTTTTGCTACGTGCCCAGTGTCAGCGCTTTATCCAATGTTAGCCTGCCCTCTGCTGACCATTCTTGAACATAACATTTTGTTTAGGCTCTACAAATAGGCTTGATTTTAATTCCTCCTGAGGACCCCCCCCAGCCCCACCGAATGATCCCCTTCCATAAAGATTCTATGCCATTATTCCTATACTAAGCCTGCCAGGAAAAAAAGAAAACAGGAGCGCTACCCCTACATCAAGTTCCATGCCACCTCCTCTCCTAGACAAGCCATGGTAGCGTCTCTTTGAAGTCCCTGAAGGAGTTCAAAAAGTACTAGTGGCCAAACACAGTACCTTAAAGATTAGGACTGAAATTTCATCTTTTCACCGACGAGACTATTGGCTTAACCCCATTTCTGACTTGATCTTGCTGCGCAGAACGCTGAACAAGCTTTGCGATATCTCTCTTCGCCGTGTGTGAAATGGATCCTGGTATGTCACGTTGTCTGGTATCACTTCTTGCCACTGTGGTTCAGACGCCCATTTTGAGCTTCTTTTCCAGGGTTTCCACTCTAGGTCTGGGATTGAGATCTGTAGCTTCTTGAGCACTGGGACTGCCTCTAACAACGATGGGAAGACTCTTGTTCCTGAGTCTAGACAGAGTTTCAACCGTGCGGGGAAGAGCAACTGCGCCTTTATGTCCTTCTTCATCTTTAACTCCTTGATTACCCTATGCATTCTTTGTCACTCTGCTTGTAAAGTGGATGAAAAGTCCTGATCAAAGTAAATTGGGGAATCGTTGTGTTTCAGGACTCTATGCCTCCAAGCTTTGTGCAGAATCCACTCCTTGCTTTGATAGTGGAGCATCCGGATAATGAGAGAGCGGGGTCTGGCTGCTGGGTTGGTCGGTCTGGGAACTAATGATCGGTGTGCCTGATCGATCTCCAAATTTAAATCAGCTGGGGGAGAAAGGACCTTTCTAAGAAGCTGTTGGACAAAATCTCCCACCGTTGCGAAGCCCTCTTCTGCTCCCTCGGGGATCCCATGGATCCTAAAGTTGTTACGGCGGGATCGGTTCTCTAAATCTTCAAGCTTGGCCTGGGTCTGTTGGTCTCACTGCAGTAAATACAGGAGCAAGTGGTCTGTGCTTTCCTGGTCTCCGACAGCTCTGAAAGTCTCGTATCATTTGCCGATACATTTTTGTCTAACGTACGCACGTCTTGCCTTAAATCAGCAAGCGCTAAGTCTATTTTATTAACCGTGGTTAAGATTTGTTTCAGGGTGCGGGCTGTGTTTTTTGACTGCGCCATTTCCTCCTGGTTCCAGTTGATTGAATAGTCTGAGGCATATCTTCTGCACGAGGGTAGGGCAGGTAGGCCTTCTTGTGATGTACTCAGCGTCATTTGCCTCATTTTGCTTGTAGAAGATGATTGTTTCACAGCTTTCGGCCTCTGTGCTTTCCCCACCATTCGGACTAATAGGAAACGCACCTGGATGTCAGCAGGGAGGCTAGTTGACTAGGGATTCTGTTAGATTGGGGTGAAGTGGTTGTGGAGCTCTTGGTTTCAGCCTCCCACCATTACGGTGACGTCACTGGAAGTCCTGTGCCCTTTATTATATTTCTTTTTACAGGGTATATTGGACTGAACAGGGTGGGACAAATCAGATAGCCATGTGGCCAATGGCTACTTAAAAAACTGGTTTGGCTACCATATTTTGAACGTTACTGGCCAACTTGGCTACCTGCCTACAAAGTGATTCTTGAGCCCTTAAAAAGGATGGTGATTACAAATACTGGTTTGGCTACCAGATTTTGAAAGCTAGTGGCCAAACTGATCACCAGCTCACAAACTTGATTTGTCCCACCCTGTGACTGAATGCCCTGATTTATTTTGTCTACTAATGCAATATACATTTGCTCTACATTTTTGTTTTTAAATTCCTCTAACCATTGCCATGTAGACAATTCATATTTAAAGGTGACAAAATTTGTGTTTTTTTAATCTAATATATATGTTTCCTCTGTTTTTTGCACAGTTTTTCTATGATGGTAAAAATGACCATATTGTGGTCACTATCCCCTAGGGGTGTGGTTGCCCTACAGTCTCTGATATCAGCCTCCATGTTTGTCAGAATCACATCTAATATGTTTTCCCCTCTTGTGTTTTGTCTGACCAATTGTTTCAAGCTAATTTGATCAAAGATTTCCAGGTAGGTAAGTTTAGTTTTCCCTGAACTCTCTAGGGAATCCCATTTGATACTTGGTAAGTTGAAGTCCCCAACATAATAATCCTATCTGCTGAATTTAAATTCGATATGTAGTTTTGTAAGACTTCATCATCACTTTTTTTCATGGAAGGTGTTCTGTACACTGCCCCTAGCAATATTTTAGGGGATTTAAGAGGTGTGATTTTCAGCCAGATATGCTCCACATTTTCTGACTGAATATAAATTTCTTCTACTTGTATCTCTTCAGACACATATACTGCAACTCCACCAACTTTTCTATGTTCCCTTGATCTAAAAAATAGACTATAGCCCACTACATTTTGATCCCATTGATGGTTTGCATCCCACCAAGTTTCTGTTATTACACAATTTTTTATGTGTTGTTGTTCCATTATGAGCCTCAGTTCATCACTTTTTTTAGACATGCTCCTAGCGTTAATAAGTAAACACTTCCATCCATCTACTCTGAGGTCCTGGTTTATAGGTATCTTTGTATTTTGTTTTCATGGGATTTCCCCATCCCTTGCCCCCCATTTAATAGTTTAAATGGGCATCAATGTGGTCCCTGAAATATCTACCTAGGTGCCTTGTGCCTACCTTGTTTAAGTAAAGGTCCCTGGTATCCAGTGAATCCCCTCTCCCCAGCCCAAGTAAAGGTCTCTGGCATCCAGTGAATCCCCTCTCCCCAGCTCAAGTAAAGGTCTCTGGCATCTAGTGAGTAACCTCCCTAGCCCAAGTAAAGGTACCCAGCATCCAGTGAATCTCCTTCCCTAGCCCAAGTAATGGTCCCTGGCATCCAGTGAATCCCTTCTTCTCAGCCTAAGTAAAGGTCCCTGGCATCAAGTAACTCCCCTCTTCCCAGCCCAAGTAAAGGTCCCTCACATTCAGTAACTCCCCCTCTTTCCAGACCAAGTAAAGGTCCCTGGCATCCAGTGAGTCACCTCCCCAGCCCAAGTAATGGTCCCTGGCATCCAGTGAATCTCTTCCCCATCCCCAGACCAAGCAATGTCCCTGATATTCAATGAATCCACCCCCCATCCTCAGACCAAGCAAGGCTTCCTGGCATCCAGTGAATCCCCTCCTTCCATCCTTAACCCAAGTAAAGGTCCCTGACATCCAGTGAATTACCTCTCCCTATCTCCAGCCCAAGAAATGGTCCCTGGCATCTAGGGAACCTCCTCCCAGCCTTAGCCCAAGTAAAGGTCACTGGCATCTGTTGAATCCCCTCTCCCCAGTCCAAGTAAAGGTTCCTGGCATCCAGTGAATCACTTCTCCCTATCCCCAGCCCAATTAAAGTTCCCTGGCATCTAGTGAACCACCTCCCAGCCCAAGTAAAGGTCCCTGGCATCCAGTGAATCCACCTCCCTAGCCCACATAATGGTCCCTGGCATCCTGTGATTGTCATCTCCCTATCCCCAGCCTAAGTAAAGGTCTCTGGTATCCAGTGAATTCCCCATCCAAGCCCCTGCAATGGACTCTGACATTCGGTGAGTCCCTACTCCCCAGCCCAAGTAAAGGTTCCTGGCATCCAGAGAATCCCTCTCCCATACCCAGCCCAAGTAAAGGTCTCTGGCATCCAGTGAATCACCTCTCCCTATCCCCAGCCCAAGTAAAGGTACTTGACATCCAGTGATTCCCTTCTGCCTATCTCCAGTCCAAGTAAAGATCCCAGGCATCCAGTGAATTCCCCCTTCCCACCCCAAGTAAAGGTCTCTGTCATCCAATGTTGCCTTTCTCCCTATCTTCAGCCCAGGTAAACTCCCTGGCATCCAGCAAAGCCCGCTCCCCCCTCCCCAGCCCAAGTAAATGTCCCTGCCATCAAGTGAATTCCACTCACCAGTCCACGTAATGGTCTCTGGCATCCAGTGATTCCCTTCTCCCTTCCCCCAGCCCAAGTTAAGGTCCCTGGCATCCAGTGAATCCCCTTCCCCATCCCTAGCCCAAGAAAAGGTCTCCCTGTCATCCAGTGAATCCCACCTTCCCAGCCCAAGTAATTGTCTGTGGCATCCAGTGATTCCCTTCTCCTTGTCTCTGGCCCAAGTAAACTCCCTGGCATCCAGTGAATCCCCTCCATCATACCAGCACTAGTAAAAGTCCCTGGTATCAAGTGAATCCCACTCCCCAGTCCAAGTAATGGTCTCTGGCATCCACTGATTCCCTTCTCCCTACCCCCAGCCCAAGTAAAGGTCCCTGGCATCCAGCAATTCCCCCTCCCTCTATCTCCAGCCCAAGTAAACTCCCTGGCATCCAGCAAATCCCCTCCTCCATCCCCAGACCAAGTAAAGGTCCCCGGCATCCAATGAATCCCCCCAGTCCTGTTACCCTTTCTTCTGTGGTTTGGTTTCTTGGTGATCACTGGTCCCCATTGGCACCATCATTCTGCTGTGCTCTTTAGAGACACCCAATTTAAGGTGTGTCTCTAAAAAATATGACCACATTTCACTCTTGTTACCATGCTCTGTGGATAGCCCTGTGGCTATTTACAAACCAACCATGCCTCCTTCCCTATGTGGTCACAAGTCAGTTTATGACTTGCAGGACGGGGTTGTGACAAACATTTTGGGGTAAAAGAAGAGAGCTACAGAACCACTTATGCTAGTTACGCTACTCAGGGTTAGTTGGTATCGCCATGTAGGTTTTTTTTTAGCAATTTATTTGAGTTCAGAGCTTGGCCCCTTATACCCCCATTAAAGTCAAAAGAAAACAGGATGGAGTGTGAAACACCCAACTCAAATAAACTGATAAAAAAAACTACACGGCCATAACAGCTATCCCAGAGTAGCATAACTAGTGCAACCCACCTCTGTGCTATGCTAATATTATGCTGCTCCATAATCAGTATAAGAGGGTCCATAGATCTCTATTGACATCCATTTTGGATAGTTCTGGGGGTTGCAGGCAAGGAACCGCTGCAAAATTGTTGTCACATGGAACCACCGACCCTTTTCCTGCCTGGTCACAATGTCAATAACAACCATGCAGGGAAAGACTTGCAACCCCATTGTATTGTACATAGCACATTAGGGTATACGACAATTGACTGGTGCTCCCTGTTCATTGTGACCACTTACTGACAATCCCTTGTGACTGTGTATGGGCTACATAACTATAAGCATTTTCCTTAAAGCAGCAGTACAATGAAAAATGTTTTTCCAAAAAGCTAGTTTCAGCTATAATTAACAAAAATATTAGCATCTCTGTAAAATCTACTTTTCTAGGTACCTCCTCTGCTATGCACCATGAGATTTTTTTAATTTTCTGGGGTCTAACCCTTGCCAGGTCTACAGTGCTATTTCTAAGCCAAGTGTGATGGTCATCTTTTTTTCTTGAGAAAAAATTAAAGTGAAAGATTTATAAAATACTTAAATTTTTGTGGAACTAGAAAATTGTACCACCAAATAAAAGTGGAAGATACTGGAAATATTTTTAGTGAAAAAAAGCTAGGGTGGACTTTTTTGCTCAATTCAATTGCTCTGCTGCCTTAAAGACAATGAGACTTATTGTATTTCTCCCACACCAGACAGGACTGTTAGCATCCCCCAATACCATGACTGTGTGCACTTCCCCCAACCTGAACATGACTAGTGGCATTTCCCCAAAATATCCTGACTTAGCATTTTCTTACCAAAATACTATGACTTTTTAAATTTTCCTCACCATACCATGGACACTATTTTCAAAAAAGTTTTGCCAAGGTCATACAGTGTGGAAAATTCTTTTGAAAATGGGTCTCCATGGCTTTTGGCAAGTCCCCAAAATACTATAACTTATAGCATGTTCCCCAAATAACCACAACTTTTGGAATCCCCCAAATACCATGATGTTTGACATCCCCCCAAAAACTACATGACTTTTGACTTTTTTCCCCCAAAATACCATGACTTTTGGCAGTTTCCACAAAAAAAAAAAACTTCTGGCATTTTTCTAAAAAACAGTATCGCTTCTGGCATTTTCTCCAAAATATCACCAGAGTGATTGGACCTTGGTGGGGTTAGGAGGGTTGGAGGTGGCAGGAAGGGACCATACAGTACTCCTCAGCCTCTACCACTGCACAGTTCCTTTGCCATACTGGTGGGACAGAGCAACCAGGAGGAGGCACTTGCAGCAGTGGGAAGGGAGAAAGAGTGGGTCCTCAGAAGGGGAAGTCCCAAGGAGGGAGCAATAGGCCCTCGATTGTGGCGGAAGCAGCTGCTGGTGGAGGACTCTTTCATTAGGGGATAGAAATGGGAACGGGGGAATAATGGAGATGGAGGTGAAGTGCCTTCCTGTTGCTCTGACTTGCAAGGATGGAGATTGAATACAGAGGATCACTAGGGTGGCAGAAGATGGGAGGGAGATAAATGTCATTGTCTACCTAGGGACAAATGACCTGGCAAGGGATAGGATGGGGTATTTTTATTATTATTATTTAGTTTTTGTTGACCAGGTAAGTGCACTAGACAAATCCTGCCTATTTTCAGGCATGACCCGGGGGAGGGGGATACAGATGAATGCCAACTGACCTTGAACCAGATGAAGCTGTTGGTGGTATTTTTAGTGAATGAGGGAAATTTGGCCAGGACACTGGGGAAATTTCCCTTTTCTTTTCGATAAGTGCCATGGGATCTTTAACATCCACCTGAACTACCACCAATCCAAGCAGATGGGACCTCGGTTTAACATCTCATCCGAAAGACGGCACCTCAGAAGTGCAGCACCCCTCTCATGCTGCACTACAGTGTCAGTACTGGGATATTAACCCAAGTGCCAGATGTGGGAACTGAACCCACAACCCTCTGATCTCCCGGCCTCAGAGGTGAGTGTGTTATCTACTGAGCCACTGACACTGGGTAGTGTAGGGCAATTTCAGAGAGCTGGGGTGGGATCTCAAGCAGATAGCATGCATGGTGGTTTTTGCTGAGGTGTTACCTGTGTATAGCTTAGGAGAGGAAAAGGCACTCAGCACCACAGCTTTTAACAGTTAGTTGAAGACATGGTGCATGGAGGAGGGCTATGGATACAGTACATTCAAGACTGGGGACCAACCTGTGAGAATGTGGGCCTCTACAGTGGAGACAGCCTACATCCTTCCAGGAGAGGGACCACAGTCCTTAGTGAGAGGTTTAAATTCTGCTTGGTATAGGGAGCCATGTGTGCCAGTGCAATGCTGGGAGTCTGGGAAATAAAATTCCGGACCTGGAGGCCATCATGGAGGAGGCTAGCCTGGGTCTGGTAGCCATACAGAGTCATGGTGCACTGACAAATGTCACTTGGATGTTGCCATACCAGGCTACTCTGTTCAGGAGAGGCAGGGAAGGGAGATGGGGAGGAAGGGTTGTACTATATGTGAGGGAGGGAATTAAGACTACGGAAGTGCGGGGGCATCTGGAAGAAAAGGAAGGACCGGAGTTGCTGTGGGTTATCCTGGAGACAGGTGCTGGGGCTGCTATCCATATAGGGGTGGTATACAGACCTCCAACACAGGGAGAGGTGTGAGATAAGGCACTTTTGGAGGACATTATCAGGATGGCTAACAAGGGGCGGTGCTGCTAGTTGATGACTTCAGTCTACTAGATGTGAATCATAGAGTTCCTGCTGCAGCTTCGGCAAGGAATAGAGCCATCCCAGACTCCCTACTAGGGGTCTTTCCCAAGCAACTAGTAATGAAGCCACTAAGGACTGAGTAATCCTGGACATGGTGCTAAAAAGAAGGACAGCATTGCGGACATCTCAGTGGGCAATCCCCTAGCTATCAGTGATCAATGGACAGTGCAATTTAACATTAAGATGGGAGCAGAGGCAAACCACATGAGGATGAGGGTCCTGGACTTTAGAAGGGTGGATTTTAAAGAACATGTGAGTGTAACAGCTTGTAATGTATTTTTACGTTTGCCATGCACGCATGTACAGTGAACATTTGGTTAGGAGAGTGGCTTTTGAGGGGTAATACACTGTCATTCCAATGCAGAGTGGTCTGCAAGGGCTCTTCAGTGTCACACCAATCATCAGCCAGGCTGATTATGACAGTATTTTGGCTTGCTGGGCAGAAATTTTGTGTAGTTCAAAGGAGAGCGCTGACCCAATCACAGGTCAGCTCTTTCCTTTGATCTACATAACCACTACTCGGCAAGCACAGCTGATCTGTCATGATCAGCCTGCTGAGGCTGAATTACACCTTCAAAAGAGAAAAACGTCCATCGATGTCTGTTGCTGCTGCTGCTACTGCAGTTACTGTTCCTTCACCCAAACCTCCTACTCAGCACCAACCCCCCCAACAAACATAACACTGGGGGTGCTCAATCCCCAGTGTCACCACCTGAAATAAAGAAAACCATTCCTCATAGTTTTTTTATATACCCTTTAACAAAGGAAGCCATCCATCGATGTCTGTTGCTGCCACCGTCATTACTGTTCCCCTACCTGACCCTCCCACTCAGCACCCACCACCGCACCACCCCACCACCCCACAAACATAACACAGACACTGGGGGTGCTCAATTCCTCAGTGTCACCACCTGAAATAAAGAAACCCATCCCTCATAGTTTTTTTTTTGCAATATACCCTGTGAAAAGAAACCATCCATTTATGTCTGTTGCTGCCGTCACCATTAGTCCCTCCACCTGACCTCACACTCAGCACCAACCCCCCTAAGCCCTTACTTACCCACCAGGAGTCCAGCACCATAATCTTCTCTGAACCACAGATATGTCTTCACTCTTCAACGCTGGACCACAAACTGAGGAAATCAGGCATGAAATTCAATGTATTTCAATGGGGTTTTGAACTTAGTGGCATAACTTGGTCATTTTTAATATTTTTGCTCCAACATTTCAACGTGCCTTTTTTGGGACCCCATCTCATGAACAATGGTAGTGAAATTGGGAAAATCTGTCCTGAAAGGTGATTTTGTCATCATTGCGCGACTGAGCAGGAGTTGAACATTTTCTTCACTCTTGTTCGTGAGGTGGGGTCATAAGAAAGCAATGTTGAAAATTTGGGGTCAGATATTAAAAAACAACAAAGTTATGAGCCTACATTGAAATTTATGAATGCAGGCTTGTAACTTTGGTAATTTTCAATATATTGACCCCCAAATTTTCAACATAGCCTTTTTTTCTTAACAGCACCTCATGAATGTGACAGCTGTCATTTTTCAAATTCTGACTAAATTGTGTTTTCACATTTGAGGTATGAAATCACCTTTTGGGCAGGGTTTGAAAAATATGTCCACCTTGTTTATGAGGTGGGCTCATAAGAATGCTATATGGGGTCACCTGTGTTGAACATCTGGGGTAAAAATATGAGAAAACAAACAAGTTATGAGTCTATGTTGCAATTTTTCAATGCACACTCGTAACTGTGGTAATTTTCCATATGTTGATCCCAACTTTTCAACATAGCCATTTTTTCATATCACCTCATGAATGTGACAGCTGTCATTTCTCAAATCCTACCCAAAATGTGTTTTAACACTTGTGGCACAAAATGATGTATCAGTTACTGTTTTATAAATTACACCTGTCATGCTCAGAAGGAGTGGTCATAAAAAGATCATGTTGAAAATTTGGGGTACAAATGTGAAAAAAAAAAAAACAGTAGCACCATATATGAGTGACTATTATTGAGTGACTCAGTATAAGCGACTCAATAACAGTGCTTCTAAGGACAGCGACTGGTGAATAACGTCACTATATTCCGTAGAGCGAGTGTAGCAGAGAGCTACACTTGCTAATGCAGGCTATGGGATGACATTTGACCTTGCTCCACTGAGCTGGTCATGTAGCATAATGGTTTACACTACCACCCCTGGAGCCAGCAACCAGGGTTCAGGTCCAGTGTCAGACCAATAAAAAAATGTTTTTTCTTGTTTTTGTTATTTCAATGTCCATGCCCCCACCAAGTTGATTATATTTATTTGAGGGTACATAGCCTAGCATAAAAATAGATATAGATTGTTTTCATCTGTAATGCGACCGTGGCTTTATGCGATGGTCGTCCTGGGGTCTGTCGCCCTGCTTCTGTCGGGCGGTTTATGTCTCACATATGTGATTGACGCTCTTTAGGAGTTGCCTTTATCACATAATACCTAAAAACAACTAAGTTATGAGGAAACAAATTGTTCCAACATTTACTCATGACTTTATTTTTTGCAGATTTTGGCAAAATCATCTTTTGGATGGGATTTTAAAAATTCCACCTGTCTTGATCATAATGTCAGGTCATAAAAAGACTGTTGGACACTTGGAGGCAAAATGGGGGAGCCCGCTTAAAAGTAGATACTCCTCTCAGTTGCCCTATCCTGGATGAATACAATCTAACAATATGTCAAAGCAGGACACCACTGAAAATGAGATATTGCAACTTATCTTCTCTATCCTGTGTAAATATGTAGTAAAAATTTGTACAAGCAAGACCTGGTACAACAGCAATCCCAGCGGAGAACATTCGGCATTGGCAAATGCTTGTTATTGCATGTTGTATTGCTTTTTTCTTTTAAATTTTTGTTTGTTTATTAGCTAGGCCTCTGTAGATATTTTAGCTGAGTAGGGAAACTAAAAATTACACTCCACTGTAGCCCAGGCCTGGGGCATTCAGTTTAGTGGATCCTTTGGTAGGCAATCCAATTCCTGTCCTATAAAAGTTTCTGTTTTGTGGAAACTTCAAAGATTGAATTCATTTGATAAAAGATGTTGTGAGTTTAAACAGGGCCAGGTCCAAATGAAATTGTTTTTTGCTGAGTAAACCAGATGGGTGAACAAAAGGACTAAGGCTGGAATCCGTATAATCAAGCTGGAGATAACAGTTTCAGTTTTGATGTGTTGACCACTTGGGTAGTTCTCCGTTCTCTATCTTTTCTGCAAGGTTTTGTGTTCATCTCTGTAGAAATACTGCTTCCCAATAGTCTTAGTGTGTATTATCATGTAACATAAGTAAATATCTTGGAATATTAAATATTATTTTTGTATACGTCATGCTTTCTGTGACTGGATCTTTTTAATTTGTTTAAAAATTGGTGACTGGGAGAGGCACACTGAGCAAAGGCTCATTTCCAGGTGTGGCCCAGAAGAGGGGAACAGTGTAAGAGCAGCAGCACACTACATACTATAGAAGCAAAACATTTGAACAACATACAGTACATGTTTGTACAAAATAGAATAAATTAGTGCTGTGCACAATGTGGAATTCCACCAGTGGAATTAGCATGGAATGAACATTCCGCTGATGGATTTTCCATTGTACTACAAGGAGCAGTTGGACCAAGGTGGGCTTAGGGAGGGAGAGGGTGGTGGAACAGAGGTGCATCCCTCCAGCTGTACCTCTCCACAATTTATATGCTGTTCTGGCAAAGAGTGGTTCCCCTATGGAGGCACCTGCAGTGGAGGCCAAGGAGGATGTTGGGAACCTCCACAAAGAAGATCCACAGGAGGGTGGCACGAGACCCCCACAGGGGAAGGAAACAACTCCTGGTGGGAGACTCAATCATTAGGGGTAGAAGTGGGGAAGAAGGGAGAGGGAGGTAGGTGCCTGCCTGGCACCACGGCTCAGAGGGACAGGAAGCGAACTCAGGATCGCGTGGAGCAGCTGCATGAGGGAGGGAGCTGGATGCAGCCCACCTAGAGACAAATGACCTGGCTGGGAATGGGATCAGAGCAGTGCAAGAGGAATTTGTAGAGTTGGGAAGGGGCCTTAGACAAAGTAGCACATACAGTAACCTTCTCAGAGGTGCTGCCTGTCTACTAGCAAGGATGATGCTAGGTACTCCGCACCATGGGATTCAATGAATGGTTGAAAAACTGGTGTGGAGCTCAGGGTTGCTTCATTGGGGACTGTGGAGCCACCTGGAGGGATGCAGGCCTATACAGGCGCGATGGTCTGCATCTGTCCGGAGGGGGACCAGGATCCTAGGTGATAGGTTTAAATTCTTCATTGGCAAGCATTTAAACTAGCCAAGGGGGGGAGGTACTGAAAAGGAGCATGGAAATCCCAGCCTCCCCCCCCAAAAAACACAGTAATTAGTAAGATAAACACCAAAGTAGGGACGTCATTCGGGAGCAGGACAGGGGTAAATGCAAAAAAGGGCAATGGCAGTAAGGACAGGAATGGGGCTAAAAGGGGTAAGGCCATCAAAAATAGAGGGTGATGAGTACCAATGCCCATAGTCTGTGTAACAAGCTTCCTGAACTAGTGGCCTTAATGGAAGAGGGATGCCTGTATCCACTGTGAAGAAAGAGGAGTTACTAGTGAGGTACCGCAGGGTTCAGTACTGGGTCCAGTCCTTTTTAATGTCTTTATAAGTGACATTGCAGAGGGACTGGAAGGAAAAGTATGCCTTTTGCAGATGACACAAAGATCTGCAACAGGGTTGATACACAAGGAGGCGTGAAAAGGATGAGAAGGGACTTGGCAAGTTTGGAGGAATGGTCAGGAGTATGGCAGCTTGGATTCAATGCAAAGAAGTACAAAATAATGCACCTAGGAAACAAAACCCAGGGGAAGATTACACAATGGGGGGAGGTAGTAACAACAACAAAAAGGAAAGGGACCTGGGGGTAATCATATCAGATGACCTTAAGGTTGGCAAGCAATGTGAGAAGGAGGTAGGGAGGGCTGGGGGGATACTGGGATGTATAGGGAGAGGCATCACCAACAGAAAACAGGAAGTTGTTATCCCCCTGTACAGGCAGTTGGTGAGACCCCATCTGGAGTACTGCGTCCAGTTCTGGAGACCCCATCTCCGCAAGGACATAGACAGGATGGAGGCAGTTCAGAGGAGGGCAACTGAAAAGGTGCAGGGTCTGCAAGAGAAGCCATACGAGGAGAGACTAAAGGAGCTTAATATGTATACCCTTGAGGAAAGGAGGGAGAGGGGGGACATGATAGAAATGTTTAAGTACCTCAGTGTAATCAACAAAGTCCAAGAGGGTAGCATCTTTCAGAAAAGACATGTGCAAGAACAAGGGAACACAATTTGAAGATCGAGGGGGGGACGACTCAGGGGCAATGTGAGGAAGTATTTTTTCACAGAGAGGGTGGTAGATGCATGGAACAGCCTTCCTGAGGAGGTTGTGGGGTCTAAAACTGTGGGAGATTTCAAGAATGCATGGGACAGACATAAGGCAATTTTTGTGGGGGGGGTAGGAAGAAATAGGCTGTTGGTTAAATTGGATCTGCAGCTTATCCTCTAGGTAGGGAAATGAGCAGACTAGGTGGGCCAAGTGGTCCTTATCTGCCATCAAAGTCTATCTTTCTATGGATATTGTGGCAGTCACTGAAATATGGTATACAGAGAACCATGACTGGGATGTCAAACATACCAGGATATACAACCTACAGGAGGGACAGGGAGGGTAAAGAGGAGAAGGAGAAGCTCTCTATGTAAGGGAAGGGATTAAAGCAACAGAACTAAAGAGTAAACATGAAGTAGATGAGTCACTATGGGTCACCCTGGAGACAGGAAATGGCACCACCATCTGCATGGGAGTTGTGTACAGACCCCCGTATCAGGGGGAGGGAATGGACAAGGAAATGATAGAAGGCATCCTTAAAATGGCAGAAAAAGGGGATATATTGTTGATGAGGGACCTGAATATGCCAGATGTTAACTGGAGCACCTTTGCTGCAGGCACATCCAGGAGCAGGGTCGTTCTTGATGCCGTACAAGGGGCATGCCTCAGACAGCTAGTGTTTGAACCCATTTAGGCGGGAGCAGTTTTAGACCTGGTACTCTCAAATGGGGACAGAGAAAGGATCTTGGATTTACAAGTGGGTAGCCATCTGGGAACAAGCGACCACCAAACAGTGTGGTTCACAATAAACACAGCCATAGAGTCAAGTCATACAAAGGCAAGAGTATTGGACTTTAGGAGGGCTGACTTTGGGAAAATGAGAGAGTGCCTCAGAAAAACACTAGCAAATGGGAAAGAAGGAGGGGTGGAAGAACAATGGGGAATAATCAAACCAGCCATCATAGAGGCAACAAGCCTTTGTGTGAAGTGAATCAATAAAATGAAATGAAGGAAAAAAACACTATGGTTCTCAAAAGAGGTATCAGGGAAGATTAAGGAGAAAAGGATAGAATTCAGGAAATATAAGGAAACACAGAAGGAGCAGGACAGACAACTTTATCAGTTAAAACAGAAGGAGGCAGGGAAGGCAGTCAGAATAGCAAAGGCCCAAACCAAGGAAAAGATAGCCAATTCTGTTACAAAGGGGGATAAATCCTTTTATAGGTACATTAAGGAGCGAAGAAAGACCAAAGGAGGGACACGGAGACTTAATAAAGAGGAGGGAATGTGGGCAGAGGGTGATCGTGAAAAAGCAGCGATACTGAACGAATATTTCTGCTCAGTATTCACAACAGAAGAGGATGGGGAGGTACCTAAACCAAACAAGAGAAACACTCTGGATAGGGGGGCTGATACCAGTCCATTCACAGAAGAAAGGGTTTTGAAAGAACTCTTGAAACTGAGGGTAGACAAAGCAATGGGGCCTGATGGGATTCACCCCAGAATTCTAAAAGAACTATGGGTAGAACTAGTGACACCACTGACTACTCTCTTTAGCAAATCATGGGAGGATTGGGTGGTACCTGAGGACTGGAGGAGGGTGGATGTAATTCCACTTCACAAAAGTGGGAGCAGGGCAGAAGCAGGAAACTACAGACAAGTTAGTTTGACCTCAGTGGTAGGGAAAATGATTGAATCACTTCTGAAGGAAAGAATTATTGAGTACCTAGAGTCCAGTGGGGCACAGGACCCAAGGCAGCATGGATTTACGGTGGGAAGGTCGTGTCAGATGAATCAAATAGTTTTCTTTGACTGGGTGACCAAAGCAGTAGACCAGGGAGGGGCTGTGGATATGGCCTACCTAGATTTAACAAGACATTTGACACAGTCCCACACAAGTGATTAATATACAAGTTATCCAGCCTTGGAGTGGGTCCCAAGGTTGTAGCCTGGATAAAAAATTGGCTGGACAACTGAACGCAAAGGGTAATAATAAACGGAGTCCACAGTGAAGAAAGGAGGATAACCAGTGGGGTACCACAGGGTTCAGTACTGGGACTGGTCCTCTTTAATGACTTTATAAGTGACATTGGAGAGCACCTGGAAGGAAAAATATGTCTCTTTGTAGACGACACAAAGATCTTTATCAGGGTTGATACACAAGGTGGGGTGGAAAGGATGAAAAGGGACTTGGTATTGTTGGAGGAATGGTCAAATGTATGGCAGCTCAGATTCAATGCCAAGAAGTGCAAGGTACTGCACCTGGGAAACAAAACCCCAGGGGAAGAGTACACAATGAGGGGTGAGAGACTAACAATAACAAACATCGAAAGGGACCTGGGAATAATTATATCAGATGACCTAAATGTGGGCAAGCAATGTGAGAAGGCAGTAAGGATGGCTGGGTGGATACTGGGATGCATAGGGAGAGGCATCAACAGTAGAAAACAGGAAGTTGTTATCCCTCTGTACAGACAGTTGGTGAGACCCCATCTGGAGTACTGCTTGCAGTTCTGGAGACCCCATCTCTGCAAAGACATAGACAGAGTGGAGGCTGTCCAGAGGAGGGCAACCAAAATGGTGCAGCGTCTATACCAGGAGACATATAAAGAGAGACTAAAGCAGTTTAATATGTATACCCTTAAGGAAAGGAGGAAGTGGGGGACATGATAGAAACTTTCAAGTACCTCAAGTGAATTAACAAAGTCCAGAATCATAGCATCTTTCAAAAAAAGAGATGTGCAAGAACAAGGGGGCACAATTTGAAGATAGAGGGGACGACGGCTCAGAGGTAATATTAGAAAGTATTTTTTGATGGAGAGGGTTGTGGATGCATGGAACAGCCTTCCTGAGGAGGTTGTAGAGTCAAGAACAGTGGGAGAATTCAAGAATGCATGGGACAGACATAAAGCAATTCTAGTGGGGGGTAGGAGGAAGAAAGTTGTTGGTTAACTAGAATCTGCAGATTACCCATCATGTAGGGAAATGGGCAGACTAGGTGGGCCAAGCAGTCCTTATCTGCCATCAAATTCTATGTTTCTAAATACTAAACAGTTGTTTATGGAGAGAGTAGAGTGCGGTACAGCTCAGTAAGAAATGCCTAGCAAATGCAAATTCAGAAATTGACAGCAATTACTGGTGAACCAGAACAATATTACACAACAGTGAAGATTGACTTGAGGGGTGAATTATAGCCAGACATTATAAAAGAGGGAGAGAACTGTAGTGGTGTAGAAGTTAAACAAGGTAGGAGTGGGTAGCCAGCCTGCTGCGTACCTGGATGGTTACAGCTTGGCCATGGTAGTATCACGAGGAAGGGTAACAGGAACAGGTGGGAGGGGTTGGAGTTTCAACTGGTTACTGAGGGAGCCAAGGTTGGGGAGGTGGAGGGAGGAGGGAACTTGGTTCCAGAGTGAGGAAATTTGATAGGAGAAGGTGGACTGCCCAGCAGAAGAGTGGGGTTGCGGAGTGGCAAAAGTGCGATGGTCCCTGGAATGGAGGGAACAGTAAGCGGGGTGGGGGGGGAGAGGGAAGGGAACCAAAGCAGTTTTTTGATATGAAGAAGGTACAATGAGCCTGGCGATGAGAGGACAGAGGGAGGATGGATAAGGATGAATACAATGAACAATGGTGGTGTGAGGGGGGACCTTATAGCAAAATGGCAAAATGAGTTGCAGAAGGTGTCCATTTTAGCTAGGGAGGTGGAAGGGGCAGTGCCATAGACCACATCAGCATAGTTGAAGACAGGAAACACCATTTTGGTAACAAGCTCCCTGTGGACATGCAGAGATAAACAGTCTTTATTGTGGAACAGGGCATCAAACTTTGGATGGAATATTTCATGGATGGCATGGATGTGGGTTGAGAAGTCAAGCTTACTGTCTAGCCACACTCCAAGGTACTTGAAGGACTGAACTGCTTCAAGGAGTGTGCCAGCCAGTGTGGTGAGGACTGGGGGGTGGGGGTCTGGCCAGTTTCTGACTGGCACCAAAGGTCATAGACACCATTTTTTTGTGTTGACTCTGAGTTGGATGGATTAGAACCAGAGGAAAACACTACTGAAGTCCTGCTGGAACCTCTTCCACAGCTGCGGTGGAGGATTTAGCAGTGAGATGACTATGTCATCTGAATGCATGTGAATATGCAAGTTGGCACAGACAGTGGGGAGGTCATTAATGAAGATGGAGAAAAGGATAGGACCCATAGTGGAAACCTGCGGGACCCCACCCTGAATAGGAAGGAGAGATGACAGGGCACTGCCAACCTGTACCGATTATTGTTGGCCCATTAGTTGGGCATGGAACCAAGCAATGGTGGGTGCTGAGAGGCCAGCAGAACACAGCTTGTCCAGGAGGAGTGGATGGGACACTGAATGAAAGGCTTTTGACAAACTGATGCAAATAGCGGCCCCAATGTGCCCCTGATCCATCCCGGAGAAGATAGAACCAATGACATGCAGCTGGGAGGAGACAGTGGAATAGTGCTTTTGGAAACCAGATTGGAAGGGTGAGAGGAAGTTGGAGGATGAAAGAAAGTTGAGGAGTCTAGAGTGGACCAGTCTTTCTTGCAGCTTAGATAGGGAAGGGAGGAGGGAGATGGGATGGACTTTGCCAGGAAGGAGGGGTCACCCGCTTGTGAAGTGAAATAACTTTGACTAGCACCCAATGCCGAGAAGCAACACTGAGGAAGAAGAAAGGATTGAGTAAGTGAGTAAGGGGAGCTACAATTGTAGGTGCTGAGAGGTGGAGGAGCTTGAGCTCAAGACTGCCAGGGCTGGACTTCTGTGGTTTGAGGGGCCGAGAAGGCCAGTGGGGTTTCATGGATCATGACGGTGGGAAGTGAAACCTGGTGAGGGATGGAGGAAGGGAGCAGGAGGGAAAGGAGAGGTACCAGGAGGGGGAAAAGAAGGAGAGTGCAGGCTGTGAAGAAGTCATTGATGTGAGCTGCAACAGAGGTAGTGTCACACACAGGTGAATAATTTACCATGAGAATTGGGGGAATGGACTGGGCGGGGGGGGGGTTGAATAGGGAGCAGATAACCTTCCAGAATTTAGCTGGGGAGTTGAGATTGTTCTGGAGGTTGGCCTTGCAACAGTGTGATTTTGCCGCCCAGGCAACATTCCAAATTGTTCCTCAGAGCCCTGTAAGAGATGAGGTCAGTAGAGGAGCATGATAATTTGTAGAAGGCCCATGCAAGGTCTCAGGACTTGCACAGTTCAATTATTTTGGAGGCAATCCAGGGGTGATGGGAACTTTTTACTCTGTATTTCCTGAGGGGGAGCATGCTTGTCCCATACGGAAGAGAATTTAGAATGGAACAGTGCAAGGCCCATGTGAATATCTAAGGCAGAGAGGATGGCTGACCAGCCCGTTTCAGGAATAAATAAGCAGGGAGTATTGAAAAGGCTGTGATCCCTCTTTAAAAAGGCAGGCTAGTTACCATAGCTAAGCAAAAGTGTTCTTAACTCTAACAGAATGGGTAGGTTGTTTGCCCTTTCATAAGGGGCGCTGTATAGTGTGGGGGCAGTAGCTCTGGTGGGATTTGGACCTAGAAATACCCTGAGTGAGGTTGCAGTTGAGTGGTGGCAGTATATCAAGGTAATCTTTTCAGGCAGCTGAGGGGTTGTGAAACTGTTAACAACTGTCGCAGGCTGAGTTCTGGGAGAGAACAAGTCTGTGACAAATTGATTAAAACATTTGAATTTTGCCATGTCAGTGGCTCAGCAGGTTGCACACTCACCTCTGAAGCCAGAGGATCAAAAGGTTGTGGGGTCTAGCTCCACACTAGGCACTTGGGGTAAATCCCAATACTGACACTGTAGTGCATCATGAGGGGGATGTTGCAGTCCTGAGGTGCCGTCTTTTGGATGAGACATTAAACTGAGGTCCCGTCTGCCTGTTTGGTCGTTGTTCAGGTGGACGGTAAAGATCCCATGGCACTCCTGGAAAAGAGCAGGGGAAACTTTATTCAAAGAAAAGAAAACTATTTACAAATCATATACAAACAAACAATTAAAAAACTAAGTAACGACAAGTGTCTATTAAAGAAAACAATGAGTTAACCTTATATATATTATGTGGTAGGAAAGTCTGAATCAGTTATCCATGGTAAGCACTTCCATCTTTCTGAAAGTTAATTTCTTTGTGCACATTTCATTTCCGAAACATAAATTTGTTTTAGATCTGTTATGATCTTCCCCACAAGTTCTTGGTAGGTTACTTATTTCTGTCATAATGTGAATAAACATCTAGCAGTCCATATGTGCCATTTGAATACTGTAAAGACTAAACCTAATGTCTCCTTATTCCATCGATTCCATGCTGCAGGAAAAACATCATACATGATAATATCATAAGTTACTGAAGTGAAGACTGGTGCGGACCAGGCCTGTGCCACAAATATCCAAAAATGTGTTATAAATGTACACTGAAAAAATAAATGTTCTATGGTCTCTAGCTGTTGAATGCATTGAGGCCTGCTGCATAATCTCTGATAGCCGGTTATGTTTTTGCTTTGCTTTTACATTTACTGTTTTATGGCAGCTAAGCCAATGTATATCCCACATATGTGGTGGGATCCTGGGGTTCCTTAGGAGTTGTAAAAGTGCAGTTCTGTGTGGAGCTGGACCGTTTCAAAAAAATTATTGGGACCTTGCAGATCTGGTCACTTAAGTGGGCATATACGACTTTCCTATGCATAGTAATCACCATATGGCTAGTAATCTGCCATTGCCTTAATCTAGTAAAAGTATCTCTTAGATACTTTGGCGTGGTTGGAACATTTTTCACTATCCTTAGAGTGCCAGTTTCCCATTGCTGGAACCATAATTTACAGTTTTCATATACCCAATGCTCCCACCCTTTACCTTTATTAATAAGTAGTGGCCTAAAGTTTGTTATGAAATAAATACTATTGAAAAAGAGCCGTGGGTGGATGATGTTTAAGCCTCCCATGTTTAGGGGTAAGTAGGTAATATTTATTTTTATTGGATTGAGGTGACTGCCCCACAAGGCCTGAAAAAAATGCTGACAAGGCTTGTTTCCAAACTTTAAGGGGGAAGGAAAATATAACTAATATACAGAAAAAGTGGTAACATAAATGTTATTATTAAATAAATTATTTTCATTTTCCCTAATTTCCACCTATTCCATAATTCTACTTTATGTTTTCCTAATTTAATTTTTGGTGCCTAGTTCATTATATCCATTTGTCCGATACCATATTGGATTCCTAATATTTGTATTGGGTCTGATGTTACAGTTATCCCATGAAGGCTAGTGTTTCTGAATGGAGCAGTGGTATCTAAGTGTCGTCCAGTACATTTCTCTAAGATCAGAGATGCCCCTGAGAGGTCGCCAAATTCCTCAAATATTCTTAGTGATTCCCTTATGGAATTGTCATCTGTTGCTAATAGGCTCATATCATCTCCATAAGCCAGTACATTAAGTGGCGCTCTACCCCCTGCATTTGTTATTGGTCTCATAATCTGTGATGTATTCAGATTTCGAAGTAAGGGGTCTAGAAAAAAATGTAAAGGATTGGACTTAGGGGGCATCACAGTCTAATCCCTTTCTTGATGCCAATTAAAGGTCCTTCCATCTGTTAATAACTGGGATCACTGTAGCAGTTTTATGTAGACATTTCATCCAACTAATTGGTTTATTGGGTACCATATGGACTGCTAAGGACAACCAGAGAAAATCATGACTAACTGAGTCGAAGGTCTGTTTTTGATCAAGGGACACCAACAAGCCTGATGAATTTCCAGCATTTCCTCTCTCCACTATTTCCCTTAACAATATTAAATGGCTGGATATACTTCTACCAGGTACAGAACAGGATTGAGCCTCAGAAATCGTTGTATATGTGATTTTAATGAGCCGTTTAGCTAAAATGTTTGTTAGGATTTTAAAATCTGTGTTTAGGAGACTAACTGGTCTCCAGTTTTTCAATTGTCTTTTATCTTCCTTTTTGTGAATGAATATTAGGGAACCCATATTCATCCCTAAGGATACCAAAGATTGTTCCAAATTAGAATTATAAACTTGAGTAAGTTCTACACAGAGTTCCTGACTTATAATTTTGTATAGTTCATTTGGCAGCCCATCAAGGCCTAGTGTTGTCCCATTTTTTAGGAAGGAAATGGATGTCTGTACTTCATGATATTTTACACTCTAAATAACAGAAGTGGCAATATTCTCAGGGAGCTGTGGTAAATTGATGGTTGACAAAAATTGGGTAGCTTGATTCATATTAGTTAGTAAATGCCCATACATGTTTTGGGAACATTCTGTAACAATTTTTAAGATTCTTGAATTAGCACTATGTAATTGATTCTGTTCATCATGTAATGCCTCCATTTCTTTTTTTTAATTCTCTTATGACAGTGTTCATAAGGACACACTCTCTGCTGTACCTTGAATCCCAAACTTTTGTTGTTGCTCCAAGATTCTGGCTTTTAGCATATGAAAGGACTTCATGTCCCTTTCACCTCACTTATTTGTTTAGTATAATCTTGCTTAGTAGAATAGAATAATGATAGCAGGTTCTGTAAATGTTTTCTTTTCTGAAGATATTGCTAAAAAATGGTCAATACAATTATCTCTACTTATTTATTTTAACAGCTTACCCATTTCAAATTTAATGTCTTCCCACCAATCCAGGGGGCTGTCATGGAGAACTAAAACTGACTTCCAAGCCTGGAGAAATTGCTTAACAGTTGAGAGAACTCATTTTCAAGTAAAGATGTATTCAACTTCCAAGTTCCTGGGCCTTTGACTAATGCATTAGAATGCCCAATTCTCAAAGAAAGTACGCTGTGGTCTGAAAATTCAGCCAGAATTACTTGAGCAGATAATAGCGGTAAATGTCTAGATGTAAAGAAAAAGTCTATTCTGATTGCTAGGGGACCTTTATGAAATGTTAGAGTATGATCTTTTGTGACATTAAGATATGCATCCTGTAATCTGGCAGTCTGAAGAAGTGAGGATAAAACATTAGAATCACAGAAAAGTTTGGATGTTTTTGTTCTATCTCTGGTGGAGAGACCACAATTGAAATCTCCTCCAAAGATAATATATTGTGAAGTGTGTAAATATGGCTGAATTAATTTTAATAAATCAATGATGTTTTGTTAGTGGGGCATATATGTTGTTTAACCTATAGTTAATGTTCTGAAACTTGACATCCAATATTATAACTATTCCAGGGACTAGGTCAATAAGCCTTAATACATCTATAGTGTATGTTAGAACGTAGTTCTCACTTGATTTCTGTGACAAGGAAAATATGGTTCTGCTGCAGTAATGATGTCCATACTGCAGCAGAATGACTTTTCGTTCTGCTTCAGTATGGACATTATACTAACTCCCCCACGAGCGCCTGTGTTGCCCTGGTAACCATTCATGCCCATTGCTCCCACCTGCAAAAGCGACAGTTTCAAAAATAAAAAAGCTCACCAGCGCATTGTCAAAGTCGCGCCATTGTCAACTTATTGTAATTCGAGTAATTAGATTTCTAGCCAATGTCAGCAAGAGTCCATAATGGATGTAGGGGTAATGGGTGAGATGTGAAGGTTGAAGTGTGCTGCAGTGATGGCTGTGGTGGTCGGTGGGGACGATACTACGAGAGTAGCTAGTGAGTTAACACCTATCATCAGTTCTCAGAATCACCCTACAGTTGCTGCTATTGAAACATTATTTAGTAAGTTTACTGATTTTTCCCCCTTTCTTTCTCTCTCTCTCCCTTTTGTTTCTCATCTCCACAGGGACTTAATGTGCAGATGGTTCACTCCCGTTGACTCTTAATGTAGGCTACTCTGTATGTTTATCTTCAGTTGTTGCTGTGTTTGAAATGCTTGGTTGTTCTACTTGTATTAAAGTATATTTTGCTCCTTATTCACATCACGTCTCGGCATTTTTTTTAAATGTGTGTCATGTTATTGGCCATAACATACAATATGTAGAAAAGTGAATGGCTTGTCATTAACAACAAGGCAAGTTCTTACGTTTGTGGTTACTATGACGATATTGTGACTTCTCGAGCTGCACTCTCAAGGTTAACAATCGTCATAGCAACCACTCATGTAAGAACTGCCTTGTTGTTAACATTAGAAAATGGCAAAAAAAAATCCTGGAAGCTGATTGGCTGACAACAAGGCTGAGGTGGGCATCTATTTTTCAATAGATGCCCACCAAATAAAAAGTCCCAGCCCAATTGGCCCCTACACCTGCTCTGATATCCTGGTGCCCACCCTGCTTCCTCATTGGGTGAAAGCACCCTAGAAAATTTCAAACTACCGTTATTGTTTTTAGGTCACTTAGCGAGTGAGGAGACCCCACGCCCCTCCCCAGTTACACAAAATTAATCAAACAGCTTCCTATACCCTAATGTTTAAACATGCAGAGAGACCAAAAAAAAAGAGAAAACATTGCCACAAAATACAACCCCCTCCTAACATGCCCACAGCATGCAGCTCATTCTTGTCGCCAAGTGATTTGTTTAACTTACGGCTCCTCTAGTTCTGTATCTCACACAGGCTCACTCACTCTCGCTGGACAAACCGGACGCTCTTCGTCATACTCCCGGTCCTCATGGAAGGTAGCGAGGATCGAACTCATAAACAAAAAGAGAGAACCGAGTCCTGGAAGTTACAGCAGGCAGGGACGACCGGAAACTGAAGTTAAATTGCCTCGCTATTCTGCCTGAATTTAAAAATAAAAACACTGCGGGAGTTAAGCACTGACCGGGAAACTGAACAACTGGCTCCCGTTCACATTCCGAACTCACCCTTTGTTCTCTCTCCGTTACCTTAGTTAAACTGCCTCGCTATTCTGCCTAAATTTAAAAAAAAAATTAAAACACTGTGGGAGTTAAGCACTGTACACCTGTTACAGGATTGGCTTCTCCACTTCCTGGCTTTACGTGACAGAGTCACGCAACGTTGCATGGCTAAACACTGCATCCTTGGACTGCACAAAAAAAAAACACGAGGCATTTTAAAATACAGTAGCCCCTTGCTATAGCGAAGTCTCGGGTATAACAAATGGTCCTGATGGCTTCCGATACAAATCAGCAGATACCCATATACAGTTTACTCTTTAAACAAACCCACCTCTATACTGCCACATTTAAGACAAGCCCTTTCCTGTACTGCTACAAATTTTAAAATGAACTATTCTGATGCAGGCGGAGGAACTATTTTATCACAAAAACACACTTTAAATGTTTTTAATGAACCATTTTTTATTAAACTTATTTATCTTTACAGTGCCCATTTTCTAAGTGCAATAATACCCTCCAGGGTGGGCGGTATGGGCTATACCGGACCTTCCAGGAGCTATAAGGCCCTCCGCCTGCAGCGTTGGGCCTCATTACGCCCCTGGGCAGTCCAGTATAGCCCAATACCGCCCACCCTGTTGGGTATTATTGCTTACTTAGGCCATACACTATCCTATATATCTCAGGGGCTGTAAACAGGATCCACACCAGAGCATGTCTCTTGTTCAATTGACCAGAATGAGGGATCTAGATACCAGGCCTGCTTCACTTCTACAGTCTCATACACAGTGTGGAATCTAACATCTTGTACAAAAATCATACCTAATGTAAAATAAGAAAAATAGGAAAACACTAAATCACATTTTTCCTGTCTCTTAATACTGTTCACATTCACAGTATGAAAATTAAAGTTGGCAGTCACGTTTGTTAATCAAAAGGTACACAGAAGCTTGTCACCTAAGCCTTCCTCTTCTAGGAGTATGCTTTTTATGTTTAAGTTTTGTTTTTGCCTCTGTTTTATGGGGCCCAGAAGAATCAGGTGGGATTTCTGTATCAGTAGTCAATTCAGAATGAGATAACACAACTGAGGAAGTGTCCGAGTCATCATTAGAATCCTCAGACTGGGCCTGCAGAAGTTCATATTTATTTGAAACAGGCAAAATTTCAGTTTTTGAAACCTTAGCTTGTGGCAGACCTGTGATAGTCTGTTGTCTAGATTTTTCTTGTGGTTGTTATTGATAGATAGATAAACATAGAAACATAGAATTTGACGGCAGATAAGGACCGCTTGGCCCACCCAGTCTGCCCATTTCCCTGCCTACTGGATAAGCTGCAGATCCTAGTTAACCAGCAGCCTACTTTTTCCTACCCCCATCCCCTAGAATTGCCTTATGACTGTCCCATGCATGCTTGAATTCCACCACTGTTTTGACTCACGACCTCTCCTCCGAAGGCCGTTCCATGCATCCACAACCTCTCTATGAAAAATACTTCCTTAAATTACCTCTGAGCCGCCCCCCCTCTATCTTCAAATTGTGCCCCCTTGTTCTTGCACACCTCTTTTTTTGAAAGATGCTACCCTCTTGGACTTTGTTGATTCCCTTGAGGTACTTGAAAGTTTCTATCATGTCCCCCCTCTCCCTCCTTTCCTCGAGGCTAGATAGATAGATAGATAGATACTTTATTTATAAAGCACCCCATTCTGGGGACTCTGAGCACTGTACATTCAAAACAAAGCACATACAAAATAGCCATTATAACGAACAATCCTATAACATTCAACTGGGAGTCAGCATTAATTCAAACTATTTTAATCACTAAAAAAGCATTTTGACCAATTTAAACATTAAAAGCCTACTAAAGCAGAAAAGTCTTGAGACCCTTTTTAAAGGCTTCCGCCGAGGGTGCCTCACTTAAATATCTAGGCAGGGAGTTCCACAGGGTAGGTGCAGCCATCAAAAATGTACAATCTCCCAAATGCCACAACCTAGCTCCAGCAACTCCAAGGAGGCATTCCTCAGCAGAATGGAGAGTCCAGGATGGACAATGGGGCACAAGGAGATCTTGCAGATAGACTGGCCCCCTTTGTTGCATGTGTAGGGGGGGTCTCATATCCTGGGGAATCTGAGAACTAGCGGGGTTTTTCATTATATGATTGTATGACTTGCTGGGCACTGTAGGTGGGTTCAACTTGTACCAGTGGGGGAGGGTCAAGTATTGCCTGTGTATGTCTGCGACCATCTGAAGACTATTAAGGGGTCACCTCTGTAGTCTGGGCAGAGGTCCTACAGTAGTATTTGTGTTGTGTCTTTGAACAAAGGCAATATACCGTACAGCTTCTGTTCTGCTCCATCAGCCAGGTCTGGTTTATTATGAGCAGCGCATTGACAGTTTTGATACATGTGGCCTGCATCGTCACAAAGATTACATTTCTCACTGTTTGTACAGTGACCTCCAATATGACCCAGTTCACCACATATATTACATTTCAGCCTATCACATATGCTACTGAGATGGGCTGCTGAGCCACACCTGTAACAGGCTTTGGGTTGCCCTGGATAGAATAGCACACCCCTACCTCTTCCTAAGAAAAAACTGTTTGGCAGATGTAACACTCCTGTTGCATTAGATTTTAACATAACTTTAACTCTCCATCCCCCAGTCCAGATGTGTTCTGAATCGAAAATTGCCTCTGGATCATTTGGAACAGTACACCTGTGTTTTAGCCAATGAACTACATCATTTAAATTCATCCCTTCATTTCTAAAAAGAACTGTTATAGTTTTTATGTGCAGGTTTAGTCAGGGGTACCACAATTATGGGTGTCCATAATGGTGGTGTTTTAAGTTTATTAAATTGTATCCAGAAGTGTTCTAAGCCATTTAAAATTTTGAAGCTGACATCAAACGTCGTTTCATCAGATGCATGTATCGGGGCATAAATTTCATTTGCTAAAAACTTGAGAAAATCTTTTAAAAGAACTCTCGCTACAAAAAGTTGATCTGGAGCCTCTTCCATGCCTTCTATATATTTCAATCTCACTGCATTATGCCTCTTGGCTGGTTGTACCGGTGTTTGAAATAGAGAGGCATAAGACCTATTTATATTTAAGATAGGGGCAACGTTTTGTCATTTGTGAAGTAACCTCCATTAAATGCCCTGGTTCTTTATTAATGTTTGGTACACTCTGGTGCTATATATTCTGTTGTGTTTCAGTACTATTTCTATTTACATCAGGGACTGAATTTTCCCTGTACAGATTGGGGAAATGTAGCTCTAGATTTTGTGTAGAAAACAATTCTTGAGGTAAATCCAATGCCGAAGTGTCAGTGTTTTGCATATTAGATGTCTGTATACCTAAAGATGAACTTGAGCCATTTCCAAAACTCTGATGGGTGAGAAGCCAGAGATCCATTTCCCTGTGTTGCCGTCCTTCTCCGATCCTGCTGCCAGAAAGCTTTGTTGACTGATCAATTTCCAATTTCTGTTTCAGCTGTGTTGATCACTGTAGGGCATCTTAGGCCGGCCTGTAAGTTGCCCGTTTGTGCCATTCCCGATGATCCCTGCAGATCAGCTCCCATGCCTGTTGTTGTTTCTGGCAAAAATCCTGATACCGCTTCTGTGTGTGCTTCTTTAGTTACCAAAGTCAGAGGAGCATTCTGAATCCATTCCATTCCACTGTCAGGCGAAGCCTTTGATGTGGCCTCTACACTGACAACCAGCTGAGCAGTCTTGACAGTGTCAGGTAAACTTGGCAGCTGTAATTGAAGCATTTGTGCCTTAAGATCTTGTTTTCTCATCCTGTACCTTTGTTCTTATTATAGGAGAATCTCTTTTATTTTTAGTGCTTCTGCGTTCAAAAACTGGGTAGATTCACTGTGCAAGGTTTCTTCTGTAGGCATTGTTTGTTCTCTGTTGTCGGGTTGTGTCTCTGTAGTCAATTCCATAGGGCCATATCGTATATTCTCCAAGCTTCCCAGTGGTTGTCCCGAGGAAAATGGAGTCTCGTCCACTTCCATCATTGAATCATTAGTACCAGCACTAGTTTCTTGTTGTAACAAGGCAAGGAAGGAGACCTACTCCCCTACCTATGGAACATCCATCCTCTCACCATCGTTACTGGGATCTGCCATCTCTGCTGAATGCCAGGATGACAGAGATTCCCCCTACGGGAGGAGTAGGGGTATTTAGTTTTTACTGAGATCATACAATATATAACATTCTATACAACATAAAGAAAACCAAAATAAACAATAAGGAGTTCATATTTTACAAGTGAAATAATACAAAAGGAAAATAATATTCTGGATTCTGTTGTATTAGCACAGTAACCTTAAGATAATATGTGATTCTCATTCTATAGATTAAGTTCATTAAGAAAAAAAATCTTGTTTCTGGCATACATTTAGTCATATCCTGGAAGAGAACATTTTTACTTTAAGTAACAGGAGCATCTGAATCTGTGATCCAGGACATGTTTCTCCAAAACTGAATTAAATTGTGAGTTTTATTTGTAACTTCTGATAGATATATAAATTCCAATTATGATGAAATTTTCTGCTAAAGTTCTACATGAGAAATGTCCTTCTGTTGTAAAGGATACAGACATTTGAAATTCCAAATGTACCATATTATAACTACAAACATTACATTTAAAGTGTGCTTGTCCCAATACTTATCAAAATGCCCATATAGATCTATGTCAATATTGACCTTCTCAAAACATTTGACCTTCCATTGTTGGGCCATAAATTTTCAGAATCCAGTTATATAACTGCATGTGAAAAATAGGTGATCTATAGTCTCCTGTTGTTGGTGACATAATGGCCTGGAGCACATACTTTCTTGCAGCCGTTTGTGTTTCTGGTTTGCCTTGACATTAAGCTTACTATGGCAGTACAACCAATATACATCACACATGTTTTCAGGTATTCTTGGATTATTTAATAGGTCTAAAAGTGAAGGAAGAAAGGCTGCAGGACATGATGGGAAGATCACTAGTTCTGAAAAGTGTGTTCTAATAATGTGTTCATAGAGAAGTTTTCTTGTCATGGTAGACACTATACCTCCAGAAATCTGCCAGCTTTTAAGTTTAATGAAGACTTTTCTAAGATATATGGGGGCTAGTTGTGAACTTGTAACTATACGCAGAGAGTTTCTATTCCACTGTGTGAACCAAGATTCACAGGCTACACTATATAAGGGTAACCACGCTTTCCTGGTTAGTAATAGAAGTGGTCGTAAATTTGTTGCCATATAGATATAGATATATATATATATATATATATATATATATATATACACTGTACAAAAATACAAGAAGATTAGCCATATGCAGCCCCCCCTGTTTTGCTGGTAGATAAAGGATATTACATTTTAGGGGGTTTAACCTACTCCCCCACACTGCCTGGAAAAATATGCTATAAATCGTAGTTTCCAAAGGTTTTTTTTTGGGGGGGGAGGGGGAAATAAGTAACTGATAAAGACTTTTTTGTTACCTGTTTTTTTATTTATCAGGTACTGTATATTAGTTTGTCTGCCCATGTGCCACATCTTCCAGTTCTGTGCCATCTTGTGTCCCTTTTCTATCCTAGGTGCCCAGTTTAATAACTCAAGATCTCCTGGCACAAAAAGTATTCCTAAAATGGTAATGGAGTCCTCTGTGATTTTAATGCCTGCTGTTTCTGTCAGAGGGTTGTCTGGTTTCCCAAGCTGTCTACCTATACATTTCTGCAGGTTTAGTGCAGTGCCTGATATTTTACTAAACTTATCACATGTAGTCATGGCTTGTAGTATTGATGACTCATCTTTTGTTATGATGGTGATGTCATCAGCATTTATCTGCAACAGGGTTGATACACAAGGAGGCATGGAAAGGATGAGAAGGGACTTGGCAAGGTTGGAGGAATGGTCAGATGTATGGCAGCTAGGATTCTATGCAAAGAAGTGCAAATAATGCACCTAGGAAACAAGAACCCAGGGAAAGAATACACAGTGGGGGGGGGGAGGTAGTAACAACAACAAAAAAGGAAAGGGACCTGGGGGTAATCATATCAGATGACCTTAAGGTTAGCAAGTAATGTGAGAAGGCAGTAGGGAGGGCTGCGGGTATACTGGGATGCATAGGGAGAGGCATCAGCAGCAGAAAACAGGAAGTGGTCATCCCTCTGTACAGACAGTTGGTGAGACCCCATCTGGAGTATTGCATCCAGTTCTGGAGACCCCATCTCCGCAAGGACATAGACAGGATAGAGGTAGTCCAGCGGAGGGCAACTAAAATGGTGCAGGGTCTGCAAGAGAAGCCGTATGAGGAGAGACTAAAGGAGCTTAATATGTATACCCTTGAGGAAAGAAGGGAGAGGGGGGACATGATAGAAACTTTTAAATACCTCAGTGGAATCAACAAAGTCCAAGAGGGTAACTTCTTTCAGAAAAAGAGATGTGCAAGAACAAGGGGACACAATTTAAAGATGGGGGGGCAGTTCAGGGCAACGTGAGAGTATTATTTCACAGAGGGGTAGTGGATGCATGGAACAGCCTTCCTGAGGAGGTTGTGGGGTCTAAAACTGTGGGAGAATTCAATAATGCATGGGACAGACATAAGGCAATTCTTGTGGGGGTAGGAAGAAATAGGCTGTTGGTTAACTAGGATCTGCGGCCTATCCTGTAGGTAGGGAAATGGGCAGACTAGATGGGCCAAGCGGTCCTAATCTGCCATCAAAGTCTATGTTTCTATGTTTCTATAGGCTATTGCAGCATGTGGGATAGTGTATGATTCTACTTGTATATGTCTTATATGTGGTGAGAGGTTTAAAGTTCTGAGTCAAGGGTCTATGCTGAACGCATAAAGTAGCAGGTGGCTGAGGGGGCCTCCCTGCCTAACCGCTCCTTTGTATGTGAATCATGGGGCCATGTCACCCATTTATTTGTTGAATCACTGTGGCAGTGTGATGTAGAGTTTTTTTCCAGTTAACAAATATAGTAGGGATGCCATAATGCTGTAACACTTAACACCTCCCATAAGTATTGGTGGTTGACAGTGTCAAATGCTTGTTTTTGGTCTAAGGATAGGATAAAACCTTCTGTGCCTGTCCTGTTGTCATACTAGGAGGGCTTAAGCCCAAGGTTCAGTGTGGGGAATAGCTCCTCTCACAGCCTTTACTTAACCCCATCACTAACACACCTCCTTTGCTTAGGGACTGTTTTTTTCCCTGTGCTCCCTGCGTGGTTCGTGTTGCTGTGCTGCCTCTGCTCCTCCTGCTGCTCTGTTCCTTCCTTCCTTTTCCCTGCTTTCTGTGCCCTCCCCTGCCCTCCCATTGTTTTCTTGCTTTTTTGCCATTGGTTTGTCTCACCTGCTGTCCATGTCCTGGCCCCCACTCCCTTCCTCTGCTCGTCTCCCTCCTTCTGTTCCTGAGATCTCTCCCCCCTTGTGTTGTCTCTTAGGGCTTCTCGCCCAGGTTTGGTCCCCTCTATTGCTGATGCTTATGTGCGTCTCCAGCTTCTCTCTAATTCTGAGCTTCCTCCTTCTCCCCTCACAATGCACACCTGCTTCCTGACTGTCCCCTGTGGCCATCCTATTCTCCTACTCAACTCCTCAGCTGCTGCATGCCTCCTCTTCATGGCGCTCCTCTGGGTGCCCTGTCACACCTCTCTGTGGTGCTCTCAACTGTTGTAAGTACCTCCTTTACTCTGCCTATTGTTGCTTAACCTCAGCCAGCTGTGAGTTCACTCCTTCTCCCCATTTTCTCTGTTATTGGCCATGACACAGCCTCTGGCCCCATTACTTGGATTTCTAACTCCCCTCATGCAGAGCCACTGTACACAGCCACTGTGCCCAGCTCCAACTTGACTCACCCTGACTTTTGTCCTTCTATATCTCCTAGTGAACCTTGCTTTGATTCCCATGCCTGTGGACATGCTTTCTGGCTTGCACAATCACCGACCAGGATTCCAATTACTCGTCTCCTACTGCATAATGGGGTATGGTATCTACTACCTGTGACTCAAAGCTTGCACTGAACTGCACCCAGGCTACCCTGTTCACACTCAGACGTTTTCTCCTGCCTGCTATGTGTTCCCAGCTCAGCACTCTACTATGGCCCCTGAGGGCTTATTGCATGTTACAAGGCATCTTTCTTCCTGTGACCCACACCACATACCCTACTGCAACCTGTGAATGTCGCCTGCATTGGTGACTACTCTTGAAAGCCATCGGGGGTTGAAGTGCACAGTGAGTTCTTCAATTGACCCTGCCATGGTAGCAGTGATTTGTGTACTTATTTCTTCACTCCTACTGCAGTACCTTCCTCTATCTGCACCTGCTGACCACGTGCCCACATGTAGTTTTGTTTTTTGTTTCTCCGCTTACGACTACTGGTTAGCAGCATTGGTTGGGGTGCTTCTGTGGCTGCTGCTTAGTTTGGGTGTAGTCCTTGTGGTGGTGGTGGGGGTCATGTTTTAGGCCACCCCTAGACAACCTCTGCCATCTGGGAGTAATGGGGGTGTGTGGGGTGGGGCAGTGCTCCCAACCTTCTGATCCTAGTCATCCTGGCCTACTAGCTGCTACTGCTTCCGACCTCAATCGCCTGTGTCCGCTTACTTCTCTCCCCAGGTTTCTGCTTCAGCTACAGTGGGGCCTTCCTTCCCCTGCATTGTTACTGCTTCCATGGCCAAACCTTCTCTAAAGTACTCCTGTTTCTATTCCTACCATTCCCATCATGTTACATCTGTCTTCCTATATCTGTCGTTCATTCATCATGCCTATCTCATCACAGTTCCCTAATCTACTGTCCTTCTGCAGCAGTGTTCTGAGCTGCAGCCAGCCCATACCAGCAGTATTTCGGACTCCGTCCCTAACTCGCACCTTCTGAGGTGCTGAGCAAAGGAGGCTTCCTTTGTTTACTGGGGATGGGATTCCATTACATTCACTACCTCCTACCACTTACCAGCCTGACATTCTCCATCCCTAACTCTGCTGGCCAGCATCGAGTGAAGGTTAGCTCACCCCGACTACCAGGGATGGGAGCCATGTCTACAATCTACTGAGTCATACCATGCCTTCTCTGTCTCATATCAGTTGCCGCTTCCCTTCGGGAACAGAACTTCTTCACCCCATGTGTCCTCATCATCCTACCTACGCCTAGCTGCCTCAAGTCAAGATCATCCTGCCTCAGCCGTCACTGAAGGGTGTCTGAATCTCCAGTCCAGTGCTTCAACTTTATGCATTCTCGGCCTGATTCCTGGAGGCTGCTTCTCTTCGGGAAAATGACTTTGCCTGAATTGCTTTCTCCATCCTACCTGGTCTGTGGCCTCAATTCATGGTCCTATCAAGCTGACTTCCATGGCTGGGAACCTGAATCTACATTTGCCTGTTTCCACCTTCTGCATCCTATACCTGATATGGGTTGCCGCTTCCCTTTGGGAATGGGGCCTCTATATTTCATTTGCCTTCCACCTCCCAACTTTTCTTACAGGCTTCGTATGAAGGTCTTCATGCTCTGACTACCTGGTTTGGTTACCTCCTCTGTGACTACACTAGTTCCATACCGTCCCTGGCTCATTCCCGGTTACTGTTCTCATCCGGAGTGAGATCATCCACTCAGTTGCCTCCATCCTCCTATCTTTGCTGGGTGGTATCAGATACTGGTCTTCTCTCCTCAATCACCAGGACTGGAAACTCATTTCTGCAATGGACAGTTTCAACCTTATATGCTCTCTACTGAACCAACACATGCTGTGCTCTCTTGGACTTGAACTATATACCGATTGTGCCTTCACCATCTTGCATTCTCTGGTGTGTCGTGTCCAAGTCGTCTCACCTCAACTACCTCAGTCAGCACCTGCACTTGACAGTTCATCCTTCTGCATTTGCTACCTGCTACTCAGTTACTGCTTTCCTACCAAAACAGGACTCCTCTGCTCCATATGCCTTCCATCCTTCCTCATTATTCTCCATCCTGCATTTCCATGGACCTTCGTACTTGACCCCCTTGGCCTCCTTGGTTTGGACCTCATCAGCTTGTTCAGTCTCTATCAATCCAGTTTGACTATCTCATGGACTTCCTTCCTGCTAGTCACCCCTTCCAGTGGCTGTACAAGTTTGTTTTCTCCTTCAGATGTGGGAACCTCATCCTCTTCGCTCCAGCACCTTCTGTTCGCTCCACTCGTCATTTGTAGCCTTCGGCAGATATATGGGACTCACGTATCTCAACTAAGTTGCTCTTGGTACTTCCACGGATCTTCCTCTAGTAATTTGCTACAGCCTTCCACATTCAGCTGCTGTTCACTGAGGTGCTGACCCTGTCCTGTTCCTTCCTGCACTGCACGTCATCTGGCTTCGCCTTGGCCTTCTTCTTCCCTGGATCATTCCTCCTGTCCATTAGGATTCATTCCAGACTTTCCTTCCATCTTTGGATAGCTGCCTTTTCATCTCCACCTTGCAGGCTTGGGGCTTCGTCCTGTTTGCTGTGGCTCTCTGGGGCACACTACCCTATCTGTGGCCAGTATTCCTACCCAGTCAACTCCTCCTCCTGTTTATCCATCTCAAACTCCTACTCTGACCATTCTAAGAGCTCCCATCCACTACTTGATGGATCACTTGTTCATTTCACCTGAGGAAACTACTTCTAGCAAACATCCCTTGGATAACATGCCTCATAGACTTTTACGTTATCATATAGTTTTCTATACTGTCCAATCAGCTCCTCACGATCATTCTTGGAATCCCCTTTGACCTGGTCAATAGCAAGAGCCCATCTCTCTCAATTGGATACTCCCTATGAATCTTGTCTATTCAATTACTGTGGATTCCCATCTGCTATGTCTCACAGGCTCTCCTTGTACATGAAATTGACTTAAATCCTTCAGTTATGCTCTGACTCTGTAACCATTATCGTCGCTATGGATACCGGGAATCGCAAGATACCTCATGCCACTATGGACATCAGCCATTTTACCTTCTGCAGCCTCTCCTACCAACACTGACTCTCTTGACCATGTTACTTGACTCCTACTTTCTCAACAGACATTATTTATCCTAAGACCTTCTCAGCTGCCTTCCCAGAACTTTCATCATTGGATCACCAGTGCCTAGCTGTTCACTAACATCAAGCTATCCAAACCACCATTTCCTAGCTCCTGGAGATCACCATGTTTCTTGCAATAATCTGCATTTCTTCTTCTGTTACCATCAGTCAAGTTAGCCGCCCATCCAGCAGTCTTTCTAGTCTATCCTTCACGTACTATCTCCATTACTCCCTCTGGTGAAGACTTTAACTGAGAACAGGCTCCTCCGATTCTCAAATCGGAAATCCGCAACTGTTAAGGCAAATTCACTTTCCCAGTCTTGCCTCCCAAAAGGTCTTAACTATAACACTAGGATCCTCTAGCATTCCACAATACTCGACCTCACTGCCAACCTAACCGACAGAGTCTTCCATATATATGCCTCCAAGCTTCTTTGAAGTATTTAGGCATTGGACTACCTGTAAATCTAACCAACCAACCATAGCCACCTCAATGCATCTCACGGACAGTTACACCACAGAAATATTCATATTTACTTCATTCAGCAGACCAGCAGAGCACAGAGAAGTAGTCACGACATCATGCCCTAATAAGCTATCCAATTACTTATACCGCAGTTCCAATCTCTCTCTATATACATTCAGTTACCATCTGGACTGCATCTGCCAATCTTCCTCTATTCATCTACAAATTACTTATGGCATTTCTCCTATCAGGCACCCAAAGACTCTGCTTGACTCCTTCATGGATGCTTGTCTAGCAACTTATTGCTGTCTACTGAATTCCTAACCTCCGGACTTTACCGTGAACGTCAGACCTTATACAACTTGGATCATCCACCTATGACTTCACAAATCGTCGCATTTCCACTGATCACTGTCTAGTAGCATATCGATCAAATCATGCTCTTCCTGTTCATTACGTCCTTGTAATCTCTTTGGACAAGCATACTCCATAATCCTGGAAATCTGGACTTCATTTGCCCTGATTCGACTGGATCTGCTTCACACTCAGGATTCTACCGCTCCTTCAGAAAAGACCTTCTTCTTCAACCTCAGGATTGTCTTCCAAACTACATCATCCATGGATCAAGGATGGACCATCATCTCTCCGAGAAGCTCATCTTCATCAGAATTGGCTATGGTTACTAGAACCTAGGTCCTTCTCCTCTTAGTATGCCCAGAGGATGGGCAGACCAATGGCCACAGGTTCTCAGAGGTTTCCTCCACCTGGGGGGTTTTTCTCTCCTGAGTGCCAGTGGTCATACTCTCTGTGAGTTGGAGGAGGTATCTTTTTGGGCCTTCTATTCCCTACATATTCTACCTACATACCTACTACTCAAGGGTGGGAATAGAGTAAAGGCACAAAAATTACTACAAGTTACACACGCACTAATACCCCATTGCTATTCCCCAAACATTGAATGGGAGGGCTTAAGCCCAAGGTTCAGTGTAGGGAATAGCTCCTCCCACAACCTCTACTTAACCCCATCCCTTGCTTAGGGAGGGTATTTTTGGCCACCACCATCTCCTCCTTCGGGGCTTTTCTCACCCTTGTTCATGGGCCTTCTATTCCCTACGAATTCCTACCTACATACCTACTACTCAAGGGTGGGAACAGAGTTAAGCCACAAAAAGTGCTGCAAGTTCACAAGCACTAACACCCCATCGCTGTTCCCCAAACATTGAATCTATGATTTCCCTTAAAAGAATGAGGTGGTCTACCATTTTCCTCACTGGTATTGAACATGATTGTGTTGGTGAAAAAAGGTGGATGGCTGCTTGCAATAATCTGGTGTTAAGAATTTTAGACAGTATTTTAAAATCAGTGTTTAATAGGCTTATAGGCCTCCAGTTGGTCAGAAGTTTTTTGTCCCCCTTTTTTAAATAAATAAACATACATTCTGACATATGTAGTGAAATAGAGTTAGTGTGTAACATATAATTAAAGGCAGCTGCTAATTCGTTTGAAATTTCTGTACTTATAATTTTATATAATTCTAGGGTTAATCCGTCTTTACCAGGGGCTTTGTTGGTGTGTAAAGATTTTATAGCAGTTACCACTTCAAGATGAGAAATATCCATAATTAGAGTGTCCAGTACATGCATGGAACATATGGGTATAGGAAGGGAAAGTAGAAAATCTGGAAGTAAATTAGCTTTGGTCTGTGTCTTATGAAATAAAGCTTCAGTGTGTTGTGTTACCATTTGTAGTAAATTATCTCTATCTGAATAGACCTAGCCATCCTGGCCTAGTAAATGTGTCATGGATTTATTTTTGATTCTATCTCTACAGTATAAACAAACATTTGTCAATGCCGAATGTTGGCTTGCTGGCATTGGCATTGGTAGTGCAGGAGTTAGAGAGATGCATAATAGGAATGGCAGTGAAATAGTGAACTGATGCCAAGCCCACCCCCACCCTGCAGAGACTGATGGGTGTTGGGGTGTGCCTTTGGGTTGTTGGCTATAATGTTCATGCCATTTCACCTCATCCTACCCTGCAGACACTAACAAGTGTCATGGTGCGCCTTGGGGTCTTTGGGCTTATGCTCACCCCATTCCATAAGGAAATATTCTGAGATGGGTGCAGTATAGGAGAATGGGTGAATTTTGGGCTGAAGAGTCCAAGGCACACCTCAATGGCTGTCACTGGCTGCAGGGTAGGGGTGGAATGGTGTGAGCACTATAGCCGACAATCCCAAGTCACACCCCTGACACCTGTCAGTCTCTACAGGGTGGGCCGTTAGGGTTGGAAACACTAATGCCCTGGGAATTTGTTGGTATTTTCACTCCAGATTTTTAACATGGGCTTTTTGTGACCCCACCTCATGGACAGTGGCACTATCAGTTCGTTAGCTGAAAGATGATTTTGCACAGCAACTGCGCAATTTGGCACCACAGGTGCCAAAACACATTTCGGGCAGGATGTGAAAAATGACAGCTGTACTGTTCATGAGGAGGTGTAAACAATGGTAATGTTGAAAATCTGGAGTGAAAATATGAAAAATTGGTGAAGTCACGAGTGTGCATAGAAATTGCGCAACACATGCCCTTAACACAATTATTTGGGGGAATTTTTTAACCACATTTTCAACATAGGCATTCTGGGACCTCCACTCATGAACAGTGTTACTGTGATTTTGTTAATCTGTCCTAAACATTGATTTCCCACAGCGACTGCGCCATTGTGCGCCACATGTGTGAAAACACATTTCAGGCAGGATGTGAAAAATGGCAGCTGTACTGTTCATAAGGAGGTGTGAAAAATGACAATGTTGAAAGTCTGAACTGAAAATATTAAAAATTGTTGAAGTTATAAGCGTGAGTGGAAACTGCACAACGCATGCTCACAACAGTCTTTTTTCAGAATTTCTTCAACAAATTTGCAAGATAGGCTTTTTGGGACCCCACCTCATGAACAGTGGCACTGTTGTTTTATTTATTGGTCCTGAAAGGTGATTCCACGCAGTGACCATAAAATGACCTTTCGGGACAGTATAACGAGATGGCAGTGTGTGTGTTCATGAGGTGGGGCCCCAAGAACCCCATGTTGAAAATTTGGAGCCAAACTTCTAAAAATTGGCTGAGATATCCACCTAAATTGAACTCCCCCCATTTATGCCATTATTATACAGTTTACTGGCATTTTTTCATTTTGCAGTTCGGCTTTGAAGAGTCCAGACGTGTTCCCGCTCCACCGAAGATCGCAGCACCAGACCTCTGAAGGTAAGTATTGGGTGTGGGGAGGTGAGATCGCAGGAGGGTGGGTGTGGGTTGGGGGTGCCGACAACAGACTGTTTTCTTTTTTCAGGTACAAAAATGGACACTGCATACGGGACAGTTTTCTTTTTACAGGTTAAAGAAAACAAATGTTGGGCACATGGGGTGGGCTCCCAGTGTGCCCTTGACCTTCGGGGCCTGATGTTGGCAACACTGGGGTGAGGCTCCCAGTGTGCCACACAATGGGGTTGGGGGGCGGGGCACGGGGCAGGAACATGCTGACATGGTCAGCTTACTGTGAGTGGCAGCACACTGGGGTGGGCTCCCAGTGTGCCACACAATGTGGGGTGGGGGTGGACATGCCAACACAGTCGGTTTCCTTTGAGGATTGGGTGGCGGCGGCTCTGCCACCATATTTATTGAAATGTTTCACCAGGAGAGGCACGTCTGGAGGTGTGTCATCTGTGCTGCTGCATGATTTTTCATTTACCTACCCCCTCTTCATCTTTCAGCTATATACCACTTTTTTTCTTAACCTATTCCCCTACCCCCAATTACCTGATGATGGTCTCAAAGCTCCACCTCTCTCCCACCTCAGACAATGCCACCTGCCTGCACTAATGTGATAGTATCTCACTCCCAGTTTTCCATTTACCTACCCCCTCTACATCTTTCTACTATATACCACTTTTTTCTTAACCCACTCCCCTACCCCAATTACCTGATAATGGCCTCACTTGGTTGAAAGTTCCACCTCTCTCCCACCTCAGACGATGCCACCTTTGGCTGATCCCCCCCCCAACCCCCTCTTATCTAATCAGTCTATCTGTTAATATTTACTAATTTGATGTGTATAAATTCAAATTTTACTACTACTGCCTGTGTATATGCTTCAATGTTTCTTTTTTTTTTTATTCCCTCTGTAAACCTTTTATTTTTGTAATGTTTGTTCAACACTGACGTGGAACCTTTGAAAATGAGTCCTTGACTCAAAGGTATTAATCCCAAACTGAAATAAATAAAAATAAATAAAAATAAAATGATGAGCTTGTCTCTGATTGCAGTGGCACTTTTCCTACAAGTTGTGTCCACTTTACATAATGCTTGTGTCAGCACTAGTATGCTGGCTTATTGGAGAATGAGGGATGCACCTACTAAAGCGTGCCCTGCATTCGCCAACACTGACACACCTCTGAAATGTGTTACTACCACAAGATGTTGCTTGTGCGTGCACGTAAGCAAACATAAAAAGGACAGATCACTTCTGCCTTCCCCTGTGTGCAGAAGGATTGTTGTTTTTTGCTAGCTTTCCTGCTGCCTTAAGTGAAACGTCTGCATTTCATGTTTGATTAATTGAATCTAATTAATAAAACTGTGGTTAGGGGTTCTGGCTAGGGTTTGTAGTTTTTGCAGTTGTTGTCTATTGCGTAAATATTGAATATAAGTATAATTTTTACATGATTTACTTACAGATTGCAACAATTGCCTTAAATCTTTTTTTGTATCCTCCCACTAGATTGCAGGATTATCATACATTTCTAGTACAGATTTTTTTTTGTAGTCAAGAAATACAGTATGCTTTGAAGAACTTCAGGTCTGGCCAACAGAGAAGAATTAAATTTCCATGAGCTTGGTCCATCCATGTGCATTTGTTGTTGAAGGCCCTATCGGTAGTTTAAGATGTTTCTGATCTGAGAATTCTACCTCCTCTACAGATGCGGAGGAAATATGTAGTGATGTTCGTACAAATAAAAAAAACAATTCTAGTGGCTAGTATTCCTTTTTGAATGGTGGGTTGTGGTGTATTGTTGCAGGACATATATGCATCTACCAGATTAGAGTCTGAAATAAGATTTTTCAAAGTGGACATATCACAAAATATTTTTTTGGTCTTAGTATTTTTCCCTCTGCCCTGAATATCCAACCCACAATTAAAATATCCCCCTACAATTACATAGTGAGATGAAAATAAATATGGCTGAATAGTTTGAAATAGACTGATTCTGTTTGTGGTGCGTAAATATTTATAAATTTCTAATATTTATTGTTGATCTTTGTATCTAAGATTAAAACCCTTCCAGGCAATAGGTCAATTATTTTGATTAAATGGACTTGTATATGATTTCTAAAGAGTATACCTACCCCTGAACAGGTGTTCTGTCCCAGTGACCAATATGAGGGGCCAACATACCATGCTTTAATTCCTGTGTTTATCTCTGCTATGGTGTGTAATCTTGTGTCCTGCAAAAATACGATGTCAAAAGAGCTGGCAAGTAGGTGAGACATAACTACTTGTCTCTTTTTACAGTTCTTTATACGTTAACGTTAACAGTACCAACGAGCAGAGATGTTTGTGTCATACAGCTGTTTGTTGTAAGGGAGACCCGTCATCTGAAACCCATCCTCAGGGAGTTTTTTTTATTTGATTTGCGTGGCTTCCTTTGTTTTTTGCTAATTTTTGAGGTATCTGGGCGATGACTTCCTGATCAGAGGGGGAGTCCGGCTGAGATGACCAAAGTAAGGAGTACTCAGAATCAGCATCAGACACCTCAGAATTATTTTGGAGGTTTTCAGACCTGTTAGACAAAGGTAGTTCAGTGAGTTTTGAGATTTTTGAGGCTGGCTGATTCTGAGTCTGGCTAGCCAGGTAATTATTTTAATCTTTGTCACAGTTTGCTGCCGGAGGGGATGGCATAGCTGTGGGGTCTGTTGAAGTAGATTCTCTGACGGGGGTTGGAGGTGGGTCCTGCTTCATAGTTACTACACTATCCTGGGTGGTTGTTGTGGCCCTTTCTGTTGGGGTACTGGCCACAGGCTGCTGATCTTGTTCTGGAGGGGGAAGGGGTGCAGAGGTTGTAGGAACTACAGGATATGCTCTTGGAAAAGTTGCTCTTTGGGCAATAGCTATTAGTAAGCGTTGTTCTGAGTTGTCTGAGGGGTCCACCTGGTTGTGAACTGCCCAGGAGCAACTTTGATAGGTATAGCTCAAGCTGTCACAAAGATTACATTTTGGTTTGTTAAGACAGTGACCACTGGAATGGCCTAGCTCCTGACATAAAGTGCATTTAACCTGATCACATATGATACAGTAGATGCCTCATTGACCCACATTTGTAGCAGGCCTTTGGTTGGCCTGCATAAAATAGAACACCTCTGTCCCTGCTAAGAAAAAAGCAGTTAGACCAATGACATAAACCATCATCAGAAGACCTTAACATAACTTTAACCCTCCATCCCCCAGTCCAAATATGTTCAGTGTCGAAAAGTGCCTCAGGGGCCCCAAGCACAGTGCATTTTGCTTTAACCAGTAAGTTAGGTCAGTTACACTGATCCCTTCATTTCTGAATATGACAGTTATGGTTTTATAAGCCAGTTTTGTGAAGGAGATAGCATTGAAAGGTGTCCACAAAGGGGTTTGTTTTAAGGTATGGAATTGCATCCAGAACCTTTGAAGCCCTGCATTCAGCTTAAAACTAACATCAATGGTTGTTTCACCTGAGACATGGATCAGTGCATGAATTTCATTTGCAAAAAACTTCATAGAGTCTTTTAGCAGAGTTTTAGCAACAAATACTCAATCCGGGAGTGTATCCAGTCCACCTTTGTACAATAGCCTGACAGCATTATGCCTCCTTGCAGGATAAATGGGTTGGTGAAATTTTTTATTTTTTTATTTTTATTTTAGTTTTTGTTGACCGGGTGAGTGCACTAGACAAATCCTGCCTATTTTCAGGCACGACCCGGGGGAGGGGGATACAGATGAATGCCAACTGATCTTGAACCAGATTAAACTGTTGGTGGTATTTTTTTAGTGAATGAGGGAAATTTGGCCAGGACACTGGGGAAGTTCCCCTACTCTTTTCGAGAAGTGCCATGGGATCTTTAACATCCACCTGAACTACCACCAATCCAGGCAGATGGGACCTCAGTTTAGCGTGTCATCTGAAAGACGGCACCTCAGAAGTGCAGCACCCCTCTCATGCTGCACTACAGTGTCAGTACTGGGATATTAACCCAAGTGGCAGATGTGGGAACTGAACCCACAGCCCTCTGATCTCCCGGCCTCAGAGGCGAGTGTGCTACCTACTGAGCCACTGACACTGCTAATAAAGAGGCATATGGTCAGGAAGAAGTTCTACTGATTCTGTTAAGAGGTGCTTCTGGGGGCCCTACCATTGCAGCTGTCTGTATTGTTTCTATAGAAGCAGATGCTATTGGTTTTTCAAAGGTATTATTTTTCAGAGTAATTTCATTTTGAACAGATGCATCATTTCCCAATGAAAACATAGCACAGGGTTGTCAATTAACTGGAATGCCTCAGGTAAATTTAGAGGAGGGTCCAAAATTTTGTCAGTGCCACTAGACTTGTGCAATGGTTGTAAACAAGTGTTCTCATTCTGTACAGTAATAATTCATGACTTTTTAGTTTTTACAGGCACTTTTACTGGTGAAGTAGCAATTGGGGTTGGACCAGAGATCCACTTTACCCGACTCTGTTTGTACCCAGCCTGGGCCTTTCAATGCGGCATCCACGGACCATTGTTCTTCATTTGTAGTGTCAGCTTCAGAGGTTGGGGAGCATCTTAGGCCCGACGAAGTGTCTGTACTTGCCATTCCTGGCACATCCCTGACCAGACCGTGAGCCACAATACCCTCTGTTCATGGTCTAGTTTGCTCTATTGATAGTTTCTTTCTCCACTAAGACGTCCATTGTAGAAGCACTCTGTTTTGCTATACAGCTGCTGGTGGCTGCTCCTGATGTGTTTGCAGTTGTAGGCAGCTCTTCACTGAGTAGGGTGTGGTCATTTGGGATTCTCATTTTGCCGCAGAGAGTGCATTTGCAAGTTCTTGGCACCGTAATGCAAAGCACTTCTCCTCCTCGAATAACAGTGCCTGTAGTTGCTCCGCTGAGAGGTTATCAGATTGCATACCATCAGGTAATGCTTCTAATCTTGATTTATTTCCAGAATCTGCACTGTTTAAAGGTTTGTTGATCCTGTCCTCATTCATGGATAAATTTGTCTCTGTATTTTCCGAGGCATCGAAATAGAGATCAGTCTCATGCTGTGATGAGGCATGGGAGGAGACCTTCTCTCCAGCCTCTTGGACTTCCATCAGCTCCTCTGTCTCCACTGAGGCAGCCATCTTGGTAGAATGCCAGGATGATGAAGGTTCCTTTAGAGGTGAGTAGGGGGACTTCCTCAGTGTCCTGGCCCGATTTCACCCATTCACTAAAAATACCACCAACAGCTTAATCTGGTTTAGTTTCAATTGGTTACCATCTGTATCCCCCCCCCGGTCACCCCTGAAAAAGGGACTTCTAGTCTCAGTGGGCCTACCACGTCAACATAATTCAATAAATAAATAAAATTTACTCCACAGGCTTATAGACAAAAATTTAGAGATTTAAGAAAGAAAGGCACCAGGAGACAGCTATTCTGAAATGCGTGTACAATTAGCAGTCTGTTAGTGCGATGGTTAGAAGGTGCAAAGGCTAGCTCTGTGGAACAGATAAAAGATATGTATATCATGGAACCATTCTTAAAGATTGTACCAGAGTAGTTGAGAATATGGTTGCTGGATAGGACTCCAAGTTCCATGAAGTAGGTAGCCGAGAGGGCTGATCAGGAGGGAGAGAGGGTGGGGAAATTGTTTAATCAGGAAAGGCACACTAAGCTGAAGCTTGTTTCCAGGTGCAACCTGGGAGCACAAGGAAGTTAAATGACTTGCTCAGGGTCACACAGTACGCAAGTGGGGGCTGTGGGATTCAAACCCAGGTCTCCAGGTTTGCAGCTCAGAGCCCTAAACCACTGTGCTATGCTGCCTCCTGATCAGGTTGTATCTAGCTGATCATCCACTCAGCGTAAAAACAATGGGGAAGGGACATTATGTGGTTTTAATGGAATCATTTGGGGGGGGGGGGTCGCCGCAACCTAAGGGAAGCCGACCTGTGCTCAAACAAAAAGGGAAACCAAGTGGTTTCAAAAGAAAGGAGTCAGGTGAACACAGGTGCTATATCTGCCAAAAAACTGGAACACATGTCATATGACTGAGAAATATAGCAAAAGTGTGAGTGTAGTTGGAGTGGGTAGCTCTGGAAACTCCTAGCAGCTATGGCCTGTACTAGGAGTGCAGATCCCACTAACTCCACTGCACACATTCATCCTGCATTGATAAATGGGATTATAACCCATGAATTGAGGGATACTGGGGCCTCCATTTCAATGGTAAAACAGGGTTTGATTCATAAGGAACAGATCCTGCTGGGCCAGTTTTCCATAATTAGAGGAGTGATGAGTCCTACGGTCTCGCTGCCAATGGGCCAGATCTTTCTAAGCTGGGATGGTAGCCAAGGTATACAGGAGGTGGGTGTGGTACCGGACCTGCCCATTGATGTAATTACTGGTAATGACTTTGATAGTTGGGCCAACATTGTGCATGCCACAACCTGTAGTAAGGCTAGGGAACTGGTTCCTGAGGACACAGTGGGGCAGTGTACTCAGCAGCCAAGCTGCATAGGAAGAGGTACATTTTAGAGGCTGTGGATTATGCCATGTGTTACCCGGAGTCCTTGCCCTTGTCTTCCATCGAGGTGAAAAAAGTGGTTGACGAAATGCTGGAAATATTTAGACAGGTGGGCTTTCCCCAGGAGATTGTGTCAGACCAGGGCACCAATTTCATATTTGCCCTAGTGGCCAGTCTTTGGCAGAGGTGTAGGATGAGGCATCTCACAGCCTCCCCATACCGTCCCACATTAATGGGCTGGTCGAGTGATTTAATGCACCTCTTAAGATTATGTTAAGGGCATTTGCCAGCCAGCATGGGAGAGAGTGGGACTTACCGCATCTTTTCATCTCTTATAGGGAAGTCCCCCAAGAGTCCACAGGGTTTTCACTCTAAGTGCTTCTGCCTGGCCATGGGGTGAGGGGCCAGCTTGATTTAGAAAGAGATGAATGGGAGGATCAGCTTGCTACCCAAGGGAAATCTGTTGTGGAGTATGTCCTGAATTTCAGGTCATGGTTCAAGGAACTCATGGGGTCCACCCAGGAGCACCTAGCCACTGCACAAAAGAGGTAGAAGATGTGGTATGACCATGGGGCAAGAGCCCTGGAGCAGGAAGTTGGGCAATGGGTGATGGTACTCATCCCTATCTGACAGAATAAATTACAGGTGGTTTGGGAAGGTCCTTACTTGGTGGTCATAAACAAAGAAACAGAAGTTGATGGCAGATAAGGACTGCAAGGCCCATCTAGTCTGCCCATTTTTTTCTACCTTATGAATGTGCCATAGGCCTGTACTCTATCAATGGCCTATCTATTCATACTCATCTGTATTGCTCCCTTATGCCTATCCCTTGCCTTTTTGTAGTCCTGCACTGTATTCATATCCACCACTTCCTGAGGTAGGCTGTTCCATGCATCATCCACCCTTTCTGTGAAAAAGAACTTCCTCACATTACCCCTTAATCGGCCTCCCTCTAATCTCATGCTGTGTCCTCTTGTCCTGCTATTTTTCTTAGATTAAAACATGTTAGACTCTTTCACCTTGTTAATGTCCTTAAGATGTTTGAATGTTTCGATCATATCACCTCTCTCCCTCCTTTGCTCTAGGGTATACATATTGAGCTCTGTTAATCTGTCCTCATATGTCTTCTGATGCAGTCCCTGCACCATTTTGGTTGCCCTTCCCTGGACTGCCTCCATTTTGTTAAGGTCCTTGTGCAGGTGCGGCCTCCAGTACTGCACGCAGTACTCTAGAAGGGCCTAACCAGTGTCTTGTAAAGAGGGATTATTACCTCCCTCTTACGACTTGTGATACCCTTACTAATACACCCCAACACCCCTCTAGCCTTATCTACTGCTTTAGTGGTCTGCTTGGATGATTTCAGGTTATCTGTGATGATGATGCCCAAGTCTCTTTCATCCCTTGTGATTGCCAGCAACTCCCCTCCCAGCGTATAGGTGGCTTCAGGGTTTCTCTTCCCTATGTGCATGATTTTGCACTTCTTTGCGTTAAACAGCAGTTGCCACTCTTCCGACCATTTTGCCAGTTTATCCAGATCTCTTCTCATTCTTACCACCACATCTGGATCATCTACTGTGTTACAGATCTTGGTGTCATCTGCAAACAGACAAATCTTACCCTCCAGTCCATCTGCAATGTTACTGATGAAGATATTGAAGAGGACTGGCCCCAGGACTGATCCCTGAGGTACCCTACTTGTGACTGTATACCATTTACCACCACTCTCTGTTTTCTGTCTGCCACCCAGTTTGCCACCCAGTTGACCAACTTCTGACCCAACCCGAGCCTACCCATCTTATTAATCAATCTTCTATGTGGAACGGTATCAAAAGCTTTGCTGTAGTCAAGGTAGGCGACATCAACTGCATCTCCTTGGTCCACCACTCTGGTTACCCAGTCAAAGAAATCTATGAAATTAGTTTGACAGGACCTTCCTGTTGTAAATCCATGTGTAACCCCCTACAAATGGGGGTTCCTGAAAAGTCTTCCTAGAACTCACCTAAATGCTCACTGCCCATTTGGTGTTTGGCGCTTTTGTGCTTTAAATGTGTCACCAGTGAGTGCTGGCGTGGCCTCCGTGTACTGTCCCTTTAAGAGCTGCCATTCTGTGGTTATAATTAATCTGGGAGGGGGATTGAGCGTTTTCATGCTCGTGTCCTGCCTGGGCTGCCTGCTAAGTGCTCCATTTCTGCCCTCGCTAATTGGGCAGAGGGAGCCCTGCTGAAAGATGTAACTACTTGCTTGAAATCATTTAGAGCAGTGATAATGTAGTTTGTTCTAACCTGCTTTCTTTGCAGTGAGGACTGTTCTGTTTAGCTCCACCACTTTGGTCCCGAACTGCCGGATTGGACCAATCAGTAACTGGGGACTCTAAAATGGAGCCTGCTCCTAGGGGCTGTGTGGACCCAAAGCTGTGGGAATTGCAGTTTTGGACTGTTGGCACCTTTTTACAACAGAAGGGGGAGCTCTTGCTGTGACTGACAGCTCACCCGATGAATTGGACCTTGTGGCTCTAAGGGAAGCCCCTGTGCTGTCTGCTGGCAAGCCAGATCTGTGTTGGCCGTTGAGAGAGAAGCAGCTCTTGGTAGCCGAGCAGAAAAAAATGTGTAGTTTGAGTGGAGAGTTCTGGAGAGGTCTGAGTTGAGGCCTGCAAGTCTGCTGTTACCCTGAGGAAAAGAGGGAGATAGAACTGTTTCGGACTAAATCCGAAATGTGTACTTTTGAGTAAGCTGCTGAATTGGGTCCAGGCTTAACCTGTAGAAGACCGAAGGTTTTGCTGAATACGATCGGCCTATCAGGAACTCAAGCTACTTTCAAGCTCTCAGTTTGAGCAGGGACTTTGCGATCGTGACTGAGGAGCATTTTGCCTGGTACAGTAATATTTTCTGGTATATAAATGTGCTGTGTACTAAATAGGGGTTGCGATTTAGTTCCCCTGTTGTGTGAACTGTATGCTGATTGCTGGAAGCTGACCCCAGCGCCCATCGAACTAAATCCATTGCCAGTCCATGTGGTTGGGCCTTGCCAGATTACCCTACTGCACAGAGAAGTGCCATTGACGAGAGACTGTTCTAGGGGTCAGCCCTCTGCTTCTTCTGGCCACCCAGATAATTCATCTGCTGTCTCAATCCTCATCCCTCCTGTGTCCATTTTGGGGTATTGTGAGTAGCCATCAGGGTAGCTCCCAGCAACTATCTTTAAATCTAAGTGTGTCATCTAATTACTTGTTGTTTCTTTTCTTCACGAACTGAGTCATCTGGCTCCGGATTACAAATCTGTGTTGTGCAAGTGTTTTTTTCCATCACAGGGCCCCTATCAGTTGCAACACCGGCCTACCCTGGGCAATGGTCCTGACTAGCCCACCCCCCATTCACCCGGGTATCCAGAAGTGTGATAGTGCTAGGGAATCTGATTGCTTGCACAACTGTATGATTATTAGCGAGAGTAAGCTAATTAACCTGACTGGCCCGATCCTTGTTCAAACCCCCCGGAAAACTCAGATCTACTTTTTCTGCATTTTAAACAGTCTGTGGATCCTGTTTATGTCTGAAGTATTGTGTTGCATGCCATTTGCTCTGTCTAATCTTATTTTACAGGGGGTCCTCAGGGTTGAGTTGGAGAAACCAATCCTGGTGGTAAGTGCTAAAAGTGTGGATACGAGTAAAGCATATCAGGGGTATTGTGAAAGTAATTACTGTGTTTTGTGTGGGCCACTAGCGGAGAAGGAGAGGGGGGTCACAGTGTTCCGGAGGGCTGTGCCCTGGTTAGTTTGACCATTACCAACCCTGACCTCTGGGTGGAGGCACCCCTTACCGAACCTAGGCCCCTTAACCTGCTACTAGCCCAGCAGGCAGGGGTAGTAGCCCTTGGGATAGCGCCACCTAGGGGTTACACATGCTGTCTTGGATCCTGTGCTCCTATGGATTCTAGGTATTGCACTATCCTTTCCTTAAGGAGTTCCTCCATAATCTTTCCCACTTCTGAGGTAAGACTGAGTGGTCTGTAGTTCCCTGCCTCCTCCCTGCTACCACTCTACCACTCTTGTGGAGCGGGATCACATGAGCCCTTCTCCAGTCTTCTGGGACCTCTCCTATGCTTACAGACTCACTAAACAGTTGTGCTAATGGCTCTGCTAGTTCTACCCTTAACTCCTTTAGTACCCTGGGATGTATGCCATCAGATCCCATTGCCTTGTCCACCCTGAGCTTAGCGAGCTCATGTAGGACCCTTTCTTTGTGAAGGGACTAGTGCACACCTCCCCCCCCCCACCGTGTCCATGGTGCTGAGCTGTGGGCCCTGCCCTACCTTCTCCTCAGTAAATAGTGAGCAGAAGTATCTATTTAGGATAGATGCTTTTCCTTGTTCCGCCTCAACACACTCCCCCTTATCCCCTTTGATCTTAGCAATACTTCCTCTGTACTTTCTCCTTTCAATAATGTATCTATAGACAGTCTTGTCCCCTTCTTTTACTGTTTGTGCTAGTGTTTCCTCGGTTTGGGCCTTTTCCTGCCTTACTGCCTTCCCTGCTTCCCTTAGAGAAGTTTGGTATGCCTCCCTATCTTCGTCCTGCTGTGTCCCCTTATATTTCCTGAAGGCTGGCCTTTTGGCTCTGACATTTTCTGCTACTGTTTTTGAGAACCAAAGGGGTTTCCTTCTTCTTTTGCTCTTGCTTTTCTCTCTAACACAATGGGATGTTGCTTCAGGTATTGCATCCTTAATGCTTGCCCACTTTGCCTGTACGCCCTCACCTGTATTTCTTCTTGCCAGGGCTAGGAGAGTGCCAGGAGGGTGAATGATGTTAATTCCATAGTGGAGCTACCTGACAGGAAGCACAAATGGTTAATAGACCATATAAACATGAGGAAGTCTTACTGAGATCAAGACATGATGGTCTTAGTTGTATACAGCTGTCTGGAGGAGGAGGCAGAAGCAGACCTGCTGGTGGATCTCCTGGAAGAGGAAAAGGTAGACTCCTCAGTGGATGCTGTTGCCCTCTTAAAGCTGTCAGCAGCCCAAGCTGTCGAAATGCATAATGTGATGCATACATTTGGGGAAAAGTTCACAGGGAAGCCGGGGTATACTACACTGGTAGAGCACCATATGGATATAGGGTCACAGGCCCTGCTGAGGCAACCACCCTGCAGAGTCTTTGAGGGAGTGAAAGATGCCATTAAGGGGTAGATCAAGGAAATGCTGGCTTTTAGGGTAATCCAGAAGTCCAGTAGCCCCTGGGCCTCACCAGTAATACTGATCTCCAAGAAGAATGGGACCACAAAGTTCTGCATCGACTACCACAAGCTCAATAGCTGTACAGAGTCAGATGCATACCCCATGCCCAGGACAGAATAGGTCCTAGAGAGGTTAGAGGGAGCCCTGTACCTGTCCACCCAACACCTGACGAAGGCTATTGGCAGGTACTCCTGATCCCAGAAACATAGAAACAGAATTTAATGGCAGATAGGGACTGCTTGGCCCATCTAGTCTGCCCATGTTCCCTATCTACAGTCACACCATAGACCTTACTTGATCTCTTGCTTTTCTGCCCCTTTCCTTGCTTCAAAAGTTCTCTTATACCTATCCCATGCCTTCTTAAGTCCCATTACAGTTTTTACTCCCACCACCTCCTCAGGGAGACTGTTCCAGACATTCACCACCTTTTCTGTTAATAAGTGTTTCCTTACATTTCCCCTGAAATGTAAGGATGTGACCTCATGCCTTGATTACTGCAATGCCTTATACCTAGGGCTACTGGGGGTGGACCTCCACCGCCTACAGCTGGTGCAGAATGTGGCTGCCAGGTTGATGACTGGCTTGTTGAGGTCTTGCCACATCACACTTGTGCTCTGTGGTCTGCATTGGCTGTCAGTATGGTGGAGGATCACCTTCAAGGTTGGGTAACTGACCTATAAAGCCCTACATGGACAGGGACCGTGGTACCTGCAAGATCTCCTCTGTCTCTACTGCCCCCTTTGCCCTCTCCACTCCACCGACGAGGGATTGCTAGAGATTCCCAGGGTCTGTCTGACAACCTTGGGAGCCAGATCATTTGCTTTTGCTGCTCCGACCCTGTGAAATTCTCTATCTCACCGGATTAGAGAATGCACATCTGCCGAGGCCTTTAAAGCTGCCCTGAAGTCTTATTTATTTGATTTAGCTTTTCTGAATACCTCAAGTTTAGCTGTTTTATTGTCTATTTTTATTGCTATGGTTGACTGATAATTGTTTTTATGATATTTGTACAATGCTATGATCTCTTGGAAATGGGAATAGCGTTTCATAAATAAAGAATTGCTTTCTTGTTTGCTTGCATTCTACCCCCCTCCAGCTTCATCACATGACCCTTTGTTCTTGTGCATCCTTTTCTATGAAAAAGGCTTCCCTCTTGAACCTTATTTATACCTTTGCAGTATTTGAAAGTCTCTCTCATATCCCCCTTCTCCCTCCTTTCCTCCAGTCTGTACATATTGCGATCCTTCAGTCTCTCCTCATAGGGCTTTTGATACAGATCCTGTGCCATTTTAGTTGCCCTCCTCTGGACTGTCTAAACTCTGTCTATGTCCTTTTGGAGATGAGATGAGAGGGAGAAGCCAGAGAGAGGTTAGCCTTCATCACTCTGATGACCCATTTGAGTTTTGAGTAATGCCATTTGGGATTAAGAATGCGCCAGCCACCTTTCAACGGCTCATGGACTGCTTTCTGTCTGGGGTAAGAGACTTTGCACTGGCGTACATACATGACATCACCATATACAGCCAGACATGTGAGGATCACATCAGGCATAGGACCAAGGTGGTCTGCCAACTAAAGGCTGCAGGTCTGATAGTCAAGGCAGAGAAGTGCCAGATAAGAATGGCGGAAGTGTCATATCTTGGGCACAGGATGTGGAGTAGGTACCTTGGCCTGAGCCAGTAGAAATTGAGGCCATACAAGGATGGGCCATGCCCACAACTAAGAGAAAAGTATGGATCTTCTTAGGGATGGCAAGCGATTATTGAAAGTTTGTGCCAAACTTCAACAGCATGGCGAGATCCTTGTCTGATCTCACAAGGTGGAAAATGCCAGATAAACTTCAGTGGACAGATCGCAGTGAAACAGCATTATGCCAGTTGAAGGAGTCTTTGTGCTAGGCACCTGTACTGATGAGCCCTGACTATTCTCTGAGGTTCATTGTGCACATGGATGCATCCGATCATGGGCTTGGTACAGTTCTGAGTCAGGTCACGCACACAGGGGAGGAACACCCAGTCATGTACCTGAGCTAGAAGTTGTTGCCCAGAGAGAAGCCCTACATCACAATTGAGAAGGAGTGTCTGAGTGTCATCTGAGCTCTGCCAGAGCTGCAGTGGTGTACATTATGGGGGGGGGAGGGGCAGGCTGCCCCCTCCAGTGAGCAATCAGACTGGAACTTTTGATTCCCTGAGTTTTTTTTTTTTTCCCTCCTTCATCTTGGGGATTTGGGACCAACACGAGTTTCAGTGTGGAGGGGTGCTTGCCCCTTCCTTGCATCCTATTAAATGTTGCTCCAATTGGCAGCACCTTGCATTTTTTTTAAATATTGTCCCAATAGCTGCAACAACCATGACGCTCAGTCTTTTCAGCCAACTGAAGTGGCCAGACTCGCGTGCGCCCCACGACGAGCACTGCTGAAATGTGCCATCAAAAAGCATGTCTGCTCCATTTTGTTTTCTCCTCCACACTCTGTTTGTGTTGGGACCGGAGGAGTGAGGACAGTGTATTTTGTGAATGGTGAACCCTATCCCAGTGTGCAGTGGAGCATCAGCAGCAATCGGGGAGGCAAGTGGCAACCGACCTCTTGAGAATCAGTCGATCGGATCACTTGTTCACCTCAGGCTCAGCTGCTGAACATTCAGATAAATTTACAATAACTCATTCTGGGCCTTTTAAATTTCTTCAGGAACGTTGTTAACAGTCACACACTATACACTAACACTTTTGTTTTAGCTTCCAGTTTCTTTGTTAGCTGCAGTGCCAACAAAGGCTCTGAGCTGAGGTCTTTTCCCTTGGCTAATTCGTCCTGATGCCACAGTTGCTCCTTATACTTAAAATGACTGTTTCCTGGTTATTTTTTTTTTTTGAAAGGGTAAGTTTCTGATCTTAGGGATGTTGTTATATTCAAGCCAATGCTGCTAAATTACTGATTTATTCATTTGTTTTCTGAAAGGTTTTAAAAACATTTAGCATTTCATATAGTATAATTTTAAAGCTGTTACATAGGTTTAGCATCAAATACTGTATAACCTTGCAGCCCCCTCCCAGACTCAGTGGCAACAAGACTGCCTTTTCAGCTGTAAATTCATTTTCATTCCTTATCTCCTGGCCATTTCTCCCCCTTTAAGTTAATCTGTAAACCCATACTTCTCATACCTCCTGTTGTTGTTCTGTCTCTGCTGTTGTGTTCTACCCCTACCCAGAGTTCCCTAGCTCCTATTTAATTTCTTGCTTGTCTCTTTCCCCTCAGTGCAAGCCCAAATTGGGTGCTGCCTCCAGCACAGATCCTATCTCTGCTGTCTCCCGAAGTCTTGCCCAGTTTGGTCGGCTCTAACTAAGTCTCCACCTGTGCTGCTCTGCTGGTCTGCCTGGAAGAAAGCTCCTCTACCCTGCAAAGGTACGACAGGACTCAGCCATCAGGTTCAATTTTTGGTGCGTTCCACAGCCACATCCTGATTGGACACTGCCCTCTGTTGCTGCATCTCGAGTGGCTTTTGCCCGGCTAATTTGTCCTGATGCCGCAGTTGCTCCTTATACTTAAAATTAATGTTTTTTTTGTTTTTTTTTGAAAGGGTAAGTTCCTGATCTTAGTGATGTTGCTATGTTCAGGCCAATGCTGCTAAATTACTGATTTATTCATTTGTTTTCTGAAAGGTTTTAAAGACATTTATGTAGCCCCCCTACAAATGGGGGTTCCCAAAAAGTCTTCCTTGATCTTGCCTAAATGCTCACTGCCAGGCTGGTGTCCTGCGTTTTAGCAGTTTAAATGTGATTACCAGAGCTTGTATAGCCTCTGTGTACTGTCTCTTTAAGAGCTGCTTGATTGCAGCATAAGTAATCTGAGATGGAGCTCTGTTGAAAGATGTAACTATTTTCTGAAAACCATTTAGAATGATAATGACAGTGTCGTTTGTCTAACCTGCTTTCTTTGTAGCAAGGACTGTTTTGTTTGTCTCCCACTATCTTGGTCCTGGACTGCAAATTGGACCAATCAGTTCTGGTGGGACCTAAAATGTAGCCGGACTACAGGAGCTGTCTGAATTCAAAATCTTAGGAACTGTGGTTTGAGTTTTTGCACCTTTTTTGCAACTGAAGGGGGAGCTCTTGCTTTGACTGATAGCCAAATCAGCCAACCAAAGCTTATGGATCTTGGGGAAGTCCTGGGCTGCTTGCAGTTTTCTGTTAGAACTAAGCTGGAAGCTGAGCAAGAAGGAGCAGAAGTGATTCTGAGAGCAATCCTGAGTGGATTCGCATGGGAGAACTATGAAAAGGCTGAGAGTTTGGCCTCCATGTCTGCCTGCTGCTCCTGGAGAGAAGAGAATTATTTTGGACTAAATCAAAGTTTGTGTGACTAAAGTAAGCTACTGAAGTGGGCCAGGCTCAACCTGAAGAAGACCGAATATTTTTGCTGAATGCGATCGGCCTGTCAGGAGTTCCAGCTACCCCTAAGCTCCCAGTGTGTGCAGAGACTTTGCGATTGGGCCCGGGGAGCGCTTTGCCTGGTACAGTAGAATTCCCGTACATGTAAATGTGCTATGAACTGCTAGTGGGTTGTGAGTTAGTTCCCCACTGTGTGAACTGTGCTCTGCTTGCTGGAAGCTGTATCCAGCCCAAAACGGACTGCTTCCGAACTTGTCTCCATGCTGTCTGAGCTTTGCGAGACTGGCCCAGCCAGACTACCCACTACACAGAGAAGCCATCGATGAGAGACCTGCCTGGGGATCAGCCCCCTGCTCCACGCTTGAACAGGAACAACGCCTCTGTGACTTGTGTGGACCCTGCTTCTCCTGGCATTCCAGATCAACCACCTGCAGTCGTCCAGCCTGTGTCCAGTCTTGGGTATTGTGAGTAAATACCAGGGTAGCTCCCTACAATAACAGCTTAATCTGAGTGTGTCATTTGATTGTCTTGTTGTTTTGTTTCCTTTACGAACTGAGCCCTCTGGCTCCGGATTACAAATATTGTGTACTGTGCATGTTGTGTTTTCCATCACAGGGCTCCAACCAGCTGCAACCCCGGGCAACTCTCCTGGCTAGCCCATCTCTTCTCTACCTGGGTACCCAGAGGTGGACTGTGTGGGGGGACTCAAAGCGCATGCTTAACTGCTTGATTGATATAACCTTTAAGCTAATTACCTGATTTTGCCCCTTCCTTGTTCAAGTCCCCTGAATAAATCAGATCTAACTTTTTCTGCATGTAATCTGACTGTGGTTCCAGTTTGTGCTCAAAGTACTGTACTGTTGCTATTTGCTGTGCTTAACCTTATTTTACAGGGGGTCCCCAGGGTCAAGCCAGAGGAACCAGCCCTGATGGTAAGTGCAAACAGTGTGGATACTGTGTGGTGTACCAGGGGTATTGTGAAAGTGATTATTGTACAGTGTTCAGGCCACTAGAGGGGAAAGAGGGGGGTTACAGTGTCCTGGAGGGTTGTGCCCAGGTTAGCTTGACCACTACCAACCCTGACTTCTGGGTGGAGGCACCTGTTTCAGAACTCAGGCCCCTTAACCTGCTACTAGCCAAGCAGACAGGGGTAGTAGCCCTTGGGATAGTGCCACCTAGGGGTTACATTTAGCATTTCATATAGTATAATTTTAAAGCTGTTACATAGGTTAAGCATCAAATACTGTATAACCTTGAAGCCCCCTCCCAGACTCGGTGGCAACAAGGCCACCTTTTCAGCTGTAAATTCATTTTCATTCCTTATCTCCTGGCCATTTCTCCCCCTTTGTTAAGTTAATCTGTAAACCCATACTTCTCATACCTCCTGTTGTTCTTCTGTCTCTGCTGTTGTGTCGTACCCCTACCCAGAGTTCCCTAGCTCCTATTTAATTTCTTGCTTGTCTCTTGTCCCCTCAGTGCAGGCCCAAATTGGGTGCAGCCTCCAGCACAGATCCTATCTCTGCTGTCTCTCGAAGCCTTGCCCGGTGTGGTTGGCTCTCACTAAGCCTCCACCTGTGTTGCTCAGCCTGGGAAAAAAGCTCCTCTACCCTGCAAAGGTATGACAGGACTCAGCCATCAGGTTCAATTTTTGGCGCGTTCCACAGCCACATCCTGATTGGACACTGCCCTGTGTTGCTGCATCTCGAGTGACTTTTCCCCTGACTAATTTGTCCTGATGCCACAATTGCTCCTTATACTTAAAATTAATGTTTTCTGTTTTTTTTTTTTGAAAGGGCTGTTAAGTTCCTGAGCTTAGTGATATTGCTATATTCAGGCATATGCTGCTAAATTACTGATTTATGCATTTGTTTTCTGAAAGGTTTTAAAAACATTTAACATTTCATATAGTATAATTTTAAAGCTGTTACATACAGTAGGATTAGCATCAAATACTGTATAGCCCTGCAGCCCCCTCCCAGACTCAGTGGTAACAAGACTGCCTTTTCAGCTGTAAATTCATTTTCATTCCTTATCTCCTGGCCATTTCTCTCCCTTTGTTAAGTTAATCTGTAAACCCATACTTCTCATATCTCCTGTTGTTCTTCTGTCTGTGCTGTTGTGTTCTACCCCTACCCAGAGTTTCCTAGCTCCTATTTAATTTCTTGCTTGTCTCTTGTTCCCTCAGTGCAAGCCCAAATTGGGTGCTGCCTCCAGCACGGATTCTATCTCTGCTGTCTCCCGAAGCCTTGCCCGGTGTGGTCGGCTCTAGCTAAGCCTCCACCTGTGCTGCTCAGACTGGAAGAAAGCTCCTCTACCCCGCAAAGGTATGACAGGACTCAGCCATCAGGTTCAATTTTTGGCGCGTTCCACAGCCACATCCTGATTGGACACTGCCCTGTGTTGCTGCATCTTGAGTGGCTTTTCCCCTGGCTAATTCGTCCTGATGCCACAATTGCTCCTTATACTTAAAATTAATGGTTTTCTTTCTTTTTTTTTTTGAAAGGGCTGTTAAGTTCCTGATCTTAGTGATATTACTATATTCAGGCCAATGCTGCTAAATTACTGATTGATGCATTTGTTTTCTGAAAGGTTTTAAAAACATTTAGCATTTCATGTAGTGTAATTTTAAAGCTGTTACTTAGGTTTCGCATCAAATACTGTATAACCTTGCAGCCCCCTTCCAGACTCAGTGGCAACAAGACCACCTTTTCAGCTGTAAATTCATTTTCATTCCTTATCTCCTGGCCATTTCTCCACCTTTGTTAAGTTAATCTGTAAGCCCATACTTCTCATACCTCCTGTTGTTCTTCTGTCTCTGCTGTTGTGTTCTACCCCTACCCAGAGTTCCCTAGCTCCTATTTAATTTCTTGCTTGTCTCTTTACGACAGGGTTCAGCCATAAGGTTCAGTTTCTGGCACATTCCACAGCCACATCCTGACTGGACATTGCCCTCTGCTGCTGCATCTCGAGTAACTTTTCCCTTGACTAATTCGTCCTGATGCCACAATTGCTCCTTATACTTAAAATTACTGTTTTCTATGTATTTTTTTTTTGAAAGAGCTGTTTTCCATTAGCAGGTTATACAGATCTGCCACTAGAGGTATTTTGTTCTTTCATTTAAAAAATCTACTCTCTTAAAGTCACAGTTGCTTTACTTGCTATATACCTTCCTCGTTCTGTCTCCCAACTAAGTCCTATTATACCTCACTTGGTTCCTCTCCTGTCCAATGGCATCACAAAGTGTGAAACTGTTTCTGGTGCTTTTCTGCACACTTTGGGTCCCACTCTCGTTAGGATGGCACCCTATATCTCATACCCCTGTTCTTCCTACCACAGACCTTCCTGTTATCACACTTGGCATGGTCACCAGTGTCGATGTAACATACTGCACCCCTTTCTTCCCATGGAAGCTGCACCACAGCAGGCTGCACATGAAACATGGAAGTTGTCTGTCCTCTATTGATCACGCTGTTGTTGTGCTACTTAAAAGTCTCTCTGTTCCTATGGGCCCTGTTAAAGTACATCTAAAGAGGAAATCTCATCCTCTTACACTCTATTTACTAAAACAACTCCTGAAACGCCTCATTCTTCTTCTTCTCCTTATTTCTGGGAGTGTACAACTTAATCCATGCCCTCCTTCATATGGAGTCAATGGCAACAAAAAACAGGGCACCCTTTTCCTGGCCAGTATGAACATCTGTAGCCTGTTGAAAAAATGTGATGCCCTCACTGCTTGGGTTGTAGAACATGATCCCGACATCCTGTCAGTCATCGAAACATGGGTGTCACAATGTACCCCTGACTCAGCCATCATCCTACCATGCTACTCACTTTTCAGACAGGACAGACTATTTAGAAGAGGAGGTGGCTGTGCCATATACCTAAAGGAGTCAAGGCTTTCGTGGACTGATGCTGTTATCAATTGTTGTTCTTATATGTATATTCTAATTTTATGATTCAATTGTACAGCGCCTTGGTATTTGAAAGGCGCTAAATAAATAAAGTTGTATTATTATTATTTATTATTGTTGGCCTATCCACTTTCCCTCCCTGAACCAGCTATGGATATTCAGATCCTTGCTGTTACGGTTATGCTCGATGTACACAATAAGGTCCTCAACATTGGCTCAGTCTATATTCTCCCAGACCTTGCCGAACAGGGCTTAAAACCCCTAATGAACTGCATCATGAGTCTAAAACAAGACACAGAAACCATCCTGTTAGGTGACTTTAATGTCAACTGGCTCTCGTCATGTGCCAGAAGGCATAGGGGTGAGTTAACAGGCCTGAACTTTACCCAGTTAATAACAACTCCAACCAGGATAAACTATAAGACTGGGACTAGCACACTCCTGGACTGGGTCCTAACGAATCGTCCAACACATATCTTCCATTCTGCAGTATTGCCCGACACTATCAGTGATCACTCTCCTACCAAGTGTTATTGATCTAACAAATTTATCAAGCCCCCTGCCAGAACAGTCACAAGTAATGTGCTCTTCCGTGGCCACCTGCAGCCACTAATGTCTCTCCTTCGACAACACGACTGGTCTTCGATTGAAACCGCACCTGATATTGACTCAGCTCTACAATACTTAATTGAACGTTTCAATGAAGCCTGTGACATCCATGCCCTTTTAGGACATGTAGGATCAGGGGACTTGATAATCCCTGGATCTCTTTTAGCCTTCTGGCTCAAATGAAAGATCGTGACCACCTCTAGCATAGGGCCAGGACCTCTGGCAGTCAACCTGACATACAGGCCTATAAGATGGCCAGGAATGCATGTACTAAGGCTGTCCATGAGCACAAAACACGTTACTGTAAGGACATCCTTGCCAAGACCTGGGCTGATGGGAAAAAATTCTGGGAAAACCTCTTGGAAATCACTGGGAAAGCATCCAAACAGACTCCAACTATGTTAAATGTTTATGGCTCTATCACCCATGCCCCCGTGTTAATTGCCAACACATTTACTTCATCCTTCACAGACCTTAGCCAAAATCTGACCCCAAATTTCATTGAACCACCCAGCACAACTCCTATGTCCAGTAAATCAGAAGAGGCCTCTACCCACCCATGTTTCTACTTCAAAGCTATCTCGGAAAGTGAGACCAAGACCTACCTATGTAAAGTTCTAGGAGGAACTAGGACAAGCAGTGATTCCCTGGACCTAAAACTTCTTACCCTAACTCTAGATGAAGTCATATTCCCACTCACCAAGCTTCTCAATCACTCCCTCATACTTTCACAATTCCCCCAGATCTGGAAATCTGCTCTGGTTACACCAGTTTCCAAGAGTGGAGACAGATTACTACCTGGGAATTATAGGCCAATATCTATTCTTCCCCCACTGTCCAAAGCACTTGAAAGGATTGTTGCTGCCCAGTTTGTGGAGTACCTGGAAAAATACAACCTACAACGTGTCCAACAACATGGTTTTTTGGAAAGGGCACAGCACATCTACAGCCCTACTGGAATTCACAGGTTTCATTCACTATACCCTTGATCAGGGTCAACTTATTAGTGCAACCTTTATTGACCTGTCTAAAGCATTTGACATGGTCAATCTCCATTTGCTGATACATCAACTTGCTGGGCTTGGTATATCTTCAGAGGCCCTAAAGTGGTTCAACAGCTATCTAGCAAACTGCACACAGCAGGTGAGAATAGGGTCTGCCCTTTCTGCTAAACTGCCTGTCTGCTCTGGGGTTCCTCAAGGATCGATACTGGTACCCCTTCTATTTAGCACCTTCCTCAATAATCTTCCGGCATCCTGTTCTGAACCAGTACTCCTCTATGCATATGAAGCGGTCATTTTCTCAAAGACTGCTGACCCTACCCTCCTTCAGGCCCAACATCAGAAAAGTTTACTGAAGCTGAGTCCTGGTTCAAGTCTCCTAAGTTGGTGCTTAACTGCAAAAAAACTAAGTCATGCTCTTCCATGGTACCCACAGCAAGCACAAAACCAAACAATTGGTGATTAAAAACAGTGCAGGTGTTATCCTTGATCAGACTCAATATTTTAAATACCTAGGAGTTACTCTGGATAGTCTGCTCTCCTGCTCCAACCAGGTTGAGAATGTTGCCACGGTAGTTAACATTCGCCTAGGCCTTCTACACAGGCATAATCACTGCCTTAGTACCGAAGCCCTCAAATTGGCTATCCAAAGTTCAGTTGTGTCTATTATTGACTATGGATTGGTCATTTATGGTTCCTCCACAGACACAACCCTGGGTCAGCTCACCACAGCTCTGAATAAGGCATGCCGTCAATTAACTGGTGTAGCGTATCGTACTCTCACTTGTGACCTTTATGAACAAGCAGGCTAGCTTCAACTCCAGGCTTGCATTGAATGTCAAGCCTGTCTTCTGGCTAAGAAGGCAGATCTTGGTCTCCTACCACCAGGTTCCCTTCAGCTTTTCAGTCCCTTCCGGAGCACTCAGAGCACATGAAGTTCTATAAGCCAAACTTTTAATGTCCCTCGTTCTTGAACCTTGCTCCGACAACGATCCACAGCAGTTAGAGCTGCTAATTTATTTAATTCCCTTCCTCCTGAGATTGCGATGACTGCAACCTTGGGACCTTTTATGCGGAAGCTGCATCAATTCCTAGTTTCCAGAGCACCTGTGACTGCTATACCTAATCTCTGCTGACAACTAAATGCACTGGGACCTCCCTCTTCTATCTTTTGCCCCTGTATAGCCCTATGCTGCTGCTGTGCTATTCCACTCACAGCACTTCCTCCCTTATCCATTTCCCATTCCTGCCCTCTTTTTCATCCTACCTCACCCCCCTTCCTTTACCCCTCCACTCCCACTTCCCCCCTCTCTGCTCTGTTTCCTCACCTTGTTCTCTCCCTCTACACCCTGCCCCATGGGTCTTTTCTGCTCAAGCTTCATTGTGGAACCTCCCTCCTTGCTCTTTTTTGTTTTTGCTCCTTCCACCCCCAATTCACCCCCTGTACTTTCTCTCCCCTTGTAAGCCCTTTCACCCCTCTTCAGACAAGGCCACTGGCTGCACTTGACACAATATTTATCTTGCCATATTGTTCTTTTGTTTACGCAATTACTTTCCTCTTGTTGTACTACTTATTGGAACCATTGTAATTTGCTATTCTTGTGACTTGACGTGGAACCTCTGTAAAAGAGCCCTTGGCTCAAAGGTCTTCCTGATTTGTTAAATAAATAAATAAATGATAGGGACTTTGGGAGCAAGGGAACTTGAGGTACCCTCCACACTGCTGCTAGTTCTGATGGTCCGGGGTCATGTACTCGATATAGGCAAGCAGCAGAGCAATCCCATTTTGCCCACTCTCCGGTCCTGGGCTTGAGCTGGCTGGTGCCTGGCAATGGGAATTAAAATGATTTTAAAATTGAAGAAACAGTTTAATGATAAAAGTTACTGCCTGCTGCTCAGCCTCTCACAGAGTCAGTCATGACTGACTACTTATTCTCTGCTGTGCTGCTTGCTTGTTTGTTTGGCTCACTGACTGCTTCAATCAGAAGTTCTGTGTTTGTGACATGGTTCGGTTTGGTATTTGGTTAATCGGTTCTTTCTGTTCTGACTGCCTGGTAATTAAAAGAGGTCAGGAGTCCTTAATAAAGTCGGAGTCAGAAAGTGAAGCTTTTGTTAATTTTATGTGTGGTGTCATTAGATTGATATGTGGCCTGGCATTCGTATTACATTTAAAGTGCTGCTTCGCTTTTCCAGGTTTTATTTTTAACCATCTATGCTCTGCTGCACCTCCTACTTCAAGTCATTATTTTATTTCCCTATGAGTTGTTCTGTTTAGGCTCTCCGGGTCTGGGGCTAGCCATGGCCAGTGTGACTTTTTTGAGTCAGCTAGTACTTTACACACACAGACACACACTGTGTGATGAAGAAGATCTGTGTAACTGTTTCCTGCCATCCAATTTCCACTCTCCCCACCAATGTATGTTTTTTTTTTCTGGGGTATTTTCTGCCATGGCTGCATCCATGGGCCTTCAAGTGCCTAAGCTCCAAATAAGGCTACAACATAATTTTAATGGTTTATGCTTAAAACACACACACACACACACACACACACACACACACACACACACACACACACACACTTGTGTTTAAACAGGTAATTTTATTTTTTGCACTGGAAACAGTTTGTAAGGGAAAATATTCTAGTCCAGAGCATTCATGCAGAATTAATGACCTGCTGAGCTGCTGATGTATTTGGCCATCACTGATGAGTGCCTAAGACTGAGATTGCCTCAGACTCTTGGTTTTCCCAGCAGGCCCAAGTTATTCCTCAGAGAATGCCCTAGCTCTTGTTTGTTGTTGCTTAAGTAGTGTTCTTTGTGGTTAAAAAATGTATTGTTAGGCAGTGACAGAAAGTAAGCTGATCCTTGACCCAATTTAAGCCTGTGTCCAAAACAAAATGTAAGAAGTTTTGCTTGAGCCTGACCTACTCAAAGGGGGCAACAAAAGTGACAACCCTAGCTGTAGTGAAGTTAATCATTTTGGTAGTGATATCTGTTGTTTGCAGCAAGAAAAAGAAAGCTTTAAAAACAGCCAAAAAGTTCCAAAATGGCCCTCAAAATGCACCAGAATGCATCTAAAACCTGATAGCTTTTGGGGGCCTAGGCAGCCCCCAGACCTCCATCCTGTTGGTTTAGTCTTTATCAGGAGGACCAGGTCTTTTATCAGTCTTTGCTCCCCTCAGGTCAAAAACCTAGCTATGCCCCTGCAAAACTGCAACCATATTTGTATGGGAGGGCATGGCTACTGGTCACAAACCACAACCCCACTCACATAGCTCCATAGGATCAGTGGCCAAAATTCCAAATTGTTAAGATCGGCCTGGTGCTACAGTCCTATAATATGGACATCAGGCACCACAGTGGGTCAGAGAACATACAGAAAGCACAAACCTGCAATCATGAAAAATAAACATAATTTAGGATTGCTATAAGATTTGTTTTTCATTTTTCCAGGGGATGGAGATGTAACAACTTGCTATGCATTTTAACTGTGTGTGTTGTATTGTATTGTTTCTGTTTAATTTTTGCTTGATTATTGGCTAGAACTCTGTAGATATTTTAGCTGAGTGGGGAAGGTAAAAATTACACTCTGCTGTTGCCCAGGCATGGGGGCCTACAACTAAGCGGATCCTTTGTTAGGCACTTCAGTTCCTGTCCTAGAAAAGGTTTCTGTTTTGGGGAAACTTCAAAGAATTGAGTTCCTTTGAAAACAAATGACATGTTGTGAGTTTAAACAGGGCTAGGTCCTAATGAGACAGTTTTCTGCTGGGTAACCCAGATGGGTTAATGTGGCATACTGATGCTTTAATCCAGTTAGCTACAGTAACAGGGATGATAATGTATGATTTCTCTGATTTCTAAAGTTTTCTAATCAAAAGTCCCTATTTTTCACATGAAAGGAGATCCTTCCTGCCATAGATCTTTCCCCTGTGATGCAAACTAATGTTTTCATACAATTAATTGGCAGATTAAATGTTCCAGCAAATACCAGGTCAGTCAGATCAAATTCTAAAAGTTCAGCATGTGGCCGAACAGTCCTGCTGTTTACCAAATGGTTTACAAGGAGAGTAATTTCGGTATTGAAATTTATTTGTTCCTGGAGGTCTATGGGCAGTGACACCCTGGGAAAAGTGATACTGTTGACAGTCATTTGAAGCCAAAAGCATGGTAAACTGGAGGGCTGTTTAAGTGTATTTGTTTTGTGATAAAGCAGGAGCTCAGGTATCACCCTGTTTCAACCACATTGTGTTATTTGCGAGAGGCATGTACTGAGAATTAGGAGCTGTCTCTATAAAGGGCATATTTCACGGTGAGGAGGGGGGTCAGTGTGTAGTCTACACATCTGGCCGATGGTTTGAGACTGAAAGGGGAAGAACTCTCATGAGAGTTCAAGTTCTCCAAAGATAAGAGATCGTTCTTTTCCATATCTTCACCTGTAAGTTTGACCTAGCTACTGGAAAGCTAAGTTTACATTTTTTATGGTTCAACTCATTTAATTTTCAATGTTTTCTCTTGTAAGCACTTTTGTTCTGTGTTGACTGTTGTGTAAATATATTGTATAAATAAAATAGTTTTTATTTAGCACAATATACAGACTATGTTTCCATGTTGATAAAAAGGGTATAGTTTGCAAATCTCTGGGGTATCCATCATTCCAAAGAGGCATGCTAAATCTAGTTTAAGCAATTTTAAAAACGTATTCCTTCTTGACACAGGGAAAGGAGTGCAGTGAAGTTTGATAAGACAAAACCCACACTTCACTTGGGGTTTGAGCAGTTGGCCTTGGCTTGATCCAGGGGGCCTGGTGACTGGGCTCACAGGGTCCAGGTGTCTGGGGTGTGCCACCTTTGCACAGTGTCGAGTATGGGCACAAGGACATGGTAAAGGGTGAACATGGGTGAAGGTCTGTGACAGCTAGCTGTGAGGGGGTGTTAGTAGGGGCACAGTTGAGTGGGTTGATCACAATGAACTATAGTACAGAGGCTGGAATACATATAACCAAGCTGGAGATAGTAGTTCCAGTTTGAACCTGTTCTCTAGCTGGGAACAAAGAGATGATCAAACCTGTGATGTCAGAAAGACATGTATGATGTTGCAGTGTGGTGGGCCGGCCAGCCAAAGTCATTCTTGGTCTGTGTTTGGCCCTGAGAGGCTAGTTATGATATGGGACTCTAAACAAGCAACATCAAGAGTGTGAGTCTGCCATAACTCACTGAGTTCCCAGTTGGTGTAAGCTTCTTCTCCACTTAGAGTTTAGATAGATTTGAGTTAGATTATTCTAGTTGTTCACTATCTTTTCCCAAAGTTTGTTTTTATCTCTTTAGAAATACTGTTTCCCCATAGGCTTAATATGTATTATCCTGTGACATATGTAAATATCTTGGAGTAGTACATATTATTTTTATTTATGCCATACCTGTAAGTATATTTCAGGGCAGATATCAGTGATATTTTTGCTTCCTGGGGACCTAGAGTGAGGATATCGAAATATCCTCACTCCTGGTTTGATAGCCTCACTCTAGGTCCAAAATATGCATATATACCACACCAGTCATGAATAAATTGGGTAAATAAATCATGTTTTTTTGGGAGAAATATTGATTTTCACTTAGAACACAATTTATTTCACTTAGAATATGTTATTTCCACTTAGAATCTGAAAACAGAACACAGAGATCAATGGACCAGATAGAGAGTTTACAATGGAAAGAAAGATAATTTTAAACTACAGGTAAAACACCAGTAAAACATTACAAATGGTGTGGTATATATCAAATACATAACGGGTTGCAGTGGAATAACACATATATCTCCACACATGAGTAGTAAGACCTATATAACTTACTTGTGACTTTGCCACTTGTGAGTTATGGGTCTTGCCACTCACTAGTGGAGATAAATGTGTTATTCCACTGCAACCCATATTGAAAATACAGGATGGGCAACTATGCACAACCAGTGCATTCTGCCATACAAGAGTTCTGATTCCTTCTGACCTCGAGAACGAAGCTGGAGAGGTCTGTGAGGATCAGAATCCCGAGGTGGCAGAACACACTGGTTCTGCACAAAGTTGCTCGTCCTGTATTTTTTATAGTGTACAGCATTATGTGAAATGTGTGTATTGTGTTTTTTCTCTTTCACAATGAAACTGACTTGTGCAGTCTCTAGAGGTTCTAGAATGATGTTGCACCACAGAAGGGTACAATCACATTCTATGACCTTTGAACTGTGGTACAATAGCATTTTAAAAAGGATGGATTTTTATATAGAACTATGTTCTACTATACACTATAGCACTGTAGGTCCTGATTGGCTCATTCAGAACTCATTTGAATGTTCAGCCTCAGCAGCGGTACTAACCATATTCAAATGCGAATAACTTTAAAATGAAAAATGATAGCATGGTACTGTGAGCATGAAAGTTGTTAAGAATAAAAATATGGAAAGTGAAAAAGCCAGCAGCTAAGGGAATCCATGCCAGGAGCACACTCAAAAGCACATCAATAGGAAAGTAGAAAAGGTGGCTAACAGGCAACTAGTGTGAAAATAAGGCAAAAAAGAGACTGTAGTTTCTCTGTAGTTAAATAGCTTTGAGAAAGCCCACAGCCACGTAGGTGAAACATTGGCTGCTACTGGTGGGGTGAGTTTGTATGAGAATTTTAATTTAATAAAAGCTATTTAACTACAGAGACAAACTATGGTCTCTGTTTTGCCTTATTTGCACAGTAGTTGCCTGTTAGCCACCTTTTCTATTCAGCACAAAAATATCTACAAAATGAGTGCTGTTTCATTTATAGCTACCTTTTTGCACTGCTTATTCTTTGTACTGGATTTAATAATATCAACACTTGCACCTTTTTTCTGTGCGCATCCAGTCAAATCATGCATGGTCACTTTAAATTGGCTTCTTTATTAAGCACTGCATTCTATGCTCATTCAGTCTTGAGAAAGCGCCTCTTGCATAAAAACATTTGACTGAGTTAGACTTTGCTCACAGGAGGGTTCTGCTTCAGGCCTGGTGGCAGTTGATTTGGATTTTCTTTCAGCTATTGGATGGTTTTACCAAATAATAAGAAAATTTTTTCATATCCGCTGGACATCCTGACTTATCTTTTACTTGAGAAACGTTACTTGCATGCTGCCGCTGCAGCTGACTGTCTGTTTGTAAGTACTGTTTCCAGTTTTGTTGGCACTGGGCCTATGCTATGATATTGCTGCCTGTTTCGTTTATACCTTTTTTTTATAATAAGCAAAAAAAAAAAGCAGAAAATACATTTCTTTCACTTTTTTGAACAACAAATGTGAATAACTTTAACATGAAAAATGATAGCATGGTACTGTGAGCACGAAATTTGTTCAGCACAAAAAAATCTACAAAATGAGTGGTATTTCATTTATGGATACAGTTTAGTTTTTTTATATGTAACCCCAGCCTGGTATGCCATTTGTATCTGACAGCAATACCAGGTGGGCTGGGTTTGGGGAGGAATAGGTCACTCGGCACAAAGGCTAGGTTTGGCTACTCTGCACAGGGGCACCCAAGTAACTCCGGACACAGGAAGCAATAACTGTAATGTCCAATACCAGAAGTGGGATTCTAAAGTGTGGCTTTTATTCACATCCAAACAGAATAAACAAAGCATAGATGGACCCCCACGGGGCTACACTCCTGGTAATACAGATTAAAGGAGACCAGAACACATCCTCATCACTTTAGCCCTCAGGCTCTACAACACACTAGGCACACAGCCTGGACTTGTATGCTGCTTTGGGTTACACAGCCCGAACTTGTACACTGCTCTGGGTTTTCCCTGGCTCGGCTCCCTTGCTAGCCACTTGGACACCTTCCATATATCATGGAAACATTTTCTGGTGGCTCCCTAAACCACCTAAGAGCACCTTGGCTCCATCAGGGAATCTTCCTCTTTAATCCCACGTCTGGGTACTTTCCTCAGGCACTGGCCAAGCACCTGAGAGAAAGCAACAGGTGTCTCAGAGCAAATCCGTAGAGATGAATTTGGTTACTACTGATGGGGGGTCTCCCACCTCTCACTCCCACAATTCATACCCAGCCATTTCTCTGGACTGTAAACACCTCATCCTTTAACACTTTGCTGTGTAGATTCTTGCTAAATGTATTTCACATTCCATCTACTTGTCTTGCTTCCCATTTGTGCTGGACTTGAGCATACTTAAATTAAGTGGCATTGTCCATTACTCTAGACCCCCCACAGGTTAAGCAGTCCAATCCTCACATTCTTTCTTTCCATTTGTGCTGGACTTGAACCTATTTATAAGTGGCATTGTCCATTACTCTAGACCCCCCACTGAGTTAAGCAGTCCAATCCCCACATCTTCCAACTGTACTTGGCTGTCTTTTCCTGACCCCACAGTAACAGTCCTTTTAGTTTCCATCTGTTCAGGTGCAAACACTTGGCCCATTTTCAAAGCGAACTCACCCTTTGGTTGCAGGTGCCCCACAGGCATTTCCTCATCAAAGAATCTTCCTCTCAGAGCTTCAGGTGCCTCAGCACAACTGAAACAGGCAGCTTCTTTCCCTTAGCCGGACCCAGGGGGGTTGCCCCTGGAAAACAGGCAGACACCTTCCCCCCCATCCCCTCAGGAATGTGGCTCTGAACCATTGAAAGTGGTCTCCTCCACTTCAATTACCAGTTCCTGTGTTCCTCTTCAGGTGGAAACACACACCTTAAACAAAAGTAGCTCTTTAACAGAGCTTAAAGCTCTGAGAGCCTGCACACACTCTGCTGCACTACAGTCTCACACACAGACTGCACACAGACTGGCTTCAAAATCCCCAACGTTCTACTCTAACCTCCAACTGCAACATTCCAGTGTGGCTTATGCAGCTGTGACAGTTGTAAAATGATGTCATCCCTCAGTCTCAGCTGAGACTGATAACAGAGTGAGACAGTGTGAAATCCATTTAACTGGAGTTTCACAAGCTGCCTTCTCTGCCTACCACTAGGTCTTACTGGGATTCTAGTAACCCCAGGTAACAGGGGGGTTACACTCACCCTGGGCCAGGAAAATGACTGTCCGCAGTCATTATTCACCCGGCTTAGGCCATCTGACCCCATGTGTTGACTACAAGGAGGTAGCGCTACCTTCTCCCCTACCATGTGCTAGCACAGACAGGCAACACTAAGGGCCTAGAGGCCTTCAGCTGACATATCACCCTTTACTCTACCCGCTGACTATGGGTACCTGGTGGCTCTGGTATAACTGTCCAGAGCATAGCCCTAATAGATCAGCACTGCAGCCCCTACGGCCGTTCAGGACCACAGCCTGTCTATTCCCCCAGCCCTCTAGGGAAAACCTGTCTGCCTCTAACTCAAATTTCCCAAAACAAAACAAATAGGGGACCTCCCCGACCTTACACACCATGCAACCACACACCAGGAGCTAATACCATACTCTATGCATTACTCCCACATTTCCCCACAACCATACCTGTGGAAGAAAAAGGTTACACACAGTAACAACAACAACAACAGTACTTTAAACACTACAATGTAAAGTACTAGTGAGGAACTCCGCTGAGTCCCTCCTCCTCTTCTTGTCTTCTCTTCTATCTTCTTCAGGAACACCTGCAAGAAAAAGAAGGACAAACACACACTCCTAATCTGCATACACAGTCTATCTAAACCCCTACGATCAAAACACTGGAGAATCCCAAAAAGATATTTTTTAGAAAAGTAGAAAAAACAGTATAAACATTAGAAAACAGTAGAAAACAATGACATTATTTACAATACACCATATTTGGGGGATGGAGTGCCCTAAAAGTCCCATTTAATGACCACAGTGCCCAAAGGCAAGTCCATTAGAGAGTCTCTCCTGGGCCGGAGCCCGGTGAAGCACAGTTCTAGCAGGCCAAAGTCCCAAAGGGGAGAGTCTTTGAGGACAGTTCAAACATTTGGAGTCTGCTAGTGTAGTGTGTGTACTGCAATGTCATAAGAATAGAAAAGTTTGGACTTACCAGTCCCTTGTAGAACGAAAATCGGCACCAACCTGGTCCTCAGCCGAAGACTTTCCCTGGCAGCATTCTTCCAATACAGCTGGGCGGACATCTTCCGGGAACAACAGGAGGGCACACCTGGAAACTGCTGGGCTGATATCATCTCTGGAGATGGAACCTTGGAACAGGAACAAAAAGGAAAACAGCTGGCCTGAAGTCATCTGATTACCAGGCGATGAATCAGGATACAGCTGGGCTGGTGTCCTCTCTGGATCTGAAGTCATCTGGTGGGCCAGTCGATGGATTCTGGAAGGCCAGTACACTTTAGAACTGATGAATGTGGGGCACCTGAGTCCTGGACGTCCATACTGGTGGAACAACATAGGTACTGCAATGGCTGGAGTGGCAGCACTGGCTACCACTGCTCTGCTTTCCATTTGATAGGCATGGGCACATTCGCAGGGAGGTCTTTGCATTGTGGCCAATAGCACAACGGGTCAGGCGCTTGAATTATTACCCTGTCTGGGCGCTTATAATTCACACTGTGAAAGATTTCATGTCCCTCTCCATCCACAATTCGAACAGTGTCCATTAACAGTGTCCTGCCTCTTTTCCACTGGCTGTATTTTTCGTGAAACATTCTGTTCCTGACATGCTTGTTTGCACCAGGATGCACACATTTCATTGCTTCTGCTCAAATCCAGGACTTCCTGTTTTGTTCAATCTCCTCCCAGACTCTCCGAGGAAAGGCAGGAAAGGACATCCCAAAAATTTAATTCGCCTTCCTATGAACCAGTCTTTCCTCTTTACTAGCTTTGGTCGACCTCAGACCTCTGGCCTAGCTTGGGGGAGGCCAGTCCTGGTTCTGCCAGCTACGCATTCTCAAAGACACAAAAAATGGATCCCTGGCTTCTTCTTGCACAGCCAGAGCAGTGGCATCACCACTCTCTTCCATGCGTTCCTCTGAGGCAAGAGCTTGAGGCTGTGTACCAGTTCCTTTTTCACAAGGCCACATAGGTTCCCTCTCTTCTTCTTCCTCACTGAGAATCTGTGCCCAGGAGTGAGCAGTTGTCCTCACTCCTGAGACTGTCCACTCTTCACTGGACATGGAGGTCGAAACCTCCCATTCAAAGGCCTCCCTCATCTCGTCTTCTCCTATGAGACCTGGGCTAGGCCCCGCTCTCCATGGGTCTACTGATGCTCTTCCTGAATTGTCTCTCTGTGATCCAGACTCCGAAACACCAGCACATTGTTCTGTCTGTAAATCTTCACCCTCTAGCTTTGTGCCACACTCCCCTGAGGGGCCTTCTCCAACATAGGCTCGATCTGGTGCTGTGTGCTGCCAACTGCAGATTCTTGAACTTTTGTCCATGTGGGAGCCAAACAAATCTTGGGCGCTTTAAACAAACCATATTTCTCTAAGCACCCAGAACAGTGAGGTACCATGAAGACGTCCCTTCCAGCATTTAAGCACATTAAACATACTTGCACTGGATATCCAGGAATCACCACATGAGGAGGCAGTCGTCCTCCGTAGTAACATCTCTCAATGTCCCTTAACTTGTTCACTTCTACTGCTACCATCGCCCGGGCATGATCCGGGTAGCGGGCTGATCCTGAGGACATGACTGCAGAGAAAAAACAAACAAACGCTCACTGTTATTTCAAGTCCCATTTCACTGAAAACTTTCTCTCTCTTTCAAAATGGCTCCTCTGCTGCTGTGTTTACATTACTACCCCCTCCGTAATGGCAGCGGCAGCACTCCTACGTATCAACATTCTGAAATTGGGTCAAGCCACTGTGCACCCATTTTACACACTCTACTGATAACGTTGCTCAAACTGCACAAACTTGCAATGTTCTTTTTTCAAGCACATTTATATGGTTTACCACGGACTTTTCACTTGCTGAAGACATTGATGTAGCTTACAGTTCCTTAAAGCCTCAGTATTTCAAGCACAGGATTGCCTGTAACTCTTGCTGCATATCTCATACAACTTACAGTCTCTCTCATGGCTTTGAAACTTATACTGACGCTGAACCTATAATTATGCTCACAGTCAATGGTTTAAAATGCTTGCTTTTGCTGGTAAAACTTAACACAGTCCTTGTTTGCAAAGCGACTACACTGCTACATACAGATTCAGCTGGCTTTTGGCAAAATCACTTAGTTTGAGCAATGATTTCTGTTGGTACTCAGCTGCGATGGAAAATGAGCCTGCAGCCAGTCTTGGAGGCCTCTGGACAGAAGCGGGTTGGCAGTCCTGCGATTGTCCCTCTAGACACTACACTCACAGTTCAGTCGATCGAGATGTGGGTTGAGCCCGAATTTAAACAGAAAAGTCAGTTTTTTACACTTTTACAGCGCTTTCAGTCACCGCAACGCTCCTCCTGATAAGCCAGTACGCACACTCCACTCCCTCTCCCTTTCGAATGCTGGGCAGTCGCTGTAGAGCTGGCTTGGGGATGGGACTGATTGCAGTCTCACCAATCACTCGACGCCATGCAAATGAGCCTCTTTTCCTCTCGAGTGCTCTTCTCAGGGCAGTCATCGAGCAGGCAGATTTAAACTGCAAAACCACACTTTTTTTTTTCTCAACTGACTGCACGGCGGAGCCCATTTCAACCATTTTTCATGGCCATTAACACAACAAGTCTCTCAGTTCACAAGAAAGCATTTCCAACGTCTAGGGCACAATTTTCGTTTTGCTACCCACAGTTTTCTACACTTTTCTTTGTCACAAACACTTTAAAAAGCTGGCAAACGCTGTAAATTTGATGCAGGACAAGGGCATACACTCTCAGGCTTTACTGCTCCTTGGTAAACAGTTGGCATTTTAATAGCAGCACATGGATAACAGCACACAGCGGCACATTAGTTAAATGTTGATTCAGTTGTTTGGGCTACCCACTGCCAGATAACCAAAACGCAAGTCCCTTGCCCGAGCGACCTTTCTTACATTCCTCCCTCAATTCCAAACCCAAATCCTCAGCGGTGCCTCCATTTTTATAACCCCTACCCAGTCTGCCGTTGCCATCTGAGAGCAATACCAGGTGGGCTGGGTTCGGGGAGGAATAGGTCACTCGGCACAAAGGTTAGGTTTGATTACTCTGCACAGGGGCACCCAAGTAACTACGAACACAGGAAGCAACAACTGTAATGTCCAATACCAGAAGTGGGATTCTATAGTGTGGCTTTTATTCACATCCAAACAGAATAACAAAGCATAGATGGACCCCCACGGGTCTATACTCCTGGTAATGCAGATTAAAGGAGACCAGAACACATCCTCATCACTTTAGCCCTCAGGCTCTACAACACACTAGGCACACAGCCCGGACTTGTATACTGCTTTGGGTTACATAGCCCAAACTTGTACACTGTTCTGGGTTTTCTCTGGCTTGGCTCCCTTGCCAGCCACTTGGACACCTTCTATATATCATGGAAACATTTTCTGGTGGCTCCCTAAACCACCTAAAAGCACCTCGGCTCCATCAGGGAATCTTTCTCTTTAATCCCACGTCTGGGTACTTTCCTCAGGCACTGGCCAAGTACCTGAGAGAAAGCAACAGGTGTCTCAGAGCAAATCCATAGAGGTGAATTTGGTTACTACTGATGGGGGGTCTCCCACCTCTTGCTCCCACAATTCATACCCGGCCATTTCTCTGGACTGTAAACACCTCATCCTTTAACACTTTGCTGTGTAGATTCTTGCTAAATGTATTTCACATTCCATCTACTTGTCTTGCTTCCCATTAGTGCTGGACTTGAACATACTTAAATTAAGTGGCATTGTCCATTACTCTAGACCCCCCACAGGTTAAGCAGTCCAATCCCCACAGTCTTTCTTTCCATTTGTGCTGGACTTGGACCTACTTATAAGTGGCATTGTCCATTACTCTAGACCCCCCACTGAGTTAAGCAATCCAATCCCCACATCTTCCAACTGTACTTGGCTGTCTTTTCCTGACCCCACAGTAACAGTCCTTTTAGTTTCCTTCTGTTCAGGTGAAAACACCTGGCCCGTTTTCAGGGCGAACTCACCCTTTGGTTGCAGGTGCCCCACAGGCATTTCCTCATCAAGGAATCTTCCTCTCAGAGCTTCGGGTGCCTCAGCACAACTCAAACAGGCAGCTTCTTTCCCTTAGCCGGACCCAGGGGGGTTGCCCCTGGAAAACAGGCAGACACCTTGCCCCCCAACCCCTCAGGGATGGTGCTCTGAACCATTGAAAGTGGTCTCCTCCACTTCAATTACCAGTTCCTGTGTTCCTCTTCAGGTGGAAACACACACCTTAAACAAAAGTAGCTCTTTAACAGAGCTTAAAGCTCTGAGAGCCTGCACACTCTCTGCTGTACTACAGTCTCTCACTCAGACTGCACACAGACTGGCTTCAAAATCCCTGACGTTCTACTCTAACCTCCAACTGCAACATTCCAGTGTGGCTTATGCAGCTGTGACAGTTGTAAAATGATGTCATCCCTCAGTCTCAGCTGAGACTGTTAACAGCGTGAGACAGTGTGAAATCCATTTAACTGGAGTTTCACAAGCTGCCTTCCCTGCCTACCACTAGATCTTACTGGGATTGTAGTAACCCCGGGTAACGGGGGTTACATAATCATTTCCTTTAAAGCATCTTTCTGCATTCATGTTTTTGGAGGCAGTATAGCACTGTGGTTTAGGGTACTGAGCAGCAAACCTGGAGACATGGGTTTGAATCCCATAACCCCCACTTGCATACTGTGTGACCCTGAGCAAGTCACTTACCTTCCTTGTGCTTCAGGTCGCACCTGGAAACAAGTTTCAGCTTAGTATGCCTTTCCTGGTTAAACAATTTCCCCCTTCCCGTTTTGTTCTCAAATAGCACCTTGACATTCTTAATAATATACTTTATAAATAAAATGTATTTCATTAATGAAGACAGGATGTAACTCTTTACTGTAGTCTTACTTCCCCATATACTCTCCACATAGCCTCCATTTTCCTCCCATACCACCCCTCCCCCACTGTCTTGAGTTCCCATACTCCTGTATCCCATCTCCCTAATTCCTCTTGTATCCCCCTTCCTATTTTTACTGTATTACTCAGTTTCCTCATTAACGCTATCTATATCCTATGCCCTATCTCCTTAATTCCCACTGCATCCTCATTCCCCTTATATCTCTGTATCACTAATGTTGTCTTCTACAGTTACTCTGTCACTGCACACCAACCATGAAAAAAGTGTGGACAAGCTGTCTTTTTTTTTTATCCCCATTTGACTGATGAGTTGGCACCAGGCAACATTGGTTAGCGATGCACACACAATAGATGATGTGGAATAGGTACATTATCCATCCACTCTCCTCTAGTTAACTTCTAAACCTAGATTTTTGTGCTTCCTCTGTGCCATCAAGCTGCCTGAGTGTCTCATTGGGAAATAGTCATCACCACCAAGGTATTAGAGGAATGTACAGGAGAAAATTAGAGGGACAGCAGATGTTTCCATGACTCATTGATACTATTGATTAATCTGCTATACAAGCCAGAGACACTGCAGTATAAGACTGACACACTGCAGTACAAGACAGAGGCACTGCAAAACAAGATTGAGACTCTGTGCAGTACAAGACAGAGACATTGCAATACAGGACAGACACTACAGTACAAGACAAAGAAACTATGGAGTACAAGACATACACAGCGCAGTACAACACAAATAAACTGTAGTACAAGACACACTGCAGTACAAGGCGTACTGTGCAGCAGAAGACATACTGTGTAGTGTAAGATAGATACTGTGCAGTACAAAACAGATTCTGCAGTAAAAGACACACAAACCACAGTACAATGCACACTAGTACAAGACAGATTCTGTGGAATAACACAGGTACTGTGCAATACAGGTCAGGCACTGCAATACAAGACAGATACTGTACAGTATAAGACAGACACTGTGGTACAAGACAGATGATGTGCAGTGCAATACAGCCACTGCAGTACAAGACATAGATACTGTGAAGTACAAGACCAAAACTGCAGTACAACATAGATACTGTACAATAGAGTACAAGACTGATTCTGTGGTACCAGACACACACAGCAATACAAAACACACTAGTACAACATGACAGATACTGTGTGGCTGTCACAGTGGTATAGGTCAGGAAGCATCAGCAGACCAAAAGAAATAATAAAATTAGCAAGTAGCATTTTTATTATTATCAATAACTATAAAATAGAAAAAAATTGTACAGGATAACTCTTCATAAAGGCAATACAAACAAAAAGTCCTCCGTCTGAATCTCCCCTGGGAAAGCATTGTTCTGTTAAATACAATGCTTTTGCCTGGCAGTTCAAACTCTGTATCCTGTTGTTGTAAGTCATCTCTCCTGTTTTTTTTACAAAATGTATCAACACTTTCTCAGTTTCCTTACTGAGGCCAGCCTGAAAAACACATCTAATCTTAACAGGTGCAACAGAATAATACATTTTATCCCAGATCTGGTTTCATATTGATAATTCTGTAAACAAGCTTGTGGAGGTCTAAATGCATCTTGTGGTCATCCCTCTGTGTTACAGATTGATATCTTTACTTATAAACCCAAATAGCTTTCTGCAGTCATTTCAACAATACAACCATGTATATTTGCATACCAAAGGACCCCAGTTTCACATAAAGGTTCATGTATTTGTTTTAACCACAGAGAAGCAAGGGGAGAAAGAGAATAGAAACCGCAAGTGAAGGAAGGGAGATGATGGGAGGGGGGATTATGGGTCCATTGGAGTGGTCAGTTCCTAGGTGTCACAAGAAAATTTGATTGCACAAACAGGCAAGAGACAGACAAGAGGCAAAATAGGAGAGGACAAAATAGATCCTTGCTTTTAACTCTTTCTCTGCATAACAATTGGACTGGGTCTTACTCAACCCTGTCACACACACACACACACACACCTATTTAATAGGGGTTTTTTTTTCTTAAAAAATTCCCCAGGTCTCCAAAAACCTTGTTTTCTCTTTTAACATTACCTAATGACATTTACAGTTCTTTGCATATGCAATATTCTTTTTTTCATTACATTTTTTACCGCAAACATTTTTTTTTCAAATTTCTGTAGCACCAGGTACCACCTTGTGAGTCTGGGATTATTATCTTTCATTTGACTAAGCCAACAGAGAGGACTGTGATCTGCTATAAGCACAAAGTCAGCTCCTAGCAGATAAAACTTAAGGGACTTCTTTGCCCATTTCACAGCAAGGCATTCTTTTTCAATAGTTGAGTACTTTTCCTCTCTGTCGTGCAGTTTCCTACTGATATACAGAATGGGATGTTCCTCTGATTCATGATTGCACCTAGCCCTACCTCTGATGCATCTGTCTATAACTGCATAGCATAGTAAGCAATGGTACAGTGGAATAAAGTACCCTTGGTGTTGCCTCTATTGCCACTACCAGCTTTTACCTTCCCTGCCTTCTCCACTACCATCTCCTCCTAGGTATTGTTGCTTGTTGAACTGTTTAGCCCACTAGTCTACTGTGGTGCAGTCTGTTTACCCTGTCTCAACTTATTTATCATTGCTTACAACTGATTTTTCCACCACCCTGTTTTAAATCAAATGTAATTAAGTTGTTAACTGCTCTCATTGGGCTGCAACAGTACACTGTACTTTATTCCACTGTACCTTTGCTTACTATGCTATGTACAGTATGTTTCCATTGTGACCTGTGCCTGTTTCAGCTTGTAAACTGCTACTCTTTTTTTGCATTGTAAATTACTTTAATTGTGTTGATCTGTACTATTGTTTGTGGCCCGGGTCATGCCTGAAAACAGTTCTTGGATCAGTGCACTTACCCAGTGAACAAAGACTTAAACAAATAAAAAACCTCATCACACTCTGGGGACCATTTCACATTACTCAGATAATATTTTTTCATGAGTTCAGTGAGGGGAATAGCTAACAGAGCAAAGTTGGGAACAAATCTCTGGTAGTAACCAGACAGACCTAAAAATGACCTGACTTTTTTCTTTGTATTAGGGACAGTACTGTTAGCTACAGCTTCCAAACCTCTGGCTTTACTTTTCCATTTCCCAAAATATAACCCAAATATTTGACTTCCTGCATGCCTAATACACACTTGGTAGGATTAATGGTTAGACCTGCAGTTTTGATAGATTGGATAACTACTCATAGGTATTCCAGGTGGCTTTTCCAGTTTGAACTCTACCCCATGACATCATCCAGGTAAGCAGCACAATAACCAGTGTGAGGGGTTAGAAATACATCCATGTACTGGTGGAATGTAGCGGGTGCATCATGTAAGCCAAACAGCATGGTGGTGAACCGATAGAATTCAATTAAAGTGGAAAATGCAGTTTTGCCTCTGGATTCCTTAGCTAGGGGAATTTGCCAGTAACCCTTGGCAAGACTGAGGGTAACAGAAGCATAGAATTTGACGGCAGATAAGCACCTCCTGGCCCACCTAGTCTGGGCATGTACTTGCCACTTCCCAATCTGGTATGTACTTGGCACTTCCCAGTCTGTCCACCAAATCATCTATCCTGGGCATAGGATAACTGTCAAATAAGGACACTTGATTAAGTTTTCTAAAATCAAGGCAGATTTGTATATCCCCCTTCTTTTTTATATTTACAGTCACCAATGGCAATGACCAAGCACTTCTTGATTCTTCAATGATAACCATCTTTTTCATTTTTTGTATATCCTTACCACGTCTGCTCTTAACCGCTCTGGTAATCTGTGGCTTTTGTTTGATAGGGCAAGCATTCTGTGTCACTATTATGTGCTCAACCTCTTTTGCTTTGCCTGGCATTGTGGTAAAAGTACTTTTAAATGTCTTTACCAAGTTATGAATTTCTGTGGTTTGTTCTGTGGGTAAGGAAACAGTATCCTCAACAGCATCAGAAGTTACAGTTTGTTCCAGTCTGTCATAAGCTATATCAATATCTTCTTTAGCAGTTTCTGGTATATACTAACAAAACTACCATTGATGTTTTTTCAACCCATTTCTTCAGGACGTTAGCATGGTATATCTTGGTAGGATTTTTCCTATCAGTGTCTCAGTCTCATAGTTAACTGTACCAGTATGTCTAACCACTTTATAAAGCCCTTGCCACTTCATTAACAGTTTTTGTTTTCTGTAGTGGGTAATGGTAACAAGACTTTTTCACCCATCTCAATGACTTTTTCTTTTACCCCACAGTCATAATGCACCTTCTGCTGTTTTGGGGCTTGTTCCTGATTACTATGGCCAATCTCAACATATGTTGCCAGTTTCTTTCTCAGTGCACATGATGTAAAAGATTCTTTCTGAGCATGGTGATCTTCCCATGGTTTTTTTATTACATTTAGTGGCCCTCTAGGTTGTTTACCGTATAACATTTCAAAGGATGAAAAACCTGTTGAGGCTTGTGGCACTTCTGTGTAAACAAAAAGCAGGTAAGGTAAATACTAATCCCGATCTTTCCCTTCACCTTTCAGAAACCTATTTAACATACATTTTATGGTTTGATTAAAATGCTTAACAAGACCGTCTGTCTGAGGATAAGGGGAGGTTCTTATGGCAGTGATACATAGTAGTCAGTACAGCTGTTTCAGCAATGCAGCACCAAAATTACTACCCCGATCAATAATAATCTCTTTAGGTATGCCCACCATGCTGAAAATGTTGGCAAGCTCTGCTGCCACATTTGTGGCTGTGACAGTATGCATTGGAATTGCCTCTGAGTATCGAGTAACATTGTCACATACTACCAAAATGAATTGGTTACCCTTTTTACTTTTGTCTAAGGGGCCAACCACATCCATTGCAATTTTCTCAAAAGGCACATCTATCAAGGGTAGATGCACAAGAGTCACCTTTTTTTACTAGTTACAGGGACTACTTTCCGACATTCAGCACAAGAACTTCAATAGGCAGCAACATCCTCATGAATCCCAGGCCAGTAAAATGTGTACAACAATCTGGCAAGGGTGCAGTCCTGCCCCCAAATGATCAGCCATAGGACTATCATGTGCTATCTGTATCAACTCAGTTCTATACTTCTTTGATATGACCAATTGTTCTATCTCTTTCTGCATCTGAGGATTAACACCAACTCTGTACAGTAGCCCATTACATTTTTTAAACATTGACTCACTCTGTTTTTATTTCACCCTCAGCTGCTTTAAATAACCTTGGAGAGAAACATTGTTAGTTCAATCAGAAACAAAATAATCAGTTTAGTTTCAACACTATCATGCAGCATCCTCTTATGTCCATCAGTCTTTTGTTACCACTGTTTTTTCAAGTGTCTTCTTTTTTCCTGGACTTCTGGATCTTGGAGCTGGGATCAAAAAAGTCTGAATCAAAGTCACCAAAAGGAAAAGAGTCCCCAAATTCTGAGATTTTAACTGATACAGTTCCCTGTCCTGCTCCTTCTGTGACTTCTGGGATGAATCCCATCAGGCCCCATTGCTTTGTCCACCTTGTTATCACAGCTGCTGAAATGGCATGGTTTACTCACTCTGCGATTAACTTAGAAAATCATGAAAATTCATTTTCAGCAATCACAGGTACAGGTAACTTTGATATTACCCCCACTTTCATTTGGTGCAACACTCCATTAATGGTCAGAGTCACTTGGGTGGTGGGAGAGTATCAAGTGTCCCCATGGATGCACATGACCTGAGTACCTAGTCCTTTTGCACAGTCTTTTCCCAGAACTTCAACATTCACTAGGGTCTGTCTGCTTCCAAAATCTATAAGTCCCTTCAAAGTCTTAACTCCACCTTGTCAACGTAATGCACTTTGGAAAGCTATGTTTGTTCCTGCAGTTGCCTTGTTACTCTGTAATGCTAAATGTTCAATAGGTCTCTATGTAACTAATTCCAGGTCATCCCTGAAAAAGGGACCTTTGGGCCCAGTGGGTTCACCCAGTTAACAAAATGAAATAAATAAATCAGTTAAATACGTGTCCGAGTTTGCTAAAGCCAGATGTGATCCAGTGTTACCCTTCTTATTTTTATGACAGTTTCTTGCAACATGTCCTGGCTTATTATAGTTATAGCAAATAAAGTCTTTGGGTGCAGATTTGTTACCGCCATCAGAGTTCTTATCTGATCTGAAGTTAAATTGAAAAAAGAGGGTCTTACCATTTCTTGGCTGTTACTTCACTGCTGCAGTGTCTGTCTGGCCATCTGATAGTCCTTAGCCAAAGAAATGGCCTTTTCCCTACTTCCTGGTCGGTGTTCTTTTACCAAAACTGAATGTCTGTAGGAAGAATGTTGATAAATTGTTCCATTGCAAACTTGTCAGTGATCTGTGGGACGGTTTTTCCCTTTTGTTGGAGCCATTTAATGAGGAATTCTCTGAGATGGATGAAGGCTTCTCAAAGGTCATCAACTGAGTGGTTCTTCAGGGACTGGGATTTCTGCCTGTAAGTCTCTCCTGAGAGGTCATATCTTTTAAGGATTTCTCTTCTCACAAGGTCATAGTTTTCTGACTGTGCAGTGTCCATATTGCTGTAGGCAAGTTGGGCTTAACCTGTCAGATAAGGTACCAGCCTAATTGCCCATTGCTGGTTTGGCCATTGGCAGACTCTGGCGACCCTTTCAAAAGTTGTCTGGTATGCTTCAGTATCATCTGACGGGCACAGCTTTGTAAGTTTAATGTCTTTTAAGTTACATACGAGCATACAAAGAAGCCAGCAGAAGCAGGCCATTTGGTCTATCAAGTCTGCTCACATTGCATGGTCCACAGCTTGAGCTAATGTCCCTGCCCTCCCTCCCCACTCCTCCCATCCTCTCTACCCATGATCCTTACCTTCCCCCTATGCCTATCCCAGCCTCTCTTAAAACTGCCCACTATCTTCAACAAGATGACCTCTTCTGGCAGCGCATTCCAAGTGTCCACCACCCTCTCTGTGAAGAAGTGCTTCCTGACCTCCCTCCTAAACCTCCCACCCACCAGCTTAAGACTGTGCCCTCTCATGTTATGGTTGCCACTCAGCTTAAAGAGACTCTCCTTATCAACCTTATTTATTCCTTTCAAGTATTTGAAGGTCCCAATCATGTCCCCTCTCTCTCTCACTCCTGTCTTCCAGGGAGTACATGTTCAGTGTCCTCAATCTCTCCTCATATGCCTTACCCTGCTGACCTGCTATCATCTTTGTAGCCCTCCTCTGGACCTTCTCCAGCAGGTTAATGTCCTTTTTGAGGTGTGGGCACCAATACTGAACTCCATACTCCAGATGTGGCCTTACCAGTGACCTGTACAAGGGCAGTATAACATCCTCTCTCCTACTACTGATCCCCCTAGATATGCATCCCAGCATCTTGTTTGCCTTTGCTGCTACTTTCTTGCACTGTGTGGAGTGCTTCAGGTTACTAGAGATCATCACTCCCAGGTCCTTCTCATTTGATGCAGATACTCGGACTCCACCTGGGTAGTGCTCTGTCCTGGGATTCTTGGCTCCAGTATGCATAACTTTGCATTTCTTGGCATTGAAGCCAAGCTGCAAGATCCTGAACCACTTTTCCAGCTTTTCCAGATCTTTCTGTAGATCCTGTATCCCTTCAGCTATGTCCAGTCTTCCACAGAGCTTGGTGACATCTGTGAATAGGCACGTTTTGGCCGTAATGCCATCTCCAATGTCATTGATGAAGACATTGAACAACACCGGCCCCAGCACTGAGCCCTGTGGGACCCCACTGGTTACCTCTCTAGTGCCAGATAACTCTCCCCCCCACAACCATCCTCTGGGTTCTGTTCCTCAGCCAGTTTTCCACCCATCTGGCCATCTTTTCCCCAACCCCAAGATCCACCAACTTCCTGATCAATCTTTTGTGGGGCACAGAGTCAAAGGCCTTGCTGAAATCAAGATAGAGGCTGTCTACTGCTTGGCCCCTGTCTGTTGTCTTAGTGACACAGTCAAAGAAGTCAATCAGATTTGTTTGACATGATCTCCCCCCATGAACCCATACTGCCTCGCATCCTGAAGACCATGCTCCTCTAGATATTCCACCATCCTTTCCTTTAGTATGGTCTCCATGAGCTTACCCACAATGGAGATCAGACCGACTGGTCTGTAATTCCCTGGGTCATCCTTGGGAATGCTTTTGTGGAGGGGCACTACATGTGCTGTTCTCCAGTCCTGCAGTACCACTCCTGACTCTAGTGAACTATTAAATAGGTCTGCCGGTGGCCCTGCCAGCTCCTCAGCCAGTTCCTTTAGTACCCTTGGATGTACTCTGTCTGGGCTTGGTGATTTGTCCACCTTCAATGCCAGCAGCCCGTCCCTCACTCTATCCTCCTCTATCATTACATCAGTGTTCCCCTCTCCCCGCTCTTCTTTTCTCTCCTGAAGGCACTGGTCCGTCCTTCTCCCTGGTGAAGATGGAACAGAAGTATTCATTTAGTATCTCTGCTTTTCCCCCATTAGTGTCCACCAACTCCACCCCTTTCTTAAGCCTAACAGTCCCTTCCTTCTTGTCCCTTTTCTCACTTATATATTGAAAGAAAGCCTTCCCCCCCCTTCTTAACTCCTTCAGCTATCTGCAGCTCCTTCTGTGCCTTTGCTTTCATGACCTCCTTACTTGACTCACTAGCCAACCTTAGGTAATTTTCCCTATCCACCTCTCTCTTGGTCTTCCTGAATTTTCTATAGGCCAACATCTTTTCCCTTACTGCCTGGGCAACCTCAGAACTGAACCAGCTGGGTGCTTTGGCCCTTGTGTTCTTCCTCCTGAGCCTAATGCACTCATCTGTGGTAACCAGTATTCCTTCCTTAATGAAGGACCACCTTTGGTCCACCCCCATATCTGCTCTGATGCCCACCAGATGGCTTCTTGGCACTTCACCCATTTTTCTGAAGTCTGCCCTCCTGAAATCCAAGATTTTGGTCTCAGTCGGGATGCTTTCCCTGCCTGTATCCAACTGGAACCACACTGTGCAATGGTCTCTTCCACCCAGTGGCTCCATGACTATTATTTCCTGTACATGTTCCCCATTTGTGAGCACCAGATCAAGAATTGCCTCAGCTGTTGTTGGTTCAGTGATGCCCTGAGTCAGGAACCCACTCTGCAGTCCTCCAGGATCACCTGACTCCTAGCACATGTCATGGATGGTATGCTCCAGTCCACCTTGGGCAGGTTGAAGTAAAAATGGGCACTTGAGCTCACAGACTTTTCAGTATAAAATAAAAAATGAAATGGAAATGAAATGAAATGAAGTCCCCTACAATTACCACCTCTCCTTTCCCTGCAGCTTCCAATATGTGTGAGTTCAGTTCCCTGTCCCTCTCCTCATCCTGACTGGGTGGTCTGTAAACCACCCCAACATCACCTTTCTCCCTCTATTGGACCTCAACTGAACCCATAATACCTCGACCTCCCCTCCCTCTGACTCCTCCCTCGTGCAATTTATTCAATCCCTGATATAAACTGCCATCCCTCCCCCCTTCCTGACTACCCTGTCCCTCCTGTATAGTTTATATCCAGGGATTGCAAGCTCCCAGTCATGGTGTGATGTTGCCCAAGTCTTGGTTACAGCAGCTATGTCCACCCTTCTGTCTACTAATAATGCCTGCAGGTCATCCATCTTGTTTCCAAGACTCCACGCATTCAGAGACACCACCCTCCACCTAGAATCTGACCTTCCTTCTCTTCCCTCTATTCTTCTATTCACATTTATCCCCACTGTCTGAACCCCTCCACATACCCTTGGTATGTGTTCCTCATCCCTAGACACTTTGCTAACTGTGTTCTTGCCCCTTCCACCTCCTCCCCCCTCCAGACCAATTCCATCACTGTGGGGGGAGGAGGTTCACTGACCTCCTCCTCTCAGAGTCTGTGGGCCTGCATGCCTGCTGCCCCTCCCAGTAGTTTAAATTAAGTGTAGTGGTAATACATTCCCCCAGTTTGTCCCTGAGTACTCTTAGATCCTCCCTATTGAGATGTAGCCTGTCTAGTGAAAAGAGTGCTTTGTTTGACCAGGTCTCTTCCCAGTCCTTGAAGAACCACTCAATTGATGACCCTTGAGAAGCCAACATCCGACTCAGAGAATGACTCATTAAATGGCTCCAACCAAAGGGCAAAATTTGTCTTCTGTTGATTTGCTGGATCCATGCCAGAGCCTCCATCTTTGAAAGCTTTCAAGGCATCCAGTCATTGCTGCTGTTGTCGCTGCATCTCTTCTCTTTTTCTCAGTCTCTCTTCATTGTATAGCCCACCAGTTGGAGAAGGCAGACATGCATTCAGGTTCTGTTTCTACCAGTTCTTCTTTTATCACTAGTGCTGGCTGTACAGTCTCAGTTTAGACTTTTGTTTCTACTTCTAGTCTGGCTGCCATTCTTCTGGTAAGCACTCCTGGGCTTTCTGTTGAAGGATCCATATCTTTCTTCTATGCTTTCCTGATACCAGGTCTAGTACCCATGCACAAAACTCCTGGTGTGGAGTATGCATGGCATATATCCCACTTCTAAAAACAAATGTCACAGTGGCATAGGTCAGGAGGCATAGGCAGACCAGGAGAAGTAATAAAATGTTCATGTAGCATTTTAATATTATAAATAACAGTAAAATAGAAAAAATAAAATTGCACAGAATAGCTCTTCATTAACGCAGGACAAAAAAAAAAGTCCTCCATCTGAGTCTCCACCTGGAAAAGCATTGCGTTATTCATAGAAGATGTTTTTACCTGGCAGTTCAAACTCTGCATCTTGTTGTAAGTTGTATCTCCTGTTTTTCATAAGATGTATCAAAACTTTGTCAGTTTCCTTACTGAAGCCAGTCTGAAGAGCACATCAAGTCTTAACAGATGCAACAAAATAATACTTTTGCCCCACAGCTGGTTTCCTGTTGATATTTCTGTATACAAGCTTGTGGAGGTCAACATGCATCTCAAGGTCAACTATCTGTGTTCCAGATTGATATAATTTCTAATAGACTGAAATAGCTTTCTGCAATCATTTCAACAATATAATTATATAAATTTTAAACCAAAGGATCCCAGTTTCACATAAAGATTCACATATTTTTTGTAACCACAGACAAGCAAAGGGAGGGAGAAAGAAAGAATAAAAACAGCAAATGAAGAAAGGGAAATAACAGGGGAGATTTGTGGGACCATCGGAGTGGCCAATTCCTAGGTGACACAAGCAAATTTGATTGCATGATCAGACAGACTCGAGGCAGAATAGGAGAGGGCAAAATAGAGCCTTGCTTTTAACTCTCTCTCTCTCTCTCTGGATAACAAATGGGACAGGGCCTTACTCAACCCTGTCACAGTGGTACAAGACATAGACACTAGTGCAAGACAGATAATGTGCTGGACAAAACTGACACTGCAGTACATGCAGACTTCAGTACAAGACTGAGTCCTTGCAGTACAAGTCACACACCAGTGTAAGGTGCAGACATCACAGGTCAAGACAAAAGCTACTGTATGTTTACATGGCTGCACCGATGCTTCCAGTGGTCCATTTCAGTCCTGCCTCTGCCTTGCATGCCAATGCTGAGGTGCCTTTACATGACCACTTGCAGTGCTGATGTAAGCTGTAGAGGCCCTGGGGAGCATGAGTGCGGGGGGGGGTAGGGTGTTCTTTGATGTCACCAGTGACTCTTCAGACTGCAGTGGGTGGCACTCTGTAAGGGCAACAGCCAACAAATACAACATTTGGCATGCAGGGAAAGAAAGCAGAGCTGAATGGTAAATGGTGTTAATCGGAAGCTGAGATGAGAAAAATGCTACATATCACTCACACCAGTGATGTTGGTACTAAGTTGTACTGTGCTGGCTGACACTACACTGTGCAAAATGCCTCTGCCCCTCCAAATGTTCTGATCCCCATGAGCATATCATGCAGCTTAAAAAAAAGAACTTTTGTATTAAAATTGAAATAAATAACTACATGCCGTAAGACTGGGAGGGCAGAGGAGGATGCTGGGAGTGTCCATCTTGTACTGGAAGGAGCAACGCAGCCTGTCCACATGGCAGCTGAAAATGCTCACTCTGGAATGCATCCCTAACTTTGCTGCAGCTCGGTGAAAGGACAAGTGATTGACTTACCTGGCTCAGGTAAGTGTCTACACTACCACATTTGCACTGCAGCAACCCGGATGCTCGGGTTGCTGTGGTACAAATGTGGCAGTGTAAACAAACCTATAGACATTGCAGCAAAAGACAGAGGCACTCTGCAGTACAAAATGCACACTGCGTTACAACACACCCATACTCTGTGGTAGAAGACACAGACACCTCGTGCAGCAAAGTCTGCTTAAACTCTGAGTTTTGGGACCTTTTCTTCCTTTGAAATGCAATATTAGACATGGAAGTATTGAAAAAAAAATACAGCAGTTTAAAGTCCTGAATTCCAAAGTTGAATTTAAAAGAAAATTTTCATCCAGCATTACAAAACAGATCTTGTGATTTGAAATATGTCTGAAATCTGCTAACTGAAACCCTGCAATATATTCAGTCAAGTACTATATGTTTTATATGTCTTTGTGTGTTTTGGTAGCATTTCTGTTTTAGCTATTACTGTGCCTAACCTCACCCCTCCTCCACGTACAGAAGCAGAAAAAACTAAGCAGTCATGGGAAGATGGCCAAGGGGAAGTCCCGCAGCTGGCCAGTTAAGAGCAGTTTCTGGGAAATCCCCTGCTTCTCAGTGACTGTTAGCTGTACAAGGTGGATGTAGCTTAAGAGCTTCTGTGGCTCAGGCAGGCAATGGAAATTTCAGTGGTGGAAACCAGCGCAGTCTCTCTATATGCTTCAGTCCCTCCTGTAGAGCAGAGTCCATCAAGACCTCCATCCATTAAAGTGGGGGGATTTACAACCTGAATACTGAGTCAGTGCTACTAGGTGGAGTTACTAAACTGAAATCAATGTGTAACACTCCCAGCTCCTCAGTTAACTGGAGGGCACTAGAACTGTGGGGAATAGCGCATAGCAAATCTAGTATTTTACGACGGTGGGGGGGGGGAATTTGGGTTTGGGGTTAGGCCTTGGTATGCAAATGTTTTTAATATATTTTAAATTCTTTTCATAGTCTGCTATTACCTTTTTATTACATGTTTAATAAAACATGTACCTGTAAATCATGCTGTTCTGGTGTGGCTTGGGAATCGGCCCCTTAGTGAAGGGAAGGATGTCAGCAAGAAAGTTAAGTGTAAAATGGGGGGGGGGGGTTGACCCCTTCACCCCTAAGATCCACCAGACCACAGTAGAGTCATCCATTCTCCCCTGCAGTATGATTTCCTTCACCCATAGTCCTGGTGCTCTTCCTGTTCACAAGGGGACCTGCCAGTTGCAAGGAACCATTCATTAACCCCTTGATTGCTAGCTATTTTGAAACAGAAGTTTGAATGGAATTGTATTTTTTTAAAGCACCTGCAACGGGGTGAGATTATCATGCATGTATAGTAACTAACAGGTCATTATCTAGGGGTTACAGTACTTCAGACCCCTATGAGCTCCATTACCAACCCATTAGACCACCTTCCCAAAAGAGATTCCTCCAGGATTCAGTTATGGAACACCTGAGGAGAAGGGGGCTTGCAATCCTAACAGTTCTAGGGAAATTATATTTCTGGAAAAATTGGTATGGGGTGGGATTGTCATATATGTAACAGTGAGATTATGTGCATAGGATGAGTATTATATCATATAGCTAGCTGGCTGAAAGACAGGATCCAGTAGCAAGCTGGCTAATATGCAGGACCCAGAGGGTGGAGGAGGAGCCCTCAGGCTGTAGGGATGTCAGAAACAGGCTCCCACAGGGCTCAGTGCTTGGGCCAGTTCTGTTTAATGTCATCATCAGTGACATTAGAGAGGGTATACAGGGCAAGATTTGCTTGTTTGCAGATGACGCCAAGCTCTGTGATGGTGGATACAGCTGAAGGGATATGGGACCTAAATGAAGAACTGGGCAAGCTGAAGTGGTGGTCCGTATTATGGCAACTAGGCTTTAATTTGAAGAATTGTAAAATCAAGCACACAGGGCCAAGAACCCGAAGATAGAGTGCAGGTGGGGTCCTGGAAACCAAATCCAAGGAAGAGAAAAATCTGGGGGTGCTGATTACTAGTGATCTGAAACACTTCTCACAAAGCAGGAAGCTGTGGCAAAAGCCAACAGAATATTGCGCTGCATTGCCAGGAGGAACAGCAGCAGGAGGGAGGAAGTCATACTGCCGTTTTATGGGTTACTGGTGCAACTGCACGTGGAGTATAATGTACGATACTGGCACTGCTTCCTGAAGAAGGACATTAACCTGCTGAAGGCAACCCAGAGGAAGGTGACAAAGATGGTTAAGGAACAATCCAAAAACACCAGCGCACACCAACCTCCCCCCCCAACAACATAGTATATTTAAACTTTCCACTGCCAAAATTGGCTATATTTACTTTTAGCTCCACGTAAGGAGAGGGTCCTCTTAGTTTCAGACTGGAATTCCAATGTGAGTAAGCCAAACCACCAACGTCACAGTGGGACCCATGGTTTAGTCCCTATTCTAACTTTCCAACTTTCAAATTCCTCAAGGGCTAATGTGCCTAATTGACTCCTTTTATGCACTGTGCTTCCATCAAGGAATTTACACAGGTGTTCAAAGGGAGCAGGCTAAAAGGAACACGTGGGACCCTGCAGTATGAGCAGAATGGATAGACCGCTAGGCCTTATGAAACTGCAAAATGTGGTAAGTCACTGTACAGCACTGTAAACCCCCCAACTCAGGCTTACTTTTAGAGCCACGGTGCTCCATTGCCCCGTCAGAATTGTCAGGGGTCCTCGGTGGAATTCAGATCCACAGCTCCTCTTGTTTTGTGGCTCTGGTCTGCATGTTCCTGGTGCTCAGTTTTGGTGGGTGGCCGAGCACCAGGTCTGTTGGGTCTGAACCTCTGGGTACATTTTTGTTGGAGTTCAGGAGGCCATAGGGTGAAAATAAATTATAACATTTTAAATAGTATGGTGGCCCGCGCTCTGCACATACACAGCCGACAATCTTCGGATGTTAATGGAGTGGCTGCTCTGGGTCCGGTAAGAAGCAGGCTGGACTCAAGACCACATATAAATAAAAATTAAATAAATAATGATAGTTTTACCATGGTCCGAGTGTTCTAGGCATGCATAGCCGCTGAAGGGGAAAGATTTAAAGGAGCAGTATACCCATTGAGAGGGAAGTATTTTGGTGCCGTCTGGTGCCGTACAAGCGGCACTTTGTGTATCGTTTTCTTGGGACTGCAGGTCCAGAAAGTCTTTTAGGGGCTCTGTGAGTTGGTGCCAAGTGAATGGTCTAAGTTTGGACTGGTGATTTTGGTGTGTGTCTCTGCTGCCCTTAGGAAGAGAAGAAAAGGGGCAGCTTTGGCGCAATTTTAGGGGGATCATAGGGGAGAGTGCCAGATGACAGAGCAGGGGTGATTGCCTGCTCAGTCAGGAAGACTGCATCAGTTATTTTTAATTATTTTTATTGGCAGTGGTTGCAGAGGAGAAGGAGTTGGATGTGGTGGCTGCCACTATGTGCTTGTGCCCTGGTTGGGGCATCCTCTAGAATCCTAAAGGAGAAGAAGCAGAGAGTCTGCACAGAGCCTACAGCATGGGGTGGGTTGAGTGGTGCTGGCCCAGAGGACCACCGCTGGGTGGGGCCCTGTTTTTTGGAAATGCCACCTATGGATCCATGTGGAGAGGAAGATCTAGGATGGGGTTTGATGGGGAACAAGGTTTCTTGAGCCTTCCCTGGTTCCGGGCTGCCCCATTTTGAGACTACAGTGCATAGGGGCTAGTGTCCTCAAATGGAGTCTATTTTGAGGGTGGCTGTGGGCTGGGCAGCTGTCTCTCTGGAAGAATGGGGGTTTGACCTAAAGCAGTGCAGGAAAGGTGAGAGAAAGAGTTGCTGTGTAAGATTGGAGGCCTGATTCGGCCAGCATAGGTCATAGGTGACCTCCATGGTCTTGAGTGAACCCCAAGCTTAAAATGTGACCTCTCTGTCCACAGAAACTGACAGGCTGACAAGATATGTGGACCCCTTATGTTGTGTAGTGCTCCCCTCCCCAGGACATTCACCATCATACCCCTAGACGCAGGGGGGGCTTACAACGTGGGGGCTCATCTAAGGTGGTGAGCATTTGAGGGGGGGAGTGTATGCCCCCAACTCGGGCTTACCTTTAGAGCTGTGGCGCTCCATAGCCCCAACGGGATAGTCAGGGGTCCTGGGTGAGATTCAAACCTGCAGCTCCTCTCTGTCTGCATGTTCCTGGTGCTTGGTTTTGGCAGGTGGCCGAGCTCCAGATCTGTTGGGTCTACCCCTCTGGATGCATTTTTGTGGAGTTCAGGAGGCCAGGGGGAAAAAAGAAAATATTAAAATTTTAAATAGCTGGGTGGCCCATGCTGTGCGCATGCATGGCTGCCAATATTCGGATGTTATCACAGCACCTGCTTCAGGTCCCTGGTCCATTAAAAAGCAGACTGGACTTGGGACCACATGTAAACAGTAAATAAAAATTTAATAAATAATATAGTTTTATGGTGGTCCGAATATTTTGGGCATGTGCCGCCACTGAAGGGGAAAGATTTAAAGGAGCAGTAGCCCCATTGAGAGGGAAGTATTTCAGTGCCGGCTGGTGCCATTCAAGGGGCACTTTGTATATAGTTTTCTTGGGACTAAGGGTCCCTAAAGTCTTTTGGGGGCTCTGTGAGTTGGTGCCAGGTGAATGATCTAGGATTGGACTGCTGATTTTGGCAAGTGTCTTTGGTGCCCTTAGGAGAGAATAAAAGGGGCTGCTTTGGTGCCTTTTTGGGGGATCATAGGGGAGAATGCCAGAGAAAAGAATGGGGGTGATTTCCTGCTCAGTCAGGAAGACTGCATCAGTTATTTTTTATTATTTTTATTGGTAGTGATTGCAGAGGGAAAGTAGCTGAACGTGGCAGTAGGGGCATCCTCTAGAAACCTCAAGGAGAAGGAGAGAGTCTGCATAGAGTCTGCAGCATGGGGTTGGGCAGAGTGGTACTGGCCCAAAGGACCACCACTGGGTGGGACCCCATTTTATGGAAATGCTGCTTAAGGGAACTATGTGGAGAGGAAGATCTAGGATGGAGTTTGATGGGGAACCAGGTTTCCAGAGTCTTCCCTGGTCCCAGGCTGCACCATTTTGGAACTGTGGTGCACAGGGACTATTGCCCTCAAATGGAGTCTGTTTGGCTGTGGGCTGGGCAGCCGTCTCTTTGGAAGAATGCGGTTTTGACCTAAAGCAGTACAGGAAAGGTGAGAAAGAAGAGTTGCTGCCTAAAATTGGAGGCCTGATTTGACCAACAGCTTCTGCTGCCTGCAACTGGACTGTTTCACTGCCTAGGCTATGGGTAGCCACCTAGACTTCATGCTCATAGGTGACCTCCATGGTCTTGAATGAACCCCAAACTTAAAATGTGACCTTTTGATCCACAGAAACTGTTTGTATGTGGTACAGCTCCATGGAGTGACTGTTCTGGTTCATTAACTGTTCATTAAATGGGATCCTCTCATTCCTGCAGTCTGGTGTTTGCCTCGTTTGTCTCAGATGACCTGTTTGTGCTGCTAACAAGAAGCTTGCCTCCATAGCACAGCTCCTCATCTGTGTTCCAGGGTACAGCGAGAGGACCAGAGGACCAGCTTGATGACTTCGAGAGGCCTGCCTGGTGAAGACCGCCTACAAAGGCCTATGAGGTGAAGATTGCAAGGCCAGGCAGGTGAAGACCCTCATCTTTAGTTCTTCTGACATCCCGTCTGCACCCTAAAGGCCCGTGGGCACCCCAGCTTCTTCAGGTCTGGTAAGCCAGGCTGACCAAGTATGTGGACTCTTTATGTTGCGTAGTGTCCCCCTCCCCAGGACATTCACCACCACACCCCTAGACACAGGGAGGGGGGCTTACATCACCACTAGCTAAACATTAGCCAAGCAATAGGAACTATTGTTTAGATACTGTTTGCAATAATGGGGCTGCCATGGCAGAAGTGACTGACATTGCTGCACTGCAGAATGGCACAACGGAACATGCCATGTGTCTGGCCTGTATGTAACTGTGAGATTATGCATATAAAGATCATCATGAAGAGTAGGTTATCTTGCATGTAATGAAGAGATTATCATGGATGTAACAACAAGATTATTGTGAATGCTTTTGTGGGAATCTATGTTTATTACAGGTATATCACTTCCCAAATTACTTTTTGTTATGCATTTCTCTAGTTAGATGACAAATCACATGTTTCAGGAAATTAAATAACTATTGCAGTTTGAAACACAATTCTGTTTTACTTGTATGGTTTGACTCAGAGCTGTACCTTGTGGCTAAAATCTTTTGGTGGTAACTAGTCAAACCATAACAGCATTTTCAATTCCAGCTGTAATCCTGAGAGATAATGCAACAGTGGGGTTATGTATTTAAATGGAACATTGCCACGTATAGTATGTAATAGGGAGATTATCATATGTGTAATAATGGTATTATGAATGTAAGGGCAAAATTATCTTGCATGTTTCAGGGCTAAGATATGTGCTCTTGGTTCTGCAAACAAAATGATATTAGACTACGGTGTTCAAAGCAGTTAGTTATCTGGTCCTCCCTGCAGTAAGATCAGATGGTGAACTGTAGCTCGGGTGTGCAGTCCTGGTTGTTCTCTGTAGAAAGCTGCAGGACAGTTCCAGTATATGGGTGGAGTATTATCACTTCCTGGGGACAGTGAAAGAGGAAGGAATCAAAAGATGACAAGTGATTGCTGCAGACAGATGAAGTCACACTTCCTGAGGACAGATTTTGAAATCTTCCCTCAATTGGGATATTGTTAGTCACCCATTTAAAAAGATACACATTTTTGTAATTTCAGTATATAAGGGCTCCCATTAAAAGCGGGGGATGGGATGTAGAAAGTGAGTTCCATTAATTTCTGGAGCCTGGGAGCAAACTATATGACCTCCAGGCCATGATGACGGAGGATCCAGATTTTTTTGTTTGTCACTTAGTATACTTTATTCTTTTCCAAAAATATTACAGAGTAGAAAAAGGGAGATATAAGAAATTTATGTAACAAGAAAACAACTGATCAAAGACATATACAAATTGCCACGTAACATCCATAACAATAAAGGAAAAAAAATCCACAAAAAGAGAAACAGTGGAGGAATCCACACCCTTCCTCCTGCCCGGAGTACAGTTTCGATCCAAACGTTAAAAAACAAACAAACAAAAAAATACATTGAGTGATATAAATTTGGGGGAGGTTTTGAAACAAAACTGACCGAGTTCATCAAAGCTAGGTGGAGTTTAAACTTGTGAAGGGGGAAGGCTGGGGCTTAAGGCTGCTGTGGGCAGGTACATTATGGGAGGACTCGGCCTTCTCCCCCCAGCAAGGGGGAAGGGTTGCTCATCAGGGGCACCTGACAGTGCGCATGGGAGCGCGGGCCTGCAGTTAACTGGGGGATACTACTGATTTTATATGATGTATGTTGTTGATGTTTGATTTGTGATCTTAATTTGTTAGGCGCCTTGGTATTTGAAAGGTGCCCTCAAAATAAAGTTTATTATTATTATCTTGGAGTGGGGGGATGAGAAAGGGCAAGGGGCAGGGACAGAGAGTGGTCCTGATTAACGGCAGGAGCATGGGAAATGAGATGCCTGAGCTTCAGGTGATGCTAACTGAAGGGGATGTGGATGTGGCGTCAGTCACTGACACTTGGGTTGCTCCTCGGCATGACTGGGACCTAAACCTGGTAGGGTACACAGTGTTCAGGAAGGACAGGGCTGTTGGTAGGGGGGAGGGGTGGTGTTCATTATTAGGAAAGGCATCGTTATATGCAGGGTGGAGGGGGCAGAAGAAACATAGAGGCATTTTGGGTTACCTTGCAGGCCCCTGGGGGTTAGAGGGTCAGTCTGGGGGAGGTTTATATGCCGCCCATGCAGGCTGAGGAACTTGAGGAGGGCCTGGTGGCAAATCTAAGGGAACACTGTGGGCAGGGGAGGGTAAAACTGTGGTGCTGGGAGACCCATTACGCCAAGGGGCTGACTGGTGCAATTACATGCCTTCATTGGCTTGGGAGCAACGCTTCCTAGACGTCTTCCAGGATGCCTTCTTAACCCAACTGGTGACAGACCCAACAAGGAAGGGTAGCATGCTGGATGTGGTCCTGTTGGACTGCAATCTGGTTAGAAACCTATTGGCGGGGGATTCATTGGTGGGGAGTGACCATGCCATGGTTTGGTTTTCCCTGGATCTGGGAGGGGGGGAAGTCACACTAAAACGGTGGTGGTTGACTTTAGGGGGGGCGGACTTTAGGGGTATGGAGGAGATCCTCAGGGGGCATTTGGAGGGGATCAGACTGGATATGGATACAGGGAGCAGGTGGGAAATTATTAAAAGAGGGCTCCTGGAAGCTACCAAGGCCTGCACGGAGGTACGATGCAAGTTTGGTAGGGCCAGAGAGGTCCAGGAGGTGGTGAGGGAGAAAAGAGCTGCTTACAGAAGATATAAGCACTCATTAGGGGACGTTGACAAGGGGGAGTATGACAGGTTAGCCAAAAAGATAACCAGGATAGTGAGAGCGGCCAAGGCGAGGATAGAGGAGAAGCTTGCACAAGGGATCAGAAATGGAGAAAGGGGTTCTTTAGGTACATCAGGGGAAAGGAAGAAAGTGAAGGAACAGATTAGCAGACTGAGGTTGGGTAGGGGTGGGCCGAAGACACCAGGGAGCAGGCCGAGGTACTTAACGCATACTTTGCCTCGGTCTTCACAAGAGACGATGGGGGGACATCACCAGAAGGGGGAAGGTGGGCTAGAAATGAGGAAGGGGGGGAACCCTCCGACATTGAAATTCCCATTGGTAGGGTGAGGGAGGCCCTTAAGTCTCTGAGAATGGAAGGAGGCCCTTAAGTCCCTGAGAACGGATAAGGCACCGGGTCTGGATGGCCTTCATTCCAGGGTGCTGAAGTAGATAGCGGACGTCCTTACTGCACCTCCAGCAGACCTTTTTAACTCCTCCCTATAGATGAGCTGGGTGCCTCAGGGTTGGAAGATAGTGCATGTTGTGCCTATCCACAAATGTGGCTCACGGGAGGAGCTAGGTAACTACAGACCTGTCAGTCTGATGTCGGTAGTTGGCAAGATGATGGAGGCCATCTTGAAAGAGAGGCTGGAGGTGTTCCTGGATACATGGGGCCGTCTGAATGATCACCAACATGGCTTCATACTGGGCAGATTCTGTCAGACTAACCTTGTGGAGGTCTGTGATTGGGTGACGAAGGCGCTGGACCAGGGAAGGCCAGTGGATATCCTCTTTCTTGACTTCAGCAAGGCATTTGACTCTATGCCAAACCCGGGGTTGCTGGACAAGCTAGGGGATTTGGGGGTAGGGAAAACGATGGTGAGGTGGATAGGGAACTGGCTGACTGGGCAGACCCAGAGGGTGGTGGTAGGGGGAGGTATCCTTTCCAAGAAGGGTCATTAGCAGGGTCCCACAGGGGTCAGTGTTGGGCCCACTCCTGTTTAATACCTTCATCACAGACATCAGAAATGGTATCAGGAGTGAGATGAGCCTCTTTGCAGATGACTTGAACCTGGGGGCGATGGTGGACGGGGAGGAGGGCAGAAGTGCCCTACAGGGGACCTGGAGACTCTGAAGAGGTGGTTGTGCACTTGGAAATTGAGGTTCAATGCCAATAAGTGTAGGGTTCTCCACTTGAGGATTAGAAACCTGGATCATGAGTATTTTCTGGGTGGGGAGAAGCTGCAGGTTTCAGGGGGAAGGGATCCGGGTGATAGGGGATGCCAAAATGAATAACTCTGAGCCGTGTAGAAGAGCTACAGCTAAAGCAAATAAAATGTTCAGGTGCATTGCTAGGGGGATAACCTCGAGGAGACGGGAGATACTTCTCCCTCTGTATAACTGCCTGGTTAGACTGCACCTAGAGTACTGTGTGCAGTTTTGGCACCATTCGGATCATGAGTATCTTCTGGGTGGGGAGAAGCTGCAGGTTTCAGGGGGAAGGGATCTGGGTGATAGGGAATGCCAAAATGAATAACTCTGAGCCATGTAGGAGAGCTGCGGCTAAAGCAAATACAATGCTCTGGTGCATTGCCAGGGGGATAACCTCGAGGGGAAGGGAGGTACTTCTCCCTCTGTATAACTTCCTGGTTAGACTGCACCTAGAGCACTGTGTGCAGTTTTGGCACCATTACTTAAAAAAGGACATCACCATTCTGGAGAGAGTAAAGAGGAGAGCGACCAGGATGATGCAGGGCCTGGGGGAGAGATCATATGAGGAGAGGCTTGAGGAGCTGAACTTGTACTCCCTGGAGGAGAGGAGGGACAGACTGGATATGATTGAGGTCTTTAAATATCTAAAGGGGATAAACAAGGTCAGCTAAATAGGGTGTTCCAGATGAGGGAGGAGGGGGCCATCAGGGGGCATTCCATGAGGCTGGTTGGCAGGAGGCTCAGAGGGAAGACTAGGAGATGCTACTTTACTGAGAAGGTGGTGGACCCATGGAATGCACTGCCTGCAGAGTTGGTGGCAGTGGATACAGTGGAGGGATTCAAGAGTGGCTGGGACAGATACAAGGGGAGGGAAAAACTGAGAAATGCCAGAACTGGAGGTGCACCTCTGTTGGGGGATGGGGTCAGGGGGATTTACGGGGAGGCAGGGAGGGCAGCAACAGTGTCCAGATCAGGTGCTGATTTTCGAGCAGACTTGATAGACCTTTAGGCCTACCCTGCTGGCAACTTAGTATGCTAGTATATATTCCTACAAACGTGCTTTGTACCATTTCTACCAGATAACACATAATGAAGTGTACGGGGGCTCCCATTTAGTCTGAAAGAAATCATATCGACCCCTAACGAAGGCAATCTGTCTTTCTATCTGAAGTGTTTGCAAAATTTCTTGGTGCCAAACTCGAAAGGAGGGAACACAATCATCTGTCCAGTGATACAATATAACCGTTTTAGCCATAATGGCAATTGGGGCCATAAAGCCCTTACTAGGACCCGAAATTGCGTCAGCATAAAGATCAACTATGCAAATCAGTGGTGTAAACAAAGTGCCTAGCCCCAATGAAGGGTCAAGGCAAGCCTGAATGGAGGATCAAAAAGGCTGTACTTTGACAAAATCCCACAGACTATGTCGAAGAGTTTCCACCTCTAAACCACATCGTCTGCAAGTAGAAGAAGGCAACTGACCCATCCATGCCAAATAATATGGAGTAAAATACAAATTATGTAATATTTTAAATTGAATAAAATGATACCTCTCCTGTTTTACATGTTTATATAATGTTGACCAGACATATTGCCATTCCTTTGCTTCCCAATTTACTACAAGTGCAGATTGCCAATAATAACAAATGCCTTTTTGATCTTTAGGGTTTAGGGACTGAAAACACTTACATAAATTAGATATAGCATGGGGCCAGGTAGCAATAACAAAAAGGTCTTCCAATAATTTACCCAGGCCTGTATCCCTGGGCCCAGAACCCAGATACACTGCAATAATATGCTTAAGTCGAAAGTACTTAAAAACAGAGATCTGGTATCAGTGTCAAAACTCTTTAAAGGAAAGAAAATTCCCATCTTTAAGCAAAGATGCTACAGAAAGAGCATCAATCTGGGGCAAGAAAGATGCAGATATGGGACACCCAGCTATCTGAAGGTTAGGATTGCCATCGATTGGCTGGGATGGGTCCCGTGAAAAGTTTAGCTGTAATGAGGAGGTAAGCTGAACTAATGCTTTTAATGACCAGAAGAGTGGCATTGCTTTAAGATGAAAGGGAAGCTGGCGGGTTTAATATATAGAAGACTTCAAAGCTGTAGACCAGTGACAGTACAGAGGTCCCTTTCAATAGTCAGCCATGAGGGGGATGTAAGTTGAGTCCATAGCTTCATGCTCCAGATCCACCCAGTGCAAATATTTACTAGCCCGTAAGGCGCAATAATATAAAAATAGTCCAGAAAATTTAACACCCAAATTTGATAGGGGCTGTCAATTTAGCGTATACCTTCCTCACTGCCCTACCTTTCCAAAGGAAGTCAGTGAGGAGATGATGACACCGAACAAACCACAACTTGGGGAAAAATATATTAAGCATACCAAGAGGATATAGAAAATGGGGGAGAATATTCATTTTAATTACATTCGCACATCCCCAAAGAGATAACGATAAGGGGGACCACCGCTGCAGATCCTGCTTAACAGTACTCACTAAAGGATGCAAATTATTTTTAAAAAGCTTAGAAGAATGTCTAGAAATTTGAACACTTAAATATGTTAAAGTATGGGATTCCCAATCAAGCCCCAGGTTTAAAATTTCCTTTTTATCTACAAAAATATTTAACACCAGCACCTTGGTTTTCGCTAAATTTGATTTATACCAAGATATTTCAGCAAATTGGGAAATTTCTTTTAGAGCTGCTGGTATGGAAGTTTGGGGGTATTACAGGTGAAGTAAGAGATCATCAGCAAAATCTGAGAATTTATACTCCTTATCTCTTACCTGTATGTCCCGTATCTCAAGACAGCTGGAAATCAGTCTAAGCAGAGGTTCAAGATAAAGGTTAAACAACAAAGGGGAGAGAGGCACCCCTGTCTGGTACCACATTCTAAATTGAAGCTGGGAGAAAGAGTCCCATCACACCAAATACAAGCAGTTGGTCCTTGATACAATTTAATCCTGTCTGCCCTTGAATGGGGCTGCTTCAGCTCCCCCACGGTCGGCCGGCACCCAGACAGCCACCGACCAAGACTAGGACACCCGCCTGCAGCTCCTTGGAAGCTGCCTGCCCTTGAATGGTTCTGCTTCAGCTCCCCCATGGTCGGCCGGCACCCAGACAGCCACCGACTGAGACTAGGACACCCGCCTGCAGCTCCTTGGAAGCTGCCTGCCCTTGAACGGTTCTGCTTCAGCTCCCCACGGTCGGCCGGCACCCAGACAGCCACCGACCAAGACTAGGACACCCGCCTGCAGCTCCTCGGAAGGTACGGCAACGGGCGCTTCCAGCAAACCCGCTCTGATTGGCCAGGACTTTTCTCCTGCTTTGCCACCTGCTTTGTCACTTTTTCCAAATAGATTTTAGATAGAACTATGCACATTGCAAGTGTGTAATAGGAGGTTTTCAACTGTATTAGCTGGATTGTAATTTCTACTAGTAATTTAAAGTGCTTACGGTTCTTCTGTTTCCTGCTCTTTATGCACCCCTCCCCATCCAAGCACTCTGCCTTGGCTCCGAAAAGTCTAACTTTCCTTTGTCCTGCTAAACTGCTCACACTAAAGCTATCCTACCTCCATGCTATTTAAACCGTGTCATTTTTTCTTCTCTCCAGCTGCCTGCCCTTGAACGGGGCTGCCTCAGCTCCCCCATGGTCGGTCGGCACCCAGACAGCCACCGACCGAGACTAGGACACCCGCCTGCAGCTCCTCGGAAGGTACGGCAACGGCGCTTCCAGCAAACCCAATCTGATTGGCCAGGACTTTTCCCCTGCTTTGCCACCTGCTTTGTCACTTTTTACAAATAGATTTTAGATAGAACTATGCACATTTCAAGTGTGTAATAGGAGTTTTTTTTTTTTTTTTTTTAGCGGGTAGTTTTCCATTAGCAGTTTATACAGACCTGCCACTAGAGGGATTCTTGTTCTTTCATTTGGAAGAAAAAAAAAAAGTCTACTCTCTGAAAGACACAGTTTCTTTACTTGCTATATACCTTCCTTCCTTCCCACCCTCGAGATCCTTTCGAACCGGGTAAGATTTCCCTGAACCCCGAATCATACTTTAATCATGTGCCTCCACCGTTCTCTACCTCCTATTCTATTTCTTCTTGCCTGTCTTTCTCCCCTACTGCACTCCCCAAAAGTCTGCTTTCCCTCCCTCCTCCACAGCTTCCACATTCCTACATCCTTCCTCCACATAGGCACGCTGCACACTGGTCACTGCCCCTTGCCCATGGTCCATCCTACCACCATGAAACTGTCCATCACCCACACTGGTCCTAGCCCTCCACTCTGGTCCCTCCTGTCTATGGTTACCCTCACCCACTATTGTCGATGCTCAGCAACTTCCTGAGATGCCAGCAGGCGAAAACATTCCCTTAAAGAAATACGCCGCAGCTCCTTGAGGCTAGTCCTCCTCCTTCTCCTAATGCTGTCAGGCAACGTGCACCCAAACCCTGGTCCATTCTGCTCTAAAGCCACTAATCTGAGCAAGCCTTCGGGTGCCCTCTCATTCATATCAATCAACATCTGCAGCCTCCTTCCTAAAATGGATGCCCTACAGGCCTTCACCAGCCAACACTGCCCTGACATCCTGGCAGTTGTCAAAACCTGGCTCACGCCATCAGTACCAGACCATGCCTTCCTGGCTACAATGTCTTTAGGCTGGATCACCTCTCCAAAAGAGGCGGGGGCTGCACTCTCTACCTAAAAGACTCCATACAAGGGCACCACATCATTACCTCAATCCAACCCACAATTGCTCAGATACTGCCAGTGAGAATCCTCCTCAGTGCCCAAAACAAAACCTTCACTGTTGCCACCATCTACATCCCTCCCAAAGAACAGGGAACTGGTCTAGCAGCTGTTCTTGACTTTGTAAAGTCACTCCCACCAGACACTGGATCCATCCTCTTAGGTGACTTCAATATCAACTGGCCTGTGGCCGATGCTGGTGCACACAGGGATACCATTGCTGAGGTGAACCTCACACAAATGGTTGACTCACCAACCAGGAAAAATTACAGGACCAGCACCAGCACACTCTTGGACTGGATCCTTACCAGTCACCCATCGCGGATATCTAATACTAATGTCCTCCCTGACTTTCTCAGTGATCACTCCCCTGTTAGCTGCACCTGGTCAAATAAATTCATCAAACAACCACCAAAAACAATCACCAGCAGGGTTCTACCCAGTGGTCACCTTCCTTGACTCAAATCCCACCTCCTCCACCAAGACTGGTCCCCTATCTACAATGCAACCAACGTAAATACTGCCCTTGACCACTTCATAAACATCTTCACTGTGGCCTGTGACAAGTATGCTCCTATTAAGAAACGAAAAGTCAAATCACTGAGTAACCCTTGGCTCACAGGTGACCTCCTCAGGATGCTAAAAACAAGAGACCATCTATGGGAGCTGGCCAGAAACTCTGGAAGGCAAAACGACATCCAAAACTACAAATGTGCCCGCAATGACTGCACCAAAACCATCCGGCAAATGAAGTCCATCTATTATAAGCATGCCCTCACAAACTCCTGGGGCAATGGTCGAGAATTCTGGAAGAACATAAAGGAACTCACTGGGAATCCACCCAAAACCCCCCCATCAATACTCAACATCAACAGAACCACAACCCTCAACCCAAAAACCATTGCGGATACCTTTAACAAAGCCTTTACCGATCTCAGCGCTGTCCTACCTCAGGACTACTTCAAAGATAGTGTAGCCCCTGTCTGCAATGAACACTACTCCCACCAGCTCCCCCTGCTTCTACTTCAAAGCAGTCAAGGCTCACCAAGTACGCAAATATGTTACCATAGCCCTTGGTAAATCAAGATTCAGTAATGACTCCCTCGATCTCAAAATCCTGTCTCTCATACTTGATGAAGTGCTTAGTCCTCTGACCAGAATTTTCAACCTCTCCCTCAGCCTTAGCCAGTTCCCGGACATATGGAAATCTGCCACTGTCACCCCAGTCCATAAAAGTGGTAACAAAACTGCCCATGATAACTACAGACCTATCTCCCTACTACCCCCACTCTCCAAGGCACTAGAACGCATCATCTCGGACCAGCTCACAGAATACCTGGATATGTACAACATCCTGTGCAAGCAACAACACGGGTTCTGCAAAGGTCACAGCACCTCCACAGCCCTACTTGAATTCACTGGCGTAATCCACAACGCACTTGATTCCAGTGAACTACTAGGCTCAATCTACATTGACTTAACTAAAGCCTTCGACACCGTCAATCACCGCCTCCTACTTGTCCAGCTTCAGAACACTGGGCTGTCAACTGACACCATTGGCTGGTTTAAGAGCTACCTTAAAGAATGGTCCCAAACAGTAAGAATCGCTGATACACTCTCGGACCCTAGACTGGTCCGCTTGGGAGTCCCCCAGAGCTCCATTCTGGGACCCCTCCTCTTCAGCCTATTCTTAAACTCACTACTGGACAGCTGCCCAGAACAAATAATTCTCTACGACGACGATGCTGTGATCCTCACCTCGGACCCTGATCCAAACCAATTACAAAATAAACTTCAGCGGGCCTTCTCCTCCATCGAATCCTGGTTCCTAAATCATAAACTGCTCCTCAATCAGAAAAAAAACAAGTCTATGGTCTTTTGCAGCCCCCACAACAAAAACAAACAACTCCACCTCTCCATTGCAACCGAACAAGGAGCCATCCTAGAGCAAACACAATCGTTCAAGTACCTTGGCATCACCCTTGATCCCCACCTCTCATCACGCTGTCCATATTAGTAGTTCACAGTGTGAGGTTAGGCATATTTTTCCAGCACAGGAAACACCTAACCCAGAAGCACTGTCAGTGGTCAGTCCAATGCTCCATTGTCAGTATCATAGACTATGGTCTTATCATATATGGGTCTGCAACTACCACTGCTCTCAAACGTATTGCGACCTCCCTGAATAAGGCCTGTCGTCTCATCACTGGCTCACATCACCATACCCACACATGTGACCTTTATTCCCAATCTGGAAGGCTTCAACTGGACAAACGCATAAAATATGAAACCTGCATCACGGCCAAGAAAATCATAATGAGACTTGCTCCACCTGGTGTCTGTGCCCTCCTTAAGCCTAGACATAGGAATGTCACTATAAGGAGATCCAATTTCCATCTACTACATATCCCACGATGTCGCACGACCCAAGGACAAAGATCATTTGCCTATCAGGCATTCAACTGGCTCAACTCTCTTGGCAGAGACATAGTGACCGCTCCAACACTCAGCCTTTTCAAGTCCAAGCTGCGCCTCTAACTGCTTGTATCCTGCGATTGCCCATCTTAACATTTCCACCGTTCCAGCTGCACATGCCCCAGCACCCAGCACTTACAATCAGTCTTTGCACCCCTAACACCTTACCTGGCATATTCCCTCGACAAGGCCCCCTGGCTGCACTGTCTCCCACCCTCTTCCCCTTATCTCCACTCCTGCCCCTGCCCCCACCCACCTCCCGTACTCCCCCTTACCCCCTGCACCTCCTACCCCCCTTGATCTCCTACCCTCACTTCTCCCCATCGACCCCCTCCTCCCTTGTCTTGCTCATAGCTCAAGTCTTTGTACTGGTTATTACATGTCTATAAGTCAGTGACTTTATGTTTGTAACTAAAAATGATGGCTGTTGCACACGCTGATGTGGAACCTTTGTAAAAGAGCCTCAGCTCAAAGGTATTGTAATCCTAGATTAAAATAAATAAAAAAAATTAAAAATAAATTCAGCAGGTATTCCATAGTGGATAAGAACTGTAAAAAGAAATGGCCAAGATACATGGTCAAATGCCTTCTCTGTGTCCAGGGAAACCAGAGCCAATGGAACCCTGAACGCCCTGAATGCAGAGATTAGGTAATGTAATTTATGGAGATGGTTGCAGGAGGCCCTGCCCTCCATAAAACCAATCTGCTCCACACCAATGAGATCCGACCAAACCTGTTTAAGATGAGTAGCCAGAATGTTAGCTAAAAGTTTCAGATCCATATTAATAAATGATGTTGACTTCACATAACAGTCATCTTTACCTGGCTTAGGTATAAGTGTGATCCAGGACTCCAATAGGATGGGATCCATAAAACCATGTAAATAAACATGATTGAAAAACTAAGTCAAGATAGGTATGAGCTCCCCTGCAAACGTCTTGTAAAACAGATGGGTTGAACCATCTGGGCCTGGAGATTGTCCCATAGGTAATCGTTGAATAGCTTGAGACACCTCCTCCTGGGTGATGGGGCCTCTAAGAAGTCCTTTATGTTGTTCATTGAGTTGGGGCAGTTCAAATTTGGGAGAGATAAGAAGAGATACACTCTTTTACCGCAGAATCGATGTGATCCACACAGTACAGGGAATGGTAATAGTCGTAGAAAGCATTAATGATCTCTCTAGGCTGGGTAATTAACTACGAAGGGTCAGTACCTAATAAACTTTTAATAGCCTGAGAAGCATTTAATTGATGCAATCTTAGGGCAAGGAGTTTCCCAGCTCTGTCTGCAGCCTCCACATATTGGGTTTTGGTCCGATATGTAGCTAATTGTGCTTTCTCCCTAATGACAGAGTTATATTGATCCCTCAAAAAATTTAATTTTAGCCAAGTAGATTCCGGGGTCTTTGAAGAAAGGGTGGCCTCCAAGGAAGGAATTTTGTGTAAAAGGGCAATTTCTGTGCTTTGACAAAGTCTTTTATGTTGGGTGACAAGTCTAATGCATTCACCTCTAATAACACATTTAGCAGCCCCCAAAGAACTTCAGGAGAATCTACTGATGATGCATTTTGTACAATAAATGAGGTTATACAAGTACGTATTGTAGACAAAATAATGGAATCTCTCACTAACTGGGTATTAAACCTCCAGACTCTATCTAGGTCTTTATGAACAGCAACGGTATGTCTCAAAGAAACTGGAGCATGATCAGAGATTATCTGTGAGAGAATCTCACACGCAACGATAGGTATATTTTCTTGAGACAATAAAAAATAGTCTATACGGGAAAAAGGCATGCGGTAAAGAATGAAAAGTTTATTGGCGAGTATGTGGGTGAAGTATTGGCCAAGGGTCAATCAAATCCAGATTGTCCATAAGTTCCAGTAAGCCTCTTTGTCCAGGGGTAAGGCCTTTATGAATAATACCCGACCCTTCTACATCTGGTTGATAGACCAAATTCAAGTCCCTTCCCAGTATTATAGGAATATGAGAATATGGTGCAAGGACAGTGGCCAAGTCAACAAAAAAATGCAGAGAATGCACGTTTGGGTCCATAGACAGAGCCAGGGAGGACCTCTGAATGGCCTAGCCTCCCATGTAATAAAATGTATCACCCTTCAGGGTCACCATGTTTATAAAGTAGCTGAAAGGCTGTACTACGAGCAATCAGAATAGAAACGCTTCCTCTTCTGGTATTATTGCCCACTTCAAACACCTGCCCAACCCATTCCTTACAAAAATAATGTATAAACTCTTTCTTCAAATGGGTTTCTTGTAAATAAGCTACCTGTGCTTGGAGACCACGAAGATGATGTAAAATCATATAACACTTACTTGTATCTTGGGAGCCTTTAATATTCCAACTAATAGAAACATAATTATCAGACATAGCCATTGACTACAGCAATAAACAAGATATTTACAAGCTGCAATTATTATCGAATAAACAAATGCACCTTTATTGTACTCTGGGAATACCCACCTCCCTCCCGTCAAAACACACAAACAACAAGCAGCACCCCAACTCTAATAAAAAAACACCAACCACCAAGCTTCCCCTAAAACCAGCACAAATCCCAAACTAACCAAAAACCCAAGATAATGGGCCATAATCCTGTTCCCAGTCCCAAAGACCGAATCTCCAGAAAATTTCAGCCCATGATGACCTTATACCTACCAAGGCGAACCTCCACCCTGACCCTCATCCATAACTCCCGATTTTAATAAAACTAATGAAATATATATAAGCTAATAAGCTAGACAGGTCATGCCTCCAGATGTTAACATATAGAGCATAAGTGGTCCCTCAATAACCAGAAAAAAAAACCAACAAATGTCTAAGGGAGAAAATAGCTAGAGGAACCCTACATATATCAATGGGAGAAAAAAACACCCCAGTACTTAAATAGGGTAAAACAATGAATATTGTAGATAGTAACGTAGTCCTTGAATACAAAAATAATCAAAAAAGAAGAAAAAAGTGAAAGAAGGGAAGAGGGGGAAGAGAGATACCAATATATATATGACTCACTAAAATGTAACAAATCCTAGATTACAACACTGTAATTGACAATCAGTACATAAAACACTTGATGATTTCCAAGGCTCATGCTCCAGTGACAAGTACCCGTCTTACAAGGCATAGGTGCTGGAACGGGGGGACCACTATGGCCATGGCCCTACCACTTTCATAAGTGGCCCTATTAGTTTTTGCAATCATGTTAATTACTAGGGGAGATTTTACCCCTTACATTCTTGGCCCTACCACTTTTCAGACTGTTCCGGCACCAGTGTTACAAGGTAATTAGCAATAATCAGTTCTTATAGCATACATGAATGATGAGCCTCCAATAACCTGATATAATCTTAGAAAATTTCAAAAAGTTATATAAATATTAAACGAAAGCCTACCTAAAGCTGCTCCTATTAATGCAAAACACTAAACATTAATGAAGAAAGAACTAATCCTACCTTCCCCCACAACCCTAGAAAAGGAAACCATGCAAATAAAAAATCCTGAACATTGTTATGAATTACTCTGTAATAACCTAACAAGAATCATAATTATCTCAAACATCCAAATAACTACAATAATATGTTAATAAGTCCAACAGCAAGAAAAATGACTGTAACATATACAACGATGCAATGCGGACCATAACACCACAATGAAATGTTTAAATCACTTATCACGTTCTAAGTGGAGTGTAAAGACAAAAATTTCCCATTTTAATTACCAGTCCAAATGATGAAAAACCACCACATAAAACATCAACACAGCAAAACTAGTCCGAGGACTCACATGCACACCCAGGTACAGTGTACTACATGAAAGTTCTAGAAACCAGACCCCATTAGACAAAAAGGTGACAGCATTTCTCATTTCTTTTTAAATTAGTCCTGGAAAAGGGAGGGGAGATCTTGACATGCCTGTTCCACTGAATCATAAGTTTTGTATGAGCCATTTATTTATTTATTTCTTGTTTTATTTATTAAATTTTGATGACCAGTAGGCCCACTGAGCCCCGAAGGTTCCTTTTTCAAGGGTGACCCGGAGAGACTTTATATGGAGAAGTACATGCAGAGAAGAGATTACAGAGTATATACAGGTAGGTTATAGGTTGCAGTCATTCTTGGCATTGATACAGAGAACAATGGTGTACCAGTTGTAAATTGTTTTTGAAACAAAATGAAACCCTAGTACATTGGTTAATTAGCATGTTTGGAGGCAATCTGTACCAAGGTTGTACAAGTAAGGGGGTTGAGTGAAGAAAGAGGGGGGGAACTTTCAGGTGTTCTGACAGTGGCAGGTGCTGGCATCAAACATGCAGGCCTTGAGCCTGGTGCAGAAGTTCGGGAGAGAGGATGCTTCCTGTACCATGGGGGGGAGCTTGTTCCACAGGTAGGGGGCTTTAAAGGCGAATGACTTGCCTCCCACATTGGTCCGGATCCTGGAGGTTTCCAGCAGTGTCCGCCCTGAGGTCCTCAGGGTCCGAGGGTTATTTTTGGTGGTGATAGTAGCTGCAAGGCTGGGTGGAGTAGCTTGTAGGCCAGGCAGATGAGTGGGTATTGGAGACATGCATCAAAGGTAGGCTACTGTAATTTGGTGAGTGTGTCACAGTGATGGCTTCTGGGGTGATCCTGGGTAGCAAACCGTGCTACCTTGTTGTACAGGATCTGCTTTCGGGTGACCTCCAGTTTGGCCATTTCCTGTATTACAGGGGCAGTGTAGGTCAGCGTGGGGAGCAGGACGCTGGTTGCAATGGAGAGCCTAGCTTCTGGTATAAGCTGGTCCTTTATCCGATACAGGATACCCAGTTTGCAGTGGATGGACTTGGTCACTTGTTCCACGTGGTTCTTGTAGGTGAGACCTTGATCAAGTGTGAGCCCTAGGTATTTTAGAGAGTCCACTACCTCAATGCTTGTCCTGTCGAGTGCGGTAAGCTGTAAGGAGTTGGTCCTGTCTGGTCTGAAAAGCATGGCTTTTGTTTTACCTGCGTTCAGGACCATTCTGTTCTTCTTTAGCCAGGCCTCCAGGGACATTAGATCAGTTTGGAGTGAGGGGCCAATCTCGACTAGGTTGTCCGAGGAGTGGTAGATGACTGTGTCATCCACATATTGCACTACTGAGGCCCGCCCACAGTGGAGGTTGAGGTCATTCGTGAACAGTGAGAACAGTACGGCACCAATGATTGAGTCTTGGGGTATGCCCTCTTTTAGGGATAGGGGGTCTGATAGCATATCCTTCCAGATGACCCTCTGTGTGGCCAGATAGGTAGCTCTCAAACCATTTGAGAGCCAGAGGGTCTAGGCCTATTTTGTTCAGTTTGACTAGGAGGAGGTTGTGGTCAACAAGGTAAAATGCCTTGGACGGATCTATAAACACTGCTCCAGAGGGGGTTCCCCTGCCCATAGCACTGAGTACGTCTGTCGTGAGGTTAGTGAGGGCAGTGTCTGTGTCATGGTTGGTTCTAAAACTGTGCTGGGAGGGGCTTGTAGCTGGTGAGTCTCCAGGTACTCGTGGAGTTGGTTATATATATGAGCTTTTCCTGGAGCTTTGCGAGTAAACAGAGCAGGGAGATTTTTCTGTAATTGCTCGTGTGTTCCCTGGAGCAACCCTTGTGGATGGGGACCACATTTGCCTGTTTCCACTGGTCTGGAACTATTCCTTCCAGCAGGGATCTGTTTATGAGCCAGGTCAAGGGTCTGGAGAGGGATTGGGCTCCATCCTTGAGTAACCTGGGATTGATCCCGTCCGGTCCTCCTGGGCCTCTGATTTTCAAGGCCCTCAGGAGAGTTTGTACCTGTTTTGTTTGATCAGCCGCAGGTGAAATAAGGGTTGATTTAGGCATGGGGGTTCAGTCTTGTTAGGTGCCGGGGTTGGAGGGGGTAGTCCGGCCTTGTATGCTTCGAGATTGGTGAAGTGAAGGTTTATGGCTGAGGCAATTTGTGGGCAGTCGCTTACTAGTTTACCGTTGACCTCCATAGGGCCTGGTTCAGCTTTCGTGTTTCCCCTGATCAGCTCGTTTATGTAAGACCAAAAAAGTTTGGGGAAGCCTAAGTTGTTTTTCTGTAGTCGGGTGACGTACTCCCTTTTTGCCTGTTTCGTGGCGCTCTTGCATTTGTTTTGCAAGGCTTTGTAAGCCACAAGATCGGCTGGGAGAGAGGAGTTCTTGAACCTCTTCCAGGCCTTATCACGGCCGATCATCAGGGCTTTTAGGGTTGGAGAGATCTACTTGTAGCAGCTGCCCTTAGCCCTGAGCTTCTACTGAGGGGCCAAGAGGTTGGCTGCTTTACTTATTGAGTGGTGGAGTTATTCAAGTGCCTCGTCCAAGGAGGGGAGGCGCCTGATAGGGCTCCAGTGTCCAGTCCAGGGTGTTGAGGTAGTCATTGTATTGTGCCGCAGTGAAGTTGGAGTAGTCATGAGCGGTCAATCTTCGGGGCTGAACCTTGGGCCCTCTATTTCTCCAGATGCAGAAGATTGGGGAGTGGTCGCTCAGGGCATCTGACATGAGTCCAGCTTTCAGGATGTTGCTGGGGTTTGACACCAGAGCCCAGCCCAGGCTGGTGTGGTTCCCTGTCGTATAGCTCAGCCTGGTGGGTTCTGTGATAACCTGCACCAGGTTTGCCTCTTGTGTCAGATACATGAGTTCTTTGTTGGGATCGTGGGCCCAGTTGAGATTGAAGTCCCCTAGAATGAGGAGCTCAGTTGAGACTTCTTTAGCCGTGGATCTGGTCATATTCTTGAGGGATTGGAGAGCCGTCTTAGGGGGGGTTATAGACACATCCTATTATGAGGTGTTTGTGTTGGCCAAGGGTAGCCCTTATGAATATGGATTCACTGTCAGGGCAGGAGTCCTGCTTCAGGGTTATGTGCGATGCCATAAGGCAGTCCTTCCTGTAGATTAGTACACCACCCCCTCTCTTGCCCTCCCTGTCATTGCGGAAGGTGTTGTATCCTTGGGCCATGATCTCATGGGTGAGGATGTGGGCCTTAAGCCAGGTCTCTGATATAGCAAGAACAAGAATCATAAGATACTTGCAGCTGTGCCGGGTATAACATCTTGAAAGAGATGTGAGCAGCAATCAGTTTAGACACAGTTGGATGATATGCAGATCTCTTTTCTCGTACTGTTGAGGGTAAATCCTGGAAGATACGTATATGAGTACCCTCTCAAGTTACCTCGGCCAATTCTCTGATTTTCTAGACAAGATAAAGTTTGTCCATATAATTTAAAAACTTAAAAATAAACGGATGTGGTTTAGCCCCCTCAGGTGGGACAGGGCATAAAGCTTGATGTGCCTGTTCAGTGATGTAGGATGGACCATGGGGCGATGGTCCCGATAAACACTCACAAAGCTTTTGGACAAATATAATGGCATTGGGACCCTCGACCTGCTCTGGCAGCCCTGTCACCACAACATTATTACGATGGTTCGCCCCTTCCAAGTCCTCAAGTTTGTTTTCCATGTGAGCCCAACTTTTGCCTAAGAACTATCATCTCTGGGTCCACTCTGCTCTGTCAGTAATCAAGCAAGCTTAACCTGCACTTGATGTCACCCATTCTTCTAATGAGCTCCTCAGCAGCTTGCCGAATTGCCTTAACATCCTTGCTTAAAGTTAGACTGGCTTCCTTGAGGGGGCCAAATTCTTGAGTAAGTTTCTACTCTGTCAGAGTATCTGATGACTGTGGTGATCAACCTGTGACTCCAGTAGGTTGTTTATTCCATTTAGAAGTCTGTCCCTACACAGGAGTCGGTGGTGGTGGTGGTGTGTGGCCTAAGGGTGTGGGTTTCATCTCGGTCTTCATATCAAACAACCAAAACTGTTTAAGCACACTCACTGATAGAAGTAGGATGACCACAAATAAAAAACAAGGCATTAGAGTAATAAATAACAAAACAAAACCTGTAAGAGTGTAACGGTAAAGTTGGAGCCATGGTGGAAGGCTCTCACCCACGGCAGCTCATCACATGACTCACTCCAGGCCCAGCAGATCTGGTGGTGGTCACTGAGACCTGGGCAAACCCAGATCATGACTGGGCTCTTCCTGGATACACCCTATGTAGGAAAAATGGAAAATAGGGAAGGGGAGGGATGGCAGTCTATGTTAGGGATAGGGTTAAGGTCACAAGGGAAGATATGGGGGGGGTCCAGAAACAGTAAGGGTACAGCTGCAATCAGTAGTGGGGAAGAAAAATAATTATGGTGGTAGTGTTCCAACCACCAAGTCAAGACAAAACCACAGACAGGAAGCTGGGGGATGGGATAAGAAAGGCTATGGAGACAGGGGAAGTGGGAAAAGTTGGGGATTTAACATGTTTGATGTGCATTGGAGCATTCCACAGGCTAGAAGCAGTGGGAGCCAAGTGATCCTAGATGAATTCCAGGATGTATTTTTGACATAGGAGGTGGAGTCGACCAGGGATTGGGCATCCTAGACCCAGTACTGCCAAATAGTGATCACATCAAAAACATCAGCATCGCTGAGGGGTGATCACCAGTCTGTATGGTTTCAGGTGAACATGGGGCGTGAAGTGCTGAACATGAAAACGTCTTCTTGACTTCAAAAAGGCAGATTTTGTATGCATGGGGAGCAATGCTAGGGGAAAGACTGAGGGAGCTTGGGGAGGACATGGGTGTGGAAGATAGGTGGGTCATATAGTAATTAGGGAGGTGTTCCAGGCAGTCACTGCAACCTGCCTTAAGCAGAAAGGAAAAAAGAACAAGAAGAGGAAGCCACTGTGGTTTACAGAGGAGGTGGGCAGAGCAGAGAGGGAGGGGATGACTTCATACAGGAAATGCAAAATGTCCCAAAAGGAAGAGGACAGGGCAGAATACATAGAGTGACTGACATCAACTTGCAGGGTGGTAAGGCAGTCCAGAGTGGAGAAAGAACTTATAACAGCTGATGGGGTCAATGAGGGGTCAATGAAAGTGACAAGACTTTCTTGAAATACAACCGGGATAAAAGAACAACAAAAGAGGACATAGTAAAGCTGGGAAGGGGGAAGGAGTGGGTGGAAGAAAACAGGGAGAAGGTGGAGGCACAAAATGAATACCTTTGCTCTGTCTTTAAAATGGAAAAGGATGGGTCACTACCAGAGGGGAAAATAGTGATGAGGGGGCAGTGAGGTGAGGAAGGAAGCCATATCAGAGGACAGAGTCCTCAAAGGGTTCAAGTTGGACAAGCCCCTAGGGCCAGATGGCATACACCCAAGGGTGTAAAGAGAGATGGCATCCTTATTGTACCCCTGGCTGGCCTGTTCAACTGGTCACTGGACACAGGGGTGGTTCCGTGAGAGTGAAGGACATAGAACATGGTGCTCCTGAATTAGAGTGTGGACCAAGAGATGAACCAGGGAACTATAGACCAGTCAACTTGACATCAATTGTTGGCAAACTGTTGGAAACCATGTTAAAGGAAAGGTTAATTGTGTTCCTTGAGGCAAACAGATTCCAAGATAGGAGGCAGCATGGGTTTATGGCAGCGAGATCATGCCAAACAAATCTGATCAGCTTGTCAGTGGATAAAGGCCAGGAGGTATACATACTATACCTGAACTTCAGCAAGGCCTTTGACTCAGTCCCCCACAAGAGGTTGATCAAACAACTAGCAGATTCATGTACAGAGAGACAAATGTAATTTCATTGTATTTATTTTGTCATCTGGTAGGCACACTGGAATATACATTTCTTTTAAAGGTATGCCTTGAGATCTGCATAATTACATACAAAATTACTATACATTTTGGGGATCATCCTCATGGTCAAATTCAGACAGAAGATACAGTTCTAATAGTACCAACTAAAACAAGCGCAAACATCAAGTTTTCTAAAATACTGAGATACAGCAGACGAAAAGGAGTTATATTTAGCAAACATCGTATGTGAGTAGGTAATGTATACTAAATTGAAGAAGCACAATAAGCCAATGTCCATTGTCCAGCTATAGTACACACTAATGGTAATAACAAGTGATCAGATAAAAGAATGAGAATCATAAGTGGGATTATAATTGACCAGTAAGTTGCTTAAACAACTAGGAACCCCAGAATTTTAAATTTTGTAAACAAAGTGAGATAAAACCAGTATGTAATTATTCTGCACTGAGAGCAAATTAAGACTGCCCAGAACATTACAGTGCTGGGTTTGATTAGGAGCTAATAATGTAAACTTGACAATTTTCTGGAGCAATAGTTCTTTTCTAGCTACTGTGCTTGAGAGGGCAGAATCAATCACAACTGAGTCAACACTGGTAACAAATTTAGAACAGCAATAGTTAGACAGGTTTCTTTTGTTAAAAAAGTTTTGTATTCTGAAAAGAGTGCCACTTTTTGAATGAATTTTAGAGGTAGCTTTGTTCAGGTGAAGACCATAATTCAAAATGGGATCTAGAAAACCCCCAAGATATTTAAAAGGTTCTGCACAGTCAAAAGAGGAGCCATCCAAAGCACAAATCTTTAAATCCCATCTTTATGTTTTGACTTTAGGGCAGTTCCCGATAATAAAACCTTAGTCTTTGACTCCTTTAATACCAGGATATTTTGTATTAGCCATTTCTGCACTGCAACAAATTCATTTGTGAGAATAGTGTTGATCTCACCTACAGATGAACTATGAAAATAAAGCACAATGTCATCCGCATAGAGAAGAAGCTAACAGATGCCGGTGGCACTTGCTATAGGATCACTGAACAAATAAAACAATAATAGACCCAGTAGGGAGCCTTGAAGAACACCATACTGGACCAACCTACATGAAGAAATAGAAGCTCCAAGTTAAGCTCTTTGGTATCTATCAAGTAAGTAGTCACCAAACCACACTAGAGCAGAACTGTCAAAACCAAGATACTCAAGACATTTTAACAGATAAGAATGGTCTACTAAACTGAATATCTTAGTTAAGTTCATGAATGCAGCACCAGTAAGGCCACAAGCTTCAAATGCCCTGCGGGCTGTGTTCTTGAGCCTAACCAAGACAGTCTGAGTTCATGTTCCCTTCTAAACCAATTCTAAAACAATTTCTTGGAAATCAGATCAGACTTTGTCATATATTCATCAAACTGACCATAAACTATTTTTTCTTGAATCCAGTACAGTGCCAAAACCAAAAGTATGGATATAGGGTGTTAATTTAAAAAAATTCAACAATGAGCCAACTTTATGGACTGAAATAACATGACTGTTTCCACAGTTTTGGCACCGTCCCAGTGAGAAAGATGGGTTAACTGGATATGCTATTTCATACGTAAAAGTGCTAGTAGCTTAGAAGATAGGTCATTACAACCACTAGATTGGTTTCAGCTTTTCCAGAAGTTTAAGGGCTTCCCATTTACTTACAGCCCTCAAATAGAAACATGTTCTTTTCAACGCATGGTCACTAGGAAGATTTGGTGAGTTGCCAGCGTGACCAAACTGATACCCATCCAAATTTGTAAACATTATGTTGAACTCATTAGCAATATAATCAGGACATGTTAGTGCCTCCTTCCCTTTGATCATACTGGTGCCAAACTCAGTTGAGGGGGGTAACAAGGATTTAACTGACCCCAACAATTGTTTAGGATCAGACAAATGTTTAGACTGTCAATTTTTAAAGAACTTTGCCTTTGGAAGTTTGATTTCTTTTTTACATTGATTTTGTTTACATCTGTAAATGTTTAAGTCGTGGAGTGATTTACTCTTTCAGTATATATGGACCAAGCTCTCTCTATGCCTTTCATGAGCCTAAATATGTCTCCATTCAACCAATGAGAGTCCATATCACAAATTCTTCTCTTAACAAATGGAGCATATTTATCAACAACTTTTGTAAATTCATTTATAAAAATTAAAAAGTCAAGGACCCAGCTGACATCTGCAATTAACATTAAGTATAACTAGTCCAACTGTCCTAAAAGTTTCAAAAAAATCAGGAATATTTCATCTAGAACAGTCCCTAAACTCTAGAATCTTGGTGGGGGTACTTTTACAGCCATTTTTCCAAATCCTGAAAATGGGATGATGATCACGGATGGAGTCTGCCAGCACACCTAATGAAACTATATGTTCTGTCCCGTTTGTAAGAAACCATCCCAGCAAATATGCTTGTTAGTTTTCAAATTTAAATGAGTGGGCATTTCAATTATCTGTTGAAGTCCAGAATCAAATAAATAACTTTCAGATCTGAGGACATCATTCCCAGACCCAGTACACTAAAACTGCCTAGGGCAATGAGCTCCTGTTTGCCTATGTGACAAATTAAATTTACAAAATCCTAAAAAAACTTTATAATTTGTTTTGAAGAGCTGTATTTGCAACACAATTTTAGCTTTTTGTAATAGAAAAACTTGATTTGTATAATCCAATATTCTAAACTACTACCCAGAGAGACAGGAATATCAAGTTCATCAATAGCCAAATAATTTTTAACATAAAACACTACCCTTCCCCTTCGCCTTTGGATGGTATTTTCTGAAAACAGAATAGTTTGGAATTGTTACTTCACTGTCAGGGATAGAAGGTCAAAGCCAGGTCTCATTAATTGTTAATATATCAGGCTTGTAGTAGGCAATCCACACTTCAATTTAACGTAGTTTTGTAACTTACTACTGGCACTGAAATGTGCAGTTTTTAACCCTCCATTCACAGAACTGAAATAACCAGCTTCAGTGACATAAGGAATAATGGAATGGCCCATGTTCACCTTTATGTCACCCGACAGTAGCAATCTACTGAACAGACAAATTGCAATAGGTAGCACAGTTAAAACAGCAAACTAGAATTTACTCTTGCACATAGAATAGCTTAGGTTGCAACCCAAAATTGTATTAATACCCATTAAATGTATCTGTGTCAAATTAAAATAACTACTTAGAAAAAGATTGCAATTCAGTATTTATTTCACTCCCACGCTTCCCAGTCTTGGGTCATCATACATGTATTTGATGTAATTCCTTGTATTGTATTTTCATTATTCATCTCTTCTTGCCTAAAGTTGCCAAATTAACTTGTCAGAACATACTACACCATTAGTTTAAGTCAACCTGTTTAGCTGATTGGATATACACAACATTTAAGTTGTAAATTTGCTATTTTGAGAACCGAGTGATCGATTGGCTAATACCATTTTGGTATATGTTTACATTTTGGGGACATCATCTTCATTTACCATATTGTCCTTATTCTCATAATTGTTGTACTACTGTTTTTATCTTTTTTATACCATATAATCAACTAAATATTCGTATTTTTTTATTGAGCTGTTTGGTCCCCATCACTTCCTCCCTCCAGCTTGGCAATGGGGACACATAGCAATTTTTTTTTATAAATTTCTCCCCTTGCCCCCCTAAGGCCCAAGCACAAGGCTGTGTGAGCATGTGGAGGCCCACATGCACCCCGTGGCACCAGCTCAGCCTCTTCCATCCTCCCGTAACTTTTTGCCACCCCTTCTCCACCTATGCTACCCATCGGACCTCCACCCAGTGGGAGTAGAACTATGAGGGGGACACTAACCCAACCTCACCACCCTCAGGAGAGGAGAGCTGCCCATCGGCATACTCGATCCTGCTCCATCCTCCCCCCATGCCGACACCCCGATGGCCTGATGTCATTCCTGAACCCGGGTCGCCAGTGTGGCGCGAGGTGTGGCATCCAGTGCCTCAACCCTCTGCACCACTGGGCCAGCTAGATATTTGTATTTTTGAAATGCGAGCTCTGTGGTTGGTTGGAATTCTGACATCACTGGATTTAAAATTTAATGGCATAAATTGATTGTCTTGACTACAAGGACCATCCCCCTGATGAAGCCTTAATTGGCAAAGTGCCGGGGACCTTGCATTCAGAGTTTAGTTCTGCCTTATACTATTCTTTTCCATTTGTGTGTAACACCTGGAATAAATCTTTATTTTGCAAGTAAACAGGGGTTTTGGTATCATTTACCACCTTCAGTGGAGGGATAGTAGCTCTCCTGGCTCTGTAGCGTGGGTGTCTTTTTGTTTTTGACTGTTTCATTTAGGGCACGCAACCCTCACCCACACCCCGCCATAGCTCTGCAGTGCGGTACTGTCTGGTCCTGTTTTATTTTATTACTTAGACTCCTGCCATTTAGGCTGACCCCTGTTATGGTGAGTCCTTACCAATTACCTGTTGACTATCAGCTCGGAAGACTTGTTCTGTGTCTCCGTTTGCCTTGGTCTCGATGCTGGTCTCCATTTTGCTACTACACATGACCCCTGTCAATCTAAGAAATCAAAACTGGACTTGCACTCCAGAACTGAAAACTGGAGGTGTGGAAAAGTTCAAAAAGTAGAGCCTGAAACCGATTGGATGCTCCACCCAAGTTTTAATTCAATGTATCAACATACAAAATTCTGTTCCTCACCATCAAAGTAGGCGAACAGCCACTGACTGTGACCCAGGTGCCACAGCGCTTCACTCCATTTGAACTTCATCGTCGGTGGCAACCTAGAGTGATTTACAACTTTTTATACAAGAAAAAACAGTGACGTCAAAATCATGTGTCCCCACATTACATCATAATTACAAAACAAGTAACTAATGTGGTTGGATTCATTTGTAAAAAGTGTATGCTACATTATTAAATTTAAGTAATATGCACAATTACATATATGATAAAAAAATAGTTCATAATGCTTGCAATACAAATGGCTAAATCCCATAAATGAAAAGTGAAACAAGTGAATGAATGCATCAGTCCTTTGAAATTTCATATCAGTTGCATATTAGAAATGAGAGAGATAGATCAGTCAGGAATTGGGAGCAGTCCACAGTTTACCATTCCATACCAATAAATCACATTGCTATGGTCTAAAATCAGGATTGTCCTGTGCTTTCTGTAACACTCCAGCTGGAAAGAAAAAAGTTTAGAGAAATATGAAATGCATAAATAATATACACTAAAAGCTATAACATCCACCACTTGGTAAAATTATCAATTTCTATCAAATGTAGGTATGGGGGGGGGGTTATTAGTGGTTATACAATGGCAAGAAAGAATGCTGGTTTCTGATTGATCAGTCTGGGACTGGACCCGTGATGTTATCTCAGTACAACATGACGGGTCTAGTCTCAACACTATGAGCCTCCTGACTGATTGCATTGGATCATTTGTTGCTCTATCATCATTTGCATCTTCTCTTAAGAAACAAAAACATTTTTCCCTTTGAAGCAGCTTGTTAAAGTCATAGCGCAACGAAAATGGGTTAAAATTTTATCCCACCTTTTTTTCTTCCTAACTGATGCCAGATGTCTTCCAGTTCATTTTGGTGGTGAAATTTTCAGTTTTTATTGTCATTTAAGAAATGTATGAATGTTTTAAAGTAATTATTTGTCAAGAAAAAAAGATGGCCACATCATTTTTTGTCTTCAGTCATCTGGGGCCAGAGCTTTTTCTTTTATGGCCCCAACCCTGTGGCATTCTCTGCCTCATCAGATTAGAGAGTGTCTGTCCATGGAGTCATTTAAGGTATCTCTAAAAAGTTATTTGTTTGAACTAGCGTTTGAATAAGTTTACTGCTACTTTTATTGTTTTTATGCTGTTATTTATTATGTTTGATGTTATTTTAATATGTAATTGCACTTTGATATGCAGAAAAGCGCATTATAAATAAATTTTGATTTTATTTTATTTGATTTTTGCATAGAAATAATACTGAGGACCCGAGGAGAATAAGAGTCCATACAATAATGCAGATGTACAGTACACAGCATAGGAAGCATCCAGAAAACCCAAATCAACAGTTCTACCAATATTTTTTATAACCACAGCAGAAAATTAGTTTTTGGGAATAACTTTTTTAATTGCACTGCTGCTTTAAGTCAGTCACCTCCTCTTCTCTCTGTCTTCATTGTGTTCAAGTCCCATGAATCTTAAACAACTGGGATCACTGTTGTGACTTAGTAAAAAAAAAATTTCCATCACTGGGCTCTCCAAGTTTGTCTTTCTGATATCCTTGATGAGTTCCTGTATGCGCATCTTCAAAGATCTCACTGTTCTGCCCACATAAATTTTATTACAGTTGCACCATAGCCCATGTACAATGTATGGTGTAGCACATGACATAAATTGACACATTTGTACTATTATGCTGTGTATAAGTATCTGGAATGTAGTCCCTTGTTGGCAAAAAACTTCTACTTGAAAACTGGCTTATAACTAATGTGTCTTTTAAATTGTAGCCCTACTAAAATAAATCCTCAGTTTTTCAGCAATGTGTGGTGCCAGAAATTGGTCATTCATCAGCATAGACCAATATTTTGTCATAATATTGCCTATCTTCCCTGCCAAATGGTTGTATTCTGTGATACAATTTACCTTATTGTGTTCCTCATTAACCTTGATCCTAGGTTTGAGTAGGTTCCTATGGTCCTGTCCCACTGCTTTTTGGAAGGCTTCATTTGAAGTTTTTGCATTATAGCTTCTCTCCAAAAACCTCTCCCTTAATTTGCTAGTCTGTGTTTCAAACATGTTGTATTCAGAACAATTATGCCTCAGCTGCAAGAACTGGTTATATGGGATGGAGTTTTTAAAATACCTAGGATGTGAGCTGGAGCAAAGTAACAGGCTTTTAGTGACCATTGATTCCCTATAGCCATTAGAAGTACTGTAACCTCATTGTCCCCAATATGCATCAAAGTAATGTCCAAAACATTTTTTTGATCTACATCAGTCTTGTGAGTGAATCTGAGGTTTTTATCATTGTGGTGCAACCACTGTATGGATTCATCAATTTCCTGGTCTGTCTCAGACCACACACAAAGCATGTTATCAATAAATCTACACCAATTGACAGTTTTACTCAGAAGAGGGTTGGAATCTTTGTTAAACATGACTTGCTCTTCCCAGAAACCCAAAAATAGGTTTGCAAATGGAGCTGCCATGGCGTCTCCCATGGCTGTCCCAAATTTCTGTAAATAGACTGAATCAAACTCAAAATAGCTGTGGGTAAGAACAAATTCAAGACCCTCCAAAATACAAATTAATGGGCATACTGTTCATCAGTGGATCTTGGTAAAAGAAATGTCTGCTAACCTCAAGCTCATCGTGGTGTTGGGTAGAGGTGTACAGTGATTCCATGTCAATTGTTAGCCATCAAAATTCCATTGACCAACTAAAATCATGAAACTTCTCCAACATATGCATTGTATTGCTTGTATAGGATCTGAGGCAGCAGACACTCCTTTGTAGAAAAAAAATGATGAATTTACTTAGATTGTTTGTTGAGGAATCCACCTCTGACACAATTGGCCTCTTTGAGGGATTCTGCAAGTTTCTATGTATTTTTGAGAGTATGTATAGGGTGTGGGTAATTGCCAATTTAGGTAAGAGAAATTTGAATCCCTTCTCTATCTCTCTACACATGTTGGCCCTTTCCAAAATTGCATAAATTCCAATTTAAAATTAGACAATGGATTTGATCTCAGTTTGGAATAGTTCAAATAACAGTGTCAGTGTCAGTGTCAGATAACAAATCAGTTACCTTCTGTCTGTAAGATTCCTTAACCATTATAACATGATTGACCACCTTGTTCACTGGTTTAAATACAATATCATTAAGAGCCTGAAATTCTTTTAAAGTTTGATATTCATCTGGGGACAAACTGTTACAATGTCTGACATTTTCCTTGGCTAATAGTGTCTTAATTTCATTAGCTGCAGTTTTATTTACATGCATTTATAACTGGATTTGTGGACGTGGTGCAGAAGTTTGACTTAATAGAAAACAGCATTTTTCTCGTTTTGTATATTACAATTACATTCAGATCATAAAAATTCATGTTAAAATTACCATACTCTGACTGTTCACCTTTATGATACAATGAGTCCAACAATGAAAGATTGTGCCAGTCTATCGAATCCTAGCCTTCACCAAAATCATGTGTTATATTGGAAATATTTGAAAAATCCAGTAATGATATGCTGATGGTCTATATCTCCTCCTTCCTCCAGTACAGTCAATTAATGTCTCCACTATCCTAAACCCTCCTGTATCCTAGCTCTTGTACCTCTCCTGTACCACCCCCTTCCTTAGTCTCCAAATCTCCCCTTCCTGCTACACTTCCTATATATATCCCATGCTGATTATGTTAATACTCTTGAGTTTGTTATCTCGTTTGTTTGGCTATGTACAGTTAACCTATTTAGTTTGTTTGGCTATGTACAGTTTAAGCTATTTACCTGATTTGTGTATACTGTTGTATCAAGTATTGCTCCCTCTCCTCTTCCCCCAGGATGTACCGTGAGACGAGCATCTTGTTGCTCAGTGTATTTTTCCTGGTGAAACTTTTCAATAAATAAATAAATAAAATGATATGCTGTCATCCCACTTGGGGTTAGCTGGGGTTCCTGAGAGATCAATGGGTATAAAACCCATTGTGTTCTGCTGTGGAGGTCTCTCTAAAAAATCCTTCGGTTGTATTCTTCTGTAGAATTTTTCCAAGTCTACAAATATCTTGAATCCACAAGGTTTCAGGCAGGAAACAAGTAATAAGCCTTTGGACAACACAATAAGTTAAGATTCAGTAAGAACATGATGTGACAAATGTAGAACTTGCCACTCCTTGTTTTTGGCTTTACTGAATTTTCTGCCCCCTCTGTTGCCCCTGCTGGCTTTCTTTTTCTGTTTTTTGCCTGTTGAGTTCCTGCTCTCTGAATGTTTGTATTTGTAGTCTGCTCTTGTGAGAATGTAACATTACTATGGGCTTGACAGTTCGTAGGAGTATTATCAGAAATGTCTCAAGAGGTCGTAGGTGTATTATCAGAAATGTCTGAAGTGCTTTCTTTTTGTTTCTATTGTTCTGACTGCTTTTATATTTTGAACACTATCTGGGGTGATCATATGAAATTGTGCAATTACTAATAAATTTAATAATGTATAATGTAATTTTTACAAATGAACCCAACTGCATTTCTTACTTGTTTTGTAGTTATGATGTAATGTGGGGTCACATGATTTTGATGTCACTGTTTGTTTGTTTTTTGTACAAAAAGTTGTAAATAGAAACAGAATTTAATGGCAGATAAGGACTGCTTGGCCCACCTAGTCTGCCCGTTTCCCTACCTAATGGATAAGCTGCAGATCCTAGTTAACCAACAGCCTACTTCCTCCTACCACCCACTAGAATTGCTTTATATCTGTTCCATGCATTATTGAATTCCCCCATTGTTTTTGACTCTATGACCTCCTCAGAAAGGCTGTTCCATGCATCTAGAACCCTCTCTGTGAAGAAATACTTCCTCACATTACCTCTGAGCCACCTCCCCATCTTAAAATTGTGCCCCCTTGTTCTTGCACATCTCTTTTTCTGAAATATGCTACCCTCTTGGACTTTGCTGATTCCCTTGAGGTATTTGAAAGTTTCAATCATGTCCCCCTCTTCCTTCTTTCCTCAAGGCTATACATCTTAAGCTCCTTTAGTCTTTCTTCATATGTCTTCTGGTGCAGACCTTGCACCATTTTGGTTGCCCTGCTCTGGACAGCCGCCACCCTATCTTTGTCTTTGCAGAGATGGGGTCTCCAGAACTGTACACAGTACTCCAGATGTGGTCTTACCAACTGTCTGTACAGAGGGCCAAAAAATTCCTGTTTTCTACTGGTGATGCCTCTCCCTATGCATCCCAGTATCCCCCAGCCCTCCTTACTGCCTTCTCACATTGCTGGCCCACCTTTAGGTCATCTGATATGACTACCCGCCAGGTCCCTTTCCATTTTTTGTTGTTGTCAGTATCTCACTCCCCATTGTGTACTCTTCCCCTGGGTTTTTGTTTCCCAGGTGCATTACTTTGCACTTCTTTGAGTTGAATCTAAGCTGCCATACATTTGACCATTCCTTCAACCTTCCCAAGTTCCTTTTCATCCTTTCCAACTCACCTTGCATATCAACCCTGTTGCAGATCTTTGTGTCATCTGCAAAGAGACATACTTTCCCTTCCAGTCCTCTGCAATGTCACTTATAAAGACATTAAAAAGGACCAGCCCCAGTACTGAACCCTGTGGTACCCCACTTGTAACCCCACTTTCTTCACTGTGTCCTGTTGTCCAGCCGCTGTTTCACTCCCTACCACCCTGGGACCCACTCCCAGGCTGGCTAATTTGTTTATTAATCTTTTGTGAGGGACTGTGTCAGATGCCTTGCTAAAGTCTAGGTAGACCATGTCCACAGACCCTCTCTGGTCTACTACTTTGGTCACCCAGTCAAAGAAATCAATTAGATTCATCTGACATGACCTTCCTGCTGTGAATCCATGTTGCCTTGGGTCCTGTGCCCCACTGGCCTCTAGGTACTCAACAATTCTTTCCTTCAGAAATGATTACATCATTTTCCCAAACACTGAGGTCAAACTGACAGGTCTGTAGTTTCCTGCCTCTGTCTTGCTCCCACTTTTATGAAGGGGAATCACATCCACCCTCCTCCAGTCCTCAGGTACCACACCATCCTCCCATGATTTATTAAAAAGGGTAGTCAGTGGTGTTACTAGTTCTTCCCTTAGTTCTTTTAGAATTCTGGGGTGAATCCCATCAGGCCCCATTGCTTTATCCACCTTCAGTTTTAAGAGTTCTTTCAAAACCCTTTCTTCTGTGAAAGGACTGATATCAACCCCCTCTGTCCAGAGTGCATCTATTGACTGGATTAGGTATCTCCCCCTGCTTTTCCATTGTGAATACTGAGCAGAAGTATTCATTCAGTATCCCTGCTTTTTCACTGTCACTCTCTGCCAACCACCTTCCTCTTTATTCAGCCTCAGTATCCCTGCCTTAGTCTTTCTTTGCTCCCTAATGTACCTATAAAAGGTTTTATCCCCTTTCTTAACTGAGTTGGCTATCTTTTCCTTGGTTTGGGCCTTTTCTATTCTGACTGCCTTCCCCACTTCCTTCTGCTTTAACTGATACAGTTCTCTGTCCTGCTCCTTCTGTGTTTCCTTATTCTTCCTGAATGCTATCTTTTTCTCACTTACCTTCCCCGCCACTTCTTTTGAGAACCATAGTGTTTTTCCCTTCATTTTGATTTATTTGCTTCACACAAAGGCTTGTTGCCTCTGTGATGGCAGTTTTGATGTTTTCCCATTATTGCTCCACCCCACCTTCTTGCCTGTTTGCTAGTGCTTTTCTGAGACACTCTCCCATTTTGAAAAAATCAGCCCTCCTGAAGTCCAACACCTTCACTTTTCTATGGCTTGACTCTACAGCTAAGTTTATTTTGAACCACATTGTTTAGTGGCCACTTGCTACCAGATGGCTACCCACTTCACTCTAGGTTACCACCGATGATGAAGCTCAAATGGAGCGAAGTGCCATAGCATCTGGGTCATAGTCAGTGGTGGTTAATCTGCTTTGATGGTGAGGAATGGAACTTTATATGTTGATACACTGAATTAAAACTTTGGTGGAGCATTCAGTTGGTTTCAGGCTCTACTTTCTGAACTTTTCCAACCTCCAGTTTTCAGTTCTGGAGTGCAAGCCCAGTTATGGTTTCTTTGAGCAGTTTACAAAAGAGTCAGCAGCCCCAGACTTAAACCCCACTTCTTACCAGAGAGCACTGCACTTCCTGCTTCTATTTCCCCCGTCAGTCTAATCCCTGACCCTCTTTGGCTGTTTACTTGCCCTTTGTCTTTTCCACCCCCTTGTTCCTTCCCTTCCCTGCTTCTTCTTTGCAGGCTCTATGCCTCCCCGATTCCTTCCCACAGCCCAACTTGGATCTTAACCCCATTTTCCCCTGCTGTGTCTCTACAAGCCCCAAGATTTGGGTGAGTACAAGTTAGGTTCCCCTTTCTTTCCCCTACCACCTTGATTCCCCTAGACTCAGTGTCCGCCACTGTCTGTTTACCTGTATGATAAAGACATCAAACTTTTGTCCCGGCACACTAGCCCTCTTCTTAGTTAGGTGAAGGCTGTCATCCTTGAAAAGCCTGCTGTCCCAGAAGTCTCCCCAGTCCCCCACAAAGTGGTACCCCTTCTCCTGACACCATCCCCAGCCACCCATTAAACTCCTTTATCACCCCCTCCTTACTTACTCTTTCACCTCTCCTCCCTTAGCCCCACACTGGGAGGACCTCAGAGAAGGCCAGAGAGGCCAAGTGGGCCTTTAGCCTGTCCACCAGCATACAGAAGTTCTGCATCACCATCTCCACAGTCTGATTATCCAGATCATTAGTACCCAAGTGAACCAGCACCACCAGCTCCCCAGTTTTTGCTCACTTCATTTGATCAGAGGTGTGTTGCCTTCAGTATGCCTTCCATTAACTTAACCCCCTGTTCCTCGATCCCACCTAGGTAACCCCCTGCTAGGTCATCTCTAAGGCATCCCCCATTTAAAAAAAAAATCTGCTCTTCTGAAGTTCAGGACCCTTGTCCTTGTGTGGTTTGCATTTGCCTTTGTCCTTATGTAGAACCACACTGTATAGTGATCACTGATCCCCAGGTGGCCTCCCACTTGACACCTGCAATACTGTCACTGCTAGGGAGCACCAAGTCCAGTATTCCCCATTTCAAATGGCCTCCTCAACTAGCTGACTAAGTATTGCCCCCTGCAGTTTTTTTCAGGATGTCCCTACTTCTAGTTGAAGCTGTGGCTGGGAAGCTCCAAGCTACATCTGGCAGGCTGAAGTCTTCCACCAGCAGCACTTCCTCTTTTATTGATGTTGTGCTTCTCCTCATGTGTTGAGGGTCTGTAGATCACACAAGTGAAAATAGCGGCTCTGGTTCCTGTCTCCAGGGTGACCCACAGTGCCTCCAGCCCTTACATTCCCCCTGGATTCCCTGAATCTCCATCTCTTTGATACCCTTCCTTACACACAGCACCACTCCTCCTCCCTTCCAGAGTATAGTCTGGTATGGCCATTTCTCAGGCATGATTTCCTGTCTACCATGACTCAGTAATGGCCATGATATCCAGGTCTGCCTCCAGCCTGATGGCCTGTGGGTCCAGAATTTGATTTCCTAGACATCTTGCATTCGCACACGTGGTCTAAAAGATAGTGCACGCAGGAGATAGCTCTCTGGACCTGCAATTTTAACATTGTGCTGTGTTCTGTGTGCTGTATCACATGTTTTTTATTGGAAGCAGCTCAGTGCTCTTTGAAGCCTTGCCTTCCACTGTACAGGAAGCAGGAAGAGTGAGTGTAGTTTTCCTTGATCTAGTGTGAACAACAACTCAGAAAGGGGGGCTTCTTTTTTAAGTTTGACAGTGAGTTTATCACCAAACAGTATGCCAAATTCAAGCATGAGTAAATTACACCCATAATTATTGCTGTAGGGCTAAATTTGGGATTTACATTCAGCGTGATCTCACTGTTAACTTCCAGGTCACCGCTGAGTATTTCAGCTAGCCCTGCTGTGAGTGGGATTTCTGAATCAGAGTCTAAAAGATAGTGCATGCAGGGGATAGCTCTCTGCATCCTGCAATTTTAACATTGTGCCATGTTCTGTGTGTTGTATCACATGTTTTTTTATTGGAAGAACCTCGGTGCACTTTGGATCCCTGCCTTCCACTGCACAGGAAGCAGGAAGAGTGAATGTAGTTTTCCCTGAGCTTGTGTGAACTACAACTCAGAAAGGGGGGCTTATTTTTTAAGTTTGGCAGTGACGTTATCACCAAACAGTGTGCCAAATTCACGCACGAGTAAATTATGCCCATAATTATTGCTGTAGGGCTAAATTTGGGATTTACATTCAGCGTGACCTCATTGTGAACTTCCAGGTCATTGCTGAGTATTTCAGCTAGGCCTACTGTGAGCACAGGCAGTGTGAGTGCAGCATCATGCGCTTCACTACGGGTGCAAAGACACGTGCGTCTTGTGCGTGTTTGGCATTGAAGGTGCTGGGGAGAAGGTAACAAGTGCCTATCAAATATATTTTTATCGGGTATAGTGAATGATTCTGCCTGCTTAGGCTTATAAGACAGTATTGAGAATACTGTAGATATACTGTTTAAGGGTTCATAGAGAGTGACACCTGATACCAGTATTAAAATAAACTTGTATGGTAAACAGTATGATATACATTTAAAACTATAATTTGGGGTGGTAAACAGTACTATATTAAAGCAAACATGACAGAACTATCATGACACTGGAAAGTGAAGTTGGAGTAAAATGTGTATCATGTCTAACGTATACCCTAATAAAACAAGCTACCACCTTGCAATCTTTAAATGTGAAAAGTATCACCAAAACGAACAACTGCTAGCAGAAGTAAACTGATTTAATGAAAGATTAAGTACCCTAGAGTCTAGCCAAAGGGACATGGCTGCTCAATTGGAGATGAGAAATTATAGTAGTCTATTAGGGACAAATAGCACCATGAAAGAACAGCAAGTTAGCAAAACAAACATGACTGTGTTGCCCCCAGACCCAAGTGTGAGAATACCATTCCTAAACTCTGAAGTTAATTCCATTAGTATGCATGCTAACACTACTCCCAAAGCATCTTTCCAAACTCAAACTCTTGAGAAGAAGCTTATAACGGTAGAAATACTAGTAGTCTCTAGCGTGAGTAATAATAATATTGCACATAAAAAAAGGATAAGGGAGGAAGACATTACAGAGGATCAAGATGGAGTAGTTCCTAGTTTAGAGTAACAAATCAGCAAAAAAAGGGTGTAAGGCTGAATGTTTTACCCTCCCCCTCCATAACCGCCATGATCCTGTAAATTCACAAATCATGCAAGAGAATAATATACCATCCATCTCAATTGATTTCCCAGGTCATGATAGAGCTGTGCCTAGTACTAGTGAGAGATAAACAAAGATGAAGAGGAATCAGCATGTCACCAATAACAACAATGGTGTACCTCTTCTTCCTAACGTTGTCCCTTTGTGTAGCCAGGGAATATTAGCACAGAAAGAAGGTGATGGCAATCTATCACCATTACTGGATCTGGAGGACACTATAATAGCTGATAATAATATCTCCTTACCTCCTTCAGAAACCATTGTGCTAGGTGACTCTATAATTAAACACTTGGATTGAGCTATTTGTAATCCTGACAAAACCAATAGGATCTTATTCAGTTTCAGTGGTGCTGGGGTGTCTGACATAAACTTTATGCTAGACAGTATAGTGAAAAATGCTGGAGATAATCATCTGGTGATAATACATGCAGGTGTTAGTAGTATTCTTCTTGAATCAGTTTTCAGAGTAAAGCAAGAGTTTGTTTCTCTGACAGACAAACAGGTAGAGCTGGGATGTAACATAGCTCTGTCTGAGATTTTATCAGTTCAAAGGGCATCTGAATACCAGTGTAAGAAAATAAAAATGGTTAACAAATGGATTAGGAAGTGGTGCCTTAAGCAGGGCTTGATGTGTATAGTCCACTGGGAAGAATTTACTGCTAGAAGAGAGCTTTACTGTTGGGACGGCCTTCATTTGAGTTGAAGAGGCAGTGCCCTGCTTGGAAAACAATTGGTCTCATGCATAAACAAATATTTAACCTAGTTCAAAGAGGGGAGAGGGGAGAGGAAATATTGATCATCCTCTCTAGAAACCAGTGCTAACAAGAATCCATACAAAACAGAGAGCCTAGCAAGTGATCAACAACATGGTATTCAAAGAAAACATAAGGGTAATCAAAAGAGTGAACACAACATGAGTCTTAATACATTGCTGATAAATACCCATAGTTTAAAAAATAAAATGGATGAATTAATTCATTTGATGGCCAACAAAAAGATAGATATCTGTGGAGTAACCGAGACATGGTTTCAAGATGACAACTGGTGTACAGAAATACCAGGATACACAAAATTTGGGAAATTGCAGAGCTAAAAAAAGGAGGTGGAACAGCATTATATATTATAGGTGAGCATAAGGCACATTTGATACAGAAAAATCAAGAAGGTAATAACCTGAATGAACTAATATGGGTAAAAGTACAGATGCCAACTAAAAGCCTTACCGTAGGTATAGGTTATCAGTCACCAAACCTTGACTCTGTAGAAACAAACAGCTTCTTAACAGATATAAAAAACGGAGATTGAAGGAGACTACATATTAATGGGCAATTTTAATTTTCCTGGTATAAATTGGGACACTTTGGAGTATACTGGCAATCTAGAGAAAAAAAGTGTGGATAATTACAATTCAGGAAAACTTAGTCCACATAGTTAAAGAGGGAACAAGAGGTAGTAGCATCCTGGATTTGATATTTACTAATATAGTAGAGGGAGTAACCAAAGCAAAAGTCTTGCAACCAATTGGTGAAAGTGATCACAATACAATACTTCTTAACGTGAACTTAAATTATAAGAACATACAAGGACAAAACATAATTCAAGATTTCAATAAATCAGACTATAACAATATGAGACAATTCCTATCAAAGTGGAATTGGAAGAAAGAATTACAAAATCTAGGATTTAAACAAGTATGGAATATACTGCAGCAGAAAATTGCATTATGCATAGAATATTGGGTCCCAATGAGGAAAAAGTGTAACAACAACCGCAGAATTCCCTTATGGTGGAACAACAATATTAAAAGAACAATAAGAAGGGAAAATAAACTATATAGTAAATATAAAAAACAGCCCACAGAAAGTAATTGGAATATGTACAAACAACAGGTTAAGACAATTAAAAATCTCATTAAGAAAGCTAAATGAAATTTAGAAGTTAACCTAGCATCATCAGTCAAGGATAACAAAAAATGTTTTTACAACTATGTGGGAGCAATGAGAGGAAACAACAGTGGAGTTGGACCACTACTTACAGACAAAGGGTTAATAAGTGATGAAGCCGAAATGGCTTCAGTGATAAATACGTACTTCCTTAGTGTTTTCAAACAAGATTACGTTACCTGTACTAAATGTTTACCAAGGACTGAGGAGTTTGTAATGTTCACACAAAAGGAAGTAACTAATGTAATTAGATCAATTAAGATAACTAGTTCAGCCGGTCCAGATGGCATTCCACCTAAATTAATAAAGGAACTGGAATACTAACTTACAGGTCCATTAACTTAATTATTTAACAAATCCATAGAGGAAGGTAATACCATACCTGAGTGGAATGAAGCCCTGGTTACTCCTATTCATAAAGGTGGTAGTAAAACTGAATTTACAGACTATAGGCCAATTATCTTAACGTTGGTAATTGGTAAACTGTTTGAACAACTTATACAACAGTGTATGAATAACCATCTGCATAAAAAAGGTCTTATTGACAATGCACAGCATGGCTTCTTCCCTGAAAATCCTGCCTCACTTATTTGTTAAATTTCTTTGAACCTGTGAGTGCAGCACTAGATAGTGATATGCCGGTTGATATAATTTGTTTAGATTTTTCAAAGGCTTTTAACAGTGTATCACATAAATAATAGTGGAACAACTGACTAAATTGCAGTTTAATCCTTATATAATTAAGTGGATACGTGTATGGCTTTCAAGCAGATGACAGAGAGCGATTATTAGAGGCCATAAGTCTTCATGGGGGAGTGTCACAAGTGGAGTGCCACAGGGTTCTGTCATAGGACCAACTCTGTTCAATATCCTTGTTTCTTCTATGCAGCCACCAAACAGTGTTTGGCTTTGCAAATATGCAGATGACTGCAAAATAGGAGGAATTGTAAACAACCAACAGTCGGCAAAAAATGTACAGACAACCTTAGAATACCTTGAATTATGGGCGTTAAACAAAAAATAGTTTTCAACTAGAGTAAATGCAAGGTTATGCATCTTGGGCACAGTAACCCAGTTTCAACTTATATATTGAATGGTATTACTCTGCAAGTAACAACTAATGAAAAGAACCTAGGAGTCAATATTACCAATAATCTAACCTTTGATTATCATACTGAAAAGGTGGCAAAGAAATGTCATAGCATCTTGGGATGCATTTTTAAGAACATTAAAAGTAAAGAGCCAAAGGTTATAATGCCGCTTTATTCCAGCCTTGTTAGGACACATATACTGTAGATTATTGTTTCCCCTTCTGTGCTCCATGCTCAAGCGGAGGGGAAAATATGATAGAAAAGGTCTAAAGGAAAACCACTAAACAAATTAAAAACATGCATAATTTGAATTACAAAGAAAGATTACAGAACCTTGGTCTGTATCCGATGGAATACAGAAGGCTTAGGGGGAGCTTTGTTTTACATACAAGGCCCTCCAGGATGACCAAACACTAGAAACAATTGAACTGGTTAGACACAACTCGATTAGTTTAACAAGATCGCATAAATTAAGGTTAAAAGGTGATACATGTAAAACAACTAAAAGAAGTAACTGGTTTGCCCAACGTGTGATCACAGCTTGGAACACCCTTCCGAATCGTATCATTGAGAGTAACAACATAAATACTTTTAAAAAAGTTTAGATGATTACATGGGCAATAAAAAATTTGTTTTCCACCATTAGCATAAAATGGTGGTGAGTTCATAAAGGGCCAATGGCTTAACGAACTTGTATTCTCCTATGAACCTATTTGTTACCACTCTGTCTGCTACTCTCCTCTTTTCATTTTTGTCCTGCCTCTCCCCCCTCTTTTTACAGCTTACATTCCCATCCCCTTTATTTTCTACCACACTGCTTTTTTCTTTATTTGCACCCTCAGAGATTTACCTCACCCCGAGTCCTCCCTTCTCTCTGCTTCAGTCTGTGAGGGGGGTGCAGTTATGCTTCCCTGATTCCTTCTGTAATGCCCCTCAACTAGTTTAAATATTCATCAAAGTAATATTTAAACCATCCACTGAGGACTGTGGTTCCCCTCCCAGATGGATGCAGGCCATCACACCTGTATAGATCCTTATCCCTGCAGGGTGGTCCTCAGTCCCCAATGTAGCCAAACCACCCCTCTCTACATCATTCCTTCAACCATGAATTGAAGCTCATGGTGTGGAGAACCCTATCTTACCCCCCCGGGTCATAGACAGTCAGCAATATAGCAAAAGTCACTGAGGGTCCTGCCTGCTTAACACCCCTCTTCAGCTCCCTAAAATCTCCTTGTAGATTTCCAGCCCTGTCCCTAGCCAGGTCATTAGTTCCCAGGTGGACAATAACATCCAGCTACCCCTCCTGCCCAACCACCCTAATGATCCTTAGAAGCTGCTTTTAGTCCTGCCAAGCCGAGGTGCCATGTAGTCACCTCACTTCCCAATTTCTCTCCCTTCATGCTCCAAAATCTACTCCCCTAATGACTGAGTCCTCCTCTAGAAGTTGCTTCCTCTTCTGCTGGGGTCCTTTACCTTCCACTTTGGGGCCTTCCCTGCAGAGGACCCCCACATACTCTCTGGCTCCTACCATGGGTTCATCCTCCAAGCAGTCCCGTCCCACCTGAGTGGTGAGGGAATTTTGTAGTGGCACAGGTTGAGGAATTTGCCCCCAGTCTATCACCCCATCCTCCAAGAGCCTACCACAATCCAGCCATCCCTCCTTCTAGGCGTTATCTGGGGCAACAGTGGTAGACGCGGTGGCCCTTGGGTGGAGAAAGAGGTCCCTGAATCATAACCAATGTGGCCCAGAGTCCAGCAACCTCCTCTGACAGCATAGAGAGGTGCATGCAGATGGGGCAGTACCTCATTCAAGAAGGTCTCACTGAAAGCTACCACTCATAACATTCCTATTCCTTTACTCACTATGTTTATTGGACATTTACTTTTTACTCTTACCCTAGACAGGGTGTTTCTAATTATCCCCTTTTTTATTTTACTTAACTCCTTCATATCATGATTCTAGATAAGGTGATTTTAGTGTTCCCCTTTTTGCTTTTCATTTCCTCTTTCAACCTTTACCATAGATAGGGTATTTCCTCTTTTCCTACACCACAGGTGATCCTAGTTCTCCCTTTTGACCTTACCATTAGACCTTTGCAACCTTACCCTTTATAGGGTACTTCATCCTTTCCCATGAAACAGGTACTGTGGTTACTGTTTGTGCTCACAACAGAGGGAGATGAACCTTACAATTTACAATTGTCTTTGGTTTGAAGCAGATTCCTTAGGAAAGTTAATATTCTTCAGGTGGAGGATACTTCTAACTGATGGGTGAAATAAGGAACTTAGAATTATCAGAAAAGGCAGTCTTTCAATCAACAGAGGGAAGTGGACCTTGCTTTACTTTTGTTATAATTGTTAAGATTTTCAGTGCAGGAAGAGTTTAAACCCACAGGGGCTGGATACTGTTTTCTGTGTCTGCCCTTCTGACATGTTTTGGGGATGACTGCTTTCAGAGCACAAGTCACCAGGCTGTTTTGGGGCTGGGGAGGTTTACCTGTGTCTGACTTGGATGTTTGGATTTTTCTCTGTTTGATTAGCAGGGTATTTTCTCTGCCAAATTGTCGTGTAGGGCATCTTGCTGACAGGAAGGCACTCATCACAGCGGTAGGTGAGAGCTTTTAGCTGATTGTTTCATGAGGGCACAGTTTAGGCCCAAACCCTTTCCACCCCTCACCCCACCCACCCCTGGAAATAGTTCCTTTATACCTGGGGTTCTGACATCATTTCCTCAAGAGGGCAAGGTGCATATCACTGTCATATCCTCTCTATCACACTGCACCGACAATATAAGCATACACATTATATAAATACATATATTTCTATATAACAAACCAATCACACACACACAAAAAAAAAACTAAACAAGGTAGACAGTTATGTAGGGAGTAGTGCAATGTAATGGCTGTGGGGCAGCAGTCTTCCGGGAGTCTTTCTGGAGGCTGAGATGCTGCCCTGTTTGCAGACAACTATCTGCCCTGAGGGAGGAAGTTGCCCATCTTCAGGCTGCACTGGACAGTAGTAAGGGAACCTACCCCATCCAGGGAGCACCAGAGCCACCACCACCACACATTGCAAAGAAAGCACAGCAGTTGGACCACAGTGGGCTCAGGGAGGGTAAGGGTGGTGGAACAGAGGCACATCCAGTCAGTTGTTCCACTCCACAATCCATACACCATTCTAGGGGAGCATAGTTCCCCTATGGATGCACCCACAGAGGAGACTAACGTGGGTGCAGACAACTGTCATAAGGGAGGCCCTCAGGAAGGAGGCAGAGAGCACCACAGGGAAAGGAAGCAGCTCCTGGTGGGGGACTCAGTTATTAGGGGGATAGAACAGGGGGAGCAGGGAAAACTGAAGTAAGGTGCCTGCCTGGTGCCATGGCTTGGAGGGACAGGGAGCGCATCTTTAGGATCACGAGAACAGTTGCACAGGAGTCTGATCTGGACATCATTGTCCACCTAGGGACAAATGACGTGGCTCATCATAAGATTATAGCAGTGCAGAAGGACTTTGTAGAGTTGGGGAGGGGCCTAAGACGAGTAGCACACACAGTATCCTTCTCAGAGGTGCTGCCTGTCAGTGGCATGGGTGAGGCGAAGGCACTTTGCACCATGCAGTTTAATGAATGGTTGAAAAAATGGTGTGGAGCACAGGGGTTTGGCTTTATTGGGGACTGGGGTTCCACCTGAGGACACCAGCCATACTGGCAGGATGGTCTGCATCTGTCCAGGAAGGAACAAGTCTTTGGGCAATCGTTTAAATGCTTCATTGGCAAGCTTTTAAACTAGTCAAGGGGGGAGGCACTGATAAGCAGCAGGAAAATCCCAGCCTCCCCCTACAAAACAAGGTACTAAATGAGGAAAAGACCAAGGTAGAAAGGTCAGTGGGGGCTGCTGCTACAGAAGGTAAAGCCATCAAAAAATGGAGAGCAATGAGTACCAATGCCCATAGTCTGGGTAACAAGCTTCCTGAATTAGTGGCCTTGATGGAGGAGGAACATCTGGATATCATGGCAGTCACAGAAACTTGGTACACACAGAACCATGACTGGGATGTAAACATACCAGGATACACTATCTACAGGAGGGACAGGGAGGGTAAAAGAGGAGGAGGAGTAGCTCTCTACATAAGAGAAGGAATCAAAGCAACAGAACAAAGGGTAAAGGGAGGAGAAGAAGCACTGTGGGTCAATTTGAAGAAGGCAATGGCACCACAATCCGCACAGGGGTTGTATACAGACCCCCCTCTCAGGGGGAGGAAATGGACAAGGAAATGATAGAAAGTATACTTAGAATGGCAGATAAAGGGGAGATATTGCTGATGGGTGATCTGAATATGCCAGATGTTAACTGGAGTGCAGTTGTAGCAGCCACTTCTAAGAGTGGGGTTATTCTAGATGCCCCAAAGGGGGCATGCCTTAGACAACTAGTATTGGAACCCACTGAGAGAGAGCAATCTTAGACCTGGTCCTCTCAAATGGAGATGGAGAGAGATCACAGATGAAGTGGCAGCCATCTGGGAACTAGCTACCATCGAACCGTATGGTTCACAATAAACACAGCAATAGAGTCAAGCCATACAAAGGCAAAAGTACTGGACTTCAGGAGGGCTGACGTTGCCAAAATGGGTGAGTGCCTAAGGAATGCACTAGCAAATGGGCAGGAAGGAGGGGGGAGAACAATGGGGAATAATAAAAACTGCCATCACAGAGGTAACAAGCCTTTGTGTGAAGCAAATAAACAAAACAAAACGATGTGAGAAACCACTATGGTTCTCAAAGGAGGTGGCAGTGAAGGTTCAAGAGAAAAAGAAAGCATTCATAAAGTACAAGGAATCACAGAAGGAGCAGGACAGAGAATTGTATCAGTTAAAGCAAAAGGAAGCTGGGAAGGCAGTTAGAACAGCAAAGGCCTGAACTGAGGAAAAGATAGCCAACTCAGTTAAGAGGGTGGGATAAAACCTTTTTTAGGTACATCAGGGAGCGAAGGAAGACTAAGGGAGGGAGGGATAGTGAGGCTTAATAAAGGAGAGAGGGGTGGGCAGAGGGTGATGGTGAAAAGGCAGAGATACTAAACAAATATTTTTGCTCAGTACTTACAAATAAAGAGGGGGAGGTACCCAAAACAAACAATAGAAACACTCTGGATACAGAAGTTGATACCAGCCCATTTACAGAAGAAAGGGTTCTGAAAGAACTCTTAAAACTGAAGGTGGATAAAGCAATGGGGCCTGATGGGATTCATCCAGAATTTTAAAAGAACTAAGGGTAGAACTAGTGACACCACTGACTACCCTCTTTAACAAATCATGGGAGGATGGGGTGGCACCTGAGGACTGGAGGAAGGCAGATGTGATTCCCCTTCATAAAAAGTGGGAGCAGGGCAGAAGCAGGAAACTACAGACCTGTTAGTTTAACCTCAGTGACAGGGAAAATGATGGAATCACTTCTGAAGGAAAGAATTGTCAGAGTACCTAGAGGCCAGAGGGCACAGGACCCAAGGCAGCATGGATTACAGCAGGAAGGTCATGCCAGACAAAGCTAATAGATTTCTTTGACTGGGTGACCAAAGTAGTAGATCAGGGAGGGGCTGTGGACATGGCCTATCTAGACTTTAGCAAGTCATTGGACTCAGTCCCCCACAAAAGATTAATATACAAGTTAGCCAGCCTGGGAGTGGGTCCCAAGATGATAGCCTGGGTAAAGAATTGGCTGGAGAATAGGACACAGAGGGTAATAGTAAATGGAGTCCACTGTGAAGAAAGGGGGGTTACTAGTGGGGTGCCGCAGGGTTCAGTATTAGACTGTCCTCTTCAATGTCTTTATAGGCTACATTGCAGAGGGACTGAAGGAAAAGTATGTCTCTTTGCAGATGACACAAAGATCTCAAACAGAGTTGATACACAAGGTGGGGTGGAAAGGATGAGAAGGACTTGGCAAGGTTAGAGGAATGGTCAAATGTATGGCAGCTTAGATTTAATGCTAAGAAGTGCAAGGTAATGCACCTGGGAAACAAAAACCCAGGGGAAGAGTACACATTGGGGGTGAGATACTAACCACAACAAAAATGGAAAGGGACCTGGGGGTAGTCATATCAGATGACTTAAAGGTGGGCAAACAATGTGAGAGGGCAGTAAGGAGGGCTGGGGGATACTGGGATGCATAGGGAGAGGCATCACCAGTAGAAAACAGGAAGTTGTTATCCCTCTGTACAGACAGCTGGTGAGACCCCATCTGGAGTACTGTGTGCAGTTCTGGAGACCCAATCTCCGCAAGGATATAGACAGGATGGAAGCTGTCCAGAGGAGGGCAACTAAAATGGTGCAGCGTCTGCACCGGAAGACATATGAAGAGAGACTAAAGGAGCTTAATATGTATAGCCTCGAGGAAAGGAAGGAGAGGGGGGACATGATAGAAACTTTCAACCTCAAGGGTATAAACAAAGTCGAAGAGGGTAGCATCTTTCAAAAAAAGAGGTGTGCAAGAACAAGGGGGCACAATTTGAAGATAGAGGGTGGGCGGCTCAGAGGTAATGTATGAAAGTTTTTTTTCACAGAGAGGGTTGTGGATGCATGGAACGGCCTTCCGGAGGAGGTTGTGGAGTCAAAACAGTGGTGGAATTCAAGCATGCATGGGACAGTCATAAGGCAATTCTGTGGGGTGGGGGTAGAAAGAAGTAGGCTACTGGTTAACTAGGATCTGCAGCTTATCCATTAGGTAGGGAAATGGGCAGACTGGGTGGGCCAAGCGGTCCTTATCTGCCGTCAAATTCTATGTTTCTATGAACTGTTTCCTCCCTGCTGTTACCCCCTTATCTTCTTCTCTACTCTCCTACCCAAGTAGCAACAAGTAAACAGGTACTTTTATGTACCTTAGTAGACTGGCATAGGTCCCTGCTTGCCTGTTGTCACCTGCTGATGCCTAAGACACCAATCCTGTTCTATCCCTGCTCTGCTTCACTCATGCAGTAGGACATGAATATGAATGGGATACATTAGAATTGGCTCCTTATATAATGGACATCCTGCTTCCTGGTCCCCTGTGATTGGCCTCAGTGGCCTCGGGTCATCACATGGCCTCACTGTCCTCCTATCTCTTCCTCCATCTGGGCTCTTGACTGCCACAAAGGTGAGAAATCTAGGAGTCATTCTGGATGAGAGGCTGACATTTGAGGCTCAGGTGTCGGCAGCAATCAGGAATGGCTTTTGCCATCTGTGGAACATCAGCCGGAATGGATCCCTTATCCCTCCCAGTGACTTGGCCACACTGATGCAAGCATTTGTAACAGCAGAGCTTGATTACTACAATGCTCTTTACCTTGGGGTCAATGGAGGTATGCTGAGGTTTCTGCAGGTAGTGTAGAACACCACTCCTAGGCTGCTGACTGGCCTTTTGAGGTCATGTCATGTCTCTACAGCACTGCCTGATCTGCACTGGCTGACGTTCGAGTGGTGTATCTCCTTTAAAGTTGGCTTGCTAACCTATAAGACCCTATACGAGCTGGGTCTGGGTTGCTTGGCAGATGTTCTGCACCCTTAAATATCTTCATGCCTTCTTTGTTCCACTGAGGAGGGCCTCCTTATAGTTCCCAGGCCAGATTAATAACCTCAGGGGATGGGGCATTCAAGGTGGCAGGCTGGTCCTTTGGAACTCTTTCTCAGGAACTCTGAGGGTGCCCCCTCACTGGAGGCCTTTGAGTGGTGTCTAAAAACTGAGCTGTTTGCTCAAGCTTTTAGGGAGTGAGCTCCCCTTTTCCAGCTCCCCAGCCCATAGCTTAGTTATTTATTTATGAAGGTCATTTTGTTCTGAGATGTATTTTATTTTGTTTAATTAGTTTTTTTTGATAAAATTGTGAGTGTGTGTGTGATCCTACCGCTCTATGTTTGTAATGGCACCCTGAGCCCGTGGGGAAGGGCTCCAGTGTATAAATAAAACTACCAGTACTACTGTTCTTCTCCTGAAAGCCTCCTGCCATTCACTTCTATTTCCCCTGCTAAGTAACCAACCTGTTTAAAAAGAAAAGAAAAAGTGATTTACAGCTCAGTTTATTTTGCTGTGTTGTGCACAGCAGTGATGCTTGTAAAACGTCAATGTGCCCTGAGATCTCTTCTTGGCTCCCTTTATTCTCCTCCTGCTTCCTGGACCCCTGTGATTTGCAGTGGGTTGTCACATGTAGAACCAAGGTTCTTCTGAGAACCGAGCCCGAATTGAACCAGAACTATTTGATTTTTGCCTGATTCTAACTGAACTAGAACCCTAAAAATAAAAAAACAGACGAACCCAAACCGAACCTGAACCCAGACCATGTGAGATGAGGAGAACCCACATGGAGGCAGTAGTCTATCCATGCTATTCTGCACTTCTCCAGCTGTGTGAAAAATTGCCTACAGATTGTGAAATGATTTATTCACTGACGTTAGTAATGACTATCAATATCAAAGCAAACTCCAATGATGATGAGCCACCAGCAAAAAGGCCAAAAACTGATGTCAAGGACATGCTATCCAGTCTAGGTGGTCCTTCTTTAACAGCAACCAGATCATTGTCATCCAGGAACTAAAAACATATATAGAACACGACAGTTACATGGACAGCTGCCTTGAATTCTAGAATAAGACCATAAGATACCTGTTCCCAAAACTAGCAAAGCTTGCACAAAAGTACCTATTCTTGCCAGCTAGCAGCAGTAGTAGCAGTTAGAGAGTGTTCTCATTCTGCAAGCAAGTTCTAGATGACTGAAGATCTCACCTATCAGTTAACACACTTGCTTGTTCTGTATTTGTTAAATTCTTGAACATTTATACTTTACAATTGAACTTGTACTTGCCTGTTTTTTAGTTTTTTACTGAAAGTAATGTTGTTTTGAATAAAGTTAATGTGAAATTAGTTGTCTTGTTCCTATGTTTTATATTATAATTGTGTTATATATATATATATATATATATATATATATATATATATAGTGTATATATATATATATATATATATATATAGAAATTATTTGGTAATATAAAGGGAATTTAGTAACGCTTAATTGATCCAGGACCAGAACCAAACTAGAAAATAAACCAAAAGCCTAGAACCGAACTGAACCAGAACCCAAACATACAATTTTTAGCAGAACTGAACCAAACCAGAACTCCACACTGTAGAACCAGAACTGAACTAGAACCCCCAAAAATCTGGAGTCCCCTCGCTCTTGTCCCATGGTCTCACTGCCCTCCCATCTCTTCTCATTGCTGCCTCCTGCCTTTCACTTATGTATCTCTCGCCAAATAAGCAACCTGTTGAAAAAGAAAAATGATTTACAACTCAGTTTATTTTGCTGTGCTGTACAAAGCAGCAGCACTTGTCCACAAAGCTGTAATATGCACTCAGATCTCTCCCCGGCTCCCTTTATTCTCTTTCTGCTTCCTGGTCCCCTATGATTGGCTGCAGTTCATCACATGGTCTCAGTACTCTCCTGTCTCTTCTCCTGGCCACCTCCTGCCTTTCACTTTTACTTCTCCTGCCAAGTAAGCAACCCGTTTAAAAAGAAAAGAGAAAGTGATTTACAGCTCCGTTTATTTTTAGTACTGTACACAGCAACAGCACTCATCCCTCAACCTGTAATGAAGAACTGAGGTTCCCAGAGGAGGCCCTCCTCCACCTTGGAGGGAGGGCAGCTGACTTTGCTGCTATACTGTCACCAGTGTGACCACAAAAGGCCACGCAGTCAGAGTGACTAGTTGGTGTGAGGATGTCAGCTGGTGTAGCACCACACACACACACACACACATATATGCTTGTGCACCAAAGCCACCAGAGTCCTAGGGGGTACCCTGAGCAAAGTGGAAATACCCCAACCAGTTAGAGGACATTGGCCGTACATGGGCCCTGCACCTGGATACCCAGGCACTGCCTCCCAACCGTATCCATTTCATGGTGGGAGTTGGGGAGCCCAATGCCCCCACCAGATGGGGAAAGTTTTGGGGAAACATGGAGGTGAAGGTAAGTATTGGGGGACACCAGGGTGACGTGTTGGAGCAGCCGGGCAGAAGGGGCCAGCTGAAGGGAACGGGGTAAAACAGAATAAATGATACGCTGGAGCAGCTGAGCAGAATGGGCTGGCAGGAGGGAAGTGCGTAAAACAGAACAAGAAAACAAAAAAAGACACAAGGTATGACGTTATTGAGGGACCATCCCTGCATTCCTTCATTAAAAACAATAGTTTCAAAAACAAGAACCCTTTATAATATTTTTGAATTCTAATAAGAACCACTTCTTATTTTTGTTTTTGTTTTGTTGTTTTGTGTTATCCCCTTGTCACTAGCCATGACCCTGTCTTGCCAACCCCCACAACCCTTTCACCTGGTTCTTTCAGTCTTACCATCACTTCATTTTCCCATTGGTGGGGATGGGAGGAATCCTCAACTCCCACTGCAGAATGGATTGGGGATCCTCAACTCCCACTGCAGTACAGATCCAAATCAGGCATTCTAAGTCACTGGTGCAAGGCCTGTGAAAAGCCAGAAATCCTCCTGTGCTAATGTTTTTTTTTTTACTTTCTTTGTTCCATCCCCTTAGGACACAGGCAGCCAGGGTGGGCATAGCTCTGCTCTCAGACATGCATGGCATGGCACCAGCCAACACAGCAGCCATCAGTCCTTTAAAACTTATGCGCAAACTTTTTTGAAATGTATTTTCTGCACCGGCACCACCGCCAAGCAAAGCCCAACCAGTCCCAAGCTAAAGCCTGCGCTCTAACCATGATGATTTAGGGTACATGGGGTGCATACTTGCATATGCCTACTGATAGCCTTTTCAGGCAGCATCCCCTTTCCTATAAGTCTACTTTGACTGCTCTACTACCTGTGGTCTCCCAAGTGGCAGTATTGCAGCAGAGCCAGCTGTTCTCTTTACCATGCAGAGGAGAGCATCCCCTGGGACTCTCGAGCTGACTCTACCCAGCTGACCTCCAATGACCCAGCTCATTTCCAAACCTAGGTCACCAGCATCACAGGTGGCAGTCCTACTGCTGCACCTAGGGGCCAGCAAAACCACTTCTAAATAGAACTGAAGAGGGTGTCTCATCCCTACTTGAGGCAGTGTGGTCTAGTGGCAATAACACAGGCTTGAGATCCAGGAGATTGTAAGTTCAAACCCCACCAGAGCCAAATACTCACTGTGTAACTTTGGGCAAATTACTTTATCTCACAGTGCTCTGATCCAGCCAGTTGCAGAAATGGATAGACGCAGGACCTCACTGGAAATGAGGTGTTACATCTCAGTTGGGCTGTACTGGGTAAATACATTGATAAGCTAGTATTTAGGAGCTGGGGAGAGGGATCAATCCAAATGAACCCCTTAAGGTACAAGTTTCTGGTATGAGGGAGTTACACTGTCAATTAAAGAAATAAAAGGGAAAAAAATGGCAAGCAATTTACCCCCCAACCCCCACCTCCTTCCCGATAGCTCAATTCTTGTACTGCACTTAATAGTAAACATGGCATGTTTAGAAGGTTCAGGAAATGCTTGGGCAGGGGGCTGACAATATCAGGATACAAGAAGTTATTGGGGCTATTGAGAGGGGTTTCTTCCTATGTGAATGTTCACATACTTTTTTAATGAGCCCATCAAGACAGCCAGTCCAGCATTTTTGCTTGAAGAGGCATGGTTATATTGTTTGAAGCATTGCTGCAGGTTTATTGCTTAATCGAACAATAATGGGGTTCTCCTGGGTTTGAAGAAAGCTTTATTTTTTCTGCCGTATTCTGCTTTGCTTTGGCACCAGGTTAGTGACTAAAAAAATGAAAGTTAGTTTAGCTATTGTAGTAGACATAACACTGAGTTACATAATTAGTTCTGCCTAACACATTTTCTCCCTTGCTTAATATTTATCCCCACACTCCCATGTAAAGCAAACCATTTTGCTGTATGGTTCCAAGTCTGGCTTGCAGACCATAAATTTGGCTCAACATCTTGGGGTTATTTGAATTTTTGTTTGTAATCTGTAATTTTATTTTTTCTGTTTTATAAGTTGTTTTCTCCTGCAGATCCTGTATATTCAGTCTAAATGTTTCTCCTTGCACTGACCACTACAGCCTCTACAATCTGCTTGTTTGTCCCTCCCTTGATTCTCCACAAGTTATGGCTTGATACAGGCCTAGCCCCCCTAGAGCTGCCCTAGGCTGCTCCTTGACCATGTCTTCCTCTAGACAGCACCCACAAGCTCAGATCCCCAGCCTACAGGTCCACTGACTTTTCTCAAGCAGACCTGCAGTACCAACTAGCAAGTGATCAGTAATTAAAATTAAAACAATAAGTATATAGAACCACCCTAGACATATTCCTCACAAGGCCATTTTTTTTAAATTAAATTTCATTGAAAATTTCCAAGAAATGATTGACACTTGATATACAAGATAAAACAGGACAACAATAAATAAATAAACTGATTCAGAACCAGATTTCCATACCTCTTGTTGACCATGGCGTACCAATAAAACACAGCAATTAGAATATTTCCTCACAAGGCCATTTTTATGTTGGCTTGTGCGCTTGCGCAAGCAACATCTTGTGCTAGTAGCACATTTCAGCGGGGTGTCAGTGTGAGCAAATGCAGGGCATGCTTTAGTAGGTGCATTCCTCATTCCACAATAAGCCAGCATGCTAGCGCTGACACAAGCATTATGTAAAGTGGACACAACTTGTAAGAAAAGTCAGAGACAAGCTCATCATGCAGCTGCACAGATAACACGCCTCCTGACATGCCTTTTCTCGTGAAGCATTTACACAAACATGGCGACGGCGGTTGTCGCTGTCTGCCACACAATCCCCAGGAAGCCGACTTGGGGGGTGCCCAATTCCCCTGTCAGCATGTCCAACACCCCCCCAGATTGTGTGGCACACTGGGAGCCCACCACAGTATACCTTTATTTAAGGAAAGTCAACCGTGTCGGCATGTTCCTGCTCCCACCACACCCCCATTGTGTGGCACACTGGTAGTCCACCCCAGTGTGGTCAACATCACCCCCCAAAAGTCATGGGGCACAGTGGGAGCCCACCCCCAGTGTGCACAACATTTCTTTTGTTTCATCTGTAAGAAAGAAAACCGTCTGCAGTGTTTTTTTTTCTATCCCTGAAACAAAGAAAATGGCCCCTCACTGTCTGGGATGCCCCCTTCCCCAACCCACACCCACCTTCTGTGCACCCCACCTCCCCTCACCCCATACATGCCTCCAGAGGTCAGCGCTGCAATCTTTGGTGGAGTGGGAACACGTCTGCACTTTTCAAAGCCGACTGCGGTGGGGGGCAAATTAGGTGGATATTGCAGCCATTTGTTTTTATTTTGCCTCTAAATTTTCAACATGGGACCCCACCTCATGAACACATGCACTGTCATCTTGTTATTCGGTCCCGAAAGGTCATTTCGTGGTCACTGTGTGGAATCACCTTTCGGGACCAATTAATGAAATGACAGTGTCATTGTTCATGAGGTGGGGTCCCAAAAAGCCTATCTTGCAAATTTGGTGGAAAAATTCCAAAACATGACTGTGTTACGAGAGTGAATTGCGCAATTTCCATGCACGCTCATGACATTGACAATTTTTAATATTTTCACACCAGATTTTCAACATTGCCATTTTTTCACACCTCCTTATGAAAAGTACAGCTGTCATTTTTCACATCCTGCCCAACATGTGTTTTCATGCATGTGGCACACAATGGCACGGTTGCTGTACAAAATCAATGTTCAGGACAGATTAACTAAATCACAGTGACACTGTTCATGAGTGGAGTTCCCAAAATGCCTATGTTGAAAATTTGGTTAAAAAAATTCCCCAAATAATTGCATTACAGGAGTGCCTTGTGCAGTTTCTACGCACACTCGTCACTTCACCAATTTTTCATATTTTCACTCCAAATTTTCAGCATTGCCATTTTTTTTACACCTCCTCATGAACTGTAGAGCTATCATTTTTCACATCCTGCCTGAAATGTGTTTTTGCACCTATGGTGCCAAATGGCACAATTGCTGTGCAAAATTTCCTTTCAGCTAACAAACTCATAGTGCCACTGTTCATGAGATGGGGTCACAAAAAGCCCATGTTGAAAATCTGGAGTGAACATACTAACAAACGCCTGGGGCATTAGGGTTTCCAACCATAACGCCCCACCCTGTAGAGACTGACAGGCATCAGGTGTATGACTTGGTATTGTCTACTGTAATACTCATGCCATTCCACCCTCACCCTGCAGCCAGTGACAGACATTGAGGTATGCCATCAGCCCCAAAGTTCACCCCATTCTCCTATACTGCACCCATCTCAGCATATTTCCTCATGGAATGGGGTGATCGTAAAGCCTGAAGACTCCAAGGCACACTGCGACACTTTTCGGTGTCTGCAGGGTAGGGTGAGGTGAACTGGCATGAGCATTATGGCCGATGACCCAAAGGCACACCCCAATGCCTGCCACTCTCTGCAGGGTGGGGGTGGTGTCGGTGTCAGTTCACTACTTCACTTCCATTCCTATTATGCATCTCTCTAACTTCTGCATTACCAATGCCAATGCCAGCAAGCCAACATTTGGCATTGACAGATGCTTATTGTGTCTGCCTCAAAACAAACTTTGATGATTCACTTTTACAACTACAAATGCCAACCTCTGTCACCAGGTCGGTCTTTACCAGAGCAAAGTTCAAAGTCAAATAATTCATGGTCTTGAGATGAGGAAAGGTGGAAATAGTTGAACAAATTTAGATCATGTGCTAAGGTCCAAAGTTTAGAGACACAGATATGAGACTATCTGTATTCATAAGGAGCCCACCTCCAGATGATATTGCCCTCAGTCACAGCTGGGTCTTGGAGCCTACTGCTGCCACCAGGTAGGATGGGATCAAGCCCACAGTTCACTTTCAAGCCAGGAAAGTTATTGTTTAATTGAAGGGTGGTGAATATTAAGCCTAATCAGGTGGATTGCAGACTGGCTAAGGGATAGAACACAGTGGGTGGTGGTGGTAGGGGGAAATACTCTGAGATGAGAGAAATTTCTAGAGGGGACTTATCAAGTTTGGAGAGTTGGTCTGGGATCTGGCAACTGGGGTTCAATGCTAAAAAGTGTGAAGTGATACACATGGGGAACAAGAACCAGAGGGCTGAGTATGAACTTTGGGGTATAGGTCACAGACTTGGAGGAGAAAGACCTTGGGATAGTAATTACAAGCAACCTGAAGCCTTCAATGCAATGCAAGAAGATGGTGGGGAAAGAGAACAGTATATTGGGTTGCATTATCATGGGGTTCACCAGCAGGAGGAAGGAGGTCATTCTGCCCCTAAACAGCTCCATAGTGCATCCACATCTGGAGCACTGTGTGCAGTACTGGAGTTCCTACCTCAAGAAATACATACACCTGATGGAGGTGGTATGGAGGAGAGCTACTAAGATGATTCAGGGACAGCAGGATATCCTGTATGAACAGAGACTGATGAACCTTAACATGTGCTCATTGGATGAGGAAAGAAGTGAGAGAGGGTATATGATTGAGACCTTCAGATATCTTAAATGGATTAACAAGTTCGACATTTGCAATCTTTTTTGCAGAAATGAGAACAAAAACACCAGATGGCACAACTATAAATTAGCGAGGGTGGTGGTGAGGTACAAGAAGGAAGCTGGAAGGCACTTCTTCACTGAACTCTTATACTGGGACCTTTAATTTAGGGTAAAAACACACACACACACAAAAAAAAGTAGTGTTTGTCTGAGTTAGCTGAAGTGAATGGTTATCTGAACAGTTATCTAGGTGTAAATCTCAGGTGGCTGAAGGGGATTATCTGAGCAATTTAATTACATGTAGAAAGATCTATTAAGTAGGGGAGTGGCTTAGCTAGAAGGAAGCTATAGTTAAACAGTGCCCTAAATAGATTGTGCCAGAGGCTTGGCAGAGAACACCAGGAGGAAGGAGTGCTGTGTGACTGGACTTCTCTACTGGGACAGTAGCAATAGCAGGGGAGGTACTAACAACAACAAAAATGGAATGGGACTTGGGGTAGTCATATCGGATGATCTAAAGGTGGGTAAGCAATGTGAGAAGTCAGTGAGGAGAGCCAGGGGGATACTGGGATGCATAGGAAGAGGCATCACTAGTAGAAAAAGGGAAGTGGTTATCCCTCTGTACAGACAGTTGGTGAGACCCCATCTGGAGTATTGTGTGCAGTTTTGGAGACCTCATCTATGCAAGGACATAGACAGGATGGAAGCAGTCCAGAGGAGGGCAACTAAAATGGCGCAGGGTCTGCATCAGAAATCATATGAAGAGAGAGACTGAGAGAGCTTTAATATGTATACCCTTGATGAAAGGAGGGACAGGGGGACATGATAAAAATGTTCAAGTACCTCAAGGGAATCAACAAAGTCCAGGAGGGTAGCATCTTTCAGAAAAAGAAATGTGTAAGAACAAGGGGACACAATTTAAAGATGGGGGGGGGGCGGCTCAGGGGTAATGTGAGGAAATCTTTTTTCATGGACAGAGTGGTGGATGCGTTGAACTGCCTTCCTGGGGAGGTTGTTGGGGCTAAAACAGTGGGGGAATTCAAACATGCATGGAACAGATACGAGGCAATTGTAGTGGGGGGTGGCAGGAAGTAGGCTGTTGGTTAACTAGAATCTGCAGCGTATCCAGTAGGTAGGGAAATGGGCAGACTGGGTGGGCCAAGTGGTCCTTATCTGCCATCAAAGTCTATGTTTCTATGGGACTAAAGAAGTATAACTCTTCTTCTGGGACCTTCAATTTAGGGTAAAAAACACAAACAAAAAAAAAGTTAGTGTGTTTGTCTGAGTTGGCTGAAGTGAATGGCTATCTGAGCAGTTATCTAGAAGAAAATCTCAGGTGGCTGAAGGGGATTGTTATCTGTGCAATTTAATTACATGTAGAAAGATCTATTAAGTAGGGGGAGTGGCTTAGCTAGAAGGAAGCTAGATTTAAACACTGGCCTAGATAGATTCTGCCAGAAGCTTGGCAGAGAACACCAGGAGGAAGGAGTGCTGTGTGACTGGACTTCTCTACTGGGACTATATTGCCCTCCTTCCCTCCCCACCCCTCCACCGTCCCACCCAAAGCTAGTTCTGCTTTTATAGGCACAGGATTTTACTGACAACAGGAACTTCCTGTTTAGGAGCAGGAAGTGAGTGATCACAGAGCCACCAAAGACTCACCATCCTAGAAGGGCAAGAGTAGCTCTCTGGTCCCCCCTAGCTGCTGGAGGTCTGCCTCTGAGCAAGTAAGGTGTCTACTGAGAAATATAGGATCTTCTTGTTTGAGAACAGGATGATCAGAAGCTTAAAGGGCACAGAGGCAGTAAGTAGGTAGGGAGAGAAGGAAAAAAAAAACAGAGGAAAGAGTGAGGATTCCAAACAACAGTGAAGGGGCCAGAAATAAGACATAATGGGAGTGGTGCAGTGCAGTGGCTGTGGAGCAGCAGTCTTCCAGGAGGCGTTCTGGAGGATGTGGTGTTGTCCCATTTGCAGGCACCTCTCTGGGCTGAGGGAGGAGGTTGCTCATCTCCAGGCTGAGTTGGCCAGGATTTGTGGGACCTCCTCTTCCATCCAGGGACCACCAGGGCCACTGCCGTTGCCTCATAGGTTGCCAAGAAAGAGGAGTGGTTGGACCACAGTGGGCTCAGGGAGGGTGAGGTGGTGGAACAGAGGCGCATCCCTCCAGTTGTACCTCTCCACAATTCATATGCCATTCTAGCAAAGTGTGGTTCCTCTATGGAGGCACCCACAGTGAAGACCAAGGAGGATGCTGGGAACCTCCACAAGGGAGACCCACAGGAGGGTGGCATGGGACCCCTCAGGGTAAGGAAACAACTCTTGGTGGGGGACTCCATTGTTCAGAAGGTAGAACTGGGGGTGGAAGGTGAGAGGGAGGTAAGATGCCTGCCTGGCGCCATGGCTTGGAGGGACAGGGAGCAAATCCTCAGGATCGCTGGAGCAGCTGCACAGGGGAGGGCACTGGATGTCATTGTCCACTTAGGGACAAATGACCTGGCTTAGAAAGGGATCAGAGCAGTGCAGGAAGAGTTTGTGGAGTTGGGGAGGGGCCTTAGACAAGTAGCACGCACGGTAACCTTCTCGGAGGTGCTGCCTGTCTATGGCGTAGGTGAGGTTAGGGTGCTCCACACCATGGGATTCAATCAGTGGTTGAAAAACTGGTGCAGAGCTCAGGGATTTGGCTTCATTGGGGACTGGGGGTCCACCTGAAGTGATGCAGGCCTATATTGGCATGATGGTCTGCATCTGTCCTGGAAGGAACCAAGATCCTAGGTGATAGGTATAAATGCTTCATTGGCAAGCATTTAAACTAGCCAAGGGGGGAGGCACTGGAAAGGAGCAGGGAAATCCTAGCCCCCCCCAAAAAAAGTCTGGGTAGTAAGTGAGGTAAACACCAAGATAGAGATGTCGATAGGGAGAAGAGCAGGGGTAAATGGAGAAAGTGACAAAGGCAATAAGGACAGGGATGGGGCTAAAAGGAGTAAGGCCATCAAGAAATGGAGGGTAATGAGTACCAATGCCCGTAGTCTGGGCAACAAGCTCCCTGAACTGGTGGCCTTGATGGAAGAGGGATGCCTGGATATCGTAGCAGTCACAGAAACATGGTGCACAGAGAACCATGACTGGGATGTTAACATACCAGGGTACATAACCTACAGGAGAGACAGGGAGGGAAGATGAGGGGGAGGAGTAGCTCTCTATGTAAAGGAAGGGAAAAAGCAACTAAACAATAGAATAAACAGGGAGGAGAGGAGGCACTGTGGGTCACCTTAGAGACTGGAAATGGCACCACAGTCTGTACAGGGGTTGTATACAGACCCCCATGTCAGGGGGAGGGAATGGACAAGGATATGATAGAAAGCATTCTTAGAATGGCAGAGAAAGGGGAGATACTGTTGATGGGAGACCTGAATATGCCAGATGTTAATTGGAGCACATTTGCTGCAGCCACATCCAAGAGCAGGGCCATTCTCGCTGCCCTACAGGTGGCATGCCTCAGACAGCTAGTTTTGGAACCCACTTGTGAGGGAGCAATCTTAGACCTTGCACTTTCAAATGAGGACAGTGAGAGGATCTCAGATCTAGAAGTGGGTTGCCATCTGGGAACAAGTGACCATCAAACAGTGTGGTTCATGATAAACTCAGCTACAGTCAAGCCATACAAAAGTGCGGATACTGGACTTCAGGGGGGCTGACTTTGGCAAGATGGGAGAGTGCCTCAGAAAAACACTAGCAAACAGGCTAGAAGGAAGGGTGGAGCAACAATGGGGAAACATCAAAACTGCCATCACAGAGGCAGCAAGCCTTTGTGTGAAGCAAATAAACAAATCAATATGAAAGAAAAAGCCACTATGGTTCTCAAAAGAGGTGGCGGGGAAAGTCAGGGAGGCAAAGATAGCATTCAGAAAGTATAAGAAAACACAGAAGGAGCAGGTCAGAGAGCTGTACCAGTTAAGGCAGAAGGAAGCAGCGAGGGAAGTCAGAATAGCAAAGGCCCAAACTGAGGAAAAGATAGCCAACTCGGTCAAGAAGGGGGATAAAACCTTTTATAGGTACATCAGGGAGCATAGAAAGACAAAGGGAGGGATAGTGAGGTTGAATAGGATGGATGGTGGGTGGGCAGAGAAGGACAGTGAAAAAGCAGGGATACAGAATGAATATTTCTGCTCAGTATTCACAAAAGAGGAGGAGGGGGAGGTGCCTAATCCAATTAACAGAAGCACTCTTGATAGGGGGGGTCGATCCCAGTCCTTTCACAGAAGAAAGGTTTTTGAAAGAACTCCTAAAACTGAAGGTGGACAAAGCAATGGGGCCTGACAGAATTCACCCCAGAATTCTAAAAGAATTAAGTGGAGAACTAGTGAAACCACTGACTACCCTTTCTAACAAATCATGGGAGGATGGTGTGGTACCTGAGGACTGGAGGAAGGCAGATGTGATTCCCCTTCACAAAAGTGGGAACAAGACAGAGGCAGGAAACTACAGACCTGTCAGTTTGACCTCTGTGGTAGGGAAAGTGATGGAATCACTTCTAAAGGAAAGAATTGTTGAGTACCGAGAGGCCAGTGGGGCACAGGACCCAAGGCAGCATGTGTTCACAGTGAGAAGGTCATGTCAGACGAATCTAATTGATTTCTTTGACTGGGTGACCAAAGTAGTAGACCAGGGAGGGGCTGTGGACATGGCCTAGCTAGACTTTAGCAAGGCATTTGACACTGTTCCACACAGAAGATTAGTAGTCAAAATTAACCTGCCTGGGAGTGGGTCCCAGGGTGGTAGCCTGGTTAAAACATTGGCTGGACAACAGGACACAGAAGGTAACTGTAAATGGAGTCCGCTCTGAAGAAAGAGGGGTTACTAGTAGGGTACTGCAAGTTCAATACTGGGTCCAGTCTTTTTTTAATGTCTTTATAAGTGACATTGCAGAGGGACTGGAAGGAAAAGTATGCCTCTTTGCAGATGACACAAAGATCTACAACAGGGTTGATACACAAGGAGGCGTGGAATGGATGAGAAGGAACTTGGCAAGGTTGGAGGAATGGAATTGTCAGAAGTATGGCAGCTTGGATTCAATGCAAAGATGTGCAAAATAATGCACCTGGGAAACAAAAACCCAGGGGAAAATTACATAATGGGGGGGAGGTAGTAACAACAAAAATGGAAAGGGACCTGGTGGTAATCATATCAGATGACTTTAGGGTTAGCAAGCAATGTGAGAAGGCAGTAGGGAGGGCTGGGTGTATACTGGGATGTATAGGGAGAGGCATCACCAGCAGAAAACAGGAAGTTGTTATCCCTCTGTACAGACAGTTGGTGAAACACCATCTGGAGTACTGCGTCCAGTTCTGGAGACCCCATCTCTGCAAGGACATAGACAGGATAGAGGCAGTCCAGAGGAGGGCAGCTAAAATGGTGCAGGGTCTGCAAGAGAAGCCATACGAGGAGAGACTAAAGGAGCTTAATATGTATACCCTTGAGGAAAGTGAGAGGGGGCATGATAGAAACTTTTAAGTACCTCAGTGGAATCAACAAAGTCCAAGAGGGTAGCATCTTTCAGAAAAAAAGATGTGCAAGAACAAGTGGACACAATTTAAAGATGGGGGGTATGGTTCAGGGGCAATGTGAGGAAGTATTTTTTCACAGATAGGGTGGTGGACGCATGGAACAGCCTTCCTAAGGAGGTTGTGGGGTCTAAAACTGTGGGAGAATTCAAGAATACATGGGACAGACATAAGGCAATTCTTGAGGGGGTAAGAAGAAATAGGATGTTGGTTAACTAGGATCTGCAGCTTATCCTGTAGGTAGGAAAATGGCAGACTAGGTGGGCCAAGCAGTCCTTATCTGCCATCAAAGTCTGTTTCTATGAAAAAGTGATGGTAGGATGGAACACACTGCCAGAGGGTGTAGCAAATCACTGTTTAGTTGGGGGTTTTATAGAGTAAGATAGATTCAAGGGGAGGGTGAAGGGGAGGGGGTAGAGCAACTAGTACTACAGTATCTGAAATATTTACTTTAATAACAGGAGAAAGTAAACAAAACAAAACAAAAACAGTAACTAACACTTGGTGCTGTGCTCTTTAAATTCTTCGGGAGAATTTTTCGGGGCTTGCTGGACCTATTTTACTGGCTAAGTGCACGCCATAGTTTCCAAATCACAATCTAAGAACTAAAGTCACTTGAAAGTTCAAAGCCTAGGAGGAGCCTAGTAGTCCCTGTTTGGGTAGTTACCTGGTGTAAAATATCTGGTAATTTTTATCAAGTAGAAGAATCTTAGACAGGGAGAATTAAGTCTCAGCTGCAAGAGTTGTCTTGATGTGGTGCTAAGTTTAAACATTTATTCCATTTTTTTTACCCAGGATAGCCAAGCTGAGATGCAACATCTTGTTCTCAGTGGGGTCCAATTTATACCCCCACTGTTGGGTGCACGGGAGCCTTGGGTCAGTAAGTGACTTGCCCAAGGTCACACATTTAATGGGCTGTATTGGGGTTTGAACCTGCTATCTTCTAGTTCACAAGCTGGTGATCTAACTGCTAGACCATGCTGCCTCCTGAAAACGACTACCGATATGACTGAAGTTTGCTTTTGTGGGTCAGCATTGTCCAATATTTCTCTTTTATATGTGATAAATAAGAGGATGTAACAATATAAACTAGAAATGATGTGCTCCACTTAAAATGATCTTATACCACCTCCCTGCTTTTTCACCATATTACAGTCTCAAATTTCTCCAGAAAGACCAATCCATATCTTAAACCTGTTTACACATGTAACCCATAACACCAAACAAGGTGTCTGATCATTCGGAAATATACAGATGACATAAGTGTGTTGTGATGCAAAACATTCTGTCAACTCCTGTGCTCCTATTGAATAGCATTTTACTGCCAGTTATCATTCCATCTGGTTCCTCTGTGATTTCTGAAGCAAAGTTCTAATTTAGGCATTGTGCCATTTGTACGTTTTATGTTATCATTTTCATTTATCCTTTTGTGGTTCAGCAGTTTTGTAAATATTTCTCATCTAATTATATCTGAAAAAAATGTTATGATTGGATATGACTTCCAGTGTCGTCTGGCCTAGAGTTGCTTGTTCTCCTCTCCTGATTGTGCATTTACTATCTCCGTGTTTGTCCCCATGGTATTGTCTAGTTTCCCTGGAGCTGTGCCATTTTCTTTTGTATACCTCTTTCTTTCCATCAGCTATGTCAAGCACCTCCTTTACCATCCATGTTGGTCTGCATCCCTTACTGCTGTTTGTCCTCCTCAGTGGGGTGCTGCTGTTTAAAGCTCTGCAGATCTTTTTGAGGGTGTCCCATTGTCACTGAATTCTGATGCCAATGAGTTTCCTTTACCAGTGTACCTGTGCTATAATCTTTCTCAGTCTCTCCAAGTTTGCTTTATTGAGTTTGTCACTCCCATTGTCTCGTTCTGTTCCAGTAATGAATCTAACAAAATATAACATTTATATAGTTTTTGATCCAGATTTCTTTTTGGTTTGGTGGTTTGTATCCTCAGCTGATTGTAATTGTGTCTCCCCTGATGTTGGATGCCCTTAGCCAGTGTTTCAGTCCCTTCCAACTTGACATTCTTTTTTTTCTTTCTATTTATGCCTCCCCTCTAGCCAGTATCAGTCCATCTCTGGGCTGCTGGACAGCCCCAGCTCCATCACCCTCCATCTCCCAGGGCATGCCTGGCTCCATGGGTGTAGCCCAGTGGTATCCTCTCCTCACGGTGAAGGACTTTGGACTGGACCAAGTCCCTTAGTAAGCATACTTTGGTGCCGATGAAGTGTACCTAGGTCAGCAGTCAACGGGGTGCAGGATCTCCAGCCACCTGGAGCCATCATAGGGCTTGGCTGCGTTTTCCATTTTTCCTGTTGTGGGGGTGCTTGGCCAATGGAAGTGATCACACTGTGTGCACCATCTGTCCAGCCAATCAGCAGCCCCCAGCCACAGAAGAGCACTCCTGCCTGCTTTGCTATCTGTGGTCACCCAGGTAGCAGTCATGCTGCGACAGTGATCCCCCCTCCTTACTTCCCTCCCCAGAGGAGGACAGCATCCTGTGGGATGCTCAGTCCTCCACCCCCAGCCAGCCTTCCAACCACCCAGGCTCATTCCTCAGCCTGGGGCACCAACATCATGAGCAGTAGAGCTACTACTGTGCTGGTGAGTCGGCTTCCAATTTGACATTCTATATATCAGTTGCTCATGAATAGTGTCCTGCAAATGTAAGCCCACCCCCTCCCTAGTGTCTAGTGGTATGATGGTGAATGTCCATGGGGAGGGGGCAGCCACAGCAGCAAGAACACCTTCCAAGATGGCTGCGTTCACCCAGTTCCCTGATAGAAAAGGGGGTACCACCCTGACCCCTCTGTTGCTGGGCTGGAAGGAAAACAGTGGTTAAACAGCATCAACAGTTCAAGAAGAATGAGACGACGACTCCTGACTTAAAGAACAGCAGGATCCCAAATTTAATAAACATGGCTCAGTAAAATACAGCCACTCCATGGAGCAGTTCATATCTTAACACAAGGGGCAGCACATTATTTCTTGACCGTGGAGGTCACACAACTGACTTAGTCCCTTTACATATATCCATTCTTGGGGCGTGATCTAGACAACCCCAAATCCTAAGGCAGCTCAGTTCATCATGTAGCAGGAAAAACACACACCTCGCTGCAGGGTTGTTCTCCCCACAGTCCCAAAATACCTTGTTCCCATCTCCTCAGCTCAGTCTGGCCTCTCACCTCAGGCCAATGCTTCACTATCCCATGGGTCCAAATCACTCACTGGGGCACTTCAGCTAGCCTCTTACATAGAAACATAGAATGTGACAGCAGATAAGGACTGCTTGGCCCACCTAGTCTGCCCATTTTCCTATCTAACAGATAAGCTGCAGATCCTGGTTAACCAACAGCTTACTTCCTCCTACCCCCCCACTAGGACTGCCTTATGTCTGACCCATGCATTCTTGAATACCCCCACTGTTCTTGACTCCACGACCTCCTCAGGGAGGCTGTTCCATGCATCCACAACCCTCTCTGTGAAAAAAATACTTCCTCACATTACCTCTGAGCCGTCCCCCCTCTATCTTCAATTTGTGCCCCCTTGTTCTTGCACATCTCTTTTTCAGAAAGATGCCACCCTTTGGATTTTGTTGATTCCCTTGAGGTACTTGAAAGTTTCTATCTTGTCCCCTCTCTCCCTCCTTTCCTCAAGGGTATACATATTAAGCTCCTTTAGTCTTTCTTCGTATGTCTTCTGGTGCAGACCCTGCACCATTTTGGTTGCCCTCCTTTGGACAGCCTCCACTCTGTCTATGTCTTTGTGGAGATGGGGTCTCCAGAACTGCACACAGTACTCCAGATGGGGTCTCACCAACTGTCTGTACAGAGGGATAACAACTTCCTGTTTTCTACTATTGATGCCTCTCCCTATGCATCCCAGTATCCCCCCAGCCTTCCTTACTGCCTTCTCACATTGCTTGCCCACCTTTAGGTCATCTGATATAATTACCCCAGGTCCCTTTCCATTTTTACTGTTGTCAGTATCTCACCCCTCATTGTGTACTCTTCCTCTGGGTTTTTGTTTCCCAGGTGCATTACCTTGCACTTCTTTGCATTGAATCTAAGCTGCCATACATTTGACCATTCCTGCAACCTTGCCAAGTCCCTTCTCATCCTTTCCACTCCATCTGGTGTATCAACCATGTTGCAGATCTTTGTGTTGTCTGCAAAGAGACATACTTTTCCTTCCAGTTCCTCTGCAATGTCACTTATAAAGACATTAAAAAGGACCGGTCCCAGTACTGAACCTTACCTCAGGGCTACTGCTCCCTCCTTCCACTGGTCCAGACTTCAGACTGGGGCATGTTGCATCCCACAACATCTACTGCCACTCTATCCCATACTCGCTAAGAATCTCTGGCGATGCCCCCACAGAACCTCATGGTGGCCCATCCCCATCTCAGCTGCCACGCCACTCTCCCATCCTTCTTCCTGCTGTAGAGTTGCTCTTCACTACCTCCCCAAACTTGGGGAATCAAAACTGAGTGACCACTGCCACCTTCCCCAGAGCAATCTCAGTTTCCTACCCAAGAGAAAAACTATCCCACCACTCAAGCGGGTGGCTGTCCCATTTGATCCCGGTCCTAATCACCAGTTCTCCCTCCTTTTCCTGCACTCTCCCCTTATATCCCACACCACCCCCAGGGTGCTCCCATGCCAGCAGCTCCCAGGGGTGGCAAAACTATTAACACTTTACAGGGACGGGAAGTCCCGCAACATATCCCGGTGGTGCACATACAAGTGCACAAGTATGGTGCCTTTAACCCCACAAGGGGGTTACAACTGTCCCCTGCCTAAATGCTCACCATTCTCTGTGAGCTTAGAAATGCCATCAGCCACCCTTCTTGGGGCCCGTGCAAGCAGGGTATGCACAATCCCCCTTCCCCCACTAAGCCTCAGGAGAACTGCAGGCTGCTCACCACGAAGGTGGAAACTACAGAAACCAAGGGACACAATGTTTCTAGCGCAGCCCTCCAATTTGCCAGAGTATATCTCCCTGGCCACCCATCCACCAGACCTTTTGGATGGATTGCCTATAGCCTAAGGGTGGTGTCCCAGGCCTAACACTAACCCACACTATCCTCCCTTACTCAAAATGTTGCCTACTACCTATCCAGGGCCCCTTCTTATGTGCTTCTCCCTCCTCGCTATACTGTCACCCCAAGTGACAGAGGTTAGTGGTCACTCTGCTCTAATAATTAATAACATAATAACCCCCCAATTAAAAACTATCCCTTGGGAGACAGGGTGTGGAATTGCTATTGCAAGTGAGTTGCAGACAAGCCCCCTCTGCTACTCAACTATAACTAGCCCTTCCAAGTCACTGACTGCGGACAGCACCCCTGCCATAACCACTAAACCTCCTTGGGGGCCCTAGCACACAGCAGTGTTCCTTAAAACAACAAAGGCACCAGCAATGGCAGTACTTTCTCAGACTGGTGCTGCAGATCCTATTACTAAGATCGGGTAACATTCACCCCAACCCTGGTCCACCCCAGAGGGTGAACTCGGCCAAGGCCCCTCAGGTTACCTTTAAAATTGTCTCCCTGAACGTTGGCACCCTCCTACCAAAGATTGCTCAGTTCAAAGCCTGGGTGAGACAAACCCAGCCAGACATTATCTCACTTACTGAGACACGGCTATCCTCTAAAACCCCCGGCACCTCTATCTCCCTACAAGGGTATACCACTTCCGGTTAGACCGTATAGGTAAACTGGGAGGTGAATGCTTAGTCTACCTATGAAACACCTTGCAAGGTTATAAAAATCACCCTAGATGGGACCAATGATAGCTGTGAGTGCCTAGCAGTACATCTAATATTAGGGAATGGGAAGAAGAACCTAACCCTTATGACCGTTTACATTCCCCCAGGAAAGCAACAAGTTGGACTAGACACTTTTGCCTTGCATTACAAGCAAGTAAGCCAGAATCGAGAAACTGTAGTAGTGGGTGATTTTAATGTCAATTGGAAGGCAAAATCTAGCACAGGTTACAAAGACCAAATACACAATCTTTACCTTATGCAAGCTGTTACAGAAAGCACCAGAACTAATTACAAAACAGGCACTTCAACCCTTATAGATTGGGTCCTCACTACCCACCCAGATAGGTTGAAGGAGGTTACTGTGATGCCTGATGTTCTGAGTGACCATTCACCAATTGTGTGCAGTTGGTCCGCCAAACTAACCCGGCCAGCATTCAAAACAAAATATAATATGGTACTCTGTAAAGTGGCGCTGAGTGCATTCAAAGCCCACTTGGCCCAACTAAACTGGAGCTAACTAGATTCCACAACCAACATTTATGCAGCCCTCGACCACTTCATAACTGTGTTTAATGCTGTTTCAGATAAATGTGCCCCTTTCAAGAAGCGGGTTGTCCAAGGGGACTCTGCCACATGGGTTACACCATCACTGCTTGCTCAAATGCGGGACAGGGACAACCTATGGCACAAAGCCAAGGAATCCGGCATGCAGGCACACTGGCAGGAATACAGGGCAGCTAGGAATAGGTGTACTAAGAATATCAGACAGGCTAAGGCTAACTTTTATAAAGAGCAGCAAACTAGCTCCCGGGGAAAGGGGAAGGTGTTCTGGGAATTGCTAAAGGATCTCCTGTGTAGGGGTGATAAAACGTCACCAACAATGCTCAACTCAAATGGAAGCATCACACTCGACCCTATTGAGATAGCCAATTCATTCAATAAAGCCTTCCCCGACCTTAGTGCCATCTCCCCCCTGAAAACAAACCCACTGCCACCACTGTATTCCATGATGACACTGAAAAAGACCAATGTAGGCCACAATTCCACTTCAAATCTGCCTTGGTAAAGGACACGGTCCGCTATGTTAAGCAAGTACTGGGGAAAACAAGCATGGGAAGTGACTCACTTGACATGAAGCTAGTTGCCCTGGTCCTGGATGAGCTCGCCATCCCCCTGACTAAACTTTTAAACCTCTCCCTCTTATTCTCACGGTTCACCTAAGAATGGAAAAGTGCCCTGGTCAACCCCATCCATAAAAGTGGAGACTGCACATTTGTTGCAAACTACAGGCCTATATCCATTCTCTCCCCACTGTCCAAAGCACTCGAGAGAATTATATCTGACCAACTCATCTCATACTTCAGCCAATATAATGTTCAGTGTGAACAACAACACAGTTTATGTAAAATGCACAGCACCTCCACTGCACTGATCGAATACACAAGCATACTACACAAGGCTCTTGACAAAGGACACCTGGTGGGCTCTGTCTGCATAGACCTCACCAAGGCCTTTGATTTAGTAAACCATGCGCTACTACTAACAAAGTTACCCACAATAGGTCTCTCTGTGGACACTGTGCTCTGGTTTAAAAGCTACCTCTCAGGCAGCTCACAACAGGTTAAGATAAATGGGGAGCTCTCTGATGCCAGGCCTGTCACATTGGGTATGCCGCAAGCCTCCATCCTGGGGCCCCTTTTGTTCAGCCTCTTCATCAATAACCTTCCCAAAGTCTGCCCTAGTTCCACTGTCTTACTTTATGTAGATAATGCAGTCATCTGTACAAGTAACCCCTGCCAGGACTTGCTTACTAGAGACTCCCAATGCAACGTTGCATCCCTAGAGAACTGGTTCCAGCAGAACAAGCTTGTGCTCAACTACAAGAAGACCAAAACAATGCTCTTCTCAAGTGCACAGAAGTACTAAAGTACAAGCGCTCAACATCCTCAACAGTAAGGGTGACCTTCTAAAACAGGTAGAAACTTTCAAATACCTCAGGGTCCCCATCAACCAGACTCTAACATTTACACCACATGTCGACCAAATCATCTGCAACATTAACAGGAGACTAGGAGCAATATATAGACATAGGCACAACCATAGTCAAAAAAGTGGCAGTTACAAGTTCCATCCTCCCCATAGTTAACTATGGCCTAACAGTCTATGGGAGTGCCACAGACATTGTGTTAAACAGGGTCTGGTTAGTCCTGAACAAAGCCTGCCACTTTGTAACTGGGGCTGACAAAGTCACGCACATCTGCACTCTTTACCCTCTCACAAACTAGCTTCCCCTGCAGGACAGAATAAAATATCAAACATTCCTGCTATGCATGAAAGCCCTCATGGGCCTGATCCCCCCCCCCAACGTCTGCAGGGCCTCCTACAGCCTGTCCCAAATCCTTATCCAACTGGAAGCATGCCTATCGCTACAATGGCAGTTCCATTCAACTGAACAGCTCTAGCCAAATGCTCCTTTGAAACCAGGGTACCAAGCTGTCTTAATGAACTTCAGGTAATGCAAAAGACACCGATTAAGCTGGGTCCTTTCCAACGGGAACATCTAAATTTACTCCTACCTGGCTCCAAATGTAGCTGCTTCTCCTAGTGAAACCCCATCCCATGCACTGTTACTTGCCAGCTGCACCCCTACCCATCCCAACCTTTGCACCATTTGACCATGGTGCTTCTGTCCCCTAAGGTCCCCTCTTACATGTGCACATGATGCCAGCACCTTACCCACCACACAGTCTCCTCACGCATGTGCCTCTTCTCCATTCTAATGTGCCATAAAAGCACACAGACTTAACCTCTGACAACGCCCAGATAGGCTGCTACCTTTGTACAGCTCCTAGTACCTGTGTTATGCTTTGTATTATTTGACCTGTTGAATGTTAACTTTTGTTCACTCTGTATTGCCGAAATGGTACTTATGTTACTCATTCTGTTTTATGTTTATTTATTTATTTATTTATTTAAGAGATTTACCAGGAAAGCATACTGAGCAGAGTACTGCTCGATTCCAGATGCGCCCTGGGTAGGGAGTTTACAATGGTACAGTAGATACAAAACACAATAACAACAGCAAGTTATACAAAGTGCGTTAGGTGCAACAATGGATGAGGCAGTCATAATATAGGTAGAGTAGTGCATTTTCAATAGCATTTAGCAGTGTTAGGTGCAGCCCAAGGTGGAAAACCAGTCAGGTCATAACAGATGGGTGGTAGGAAGTGAGATGGGGTCAGCGGTGGGGGAAACAGAACATATGGAAGAGAAGTGAGTTTTAAGAAGTGAATTCCGTTGAGGAGTGCTTGTGGTGTGTCTAATATCGGCAGGCAGGGAGTTCCATAATTTGGGCAACCTATAGCTGAAAGCAGACTGGCCAGACTGGGTGGATCTGTGTGGGATGTGAAGGAGCCTAGAGTCTACGTTTCTGAGAGCGTAGGCCGGTGGAGAGAGGGCGGTTAGGGAGGATGACAGGTAGGATGGGAGAGTCTATGCCCAGAACTTGGCAGCAGTTCTAGCACAGTGAAGCAATCTTCGGTTATGTAGCGAGGGGAGGCCCAAGGACTGGTAGAGGTCACAATGATGGGTATTTGGAGGCTGGGCCAAAGATAATCGGCAGAAGGAGTTGTAAAGGGGATCAAGCCTCGCTAGGGAGGTTTGGAGGGTGGCACAGTAGACAACATCACCGTAATCCATAATCGGGAGGATCATTTTTTGAACAATTGCTTGCCTGGTTGGTAGGGGAATGCAATTCTTGCTCCGGTATAGGGCTCCCAGCATGGGGTGCAATTTTTTGTATAGACCATCTATATGCGCCAAGAAGTCAAGGTATTGGTCAAACCAGATGCCGAGATAACGATAAGACGTGCAGGTCGCTAGTGGGGATCTGTCCAGAGTGTAGAAAGTGGGAGGTGCAATAAGTCGGGTTAGCCTGGCCTGAGATCCGAAGGTGAGGGAGACTGTTTTTTTTGAGTTCAAGAATAGCTGGTTTGAAAGGAACCAACGTTGGATGGAGTCGAAATCCCCCTGAAGACAGGCTGTCACGGCGGTTGCAGATGGGCCAGAGGCAAACAGCACTGTATCGTCTGCGTACATATGGATAGCCGATTGAGAGCAGGCAGCAGGGAGGTCATTTAGAAAGATAGAAAAAAGTAGTGGGCCAAGAACAGACCCTTGGGGGACTCCACTGGTGACAGGAAGTGAGGTGGATCTAGCCGAGCCTATGCGGACTGATTGGGACCTACCTGTCAGGTATGAATGGAACCAATTATTTGCATTTGTCGACAGACCAGCTTGGGCAAGTTTAGCCAGCAACAGGGGATGAGAGACCATGTCGAAGGCTTTCGCTAGGTCTATAAATATGGCTGCCGTAATTTCCCCTTTATCGATGCCCGTAAGGATGGAGTTAGTGAGGCGAAGGAGGGAGGTGGTGGTGGAGTGATTTTTTCTGAAGCCGGCTTGGTAGGGGGTGAAAAATGATATGGTATCTAGGTAGTGGTGGAGCTGAGATAGTACAAGGCACTCCTGAATTTTGGCTAGGTTGGGGAGCAGAGATATGGGATGATAGTTGGATGGGGAGGAGCGGTCCCCTCCTTTGGGGAGGGGAATGACCGTGGCTTGTTTCCATCCAGTGGGGACCTCCCCGAGTTTAATAGATAGATTATAGAGCATGGTTAGAGGGTGGGCTATGGCTGGTGCTGATAGTAAGAGCATTTTGGAATCAAGGCCCGATGGACACTTTCCTTTGGCTGGGTTAAGTGACTGCAGTAATTTTAGCACCTGGCCAGGTGAGACTGGACGGAGTGAGAAGAGGGTCGGGCAGGATACGATACGGGTCTTAGTGGGCAGGGAATGGGGGGGGGAGGAGAGAAGATTAGAAGTAGTGGTGGAAAAATGCGAGTTAAACTCGGTGGTGACCAGACTGGGATCCATGATGATTCTTTCTTCCAGCTTGAGAGTGGGAGTGGGGCGTTGGGTTGGTGGGGAAAGGAGGGATTTTATAGACTTCCAGAATTGAGAGGGTGTGCAGAGTTATTGTTGAAAGCAGATTTAAAGTAGTTTGATTTGGCCTGCCGTATGAGTCTTCTACAAGCGTTCCTTAGTGATCGGTATTGTTGCTGGGCCAATTCAGTACCTGTGGCCTTGAAGGATTTCCAGGCACAGCCTCTTGCTCTTAGGTGATCCAGGAGGTTGGATGTTATCCATGGTAAGTGGGAACCTCTTACACGGGATCTCCTGAGTGGAGCATGGAGGTTCCAGATGGCAAGAAAGTTAGAAGAGAAATATTTTAGGGCCTCATCAATAGAGGTGGCCCTGGGGATGAAGGACCAGTCAATGCTGGTGAGGTCGTTCAGTACAGCTGTCAGATCAAGGGATTTATAAACTCTGATGTGAAGCGTGCGGGGTGGAGGGGCCATTGGGCGGAAGATTTTACGCACCATATAAATCATATGGTGGTCGCTAAGGGAGTCTGGTAGTATGCCAGCTTTAACTATCTGATGAGGGTGGGTAGTAAGTGCCCAATCCAGTAGTGTGTGTTTATTGGATTTATGGTTTAGGTGAGTGGGTTCTACAATTTGTTGGTGCAAGTTTAGAGCATTTATTTGGCATCGTGATTTAGAGGCTGAGCTGCCCATCCAGTTCTGATTGAAATCTCCAAGTACATGGAGTTCCCTGCCTTCCATAAGTGACCTCAGGTTACCTAGGTGGTCGAGAATGCTACCCAGAGGTGTGTCAGGTGGACAGTAGGACCCTGCTATGTATACTGGGATAGTGTGTGGCAGGGGGATTTTGACTAGGAGTGAATCAATAGTTTGCATGGGTGCCGTCAGAGTGATTATGGAGAACTGGAGTTTTCTGGAGATATACATGGCAGTGCCGCCACCCTTCTTTCTGCCCTGTCTGTCCGGGCATATTAAGGAGTAGCTGGGTATTGAGAATTCTTCATCTCGGTTGTGGTGTTTCAGCCAGGATTCTGTGATGATGACAATGTCAGGGCAATGGCTAGGACAGTAGTTTGCAGGGCTGCTATTTTGTTTAGATGCTACATACGCTTAGGTGGAGAATTTTAAGACCCTTAGGGAGATGCGTTGTTGTATGGGGGTTAGCCAGCTATGGGGGTGGGGGACCGGGTTCCGTTCAATCGTCCCTGCTATGAGAAGGATAGTCAGGGTGTGCCTTAATAAGCGCATGGACTTTACAGATGACCCGTCGGTGGGATAGTTGGGATTTAGCGAGTTTGTTATTTGGTTTGAGCAGCGTGGGATGTAGAGGACAGGTTGCTCAGCATGGTAGGAGGGAGGTAGGATAGAGGCCCCCAGGGGCCAATTGCACCAATGGTGCCGGTTGTGGTCCACAAGTGCTGAGGAGGAATGGAGTGGAGGCCTAGTAAGTAGAGAGAGAAGTGGCGCAGGGCCAGGTAGAATAGGATGGGATGAGGGTGGAAGGGAAGATAACGTTAGGAAAAGCATAATAATGGTTATTGTGAGAAACTGCATTTTTTTTTTTATATAGTAGCAGTTGGAATTAGCTCAGCGGAGGCCACTAGTGGCAGGAAAATATAAGGAGCTAATGGCAAAGTGGGCTGTTTGGTTTACAAGCTCATGTGATGCCTGCTATATAAAGAGGAGCTCACCAAGGGTGGTGGGGAGCATGCACGTAGCGCAGGCGGGGCTAGAGCTTCGAAAAGCTGCAAGATGTTTCGCTACCTGGTTGGACTGCAAACTGCTCCCGATGTCTGCGGGGGGATTTCTGCCTCTCTGGGGAGGGCTGGGGACAGCTTTGCCCTCGCGACCGCACCGTAGGAAGGGACAAAAGGAAGCTTTAAGTAAACGTAAGCAGGAGGGAGGAGCTACAAATGTGGGGCTGTAACAGGCTGTAAGGCAACTTGTATACTGGCTGAATTAAAATGCTGGCTGTAACAGGCTGTAAGCTAACTTGTATACTGGCTGAATTAAAATGCTGGCTGTAACAGGCCGTAAGCTAACTTGTATACTGGCTGAATTAAAATGCTGGCTGTAACAGGCTGTAAGCTAACTTGTATACTGAAATTAAATGCTGGCTCTAACACGCTGTAAGGCACAATAATCACAGTAAAGCTGTAATTACACGAATTTGAAGCTGCTCCCTGAACAGTGAGAACGTTTTTAAAAGCAGCCTTTAGTTGAGCGCTGCCCTGCTCCCCCAACCCAAAGCCAAATGCGAAGCAGTCTTTGTCCAAAAAAAGGCGCCAAGTTTGAATCCGTGGCGCAGCTCCGAAAAGCTGCAAGATGTGTTCGCTACCTGGTTGGACTGCAAACTGCTCCCGATGTCCGCGTGGGGATTTCTGCCTCTGTGGGGAGGGCTGGGGACAGCTTTACCCTCGCGACCGCACTGTAGGAAGGGACAAAAGGAAGCTTTAAGTAAATGTAAGCAGGAGGGAGGAGCTACAAATGTGGGGCTGTAACAGGCGCAAAGGCAACTTGTATACTGGCTGAATTAAAATGCTGGCTGTAACAGGCTGTAAGCTAACTTGTATACTGGCTGAATTAAAATGTTGGCTGTAACAGGCTGTAAGCTAACTTGTATATTGAAATTAAATGCTGGCTCTAACATCGCTGTAAGGCACAATAATCACAGTAAAGCTGTAATTACACGAATTTGAAGCTGCTCCTGAACAGTGAGAACGTTTTTAGAAGCAGCCTTTAGTTGAGCGCTGCCCTGCTCCCCCAACCCAAAGCCAAATGCGAAGCAGTCTTTGTCCAAAAAAAGGCGCCAAGTTTGAATCCGTGGCGCAGCTCCGAAAAGCTGCAAGATGTGTTCGCTACCTGGTTGGACTGCAAACTGCTCCCGATGTCCGCGGGGAGATTTCTGCCTCTGTGGGGAGGGCTGGGGACAGCTTTGCCCTTGCGACCGCACTGGTTGGACTGCAAACTGCTCCCGATGTCCACGGGGGGATTTCTGCCTCTGTGGGGAGGGCTGGGGACAGCTTTGCCCTCGTGACCACACTGGTTGGACTGTAAACTGCTCCCGATGTCCACGGGGGGATTTCTGCCTCTGTGGGGAGGGCTGGGGACAGCTTTGCCCTCGCGACCGCACTTCATTTATGTCACTGAATCAATATTGTCTAGCCTTTATTAATCAGTTTTTAATGCTGTCTTTGACATGGTGTAAACAAATTGTTATTCTGACGAGGAACCTTTGTAAATTAGCATTTCTGCTCAAAGGTGTATTTCTGAACTTTAAAATAAATAAATTGTATTAAACCCTGAACACTACTGTTCCAATGTAATACAGGGATACAAGGCACCAAAATTCAGACACTTACTCTTTCAATGATTGAATCATACAGCAACAGTGATGCATGCATAACAATAAAACAGTTAACTCTCATTTACATCAACATGATCAACACACACACACACTGCTTTAAACCCAATGGGTGTGATTCTAGAAGGGTGGTGCAAGTCACCGCCAAAGGTGACTTGAGCCATACCCCATTCTGCCAAGGGGCAGGGTTCCCGTGGCAAAGTCCTGCGACTTGCGACATTCCCACAGGTACGCCTAATAAAGGGCGTACGTGCAGGGTATGTCACAAGACGCAGCCCTGGATGTGTAGGGTGCAAGTGTCCCTCCATGCCACGATCCACACAGTCCCAAAGGGCATGATAATGCCCCTGACCCCCTTACCTGCAATATCTGCCCCACAGGGCTGGAATGTGCCCTTGACACTGCCCCTGCTAATTATACCCTGCAGGGCTTGCCTGCACCCAGAACCCTCGCAAGTTGTGGTCCCCCACCCAACCAGATCTCTACCCCCCTCCCGGCAGTGCCAGTCCACCCCACGCCCCCCTAACCCATAGCTAGTCGGCGACTGGCACAGCCCACCTCTCACCACCACTGCCAGATGCCAACTGATCTCCATCTGAGCGTGTATCATATAGAGTATGTGCTCAATGAATGAATGACAGTTCAGTTGCCGACTGGGTTGGGTGGTGTGTGGGGTGATCTGGCACTGCCGGGTTGGGGGGCCACTAGACTACCAGGGTAATGGGGCTTTTACATACTTGTACAGTGTGCGATAGTGCCAGGATGTGGTTTTGGGATCGGGGCTTTGTGTGTGTGTGTGGGGGGGCTGTTACTATTGGGACTCAGGCCTTGAGGGTAGTCTGATAGCCCAGAAGGGCTTTTATGTATACACATTGGGGGACTGGGGGCAGGGGTTCCGATAGCCCTGTGGGGCTTTGCAGGCTTGGGGACTGGGGCTGGGGGGTACTGTGAGTAGCCCTGTGGGGCTAATGTACAGGTACTCGGGGTTGGGGGCATGCAGCAGCCCTATGGGGCTGTTTGGCATGGGGGGCATGGATAGCCCTATGGGGCATGCCCATGCTGTTCCTGGGTCGGGGCATGGGAGGCAGAACTAGCCCTGTGGGGCTTTTGTGTTTTGGGTTCAGGGCAGTGTTGGGGGGTGTGGCATACCATTGGGAGGATGGGCGGGCAGCACTTACAGGCAGCAAATGGGGGCGTAAGTACAGTTACGCCAGCTATATGCTGGTGTAACTTATGTTGGCGTTTTTTCCCCGGGGATTGTTCTAGAATAGTGCCCTGGGTGACTTTATTGCTGCCCTTCCAGAATAGGGCGCAACTGCTGGCACAACCCCCCCCCCCAGTGCCATGTCGCATGGGGTTTATGGCATAACTGGTGACGTAAGTCCACTTTGACGCAAGTACTAACATACTAACATACTAAAATGCCAGCAGAATAGGCCTAACGGTCTTTCGTGTCTGCTCGTTTGGTCAGCCCCCACCCTGGGTGCTGACTTTGCTGCCCCCCTCGCCTTCTCTGGCTTCTCCCTTCCCAGTTCCGGATATTCTTGCTGCATTGGATTTTGCTTCCAGAACCCTTCCCCTGTACCTGTCCCACCCCCTCTTGAACCCCTCCACTGTCTCTGCCTCCACCAGCCCCCTAGGCAGCGCATTCCATGGCTCCACCCACCTCTCAGTGAAGTAGCACCTCCTTTCTCCGCTGAATCTTCCCTCCAGCTTCCACCCATGCCCTCTAGTGGCCCCTCCTCCTTCCTTCAAGCACCCTGACTGTTCCTCCCTATTTACCTCTTCATGTACCTGAAGACCTCTATCATGTCCCCCGGTCCTCTTCTCTCTTCCAATGTGTACATATTTAGCTTTTGAGCCTTCTTCACAGGTCCTGTCCCCAAGCCCCAAATCATTTTGGTTGCCCTCCTCTGGACCCTCTCCAGGAGGTTAATGTCCCTCTTTAAGTGTGGCCTCCAAAACTGCATGCAGTACTCAAGGTGCGGCCTCACCAAGCAGTTATACAGAGGTAGAATCACTTCCCTCCTTCTGGAGGTGATCCCCCTAGCGATGCATCCCAGCATCCTGTTGGCCTTGGCTGCCTGCGGCATGTCGCAGGCTACTTTGCAGAATACCGTATGTCACAACTGCTGGTGTAACTTGCTACTTGCACCATTTTTGGGGGCACCAGTCAAGTTACACCAGAAGTAACCTTTTGAGAATCGGGCCCAATGATTAGGACAATAATTATCATAAGTTGTACAGGAACAATCTCCCCCACAGTCTCAGATAGTGAAATCAAACTACAAACAGTCACAAAAAGGGTCGATCTCACACGGGAAGTGAAGTCCATGGGGAATTAAGCAGTACCAATCTCCGGAACTTTATCATAGCACTATTCTTCCCTGCTGTAGTAGTAGTCAGGATGGGGCTTTGTGCAAGGGTGGCCTTCCTCGTAGATTCCTTTTCGGGCGACATCACCACTGAAGAGTAAAGGGATGCTGCATTTCATCCCAGTCTTCCTTCCCTTCACTCTCTATTTGAGCTTTGGCCACATCAGCCTCCTGGGGTCACCAGAGGCAGTATAGTGAATGGGTTAAGGCTCTGAGCTGCAGATCTGGAGACCTGGGTTTGAATCCCACAGCCACCTAGGTGCGTACTGTGTGATCCTGAGCAAGTCACTTAACTTCCTTGTGCTCCCAGGTCACACCTGGAAATAAGCTTTGGCTTAGTGTGTACTCCTGGTAAAACAATGTTTCCTTTCCCTTTCTCATAGGAATCAGTGGCCCCCTGACAGTACTTAGTACAGCCACTGTTGATGTCATGCAGCATGGCATAGTTCTTAAACAAAGTAAGTTCCTCAAATGCACTCTGGGCATAGATGTTTTCTGCAATCCTCTGGGCCTTCTCCAGGGAAGACATGGGTCTGCTGGCACGCAGGTTGTCCTTGCAGTACAGTTTCCCCAGGATACCATGGAATATCCAGTCAGACCTCTTCTTCTCTGTGATTTCCCAGACACCTTCTGAGAGGTAGGGGTACTCATATTGAGGGAAGTCCAGCCACACATGGCGCTGAACATGTGTTTTGGCCTGCGACCACTCAGGCAAACTGCAAATGGTCATCCTCTGGGCCTGCCCTTGGGGGAGCCAGACTCCATTACTGTAATCCCACTCTCATCACTGATGTTCTTCGACCAGTTTCTGGCGCTCTTTGATTCTAGAATGGGGGGCAACTTCCCCCATAGATTCCTTTGGGGGTGACATCACTACCGAAGAGTAAGGGGATGCTGCATCTCTTTCGGAGTCCCAGTCTTCCTCCCCTTCACTGTCCATTTGAGCTTTGGCCACATCAGCCTCCTGTCTTCCATGCTGAACACTCTCTGGTCTCTCTGCTGGTGGGCTCCATGATTGGGGTGCATGAGAAGATGGACCAGGGGTCACCAAATCAGCAGGTTCACTTTTTTTCTCCAGCTGTGTGGCTAAAGCAATCTCCAATGGCTCAGTCTGGGCTGCTTCACTTCGCTGCCTTGCAGGGCTGAAATCCACTGAGGTGAACAGTCTGGTGGGTGACTCACCGATTGGGGCTGCTCACCCCCTTCCACATCCACAGCCCCAGCCCCATGCTGTACTCTCTGGTAGGGTAGGTTCTTGCCTAGCTGCCACAGCCACACTCTCAGTATTACCAGTGTGGTTCAAATGAGCATTGGGAGCAGGTTTTCCATGCAGTTTGTTTGAGCTGGGAATGAACCTGCAATAAATTAATCTGCATACAACTGGCTGGAGTTCGTGACTTCTTTTGGTTATTGGAGTGCCACGTCATTTTGTTTGCTACAGGTTCAAATGAGCAGCCAGATCCTCCCAGCCTCCCGTGCTGGTGTCACCTGAAGTCAGGGTGGCTGTGATGAATAAACTGGGTGCACAGCCAGATGAAGTAGGACCTCGACACCCCTCGCAGAGATGGAGCAGTGTTACTCCAGGGCCCTGACTGTGATACAGCACACTCTGTTGGCATGGTCGACTTTCCCACCAGCAACTGTATCCACTGGAACATCTTTGGGGGTACAGTGACACCCGATGACAAGGGCTCCTGAGCCATCCTGTCACAACTCGGCCCACACAATTCACACAGCCCAAAGACAAAGAAAAATGCCAGTTGCAGTAGCCAAATCTCCAACAATCATCAGCTTCCACCCTGATTCTTCTGGCAGGACACATGGACTCTGCCCCCCGAACCAAGCAGTCCAATCCATAAGGCTCGCCCCTGCCCATTTGCATAGAATTCACATGGGCCAGTCATAGGATCTATTCCAGCAGACTCTCAGGTGCTCCACAGTCCAGGAGAAGGCACAAATTATTATAGTTCACAATGCCATGTTTATTGCACAACAGTTCAAAGCAAACTCTCCAGCTCATCAGATGTCTTTGCGCAGCACCACATTTGGGGTCGGGGGGTGGTCACAGACAGCCCAAAACACATTCTGGATCGGATCCCACATGTAAGCCCACCCCCTCCCTGGTGTCTAGGGGTATGATGGTGAATGTCCATGGGGAGGGGTGGCCACAGCAGGAAGAACACCTTCAAAGAGTCAAAATTGAGTGGTCGCCGCCGCATTCCCCAGTGCAATTTCAGTTTCCTACCTGAGAGAAAAACTATTCTGCCACTCAAGCAGGTGTCTGCCCTGCCCAATCACGGTCTCACTCACCAGTCCTCCCTCCTTTTCTCGCACTCTCCCCTTATATCCCACATTGACCCCAGGGTGCTCCTATGCTAGCAGCTCCCTGGGGTGGCAAAACTATTAACCCTTTACAGGGATGAGAAGTCTCACAACATGTTCCAATGGTGCACATCCAAGTACACAAGCAAGGTGCCTCTAACCCCACAAGGTGGTTACACACACACACACACACACACACACACACACACACACACACAAAATACCCTATTGATTTATTAACCTTGCTACATATATTATCATGCAGTTGACAGCTTCAGAGGACCTTTGGAAAATGTTATATTCTTGCACAATTCAGTTTATATTTCCCATTAGTTCTGTATTTTCTCTCCCTATTTATTACTGTGGTCATTTGCATGAAAACATGATCTTTGTTCATCAGCTCGTATTGCATACTCCATACCTGAGGTCATAATACTCTTTGTGTGATATCACAGCCATTCCATCAGCAAAAGACTGTGATGTAACAAAAGAGGATTATGACTTAAGGTGAGGAAAGAGCTGCTGGGATGGATGTGCACATTTTCTCAGTAATAAATAATTGGGAGGAGAATTCTATAAATGATATCTACAATACAAGCAGGAATGTGTTTAAATATTACATTTTTTTTAAGTTTTCAAAGAGTTGTCAGTAGCTCCTGTAATCAGTGTAGCTGGAAATTATTGTATTTCATCTGACTGTATCAGATACGGGGGTATTTTTTTTTTTTTTTTTTTTACTTTTGTGTTGCATTATATTAGTTAAAGTTTATTGATCGACAGTTCATGTCTTTACAAAAAACACATTGCAATCTATACAATCTAATACGATAGCATAACATTTTTGCTCAACAAATCATATCTTAACAGGTTATATTACAATCTTTAAAATCTAGTGTAATGGGATTTAGAAACATAGACTTTGACGGCAGATAAGGACCGCTTAGCCCATCTAGTCTGCCCATTTCCCTACCTACAGGATAGGCTGCAGATTCTAGTTAACTAACAGCCTATTTCTTCCTACCCCCCCCCCAAAAAAATTGCCTTATGTCTGTCTCATGCATTCTTGAATTCTCCCACAGTTTTAGACCCCACAACCTCCTCAGGAAGGCTGTTCCATGCATCCACCACTGCTTCTGTGAAATAATACTTCCTCACATTGCCCTGAACCACCCCTCTATCTTTAAATTGTGACCCCTTGTCCTTGCACGTCTCTTTTTCTGAAAGATGCTACCCTCTTGGACTTTGTTAATTCCACTGAGGTACTTAAAAGTTCCTATCATGTCCCCCCTCTCCCTTCTTTCCTCAAGGGTATACATATTAAGCTCCTTTAGTCTCTCCTCATACGGCTTCTTTTGCAGACCCTGTACCATTTTAGTTGCCCTCCTCTGGACTGCCTCTATTCTGTCTATGTCCTTGCAGAGATGGGGTCTCCAGAACTGGCCACAGTACTCCAGATGGGGTCTCACCAACTGTCTGTACAGAGGGATAACAACTTCCTGTTTTCTGCTGCTGATGCCTCTCCCTACGCATCCAGTATACCCCTGCCCTCCCTACTGCCTTCTCACATTGCTTGCTAACCTTAAGGTCATCTGATATTTATTTATTTATTTATTTATTGAACATTTCGGAATTACAACCTTTGAGTCAAGGACTCCTTTGCAAAGGCTCCACGTCATTCAGGACAGGACATAACAACAACAGAGTGTTAAGAATTCCACAAAAACCAGTTACATTACAATACGACAGAGATAAACATCATAGCATATGTTAATGCTATTCGTCAGAATGGAAATCGTAGGGTTACACAGTAGAGGTCGGTGGTTAGAGGTTTCCAACAGGACAATATCGTGTTCAACAATACAGGATATGGTTAGCGCCAGAGCTCGGTTAAAAGAAATCTGGCGGTTGAGAAGATCGAGCTGGAGAGAGGTGGCCCCTGTGTTCAGCCAGTCCAGGGATAGAGGGGAACATTTGCAGGTCACAGAGTTGAGGAAAAACTTGGTCCCTGATTTGAATTGACTTAGGGTGGGGGTGAGTAGGATGGAAAGGCGGTATGTTGTTAAGCCAGAGAGGAGCACAATGCGGAAGGATCTTTGTCCTAGCGAGGGTCCTACAGATGGGGACTTTGAAGGTGGTCCCGGCCAGCCGCTCTCGGTGTGCTCCTATTGGGGCCAGTTGGATTAGGCGTGGATTCGGCTGGTGTGAGTTTCATAAGGATCTTTTTGGCTTGGAGACAGGTGTGATATTTAAGCCTCCCTTCAAAGGTAAGCCATCCCACTTGAGAGTAGAGAAATCAGGTATGTGTCTGTCTAGAGCTGCTAGTGACCAAGCGGCAGGCTTTATTGAGTGCTGTTCTGATGCTGTTAAGTGCCGTTTGGTCAGCCGCGCCATAAATGGTTATACCATAGTCAATTAATGAAAGGACAGAGCTAGTAACTGCAAGCCTTAGGGCCTGTGGGGGGAGGCAATGTCTATGTCTGTAGAGGATGCCAAGACGGGTATTGACAGAGGTGGAGAGAATCATAATATGTTGATGGTATGTAAGGGATGTGTCAAGGGTGATGCCAAGATATTTAAAGCAGGAGACCTGTTCAATGTGGGTGCCCAGTATGTTTGTTAGGGAGAGTTGTGCGGTATTGAGGGGGTTTTGTCGATGGGCAAACATCATGGATTTTGTTTTATCATAGTTAAGTAAGAGCCGGTGTTCAGTGAACCAGCCCTCCAGCTCCCTAAAGCAGCCTTGAAGGGTATTTTGGAGGTGGGTGATATGATTACCCCCAGGTCCCTTTCCTTTTTTGTTGTTGTTACTACCCCCAGTGTGTATTCTTCCCCTGGGTTCTTGTTTCCCAGGTGCATTATTTTGCACTTCTTTGCATTGAATCCTAGCTGCCATACTTCTGACCATTCCTCCAACCTTGCTAAGTCCCTTCTCATCCTTTCCACGCCTCCTTGTGTATCAACCCTGTTGCAGATCTTTGTGTCATCTGCAAAGAGACATACTTTTCCTTCCAGTCCCTCTGCAATGTCACTTATGAAGACATTAAAAAGGACTGGACCCAATACTGAACCCTGCGGTACCCCACTAGTAACCCCTCTTTCTTCAGAGTGGACTCCATTTACAATTACCTTCTGTGTCCTGTTGTCCAGCCAATGTTTTACCCAGGCTACCACCCTGGGACCCACTCCCAGGCTGGTTAATTTGACTATTAATGTTTTGTGTGGGACTGTGTCAAATGCCTTGCTAAAGTCTAGGTAGGCCATGTCCACAGCCCCTCCCTGGTCTACTAATTTGGTCACCCAGTCAAAGAAATCTACTAGATTTGTCTGACATGACCTTCCTGCTGTGAACCCATGCTGCCTTGGGTCCTGTGCCCCACTGACCTCTAGGTACTCAACTATTCTTTCCTTCAGAAGTGACTCCATCACTTTCCCTACCACAGAGGTCAGACTGACAGATCTGTAGTTTCCTGCCTCTGTCTTGTTCCCACTTTTGTGAAGGGGAATCACATCCGCCTTCCTCCAGTCCTCAGGTGCCACACCATCCTCCCATGATTTATTAAAAAGAGTTGCCAGTGGCTTCACTAGTTCCCCCCCTTAATTCTTTTAGAATTTTGGGGTGAATTCCATCAGGCCCCATTGCTTTGTCCACCTTCAGATTTAGGAGTTCTTGCAGAACCCTTTCTTCTGTGAAAGGACTGGGATTGACCCCCCCTATCAAGAGTGCTTCAGTTAATTGGATTAGCACTTCCCTCCTCTTTGTGAATACTGAGCAGAAATATTCGTTCAGTATCCCTGCTTTTCACTGTCCCCTCTGCCCACCCACGCTCATTCTATTCAGCCTCACTATCCCTCCTTTGTCTTTCTATGCTCACTGATGTACCTATAAAAGGTTTTATCCTCTTCTTAACTGAGTTGGCTATCTTTTCTCAGTTTGGGCCTTTGCTATTCTGACTTCCCTCCTGCTTCCTTCTGCCTTAACTGGTACAGCTCTCTGTCCTGCTCTTTCTGTGTTTCCTTATACTTCCGGAATGCTATCTTTTTCTTCCTGACTTTCACAGCCACCTCTTTTGAGAACCATAGTGGCTTTTTCTTTTGTTTTGATTTGTTTATTTGCTTCACACAAAGGTCTGTTGCCTCTGTGATGGCAGTTTTGATGATTCCCCATTGTTGCTCCACACCTCCTTCTAGCCTGTTTGCTAGTGCTTTTCTGAGGCACTCTCCCATCTTGCCAAAGTCAGTCCTCCTGAAGTCCAGTACCCTCACTTCTGTATGGCTTGACTCTGTAGCTGAGTTTAACGTGAACCACACAGTTTGATGGTCACTTGTTCCCAGATGGCAACCCACTTCTACATCTGAAATCCTCTCACTGCCCCCGTTTGAGAGTATGAGGTCTAAGATTGCTCCCTCACGAGTGGGTTCTGAAACTAGCTGTCTGAGGCCTGCCACCTGCAGGGCATCAAGAATGGCCCTGTTCTTGGATGTGGCTGCAGCAAATGTGCTCCAGTTAACATCTGGCATATTCAGGTCTCCCATCAACAGTATCTCCCCTTTCTCTGCCATTCTAAGAATGCCTTCTATCATATCCTTGTCCATTCCCTCCCCCTGACATGGGGGTCTGTACACAACCCCTGTGCGGATTGTGGTGCCCTTTCCAGTCTCCAAGGTGACCCACAGTGCCTCCTCTCCTCCCTGTTTACTCTTTTGTTCACTTGCTTTTATTCCTTCCTTTACATAGAGAGCTACTCCTCCCCCTCTTCTCCCCTGCCTGTCTCTCCTGTAGGTTATGTGCCCTGGTATGTTAACATTTCAGTCATGGTTCTCTGTGTACCATGTTTCTGTGACTGCTACGATATCCAGGCATCCCTCTTCAATCAAGGCCACCAGCTCAGGGAGCTTGTTGCCCAGACTACGGGCATTGGTACTCATTACCCTCAATTTCCTGATGGCCTTACTCCTTTTTGCCCCATCCCTGTCCTTCTTGCCTTTGTCACTTTCTCCATTTACTCTGCCCTTCTCCCTATTGACACCTCTATGTTGGTGTTTACCGCACTTACTACTGTGATTTTTTTTGGGGGGGGGCTAGGATTTTCCTGCTCCTTTCCAGTGCCTCCCCCCCTTGGCTGGTTTAAATGCTTGCCAATGAAGCATTTAAACCTATCACCTAGGATCCGGTTTCCCTTCCTGGACAGATGCAACCCATCATGCCAGTATAGGCTTGCATCACTCCAGGTGGACCCCCAGTCCTTCTGAGTTACTCAAATAAATACAACAGACTTGATTAAAATTTCTTTGCTTACAGACACCATTGACTACTTTCTTGTGTACCATTTCAGTTCTTATCATCCTGAGATAATATACATAATTTTCTTTCTCAAAAATTAGGCTACTGCTTCCAGGATGTCTCTGGAGTGTGATTTCAATAAACGTTTAGAACAGTGTTGTTTGGTTATATGTAGCATACCATTTTTAACTATTTCCTGCCATCTGGCAGGGGCTCCCTTAAAAAGGACATTTTTAGAAAGAGTTAGCTGGATTTTGAAAAATTAGGGACCAAGCATTAATAAATGTCATGCAGGGGGGAGGTAGGAGGCAGATTTGATCAAACTGGTTTGAATACAAATGAAGCAGAGCAGTAGGAAGGCATTTTGGTGCCCTGGGCGAGAGACTAATTTTGCGCTCACTCCCGGAAAACAGCCGGGGGTCGGCCCCCAGAAGCTCTGGGCTGTTTACATGCTCTGTGGTGAGTTTTGGGGCTTTTCTTGAAGGAAAACATACTTTTGTTATACGTTCCCAGCCCCTAATTTCAGAGAAAATTTTGCTGCCATATAATCTGAGGTGTGGGAGTCGAAGATGCTGGCTGGCTGTCATCAGAGTGTGCAGTGCAGCTGAATTTTCTGTGGACAACTGGTTGACCAACAGTTCCATCAAGAGTGGCTCAAGGGGACATATACAGGCACCTCAGTGGCATAGATGCAGTCCCCGAGTGCTGGACACACATACCTCTGAGATGCCCCATCTGCAACCACTCATCCTCTCATAGGGGAATGTATCCTCCTGAGCCCACTCACTCAGCCCTGATGGCAGGCTCCACTACCCCTGTAGTGGAATTGCCACCACCTAACAGAAGGAAAATCCTCCACCCCGACCCTAGACTATCTCCAACACTCAATGCTGCTTGACCACCCTTCTAGGCCATAACCAGACTCTGCCCCCCCAACCATCCTACACCTGGCTTGAACACCTCCACAACACCACACTCCTCATCTTAGCTGCCTACCTTCCCTATTGCTTAACCACCACCCTATACCAAGACCAGCCCCCATGCACCAGAACAATCCCTGCAACTAGACCCACCCCACATACCTCCAAACTGTCCCTGATTTTGCATCAAAATTTGCATTTGTCCATCTTAAAGTTTGTATTTTTATGGTAGAGAACAGTGGGGGGTTAAAATCATGAAATAATGTCAAACATTAAAGTTACAGACTTATTCTTCTTCAGAAAATGTAGATTAACATAAATCCCCTTTTTGTATCGGCTTTTGTCAGTGAATAGTGCCAATTTATAACATGTGTCCAAGATTTTGGGTCTTTGTCCCTGATTATTTTAAGTCTTGCCCCTGATTCATGAGGCAAGAGGTTGAGAGGTATGCAGCCCCTAGTCTAGCATCCCTCCAGAGGACCACTCTGTCTGTAGTGGAATCCCCACTGCCAAACAATATTCTCACTGTATCCAATCCCCCCACTGCAGGAACCCCCCATAGAAAGCACCCCCTGCATCTGCCTCTACCCCCAAGTTGGAGAGGGCCAAGGAGCGGAAGATTCACATTACGGAACTGCTGCTACGGTGCTGTCCAGGGTCCCACAGTATAACGTCTGGCATACAAAAAAAGTGCAGCTCCTCTGGTCCACTCTTCCCTCTCTCTTTCCCCAGCTCAGACCCATATGCTGTGTTGGCAATCGCAAACATGGCAGGTATTTTTTTATGTAATTTATAAGCGCTGCAGAAACTGGCAGATGTCAAGATCCAGAAGCAACCAACTGACATCCACGGTTTAGGTGGAACGCTCAGTCTACACAGTATTTTAAATTATTAATAAAACTGTCACGTTTATGGATGTAAGCCAAGCAGACCTAATGAGTCGGGGACACAGATAAAGGGAAGGGAGCTTTCTTTTTCTGCCAGAAGTTTTACTGTGGGACCCTGGACAGCACTGCAGCAGCAGTTCTCTGCTGTGGATCTTCTGCTTCCTGGCCCTCTCCTGACTTGTGGGGGGGGGGCAGCTTCAGGGGGTAGCTTGTCTGGGGGGATCCTACTATGGGGTGGGGATGGGATACGTTATGTAGTAGTGTCCCCAAGTAGCAGTGTCTAGGCGGGGCCCTGTAAAAAAAAAAAAAAAGGCCCAATAGGGCATGATAGGGTGCTTGAGCTTGAGGACCCCCCCAAGGGCCCATTTGTTTAGCCCCGGTGAGAGACAGTGTAGGGGTCCCATGATGCAATGAGAAGTGTCACTAGGGAAAAAACATACTGCCTAGCCTACACCAGTTTTCAGTATGCCTTAGCAGTGCAGCCCCTCTCCTCTGACCAGTAGATAACCCTTGCATCCAGCACAGCACTCCCCCCAGTACAGCTGAGCCAGCCCCACTGCTCCAGTCAGCATCCCTGAAGCCAGAAGGCACCCCACTCCAAATCTCCTCCTTCTCCTGATTCTCATCAGTTCCCCTCCACAGCCCAAGCCAATGCAGATACATATAACTGTTAATATGTTATGATCCAAACTGTACAGATCCCCTCACATGGCATCCAAGGCAACTAGGCAAGGCACTGGTAGGCAAGATCTCATTTTCTAAGCAAGAATGGTGTGGGTGGCAGGGTGAGAATGGAACAAGGACTTGGCTAGGGAGAATCAGAATGAGAGAACATGAAAAAAAAAAAGGCAGTGGAATGGGAGTGCAGGAGGGACACGGGTCAAAAGGAAAGAAAATGAAACGTAAAGACGTAGTGGACAGGAGGGATGGTGTGCCATGGCCCACGCCATGGCAGTCAGGCCAAGGCTGAGGCAACTGCTTCAAAATCTTCACTCCCATTCCAGTCCCCAGTCCAGTGCATAAAGTTCAAGTGAACTACACAGTTGCCGCCCTCCCGCCAGCAGAGCTGACTCCGAGACAGGCCCGACCAGGCCCAATAATTCAACGGCAAGGAAATCAGATCTTTGTCTTCTGACATCCTGAGTGAGACTATTAATCCCCACGTGCCCCCCCCCCACTGTGCTTTTACCACATAGATCCCATCTCATCATCTCACAGTTTGGATTCAGAAATTAATTTGGAATTATTCATCGCTTCGCCGGGTCTGTTCTTCTGCTCAGCAGCAGTGCCATCACTTTTTATGTTTGCTTGCACGCATGTGCAAGAAACATAGTGCCATCATCCGAGATTTCGAAGGTGTGTCACCTCCTCCTCCAATTCAGTCAGTGTGTTGGCAGGCGCGGCCCCTGTAAGCCAATGCATGCTGGAGTTGTCTATGACAAGCTCCAAAATGCAGTGGCATAGTTCAAAGGGGACTACGCTTCAGTGAGCAGCGATAGATATCGCCTGCTCATGCACAGCTCCCCTCCCACACACACACACACACGTCCACAGGCGCAGGTCCTCCGCACGCACACACACTGTATAGCTGACGGGTGCCTGCAATCCTCGCCGTGGGCTGTGCTGCACCCCCCGCCTCAAAGTTTTCTCTGAATGCCATGCTGGGTGCCCACCCCAGCATGGCAACTAATGATATAGTCGACGCGGGGTGCCCAACTCGCCGGCTCCACTGTCCTCACCCCCGAAGTCTGGGTGCCAAGCTGGGAGCCCACCAGCGTAGTAATCGAGCTGGCCGGACGGGGTGCCCAATCCCGCCGGCTGAACGCACTTCAACCGTTTGTGCCACGCTGGGAGCCCACCCCAGCGTGGCAAATGTCCCGCTCGCCATTGTAATCTAAAATAACACCTGTAAAGGAAAACGGTCCCACGAGTCTCCTGGCCCCCCTCCCACAACCCGCACTCCACCCACTGGCACTCCTGCCTCCCCACACCCCCACCCCATACTTACCTCCGAGTTCGCGCGACATCTTCGGTGGACCGGGAACACGCCTGGTACTCTTCAAAGCCAACCGCTAACTGAGAAAATGACGGTAAGCTGTATAATGGGCTAGATAGGGGTTTTCAACTTTATTGCATATTCAGGTATTTTTGATTTTATACCAATTTTAACATCGGATTTGGGACCTCTCTCATGAATGATGTCACTGTCATGAGCAGTATTAGGCCCATAAGGGATTTCGCAGTCACTGCATGAAATCACCCTTCGGCCTTGAATATGCCATGACAGTGACATCATTCATGAGAAGGTCCTAAAACCTATGTTGAAAATTTGTGCAAAATTCCAAAAATGACTGTTTTACTTAATGTGCGCTATGCAGTTCCTATGTAGGCTCATAAGTTCACTAATTTTCAATATTTTCACCAGATTTTCAACATTGCCATTTTACCACACCTTCTTATGAGCAGTACAGCTGTCATTTTCACATCTCACCCAAAATGTGTTTCCGCTTCATGTAGGCACAGTGGCGCTAGTCGGTGTGCAAATCAATGTACAGGACAAATTAAGAAAATCACAGTGATGCTGTTCATGAGCAGAGGTCTTAAATGGCTATGTTGAAAATTTGGTGAAAAAATTCCTAAAATGACTGTTTTATGAGGGTGCATTGCGCAGTTCCTATGCACGCTCATAAGTTGATAATTTTCAATATTTTCACTCCAGATTTTCAACATTGCCATTTTACCACACCTCCTTATGAGCAGTATAGCTGTCATTTTTCACATCTTGCCCAAAATGTGTTTCGCCCATGTAGCTACAATGGCACAGTCGATGTGCAAAATCAATGTATGGGACACATTAAGAAAATCACAGTGACACTGTTCATGAGCAGAGGTCTTAAAATGGTATGCTGAAAATTGGTGAAAAATTCCTAAAATGACTGTTTTACAAGCGCTCGTTGCAGTTCCTATGCATGCTTTCGTAAGTTTGCGAATTTTAATATTTTCCTCCAGATTTTCAACATTGCCATTTTATTACACTTCCCTTATGAACAGTACAGCTGCATTTTTTCATATGTCGCCCAAAATGTGTTTTCGAACATGTAGCGCACAATGGTGCTGTTGTGTGCAAAAGCAATGTTTAGGACAGATTAAGAAAATCACAGTTACACTGTTCATGAGCAGAGGTCTTAAAATGGCTATGTTGAAAATTTGGTGACAAAAGTCCATAAAATAACTGTGTTACGAGTGAGCATTGCTCAGTTTCCACACCCCTCGTAAGTTCATGACTTTGTAATATTTTCAGTCCAGATTTTCACCAGTGGCATTTTTCCACACTTCCTTATGAACAGTACAGCTGTCATTTTTCACAACATGGCTGAAGTGTGTTTTCACACTTTCAGCACAGAGATGCGGTCGCTGTGGGAAAATCATTGTTCGGCACAGATAAAGAAAATCACAGTGACACTGTTCATGATCGGAGGCACCAAAATGCCTGAGTTGACAATCTGCTGTAAAAAATCCCCAACCTAATTATATTACGGGTGTGTTGCACAGTTTCTATGTACGCTTGACTTCACCATTTTTTTATATTTTTACTACAGATTTGTAACATTGCCATTTTTTACACCTCCCCATGAACAGTACAGCTGTCATTTTTTACATCCTGTTCGGAATGTTTTTGCACCTGTGGTGCTAAATGCCGTAGTCACTGTGCATAAGCAGCTTTCCGCTAACAAACTGATATTCCCCCTGTTCATGAGGTGGGGTCACAAAAAAACATGTTGAAAATTTGGAGTGAAAATACCAACGAATGCCTGAGGTATTAGGGTTTCCAACCATAACGCCCAACCCTGTAGAGAATGACAGGCATCAGGGGTGTGACTTGGGATTCTTGCCTGTGATGCTCATACCATTCCACACCCTGCAGTCAGTGAGAGGCATCGAGGTATGCCTTGGACTCTTCGGCCCCAAAGTTCACCCCATTCTCCTATATCGCACCCATCTCACCGTATTTCCTAATGAAATGGGGTGCGCATAAGGGCCAAAGACCCCAAGGAACACCGTGACACTTGTCAGTGTCTGCAGGGTGGGGTGTGGTGAAATGGCGTGGCCGTTATGCCTGACGACCCAAACGCACACCCCAATGCCCGTCACTCTCTGCAGAGTGGTGGTGGGGTTGGCTTCAGTTCAATACTTCACTGCCATTCCTATTATGCAGCTCTGTAACTTCTACACTACCACTGACAATGCCAGCAAACAAACATTCGGCATTGACAAATGCTTGTTACTACAGATACTCTCTCACTGATGAGTGACAACTACTAGTCTTGTCTACACAGACAACAACAGACAGAGTAGTGTGCTGTGCATTCTACTTATGCTTACATTACACAGGTGACAAAAAAAATATAAGACAAGGATCTCTTCTGTCTTCTCTGTCTCTCGTGATTCATCTCTCCTCTCAGACTCTGACTCTTTCATTTTTTTTTTAGTCTCTGTGACTGTCTACTACTCTACACTAGTACACTAAACAACTTTAAGGAGGCAGTATGGCGCAGTGGTTTAAGGCTCTGAGCTGCAAACGTGGAGACCTAGGTTTGAATCCCACAGCTCCCACTTGCATACTGTGTGACCCTGAGCAAGTTACTTAACTTCCCTGTGCTCCCAGGTTGCACCTGTAAACAAGCTTTCAGCTTAGTGTGTCTCTCCTGGTAAAACAACAGTAAAATAAAACTTGCTTCACACTCTCTCTGTCTCCAACATAAACCGCCTCTCACTCAGTGCCAAATGCTCTGCCCGTAGCTTTTATACTAATGGGTGGTGCGCTGGACTGCTCACAGTTCCTCTTTCTCAGCACCACCACCGCACTGCACCACATGATTATTTTCTGCAGTAGACTGTGCAACCATGTGACACCCCCCCCTTTACTTGCTGGTCCTTGGTCCACAGATGCACCCCTGTTGACAGTCATTTGTAATTACAGAACCAACATTTTTTTAAAAAGATTTAAAGCGGCAGCACAAGTGAATTAGAACTTGAGCTTCAGTGGAAAAATGCACCCCTGGGAGGCTTGCGCCCGGGGCAGGAGCACCACCCACCCCACCCTTCCTACAGTACTGAAATGAAGGCCTGGAGCCTTTAGGCTGTGGCTTAGTTACTCCCTTGATTTATATCTCAAAGATAATAATAATAATAATAATAATCATACTGTAGTATATGGATAAGCCAAATAAGAGTATCAGAAACAATGTGAAAATATTGTCGTAATACCACACACTCAATCCCATAATACCATCATTGAAATTTCATAATATTTTCGTTCAGAGTTCGTTGTACTGTTGTTCCAAGCTCTGTCTGATAGTACTAGGAGACAGCGGCAGAAATGCGCTCTTATGAATTCCTCTTGTTCATCGCAAGTCGGCTTCTTGCTCAGCGCAAGCCAGCTTTTACTGTAACTGCCATGTACAGTAAAAGCTGACCCGTTGCTGATCATTAATGCTAAAAAAGATTAAGAGTGGCACTATAGAGGTGCAGGGGAAGAATGGTTCTAATATGTGTAGCCCCTCTCAACCCTAAAGGAGTGGCGGCGGTGGTGGCGATGAATGAATTAAAGTAGCTCACGGAGCCAGGGAAGACTGGCATTTTTACATCTCTCTCTGCCTTTGATCTCAGTTCCTGGAACAGTGCAGATGACTCTCAATTGGTGGATTCATGGCACAGGAGGTGCAGCTTTGGTCACACTGGCATGTAGTTGGAGGAGGCTTCTAGCAGGGCAAAGTGGCAAGCTGAGCTTGAATAGCCCTGAGTGAAGGAGCTCTCATTCTCCGGCGGTGCTGTGAAGGTGCAGGGGAAGGATGGTCCTGCTCTGTAGAACCCCTCTAGAACCCCTCAGAAGTGGCGCTGGTGGCAGTGAATGAATTACAGCAGCTCACAGAGCCAGGGTGAGACTGACTTTTTTAAGTCTCTCTCTTTCATCTTAGTAGTGCAGCATGCTTAATGGCATGAGTACTTGAAACTCCTTGGATACATATACTGTATTACAAAAAAAATAAAAAAAAATAGAGGACTGTATCACTTGGCTGTTGGAACCTCTCGAACTTTGCTCTTGAGGATCACATGTCACAGGAACCTCTCAATGTCATTATAGCTTTGTAATACACAGTCCCATATCTATACCTTCAATACTGGTGGTCTGAGCTACCTTGCCCTTCTGGTCTCCCCCAATACAATCTGACATTGCCAGCCACCCAATGTTTTTTGCAGCAGGAACTGCTTTTGCAGACCTCACAGACTGCAGCCAATTGGAGCATTCAGTGCTCATAGCTAGGGAGGGACTACAGTCCCTGGCTATCTTCAGTGCTTGCCGCCGAAGCCACGAGGAGGACACTATCAGTACTGGGGGTCTGAACCACCTTGCCCTTGTGGTCTCCCCAGTACAACCCAACATCGCCAGCTGTCCAGTGTTTTTTGCAGCAGGAGCTACTTTCACAGTTCTCACACACTGCAGCCAATCGGAGCATTCAGCCTCCCTCATATCCCAGTGGTCCCCAGCAGTCCCACGTGAGCGGTCCCAGTGAGAGTGGCGCAGCAGGAGTAGGAGTCCTTGAGGTGAGTCACCAGAGAGGAGATGCCAGGATACCAGGAGAACTCTGCCCAACCTCTCTGCTGCTGAATAGTTCTTTTGTAAGTACACTGCCAGTAGCTAATGGTGTAGTTGAGTTCCTAGGAAAGCTGTTTGTTGTAAGGGTATAATAAGTTTCTGTAACCGAACAATTAATGCTTTCACTGTATACTTTTTTCGCCCTTAGTTTTACTGAGTTGGAGGCTAATCTGTGCAGGCCTGCTGCTGTTATGGTTGGCTCACCCTACCATCTCATTTGAAAAGCTTTTCCGTAACAGAACTAAACTGGGGCCTCTGTACCAATCTCTAATACCAAAGGAATTGTTTTATGCTTTCTGATGGCAGCATTACTGATATTTGTAAGTTCTCAGTTTTTGTTTAAACTGCCTACACGTAATCACAGGACATACTGTTATTGTCATCTGCTATTAGGTACTTCCCCCTCCTATGCTGTTAGCCTAGGTTGCTGCTAGCTATACTGCTGTAAGTCAGTTCTCAGTCATTTTAAACTGACACTTATGCAGGGTATATTTGATATTGTCACTTACCATCTAGGAACCTCTCTTCCCCTCCCACGCCGTTAGCCCAGGCTACTGCAAGCTTTACTGTTGTAAGTCAGTTCTCATTTGTTTAAAATTGCCTGCACTTATCTCAGGGAATATTGTTATTGCCAGCTGCTATTCAGGAACCTGTCTTCCCCTCTGCTGTTTGCCTCGGAGGCAGCTGCTAGCTTTACTGTTATGCAGCTTCTCATTTGTTTAAACTGCCTACACCTATCACTGGGTATATTGCTATTATCAGTTCCTGTTAGGAATCTCACTTCCCTCATGACATTGTCTGCCTAGGTAGCTTGTCTCTGGTAACGTCCACTACTAAGTTACTGCTATATACCTATTTGAGCCACAGTCTTCTTCACAATCATGAGGTCTCTTAGCCAGGTGCTGCTCCCCATTGGGGTGCTTATCTGCTTAAATATATTATCTAACACCCTCACAACTCACACCGCCACAATAGCCTGCACCATTGGAGATTAGTAACTTTCATATCTCTAACGTGGTTGTTTCCAGGCAGGCAGACACAGTAATTTGTTGCTGCCACTGTCTATTACCTGAGACCTATATGTGGAACATAGCATATCTCCTAAAATTGAAATGGAGGGGCTGCCTGTCACTGCCATACAGGCGTTGTTTCCTCCCCCTGTTAATCACACACTGCCTCATGATTGCAGGGGACACTGAACCCAGCCCTGGCCCCCAAGTGACAACTCCCACTAGAACTGTGGCATCATCCCCTACTGCTTTCTCCGCTCCTCCCTGGAATGATGTCAAGGGGCTCAAGATTGCTCATATGAATACAAGAAGCCTCACAAAAAATCTCAATAAGCTAACTGTGTGTGTCTGTCATTTTAAACCTGATATTTTGGTATCACCAAGACCTGGCTTAAACCTGATATCGCTGACAACTTTTGTGCCCTTTCTGGATACAAGCAAAACAAAATGGCTATATTAAATGCATGCTAAAAATAGAACATAGAGTTAAAAATCTACGTTTCGAACTTAGGTCTTCTACAGGAAATATCTAAAAGAGAAAAAAACAAAGTTAGTGTCTTCCTGGATACAGCCTCACTAGGGCTGACCACACCAAGGTCAAGAGGGGTGGGGGTTGGGGGACAGCAATCTACCACAAGGATTATCTGTACATTAGTGTATCAAACCAGCTACCCATTCCCGTCCAATTCCCACCTAGAATTTTGCCATGCAACTCTCCTCCAGGTAACATGAAAAAAAAATGCATGTCTTTTGTGTCTACATCCCCCAGCTGGAAGTCAGCAAGCCCTCCCCCTCCTACTAAACTCTGTTGGCTCACTAGTGCAAAATAATGAATGTCTCCTAATTGGTGACTTCAATAGCAACTGGCTTTCTAATCGTACAAAAAAACTGAACTCACCCTAAACAACCTACAGCTACATCAACTCATCTCTGAGTCTCCTACAATGGTGAGTACTGACCTGTCCTCTACCTTATTAGTCTGGATACTCACACCTCGTCCTGACGGATTTATCTGCTCAGGAGTACTTCCCGCCTCCATATGTGACCACTCCCCTGTCAATTGTATCTGAAGGGCTAAGGCTCCTAAGACATCCCCCAGAATTATTCTCTTCCATGACTTCTCCAAGCTCGGCCCCACCGTGCTTAAACAGGGAATTGGAAGAGTGAACAGGTTGCAACTGTGGATCACAAACAATGTAAACCATGCCCTATATGCATTCTATGAAGTAATCTTGGGGATTAAAAATAAACTTGTTCCCCTTACCTCTAGACAAGAACATGGCCCTGTCACCAAACAGCTGGATCACCCTTTGCTGGCCTTCATTAAACAGAGGCATACCAGCTGGTCCACCTATAAAACCTCCAAGACTTCTGCTAACTGGGACAATTACAGAATGCTTAGAAATGCACACAAAAAGGCTATTAGATGTAGTAAAAGTCTGCTTTAAAGCTCTGTTCACAGCCTTGGCCAATAAACCTACCTGTTTTGGAGTAACATTAAACAAGTCCTAGGTTGAGCAGGCAAACACACGTCAGGAGATTTAAATATTGACAGTATAAATTGCAACAACCCTTTAACCATAGCAAATATGTTCAACCACTGCTTTTCTGACCTCTCAGCCTACACAGGTGTCTTTCACACCTCCTCTGTCTCCTCCTCTTGCCCTCCCTCCCCTGAAACCAGCTCATGCCACCCTCCTTTCTACTTTAAAGCAGTCACCCGGCATGGGGTACATGGACTCCTATTGAAAATCTCTACATCTAGGTCTGCCGGCTCTGATGAACTTGAACCTAAAATTCTTAGGATTGCTGCAGCTGAGCTTGCCTTACCAGTAACAAAACGTTTTAACCTATCCCTCACATTACAAACAATCCCTGATATCTGGAAGATATCCCATATTGTCCCTATGTAGAAGAAAGGGGATCAAACAAACATCAATAATAAAAGACCAATCTCTGTACTCAAACTTCTTGAAAAACTGGTCTTCTCCCAGCTGACTGAATATCTCTTCTCTTACAATCTGCAGTCCCTTCCGCAGCATGGTTTTCATAAATGCCACAGCACTACCACTGCCTTCTTATAACTCTCCTCTCCTCTTCTATCTCCTCTGCTATGGATAGGGGTGAACTCACAGGCGCAGTCTTCATTAACCTCACAAAGTCATTCAACCTAGTCACTCACACTCTATTATGTGGCAAATTAAGTGCTTTGGAAGTCTCTCCTTTGACCCTGAATGAGTTAAAAAGTTATCTGGATAATGTGTATCAGCACGTTTAATTTGGCCACACCCTGTCAGACCCTTCTGTTACCTCCACTGGGGTCCCTCAAGGCTCCATACTGGGTTCCCTCCTTTATACCATTCATATAAATTCCATACACACTAGTCTTTGACACTGCATCCCCGAACTGAATTGCCACTTCACCTCTGACCTCCATTCTATACACTCCTGGCTCCGACCTGACAAGCTCCTCTTAAATACCACCAAGACACAAGCCATGCTGTTTGGCTCGCCCCTAAATTAAAAAAAAAGTGTAATACCACACTTGCAGTCCAGTGCATTGATGGATCTCTTCTTAATACAGTCACTAACTTCAGCTATCTTGGAGTGACACTTGATGCATCCTTAGACTTCTTGGCACATATCTCTGCTCCATGTAAGGCTGTTAACATCACACTTGGACTTTCATATAAAGTCAAAGACAGCCTTTTGTCCTCAGCCCATATTGCAACTGCCCAAGGCATCCTTCTACCCAAACTAACATGGGATGGCAGCCTACTACTCTGCCTCCAAACCCAAACTGCAGAAATGGGACGTGGCCTATAATAATTTCTGCAGGTTTGCTCTAGCCACAAACAGACATACCCACCACTGCACCCTCTATTCCAAGCTTGGATGGCTCCCTCCAACAGCCCTAAGAAAATTTTCTATGGGTAGTTTGATTCATACAGTGGTAAACAAACAATCCTTCACGCCACTCGCAGCCTTACTCAGGGTGAGCAAAGTGGACCTACATTCTGCAGCAGACCTCAAGGTTGATGTGGCAGAGCAACTGCTGATTCTGTGGCAATTCTGTGGTGAACCTGTTTTTGCTACAGCAGAGGAACCCAGGCCATTGCAAAGCAAAACATGCCGACCCCTACCCACAGAACATGTACCAAACCTGTGGCATTTATCCCACCACCACTTGACTTGCTTGCTGTTTTTGTCACTACTTGCCAAAGTATCAGCCACTCACACCATTCCTGTCTCAAAATCCCTCTCCTACTGTCAATGAATCTTACCCTCTCCAACAGCTTGTACCACGGCAGCTGCTCAAAACATGCTTTCTCGCTTGCAAAATGCTTGCCCCACCCTAAGAGCTCCCAGAAGACTGTAGCTCCTTACAACTAGCACTACACTCTCTTTTTCTGTTTAAAACAATTAATAATAAGCAAAAAATTACAAAAATAAACATGCCAGCATTTGGTGGCAGTATTGGGTGGGGGTAACAGCTTCTACAACAATATACTCTAATTAGCAGCAAGGGGCATTTGAATATGGAAGAAATGATATTACAATAAAATGGAAAGATCCAGACCTGAACCCATACAATTATTGCCAGCCCAAAATTCATTCAGTCACTCCAGAGAATGAAATGAATGATTGAAAATCAGTCTTTAAATTATTTTTAACAGTCTTAGCTACACAGAAAACAATATATAGTCAAGATGGATCAATTGTGATACTTACATTTTTAGTAGACTGATTCAGCTGTGTCTCCCCCCCACCCTGGCTTGATTTGTTGCTCAAATGCTCACCTCGTTCCCTCAGTTAGTACTAGTCTCTGTCTGAAATGCTATGCCAGGCTGCAACCTACATCTTTCCTTGCTAAATTCCAACTGCAGTACACAGTACACTTGGTCTCGATCAGCTGCACAGACCACCAGTCACCAGACACTGTGCTATCCCATCAGCTGCATTCTTGATGAATAGTTACTGTATTAGTAAATGGTTGCCTACCTGGTAATCCTCTCTGCTGGCCTGTGCTCAGGTTTCCCCACTTGCTACCCTCCGACATGATGTGTTGCTGCCCACCACCAGTTGCTGCACCGCTGTCCGTGCAAGAATTGAAAATGGCCATGGCCTTAATTGACCATCCTTCACTCCTGTTGCAGCTCGGGCTTGTGACAGTAGTAGTATCAATGACCCATCACCACCTGGACACCCCCACCGACACTGACCAACTGCAATCCGATCACTGCTGTTTGGGCCTTTGGTCAACAATTCCTCAACGTGTGCTCTCCTCCCTTGCTTCTTCTCAGTCCATTAGCCCGGTCAGTCACTGTGTTGCCAAAAATGGTGACTGGTACCAACAAGTGCAGACACCAGGCACTCAGTGTGAGCAGGCCATGCACAGTGGAACCTTGTGAATCTTGATGACAGTGTGTTTTCTGGCCTTCTGGCTGGTTGGGTTGGAGGTGGAGAAGGAGGAACTTAGAAAGTGAAAGTCCTCCTCCTGATTGTCTGGCAGGGCAGTAGACAATTGTCTCATGGACCCAACATGTTCAGTTCTTCAGTGAGAGCTGATAGCTGAACAGACAGCAGACAGATTGGGATGTCGGTGCCCTCTGACCATGACTAAACCTATTTTATTCTGTATGTATATATATTTTACCTATTACTGCTTACTGTAGACTATATATGTTCACCTGGCTCTTTTGTTACTCTGTACATTGCCCCTCTTGTTGTCATGTACCCTGTTTGAACTTGTATTTTCATTCTACTCTCCTGGGTCGTACCTGAAAATAGGCATATAACTTGTCTAGTGTACCTACTTGGTCAACAAAAGCTAAATAAATAAATAAATTCCCCCTTCCCCCAAATACACACTGACATCGTGGGACCCAGTTGGGATTTGGAAGAGAAAAAAAGTTTAAGACAGACTGCCAGAAGCACAGGCCATGTGGTCTTTACTGCTAACAGCCTAGGCTGCAATTAACATCCCAGACACCTGGGGCCAGTCCACCACTGTTGTTTCTTCTGATTTCTGCATCTGACCCCAGTTTCTGTGGCTAGCCTCAATTTCTGCATCCAATGCTGGGGCCACATAATCATGGTAAACATGGGGCCCTGGCCTTGCTAAAACCTGACAGCCTAGCATATCCATTCAGATTTAATATCCCTGGATTATTATGCATCCCTGGAACCAGGACCAAACTTGCAGAGATGTTGTTCTCCTTCACGGTACCTACAGTATGGAACTCTGTCCCAGGATCTGTCCACCGGTGCTCATCCATTCATGCCTTTAAAACTACACTTCAAGCTTTCCTGTGACAAGCAACTGTATGTTCTTGCCCTTACGTTGTTTTATAGAATTGATCCCTACTCTTATACACACACTTCACCCACAAAACTGTAGATATATACCTTAGAACCTTGTTCTGTGTTTCATTTGTTGTATGTAGTAATTGTCTTGAATAACCGTATGCCTTGAACCTCGTTGTATTACTCCCAACACTGTTTCCATACTATCATTTTACTGTTGTCTATTTGTACTGAACACTGTTTGTATTGAATATTTGTCATAAGTGTTCCTTACTTTTGGCCACCCTTCTTGTGTTATCCCAGGTCATGCCTGACAATAGGCAACTGATTTGTCTAATGCACCTACCTGGTAAATAAAAACTAAATAAAAATTCTTCTATTTTTTAATTTACACTGAAAGATATATGTTAGCACAACCAGAAAGGCTGTGAGCAACAGAACCACCACGAGGTTCTTCCCAAGTCTCCTAAACACTCATGCCTTACCTTTTGGTTCAGAGAGTTACTCACAAACACTCCTGACTGTGAAAACAGGCAGACTCAATGGGCCAGTAGGCCTTTTTCTGCTGTCATGTTCTATGGCATAGCCTCACCCTTTCTAGTGCCACTCTACGCCCTGTGAGTAGGAACTCCCATTGGGAGTAAAAGCTAAATGGTGTTGCTCCTTCTGGTTAACACATGAAGTTGAACTGGTATGCTGTAGTTCACATCTCGCTTAGCCCCAGCTTTTGCTGGAGGGAGTAGGATGTTGAACAGAAGCTTGCATTTCCCTATTGATGTCAGTAGGTGGCACCAATGACTGCTCTATAGTCAAACAACTACGCTCAAGTGTCTATAACCTGCTAATGGCTTGCGTTTACTTTCCTCTTTTCCCATACAGAAAAATAATATATTTTCTGTATATGGCATATGGTATATTGTTAATGTACCACAGTTAATCCCCTTTGAACATTGAAAACATATATAATGAGAAAATATATGACGTATGAAAAAACATACAGGGAAGAGTGGTAAATTATATGGTGTATATAGGAGACACATGTGGACAATACGCAGTATAGAAGATCCATGTAACTCAGTTTTGTTTGGAGAATGTATTGTCCATATTTTAAATATACCATAAAGAGGCCAGTTATGCTATATTTAAAATCAATGTTTGGCCATATATGAAAAATGTATTATTTTGCTGTATTGGTTTGTCATCCCATTCTTAAGAGAATCTCTGAGAGAGACAGCCAGGGGCTTGTGACAATGCAGTCAATGACAATGCAGGAAATCTGGGCTCATAACAGTGTGAATGCAGATTTCCCCTGGTGCAGCGGTGCTTGTATGCTACAAGATCCCCCTTAAAAAAAAGTTGCACTGTATGTGGATGTTTCATGTCATTTTGTTTTGTGATAGTTGTGTCCCTTTCCCTCTGGAACACCAGATAAATACTATATCATGTTTATGTACCACAAAACCAATTGTCAAAGTTTTTGGCGGAGTCTTTGATCCCATGAAATCTGCAAATGTTAGGCTCTGTGCCACACCAAGGCAGATCCAGCAGCTCAGACCTAGCTTGCCTTGAATAAAAGCCTACAGTTCAAATAGAAACCTTCTGATAAGCTATTCCAATTATTTGCTGAAACAGGGGCTCCTAGGTATCCCCAGGTGATAACACTACAAAATGACTTCTTAGAAAGTGTGCGAGAAGAGGGAGGTGGCCACCAGAACTAAAAAGCTGGAGCCACGATAAAAAAATTAATCAAGTAAAAAGAGAGGGATTGGACTTATTGTATTAGGACGTTTTTATTCCCTTTTGTACATGTGGCTTGACTGATTTGTGGGTGAGTGTGCATACTTGTGTGTGTTTATATATTTTCAGTGTTTATTCTATAGAACCTGAGATATTTAGGGGGGTATATTATGGTGGCCCTGAAGTGCAAAATACAAACCAAAAAAGTGAAAGGCAATAAATAAGTAAAGCAACAATGTGAATGGGCATCCCACCTTTGGTGTGGTGCCCCGCGACTGGCCGAGGATGACTTGCACAGGGTACTAATGTGCACATTACTGAATGCCATGGGGGTGTACAGGGTACCACTGCATGGCACTCGGTTTTGGGAATGCCTAAATGCTGCTCTTGCACACCATGTAGGCATTGATGAATCACAGCCAATATGCTGGCACAACCAAAGAACTCTTTTCACACATAATATTCCTCGCTTGGGCAAACTTGACAGACCACAGGTCCCCTTCTGCCATCATCTTCCATGTTTCTATATTCAAACACCATTACCATATGGTTGTGTCTTACACATGAACCTTTGACACACAGGACAGCTATCAAACATGTCATAACAATCAGTCATATGTAAGCCCCCCAAAATGGGCTTACCTGTGGTGGGGCTCCTTGGTCCGGGGCGCTGGTGGGAGTCACGCCCAGCAACCTCCCAGGCCGATGATGCTGTTTTTTTCTGGAGCCTCACCCACATCAGGGCTAAGCCAAGGCTGAGGTGGGTTTCAGGCCACCGGGTGGAGAGTTGCGCGGTCCTGGGCCTGGCTAGATGCTGAATCGGGGGCTTAGGGCCACGCAAACTAAAAGAGAAAAAAACTTTATTTAAAATGGTAGTCCTGCATGCACTGAGCATGCGTGAGGACCATCGAGTACATTTAAAGGAGCCAGGCTCCTTTTCCCTCCTTGGCCGTGTGGACAGCTGTAGCAGGAGAGTTTCCCTGGCCCCCAGGGAAGCAGAGGGGCCGGGAAAGGGGTACCTAGTGACTGGATGAGCTCCGTTTGCAAAATAAGGCTATTTTAGCCCAGTTTGTGGGTTAGAACACCCAGGGGGGCCCTAAATCTTTCCAGCTGGGGGAAGGAAACCAAGATGGTGGCCCCCATGTATTCAGGGTGACCTTGGGCTGCTGGGAAATTTCACATAGGCAGCCTGGGGGCACATAGGGGCCAACAGCCAATTAGGAAAGGGCTGGGTCAGGGGGGTTTAAAAACGGGAGAGTGGTGCAAAATAGGAGAGAGAGAAGAAAGGACAGCAGACTGGGAGGAGGAAGAGAGAGCCAGGAGAAGGACAACCCAAGGCCCCACTCGAGAAACCACAGCTACTACGGCTGCCTGCCAGGTCGGGGCACTCTGGCTGCACCTCTCTCCCATCTCTGTCTCTGCAAATTAAGATAAGGGAAAGGGCAGGAGGAAGGCTGCTGCTGCAGCACAGGCAGTACCAAAGGGTTGATCCCTTGAGGGCACTGAGGGTGACTGTTTGGGCTGGAAGGCCCAGTGATCGTTAGCCTTTGGCCTCGGGGACCTTCCCTCACCAGGGTCAGTGTTTCTGCAAGGGGAGAACTGTGGGGCAGCAGGGCTAGTGCATCCAAGGCCCTCCCCAAGGGGGACTGAGCCACGGTACCCACCCCAGTGTCGAGACCAGTGGAGCAGAGGGCAGAAGGACAAACAGGCCTGCCTGGTGAAATCCATATCCAAAGGCCTTCGGGACGGGTGAAGCTGGAAAGGCCAGGCAGGTGAAGAACAGTGCCTTACTCTTGTGGACCACAGTGCCATGGACAGCGAGTGTCTTCACCCTCTAAGGGCACCGTGAATACCCCAAGCTGCAGCTCTGGGGAGACTATTGTTGCATCTACCAGGAGTGTCAGGGGAGAGTTTCCCCCCCACACCAGACTTATCTCATTTGAATTTGTGTGGTTGTGCAAGGGCCCCAATGAGAGATGGCAGGCCTGCAGCTTAGTAGCAGTGAGGTACCCACCATAGGGGAGTGTTCTGGGTGCACCCAGGGGAAGGAGGGAAGTAGGGAAGAGTTCTGACAGGGTGTGTGCTTTGATTTTGTGGAGGATCAAGGGGATAGCCCTCGTCTTCTCTGTATTATAAGTGTATTAAATAAAGCGGATTATTGTGGGTCACCTACTTCTATGCGTTTGTGCTTTTATTACCGTTATTGTGAGGAGGAAGTGTGGATTTAACTGGGCCAGAGCGGCAGTCATAAGGGGTCTCTCTTATTGTTCCTGGGGGGTGTTAACCTGTTTCATCTACAGGAGGCAGCACCGTGGCCCTGGGTGGAGGCACCAAGGCACCATAGGAAATCCGGTCAGGACTCAGGCCTAGACCCTTGGGGAGGTATGGCGAGGACCCCCTGAAGTCGCTGGGGCAGCCCAGGTGAGTGTGAGCAAAGGGGGGCTGTTACACATACAAAAAAAGACCAAAGAAAAATACACTGCAAAGATTTGAAATTTGTTCTCGCATAGACCAGAAGTGCCAGCCACCAGTGCTTTTTCTTGTAGTGCAAAAAGCATCAGTGAAGTCTGCACTCACTTAATGACTGTGTGACCAACACACACACTCACTGACGACCCAATAAATTATTGACTGACCCGCTCACTCAGTAACCAGCTGACCCACTCACACACACTCAGTCACTGACTAATCCACTCACTCAGGCAGTGACATCCCATTCACTTAGTCACAGACTGACCCACTCATATGCCCAGTCACAGACTGATCACTGACACACTCAGTCACAGACCGATCCATGCACATACTTATTCATTGACCGACTCACTCACTCACTCACTCACTCACTCACTCACTCTCAGTAATAGCCCAGGCAAGTATTTATTTATTTAGTTTTTGTTTACCGGGTAGTTGCGCTAGCCAGCAGGTGACTATTTTCAGGCACGACCCGGGAGAGTACAATACAGCATAACACATGGAAGCAAACAATACAACTAAGGCAACAACCATACAGAGTACATTCCAGACATACAGAGGCGGTTCCAGCTAGTCTAACATGATTTAGGCTATACTAAGCATGACCAGCAGGCCAAAAGCAAGGAGGTGTTTCAGAGGAGTATTGGTACAGGTAACGGGTAAGGAAGGAGTATAGGGCCAGAAGGAATGCTTGCTGCTTAACCGGGGAATGCATAGGGAGACTGCCGGGTTTGTGGTTCCCCAACCGGGCAGGATGTTGTGGGGTGACAGGGCAGGGTGCGGGTAGCAGGAAAAGCGGGAGACATAGTCGGCCAGTGCATCTCAGGAGGGGGGGGGCCGTATATGGGAGAACATATGGAGCACCCAGCATCAGGAAAAGACAGGAGGAGGGGTAGAAGGAGCCATAACCTGGTGGCCGGCAACAGCCAGCCTAAGCAGCAGCAGGGTACCCAGGGGAAGTAAGAGAGGATGCCAGAGAACATCCTGGCGGCAGGCTAGAGGGACGCCAGGTTCATGGCCCCACAGTCGGGGGTGAAGAAAAAAGGGGAGGGGTGGACGGGAGAAAAAGGCGGCTTGAAATACGGCTATGGTGGTAGAAGGCGGGTAGGTGCAGCTGGGCTGGTGGTTCCGAGGCTGGGCATAAGGACTGGTGGCAGTCCCAGGCCTTGGTTATCCAGCGGCAATGGTGGACAAGAGAAGGGGAGGGAGGAGGTATGGCCTTATAATACCAACATGCACCTGTGGCAAGTTTGGGCAGTGCCCAGGTAGCGCAGAGGATAAGAGATGGGGGGAAGGGCGAAAAGGTGCCGTAAACTGTCGGCCGTCAGCAGCCAGCCCGAGCAGCCGCAGGGTGCCCAGGGAAAGTACGAAAGGATGCCAGAGATATCCCGGCGGCAGGCTAGAGGGACACCAGGTTCATGCCCCCACTGTCAGGGATGAAGAAAATGGGAGGGTGGGTGGAGGTAAAGGCGGCTTAAAATACGGCTTTAGCGGTAGGAGGCGGGAAGGTGCAGCCGGGCTCTGGGTTCCGAGGCTGGGCATAAGGGCAAGGTGGTAGTCCCTGGTCGTGGACATCAAGCTGCATGGAGGACAAGTGAGGGGAGGGAAGAGGTGAGGCTTTACAGTACCAACATCCACCTGTAGTAAGTTTGGGCAGAGCCTAGGTAGAGCAGAGGATAAAACAATACATAATACAACAGTAATGTAGGTAGTAGTAGTAAGTGCAGACATTCATAAAAACCTATACATAATTATAACGATAGGGGAGTTTGAGGAGAGGGGTTGGATTTAGGGGAGAGAGAACAAAAGGAGGGTAGTATGGAGACCAGTAGCAGGGGAGTGGGGAGTAGGGGCAGGGAGGATTTGGGGATCAGGTAGGATAGAGTACCGCACTCAACCGCAGTCAGAAATGGTAGAAAATGCTTTGACTGTGGTTGTCGATCATCGTAGTAAACAATTGTCAGCCTAGCTTTGTAGTGGTGTGGTCCACAATGGTCATCACAGAATGTTATTAAATGATGATTGACCATGGCTGATGTCACTTCTAAGTTCTCATCACCTGGCAGCCAGAAAGAGAGCAGACAAGCAGCTGTAAAAGCAAGAGATGATGTGATATGCTTGCCTGCATCGGCGGAGAGGCAGTACATTCAACTACATTTCAAGGGCATCACGCATTTTGGTGCAGAAAAGTTTGGGTACATCCTTCTACACATTAAATATTTTACATTGCGTCACCCCCATTTTAAAGTCCACTCCCTCCTCTCATTTTAAACATACTTCACTCCATTCCCTCCACTACATTTTAAATATACTGTATATTTGTAGTGCCCCAGAGTTCCTGTTGCCCTCCAAAAATGGGCATCCAGATGCTCCAGAGCTGGCTTGGGGGTTAGTTGTGCCCTCGGTAGGAAAGTGCCCCAGTTTTGTGCCCCAGCGTTAGGTGCCACAGTCATAGGTGCACCTAGGTTAGGGAAGGGAAAGGGAACATTGTTTAACCAGGAGTAGCACACTAAGCTGAAGCTTGTTTCCCGATGCAACTTGGGAGCACAAGGAAGTTAAGTGATTTGCTCAGGGTCACACAGTATACACCTAGGCGGCTGTGTGATTCAAACCCAGGTCTCCAGATCTGCAGCTCAGACCCTTAACCCACTGCAATATACTGCCTCCTTAGGTACCCCCCCCCTCCGAAATGCAAAGCCTCAACTTGGCTGTGTTTTAAAATGTTTAATTTCTGTTTGTCTTCCCTGCCTGTATATTTGGGCGCTTTCAGGCGCTGGCAGCAACAGCAATGTCTGGGCCGAATAAGGCCCTGGAAATGGACCACCCATGGGACTGAGTTGGGCAGAAGGCTGCATTGCTGGAGATTCCAAGGGTAAGCTTGAAGTCATCTGGTGCGTGTGCCTTTGGGTTTGTGGCACCTACCCTCTGGAATTCTCTGCCCCGTCAGCTCCGGGAGTGCAGGACTGTGGGGTGCTTTAAGCAGGCACTAAAGACATTTTTGCAGGGAAAAGCTTACCCTGAATTCCATTGATTTTATCTGTATTTATTGTGTTCTGTTTTACTTGATTGTGCAGCGCCTTGATGCTTGCAAGGCACTATATCAAATAAATTTATTATTATTATTATTTTATTATTGAGCCAAAGAACAGTAGGGGTGGGCAAGGACCCAGGAATGGACCACCCATGGGGCAGAGTTGAAGGAAGGCTCCATTGAGCCGGGGACTGTGGGGGTGGGCAAGGCCCCTGACATGGAACCCCTCCACAGGGAAAAGATAAAAGGGAAGCCCCATAGATAGAGAAGGGGCAAGAATTATTTAACTGATGTGCCAAATGTGGATAATTGCCCTGAAAGCCAAATTTATGCAACAAAGACAGGATTTAAAGGGGCAATGCACCCCACCCTTGAAATGTACTTGAATGTACTGCCCCCGATGCAGGCAGGCATATCACATCATCTTTTGCTTTCATAGCTGCTTGTCTGCTCCCTTTCTGGCTGCCAGGTAATGAGAACTTAGAAGTGACATCAGCCACCAGCATGGTCAATCATCATTTAATAACATTCTGTGATGACCATTGTGGACCATGCCATTACAAAGCTAGGCTGAAAATTGTTTACTACGATGATCGACAACCGCAGTCAAAGCATTTTCTACCATTTCTAACTGTGGTTGAGTGTGGGACTATATACTTGCCTGAGCTATTACTGAGAGTGAGTGAGTGAGTGAGATGGTCGGTCAGTGAATAAGTATGTGAATGGATCGGTCTGTAACTGAGTGTGTAAGTGGTCAGTCTGTGACTGCGCATATGAGTGAGTCAGTCTGTGACTAAGCGAGTGGGATGTCAGTGCCTGAGTGAGTGGATCAGTCAGAGACTGAGTGTGTGAGTGGGTCAGCTGGTTATTGAGCGAGCGGGTCAGTTAATTGTTTGGGTCATCAGTGAGTGTGTGTTGGTCAGTCAGTCATTAAGTGAGTGCAGACTTCACTGACACTTTATGCACTGCAAGAAAAAGCACTGGTGCCTGGCACTTCACTTCTGGTCTATGGGAGAACAAAGTTCACATCTTTGCAATGTATTTTCCTTTAGTCTTTTTTGTATGACTGATTGTAATGACATGTTTGATAGCTGTCCTATATGTCAAAGGTTCATGTGTAAGACAGAACCATATGGTAACGGTGTTTGAATATAGAAACAGAGAAGATGACAGCAGAAGGGGACCTGTGGTCCGTCGAGTCTGCCCAAGCGAGGAATATCATGTGTGAGAAGAGTTAGTTGGCTGTTCCAACATATTGGCTGCAATTCACCAGTGCCTACGTGGTGTGCAAGGGCAGCATGTAGGCATTCTCAACACCGAATGCCATGCATTGGTGCGCTGTGTACCTCCCACGGCATTCACTGCTGGGCATGTTAGTACCCTGTGTAAGTGATCCCTGGCCGGCCGCAGGGCGTCGCACCAAGGGTGGGATGTGGTCATGCCGGGGGCATTCCCCATGGGGCCCATTCACAATCGCACTATGAGCCATTCTGGGCTGCATCCTCAATGCCAGGGGATGCTGGCATAGCCGTTGCACCCCCCCCACAGTGCCACCATTGGCAGTGGCAAAGCATTGCTGGTCCCCTCACAATGCTACAAGCCCTATGGAACAGAGGGGGGGGCTAAGGTGGCCACCCTGGCACTCACCCCGTGTCCCTTCATGGACCCAGTACATTGCTACCAGATACCCCCACAACATGGGGGATCCACTAGCGGACCGGGTACAAGCATCCCATTGGCTGCTCACCTGTGTCCACCAGTCTGCCCCCTTGCACTAGCATGCCTGGGTGAGGGTCTGTGGACAGGAGGTGTGCTGTGGCTGGTGATCGCAAATGCTGGCCACCACACACCTGTTCGCAGGTGTGGAACTGCACGGGTGGGTTACGCATGTTTTGTGTGGGAAACCCACCCGTTCATGATTTGCAGTCATTGTGTGTAAGATGGAGTGGGCCACTAGACACCAAGTAGTGCTTGCCACAGAATATGGTAAGGGGCACTGGATGTGCTTGGGGTGATGGAATGACATTCCACACATCAGGGTGTCCTTGGCATAGAATACGGTGAGGGAGGGATGCCACTGGACATTAGACACCACTTGGCACGGGACAGGGTGAGTATTAGTGTGCAGTTGGATACCTGGGAGCATTTGGCATGGGTCTGAGTAAGGGAGTGGCCACTGGATACCAAAAATGGTTTGGCATGGGATGGGGAAAGGTAGGGAGTGCTACTGGACAGCAGGGAATGTTTTGAATGAAATGGGATGAGGGAGGGGGGGGAGTGCCAATGGACACCAGGGCCAGGGAGTGTTTGGCATGAATGGGGGTGCCACTGGATACTAGGGGGTGCTTAACACTGAATGGGAGGTGGGGAGGAGGGGGTGTCACCAGATACCTGAGAGTTCATAGCATGGGGAAAGGGAAGGGAAGGGGTGCCAGTAGACACCAGGGAGTTCTTAGTGCAGGATGGGGGAGGGAGGAGGTGCCATTGAAAACCATGAAATGCTTCACATGGCATAAGGTAAGTGATGGTAGTGCCACTGGACATCAGGGACTGCTTGAGCCTGGATGAGGCTAGGGAAGGGACTGATACCATACACCAGGGTGTGCCTGGCATGGAGCTGGGTGACAGAGTAACCCTAGGACCCTAGTGAATGCTTGGCAGATGATGGAAAGAGGGAGATGGTGCTACTGGGCATGCACTGAATGGTTGATACAGATTGGACATGTGGTAAGAGGATGCCACTGGACACTAGGAATTACTTGGCATGGAGATGGGGTGGAGGAAGGTGTGTGCCACTGAGCAGCAGGAAATAACTGGCTTGGGACAGGAACAGATTGCCTCTGCATACTAATGACTCCTTGGCAAGTAATGTGTCCTTGAGAAGTGATAGAGTAAGTGTGGAGGGTGCTAATGGACACCAGGGAATACCTGGTGCAGGATGCATTCATTTGCAATTACTCTTTTGGACAAGCTATTTGAAATACCAGCCAGCTCTTGGATTCTTGATTCACATTTTGCTTGAATTCATCTTTTGATGTGCTATGCTTTTTTGTTGCCATTCAGTTTTTAGTTATGCTATATTAAATTTGTTTGCATTCATGTTTTAGTTGTGTTAATACATTTTTATAACTTCATGATTTTTAGATGGACTTCACTGTTTTGTGTTGCATTTGTCATTTCCTTTGGTTGGACGTTACATTTGGTTTTGCTGTGTTACATTATTTTTGTAGCAACACACTTTACATTTGGTTTTATTGCATCACATTTTTTGTTTGCATTTTATTTTCTGCTTGTTGCTTTACTTATTTGATTGCCTTTCACTTTTTTGGTTTGTGTTTTGCACTTCAGGGCCACCGTAGGTATATATCTTTAAGATTACGTACTATAAAAGGTGAGTATTTGCACACCATAGCCACATCTTCAGAAAGTGCATGTAATTTGTGAAATGTTGGTGTAACATGGTAGGGTGAGTGATCATAGAATCATAGAAATCTGATGGCAGAAAAGGACCCTCTGGCCCATCGAGTCTGCCCCTTCTTTTCCCCTGCCACTCCTCACCTGTGACACGGGATCTCCCCTTCCCCCCACTTGCCAGCCCCTTATGTCTGTCACATGCCCTCTTGAATCCCTCCACCATTTCAGACCCCACCACTTCCTCTGGTTGTTTATTCCAGGCCTCTACCACCCTCTCTGTGAAACAGCGCCCTATCACATTGCCTCTAAATCTTCCTCCTTCTAATCTTACACCATGCCCTCTAGTTCGAACCCCCTCCTTCCTTTTAAATACACTCCCCTCCTTAACCTTATTAATCCCCTTCACATACTTAAAAGTTTCTATCATGCCCCCCTCCCTTCTAGTCTCCAATGGGTACAGATCCAACTCCCCACACCTCTCCTCATATGGCTTCCCTTGCATACCGTGCACCAGCTTGGTTGCCCTTCTCTGCACCCTCTCCATCCCATCTATGTCCTTGCATAGGTGTGGTCACCGGAACTGGACCCTGTACTCCAGGTGCGACCTCACCATGGTCTTATAAAGAGGCATCAGTACCTCCCTCTTTCTGCTTGTTATGCCCCTTCCAATGCACACCAACATTCCATTTGCCTTTCCCACCACCATGCCGCATTGATTACCCACCTTAAAATTGCTTGATATTATAATCCCTAGATTCTGCTCCTCCTCAGTTGTCTTAATTACCTCTCTTCCAGAGTGTAAGCTGCTTGCATGTTTTTACACTCCATGTGCATCACTGCACACTTTTTGGCATTGAATTTCAGCTGTCAAGTTTCTGACCACCCTTCTAGAATCCTCAGGTCCTCCCTCATGGCCTCCATCCCCCCCAGGATGTCCACTCTATTGCAGATCTTCGTGTCATCTGCAAATAGGCACACCCTCCCCTCCAGCCCGTCCACAATATTGCTGATATAGAGGTTAAAAAGGAGGGGTCCCAGTACCGACACCTGGGGCACCCTACTCATCACTCCCATCTCCCTGGAATGTACCCCATTTACCACCACTCTCAGGCTTCTGTCCTTCAACCAGTTTCCCACCCATCTCATTATTTTCTGTCCCACCCCAGCTTACCAGTTTATGTAATATTCTTCTGTGAGGGACGGTGTCAAAGGCCTTCCCAAAGTCCAGATAGCCCATGTCTACCGCCCCTCCCTGGTCCACCACCCAGTCACCCAGTCAAAGAACTCTCTTAGATTTGTCTGACATGACCTCTCAGTTGAGAAGCCATGCTGCCTATCATCCAGTAGTCCACTGTCTATCAGGTAGTTTATCACTCTTTCCTTCAATAGCACCTCAATCACCATCCCCACCACCGAGGTGAGGCTGACCAGGCGATAATTTTCCATCTCCTCCCTGCTTCCTCCCCTTGTGCAGTGGCACCACATCTACCATTTTCCAGTCACTTGGCACTCATCTGATATCTAGGGACAAGTTAAACAGCCTCTCCAGAGGTGCCGCCAGCTCTTCCCTCATTTCCCGGAGCACTCTAGGATACAAGCCATCCAGCCCCATTGCCTCGTCTACCTTCAACCTGCTTAGTTCTTCTAGTACCCTGTCCTCGCTGAATGGGCTAGTATCCACTTTTTGTCATCTCCTCCCCTCCTCTTTAACTCAGGCCCCTTCCCCTTCCACCATAAAGACTGAGCAGAAGTAGCTATTCAGCACCTCTGCCTTCTCAAAGTCTCCTTCCACCAGTGTACCCCCTTCCCCTTCACCCTCATTATCCCCTCCCTTGACTTCATCTTTTCCCCACATACCTAAAAAATATTTTATCCCCCCTTTTGGCCTGCCTAGCAATTCTCTTTTCCGTATCCACTTTTGCCCTCCTGATCTTTTGCCCTGCCACCTTCAGCTTCTCTCTATAAATCCCCCTGTCCTCCCTCCTTCTGGTTCTTCTTATAATTTCTGAAAGCCATCTTTCTTTCCCTGATTGCACCCACTACCTCCCTGGTAAACAAGACTGGTCTCTTTCTTTTTATGTTTTTTCCTGCCCTCTTGATGCAGAGCTCAGTGGCTTTGAGTATGCCCCCCCCCAATGCAGTTCCATAATTGCTCTACGTCCCCTGATAGCTCCTGATCTTCCATTTCTTCCCTGAAAATTCCCCTCATTTTTGCAAAGTCCATTCTCCGGAAGTCCAGAACTTTCGTGTTGGTTTGATTTGTTTCCCTACCCATTTTTACCCTGAAGCTCACTGTATTGTGGTCGCTCACTCCAAAGCAGTCACCCACCTCCACTTCCTCCACATTGTCCTGTTTGTGAGGACCACATCCAGTATCTTATCCCCCTAGTGGGCTCCCAAACCAGCTGCTGCAGGAAAGCTCCCTGGAGTGCTCCAAGTACCTCTCTGCTCCTGGCCGATGTTGCCGTTGGGATTTCCCAGTCCACAACGGGGAGGTTAAGGTCCCCCAACAGTAGGATCTGCCCCCTGAGCACCATTTACTGTACCTCCTGTAACATCTGTCCATCCCCTTCCTCCCCCTGCGAAGGCAGCCTGTAAATCACACCCAGTCTTAATGATGCCCCCAACTGATTTTCCAGTGTGACCCACAGGACCACCACCTCCCCTATACCTTCTGCCCTTCCATCGCCCTAATATCTTGTATTTGAAGTACAGTGCTACTCTCCCCTTCCCCTTCTGCCAGCCCTGTCCCTTCTGAATAGCCTGTACCCTGGTACACCTACTTCCCAAGATTGATGCCTTGACCACCAGGTATCTGTTACAGCCACAATATCTAGACCCTCTTCTACCATAATGGTCTCCAGGTCCACTATTTTGTTTCCTAAACCCCTGGCATTAGCTGACAGTCCTTTCCACCATAAACCCCCCTTTGTCTTTGCTATTCCCTGCTGCCCTACCTGCCCCATTTTGTGGGGGAGTACTAGCTAGGTTATTCCCTGCTGCTTCCCCCTGCTCAGTTTAAATGTAAACTCTCCCTAATGTAGCTATCTAACTATCCTTCAGGACCCTTGTGCCCTCCTTACTTAAATGCAACCTGTCAGGAGTTTTTTTCAGCAATAAATATTTATACTTTTTAATCTTGCTGTTTATCATAAGATTAGTGCTGTTAGCCCAATATCCCTCTTTTTACTTCTTAGAAAGTGATTAAGAAACTAAGTAGTAAAGGCTGGCACAGTGGCTTGGCAGTAGTAGTGCTACCACCTGCTACGGCAGTGATCTGTGCTCAGGAGTGGACTCAGGTTGCTGGTAGTTGGCCATGGTAGGAGAGAGCTGAGCATCCACTGGACTGCTCTTCTCTTCCAGGGAAGGGAGGCTCACTAGCTAAGCCCTTAACTGCCACTAGGTGGAGACCTGGGGCTCAATTTTGAAAAGCCCTGAGAATGCCGTCAGCTCCTGGTGTGCCGATCATATGGCGCATAGGGCTTAGAGTATTCTCCCGGCCCTAATTGGGATTGTCACTCCTGTATACCAAATGTCAAAAGTTAGACTAGCTCTCCCTTGGTCTAATGTGTGGCATTCCGTGGACCATTTTTATGGGGCTTGCATTAAATATTTGGTGCTAGCTGCTGTAAAGTGTGGAAAGTGCTGCAACTGTATTTTACGTACTAAAATTGGGTGCAGTTGCATCAAAGGAGTTTGTCACAGCTGTGCCAAACAATGGGCTTGATGCAGGGTTTGACCCAAGCCCTGCATCACGCTTTGAAAATTGAGCCCCTGGTGTCTGTTTGGGCACAGGTGGAGCAAATGGACAAGCCTCAGTTTGATGTGGTACATGTGTGCCTCCACATGTCCCACACCAGCATACGTAATGCTGTGGGGACTTTGGACTGAAAAAGGGGAAAGTGGCAGCTATGGGCTTGTGAAGCCCTGTCCATCAGCCCCAGACCTGTGCCATCACTCGAGATACCTGGCCCAGCTCTGGATGTGGTAAGTAAGTAGGTAAAATTTAACTCTTTAAGCACCCATTCTCTAGGGCTCACGGGGCTGTACAAAGGTCAGGACAATACATACATATATACATATATATATATATATATAGAGAGAGAGAGAGAGAAGGAGGGGAGAGAGTTCAAATATAGATTTCAAAACAACTATTACACTGATAATAAACAGATTAAATAAAATCCAATAAAATAAGTTAAATAGTCAAATAAATAATAAGTAATAACAGGTCTGAATAGCAGTCAGTGTGAGGAGCCTTACTTTGCTCCAAAGGCCTCCCTAAATAGATGTGACTACAGGTCCCTCTTAAAGGTCTCCATTGAGGGGTCCTCCTCAAAGGTCTTGGAAGTGAGTTCCATATGGCCGGTCCAGCCACCTCAAACATCCGATCTTCTGATGATTTGAGCCATGCCCTGGGAACTGCTAGGAGGCCCACCTTGGAGGAGCAGAGAGGGCACTGGATGTGATAAGGAGTCAAGAGGTTACTCAGATAGCCAGGGCCCAGTCCATGTAGGGCTTTGTAGGTCAGTAAACTGACCCTGAAGATAATATGCCACCTCACCGGCAGCCAGTGGGGTCACGCAGGACCGGGGTCACATGGCAGAACCTTGAAAGGCCTGTCAGAAACCTGGCCACTGTGTTCTGCACCAACTGCAGGTGACATAGGACCCCTCCATTTACCTTGAGGTAAAGAGCGTTACAGTAGGCAAGTCTGGAAGTCACAAAAGCATGAACTAGTGAGGGCAGGTCATCAGGTGGGATCAAGGCTTAAACCAGGTGGTATTCCTGAGATAATAAAGGCCACTCCAGGCAACAAATGACAACTGAGCCTCAAGTGTCAGCCTGTCATCCAGAATGACCCCAGATTCTTAACTTTAGCAGAGGCATCCAGTGGAAGGAACTAAGCCTCAGGGCAGTCATCTGTCCCACCTTCCCGTCACCCTGCCAACGACAAAGCTGAATCACCAGAATCTCTGTCTTGTCCAAGTTGAGCTTCAGCCAGCTAGAGGACATCCCATCCTGGATCTTGGCCAAGCATAAATTCAGTACCTCAACTACGTCATGTGCCCCAAGTGCAAAAGACAGATACAGCTGGGTGTCATCGACATAGCTATGAAACCCCACTCTGTATCATTTAATGATCGTCCCCAGGGGCAGAATGTAGACAGTGAACAACATGGGTGAGAAGATCAAGCTCTCAGGAACTCACATGACAAGGGCTTTGGGAATGAGGAGAAATTCCTCATCACCACCCTCTCTGTTCTATGTGTGAAAAAGGACTCAAACCAACTGATGACAGTGCCAGTGAGTCCGCAGAGCTTCCCAAGGCCATCCAACAACATGCCATGGTCCACAGTGTCAAATGCTGAAGAGAGATTGAATAGAATGAGAATAGACTGTTTCCTTCTACCTCTAGCCCTGAGAAGAGCATGATGCATCTTGCCCAATGCAGTCTTTGTACTGTGCTTGGACCTAAATCCTGAACAGACGGGCTTGTAGACGTCAAAAGCTGTGAGATGTGCCTCGAGCTGCAGAGCCACTATTTTCTCAATAATCTTACCCAAAAAGGGAAGGTTAGAGACCAGTCTATAATTCACCAAGGAATCTGGGTCGGGAGATGGTTTCTTCAGAACGGACTTCACCAGTTCCTTTTTCAAGGCACCAGGAAAAGACCCCTCCGGGAGACAGCACTGGACAGTCTCAGCGAACACTGGGCATACAGACCCAACACAGCCCACGAGGAGATGAGTTGGGTCTGGGTCTAGTTCACAACAAGTGGGTCACATCTTCAAGATTACCTCACACACCTCTTTCACCCCCACTGGCCTAAACTTGCTCCAGACATGAGGAGTGCTCCTAGTGACAACCATCCCTCCTCTGTGGGGCTGTGACAGTCCCATTGGGGCAATATCAGATCTGATAGATGACACTCTGTCAGAGTAGAACCGAGTGAACTCTCTGCACCAAACAGTTGAATGTGCTCTTTTTTTATCTTTGGTGGGTAGGAAGGAGGATGGCCTTCCGGCCCCCACCATGGGGGGGCAATCTTTAGGGGAACTTCAGGTTCATGTGAGCCTTAGAGGAGGTGGTTGCCAGTCCAGGGAGATGGAGACAGATGTAGCCCTCCATTTGTTGAGGGAGAAAAAGACTGTATAGAAAAAAAGAAACAGGAGTAGGTTTGGTCAGTTGGCTAAGTCAATCATACCCGGGGGAAAAACTCCTACAGGGAAGTCAAAAAGTACGTATGCTTTTTAAATGTATTTATTTAAAATATTTGGCCAGTAGAGTAAACTGAGCTGGGTACAGCTTGTTTCCAGGTGTGTCCTGGGGGAAGGGGCTTATATTACAGCATTATGAAATATCGAATCATATAGAAAGTAAAAACACCAGTTGTACAGTGAAATGTATAGAAAGCAGGATCGTGAAGTACAATGGGGTTAACACTAGCAGCATTGTGCCTAACCTAACTGATCATATTGAAATGCAGATAATACACTAAATGAGATTATAAACCAAAAAACAGCAGAGACAACCACCATACTGAATCGGCTCTGATCATCAAGGACCCACAATCTGGGGGCAGGAGAACCAGGGAAAAATAAAAGGAGGGGGAGCTTGGAGGGGGAGCGCTAAAGAAGATGTATACTGCGTGTGTGTGTGTGTGTGTGTGTGTGTGTGTGTGTGTGTGTGTGGCAGACCCAGTCTAGGGAGTGGGAGGGGTAATTGTGGGTAAGGAGTAGGAGAAGGATAGGCACAAGCTGTGCACAGGCCGCCTCCACCAGTTGTGACTGAGGTTCCTAAATGCTCTGTCATTGGGCCGGTTCTGTTCTCATCTCTGTCATAAATGATCTGCCTATATCTCCACATATTCATACGTATGCATTTCATACAGTGCTTTATGCCACTCAGTCCTGAATCTAAAAAGACTTTGATAACATATAGGGGTTGGTCCACTCAAACCAAATCACCTTGAATAATAAGAAAAGCTTGTGCCGGCTGGCCCGTTGGCGCAGCGGTTGGGTTTCTGCTTGCAATGCCGGCAACCGGGGTTCGAGAATGGACCCAGGTCATTGGAGGGCCTGCCAGTGGGAGAAGGATGAAGTGTCCCATCGACTGCTCTCCTTCTCCTGGGGGAGGGTGGGGAAGTACGTCCGTTGCTTGACAGACCACTGGCGGAGGCCAGGAGTATTGTGGCAGCCGGTGTCTGGACGTCCTCAGGACATCTTTGCACATCCCCAACCCCATGAAAATAGGGGAAAAAATCCTCCGCAGCTAGTGCCACCATGATGCCTGCCTCACCACTCCTTCATTGCGCCCAGGCTGGCTCCCCTGACCTGACCTATGTCCGAAACACCTTGGCCGGTGCCACGGCCCCACCCTGGGGGGTAAGCCAAGGGGGCAACTGGGGAGTCTTAGCTAATTTGGGAGTGAGGAGTGGTGAGGTCCGTGACCGGGCTGATAGTCCCGATGCTGCATGCGGGACAAAAAGTATAGTAAATAAAAAAAAAAAAAAAAAGAAAGGCTTGTGTATGACATTTGGGTACAAAGCAAAACTGGCAAAACTTCCCACCCCAAAGACCCTAAATGGTTTCCTTTTGGAACAGGTCAGGTCATTCAAATACCCAAGGGTCTGGCTTGACCAGCACTTGGACTTTGCCATGCACATAGACTCAATTATCACCAAACTCCTCCCCAAACTTGATGCCTTCCACTGCAACAAAGTCAGTCACCCCTGCAGCTAGGCAAGAAATTCTAAATAAAATGATTTTACCTGCCTCTGATTACAGGGGTGTTGTATGCTGCGCAGCTCCCATATCTTCTATAGCCAGGCTGGACACACTCTTCAATGCTTTTTGTCATTTTACTCTCAACTGCTCTACCCAGCAGTCATCACTGTGGCACCTGCTGATAGTAGAGGGGCAAATTATTCCACACAAACTAGTTCATTTCTGCACAGCAGCATACTTGTAATTCCCTACTTATATGAAGGGGGGAAGGGTGAACCTGACGGACTTCTGAATCCTTTCCAATTATGTTGTTACTACAGTCTAGGCTGGACCCCCCACCCTGGAAGAGAAGGGGCACATGCATGGGCCTTCACTTGTTTGCAGATACTATTCTGAAACCCCCCTGATTACCTCTCCTCTCTACTCATTTCTGTATCCTCCTACTCCCTTAAAAACACCAATTATTGTCTTTCCTTAGTCCGAGATGTCATTTGTTGGCCTTCTCCTGAAATATGTCTGCTTTGTGGAACAACCTTTTAACACAGATCAAATCCTTCTCTTCCTGTCAGCCCATCCTCTGGATGCACCTATGTGACCTGATCAGACCCAGCAGCAACTGTTTGTCCTACAGAAGCAAAGGTTGCAGCACGCCCCTGTTACTAACAGCAGGCCTTTATTGAAAATAATTTGGATGGCCGGTTTGTGTTTCTGTGATTTATTGTGCAATCAATTTAATTTTCACAGAAAGCCTGTTTGAAAAATTATTAATATCATATTTGTAACTTATGGGTCTGGTGTACAAACAGTCTCAGCATTGGCCAGATGCTCTGGCGCTTTGCTCAATTAGAGCTTCATCAGGGGGTGGGTCTCTGGTGTTGCACTTCTTGTTTAAAAAGGCAGCACTGACCTATAGCAGGGATCTTCTCATGAATATTCATAGACAATGACAATGATGGCAGAAAAAGACCAGGCAATGGTCCATCCAGTCTGCTGAGTTCCCTGTTTAGCCCTGGAACCTACTTTCCCTCTAGGGTCCTAGCCCTCCTCCACCCCCATTTTCCTCCCTGATTCTGCTGCCCCAAGCAACCACTATACCCTTCGTTCTGTCCCAACCATGCTTGAAACCACCAAGAGTTTTCACACTCACCACCTCGGGTGGCAGACTGTTCCACGGCTCCACCACCCTTTCTGTAAAACAGTACTTCTTCACATCTCTCCTGAGCCTTCCTCCTGTTCGTTTCCACTCATGTCATGTTTGGGACTGGCAGTATAGCCTAGAGGTTAGAGTAATGAGCTGTGAATGAGCTTGGTGCATCCAGCAGACCTGGGTTTGATTACCACAACCTCCACTTGCATACAGTGACACTCTGAGCAAGTCATTTAACCCCCCAGTGCTCCCAGGTCACTCCTGAAAACAGGCACTTGTGCCTAGTGGGCCTTACCCCTTTACCAAAGACTGAAATAAATAAATAAATAAAATAAATGTCCATGTGACCACAAGCTGGTATTCAAGCTAAATAGTTCCTCACAGTTCACCTTGTTAATTCCTTTTAGAGGCTTGAAAGTCTCTATCATATCACCCCTCTCCCTTCTGGTCTCCAGCAAGTACATGTTCAGTGCATGGAAGTGCTCCTCATAGGACCTGCCCTGTTGACTCTGAATCATTTTTGTTACCCTGTGCTGTGTCTCCAGCCTATCCCTATCCTTCCTGAGGTGAGGGTTCCCGAACTGGTTGCAGTACTCCAAGTGTAGCCTCACTAAGAATATATATAAAGGAAGTATGACCTGTCCCTTTCTGCTATCAATACCCCTCCCGATAAATCCCACCATTCTTCTTGCCTCGCCATATGCCTTGTTGCACTGACTCGATTGTTTTAGGGAGTTACAGATGATAACTCCAAGGTCTTGTTCCTTGCCCGCAGTACTAAGTCTCACCCCTCCCATCCAGTACTCCATCCAGGGGTCCTTGTTCCCTAGGTGCATTACCTTGCACTTTTTGGCATTGAATTTCAACTACCAAACCTTAGATCACCCCTCTAGCTTTTGTAAGTCTCTCTGCATTTCCTCTATTCCCTCATCACTATCCACCCTCCCACAGAGCTTAGTGTCATCTGCAAAGAGAGGCAGCCTGCCATGGATTCCCTTACCAATGTTGCTGATGAACATGTTGAACTGGACCAGACTTAGGACAGATCCCTGTGGTACCCCGTTCATGACCTGCTTCTCTTCTGATTTAACCCAATTGACCATAACCCTATGCTGCCTCCCCTTTAGCCAGTTACCAACCAGTTTACTGAGACCTTAGCTACACCCAGATCCTCCATGTTCAGCAAGCATCTGTGAGGCACCGAGTTGAAAGCCTTCCTGAAGATGAAGTAGAGCAGATCTGCAGCATGGCCCCTATCTCATTCCCTCAATGCCTAGTCAAAGAAAGCTTATCAGGTTAATCTGACAAGACCTACCTGCCACAAATCCATGCTGTTTACTATTCTGGAGACTGTTACTCTCCAAGTAGTCCAGTAGGTCTTCTTTGACCACTGACTCCATCATCTTCCCTACAATAGAGGTAAAACTGACAGGTCTGTAGTTTTCTGCTTGTTCCTGGTCTCCCCCCCCCCCACTTATGGAGCAGAACCACGTCCACCACCCTCCAGTCCTTTGGAACTACCCCCATTCTTAGTGAGCTGTTGAATGGACCTACCAGGGGTTCAGCCAGTTCTATTGCATATTCCCTAAGTATTCGAGGATGCAATCCATCTGGTCCCAGGGCCTTATCTATCTTTAGGGCTGCCAGCCCTTTCAGGACCCTTTCTCTTGTAAATATTGACTGCTTCATCTCTGGGGCCCCCTTAGAGTCCACTTTAATGCCACTGTCTGGCAAGAATCCACCGTCCGTCCTCGTGAAAACTGAGCAAAGTAATCATTAAGGATGGTGGCCTTTTGCCTGTAGTTTTCTATCACCCTACCCCCCCCACTCAGCTAGTCTTATGAATCCCCCTTTCTTCCTTTTTCCCTAATATATCTGAAGAACTGTTTTGCTTTGCTCTTGACTCCTTCCACAATACACAGCTCTGTGTCTACTTTTGCCTCCCTAACCACCCTCTTTGCCTTGCTATTTTTCGGTAAATATTATCCCCATTCTTCCTCACCTTACTTTTCTTTAAATTTGTAGAAGGCCTTTTTTATGGCTGTCACTGCTTCCCTGACTCTTGCTGAGAACCATAACAGTCTCTTGAATCTGTTCTTTTTGGTTATCATTCTCATGCATACCTTAGGGACCTCAAGAATGCTCCCCTTAATTCCAGCTCTCTTCCACCTCACCTGTGTTATCCACCCCTACTGACTTATCCCTGACCAACTCCCCCTGCTTATTGAAGTCCACCCTTCTAAAACCAAGGACTTCAGCTCTGGATTGCGGTTTACTGGACCCAAGGGCAAGTTCAACCCAAACAGAGTTATGGTCGCCGTTCCCCAGTGATCCCCTACTCCTACAACTCCAACCACCTCTGAGTTGATGAGCACCACATTGAGAACTGTGGTTTACCTAGTAGGTTCCTGAACTAACTATACCAGTAGACAGCCTTGGAACACAGCCAGAAAGGTCTGACTTGTGGCGCTCCTGGCCACTGGAACATTCCAATCTCTGTCCAGCAGGTTCAGATCACCCACCAACACTACTTCTCCATTTTCTACCCCCCTTTCAAATTCCTCACTGAGCTCTCTGTCCCTTTCCTCCTCTTGTCAACCAATGACTGCGTACTATTAACTGTACGGGTTCGGGTACCAATCAGTCAGTGGCTGGCTGTGACAGGGTGAGGAGGGTTGTGCCAGTCGCCGGCATGGGATGGGGGTGTGGGGTGCTGGGTTACTACCTACTGGGGTGGGGGACACTACACTATGGAACCAGGAATCGGGGATTGTTCCTATTTACAACAGTGATCAGGGCAGGGGAGGGGGGGGTCCCTACACTATGGAAAAGGGGATCGGAGAGTACTTTTATTTACAACAGTGTTCGGGCATGGGAGGGGGTCCCCTACACTATGGAAAAGGAGATCAGGGATTACTTTTATTTACAACAGTGTTCGGGTATGGGAGCGGAGTCCCTACTCTATGGAAACGGGACTCGGGTTTGTTTTTTTTATATACAATGGTGATCGAGGATGGGGGGGGGGCCTGTACCCATCCCTAGATTGTGCACGGGGCACCAACTTACCCTGTGCATAGTTAAAGTAGGGTTTCAAAAGCATATGCTGGCCGTAGTTACACTTTGAGGGGGTTTCAATATTGTGATGTGCAACATATGCATGAGGGACCCCTCATTTGCATAGGTGCATCACAATATTGTGCACGGCAGCTCAGTCGGGGTGCGTGATGCATCAGTGGCCTTTGAATATGGCCACACCCCTGACAGTCTACACAAGTCCAGAGATGCATGGCGCATTCAGGAATGCGCCATGCATCTCATCTGAATATGTGGCCCAATAGGTGTAACATTCAGATAGCTACAGTTGCAGGTTTTATAGGAAATTATATTAATGTTCAGGCTGTTGGATGAATCTAATAGGTTAATGTAATAAGGCTGGCCCCAAGTCAAGGGGTAGCATTATTTTCAACAGGGCTGTGGGGGTGGGGGGGGGGCACACTGATAACAGTACAGACTGTGTCTTGACCACTCATATTGAATGTCAAACAATCTCTTGAAAACAAGTAATAAGCATATTATGGTACAAATGTGGTGTCTGTCTGTAGTTTATACAGAGTTAATTTTCTCTAAATTTCTTCAAACACTGTAAGATGATTTAAGTAGTAACAGTTCTTTTTTCCAGTTGATACAGAGCATCTATAATCTCTCTCCACTGGGCTATAGTTGGGGGATGGGGCTTAAGCCAAAGCTTAGTGGCCTTTATTTTAGCTCCAGTGAGTAAAATGAACAGCAACTTTAACTGTCTCCCCTGATATGCAAAACAGGGGGGGCCATATATATTATTAATAACACTGGTGTAAGTAAACCCAGGCATGAAAACATTCCTTTTAGGATATGGGCAAGAACTTCCCTAAAGGATGCCAGCACAGGACAACTACAGAAAACATGCATTTGATCAGCCCAGGTTTCCCTGCTGTGCCTTTCTGCATGGCCTCCTATATTTATTTATTTATTTAGTTTTTGTTAACCAGGTTAGGTGCGCTAGCCAAAGTTGACTATTTTCAGGCACGACCCGGGAGAATACATACATAAAATGAGATGAGATTATACAATACATAGTATATAGTACAGGTACGTAGTATATAGTACAGGTAGGCTAGAATACAGATCAAGTTAGACAGTACTCAAGATAATACATACAGCTATGCAGAGATGACAAAAGTGACATTAGTACATGCAAATAACAACTGAAACTGGGCTAAGTGGCAGCTATAAAGACATTTTATAGCAAAGCTTGTTTAGAAGTGCAGCAATGTCTTGGGCGAAATAGGGTGGTTAGCTGTGGGGCATTAAGTGGGATCAAAGCATGTGCAGGGGTCCTGGGATAGGTGGCGATATAGTTCTTTTTTGAAGATTGGGTGGAAGTTAGCCTGCCTCAGGGCAGGAGGGAGGTAGTTCCGGGTGGCCGGGGCAGTGCAGTGAAATGCTCCAGGGCCTTTTGAAGTAAGACACCTGGGTATGGTAAGTAGAAATTTGTTTGCTAAGCGTAGTCCATGGGCAGGTGTCTGTGGTACAAGTAGAGCTGCAAGGGAGGAGGGGGGTTTGGTTACGGATTACAGAGTCTGTGAGGGTCCCTAGGGAGTATAGTCAGTAGGCAGTTGGGGAGAGCCAGCCTAGGTCACTATACAGTGTGCAGTGGTGCTTGAGGCGATGGGAAGAGGAGGCATACCGACATATGTTGTTATACGACATCCCATTTATGGAGAGCAGTCTTATGGCCATTAGCAAAAGTGGAGACACCATATGTCAGCGCTGGAAGCAGAATACCCTTGGCAATTGCCAATTTGGTGGATGGTGTTGGTAGGTGATGAGTCTTAGGTGATTCCAAGTTTGGCATTTGTTGCTTTACAGGTTGACTGGATGTGAGACTGAAATCAAGGAATTTATCAAGGAGGACTCCCAGGTATTTAAAGGATGTGACACAGTCGATGAGAGACCCTCCAGAGTCATGGACTAGGAGGGGTTCCTTACAGGCCCTGAGTTTGGGGGCAGTGCCAAATAGCATGGCTTGGGTCTTTTTTGTGTTGAGGATGAGCTTATTAGCATCTAGCCATGTTTGCACATTCCTGAAATCCGAGGAGAGGTTTTTGTTAATTATGTTAACTTTGAAGTGGTGGCAGATGGGGACCAAAGATCCATCTAGTCTGCCATGAGTGCTACCCCCCTTAGACTTTCTTAGAGACAATCCCCTTATGCCTATCCCAAGCAGATTTGAATTGCCCTACTGTTCTGGAGTCAATGACTTCTGCATGTAGGCTGTTCCATGGAGCCACCACCCTTTCCGTAAAGAAGAATTTACACATGATACCCCGGAACCTCCCTCCCTTTAATTTCATTTCATGACCCCTTGTCCTTGTGGAGCTATTGATCAGAAAGAATTCCTGGGTAGGGACTCTGTTTATGTCCTTCAGGAGCCTGAATGCCTCTATCATGTCACCCCTATCTCTGCGCTGCTCCAGTGAGTACGTGCTGAGTTGCCGTAATCTGCTTTTGTATGGCAATTCATGGAGCCCTTGTACCATTTTTGTTGCCCTCCTCTGTACCATCTCTAGTCTATCCATGTCCTTCCTGAGATAAGGCCTCCAAAACTATGCAGTACTCAAGATGGGGCCTTGCCAGGGTCTTATATAGTGGCATGATCACTTCCCTCCTTCTACTTGTGATGGCCCTTCCTATGCATCCCAGCATTTTGCTGGCTTTTTGTGCCACTTTTTCACATTGTTTGCCCACTTTTAAGTCATCAGAGATGAGCTCAAGATGACGCTTCTGTTTGGTGGCTGTTAGCTGCTCCCCTCCCATATAGTAGACCATCCCTGGGTTGCTCCTGCCCAGATGCATCACTTTGCATTTTTTGCATTAAATTTGAACTGCCCCATGTTGGACCATTTTTCTAGCTTGAGCAGGTCATTTTTCACTTCTTCCACTCCCTGAGCAATGTCCACTTTGTTGTAGATCTTTGTGTCATCTGCAAACAGAGTCATCTTCCCGCCTAGCTTCTCAGTGATGTCACTTATGAAAATATTGAAGTGCAAAGGACCCAGGATGAACCCCTGTGGCACCCCGCTGGTCACCCCCTTATCCCCTGATGCTGCCCCTCTGACTAAGCCAGCTCCTAACCCATGACACCACTTCCGGTCCCACTCTTGTATGCTCAAGCTTATTTAGTAGCCTTCTGTGTGGGGCTGAGTTGAAGGCTTTGCTGAAGTCGAGGTAGATAACATCCTCAGCTCCCCCGGTCCACTATCTTAGTAACTGAGTCAAAAAACTCAATCAGATTAGTCTGGCAGGATCTTCCTGCCATGAAGCCATGTCGCCTGCTGTCCAGCTGTCCCGTCTCTTCCAGGAAAGTTAAAATTATTTCCTTTAGCAGGGTTTCCATCATCTTGCCTACCACTGAGGTGAGATTGACAGGGCAGTAGTTACCCACCACCTCCCTGCTCCCTCCTTTATGTATGGGAACCACTGTTGCCCTTCTCCAGACTTGTGTCATCTGGGCAGCGGGTGTATGAAAAAATCAAGTCTGGCATTTCCATGTAAACTCCTTGAGATAAGGAGCTATAGACAATAGTATGGTAAGGCATATTTAAACCATTGCTTCTCATCATAAGTGGTCGGCAACTCCTCTGTCCATTTTTGAAGGACCTAGATAGCAGAGTCCTTAGACTGGTCTGTCTAGGTGGCATAATGCCTGTTGACCAGATGCAACCCCATGCCCCCCGCTAGTGAAATTGGATGTGGATGACACGCTGCTGTGGTGGATCTGGAAATTGCTTACAGACTGGGTAAATGGGTGGTTATAGCAGTTTGAATCTGCAGGTAGTGAAAGTGATCTGTTGCCGGAAGGGAGTATGTACTCTGGATATCCTGAAAGGGAAGCATCCCTCTAGTATCCAACAGTTGATGCAAATAGATGAGCCTCTGTCTATACCAATGTTGAAGAAATGGGTCAACTTTGGTCAGAGGGTTAGTGTGATCATGTGCTAAGGTACCTAGGAGGGGGCCATGATCCATAAGTGTAACCCCTTTGTTACCCGGGGTTACTAGAATCCCAGTAAGACCTAGTGGTAGGCAGGGAAGGCAGCTTGTGAAACTCCAGTTAAATGGGTTTCACACTGTCTCACTCTGTTCTCAGTCTCAGCTGAGACTGAGGGATGACATAACCAATAGAACTTTCGCAGCTGCATAAGCCACATTGGAATCTACAGCAGAGGGAGTTAGATAGAACGTTGGGAGATTTCAAAGTGTGTGAGCAGTTCCAGTTTTGCCTTCAAGTAAGTGAAGAAGGAGTCAGTGTCAAGTGGTGGAGACCGCTGTTCGGGTCTCAGTACCCCTCCCTCCGGGGGGGGGATGTAAAGATCCCCATGTAGATTCCTGGGGCAATCCCCTTAATTCTGCCAAGAGGAAGAAAAGCTGCCATTTCAGTTCAGTCTTTGTTTTGAAAAGTTGGAAGATTTGTGATTCGCCTGTGGGGCACCTGCAACTAAAGGGTGAGTGTTTGCTCTAACATGAGAGGGCAAAAAATGTGTTTCTTCAGCCTGGGACATGTGAGGAAATCTAGGAATTGAGCTACAATTTGGGAAGCCTATAGGACTAGGTCAAACAAATGGAGTAGTGTCAAATGCTAGAGTGCTGTGTGATTTCTAGTAAATTGTAGAGGGTATGCGACAGTTCATCTACCATTTAATCTACATTCAGAAGTTTCAGTTTTCCAGAGAAATGGCCGGGTATGGGCTGTGGGAGTTGGAGGTGGGCACACCCCCCCATCTTTAGTAACCAGGTCCACCTCTACGGATTTCTGCTGTGGTTGCTACTTTGCCTCATGCACTTGGCCAGTGATGGGGGAAGTATCCAGACGTGGGTTGCAAAAGGGAAAATCTCTCTAGGAGTCGCAGACTCTAAGTGGTGTGGGGAGCCACGACAGGATAATTGGTTCATTCTTCCAATGGACGTGAATCATGGTCATGGGGAGCTGGCCAATGAGCTGTGTACCCAAAGGTGGCAAGTCCAGGCTGTGTGCCTGGTGGGTCCAGAGCCTGAAAACAGTATAATTGGTTCATTCTTCCAGTGGATGGCGTTGTAGTCTCTAATCTGCATTACCAGTAAATGTAGCCCCATGGGGGTCCGTCTATGCTTTGTTGTGTTCAGCTAGTTTGTGAATAAAAGCCACACTGTAGAATCCCATTCCTGGTTCTGGACATTACAGTTATTGCTTCCTGTGTTTGGATTTACTTGTGTAACCCCCCTGCAAATGGGGGTTCCCAAAAGACTTCCAGGAACTTGCTTGAATGCTCCAAGCCTGAATGGTGTCATGCTTAAGCCATTTATCAGTGAGTGTTTTTAGAGCCTCTGGTACTGTCTCTTTAAGAGCTGTCTGCTTGCAGACATAATTAGTTTGTATGGGGACTGTGTGCTTCTCTGTTTGAGTACCACTTGAGCTGCTGCCAATTCACTCCATTTTGCAGTCACTAGAGTGCAAAGGGAACCTATCTGAAAGATGTAACTGTTTGCCAGAAATCATTTAGAGTAATAATGAAATTACAGTTTGTCTAACCTGCTTTCTTTGCAGTCAGAACTGTGTCTGCCTAGTTCCCCATTCTGGTTTTGAACTGCTGAACTGGACCAATCAGTGTGGGGTAAGCTAGCTCTAAAATGGTGCCTTGGACGAATCAGAACTTGGACTCATAATCTGAGCCAGCCACAAGAGGATTGTATGGGCAGTGACTCTGGAGATGTAGTTTAGACTTGCGCTTTTGGACCAACAGGAGCAGTCTATTGTGAGTGACAGCCAATCCAGTCAAGAACTGGGAGGAACTCAAAGGAAGTGCCCGTTTTGTCTGTTGGAGTTTCAGTTTAGCTCTGGAGTGAAGGGAAAGAAACCCTGTGCTCCTTCAGTGCACAGTTTCAGTCAAAAAACGTGTGTAAGGCCCAGAGTTCCGGTCTGCAGCTTGTGTAACTGCTTGTTAGGACTGAATCCATCCTGTGAAAAGAATCAAAGGATCTCTGAAGAGTAGAAACCAGGCTCACCCTGTAGAAGACTGGAGAAATTGTTGAATTACACTCGGTCTGTCAGGAACTGAATCTGCTGTGTGTTCTCGGGTATTGTGCAGTAATGCGATCGGGATAAAGAAGCAGCCTGCCTGGTATAGTACTTTTTTTACCATATAAATGTGTGAAGAGTCTCGTGGAGCTCAAGAGTAGCCCTGCTGACGTTGAAGGACCCTATCTTGTTTGGAGGTCGGGAGTACTAATTCAGGTCGCTCCTGTTGAATTGCCACATTAAATCCAAATGGAATCACTGTACTGCTGACTGTTTAAACTAATTTTCTTTTCACTGTGTGAAGAGGCCCCTACCAACTGCCGCGGTTTGGACTAGCCACTAGGGCTTGGGTACCCAGGGATAGTAACTGGTAGGGATAGGCCTTGCACAGAGCCATAGGTAGATAGTAAAGTGATAAGCTAATTAACCTGATTTCCCCCTGTCCTTGTTATATCCCCCTAAATAAATCAGAGCTGCTTGTTTCAGCAAAGTTATACTTCCTGAGGAATTTGTCTATGTTAAAGTACTGTACTGTGATTGTTGCACTGTATCTTATTTCACAGGAGGTCCCAGTGCTGGAACTAGTCCTGGGGTAAGTGTATACTGTGAAGGTAATTTGATATATTGTGTGGGCCACTAGTGGGAAGAAATGGGGTTGCAGTGTCCCAGAGGGCTGTGACCAAGTAAGTTTAACTATTGCAGACCCTGACCTCTGGGTGGAGGCACCGCCATTGGATCCAGGCCCCTCAACCTGTTAGTGGCAAATCAGGCAGGGGTAGTAGCCCCTGGGATAGCGCCATCTAGGGTTACATCTTGGAGGCTCACCGCTGGGATTGTGTGTCCTCTAGTGGCCATATTCACGAACCACTGTTAAGAAAAAATGGGTCACCCGACAGAAGTGGCTGTGCACCGGCTGGTGGAGTGGTGTACTGGGGAGGAGATTGACCCCCAAAATGCTATGCTTATCCTGGACATCCCCCTGGGTATCAATACGGACACTGTACAGGGAGTACTTTCCAAGGTGGAAGGTTTACAAAACCCTGTGGTGGTGGGTCGGCATGCTAATCTGCTCACCCACACTTTTCTGGCCCTAGTAGAGTTTAAGGATCCCATAGATAGCTCCAAAGTGCCACAGACCATTACCCCAGAGGGAGCCCTCACTGCTTGGAGAGTGATAACTAAGGACAGTAAAGACCCGAGGGGGAATGAGCCCCCACCACTATCTGAAACTTTTGAGGAGAAATTTGCTAAATGGTTGCTGGGAGAAGGGAAAACTGTGGAGGACTTGAAGAAACTATTCTTGCCACCTGGGGGTGTTCCTCCCCCAACACCCTGTCCCTCTCCAGTGCCCGTAATGGTGGCTGAACCAAAGCAGACTCCAATTTCTGCACCTGCCATTAGTCACGACTCTTACCGAAGGTTGAGGATCTTCTCTGGCACCCTCCCCACCCCCCAAGGGGAGGATGACTGGGAGACCTGGATAGACTATGTTGCCCCCCGAGTGCTAGAATGGCAATGCTCGGAAGCAAAGCGAAGAGGTTAGTGAGAGCCTTGAGGTCCTGCCCTGGCTACCATCCGTGCTAAACGGGCCAGTAACCCTGAAGCGACTGCACAGGCCTATCTTGAGGCCTTGGAGAATGTGTATGGGAGCCCAGATTCTGATGAGGACCTATGGTGGAGAGTAAGAAATGCACAACAGTACCAAGGGAGTTGTTGTCTGTATGTATCTCGGCTGGAAAAATTGTTGCAAGAATGCCTCAGAAAGGGTAGTTTGCCAGCGATTGAACTGGACGAACCTGGCTGGACAGGATCCTTAAGTCTGCCCCTTCTCAGAACTGCTGTTGCTTCAGTTCGCCTGGCAAATCGACTGGAATCCCACCCTCCTATGATGAGTTAATGAGAGAAATTCGAGGAGTTGAGAAAAGGCGACCTCGGGAGGGACCTGCACCAATAGCTGCGGCTATGACCCGAGTGACTGAGGTGGCCCATCAAGTGAAGTTCAGGGGCAGAGGTTGGCAGTCAATGAGTGCTCTGATAAGGAAAAGATATGCCACAATGGGGCGAACTGTTGAGAGATCCGGGAATTCAAAAACAGTCCCTTTATGAAGGCGCCTGCAAATCGGGCCCCGACCTATATCCGACTGCATCTGCTATGGGGGTGGGGATACCCACCCATGTATCTCCTGCTGATAACAGCTCCGAACTCGATTCCTTAACCATGGAAGTGGAGAAACTGACGAGATGTCTCCAAATGCTTATCACGCCACAGACAGAGATGGCACCAAGGTTTCCAGTTAGTAATACCCCCGCCCTGGCTCCCAGTGTGGCACCTTGGCCAGCTCAAACTCCAGAAAGTATGTTTTGCTATAATTGTGGGAAGGATGGGCACATGAAAAGGGAATGCCGGTCCCCGAAAGACACTGACAAAGTTGCATATAGGCTACAAGGAGAGCTTCGGAGAACAAATCAGTGGTTAAGAGGTGCCAAAATGATCCCAGTGAGGGCACCAAAAATGCTAACTCACGTCCTTTTGTGGCAAGGTCAGTTGCCCAGGCCCCCACTACCGCCTCTCCAGACTGGTCCAGAATAGTGGGTCCCTCCATGGAGACCACTGTAAAGGTGAATGGAGTGTCTACAAGAGCTGTATTAGACAGTGGCTCCCAAGTGACAATTTTGTTCCAGGATTGGTATCAGAAGCATTTGTCAGACGTACCCTTACAACCATTAGAAGGACTGCATGTATGGGGGTTAAGTGAGAAGGCCTACCCCTATTCCGGGTATATCCGAATTTGCTGTCTTTCCCACCTCCGTGGCTGGAGTGGCGAACAAGTAGAGACTCTAGCTTTAGTGTGTCCCCCACTGGACTGTATGATGGTGTCCCTTTGTTGATTGGAACAAATGCTCATATGTTCGGAAGGCTGGCACAGTTGTGTTATGAAAAACAGGGGTCAAAACTAGTAGAGCTTTAAGAGTTCCAGCTTTAATTAAGAAGGCCTATGAGGCACAGAGAGATGCTGAAAAATAGAACCAGAGGAACCGGTCGGAATTGTATGGAAGAAGGATCCTGAGTCTCTGATCCTGGCGCCAAATGCCCAGTGTACCTTACAGGAGAGGTCCGTATCAGAAAGGATGTTAAGAATAAAATATTAATGTTGGATGCACCAGGCGATGGAAAATTGCCAGAGGGACTGCTGGTCAAGCCTAGTATTTTGCCCGCTAGAGCCCATGCTTATGCCAGAAGGGTAATGGTCCAAGTTCATAATGTGTCTGAAAGAGACATTCGAGTAAATAGAGGTTGCATCCTGGCTAATGTGCATTGTGCAGACACTGCAGTGCTACCCAGCAGCAAGAGTTTGAGGAAGAATGACAGAGTAACGCCTGACTTGTTTGATTTCGGCGACTCCCCGTTGCCAGCTGAATGGAAAGTGAGGATCAGTGAAGCTTGCCCAGAGAGACCAGGTGTTTTCTTTAAAGGAATGGGACGTAGGATGCGTGCAAGGAGCTGAGCACAATATCCGGCTGCATGGCGAAAGACCATTTCGTGAGAGGTCTCGACGCCTGGCACCTGCTGAGCATAGATGATGTGAGCGGCATCTGCAAGAGATGTTAGCTGCTGGTGTAATACAAGAATCCAGAAGCCCTTATGCTTCCCCATTGTGGTAGTGAGGAAAAAGAATGGGACAGTAAGGATGTGTGTGGATTATCGCACCTTAAACCGGCGGACTATCCTGATCAGTACACAATGCCCCGCATTCAGGATGCTTTGGACTGCCTAAGCAGGGAGCAAGTGGTTCTCTGTGTTGGATCTCCGCGTGGGTACTACCAGATCCCGATGGCAGAGAGGACCGTGAGAAGACAGCCTTTATCTGTCCGCTTGGCTTCTATGAATTCATGAGGATGCCTCAAGGTTTCAGGTGCCCCAGCCACTTTTCAACGATTGATGGAGCGTGCAGTGGGGGACATGAACTTACTAGAGTGCCTGGTATACCTAGATGATGTTATTGTGTTTGGCAGCTCACTGGAGGAACATGAGATTATTTAAGGTATTGGACCAACTGGAGGACTTTGGCCTTAAACTGTCCATTGATAAGTGTCGATTCTTTCAAACATCAGTAAAGTATGTGGGACACATAGTATCCACCGAGGGAATAGAGACCGACCCAAGTAAAGTTGAGGCCTTGACCACCTGGCCACAGCCCAAAAATCTAAAAGAACTGCAAAGATTCCTTAGATTCTGTAGTTATTATCGGCGCTTCATCAAGGACTATTCAAGAGTGATCGCCCTTTACTTAACCTTACTCAAGGGTATCCCCAACCCACAAAAATACCAAAAGTCAGCGTCCTCAAGACTGAAAGAGTTATTTTCATCCGAGTGAAGTATTTGGGGCCCGCTGGACCTCTGATTGTGAGACTGCTTTTCATGAGATCATATATCAACTTACCCATGCTCCAGTGCTGGCCTATGCGATCCAAGAAAACCTTACGTCCTGCACACTGATGCTAGCTTGCAAGGGTTGGGGCTGTGTTGTACCAAGAGCACGAGAATGGCCTGAGACCAGTGGCCTTTGCCAGTAGAAGCCTGACCCCATCCGAAAGAACTATCCTGTACATAAGTTAGAGTTCCTAGCTTTGAAGTGGGCTATTGTTGACCAATTCCATGAGTACTTGTATGGGGCTAAAATACTAGTAAAACTGACAATAATCCTTTGACTATGTGCAGACCTCAGCTAAGTTGGATGCCACTGGCCATAGGTGGCTTTCTGCATTATCTACATATGACTATGCTCTCAATACCGAGCAGGTCTGAACCACATAGATGCTGATGCTCTCTCCCGGAGGCCTGTTTCCCAGAATGATTGGGTCCGATTGGCAGAACCTGACATTCGGGCACTCTGCTGGAAGTTTGACAGGGAGGAACAAATGTCCACGGACGCAGTGGACTGCATGGTGGATTGCTTGGGACCCTCTGAGAATTGCATACCTGCTGCTTATTGCCACTTTTCTGCAATAGACATTGGTGCACTGCCTCAGCTGGACAATGACAGTATTCAGTGAACATGTACTCCCTGGAGGAGAGGAGGGAGAGAGGGGATATGATAGAGACATACAAGTATCTTACAGGGAGGAACAGGGTGCAGGAATGCACTATTTATAAACGAAAAAGATGTTCCAGGACTAGAGGGCATGGGATGAAGTTGGAGGGAGGACGATTCAGAGGAAACGTGAGGAAGAATTTCTTCACAGAATGGGTGGTGGACAAGTGGAACACCCTGCCAGAGGAAGTGGTGGGGCTGAAACAATCACGGGATTTAAGAATGCATGGGATAGACATAAAGGAATTCTGGAGGTCAGGGGTAAGGGGTAACAGACTTCCTGGAAAACATAAACTGAACTTACAAACTTAAATGGGCAGACTGGGTGGGCCATAGGCCCTTATCTGCTGACACTGTCTATGTATCTATGTATTCGGCGGGCTCAATCCCGCGATCCCATGATCAAAGCAGCTTTAGAAGCCCTCTATGCAGGAAAAGATGTGTCCAAATTACGCTCCACTGATTTGAGAACTGCACTGTTATACAAAGAAGGTCCTAAGTTGAAACTGATCAATAAACTGTTATACAGAGAAACAGTAGACAGAGGGGACAAGTAGACAAACAACAACTAGTGCTGCCCACTGCCTTCGAGACTCAGTACTGATGTCCTTGCACAACCACATGGGGCACCTTGGTATAGACAGAACACTTGACTTGGTGAGATCCAGATTCTATTGGCCTAAGATGGGGGCTGATGTGGAGACAGCACATTCCGAACTTAGTCGCTGCTTACAGAGGAAAGCTTTGCCCCAGAGGGCTGCCCCTTTAACATCACCACCGCACCCATGGAGCTGGTCTGTATTGATTTTCTGAGTTTGGAGTCAGGTCAAAGAAATATCAGTAATGTGCTGGTGGTCACTGACCATTTCACGAGATATGCCCAGCTTTCCCACCAAAGACCAGAAAGCATCCACTGTGGCCAAAGTACTTGTAGAAAACTTTTTGTTCACTATGGGCTCCACAAAGAATCCATTCTGATCAAGGGAGAGACTTTGAGAGTCGTCTGATCAAAGAGATGCCTTCTCTGTGGGAGTGCAAAGTCCAGAACCACTCCTTACCACCCCAGGGGACCCACAGCCTGAACGCTTCAACCGCACTTTGCTAGATATGCTAGGCACCCTGCACCCAAAGGACAAGCCTAGATGGAGCCAACAAATTAGCACCCTGGTACATGCTTATAACTGCACCAAAAGTGATGCCACTGGGTTCTCCCCCTACCGCCTGATGTTTGGAAGAGAAGCTCGACTACCGGTAGATGTGTGTTTTGGGGTCTCTCCTGATGGGGTTCAAGCTGACAACTATTTACAGTATGTGCAAAAGTTAAAGGCCCAGCTAACTCATGTGTACCAACTGGCTCAAACCATGGCTGCCAAAAGAAATCTGGCCAACAAAGAAAGGTATGATAAAAAGGTGAAAGCACAGGAACTCCAGGAGGGAGATCCGGTATTGCTAAGAAATCTGGGACTGCATGGCAAACACAAGATTGCTGACAGATGGCACCATCTCCCTCACATTGTAGTGGGCAAACTCGATGATCTGCCAGTGTACAAAGTAAGGCCTGAGAATAATTCAAAGATGTAAAAACAATGCATAGAAATCATTTACTGCCCATTGGACAAATCTTGATTGAGTCTGAGCCCCCAGAAGATGCCCCCTCTGGACCAGTGACTAGAGCTGCTGCTAAGAAAAGATCAAGAAAGCCTGTACCTACAGAAGCAGAGTTAAAGTCTTCCCCTCCACAAGTCCCAGTTGAGCATGACTGTCAGTCCATATCAGAAGAAAGTGAGAGTGACTTTGAATACTATCCTTCTTACGAACTGAGTCAATTGTTTTGGGGCAATCCCCTAGTCAATACTGGGGACGGAGCTGGCCTTCTGGACTGTCTAAGCCCCCAGCTTCATCCCTGGAGCCAATGCTCCCAGAAAGTGAAGTGCAAAGCATCAGATCAGATGAAATGGAATCACTGTGCATGGTTGAACTGTTTGAGCTTTCAGGGAGGAAAATGATGGATTGGGGCAGACTGGTGATACACCAGAACAAGAAGAGTATTTTGAGTGCCCTGACAGTCCACTGCCAGTGTCAAGCTCTCCATATGAGCCAAATGTTGTGGACTCCAGAAACTGTAACTCCTGGAGCTGAAAGTGCCCCAAGTTCTAGCCTCTCTACCCCATGGAGACTCCCTTGACAAGTGAGGACAATGCTGAAAATGAGGCTCAGAGTGCAGAGACTGTAACAGTTCCCCTAGAAAGACTGGTCGAGCTGTAAAGCCTGTGGTGCACCTCAGTTATGATTCCCTGGGCGGCCAGTGGATCTGCCTCTCAGTGTTGTCCATAAAGGTGTATGTGTCCCGGGCTCATTGCCCAAACTGAGCGTCAGTGCAACTCAAGTTACTTGTGTTGCCCCCTAAGTAAGGTGCCCTTGCCCGTCCAGCCCCAAGGTAACTGATAGGAAGGCCCCTCTCTTCAGGTTTCATGTACAAGAGGTAATAACTTGAGTTATGGTACAATGTGTAATACTATGTAAAGAGGACGTACTGCAATGTTTCAGAAATGTGTTCTTGGTAAAATGATATATTGACTGATGATTACATGTTGAGCCTAATGCAAATGTATATGGTTGCAGTTAAAACTTGTAGAAATTACTTGCTTGTGGACGTCAAGCTTTCCCCAGTAGGAAGGTGTAACCCCTGCAAATGGGGGTTCCCAAAAGACTTCCAGGAGCTTGCTTGAATGCTCCAAGCCTGAATGGTGTTTGGCGTTTAAGCCATTTATCAGTGAGTGTTTTAGAGCCTCTGGTACTGTCTCTTTAAGAGCTGTCTGCTTGCAGACATAATTAGTTTGTATGGGGGGACTGTGTGCTTCTCTGTTTGAGTACCACTTGAGCTGCTGCCAATTCACTCCATTTTTGCAGTCACTAGGAGTGCAAAGGGAACCTATCTGAAAGATGTAACTGTTTGCCAGAAATCATTTAGAGTAATAATGAAATTACAGTTTGTCTAACCTGCTTTCTTTGCAGTCAGAACTGTGTCTGCCTAGTTCCCCATTCTGGTTTTGAACTGCTGAACTGGACCAATCAGTGTGGGGTAAGCTAGCTCTAAAATGGTGCCTTGGACGAATCAGAACTTGGACTCATAATCTGAGCCAGCCACAAGAGGATTGTATGGGCAGTGACTCTGGGAGATGTAGTTTAGACTTGGCCTCTTTTGGACCAACAGGAGCAGTCTATTGTGAGTGACAGCCAATCCAGTCAAGAACTGGGAGGAACTCAAAGGAAGTGCCCGGTTTTGTCTGTTGGAGTTCAGTTTAGCTCTGGGTGAAGGGGAAAGAAACCTGTGCTCCTTCAGTGCACAGTTCAGTCAAAAAGCGTGTATGTAAGGCCCAGAGTTCGGTCTGCAGCTTGTGTAACTGCTTGTTAGGACTGAATCCATCCTGTGAAAAGAATCAAAGGATCTCTGAAGAGTAGAAACCAGGCTTACCCTGTAGAAGACTGGAGAAATTGTTGAATTGCACTGGTCTGTCAGGAACTGAATCTGCTGTGTGTTCTCCCGGGTATTGTGCAGTAATTGCGATCGGGATAAAGAAGCAGCCTGCCTGGTATAGTACTTTCTTTTTTACCATATAAATGTGTGAAGAGTCTCGTGGAGCTCAAGAGTAGCCCTGCTGACGTTGAAGGACCCTATCTTGTTTGGAGGTCGTGAGTACTAATTCAGGGTCGCTCCTGTTGAATTGCCACATTAAATCCAAATGGAATCACTGTACTGCTGACTGTTTAAACTAATTTTCTTTTCACTGTGTGAAAAATTCCTAAGCTGCCACAGTTTGGACTAGCCACTAGGGCTTGGGTACCCAGGGATAGTAACTGGTAGGGATAGGCCTGTGCACAGAGCCATAGGTAGATAGTAAAGTGATAAGCTAATTAACCTGATTTCCCTGTCCTTGTTATATCCCCTAAATAAATCAGAGCTGCTTGTTTCAGCAAAGTTATACTTCCTGAGAATTTGTCTATGTTAAAGTACTGTACTGTGATTGTTGCACTGTATCTTATTTCACAGGAGGTCCCAGTGCGGAACTAGTCCTGGGGTAAGTGTATACTGTGAAGGTAATTCTGATATATTGTGTGGGCCACTAGTGGAAGAAATGGGGTTGCAGTGTCCCAGAGGGCTGTGACCAAGTAAGTTTAACTATTGCAGACCCTGACCTCTGGGTGGAGGCACCCGCCATTGGATCCAGAGCCCCTCAACCTGTTAGTGGCAAATCAGGCAGGGGTAGTAGCTCCTGGGATAGCGCCATCTAGGGGTTACACTTGGGTGCCCCTGTGCAGAGTAGCCAAACCTAGGTCCCCCTGTGCCGAGTAACCTCATCCTCCCCGAAGCCAGGTCCCCACCAGGTACTGCTGTCAGCTTCAACAGCATGCCACCTGTCGTTTGGCAAAAAGGCAGGGGTGAGGGGTTACATAAGCACAATACCATGCCATATTTCGTGCCAGGCTAAGAGCAAAGTAGCTGTATGTGGAAGGAATGTGGAGAAAGGGAAGTAGCCTCATGGTTTAGCATAGAGAAATCACTCCTACATGGTCTAAATCATTCCGGATAAACTCTGTATTTTCCAGTGGACCTGATAAGTATCTGATATCCAGAGACAGATGAGCTGCATTTGACAGGCCATAGCATAGAGCTATAAATTCAGGAAGGTCACCCCCCCCCCATGCTAATGAGAGTTACAAAACAGACATTCAGATCCATGGCCACCTGCCGGCCCACAAAAATTGAGAGAGAAGTTTATTCCAGATTTGGAAGTAGCTCCAAGCTGACATCAGTGGGAGTGTCTGTCAACAGTATAAAATTTTTGGCAGGATGTGTTGTCATATAGCTGCCACTGGATTTAAGAAGGATAATTTCAGTGTTAATCAGCAATCTAAATCCATGGCTATAATGTCCGTTAGGGGTTCATAAGTATATCTAAGTGGTCAGGATGTTTTGTGATTTGGCCCCCCAGGTATTTCAGGGCATTCCTGTTCCATCTGATTTTAAACTGGGCTCTGAGGGCCTGGTCAGGGACATACGAACAAAGTAAAACCTCTGTTTTGTTTGTATTGAGGTGAAACCCTGCCAGAGATTTGAATGTGTCCAGAAAGTCCCAGGCTTCTATAAGGGAGTCTGAGGGATTAGTTAATCAACAGATGTCCTCTGTGAAAAGTGTTGTTCTGTAGTCTCTTCCTCCTAATGATATTCCTTGTATGTGGTGTGATTGCTGTATGTGGGCTGTGAAGGGCTCTATATATAATGCAAATAAAATCAGCAGTAGAGGATGTCCCTGTCGGGTGCTCCTACCAAGAGCAAAAGGTTGGGAGACAAAACCGTTCACTCAGACACATTACTGCAGGCAGTGATAAAGAATCTGTAACATGGCAATGAAGTCTGGGGGGAACCCAAAACAATCCAGAGCATTCCAGAGGAAAGGCCAGGGTACTCTACCAAAAGCCTTTTCTGCATCCAAGCTGGAAAGGATCAGGGGAATAGATCATTGATGAATATGGTCTAGAAGAAGTAATGTTCTTCGGACATTGTCATGAGCAAGTCATGAGTAATGTTCTTCGGACATTGTCATGAACATGAAACTTTTTTACAAAACCTGTCCAGCAAGAACAGGAGAAGGCCCTCCAACTGAACAGCCCAGATGGACATTAACAGTTTAAAATCACAGTTCCAGATTGGAACTGGATGGTAAGATGAAAGGGACAAGGGGTCTTTCCATGGCTTGATGAGGGCAGATATAGTGGCATATTGCTAAGAAGAAGAGGATCATCTTCTTCCTTGAAGGCTCTGAAAAGCTTGAGCAATAGCAAGGTCACTAGGTCCTGCACGGACAAGGTCTTATAAAATGCATATGGGAACTCATCCAGGCCCAGGCATTTTCCCATTTTTGAAGCTGACACTCCTAGGACAATTTCTTCAGTAGTGATAGGGTCAATCAAGGCTGTGTCTTGGGCTTCGTAGAGCTTAGAAAGGTTTGCCTCAGCTGTGAAGGCTTGAATCCGATCACACGAAGGAGCTTGGCTCTCTGGGGTTAAGAGATAGGAACTGTAGCTCATTAGGATATTTTGGATATCCAGCTCCTGATATGTTAGAGGCCAATACATGGGTCTTTCAATTTAGGGATGCAAGCCTGGGCCCTAGCTACCTTTAGGCGGCGAGCCAGGGTCTGAGCACCATGCTCCCCATTCTCATAGTACCTAAGTGTAGGTGAAACGGAGAATGTTCCACTTTCTCACTGAACAATTTCTGAAGTTGCCTCTTAGCATCCCAAAGCTGTGGCAGAACTGAAGGTATCCCCTCACATATGAAAAAGCTGAGAGGTATGGATAGTGTGCTACAGTTGTTGCTGTTTATGTTCCTGATCCCTGTGTTGTGCCGTAGTGTGTACCATGATCGCACCCCATAGCACAGCCTTCAGGGCATCCCAGAGAATGCTACAAGTAACATCTAAACTGTCATATCCTGCAAATACTGTGGGATGAAGTCCTCCAAGTTTTCAAGAAGTGCTTTATCCCACAGTAAGCCAGGATGTAGGCACCAATGTATTGTTTTGCAGGGTTTAATCAGAGAACAAAGAACTATGACAGGAGTGTGATTTGATATATGGATAGGGCCTTGTGTTGCCTCATGGAGGGTACCTATGTGCTCAATGGTGGTAAAGACATAATTTGATCTCTTATGACTGCCCTGGCACAAAGGATAGTGAGTATATTCCTTTTTGAAGGGATTCAAATGGTGCCAGGTATCTACTATTGCTACATGTGCCAAAGTTTTGTGCAGGTATTTTTGGGCTTGGGATAGTCTGATACCCTCAAGGAAGAAGTGTCATGATAGGGATTAAGGGTCATATTTAAATCACTACCTCATATTAGTTGGCCTTGCAACAGCTGGAGGAGCTTTCATAGAAATTTTTAAAAGATTCCCTTGTCTGTCCCCAGAGGAAAGTAACTGCTGGCCAAGGTAAGGGTCTGACCATGAAGAAAGCTTGTGATGATAACATATCTCCCTTCAGAGTCAGCATTGTGGGCTTGAATTTCAAAGGGTATACTTCAGCGAATAAGGATAAGAACCCCGCCCGCCCCCCATCTATGGCCAGAACGATGTGATGAAAAAAGACCTGGGGCTCAACATTCAAAGCTTTGCCCAGTGGGCAAAGTGTTTGCCCACCAGTTGCCCAGGGTTTGCATTGGTGCACAATATTCAAAGGGGTCAAGAGCATACATTAAATGGGATAGCATGTGCGCAAGGATTGGGGTGCAAAGGGAGGGGTGGGGACATGAATATGGGTGCAGCGCAATATTCAGCCCATTAGCGCTGCACAAAAGGAATAGCACCAGCCACCTGGAATGCAATTACTTCCAAAAAAAACCTGACTTAATCTGGGCAACTCTAGCAGCCAGCAGAGACACTGCAGCCAACAACCAAGTTGGCAGTTGGGGAGAGCACACCTGCTCCCCCGGTCTAGTGGTACCACCCACCCTCTGAACCCCATCCCCATTGTGTAGCACAAGCATTCCCTTGTGGTACTCCCAGTCCTCTGATCCTGAGCCCTGTATTATATAAAATATTTCCTGGTGTTTAGTGTCACCCCCCATACTCTCTCTGTAACACTGTAATACTCCTTGGCATCTAGTGGCATCCTCCACCCACCAATCCCCATCCACATACAAGCTTAAGCAGTCCCTAGTGTCTATTCCTCCCCACACCACTAGCACTGAGCAAAGCAACGACAAACAGACACTCACACTCCAGAGCCAGGGTCATGCTGCTGGTATTACTTAAATAGCCTCTGCCCTCGCGATATTTTGCTGCTGTCGGTATTTTTTTTTTTTTTTAACACCTAACTTCTCCATTTGCTCCTTATATTGTTTTGCCACTAGAGGGAGCCTGATTAAGTTCGAGCAATTTGCTCCCAATACCTCACTTGTCACATTTTACTGCTCTCTAGTAGCTGTTTTCACTTGGTGATTTATATTAAAGGAGCCCTCTTCTGTCTCTTTCCTCTCTACCTCACTCCTTTCTCTAGTCAAAAATGTCCCCTCCTCCCCTCCTAGCGCTCCTCATGGGAATACTTTGCCTTCCTATCCTCTTTGAGCTTTACTACTTGAACACATCAACAGCTTCTGCCAATACTTATACTCAGTTTGACTTCTACTACTCCAACATGCTTGCTACTGCCACTCCACTACCTCTACCCCGCTCTGCTCTCATCAGCAAGCGTATTAGTCCAATAGTCCAGATACCTTCACCTTCATCTGAAGCCGCCACCCTGCATGTCTATCAGGCGTGCCTCATCACCCGCTGTGGTTACTAACCCTATCTCTTATACTATCGCGACATTGAGATCAACCTGGTCCATCTCTGCGTCCTGTCTAACCTTCCCCGCCACCACTCTCCCTAAAACCGATGGACTAACTTTCGCCCACCTGAATGCTAGGAGCCTTATGACCAACCTCCCTGACCTCCAGGCTTGGATCTATACTAACGTCCCGGACGTCCTCGCCATCACAGAAACCTGGCTTAAGCCCACAGTGCCTGACTCTCAGTACCACTTTCCTGGATACAGCATGCTTCGTATCGACCGTCCTGGCACTAAAAGGGGAGGTGGCCTTGCCCTCTACTTCAAAACTCACCTAAACATTACCCTTCTGCAGGACTCCCTCCTACCAAACTGTGAAATCCTGCACTCCCTACTGCTTCTAGGGGGTGTAAAGAAACTCCATATTTTTTGTACTTATATCCCCCCAAAAAATGCTACACAAGGCATCACTGAACTCCTAGGGTTTCTGCCTACAGTTACAGGCAAGAATGACATTATGGTCAAATGTATGGCAGCTCAGATTCAATGCAAAGAAGTGCAAGGTAATGCACATGGGAAACAAAAACCCAGGGGAAGTGTACACAATGGGGGGTGAGATACTGACAACAGTAAAAATAGAAAGGGACCTGGGGGTAATTATATCAGATGACCTAAAGGTGGGCAAGCAATGTGAGAAGGCAGTAAGGAAGGCGGGGGGTACTGGGATGCATAGGAAGAGGCATCAATAGTAGAAAACAGGAAGTTGTTATCCCTCTGTACAGACAGTTGGTGAGACCCCATCTGGAGTACTGTGTGCAGTTCTGGAGACCCCATCTCCGCAAAGACATAGACAGAGTGGAAGCTGTCCAGAGGAGGGCAATCAAAATGGTGCAGGGTCTGCACCAGAAGACATACGAAGAAAGACTAAAGGAGCTTAATATGTATACCCTAGAGGAAAGGAGGGAGAGAGGACATGATAGAAACTTTCAAGTACCTCAAGGAATTAACAAAGTCCAAAAGGGTAGCATCTTCCAGAAAAGAGATGTACAGAACAAGGGGCACAATTTGAAGATAGAGGACAGCTCAGAGGTAATGGGAGGAAGTATTTTTTCACTGAGAGGGTTGTGGATGCATGGAACAGCCTCCCTGAGGAGGTTGTGGAGTCAAGAACAGTGGGGACTTCAAGAATGCATGGGACAGGCATAAGGCAGTCCTAGTGGGGGGTTGGAGGAAGTAAGCTGTTGGTTAACTAGGATTTGCAGCTTATCTGTTAGGTAGGAAAATGGGCAGACTAGGTGGGCCAAGCGGTCCTTATCTGCCGTCAAATTCTATGTTTCTATCTGCCTTGGTGATTTTAACCTTGACTGGTCCGAGAAAAACTCAGCTAACCTATCCTCCTTAGCTAGCAAGGCAAATCTATCCCAGCTCATACATGAACCCACAAGGGTCTCACGTGGGGGCAACTGTGCCACCCTCCTTGACTGGATACTTACTAACAGGACAGAATATGTTGCCTCAGCCGGTGTGCTACCTGACACAATTAGTGACCACTATCCCATCTACTGTGTCTGGAACACTGTCATTCCTCCCCTCCCTGCTAAAACTGTAACCTTTCCTAATCTCTCCCGCCTAAGTCATGAGGACTTCTTAACTGACCTTAACCAGGTTGACTGGTCCCCTCTCTACCAAACAGAGGACATTAACATAGCCACAGAATATTTCAACTCCATCCTCCTCTCTCTTCAAAACCTTCACATCCCGGTCACCACACGTAGGATGGCAGGGAAAGTAGCCAAGTGGCTAACACGCCCCCTGCTTCAACTTCTCAAATCTAGAGACAAACTTTGGTCCAGGTGGAAGATCTCCCACCTCCGTGCAGACTTTGAAGACTATCGTGCATTATATAACAACTGCAAAAGACAAATTCATATTGCCAAAAGCACCTACTATAGGAACCTACTAATAACATCCTCTAAAAATCCGCGCAGGTACTGGTCCAAAATTAAGGACATTCTCGGCAACGACAAGCAACAGAATCCAGCTGACATGAACATTCAAGGTGTTCACTGCACCAACCATGACACCATTGCCAAGCGCCTTCAATGCCCTTTTTTCTTCTCCACCAGTCGCTACTCTAACTAGCCCACAACCTGACTGTCCCTCTTCTCCTCCTGCCCTCCTCCCACCCCTCCCTTTCGTTCTGGCTCCAACCACATACCTTGAAGTTCGCCAATCTACATAACTCCCTTCCAGCCTGGGGTCAAGGGCCTGAGGGCATCCATCCTTGCATACTTAAGCAGTATGCACCTTGGCTGACCAGACCTATCATCTGGCTTTTAACCTCTCGATTCGTGACGTCTACTGTCCCATCCACCTGGAAAACTGCCAGAACCATCCCTATACACAAAAGGCGATGTCAAACTCATGTCCAACTACCCCTATATCTCTTCTGCCTACTCTAGTAAGCTGCTTGAAAAATAGTCCACCACCAGCTTGCTGCTCACCTTCCATGTTTAATCTTCAAACCCCGTGCCAACATGGTTTCCGGCCGGTCACAGTACCACCTCTGCACTTACACAACTTACAAATGACATCAGAAATGATATGGACGTGGCCTACTCACTGGGGCCGTCTTTATTGAGCTGTCTAAAGCCTTGACATGGTACACCATCCTCTCATGCTAAAGAAACTCCAATCCATTGGAGCATCTGATAAAGCCCTCTCCTGGTTCCATAGCTATCTTGACAATCGGACTCAGGCAGTAGCATTTCACAAGGCCCTTTCCTCCCCTAAACATCTCCGTGGAGTTCCCCAGGATCCACTCTTGGACCTCTCTTCTCCCCTCTTCTAAATGATATTCCCACCATGTCCCGGCATAGCTGCACTCTTATATGCACTGAATGACCTTGTTCTCTACTCTGGGTCAAAATCGGTTGCTGCCATCAACTCCTCTCACTAATGACTTCCAATTCCTGCAGACCTGGCTCTCTAGCAACCACCAAGTCCTGAACCTAGAAAAACCTGTGCTATGCTATTCGGATCCTCTAAGAAACTGTCTGCCCCTGGAACAGGCTCGGGTTCAATGCCTTGATGGCCCTCATCTTAAACACTGAGTCCTTCAAGTACCTTGGGGTCACTTTGGATCCCACACTTGACCTGTCTCAACATGTCAATATGGTGTGCCGTGCCGTCAGTGCTAAAATTAGGCGGAGCTTATCGCATGCGCCACTCCCTCACTCCTTCCGCTAGACTTTCTGTTGTAGAGAGGTATTCTCTTACCCCAGCTCCAATATGCTCTGCCCCTCCTCTTTGCTGCAAACTCTGCTACACTCCACAAATGGGACACTGTCTACAACAACATCTGTAGATAGCCTTAACTGCCCCGTCTTACCCATCATTGTCTCCTTCATGTGAGCTTAAATTGGCTGTCACCTAAAGATATTTGAGCCTACTCCCTGGGCTGCTTTATCGACTCCCTGTCTAGACCTCCCTGCCCTGTCTATCTTGCCAACCTCCTGACTCCTGCCTCACACACCCGTACCCTCAGGTCTTCCTCTGTCCCCATGCTCTCCACTAGACCTTGCATGACAAAAAATGGGTGAACAGGCATTTGCCCGTTTTGCTCCCAAATTCTGGAACTCACTCCCCCTTATGGTGAAAACTTCAGCCTCCCATCGAGAATTCAAAAACTCGCAGTTCACCCACCTTCTAGCCTCTGGCCAATGCAAATGCTCTTAATTTGCTTTGTCCCACTGCAGGCTGTCTAGTCTGACCCTGAGTACTACACTAATGTTCTCCCATGCAATATGCTTGTCTAGGTGGCTATGAACCTTGATGTCTTTACTGTCCTCAGCTGTCTTATGGTTACCCCAATTGCTTTATTTTACATCCTTATTATGATCTCTGCCTAAAATGTGCCCTTATGTAACTATTACTGTGCTACCCAATGTATATCTTGTTTTGCTCCTGTACGCCTATATTATGTCTGTGCATTTCTGCATATTGTAACCAATGTCCTGTGTTCTCCCGGGTCGTGCCTGAAAATAGGCAGGTCTGTTGCCTAGCGCACTTACCCCGGTTACCAAAAGCTAATAAATAAATATAAGCAAATAAAGTTTAAATTAATGCAAACAGAGTCAACCTCTGCAAGACCAGGTACTTATATGAAGCAATAAAAACTATTTTTTGGCAAAGTGACCTATTGTGTCAGTGATCTTCACTGGAGCGCCTGAGCTCCTGGCTCTGGAATGTGAGTGTCTGTTTGTCTGTCATTGTACTGTTTGAGCTGCTGCCCCACACTTGCACCCTGCCCTGGTTCCTGAGCACAGCACATTGTCATTTAACACTGAGCAAACTACCCTGCCACCCCCTTACCGGTATCATGGATCCAGTATGGTGACCAGCACAACCTTCCTCTCACCACCTCATGTGGACTGACAGAGAGCGTGCATCCTCTGTACTGTAAAGAGAGAGTGTGTACTGTCTAACAGTGTGTGTGCTCCCTTTACAGTACAGAGGACGCATGCTCCTTATCAGTCCATGTAGTGGCTAGCTGAAGTGGTGAGAAGAGGGCTGTGTCGGTCGCCATATTTACTTTATTTTCATTTATTTATTTAAAATTTGGTAACCGGGAAAGGCACCACTGAGCCAAGGCTCATTTCTAGGTGCTGCCCGGGGACAGTGTAAACAATAGGAATATACAGAAATATGAAACATTTAGTAAAAACAGGAGTCATGGTTACAAGACCCACCATACAAGTGGATAACAGACAGTACAGTATACAAGATTGGGCAAGAAAAGACAATACTAAGACAGATAACTTTAAAAACAGCTTCAAAAACTAGATTTGGATATAAGACAGAAAGTAACAATAAACTTTGGAGCTTCCTGACTATTAAAAGTAGGAGCAGATATACACTGCCCAACCATTGGGGGCATGAGCAGATGCAGATATACACTGTCCAACCATTGGGGGCATATACAGGTGCAGATATACACTGCCCAACCATTGGGGGCATATACAGGTGCAGATATAGATAGGGAACATTGTTTAACCAGGAGTAGCACACTAAGACGATGCTTGTTTCCAGATGCGACCTGGGAGCATGAGGAAGTTAAGTGACTTGCTTAGATCACACAGTATGCACCTAGGTGGCTGTGGGATTCAAACCCAGGTCTCCAGATCTGCAGCTCAGAGCCTTAACCCACTGTGCTGTACTGCCTCCAACAAATATATTGGATCTGTAGCACTGGTGACACCGGTGGGGGGGGTGGCAGTGGTGTGGGGGAGCTGCTAGATACCAGGGACCGATTACGCTTGAATGGGGACAGTGATCAGTGGGTTGGGGGTGCCACTAGACACAAGGTAATATTTCATATAATACGGGGCAGGGGATCAGAGGGTGGGAGTGCCACTTGACACCAGGGAATTTTTGTATAATACAGGGATGGTGATCGGAGGGTGGGGAGGTGCCACTAGACACCAGGGAATGTTCTGTTTTCTATGGGAACAGGGATTGGAGGACAGGGGGTGCCACTAGACATCAGGGAATGGGTTGTATTTCACAGGGCTGGGCATTGAAGAATGGTGGGTGCTACTAGATGCCAGGGAATGGGTTGTGCTTCAGGAGGACGGTGATTAGAGGGTGAGGGGGTGCCACTGGACACCAGTGAATGGGTACCCTTGTACAGGAACAGGAGATTGGAGTGGGGGGGCTGGTCACAGGGGAGCAAACCTGCCATTGCTTCCCATGCAAATAATGGCCCCTTAATGCCTTGCATGCCCTTTGAGCTAACTTGCTTGGTGCTAGATGGGGCTCCCAGGGTTCCTGGCACTAACAGGTCTGGGGGTGCAGTTAAGTGCACTTCAGTGTGGGGTGCATACAGCCCAGATCCATGTCGTGGCAGCACTACTCGACTCTGTGCTGCCCTGACATGGCCCTATGTTCAGTCAGATAGCGCTGGTGCACTATCTGACTGAATAGTGTATCTTCGGGGTTGTGGACAAGGGCAAACACAACGCAAACCTTTGCACTCTGCTTTTGCCCATTTTCCAATATTGGGCACCTGGTCATATCCAGGTTTAAGGAATTTCCTTTGTTCCTCTGGGGAGAGGTGGGTCTCATGAAAAAGGACTGTTCACCTTTTCCTGCCTAAAATACTAGAGAAGGCAGATCTATTTTATAGGGTTGTACATCCCACTGACATAGGAAATTATCTGACTATACAAAGCCATGTTAAACAACTAAATAGCACCTTGGGTTAAGTTTCTTCCATGGTAAACAGTATACTACCACCATAGGGCCCAACTCCAGCAGCTCCCATCCACCAACCGCACACCATCCTTCTAGGCTAGTGAGGTAGCATATTTTTCAGGACCGTTATCGGTGCTTTTTTAGCAATTTAATAGCCGGGAAGTTACTATTGTGTGCCTGCTATTTGTGCTGTTTAACTTTGGAGCCATTGCCCTAGCGTTTTCACTGTCATTAATGCTAGTGTTTTACTTTTTTTTGTCATTGTACTGAACTTGTGTGATCATCCAGTTTGTCTTTTTGTTCACTGGATTTTGGTCCTTTTTGCTAGATTACTCGCTGTTACCTGTTGAACACTGCCTGCCGAGGATAACGATTTCCGCTTCCCTGAATTCACCTGAAGGTCGCCGCTGAGTTTTTGCTGAAGCTGTGACCCCAGCACATCTGGATCTTCAGAGGAGTTCTCTGGGAGTTTTGTATCGGGAGGAGTTGCTTAAAGTTCTGTGGAGTCGACTGATTGCCACTGGGTCAGAGATGTGGAGGTGGTGAGCCTGCCTGGTTTGGGCGTACCAAATCTTTTGCCTCTTGTCTGAAGTTTTCCATCGAGAATCAGTTATAGACTCTGCCAGGGCCCCGTGATCTGGACTGGGGAGTAGCAGTTTGGCTAGTGCTTCCCCTGGGATGGGATGGGGGTTGCAGAGGAGTGCTCACTGATGGGTGTAGTGCTTCTGTCTACCTTGGAGGGCTATTCAGAGGGTATTCATCGAAGGGTGGTTCCATCTCTGGGGCCCTGATCCTGGGGGGGTCTCGGGCTGATTCAGCTGCAAAGCGGGGCCTGTCCTGGAGTTCCTGGCTTCAGTTCAGTTGCCTGGAAATCTACAGTGCACTGCCTGATTTCCTCGATTTGGGGACAGAGGATATTGGGAGAGGCGGAGTATCTTCAGTAACTAGAAGGTTCAACTAGCGTATGACTGGTAAGGCTGTGAGAGTGCCTCCACACTATATACTTCATTTATTTTATTCTGCACATGTTGCCTGCTGTAGTGAGAGGACGGCAGCTTAGACTTGAATTTTATTGGCTGTGGTGGGGGTGAGAGACCCATCTCTTCCAAATTTTGACTCTGAAGTACTGGCTTGCCTAGCCCCATCTCTGATTCATTAACAGCCACTCATTTGTAAATCCAGTTTTGTAGTGTTTTAAGGGGTAGCTTTCTTTGGGGGGAGTTGGGGACTGTGGATGCAGGTTTTTATTATTTGCATTTATTTTTTGTTTTATTTTAGTTTTCTTTGGGGGAGTGGGGGATTGTGGGTATAGGTTTTTATTAATTGTATTTATTTTTGGTCTTGTTTTATCTTAGTTTGTATTTGTTTTTGTGTTTTGTTGCTTACTTGCTGGTGTGAATCTTTTAGTTATGTGTTGGCAGAGGTCTTCCCCAGTCATGCGCCACTCTCCCTCTGAGCTCCGTGACCTCCGCCTCTTTGACTGACTCCACTTGCCGGCTGAGGTATACAAGTGATGTCAAGCTCTGGGGATTGTAAGGAGGAGGAGGAGGAGGTGAACGGGTAGGGGCCATGGACCTGGAGGGAGAGTGGAGCTGGGTGGACAGATTGGGGTTGTGGGGACCAGAAGACATCCTGGGGCAAAATGGGTCCTAGATAGCAGACCTCACTGTCTGGCTCCCATACCCAAGGGCTCCACTGTGAGTAGGCAGATGACATTTGCCAACCTCGGGGTCCCATCCTACTTGGGTAGTGTTATGCAATGCCAGGTCCATTAAAAACAAGACTGCAGTAATTGCTGATCTTGTTGGGCCTCAGATCTGGCTTGTATCACTGAGACCTAGCTGGATGAAAATTCTGGCCCAGTTCTTGAGTCAGCTATTCCGGCCGGGTTCTCAGTAATAGACCATCCGAGGATGGATTGTAGGGGCTTGGGCATAGCCATAAGTTTTAAAATAGAACTGGGCCTCGTAGATGTGCCAGTTGGGGAAACCCAGTCCTTTGAATGTATCGTGGCACAGTTGTGGGGTGCAGGATTCTTTCTGTCTACCGTCCACCCAGGGATGAGAAGCAATTCCTGCAGGAAGTCGTGGACTTCATCGTTGACATGGTGTTGGAGTCCCCCAGTTGGATGGTTCTGAGGGACTTCAATGTCTGGGTCAACAATGAGCTCTCACAGTTTGGTCAGGACTTCCTTCAACTTATTAATTCATGGGGCATCACACAGGTAATTACCTCTGCGACCCATAATCATGGTCATTCATTGGACCTGGCCTTCCTACTGGGTATGGAGACCTCTGACTTGGTGGTGGAGCCGGTCAAATGGTCTGACCATCACACTATAAGGTTCAATTTACAGGCTCCCCCTATAGGCCTGCCCCTATGGAGATGGTCCGGTACTGCCCTTTAAGGGGTATGACTCCAGATGGCCTGGTTGTGGTACTGGACCTATCAGGTTTACTGAGTGCAAGTGGTGGTCCAGATACTTTGATACAGGCCTATAACAGGGCTGTGATTGAGGCTCTGGATTCCATCGCTCCTGTCTGGGTTCACCCTCTCACCCAGCGCCCTTTGTCCCCTTGGTTTGATGGGACTTTGAGGGAGCTGAGGAGAGTGGGATGAAGAATGGAGTGTTGCTGGCAGAAATCGGGCCTTGATGCTGACAGACTTAGATTGATGGCCCACTATGAGGACTATCAATTGGCTATTTCCCTTAAGAAGGCAGACTTCCTGTCCAGGGAGATTGCCACTGCACAGAACTGACCAGCTCAGCTCTTTCAAACTGTAGACAGACTGTTCAATCCAGCTTGTCTGCAGACTCGGAGAGCATTGTCACAAGAGAAATGTGATGAGTTTGTTCGATTCTTTGTGGATAAGGTTGCTGACATCGGGTCTGAGATCTGTGCAGCTCACTCCAATGGGGATGATGGTGGTGGTCGGTGGGAGGTTGCAGTTCCTCAGTTTGTTTGGTCTAACTTCAACTGGCCAGCGATCAGGGATGTTGTGAGGATCATCCAGAATATGCAGCCAACCTGCTGTAGTTTGGACCTGGGCCCAACTAGCCTCTTTGTGGGGTGTGTTGAGGTCATCGGCCTGGTCCTAGCTGAGATTGTCTGGTGTTCGTTAGAGTCAGGTGTGTTCCCAGACACCCTGAAGGAGGTGGTGGTGACACCTCTCCTTAAGAAACCCTCTCTTGACCCAGACTGTCTTGCTAAATACAGACCTGTCTCTAACCTTCCCTTTGTGGGTAAGGTTACTGAGAAGGTGGTCATGCTGCAGCTGGAGGATCACCTTACCATCCATGACATTTATGATCCTCTCCAGTCTGGATTTTGGAAGAGGCGTGGCACTGAGACAGCCCTTGGTTGGGTCCTCAGTGATCTCCTGATAGCAATAGATCAGAAGAGACATTCCATCTTGATCTCTCTGTGGTGTTTGACACCATGGACCATGGTGTGTTGCTGGAGCACCTGCTGCTGATCTGTGGACTATCAGGTATGCTCCTCAGATGGTTTCAATCTTTCCTCACCGGCAGGTTTCAGACAGTTGTTTTCGGGATGTATTCCTCTGACAAGTTCTCCCTCTCATGTGGGGTGCTGCAGGGTTCTGTGCAGAGGCATTGCCAGCATGAGTAAACATTGGGGGCCTGGGCCTCAAACAAAATGCCGGGGGTCTGGGGGCCACCTAGGCCCCTCGAAGCTGTAGAACTTTTGGTGCTCTCTCATGCAAAATAACACATTTTCTGCTACTTCAGCTTTGTTTTTCCCCCATTCCTTTTCCATTATTTTGTGTCTTTTTTTTGATTAGCTTGTCACTTGTCACTTGAGAGGCAAAAACTACATGTTGCATTTTAAAAGTTATAGAATCAATAGCATATTTTGTGAATATCAGTAGATCTGGGTTAAATCTACTGATATTTAAGAAGTATGCTGGGCACGGAGGAGGTCTGGGCCACCATGGCCTCCCTCCCTGAGCTGAGTGTGACCCTTATGAAATTATTTTCCACACAGTCACACAGCACAGGTCCATGATCTGACTGAGTAAAATATGATACTTGTTGCACTAAGGGAACTTAGGGAAGTACTAGAAAATGGAATTTAAAGAAGTAAAGAACCACTGACACTTTGAGAATAACTTAAAAAAAAATATTTGTACACAAAGCAGCTATATATTACTTATTCGTTCTGTATTTCTTATCCTTATTGGTCATTACTGAGGTCATATATGCATGGAAACAGAAACAGGATATCTGCTAGCACTGCTCTCTGAGTGTTAATCGGCTACTATTGTTTCTTCCCAACTTGATGTCATAATACTGTGCTTGTCACATCACTGTTATTCCCAAGGCAATAGAAGGTGATGTCACAACAGAGCATATGCAACTCAAGTAGGGAACAAGCTACAGAGGCAATCAGTGATAAATAATGTAGAGAAGAAATCTATAGAAGATAGATAACAAAATGCAAGGTGAATGGTGTCCAAATTTAAAATGCTTTTTTAAGTTTTTCAAAGTGTTCCCAAAGGAAAGGTGTCAGCTGCTCTTTAATGTTTATATGCAGCAACACTGTATCCTACCTATGTCACCTAACCACGGTGCTAACCAAAATTGGAAAATGTGAAGCACAGGCATATGAAGGTGGCGCATAACATTAATTTGATACTCACATCACATGGGCCCTTTAATAAAATATTTTGTTTTAATTGTTCTGCTCAGACTCAGACTGGAAAGTCCACATTCAAAAATAGAGCAGTGAAATACACAATAACAACAAAGAACAATAAATAATACTGCCTAATCATTTTTATTTTTGTGCATTCTGTTCTTCTCCATGCTGTTCTCTCTCTTTCTCTGGTAATAACAACTGATGCCGTCTGTTGCTTTTCTTTGCAAATCATGTAATTACCTGATCTGATGATAACACAGAACACATTTCCTTTTCAATTGCTAGAACTGCAAGATCATGTAATGTGTTTTGAGTCATGGTGCCTCTGAGCCATGTACGTACCCTTTGCAGTGCACTAAAGGTGCGCTCACAGCTACAGCTTGTCACTGGAATAGTGAGTGCTGTCTGGACCAACTGCTTGAGTTTTGGAAACATAAGAGGGTCTAGTAGCTTATAAACTTCATTTGTATTAATTTGTTTTTCTTCCATTTTTCGTTTCAGGTAATTTTTCGCAACAAACAATTCCTCCTTTTGTAGTTCAATCCCATAGTGATGAGCTAGAGGTGCCAGAGATTCAGAGCAAAGGAATGTTGCAGGCAGTGGGTTGCATGCACGGATGCCATTTATTATCTCAACTGCAACACTAGAAAATCTTTGCTTTAGTTCAGCAGACATTCTGTCAAGGCATGGATAATAAAGCTTGTTTTAAAAGTCCACTTGAGAAGAAGTTTGGTCCCGCAGTCCCACTGATGCTTCAACAATAAAATCATCCATCTGTTTCTGTTTTTTTCTTCTGTTTGTGTCACGTATTTCCACATTATTCTTGTTACAGAAATCCACAGCTTCCTAAAACAGTTCATTGCTACTGTCCTCACTCCGCATCTCTTCCAGAGTGTGACGAACTGAGTCAACAAAATCTACTGCAGTGGATAGATCTAGATCTTCTCTTTGTAAAACTTTGTGGATGCCTTCTGTTACCTTTAGAAGAGAATGAAAGATGACCAGGCAGTAAATTGTGGTTGACTTTTGTAAGGATGCTAACAGTCCAATGGCTTTAGGAGTGCGAATAGTAGAAAGGCACTGAAGTACAGCAACATAGCAGTTCATCAATGCCTTGATTGATTGGATCTGGCAAGACCAGCGAGTATCTGACAACTGGACCAACTCTGATGGACTCAAGCCTAACTGACACTGTATATTGACAAACTCATGATGATGAACAAGGGGAGTGATAAAAAACTCATACACAGTTTCCATAGTGCAGAAAAATTCTCTTGCTTCAGTAATACATTTGCATGTATGGCAAAGTACAAGATTCAGCTCATGTGCATAGCAGTGCACATACACAGCCTCTGGATGATGCTGGCGGAACTTAGCTTGAACTTCCCCTACTGCCCCACTCATAACAGAGGCACCATCATATGCCTGTGCCACACATTTTGCACCTGTAATTCCACTGTCTTGGAGACATTTTAGCAGTGATTCCACAATGAAGTCAGCATTAAAAGATTTAAGTTCTGTGAATCCTACAAAACACTCTATAATACTTCCAGTTCCAGGTACAATATACCTCATGCAAACTGCCAGCTGCTCGTTATGTTTGTCTCTTGCTTCATCTGCCATAACAGCAAACAGAGCTGTTAAGTTCAGCAACTATCTTTGAAATGACCTCATCTGTGCAACATGCAATCACCTAATTTTGAGTTTGGGGAGAAATATAACTGGCATTTGAAGGTGCCTTATACATTTGTAGAAAAGGATCAAATTGTTTTAATAGATCCAAGCATTCCAGAAGATTTCCTTTATTTAAACTACTCCGCATTTCATCGTGACCCCTGAAAGAAAGTCCTTGCCTACCCAGAAATAATGTGACAGCAATGATGCGCTCAAGATAGCATCGCCTGTCATTTACTTCTTTGATGTTTGCAGCTTGTAATTTGTGAACAATATCACCAGTACTCTTTGTGTCTTTAAATCCAGCCCATAAGGTGTTTGCATTTGCATGATATGAAGTCTTTTCATGCTCACTAAATGAGTCAAGTGCCCTTTTCCAATTAACAAATCCTGTGCTTAACAAAGAATCTTTATTAGGGCGAGCTGTTCCATATTTCATTCCAAAGCATCTACAAGGATAGCAAAAAGCAGCATCCAGAGTAACAGAATATTCTAACCAGTTGTAATTTTCAAACCAGTGAAACTGGAATTACCTTTCTTCCCTCCAAATGTGCGCTGTGGGTAACAAGGCAACTTACTCTGAATAGGCCCTGTCTCAAGTGTGCCCACGTCTGTGATATTTTAAGCATTTACTAGTTCACTGTTCATTTTATTTATGCCTTCTGTGTCTGTGTCAGTGTCAGCATCAATATAACTGTGACTGTTCTGGTCACTTGTGCTTGGTTCAGCATTCCCCTCATGCACAGTGGTACATGATGCAGTAGAATCAGGCAGTGCAACATTATCATCATTACTTTCTGAACTGGCAATTACTCGTACTTCTTCATGTGTATTCTTTTCTCTGGACTTCAAGAAATGTCGGATATCCATTTTCATGAAACAGTGGAAACCAACAAGTTCTGATATACAGTACTTCTTTGTAATACAACTGAGCCACACACTGCCACCTCAGGGCTCACAGCAACACAATGGCAATGGCACAGACACACTAAGGTTTATTGTCACTCAGGCTGCTGTGATTTAAACTGCAACTACAATTTTTTTTTAGCACAGTATGGCAACACACACTGCTGCCCTCAGCCCTCCTACAAGCTCGGTACTACTGGCAAAAAAATATCTCAGGTACACTGGGTCACTGGTGAGGTGGATCAGAGGCTGCTGAGACTTAAACTGCAACTACAATTTTTTTTTAACACAGTATGGCAACACACACGGCTGCCCTCAGCCCTCCCACAAGCCCGGTACTACTGGCAAAAAAATATCTCAGGTACGCTGGGTCACTGGTGAGGTGGATCAGAGGCTGCTGTGATTTAAACTGCAGCTACAATTTTTTCTTTTATTAGTACAGTACAGCGACACACTGCTGCCCTCTCAGCCCTACCACAAGCCCAGTAGCCAGTACTGGCAAGAAACAAATCTCAGCCTCAGTCAGCCTGAGGGCCTCAAGTACTCTGGTAACTGATGTGGTGGTGTATCAGATTTAAACTGTCTGCAACTGCAACAAATTTTTTTTTACAACAAAATTTCCCCCTACCCTCCCAGCCAGGCCACCTAGATTGTGCTGACTTGAGTTGATGACTCAGTTCTCAGTCACACTCACACAACTACAGACTAGACTAGAAGAGTTATGTTTCTTTGGCCTAGTAGGCCTAGAGTGAAAAACGGGCCTTCCTTTTTTCATTGCCTTACAAAGTGGCAAAAAAAGACAAAGAACTACAAAGTTAGCAGCAGCAATTGCTGAAATACAGAAAAATGACTGTTTTTATGCCAAAATATAGGTTGTATTCTCTTTTCAAAATCCACAAATGCAGAGAGAGGAGACGAACAGTGCACTGACTGAACATGCGTGCTTTTGCTTTCACTCTCTCTCTCTGTCTTTCTTGTCTGTCACTGTCTGAATAAAGGCCACACCCTACATGATACTCACTGGCCACTCACAAGGCTCTACTGCTGTGATGACACTCTGTAGTTTATGCTACTTGATAGTCACATGACTATCAAGTAGCATAAACTATAACATAGGTATCCCACAATGCACATAGGTGGTCCAGAATAGTGAGTGACTGTCATGTGACACAGTCAGTGACAGGCTACAGCAGCTGGCTGCTGCTCATTGCTGGGTCAACCAGCATGCAACAAGTCAGACAAGCAGGGCAGAAGAAGCGCGTCCCGGTCAACCAGTCCCTCCAGTAGTCCACCACACCCCACCATTATATTTAATTATGTCATGATGTTGACTGTTATGTTAGACTGTAACATGTATCATGTAAGTTGACTCACCCACCTCACACAGGCATCCATCCTTTCTGTCCCTCTGTCTTTCTCTGTCTTTCTTTCTTGTTGTCCCCAGCTCAGTCTCCTTCTCATCTTCCTTTCTCCTCCCGGCTCTATGGTCTGCTCGTTTTCTCCAGCACTGCAGTGAGCACTGGCAGCAGCAGCAGCAGCTACAGTAGGTCCCCTCGGCTCTCTGCAGTCCACTTCAAAGTCCCCACACACTGTCTGTCGTGTCCCAGTCACTGTTGTCCATGTCCTCCTCCTGTGTCCACTCCTGAGTGGGTGAGTAAGTGTCCCTTCCAGTCCCGGGCTCCCTGCTCCATCCCCTGTGACCGTGACCTCTTCCCGACCCAACAACCGACGGACAGACCGGACCGGTCAGCAACTTGCTGCATTGTGGCACACTGCAGCTGAGCTGAGCGAGGCTCCAAGCATTTCCATTTAAGCTCCCTATTCCGATCCTGAGTCCCAAACAGTACTCCCTCACTCCCGCTCTCCCTTTCAGATCCCATGATTGCCATCAGTGCCACCATGTGGTGTGTGCCGTCACTAGAGCAACCACAGACTCCTCACCAATCAGAAAACAGTCTGAAAGGAGCTGATGGTTGTCATGGTGACGATGGGGCCGAAACGAGCTCAGGCAGTGAGCATTTTAATATTCTGTGTGGTGTGTGGCAGGCGGGCTTGGGGGGGGCTGCATTGCTTTGCAATGCAAATGCAATCGGCAGTGGTTTTTTTTTTTTTTTTAAATGGGACAAAAAACATTCGGGGCCCAAGACAAAACATTCGGGGCTCCAGTCCCGGAGGCCCAGCCCTAGCAACGCCTCTGGCTCTGTGCTATCACCCATGTTGTTTGCGGTTTATATGCTGTCATTGGGAGACATTGTAAAGCTGTACTGGCTGAGTTTTCACTGTTATGCAGATGATACTCAGCTCTTCATGTCCTTTATGCCTGAACAGGTGGGAGCTGTCTCAAGCTTTAACAACTGCCTCTCTGAGATTCAAGACTGGATGAACGTTAACTGGTTGAGGTTGAACCCGGACAAAACTAAGGTTCTGGTGGTGGATTAGGGTCACCAGGTAGAGGGGCTGTCGGCTGGATGGCCATCTGGGCTCTGGCTAGCTGATGACCTTTGAATGAGTGCGAGATCTGGGTGTTATTCTTGATGAGGGGCTGATGCTTAAATTCCAGGTGTCGTCTGTTGTCAAGACTGCCTTTTACCATCTGAGGAATATCATCTGGATTAAGCACATCATTCCACCCAATGACCTTCCAACTCTGGTCCATACCTTTGTGACCTCCTGCCTTGACTACTGCAATTCACTGTACCTAGGGCTACCGGGGGTTGATATCTGCCCGTTGCAGCTGGTGCAGAATGCAGCAGCTAGGCTGTTGACTGGGCTCCCCCAAGCTTGCCATGTTACACCTGTGCGGTGCAGCCTGAACTCTCTGCCTATTCAGTGGCAGATCACCTTCAAGGTCGGCTTGCTGACCTACGAGGCCCTACATGGACAGGGACCATGCTATCTGCAAGAACCTCTTCGTCCTTACTGCCTCCTCCGCCCACTCCGCTCGGCCTATGAGGGATAGCTAGAGATTCCCAGGGTTTGTTTGAAGACCTCTGGGGCCCGAGCATTTGAGTTTATGGCCCCTGCCCTGTGGAATTCTCTATCTCGTCTGATAAGAGAGCGCCTGACGGTGGAGAGTTTCAAATGTGCTTTGAAAGCATATTTGTTTAATCATGCTTTTCCTGACTTTGAATAATATTTTGATGCTGATATTTATTAATTATTTATGGATTTTTTGCTGTGGTTTTATGATCTATTGTGCTGGCGCTATGGTGTCTGTGTGAATAGCGCTGTTTTATAAATAAAGTTTGCTTGCTTGCTAGTACAGCATCTGTAACCTGTCAACCACAGACAGAAGTAAAAAACATGAACAATGGAAACTTCAGCAAAAGATAAAAAGAGAACATTTTCTTATTGCCCTGTTGTGGAATCCGTTTCATTTCAGGGAAGTAACTTCTCATTGCTGATTTTATTGCTTCTTTTGCTGCTTATTTTGATTTCACTTGGTAGCAGGTTGCTTTTTGGCTTCTTTTGGAAAGGTACCTGCTTGGGTTTTTTTTGCTGTTGAAGCTGATTGCTTCTGGGAGATTTTGCTGGTATAGCTGATTGTTTCTGATGGTCTGGATGGGCAGACCACCCTCCCCAGACCTACCCACCCTCGTGCATCATTTCCTTTATACCCATAGCTGTGGCATCATATGGTACAAGCTGACAACATACACACCGTTAGCCATCAAATTGCAGTACACAACACAGCCACACACCACACCCTGACATAAATCTACATACCTCGGTACATTATACCACTAATGATTGTTGACAGTACATAGCTGTAAAGTAAACAGGGAATGAGAAGGAAGGAAGAAAGAACAAGCATTTGTCAATGCCGGATGTTGCTTGCTTGTATGTGCTGTTTAGGTATTTGGGAGTCATTGGAGTGCAAATATTGAAAGTTCACGAAGTTATGGTACTAGGAACGCTAGCACTAAGTAAAACAGTCATTTTAGGAATTTTTTCATCAAATTTTCCAACATAGCCATTTTAAGACCTCTGCTCAGGAACAGCATCACTGTGATTTTCTAAATGTGTCCCATACATTGATTTTTCACACCGACTGCGCCATTGTGTGCTACATGGGCGAAACACATTTTGGGAGAGTTGTGAAAAATGACAGCTATACTGCTCATAAGGAGGTGTGGTAAAATGGCAATGTTGAAAATCTGGAATGAAAATATTGAAAATTTGTGAACTTACATGCGTGCGTAGGAACTGCACAAAGCACGCTCGTAAAACAGTCATTTTTAGGAATTTTTTCACCAAATTTTCAACATAGACTTTTTGAGAGCCCACCTTATGAACACTGGCAGTGTCGTTTCATGCCTTGACAGTGCAAGAATTGATGAGGAGGGGTCCCAAAAACCCCATGTTGAAAATTTGGGCCCAAAATTCCCCAAAATGCCGAGATAAGCAACAAAGATGAAAAAACCCTATTTATTCCATTATACAGCTTACCGGCATTTTCTCAGTTCGTGGTCATCTTTGAAGAGTGCAGACATTTTCCCAGTCCACCGATGATCGTCGCGCCGAGCTCTGGAGGTAAGTATGGGGTGAGGGGGGTGTGAGGAGGCAGGTGCGCAGTGGGTGGAGTGCGGGTTGTGGGGGTGGGGGAGATGGGAGGAGCGTTTTCTTCTTTACAGGTTTTTGTTTTTATTAAGATGGCGGAACATTTGCCACGCTGGGTGGGCTCCCAGTGTGGCAGCTGGAAAAACTGTTTGAGGGGCTGGAGCCGATGGGAGATTGGGCACCACATCTGCCATAACAAGCTTTGCCATGCTGGGGTGGGCTCCCAGCGTGGCACCTGGAAAGCTTTTGTGGGGGGGCATGGAGCCAACACAGGACTGAGCAACCCCGTAGGCCATACAGTGTGTGTGTGTGGGGGGAGGGAGTGCATCAGCATGCAATATGCGTGCTTGCGTGTGTGTGTGTGTGGTGGGGAGAGCTCTGCTTGCTGAAGCGGAGCTCTCCCTTTCAACTTTATGCCACTGCATTTTCAACTACTGTCATAGACAGCTGCAGCAGTGATTGGGGAACTGGGGCTGCGCCTGCAAACATACTGACTGAATTGGAAGACGGGTGCCACACCTCCAAAAACTCAGGTGATGGCACTATGTTTCTTGCACATACGTGCAAGCAACATAAAAAAACTACATTTATGTAGAAGTCAGAGATTATTTTTAAAGTGAGAAAAAAGGTAATGTGATTTTTTTAACCCTAACTCCGTCGGCCTCCATCCACCACCCCTATGAATTCCACCAAACTGAATTCCAAAACACAACCCAGGTTTCAAAAAGACATGTTAATTACACCTCATGATGAACTCTGCACTCTTATGCTGCAAGAAAGTGCCACAGACTCCTCACGTATGCAATACATGTTCTCTCACACTTCCAAAGGTTTGTGTTATCCGTTAGTATAAAAATGTTCATTCTGATGTCCTATTCACAAAACAATACTGTGACAAATTAGAAATATTGGCCCAAATCAGAGCCAAGTTTAAGGACTGACATCAGTCCAGCAATATAACTTCCTTCTGTACTGTCATCCTTGTGAATTTGAAACCAAAGTCCCACTTGCCTGAAAATATAGAGTTGTGGTGCTTTTTCAGAGAAGCCTAACAAATGGTGAGGGACTGCTCACAAAACAAAGATTCTACAAGTTGGTGGTACAAACAGGCTCACAAATAATTAGCATAGTAGGTGTAAACACAGTGGGCTGCACTCAGTCCAGGCAGGGCTGAAAAATATATACCTCTCAACTGCCCTGATGATGAGTGACGTCCCTCATGTTACTCCTCAAAACTGCTCTGTTCATCATCTGTCCCTCACAGAAAAGGTGCTGCGCACACAGAGAATGTACTGTAAATTCAGACTTTAAAGCAGCAATTCCTATTTCAATATGCTAAATAAAAAAAAAATGCTGTAGAAGAAAACACAATGGTTTCCACAGTATTCTGCCTTTGCATCTCCATGTCCGAGTATGTGTTCCTCATTATGAGGGTCAGCGTCCCTCATTGTCCCTCAATTCAGTGACAGAAGGTTGAGAGGTGTGCTAAAAAAAAAAAAAAACACTCCCAAACACCGTGAAAATATTAAAAAGGGAATGCTTACTTTATTCACAAAAGTGCCACGGTGCACAAACAGTACATTAAAAATGCAAACTACCAGCTCAACAACAAATGTACATGCCCTGGTCACAGACTAATGTTTGGCATCTTTGCTATCGATATTATTACAGTCCGACAAATAAAAGATGCATTTTAATGGTCTGTTTTTGCACCGCTGCATTTTTGCAAATAAAGTAAGCATTCCTGTTTTGAAATATTCTTGGTGTTAAATCGTGTCTCTAGCCCACTGAGTGTTGTTCAGTTAATTTTACATGTACACATGATTAGAGGTTTTGTGAATAAAAGTTAAGGCAAAAACTGGGAAATACTAGGTTTATACAGCTTGAGAAAGGATGATTTAGAGGAGACTTGACCTTTTTTAAACAAAATTAAACATAAAGAAAAACTCCAGAACATTAATATTATTAGCAGTTCATAGGTGACGGGAGAAAATATTTTTACATGCAGAGAGGATTGTGGTGATCGGGAATAATCTACCAGAACTTCAATGCAGACAAATACCTGAATATTTTCAAACTAAGTTTAGACACACGTATTGTATGTTATGAATACGATGTGTTACAGTTACTGTGGAGCGAGGAACTGTCTTAGTGGACTGTTAGGTTTGCTCCTGTATTATGTGTATGATGTTCTTATGATAAGTACTACACAAGTATCATTCATGGGACCCAAAAATCATACAGCAGAAGCGTATGATGTAAATGACAGAAAAATGTTTTTTTTTTTTTAAGGGTACTGTTGTGATAAAGGCTGGCAAAAAAGAAAACTTCGAAAAATGAGAAAAGGTGGTGTAAAAAAAAATAGGGTGGAGATGTAATGAACGAGGAGCACTGATAGACTTCTAATAAACCCTGTGATCCTGTTGTGGTTTCTCTGCTGTCTCCATCTTTATTATGCATTGCTCTATTTCAGTCTTTCAGAGGTCCCCATACAAAAGAAATTTAATTTGGGAGGGGTGGAAACAATGAGGTGTATTGCGGGGAAAAGACATTTCTGAAAATCAATTTAATGATGCTCCTATCTTCCCCAACTGGAATTTCCTTTCCTGTAGATGTAGTCAAGACTTGAATAGAAGCCTGTGCGGGGTTAGTGTCATACTCAGAACCCATGTTTTTAGAAACAAAAATGGTTCAGATCAATTGAAATGTACTTTTACAAGAAAATCATTGTTATGCCCCCACTTTGGCGCATGAGCAAATTAAATATTTTAAACCAGTAGAAACAATCGTATTACATGTTATAACTTCAACATAACTATGCTACAGAAAACTGTATTATGTTTTCAATATTGAAAGACAGCTGTAAAACCAAAGAGTGCCCGATTGTATCAGCATCATTCTGTCTAAGGTGGTAAACCTCTAAAACTTAATGATATAAGGGGCTGTACTGCTACTGTAATGCTGCAATGACAATTAAGGCTCTTGTGTATTCCAGCGTTAGTTATGTCCCACAATACTGGCATCAGAAATCATTTTAAAACTATACTGCATGCTTGCGTGTGTGTGTGTGGGGGGGGGCGGGGAGCTCTGCTCACTGAAGCGGAGCTCTCCCTAATGGAAAAAAAAAAACGCTGTAGAAGAAAACACAATGATTTCCACAGTATTCTGCCTTTGCATCTCCATGTCCGAGTATGTGTTCCTCATTATGAGGGTCAGCATCCCTCATTGTCCCTCAATTCAGTGACAGAAGGTTGAGAGGTGTGCTAAAAAAAAAAAAAACACTCCCAAACACCATGAAAATATTAAAAAGGGAATGCTTACTTTATTCACAAAAGTGCCACGGTGCACAGATAGTACATTAAAAATGCAAACTACCAGCTCAACAACAAATGTACATGCCCTGGTCACAGACTAATGTTTGGCATCTTTGCTATCGACATAATTATAGTCCGACAAATAAAAGACGCATTTTAATGGTCTGTTTTTGCACCGCTGCATTTTTGCAAATAAAGTAAGCATTCCTGTTTTGAAATATTCTTGATGTGCTATACCTGGTTAAACAACTAAATAAATAAATAAAAAAAATTAAAATATTCTTGGTGTTAAATCGTGTCTCTAGCCCACTGAGTGTTGTTCAGTTAATTTTACATGTACACATGATTAGAGGTTTTGTGAATAAAAGTTAAGGCAAAAACTGGGAAATACTAGGTTTATACAGCTTGAGAAAGGACGATTTAGAGGAGACTTGACCTTTTTTAAATAAAATTAAACATAACAAAGAAAAACTCCAGAACATTAATATTATTAGCAGTTCATAGGTGATGGGAGAAAATATTTTTACATACCTTGAGGATTGTGGTGATCGGGAATAATCTAACAGAACTTCAATGCAGACAAATACCTGAATATTTTCAAACTAAGTTTAGACACACGTATTGTATGTTATGAATACAATGTGTTACAGTTACTGTGGAGCGAGGAACTGTCTTGGTGGACTGTTAGGTTTGCTCCTGTATTATGTGTATGATGTTCTTATGATAAGTACTACACAAGTATCATTCATGGGACCCAAAAATCATACAGCAGAAGCGTATGATGTAAATGACAGAAAAATGTTTTTTTTTTTTTAAAGGGTACTGTTGTGATAAAGGCTGGCAAAAAAGAAAACTTCGAAAAATGAGAAAAGGTGGTGTAAAAAAAAAATAGGGTGGAGATATAATGAACGGGGAGCACTGATAGACTTCTAATAAACCCTGTGATCCTTTTGTGGTTTATCTGTTGTCTCCAACTTTATTATGCATTGCTCTATTTCAGTCTTTCAGAGGTCCCCATACAAAAGAAATTTAATTTGGGAGGGGTGGAAACAATGAGGTGTATTGCGGGGAAAAGACATTTCTGATAATCAATTTAATGATGCTCCTATCTTCCCCAACTGGAATTTCCTTTCCTGTAGATGTAGTCAAGACTTGAATAGAAGCCTGTGTGCGGTTAGTGTCATACTCAGAACCCATGATTTTAGAAACAAAAATCGTTCAGATCAATTGAAATGTACTTTTACAAGGAAATCGTTGTTATGCCCCCACTTTGGCGCATGAGCAAACAAAATATTTTAAACCATGAGAAACAATTGTATTACATGTTATAACTGTAACGTAACTATGCTACAGAAAACTGTATTATGTTTTCAATATTGAAAGACAGCTGTAAAACCAAAGAGTGCCCGATTATATCAGCGTCATTCTGTCTAAGGTGGTAAACCTCTAAAACTTAATGATATAAGGGGCTGTACTGCTACTGTAATGCTGCAATGACAATTAAGGCTCTTGTGTATTCCAGCGTTAGTTATGTCCCACAATACTGGCATCAGAAATCATTTTAAAACTATACTGCGTGCTTGTGTGAGTGTGTGTGTGTGTGTGTGTGTGTGTGGGGGGGAGCTCTGCTCACTGAAGCGGAGCTCTCCCTTTCAACTGTATGCCACTGCATTTTCAACTGCTGTCATAGACAGCTGCAGCAGTGATTGGGGAACTGGGGCCATGCCTGCAAACAGACTGACTGAATTGGAAGAGGGGTGCCACACCTCCGAAAACTCAGGTGATGGCACTATGTTTCTTGCACATGCGTGCAAGCAACATAAAAATGGGGCAGACAAGTAAGGGAAAGGATAGGCTAAGGAAAATGATGGGGCGTCATGCAATGAAGTGGTTGTGGGGCAGCGGTGTTTAGGAAGACCTGGGCACTGCTGTGCTGCCCTATCTGCAGGCACCTCTCTGTGTTGAGGGTGGTGGTTGCAGGACTCCAAGCAGAGGTAGCAAGGATCCGAGTAACCTTCCCCCCCACACAAGAACCATCCCTTCTGCCACCACTTCCTCAGAGGATGCCAGTAAGGAGGGATGGATGGACTATGATGGGCTCAGGGAGGGTGAGGGAGGTGGGACAGAAGCACATCCCCAGTCAGTACCACTTCAAAACTCATACACCATCTTGGCCGAGTAGGACAATTGCACTGCATCTCCAGAAGTGGACACTAAGGGGAATGAGTGGGTCATCCATGATGGAGCCCTGATGGCAAAGGGAAGGAGAATGCACAGGAGGAGGAAGAAATCCTGTTTGGAGACTCCATCATTAGAAGGATACAGCTGGGAGTGGGAAGCAACAGGGAGAGGAAGGTGGTGTGCCTGGCTGAAGGCACAGTTTGGAGGAAGGGCAGGTGGATCCTAGGGATCACTAGGGTGGTGACAAGAAGGGGGGAGCTGGATGTCATTGTCCACATGGGGACAAATGATCTGGCAGGTGATGGGACAGACGTAGAAAAAGTGCAGGAGGAATTTAGGGAACTGGGGCAGTGTCTTGGGCAAGTAGCACACTCTTTTACCTTCTCGGAGGTTCTACCTGTCCATGGCAAGGGAGAGGGTCAAGACATCAGCGCCATGAAATTCAACACATGGCTAAAGAAATGGTGTGGAGAGGAAGAGTATGGCTTCATTGGGGACTGGGATCTCACCTGGAGGGACAAAGGACTGTATTCACCAGACAGCCTGCATCTATCCGGGGGGTGGTGGTAAAGGTATCCTCAGTGAAAAGTTCAACTGCTTCCTGCACGAGCATTTAAACTAGCCAAGGGGGTAGGCAAAAGCAGTCAGGCGGATAAAGGTAGCCCCTCTCCCACATAACATATCTGACATAAGGGAGAATCCAATTAGAACAAGTGCACTATCAAACCTGATAAATAAATTAGATACAATTGTGGGGAGGACAGAAGATGGAACCCAGAAGCGTCACAGGGCTAACAAAAGGTAAAAGGAGGGTGGGTGCACAAGCTGGAAAGTAATGTGCACAAATGCCTGCAGTTTGGGGAACAAAAGCCCAGACCTAATGGCACTAATAGAAGACACAAACCTGGACATAGTTGCTGTTACAGAAACATGGTACACAGGGAACCATGACTGGGATATAGCCATACCAGGAAACACACTTTTTAGGAAGAATAGGGAAGGGAGAAGGGGAGGGGGCTAGCTATGTATGTGAAGAAGGGGATTGAAGCAACAGAGGCTGGGGCTGGCCCATTGGCGCAGTGGTAGTGCAACCACTTGCGATGCCGGTGGCCTGGGTTTGGTAGCAAGCCAGGGTCATCGGAGGGCAGGCCGGGGGAGAAGGACTGAGTGCCTGATGGGCCACTCTCCTTCTCTGGGAAGGGTGGGCTGTGGTTCTCACTGCCATACCACCACCTGGGTGACCACGGGTGGTGGTGCAGCACATAAGCAGAACAGCAGGGAAGGGCAGACGTTGGACGAGGACCAGAGGGGAGGTATGTCTCTACGCACCTCCATCTCATTGGTCCTCCTCAAGTGCTTATGTCTGCAGGGGGCAGAGACCAGAAAAACAGAAAAAGACCCCTCGTGTGGGCCAGGTGACAGGCTCCCGCACCAAGTGACCGAGGGGAGCTGGGGGGGCAGACTCCAGGTGCACGCTCCCCTGATAGTTCCGAGGGGGAATCAAGGGGCCTCCTCCTCAACCCACCTGGGGGGGGGTCGTTCGGGCCTCTAGAAGTAATGGAGCGGGGCACTAATGGAGCATGCCCCTGGTCCTTTCGGCATAGTGTGAGTGGTGCATTGGAAGCCCCGAGGGACGGACTAAATGTGGTGCAGGACAGGGACTTAAATAGAAAGTAAAGAAAGCAACAGAGGCTCAAGGGTTACAAGAAGGAGCAGAGGCACTGTGGGTCACCCTGGAGGTGGGAAAAAGGACAGTCATTCGCACTGGAGTGATTTACAGGTCTCCAGCATTAGGTGAGGAATTGGATGATGCTATTGTGAAAACCATCCAGAAAATGGCAGCCAAAGGGGAACTGCTACTAATGGGTGACTTTAACCTGCCTGGGATAGATTGTAACACTCAAACTGTGAGTACAACAAATGGCAGGTATTTCATGACTGCTCTGAATGGGGCAAACTTAAGACAGCTTGTAGCAGAACCAACTCACAAGGAGGCAATACTGGATTTGGTCCTGACCAATGGGGACAGGATCACAGATGTGGAGATGGGCAGCCCCCTTGGTACCAGTGACCACAGGACAGTATGGTTTAAGGTAACCACAGTGGAGGAGGCAAGCCATACAAGGATAAAGGTCCTAGATTTCAGGAAAGATAACTGTAAGGAGATGGGTAGAAATCTCAAAAAAGCCCTAGCGCCAGAAGGTACAGGGGGAGATGTGGTAAAACAGTGGTCTAGACTCAAGAGAGTCATAACAGAAGTAACAGGTCACTGTGTCAAAATGCATAGTCAGAATAAAAGAAAGAAAAGGCCATTATGATTCTCGAAGGTAGTGGCCAAGAAAGTAAGGGAAAAGAAAAGAGCCTTCAGGAGATACAAGGAAACACAAAAGGATGAGGACAGAGAACAATATCTGGAGAAGCAGAGGGAATCTGGAAGCATAATTAGAAGGGCTAAAGCACAGACAGAGGAAGGTATAGCCCAGGTTATTAAGAAAGGTGACAAGATCTTCTTCAAATACATTAGCGAGAGGAAAAAGACCAGGAATGGGCTTGTTAGGCTGAAGAAGGAAGGCGGACGAAGGGTGGAGGATGACCTAGAAAAGGCTGAGATACTGAACAAGTACTTTTGCTCAGCATTCACCAGGGAAGGGGAGGGTGAGGGACTGAGACTCATTGAGAGGGGTATTCAGGGGAAGGAGGTAGACACCAGCCCATTTACTGTGGAAACAGTCTTAGATTCACTCGGGAAAATAAAAGCAGGTACGCTAATGGGGACAGATGGGATCCACCCCAGAGTACTAAAGGAACTCAAGGAAGTGCTGGCGAAACCACTGGCTTCCCTTTTCAATGCATCACTAGAGATGGGGGAGGTACCTGAGGACTGGAGGAGGGCAGACGTGGTCACTCTCCACAAAAGTGGAAGCAGAGAGGAAGCAGGCAATTACAGGCTGTAAGCCTGACCTCAGTAGTGGAGAAACTGATGGAGTCCTTACTGATGGAGAGGATTGTAAAGTTTTTGGAGGATAGCAGCACACAGAATCCAAGGCAGCATGGATTCTCAGCAGGAAGGTCCTGTCAGACAAATTTTATAGATTTCTTTGACTGGGTAACAAGGGTGGTAGATCAGGGAGGGGCGGTGGATGTGGCCTACCTACACTGTTCCACACAGGAGATTGCTAAATAAATTGGGGAGCCTGGGAGTGGGTCGTACGGTGGTAAAGTGGGTTGGGAACTGGCTAAGGGACAGGATTCAGAGGGTGGTGGAAAATGGCATGAAATCTGAGGAGAGAGTGGTGACCAGCAGGGTGCCACAGGGGTCAGTGCTGGGGCCAGTCCTATTCAATGTCTTCATTAGCAACATCGCAGTGTCTGCAGGGGAAAGGTGTACCTCTTTGCAGATGACACCAAGATCTGCAACAGAGTGGACACATACCGGAGGGGGTGGAAAAAATGAGAAAGGACCTAAGCTTATTGAGGAGTGGTTGGGTGTCTGGCAGTTGAGTTTCAGTGCTAAAAAGTGCAAGATCAAGCACCTGGGTCACAGGAATCCATGGAAGGAGTACAGGATGGATGGGGAAATTCTGGTCACCACAAGTCAGGAGAGAGACCTGGGGGTTATCATATCTGACAGTGTGAAAAGGTGATGAAGAGAGCAAACAGAATGTTTGGGGTGCATAGGGAGGGGCATAACAAGTAGGAGGAAAGAGGTGGTGATGCCACTGTACAGATCACTGGTGAGGCCTCAGCTGGAGTACTGTGTGCAGTTCTGGAGACCACATCTTCGGAAGGACATTGACAAAATAGAGGCAGTCCAGAGAAGGGCAACAAAGATAGTACATGTTCTGTACCAGAAGCCCTATGAGGGAAGACTTAAAAATCTTAATATCTATTTACTGGAGGAAAGAAGGGAGAGGGAAGCTATTCCAAAGACTTTCAAGTACTTTAGGGGAATTAACAGGGTACGGGTGGAAAGCATATTTCAGAGAAAACTCTGCACAAGAACAAGGGGGCTTGATATGAAGCAGAAGTGATGGGGGTGAAAAGAATACGGGGGTTCAAGAGTGCATGGGATAGACATAAGGGTACCCTGGAGATGTGCAGAGCAGGAGAGCCGCAGATCAAATAGGATCTGGGGCTGCAGCAGTGAGTAGGGAAACAGGAAGACTAGGTGGGCCGTATGGTATTTATCTGCCGACAGATTCTATGTTTCTATGTTGCAAAAGAATAGATCATATCCGCTAATATTTTTAACCCATTCATTGTTACTAGACCACCAGGTCTCAGTAATGGCAATTACATCGATGCTGTCTTTTGACACAAAGACCAAAAGTTCATCAAATGTGTTGTGTTGACTTCTAGCATTTAAAAGACGATACTTAATGGTAGTGGGATTTAAGATTTTAGGTGGTTTATGATTATAGATTGGGTAATTCTGAGAAGTTTCCCTCTTGCCTATTAGTTTAAACTCATGGTGTTGAGAGCAGATTTGAAGCTTTTTCTCAGAGCACATGCACGCAGTTTGTTCAGGTGTAGTCCATCTTTAGAGTAGAGAGATTTATTGACACAAAACATATCCCGATTGTCCATAAAAAGAAACCATTCCTTTCTAAACCAGTTGGATAGTCTGGTGTTAATTGGAGATACAGTATGATTTTTTTTCTATGTGGGCATAGTACTGGTAGGATGCTTGATATAGCAACCCTGCACCCTCTATCTTTTTCCCTATGGACACCACGTCATAGCACATATCCTTCTTGAGTTGCTTGCCCACATCATTAGTACCTGCATGCAAGATTACAGAGAGGTTCTTTGAGTGATGAGTTTATCAATTTTAGTATCAATGCTGGATGTTTTTGCACAGGGAAGGCAAGATAAAGTGGCATGGAATCTATTAGTTACAGATGTGACTATCAGGGTAGCAAATAAGAGAGTCACCATTAACCAGTTTGTGCACAGTCTGCAGGCTAGAGGTAACATTTGTGGGCTCATTGTTAGGCCTGTTATGTGCCATGATAGAAGCTGAAGCTAAGGGGGGTGCTGGTGTTTCTTGTTCATTGGTGAGGGGGTAAATCTACTAGAAGTAAACACTTCTGGTCTTAGAAACATAGAAGTTGACGGCAGATAAGGACCGCAAGGTCCATCCAGTCTGCCCATTTCTTTTTCTACCTTATAAATGTGCCATCGGCCTTTGCTCTGTCAGTGGCCTATTTATTCATACTCATCAGTATTGCTCTCTTATGCCTATCCCATGCCTGTTGGAAGCCCTGCACTGTATTCATAGCCACCGCTTCCTAAGGTAGGCTGTTCCATGCATCCACCACCCTTTCTGTGAAAAAGAACTTCCTCACATTACCCCTTAATCGGCCTCCCTCTAGTCTCATGCTGTGTCCTTTTGTCCTGCTATTTTTCTTATATTGAAACATGTTAGACTCTTTCACCTTGTTAATGCCCTTAAGGTGTTTGAATATTTCACTCACATCACCTCTCTCCCTCCTTTGCTCTAGGGTATACATATTGAGCTCCGTTAATCTGTCCTCATATGTCTTCTGATGCAGTCCCTGCACCATTTTGGTTGCCCTTCTCTGGATTGCCTCAATTTGGTTAATGTCCTTGTGAAGGTGTGGCCTCTAGTACTGCACGCAGTACTCCAGATGGGGCCTGACCAATGTCTTGTAAAGAGGGATTTTATTACCTTCCTCTTATGACTTGTGATACCCCTACTGATACACCCTAACATTCCCCTAGCCTTACCTACTGCTTTAGAGGTCTGCTTGGATGATTTCAGGACATCGGTGAAGATGATGCCCAAGTCTCTTTCTTCCTTTGTGACTGCCAGCAACTCCCTTCCCGGCCTATAGGTGGCTTCAGGGTTTCTCTTCCCTATGTGCATGATCTTGCACTTCTTTGCATTAAATCCCAGTTGCCACTCTTCTGACCATTTTGCTAGTTTATCCAGATCTCTTCTCGTTCTGCCCACCCCTTCTGGATCATCTACTCTGTTGCAGGTCTTGGTGTCATCTGCAAACAGACAAGCCTTACTCTCTAGTCCATCTGCAATGTCACTGATGAAGATATTGAAGTGGACTGACCCCAGGACTGATCCCTGCGGTACCCCACCTGTGACTTGCATCTCTTCTGACTGTATACCATTTACCACCACTCTCTGTTTTCTGCCCGTCAACCAGTTTGCCACCCAGTTGACCAACTCCGGACCCACCCCGAGCCTACCCAGCTTATTTATCAATCTTCTATGTGGAACAGTGTCGAAAGCTTTGCTGAAGTCAAAGTAGGCGACATCAACTGCTCCCCTTGGTCCACTACTGGTTACCCAGTCAAAGAAATCTATGAGATTAGTTTGACAGGACCTTCCTTTGCCATGCTGTCTTGGATCCTGTGCCCCTATGGATTCCAGGTGTTGCACTATCCTTTCCTTAAGGAGTGCCTCCATAATCTTGCCCACTACTGAGGTAAGACTGACTGGTCTGTAGTTCCCTGCCTCCTCCCTGCTACCGCCCTTGTGGAGTGGGATCACATGAGCCCTTCTCCAGTCTTCTGGGACCTCTTCTGTGCTCAGAGACTCACTAAATAGTTCTGCTAATGGCTCTGCTAGTTCCACCCTTAGCTCCTTTAGTACCCTGGGATGTATGCCACCAGGTCCCATTGCCATGTCCACCCTGAGTTTAGCAAGTTCTTGTAGGACCCTTTCTTTTGTGAAGGGAGTAGTGCTCACCTCAATCCCCCCTGTGTCCATGGTGCTGAGCTGTGGGCCCTGCCCTACCTTCTCTTCAGCAAATACTGAGCAAAAGTATCTATTTAGAATAGACGCTTTTACAGGGTCCTCCTCCTCACACACCCCCTTTTCTCCTTTGAGCTTAGCAATACCCCCTCTGGACTTTCTCCTTTCACTAATGTATCTATAGAAAGTCTTGTCACCTCAAGTCTTGACAGTGCTTTCCTTCCCTTTTTTTATTTCTTGTAACAATGTACCAATCCTCCTCTTGTTCATTCCTAGAATCCCCTCTTCCTCTCTTTGGGGTGCATTCTGATATGCTAGAGCAAGGGGAATCCTCTGTCCTCTCCCTCGCTTTTTTCTTGTTTTCAATACTTGTTTTTTGTATTAGCTGATTTTCAGCTTCAATTGCACTAATACATTTTTCTATTTTGTTTATTTCTTTGATTTTGAATAATTCACCCTTAATCTGTTTGAGTTCATTTAGCAACTCCAAATGCTGCATGGATTTAAGGCCAAGAAAATTCTGTACATTAGTATTGGATGGTGCCAGATCATACATTTGGCAATTGCAATTTTCTACAGTTGAGCCCCCATTACAGAGGAGCTCCAAAATGTCTTTAGTAGGGTCCATTATTTTGATAGTAGGACTGAAATATCACCCAAAGTCAAGAGCCAACTTACTTGTGCAAGAATATCTGTTTTAAATATATGACAGATAGATGGGGTGTCCTCCTCCGTTGCCTCCCTTGGCAGACCTGCCCATGGATGTAATCATAGGAAATGACTTCAACAGTTGGGCCAACATTGTGTGTGTCACTATCCATAGCAAGGTCAGGGAACCAGCTTTTGAGGACACAGAGGGGGCAGTGCATGAGGAAGAAACCCCTACCTCAGAAGGAGGAGAAATTGTAGCTGAAGAATGAGCTGGGAGTAGCAGTTCTGAACCACAGCTACAGATTGAGGAGAGCCCAACCATGGGTGGCTCTCCCACAGCAAAGTGTGCTTTGGGGAAGGTCAGGCATGCAGAGCTAGGAAGAGCTCAGGAAGCTGACCCATCCATGCAAAAGTTAAGGGAGTTAGCCACCAATATGGAAGGTGACTCTCTGAGTTCTGAGAAAAGGGAGGTGTTCTGGGAGAATGGACTCCTGTACCATAAGTGAGTTCCTAAGTGACGACCGAAGGAAGGGGAGTATAGGAAGCAGCTTCTGGCCTTAGCCCATGACGTACCCTTTTCAAAACACCTAGGGGTGAGCCATATAAAAAGGCAGCTGAGTAATAATATTTTCAAAGACATTGCAAACTATGGCCAGACCTGTTGGCAGTGCCAGTGGGTGGGAAAGTCTGGGGATAAGGCTAAGGCGGCTTTGATTCCTCTACCTGTTATTGAAGAGCCATTTTGGCACATTACCATGGACATTGTGGGGCCACTTAGCACCCCAAGTCACATTGGCAAGCAATACCTTCTAGTGGTCATAGATTACACCACAAGGTACCAAGAGGCAGTGCCCTTGTCCACCACTGAGGGTCAGAAGGTGGTTGATTAATTGCTGGGGATATTTAGCCAGGTGGATTTCTACCAGAAGATTCTGTTGGACCAAGGCACCAACTTCATGTCTGATCTGATTGTTAGTCTATGGAGGAAGTGTGGGGTAAGGCAGCTCAGGGCCTCACCATACCACCCCCAGACAAATGGTCTGGTCGAGTGATTCAGTGGGTCTCTTAAGACCATGTTATGGGCATTTGCTCACCAGCATGTGAGAGAGTTGAACAAGTACCTACCCCATCTCTTACTGGTGTATAGGGAAGTCCCCCAGGAGTCTACAGGATTCTCACCCTTCGAGCTCCTGTTTGGCTATGGGGTAAGGGGCCCCATTGATTTGATAAGGGATGAATGGGAGGGTGATCTTGATTCCCAATGGGAATCTGTTGTGGAGTATGTCCTGAATTTCAGGTCCCAGTTCAAGGAGCTCCTAGGGTTTGTCCGGTAGCACCTAGGCACTGCACAACAGAAGCAGATGAGATGGTACAACTGTTGGGCCAGAGCCTGGGAATATGAAATCAGGCAGTGGGTGATGGTGCTCATCCCTGTCCAGCAGAACAAATTACAGGTGGCTTGGGAGGAGCCTTACTCAGTGATCAGGATTGTGAATGATATTAATTATGTGGTGGAGCTACCAGACAGGAGCACGAACAGCGAGTTTACCACAAAAACATGATGAAACCCTACCATGACAGGGATAAGATGGTCCAGGCTGTGTGCAGCTATCCAGAGGAGGGGGCAGAAACAGACCCACTGGTTGATCTCCTGGAAAAGGTGAAAGGAGAATCCTTAATGGATGCTGTCACCCTCACTGAGCAGCTGACACCAGCCCAAGCTTCTGAATCGAATGGGATGCTGCTTGTTAACTGGGAATAGTGGTATACTGTGCTGGTGGAGCACCACCTGGATACAGGGTCCTAAGCCTTGCTGAGATAGCAACTCTACAGAATCCCAGAAGGTGTAAGACATGCCATAGAGGGGGAGAGCAAAGAGAAGCTGGCTCTTCAGGTGATCCAGGAGTGCATTTCTCCCTGGGCCTCCCTAGTGGTACTAATTCCTAAAAAAGACAGGATCCTGAGGTTCTGCTTTCACTACCATAAGCTCAACAGCTGCACTGAGTCAGGCGTACACCCCATGCCCAGGTTGGATAAGGTCCTGGAGAAGTTAGGGGAGCCCTTTGCCTGCCCACCATAGGCCTGATAAAGGGCTATTTGCAGGTACCCCTTGTCCTTGAATCCAGAGAAAGGTCGGTCTTCATCATCTCATTTGGAGGATTTGACTTCAAGGTAATGTCAATTGGGATGAAAAAGAAAAGTGTGTCTGTGCTGAGTGATAGCAGCTACTGATTATCCTTGCAAGTATTTAAAGGGTTTGAGAAAGCTAGTAACACTGACAGGCTGAGTCTGGAAAAGACCAGTTTTCCACTGTTCCCTCTTAGAGTTTAGTTATGTTTTGGGATTCTGAACTAGTAAAATCACAGGTTCAAGTCTGCCATAACTTACCAAATTCTCAGTTGGGAGTAAACTTCTTCTACTTTACTCAGAATTTAGATAGCTTTGAGGTAGGTTCTTCTGTGTGTACTCCATCTTTTCAAATGCATTTATTTTTATCTTGGTAGAAATACTGTATTCCATATAGCCTTTAGTGTCTATTATCTGTAGCATATGTAAATACTGTGGAGTATTAAACAAACTGGTTGGCAGAGGATGGGATCTGAAACAGCTTGTCAACAAAAAGGTTCTCTGTCCAGTCACAGAACAGGATTTACAAGGGGAGGGGGGATATTGTATAAGCTACCATTTGTATTTTGTTGTAAGTAAGAGTGGATAGTCTGGGACATACGGGAGGATGCAGGGTGGCTGACCTTGAGGAACTGTGCAAAAGAAGAGGGCTTGTTGTGAGAAGGACAGCCATGGGCAGAACTCATAAACAGCCTTAAGATAAGTGACCAAGGAAGCAGTGCAGAAGTGGTTACTGTTAGTCAAAGTCAGGAGATAGTGGCATGGAGCATGCAGTGAGCCAGAGCCTAAAAATGGGACAAGTGTGCAGATAAAGCTGATGCAACTGGAGCTCACCCTTGCTAAGGCTAAAGCAGAGGCTGACAAAAGGCAGATGCCAAGCTGTAGAGGACAAAGCTGGAAGCTGACGAGACAGAGAAAGAGAGAGGCGCAAGAGAAGCAGCACCAGCATGAGTTTCAATTGAGAGAGCATGAGAGATACAGAGAGAGAGAGAGGGAGAGAGAAGAGCAAGAAAAGATGTGAGAGGAGTGAGAGTGTGGACATGAGAGGGAGATGGAGGTTCTACACCAGAAGACAGCACAGTGAACCGTAAGTACTGGCATCAGGGGTTCAACCCAAGAAGCAAAAATTGATTCCAAAATGTTTCCCAAATATCAGGAGGGGATTCATTTTGATTTATTTTTAAAATCTTTTGAGAGAATTTGTGGGCAATTTTAATTGGCAGGACTACTTAGGCAACTCATCTTTTGCCACTTCTTATGGGCAGGGCATTGAAAACCTTCACCAGGATGGACAATGTGGACTGTATGGACTAGTGAAAACATGCCTTGATAAAATGTTCTGAACTAACCCTACAGCCTCATAGACAAAAAAATTAGAAGTTTAAGGAAGGCACTGGGAGAAAGTTATTCTGATATGTACTGTAAGTACAACTAAGCAGTCTGTTAGGGTGATGGTTAGAGGGTGCAGAAGTTATCTCCATAGAACAGATAAAAGACTTGTTCCTCATGAAACAGTTTCTCGACACTGTACCAGAGGAGTTGAGAATGTGGTTGCTGAATAGGACTCTGAGCTTCACAAAGAGGCAGCTGAGAGAGTTCATCAGTTTGTATCCAGCTGCCCATACTTTCAGTGCATAAACAACGGGCGAAGGACATCAAGTAGCTTCATGGGAACCCCATGGGGGGGGGGGACCTAAGGGAATCCAGCCTGTGCCCAAACAAAAAGGGAAGCTGAATGGTTTCAAAAATGAAGGCATCAAGGGAACACAGATGTTATATCTGCCAAAATACGTGGAGAGTTCCACTTCCTAAGGATGACAGTTCCACCTCCTACAAATGTTGAGATTACAGTTCCACCTCACATGATCAGCTTATTTTCTATGGGAGCAATTGCGGCAGTACTTTCATTCACTAGAAGATGCCGGGCTATGGAGGAGAGAAGGTTGTGTCAGTCACTTTTGTCATCGCTGGGGGGCCTTCTTATGTAAAGAAATGGGTTCTAGTAGGGGGTGCTGCCAGGGTGGGGTGGGGGTATTGATTTGAATAAAAAAACAGGCACTAAAGTCGTCCATCATAGATTGGGAGGTTTTTGTTTAAGCATGAATTTTTGGGTGCTGCGGAGAGGAGGTTGGGAATGGGATTGAAGCAGAGGGTGGGGGTACAGGGGTTATATTTTAAAGGATTAGGCTGGGGCAGAGGGCAGAGGCTGTTTCTTGTTCCTTTTTTACAGGCACACGAATAATGAATATGAGTAATGAGTACCAGAATATTATTTACTTTTTTTTAACTAATTTTGTAATTAATGACTCAAACTAAAGGCATTAAAGATGGCCCCCACTTGCAATTTCTAACAAACTCTTCCATTAAGGTTACCTGTTCAATGTATATATTAGCATCATACCATGGATGGTGCTACTACATGTTTCTGATGGTAAACAGCACAGCAATGTATTAAATATTTAATTTTTCCATGGTAGACATCACATGGAAGTGAGAACATTTAAAAACTTTAAAATGCTGTGTCTTTTTAATTTTATTTTATCTGAGTATCAGGCGAGTACACTGGAACATACATTCCTTTTTTAGGTACGAACTGAAGCAGAAAATAATTACAGTACAAAACATAAAAAAGATGAAGTACAAATCATTTACAATATATGCTGCACTCAATACAAACTACAACATCAGACATTAATTGTTTAAAATACGGAAAACAGCTGTGGAGAAAAGTTTAAAGGATGGCAATTGCTTAACTTGTGTGGGCAAAGAGTTCCACAAGGAGGCTGCACAATATGCAAAAGTTTGCTTCCCACCTGTTGTGTACACAAGTGGTTTATTTATTTGTTTTTGTTAACCAGGTAAGTACACTAAGTAGAAACTGCCTTTTTTCAGGTACAACCAAGGAGAATAACAAACATTGACAATTCTAATAATGTTTAATCAATTGGTATTCAGCAGAAGACAATGAATCATAAGTAGGGGTATATTTGGTAACAATTTACTCAGGGAGACAGGAACACCAGAATTCAGGATTTTGAAAACAAATCTAGATAAAAAAAGCTTATAATTGTTATGGACTGATAACCAATCAAGGTTCTCCAAAATTTGACAATGGTGAGTGTGGTGCTTTGCCAGTAGGGCAAATTTGCCAGTCTTTTGTAACAATATGTCTTTCTTGGACATAGTATAAGCTGTTGCAGTGTCAATAACAGTAGAAGTGTAATTCAAAACTGATAAAAGGTTTTTTTGTGTGCTGTGGCTAAACGGGTTTTTTTAGTTAGGTAATTATGAATGCGGTAAAGTGTGCTGATTTTTGAATGTATTTTAGCAGATAGTTAATCCAGATGAATATTGAAATTTAGGTGTCAGCTTGGTCAAGTACAACACTCATCAACGTTATATACTTTGAAATCTCAAGAAGATTGTTTCAACTTAGGAACAGAGCCCAGTAACATAGCCTTGGTTTTTGTTTTATTTAAAACCAAGTTATTGTGACAGAGCCAATCCTGCACTTTAGCAAATTAACTAGATAATATAGAATTGACCTCATTTAAAGAAGGATTATGAGCTAACAGCACTGCATCATCTGCATATAAAATTAATTCACAGTTTTGAGTAATGTGGGAAATAAGGTCTGTAAAAAGGGAAAAATGTGGGAGATAGGGTCTATAAAAAGGGAAAAATGAAGCCCTGAGGAACTCCATACAGAACTCTCCTGTAAGATGAGAATTGTTACTGAATTTTGGGGTGGGCAGAATGAGATGAGATCTGGATAACCTGGCAAAATAGTTGGAAGAGTGGCAACTAGGGTTTAATGCAAAGATGTGCAAGATCATGCACATAGGGAACAGAAACCCTGAAGCCACCTATAGGTAGGGAGGGGAGTTGCTGGCAGTCACAAGAGAAGACAGAGACTTGGGCATAATCATCACAAATTACCTGAAATCATCCAAGCAGACCACTAAAGCAGTAGATAAGGCTAGCCACAGGAGATTTGCCCATCCCCACATTTTTAAGGTGACTGATCAAAAATGAATGGCCAACCAAGTCAAATGCCTTGGTTAAGGCCAGGAACACAGCCCCTGTGAGACAGCCAGCCTCAGTAGCCTTATGGACTGTGCCTGTGAACTTAACCAAGACAGTCTCAGCACTGTGCCCATTCTCCCCGAATCCATGTTGATTGGTGGAAATCAGGTCATGCATCTTAATATAATCATTACATTGTTGGAAAATTATTTTCTCTTGCACCTTGGACAGGGCCAAAAGAATATAAATAGGTAGATAATTACAGAAGTTGGATAAGGAGCCAGATTTATGTACTGGAATAACATAAGATTTTTGCCATAGTTTTGGTACCTACACAAGTTGGAAAGAAAAAATAAATAACATGTTAATATGATAGGCTATCTCTGATGCTGCTAAAGACAACATTTTAGGAAGCAATTCATCACAGCCAGAAGATGTATCGGGTTTTAGCTTCTTAAGTAGGTTAAGCACTTCTGCCATTCTCACAGTCTTTAGGAAAAATCAATGCCTCTCTAATTTAACTTCTTGATTGGCTCATATTTCACCATTTAGACCTTTCCAATATAGATCCAGATTTGTGAATTGTAAATTAAATTCATCAGCAATTACAACTGGACAGGTCTTAGTTCAGGAATGAAAGAAAATGAAAAGAAAGTGGGAATATTGATGATTTTGCAACAGAAAAAAACATTATTTCTGAACAAAAGGAGGAACTGGAGGTCATTGTCCACCTAGAGACAAATGACCTGGCTGGGGATGGGGCAGAAACAGTGTAGGGCGAGTTTAGGGAGCTGGGAAGAAGTCTTAGGTAGCACACTCTGTAGCTTTTGTGGAGGTGCCATTGTCTACAGCATGGGGAAAGTGAGGAAACTTCACACTAGAGATGTTACGAAATAAAATTTCACTAGTAAAATTGCTGTGAAATCAGTAATTTCGCCATGTGTGAAATATTTCATGAAATTTGTTCATTTTGCAAAATTTCACGGGTGCGAAATGAAAAGGTTTGCTCGAAGAATTGTGAAATTTTGCATTTCTCTGTGAATTTTCACCACTTGCAGGTGAATGGCAGTTTTTGGGTGAAATTTTGCACTTTTCAAGCTAAATTTCGTAATTTTCAGGCAAAATTTTGCATTTCGTGCCTGTGAAAAATATCATGAAATGTACGAATTTTGCGAAATATTTTACGTAACTAAATTTCTCCGTTTCACACAACACTACTCCACACCAACACGTTCATTCACTTCATGATTGAAGGAATGGTGCAGAGCGGAGGGATACAGCTACATTTGGGACTGGGAGCTTACCTGGGAGGATAACAGGCTATACAGTGGTGACAGCCTGCATCCATCTGGGAAGGGAACCATAGTTCTCAATGGATGATTTAAATGTTACATCAATGAGCATTTAAACTAGCCGAGGGGGTGATGGAAAAAAGGGAAAACAGAAACATCCCCCTCAGGCTGAGATAGTGTGTAGAGAGATCCTGATTGGTAAGAGTCCCACCATGGAGCAAATAAATCAAGGAAGTAGGGGGTTAGCAAATGAAGGAGGGGGAAACCAACAGAAAAGAAAAGGGAGGATGGGGGCACAAAGGGGAAAAGGGGGAAGTGACAAGCAGAGAACTAACAAAATCTGCAAGGCCATGTGTGCAAATGCGAGAAGTCTGGGAAATAAGATCCCAGGCCTAGAAGCCAATGAGGCCATTACTGAGTCATGGTGCACAGACAACCATGACTAGGACATGGTCATACCAGGCTACATGATGTTAGAAGGAGCAGGGGAGGGAGGAAGGAAAGGAGGGGGAGTGGTGCTTTATGTGAAGGAAAGCATAAAAACTGTGAATTTATTGTTCCAACTGTCTAGTCAATGTACTGTCACTGTATGCTGTTATTGATTGTAACTAATCCAGGTTGCCCCTGAAAAAGGGACTCCATTGTCTCAGTGGGATTTACCTGGTAAACACAATTCAAATAAATAAAATTTTAAAACCACCAGGAAAAGGAATTGGCGTAGAGGTGCTGTGGGGCACCCTCAAGTTGGGAAATGGGGCCACCATTTGGACAGGGATGATCTACACGCCTTCAGCACAGGGGGAGGACTTAGATAAAGAAATGTCACAAACAACTGGCAGCATGGCTGAAAAAGAGAGGTGCTGCTGGTGGGGGACTTCAATCTGCTGGATGTCAATTGGAGCCTCCCTGCGGCAGCTTCAGCTAGAAGCAGGGACATCCTGGACTCCCTGCAGGAGGTGTTCCTCAGGCAGCTTCTCAGTAGGGTTGTCAGAACCCTCTGAAGTTCTGGGTTCTAGTTCTAGTCTAGAACATTTGAAAAAGTTCTAGGGTTCTAATCTTTTTTAGAACATTTTAGAACTCGAAGCCCTATTTTTTAAATTGTGCTGCCAATAATGAACATAATAATAAAATACATGTAAAATTGCAGACATTCTGCCAATAATGAAGATAACAGGGAAATACACCTGAAATTGAGGACAAAAAGGAATGCAATCTGTTCAATATAATGGGGGAGAGATGAGAGAAATGATCATGTGAGACTTTAAAATGACTATAGTGCAGTGCTAGGTTTACCTATGGTTTCTTCTGTTTGCTAAAGCCAGCATCTTACAGGTGCTGACTGCTAACAGGCACTCTCACCCACCCATATGTTAAAAGTCTGCAGCTGCATTACAGTTCCTCCTAAATGAGAAAAAAAGTGGTACATTAACCGTTTATGTACTCAGTTATATATGTATTCTCAATTCTCATCATCATGAAGTATGAAGAAATTTAAGGAATATTACCTAACCTCAGCAATTTGCTGCTGTCCCTTTTAAATAAGTAAATCAAAAGTTGCTATGTTTGAAAGAAAGTTTATATAACAAAGTCAAGGTACTGCAGGCACAGCACGTGGAAGTGGTGCACAAATTGTCATAATGTAGTCAGTCAAGACATTTGAATAAAAGAAATTTCAATAATTTTTGTTGGCAAATAATATATACCATTTTCTAAGATAATGCGTACATATATACCAACACTCTTATTAGCAAGTTGAAGTAATACATGCAACTTTCTAACATAATGTATCAGCTGGCCAGCTGATATGTAAGTAAAATGTGTATTTCAGTTATATAAAGAAGTGGTTTCCACACCCCATAATATCTTAAGGAACATTTAATGTAGCTGCAGCAGTTGGCACGTGATGTTTAAGAGACTGTGTCTGTCAATCTCCTACAGAAGGTAAATCCAAAAAATATTGGTTTTCATGTCAACTAGAAATAATATGATATAGAAAGGGTCGACAGTGTCCCTTTCATGTCAAATTTGGTCTCGTTCCCACTGATGTTAAACTTTTCCTGGAAAAAAAAATGCTGACTTTAAGCCCTAGCTACAAAGCAGTTTCCCACTTAAATGGTGAAAATGTTTTGAATATAACTATATGATCCATGGTAGCAGATCGATAGAGGAGACAGACAACCAACCCATTTAAATTTCATCACAGTATGTAAAGTTTCCTTTTTTGCTCAGAGATACCCTGTCCCACACAATATTACAATTTACCAATCACCACCATCTGAGTTGTCATCATCATCAGCATCCACAACAACAATCACTTCAGGTTCAGCTTGTATACTCTTTTAGGAATATGAAAATGTTGCCTTATTGACTTTAATAAAAGTTAATGTGTGTACATTTTTTGGCAGCAACATATTTCTAGTGTCTGTCACAATATTGCCAGCGGTACTAAACATGCGTTCTGAAGAGACGCTTCTTGTTGGAACACCAAGATATTTACAGGCTTCATCATACAGCTAGGGTCGTATTAACTTTTTTGATCTCCAGTATTCAAAAGGGCATACATCAATAGGAAGAAGTGGTCCTTGCAGGTAGCTGTCTACCATGATGGACAGAGAATGCTCAGAAGAGGGATCAGTGTAAGCTGGTATGGCAGCAATCTGGGAAAGGTTTTGTCACAGACTTAGTTTGCTACTAAGGGGGCGGAAGACCAAGTTTCCAAGTTTAAGCTTATTTGTTCGGCAAAATTGGCATTACAAAAACATAGATTTAAAAAGCCATACAGAGTTTTCATATACATTTCATATACATAGCAATATTGATATAATATAAATCAATATACAAATTGAAAGGTAAAACGTTTGACATATGGTTTAATAAATATATTTTAACAAAAGAAATCAAGAGAGAGTGCATCCCTAACTAACCAGAAGCTAATAGTTATTGCACTTTTATTTATTGCACTAGAAAACCTTGAATACATTTTTTCCTTACTTTCTTAATTTCATTTAGGTACATTGCTAGATTATTGAGTATTTTAGGGTTCTTGGAATTAAATAGCAGATCTAATACATACCTGGTTGGTATGAATAATGATCCAAAAAACTTCCCTAATCTTTTAATTCGTACTTGCTCATACCATGGGCATCTTAACACCACTTGGTTTAAATCTTCCAGCTCTTGCATCTGACAATAGCAATTTGATGTGATATTCTGTTCTTTATAGTATCTAGACTCAATTATGTTGCTCGGAAAAACTTCAAATCTGAATTGAGTAATTATACTTCTATGATCAGATTTCTTTACTATATCTAGATAGGGTTTCAAGGAATGTTCTTTTGTGTTGTTGGATAATCAAGTTGCAACTTTCAGCATTTTTATCACCCCTAAATCTAATTCTTAAGATCGTTCCTTTATTGTTAGGGTAGAAGATGCCGTGGAACAACTACTGCTCACTTTCAGTGACTTTTCCGGTTCTGTATCTCTTTGTGAAGATGGACCTGCACATTGTGGAGATGACAACCTGAAGCTACTATGTGTGTCTGTGTTTGACTCCTGTGAGTGCTGCAACTCATCTAGCAACTATAATTTGTAGTGATCTACATCATCTGTTTTTTGAAGATGTATTGCCTTGAACCTAGGATCTAAGAGAGTTGTAAAGATGTAATGTTTTGATTTAATCATTGCAACTAATCTGTCATTGTTTTGGATGTGCTCATACATTCTCTTTACAAGATTTCCATAATACTGCCAACATGTTGTCTGAGCTTCAGATCTGCCTTTTTCTATCTGTAGAGTCAGAACACTCAGATGAGATGATGTGAAATCAGCATTATGAGTGTGAGTACCAGACTCAGAGCCGTCCTTCTGATGGTATGCCCCCTATAGCTGTCTCAAAAGGAACTAGAATGCAGCTCACTGTCTCCATTAATTTCCACAGCAGCATAGAAAGCATAATGTCATCTCCAATAATGTAACTGGAGCAATACTCATGTACAGCTTGCTTTTGTTCCATGAGGCACTGCAGCATATAAAGAGTTGAGTTCCAGTGAGTGGAAACATTTTGAATCAACTTTTGCTGGGGCAGCTTGTGTTTCTTTTGCAGTTCAGACAACATCCATATAGCCTTGATTGAATGTGAAAAGTGAGTAACACTTTTTTTGCAAACAACAATCATACCATCCACTTGTACTTCATTGCTCAGGAACCCCATGACCCCATTAAATGTAAGCAATATGCAAAGTAAGATGCATGCATCAACCCTCCATCTCATACTGCTTTCAATATGTTGGCTCCATTGTCACTTACTATAAAGCCACATTTTAGACTGTGAGAATAAATCCATTTGTGAAAGAGCTCATTTAGTTCCTGCAAGATGTTTGCAGCTATATGACTTTGCCCAAACATCTTTGTATGCAGCAGTGCCATCTTTTTGGGTGTCATTGTTTTTGAAGAAGCACAAGATAAAGCTGACCCAGTGAGCAGTAAGGGACATATAATCTACATTTTGACTGCTGGTCCACATATCTGTTGTAACATGAATTACTCTACCCTCTGCAGTTTTAAGTGCAAACATCAATGTCACTTTTAATGCCTGATAAATGTTTGGTATTTCAACACAGGAAAAGTACCTTCGATGAGGAACATTCTAACAAGGCTCTGTAAGTTTCATGGGTTTCCTAAAATCCTCATGTGCTACTAAAGAGTTTGGGAGAAGGGCTCCAGCTAAAAATTCACCAATTTTGTGAGTAAGAGGAAGGCTCTTTGGATGATTTTTGTAAAAGTATTCTTTCTCTCAAATGCCTGAGACAGTGTTAGCTGCTTTCAACATGTCCCTGCTGGTTTATTAGAAACTGTGCTTCGATGGCCAGATGGATGTTGGGAGGGTGGACTTGGACTTATACATTCAGTGCCATCACTGAGTGTGCAGCTGGTGCTAATGGTGTTGGCGTTGGTGGTAATGGTGGTCCTAGGGCTGCCACTGGTTCTGTCTGCATCAAGTTCAGACAATTCAGTATGCATTTCAGATTCCTGATTCTAACCCTTCTCATTCTCACGTGTGGTCTGAAAGATAGAGAACATGGATTTTGGATGATCAAGCAATACTGAATTTTTTTCAGATGGCATTTAAGAGCTGTAGTGCCGAGGTGTGATGCAACTTTACCATGGCTTACACTTTACTTAAACAGGGAAAAGATTGCTCTACAGGGATTACTTTTACTGAGAGAGAATAATTCCACACTTCAGATGTGACAGACTTTGTTCAAGTGCTAAGAAGATGACTAAAACCTGTTTGTGTTTTTCACCTGTCTGCGCAGAACCCAAGTGGCCCTTGAGGAGTTCTCATTGTTAGGTAATGTAGAAGTGGTAGATTCACTGACTATGTCCTTTTCATTGACAGTATTGGCGGGTTTATTTGTAAGTGCACTATCTGATTGTTTGTCAGCAGACATGCTCATTTCACTTCATTGAGGAACTAATGACACATCATCAGTCACAACAGTGTCAGACTGAGAAAAATCAAATCAAAGTTTATTTATAAAATGCCATTCTGGGGGGCACTAATGAGCAGCTAAATGAGTGGTCGCATTTCTCGCTCGCTCCGTCCACGCAGCTGTAAATTAATGGTAAAATTTATTAAAAGTTATCCCTAAGTGGCTAAAAATACTGTTGCTGGGTGCATGAAAGCAGTATGGATGAATTCCTGACCCCTATTCCGTCCAAGAACCAACGGGTGACAGGGAAAGCCGGGAAGAAGTGTGCGCCAGCCCTGTGGGTAAGAATTCGGGTATGGTTTCACTCTCAGCGGCTGAGGTCATGGAGCTGGATAAGGAGCTGACGGGCCAGGTAATTGCGACGCTTGAACTGTGCCTAATCAAGCTAGAGGATAAATTGGACTGCAGGCTACAGGAGGTCCTCGAACAGCAAACACAGCAAAGTGTCAGGCTGGCAGAGGCAGAGGAAAGACTGTCATGGCTGGAGGACGAGGTGCTGACAGTGCCTGGGCAAGTTAGAGCCCTTCAAAAGGAGCTGGAGGAATTTAAGGAGGCCTATGATTACCAGGAGAATTATCATAGGCGATTAAACCTGCGTTTGAGAGGGCTTCCAGAGGGGCAAGAGGGGGGTGTTGCCCTGGACTTCTGTAGTATGGTCCTACCTGAGCTGCTGGGCCTTAGCACAAAGCATGGTTGAGTGAAGTTGGAATGGGCCCACCACGTGGTTTTACCGCATCTGCCAGCTGATCAAGGGCCCCACCAGATTATCATGAGATTTCACAATTTTCAAGACCGAGAGGTGACCCTGAAGGCTTATCATGCAAAGGGCTTTTTGAGTTATGAGGGCAATCGTTTATTCCTTTCGCAGGATTACTTGGCACACTTGTTGAAGAAAAGAAAGGCATTCAATAGGCTCATGGCCCAGCTAGGAGGCATGAAGATTGAAAACTTCCTAGTGTACTCTGCCACACTCAAGATTAAACATGAAGGGGCAACCTTTTCCTTCTGAGAGCTAGAGAAAGCAGAGGAATTCGTGAAGGCCCTGAAGAGGAAAGTGAACTGAAAGGCTAGTGGAAAAATGGCTAGGAGTCAGATGGCTGGGCCGGGAAGGGGCCTTCTTATGCATTCTATCCCTGTTGGATCGTGTTGCTATTTGGAACTTACTATGTTCAAACTGTTTTTGTTATTGCTGTTCGTTCTTGTGGGAAGCTGCGGAACAAAAGGGGGTAATCACTGGCCCTGAAGGTGATGAAGCTAATCGGACACTGAGAGACTGGGACTGATTGTATTAGCACCTCTATGTTTTTCTTTTTCTTCCCCCTTGGACCCTCGTCTCCTCATATGCCCCAGGAATGTTCGTTGAGGATAGGGCCATGGAGCATGAGGCCTTCAATTTGGATGCCCGGTTCCTGTAAGGTAGGGGTGGGGTGGGCTTAGCGTGTGTCACTTGATGGCGTGGCCTGGCCCTCGCATCCTCAGTGCTTTTTATTTTTATTTATTTGCTTATTCCAGCTCTCTCCCGCCCTGTAGGGGATGTCGCACAGTGGTACAAAATAAAAGGAAAGTGTGAGCCTGTCAGCTCAATAGCAGGGAATGGGAATGGGGGAAGGTCAAACTTGCCCTCTCTGTTCAATGTTGGTGAAGCGCTCTTCTCACGGGAGCGCACCTCGAGAGAAGGCATAGCAAGTGAGGAGGATAGACGGAGGGTTTCTTCCCTCTCTCTGGTACATGCTTTTCGGAGGGGAGGTGGGAGACAGGAGGGGGATTAGCGGATTCAAAGGGTGGATTGGGTTATTCTGGCAGGCTCCTGTCTTCACTCTTCCGGTGTTGGGGGAAGAGGGGCACCCGGGAGCTGCTGAGCCTTCATAGGTAATTCAGGTAGCCCTGATCGGTAATAATTAGGGTGAGATGGAATGGGGGGAGGTGGACGATGATCCAGCTGTGAGGTAGGATTGAGGGCAGATTCTGCATGGTGGAGGGCAGACTGGGCCTGGCTCTTGTACTGCCTCATGATCCTCGTCGGGCTGTCGTCATGGGAGGTGGAGTACTGTATTTGAGTGAAGGACTTGGGAATCAATTGGGAGACATGCTGTTCTTTGGTTCCTGGGTGTAGGAGTGGGTGCTGGAAGGGCCCTCGGGCACTTTAGGCCAACGCGCGGGGGGGGTAAGTCACCAAAGACAAAGAAGTGGAGGGCGAGGGAAAGCAGTAAATGAAGACCTGCTGGGGGTAGGGCATATGGACTGGTGTCTCATGCCTTTCCTTTCCCCTGTTTGCACCGCTTGGGGGTACCACCAAGAAAGGTGGGGTGTGGCTGTGGGGGGGAGCGACGAGACGCGCATCTCAGTTGTGGAGGGAGGTATATGTTTGTTTGCTTTTTCAAAAACACTTGTGCTATGTTAGCAATTAGTGTTGGTAGAGGTGTGAGCGGATGAGGTGGGGGGGTGAGTAGGGTAGGTAAGAAGGGGGGAGTGTTGGAGTGGAAGGGAGGTAGGGTGGGTGGAGTTTATCAAGTTCATAAAGTTAGAAATGTTATCATAGATAGGATTGTTACTATTGTTAAAATAGTTGTGTTACTTTTTAGATGCAATCGACCGTGTGGAAAACAAAGACACTTTGCAAGCCTACTCAAAAAATGCACTGGCAAAATGGATGTACACAGGGAACTGATTGGTGGAAATAGGCTGGAAATTGGAAAGATGTATTGGGATGTATGGTGGATGCTGTGAACCTTAATGTTATTTCCTGGAATGTAAAAGGTATAGGAAGCCCACTGAAGAGGACAACACTTTTGACTGCATTAAAAAAGGGGGGCGCAGGTGGCATTGCTGCAAGAAACCCGCCTGACAGATTCAGAACATGCGAAGTTGGAGCGGAACTGGTGGGGAAGTGCTATGCTGCCTCCTATTCCTCTCACAAGAGAGGTGTTGCAATACTCTTTCATAAAAACCTGCTTTTGAGGTTAAAAGATGGTGCGAGACCCAAAAGAAGGCAGGTATATTTTTGTTACTGGCTCGTTGTGAGGGGAGACACTCACGTTTTGTTGCATATATGCCCTGGCAGTGTATGAGCCGCAATTCTATTCGTCTTTGCAGGGCTTGTTAGTTAGGAAGCAGTTCCCTGGGCTTATCATGGGAGGGGATTTTAATTGGACTATGGACACTCACATGGACCATTCTGAAGGGAAGGGACGAGTCTCAGAGGCCATGAATCAGTGGCGGATTGGGGTAGCAGATTTGGATCTGGTTGATGGCTGGAGAGCGGTTGACCCCAGTGAGAGGGAATACACTTTTTATTCTAACCCTCACAAGACCTGGTCCCGCCTGGATTACATCTATCGTCCCAGGTGTTGGGTGGGTAGGATAAGGGAGATGTCTCACAGTCCTTTGTCTCGGACCATGCTATGGTTAAGCTGAAGTTGACGGGTAGGGTATTTGAAGACAGGTCCTCCACCTGGAAATTCCCCATGTACCTAATTAAAGACCAGGCTTTTAGAGACTATTTAGTGGAACAGTGGAAGCTGTATGAGGAGACAAACTCTACACAAGGGATCTCCAGTACTATTTTCTGGGAAGCAGGGAAAGCCTACATGAGGGAGGCTATAATAGCCTATGTAGCCAAAATTAAGAAACAGAGCAGGTGTAAAGGGGAGGAGTTAGAGAGGCAAGTGAAGGAGCTGGAGAAGCGGGTCGGGGGAGGAGAAGGTGGGGAAGCCCCCAGACTGCTAATAATGGCGAGGGAAGCCCTTAACACACTGCTTAGGGATGAGGCAAAGAAAGCATGGTTCTTCTGCCAGAGAAGGGTCTTTGAGTGGGGCAACAAGCCAGGGCCCATGCTGGTGAGGCTGATGAGAGGTGTAGGTGCTCAACACGCTTATTGAGGGTTAGGGATACGGAGGGGCAGGTCTACACTAGCTTGAAGGAAATAGCAGACTGTTTTAGGAGATTTTACGAGCAGTTATATATGGCGGAACACACTGGGAAGGAGGACTGTATACGTGAATTTTTGGATGGAGTGACCCTACAGAGAGCTACGGAGGAGCAGAGGGAGCTGCTGTGACAACCTATTTCCAGGGCAGAAATTCTAAGGGCCATCCAGAAGCTGCAGCAAGGCAAGGCCAGTGGTCCGGACGGGTTCCCCGTTGAGTACTATAGAATCCTGGAGGTCAGTTGGCTGGAATATTGAGTAGGATGTTTGGGGAGGGAGGGAGGGAGGAGGAGATCTCAGTGTTACCTGACTCGTGTTACAGCCGGACATCTGTTTAATACATAGGCAGGACAAGGATGAGCTGTACTGTACAGCTTATCACCCCATTTCTCTCCTTAATATGGATTTAAAAATTCTGGCCAGGGTCTTGGCTACCAGATTGGAGAATATTCTCCCGGAGTTGATTCACCCAGACCAGACCGGGTTCATTAGGGGATGGCAGTCTTATCACTATGTGCGAAGATTACTTAATGTCATATGGAGGGCAGGCCGAACCCGAGAGAAAATGGGGGTGATCTCCCTGGGCGCTGAAAAAGTGTTTGATAGGGTGGAATGGGACTACCTATTTGAAGTGATGGTCCGGTTTGGTCTGGGTGACTCTTTCATTGGCTGGATTAGGGCTATGTACCTTAGGCCGAATGCATGTATCATAGTACAGTAAATGGGCGCTTGTCAGACAAATTTGGGTTGGGGAGAGGTACGAGACAGGGGTGCCTGCTATCTCCCCTCTTGTTCGCCCTGGCGATTGAACCTCTGGCGACGGTGATACGCCAACATAAGGGAGTGGTGGGAATTTGGGGGGGGGCAGGGGGGAACATAAGGTGGCATTATACGCGGACGATATGCTACTGTTCTTGGGAGACCTGCACAGGTCCATGGGGCACTTGATGGCTATCATTGAGAGGTTTGCAAATTTCAGAGGGTATAAGATCAATGTCAGGAAATCTGAAGTCATGGGATTCCCGGATATTGGCCCAGAGGTACAGCGAATGGGGTTTAAGGTGGTCCAGACAGATTTTAAATATTTAGGGGTTAGGATAGGGCAGAGATGGGAAGAGTTATACAAACTAAATTACCACCCTATGATTAAGACGATCTTTGCAGACCTCAAAAGATGGATGCAACTCCCTGTTTCATGGATAGGGAGGATCAACCTGATAAAAATGAACATCCTTCCCCGCATCCTGTACCCTATGCAAATGTTGCAGGTGAGGTTAACGATGGGGGATGTGAAAAGAATAGAGAAGGGGTTCTTGGATTTTATCTGGCAGGGTAAGAAGCCCAGAATTAGCTTGAAACGGCTTAAAGCAGATAGGACTAAAGGGGGGCTTAACTTTCCGGACCTGGGCATCTACTACAGGGCGGTACAGCTCCGAGGGATAGCTGATTGGGTCCATAGGCCAGTATTGGCAAGTTGGGTAGAGCTGGAACAGTGGGGAATCCCAGGGACACTCACAGCCTACCTCCATAGCAAGGGACTCTGGGCCTATAGGGAGTTAGGGAATGGTAACCCTCTGGTTAGGGAAACATTGGAGGCATGGGATCATCTTTGGTGGCGGAAAGGATTGGCACGGAGGAAGACTGTATTATTACCGATAGTGAAGAACCATTTTTTTCTGCCTGGGATGGAGGATGGGGGATTCCTAGAATGGGAAAAGGGAGGAGTTGTCTGTGTGGGTGTTTTACTAGAGAAAGGAGAGCTTAATATGTTTGATAGGGTTAGGCGAGACCTGAGGCTAGGGACATCCCAATTATTTAGATACCTGCAAGTAAAAGCGTTTGTGGGAAAGATGGGAAAGGGGGACAGGGGAGGGATGCAACTGAACATGGTGGAGCAGATGGTATATCAAGCTAAGAAGGACCCGAAAGGATTCATAGGGAAGGTGGCGAAACAAGGCAAGCAAAACCTGCCAGATTTAACTGGTGCCACAAAGGCCCTATTGGGAGAGGGATCTAGGACAGCAAATATTGGAGGAGAACTGGAAACTAGCTTTAGGTATGCCCGAGGGGATAATGGTATGTAATAAGTTTAAGGAGGCCTTTTATAAGTTCCTGCATAGAATATACTGGCCCCCAGTGGCGGTTCACAGGGCACACCCTGCGGTATCCCCGCTGTGCCGGAGGTGTAACAGGGGCATGGGTACCTATTTCCACTGTTTCTGGTCGTGCCTAGTCCTGGTTAGGTTTTGGGGGGAGGTAGTCCAAGAGGTAAATAAGATGACTGGAGGGCAACTGCCCCGAGACCCCCTGGTATGTCTATTTGGGGTCGAGGCAATGGAAGGTGGGGAGGAGTGGCTACCATTACCCAGATGGGTGAGAATCCTGTTTGTATTGGCCCGACACTGCATCCAGAATACCTGGGTTTCGGGGATTAGGCCTACGGTGACTGAGTGGCAGAGGATGATCCTACAATCCCTGGCACTGGAAAGGCTTACACAGTTAGGAATAGGGAGGAGGCTTTCCTGAGAGATTGGACACCCTTCCTGGCATCCTTGAGTGTCTCTGAAAATATGATGCTCCGCACAGGACTGAATATATAAACATTAATACAAATGTCAATATAAATTGAAGGGCATTATTATTTATTTATTATTTATTATTTGTTATTGTTATTATTAATTTGAATGGATTGAAGTAGGACTCCCTTTTTCTGTTTATGTAATTTCTAGTGCTTGTATGTCTATAATGGTCTGTAATGGAACACACATTCGATTGCATCTATTTATTAGTCTGTTTGTTCTTGTAGTTGTTTGTTGCTGTATGTTATATGTGTATTGTGTGTAAAAGAAAATCTTTAATAAACAGAATATTCAAAAAAAATAAAACGCCATTGCAACAGACCATGGCATTGTACATAAGCATGACAAAAAAGAAGAAAAACACAATTATCATAAAAACACCTCCTTAAAATCAGTTATAAATTCAGCAGGAATTAAACTTCAGGAAAGGCAAAATTAAAAAAAAAAAGGCCTTCATGGCAGCTTTAAAGACCTTAACGGATGGGCGCACTCTAATTTGACGAGGTAGAGAATTCCACAGGGTCAGTTCTACAAAAGCAAAAGATCTAGCTCCAGACATAGTCAGGTGGATGCTGGGAATCTCTAACAATCCGTCATCGGCAGGGCGGAGTGGACAGACAAAGGGGGCAGTAGGGGCATAGGAGGTCTTGCAGATAGCGCGGTCCCTGTCTGTGTAGGGCATTATAGGTTAGCAAACTAGCCTTGAAGGTGATCCTCCACCACACTGGCAGCCAGTGCAGTCCGAGGAGCACAGGTGTGACATGGCAAGATCTCAACAAGCCAGTCAACAACCTGGCAGCTGCATTCTGCACCAGCTGCAGGCAGCAAAGGTCCACCCCTGGCATCCCTAGGTGTATAGGGCATTGCAATAATCAAGGCGTGAGGTTCCAAAGGCGTGGACCAAAGTTGGAAAGTCGTCAGGTGGGACTAGGTGCTTTATCTGAGCGATGTTCCTCAGATGGTAATAAGAAGTCTTGATGACGGACGACACCTGAGACTTAAGTGTCAGTTCATCATCAAGCACAACATCCAGATTCCGCACCCAGTCAGAGATCAACAGCTGGTTACCTCCAAGCCAAAGCCCAGAGGGTTGCCCAGCCAATGACCTCTCTACCTGGCAACCTGGGTCCACAACCAACACCTCAGTCTTATCCGGATTTAACCTGAGCCACTTGGCACCCATCCACTCTTGAATCTCAGAGAGGTAGTTGTTAAGGACCGAGACAGCGTCATTTTGTTTGGGTACAAAGGACATGTACAGCTGAGTGTCACCTGTATAACAGTGAAAACTCAGCCCATTCCACCTTATAATGTCTCCCAACAGCAGCATATACACTGCAAACAGCTTGGGCAAAAGCATAGAGCCCTGAGGTACTCCACATAGCAGGGCATGAGAGGCCGAGGAAAAAACCCAGACTCCACTCTCTGTGTCCTGCCAGTGAGAAAAGATCTAAACCATTGAAGGACTGTACCAGACAGTCCACAGAGTAATCGCCGGTTCTCGAGCACCACCTCATGGTCCATGGTGTTAAATGCAGCAGAAAGATCAAGGAGGACTAAAATGGGATGACTCCTCTGATCTCTTGCTTTCAGGAGATCATTAAGTACCCTAACCAATGCCGTCTCAGTACTATGCCTATTCCTGAAACCAGACTGGAGAGGATTGTAGATATCATAGATGGTAAGATGCTCCTTGAGCTGCAGTGCGACTGCCTTCTCATAACCTTGCCCATCAAAGGCAGATTAGAAACAGGCCTGTAGTTGACGAGACAGTTTGGGTCGGGAGAATATTTCTTCAGAAGGGGGCATACCACTGCCTCCTTCAGGGTGTCCAGAAACACTCCAGTCTGTAACGAACACCCAACAATCTCAGCCAGGTCCGGTCCAATGACCTCTAAACACCCCACCAGGAGGCGCATTGGACCTGGGTCCAAACTACAGTAAGTTGGTCGCAAGCCCTGGATAATCTTCACACATCCACGATTGCCAACTGGTCAAAGTCAGACCAGACAGGCTGGGTGGCTGTAATCTCCCACTGATCACGGCTCTGCCCATTTGAGCGAGCTGTACTGATCTCCGACCCGATGTTGGCAACCTTATCCACGAAGAATCGAGCAAACTCATCACAGTTCTTCTGTGAAAAGATGCCTTGGTTCTGGAGACAGACTGGATTGCGCAGCCTGTCCACACTATGGAAGAGCTGAGCCAGTCGATTTCATGCAGCCGCAATCTCCCTGAACAGGAACTCTGCCTTCTTACGTTAGACCACGGATTGATAGCCCTTGTAATGGGACATCAATCTAAGTTTGTCATCAATCAGGCAAGATTTCCACCAGCGCTTCTCCAACCTTCTCCCTACTCCCAACTCCCTCGAGGTACATCAAACCAGGGGAACCAAGGGTGAAGAGTGAGAGGGTGAACCCGGACAGGAGCTATGGAATCCAGAGCGGCAACCACAGCTTTATTATAGGCTAACAGTAGCCCCTCTGTATCCCAGCTAACACTCGGACTCTCCGATAGATCCAAGACCACCATAAGACCATCAAAGGTCAGTCCTCTGTAAAGGGCGGCATCAGATCATCTCTGTAGGGGCAGACCTATTGGGGGGCTTCAAAACTGAACCCAATAGTGTGGTGATCGGACCAACAAAGCACTACCATCTGAGTCAGAGAGGGAGTCATTGTCACTTGCACTATTACTGCTAGTCACAGGGATTTTAACAGCATGAACAGCATGAACAGCATGAACAGCATATCTTATGGTGCTTCTCCTTGTGACCCCAGCAGCTGGACATGTTTTCTTAAAAGGTCCCCCTTTACCACACTTCATTGTTGCTCTTTTGCTGTTTGTTAAATTCTTATCACGTGAAACATTTTGTTTATTTTTGCTAACACCAGGATTGCCACTACCACCACCACCTGCTCCACCATCAGCACCAAATGCTTCATCTGTGTTGATGTCTGCCACAACAGCAGCAGTATGCTGCACACAGAGTTACATACACAATTCCTATGTTAGAAAACAATGTGGTCTATGATCAGTGATTGCTGGCTGAAACTCCAAAATTTGGTTTCGGCTATATATGACACTGCAATGCTGTGGACTCATAATTTAAGAATATGCAGGTTTGCAAGTTCGCAGCCCAGGTTCAAGGCTTTTAGATTGTTTGTGCTGCTGGGTATAGGCATACGCAAAGCAGGTCGGGCAAGGTGAAAGGTCAGGAATTGTAATTCTCAGATTAAAAAATTATTGTTTTATTACTATTACACAAAATTGTACCACCACGCCAGCTGCTCACTGGGCTTTTCACAGTAACACACACTGGGTAGGATACAGTGTAGTCAAACAGCACACAGCAGCAGGGTGATGGGCTGGCCACAGGAGACAGAGTCACTCACACAGTCACAGAACACAATAAAAAGATTTTTATGTCTCTACTCCCAACAGGGAAATATATTTCTGGCATGTATTTAAGGATAATACCACCACACAGACACAACTAGCCACTGGGCCTCTCACGGTATCCACACTGGGTAGGGTACAGCATAGTCAAAGGGCACACAGTAGAAGGGTAATGGGCTGGCCGAGGAGAAGGAGTCACTCACAGTCTCAGAACACAGTAAAAAATATTTTTATCTCTCTACACCCAACAGGGAAATCTATTTCTTACCCCAGGAATCCACTAATATTATTACTCTTTGCAGTGCCCCTTTAAGTCAGCACTGCCCCGGAGCCAAATAGAATGCTATGCTAATTATGAAATGTTTAGCTTGTGCATTCATTTTCAAACTACACTATTCTAACTGCCTGGATTCTTCCTCAGATTTTCTGTCTCCGCTGCAAAGTTCAGATGCCCTGGAGAACTCTCGCTATCAAGATTGTCTAAATTGTGCATAAGAACAAAATAAATTAAGCATTTTGCCTTATTTTTTCATTACTGCCTTATTCTTATTGCTATTTAGTAATTTTACCTCATATATAAGTTCTTTAGATTTTTTATCAGTACTTTGTGGTTCCTTTGAACCGAGGAGTAACCGATTGTTTGGTACATTTCAAAAGGAAACTTTTAGATAAGTTTCCGAGTGTTTTTTCTTTTAAAACATTCAATTTTACTAATTTTGAACCGAGGTGTTCCGGTTCTACTAGCGGTTCTCGGTTCCTGTTTAAAATTGTCGGTTTCTGAACTGATCGTTTTTGTACTTAAACTGACTGCTAAATCTTAAATCCCTTCTTACTTTAGCAGTTTTAGCATCCTGTTTTCTACAATGGCGGATAAACCTAAAAAGAACACAGGACCTGCAGGTTTTAAGAATTGTATTAAATGTGCAGAGGTATTTGCAAAAGCTGACAAACATGTCCTTTGTCTGCTCTGTCTTGGTGTTGAGCATTTCAGTGAAGATTGTGAGATTTGCAAGTCTTTCCCTGAAAAAACTGTGGAGAAGCACAGGGAGAGACTTAAGAGAAGGCTTGAAGAGGGGTCCCTGGGCTCTGACCAGTCCACCCCCTCAAAAAATGTGGCAATTCCTTCTAGAACCTCCAAATCCACTCCTGATAAGTGGGAGGGCTCTAGTAAGAGAGGCAATCAGCCGGCTGACTCTCCAGTGCCTGCCAAGAAACTAAAAAGAAATAAGCACACTGATACCTCAGCTGAAATGCCTCAAGGGGTCCCTCAGGTGCCCTTACATACTTCCTCTCCTGCTGAAATTTCACAAGCTCTGGATTTGTTACAGGTGCTGCAGGGCCTGCTCCCTTCCCAGCAACCTGTAACTGCTCCATCTGAAAAAGCTGCTGCTGCTGCTACTGCCCCCCTGGTGCCTGTTTCCACTGTGAGTGGTGATGTTGATGATGATGATGAGGAGGAAGGAATAGAGCCTGAGGTGTCACAAGGGCAAGACTTTGGTTCCCCTCCTATGCCTTCAGAGGATTTTTCCTCCCATTTTTCTTTCATTATGAAAATGATGGAAACACTGTACCTCCAGACAACTGAGGACGTGCAGGATGAAGAAGAGGTTCAATATATGGAACTAATGGGGCTCACGCCCTCAAAATGACCTCCTTTCTCTTTACAAATTTTTCAGAAAAGACATTCTGGAAATCTTGAAAGCTCCTCAGACTGTGACACCTATTGTCAAAAAATGTGACAAAAGGTACCAACTGGAGAGATCTGGTGCTGAGTTTTTATTCAGCCACCCAGATCATCAGGGCATTGTGCAGCAGGCAGCATGTGAGAAGGCCAAAACCCCCTTGTCTTCTCATCCACCTGAAAAAGACTCCAGAAAGATTGACAGTATGGCTAAGAGGGGGTACCTCTCAGCATCCCTTGCTATCAGGCAAGCCACTTACCAGGCCTATGCTGCTCTCTACCAAAAGGCTTTATGGCAGTCTGTGGTGGATAATGCAAATCCCTCTCTCACTGTCTCTGACTTATTAGAGACAGAGGTTTGGAGATTTCCAAATACCAATTCCAGATGGCAGCAGATACAAATGACACTGCTGCCAGATGGTTGACTTGTACTATAGTCATGAGAAGGTTTGCCTGCCTGAGGGCTACTAACCTCACCCAGGACACTCAAACCAAAGTAATGGATTTCCCAGATGAGAGCCATGCCCTTTTTGGTGCAGAAACTGAAGCCTACATGAAAAAAGTAGACGAATACAAGGCTGCTTTCAGAAGTAATTCCACCAGGGACAAACCTTCTCCCTTCACATCTTATTCTAGGGGAGGCAGAGGCAGGTCTACCTTTAGAAGACCTTTCTTCCAGGTGCAAGCAGATACAGTACCAACCCCAGCAGATGGGTTTCTACAGGGTCAGTGGCAGAAGGGGTCCCATTCTACCCAACCTCAACAACAGCAAAAGCAGAATCCCTGACGCTTCCCTTCAGGCTGCCTCTCCACATCCAGTAGGGGGCAGACTTTCCCATTATTTTCAGGACTGGTCAAAAATAACATCAGACAGGTGGGTCCTGGAAATAGTGGCTCAGGGTCTCTCTCTTTGTTTCAAGTCCCTTCCCCCTCTAAAGGTAAAACGTTTTGCATCAGTTCCTCCCTCACAAAGAGAACTTCTGGAGCAGGAGGTAAAAAACGTATTATTAGTAAAAGCGGTCGAGCCTGTTCCACACAATCAAAGAGGGCAAGGTTTCTACTCCAGGTATTTCCTAACAACAAAAAAGACTGGAGAGTGGCGGTCTATACTAGACCTCAGACATCTAAACAAGTATTTGGACAAACCCAAATTCAAAATGATCACAATGGCAATAATCCTGCCAACACTACAAAAAGGGGACTGGTTGACCTCTCTGGATTTAAAAGGTGCATATTTTCACATCCCTGTCAGAGAATCATACAGAAGTTATCTCAGGTTCACTCTCCCCTCAGGACACTACCAGTTCTCAACACTTCCTTTCGGCCTTACCTCTGCACCAAGGGTGTTCATAAAGTGCATAGCAGTAGTAGTGGCACATCTCAGAAAACTGGGTGTCACAGTTTTTCCATATCTGGACTACTGGCTGATTGTAGGAAAATCCCAACAAGTGTCAGAACACTTACTGTTAGTTTAAGGTTTTATCTCCTCCCTGGGGTTTCTTCTAAATGTCAAGAAATCAGTTCTCACCATAGTCCAAGTATTGCAGTTCATAGGGGCAGAACTCAATACAATGCTGGGAAAGGCCTTCCTACCCTTGGAAAGGGTACAGGACATTCAGTATCTAGCAAGCTCATTCGTCCTGGGCAGGACAAAACCAGCAACTCAGTTTTTACAGCTGTTAGGTCACATGGCTGCAGCAACAAGCACAGCCATGGGTGCCAGATTCCAAATGAGGGACATTCAGTTTCACCTCAGGTCCCATTGGTCCCAGAGATGAGATCCACTTTCAAAACTAATCCCTGTAAAAAAAACTCTTCTACAGGCCCTCCAGTGGTGGAAGGATCCAGACAACCTAAGGGATGGGGTGCCTTTCCTCCAGGAGCCCCCTCCTTGGTGCTCACAACAGATGCCTCCCTCCTAGGATGGGGTGCCCACCTAGGGGGCCACACAATTCACGGCTCCTGGAGTGCTGCAGAGTCACTTCTGTACATAAATCTCTTGGCGTTAAGAACAGCGTACCTAGCCATTCAGGCTTTCACTCATCTTATAAAGGGAAAAGTGGTTCAGGTCAGAACAGACAATACCACCACAATGTACTATATCAACAAACAAGGAGGGACAAGATCCACTCCACTATGCACAGAGGCAGTGAAAATATGGAGCCTGATTTACTCCATAAATGCCTCCATACAAGCAGTTCATCTGCTTGGGAAGGACAATACATTGGCAGATGCCTTGAGCAGGATAAACCAGGCCCATCATGAATGGGCACTGAACTGCCAAGTAGTACAGGTCCTATTCAGGCAGTGGGGAACCCCAGAGCTGGATCTTTTTGCTTCCCACCAGGATCACCATTTACCCCTTTATTGCTGCAGGGCTCCAGTGAACGGGACTATTCCCTATGGATGCGCTGATTCTCGATTGGACAGGCAAATACCTTTATGCCTTTCCTTCTTTTCCTTTGATTCTCAGAGTACTCATCAAGTTCAGGTCACAGCCAGCCTCAATGATTCTGATTGCACCAGACTGGCCAAGACAGCCTTGGTACTCCCTGTTACTTTCAATGTCAGTGAGCGAACCAATCTACCTCCCTCAGAGGTACAATCTGCTGACTTCCTTCCAAGGCAGGGTGGTATAGCCCAATCTCAGGTCTCTCAGACTCAAAGCTTGGCTCTTGAGGACTTAGAGTATCCAGACTCCCAATACTCTCGATCAGTTTTAGAAGTCCTTAGAAGTTACAAAAACCTTCTACTAAGAAAACTGATGCTTCAAAATGGAAAAGATTTTCTATTTGGTGTACAGAAAAGAGCTTAATCACAGCACAGGCTGGCATTCCAACCCTCCTAGATTATTTGTTTTATCTACATTCCCTGGGGTTGCAGCATTCAACCCTAAAAGTACATCTGGCTTCACTTTCAGCTTATCTCTCTCTGTAGGGAAAGAGGTATCACTAGCCTCGAACCCCATATTTAGAAGGTTCTTTAAGGGCCTTTTACACCTGTTTCCCCCTCACAGGGAACTAGTGCCAGCTTGGGACCTCAGCATTTGTATTGCCCAGCTTATGCTCCCGCCATTTGAACCCCTAGCTACTGCAGAGCTAAAATTCCTTACCTGGAAGGTAGTTTTCCTTGTGGCACTTACCTCTGCTAGGAGGATAAGTGAGTTACAAGACCTATGTGTGGAAAATTACTATATTTCATTCCACAATTATAAGGTGGTGTTGAGAACTAATAGAAAATTCCTTCCCAAAGTAGTTTCTGACTTTCATTTAAATCAGTCTATTACCCTGCCAGTATTCTTTACAGCACACACCAGTTCTAGTGAGCGTAGGCTGCATAGTTTGGATGTGAAGAGAGCATTGAGCTATTATATAGCCAATACCAAGGATCATAGGCAGGACAGGCAACAATTGTTCCTTACCTATGGGGAAGTAGGTAAGGGATCTCCTGCTTCAATGAAGACTATATCTTGATGGACAGTCCAGTGTATTCAGTTTTGCTATACAAAGGTGGGCAAGGTCCCTCCTTCAGGTTTTCGGGCTCATTCCACAAGGGGCACAGCTGCCACCATTGCAGCTGCCAGAGATGTTCTTCTTTTGGAGATTTGTAAAGCAGCTACCTGGAGATCAGTCCACACCTTTTCTAAGTGATGCCAATTTTGGAAGGGCTGTTTTGCAGAGTCTTTTTCTTAAATAGATTCTGCCCACCTCCTAGTGGTACTGCTGCATAGTCTGCAAAGAGTAATAATATTAGTGGATTCCTGGATTTAGAAGAAAAAATTACTCACCTGTAGTAATCTTATTTCTTCCCAGGGATCCACTAATATTATTACTCCCCGCCCCTGGTCCTCCCCTTAGAATCTCCGAAAAATGCTCTATACAGCTGAGATGTCTCTCAGTATGATGCGTATGTCATCTGCTGGCACATTTTCTAGTACTTAGCTGGTAGGTTCTTTTCTAAGGGTACATCTGGCTCAGAAAAGAGGACTCATTATTTACTGCTTGGTGGCCTTTTCTTGGCCTATTACTTCTATTTTTATGGCCCTGTTTGCCATTAGCTTTCTAATTATTAATGGTTCTATATATATATTATGGCCTCTTTGCGGGCTTCACAGAAATCTGAGGTAGAATCCAGGCAGTTAGAATAGGGCAGTTTAAAAATGAATGCACGAGCTAAACATTCCATAATTAGCATAGCATTCTATTTGGCTCCGGGGCACTGCTGACTTAAAGGGGCACTGCAAAGAGTAATAATATTAGTGGATCCCTGGGAAAAAATAAGATTACTGCAGGCGAGTAATGTTTTCTTCTGGCATGTATTTAAGGACAATACCACCACATAGATACAACTGGCCACTGGGCCTCTCATGGTAACACACACTGGGTAGGGTACAGTCAGTCAGTGTAGTTAAAGAGCACACTGCAGCAGGGTGATGGGCTGGGCATGCCACAGGAGATGGAGTCAAAACAGACACAACAGTATTGAACTGATGAATAATTCTGTGTCAATAAAACCCTGCCTTGTTGTTGTATGTACATTATAGGAGGTTTGGGGTTAAAGGAAGCAACAGGAGGAGGACCTCCCTCAGCAATCCTGAGACTCCTTACAATTTTTTACTTTGTTGTTGTTAATTTATGTTGTACTTGGATAGTGATCTGTTTTTGTTGCTTACTTGTTTTTTGTACCCTTCCTTGGCATTCAATCGAGAATCAAATTCAGTGAGTTCCAGTTCTTCTCTGATTCTCACACAAGGTAAAATGATCTCCCTCTGGAGTCCCACTGATTGTTCTAAACAAGAGAGATGGAAGATTTTAATTTAAAATCAAATCAAATTCAGTACAGACTGCATAGCAGTACTAGCACTCAATGTCAGCATGCATGAGTTATTAAAATCTGCTCTTTCTTTCACTCCTCCCACCGCCCCAGCCACGGTTGATCTCCCTGCGACTCCCAGATCCAGACCATTCTCTTTCCTGCTATTTCCTCTGCTCCCTCTTGCCCCAAATACACTTTCTTTTTTAGTAATTTATTTTCAAGTTGAAGGCGAGTACTGTCACTACTGTGACTAGTAGTAGTGACACAAGTGGCAAAATAAAACAATTTTTTTTGACTGTCTCAGACGAGCAGAAATCAAAGCACCACACAGCACACCTCCTCTCTCTGTCTACAGACAAGTCTGGAACCATGCTGCGGCTGCACAGCCACATTTCACTATATTTGGTCTCGCCTTCTGGGAGACTTACTGGACCTGTTCCTTCAACCACCTGACTGCATAGCAGCTGGTCATGTGGTGATGGTGACTCGGGCACACAAGTGCAACCCAGCCCCCCCCAATCTACTGTCTTCAGCAGGAGCAGAAAAAAAAAGGTTTTTTAACAGAGCTGTGTAAGAGGGGGCGGAGGAGCCGACAGAAAAAGTGCGGCACCAGCAGGCACTATGCTTCAAACCCTTTTGCGAACCCTCTAGTGTTTGAGGTGTAAATTAGAACTCGAACACTCAGGTTCAAATCTTCCATGAACTAGTTCCTTTTTTTTTTTTTGTTTTGTTTTACCTTTTTCCTCCTCCTGAGCCACCAGCCACCCGGTAGTTTTGGCCCAGTCATGGGCCACGGACTTCCACCCCCCATATCAGCCGCAAGCCCTCCAATACCCCATGACTTCCCCCAATGGTGGGGCTGCGGCGCTTCCCCTACACACCGCAGTCTTCGGGATAGGTCAGAGGGCTGGCCTGAGTGGCTAATTGAAGCCGTGGCAGGCTTCATTGAAGTGGCCAACAGATGTCCTTTTTCCATTTTTCTGGGGGAGGCAGGGTTGTGCAATGACATCCAGCGTCCGCCCCGCCTCTTGTGCATGCTAGTGCGGTAACTGTGTGACTCGGCTCGCGCGAGGTCATCAATGTGCGAACGCTTCCCTCTCCCTTCAGAGAGGAGGCAGTCCTTGAGACGCTCTATCCTTCTCCCCCGGCCGGCCCTCCAGCGACCCTGGTCCGTTCCTGAACCTGGGTTGCCGGCATCACAAGCAGAAATCCAACTGCTGTGCCGATGGGCTGGCTGCTTCTATGAACTAGTTCTGACAACCCTACTGCTCAGTGAACCCACTCATGATGGGGCAGTACTGGATCTGATGCTTACTAATAGGGACAGTATTGCAGACGTCAAGGTGGGAAGCCACCTGGAACCAGTGATCATTGTACAGTGTGTTTCAACATACGAAAAGCTGTGGAATCCAACCACACAATGGTGCAAGTCCTGGATTTCAGAAAGGCTGATTTTACTAAGATGGGTGAATGCCTCAGGACTGACCTGGCAGGGGGAGAGAACCTACATAGATACATATATACATAGAATGTGATGTCAGATAAGGGCTGCCAGGCCCACCCAGTCAGTTCAATTGTGCTCATTTTTTCCCCAGACCATGCTTAATCCACATCACAATCTCTTCTCCTCTCTACCCTACCACTATGAGTCACTTGTGCTTGTCCCAGGCAGTTTTGAACCCAGTTACTGTTTTTGCCCCCACTACCTCCTCTGGAAGGCTATTCCAGATATCCACCATCCTTTCTGTGAAAAAATACTTCTTCACATCCTTCCTGAATTTAAGCCCCCCTCCCCCTTCATATTATGCCCCCTTGTTATAGAGCACCTTTTTCTCCCAAAAATACTCTCCTCCTCTGCCTTATGTAAGGTACTTAAAGGTTTCTATCATATCCCCATCTCCTTCCTCTCCTCCAGAGTGTACTTATTTAGCTCCTTTAGCCTTTCCTCATAGGGCTTTTTGTTGTAGACCCTGCACCATTTTGGTAGCCCTCCTCTCGACCACCTCCACTCTGTTTATGTCCTTTCTGAGATATGGTCTCCAGAACTGTACACAGTACTCAAGGTGAGGTCTCACCAGCAATTTACATAGGGGCAGAAACACCTCTCTCTTCCTACTGGAGATACCCTTACCTATGCATTCCAACATCCCAGTAGCTTTTCAGACTGCCTCATCACACTGCCTGACCACTTTTAGGTCATCTGATATGATTATCCCTAGGTCTCTTTCCTTTTTGGTCTTCATAGGTATCATTCCATTCATTGTGTACTGTGCTCTCAGGTTCCTAAGGACTAAATACATTATTTTGCACTTTTTTGCATTAAAACCCAGCTGCCTAGACCATTCTTCCAGTCTCTTTAGATCCCTGCACAGTTTATCCACCCCCCACATGTGTCCATTTTGTTACAGACCTTCCCTTCCAGTGCTTCCGCTATATCGCTTATAAAGATATTGAAAATAACTGGTCCCCCTACTGATCCCTAAGATACCCCACTGATCATCCTCCCTTCCCTGGAGCACACTCCATTCACCACTACCCTGTGGGCAGGATTTTCAAAAAACTTTAGATCACCGCAAGCCCTGGTGCACTAATGATACAGTGCGTGGGGCTTGCAGTGATCTAGGGATTTTCTATCCCGTGCATCAGTTGCCATCAGGTAGATCAGCTTTCTCTAGTCTACCTTGTGGCAATCCTCGGAGCCCTTGTTATGGAGCTTGCACCAAATATTTATCTCAAGCTAATGTAACTCATGGAAACTGTTGCAACTGCGCCCAAGACTGGAAAATTGGGTGCAGTTGCAGCAAAGCATTAAGTGCATGGCCAGAACCTAAGGGAGGTGGGGCAGGGCTGGATGCAAGCCCTGCACCAGGTTTAGAAAATCCTGTCCTCTGTGTCCTTCCCACTAACCAGTTTCTAATTCAGGTTGCCACCTTTTTATCTACCCCCAAGTTACCCAACTTACTTACTAGTCTCCTGTGCAGAATGGTGTTGAATGCCTTGCTGAAATCGAGGTAAGCCATGTTCACTGCAGCTCCCTGATCTAGCTCCTTGGTCTCCCAGTCAAAGAAGTCTATCAGATTTATTTGCATGACCTACCCTCCATGAAACCACGCTGCCTTGGATCTTGCAATCCAATTGATACAAGACATGGAGGAGGGGAGGAAAAGTGGGCCAAACTGAAAGAGGGCATAGTGAAGGCAGCAAACCTCTGTGTCAAGCAGGTAAGCAAAGGTAAAATAAATAGGAGACTGCTATGGTTCTCAAAAGAGGTTGCAGAAAGGGTAAAATCTAAAAGGGTAGCATTCAGTGTGTACAAGGGTACTCAGAGAGAGGAGGATAGGGAAGTGTATCTGGGAAAACAGAGGGATGCAGGCAAAGCAGTAAGGAGCACAAAGACACAAACTGAGGAAAGAATAGCTTAGGGAGTTTCAAAAGGAGACAAGACTTTTTTTAGGAATGTTAGCGAGAAAAGGAAGACAAAGGGAGGGATAGTAAGGTTAAGGAAGGAGGGGTGACTGTATGGAGGAGGATCAAAAAAAGGTAAACATCTTGAACAAATACTTCTGATTAGTATTTACAGTACGGGGGAAGGGGAGGGACCACGAAAAGGAGCCAGGAGCTGTGAGGGGAGGGGAATGGACACTAATCCATTTTTTCTGAGGAGAACGTCCAGAAAGCACTCACTAATCTGAAGGTGGACAAAGCTCTGGGACCAGATGGGGAACATCCAGGGGTGCTGCTGGAGCTCAAGGAGGTACTGGCTGCACCTCTGGCATACCTATTTAACAGACTACTGGAGACCGATTGGCATGGTCCTGGGGGACTGGAGAAGGGCAGAGGCAGTCCAACTTCACAAAAGTGGTAGCAAGGAAGAGGTGGGCAGTTACAGGCCTGTTAGCCTGATATCAGTGGTGGATAAGTTAATGGAATCACTACTAAAGGAAAGGATTATGGATTGTCTCATATTCAACGGATTACAGGATCCAAGGCAGCATGGTTTCACAAGGGAAGGGGATTCCAAACTAATGTGATAGATTTCTTTGACTGGGTGATCAAGGAGTTGGATCAGGGAGGAGCAGTGGACATGGCTTACCTGGGATTCAGCAAGGCGTTTAACACTTTTCCACTTAGGATACTGGTAAGCAAGTTGGGGAACTTGGGTTTGAGAAATAAGGTGGTAAGTTTGGTAAGAAACTGGTTAGTGGACAGGACACAGAGTGTAGGGCTTTGGCAGAATGGCAATTAGCTTTGTGCTGCTGTCCCTGTGGAATGAAGTGCAAAAAGTACTGAAATCGAGCTTTCCCAGCAGTTTGGATTCCTTCAAGACCCTATATGCTCGGACCATGAGGGAACCCTGTAATTGCTTCCCTCGTCCCTAACCTGCACTGAATCTTAGGCTCACTGCTCTCAGCTCTCAGCAGAACATAATATAGTAACTGCTGTCTCGGGCGTCCCCAGTATTGTGGAGTCACCTCATGACCCTAAATTATCATTCTGTGAAGGAACTCCATAATTTCTTATCCGCTCCCTGAGGCTGCTTCTGATTACTAGACACCATGCACTCTTTCTGTCTGTCTATCTTGTCTTGGACACCGGTTCCCTTCCCCCCCCACCTTGGTTCAAATACCCTACCCCTCTCCTCCACTGTATCTCCTTCACTGTATCTCCTCCACTCTATTCACCTGCCTCTGTCCTCTGGGAATTCTATACATCCACTCAATTTAGCCGTATCTCCATGGCCAGGACGAGGTATTATGCCAGTTAAATTTCCTTACCATTCTTCTTCTAGTTGCTTACCCAACACCCATGTCAAGATTCACCAAAGCTATCTAATGTTGTCATCTATATATAATATAGTTGCACTCTGAGCTGTTGTATGCTGCCTCTGTATATGATTGTTGTTACATTGTGTACATACTTGATATTTATTAGTGTCTGGTTGATGTTATTTGTTTCTATTGACTATAATAATCTTCTCATGTAATGTATTCTTTGGCACGGAATTAACCAGGTCCATCTTGCAAATGAGCTTTGCTCAACGATGTTCGCCTGGATAAATAAAGATTTTGATTGATTGATTGGTAGTGGTAAATGGAGTTTGCTCTGAGGAAGGAAGGATGACCAGTGGGGTGCCTCAGGGATCAGTGCTGGGACCAGTCCTCTTCAATGTCTTTGTAAGTGACATAGCAGAGGAACTGGAAGGAAAGGTCTGCCTCTCTGTGGATGACACCAAGATCTGCAACAGTGTAGACACTCCAGGGGGTGGTGGTTGAAAGGATGGGTAGGGATCTGAAAAGACTGGAGGAGAGGTCAAGGGTATGGCAGCTGGGTTTTAATGCAAAAAAAAGTGCAAAATAACGCACTTGGGCAACAGAACCCAGGGAGCAGAATACAAAATGGGTGTGTAATGCTCCAAAGTTGGGGGCACTACAGAAAAGGGGAATCAAGCGATAAACTAGGGGTTTACAGGTTCCCAGTGTGCCTGCTGTAGACGTGGGCAGCAGGGTACAATCAAAAAGGGGCCCCCTAAGAGTACAGTTTCCCATCCTGATAAAGGGAAACACTGTAAATGGTAGAAAAGTGCCTTGTGCACTTGAAATATGGTCAAAAAAGAATAGATTTAAGCCAGCTGCAAGAGACAATGGCTTGGATGGAATGCTGTGCTGAGCTGCTCATGCACAGCATTCCAATCCAGCCATTCTAGAATTAGAAGTTTTTTTGGTTTAAAAAGTTTAACAGATTTTCAGAGTAGTTCCTGCCAGGCTGTGGAGGAGAGAGGGCACCACAAACCAAGGGGAAACCTGTTTAGGGCTTACCTGGTGTTGAAGCAGTTTCCCTGAGGGTTTGGTGGTGTGCCTGCTCTGGGCTCCAGCTGGTGAAGACTTAGTGACGCTCTGGTCCGGTCCGCGGTGCATCGGGGCACCAGAAGAAAGTAATCGGACGTTTGCCGTGGTTTGGGTTTGGGAGCCCTGTTGTTTTATTGTTTTGACCCCCCTAGTAGTTTAAAAGTTTATTTTCGGTCCCTCGTTGGCAGCTCTGCCAGCCACATCATGCCCGAATTGCCGTCAGCCATCTCAGGCCCCCAGTCATCCTCTCAGCTGCCTACAGCTCTCCCTCCCACTGCCAGAGCACCTCCCGCTTCCCGAGACTGTGCAGCAGCCTGAGGAGCAGTGAGTCGGCGGCAGCACATGCTACGTGCTGTCTGCCTAAAGGAATAGAGACTGTTCATTTTTTTTTAATTTAAAAGAGCGCAGGAGACGCACCAAGAAAGGCGGTCGAGCGCCGCAGGGGTATCGGGTCGCTAGGACCCTGGATTTAAATATTTAGGAGGGAGGCGGGGTAGTGATGCCCTTGGGGAGGGGCCAGCTCAGTGAGGCCAAGAAAGGCCTTATAAATAATCATAAGGGGCGGAATTCAGGGCAGCGACCTTCCACATGAGTGACAGCTCTCTGAGAGCTGTATAGATTTAAAGGGGCCCTGCCAATTCTGGATAATTACAAATATAAAGAGGGCATCAGGCCCATTTTGAAGGGCACCAGGCCCACTGTTAAGAGGGCACCAGACCCAGTTTTAAAAGGGCTATTTGGCCCACAGTAAAAGGGCACCAGGCCCAGTTGAGAGGGCACCAGTTCCAAACTGGAGAAGGGCACCAGGCCCATTTCGGAGGGCACCAGGCCCATTTCAGAGGGCACCAGGCCCAGTTAAGAGAGGGCACCAGGCCCATTTCAGAGGGTGCCAGGCCCAGTTAAGAGAGGGCACCAGGCTCATTATAGTGAGGGCGTCAGGCCCAGAGGTAAAAGGGCTACCAGGCCCAATGTCAAGGTAGGGCATCAGGCCTGAGGTAATGGTAGGGCATCAGGCCTGAGGTAAATGTAGGGCATTAGACCTGAGGTAAAGCAGGGTTCCAGGGCAGCCCCCGGCCTAGTGGATTAGGGCAAGCCAGTCTAGTGGTAGTAAGAGCAGCCCCTGGCCTAGTGGATTAGGGCAAGCCAGCCTAGTGGTAGTAAGGGCAGCCCCGGCCTGGTGGATTAGGACAAGATAGCCTAGTGGTAGTTAATAGGGCATATAGGCCCCATAGCAAGAAAGGCATTTAAGCCTTAAGCATTCTGAGCAATTAGCATAGGGCAAGTGGTACCCTCAGTATAGTGGTTAGGGCATCCATAGCAAAACTTTCAGGGGTAGCCAGATCCTATTCAGGAAGGCCCTACAGTCAGGAAAAAGGGTCCATCCAAGGGTGCTCAGCTCACAAATACTGCAAAGTAACTGTAACAACTGTACTGTTCATGCAAATAATTGTTGCTAAAGTATCTGAAAGACTGTGAACTTGCTAAGAAGCACCAAGACTGTATTGTATATGGATTTTGGTTATTTGCCCCTGGTTGTCTGAACTATTGCCCTAAGCATCTGAACTATTGCCCTAAGCATCTGAACTATTGTCCTAAGCATCTGTACAATTGCCCCACCTGTAATAAATACCCCTACATTTATAATTTGCCCTTACTCTGGCAAATTATTTGATCATTCCGCAGTTCTCTTGGCATTGCAGAAAGGTGCACCTTTTAGCTACATTGTTACCAGCGTATGGGGACAGTTTCAATTTTCTACCACACTGCAGTCCCATGGTGTGGTCTGTAATACTACATACTCAGAATCAGTCTCTACCCAGAAGAGGACGTCTTCTCATCATTCTTCACCCAATTGGGGTCAACCATCAGATCATCTCCTCCATCTGTGTCATCCACTGAAGTCGAGTCCGTCTCCATTCGTACAAATCGTACCCGCCATTTCTTGTTTTTCACAACTCAAAGTTACGTCCGCCGAAGCACAAGTGCATCATGGCAGCTGTGCCAGTATCATTTTATATGGTTCCTGATCTGGATTTCCCAAAGTGGTCACCCTCCACAGAACAGTGTCCATATCCTGGTGAACCTGGTCTGCGCCCCTGGTCATTCGCCGAAAGTCGAGTCCGTCGAAGCCCAGTTCAGGATACGTCCACCGTTTCTTTATTTTATTCTAGTTTCTGGTGACAAGATTGCTGAATGAACCATCATCTCTACAGATTCTTCTGGTTCCTGGTCCTATCAGAGATCCATCTTCACCCCACATTCTTCAGAGTCTAGCTGGCCCTTGGAGTGCTACAGCATCATTCAGATCATGGTAGTCCTCGAGTGGATTCGTCGCCACACAGATCCTGGTTCCTCCTCGTCCTTGGCAGCCCTGAAAGTGGATTTTGGCCAAGGTATCCTTTGTTTTCAGTTTGAAAGCTGACAGCCTGTAAGTGGGTTGTTCCAGGAACCAGTTGCTCTGGTTCTTTCTTTCTGGCAGCCTTGGAGAGAGTGGGCTTTTGCTGAAGAATCATATGGTCTGTTTATCAAACCTCTCACCACCCAGTGGCCTTTACAAGGTCCCTGCTGGGAACTGTGTTTAGTATCGACCGTTCTGTTTGCTCCCCTTTGTAGCTACCATTGTAGAATGACGGTGTGCACGAAGACATCAGACCTTTGGACTTATGTGGCATTTGGACTTTAGTAGAACTCTGTGGTCATAGCTAAACCAAATATTGTTGTGGGTAGTACATATCATCTGATTCTCACCTAAGTTTAGTAATAGGTATAGGTTACTGTTGAAGGATTATAGAAAGATAGTAACAATAGGCTGTGGTGTACCCATAGAGAAGAATAACATAGAGTTTAGACATTTTAGAGTTTAGTTGTTACTATTTAGATATCCACAATGCTGTCCATACTCCCTACTGTTTTTGTGGTTGGTATGTTTCTGTACGACCTTGTCCTCCATCTCCATCTGTCTAATAAATGTCTTTGCTACCTACAATCTCTGTGTATGACTCCTGCCTCTCCTTGTCATGTGATTCCACCAGCCCAGCTCCATTCGGATCTTAAGTGGCCCCTCACCATCCCACCTGCTGAAGGTGTCACTGGCGCTGCTGGTAGTAAGACAGTTCCTTTCACCACTCCAAGTGAAGAACCCCGAGGTCTACCAGTTAAGCGACCATCACAGGTGGAATGATACTGACAAAGACCAAGCAGGAAGGAGACCTGGGGTAATCATATCGAATGATCTAAAAGTGGACAGGCAGTGTGACAGGGAAGTCAGAAGGGCTAGTGGGATGCTGGGCTGCATAGGAAGAGATACATCCAGAAGGAAAAGGGAGGTGGTGCTGCCCCTATATAGTGAGACTTCACCTTAAGTACTGTGTCCAGTTCTGGAGACCACGTCTCAGCAAGGACATAGACAGAGTGGAGGCAGTGCAGAGGAGGGCTACCAAAATGGTGCAGGGTCTGCATCAAAAGCTTTATGAAGAGAGGCTTAAGGTGCTAAATATGTACACCCTAGAGGAGAGGAAGGAGAGGGGGAATATGATAGAGAACTTTTAATTACCACACGAGGGTAAATAAGGTACAGGAGGGAGACTTTTTCAGAGAAAAAGGTGCCCTAGAACAGCTATGAAACTGGAGGGGGGTAAATTCAGGAGGGATGAGAGGAAGTACTTCTTCACAGAAAGGGTGGTGAATGCCTGGAACAGCATTCCAGTGGAGGTAGTGGAGGCAAAAACAGTGGTGGGGTTAAAAAATGCCTGGGACAGGAACAAGTGAATCCTAGGTGTAAGGAAGGGAGGTGAGGAGATGGCACTGTAGATTGAGTTGGGTCTGCAGCAAATCAAAACAAAGGTTAAGAAAAAAAAAGTGGGCAGACTGGGTGGGCCCAGCGACCTTATCTGCCATCAAATTCTATATTTCTATGTTCCTAGAAAAACTACCTGGTGGCTAACAAATACTGCTGCTTTAAAAGTGCCCATGTTTGTTGCTGTAAAGCTGGCAGGGGGTGATTGACAGTTTTCTCTCCTCGGCCCAGCTGATATGTGAAGCCTGTGTGTCTCCTGCACTTTAGAAACCACAAAGAATTACCTACAGTACACCTTTTAACCTGCACTGTGCATTCTTTCTTGGTTCAGAACAATCCTGTTCAGTTTGTTCTTTGAGTTTTGATATGTTTATAGAAGGTAGGTTAGGTAGGAGCATTTGATGGCAGGAGAGAGACAGTCTGACACTTCGCGCCTTCCCCCTGAGATCAGGTAAGCTTCTGGGCAAAAAGGAGCCTTGACTGGGGAATGAGTCCCAAGTCATATGTTTAGCATACAGAAACCAAACCCAATCTCTTGAAAGGGACAGTCTGTCCTCAAAGTCACTTTTGGCTTCCAGCTTGAGCTGCAAATTGTAAGTCTTTACACATCCTGAACGACATACAAATGACGTCAAGCTCAATGCCACCTCAGAGCAAGATCTGCAAGCTGTTGAATTTTAATTATGTCCCAGTAAGCTGCAGACAGCCGGGGCTACAGCTGGCATTTCTGAGCATCCCATTAGTCATTCTGCTGCACCAGAACTGAGGGCCAGAGCTGGTAAAATGAACATATCCAGGCAGATCAACAGGGAATCAATGAATGAATACAGGGGTGGGCAGATCTGTCACTTTGGTGAGGTACCTCTAGGTCAACTATGTAGCCTGGGTTTAGACCTGATCCATGTTGATTGAACGTCAGATGCAGTGACTGGTCCTGAACAAGAGTTGCACAGGGGATTAGCTCATCCAGGAGAGAAGAGTGTTCAAGGTAAACCTAGTGTACATTACTACCCCTTCACCCCAGTGAGTTGTTGAGGCGAATTGATCAGCTGCCATTCACAGCACACACACACGTGCACATATACACACATGCGTGCACACACACACCCTTCAGTAACTTTTTTAGAACAGTGAAGCCATCTAATGGGGAACTGTTGATATGTGGTTATCGTAGGATGCAAAGCACTGTATATGTGAGGAAGTTTCCATCACTAAGCATTGTGGTAAGCAGTATACAAACTACTGCTGGGTGTGCGTGCAAGTAATTCCCCGGCGCCAAGCCTTGTGGGTAGCAGTGTGCAAGCTACTTGTAGAGTAAACCGACTCTGTATATTGAAAGTATCCTGTGATGTCATCTTCAGTTCAGTGATCACATGACATGTCTTTTGCAGGCAATTATATATCTCTTACCTCTCCTTGATTTGCAAGGATATCCCTGATTTTGACTCAGACATTTTCTTGGTCCCACCTACAGTTGTCACTTCTGTCACTGAAGAGTCGGTATTTAAATTACACAATTTTGTCAGATGTTAATGTTACATTCTAGTTTTCCTTCAAAATATGCTTTCATCAATAAGCCCCATACTCTTACAGATGCTTCTGTGCAAATGAGCTGGATTACTAACCAGTACAATAGGTGCCTGAGTCATTCACACAGAAGTATGGTATCCTATTTTGGAGATAGGTGGTCGCCTGCTTTTGGGGGAGGGGGGCTTGGGGAACCCACAGGAAGTGCGCCGTCAGTGACTGCGTCAGATCCTCTCTGACCCCCCAATCCAGATAAGCTCCTTAGGGGCATGAGATCCTGGGGCATATTATCACTAATTACAGTATGTTGACCAGCTCATTAATTCTGCTCCACTGGCAGAATTGCTGAGCTTGGTGACCCGAGGAGGTGAAGCCTGCCATGGGAAGGTTCCTCTCTCTGGCCTCCTTTCTTCAGAGATGCCTTGCCTTATTCCCAGGTCCCAGATAATTTCAGGACAGGGTATATCCTCTATTGGGGGGAGGTCAGCTTGGGCATGTGATGATATGTGATATGTGTGCACACTCCGTGTGACATCACTATATTTGAACCTTAGTATACATAGGGATTGGCGAGCTATAACCCACCAGATTTTCAACAGTCTGTCTTAGTGTGAGGTTGTGCTGGTTGTTAGTAAAACTTTGCAGACTACAGTACTTTGCCTTCGTGTTTCATTACATGGTGTCAGAAGATGAAGCAGCTGTCGCCCCCTCCTCCCCCGCACTTGACCTCATGGGCAATCTTGTTGAAAACTGGAGCCACTTAAAACAAGTGGAGATTTTTTTTGTGGCTTCAGTAGTCTCAGAGAAGTCCCTGAAGACTCAAGCCATGACATCCCTGCATGTGGTGGGCCCTGGGGCCCTGGAGGTCTATAATATGTTTGACTGGGCAATGGAGGAAGAAAAAAGCTCACAAACGGAGCCCTGCAGCAACATAGAGAGCCTTCCTCTCCCTTCAGCACAGGTCTTCAGCCTGGCTCCTTCCTCAAACAGAGCCTCCCAGGACAGGGCAGGACTCACAAATGGAGCCCTGCAGCAAGTTAAAGAGCCTTCCTCTCCCTTCAGCACAGGTCTCCTCCCTCACTCCTTCCTCAAACGGAGCCTCCCAGGACATTGCAGGGCTCTCAAATGGAACCCTGCAGCAAATTAGAGAGTCTTCCTCTCTGTCCAGCACAGGTACAGCACAAAAGGATGTTCTGCAGTATTCTCCTGCCAATTCTGATTTACTGCATTGTCTAATTTTTGTCTGCCAACATGTACTGATAATTTTTCTCCGCTTTGATTGCTAGCCATTTTGCTATGCTTGGAGCAGCTCTGTGTTGTTTACTTTAAGGGCTGGGTGGATGCATGTGTCTAAGTGCAGCCGTAGGAAGTTACTTTAAGAATGCTAGCTTCTCACTGTGTTTGCTCTGTTAGTTTTGGCAGTCCTCAACTGTTTCAGGTTTTCAGGACTAGCCTGTTGTATATTTGGAACTTTAGTTTTTATTGTTCTCTTACCTGTGGCTGGTCTCAGTCCCTGGTCACCATTTCCTAGTCTGTGTTTTGCATGTGCTCAGTTCGCATGTTCTCCCCCCAAAGTCTTTGCTCCAGTGTCCCACCCTTGACTGCACCTTTGTGACTGTAATGCCCCCCCCATTTGGGGGGTTTACCTTTAAATGCCTTCGGGTGTTCTCTCACTACCGCTGGCATCCCCGCCACTTCACGGCACCTTCTGCTGCTTAGCCCATGTCCCCCCAAGTGTTCTCCTATGTTGTTGAGCCCTGTGGGGCTCGCAGACTCTATTTGAGAGCAGTCGGCATGTTTACTGTGGGCCGCCACTTGCACTGTCGAGGAAGAGCACTGTTTATCTGACCACCAGTTGTGGTCAAAAGTCGGGAGGTATTCCCGATGGTTCCTGGTGCCAGGTTAAGTTTAAAAGGCACCGGGGACACAAGCAAAGGCCCCCAAAATATATTTTAAATACATAAATAGGCAGACGTCTGAAGCACTGCCTCTGGGACACCAGAGTTAAGGGGCAAAGGTCAAGGCAAGGAAAGCCCTTAATGAATATTAATGAGCCACTACTGTGTTTCTAGAGGCAGTGTGTTATGGGAGCTGCGACTCCCAGAGGGTACATTTTATTGAATTAAAAGGACATGTTTGGGAGAGGACTGTTGGGGCTACACGACTGTGGGGTGATAATTTGATAAATGGTGAACTGCTGGCTGCACCAGAACTTTGTTTTTGAGGACATTGAAATAGACTGCATAAAATTGAATTGCAGCCACCATATTTGTGCCTAGCAGCCAACTGGGAGCCAGCATTTGACAAAGAGACTTCTAGAACAGTGCCAGAGACTTATGGGGAAAAATCAGGGTCAAAATCTAGGCACTAAAATATTGTCCAATTAATGGACTGGGACTGTGATTTTCAGCCTGGAAAGCCAATTGGATGACAGGAAATTTTCTCTTTATAAAAGTAGGGACAGTTTGAACTGAGTTAGTTCAAGTCAGTCCAGAGGGAGTTCGAACAGCAGTTCCAGGTTGTCTGTCTGGAGCTCCTGAAGGGTAAGGAGGCTCCATGCAGCTTGGGGAACAAGTGGAGATGCCTACTTTGCCTCTTCTTGGCCCAAACATTGGCTCTTTAGTTGTTGGGACTGCCAGGTCTCCAGAGCAACTGCTATTCTTCAAGAGGGAGAAAAGAGGAAAATTTCCCCAGACTGAATTTTCCAGACTGAAAGTGGGTTTAGAGCTACTGAAAGATCCCCTTCAGTGAGAAGCTGTTTTGCCTCAGGGACTGTACCTGAATTTAATCCTTGTGGTCACTGAAATTGTCTCCAGTTCATTTGCCAGAGGGAGACCTGAACTGCTGAGTGCCAGCTTACATTATCAGGACTGCCATGTGCAAGTGAGTAAGCTGTGCGGCCTATTACCGAACTGAACTAGAGATGCCAAGTAATTTGCCTGATAGACTGTTACTGCCTGTAAAAGGCCTGCCAGAAAGGACGAAGTCCTGCAGCCTGCAGCCACATCCTGCCTCGAGGAGAGCCATCCTGGAAATCAGCCCAGATCCCGAGGTCCAAGGTTCAGTGAGTACCTCAGGGTTTTACCCTGCAACACCAATTAACCTGTTTGTTCCAGCTGATTTGCCTTTCAGGTCAGCACTTTGGTTTAGACTGTCTTTGCAGGCCATCGGGCCAGGGGATTACAAATTTCTGAGTTTCAGAAAGGTGTTTTATGATTTCTACAGCCAAGTACAAATTAAAGCATTAACCATTTCTTTATTTAAGGGCCCCAACCATCTGCACTACTTCAAGCCTGCAACGTAGTTTATCCTGGGTATGCAGTGAGGTTAACCATGCATTCCTGAGTAGGTTTGTGCTCCTTCAAGATAAACATACTCCGGACATCACTTGGCGCGTTTGTGGTAAACAAACCAGATGGCTGCATAAAGACCTCCTTATAGCCCTCAAAAACAGGGACAAATGCTGGAAGAAATTTAAACTCTCCAGCCTCACAGCGGACTTTAACATCTACAGAGAACAGCGATTGAAGCGCGAAACACATATAAGACATGCAAAAAGCAAATACTGTAAGGGCCTTCTGATGGATGCAGCTGGTGACCCTAAGAAATTTTGGTCCCATATCAAAACTTCCTCAGATCAAAGCAAACTCTCCTAAACAATGACATGACACTGAAAGATGTTCACTGTAACGACTCGAGCACAACTGCCAATGCATTTAATTCTCACTTCTCTGACCTCTCCAGTTACTCCACTGCTATCTCTTCCGATAATTTAATGTTTGGATCCCCCACCCCGATGGACACTACAAAGATGACTCCTTTCTACTTTAAAGCCATCTCGAAGAAGGCTGTCCTCAAACATCTAAATTCAGTCTCAGACAGTACCGCAGTTGGATCCGACTGCCTTGAATCTAAACTCTTGAAGCTTGCGACACTGTTCATTGCAGGTCCACTGTCCAGGATACTCAGTTTGTCCCTGAGTGAAGGTGTGGTGCCCAATATATGGAAACTGGCCAGAATCTCGCCGCTGTTTAAAAAAGGCGACAAAAAAGATATAGCCAATTATAGACCAATAGCTATACTGTCAGTATTAAACAAAGTCCTGGAGAAGCTCATCTCAGTACAGATCTCAGAACACCTTACTAAATACGACTTCCTCCACACTAACCAACATGGCTTCAGAAAAGGCCATAGTACTCAAACTGCTCTACTACAGCTGACAAATGATGTTCTTCCAGCCATGGATCAGGGTCATCTAACCGGGGCAGTATTTATCGATCTGACAAAAGCTTTTGATCTTGTTAACCACCCTCTTCTGCTTGCTAATCTCCAAACCCTGGGTTTCTCAACTGGAGTTGTAACCTGGTTCCATAGCTACCTATTGAACAGAACTCAAGCTGTAAAATTCAACTCGGCCATCTCCGAAACAGCAGTCATTAATGTTGGTGTACTGTAGGCATCTATCCTCAGGTCCCTCCTCTTCTCGATTTTTATTAATAATATAGCACAGAATATATCCTCCTGCTCATCATTGCTATACGCTGATGACCTTGTTCTTTACACTAGCTCTGAAAATGTCCATTCTATTAATCATAAGCTCTCTATGGACCTAGTAAATATTCAGTCCAGGAGCAACACTGGAAAGACCCAGGCTATGCTCTTTGGATCCTCTATCAAACTAAAGCAGTACCGTAAAATTTTCCGGGTCTCCTGGGCTGATGGCTCCCCACTGGAGTTGATAACCTCCTTTAAATATCTGGGTCTCTTGCTCGATGAATCCCTCACTTATGACACCCATATAACCTCCACATGTAAGGCTGTCACTGCTCAGCTGGGCTTAGCTTACAAAACAAGTCATATTCTTACCCCTTCTGCTAGGACAGCCATTGCTAGAGGCATCCTTCTCCCGTCACTCTCTCATGGCTCCATAATCTATACTAATGCATCTAAGGTTACTCTTCATAGATGGGACACAACTTACAACAGTATATGCTGATACGCCTCTGCATCCCCCAGACTCAGACATCACTGCCTACTGTATTCAGACCTAAATTGGCCCTCTCCCATTGCACACTGGCTCCTCTCTCTTAAGAACCTTCTGGACAGTATACTGCGGTCCAGTATGCCTACCTACCTCACCTCCTTGCTGACCACTCAGCCCATCTCCTACGGTCTCCGATCTTCTGACCTTCCCTTGCTTAACATTTCCAGATGTAGAACTACCAAAGGTAAATCAGATTTCTTGCAAGTAGGTCCCTATTACTGGAACTTGCTGCCACTAGATGTATGCCTGGTCCCTAATCATGCTACTTTTAAGAAGAGGCACCGCTCCCTCTTTACCGCATGTGCTCATTGCACCTGCTTCAACCCACCATAGAGCTTGGCTCCCTTTGCCTCAGCTGCCCACAGTTTCCCTTCCCTTCTGTGATGTGAGCTGGCACCCTGCTCCTTCAGCCTCCCCATAAATTCTATCCTCCCCCCTCTTTCCCATCCCTTTTCTTCTCTCCTTTTCTCTCTCGCCAGGCTATATCTCAGCATTACCTCTCTCCCTGCCTCCTCCCAAAAGCTCTTTTTTCAGTTACAGCCGGATGTAATGATACCCTGTGGCATTTTTCTGCACTTTAAATGTTGATATTACTATTACTGTTTACACATTGGCACTTACCTTCTATTTGTATAATTACACCTCTACGTGCCTTAGTACAAATATTGTCTTAAATTTGTTTCACTGCTGATTGTGATGTATTGCATATTTCTTGACAATGTATTCTATGTACCTGTATCTCTCTGTGTTGTTGACCTCCCGGGTCGTGCCTGAAAATAGTCACTTTTGTGTCTAGTGCACCTACCCGGTCATCAAAAAATAAATAAAACTGGCAGTCCAAAGGGGTTAATGCATTTGGCTGAATGTTTATACAAAGTTAAAATACTGCTAAAACCAAAAGTACTAATTAATCTAACTTTAATTTGCATCCCCTACCCCTTAGTTAAACCCCCAAATAAATCTGTTTATTTAAATGTTAATCTGGCCCATGAACATATTATTACTGAGTGCTGATTTAATGCAAACAACTGAAAGGTTTTGTGTTATTGCTGGTAACTGCTCTTTACAGGTGCACAGGGTGAATGCAGAGTTCCAGACCCTGTTGGTAAGTGTTCACGGTGAGCATATTATTAGCAAACTCCATTAATTGTGAACTGAATGCAAAGCAAGGTGGTTATTGTAATTTTGATTGTGGGGCCACTAGGTGGGGCTGTGGGCAGGTATAGATTCCCAGAGGGCTGTATCAATTCAAGATCTAACACACTAAATCATTACTCTGGGTGGAGACATCATAATTGTGGTTTACTGTTGGTAGTGACACCACAGTGACCCCTGATAACGAACCCAGGCCCCTCAACCTGCAGTCAGGGAAGCAGGCAGGGGTAGTAGCCCTTGGTATAACAGCCAGGGTTACATGTGTTTCGGTCAAGGTCCCAATTTTTCCGTGATTCCTCGGTCAAGAAAATTACTGCGGAATTTTATGTAAATCGCAGAAAAACCGCAATGAACAATAGAATATTACTCTGCAGTTTACATGAACTGAGGAATATTATTCCTTCCATGATTTAAATGAACTGCAGAATATTATTCCTCGATTTACATGAACTGCAGAATAATATTCCACAGTTTACATGAACTGCGTGTGGCACGGCGCTCTTGCCACTCTTGAGGACTGACCTTTTCTTAAATCTGTTGCAACAGTTCTTCTATTTCTTAGCCTAATCTATTCTTTACCATTTCTAGTCCATAAGGTTGGCCACCTATGGGCACCCCCTTCCCTTTCTTGACTATGCTATAGTGTCCTCTTTAATTTTCATTTTCCCTCTCAGGTCTCATACAGGGAGGTTATTAGAAACATAGAAACATAGACTTTGACGGCAGATAAGGACCGCTAGGCCCATCTAGTCTGCCCATTTCCCTACCTACAGGATAGGCCGCAGATCCTAGTTAACCAACAGCCTATTTCTTCCTACCCCCCACAAGAATTGCCTTATGTCTGTCCCATGCATTCTTGAATTCTCCCACAGTTTTAGACCTCACAACCTCCTCAGGAGGCTGTTCCATGCATCCACTACCCTCTCTGTGAAATAATACTTCCTCACATTGCCCTGAACCGCCTCCTTCTATCTTTAAATTGTGTCCCTTGTTCTTGCAAGTCTCTTTTTCTGAAAGATGCTACCCTCTTGGACTTTGTTGATTCCACTGAGGTGCTTAAAGTTTCTATCATGTCCCCCTCTCCCTTCTTTCCTCAAGGGTATACATATTAAGCTCCTTTAGTCTCTCCTCATCGGCTTCTCTTGCAGACCCTGCACCATTTGGTTGCCCTCCTCTGGACTGCCTCTATCCTGTCTATGTCCTTGCGGAGATGGGGTCTCCAGAACTGGACACAGTACTCCAGATGGGGTCTCACCAACTGTCTGTACAGAGGGATAACAACTTCCTGTTTTCTGCTGATGATGCCTCTCCCTATACATCCCAGTATACCCCCCAGCCCTCCCTACTGCCTTCTCACATTGCTTTCTAACCTTAAGGTCATCTGATATGATTACCCCCAGGTCCCTTTCCTTTTTTGTTGTTGTTACTACCTCCCCACCCATTGTGTATTCTTCCCCTGGGTTCTTGTTTCCCAGGTGCATTATTTTGCACTTCTTTGCATTGAATCCTAGCTGCCATACTTCGACCATTCCTCCAACCTTGCCAAGTCCTTTTCATCCTTTCCACCACCCTTGTGTATCAACCCTGTTGCAGATCTTTGTGTCATCTGCAAAAGGCATACTTTTCCTTCCAGTCCCTCTGCAATGTCACTGATGAAGACATTAAAAAGGACTGGACCCAATACTGAACCCTGCGGTACCCCACTAGTAACCCCCCTTTCTTCAGAGTGGACTCCATTTACAATTACCTTCTGTGTCCTGTTGTCCAGCCAGTGTTTTACCCAGGCTACCACCCTGGGTCCCACTCCCAGGCTGGTTAATTTGACTATTAATCTTTTGTGTGGGACTGTGTCAAATGCCTTGCTAAAGTCTAGGTAGGCCATGTCCACAGCCCCTCCCTGGTCTACTACTTTGGTCACCCAGTCAAAGAAATCTATTAGATTTGTCTGACATGACCTTCCCGCTGTGAACCCATGCTGCCCTGGGTCCTGTGCTCCACTGGCCTCTAGGTACTCAACTATTCTTTCCTTCATAAGTGACTCCATCACTTTCCCTACCACAGAGGTCAGGCTGACAGGTCTGTAGTTTCCTGCTCTGTCTTGGTCCCACTTTTGTGAAGAGGAATCACATCCGCCTTCCTCCAGTCCTCCGGTACCACCCATCCTCCCATGATTTATTAAATGAGTAGCCAGTGGTTTCACTAATTCCTCCCTTAATTCTTTTAGAATTCTGGGGTGAATTCCATCAGGACCCATTGCTTTGTCCACCTTCAGTTTTAGGAGTTCTTGCAGAACCCTTTCTTCTATAAAAGGACTGGGATCAACCCCCTATCAAGAGTGCTTCTGTTAATTGGATTAGGCACTTCCTCCTCTTTGTGAATACTGAGCATAAATATTCATTCAGTATTCCTGCTTTTCACTGTCCCCCTCTGCCCACCCACAGTCCATTCTATTCAGCCTCACTATCCCTCCCTTTGTCTTTCTCACTCAGCTGATGTACCTATAAAAGGTTTTATCCCCTTCTAACTGAGTTGGCTATCTTTTCCTTAGTTTGGGCCTCTTATTCTGACTTCCCTCCTGCTTCCTTCTGCCTTAAATTGTACAGCTGTCTGTCCTGCTCCTTCTGTGTTTCCTTATACTTCCGGAATGCTATCTTTTCTTCCTGATTTTCACAGCCACCTCTTTTGAGAACCATAGTGGCTTTTCTTTCGTTTTGATTTGTTTATTTGCTACACAAAGGCTTGTGCTCATGATGGCAGTTTGATAATTCCCCATTGTTGCTCCACACTCCTTCTAGCCTGTTTGCAAGTACTTTTCTGGAGCACTCTCCCATCTTGCCAGAGCAGCCTCCGAAAGTCCAGTACCCTCACTTTTGTATGGCTTGACTCTGTAGCTGAGTTTAACGTGAACCACCTGTTTAATGGTCACTTGTCCCCAGATGGCAACCCACTTCTAGAGCTGAGATCCTCTCACTGCCCCGTTTGAAAGTACGAGGTCTAATATTGCTCCCTCATGAGTGGGTTTCGAAACTAGCTGTCTAATGCCTTGCCACCTGTAGGGCATCAAGAATGGCCTGCTCTTGGATGTGGCTGCAGCAAATGTCTCTAGTTAACATCTGGCATATTCAGGTCTCCCATCAACAGTATCTCCTTTCTCTGCCATTCTAAGAATGCCTTCCATCATATCCTTGTCCATTCCTTCCCTGACATGGGGTCTGCACACAACCCTGTGCGGATTGTGGTGCCCTTTCCAGTCTCCAAGGTGACCCACAGTGCCTCCCTCCTCCCTGTTTACTCTTTTGTTCAGTTGCTTTCATCCCTTCCTTTACATAGAGAGCTACTCCTCCCTCTTCTCCTGCCTGTCTCTCCTGTAGGTTATGCACCTGGTATATTAACATCCCAGTCATGGTTCTCTGTGTACCATGTTTCTGTGACTGCTCGATATCCAGGCATCCATCTTCCATTAAGGCCATCAGCTCAGGAGCTTGTTGCCCAGACTACGAGCATTGGTACTCATTATCCTCCATTTCCTGATGGCCTTACTCCCTTTTGCCCCATCCCTGTCCTTCTTGCCTTTGTCACTTTCTCCATTTACACTTGCCCTTCTCCCTATCGACACCTCTATGTTGGTGTTTGCTGCACTTACTACTGTGATTATTTGGGGGGGCTAGGATTTTCCTGCTCTTTTCCAGTGCCTTCCCCTTAGCTGGTTTAAAAGCTTGCCAATGAAGCATTTAAACCTATCACCTAGGATCCTGGTTCCCTCCCGGACAGATGCAGCCCATCCTCATGCCAGTATAGGCTTGCATCACTCAGGTGGACCCCCAGTCCCCAATGAAGCCAAATCCTGAGCTCCACACAGTTTTCCCAACCATATTAAGTCCATGGTCGCGAGACTCTAGCCTCTCATATGCCATAGATGGGTAGCACCTCCGAGAAAGTTACCATCCAAGTGCTACTTGACTAAGGCCCTCCCCAATTCCACAAACTCTTCCTGCACTTCTCTAATCCCTTTCTTAGCCAGGTCATTTGTCCCTAGGTGGACAATGACATCCAGCTCCCCCCTGTGCAGCTGCTCCGGCAATCCCTGAGTTAGCTCCCTGTCCCTCCAAGCCATGGCACCTGGCAGGCACCTCACCTCCCTCTCCCCTTCCACCCCCAGTTCTACCTTCCTAACAATGGAGTCCCCCACCAGGAGTTGTTTCCTTCCCCTGCAGGGTCCCCTGCCACCCTCCTGTGGGTCTCCTTTGTGGAGGTTCCCAGCATCCTCCTTGGTCTCCACTGTGGGTGCCTCCATAGAGGAACCACACTTTGCCAGAATGGCATAGGAATTGTGGAGAGGTACAACTGGAGGGATGAGCCTCTGTTCCCACCACCCTCACCCTCCCTGAGCCCACTGTGGTCCAACGGCTCCTTTTCTTGGCAACCTCTGGGCAGCAGCAGTGGCACTGGTGGTCCCTGGATGGAAGGGAGGTCCCACAAATCCTGGCCAACTCAGCCTGGAGATGAGCAACCTCCTCCCTCAGCCCAGAGAGGTGCCTGCAGATGGGACAACACCGCATCCTCCAGAACATCTCCCAGAAGACTGCTGCCCACAGCCACTGCACTGCACCACTCCAATCATGTCTTATTTCTGGCCCCTTAACTGTTTGCAATCCTTACTCTTTCCTCTGTTTTTTCTCTCTCTCTCCTTACTTTCTGCCTGTGTGCCTTTAAGCTCCTGATTGTCCTGTTCTGAACAAGAATATCCTATATTTCTCAGTAGACCACTTACTTGCTCAGAGGCAGACCTCCAGCAGCTAGAGGGGGCCAGAGAGCTACTCTTGCCCTTCTAGGATGGTGGGTCCTTGGTGGTTCTGTGATCACTCACTTCCTGCTCCCAAGCAGGAAGTTTCTGTTGTCAGTCAAATCCTGTGCTTATAAAAATAGAACTAGCTTTGGGTGGAGGGGAAGGAAGGAGGGCAATATAGTACCAGTAGAGAAGTTCAGTCACACAGCAGTCCTTTCTCCTGGTGTCTTCTGCCAAGCACTGATGTGACCTTTAAGCTGATATAAAACAACAGGCTATGTTCCTCGTTGTTGGATTTAGTATGCAATGGCACTATGTCATAAAATACTTTAATGTATATACCGTATGTGTATAAAACCTGTAAATGTTGAAAATACCATGGCACTAGGTATTTTTGATAAAGATAAAAAGTTACTAGGGGACTGTATGATAACCATTAAGTTAGTTGTGCTATTTAAAATATATGTAAATTACTGTAAATTGAACAAGTCTGAAATTTCATGGTGATTTGCATATATCCCATGCTGCTTTGCAATATGGAAGTATGTGTAATGTTGTGTTTCTTTGAAACTTGGCTTATTGTCAATGCCCTTTGGGGTAACTCTTGTTTCAGTGCTTCTGCTCTGAGGTTCTTTGTCTTTAGCTTGTTTTTTTTTGTTCGTGTTTTTATTTGAGCTCCCACCACCCAAGCAAACAAGGCCCACATGGGGAGGCTAAATCTCAACAGATAAGTTAGATCAGAGATCAATGAGTCAGTAGGTGCTGGCTAAGTATAGAGGAAAGGCATGCATAGTCTGTTACTACAAACTGATGTACTGAAGAAGGGATATGTCATTGGAGATGGTTATCTCCTGTATTTTGAATAAACATCACACAGAAATGTGTGTTGAACTTGAATTTTGGTGTCTGGTTCATCTGTTATCCCACAACCCCTCCACAGACTTGGTGTTAGAAGTAGGATAACAGATGGACCAGACACCGAACTGCAAGTTCAACACACATCTCGTGATGCTTAGTTAAAATACAGAGATAACATGCTCAAATATCCTCTTCAGTACATCAGTTAATGTATCAGAAATCTTTCTTTGCACTTAGCCAGCACCTACTGACTCACTGACTCTGAGCAACACCTGTTGATTTTACCCCGCGGGCCTTATTTGCTGGGTGCTGGAGGCTCAAATAAAACAAAACAAAAAACAAGCTAAAGATTAAAGAACCCTCAGCAGAAGACTGAACAAGAGTTACCCAAGGGCATTGACAATAAGCCAAGATTCAAAGAAATACATCACACATATAAAAAAATACTAAAAAAAAAAAAAAATTATAAAGCGCAGTTCAACATGTATCAAAGCACTGTACAGAATTAAAACATAGATAAAACATTAAAATACAACAATGAATCATAAAATACTAATCACCAAAAGCAAGGTTAAATAAATAAGTTTTTAATGCCGTCTTGAAGCTCTCCAGCGTCAGGCACTCTATAATCCTACAAGGTAGAGAATTCCACAGGGTCGGAGCTGCATAACTAAAAACTCTCGCGCCAGATGTCCTTAATCAAACCCTGGGAACCTCTAGCAATCCCTCGTCAGCTGAGTGGAGGGGTAATACAAAGCATCACGGGATATATGCAAATCACCATGACAATTCAGACTTGTTCAGTTAGCAGCAATTTACATGCATTTTAAATAGCACGACTAACTTAATTTTTATCATACAGTCCCCTAGTAACTTTTTACCTTTATCAAAAACAGCTAGTACCATGGTATTTTCAACATTTTACAGGTTTTATATACATAAGGTATATACAAAAAAAGTATTTTATGACATACTGCCATTGCATACTAAATCCAACAGCGAGGAACACAGCCTGTTGTTTTATATCAGCTCGGAGATCACAACAATAACCTCCCTGTATGAGGACCTGAGAGGGAAAAGGAAAATAAAAGAGGAACTATAGCATAGTTAAGAAAGGGAAGGGGTGCCATAGGTGGCCAACCTTATGGACTAGAAGTTATAAAGAATAGATTATGCTAAGAAATAGAAGAACTGTTGCAACAGATTTAAGAAAAGGTCGGTCCTCAAGAGTGGCAGGAGCTTCCTGTCACATACCTTCACTTCTTCCCAGTGTTCTTTAACCACATCCAGTGGCCCCCTTGGGTTCCTCCCATACAATAATGAAAAAGGTGAGAAACCAGTGGACGCTTGAGGGATTTCTCTGTAAGCGAAAAGTAAATAGGGTAGGTACCTATCCCAATCTTTACCTTCTTCTTTTACATATTTCCTCAACATTCTCTTTAACGTCCAATTAAACCTCTCTACAAGGCTATAAATCTGTGGGTGGTATGGGGAAGTACGCACTGCTACCACGCCCAGCAGATGGTACAATTCTTTTAGCAGGTGTGCATTAAAATTACTCCCCTGATCGATATTTCCTGGGGGATTCCCATGCGACTAAATACCTTTGGTAGCTCCTCTGCTATCCTTCGGGTGGTGACAGTTCTCATGCGGATAGCTTCTGGGTAGCGGGTAGCGTAATCACATATGACCAGTACAAATCTGTTGCCATTGGAGCTCTTTTCCAGAGAGCTCACTACATCCATGGCTATCCTGTCAAAGGGGTTAGTCATAATGGGGATAAATTGTTGTGGTACTCTATCCCTTTTTCCTGCTTGGGCTACCTTCTGACACTCAGCACATGCTTTACAATACTTAGCTATATTTTCATGGATAGAGGGCCAATAAAACCTAGGTAATATCCTATTCATGGTGCTATCTCTGCCTACATGGCCTGCTAATGGGATGTCATGTGCCAGATACATGATTTGGGAGAAGAATTTTTCTGGAACCATTAGTTGGTCTACTACCTCTCCAGTTTGAGGCAGTATAGCGCAGGGGTCTAAGGCTCTGAGCTGCAAATTTGGTGATATCCAGCAGACCAGACCTGGGTTTGAATCCCACAGCTTCCACTTGCATACTGTGTGACCCTGAGCAAGTCACTTAACCTCCTTGTGCTCCCAGGTCGCTCCTGTAAAAAAGCTTTCAGCTTAGTGTGCTATACCTGGTTAAACAACTAAATTAAAAAAAAAAAGTTCTGGGGGTAGTGTATTCTTTATACAGTATTCCCTGTTTTACAGCAAACTGAGGGGCAGCTTTTTCCACTTCCTTCCTCACCTGTCAAAAAAAGGGTTATGTGAAGGGTCTGCTTTTTGTTCATGCTGCATATCACATTTAAAAGTATGTCCCAAGTCTGGCTGTACAGCAGCATGAGTATCAATCCAGTCCTTCTTTAGCTTCCTCTTCTCTGCCTTAGTTTTATGGTCCTTGCCAGGATCCTCAAAAACATCATCACCAAATGGCAACACAGATGGTAAATGTCCCTTCTTCACTTGAGCTCTGGTGGTTACAGCAACTACAGCAGAGTTCTGGGTGGCATGAGGGTAGTGATGGGTATCACCATGCACACAGATGACCACTGTATTCGGTCCTTTATTATTTCCAGTCACCAGATCTGCTTGCACAAGAATCTGGTGGCTCCCTGAATCAATCAGTCCCATCATCTGCTGAGATTCAATCTGCACAGTAGCCATAAAGTGACCCAAGTTCGCTAAGGATACGTGAGCTCTCTTTCTTTATATTATGACTTCTGTCCCTCTCATGTAGCTTCCTGCTGATATACATGATCGGATGTTCTTCCCCATCTATTTTCTGAGATAGAGACCTGCACAGAAAATTTACCATGTGAACCTCAATAGGAAATGGCATGAGAAGTGTAACCCCTTCCTTTATATCCATCCTGAAGTTAGGGAGTCAGAGCTGGAGGTTGCCAATAAAAGGTTAGAGCAGTCAGAACCATTGGAAGAGATGCAGATAAACTTTGAATTGAAGCCTCAGCAGCAGAAAGATTTACAGGGGGTATTACAAGAATTGGAGCCCATATTCACAAACATCCCAGGGCAGGCCAAAGGAATTGTGCACACCATAACTGCCATGCAAGACAAGCCCATACACCAAAAGTCCTACAGACTGCCCATGAAGGTGAGGGATGAGGTGATTAGGGAAGTCAAAAAATGGAGCAATTAGGCATAATTGTGCCCTCAAAGAATGCATGGTCTTCACCCATGGTCACAGTGGACAAGAAAAAGGGTGGGATTCATCTATGCCTAGATTTTAGAACGCTTAACAACAAGTCACTATTTGATGGCTACCCAATGCCCCAAATAGACAACATCATTGACCGGCTAGGCAATTCACAGTGTATCTCCACCCTGGACCTTACTAAGAGATAGTGGCAAACCCCCTTGTCACCTGATTCACATGATAAAACTGCATTTAGCACCCCAATCAGTTTATAACAATTTGTCGCAATTCCATTTGGACTACATGGGGCCCCAGCCACTTTTCAGCGTTTTATGGACCACATACTAAGACCACACACTGAGTTCTGTGCGGCTTATTTGGATGATGTGGTCATATTCAGTCCTGACTGGGAAACCCATGTTAGACATTTGTCCCAGGTATTACAAGCAATAAAAGAGTCAGGAGTGACCATTAACCCTGCTAAGTGTGCCCTAGCAAAGACTGAGACAAGATACCTAGGGTTCATTTTAGGCAACTGACAAGTGAAGCCCAAGGTAGAGAAGCTTACAGCTGTAGCAAACAGCCCAATACCTACCACACAAAAGCATGTGAGATCTTTCCTAGGCTTGGCTGGTTATTACCAAAGATTTATTCCTAATTTCTCAGTCATTGCTAGCCCTTTGACTGATCTCACTAAAAAGAGGTGCCCGAATAAGGTACAGTGGACCCCTATTTGTGATGAGACATTTAGGAATATCAAGGCAATTCTATGTACAGCTCCTTTATTGAAAAGCCCTGACTTCAACTAAGTGTTTGAGGTTCAAACCGATGCATCAGAAAATGGTACTGGGGCAGTCTTATCTCCAAAAATAGATGGGGAAGAACATCTGATCATATATATCAGTAGGAAGCTACGAGAGGGAGAGAAGATATGCTACCATAGAGAAAGAATGCTTAGCTCTGAAGTGGGCTATTGAGTCTCTGAAATATTACTTGTGGGGGGCTGAATATGAGGTTGTAACTGATCACAACCCCCTCTGCTGGTTGGACCAAATGAGAGGAAAAAAAATCCCTTATAATGCGGTGGTACTTGGCTCTTCAGCCTTATCTATTTACTGTGTCCCACAGGGCAGGGATAAAACATGTAAATGCTGATTTCATGTCTAGATATGGTGCAGGAATTGATGTCAGTGAAATATGATGTACTTTTCCCTAACAGGAGATGGGAAGGTACTGTTAGTCTCCGTTTTGAAATGTGTTAATGCCAGAGGATAAAGAATGATGATATTCACTATGTTTATGATGGAATGTTTATCGTTAATAGGGACCCTGAGATGTAGTTTCTGAAGATGGCTGGGTGGGAGCGCCATCCCTTCCTGGGACCGGAAGGTGGTAAGCAGTCTGCAATAACTGTTTTCCTCTTAAGGTGGGGGATATGTGACAGGGAGCTCCTGCCACTCTTGAGGACCAACCTTTTCTTAAATCTGTTGCAACAGTTCTTCTATTTCTTAGCCTAATCTATTCTTTACAAATTCTAGTCCATGAGGTTGGCCACCTATGGGCAACCCCTTCCCTTTCTTGACTATGCTATACTGTCCTCTTTAATTTTCCTTTTCCCTCTCAGATCCTCGTACAGGGAGGTCATTGTTGTAACCTTCAAGCTGATATAAAACAACAGGCTGTGTTCCTTATTGTTGGGTTTAGTATGCAGTGGCACTATGTCATAAATACTTTAATGTATATACCTTATGTGTATAAAACCTGTAAATGTTGAAAATACCATGGCACTAGGTGTTTTTTTGATAATGGTAAAAAGTTACTAGGGGACTGTATGATAACAGTTAAGTTAGTTGTGCTATTTAAAATGTATGTAAATTGCTGTAAACTGAACAAGTCTGAAAATGCATGGTGATTTGCATATATCCCATGATACTTTGTATTATGGAAGCATGTGTGATGTTGTGTTTCTTTGAAACTTGGCTTATTGTCAATGCCCTTTGGGGTAACCTTTGTTTCAGTGCTTCTGCACTGAAGTTCTTTGTCTTTAGCTTGTTTTTCTGTTTTTATTTGAGCCCCCACCAAGCTCACAAGGCCCACATAGGGGAGGTTAAATCTCAACAGATAAGTTAGATCAGAGATCAGTGAGTCAGTAGGTGCTGGCTAAGTGTAGAGGAAAGACTTGCATAGTTTGTTGCTACAAAGTGATGTACTGAAAAAGATATATGCTATTGGGGAAGGTTATCTCCTGCATTTTGAATAAATATCACACAGAGATTGTGTGTTGAACTTGAATTTCGGTGTTTGGTCCATCTGTTATCCCACAACCCCTCCACACTGTGGAATAATATTCTGTGGCTTACATGAACTGCAGAATAATATTCCATGGTTTACATGAATTGTAGAATATTATTCTGTGATTTATACTGAAGAGCCAGTAGACTGCCTGCCAGCACAGTGGTATTGCTACCACTTGCAATGCAGAAAACCCGGGTTTGGGAACGAGCCTGGGAAGTTGGAGAGCCAGCTGGGAGAAGAAGGATGGATCATTCTATGGACTTCTCTCCTCAGGAGCGGGGGAGTCGCCAGTGTTCAGATAACCCCTTGTGGTAGCCTGGGGTACAGCAGCTGGAACTGACTGCATTTGGAAGGCATGCCAGATGTTCAGCATGCCACCACAATATCATTGCATGACATGCCTCCTGGGGAGAAAATGGGAAAATGGAGGCTCAGGCACTGCACAATTATGTCCGCCCCAACGTTGGAGACCCTGCACCAATGACTGGTATCTTACTCCTGTTCTTCTGTTCTGTCTCTGTTGGAGTAAGGGGCCCCCTGTGGTTAATCTGGGGGTGTTCAGGGGTGAGGTAAGTCCTGGGGCCTGTGACGGAGCTGAGCGTGTGTAGATCAGACCAATTGGCACTGGCAGATACATAGATACATAGACAGTGTCAGCAGATAAGGGCCTATGGCCCACCCAGTCTGCCCATTTGAGCTTGTAAGTTCAGTTTGTTTTCCTAGAAGTCTGTTGCCCCTTACTTCTGACCTCCAGAATTCCTTTATGTCTATCCCATGCATTCTTAAATCCCATGATTGTTTCAGCCCCCACCACTTCCTCTGGCAGGGTGTTCCACTAGTCCACCACCCGTTCTGTGAAGAAATTCTTTCTCATGTTTCCTCTGAATCGTCCTCCCTCCAACTTCATCCCATGCCCTCTAGTCCTGGAACATCTTTTTCACTTAAAAATAGTGTTTTCCTGCACCTTGTTCCTCCCTGTAAGATACTTGTATGTCTCTATCATATCCCCTCTCTCCCTTCTCTCCTCCAGGGACTACATGTTCAGTTCCTTCAACCTGTCTTCATAGGACTTGTGATGCAATCCATGCACCATCTTTGTTGCCCTCCTCTGAATTTTCTCTACCCTGTCTATGTCCTTACGTAGGTATGGTCTTCAGAACTGTACACTGTACTCCAGGTGGGGCCTCACTAGTGTCTTGTATAGCGGAATTATGACCTCCCTTTTCCTGCTGATGATGCCCCTGCCTATACATCCCAGCATCCTATTTGCTTTACCTGCTGCCTTGTCACACTGTTTCCCTACCTTGAGGTCATCAGAGATGACAACCCCAAGATCCCTTTCTTGCTTGGTGCATGCTATATCCTCACCCCCCAACTGATATATTGTGCCAGGGTTTTTGTGCCCCATATGCATTATCTTGCACTTCTTTGCATTGAATTTCAACTGCCAAACCCCTGACCATTCTTCAAGTTTCTGCAGGTCGCTTCTCATTCTGTCTACACCCTCTGGTGTGTCTACTCTGTTACAGAGCTTTGTGTCATCAGCGAACAGTGAAATTCTGCCTTCTAGGTCCTCCGCAATGTCACTGATGAAGATGTTGAATAGGACCGGTCCCAGCACTGATCCCTGTGGTACCCCACTGGTCAATCTTCCTTCTGTGGAGTGACAGCCATTTATCACCACCCTCTGTGTCCTGCCACCCAGCCAGTTACCTACCCACCACACTACTGTCCTGCCCACACCCATATTCCCCAGTTTGTGTAATGGTCTTCTATGATATGATGAGATGAGGAGATAAAGCACAATAAATAAATAAAAAAAAATCAAAAGTCAGTATAACTGCGAGTAAAACAAATCTGCAGTTTACATCGACTCTGACCAAAGAAAATGATTCCATGGGTCACATAAACTACTGCTATTCCATGGATCATATAGACCCCAGAAAACTATTCTGCAGTTTATATCAAATTCTGTAGAATGCTTTTTGGAATTCTGTGGAATTTAAAAATTAAAATCTGAAAAGCATTTTGGAGCAGTCCCTGCCCATTAGTTTGTCTGCTAGAGCTTTACCTTAAAAATCAAAATAGGTAAATCCCCCCTCCTCCATCCATCTCAGCCCCACCACCCTCCCTACCCCACACTGAGAACCTCCTGGAGTCCCTTTATTTGAAGTAGAAATATGTTTATAAGGTCCCATACTGTGCAGCAATCCTCATCCTTCTAATTTCATTGCCGGGCCTGAATTTTGGTTTCTCATCCCAGAAGTGCTTTTAGCACAAAGCACTACTGGAATGAAAAACTGGCATGCTGGCCAAGTGGTAAAACTAAAAGGATGAGGATCACTGTGCAGTGTGGTAGCCGCCAAAAATGTTACTCATTCAAATTTGGTGGGCCTGGGGACTCTCAGGCTGGGGTGGAGAGGGTGATGGGGCTGAGATGGAGGGGCTGAATTTTTTATTTTCTAATACTGAGTACTCAGGAGTTAATTGACAATCTACTCCGGTTTGTGTGTCCTAGCCCAGAAACTAACATTTTTCCCCTACCTGGGTGCTTGGGAGGGAGGGGTTACTGATTGCTACTGAAGCCACAGAATTTCTGCAGAATTTGGAAACTAATGCCACAGAAGTTGTGCTGCAACAGGGGACTTGCCGCAGAATTTAGACCCAAATTGCCACAGAAATATCGGGGGCCTTGGTTTCAGTGCATTCCCTCTGTAATAACGCTTGTCCCTTTTACCATAGGCTCTCTGGCTGCTTCCTCAAATGGAGCCTCCCAGGACAGTGCAGGGCTCACAAATGGAGCCCTGCGGCAAGCTAGAGAGCCTTCCTTTCCCTTCAGCACAGGTATAGCACATACCTGTGTTAGCCCATCAATGTTTTGAGTCTACTGCCCCGAGTCATCCCTAGCTTTATAGGTCACAGCTGTCACATGACCACCCATGTGCCCTCTCCATCCAATTTCTAACTCCCCCATCTTCCTATTTGTACGTTTTACATTGTGACCACTAGGTGACACTTCTGAGCTCTAATCTTCTTCCCTATCCTCTGAGCATTCTTAATCACTCTAATCTCCTCAAGTCTAGCCCTCCTAGGCCACTCTTTTCTAGCCCTTCCAGGGCACTCTCTGTCCAGTTTCTAACTTCCCATTTGCACACTTTACTTTGTGATCACTAGGAGTCACTCTTGAGCTCTAATCCTCCTTCCTATTCACTGTGAATTTTTAACCACTCTAATCTCCTCAAGTTTAGCCCTTCTAGGTCAGATTCCCTAGTTCTATCCCCCACTACTGACATTTCCCATCTCTCCACTCCTGGGTCTCGAACCTCTGACCCTGTACACTAAAGGTGGGTACCCTAACCACTATGCTATTCATAGGGTACAATTTTACCTGTTCAGTTATTAGACATAAACTTCACAGTCATCTGCCCCTTAACCTCCTCTGGTGAATGCCACACCCCACCCCAACCCCTTACCACTTTGGCTCCAGCTCGGACCCTGGTAAGTATCAACCCCCCAACCCCGCCTACTGAACCTGCTCTCCATACCTGGATTAGAGCCCCACCCAATGATGTGGCCCTTAAAATATCTACCTCCGCTTGTAATCCTGCTAATGTTCACATACACCCCAACTCCTGTGAGCTCCAAGCCCACATCTATCCCCTCTTTTCCACTCCTAACAGCCACAATACAGGCTGCTGGTACAGCAAGTGTTACACCTGCCTACTCCCCTAGGCCATCCAAGTCTGGCTGTTGTACCACACACCTCTTCAACTCTCCCATCCTCTTTCTCATACCTCACCTCTCCTCAACGCTATTACTTATTAAGGTAAATAAGCCCTCTAAACATAGAACAACCACCCAATTCAAGCTGCTTAGGTACTTTTTAATTTGGAATGTCCTACTCCTTTTGCTGTTGTCAGGCAACATACACCTGAACCCTGGGCCTGTGCAGCAGCCTCACTGTTGCAGCAGTAACCCTGGTGGTCTCAAACTTGCTTCTGTTAAAATTCACAGCCCTCTACCTAAGCTCGATCTTCTTCAAGTCTGGGTTTTGCAGCACAAACTTGATGTTCTGGCAGTGGTTGGAACCTGGCTCTCCCCCAAAATACCAGACACTGCTGTCACCCTGAATGGTTACACACTACTTAGAGAGGATAGGCTTGGTAAAGGGGGGGTTGGGGTGCTATTTACCTGTTAGACTCATTACAGGACCACACCCTTCTGAAAATAATATTAGGGAACAGTGCCCAGGCCCTTGCAGTTAAAATAGCTCTAGGTAATAACTGTTGTTCTTTCTGTATATATTCTAGGGTTTTACGGGTCTCAGGCACTTCAAGTTCCCTGGACAGAGTTCTGAGAATTCATCTGCCTGGCCCTGCACAGATATTGCACGGTGAGTGAACAACCCAAAAAAACCTACTTCCACTACATTTCTTTGGTCTGGGCTAGCCCGTCGCTGTTGCGCAGTGACTGCCCCATCCACCCCGTCTCTCCCTAAATAGCTCATATCCTGTCACATGACTGGTCATGTGACTTTCTCTGCCAGATTCTAGCTTCCTACTTTTCCACTTGAAGATTATACCAGGCAATCACTAGGAGTCACTGTTGAGCACTCTTTCCACTGCCTACTCATCCCTGGTCCTAGTACCCTCTCTTACTCATCCACGCTTTGATTCTGCCTTCGCTGACCTCTGTCCTTACTCCATCCCTTTCCTGCTCTACTTGATCCACCTGAGTTTCGAACCCACAACCCTCTGCTCTGAAGGCATCAGCACTACCACTTCACCACTGCAGCAGCCTCAGATTGTTCTGACTTTTTGGGCCCTTTATTCTATCTCTGCACCCCCTCCTCAACTGTCAACTCCTGATTACTTAAGTTACCTCTCTCCTCTTCCCTCAACCTTGGCTACTTGTCACCTACTGACTTCCTCTCCCTCCCTCCCTTTCTCTCCTACCTCACATCATCCCAATGAGGACCACTCTTGTCCTCCCCTTCCCTCTCCTAGTTCTCCTTCCTCCTCCCTCCATCCAGCCCCCCGTCCTTCCCCTTTCCAATTCCCATTCCTCCTCCATCCTCTGCCCACTCTGCAACCACTGTACTCCCACCATGGCCTCCCTTCACCCCCTACCCTTGCTGCCTCCACCCCTCACCCCATCCACCCCTGGGCTACACAGCCACCCTCTCTCAACCTAGCAGCTATCCGCCAGCTCTTTTCCCCAACCCCCCTCGCGTACACCCCAGCTAGTCTGCCGCATCGAGCGCAGAAGCCACGTCTTACCCTTTCACCTCTTGGTCCTCTTGTTACTTCTAGCAAGGGATACTTAACCAAATCCTGACCCCATCAGCTCTACCACCACCACCCCAATGCAGACTCTCCCTAAAGGCCTGCGGATCTTTCACACTAACGTATGCAACCTTCTCCCCAAACTAGATGACCTGAAAGTGTGGGTTACTCAACACTCCCCAGACAGTCTCTGCATTTTGGAAACTTGGTTATCCTCCCGCATCCCTGATTCACAGTTGGCCCTACCTCATTTCGGCCTTCTCAGGCAAGACCGGGGCAAACATGGTGGTGGTGTGGCTATCTACTTCCGCAATTCTTTTAACTATGATATCTTCCACCGTGAAGCAATAGCCCATTCCCACAAACTTCTCCTTAATCTCACCTTTCCTTCTTCATCACCCCTTCTTGTGGGTGTCCTATACTCCTCCCCAAAATTTCCCCCAGCATCCATCGTCTCCTGTATCTCTGCCATCTCCACGTTAGTGAACACATGCAAATTAATCCTTCTTGGTGACTTCAACTTAGATTGGCTCTCCCCCTCCTCCAGCAAATTGAAGCATTAAACCTTTCCCAGTTGATTAAAGGACCAACCCACCCCAACCCAAGAAGTAAATCGTGCTCCCTTCTAGACTAGGTGCTCTCATCCCACCCCACCGTATCTGCACCGCTGGTGCTTTACCTAATGTGTTAAGTGACCACTGTCCTACCTTCTGTGTCAGGAAGTGCTGTCTCCCTCCCATCCCTCCTAAATACATCCAGCATCACCCCCTTAAATCCCTAGATGTAAATAAACTACTCCTTGACTTGTCCCTGGTAAACTGGTCCCTAGTCCTCAACACCCTCTCAGTTGGCACTGCCCTCTCCCACTTCTCCTTTATCTTCCTAAGCATTTGGGATGCCCGTGCCCCTCTAAAAACATCCAGAGTTAAATGTGCCCACCATCCTTGGATCACCCCAGACATCCTGTTAAAGTGCAGGGCTCATGACCGTGCTTAGTAACACTCTGACTCCTCAGGCAGCCAAGCCTCCCTTCATACCTTTCATACCCTTTGCAACAGCTGTACCCAAAGCATCCGCCGTGCCAAACGCAATTTCTTTAAATCCCATCTGCACCCCTCCAACAGTACTTCTTCCTTCTTCTGGCAGGTTCTCTGTTCACTCCTGCACCCTCAATCCGTCTCCCCCCTTCCTCTATCCAGGAGTAAGGCTCACTTATCTCTGACCCCTACCTTGTCACTGCAGCCCTCAACAAGCACTTCACCTCCAGTGCTGTTTCACCTGGGACCTCGCTCTCCCCCTTCCCCCTGTGTCCCTCACAAATCTCAGGGTTTAATCTACCAGCAATCTTACCTTCCAAGGTCCTGAGAGCCCTCACCTCCCTAAACCCCACTAAGTCTAGCCCTGATGGGCTGCACCCTAGGCTCCTCAAAATCCCTGCTCCTTCAATAGTTACCCCTTTAACCCATATCCTAAACCTTTCACTCTCCACTGCCTCAGTTCCTACAGCTTGGAAGCTTGCCAAAGTTCTCCCTCTTTTCAAAGGTGGTGATCTCACCATCCCCAGCAACTACTGCCCCATCTCCTTCCTGCCAGCCCTTGCCAAAGTCCAAGAATCCCTCATCCTCCACTGGCTTAACAATTTCCTATCCACCTCCAATACCCTCACCCCATTCCAGCCTGGATTCAGGAAATCCCATTCCACCACTTCCTCCCTCCTCCGCTTCACCAATGCCATCCACACCGTTATGGATCTGACCATATCACCTCAGCCATATTCATTGACCTAGCCAAGGCCTTCGACTCTGTCTCCCACCCACTTCTGCTTTCTAAATTACACTCCATTGGTCTATCCCCTGCCTCAGTGTCCTGGTTCAATTCCTATTTAACTGGCCTTCCCAATCAGTTTCTAGTAACAATATCTCATCTCCCACCCTCCCCATCCTCACCGGTTTACCCCAGGGCTCTATTCTTGGGCTGGTTCTCTTTTCCCACTGCATCAACAAACTTCCCTCCATATGCATCCACTCCAATATCCACATGTATGCAGACGACACCGTCCTTTTCCTGTCTGGCCCATCCTCACAAGCCATCCAATCCCCCCTTCAAAACGACCTCTCAGCGGTCACATCTTGGCTTGATGCCAACTGCCTTAGACTAAATACCAAGAAAAATGTTGCCATGACCTTTGGCTCCAAACAAAAACTTGCCAAACGTCCCTCACTACCTGCTTTCTCTTCGGCAGTGGATATCCCTCTCAACAGCGTCAGCTCTTACAAGTACCCTGGGTGTCTGGCTTGACCCCTCCCTGGACTTCTCCTCTCATTTCAGTGTGCTCTATACCAAACTGCGCCCTAAACATGGATTACTCCATCAGCGCAAAGCCAGCCTCTCCCTTCCCATAAGATGTGACCTGTTAGTCAAATGGATCCTCCCTGTCTTTGACTATGCCAACATAGCTTTCAGTGCTGCCCCAGCCACCTCTATTGCCAAATTGGATGTCCTATTCCATGCTTTCTGTCGGTTTGCCTCCAACTCCCCCTGCTAACTCACCACTGTGACCTCTACTCTGCCCTCTCTCTCCAGTCACTTGCGCAGAGGTGCTCCTCTCACTGCTCTACATTCATAGCCAAGTATTGGTTTGGGTCTCTTCCTACATATCTTACCTCCCTCCTCTCTCCCGCATCTCTCTCATCCTATAACTCTCGGTCTAGCTGTGCCCATACCTTTTCTCTCCCTCGTATCTGAACCTCAGCTGGCAAACTCTCTTTCTCCTATAAGTTTTCCTCACTCTGGAATAACCTTCCTCCCCAACCTGTCTTTCACCGTTATTCCCTTATCTCATGTGCTTACTCAGACCAACCCCGGTCACCGCCTGCAACTGTTCCCTTTCCTAGCCCTACGACCACAATTTTGCCTTAATTCCATTCCTTTCTAGGATATACCACTGTATAATAGCTGTGCTCTTCATTGTATTTACTGTATATAGTCTCAAATTTTTCTATCTATCTGTGCATAGTTTCCAAGTTTATATATGATTGTGCTTAGTTTCCTAGTTTTTGTATATGATTGTACATTCTACCTGGTCTGTTTTTTTTTTGTCACTGCCTGTTGTTGTGTTATATTTGCAGTTGTATCTGTCATCTTCCTGTTACCCCCTCCCCCCAAGTCACACTTGGAAACGATCTTCGGCTCATGGTGCTTTTCCCGGTCATCAATTCATCAATTTTTAAATAAATAAATAAATAAATATTCCCCCACGAGACCTTGCCAAAGGTTTCAATATGGTGCTTGAATTCATCTCCAACCTACCCAATCGGTCTGAGGTTGTTGTGCTAGTTGATTTTAACGTTATCTGGTTTGCACCAGAACCAGACCCCTACAAAGATGCAGTCTCCACTATTAACCTCACCCAACTGGTGTCTACCCCTACCAGAATCAGCTATAGGACTGGCTATAGCTCACAGCTTGACCTGATCTTCACAAACCACCTGGAGATGTTCATGGACACTGTGCTTTTATCAGACTCTGTCAGTGACCACTCTCCTGTCATCTGCCATTGGTCATGCATGCAAAACCGTCCTACCAGCATGTCCTTAAAAGAGGATAGTTTCAGGACTACCTTCTACAATGTGACTGGGCACCAACTGACTCGGCTAAAAGTGTAGATCAAGCACTGGATCACTTTATCACCCTCTTTAACACGGCCTGTGATATTTTCACCCCTTTTAGAAATGGAAAGTCAAAGGTGTTAGTAACCCCTGGATCACCACCTCCCTCCTAAACCTTATGCCTTCATGTGACCACCTCTGGCGCAAAGCTTGTGCTATGGGTAAACCAACTGACTGGCTGCTCTACAAGGCTGTGAGGAATGCTTGTACCCAAGAGATCCACTTAGCCAAATCCACCTACTTTAAGGAAATGCTGTCAAATTCTTGGGGTAACGGCAGGAAGTTTGGGGATAATCTCAAGGACCTTACCGGCAAACCCAACAAATCCCCTCCTTCCACGCTTAATGTTAATGGTGAAATCATCCAGGACCCAAAGTTTATAGCAGATACATTCAATACTGCCTTTACAGACCTGGGTGGCGTTCCCCCCTCTGACTTCTTTGTTGACCCAGCCAGCTTGGACAGCTCTTAGAAGGTTTCCAATGCCCCTAACACCCCCCCCTTTCTACTTCAGGACAGTTACTCCAAATGAAGCAAAAAAGTATCTATTGTGGGTGCTTGGGAAGTCTAGATTCAGTAGTGACTCTCTAGACCTGAAACTACTTCACCTTGCTCTTGATGCCATCCTATCACCCCTCAGCAAGCTACTAAATCTGTCCCTCTGCCTTAATCAGTTCCCCCAGCAATGGAAGGCAGTGGTGGTGACACCCATCTACAAGAGTGGAGATAGGGCCTTCTACTCCAACTACTGCCCAATCTCCATCCTTCCACCCCTCTCCAAAGCTCTAGAGTGAATGATATCAGATCAGTTATCCGAGTACCTGGCCAAATATGACATCCAATGCCCGCAGCAACACAGATTTAGGAAGGGGCATAGTACCACCTCTGCTCTGCTAGAGTATACTGACTTCATTCATAAAGCGCTTGACTGTTATCATCTAGTAGGGTCAACCTACATTGATCGCACAAAGGCATTTGACACGGTTCATCCTACCTTCCTGCTTGTGTCACTTCTTGCCCTTGGACTCTCACATGAAGTCACATCCTGGTTCAAAAACTATCTAGATGGCAGAATGCAGCAAGTAAAAATCCATGATACCCTCTCAACTAGCCATCCCATGTGCTTGGGAGTCCCCGAGACTCAATCCTTGGTCCCCTTCTTTTCAGTCTCTTCCTTAACACCCTCCCCTAAGTCTGCAACAATAACCTACTCCTCTATGCTGATGACGCAGTACTATTCACCAGTCAGCTGGACCCACTCCCCCTTGTTAGCAGCCTACAATACAGCTTCACAGCAGTTGAGGCCGGGTTTACCCAACACAAGCTCATAATGAATTACAAAAAAGTCAAGGTAATGCTGTTTGTCAGTCCACATAACAAGAATAAAGCAGCCCAATTAACCATTTTTAATAGCCACTACGTAGCTCTAGAACAAGTCCATAACTTTAAATACCTTGGGATAATCCTCGACAGCTCACAATCTTACAAGGAGCATGTCAACCTTACCTCCAAAGTTGTTAACACAGGAGTAGGGCTCCTTTACAGACATAGGCACAGCATGACCCCAGAAGCCCTCTGACTAGCAGTTACCAGCTCGGTTCTCTCCATAATTGATTATGGACTGGTCATCTATGACTCTGCTACAAACACAACCCTCAAAGGGATTAGCACTGCACTTAATAAATCTTGCCGCTTGGTCTTTGGTGCTCACAGGTACACCCACACCTGTGACTTATACACCCAAACCAGTTGGCTGCACCTCAAGGGCAGGATCTCATAGCAGACCTGCCTGCTGGCAAAAAAGCTCAGCCTTGGTCTAACCCCACCTACCACACAACATCTTCTTACACGAGTGCCCAAGCCTCACTGTACGAGATGTACATTAAAGCTCACCTGCCAAGTCCCATTCTGCTGTATGTTGCAAGTGCAGCAGGCTTTTATGTACAGAGATCTCAATTGGTTGAATGGTTTCCGCTCAGATGTACTGGATGAACCCAAGATAGGACCGTTCAACAGCTTATTGCACTTAACAGCTGCGACTGCCCCACTTAACTGATGCCCCCTTTCAGTCCTAACCTAACCTCCCTTGTGCCTCACACTCCCAATATGCACCCCTACTACTTCCTTTCCCACCCTCTCGGGTATCTACCCCCACCCTTACTGGTATCCACTCCTTCCCTCCCACCTTTCTGTTATCCATGCCTCATCCTGTCTACTAGGTTTTCAGCCTCTTAACTGCCTACCAACCGTCTAGCTTTTTGTCAATTCTGGCCTTTGTTGCCTCTAGTTTTGCAACTCCCATCCCCCACTCTAATACAGACTAAGTCAATTTCTGACTGCACGGACATCCTGTTACCTACCTGTAAACCTATATATTTTTTCTCTCAATTTCATCTTCAAATGATGCTATGTGCCCATCTGCTGATATTACAACCTGCTACCTTGTTATGTCAATGTCATCCTACTGACGGCACCTCTTTATTTTTACATTTTTGATTGTACCAACTGTAACCATTTCTTACTCCTGTTAAGATCTTACATGTGTAGCTGTCTCAGCATCATTGTCATTGCACTTTGTAACTGTCCTTTTGTTGTAACAATGTGTTCACTTCTGATGTGGAACCTTTGTAAAAAAGTCTCTGGCTCAAAGGTATTGTAATTTCAAGAAATAAAATAAAATAAATAAAATGAATTTGACCCAGATCATGAAGCAGTTTGAGGGATACTGCAACCCAAGGAAAAACCTCACCCATAAAAGGTATTTTTTCAACACTCAGAACCAACAAGCAGGTGAAACCTTTGATGCTTATCTTACAGAATTACCTTTGTGAGCTAAGTTTTGTGAGTTTGGAAGTCTGACTGATTCATTAACCAGAGACAGGATTGTTTGTGGTATTAAGGATATCTGTGTCTGGTGCCTACTGCTCCGCGATGTAGATATGACTCTAGCCAAAACCATTGACATATGCTGAGCTGCTGAATTCAGCGAGAGGCAAATTAAAACCTTGAGTGAGCCCCCGTTGAAGAAACTGCTGTGAATATGACTGTTTTCAAACAAAAGGGTGAGAGAGTGAGAGACTGTGCAAAAAGTGAGAGGGACTGTGCCAGCTAGAGAGCCCAGATTGCACAGATGTGGAAGATGTGGGAGATCATGGGCCAAACAGATGCCCTGCATATGGGCAAAAATGTCGAGTACACAATAGACAGAATAATTTTGCAAGAATGTGTACTGCAAAGCAACATGCAAAAGTGCATGTAGTTGAGGAAGAGACAAAGTGAAAGGGAGAATGCTTCTGCTGTTGAAACACTAACGGACAATGACTGGAAAGTGCACTTAATCATCAATGGGAAAATTGTGACTTTCAAAACAGGACACTGGAGCTCATTGTAATGTTATGCCTGTGAGCATGTATTAAATTGTATCCAGACAGGCTATTCAAAAGTTGAAAGCACGACTGGTTTGTTATTCTGGCCATAGGGTGAATGTGCGTAGAAAAGTTGTGCTGGCTGTGGGATTCAAAAATCAGTATCATGCAGTCACGTTCCAAGTTGGTGATGCCAATGTAATGCCTGTACTGGGACTGCCTACATATTTAGAGATGAAACTGGTCAAAAAATGGTTTGCAGTTAATGTAGAGAGTGATTCAACTGAAGAGATATTGTTTGAGTTTACTGATGTCTTTCAGGAGCTAGGGCGTCTCGAGGGAGAACACCACATTAAGATAGACAAGTCTTTTTGTACAGTGATCCATCCACCTAGGAAAATACCATCTGGTTTAAAAGATAAAGTTAAGGCTGAGCTGGACAATATGGAGAAGCTGGGTGTTATCAAAAAGGTTGAGTCCGACAAGCTGGGTTAATTCAGTGGTGGTAATAGAGAAGTCTAATAAGGTGAGAATATGCATTGACTCCAGAGATTTGAATAAGGCTGTCAAAAGAGAGCACTATCCTATGAAAACAATAGAAGAGACAGCCTCAAAGCTAGCCATCACCAAAATCTTTTCAGTGCTTGATACAGGTCCCGCGTTTTGGCAAATTAAACCGGATGGGCCCAGCTCTGAGTTAATGACAACTAACTCACCATTTGGGCATTATGAATTCAAAAGAATTCCAATTGGAATATGCTCCACTCCAGAAGTGTTTCAGAGAGAAATTCCTCAAATAGTTGATGGCCTAGAAGGTGTAGAGATGTATATGGATGATATATTGATTTGGGGATCAGATTTGCAAGATCATATTGCGTGATTAAAAAAAGAGGGGCATAGAGCGCAAGACACCTGATGTCAAACTTGAAAAAAATCAAAGACTGGATTGAAAGAAGAACCTTATATTGGACACACATTGACCCAGAGTGGACTAATAGCAGACCCAGAGAACATTAAGGCTGTGGTAGACATACCCACACCCAAGACTGTTACAGAATTACAAAGGTTTGTAGGGATGGTTAACTACTTAGTCAAATTCATCCCCAACTTGCCAACTCTAAGCAAACCCATATGGGCGTTGTTGGAAAAGGAAATGGCACAGCATTGGGACTCCAGACATGAACAGGTCTTTCATGAACTAATAAGAGTTATCACATGCCCTTTGGTGCTAGCCTTCTATGACCTTCACAAGCCAGTAGTCCAGTCTGTCAGTGCCTTCTCTGAAGGACTTAGAGCATGTCTATTGCAAGTCAACAAACCTGTTACATTTGCTTCGAGATCTCTTACCAAAACAGAGAAAAACTATGCACATATAGAAAAAGAAATGTTGGCTATTGTGTATGGCTGTACTAAGTTTCACTGGTACATACAGTACATGGTAAACAGAAAGTGCTCGTAGATACTAACCACAAGCCCTTAGAATGGTTGTTCAAGAAACCCCTGCACACTGCTCCACCTCAAATACAGAGAAGGATGCTTAGATGACAGAAATATGATTTACAAGTTATGTACAAAGCAGGAAGAGAGCTGCACATTGCTGATGCCCTCAGTAGGGCATGCCAAAAAGAAACATTACCTGAGACTAACACTGATAAATACGAGGTGAATGCAATTGCTAAAATTCCAATTACTGACAAAAAGCTGAAACAGTTTCAAGAGAAAACAGCACGAGACATGGACTTGCAAAACCTGAAAGAGACAGGGGCCCCATATTCAAAAGTGGCAGGCTGCATCGCACAAGTGAATGCTCCATGCATCTCAACTGCACCGGCACAAAACAATGGGACATTCAGAAGATGCGAATTAAAATGTGATCGCACATGTTCGGCTGAATATCCCGAACATGTGTGATCATTCAGTGGGAGATGTGTCGTGTGGTAGGTGACCTGAGACCAGTGTGGAGCATACAGAACTGGACGATGTGAAGCCACTTGTGTGATGCGCAGAGTTGCAATATTCAGCCAGGATATGCAAATGGCCTCATTGCACAGTCAGCACCCAAACAGCACATTTGCATCTCATTACTAGAATGTATTCAGACCATTTGCATACCATTGGCATGCGCAGTTCCAGCATTGCAGGGCAGCAACACCACTTCACAATGTGATCAGGAGATACTGCAGCCTAGCAGGCAGGTGAGAAAGCATGTTTGTGTGTAGGTGGACTGCACTGGCCTGAGTACAGTGCTACATACCCCCAACCCCTTAGCACCCATGTGCCAAGGTGTGTGACAATGAGTGGACTGCAGTGGCCCGAGTACAGTGCTGCATACCTCTCAACCTTTTATCACCCAAATGCATGATAAGATATGTGACAACTGGACAAAATGTGTGACACATCATTTAACATGACATTGGAAGCTCAGAATACTGTGGAAATAAGTGCACTAATGTTCGTTGTTAACCTAGCATCTTATATTATCATACATTTCTGCTTAAAAGTCTTGGTGGTCATTGTGGAATGTCACCTTCCCAATGTGGGACAGAGAGTTCTGAGGGATGCAATGAGTGGCATATCTTGTAATGTGTGACAGTGGAGAGGTGTGCAGTGCTATTACTCATGGACATATACGTGCCCATGGTGGCTGCACGCACAACACCGGAAGGCTCTCGTGTCTGTGAGGCATACCCATGCTGTCTCCAGGCCACAGGTGGTGCCACCCATAGTTGTGCAATCTCCACCACCAGAACACTACACCAACGCACTGCAGAGCCCCTGTGGCATTGTCACAATGCATAGATGGCATTGGTGACATATATGTGGCTCCTGGTGGTGTGGGCTGGCACAGGCATGCTGTGTGCACCTATGGTGTACCACCGTGGGTGGGTGTGTGCCACTGGTCAGTCCCTGACCCATGCCATATTGCCATCATTACCACCATGTATCCTGTGCACCATTGTGCCAGATGTCACCATGGGTGCACGCCACCATTGGGTGGTGCTATGATGGCCACATGGGTGCAGGTCATGGCTCCTAGTACATGTCCTGCATTGTGGCTGTCTGCTCCACTGGTGTTCCGGGGGGCACCTGACTGCACTAGCATGTAGCAGCTGGGCGTATATGACCTGGGTGTTGTGAGGGCAGTGGCTATCTGAGTGATGCTGGTGGTGTCACAGCAGTCATGGCTTTGGGTACTACCGTCCTGGCATTACTGCTGTGTGTGGGGTGCCTGGAGCACATCTCAGTGCACCTCCAAGGGCTGTCTAAGGATTGCTTGTCTGCAGTTCTGCAACCTGCTTGTGGGTAGCTGGCCGATTTAGTGCATCTCTTTGCTTGTTTAACTTTGAGCAGCACAAATGTGGGATGCATGGCACATGCGCTGTTCATTTTGGCTGAATATATACATGCGTAGCATATTCAGGTGCCCACCCCCTTATTCTGCACCACATACATTACATCTGACAATCGTACTTTCCGACATGCGCGATGCATTTCTCCCTTTAGAATATAGTGCTTCTGTGCATTTTCCAGGATGTGCCACGCATCTCCATTTTTGGCCATGCATCTCCTTTGAATATGTGGCCAGTATTACAAGGTTGGCCCTCGGAATGCTCTCAAGTAGACCCTGTCATTAGACCATATTGGCTCTTTTGAGAAGAAATCACAACTGAAAGTGATGTACTCCTCAAAGGTGAGAGACTGATAGTGCTTGTTTTGCTGTGCAAAGAAATGCTTAGGAAAATACATGACAGTCATCTGGGAATAGAAAAGTGCAGGAGATGAACCAGAGATGTTTGGTTTTAGGCAGGAATGAATAGTCAGTAGAGATGCAGCAAATTTTTAATCCACTGGCGAAGTGAATGCGAAGTGGGCACTTCGCGTTAGTGGAGCACAACGCGAAGTGAGCACTGTAAAGTGCTCACTTCGTGTTATCATTAATTCTTCACGTTGCTATTATGCCTTAACGTGAAGTAAGGCAAAGTGACAAGTAATTAGGCAGCCCCCCCACACATCATATGGCTTACAGTACTGTAAGTAACATGCTTTAGCCAGGCAGGAGGGAAGTGAGTCAGAGAAGCAGTTTCACTTTCTCCTTTGCATTCGTAGAGGGAGAAGGCTTTGTGAGAGCAGTGTAGGAGTCAGTGACAAAGTGCTTTATTGCCTTTCTAAAACAACAGCTTTTTTAAAAGCTATCTTTATTTAGTTTTTGTATTGTGTTTGTGATTGCTTTTTTGGTAGTTAATTTTTTATAAGTTTGTTTTGTTGTGTGTGTGTGTGTGTGTGTGTGTGTGTGTGTGTGTGTGTGTACCTTTGGCAGCCTTGTATGCCGAGACTTGTGTGGGAGGGATGGACGTGGACCCTGGAAGGTGAGTCGCTGGCCCGTGGGCACGGTCAGAGGAGGGAAGTGCGGACACGTGGGGGCGGTCGTGTGATGCTGGACCGCTCCCGACTCCTGGGTGTTGCCTCCCCCCCAGTGGAAGCAACAGCAACAGCAGCAGCAGCAGCAGCAGCAGCACCAGTGCCACCGGTGGCTGATGTGCATCCACCTTCTACGCCACTACCACCACCAATGGTAGCAGCTGTAGGGACTCCAGCAGCACCCCCTCCACCACCTCCACAACCACAGGAGGTGCCCCTGGAAACCATAGGTGGTGCGAGGACTGTGCCTGGTCCCCCCAACAGCTCCCCAGTGTGGGAGTTTTTTTAACTCTGTGGGGGGAGACAGCACAGTCATGGTGTGTCATCTGTGTGGTGTGCCGTGGTCCCTGGGGAACACATTTGGGGACCGGTGGCCAGTGCACCCACACGTTCAACCACCACAAAGTGGAGTGGCAGGCTGCCATGGAAGGGGCCAGGCATCCACCTGCTGGCTCATCTGTGGCAGTGGCCCAGAATGCTGCTGGGGTCAAAGTTGTACCTCACCGCAGCAGGAGGAGGGCCAGTACAGCAGCTGCACCAGCACCACCCTCTCCCCCATCACCACCACTACCTGGGTTTCCACCTGCAGTGGACCCCTCCACAGTTCCTGAAACAGAGGCTGACATCATCCTGGTGTGGGCGGCCCTGGAGGAGAGTAATCAGAGAGTCAGTGCTTTGCAGCAGCAGGTCGACACAGTACAAGAACAGCAGCAGCAAATACTGACAATGCTGCACCTGCTGCTGGACCACCACGGCATCCCACAGGCAGCTTTCTGAATGTTTCTTTATGTTATAATGGTCAGTTTGTGGTGAAACATGTGGGCACGTTTCCAGTAAGAAGAGCCTTGTTAGTGGAAATGTTTCCACATTTCACCACAAAGTGAGCTTCTCTCTTATAATGGCTGTGGGATAACTGCTGGTTATAGTGGAGCATACACCTGCGCTCCCCCTGGCATCACATCCTAAAGTTGCTGAGAAAGGGGGGCAGAATGTGGGTGGCTTTTCTGAATGGGAATTCCTCTGTCACATGACACACTGCAATGAAAGTATGGGTGGTTTTCTCGGAAATATATTGCACTCTGTGGAGCAAGAAATATTCCACTGGAAGTAAGACCCCCACATATTAGGGTATGTGCATCACCATAACTATGTAACGTAGTGAATCTCTGTAAAGCAGCAGTGCAACAATCTGTTGAGAACTCTGACCTATATTTTTTAATGCTGTATTACAACTTCCTTTACTTACATCCTGACTGGAATGATATGAGAATTTCCAGTAGTTGAGTCTGCTGTACTACCGTTTTTCATGTGTGAAATAATGAAAGGAGCATTCCTTTTAAATTGGTGCTGACCAGGTCTTTGTCATTGTTTTCTTCTGCTTTTCTCCATCACATCAGTTAGTTGTTATATATCACTTCTGTTGTAAATTAACAGTTATGCAGCAGGCAGTGTTTTATGACGCCACGGAACAATATTTATTGAAAAGCAGCTGCAAATAAATACAAACCTGGTCAGAACAATATTGAAAGGCATGCTCATTTTGTTTTCATACTTGAAAGAAAGTAGTCAACTAAGTAAAGCAGACAGAAATTGTGAAAAGAAGTGTATCATTCAAGTCACGACTCTGAGTAACTAGTGGCTGTGGCAATGTAAAGTAGCATAAAAAAATATAGTTCAAAATTGTCATGACATTCTTGCAATGCTGCTTTAATTGATAATGTCAGTATGACATCATGAGCTCACAACAATGACACAACACACAAAATGCACCCCCAGAATTAATGGCGCATTCAGTCATGCGTGCAGTGGTGGCACAGAGTCCCCAGATTTTTTTCTGCAGGCCCAAAATGCCCCCTCCTTGTGTGCAGAAAATTGACAAGTGGTAACACAGTGAAATGAGACTGTTTCAGCACATACAAAGTCCCCCAGAATTAATGGCACACTCAGTCATGCATGCAGTGGTGGCACAGAGACCCCAGATTTTTTGTGCAGGCCCAAAATGCATCCTCCTTGTGTGCAGAAAATTGACAAGTGGTAACACAGTGAAATGAGACTGTTTCAGCACATACAAAGTCCCCCAGAATAAAATGAAGATCGTGAGCATCCTGTTGCTGGTCCAATGTGTTCTGCGAGGCAATTCGAGCAAATGCAATGTGATCCTCTCAAGTGGATGGAAGGGTGCCCTTTGGCTGTACACTAATAGTAGCCTTGGTGAGTAGATATATATATATATATATACACACACACACACACACACACACATAAGTTTGTGTATTTTGTAGGTGGGGGGGTGACATGGACATGTACTCATGGGTTGGGATATTCAGAACACAGCCTGGCAGGGGGCAGGAGCACAACTGGGATGCGCCAGGGAGATGCGGTCTGGGTGATATTCCAATGGTGCTGTGCATGGCAGCACCGCTGAATATGGCACTGTATTACCGCATTGACAGATGGTGCAGTGGCACTGCACCAGTGCAAGTGGCCGGAGAGGAGCAGGAGGATGCGCTAGTGCAAGTGCTGTTGCACTAGGTGCATCAACCGTGATATTCAGTGGTGGACATATGTCATTATGGCCCCATTTGCATGCAGGTGCACCGATCCCCTGTGACTTGCGCCTGACGCCCTGCCAGACTACAGCCCTCGGGGACCGACGCCCCCTGTCCCTCACCGGCAATGCACCCCATTGCCCAATCATGTGCTGTAATAGTTAATGTACACCCTGGTGGTCCAGTGGACCAAACTCCATGCCCTATCATGTGCTGTAATAATTATTTACTCCCTGGTGGTCCAGTGGACCGCTTCCAGCCCGATCGTGGGCAGAAGTATTACTTTAATTCGTTCAATATCCCTGGTGGTCCAGTGGACCACTTCCAGCCCAATTGTGGGCATAAATATTACTTTAATTCGTACAATATCCCTGGTGGTCCAGTGGACCGCTTTCAGCCCGGTTGCGGGCATAAGTTTTAAAATAGAACTTCCAAACCATCCCTGGTGGCCCAGCGGTACCCCCATCCCCACCTGCCCACTGAGCCCCACCACCCTGCTCCCCCCCAGTTAGCGGCGGGCAGCAGCTTCCCACCCACAAGCTGCCTGGCCACCTGCTGACTGACTGCGTACAGTATGGCTGTATGCCCATTGGTCCACAACATGGGCCAATGGGTGTGCAAACCATACCGTACTACACAGTCCAGATATGTGAATGAATCCATTCACATGTCTGGACTGTGCAGTACAGTACGGTCTGCATGCCCATAGGCCCACACTGTGGACCAATGGACGTACAGCCGTACTGTATGCAGTCAGTTGCCAGGTGGCCGGGCAGCTTGCGGGTGGGGAGCTGCTGCCCGCCGCTGACCGGGGGGGAGTGGGGTGGTGGGGCTCAGTGTGCGGGTGGGGAGGAGGTACCGCTGGCCCACCAGGGATGGTTTGAATGTTCTATTTAAAAACGTAAGTCCGCGATCGGGCTGGAAGTGGTACACTGGATCACCAGGGATATTGGATGAATTAAAGTAATACTTATGCCCGCAATCGGGCTGGAAGCGGTTCACTGGACCACCAGGGATATTGGACCGGATTAAATTAATACTTATGCCCGTGATCAGGCTGGAAGTAGTCCACTGGATCACCAGGGATATTGAACAACTTAATTTAATACTTATGCCCGCGATCAGGCATGGGGGGTGCTACCATGACCGATGGTGCCACGGGAGCTCGATGGCCACCCACAGCTGGCAGCTGCTGTGTTGCGCCCTGCAATACGGTGGCTCACCTGTGGGTGGCCAGCCGTTGTTCCCATTTTTTAGGCTCAACTGTGCAGTGCAGGTAGGCTGCTGCTCAGAGCCTGCCTTCAGCACATCCCTAGGCTGAACATCGGGATGTGCGGAGTATGCATGGGCATGCCCCCCCCATTTGTGCTGCATACATTACTGTTGCACCCTGGTGCATTGGGATTTGTGCCACGCACTTTCCCCTTTTGAATATCACGCCAGGTGCATCAGTGAGTTGCGCATGGTGCAACACAGTTGTGCCATGTGCAACCCTTCTGAATATCCCACCCATGGTATTGTCCTGTATCACAGGTCACAGAAACTGTTGGTGTGCACATTCTAGTGCTCAATGAGAATTTTTTTGCATTGAAATTAGAAATGGATAACTCTCAAGCACATGAAGATAAGTACTTTTTTGGGAGGTGATGGGGAATCATATTTGCAGGTTTGTCTGTAATGGTTTTTTATTTTCTTACTTCTTCACAGATTTCATCTGCATCCTTCTGGAGTCCGGTTGTTAATGATGGTCATGGTCATCTAATGAAACGACTTCTGCGTGTTGCATGTGTGCCCAATCCCGGGGGAGGGGGGTGCCTGATGATGTTGAAGAACTTTTTGGATGAGGCCACTTCGACAGAACAACAAAGCATCTGGAAGTTTCCTAAAAAAAGAAATGAATGACTTCTTATAACTTAATTATTATTTGTCCCTCCTTGGTTCTCAATCTCAAGTCAAGTTACATTTCAAACCCACATCTTGTCAACTAACACAACCTGTGTGCAATATTTGCTGCAGTCTTTCCAAAACAATGAAACGGATTAAATAAAATCTTCATACTTACCAGAATGGATTTCACATGGATATTCCATGGGTTCCTCTCTGTACGGTACAGCTGCAGTACCATTCCCACCGAGTTTTAGCGAAGGAGACTTTTTTTGTTAACTTGTAAAAAAAACAAAATAAGTGTACCCGTATGTGTTTTACCATTGCAGCTCTGAAAAGCTACAGAAAACAAAACATAGAACTAAAGAAAGTGAAACAGCATAACAAACATGAGTACACATACTCACTTTATGGTTTAAATATTAAGAAGCTTTGTGTCTGTGGCTGATGGATGTGGTGGTCCGGACAGTCTCATGCTCATTGGTGGCAGTGGCTAACATCAGTCCCGGTGGTGGTGGTCAGGAGGTTAGAGAGACTCATGGTGGCAGTGGCTAACATCAGTCCCAGTGGTGGTGGTCCGGGGCTCAGACAGACTCATGGTGGCAGTGGTGACAGTGGCTAACATCAGTCCCAGTGGTGGTGGTCCGGGGCTCAGACAGATTCATGGTGACAGTGGCGAACATCAGTCCCAGTGGTGGTGGTGGTGGAGGTAGTCTGGAGGGAAGACAGACTCATGCTCAGTGGTGGCAGTGGCTAACATCAGTCCTGGTGGTGGTGGTCTGGGGGTCAGACAGACTCATGCTCAGTGGTGGCAGTGGCTAACATCAGTCCCGGTGGTGGTGGTCCGGGGGTCAGACAGACTCATGGTGGCAGTGGCTAACATCAGTCCCAGTGGTGGTGGAGGTGGTCTGGGGGGCGGACAGACTCATGCTCAGTGGTGGCAGTGGCTAACATCAGTCCTGGTGGTGGTGTTGGTGGTCTGGGGTGGCACACCACCTTTTAACAACTTCAGTTAAAACCTGCCAACATTAACCACATCATCATCCTCATAAAGAAAGCTTCCCTCACAGTCATCTATGTCTGAAGTCTGACCAACTGGAAGTGGCTAACATCAGTCCCAGTCGTGGTGGTGGTGGAGGTGGTCTGGGGGGTGGACAGACTCATGCTCAGTGGTGACAGTGGCTAACATCAGTCCTGGTGGTGGTGGTCCAGGGGTCAGACAGACTCATGGTGGCAATGGCTAACATCAGTCCCAGTGGTGGTGGTGGTCCGGGGGTCAGACAGACTCATGGTGGCAGTGGCTAACATCAGTTCCAGTGGTGGTGGTCCGGGGGTCAGACAGACTCATGGTGGCAGTGGCTAACATCAGTCCCAGTGGTGGTGGTGGAGGAGGTCTGGGGGGCAGACAGACTCATGCTCAGTGGTGGTAGTGGCTAACATCAGTCCCAGTGGTGGTGGTGGTGGAGGAGGTCTGGGGGGCGGACAGACTCATGCTCAGTGGTGGCAGTGGCTAACATCAGTCCCAGTGGTGGTGATCTGGGGGTCAGACAGACTTATGCTCAGTGGTGGCAGTGGCTAACATCAGTCCCGGTCGTGGTGGTCCAGGGATCAGACAGACTCATGCTCAGTGGTGGCAGTGGCTAACATCAGTCCCAGTGGTGGTGGTCAGGGGGTCAAACAGACTCATGCTCAGTGGTGACAGTAGCTAACATCAGTCCCGGTGGTGGTGGTCCGGGGGTCAGACAGACTAATGCTCAGTGGTGGCAGTGGCTAACATCAGTCCCGGTGGTGGTGGTCAGGGGGTCAAACAGACTCATGCTCAGTGGTGACAGTGGCTAACATCAGTCCCGGTGGTGGTGGTCCGGGGGTCAGACAGACTCATGGTGGCAGTGGCTAACATCAATCTCGGTGGTGGAGGTGGTCTGGGGGCGGACAGACTCATGCTAAGTGGTGGCAGTGGCTAACATCAGTCCCGGTGGTGGTTTTGGTAGTCTGGGGTGGCACACCGCCTTTTAACAACTTCAGTTAAAACCTGCCAACATTAACCACATTATCATCCTCATAAAGAAAGCATCCCTCACAGTCATCTATGTCTGAAGTCTGACCAACTGGGAAATTCTTTCTCCACTGTGTCGTCATCTACGTCAGTGGTGGACTGTTTCAGGCAGCCACTGCCAGTGCCACCAGGATGGTCCATTTCCACATCACCAAAACCACCATGACTAGGCCAGGGTAGGAATGTTGCAGTCTGTGCTGGTATGTGCCTCTCATTCATTTTAATGAATGTTAGCAAACTAACATTTGCAGGAGACAGATTTGTCCGATGATCCCTGACTATTGCATCTGCTGAGCTGAATACCCTCTCAACACTTACACTGGAGGGTGGGCATGTGAGGTACTTCAGTGCCACTGCAGTCAGCTCTGGCCATTCACTGACCTTTCCACTCCAGTATAAAAGAGGATCTTCAGTTATTGTCAGATGCCTGTTTTCAGACAAATATGACTCAACCATTCTCTGAGCCGCACTAAGTCCAATTGTTGATGCATCACCCTGTTCTCCCGAATCATTTATTTCACAAATACCCACTTGGGACAAAGCCTCCCAAAGCGGGTTGACGCCAGCCACTTTGGATGAAAGACCACCTGGAACTGCTGTCCCCTTCCCCTTGCAGGATATGCTTGATAGTCGTACAGGTACACCTTCAGCCGGATTATGCTGCTGAGGTTTGCTGACCTTGGCATGTGACCTCTGTGCCACATGAACTAAGCGCACCAGTTGACCATTGATATTTTTTACCTGTTCAGGCCCTCCCTCCAGTACTGATGCAATTCCACATTTGTATCGTGGGTCCAGCATTGTTGCTATGGCAAAGTTGTCACTATGCTGAATGCTCATAACGTGACGATTCTGGTCGAATACTGTCAGCATATGTTGCAGCAACATACTGCTACCACTGTCTCCGGCAACACCAAGGCCATGCCGTACATTCACCAATGTCTGCCTCAGCACCAGCAGCAGTGGAACTGATTGGCTAATGGAGGCAGACTCGCCACTCACTGCCTGTGTGGCATGTTCAAAAGGCCGCAAAATTGTTATTACAGAGTCCATGAGGCACCACTGTTCAGTCATCAGACATGGAGGCCCCGTAACTGTCATGGCTAGTGTGCATCACAAGATATCCTGAGATGGCTTTGTATTGTTCATACAACCTCTCTGCCATGTATAAAGTGGAGTTCCATCAGGTGACAACTTCCAGCTTCAAGCGGTGCTGAGGCAGGCTGTTTTGTATCTGCAATTGCCGAGGTTGGTCACAGGCCTTTCCAGATCTTGAAAAGTGAGAGCAGATATGTCGTGCAACGGTCAGCATTTCCTTTATATCAGGATGCTGCAGAAACTCCTGCACCACAAGATTTAAACAGTGGGTCATGCATGGAACCCAAAAAAACCCCACCATTCATGATGCATTTCACCATGTTTGACCCATTGTCACTTGCTATGAACCCAGCTCTCAGGGACAGAGGGTTTAGCCATTTGTCAGTTTCAGTCAGTACCACGTCCAACATGTTCTCACCAGTGTGTGAACAAGTTACATTGCACATAGCAATCGTTGCATGCTATCGAATTCCTGGAAGATTGCTACCGCGACAATCCACCTTACTGCACTGATTATTCACACTACCAACATCACAAACAACCCCCGGCACCTGCACCCAGTGTGCAGTTATACACAAATATGAACTGCCCGCTGTTTTGCCACTTGTCCACATATCCATACCTAAATGGATGAACGGAGAGGAGGAATGTTGAAGGGCATGTCTTACTGAGTCGGACACAGTGCGGAACAACTCAGGGACAGCACGGGTAGAAAAGTATGTCCTGGATGGGACTTTCCATTTTGGACAGGCATGTGCAGCAAACCACCGGAACCCAGAATTCTCCACAAAGGAGAAGGGCAAAAGATCAATTGCCAGCATTTCCGCAACAGCAGCATTAAGTTCACGTGACACTGTATGATTCAGGGGGTACTTCAGCTTATGCGCAAAAACACTCTGTAACGTGGGCTGACAAACGTTTTACATGGGGTGTGATCACAAATGGTTGTGCTCTGTGATGAATGGCATTGGCAGGGGGTAGAGTGTGGATGTTTGATGACGGTTGCACAGGTGATGATGACAAACCCAGAAATGCAGTTATTCTGCCAGATTTGCCAACTGGGGTTGATGTACCACTTGCACTAGACATACTACATTCGCCACCACCACCACCACCACAAAAACTGCTACTCTCACCAGCACTGGACAACATTTCAAAGTCATTATGGTCTTCCACTTTATCATGCCTGTAGCAATCCTCTGCTCTTATTACCTCAGTACTGCACAAGTTTAATTTACTACTGGACTTAACTGTCATAGAAGGGGATAACATACTTGCTATGGTTGCTGGTGACGAGGGTGAATGCCCCACTGTGGTATTAGCTGCCAGCTTGTGCTGGGTCCACAGTGTCAAGTGCCTGTTCTTAAGATGCGTATGCTGTCCTCCTGTGCCCAGATGGCTCCCATTTTTACCTCGACTCACACGCACATGGCAAACCTGGCAGATTGCAACTGACTCATCATTTGCATCTTGAACAAAAAATCCCAAATAAGGGATTGTGATGCTCTGCTTTTAACATGTCCATGAGGTGGCTTATTTAAGTCCGTTATTTTAAGCACTGAAGTGGGGGGGGGGGCACGTGATGATTCAGACACTGCACACCTGGACTGCAACTGACCTCCACGACTACCTATTGTATTTATTACTGGGTCATAATCATCATCAACTAAAACCGGTAAATCGCAAGTTTTTATGGGGGGGAGGGAGATTCCTGCAAACAGATTCAGACACAGCCACTTTGAATTTCTTTTTCTCCGGTTCCCAACTCGGGTAAATTACATCATCATCATCATATTCATCAATGTCACACACATCCACATCTTCTGCTTGGATGCTAGCTTGTGGACTGCATGTTGCAACAACAGTAACATCACTGTCATCATCACATTCATCATCAGCATCTACACCACCATCACCTGATATTTTTTCATCACACTGTGAATCACTGCATGGAAAATGCGTGACATTAACTGCCACAGTGGATGGAATATCTCATTGTATGCTATCGTTGGCATGATTATCAGAATCCTCAGGTTCAGTTATTGGGATGTTACTGGGAAGTATGACATCATCTATGCTGCCAATCACTTGCACTGCTTCACACTCAATATTTTTGAATACGGTACACTGGTCGGAATTCGAACTTGACTCACCAATACTAATACTACCACCACCACTAACACCAGCAACACTAACACCACCGTCTGGGAAAACATCATCTCCTCCAACTATGAGTGAAGATACTGATTGGGCTGTGAAAAACACTGCAGGAGAAATACCTTTCCTCACATCAGCAATGCACTTCTGCATCTGCGTACTACCATGCCCACAGACTATCTTACTGCCAGCATTGCCATGGCAAGAAACAGCTTTGCTTGCATGTCTCTTTGCGGGCATTTTGGGGGACCAACCACAATATTATAACCAAATTTAGATTTTGATACATTCACTCTCTAATTGGGGGGATGCTGGATGTGAAGCCATAAAAACAACTGTAGCTTCAGCAACAGATAAGAGACTAGTCTGTCATGCAATGAAAACAACTTCAGTAACCAGTGGTGCTGATGAGGTCACAAAAACAATCCAATCTGATAAAAAAGTCCTTTTGCTGGTGGGGGGGGGGCACTGACTCCAGATTTTTAGGGCAGTACAAGCAGCAAAACAAAGAACATATACCACGATCGCAGTGCAAAATCAGGCAGCTGCAGTGGATAGCATGTTCACACTGTTGCGCCTGCAATTACACTAGTCTGTGGCACAATAAAAGGTGCATTATTTGATGTCATGCAACACCGCACACACACTCACACACAGAACAGTTTGTCTACAATGCTGAACGAGTAATGCATAGCAAATTGAAAAGTGCAGTAATATGCCACGTATTGTTATGTAAACAACCTGAAATTAAGAACTGCTGCACCAGAGCCACACAACACACAATCAGCAAGACAATTTCAACAATTACTGACAATATTACCGTGTGTACATTAACACAGTCAGTTATATAACAAAAATATAACCAAAAAACAAAGAACTCACTATTTCTCCAACTTAAATCTACCTACAACACAGATACGCCCCTTCCCAAAGCACACTTTCACTGTCTTTCACTACACACACTCAATGTTCCACATTAACATTCAAAATCCACACAAAAACAAAAATGCTCGATGATATGAGCACAGGAGGGTTTCCTACAATTGATGAACTAAAATTTGAGCCCCCCAAAAAACACAACAATGCTTTTTTAACAGCTTTTAGAAGGTTTCAATCACAGACAAATGTGGTAAATGGCTGTCACTCCACAGAGGGAAGAGTAACCAGTGGGGTACCACAGGGATCAGTGCTGGGACCGGTCCTATTCAACATCTTCATCAGTGACATTGCACAGGATCTAGAAGGCAGAATTTCACTGTTCGCTGATGACACAAAGCTCTGTAACAGAGTAGACACACCAGAGGGTGTAGACAGAATGAGAAGGGACCTGCAGAAACTTGAAGAATGGTCAAGGGTTTGGCAGTTGAAATTCAATGCAAAGAAGTGCAAGATAATGCATATGGGCACAAAAACCCTGGCACAATATATCAGTTGGGGGTGAGGATATAGCATGCACCAAGCAGGAAAGGGATCTTGGGGTTGTCATCTCTGATGACCTCAGGTGGGAAACAGTGTGACAAGGCATCAGGTAAAGCAAATAGGATGCTGGGATGTATAGGCAGGGGCATCACCAGCAGGAAAAGGAGGTCATAATTCCACTATACAAGACACTAGTGAGGCCCCACCTGGAGTACAGTGTACAGTTCTGGAGACCATACCTCGTAAGGACATAGACAGGGTAGAGAAGGTTCAGAGGAGGGCAACAAAGATGGTGCATGGGTTGCATCACAAGTCCTATGAAGACAGGTTGAAGGAACTGAACATGTACTCCCTGGAGGAGAGAAGGGAGAGAGGGATATGATAAAGACATACAAGTATCTTACAGGGAGGAACAGGGTGCAGGAAAACACTATTTTTAAGCGAAAAGATATTTCAGGACTAGAGGCATGGGATGAAGTTGGAGGGAGGACGATTCAGAGGAAACATGAGAAAGAATTTCTTCACAGAAGTGGTGGACAAGTGGAACACCCTGCCAGAGGAAGTGGTGGGGGCTGAAACAATCACGGGATTTAAGAATGCATAGGATAGACATAAAGGAATTCTAGAGGGCAGAGGTAAGGGGAAACAGACTTCTAGGAAAACAAACTGAACTTACAAGCTCAAATGGGCAGACTAGGTGGGCCATAGGCCCTTATCTGCCGACACTGTCTATGACAGCTCTAAGAGCACACTGTCTCCTACTTCTTCCTACACATACTACACTGAACTGAGGCTGTTAGGGTTGCCACCTGTCAGGTTTTTTACTTGGTGATCAGGGTTTTCAGGGTCCCTATCAGGTAATCCGGTTTTGCTCTGTGCTAGTCAGGTTTTTGAGCCATTTTGAGTGCTCACATACTTTTGAAACAGATTTTGTCATACCATTCATTGTTTCAGCTACATATCCAGGTTACAGACAAGTCCTCTTGTCAATATAGCTCTTTGTTTGTGAAAGCAGTCAACCTGGGAGGTGTAAAGTATGGCCATTAACACCATTAGCACTTACTTAACCTAATCTTTTCCATTACACCTTAAAGTGGCATAGCAGTACAACTGCTCCCACCTTTTGTAACAGTTACAGAGCCAGTTGTCTTCCAGTTTCATTTGCTGGTAAACATTTTCATCTCTAACAGAATGTAGACATTTTTAAATGTTTTAATTTTTTTTCTCAAGAAAATGATATGGTCACTTCTTTGGCTTTGAAATAGTACTGTGGACATGAACATGGAAAGATGCCAGAAAAAGATATAATGTACACATTACAGGAAACAATTTATTATATTTATTATAGACCATGTATACTGTTGTGTGCTATTTACAGTGTTTCCTTGTCTCCCCAGATCATATCTGTAAATTATATTTATTTTATCTCTGTATATTTATTTGGTAAACCAATGTCAATAAATAAATACACAAGTAAATGGATAACTAGGAAGAACCTAGGAAAGTATACAGGTACAGTACAGTATCATAACATTTTGTTGAACTGCTGCTTTAAGTGTTGTCTTTTATTGATATAACAAATGGCCTTCAAGGAGCAACAATGCATGATGAGTCATGAAAAGGGGTGGGGCTAGGGGCGGAGCTTAGGATCCGGTTTTTGCCCCATCCAAAGGTGGCAACCCTAGAGGCTGTGCAGATCAATATAGAGCCCATGTGACCTGAAATCCCATGAATCACTGCAAAATTCACCTTCAGAGCTCAAAAACAAGGTGAAGTGAGGCGAAGAGCATTGTTCTCCATGCACTTCGCCTTAATATTTGGTGGAATAGTGGTCTGGGAAGGCGGAGTAATGCAAAGTCATTGTTTTCAGTGGACTTCGCATTACCCCTTATAACGCAAAGTACTCCGCTTCGTGTTGCGGATCACTCTGAGAATCCGCCTTTGCTCTGCGAATCACTTCACGGAGCGGATTGAGCCCACTTCGCCCACCACTAGTAGTCAGATCAAAGATTTGGTCACCAGTTGTGGCATCTGTGCCACCTACAGGAAGTCTCAACCTAAAGAACCACTGAACCCCCCGACAAAATACCGGAGCAGCCTTGGCAAAAGGTAGGAGTTGATTTATTTGACTTTAAAAATGAAACTTATTTGCTGATGGTAAGACTATTTTTCAATTTTATTGAGATGTCTAGATTGCAGAATACCACAAGTGTGACTGTGATTAACCATATAAAATCTCAATATGCTCAGCTTGGAATACCAGAGACTCTTATTACTAACAATGAGCCCCAGTTTGTTAGCGCTGAGTTTGGGACTTTGGCAAAAACATATGAGGTCAAGCACCTCACTTCCTCACCCAGATACTCCTAGAGTAATGGCATGGTTGAGAGAGCAGTAAAAACAGGCCAGAACTTACTTAAGAAAGCCATGAAAGACAACAAAGACCCATATCTAGTGCTGCTTGATTTGAGGAACACACCGATCCAAGGACTGGGGTTCTCAGCACAGTTACTCATCGGCCGTTGTACCAGAACACTGCTTCCTGTGTAAAGCACACATTAAGCATGGGGCTTAATGTTAAGCTGCCACCCCTTTAAGAGCACTTAGAACCTGCATGTAACTATTTGTTGCACTATCTGGCAGTAGCATGTATGCCTGTCAGTCAGAGAATTTGCCAGTCTGGGGCTTGTCCTCAGGAAGAGAACATCTGCAGCACAGAATAAACCTACATTATTATTATTTAAGCTTAATGTTAAGCTGCCTCCCCTTTAAGAGCACTTAGAACCTGCATGTAACTATTTGTTGCACTGTCTGGCAGTACCATGCATGTCTGTCAGTCAGAGAATTTGCCAGTCTGGGGCTTGTCCTCAGGAAGATAACATCTGCAGCACAGAATAAACCTACATTATTATTATTTTATCTTCCGCCCAGTTATTCACACAGTCCAGATGATGTCCTCACCAGCAGCAACTGAAGGGTCTGGCAGACCACAGAGAAGGTAAGGGGTCCTTTTAGTGGAAGACCAGGTAACCAAAACACCACACATGGTGAAGAATGCGGCCCTTCTTCTGCCCAGATCCCCATCTCGCTTGCCTGCGTCGTTGGTTACCCCAAGTCATCACCCCAGTATGTCTGAACTGCTTGAATGATATTTTACAAACAGCTGCATAGGGAAAAAAACAAAACTGTCTCCTGTGTTATACAGCAGCCTGCAGCATTCCTACTGTCAAAGATTACTAAAAGTAAAAGTGTTAAACCTTGCTGGCAAGCGGCTCCATGATTGAACTTTTTAAATTTATTGCGACCTGTACCTCACAGAGCTCCAAACTGTAACCCGCCCCCCTCAGCTCCAACCTCATGGCTGGGCCTCATTCGATACTCTCCGTTTTGCCATCCAGTCTCCGTCTCCCTCCCAGCAGCAGCCACAGTACCTCTCAGTGGGGATCGCAACCAACAAAGAAAAAAAATATTATAATAATAATAATTTACAGCCAGATTGTTTCAATGCTACCTTTCCACTGCTGCAAAGCAAAAACCTTCAGTGCCATGTCCCTCCTGCTCAACCTCGAGATGCAGCAGCAACTCTAGAAGGGACAGCTTCAATTAATTAATCAAAAACAGAAGGCCGACGATCCCTCCTCTTACCTGTGGCTTCACAGCAAACAGCAGCTCTGTCCCTCTTGCACTGCAATGGGCATTTGCAAAAGTTACCTGCAAACCACAATGGTGCCTCCACTCCACAATCAGCTTAAAGCTCTTCCTGACAGCTGCACAGTATAGCACTGGAGCTCCTCTCCCCTCGCATGCACAGACCACAGCTCTTCCCTTGCTCCTGCTGCTCCCCCAAACCATGGACTGCCCTTCTGCACCAAGCAAGCCATTTCACGACAGTCCAAGGTCCATACCAGTCTACAACCAGTACCCTTCTCAGTCTTGCCTCATGAAGATTCTGTTGACTGGCTGGAACAATTTCAAACATGGATTTCCTTCAATGGTTGGATTGATCCCTTGCGCATCTCCAATGCCTTACGCTTGCTTCTGAGAGGGACTGCCATTTCCTGGTTCAATGCACTTCCAGACCAAGTCAAAGGAGATACTGCCAACTGTACACAACCTTCAAAGCCCATTTTCTCCAAGCACACCCACCCTGGTTATTGGAGCAACAGCTGTGGGAACGTAAAATGCAACCCACCGAATCTCTTGAAGCCTTCATAGTGGACATTAAGTCTTGATGCAAATGGCTACAGAAAACAGAGAAAGATCAAGTAACAGCCTTTGTCCGGGGACTGCCTCCTCAATTTCATACTTATGTCATACAGCAAAAGCCAACCACCTGGACAGACACCATCCAAGCTGCATGGGCATGGCTAGCTCAAGAGTCCATTTCAGTGTTTTGGTTTGCCAGTGCTCAGGCGCCCCAATCCTCACAACTGGCTGCACTCACCACATGTGTCCAACAGCAATAAGCAATGATTGACAAGCTTATTTCAACTGTCAATACCTTACACGTCAGCTCAACTGCCTCCTCTGCAAATACTAATGCTATGCAACCACCTCGACAGCGACCTGATCCACCGCCGCCTTCCTGAGAGCTAGTAACCTACCAGTAGCGTGGATTCAGAGGACACACTGCCGCTGTCTTCTGAAAGTTAAAGTATGTCAACAGGATGCAAGAGAACCAAGGATGCCCACCACAGCGCCATCCGCAGGATAACCGCAACTACTGCCAGGATCAGGGAAACGAGTGCCGCCCAACAGACTAGGGACTCTTGTTGGGCTGGGGAACACAGCAACTGACCACCTCTCTGATTCTCACAACTCAAACAAAATGCATCCTCCAGCTGCAAACTCTGGCACACTCTCACTTCCAGGGGAAAAGGTACCTGTCATCCGATCACCTCTCCTAGCAAACTATGTACCTGTCACTATCAGAGATTGGTCCACGCATGCCTTGGTCAACACTGGAGCAGAAATATTAGTTATCAACAGCAGTATTCTAAACAACCAAGCTATTCATCACATACCTAATGTCTCTCCAGCTGACATAAAGTACATTAACACAGCAAGTACAGCTACAGTACCTATCACAGGCGTGGTCCATCTCATGCTACACTTTGGCTCACAGCAAGCTACTGTAAAGTTTTACATAGTGCCTGATCTTCATCCTGCAATAATTATTGGCCTGAACTTCCTCAAAGTTCACAAAGCCATCCTAGACTTTGCCTCAAACTGTCACTAAATCCTCGGAGGCAACTCGCAGCTATAGACTCAGTCACTGTGCCTCCTCAGTCAAAAATGGTTTTGATTGCCAATATTCGAGGTGAAACACTTCCACAAGGTGTTGTTGACATTATCACAGGATCCCCCGTGCTGCATTCATCAGATCTCCTTCCAGAAAATACCTTGTTGGCTGTGCATGATGGCATAGTCTTCCAAAAATGCAACTTCACAGATGAGCCAGTGGTAATTTCAAAGGGTGCCAACATCAGAAAGTTTGTCTGCTTGTCTTCAGGAGTCCAGCTCCATCTCATGCAAGAACCTCAGCCTGGTTCCACCTACTCTACTCCTATCAGCACTATCACGACCACTCCAACTTCAACAGAGTTACCCCTCAGTCAGCGACTATCCTCTTCCAAATTTCTAGCATCTCCAACAAAAAAGCAACAACTTATGAAATTCCTGGAGAAGTACCCAGATGTCTTTGTAGGTTCAGATAACAAGCTTGGATGATGTGATATCCTGCAGCCCAACCAGAAACCAATCTGTCAGTGGGCCTACAAAACGGGACACAAACAGAAACAAGTCCTCGAGGAAATAATCAAAGACATGCTCAACCAAGACATTGTTGAAGAGTCTACAAGTCCCTGATGTGCACCTTGCTTGCTGATGGTAAAGAAGGACAAAGGGTATCACTTTGTTGTAGACTACAGAAAACTCAATGCCTACACAGTACAGGATGCTCATCCCTTACCTACAACCGAAGATGCCTTAGAGAATCTTGGTGCCGCCAGTCCTGCTTACTTAACCACTCTAGACCTTCAGAGTGGGTTCTATCAAGTCTTCATTGATCCAGCTCTTGTCCGTACACAGCATGGCGCTGCCACTTAGGCCTTTTTCAGTTCAAACATCTGCCTATGGATCTTCAGAACAGTCCAGCCACATTTCAGCATGTTATGGAAGCCGTACTACATGGATTGTCTTGGAAATCTTGCCTAGTATACCTGGATGATGTGACTGTCTTCAGCAGAACTTTGCCAGAGCACCTCCAACGTCTCAAAGAAGTGTTCGAATGTCTCAGACAAGCCAATCTCAAACTTCGCCCAGAAAAGTGTTGTTTTGCACAGCATCAAAGTCATTACCTGGGACATGTGGTTTAATTCTCAAGACATCTCTCCAGATCCAGACAAGCGCTCTGCAGTCAAAGACTATCCAGAGCCTTCAAGCTTTCCTGGGCTTGTCTGGCTACTACCGAAAGTTCATTTGCAACTATGACAAGATTGCAGCTCCACTGTACACCTTCACTAAAAAGGGATGTGACTATATTTGGACTTCCAAATGTAAAGAGGCCTTTGAAACCTTAAAACAAACCCTAATCTCTTCTCCAGTATTAGCCTACCCAAGGTTCGGCCAACCCTTCAAGCTCTACTCAGATGCTAGTACCTTTGCAGTGGGCGTTGTTCTCTATCAAATTCAGGATGGAACAGAACAAGTTGTCTCCTATGCCAGATGCTCTCTTTCCTCAGCTGAGCAGAACTATGGCATCAAAGAAAAGGAATATCCAGCCAAGGTGTTTGCAGTAAAGAAATTTGACAGCTACCTTCACTATTCCTCCTTTACAGCTATCGTTGATTACTCTGCCCTCAGGTGGTTATTTGAAATGAAGGAGCTAGTAGGCAAGTTCGCCCGATGGATTGCCATGCTGCAATCCTACAACTTTGAAACTCAGTACAGACCAGGTCGAGTTCACTCAAATGCCGATGGTGTATGCCAGAGATGATATCCTTCTGCATCCTGCTTACAAGCTCTTCCCTTCCATGCCATGGATGTGCTTCCTGTGGACACTCCTATAGCACCTCAAGTTGCTTTGCTGTTTCCAACCGCTTCTAAAGAGAGACACACAAATCCTCAGTTACTGCAAGCAGCCGAAGAGCTTCTCATCTCCTCAACATCCAAACTGTCCTGGCAACTGTTAAAATGCAACAAAGAACTGACACTCAATTTATGGACATAATCACCTACTTAGAGTCTGGAACCTTACCACAACACATGAAGCATCGTCAAGATGTACTTTTCTTTGCTTCGCAATACTTCCTCAATGACGGCGTGCTTTTCCACATTTAGACCAAGGAAGGAAAGGGTCATCGCATGGACAGAACTCATGTACAGCTAGTTGTGCCAGCCTCTCTAATAAATCAAGTTCTTCTCTCCACTCTCTGGAGGTCATATGGGAATACACAGAACTCTCGAAAAGACAAGACTTCCCTTCTTTTGACCTCACATGAACAGGGACATTGTACGATTTGTAAAATCCTGCCAGCCCTGCTCCCAAAGAAAGTCTCCTGCCAAACCAACAAAGGCACACATCATTCCAATGCCTGTAGCCACTGAACCTTTCCAACGAGTCAGCACTGACATTCTTGGGCCCTTATCAACATGCTCTGACTCTGGCAATAAATACATCCTTGTTTTTGTGGACTACCTAACAAAATATTTGGAATTCATTCCCCTAAAAGACATTAAAGCTGCCACTGTGGCAAATGCCTTTCTTAACACAGTCATTTGTCATCACGGTACCCCATCATACCTGCATTCAGACAGAGACACTAACTACCTGTCAACCATTGTTCGAAAAACTTGCAAACTTCTCATCATAAAAAAGACACATACTACAAACTACCATCCACAATGCAATGGACAGAGTGAACGAATGATGTCTACCATTCTCAGCACACTCTCCAAGTATCTGGATGAGACTCATGACACCTGGGACCATTTTGTTCCCTTTGTACAGTTTGCGTACAATAGCAGCCCTTGTGTCGACAGCACAGAATACGCACCATTCTTCTTAGTCCATGGACGTCACCCAAGAACTCCACTGGACAGGGATCTCTCACTGCTAGAGGTTCCTATGTCAGCTTCTTCTTTCATTATCCTGCTGCTGGAACAGCTTGAACTTGCCCGATGTGTTGCAATCACCATGTTCGGCCAGAGAAAATCTGCCATGCAAAAAATGTCTGCAGCCAAGTCGCACGAACCTTTATTCTCTGTTGGGGACATTGTTTATTTGTACCGACCTGTTTTTTTTCTGGGTGCCACCAAGAAACTGCTTTGCCCCTGGACTGGTCCCTTCTACATCGTAGAAAAGATTCCTCTGGTCCACATTAGTCTGCAATGCAAGTCAGATGGGAAGCTGGTACACAACAAAGTCCATATAAACCAACTGAAGCATGGGTACCTGAGTAACAACCTTTCAGATGACCCCAGTCCACCCAACAATGAAGCTGCCCTTGAGCCTGCCATCCTCTCTGAAGCTGTGATCCCTCCAGACAACTTGCAACTAGTTCCTACATATCTTCCCACTCCTGACACTCTCCAGCTGGATTCCATTTTTGCCAGATGATTTGCCTGGGACTTCCTCTTTTTCTCAGCTTTCTTCTTCTTCTGAGGACTCTCTTCTACACACTACAGTTTACCAGATTGAGAAGATCTTAAGGAAGAAGTTCACAACTGGATCCTGGACTTACAGAGTCAAGTGGTGCGGATTTGATAGTGGGCAGACCTCCTGGAAAAGTCGACGGGGGTATTGAACTTTTGTTACCGGACTCAGTGTGTTTTGGGACTAATTCCTTTTCTGTCTTTAACTGTTATGCAGTAAATGTCTTAATGCTAAGCTGCCGCCCCCCTTTAAGAGCACTTAGAACCTGCATGTATCTATTTGTTGCACTGTCTGGCAGTGCCATGTATGCCTGTCAGTCAGAGAATTTGCCAGCCTGGGGCTTGTCTTCAGGAAGAGAACATCTGCAGCACAGAATAAACCTAAATTATTATTTTATGTGTCTGTCCAGTTATTCGCACAGTCCAGATGGGGTCCTCACCAGCAGCAACCGAAGGGGTCTGGCAGACCACAGAGAAAGTAAGGGGTCCTTTTAGTGGCAGACCAGGTAACCAAAACACCACACCTGCAACACATGAACTATTGAAGCCTAGGGTACCAGAGTCAAATATTTGTGCTATGTTACAGACTGCTCAGCAAAAGCAGCAGTATTATTATAACAGAACAGTGCATACCTTGCCTCTGCTGATTCCAGAACACTAGGTGCATATACATACTGACCAGCACAAACAGACCACTGCAGTTGTTTATTCACCTGCGTGGACCCCTTGTCCCTGTGTTGTCTCTGCCAATGGGAAACAGTAATGGTGTAATTGCTGAGACCTGATGGGCCCACCAGTCTTGCAGACCACCCAGAGGAGGATGCAGGATCTTCCATGTGGAGGAGGAGGATAAGTGGATGCTGAACTTGGAAAGGATTTTGAAATTGAGAGAGTGACAGGAGAAAATGCAGCAGCAATGGCAGCACAGCCAAGCCAGGACCCCAGTGAGGGCCCACCACCAGTGACATCGGCAGAGATGGCATCTGCCCCAACAGACCTACGCAACCAATCGGAAAGTCCCATTCAAATTAGTAGAGTCAGTGGATGTCTGATACAAAAACCTGCACACTATAGGACTTAAAACAAGTTCTAATAAAGTTAAAATCTAACTGTTTAAAGGATTATTCTTAAGGGGGGGAGATGTGATGATATATGCGTTAATGAAGTTAATGAATAGTAATGACACACACTGCGCGTGACGTCACTATATTTGAACCATAGTATATATAGTGATTGGCAGACTATAACCTGCCAGATTTTAAACAGTCTGCCTTGGTGTAAGGTTGTGCTGGTTGCTAGTAAAGCTTTGCAGACTACAGTACTTTGTCTCCATGTTTCATTACAGGGCCCATTCTGGACTGCCTTGCATATGCCGTCCTTTATTGCCATAATTTACCACTGAATTTACTAGTGGGTTCCTCAGCCATGCAGCCCCATGTCTCCTCGGATGGGGTCACTGACTGTCCTCCTTTGGTTTAGCTCCCTACTTCCTGTGGGGTTGGGCTAAACTAGGCCTTACCAAGCTAGGAATCGATTCCTACATTTCCGATACTGTTACTCTTGACTTGTCCTCGAAACTAAGGCACTGCAAACACAGAGACAGGCCTATTTCCTGCCTGTCTACTGAGACCACAGTGGGTTACTACCCCTGCAGCACTCCCACTTGACCAGCTGGTTCTGATTAATGGAGCCCTGATTATTGTAGTTTTCCTGGGTTTGACTGATTTCTCCTCCCTACTTATCAGTCAGTTTGGTTTTCCCCTCAAAGACAAAACCTTTTTTAGATATTGTTTGCCCTGTTTTCAGGCTGAAGTTTATTTTATTAACGCAAGCTGAACTTGAGCTGTCAGCACATGTCAGAATGATGCAGTTGTTTTACAGCATGTAACAGACAATTCATGGATTTGGTATACAGTTGTGCGTTTGCAAGTGGTTACTCTGTTATTGCTATGGAGTTATACAGTTTATATCAGAAATGGAACAAATGACAGTTATGTTACGAACATATGAAAAGTGCCAGCAGAAAAAGGCCGTATGGGTTACCAAGTCTGCTCAATTGTGCAGCTAGCCACCCTTATTTTGCAGTTGCCCCTAACTCCCTTGCTCCCCCCTCTTGCCCTGTCCCATCCTCTTTTGAAGCAGCCCACTGTACTACTGGATACCACGTCTGTTGGCAATGTGTTCCACCCAGCCTCCACCCTCTCCGTAAAAAGTGTCTCCTCATCTCCCTCCTGAACCTTCCCCCCTCCAATCTCATATCATGGCCTCTGGTGTCTCTACCCTCCCTTAGTTTGAAAAGCCCCTCCGTACAAGACTTGTACAAAAGCTTTTTTTTAAATACGATGGAATGCATTTAAACAAAGCAGGTGTGCGAGCACTCTGGCAAAAATCTGATGTCTATACAGGTAGTTTAAACTAAATAAAGGGGAGTATGATGCAGCTCACACCCCTGTTGTCGGTAGGCTGATCATCACTCCCCAAAATGCCAAATGCGCGTCTACATCCTCAGAAAACAAATCAGAGCCAACATCTGCCTGAACCAGCAGCTTCCACAATCTCTTGGCTGGAAAGAGCAAACTGGAGCAGTCCAGGAAGAGGGTACAACCTCCCGCCAAAGAGGATGTACATTCCTGGAAGGCAATGGTTGCAAATACTAGGAACCTAACCAACAAACTTCCTGAACTAACAGCCATCTTGGAAACAGAAAGGTTGGACTGGGTGGCTGTAACAGAAATGTGGTTCACAAAAAAACATGGATGGGATACGGCCATTTCCGGTTACAATCTGTTCAGGAAAGATAGGGCAAAAAATAGAGGGGGGGGCATAACCATTTACATTCAGGAGGAAATAAAAGCCACAGAAGTAAAAGGGCAACCTGGGGACTTTGAGTCACTGTGGCTAACAGTAGACACGGGCAAGGGAAAACTTTTTAGAATCAACGTCATGTACAGGACCCCAAATCAAGGAGATAAAGGAGACAAAGTCCTAATTGAGGAAATCCACAAAATGCCTGATATAGGCAAAGTAATATTGGTGGGGGACTTCAACCTACCAGATATTAACTGGAGCACACTAACGGCAGCAACAAGAAGAAGTAGGGACTTCTTATTGTCACTACAAGGAGCGGGACTGTGCCAACTTGTTAAAAATCCAACAAGAGGAGATGCCGGTCTTGATTTTGTCCTCACAAACTCAGAAAGGGTCAAGGATATCAAAGTGGGATGCTATATGGGCAAAAGTGGTAATCGCTGGGTAAGCTTTAAGGTAAACATAACACGGGACACCAGCCACTCAAAGATAAAGGTGCTAGATTTCAGAAATGCTGATTTCCAAAAAACGAGGAACAACATAAGTAGCCAGTTAATGAAAATAGAGGTTGAGGAGGTGGAGGTCATGTGGGGGAGATTGTGACAGGGAGCTCCTGCCACTCTTGAGGATCGACCTTTTCTTAAATTTGTTGTAACAGTTCTTCTATTTCTTAGCCTAATCTATCCTTTACAATTTCTAGTCTATGAGGTTGGCCACCTATGGGCACCCCCCCCTTTCTTGACTATGCTATGGTGTCCTCTTTAATTTTCCTTTTTCCTCTCAGGTCCTCGTACAGGGAGGTTATTGTGGTGACCTCCAGGTATATATAAAACAGGTTGTGTTTATTGTTGTTGGATTTAGTATGTAATAGCACTATGTCATAAAATACCTTGTTGTATATACCTTATGTTTATGAAACCTATAAAAGTTGAAAATACCATGGCATAGGTGTTTTTTTTTTAAATTCAAGTTTATTGTCAATAAACAGGTACATCATTACATATATTCTGTTAAAATGCATCTTTCTCAGATTACATATACATTTTTATTTATTCCCTTCCCCCCTTCCTCTCCTTTAACTCTGGGGAGCAGGGACTTCCATCCATTTCATTTAACCTTCCTTAAATATCAGCATATATATTACATTGGCGTTTCCTTCAACACAATGATTTCATTTGTTCTTTGGAGCTTTAGAGAGTTAGTCACCATCACCTTGACCCAGACCGGAGCACTGGTCTTCCTTCTGTCTCTGTACCTATTGTGATTTATATATTTTTTTTTTATTTTTTTTTTATATTAAATTTTAAGTTTTAAATGTCTGCCACTTCAGGTCCCACTTAAAATGTTGGGCCTCTCCTCCTCCGCCCCCCCATCAACCGGCAGCCCAGCATCTGTGAGTTCGTTTGCCGGGCGCCAGCTCTCCCATCTAGTCCATCTTCTCAAATAAATATGGGTTCTATTATTGACTTTAAAAGTGAGTTCTTCCATTTCTGCTATTGTACCCACTATTTTCACCCATTCTTGCTTGGTTGGGGGAATCAGGGATCTCCATTTCTTTGTAATGGCTTTATGTGCTGCTGTTATCAGTATGGACCAGAGATACATTGCATCTTTACCTTTTATTTCTTCAGGGGGAAGCCCCAGTATCATTCTGGGTCCATCTGGCGGGGTCTGTATCTAAAATATATTTTTGAGTGTCTCTGTTATTTCACCCCAAAAATTCGATAGACTAGGGCAAGGCATAGGTGTTTTGATAATGATAAAAAGTACTAGGTGACTATTACAGAAATTAAGTTAGTTGTGCTGTTTAAAATGCATGTAAATTGCTGTAAACTGAACAAGTCTCAATGTCATGGTGATTTGCATATATCCCATGATGCTTTGCATTATGGAAGTAGGTATGATGTTGTTGTATTTCTTTGAAACTTGTTTTGTTGCCAATGCCCTTTGGGGTAACCTTTCTTTCAGTGACTCTGCTTGAGGTTCTTTGTCTATATCTTGTTTTTTTCTTTATCTTTTTGGGACCCCACTACCCAAGCAAATGGGGCCCACATGGGGTGGAGGTTGCATCTCAACTGGTAAGTTAGATCAGTGTCAGTAGGTGCTGGCTAAGTGCAGAGAAAGGACATACATTGTCTGTTGCTGCAAACTTATGTACTGAAGAAGGAATATGGCATTGCAGAAGCTTATTTCCTGTATTTTGAATAAACATCACACAGAGATTGTGTGTTTAATCTAAAGTTTGGTGTCTGGTCCATCTGTTATCTCACAATCCCTCCACAGAGACTCAAGAGAGCAACAAAGACTGCCACAGATCAATGTGCCAGATGGGTTAGCAAAGCAAAAAGAATAATAAATCCCCTATAGTTTTCCAAGGAAGTGGATACCACAGTCAAAGAAAAAAGAAGGCATACAGCATATACCAGGAAACCAAAACTGAGAAAGACTAGGAGTCGTACAAGAAAAAAATGAGTCAAACAAATTAGAAAGGCAAAAGCCCAGACAGAGGAAAAGATAGCAGAAGGGGCAAAGAGAGGAGACAAATCATTTTTTAGATACATTAGGGAACGTAGGAAGACAAAAGGGGGGATATTAAAGATTGCTACTGAAGAAGGGAAATGTACCAAACTTGACCCAGAGAAAGCTGAAATCCTCAACAAATACTTCTGCTCGGTGTTTATCAAACAGGACCCAGGGGATGGCCCAGCCCTGAAAAAACACAACACCCCAGGACCAGGGGTAGACATGAGTCCCTATACAGAAGTCGAAGTACAGGAGGCACTAAATACACTAAAAAACAGACAAAGCCATGGGACCAGACAATATGCACCCCAGAATCCTTAAGGAACTGGGGATAGAATTAGCAGCCCCTCTGGCACTTCTTTTCACAAAATCCTTGAAGAGTGATGTGGTACCCGAAGACTAGAAAAAGGCAATAGTGGTTCCACTTACAAATCAGGCAGTTGTGAGGAGGCTAGTAATTACAGACTAGTAAGCCTCATGTCTGTAGTAGGGAAACTAATGGAGACACTACTCAAACAGAAGATCATAGCATTCCTCAAAACTAGTGGTCAACAAGACCCTAAACAGCACAGTTACACAGCAGGTAGGTCATGTCAGACAAATCTGCTCAAGTTTTTAACTACGCTACAAAAATAGTGGATGACAGTGGGGCAGTAGATGTGGTCTACCTAGACTTTAATAAGGCCTTCGACTTGGTTCCACACAGAAGGCTGGTAAAGAAGCTTGACCACACAGGGGTTGGTCCAGAAGTAGTCAGATGGGTACAAAACTGGTTACAAGGCAGAACCCAGAGGGTACAAGTTAATGGAGCTCAATCGACGGAAGGCAGGGTGACCAGAGGGGTGCCCCAGGGCTCAGTGCTAGGGCCTGTGCTCTTCAATGTTTTTATAGCAGACATCACTGACGGACTGGAAGGGAAGGTATCTGTTCACAGATGACACCAAGAGATGTAGCAGAGTGGACACCCCAGAAGGAGTGAGCAAGATGGAAGCTGACCTCAAGAAACTAGAAAAATAGTCTGGAGTGTGGCAGACAAGATTTAATGCCAAAAAGTGCAAGGAAAGAAAAATCCAAGAAAGGAGTATTACCTAAGAGGCAAAAGTCTGGCAGTCTCAAACCAGGAACAAGATCTGGGAATCATAATCTCGGATGATTTGAAGGTTAGTAAGCAGTGTGAGAAGGCAACAATGAAAACTAACAGAATGCTGGGCTGCATTTCGAGGGGAATCATGAGCAGGAGGAGAGAGGTGGTACTACCACTGTATAGATCGATGGACAGGCCTCACCTGGAATGCGGAGTCCAATTCTGGAGGTCTCACCTCAGGAAGGACATTGACGGGTGGAAACAGTACAGAGAAAGGTAACAAAAATTATTCAGGGTCTGCAGTACATGTCCTACAAGGAAAGACTTGGGGAACTGAATATGTACTCCCTGGAGCAGTGAAGAGAGAGAGAGGGGACTTGATTGAAACATTCAAGTACATAAAAGGCATTAACAAGGTACAGGCACAAAAACTTTTTCATTTCAAGAAGAGCTCCAGACCCAGGGGACATGACCTCAGGTTGCAAGGAGGGAGGTTCTCTACCAACACCAGGACGTTTTTTTTCACAGAAAGAGTGGTGGATGCATGGAACAGCCTGCCCCAAGAGGTTGTGGGGTCAACACTGTGGGGGATTCAAGAATGCATTGGATAGACACAAGGGAGCCCTGACTACAAAGGGCAACTAGAGTGTCAAAATAGGTCTAAAACAAATGGGCAGCCTAGATGGACCTAGCGTTCTCCTTCTGCTATCAACTTCCATGTTTTTTTTTAATGTTTCTATGTTTTGTTTATTCCCTTCGGGTACTTGAAGGTTTCAGCCATATCCCCCCCTTTCCCTCCTCTCCTCCAGTGAGTACATGTTCAATTCCCTCAGCCTACTCTAGTAAAGGTAAGTCCCCCAGCCCATGGATCATCTTTGTTGCACTGCACTACACCCCCTCGAGTAACTTAGTGTCCCTCTTCAGGTATGGGTGTTAGTACTGCACATAGTACTCCAGGTGTAGTCTAACCAATGATCTATACAATGGTAGAATCACTCCCCCCCCCGAGGATACAGTATACCCCTAGCACTACAACCCAACATTCTGTTGGCTTTTGCAGCCGTCTTTCTACATTGTGCCGAGTTGTTCATTGCTCCCATAATGAGCACCCCCCAGATCCTTCTCCTCCTCAGTCACAGCTAACTGCACCCCCTCCCCCCATTTGGTAGCTCCTCCTAGGGCTTTTTGCCCCAAAATGCAGCACCTTGCATTTTTTGGCATTGAACCCCAGTTACTAGGTGTCTGACCAGGTCTCCAGTTTTGACAGATCCTCCTGCAACCTTTGCAATCCCCCTAGGTCATCCACCACCACTCCCATCTTGGTGTCATCAGCAAACAGACTGATTTTGCTCCTGATGCCCACCAAAATGTCTGCAATGATTCAAAACAACACTGGTCCCAACACCAAGACCTGCAGAACTCCACTCATCACCTCCCTTGGGGATGATAGCTCCCCACCCACCACCACTCTCTGCTGCCTTCCTTGCAGCCAGTTCACTACCCAGCCCACCATCTTCACACCCACCCCTGTATCTTACTTTCTAGTCTCCCATACAGCACCAAATCAAATGCCTTACTGAAGTCCAGGTATAGGACATCCACTGCTTGGCCCCTGTCCAGTTGTCTATTAACCCAGTCATAGTACTCCACCAGGTTGGTCTGGCAGGATTTTCCCATGACAAAGCCAAGCTGTCTACTTTCCTGCAGCCCATTGGCTTCCAGCAGGGACACCAGCCTCTCCTTCAGGATTGTCTCCATCAGTTTACCCACAATGGATGTGATGCTCACCTGTCTATAATTCCCTGCTTCATTCTTGGGGCCACTCTTATGGAAAGGAACCATGTGAACCATCCTTCAATCCTGAGGTATACACACTGAATCCAGTGAGGCATTGAATAGGTCTGCCAAGGGCCCTGCTAGAATCTCCATCAGTTCCCTCAGTACCCTGGGGTGAATGGCATCTGGCCCAGGTGCCTTGTCCACCCTCATTACCGTCCAGCACTGTCCTCTGTGATTTCCCTGTCTGTCACCCTCTCACCCTCCATTCCTGACCTCAAACCCCCCCCTTGGGTATCACCCCATCTTTCTTTAGTAAATACTGAGCAGAAGTAGTCATTAAGCACTTCTGCCTTTTCACTCCCCACTTTCACCCATCCCCTTACCTCCTAATCCTTACTATATTGTCCTTACAGCTCCTTTTCTCCCTGATGTACCTGAAGATGTCCTTCTCCCCTTCCTTAATGCCCTGCACCAGCCTGAGCTCTTTTGATGCTTTGGCTGCCCTTACTGCCCTTGTCACCCCCTTCACTTCCTTCAGGTACTCCTCCCTGTCCTCCCCCTTCCTGTTTTTTTGTACCTCCTAAAGGCAGCTCTTTTCCTCCTTATTTTTTCCATGACTCCTTTGCTAACCCAGCTCAATTTCTTTGCCCTAGCCTTCTTACTCCTGGCCTTGCTGCAGGTTTTACTTGCCTCCAATACCCCCAGCTTTATAAGCTCCCTCCTGTGGTTAGTATCCATACCAGGTTGAATCTTGGCCAGGTGCTCTTTTACTACTTCCCACATCCTCCCGAAGTCAGCCCTCCTAAAGTCCAGCACCCTTGTGTCAGATACTATTCCTTCCTTACCCATATTCAATGTGAACCATACCGAGTGGTGGTCGCTCCCCGCCAGTGGTTCTTCCACCCTCAGTTCCCTCGCAAACTCCCTATTTGCCAGCATGAGGTCAAGGGTGTTTCATAACCTGATTGGTTCACTGACCATCTGCATCAGGAAGTTGTACTTGAAGGCATCCAGTAATACCTGCTCCGTTCTATTCTTGGTGGCTGGGGTACTCCAATCCACTCCAAGGTTCACAGGGAGGCAGTATAGCACAGTGGTTTAAGGCTCTGAACTGCAAATCTGGTGACATCCAGCAGACCAGACCTGGGTTTGAATCCCACAGCTTCCACTTGCATACTGTGTGACCCTGAGCAAGTCACTTAACTTCCCTGTGCTCCCAGGTTGCACCTGTAAAAAAGCTTTCAGCTTAGTGTGCTATTCCTGGTTAAACAACTAAAAAAAAAAAACTCCCAGCAGGTTGAAGTCCCCCACAATCACCACAATCCCCTTTCCGCAGGCCCTACTGATCTGTCCTGCAAGTTCCTGGTCCAATTCTTTTGTTTGGTGGGGGGGGGTGACCTGTACACCACTCCCATCCTGAGAGTCCTATTTCTTGAGTCCTGGATTTGCATCCATAGTGACTCCATACTGCCCTCTTCCCCCTCCTCCTGTACACACTTCAGTCCTTCTCTCACATATAGCTCCACCCCCTTTCCATTTTACTCTATCCCTGTGGAATATTCTGTACCCTGGTACCGCTAGATCCCAGTCATGGTACTGGGTGGCCCATGTTTCAGTAATGGCCGCCATGTCCACCTCCCCCTCTGCCATGAGGGTCTGAAGCTCTGCAGTTTTATTCCCCAGGCTTCTAGCATTCAAGATGACCACCTTCCACCCCTTTACCTCCCCCCTCCTCTCCTGCCATCACCTTCTGACATCCCCCCTAGTATTTGCTCTTAATTCTTTGTCTATGTCATAGGGGGTAGGCCCGTATGCCTTCCCATCCTGTGGTCTCTGCTTACCTCTTACCCACTTGCCACCCCCCCCGCTCCTAGTTTAAATTCCCAGCCTCTTCTATGTAATAACTTATCCCCTTTTTTAATACTTTCTAGCCCTCCTCACTTAAATGCAAGCATTCCTTCGAGTAAAGACTACTGCCTGCCCAAGTCTCTCCCCACCAGCCCACACCCTTTGGCCTGACACCAAGTTCCTAGCCATTTATTACATTCCTCTATCTCCATTTTCTTGCAGTGCTTGCCCTGGGAACAGGAAGCATCTCTGAGAAAGTTACTGATCTTCTTGCCCCCTCACATATTGGTCCTAGCTTCTCAAACCTCCTATGAACTACATCTACCATCTAGGTCGTTTGCCTCCAAATGTTTCAAATTATTTGAAACAGAAATAAACTGATGGTCTTGTGGACAATAGAAAATTTGGAAATACTGTTAATAATCTTATTAAACCTTCTGAGAGTGTAGCGTTAACAATGAAATCTGATGATAATTTAATAACCTGCCCTTTAGACATTGCTAATGAATTTAATAAAAGGTTCACTGACTCTGTAATTGTGCTATTGATTCAACAGGGTTTAGAAAATTTCATTTAAAAATAACTACATCAATGGAAGTTTGCAAACTGTTACAGGTTATCAAACGTGACAGTTCGGGGGTTCTGATAGTCTCATTTCTAATCTCTTAAGTGATGCTGCTGAGGAAATAGCTTATCCTGTTAGTTATTTTTAATGTATCATTTTGTTTGGGGCAAGTTCCAGACATCTGGAAATAATTGCGCTATTGATTCAACAGGGTTTAGAAAATTTTATTTAAAAATAACTACATCAATGGAAGTTTGCAAACTGTTAAAAGTTATCAAATGTGACAGTTCTGGGGGTTCTGAGAGTCTTATTCCTAATCTCTTAAATGATGCTGCTGAGGAAATAGCTTATCCTGTTAGTGTTATTTTTAATTTATCATTTTGTTTGGGGCAGGTTCCAGACATCTGGAAACAATCTTTGGTTGTACTGGTTTATAAATCTGGTTCAATTTGTGATTTTGCTAATTATAGGCCCATTTCTATTTTATCTGCTTTGGTGAAAGACCAGGAAAAAATAGTCTATAATCAGATCATAGAATGTATTAAAGGTTGTGGATTATTGTCACATTATCAACATGGGTTTAGAAGGGGCCATGGGACAGAGACTGCCTTGGCTGAGTTCACGAGTGCGGTCCTGGAGGGTATGGAGAGGAGGTGTCTTACCGGGACTGCGTTCATGGACTTGACCAAGGCACTTGATTTCGTGGACCATGATCTTTTAATTAATAGACTCGAATCTCTTGGTGTACTGTAGGTCAGTCAAAATTGAATTGGTTTGAGGATTATTTAAGTGGAAAATATCAAAGGTTGAAATATGGAGGCATTGTTTCAGATATTGCATCTGTGAATTATGGAGTCCCTCAAGGCTCCATACTAAGTCCTGTTTTGTTTTTCACATTTCTTTAATAAAATATCTAAAGTTCTAGAGGCGGCTTGCCTCACGTTATATGCAGATGATGCAGCAATATATTATCAAAGTGTTACAGCTTCTGATTTGAGTCAAACATTAACACATGAGATGGGTAAAGTGCAATGATAGCTGTTAGACAATAGGTTAGTATTAAATAAAATAAAAAATAAAACAATGGTGTTTGGGACGAATGCAAAGCTTAAGGGAATGAGACAGGATTTGATGGTGAAATCTGCAGAAGGTTCTTATTTTGAAAATGTGAATAGCTTTCAGTATCTGGGAGTATTGCTGGACCCTACATGAAGCCATGAATTACATTTTACTAAAGTGACCACTAAGATTCATTCTAAGTTGGTATTATTGTATAGATAGCGTTCTTTTTTATCTAGTGACTCTTAAGATAATTATTGCTAAACAATGTTTGGCTCCAGTTGTGAATTAAGCCACTGTAATTTCAGATAATGCCTTTACTAGTATTACTGCAAATAAATCCTCATTACTACAGTCAATTGGTAAATTTGCAGTTTATATCACTAAATCCACCCACCATTGTGAAGTTCTAAAGAGGATGGGTTGGTTGATAGTTCAGCAGAATTATAAATATGTGTTGGCCAATTTTACATTTAGAATTCTTAAGTCTCTCCCCTAGCCTTGGCCAGAAATTTTGAATTTTATGATAATTATTTTCATTCTAGACATAGAGTTGATAACAAATCCCCAAAAATGTCTTTAAAGAGAACAGTGACTGGACAACGTGCGTTTGGATATTTTGCAACTAATAATTGGAATAAGATTCCTCTTGCCCTTAGAATATCTACCTCTATTGTTTTTTTTTTCTCCAAAGGTTGCTTTTCAGTATTTCTGTACCTTATCTGAATGTGCGTGTTTTAATTAATTAATGTTTTACAAAATGACTCAGACATTTTGTCTTAGATGTTAATTTTTGTATGTGATGTGTAATTGTATTAGTTGTGGGTCACATCTGTAAATGGAATTCATTCCAGTATGGTTTACCCGTTAAGCAAATAAACAAACAAAACAAACAAATGAAGAATTAAGTGAGGTTTCTCCCTACCCCTTCTAGCATACATCAGAACAGATTGCCCCACCCTTTCAGCCGTCATTCCTGGCATAGCCTCAACCTATAGGCGACTATGCCACTCCCCCTTGCTAACCTACCTGACTACTCTTAGTACTGAGTCCCCCAGCACTAAGATTCTATCCCATCTTCCATTTGCTTGATCCCCTTCCTTCCATCCCTTTCCCCCGACACCTCTTCTTCCTCCTGCATGTTAGTTCCCCTTCCACTCCTATTACAATTCCCCCATCTGTACTCCCCCGTACCACTTACATCCTGACAACCATCCATTGCACCTCCAAGCTCATCCCTTTTCTCTTCATCCCTTTCCTCCATGACTGTGAACTGTTTTTCTGAAGACCCACCCACTAGGCCTACTTATTCCTCCCTCATGCCAGCCTGTCTCTCTCTCTCTCTTCTGACTCCTTGTCCATCCCCTCTTCCCCTCCTCCCCCACACTCCTTCTCCTCCTTTCTGCCCTTCGACCTTGGTACCTCCTACTCATTGGCCCTAGGCTTGGGCCTCCCTGGATCAGAACCCCCTCTTCCATCCTATTACCTCTCTTCCACCCTGTCTGCTTAAGTTGCCCTCTCTCCTCCTCTAACCTAACTCCTCTCCTCCACCCTGTCTGCTTAAACTGTCCTCCCTCCTCAGCTCCTCTCCCACCTCCTCGTCCTGTTGGACCATAACCCCTTGCAGCCCTTCTTGCCAGCCTCTGCTCTTCCTGCAGATGCATGATCTCCTGTAAGTTTCACTGTTTGGTTGCACACTGAACATTCTCCCTCTCGCCATGCAATTTTAAGAAAAATTGATGCTCCATAGTTGTTGCAGTACTCTAACCTTCCCATTTCTTTATTCACCCACCAGTGACCCCCATCAAACCAGGTGAAGGATCCCCCTCCCTCCCCAAAGCCTCCCCATCCCTTCCTTTATCATTCCTAAACATGTTCCTCCTGTTTTCCAATCCCTTTACCCCCATGTACTAACTTTTTATTTTTTATTTATTATACTTTTTTGCCACTGCTGCCTGTGATCCGGCACCTCAGCCTGGTCACAGACCCTAGCTTCCACCTCCACATTAGACCCCACCCCTCGGATACCCCCCCTGGCTTGCCCCCCAGGGTGGGGTGCGGCGCCGATCCTCTTAACGGCGCCACACAATGGGACTAGGTCTGAGGGTCGGTCCTGGAGGCTGATGAAGGCCAGGACAGGCTTCATCTAGGGCCACAGGCAGGAAGTGTTTTTTTTTTGGTGCTATACATTAGGGGCAGGAACGTGCAATGATGTCCAGCATCTGTCCTGCCCCTTCAACCACTTTCAGATGCCGGTTGCTGCAATATCCCTGGCCTCCACTAGGGGTCCGTCAAGCACCGGACATACACCCTGCCCTCCCCCTGGAGATGGAGAGCTGTTCCTGGGATGCTCAATCCTTCTCCCCCCCACGGCCGGGCCCCCTGACAACTTGGGTCCTTTCCCAAACCCAGGTTGCTGGTGTCGCAAGCAGAAATCCAACCTCTGAGCGGATGGGCCGGACCCATATACTAACTTTAAAATGGTTGAGCAGCTTCTTTTAAACACCTAACCCCTTTTTCCTAATTAGATCTTTTTTAAGCAGCCTCCTTTAATCAGGCCTATCTGTCCTTACCACAGTTATACTTCCATTTTACAGTGAATGTTGTTACAGCCTTCTGAGCAGCCCCTTTTAAAAGTCTTTTCTACCCCTTTCACAATTAGAGCTTATTAAAAACTAAATTGAACCTTATTATTTTCTATCACAATTTGCCCTCAAAATTAAACAAAGCCTACCCACAACTGCGTAATATGACTATCTACTCGAAATGCACTATGAAACTAATAGAAAAGCAATTTTTAAAGCACAGACCCAATACCTTTATCTTGATGAAGTTCACACCGGTCGACGCTGACCCTGACACAAAGCTCCCTTCATTTCCACTCTGTAATGCTCTGCCCTCTGCCCGCTCCTCATAGGTCATACCCCTCTCTGGGCATGGAACCAGAGTATTTAATATGGAGGCGGTGTGAGGCACGTGGGTGGGACAAAAATCTGACTATCCGACTCCTCAGCCATGGATGCAGCTCCTCAGCTCCTCCCCTGACTCCTCAGCTGTGGATGCGGTTCTTCAACTCCTTGATGTTCTGACCGCCGATTGCCTCTGCCACTGATGTGGCCCTCCAAATTCTGCAGCTATGGCTGCCGATTATCCTTGCCTTTCTAACTATTCTATTGATTACATGCTAATTATTCATATTGGTGAAGAGGGCTCCAACATACCGCCTAGATGGTTTTACTACTTTCCATGTAGAACCCCCCCACACACACACACACACACACTGATCGGGGATGCCCTCTAGCCTTCTCTAGCTTAAAAATGACTGAATGGGGGACATGACTTAGCTGGCCACAAGATGACAACTTAAATCAGTAGCTCTACATTTACTCTAACATCATCCACCTACATCCTAGTACAGCTGATATCCCAAATTGTTTTCGTACTGTGGTATGACAACCACTTACTTAGTGCCATACCAGTGGTCATTGCACCCTGGGATTGTTGAGTTTCTGCTGCTGCTCTGTCTCACTTGGAACTCCAGTCCTAATAAACAGGAAACAGCTCCAGCCATGGTTGCTGCTTCGGAGACAGCTTCAGATGCCAACCTGCAAGAAATTAAAACAATGTTTGTACAAAAGATGGCTCAGCTGAATAAGCTAGAAATAACTGCTCAGCACATATCAGCAAATATTCTCGAACTCTCGCACAGAACTAACATTATGGAGCAGAAAATAGTGGACTCCAGGACAGAACTGAGAGAATTATGAGTTACATAAGGGACCACATCATAAGGCTACTTTGGGAAAGATTTGACGACCTTAAAAAAACAGAGCCGGAGGAACAACCTCTATTTTGTGGGTTTCTCTGAATGATGTGAGGGCTTCTAAACAACTCATTTTCTCCAAGAAGGGCTCCTTGAACTACTAGGCCACAGTTGGACATACCCCCCTCGAGATCAACAGGGCCCACCATCCCTAGCTCCCAAACTCTCTCAAGGATCATGCCTGTGACAGATCTTAGCCTGCTTTCTACATTTCACCGACAGGGAAGACATCATCCAGGTTGGGGAGGAAAAGCAGCACATGTCCTGGCAAGGCCACAAAATAAAAATATTCAAAGACTTTTCCTCAATACTGTCTGAGCAATGCCAGTCCTTTACTATGGCAAGGAGGGCTTGCTCAGACCTTGTGCCCCAGTATTCCCTCAGGTACCAAGCCTCACTGTGCATAACTGCCAATGGTGTACCAAGAACTTTCAATTCCCAAGAAGTGACTGAGAGTTTCCTCACTAAATTCTCGCCTCAGATTCATTTTGAGAAATATAGACCATAGAACCAATGTCCTTATGGTGAAGAGGGCTCCAACATACTGCCTAGTATCAAGACATGGACACTACCCCTGCTCCAGAAAACAGCAAGAACTCCACCCAATGGTCCCTTCTGCTCCCTTTCCCTCCAAAGGAAAACAACTCCTGGCTCCTAAATCCCAGCAAAAATATAAAAAGAGGAAGTTGGGAGGGGGGGGGAAGAAGGAAGGATCACTCACCTCAGATATGATCTGGTAGCCAAAGTCACAGTGCAGACTCCAAAGAATCATCCGATTCAGCTAGGGTAGATACTGGAGGTAACTTGCTCACTCCCCTGAAAGACATATTTAATGACTTTCCACCACTGGATGCTGCTCCAGCTCCTCTGGTGTCCACTCCCATCTCTATGACTCTGGCTTCATAATCCTGGGTGGAAGCAGTGGCTCACTCTGCAATCCTGATAACTGAGTCCTCCAGTACCAAAGAACATCCAGTCCAGCCGTAGGATAGCCAGGCCATGCACACTCCACCCGATGATGCATCACAGACTGGTTGATATTGTCCCAAAACTGTTTGCTACTGTGCCACAAGCAGCTGAGTATTAATGTACAGTGTAGATGATGTATGCATGCCTAAAATAGTAAGGGGATGACACTACCCTAGGGGAGCCCTATCAGGACGTCCATGTAATTACAGGCTTCTCACCCTTGAAGGGGTAAGTTCTCCACTACTGTTTGGCTCCCCTTCAGAGGTGTTAAATTGGCAGTGCCACCTTAAGAATTGCCCATTCACTAGTATGCACACAAGGGACACAAGGTCCAGGTTAGATTGATGGTTTATTGTTTGCCTTTCTCACCATTTAGTTTTTATTTGGTCCCCATTGTTCAACACAGAGTGCCCATAGACTGCAGTTTCCTGATGGCTTTTTGGGATCAGCTGTCTCCCTCATCAGGCTACTTGCATAGATGGGGATTAATGTAGGTCCTTTTGGAGGTCCTGGCCACATGCTCCTACCCCAGATAAGTGGGTGCTCACCACTATCCAGGTTCCCAAAACATCCAAAATGACAGCACATCCACAGGGAAGGATGGGCCACATGCCCATGGGGTAGGGTAAAAGTGTTCTCTCCTGAGTTGACCTTTACACCAGTAACCATCTTACAAACTGCTATACACTGTGTCTGAAACTGATAGCAGCAGCTATGTATGGGGGTGGGGATGGGCAGCCATTGTTTAGCACTTGAGGGGGGGCCTTCAGACCTGCTTGTGGGTTTGAGGGGTGATCCATCAGCCAGTGGTCCCATGATCAGGGTTGCCCTTCAGCCTGCAGAGACTTGCCAGAAATGGGGTGGGGAGGCAGGTGGAGGGGTGGGATGCTTGTATTACCAGTTCTATCATTTGTGCTGTTTTAGCTGGTCTTTTTTTTTTTTTTGCAAATACCAAAATGAGGAGGGATATTGTTGCACACTGGATTTGTAAGAGTACCCTGAGATTCTGGAGGGTACAAGGGACTGGTCGATCCCACCATACGGACCTGGGCCACCAGCATCGGTACCGCTGAGGGCCTGTTGAGATTGCTGGGTCTTACGGGTAGGGTTGCAGAGCACCTGAGTGTTTCGATGTTGATGCTAGCTAATTTTCCTCTAGAGGCTGCCACTGCATGTTGGCCAAGGGATGACCTATGTCTTGGATGGTATACACTCCTGCTTGAACACAGGGTCCTCTTTGGTCAGTGCCTTCATCATCTTGCCTACAATAGATGTAGGACTGACAGGTCTGTAGTTCCTCACTTGTTCCTTGCCCCACACTTCAGGAGTGGAACTACATCTATCACTCTCCAGTTCTTCAGGACTACCCCTGTTCTTAGAGAGCTGTTGAACAGGCCTACCAGGGGATCAGCTAGTGCCACTGCCAATTCCCTGAGTATCCTCAGATGTTGCCCATCTGGTCCTGGTGTATTACCACTCTAAAGGGCTGTCTGTCCTTTTAGGACCCTTTCACTAGTGAATGCTGCCTGCTATATCTGTGGGGCACCACTGCCAGCCGCTTTGATGCCACACTCTGGCAAGGGCCCATTGTCATCACTAGTGAAAACTGAGCAAAAGTAATCATTTAGGACAGTGGCATTTTGCCCATCCTCTTCAGTCACCTTATCCCCCTCAGTTAGCCTCACAATTCCCCCCTCTGTTCTTCCTTTATTCCTTTATTCACTCACATACCTGAAGAACTGCTTTTTTCCCATTCTTAACCTCCTCTGCAATATGCAGCTCTGTCTGCTTTTGCCTTCCTATTTTTCAGTACATAGTCTCCCTGTTCTTCCTGTCCCTGATTTTCTTTAAATTTGTAAGCAGCCTTTTTCTTGGCCCTTACTACTTCTTTGACCCTTGCTGAGAACCACAGTGGTCTCTTGAACCTGTTCTTGTTGGTTATTGTTCTCATGCAAAGTTTAGATGTCCCGAAGATGGCCCCCTTTATTGCCTCCCAGCTCCCATCTCTCTTCTACCCCTTCTATGTTGTCTACCCATACTAACTTATCCCTGCCAAGTTTCCTCAGCCTACTTAAGTCTGCCTTTTGAAATCAAGGACTTCAGCTCTCGACTGTAGTTTACCAGACCTGAGGGACAGTTTGAACCAAACTGAGTTATTGTCGCTGTTTCCTAGAGGCTCCCCTACCTCACTGCTCCTACCACCTCCGAGTTGGCCAGCATCGCATCAAGCCTTGTGGTCTGTCTGGTGGGCTCCTTAACAAGCTGTACCAGCAGACAGTCCTGAAATGCATCCAGCACAGTCTGACTTCTTGTGCTCTCAGCCACAGGAACATCACAATCGATGTCCAGTAGATTCAAATCACCAACCAACTACTTCTCCCTTAGATACCCCTCTTTGCAGTTGTCTTACCTCTTTGTCCCTCTTATCCTCTTGCAGAAGTGATCTATAGATCACCTCCAAGTGCAGTTTCTTAACTGAGGCAACTGTGAGTTGTACCCATTTAGACTCGATCTTCTTGTTATTAACCCCGATGCCCCCATCTTCTGCCACCTGTATGACCTCTTTGACATAAATGTCTTCTCCTTCTCTTCTACCTACTCTTCTATCCCTCCTGAGCATCAAGTACTTGGGGACCATCAGTTCCCAGTTATTATTTTCCTAGCCCATGTTTCTGTTATGGCCACAATGTCCACCCTAGTATCTGTCATCAGCAACTGGAGCTCACTGATTTTGTTTCCTAAGCTTCTGGCATTAAGACATACCCCCTTCCATGTGACCCCTGATCATTCTTTGCTGCTACCCTTGCATTTCTCCTGCTCTGCCTTCCCCTTGTTTTTCTTCTTGTTTGCGCCCTTTGCAGTCCCCCTCCTAAATGTTCCTTCATGTAGTCTAGTAGGGGCCACAGTTCCCTTTGTACCTGTCATGCTGGTACAAGCCCCTAGATGTGGGGGAGTACTAGCTAGGATCCCCCTCCACTCCTCTGCCACTGAGGGTCCTCTAGACCCATTCTCCCCTGCAGTTAGTTTAAATGACTGATACAGATGTCAAACATCTGCCCCAGCATGCAGCTCCCTTCTCTTGTCAGGTGAAGTCCATCACACTTAAAGAGCCTCCTGTTCTAGAAGTCTCCCCAGTTCACCACAAAGTGGTACCCCTCATCTTTACACCATCCCTTAAGCGAATCGACAAACTCTTATATCACCTCCTTCCTTATTCTATCCTACTTACCCTCCCTGTCCTGTATGGAACAACTTCATAAAAGGCCAGGGAGGCTGAGTGTGCTGCCAGTCTATTCCCCAGTCTATAAAAGTTCTGCTTCAGCATCTCCAATGACTGGTTCACCAGATGTCAACATGCTGTCCTACCCTTTCCCATCGACTGTCTTGGAGAACCCCCTAGTGGAGACAGGAGCCTGAACCTCCTCCAGGGGTGTGAATCTTTTTGTCATGTGGATGGTGTGGGGACTGCAGCCCTTGCTGTTAAAAACTTTAGAGCATTGATGTCTGATACCTGAAGGTGCTAAAAGAGGATTTCTCTAGAGGGTAGTACAGAGAGGCATTCCTTCACTGGGGTTGGCTCCTCAGATCACAGTTCCAGCCTTCTTAAAGCACTTTGCTCTATTAAGTCCTACGGAACACATGCACTGTTAGGTGAGTGGCCCCACGGGAATTCACCTTGGTTAGCTGCCCTCCTGGTTATTTCAATCTTTAAACCCCACATGCATTCCTTCCTCTTCTTTAAACCTCTGATATGGCTATTACACCGGTTACTAATTTTTCATAGAATACAAATGGACTCTATAGCCCAGTGAAATGGACAAAATTCCTACAGTACTTTAGATACCAGCCAGCAGATGTCATCTTCCCCCAAGAGCATTTTAAACTTTCCTGAAAGGGCCATTACAATGTCTATGCCTCTTCTTGCAAACAAGGGAAGTGCAGAGGGGCAGCTAGCCTTATCCTAACCTCCTTGTGACAAGAATATAGTGACCTCACAGGTTGATATATAATTCTGCTGGGTTGTCTCTATGACACAGAGGTCACGCTTGCAAACGTTTACTTTCCTCCCAGCTCCACTATGCCACTCTTCTGTTGCTTTCTTAACAAAATGATGGACCTCTTGCAGGAGTAACTGATTCTTGGAGGCAACTTCATTTTAACCATGTCCATAGATCTGGACACCTCCCACCTGGTTAAATATTGGGCAACAGCTACCCAGAATGTTCTTCGCACTAACCTGGCCCAATTGAAATAATCAATATCTGGCTGAAATTTTTCCCAACCAGCCATGCATATACCCACTGCTACTCCACGCTATGGTAATTACCCAAAATTGACTACCTTTTCACCCCCAGGTCCCAGATAAATTCAGGGTGAGGTATATCCTCTACAGTGGAAGTCAGATTAGATCCTTCCTGAACTGCCATATGCACATGCCCTCCCTTATTACCATAATTAACCACTGAATTTACTAGTGGGTTCCTCTGCCCCACATACTTCCCCTGGCAGAGCCACTGACTGTCCTTCTTCAGTTTAGATCCCTACTTCCCTGGGGGCTGAGTTAAACTAGGCCTTAACAGGTTGGAAGTTGATTCCTACAATTCTCAAATACTATCACATTTGACATTGCCAGAACTAAGGCACTGCACACAGTAGGGCATGCCTATTTCCTGCAACTCTACTGAGACATTCAAAACATTCTTGAGAGGGACGTTATAACATCCCATGTCTCCTCCTACAAACAGGGGCTGCACAGAGGGGCAGCTATCCTTATCCCAACCTCCACTCCATTTGTCTTGCGACAAGAATATAGTGACTTCACGGGTTGATATATAATTCTGCAGGGTTGTTTCTATGACACAGAGGTCACCCTTGGAAAGTATTCTTTCCTCATAACTCCAATATGCCGCTCTTCCATTGCTTCCTTAACAAATTGATGGGCCTCCTGCAGGGGCAACTGATTCTTGGATGTGACTTCAGTTGATCTGGACACCTCCCACTCGGCTAAGTATCGGGCAACAGCTGCCTAAACATTTCTTTGCTCTAACCTGGCCCACCTTGGAATAATTAGCTGATGGGAATTTTACTCATCTGGCCATGCATATTACCACTGCTCTCCACCCTATGGTAGCTACTTGCAAGCTGACTACCTTTGCACTATTTGTGAACACTTTCACACAGTCCAAAAACTTTCACATAGCCCACAGATATTATCTGACCATGACCCCCTTTTACTCAAACTAAATTTGGATAACATAGCTTGGTCTACCTTTTGGAGGCTTAATGCATTCCTCCTTAAAGACAAGGAATTTAAAATGTTTATCCAAGACTGAGGACAACAAATACTACTTGAGGATGCCTCTCCTGACATCACTGGCCCCACCCTCTGGGACATGTTAAAGATGATCCTATGCAGGGATATAATCTCCTATGCCTCTCAGAAGAAGTGGCACCAAATGCTAGTACAGCAACTCCACACATTCCACCTCTTGTACACCCATGGTGATTTGCTTTTTCTGAACAAATTAAGACCCTGAAAAGGGAAATATATGCAATCCTGGACATTCAAGTACATCAGTCCCTTACTTTTTTGTAACACTCATTCTATGAAGAGGGAGCTAGGGGCACGAGTCTGTTGGCACAGAGACCCCAAAACCTGAGGCAAGCAGCTTGTGTAGCCAAATTACATGACCTACCGTAGGTATCCTAACCCATAACTTTTCTTGAATCTTGATGGTCTTTTGAGACTATTATCACACTTTATATACAGATACCTCCTCCCCTGCACCCTCGGACATCTCTCTTTATCTAACTCACCTATCTCTTCCCACACCAAGTGACTCTCAGAAAGAAAACCTAAATGCCCTAATATGGATGGAGGAGCGACATTCCATACTTTCTGATGCCAAAACACAGAAATGTCCTGGTCACAGTGGATACCAAGTGGAACGGTATAAAGCTGTATTGGAGTTCCTCACTCCACATATGCTCCTGGCATTTGAGGCAGTCCACACAGGCAAGGTCCCTTCCTGTTCTTGGAAATACGCCACTCTCTCAGCTACCCCCAAACTGAGGAATGATTATACACACTCATCCTCATGTTGCCCAATTTCTATTTTAAATGTTGATTATAAATTATTCATGGCAATCTGGTCACGTAGGCTGGATCACCTTCTTTCATCTCTAGCACATCTCAATCAGGCAAGCTTCATATGGAAGAGTCACACCATGGACAATATCCACCACACTCTTCTTCTTGGCTGCATGACTTAGACATCAGTATAGTAGCTGTGGCAGTATTAAGTCTTGATGCCAAGAAGACATTTGACAGGGTGTCTTGGAACTTCCTCTGGGGCGCCCTGCTAGTCTTTGGTTTCCCTGAGCCAACCTTAACCTGGCTGTATAACATTCATGCAGACCATCAAGCATATACTGTACCCATATCAATGGCTCATATGCATCTCCCATCTCCCTACCCTTGTCTCTCCTTCTTTTTGCACTTTACATAGAACCTTTGGCCTCAGCACTTCGGGAAGTGTAGGGGGTTGAAGGAACCCCATTAGATGGGACAGAATACAGGGTCACTCTATACCCAGATGACAGTCTTCTCACTCTCCTTAATCCCAAACAATGCATCCCAGCAGCCTGGGACACAGTTACTGCCTTTGGCCAGTTAGCAGGCTTCTCATAAAATCTCCATAAGACTGAGGTGTTGCTTCAGAACTTTGTTCCATCCCTTTCCTCATGCAGCCACTTTCCTTTGTGCTGGAGAGGAACAAAATTTAAATATTTGGGAATACCCATTCCCAAGGATTTAAATAACTAAGAGCTTCTGAATTATGCATCTCTCCCAGCACTTCTAGCAGATGATATCACCAGCTGGAGTCACCCCCCCCCCCGCCTTTCTTCTCTAAATTGGAATCAGTTCAAATGGACATTTTGCCCCGACTACTATATCTTTTTCAGACTCTACCTATTTTTCTGTCTTCCTGTTACTTTACTTCATGGAATAAATTAATCTCTTGATATGTATGGGGGGCATCCACCCCAAATTCATTACTCCCAGTTGCAATTACCTATGGCACAGGGTAGGGTTAATCTCTCAAAGTTACTTAACTATGTGAGGGCCTGTTACCTTCGCACATTGGCTTATTGGTGTAATCCACAGGTAACCTCCCCCAGAAACAAATCAGATTCACTCTTAATGATATGTATGACATAGCCCCCTTACTATTTAAACATAGATCTACTCCCCTGCCCCTAACTGAATATACTAAACTCACAGCTAATTCCCTAAGAGTCTGGTTTCAAATACAGAACCTACCTAAACTAACCCTAGTGTTTTTGTAACCCCCCTATTACCCGGGGTTACTAGAATCCCAGTAAGACCTAGTGGTAGGCAGGGAAGGCAGCTTGTGAAACTCCAGTTAAATGGATTTCACACTGTCTCTGTTCTCAGTCTCAGCTGAGACTGAGGGATGACATCATTTTAGAACTGTCGCAGCTGCATAAGCCACACTGGAATGCTGCAGTTGGTGGTTAGAGCAGAACGTTGGGGACTTTGAAGTGAGTTCAGTAGAGTCTATGGCAGTCTGTAGAAGAGGTGCTCTGCTGTAAGCAGGCCCTCAGAGCTCTAAGCTCTGTCAAAGAGCTATTATTTTGGTATAGGTGTGTGTTCTCACCTAAAGAAGAACACAGCAAGAGCACATTGAAGTGGTAGAGACTGCTTTCAGTGGTTCAGGGCCCCATCCCTGCAGGGATGGGGGGAAGGAATCAGCCTGCTTCCAAGGGCAACCCACCTGGTCTGGCTAGGGAGAAAGAAGCTGCCTGATTTAAGTTTGTGCTGAGGCACCAAAAGTTCTGGACAAAATTTCTTTGGAGAGAAAATGCCTGTGGGGCACCTGAAACCAAGGAGTGAGTTTGCTCTGCTAAAGGGCCAATGTGTTTTCACCTGAAACAAAAGGAAACTAAAGTGACTGTTACTGTGGGGTCAAGAAAAGACAGCCAAGTACAGATTGGAAGATGTGGGGATTGGACTGCTTAACTCAGTGGGGGGGTCTAGAGTAATGGACACAGCCACTTATTAAGTATGTTCAAGTTCAGCACAAATGGGATGTAAAGACAGTAGACTGAATGTGAATACATTTACAGAGAATCTACACAGCAAAGTGTTGTAAAGGATGAGGTGTTACAGTCCAGAGAAATGGCCAGGTATGAATTATGGGAGCGAGAGGTGGGAGACCCCCCCCCCATCAGTAGTAACCAAATTCACCTCTACGGGTTTACTTTGGTTACTGTTGCTTTCTCTCAGGTACTTGGCCAGTGCCTGAGGAAAGTACCCAGACGTGGGATTGATGAGGAAGATTCCCTGATGGAGCAGAAGTGCTCATAGGTGGTTAAGGAAGCCACCAGTAAATGTTTCCATGCTATGTGGAAAGTGTCCAAAGGGCTGGCAAGGGAGCCGAGCCAGGGAAAACCCAGAGCAGCGTACAAGTTCAGGCTGTGTGCCCAGTGTGTTTCAGAGCCTGAGGGCTAAAGTGAATAGGATGTGTTTTGATCTCCATAAATCTGCATTACCAGGAGTGTAGCCCAGCGGGGGTCCATCTATGCTTTGTTTATTCTGTTTGGATGTGAACAAAAGCCACACTTTAGAATCCCAACTTTTGGTATTGGACATTACAGTTATTGCTTCCTTTGTCCGGAGTTACTTGGGTGCCCCTGTTGCAGAGTAGCCAAACCTAGCCAGTGTGCCGAGTGACACATTTCTCCCCGAACCCAGCCCACCAGGTAGAGCTGTCAAGATAGAAATGGCATACCTGGTTGGGGGTACATTTTATTTCTGTCAAATAATTTAATCAGATCCAGAATGTCTCCCTCCGCAAAACTGACCATACCTCTGCCAGATGGAGTCAACTTGGGCCTTATGCATATCTTTCAATTTCTAGACTCCCACGGAGGTGACGTTCAAAAACCTACAGCAGCAATTTGCCTGATAGGTAGGGAACACTTCCCCTTCCTACAGGTCCGAACACATTTGTTGCACAAAACCAGTGGCTGGACATTTTCAGACTCCACTCTACTACTGCTGTAGATGATGATTGGTGCCTTGCAGTGGACACACTGGAGACATCTTATTAATAATTATTATATGGGATTACAGGACTTGGTCAGGGAGGCCACACAGTCTGTCCTAAAGAAATGGAACCAGGAATTAAGCTTCTCCATTTCCTATAAGAAATGGTTAAAACTCCCCTTGTCAGCCCTAAAGACTACTTCCTTCACATAGTGGAGGGAATCTGGCTAGAAATGCTGCTACTGTTTCTTTAGGACTCTGGCTATTCTGGCAATATTTATGCCAACTCAATATGGTAATTGTTGGTGATGGTGTGGATATCTCCAAGCAGATGAAGCATACATATTTTTGAAATGTTCAGTTATACAGAATTTCTGGCAAGATATAACCACCCAGTTTGAGGAATTGGCACTGGCTAAAGAACTGATCTGCCCCACTATGGTACTACTGTCAATACCAGAGCTGGAAAGGAAGACTGTACACTCCAAATCAAGCAGCAGTATATCAGGCAACTTGTAAAAATGGAGAATTCTGAAGTTTTTATTGCCAAAAGTGCAAAGTTACAAACATAAGCTCCAGTTGCTCCTGATCAAAGCCCCAGTACTTCGATTGTAGTCTTCATCAGGGGGCTCAATACCACTCCCAAGATTGCAGCTGAGCTCCTGTACCATAGTGTTTGTTTATATACTGACTGTCAGAAAAGCCCTTACAAGAAAACAGATGCAGACTCAGCCACTGACCATGGAAGCATGGCAAGCTATAATCTTATATATATATATATATATATATATATATATATATATATATATATATAAAACATAGAAAGGCTAAATGCCTATTTACACAATAGTTCAACTCAATTCTGTTCCAAATGGCAAGGATGGGTTATCTACAGTATATAATGACAAAGGATGATATTTTCTTCCCATGAAAAGTGTACACTGTTTGGTTCACCTTTCTTAAGGGGATGAGCAGGAACTCAACAGGTTGCATACTGCCTTATAGAGCTGGGTCTGTAATATCTGAGTTAGTCATTGATTACAGTATTATGTACTATGGGTTGTTCATTGTAATTGATTTTAATGTATGTACAAGTACCTGAAATGCCTTTATACAGTTCCTGACACGACCTCTACCTGATTGCTGTTTGACTTAGTCCTTTTGTTTGACCTGTATTTTGACTGTCATGCTCTGTTCTTTATTTTTAATGAAAACATTTTTTTTTAAATGTTAATCACTTCAAACACAGCTCTAGAACTGGAGTACCGCAATGGAAAACCAAAGGACCAGGAGCATCAGTGACTCTTTGCATGAGAAGGGAGTTTCCATCGACTCTAAAACAAGCAGTGGTGCAAACTCTCCTCAAGAGGCCCAATTAGAACATTTTAGTATTTGCTAGCTATTTCAGTCTGATTTGTGGCCAGAAACTACACTGGTCCAATCAGTTAATGATCTTCACAAAGTGAGGGCTAATGGAGACTTTTCACTCTTGGTTCTTCTGAATCTCTCAGCAGCATTCAGCACTATTGATCCTAGTTTGTTAACATGGGAATTTGGGAGGGTTGTCTGCAATGGTATTATCTTGCCACCTCTTCCAGCAGGTGTTGCTGTAGATTATGCTGCAAGAGCATGCACTGTGGGGAGCTCACACTTACAGCAGTCTCAGTCTCCACAAACAGGAGTCACTGAAGGTAATGGTGTGGGAGAACTGAATGTGCGGAGATCACACCTACTGCAGTCCCACCCACTCCCAGCAGGAGTCACTTTAGGCAATGGTACCTAAGCACTGAATGTAGGGTGGTCACACCTACTGCAGTTCCAGATTCTCCCAGCAGGAGTCAGTGTAGGCAAAGGTGCATGAGCACTGACTGTAATGTGCCAAAGCACTACGTGGGATCTCACAGCTACTTGAGTCCTAGCCTCTTACAACATGAGTCACCAAAAGAATTGTACAGGAACAGTGTTTGTGGGAGAGTTGACAGTTGATCCAGTCCCAACCCTTTTTTCTGGTAGAAGACACTCTTCTATAAGTTAATAGGGTTGCTGAGGATGTCTCTTATGATATGAGAGACTCTGAGCCTGAAGTTTGGGTGCGTGGGCTGTGAAGCAAAGTGGAGCAGTTCTGTCTGGCAGACCTCAGGAGAGGAGTCTCATATACCACAAGAGACAGCCTTTGGAGGCCCTGTGAACTTATTATAAATCATTCAAGTTTAGTTTGAGTGATTAATAATACGTTGTCTTTTTTTTTAATTTTATTATGCTATCCTCCTCCTCCTTATGGCGTTGAAGTGGAGCACCCCCTCCTAGCTTTCCAGCACAAGAGCACACTGTACAGCACATAAGAGGTACAGTAGCTCTGCATGCGGATTGGCTGGAATAAATCCCCTTAGTGATTTATAATGTTGGTATCCATGTAAGAGCACTGCAGGGGCATTTACTGTTACTGCAGCCCCCCTGTATCAAGTCAAGGCAGACTGTTTGAAGCCCAGGTGGTGTGTGGCTTTGGCTTATCAAACTTTAGCCAAATCACTTCCCTATATCAGGACGGATTATATTTCTTAAATTACTTAAAATAGGTTTGTGAGCCTCTTCAGAATATTAGCTGCCTCAGAAGTTCACAACAATACCTACTTTAAAATGCACCACCAGTCAGTGTATTATGATAAATTAAAGGCTACTTTATAAACATAGAAACATAGTCTTTGATGGCAGATAAGGACCACTTGGCCCACCCAGTCTGCCCATTTCTCTTCCTATTGTATAAGCTGCAGATTCTAGTTAACCAACAGCCTACTTCCTGCAACTCCACACTACAATTGCCTTATGTCTGTCCCATGCATGTGTCAATTCCCCCACTGTTTTAGACCCAACAACCTCCCCAGGAAGGCAGTTCCATGCATCCACCACTCTCTCTCTGTGAAAAAAAAATCCTCACATTACCCCTGAGCTGTCCCCCCTCTATCTTTAAATTGTGCCGCCTTGTTCGTACACATTTCTTTTTCTGAAAGATGCTACTCTCCTGGACTTTGTTGATTCTCTTGAGGTACTTGAAAGTTTCTATCATGTCCCCCCATCCCTCCTTTCATCAAGGGTATACATATTAAGCTCTCTCAGTCTCTCTTCATATGGTTTCCGATACAGACCCTGCACCATTTTAGTTGCCATCCTCTGGACTGCTTCCATCCTGTCTATGTCCTTGCATAGATGGGGTCTCCAAAACTGCACACAGTATTCCAGATTGGGTCTCACCAACTGTCTGTACAGAGGGATAACCCCTTCCCTTTTTCTACTTGTGGTGCCCCTTCCTATGCATCCCAGTATACCCCTGGCTCTCCTTACTGACTTCTCACATTGCTTACCCACCTTTAGGTCATCTGATATGACTAACCCCAAGTCCCTTTCCATTTTTGTTGTTGTTAGTACCTCCCCTGCTATTGTGTACTCTTCTCCTGGTTTTTTGTTTCCCAGGTGCATTACTTTGCACTTCTTTGCATTGAATCTAAGTTGCCATATGTCTGACCATTCCTCCAACCTTGCCAAGTCCCTTCTCATCCTTTCTACCCCCTCTTGTGTATCAACTCTGTTACAGATCTTTGTGTCATCTACAAAGCGGCATATCTTTCCCTCCATACCCTCTGCAATGTCACCTATAAAGATGTTAAAGAGGACCAGGATCCAGTACTGAGCCCTGAGGTTCTCCACTAGTAACCCCCCTTTCTTCGGAATGTGTTCCATTCACTATTACCTTCCACGTCCTGTTGTACAGCCAGTTTGCTACCCAGGCTACCACCTTGGAACCCACTCCCAAGCTGGCTAACTTGATTATTAATCTTTTGTGCGGGACTGTGTCAAATGCCTTGCTAAAGTCTAGGTAGGCCATATCCACAGCCCCTCCCTGGTCTATTACTTTGGTCACCCAGCCAAAGAAATCAATTAGATTCATCTGACATGACCTTCCTGCTGTAAATCCATGCTGATTTTGGTCCTGTGCCCCGCTGGCCTCTAGGTACTCAACAATTCTTTCTTTCAGAAGTGATTCCATCATTTTCCCTACCACTGAGGTCAAACTTACAGGTCTGTAGTTTCCTGCTTCTGCCTTGCTCCCACTTTTGTGAAGGGAATCACATCTGCCCTCCTCCAGTCCTCAGGTACCACCCCATCCTCCCATGATTTGCTAAAAAGTGTGGTCAGTGGTGTCACTAGGTCCTCCCTTAGTTCTTTTAGGATTCTGGGGTGAATCCCATCAGGCCCCATTGCTTTGTCCACCTTGAGTTTTAGGAGTTCTTTCAGGACTCTTTCTTCTGTAAATGGACTGGTGTCAACCCCCCTACCCAGAGTGCTTCCATTGTCTGGTTTAGGTAACTCCTCCTCATCTTCTTTTGTGAATACTGAGCAAAAGTATTCATTCAATATCTCTGCTTTTCACTGTCTCCCTCTGCCCACCTCCCCTCTCCTTTATTAATCTTCACTATTCCTCCCTTAACCTTTCTATGCTCCCTAATGTACCTATAAAAGGTTTTATCCCCCTTCTTAACTGAGTTGGCTATTTTTTCCTCGGTTTGGGCCTTTGCTATTCTGATTGCCTTCCCCACTTCTTTCTGCTTTAATTGATACAGTTCCCTGTCATGCTCCTCCTGTGATTCCTTATAATTTATGAATGCAGCCTTTTTCTCCTTAACCTTCCCTGCCACCTCTTTTGAGAACCATAGTGTTTTTTTACTCTGCTTTGTTTTCTTTATTTGTTTCACACAAAGGCTTGTTGCCTCTATGATAGCAGTTTTGATTTTTCTCCATTGTTCTTCCACCCCTTCTTTTTGGCCATTTGCTAGTGCATTCCTCAGGTATTCACCCATTTTGCCAAAGTCAGCCCTTCTAAAGTCCAGTATCCTTGTTTTTGTATGGCTTGTCTCCATGGTTGTGCTTAATGTGAAGCACACTGTGCAGTGGTCACTTGTTCCCAGATGTCTACTGACTTCTAAATTTGTGATCCTCTCTCCATTTGAGAGTACCAGGTCTAGTATTGCTCCCTTCTGAGTGGGTTCCAACACTAGCTGTCTAAGGACTGCCCCCTGCAGGGCATCAAGAATGACCCTGCTCTTGGATGTGGCTGCAGTACATGTCATCCAGTTAACATCTGGCATATTCAGGTCCCCCATCGACAGTATCTCCCCTTTTTCAGCCATTTTGAGAATGTCCTCTATCATTTTCTTGTCTGTTTCCTCCCCTTGAGATGGGGGTCTGTATACAACTCCTGTGTGGATTGTGATGCCATTCCCTGTCTCCAAGGTGACCCAGAGTGCCTCTTGTCCTCCCCCTTTACTTTTTAGTTCTGTAGCTTTGATTCCTTCCCTTATGTATAGAGCTACTCCACCTCCTCTTTTACCCTCCCTGTCCCTTCTGTAGACTGTGTACCCCGGTATGTTGACAACCCCGTCATGCTACTCCAGGTACCATGTTTCTGTGACTGATACAATATCCAATTGTTTGTCTTCCATCAGGGCTACTAGCTCAGGAAGCTTGTTTCCCAGACTACGGGCATTGGCACTCATTGCCCTCCATTTAATGTTGGCTTTATCCTTTTTTTCCCCATCCCTGCTCTTTGCCCTTGTCTATTTTTCCATTTACCCCGTCCTGCCCTCTGTTGAGCTCTGTACCTCAGTGTTTACCTTACTACCGGCCATGTTTTGTGGGGGGATGCTTGAAATTTCCTGCCTCTTATCAGCACCTCCCCCCTTGACTAGTTTAAAAACTTGCCAAGGAAGCATTTAAACCTGTCACTTAGGAGCTTGGTTCTCTTCATGGACAGACACAGACCACCATGCCAGTATAGACCTTCATCTCTCCAGGTGTACCCCCAGTCCCCAATGAAGCCAAAGCTCTGTGCTCTGCACCAGTTTTGCAACCATTCATTAAACTGCATGGTGTGCAGTACCTTAGCCTCACCCCTGCCATGGACTGGCAGCACCTCTGAGAAGGTAACCATGCTTGCTACCTGTCTGAGACCCCTCCCCAACTCCACAAATTCATCCTGCACTGCACTGATTCCATGCCTAGCTAGGTCATTTTTCCCAAGGTGGACAATGATATCTAGTTCCCTCTCCTGTGATGCTGCTTCTGCAATTCTGAGGATTCATTTCTTGTCCCTCCAAGCCATCGCACCAGGCAGGCACCTTACTTCCCTCTCTTCTCCCTTCCCCAGTTCTACCCCCCTAACAATTGAGTCCCCTATCAGAAGCTGTTTCCTTCCCCTGTGGTGTACCTTGCCTCCCTTTTGTGGGTCTCCCTTGTGGATGTCCTCAGCATTCTTCTTGGTCTCCACTGAGGGTGCCATCATAGAGAACCTTGCTCTGCTAGACTTGTGTATGATTTGTGTAGAGGTACAACTAGGGGGCTTTGCCTCTGTTCCACCACCCACACCCTCCCAGAACCCACTGTGGTCCAACTGCTCTTCATACTTGGCAACCTCTGAGGCAGTGGCTGTGGCAGTGGTGCTCTTTGGGTGGGGAAGGCCTCCTTAGTCCTTGCCAGTTCAGCCTGGAGGTGGACAAGCTCCTCCCTCAGAGCTGACAGTTGCCTGCAAATAGGACAGCAACACAGTTTCCAGAATGTCTCCCGTAAAACTGCTGACCCACAGCCAGTGTATTGCACCACTCCCCACATGTCCCTCTTCCTTATAATATACAATATGTAATATATATAATTTTTTTTGGGTGGTATGTACTTACTCTTTATGCACTGTGATGGGTTATTAAGAATATGACAGTTCTGCCTCAAGACCTGTTGAGGAAGGGAGGTCAGAACTTTAGCTATAAAGGAAATGCCACACCTGGGGGTGTGGGGTGTGGGGAAGGGGAGGTGGGTAGTCCACAAATACAGGTGTCTGTTAGAAACAATCAAATACACCACTGCTCCACCACCCTGGTGAGCACTGCCCTTTATAGTAATTCAACTAACCTCCAGTAACTTATTTAAAAATAGTTTAATGATCACAAAATCCTACGCACCAGTAAATTATTTAAAAATAGTTTCTGTCCCAAAATCCTAGTAGTCAATCCAGCTACCCCCAAGGGACAACCAAAATGCAGTATTCAAACCCTTGTGAAATTACTTCCAAGATAAGCAGAGTTTGCAAGCTCCTTATTCAACATCTCAGCCAACTGTAATTTATGTAAAAATAGTTTAACTGTCAGAAAATCCTAGTAGACAATCTAGCTACCTCCAAGGGTCTACCCAAATGCTGTATTTAAATCCTTCTGAAGTTACTCACAAGATAAACAGAGTTTGCAAGCCCCTTCTTGGTAAAACACTAAATAAATATGTAAACAAAAAGCAATTACCAAGGGTAGTTAGTTTCACCTCCCACAGAATTGAGCAAAAGTATACGTTGTTGCAGATATCAAGTGCAATATAGAATTTCCCACACAGCTCACAGCTGAATAAAGAAGTAGTGTCCTTCTAGTTCAAGAATACATGATGTAATGGCAAGAATTTAAATGAAAATGCATTCAGGAGAAAACATGCAAAAGAAGAGGATTTGTATATAAAAATGCAAAACATAGCTTTCCCCTTGCTATGTACTCTCCTAGGTTAAAATAAATGGTACAGTCCTTCAGGATATTGCCAAAATGATCCTGTACCTTTCAAAGTGTCTGCTCATGCCAGCATCCTCTGTTTCTGTTTCATTCACAGCCAGCATGCACAACAACAGACTCTCTTCCTCTTGGACCCAAACATGGCCACCCTGTTTTATACACACCCTTGGCGAGGTCTGATTAAACATCTGTTTCCTCAATTCTGTAGATTAACTGTTTCTCTCAATCAGTTATGCATTTTGTTCACAAACAGAAATTATACATTGCTTTTTTCTTGTAACCAGCAACCCAACTGTGTTTTCACAATTATAATGTTTTTAGTTCAACACTGTAACAACAACCAAATATAACTCAGGAAGCACATATTCTGATATACTTTTGGCCAAACAGTTTTCCCTCAGCCGCCACTGAGTTAATATTTGCAATTAGATGTTGTAAATACCTGGAACAAACCATTCCCTAAACAGTACCTGTCTGCTAGCAGTTAATCCATGGCCTCACTATATCTGTGGGGTGCTGGCCTGGAAAACCTGTAGCTGTTGAAACAAAAGAAAAAGACACACCATTGTATGCCACCGTGAGAAAATGATTTATGAAGATTGCAGCACAGAACCCTTCATCATCTAAAGGCCAGAAACACTCAACCGATCAGCTATAATGTTTTCTGCCTAAAACACTGCTCCGAAACAGCTCAGAAACAATTTCATTAAAGCATGGTGCAAGCTGAGCTTTGCAAATGTCTAATCTCACACTGAGGCATATTTTATGCAGCCTGCACAACTCCAGTTTCTGACAGCCCATCCATCAACAGTGTTCAAAAGTCAGGGACAGGTGCCACAACATTTAGCCTGCAACCCAGGGGACTGGTACCAGGTAGGGACAGCTAAAGAGTGAGGAGAAACTGACAGAAACACAGAGCTTGGACAAAGAGACATGAAAGGGGTCACCATGTGATGTATTGCTTTCCAACTGAATATGTAGATTATTTGTTTCCTTTTCTTTGCCTGTTTCACTTGACTGCAACATCCTGCCTGTGGAGGGAAGGTTTTTGAATTGTATGTAAGAGGTGACATCAAAGGGGAAATAACAAGAGACTGATGCAGAAATGATTCATGATGATTCTCAACCCTCAGTTATGAAACCGCAGGTGATAATCCGGCCATCGGACAAGCAAACAGGACACTGCATGGTTACTACACACAATTTATTTATTTATTGCAAATGTTTTACCTGGAAAGACATACTGAGCTGGTAACAGCTCACTTCCAGATGTGTCCTGGGGTGCAGAGTGCAGGAGAGTAGACAGTAAAATAAGGTGTAATAACTGAGAATAAATTAACAGATGTGCAGACAAATATTGCTGTGCATAGTAAACAGTACAAGAAGAACCAATGGTCGAGTAAATTCACAAATGACCAGGAGCAGCGATTAATACTGTACACTGGGGAGCAAAGACAGTAAACCCATCAGCAACAAAGAAATAAACCCATCAGCCACTAATGCACCCAACCACTGGCTGAGGCAGCAGCACACATGCAGTGTCTTATATGTTTTAAATATATAACTATTGATATAGTTCAGTGGTTCTCAAATGGTGAGTCCAGCCTCCCAAGGGAGGCTCCAAACTGTTCCAGGGGAGGCCAAGTCAAGTCTGAGAATGTACAGTTTTTAAATTTTAAGTTTTGGATGTTTTGTGTGAAGGGATGAAGCAAACTAAATATGTGGATAATGGCAGGTGAATTTCTTTACTTATACACAAACTGGTGACCAGAAAAGGCCCATTGAGCCAAAGCATGTTTCTAGGGGTGTATTTATGTGTAAATTGGTGACTGGGAAGGCACACTGAGTCAAGGCTTGTTTCTACAGTAGGTGTTTATATTCAAATTGGTGACTGGGAAAGATGCATTGAGTAATGGCTTGTTTTTCCTGTAGGTGTTTATTTATATGCCAGTTGGTGACTGGGAAAGGCACACTGAGTCACTACTTGTTTTCAGGTGTGACATGGGGTAAGGGTACAGAAAGTAGCTTAACAACCTGTTTTTCAGGTGAGACGTTAAACCAAGGTCCCATCTGCCTGGATTGGTGGTAGTTCAGGTGGATGCTAAAAATTCCATGACACTTATCGAAAAAGAGTAGGGGAATTTCCCCAGTGTCTTGACCAAATTTCTCCCATTCACTAAAAATACCACCAACAGCTTAATCTGGTTCAATTTCAGTTGCTTACCATCTGTATCCCCCCTCCTCCTGGTCACCCCTGAAAAGGGGACTTCTAGGCCCAGTGGGCTTACTGGGTCAACAAAATTCAATAAATAAATAACAACAGGGTAAGAGGGGGAGAGATGAAGGTGGTTAGGTTAGTTACATAGAATTTGATGGCAGATAAGGACCACTTGACCCCTCCAGTCTGCCCTTCCCACCCGAAATTAAAACAATTCCCACTCAGTGTGGGATTGGAACCCATGACCCAGAGATTAGGAGTCTCATGCTCTGTCAACTGAGCTATCCAGGCTGTACGAATGGTTATCAGAAGCGGAGTTCAAACCCATGCAGACATTTGTCCTTTGGATCTTAAGTCCAGAAAAAGGGGAAACAGAGTAGCAAGGGTCTGTGACAGGGTTAAATAAGTAGTAGTAAGTGGTAGTAAAAACCTTTATTTTTATACAGGAATTGTTGGCATTATTTACATCGTTTGGACAAAGTCCTATTTACAAGATGCTCCTGTTTCTTCATATTCCATTAAACATTAGTTAAGAACAAAATAATATAACAATACAGTCACATACATATTAGTAACAATGAATAATAAACACGTCTTACATATAACATTTCATTCTATACAGATTACTCATAAAAGCATATTCAATTAACCATAGCATTCACGCCTTGTACTTAATTCCAGCTTCAGACTTAATAAAAATGCTTTCACATCTTTAAAATTATTACTTGCTACTATTTTTATCTTATTCCATATTCTCTCCACTATTACGGGAAAACGCATGTAACTATATTTATTCTTTAGTTTAGTAAGTGAATAAAGCCCTGATTTTTAGCAAATGTAAACATATGTTTTCCTTTCTAATCTATCACTCAGGCATTCTGGCTGCTTTTGATAAATAACTTTATAAATTTGCTAGCCAAGAAATCTGTCTTTTTGCTTCCTGGGTAAGCCAGCCCAGGTCTTGTAACATAAAACAATGATGAGTTCTATAATCCTTTTTAATATGAATCTAGCCATCTAGTTGTACATTTTATCAATTTTTATGGAAGACCTTTCGATGCCAGGCCATACACATGGTTTCCATATTCCAGAACGGGTAGTAAGAGTTGTTTTATTACTGTTTCTCTTATTAATCTATTCATACAAAAACTTGTTCTTATGAAGGTTCCCAGTTTTTTATTTACTTTTGAAATGGTGTCAAGAATATGTTTATCAAATTTTAGGGCATAATCGATCCAAACTCCTAGGTATTTGTATTCTAGTACTTGCTCTAGTTCTTCATTTTGTAATGTCTTTATAGATATGTTTTCTCTACTACTATTCAATCTATGCTTAGTCCTGGAAAAAAACATCAATTTTGTTTTTTTACCATTAACTATCAAGCCCGCTCTAGTCAACCATGTGCAGAGTCTGGTAAAGTCTGCTTGCAACTTTTGTTCCAATTCAACTAAAGTTCGTCCATCTGAAATCATTAGGGTGTCATCTGCATAGAGGTTAACACTTGAGTGAAATAAGGCCCTGTCCCATTTGTTATGCAGAAACAGTTAAATGCAAGGATCTTGTCTATCCTCTCCTTTTCTGTCTCTTGTCTGTCTGCACAGCCAAATGTTCTCATGAGACCTAGGAACTGATCACTCTGATGGTCTCGCAATTCTCCACCTCTTGCTATCTCTCTGCCTTCACTTGCTTTTTCTGTCTTTTCTTCCCCCTTGAATATCTGTGGTTATAAAAATATATGTGAATCTTTGTGTGAAACTGTAAGTGATACTGGGGTCCCTTGGTTTGAAATGTATGTAGCTATACTGTTGAAATTATTGCAAAAAGCTATTTGGAAGTTTGGGGGTTAACCAAAGATGCAGTTTGAGCTCCTCTCATACTTGTTTGCAAACTCTTTGCAGAGCTGTCAACAAGAGACCAGTTCTGGGTCACCATGTTCTATCTGTTGCACCTGCAAAGAAACTGACAAGAACATTTTCTGAGAAACAGGATGTCTAATAAGCTGAGGTTGCAGAAGTTAATTACTAGGCAAAGACGTGTTATAAAAAAAAGCAGCAATCCTTTGCTGGGGGAAAGACTGAGATTAGAGACTGAAGCCTGGAATTAGAGATACTCTCAGATGAAAGACTTTGTTTTCTTTGTTTGTACTGCCTTTGTAAATAGTTATACTGAACAATTTTTATTTTTTATTTTACTTGATAATAACATGTTACTTGTGAATTTTGCAGCTACTCCTGGTTTTCCTATGCTTTCTGACCTGGGCCTTAATGAGGGTCTAAGAGTCAGAAAAATGAAATGACAAGGATAACCTGGGGTATGGAGCTGGTGGTGGAGAACAGTAAGTTGAATAAAAAGAGAATATGCTCAAGCAGCTTTATTAGTCTCACTTTATTCCTGGCGTACTGGGCAAAGTAAGATATATTTTTCTTTTTTTTATGGGGGGGGTTCAAGATGTGTTTCCAAATTTGATGGAGGGCTTGAAATCTTTTCCATGGCTTTGGGGAGTCTCACTATCAGTTTGAGAACTAATGATATAGTTATAGAATGTGTGAGAAAATCAATAAAATGCTGTCTACTGATTGGATAAAACACACCACATGACTGCATTATCCCACAATGACTGCATGTCTGCACTTCTTTCTATTTTTCACCCCCCCATCCAAGACAATTTTGGCCATTTTATAAGACAGATAATCCATTACAGGGTATGTGGTTGTGCTCCGATATATGCATGTCTGAAGTGGTTGAATTAACTCAGCCTCATGCCTAACAATGCACACCAAGACATACATATATCAGAGCATGACTGCAAGCCCTGTAGTGGATTATCTGTTATATATATATATATATATATATATATATATACTATAGTGGCACGGTCACACTACTATAGTTAGGGTTAAGCAGGGTTTTCATGGCAAACCTCACATTTTACACTTTAATATCTCTGCAAACATTCAATGGATTTGCACAACATTTTGCATGCATAGTCTCATGGGGTAGATCTCTTGATGTGCCAAGTTTTGCTCCTGTCGGTTGTGCAGATCCTGAGATACAGATAGTGAAAAAACATAATAAAATCACTATTATTTTGCTGTTTTTTTTGTCATCGCCTTGCACCCAGATGGTTTGGAATTTTGGTCTGAAATTTTCAAGGTAGGAAAAGCCTGGTCCACAGTAATGTCTTTCACTGGTTTGGGGAACAAATATTAATTCCTTCCAGAGTTATTCATTTTTAAAATGTCAGTTCTGAGCATGCTCAGTAGGCACTTCAGGATAGCTGCTTGCAACGAGAAAAATAATTTGGTCCATACGAAAAAGTATTTTCTTTCATATGGAAGCTAATCATTTTTCATATGAAAAATCCTTTCTCATTTGGCTGCCATCTTGTTTCCATTTAAAAAAATATATATTTTTCAAATCTCACGGAAATAACATACTGCAGAGGCACCAATACACGTATCTTGCTTATCAGAACCCTGTTAGGTGGATTCTACATTTAGTTTTTGTAAAAATGGCCCACAATTTTAATTTTTTTTTATTTTTACATCCTATTTTTGACTTAAAAGTCAAAAGTCATAAAAGATAAAAGTCATAAAAGTCCTTTTTGTGGCTGACTTCCACTTTTTTTGTATGGCCATATGAAAAAAGAATTCGGCCATATGAAAAAAAATCCTACAAACAAAAAATGTTTTTGACTTAGTTTTTTCTCCTGATTTTAACCTCCAGAACCCATAAGTCCCTCAAAACTTCAACTTTTAGCACAATGTGTATATATAGGATATGACATAGGTGGGCGTGAGATAGCAGAAATATCTTCATGAGCTGTCACTGAACTCTTGATATTCCATGAGTGGCGAAGCCACAACTGGGATACAAGAATTCAGTGACAGCAAGAGAGTATATTTCTACTATCTCACTCCCACCCATGTCATATTTGATTTGAACAAGTATGGGTTTCTCTTTTAAAGTTATTTGCATTTGTTTGTTGCAAAAAGTGAAAACAATTGAATTTTCTGCTGTTTTTGCTAATTATAAAAAAAATGAAAAGGTATTTGTAAATGAAACACGACTCATTTTGTAGATATTTTTGTGCGGAGCAACTTTTGTGCTCACAGTACCATGCTATCTGTGACACTCAGACAGCTGGTTCTGATTAATCTATGTGTTTTGTAATATAAAAATGTGTTATTGAATGTCTCTCATGAGAGATGCTGACAGTCTGTGGAATGACACCCCCCTCCCAGGTTTTAGCTAATAGGTGTTACCTGGAAGGCCAAGAGATAATTACAGGCTAGAAGAGACTAAATGAGACATCTTCTGTTTATGTGACTAATTGCAGCTTGCCAACTGCCAAGATAGATCATAAACTTTTATAACATTCAGAGGAAACACAGTTGAAATTCATATGGTGATACAAAGCATGTTGCACCTCCGTGAGATCTGGCAGAGAGACATAACAAGTCCTTTGATGTCCTGGAAAGGGGAAACTGCTCATAGATCAAAGAAAGTCATTTGAAAAAAATGAGTTTTGCTGAGGTCACAGAATTTTAATTTACCTTTGATAAGACACCCTGTTTTGCATAGATATATATTTTTTATATTCTGATGGGGAGGAGCTAGGTGACCTCATGCAAAGAGGTTGGCAAAGCCAGTTTTTAAACAGTATTCTGTTTTCCATTTAAACACAAATGTTTGGACTCTGAAAAAGAAACATCTACAGCACTGTGAGATAAGAATACCTTAGAACAGACAAGTCTAAGTGTACTAGTGGTAGGAATCTGCACTTTTTAAAACCTTATTCTTTTAAGTGATTTGTATGTTTTGTGATATACGGTTCTGTGTTTTACATCTTACATGCTTATCTATTTTTAAGTAAACATCTCATTTTTTAATAGACTATTTGTGTCCTCCAAGTCCTTCTGTTTTTGCCTGTGATGCATGGATGGTTAAGAGTGTGACAACACTGTGCATGAGCTTATATGGTACTACCAAACTGGGAACAGGTAAGAGTTATCTGAGGTCTTTATTAGAGTTTTTAAGGGTTCATTTTGTACATCTGATTAGGTGCCCATAGGCGAAAGATATGTGGCCCCCTCAAAGAGCAGAATTATCTGAGCCTGTACACTGGGTACGCTAACAAGAGATTCACAGTTTGACTCCCTCCAGAACTGAGACCAAAGGTTGATTCAAACCTAAAAAACAGACAGGAGGGTTACCCTGTTTCTGTTTCCTGTTCACAAGACTGCACTCAGATGTTGACACCTTGGGAGTAGAGGGCTGACCTGCTGAGTGGGTTTGTGACAATATCATTTTTCATTTTAGTTATTTGTATTTGAATACGGGTAGTACTGCTACTGAGGCTGAACATTCTACATGAGTTCCTAACCTTTTGTGACATACCCAGCATGAACAGATATCCATGGTGACATACTCAACTTGAAGATATCAATGATATCTCACATGTGCTCAGTGAGATATCTCTTTTATCTAACTGAAAAGAGACCCACATGTGTTGTATAAATAAATCCAAAGGTTTCCATGAGTACACATAACTCCCCCCAAAAAATATCTAGGGGCTATATAAAAAATTATAAACATTAAAATTTGAATATTTCTGTAGGATAACATGAGAAGTTTCAGAAGCCATAACTATCTCTTTTTCCCTGGTGTCTAGTGGTACCCCCACTCTCTGATTACAGTCCTTGTATTTTTTAATGTTTCCCTGTTGTCTAATTGCACTCCCCACCCCTCTGATCGCTGTCTCCATATTTTTTTTATTTTTCCCTGGTGTCTACTGGCACCATCCCCACCCTCTGATTGCTGTCCCCATATTTTGTAATGTTTCTGTGGTGTCTAGTGGCACCCACACCCTCTAATCACTGTCCTTGTATTCTTTAATATTTCTCTTGTGTCTAGTGGCACCCCCTGATCCTCTGATTGCCATCCCAGTATTGCTTCAATGTTTTCCTGGTGTCTAGTGTCACCCCCCAACCCTCTGATCACCATGCCTATATTTTTTCATGTTTTCCTGGTGTCTAGTAGCACCCCCACCCATTGATCACCATCCTCATATTCTTGAATGTTTCCCTGGTGTCTAGTGGCACCCTCAATCTCAAATTGCTATCCCTGTATTGTTTTAATGTTTTCCTGGTGTCTAGTGGCATCTCAACCCCTCCAATCACCATAACTGTTTTTTTTCTTGTTTCCCTGGTGTCTAGTGGCACCCCATCCTCCAATTGCCATCCCCGTATTTGAGTAACCTGCAGTAAAGAAAACCATCCCTTGATGTCTTGTAATTTTTTTCCCCAGTAAAAAAGAAAACAGTCCCTCACTGATGTGACCCCTCCCATCCCGACCTCACACTAAGCAGCCATCAACCCACACTCCCCACACACTATGACTCATCTGAACAGGTCACAGGGTGAAGATCCATCCTCTGATTGAAGACACTTCTTTCTGCTGGAACTGCTGACTGCAATATGTGAAACTAAGTAAGTGCAGTTTAATGTAGCTCAATGGGGTTTTGAACTTTGATGTATAAAATATGAACATATGAACACAAGAAGTTACAGTCAGAAAAAGGCCCACAGGTCTATCAAGTCTGCCTAACTGTGCAGCTCTTAGTTTCATATCACTACAGCTGCCTCACCCCCACCCAAATCAAACTCCTCCCTTCCTCCGCTTTCCCTTTCTTCCCCCCTTTGTGTTCTTGTCCGTACTAATCCTGCCCTTCACTCGATCCCAACTCCACTTAAAGCTATCCTCTGTCCTTTGAGTGATTAACTCCTCCAGCAGTGCATTCCAACCTGCCACCACTCTCTCTGTAAAGTAGTGCTTCCTCATCTCCCTCCTAAACCTTCCCCCTTCCAACTTCAGACTGTGCACCCTAGTGACCCTTCCCCCCTTTAAGTGGAACACTCCTCCCTCTCAGACTTTGTTTATGCCTTTCAAGTACTTAAAGGTCTCTATCATGTCCCCTCTTTCCCTTCTGTCTTCCAGCGAGTACATGTTGAGCTCCTTCAACCTTTCCTTGTATGGCAACACCCCTATTGCCATGATCATTTTTGTAGCCCTATGCTGCACCCCCTCCAGTAGTCTCCCATCCTTTTTGAGGTATGTGCACCAGTACTGTACACAGTACTCCAAGTGTGGCCTCACCAGTGATCTGTACAATGGCAGGATGACCTCCCCCTTTCTAGAGGTGATCCCTCTGGCAATGCATCCCAGCATCCTATTTGCCCTTTCTGCAACCCTCCTACACTGTGCTGATACCTTCATGTCCCCTGTAACTATTACTTCCAGGTCCCTTTCCTCTTCTAAAGCTGTTACCTGCACTCCTCCCAGCCAGTAGCTGTTCCCAGGATTTCTGACTCTGAGGTGCATGACCTTGTACTTCTTAGCATTAAACCCCAATTGCCACTCCCTAGACCAGTGTTTTAGTTTAGCTAGATCCTCTCTGAGTGCCTGCCTCCCTTCCTCATTGTTGACTTTTGTACAAATCCTAGTGTCATCTGTGAACAGACTGCTCTTACTGTTGCCCCCCTCTGCAATGTCTCCAAAAAAGACATTGAACAAAACAGGGCCCAGCACTGAACCATGTGGTACCCCACTCATTACTGGCCTTGGCTTGGATGTCTCCTTGCAAACTTTGTCATTTTTGCATATTTTGACCCCAGATTTTCAACATGGCCTTTTTGGGACCCCACCTCATGACTAACAGTGGTGGAATTTCACAAATCAAGCCTGAAAGGTGAGCCAGGCCAGTGGCCCTGAGTGTTGAGGCGCTGGTTGCCACACCTCATGCCACACTGGTGACTTGGGTTCAGGAACGAGCCTGGGCTGACGGGGGTCAGCAGGGGGAGAGAGAGGATTAAGCATCCAGAGGACTGCTCTCCACTCTTGGGGAAGGATCCAGGATAGCCCAGCATCACACTGGCCCCCAGTGGAGCTCTGAGGGAGGGAGGGAGGAAGGGAGGGCATAAGAAAACCCCTCTCCTCCAATAGGTGACAGCTCCCTACAGGCCTGGCTGCCACACACCCAATACAGGGTCCTCTCTCTGCCCCTTCAGCCTCTCATCATCCCAGCCAGGCAATCTGGATTATAGATAGAGTGCTGAGAGTGGCTGGCAGCCCTGCCCTGAGGGGCTCAAAGTCAGGGGGGCTTATCTGGTGTGGGTCCAGTGAGAGGCAGTAATATATATGAGGAAGAGAGGACCATGGTGGATGGTAGAGTGGTCCAGTGAACTAGGGTAGCCTGAGAGAGTTAGAGAGTTCGGGGGAGTAGGAGACAAAAATAGAGTTTGAAAAAAAAATGTCTGAAAGGCAATTTCATGATCACTTAGTGAAATCCCCTTTTGGGAAGGATTTGAACATTTTCACAACCCTTGTTCATGACGTGGGGTCATAAGAAGGCTATGCTAAAAATCTGGGGTCATAATATGTAAAGAGAAGCAAAGCTATGCACATCTATTAAAATGTTACTATGTTCGCTCATAAATTTGATCATTTTAAATACTCCCCCTCCCAAATTTGCAACATAGCCATTTTTTTCACACCAACTCATGAACATGACAGCTTTTATTTTTCAAATCCTGGTTAAACTGTGTTTTCACATCTGTAGCATGGAATGATGTTTCAGTGGTGTGGAATGCCATTTTGGTGGGGATTTGAAAATTTTCACTGCCGAGTACATAAGGTGGGGTAATAAGATGGCTATGTTGATGATTTGGTTTCTGTTTTCCTACAAATGGAACCACAGGGTCCAGAAGGTTTTGTGCTTCTGCAACAACATACATGTACGCATCCATGGAGGGATGGGACTGCAGGGCCCAGGGGGGACTGCGCTCAAATAGGTGGATGAGAATATGATTATAAAAAGTAGTGAAATGTGAAATTAGAGTTTTCAACCCTAACACCCCACCACCTCCCTGCAAGCAGGAACAGGAGAAACCATTACAGTTTGACCTCTTCTGTATCTTCACAAATCAGGTGTTAGGTGTGCCTCAGAGATGTCAACCCTAACGCTCATGCCATTCCATCATTAAAGAAGCTGAGATGTGTAGAGTACATGAGAATGGGGTGAGCATTGGGACTGACAACCCTTAGGCACACCCAACACCTGATTTGTGATGATGCAGGAGAGATCAAACCGTAATGGTTTCTTCTATTCCTGCCCGCAGGGTGGTGGTGGTGGTGGGGGGGGGTGTTAGGGTTGGAAACCCTAATGCCACATTTCCCTAATTTTGTGGTTTTAAGTTACCCTAACAAGTGCATTAACAATGTTTTTTGCAAAGAATTTCCTTTCTTTTTGAGATAGTGGAATCGTATCTTTATTCATGCAGGTCCCAAAGGGACCTAAATGAACAGATGCAGATGCCCTGACTTGTGCTAAGGGGAAGACTTTGCCTACAGAAGTGCACTGACAAATGTGAAGAATTCATGTGGCTGTCTGGTGGGCTGTGGAAGCACAAGGCCCTGTGGTCCCTGTGCTTCTAGGAGGGCCACAGATACTGATTCACAGGGCAAAGAGTGCATCTGTTAGCCAATGCACAGGGCCCTCTGCCTCCCAGAGGTGGAGAGGTCCAAGATCCTATGCCAGGAGGACAGTTGTCCTCACTGTATGGTAGCTGGATCTCTGCGGACAGCCCTGCACCTTTCATTCACTGGCTGGGGGGGTTGCATAATAGTGCCATTTCCCCACCCTCACTCCATCTAGTTGGGTCACTGAGCTTGCCCCAAACTCAGCTCACTGGCATGGGATCACAAATCATACCCACTAGGATTAAGACTGGCACTACACACTAAGTTTAACAATTATATATTTTTTTATTTTGACCCCAAATTTTCAAGATACTCATTTTATGATTCATCTTATAATCATGACATGTACCATTCATAGTATATTGGATGAAATATTCACACCAGAAAAGTGAAAACACATCTTGTCCAGGAGGTGGTGTGGAGAAATGGCCATGTTGAAAGTTTGGAGTCAAAATATTGAAAACTAGTGAAGTTATGAGTGAATGTTAAAATACTGCAATGTTCACTCATAACCTTGGCATTTTACAGTATTTATACACCATATTTTCAGCATAGCCCTCCTAGTACCCTACTTCATGAACCTGGTTGGTGAAAATGTTCAAATATGAGCCGAAGAGTGCGAGGGCGTGCCCCATTGCAGTGAATGGTGCTTCTTTTTCCTGAAGTTATTATGCCTCCAGGTGGCCAGTTGGACAGTAAAGAAGGACACTGCTCAACTAACAAGGACCTTGTTAGTTGAGCAGTGTCCTTCTTTACTGTCCAACTGGTCATCTGGAGGCATAAAAATGGCAGGAAAAAGAAGCCCCATTCACTGCAATGGGGCATGCCCCTGTGCTCTTCCAGGTCACATGTCATTACATGCTTGAGCACGGGGACATGACAGCAGGACTGGAGCACTTAGGATTGATCGGACAGCCCACCACAAATAAAAGTTACAAGCAGAATTTCTAAGGTATGGGCCACAATTTTTAGTTAAAATATACTAGAATAACTGTGGCTGAGGGCAGTTACCACAATATGTGAGTAACTCCCTTATGTTGGAACTTTCCTTCAAGTGATTTGCTCAGTCACACAGTATGCAAGTGGAGATTGTGGGAATCAAACCCAGATCTGCTAGATGTTCCCAGCTCATTCACAGTTTGTTACTCTAACCTCTAGTCTATACTGCCAGCCCCAGTAGCCCCCAGATTTAATGTTTAAATGGGATTTCAAAAATAGTGTACAGTACCTACAGTGCAAATTATGAACATTAAACACTTTAACAACATTTTACTAAAACTCAATTATTCACCACTCTATATGCTTATTTTTTCCTGTACTAAAGTGGGTGAATAGCTGGCAGAGCACTGTAAACAGCTGTTGATTAGGCTTCATTATTCTACAGTCAGAAACAGAAACATTTATTTCTTCTGAAATTATTTAACATTGATTTGCTGTGACTCACTTTATAGAATATATTTAACACTGTATGAGGCAGATGTTTTTAAATTTTGGAAGATAGGCAATGCTTATGATAGCTTATCAGTTTAGTATTCATTTTAGGAACATAAACTTTTCTTTATGTTTTAAACATATTCAAGTGGCAGTGTATTCATTTAGCAGTTTATACCGACTAATACATGCTGCAGAAAACATTAAAAGATTTATTGTGAAGCGCTCAGGGTCTATAGTAGAACTCCCAAAATTTCCCCACAATTTTTACAAAAAGCTCTGCAATTTTGGGTAACTTTTTCTGCAATTTTCCAGTGGCCCTGCTTATGACTCCACCTCATGAACAAAGGCAAAGGTAGAAGACTTGGTTTGCTGGCCAAGGCACCTAGCTTCACCTGAGCTTTCCTTCTAAGACTGCTTGAAAGGCAGAGTAGAGAAACTTACCAGAGCAAGGGAGAAGGATTAAGACTTAGTTTGGCTAAGCAGATTTACTGTGTGGTGGTGTTTTTATTTTTTACTCACAGGGATTGCTACTGTTTGTTGCTAACATTTCATTGCTTTATTTTTTCTCTGATTCAAATTGTTGTTGCTGGTATACCTTCTTCTATAAGGTGTGCCTACAGGTGTGTGCTAACAGATTACTGCTGTAATCTTCTGTTTCAAATTGTCTTTTGCAAGGTATATCTTCTGTTACTGCTTTATTTTTCTCTGGAGCAAAGTGTTTCTTACAGGGTATATCTTCTCTGAAATTACTGTATTACAGGTGGAGCTTACATTTTTGTGACTTTTTTATCATTGGGCTAAGCAAAATTACTGTTTGACACTGTGTTTTATTTTATTCTTGTTTGTTGAAAAGGTTTGTTGTCTCAGAGGTGTTTCAGTCTCCTTCTCACATTGAAGGAGCTAATTGCTTCTCCCACAGCTCTTCCAAAGGATTAGGTGTGTATGTGGGGGTGGAGCTGGCAAACTGTCAGTAATTTCCAACAGAAAGAAGGGTTAAAAGTCAGGTTAGTTGATGTCTTGGAGGTAGAAGACTTGGTTTGCTGGCCAAGGCACTAGCTTCACCTGAGCTCTTTCCTTCTAAGACTGCTTGAAAGGCAGAGTAGAGAAACTTACCAGAGCAAGGGAGAAGGATTAAGACTTAGTTTGGCTAAGCAGATTTACTGTGTGGTGGTGTTTTTATTTTTTACTCACAGGGATTGCTACTGTTTGTTGCTAACATTTCATTGCTTTATTTTTTCTCTGAGTCAAATTGTTGTTGCTGGTATACCTTCTTCTATAAGGTGTGCCTACAGGGGTGTGCTAACAGATTACTGCTGTAATCTTCTGATTCAAATTGTCTTTTGCAAGGTATATCTTCTGTTACTGCTTTATTTTTCTCTGGAGCAAAGTGTTTCTTACAGGGTATATCTTCTCTGAAATTATTACAGGTGGTGCTTTACAGGTTTTACAGTTTTATCTAACATTAGGATAAGCTTTCAGGGTTACTGCATTTGTTGATGACTGATTGTTTCTACTCTTACCTCCTTGTTCTTTAAGTCCGTGGTTCTTCTTTTTAGGCAGGGAAGAGGCCCAGCCACCCACCCCATCCCCAACCACCCCACGCTACACTCCTTTTATAGGGTACCACAGTTGTGACATATCCTGTGGCAGAGCAGAAAGGGCGGATCAGTGGGGCCTCCACAAGGTGTTATCATTTACAGGGCACTAGTAATTTAACTTGTTATAACAAGTTAAACAAAGCACAATTAAACCATTACTTGCATTTTTTCCTTTTTTCCTTCTAATTACTCTGACTAGGTTACAAACCCAGCAACTTATTTGGAATGGATTTCATTAACTGCAGGTACTGTGGAACAATTTTCAGAAGGACAGTCTTACAGGATTTAGGACACTGTCCTACATGCTGGGCCTTTGGAGATCTTAGGGCTCAGCTCCGGGCAGCATGGGCAGAGATTGCACGCCTCAAATTTCATATTGAAGAGGAAATACATTATAAGAACCACCAGCCATTTCCCCAGCATCAACAGAAAAACCTCGACTGCAGAGGGTAGTTGGTCCAGGAGGTTGGCAGGTGGTTAGGAGGAGCAAATCAGGTGCCCCATCACTCTCTGCTCTCCAACACATTACCTCCAAAAACCATATAAACACTACAAACAGGTATCTGCCTCTATCTCTGAAATCAAATAAAGAGGCAGAAGACACTGCAGAGCAGGACACTGCGGCACAGGAGCTAGCACAACAAAACTCACCCAAATCAGGAACCAAAACTAAACAAGCACAAAGGAAATCCAAAAAACTTCTGATCATAGGAGACTCCATGATTCGGGGAGTTGATACCCATCTCCAGCCAGGGGTGATGGTCAGATGTCTCCCAGGTACATCAGCATGAGAGACACTGACGCATTGCTAAAATTGTTCACAAGGCAGGAGAAAACATTGATGTCCTAGCACAATATAGGGACTAATGATCTCGCCAGCCCGGTCAGTTGTGGAGACCAAGGAACACCTGACTAGGCTGGGTGACAAACTATCATCTATTTCATCCGGCATCTCCTTCTCTGAGATCCTGCCAGTCTGGGAGAGGGAGCAGATGGACGGAAGGTCAGAGAAGGGGAGATGGGGAGCTAAACATGTGGCTCAAGGACTGGTGCCAGGAAAAGGACACAGATTTGTAGGGAACTGGCAACAGTTCTGGGAGCGAAATTCTTTAAATTTGATGGACTGCATCTGACTAAAGAGGAGTCAGTGCATTGGGCAGAAGTTTGACGTCTTTGCAGAATATTTAAACTAGCAAATGGGGAGAGGGGTGCAGCACCCTATACGTCGAATGGGAAGAACACCCCTCCCCCCTCAGCTAGTGGTCAAACAGGAGTTCAGCATGTTTGCCGTTCATTTGCATCACCAGGTAAGAAAAAAGGTTTGTCTCCCCATACGATGCACAGGGGTAATGCCAAACTTCACTTAACAACTAACACACCAAAATCTGGCCAATGGAAAATCATGTACACAAATGCTCACAGCCTGGGAAATAAGATCCCAGACCTGCAGGCATAATGTCAGAGGCTAAACTGGACATAGTAGCAATTAGTGAGACGTGGTTTACCAGTAACCACACTTGGGAGACTTCAGTACCTGGCTATGTATTGTTCAGAAGAGACCGAGGTGCAAAAAGGAGGCAGAGTGGCCCTGTATGTTAATGAAAATATCAAAGCTACAGAAATTCAGAATACACATAAGGAGCCAGAAGAACTGTGGGTCACCCTGGAAACAGGAAATGGGACAGCCATAAGAACTGGGGTTGTCTACAGGCCCCCAGACCAGAGGGAGGACATAGATACATTACTGTTAGAAGATATACAAAACATGACAGCTAAAGGGGAGGTTCTGATAATGGGAGACTTCAACATGCCAGATACAGATTGGTCAATACCAGCAGGAACATCTGCCAGAACTAGACTCATAGTGGATTCCCTGCAGGGGGAGGGCCTCAAACAACTGGTACAGCAACCCACAAGAGACAGGGCTATCCTAGATCTAGTACTGACTAACAAAGAAGGGATCACAGATCTCCAGGTAGAAGGTCACCTGGGGGCCAGTGACCATCACATGGTATGGTTCAGTTTGGCTACTACATCTAAATCATCCCATTCCAAGGCAAAAATATGGGACTTCAGAGGAGCTGACTTTGATAAGATGGCCTACAGAGTTAAGCTAGCCCTGGCAAAAAGAAACACAGGTGAGGGGTACAGGCAAAGTGGCAAGCATTAAGGATGCAATACTTGAAGCAACATCCCATTGTGTTAGACAGAAAAGGAAGTGCAAAAGAAGAAGGAAACCACTTTGGTTCTCACAATACAGTAGCAGAAAAGGTCAGAGCCAAAGACTGGCCTTCAGGAAATATAAGGGAACACAGCGGGATGAAGATAGGGAGGCATACCAAACTGCCCTAAGGGAAGCAGGTAAGGCAGTAAGGCAGGCAAAGTCCCAAACTGAGGAAACACTAGCACGAACAGTAAAAGAAGGTGACAAGACTTTCTATAGATACATTAGTGAAAGGAGAAAGTCCAGAGGGGGTGCTAGCTTAATGGAGAAAAGGGAGCATGTGAGGGAGGAGGACCCTGTAAAGCATCTATCCTAAATAGATACTTTGCTCAGTATTTACTGAAGAGAAGGTAGGACAGGGCCACAGCTCAGCATCATGGACACAGGGGAGGGAGGTGAGCACTACTCCTTCACAAAAGAAAGGGTCCTACAAGAGCTTGCTAAGCTCAGGGTGGATAAGGCAATGGGACCTGATGGCATACATCCCAGGGTATCCAAGGAGCTAAAGGAGGAACTAGCAGAGCCATTAGCAGAATTGTTTAGTGAGTCTCTGAGCACAGGAGAGGTCCAAGAAGACTGGAGAAGGGCTCATGTGATCCCGCTCCACAAGAGTGGTAGCAGGGAGGGTGGGGAACTACAGACCGGTCAGTCTTACCTCAGTAGTGGGCAAGATTATGGAGGCACTCCTTAAGGAAAGGATAGTGCAACACCTGGAATCCATAGGGCACAGGATCCAAGACAGCATGGGTTTACAAAGGAAGGTCCTGTCAAACTAATCTCATAGATTTCTTTGACTGGGTAACCAGAGTGGTGGACCAGGGGGAGCAGTTGATGTCACCTACCTTGACTTCAGCAAAGCTTTTGACACTGTTCCACATAGAAGATTGATAAATAAGCTGGGTAGGCTCAGGGTGGGTCAGAAGTTGGTCAACTGGGTGGCAAACTGGTTGGACGGGCAGAAAACAGAGAGTGGTGGTGAATGGTATACAGTCAGAAGAGATGCAAGTCACAAGTGGGGTACCTCAGGGATCAGTCCTGGGGCCAGTCCTATTCAACATCTTCATTAGTGACCTTGCAGATGGACTAGAGTAAGGCTTTCTGTTTGCAGATGACACCAAGATCTGCAACAGAGTAGATGATGCAGATGGGGTGGGCAGAATGAGAAGAGATCTGGATAAACTAGCAGAATGGTCAGAAGAGTGGCAACTGGGATTTAATGCAAAGAAGTGCAAAATCATGCACATAGGGAAGAGAAACCCTGAAGCCACCTATAGGGCTGGGAGGAGTTGCTAGCAGTCACAAAGGAAGAAAGAGACTTGGGCATCATCATCATCACTGATGACCTAAAATCATCCAAGCAGACCTCTAAAGCAGTAGATAAGGCTAGGGGGTGTTAGGGTGTATTAGTAGGGTATCACAAGTCGTAAGAGGGAGGTAATAATCCTCTGTACAAGACACTGGTTAGGCCCCATCTGAGTACTCAGTGCAGTATTGGAGGCCACACCTTCACAAGGACATTAACCAAATTGAGGCAGTCCAGAGAAGGGCAACCAAAATGGTGCAGGGACTGCATCTGAAGACATATGAGGACAGATTAACGGAGCTCAATATGTATACCCTTGAGCAAAGGAGGGAGAGAGGTGATATGATCGAGGCATTCAAACACCTTAAGGGCATAAACAAGGTGAAAGAGTTTAACATGTTTAAATATAAGAAAAATAGCAGGACAAGAGGACACAGCATGAGATTAGAGGGAGGCTGATTAAGGGGGAATGTGAGGAAATTCTTTTCACAGAAAGGGTGGTGGATGCATGGATTGGCTTACCACAAGAAGTGGTGGCTATGAATACAGTGCAGGGCTTCAAACAGGCATGGGATAGGCATAAGGGAGCAATACAAATGACTATGAATAGATAGGTCACTGACAGAGCAAAGGCCGAAGGCACATTTATAAGGTAGAAAAAGAAATGGGCAGACTGGATGGGCCTTGCGGTCCTTATCTGCCGTCAACTTCTATGTTTCTATGTTTCTAAAGGCAGTGACAATTTTCGAATCCTGCCCAAAAGGTTATTTCACCAAGTGATCATAAAATCACCTTTTGGGCATCATTTGCATAATTCCACTGCTATTGATTATGAGGTGGGGTCCCAAAAAGGTCATGTGGAAAATTTGGGGTCAAAATATGCAAAAATTAGAAAGTTATGCATCAAAGTTCACAATCCCATTGACAGACTTTGAACTGCATTTACCTGAGTTTCTCAAATTGCAGTCAGCAGTCACAGCAGCAAGATGTGTCTGTGATCGGAGAGTGGATCTTCACTATGGAACATGGAAGGAGGTAGTATAGTGCAGTGGTTTAAGGCTCTGAGTTGCAAACCTGGAGACCTGGATTTGAATCCCTTGGTGCCGACTTGCATACTGTGTGACCCTGTGCAAGTCACTTAACTTCCTTGTGCTCCCAGGTCACACCTGTAAACAAACTTCAGTTTAGTGTGTCTCTTCTGGTAAAAAACAAACAAAAAAAACACATGCTCGGGTGAGTGAGGGAGGGGGGGTGGTCACATCACCGAGGATCAGTTTCTTTTTTTTTTTTGCAGGTTAAACCAAAAAAACAATGAGGGGTGGTTTTCTTTTTTTTTCAGGGGATACTGAGATTTCAGCACTGGGGATTGGGCACCCCAGTGTCAGGATACTGTTGCTACCATATACATATTGGAATGGGGGGTGATCTAGAGGGGAAGGGGATTAGCAGAAGCAGTACCGGGGCCTGCCCGGTCATAATGTCGCATGCTTAATAGTGTACGACATTATGGCTAAACTGGTACAGTGCTGTACCTGTGAGCGAATGGTGCAATACCACGTATACTGCTGTATGCGGTATTGTACAATTCTCACTCTCCCAGGCAGAGGATAAGACCTCTGCTGGGAGTGGGTTCCGATGAGCAGCTGCCATGGCTCACTGGGCTGAGCCACAGCAGCAGGAACCCAGGCGCTGCATCTGGGACCGTGTTTGAGTCCCAGAACCTTTTATTTTTTTTGGACTTTGTGCGCTCCCGGAGGTAAAGTCCCCCCCCAGAGTTGAGAATCTTTATTGGGGGTTTGGGGGGTGCATCCCACCCCTGTTATGGGGGATGTGGAGGTGCAGCCCCACACAAAAAAGACTTCTGCCTCATGGCAGAAATCGCGCTGTATTGGGATCTCAATTTTGCCATTCGGCATACTGTCTTGTGACATTATGACCCCGTGCTATACCGGGGGTAAGCAATCCAGTCTACTAAATACAAATATTAATTAATTAATTAAAGAGATAGATAGAGACAGGCAGACAGAACAAGGGATAAGCAGCTCACTGCTCTCACTGCAGCCCGCAGCAGACAGAACAGGGGAGCAGTGGCTCACTGCTCTCACTGCAGCCCGAAGCAGACAGAACAGGGGAGCAGTGGCTCACTGCTCTCACTGCAGCCCGCAGCAGAACTCCAGCTGTGGCTGCAGAAGTCAAGAAAGTCCTGCTGCTCTCATACAGAGAATGCAGGTGAATGGCTCCTCTCGCTAAGCTGGGCATGCTGGATTTTTGGGGTGCCCAAAAAGGTATTTCTGGCCATCATTTTAAAAAACAAACATCAGCATTTAGCTGAACTGGTCCCGTTCAGCTAGGTTCAGATATTTTTTGTTTAAATTACACTATTTTATTTATTTTACATGTTTTTTATTTCAAGAGAAAAAAACAAGATGGTGGCTCTCTTTCAGACACACAGAATTTTTAGTGTCCTAGCAGAACATTATCCCAAAAACCTTACTGAGCATGCCCAGAGCAGAGAAAAACATTTTTCTAATTCTTTATATTTTATTTATTGAAAGTATCGAAATTACAAACCTTTGAGTCAGAGACTCCTTTACAAAGGCTCCACGTCAGAGAAGTGCAAGACAATTAAGGGTGCATACATACAATAAGGAGGATCCAAATAATACAGAGTATCAACAAACAACTTATTGACACACACAGTGAGACAGTAGGTGCAGATTAAACAAATCCTTGGTGTGCGATGCTATTATAAACCCCTCGAGCTTCACTCTTGGGGTTTATGAAGCATCACACACCTCGAGTGTGTATAAAATTCTCATTAGACACACCTACCCATGTATTATTCTATATATAATCACATGCCTCAGGTGCACTTGTAGGCATGAGGAGCAGCCAAGTGCGGTTAAATGCATCCGAGAAGTGCGATTATATCACCATGATGGCAAACCCTAGAGTGTTTTATTGCACTTATAAAATGGCTTTAAATGTGTGACTTAAAATAAATAAAAATAAGAAGAAATTATTTAAAAAGATACAAATTTAGACCTTTAACTGAAATATGCTTCCATTTTAACTTTGAAGACAAAAAGGAGTCCATGTTCTAGTAATGGGGTGTGGGGGTGGGGTAGAGCTAAAAATGATAAAAGACATTGAAAATCATAAGTGGCACACATTTTTATTGAAAAAATAGTTACATAATTTGCATTTTAAACCAGTGCAGGTATTTCTAATGAAAATGTGTTCAAAACTGTTGAATCAGCCAGGTAGATTTCTTCTAAAAATATCCTGCCATCATTCAGATGCATGTGTTGTAATATGAACATATGAAATTTGCCAGCAGATAAAGGCCTAGAGGTCTATCAAGTCTGCTCGAATGTGCAGCTAGCACCCCTTATTCTGCAGCTGCCCCTCCCTTCCACCCTTCCCCTTCATTAACCCTCCCCCTTGTCCTGTCCCATCCTCGTTTGAAGCAGTCCACTGTTCTACTGCATACCACTTCAGCAGGTAACGCATTCCACCCAGCCACACCACCTCTCTGTAAAAAAGTGTCTCCTCATCTCCTTCCTGAACCTTCCTCGCTCCAGTCTCATATTCATGGCACCTGGTGTCCCTCCCCTTCCTTACTTTGAACAGCCCCTCTGTACCTGTCTTGTTTATTTCTTTCATGTATTTAAAGGTTTCAATCATGTCACCCCTGTCTCTCCTCTCCTCCAGTGAGTACATGTTCAACTCCTTCAACCTCCTCTTGTATGATAAGTCCCCCAGCCCCTTGATCATCTTTGTCGCTCTGCACTGCACCCCCTCCAGTAACTTAATGTCCCTCTTCAGATACGGGCGCCAGTACTGCACGCAGTACTCCAGGTGTGGTCTAACTAATGACCTATACAGTGGCAGAATCACCTCCTCCTCCCTCCTCGAGGATATACCCCTTGCAATACAACCCAGCATTTTGTTGGCCTTTGCAGTTGCCTTCCTACATTGTGCCGAGTTGTTCATTGACCCTGTAATGAGCACACCCAGATCCTTCTCCTCCTCCTCCTCTGTCTGGGCTAGCTGCACTCCCCCCAGCTGGTAACTCCTCCTTGGGTCCTTCATCCCAAAATGCAGCACCTTGCACTTTTTGGCATTAAAGCCCAGTTGCCAGGTGTCTGACCAGGTTCAAGCTTGCCAGATCATCCTGCAACCCTGCCATCCCCTAGGTCATCCACCACCGCCTTACCTTGATATCATCAGCAAACAGACTGATCTTGCTCTTGATGTCCCATGATATGTCTGCAATGAATATCCCAAACAACACTGGTCCCAACACGAGCCCTGTGGAACACCGCTCGTCACTGCCCTTGGGTGTGAGCTCCCCACCCACCATCACCCTCTGTTGCCTTCCCTGCAGCCAGTTTCCTACCCATCTCACCAGCTTTGCACCCGCCCGCGCCTACCAACTTCCTTCCCAGCCTTCCATGTGGCATTGAGTCGAATGCCTTACTGAAGTCCAGATACAGGACATCCACTGCATGGCCCTGTCCAGTTGCCTAGTTACCCAGTCATAGAACTCCACCAGGTTGGTTTGGCAGGATCTGCCACTGATGAAGCCATGCTGTCTGCTGTCCTGTAGTCCTTTGGCCTCTAGGGAGGCCACCAGCCTCTCCTTCAGGATAGTCTCCATTAGCTTACCCACGATGGATGTGAGGCTCACTGGTCTGTAGTTTCCCGGTTCATCCTTGGGGCCACTCTTGTGGAGGGGCACCACATGAGCCATTCTCCAGTCCTCAGGTACACATCCCGAATGTAGTGAGGCATTAAATAGGTCTGCCAAAGGTCCTGGAAGGACCTCTGCCAGCTCCTTCAGTACCCTGGGGTGGATGCCATCTGGGCCTGGCGCCTTGTCCACCCTCAGTGCCTTCAAACCCTCTCTGAACTCTGCTCTCCATGATTTCCCCATCTGTCACCACTTCCCCCCTGCTTCTGCCATTTCTCCCACCTTGGGTGTCACCCCTCTTCTCTTTAGTAAATACTGAGCAGAAGTACTCATTTAGTGCTTCTGCCTTATCGCACCCTGCTTCCACCCAACCCCCTCCTTCCTAATCCTTACTATGTGGTCCTTACAGCTCCTTTTCTCCCTGATGTACTTAAAGAAGTCCTTCTCCCCCTTCTTAATGCCTTGTGCCAGCCTGAGTTCTGTAGATGCTTTGGCCCCTTACTGTCCTTGTCACCTCCTTCTGATTCTGCTGCCACCTCCGTCCTCCCCCCTCCCTGTTTTCTTGTACTTCCTAAAGGCAGCTCTTTTCCTCCTTACTCTTTCCATGACCTCCTTGCTCAACCAGATTGGTTTCTTTAGCTCCCGCCTTCTTGCTCTAGGCTTTGCAGCAGATTTTGGTTGCCTCCACTATCCCTAGCTTTATGAGCTCCCACCTCTGGTTAGTGTCCATGCTAGATTGAATTCTGGCCAGGTACCCTTTACCACTTCCCCATCCTCCCAAAGTCGGCTCTCCTGAAGTCCAGCACTATTGTGCCAGATTCCACTCCTTCCTTGCCCATATCCAATGTGAGCCATACTGAGTGGTGGTCACTCCTGACAGCGGTTCCTCCACTGTAAGTTCTCTCACAAAGTCCCCATTTGCCAGCACAAGGTCAAGGTATTCCCTAACCTGGTTGGTTCACTGACCATTGCAGCAGGAAGCTGTCCTGGAAGGCATCAGCAGTACCTGCTCCCTTCTGTTCCTGGTTGTTGGGGTGCTCCAGTCCACTCCTGGCATGTTGAAGTCCCCACAATCACCACACTACCCCTTCTGCAGGTCCTCCTGATCTGTCCCTGCTAGTTCCTGTCTAACTCCTCCATCTGAGATGGTGGCCTGTACACCACTCCCATTCTAAGAATCCTATTCTTGGAATCCTGGATTTGCATCAAAGTGACTCCAGTACTACCCTCCTCCCTTCCTCCCTTACACACTTCAGTCCTTCCTTCACATATAGTGCCACCCCCCCTCCTTTTCCAATCACCCTGTCCCTACGAAATAACCTGTACCCTGGTACAGACAGGTCCCAGTCATTGTATTGGGTGGCCCATGTTTCCGTGATGGCTGCAATGTCCACCTCTCCCTCTGCCATGAGAGCCTGTAACTCTGCAGTTTTCCTCCCAAGGCTCCTATCATTAAGGGTAATCACCTTCCACCCTTTCCCCCCCTCCCATCCTTTCCTAGCATCACCAACAGTACTTGTCATTTGTCCTTTGTCACTGTTATGGAAGGTAAGCTCATATGGTTTCCCAACCTGTGGTCTCTGCATATCTCTTCCCCAACTGCCACCCCCCACTCCTAGTTTAAATTCCCAACTTCTCTATGTACTCCTCCATCCTCTGTTTCCAACACTTTCTTTCCCTCCTCACTCAAGTGTAGTCTGTCCTTGGCATAGAGACTACTGTCCTCCCAGGTCCTCCCCACCCCCAACAGCCCACATCCTTTAGCACAACACCAGGTTCTTAGCCATCTGTTAAATTCCTCTATTCTCAGCTTTCTTGTTGTGCTTGCCTTTGGCACCGGAAGTATCTCTGAAAAAGTTACTGATCTTCCTGCCCCCTCACATAATTGTGCTAGTTCCTCAAACCTCCTCTGGACTGTATCTACTGTCTCGTCAGCCAGGTCGTTTGTCCCAAGATGTATAATTAAATAAGGCTTGTCCCTACCCCTTCTAGCATATTTCAGAACAGACTGTCCTACCCTTTCCGCTGTCATTCCTGGCATGGCCTCCACCCAAATGCGACTATGCCTCTCCCCCTTGCTACCCCACCTAACATCTCTTAGTGTTGAGTCCCCCAGCACTAAAATTCCACCCCTCTTACTCCCTGCTTGCTTCCATTCATCTCCCTCTCTCATTTCCAGCTCCTCTTCTTCCTCCTGCACATTATTTCCCCCTTTTACCCCTGTTGCAATTCTCCCAGCAGAACTTCCCCCCGCTCCAGTTTGGTCCAGGCATTTATCAATCACTCCTCTAATTTCATCATTTCCCTCCTCCACCTTCTTCCTGTCCAGCAGTGCACAACTATTTTCTGAAGGCCCTTCACAAATGCCCGCTCCCTCTCTCTTCAGTAACCTGTTCTCTCCTTTCCACTCCATGACTTTTGCCACTTTTGCCTCCCTCACAAGTCCCTATTCCTCCTTCCATTTGTCTTTGTCTCCTGACCTGGTTTCCCAGCAATCGTTCTTCCTGGCCTGGGCCCCTTTGTCTCTGCTTCCCTTCTTGACCCCTCTCTCACCACTGTTGGCTTAAATCGCCTCCCTCATCTCCCCTTCCTCCTTCCAGTATTGGGCTAAACCCATCCCCAATCTGCCTTGCCTGTCTTAGTTCCTCCTGCAGACCCTCAATCTCCTTTCTAAGTTTTTCTATATGGTTGCACACTAAACATCCTCCTACACTCCAGACAATTTTTAGAAAGATTGGTGCACACATAGTTGTTGCAGCCTACCACCCTACCCATTGCTATGCGTTTGCACCGCGACCCTGCACCCCTTCAGATGCAGGATACCAAACACTCCCCAAGTCTCCTCTCTATCAGTGCAGAACATTTTCTTTATTTCCTTACTCCTCCTTGTTGCACACGTTTAGATATATATTGAGCAACTGCTTTTTATATTCCTATCCTTCCTATCCACACTCAAAACAGACTTTAAGTAGCCATTGCACAACCTTCTTCAAACTCCTACTCCTCCTTTCCCCAATGCAATATCAATGCGAAGAAGTAATAATGAAAGCTCCTAGATTTTCATTTACTTCCCTTCCACTGAGAGAGCAGTCACCTCTTCACTTGCTGCTGTTCCTTTCCTGGTATGCCCTTCCTATTCCACACCCCTTATTATACCCAGTGTTTAGCTCCTGTCAATCAGATTTAACAGGGCATATAATCAAGAGTTGGGGGAAAGGGGGGACAAAAATTTGCAGCAACCAAAGACAGCAAAGAATACACCACCACTACGTTTTAAATCCTCAACAGCCCCAAAACAATTCTAAGTAAAGACAACAAAGAAAGTACAGTGTCACCAAAGCCCACAATCCAAGTCTAAAAGAAAAACAGCAATTACCAGTTACTGTAAAGCATTGAATTGAATATGCTTCCTTCCCCTTCTGGCTTCTATAACATTCAAAAATACATACATTTCTATCTCAGCTCTTTACCCTGACCATCAAAAGGTAACTACAATCACAATAATCTACCTTCTACTAATACAGATTCTATCACAGAACCAGAGCACAATGCAAAAACATCTGCTGCTTAGCAACAACAAACAGGTGACAACATACCAAGTTGATGTAGCTTTTTTTAAAATAGAAAAAAAATGTAATCTTTTAAACCAGTAGAAATGAACTTCAGGAACTGCTTAAGCAGTTTGGGGTTGCCTTTGCCCATGTAACTATGTTTTCCCACCTTTCCTCTCTTTGTTTAAATTATTCCTACCTTTCCTCTTTTTGTATTTTTTTTCCATGTCTATCCACACATTCAACAGATGGAGGGCCCAATATTCAAAGGTTTGTGTAATGTGCAAAGTATTTGAGCACCATTAGCCTGGGGATTATGCCAGACCACAATATTCCAAGGCTGGAGGAGCATGTGCTAAATGGGTTAGTGCACGTGGAGCTAGATAATGTGGTCAGTGTACAAAAGGTGGGGCAGGGACACGAATACAGGCACAGCACAATATTCAGCACATTAGTGCTGAGCAAAAGGATTTGCACAGACCACTTTGTGCATCGCAATTACCGCCTATAAAAGACCCGACTTACTCTGGGCAAACCCTATAGGCAGGCAGAGACACTGCAGCCAGAAAACAAAATGGCCATTGTAGGAGCACACTCACTTTACATGCTGCATGAGGTTCTACAGGAGGGGAGGATAGGGCAGATGCCCACCCTGGGCCCCTCCATAGGCTGTGAAGATGCTATGCTGGACAAAGACAATACTAGCCATGAGTAACCTTTGAAGGGCTCCCAGACGACCATCTAGTTGGCCAGTACTGGCTCAACAGGACTGTGCTCAGGCAGCTGTTTGAGCTCCTGCATGATTAGTTATGCAGTGACACCCAGTACAGCCACACTATCTCAGTTGAACTCAAGCAGAGGGCTGCCATGAGCTTTCTTGCCAGGGGGTCATTCCAGACCCTGGTGCGGGATACCATTGGGGTCTTGCAGTCTGCCACCTCATGCCTCCTGGCCCATTTCCTAGATGCACTGCTATAACACCCACCTGCACACTGCTTTCACTTACCTAGGTGATGGAATCCAGCGAGCTGCAAGAAAGGTTAATTACAGGACTGGCAGATATTACTTTGGGATATGACCTTCTAACCATAACAGCAGTGCTACAGGAATTTTCACAGAGGCAGAAAATCTCTTTCAATTAGAGCCAATTTATTTAGCAAACTGAATAACTATTGCTTTATTACTCCAGCAATGGCGCTATCAGTAACTAAAAAAAATGGCTGCCCAGCCTAAACAGTAAAATAACATTTGCACAAAGATGGGTTGGAGGTGGGGTTTGTAGGGCCCTGTAGGACTGTGCATTGGCCTGTGACTTCGGTGCTGGGTACCTATCCTATCTGCTTGCTTCCATTCATCTCCCTCTCTCATTTTCCTAGGGCTGGGGCCTCCAGTTTGTCTGGCTTTGACCAGCCATACAAGCATCCAACAAGGGGCTGTGCTCCCTGTCACATGTAGGGCCCTGATGTCAGGCACATTCCAGATCCCATGCAGGACATGTTGCCATGACAGTTGCTGCACATGGGGTCCTACCTGGCTGAGTCCTGGGAGCAGCCCCAGGCAGACACATGTCTGCTTGGGTGCAGGCAGTATGTGGCCATTGTGCCAGGTGTTGTCCCAGTTATCATTGTGGGAGGGACCAGCTTCACCATGCTCTATGTGGCAGGGTGGTATCGGTGGTTGTCCTGGTACCAATGGAACCTCCTGGGACAATGCCAGGTATTTTGCCAGCCCCACACACTGCAGGCCCTAGGCCCTGTCAGGCACTGTGGTGCCATGGGATTGTCAGCCCAGCCCACCTGTGGCACGGTGTACACCACTGCTGTGGTGGCAGTGTAGTGTGTGTTCTGTACCCTGTCACATATAGCAGTGCTACAGTGGTGTGTGCCATAGCCCACCACAGCATGCTGCCTTCTGCTCCCAGCTCTGTCTGGTGCTTGTAAGGTGTTGCATGTGTGTGCTGTGTGTATACCTGGAGCCCTCACTGCTCACCCATGGTCGCCCCAGTGGGTTACGTCCTTTCCCATGCAATGCCCAGGGCTGCACCCAGGGGATGCTACATTTCTGTGTTGTGGATCTCTAACATGTACATGGTTCCACATGTGGCACATGTTGGACCTTGTTGACTGTCACAATACATCCCACAAATAGCATGTTGCACGTCAGTATTTCAGGACGGACCACTTACTAGCTGTTCCTGTGCATAGCAGTACTTCATTACATGTTGTTGCGGCCACATCCATCATGTGTTGCCTACCATGGCTGCATATCTGGCAATCATTTATGCTGTGTGACATGTGGACATCACTGACTTTCATCCAGTCTGTTGGTGCTTTCTGACGTTTTGCTGGCACTCACATACTCTACTCAGGGGGTTACCTGATACCCTGGCTGTAGCACTGAGCTGCCATGGCATGGTACACTGCTCTCTGTACTATATTCAGTGCTGCTCAATTTTTGTGCTGTATTCCAGCCTATGGCTTGTGTACTGGACATAGCACCCTATATTCAGAGGCCTTAGCACTGGTGCTATGCCCCTGAATATAGCAGGTTGGGGGCCGTGTGCAAGCACCTTCTAGTGCACAGCACAAACTTTGCACACGGGCAATTCTTTGAATATCTGGCCCTGAATTTTTTTCGTGGAATACAAGAATTCAAAATTCTGCTCAGTTCCACTGGTAGAATGTTCATCTCCCAGGCGGCCTGGTGGCACAGAGGGCTGATGAGCTGGACACCTTACCTCGAGCCATGCCAGCGACCTGGGTTCAGGAGCAGACTCAGGTTGTTGGAGAAGGAAAGGATTGAGCATCCAGAGGACAGCTTTCCTTTACTGGGAGGGAGTGGGTAGCAGATCCCGCTGACTGGTGACCCACAGTGGAAACTGGAGGTACAGCAGTAGACGAGATCTCCGATAAGGGGATTGGCTGTGGTGGCACTCTTGTGAATGTGTGTGAGAGGACGCATTGCACAGCCAAGCCAATGGGGGGACAGAAAAGCAGAAAAACACCAGTCACCTGGTAGGTGAAGGTGGGTCCAGTGGGACAGTCCCCACTTGCATTTCCGGGTCCTGCTGACCGACGATTGGCTCTCCCTCCACTCCCTGGTTGCTTTGCTAGATTCTAGATAGAGTGCCAGTAGGAGCTGGCAGTCCCACCCCGAGGGGCTCAGAGCCAGGGGGTTGGGTGGCCAGAGGAGATGGAGAGGAGATGGGCCCAAGCCAGGAGTTGGTTGGAGGGCTTCAGGAGTGCGGGAGTAAGGCCATACCCAAGAGACCACACTGGAGAGAGGCCAAGAGTCTGGTGAGTAGGGGGCATAAAAGAAAGCTGGGGGAAAGAAAAAGAATGTTCATCTCCCAATATACATACAACAAAGGTGTCATGTGGAGCAAGAGCTTCAATATTATAAGTAGCAGGGTAAGCAGCAGAGATTTCCCTGGTAAGCAGGTAAAGATAGGAGAAGGAGTTTTCATGGTCAGCAAAGGAACACTAGTAATGAAAACTATGAACAGTACTGCACTTCATTTTTGTAATTTGCTTATTTGTGTAAGGATAATGTGATGATCAGTGAATCAGCATTTATTTAATCTGTTTTGTTTTTAATTTAAGATATTTTTATTTGTAGGGCACTGCTGAAGACTTTTAGTGAAAGTAAAGGGGGCAGCCATGTTTGTGATGGCAGGTCACCTCTGGGTGCAGGGGGATTGATTTGCTCATTGTGTAATGTAGCTACTAACTAATCTGATTAGGTTTAGGATCAGGATTATCATGTATTGTGCTGTATTAATGCACAGCCATCTGACTGGTTTTACCTAATAAAATGTACAGTATTTGATGTTTCAAACACATTTTACAAATACATTTATGCAACAGGTGTGGACACAAAATCCATCTGATAAAACATGTTATTTCCACATATTTTAGAACCTGAAATACCTGTCAATCAACCCACCCCCTTGTTGGCACTACTTCTGTAGCTTAAACACATTACAAACTTATAGAAAGCATACTACCCAGAGAAGCACTCCTTGGCTCCAGCTCCTCTGCCCTTGTTTTCAACAACCCCCATATGCTGCCCATGGAACTGGACTCAAACAAAAATACATTTTTTTTACATTTTTTTTTAAAACTCCAGCAGCACATGACATCCCCTCCTGGCACTTAATAGAAAGACCACACTCCTCTACCACTCTGATCTCCTTAATGACTTCTGCATCTGACCCAGACAAGGCCCCCCAAAAAACAAGCAGTAGCTTATTTCTTTCTGGCAATTTTTTTTTATAACTGTCTCCCAAACTGTCAAATACTGACGCTTGTTCGTTGTCTCTCTGAGCACCACCATGCCCTCACTCTAACATGGACCACTGGTACCTTGCTCCTCACAGGCTAGGACCAACGCACAGTGAGACTTCTGCAAAGGGCTAACAAATAATGACAATAAAAAAGAAAACAAGAACTCTACAACCACACCTGTCTAACACAGACAGCTGACCCTGGCAATACTGGCCCCCCACAAAACCCATTGCTATCTCTCCATACAATTTTTAAAATGACTATAGACTCCACAAATGAGCTTCGATGTCGCAGTGTCATTGCTGTCATGCTGATGGCATGTTCGTGGCAACTGCCATGGTAATGGGGGGCATTAAAGAGCTAGTGGAACCAAAACAGACAGGAAATGGTACAGATTTTAAGTTGTCATTTGTAACTTTTTATTTCTGGAATAGAAACATAGAAACATAGAACATAGACTTTGATGGCAGATAAGGACCGCTAGGCCCATCTAGTCTGCCCATTTCCCTACCTACAGGATAGGCCGCAGATCCTAGTTAACCAACAGCCTATTTCTTCCTACCCCCCACAAGAATTGCCTTATGTCTGTCCCATGCATTCTTGAATTCTCCTACAGTTTTAGACCCCACAACCTCCTCAGGAAGGCTGTTCCATGCATCCACTACCCTCTCTGTGAAATAATACTTCCTCACATTGCCCCTGAACTGCCCTCCTTCTATCTTTAAATTGTGTCCCCTTGTTCTTGCAAGTCTCTTTTTCTGAAAGATGCTACCCTCTTGGACTTTGTTGATTCCACTGAGGTACTTAAAAGTTTCTATCATGTCCCCCTCTCCCTTCTTTCCTCAAGGGTATACATATTAAGCTCCTTTAGTCTCTCCTCATCACGGCTTCTCTTGCAGACCCTGCACCATTTAGTTGCCCTCCTCTGGACTGCCTCTATCCTGTCTATGTCCTTGGAGATGGGGTCTCCAGAACTGGACACAGTATTCCAGATGGGGTCTCACCAACTGTCTGTACAGAGGGATAACAACTTCCTGTTTTCTGCTGCTGATGCCTCTCCTATACATCCCAGTATACCCCAGCCCTCCCTACTGCCTTCTCACATTGCTTGCTAACCTTAAGGTCATCTGATATGATTACCCCCAGGTCCCTTTCCTTTTGTTGTTGTTACTACCTCCCACCCATTGTGTATTCTTCCCTGGGTTCTTGTTTCCCAGGTGCATTATTTTGCACTTCTTTGCATTGAATCCTAGCTGCCATACTTCTGACCATTCCTCCAACCTTGCCAGTCCCTTTTCATCCTTTCCACGCCTCCTTGTGTATCAACCCTGTTGCAGATCTTTGTGTCATCTGCAAAAGGCATACTTTTCCTTCCAGTCCCTCTGCAATGGCACTGATGAAGACATTAAAAGGACTGGACCCATACTGAACTCTCGTTTCCCCACTAGTAACCCCTTTCTTCAGAGTGGACTCCATTTACAATTACCTTCTGTGTCCTGTTGTCCAGCCAATGTTTTACCCAGGCTACCACCCTGGGTCCCACTCCCAGGCTGGTTAATTTGACTATTAATCTTTTGTGTGGGACTGTGTCAAATGCCTATGCTAAAGTCTAGGTAGGCCATATCCACAGCCCCTCCCTGGTCTACTACTTTGGTCACCCAGTCAAAGAAATCTATTAGATTCGTCTGACATGACCTTCCCGCTGTGAACCCCTTGGGTCCTGTGCTCCACTGGCCTCTAGGTACTCAACTATTCTTTCCTTCATAAGTGACTCCATCACTTTCCCTACCACAGAGGTCAGACTGACAGGTCTGTAGTTTCCTGCCTCTGTCTTGCTCCCACTTTTGTGAGGGAATCACATCCGCCTTCCTCCAGTCCTCGGGTACCACACCATCCTCCATGATTTATTAAAAGAGTAGCCAGTGGTTTCACTAGTTCCTCCTTAATTCTTTTAGAATTCTGGGGTGAATTCCTTCAGGACCCATTGCTTTGTCCACCTTCAGTTTTAGGAGTTCTTGCAGAACCCTTTCTTCTGTGAAAGGACTGGGATCGACCCCCCTATCAAGAGTGCTTCTGTTAATTGGATTAGGCACTTACCCCTCCTCTTTTGTGAATACTGAGCAGAAATATTCGTTCAGTGTTCCTGCTTTTTCACTGTCCTCCTCTGCCCACCCACCGTTCATTCTATTCAGTCTCACTATCCCTCCCTTTGTCTTTCTATGCTCGCTGATGTACCTATAAAAGGTTTTATCCCCCTTCTTAACTGAGTTGGCTATCTTTTCCTCAGTTTGGGCCTTTGCTATTCTGACTTTCCTCCTTGCTTCCTTCTGCCTTAACTGGTACAGCTCTCTGTCCTGCTCCTTCTGTGTTTCCTTATACTTCCGGAATGCTATCTGTTTCTTCCTGACTTTCACAGCCACCTCTTTTGAGAACCATAGTGGCTTTTTCTTTCATTTTGATTTGTTTATTTGCTTCACACAAAGGCTTGTTGCCTCTGTGATGGCAGTTTGATAATTCCCATTGTTGCTCCACATCTCCTTCTAGCCTGTTTGCTGGTGCTTTTCTGAGGCACTCCCATCTTGCCAAAGTCAGCCCTCCTAAAGTCCAGTACCCTCACTTTGTATGGCTTGACTCTGTAGCTGAGTTTAACATGAACCACACTGTTTGATGGTCACTTGTCCCCAGATGGCAACCCACTTCTAGATCTGAGATCCTCTCACTGCCCTGTTTGAGAGTATGAGGTCTAAGATTGCTCCCTCATGAGTGGGTTCGAAACTAGCTGTCTAATGCCTGCCACCTGTAGGGCATCAAGAATGGCCCTGCTCTTGGATGTGGCTGCAGCAAATGTGCTCCAGTTAACATCTGGCACATTCAGGTCTCCCATCAACAGTATCTCCCCTTTCTCTGCCATTCTAAGAATGCCTTCTATCATATCCTTGTCCATTCCCTCCCCCTGACATGGGGGTCTGTACACAACCCCTGTGCGGATTGTGGTGCCCTTTCCAGTCTCCAAGGTGACCCACAGTGCCTCCTCTCCTCCCTGTTTACTCTTCTGTTCAGTTGCTTTTATCCCTTCCTTTACATAGAGAGCTACTCCTCCCCCTCTTCTCCCCTGCCTGTCTCTCCTGTAGGTTGTGTACCCTGGTATGTTAACATCCCAGTCATGGTTCTCTGTGTACCATGTTTCTGTGACTGCTACAATATCCAGACATCCCTCTTCCATTAAGGCCATCAGCTCAGGGAGCTTGATGCCCAGACTACAGGCATTGGTACTCATTACCCTCCATTTCCTGATGGCCTTACTCCCTTTTGCTCCATCTCTGTCCTTCTTGCCTTTGTCACTTTCTCCATTTACCCTTGCCCTTCTCCCTATCGACACCTCTATGTTGGTGTTTGCCGCACTTACTACGTGATTATTTGGGGGCTGGATTTTCCTGCTCCTTTCCAGTGCCTCCCCTTGGCTAGTTTAAAAGCTTGCCAATGAAGCATTTAAACCCTATCACCTAGGATCCTGGTTCCCTCCGGACAGATGCAGCCCATCATGCCAGTATAGGCTTGCATCGCTCCAGGTGGACCCCCAGTCCCCAATGAAGCCAAATCCCTGAGCTCCACCTAAGTTTTCAACCACTGATTGAATCCCATGGTGAGGAACACCCTAGCCTCTCCTATGCCATAGATGGGTAGCACCTCCGAGAAGGTTATCGTGCGTGCTACTTGACTAAGGCCCCTCCCCAATTCCACAAACTCTTCCTGCACTTCTCTAATTCCTTTCTTAGCCAGGTCATTTGTCCCTAGGTGGACAATGACATCCAGCTCCCTCCCCTGTGCAACTGCTCCGGCAATCCTGAGGATTCGCTCCCTGTCCCTCCAAGCCATGGCGCCAGGCAGGCACCTTACCTCCCTCTCCCCTTCCTCTCCCAGTTCTACCTTCCTAACAATGGAGTCCCCCACCAGGAGTTGTTTCCTTCCCCTGCAGGGTCCCCGCCACCCTCCTGTGGGTTTTCTTTGTGGAGGTTCCCAGCATCCTCCTTGGTCTCCACTGTGGGTGCCTCCATAGAGGAACCACACTTTGCCAGAATGGCATAGGAATTGTGGAGAGGTACAACTGGAGGGATGTGCCTCTGTTCCACCACCCTCACCCTCCCTGAGCCCACTGTGGTCCAACCACTCCTCTTTCTTGGCAACCTCTGAGGCAATGGCAGTGGCACTGGTGGTCCCTGGATGGAAGAGGAGGTCCCACAAATCCTGGCCAACTCAGCCTGGAGATGAGCAACCTCCTCCCTCAGCCCAGAGAGGTGCCTGCAGATGGGACAACACTGCATCCTCCAGAACGTCTCCCGGAAGACTGCTGCTCCACAGCCACTGCACTGCACCACTCCAATCATGTCTTATTTCTGGCCCCTTAACTGTTTGCAATCCTTACTCTTTCCTCTGTTTTTTTCCTCTCTCTCTCCTTACTTTCTGCCTGTGTGCCCTTTAAGCTCCTGATTGTCCTGTTCTGAGACAAGAATATCCTATATTTCTCAGTAGACCACTTACTTGCTCAGAGGCAGACCTCCAGCAGCTAGAGGGGGCTGGAGAGCTACTCTTGCCCTTCTAGGATGGTGGGTCCTTGGTGGTTCTGTGATCACTCACTCTGCCCCTAAACAGGAAGTTCCTGTTGTCAGTCAAATCCTGTGCCTATAAAATAGAACTAGCTTGGGAGGGAAGGAGGGCAATATAGTCCCAGCAGAGAAGTTCAGTCACACAGCAGTCCTTTCTCCTGGTGTCTTCTGCCAAGCTATTAGCAGAATCTTTCTAAGGCAGTCTTTAAATGTAGCTTCCTTCTAGCTAAGCCACTCCCCCTACTTACCAGATCTTTCTACAAGTAATTTAAACCTCACAGCAGTTAAGTCCTTTCAGTCACCTGAGATTTACACCTAAATAACTCTTCAGATACCCATTCGGTTCAGTTAAGCCAAACACACACTTTTTTTTTTGTATGTTAGTTTTTTTACCCTAAATTAAAGGTCCAAGTACAAAAGTTCTTCTACTTTAGTCCCAGCAGAGAAGTTCAGTCACACAGCAGTCCTTTCTCCTGGTGTCTTCTGCAAGCTAATATTTTTCTTTTTGCTCATCAGAAAGTTTTTTATGTAACAATGTAATGTTGGATAAGTGGCATGGGTCTCAGCATAGCAGCTGACATAGCTGTCTCAAGTCCCCACACTACATCGTCAATATTGGAATCTCACTGGTAGTGATATCACAGGTAACTGACCTGGTAGCTACTGAGTGGCTGTTCCTAAGCAGCAGTGATGTCACAGTCAGTGAGATAGCAATGCTGATGATGTAGAGGGGGGAAATAGTGACACATATGTCAGCTGCCAGGCAGAGTGCTGTCCCACACATCACACCTGCTAACACCAGGTAAACAATCTTCTGATTAACCAAAGGGGAAAGAAAAGGTATCTCAGAAGGTAATGGCTGACTGCTTTTAGAAACTAATATTAGTTTTAGAGAGCACACTAGCTCTTTAAAAGCAGAAATGCACTATTTCACAAAACAAAAGTCCACAGATTTTCTCAAATTTAAAAAAAGTAAAAAAATAAACAAAAACACACATTCACAAGGTATCAGCCTACTGCATAAATCGAATATGCAATGGGGACCTTGGGTAACACATTATATATCTACACTTGACCAGTTTGACCTCGGGCATATCACTTGTGGCTTACACCACTTGTGAGGTTACCAGAGGTCAGACTGGTCTTGTGTGGATAAAGAATGCATCACAAAGGTCCCCACTGCATATTTATTTATCTATATCTATAGCTACAGTACAGTGTGTATGTGTGTATGTGTGTGTGTGTGTGTATATATATATATATATATATATCTATATATATATAGATATATATCTATAGCTACGGTATATCTATAGCTACGGTATATCTATATCTATAGCTACAGTACTCTATATCTATAGCTACAACATATCTATATCTACATCTACATCTACATCTATAGCTACAGCATATCTATATCTATATCTACATCAACAGCATATTTATATCTATATCTATAGCTACAGCATATCTATATCTATAGCTACAGCATATCTATATCTATAGCTACAGTGTATCTATTTATATAGCTACAGTACAGTATATCTATATATCTATATCTAAATCTATAGCTACAGCATATCTATATCTATATCTATATCTATATCTATAGCTACAGCATATCTATATCTATACCTATAGCTACAGTATATATATATATATATATCTATAGCTACAGTACAGTATATCTATATCTATAGCTACAGCATATCTATATCTATATCTATATCTACATCTACATCTATAGCTACAGCATATCTATATATATATCTATATCTATAGCTACAGTATATATATATATATCTATAGCTATATCTATAGCTACAGTACAGTATATCTATATCTATATCTATATCCACATCTGTATCTACTGCATATCTATAGCTACATCATATCTATCTCTATATCTATAGCTACGTCATATCTACATCTACATCTACATCCACATCATATCAATATTTATATCTATATCTATATCCACATCTGTATCTATATCTATATCTATATCCACATCTATATCCATATCTATATCTATATCTATATCTGTAGCTACAGCATATCTATATCTATATCTACAGCATATCTATATCTATATCTATTTCTATAGCTACAGCATATCTATATCTATATCTATAGCTACAGCATATCTATATCTATATATATATCTACATCTACATCTATAGCTACAGCATATCTATATATATATATCTATATCTATAGCTACAGTATATATATATATCTATAGCTATATCTATAGCTACAGTACAGTATATCTATATCTATATCCACATCTATATCTATATCTACTGTATATCTATAGCTACAGCATATCTACATCCACATCCACATCCACATCTACATCTACATCCACATCCATATCAATATTTATATCTATATCCATATCTATATCTATAGCAACAGCATATCTATATCTATAGCTATATCTATAGCTACAGTACAGTATATCTATATCTATATCCACATCTATATCTATATCTACTGTATATCTATAGCTACAGCATATCTATATCTACATCCACATCCATATCAATATTTATATCTATATCTATATCTATATCCACATCTATATCCATATCTATAGCTACAGTATATCTATATCTATATCCCTATCTATAGCTACAGCATATCTATATCTATATCTATAGCTATAGCTATAGCTATAGCATATCTATATCTATATCTATATCTATATCTATAGCTACAGCATATCTATATTGATATCTATAGCTATAGTACAGTATATCTATATCTATATATCTATATCTATAGCTACAGCATATCTATATCTATAGCTACAGTACAGTATATCTATATATCTATCTATATATATCTATAGCTTGTAGAAGAAGCTGGCAGACCTGCTGCTGAAGGATAACTTTTTATTTCTTTATTGCAAATTTTGGAGAATACCTTTGAGCAGAAGCACTCTTTTACAAAGATTCCACATCAGTAACTGAGATTACAAGGCAACATAACAAATATAATAAGCTAATCCCAGTGGAATGAAGTCAAACAAGTACAATATAGTCGAACAAGTACAAATAAATATGCTAGATCAATTTCATACAATTTTACAAAAAGGCAGCTAGACAGAATCATGTAAAACAAGAACAGTAATTACACATGGCATCAGAGCCAGGGTCTGACACAGTTCTAAGTGTATAAAGGGAGGGACTTTAGTTAGGATGATCAGCAGTTACAGCTGCATTGAACTGTTAGGGTTCCCCGTAGTGTCATCGTAAACTGGTCAAGATTAGGTAGATTAAGCAAGGTACCAGGCAATTCATTTATCCAGCCAGCAGCCCTAACTGTGAATGAACCCTTGCCCAGCTGAGTATGGCAGAAAGGCAGTTCCAGGGCATTCCGAGCCATGCTCCTGGTGTAGTAGAGATTGGCAACAGGGTGGAAGCAATGAGTTAGGGCCAGGGGGAGTTAGGCCCAGTGCCTTCTGAGCTAGCAGACATGTCTAGAACTTAATTCTGCTAAGCTGGGGTAACCAATTTGTTTGAGCGTAGAAGGTGCAGCTATGAGTGTGCTTGTCAGCACCAAGTACAAAGTGACAAGCATTACTATAGATCAAATTTATTCTGCTGAGAATTAAGTCACAAGCAGTTGTGTAGACAGGGAGGCCATAGTCAACTAGTGACAGTACTGAGCTTGCCACTATGAGGTGTCTACCATCAGAAGTGAGACTGATCCTGTTGCAGTACAAGGCTCCCAATTTTCTGTTTACCGTGGACACAAGGTGATCAACATGGGAACAAAAGATAAGGTATCATCCAGGATCACCCAGAGGTATTTAAAGGATTTCACCTGCTCACATATATGTCTCAGGCCCTTCCCTGGGGTCTAGTGGGGCTTCCTGAGCCCTTTTATGCTATGAACATTGTTTTTTGCAGTGGAAGGAGGAAGACAGCAAGTTGGGCTGCAGTGCAGCCAACCGCTAGCACAACCGTGCTTAAGTGAAACTGCCTGTGGGCACAGAGAACTCCCAGCCCATACAGAGCTTAGGCTGCAGCCTACTCACACAGTGGGAGAGGAGGACAGAAATGCAGCTAGTGGGAGGTGGAGGAAGCATTAATGAAAGCGACTCCTTCCACCTTCCTGAAGTGCCATTCCAGCAGCATAGTTCATGCCCTATGGGGCTAAAGAGGCAGCCTGGGCTGAAAAGAGGGTGGAGAGCAGCAAGAAGCTGCTATTTAGTGAAGCCGCTCTGGCAACAGTACAAGGCGGGGAGAGAGAGTGCACTGGGCAGCAAGAGCTGCCAGTAACAAAGCCGCTCCCGTGGCTAAGGTGAAAGCCATGGGGGGAAGGTTAAGAGAGAGCAGCAAGGAGCTGCCGTTAAGTGAAGCCACACCACTGCAAAAGTAAAAGCCTTAGGGGTGGGGGTGTTCAGAGACTGAGGAGGCAACGAGACCAGCAGGTGCCACATAGTGTAAGCTGCACCACAGCTTTCATGAAGGCCGGTGGGCTGTAAATGTAATTGTAAATGCCTGCAAGGGAAGCAGGCAAGGGCAGAATGCTCCCTGAGGGGAGTAATTTAATAAAAGAGCTGCACCACCGCTATATGCAAGCCCTGAGGGGCTGTAAATGTGAACGGGTGGGGGACAAAACAGAGAAAGCAATTGGGCTATCTATAAGAGTCCACAAACATAGCACAGCAGCCAGCAGAGAAACCCAAAAGGGGCTAAAGCTTAAATAAATAAATAATATATATTTACTGTAAATAAAGTGGCTACATGGTGTGGCAAAGCAAGCAATCCTCCAGGTAGCATCAAGTAGGCCATGTTGTGGTGGAACATTCTAGCTGGTGCGGATGTCATTAGGACATCAGCATCAGGAGGCAGGATCAGCCAGATAGTGAATGGAAAGTGAAGGAAGGGGGTGGCTTTGGTAGCTCCTGACAGCTTACCATCTTAGTATTTTGAAAAAATGTGAGGTGGGGTATTTAGGGAATCACCAGCCCTATCTACCCACACCATAGGTTAACAAAGTTACCTCAAGAAGGGGGCAAACAAGGGGCTTAAAAGGGACACAATAGCAATTTGGAGGAGCCAGCTTGAGATGTTTCCGCCTCTAGGGGGGCGCAAGCTCTCTTCTGATTGGCTCCCAGAGGTCTTAGTAACTAAAAGCACCAATCTAGTGCCAAGTAGGGTGGGCTAAAGGTCTGAGGAGGAGTGACTTGGAGGTTCTTTTCTCTCCTCCTCCTCCTCCTCCTCGTCAAGAAGCTGACAGGAGTGCTGTGGGAGGGCTCTACCACAGGCAGCTCCTACTCGAAGAAAGAAGAAAAAAAAGTAGAGAAAGTTTAAAGTGACAGGATAATCAGAAAAGGGGCTATCACTGCTAAGGTAGAAAAGGTTATTTAGACAGGAAAAGTTAGTCAGATTAATTTCTTTACAGACCTGTTGGATCTTGACAGTCCAACCAGAGGAGGAGTGAGAGAAAGTCCATTTATTTCTTCAGTTAACTTCCAAAACACTTCAGAGAGTTTGTTATTTTATAGTTAAAAGTTTGAAGGGAGGGTTCACCTGCCCAACAGAGGACTGGAGAAGATCACAGGTACAGCAGAGCAGAGCAAGAGGACCAAGGGTGCAGCAGATTTATCACAGGACTTCAGGAGAAGACACCTCACCAATCCCTGATCAGGGCAGCATCTTGAAGACATCATCCTTATGGACTTCACCTTTTGGATTGAGGTAGCAGGGACTCCATGATTTCTAAAAGAAACTTGAAATGATTTCAGGATATTTTACTATTTATCTTGGGGGTGGGGTGAGAAATGTGTGATGCAGAAAGTTCTAGATATTTTTATCAGGGAAAATAAACTAATACTCATTTTATGCAAATGTTATTATACTGTTTAGGCTGGGCAGCCATTTTTTCCAGTCACTGACAGAGCCAAAAAAGAAACAGTAATTCTCAGATTGCCTAATAAAGTTGGCTCTAATTTGAAAGAGATTTCTGCCTCTGGGATAATTCCTGTAGCACTGTTGTTTATAGTTAGAATTTTATAACAACAATTAATATCTTTCAGCCTTGTAACTAACCTTCCTTGCAGCTAGCCGGACTCTATCACCCAGGTAGGTGAAAGCAGGATACTGGCAGGTGTTATAATCTCACATAGTCCTTTGCTTCCTGGATGATATTTCCATTATAGCCTCTTTACTTACAACCCTGTCTCCTGGTCAAATTTTTCTATGTCCCTACAATTCCTTCTGTATCTTAGGAATTGTTTTTTTGGAATATTTTGACCACATGAGGCGGATGGCAACTAGAGGCTTCCAGGAAAGTATTGTGATCTGTGGGTTTTCTGAAAATACACACGTCATGTGGTCAAAAATATCCCAAAAGGACAGTTCCAAACATGAGAAGGAATTGCAGTGACATAGTACAATTTGATCAGGAGACAGCGTTATTAAAGCAAAGATTCAAGGAAAGGGGCTATAACAGAAATTTCATCCAAGAAGCAAGGGAGTATGCGAGATCACAAGATAGAATTGAATTGTGTATGGAACGAAAAAAAGCATAAGGAGGGTGTCTTGTTTTAATTGTTACAACATATTCAGGACATGCAAGTTTAATTGAGAGGATAGATTATCCATATCCAATGGCTTAGGCATGGCTTGGCCGAGTGAACTCGTCTCCAACTTCTCCCAACTTCACACTTGGAATGAGAGACAGCGAGTAACTGCACCCAACAGACGGAGTGAGACAGAGAGAGCAAATGACAGAATAAAGCTTTTACTGGTGAGGTAACCTGCTGCGAGCCAGCAAGTAGGATGGGGGGGGGGGCAGGAAAAGACATCTAGTGTGCCTGACATAAGCCATTTCAATGGCTTCTGATAAATGGGATGACTACTTAATCGGGATGAAAAGCCTGCCACCAGGGCATCCCAATTAAGCATCTTCTACTGTACAAAGAAGTACATACTCAACAGAAAATTATTAAAATGACAGTGGCTCAGGAGCTATAATCTGCTGTTCTTTTCAGGGCTCCCAGCCGCTGCCGGTTGGATCACATTCTTACCGTACAACAGAACATGGAATGCATCGGATGGAATGTGATCATTGCAGTCAGGGGAAGTAGAGATTCCCTGCATTTAGATTTGCCTTATGACTGGGGAAGGTGAAATACAGTAGGTAGTGTCCATGCAGTCGGGAAGGTAAGTGGAGCTTCTTCTACGCACCTCTTTGGCAAATATGCTGCCATGCCCTCTGTCCTAGACTGGCTTAGCAATCCCTTCCTTACAAAACACAATGACGTTAAAAAGGTTCAGTTTCACCAGTAAGTTGGGCAAGAGGACAAGTATGAACATATGAACATTGCCAGCAGCAAAAGGCCATCATGGTCTATCTAGGCTGCTTGTGAATGCAGCTAGCTCCCTATTCAGCAGCCGCCCCACCCCCCTTCCCTTACCTCCCTTTACCCTCCCCTTTGCCCTGTCCCACCCCTTTTTGAAGCATTCCACTATGGTACATGCCACCACTTCAGCTAGTAGCGCGTTGCACTTTGCCACCACCCTTTCTGCAAAGAAATGCCTCATCACTTCCCTTCTGACTTAACCTCCTCCAATCTCATGTCATGGCCCCTAGTGTCTCCATTCACCCTCCTCCTGGATAGACCCCCTGTGTCTGTTTTAATTATTCCTTTCATGTATCTGAAGGTCTCAGTCATAACCCCCCCCATCCCTCCTCTCCTCCAGTGTTTACATGTTTAACTCTCTTAGTCTGACCTTGTGGCAAATCCCCCAGGCCCTGAATCATCTTTCTTGCCCTACACTGCGCCCCCTCCAGCAGCCTAATGTCCTTTTGTAGGTATGGATGCTAGTACTGCATGCAATATTCCAGGTGGGGTTTAACCAATGATCTGTATAATGGCAGAATAATCTCCCTTCTTCTCGAGGTAATTTCCCTTGCAATGCACCCCAGCATTTTGTTGCCCATTGCTGCTGCCCTTCTGCATTGTGTGGAATTGTTCATTGTTCCTGTGATGAGCACCCCCAGATCCTTTTCTTCTTCTGTTAACTCCAGCTGCACTCCCCCCAGATGGTAGCTTCTCTTGGATGTTTTGTTCCGATGTGCAGCACCTTTTATTTTTTTGCATTGAACCCCAGCTGCCATCTGTTAGACCATGCCTCCAGCCTTGCCAGATCCTCTTGTAGCCCCCACCACCCCTCTTGGTCATCCATCACTGCTCCCATCTTGGTGTCATCTGCAAATAGGCTGATTTTGCTGCTGGTGCCCTCTGAGATGTCTGCAATAAATATGCCAAACAGCACTGGACCCAATACCGAACACCACTTGTCACAGGCTTAGGGGATGAGTATTCCCCACCTTCCACCATCCCCTGCTGCCTATCTTTTAGCCAGCTCTCCACCCACCCCACCAGTTTTGCTCCTGCCCCTGTTCCCTGTAATTTGATTCCAAGTCTTCCATGTGGTACTGAATCAAAGGCCTTACTGAAATCTAAGTACAGGACATCCACCGCATTGCCTCTGTCAATTTGCCTAGTCACCCAGTCATAGTATTCCACCAGGTTATGTCTGGCATGATCTGCCCTTGACGCAGCCATGCTGCCTCCCATCCTGCACCCCGTTCACTTCCAGTAGTGCCACTAGCCTCTTCTTTAGGATGGTCTCCAAAAGCTTCCCTATTATGGATGTTAGACTTACTGGCCTATAGTTCCCCAGTTCATCCTTGGGTCCACTCTTGTGCAGGGGAACCACATGAGCCAGTCTTCAGTCCTGCGGTATGCATCCTGTGTCTAGAGATGAATTAAATAAGTCTGCCAAGGATCCTGCCAGGACCTCTGCCAGCTCCTTCAGCACTCTCGAATATACTCCATCTGGTCCCGGAGCCTTGCTGACTCTCAATGCCTTTAACCACTCCAGTACCCTCCCCACTGTTATTTCTCCATCCGTCACCCCCCACCATCTGTTTCTATCCTCCCTCCTACTATTGGTAGCACCCCTTCCTTTTCTTTCGTAAAGACTGAACAGAAGTAGTCGTTGAGCACTTCTGCCTTTTCACCCCCTTCTTCCACCCATCCCCCCTCCTTGTTAATTCTTACAATTTGGTCCTTACAGCTTCTTTTCTCCCTGATGTACCTAAAGAAGTCTTTCTCTCCTTTTTTTATGCCCTGTGCCAGCCAGAGTTCCCTTGCTGCCTTGGCTGCCCTTACCCCCCTGGTCACTTCCTTCGCTTCTTTCGGGTATTCCTCCCTATCCTCCTCCCTCTTCAATTTTCTGTATCTCCTGTAAGCTGCCCTTTTCCTCCTCACCCTGTCTAACACCCCTTTGTTTATCCAGCTGGGTTTCTTTCCCCCTAGCCTTCTTAGTCTGGGCACTGCTGCAAGTTTCTTTTGCCTCTATTATCCCCTGTCTTATCAGTTCCCACCTTTGCTGTGTGTCCATACCCAGTTGAATTTTCCACAGGAACCCCTGTACCACTTCCCTCATCATCATTTTTTTTTTTTACAATTTATTTATCCACCACACACACAAACCCAGACTCTCTCAGGTGGGGGCACTCAGCTTACCTCCATCCCGCCCCTTTGTAGACTCAGTCCTGGCTCTCGGTTGGCTATGCTCCCTCTCGGTCCATGTATCCGCGCACACCTCCAGGATCACCATTCTATTCTGGGCAGATATCCTGTGACCTGAGAGAACTTTGGGCATGGGGGTAGCCCCTGGACATCACTGTCACCTACCAGGATCGGGCTTCTTTTCCATGTTCTGATTTTCCCCAGAGCCTTGGAATTTCAATGGACTCCTGTACATTGGATACGTGCACCATGCGCCCCCGTTGGACATCCTGCCGAGGCTCCAAACCTGCTATGCTGCAAGCCTCTGGTGTAGTGCCCCCAGCCACCACTAGGGGGCACCAGAATAGCTGCCAGCCTAAGCTCCCCCTTCCTGGGAAAGGAGAGCAGTCCTCCGGATGCTCAATTCTTTCCCAACCCTGCAGACCCGAGATGACCCGGGCTCGTTCCCAAACCTGGGTCACCGGCATGGCACGAGGTGTGACATCCAGCACCTTAACCCTCAGCACCACTGGGCTGGGTTCCCTCATCACCTTAAAGTTAGCATTCCTGAAATCCAGCACCATTGTGCCAAATGCCATCCTCTCTTTAGCCATCTGTAACTGGAACAATACTGTCCAATGGTCACTCCCCCCTCCCAGTTGTTCCTCCACCCTCACATCCCTCACCCACTTCCCGTTCATCAGTACAAGGTCAAGGGTGTTCCCTTCCCTAGCTGGTTCCTTGACCAACTTACTAGAAAGCTTTCCTGGAAGACATCCAGCATTACCTGCTCCCTTCTGCTCTTAGTGGTAGGTGTGTCCCACTCCACCTCCGGCAGATTGAAGTCCCCTACTATCACCACCACCCATCCCACAGTTCCTCCTGATTTGTTCTGCCAGTACCCTGTCCATCCCTTTAGCTTGAGAGGGTGGCCTGTACACCACCCCCAGTCTTAGTGATCTATTTTTGGGATCCTGTAGTTGCACCCACAGGGCTTCTGAATCTCTCTTGTCTCCCTCCTCTCTTACACATTTTAATCCTTCCTTTATGTACAGCGCCACCCCCTTCCCCTTTTCCCTATCCTTCTGGTGTAATCTGTACCCGGGAACTGTCATGTTCCAGTTGTGGATTTGGGCAGCCAATGTCTCAGTTATAGCCACCAAGTGCACATCCCCTCCTCCAAGAAAACCTGTAGTTCTGCCCCCTTATTCCCCAGACTCTTAGCATTTAGTGTTATCACCCTCTAACCCTTGTCTCTAGCCCTCCCCCGCCTCTCTCCCCATATGTCCGCTCCTTTAGTAGTTGCCTACCTCCTTACCTTGCTATCACGGGGGGTAAGTCCATTTGGTTTCACATCACTAGGCCTCTGCACACCACTATCCCGCCTGCTACCCCCTCTCCTAGTTTAAATGCTCCTCAATGTGGTTCCCTATCTTTGCCTTCAGTACATTTTTTTTCCTTCCTGATTTAGGTGCAGTGGAGGAGCAGAGTTAATTTACACTGCTACCCATCTGCTGATCATACTGCCATGCCCCAACTCCACAACTGACTTAACTATCCCTTCATAACTGAAGCAATGAGTTATTAAATCACATCTGTTTGAAGAACATCCAACAATTTATGCCCACTTTTTAAGAACCGTCTTTCTTTGTACCCACCAGGCGCACCCTGCTTGCTTTTGCAGTGTCACAGAAACAAATAACACACACACACACACACACACACACACACACACAGAGTACGATTTATCAGATGTCAACTAATGGGACCTCAGAGTGCCCCCCCCCCCAAAAAAAAAGTGCATACACATTTTGGCAAACCAGGATACATTTTTTTAATGGATTGAATTAAAAAATTGTAAAGAACCTAAACAAATCTTGCAGTATTTTATCCCCTCATAAGTGTGTGCATTTTGCAAACCTGAATGCATATTTAATCATAGGAATTAAAAAAAAAAAAAACCTTGTGTAGCACCCACGTCTTGCAGCATTTGTCATCCCCCCACACCAACCACACTGCACACTCATTTTGACAAACCTGAATGCATTCAAATGGTTTCAGTATTCTCTATCTATCTATCTATCTATCTATCTATCTATCTATCTATCTATCTATCCATCCATCTCGCTCTCTCCCTATATTTTACCCCAAGTCTTGCAACATTTTGTTTTTATTGTTTCAAAACTCTAGCTTGAAACCTCACCCCCTCCAAACTCAGTTGAGTATATGCAACACAGTGGCAACAGCCCCTATATGCAGGCTTTTAATTTTGTAGTTTCTTTTGGCACATCTCATATAAGTGTTATACCAAATAGTGTTTTGAATCACAATAGTACAGCACAACCTATTGATATATTGCTTACAGATTAAATCATTACTGGTTTCAAACAGAAACAATTAACAAGATTTTGTACCAAAACCAACCCAAACCCGGAAATCCCACTATAAGGAAGTGACTTCACTTCTACTTTGCATCAAGTCCTCTGACACAACTTCTGGAGCCCGCATTCCATTGTGGGTTATTAAGGGGAGCATTTTCAAAGGAGATGTGTCAGTGAATCTGAGATGCACTGGCGCATCTGAAAAAATGCACTGCAGCACGATATTGAAAGAGCAGAGATGCGACGTGCAAGTCCGGATGCGCCACAAGGCAACTACAATGTATGCAGCGCATCTGGAAGGGGTGTTCCCATGAATGTGCCATGCATCTCTTTATTCATCCCAAAAGGGCGGCACATATGTGGCGCATCTCTAAAGATGAACCCCCCCCAAAGTTAGGCATAAAAGGAGGTGGCCTAAGTGCAAGTCACCACATAGGCAGCCAGCAGAACAGCAGTAGGCAAAGCAATGGATGGGGCAGCATTTCTCATGGTGGAGGTAATGAAGGGTGTGAGGAGATCGGCAGAACAGCAATGTGGTCATGGAAGAGCCCATAGGCAGTATGTTCAACAGAGACAGTACCATGCCCATGTCACATTCGAACAACTGACTGACGCAGAGATTGTGGGCCAGTACAGACTCAACAGGGCAATTCTGAGAAAGCTCTGTGAGCTGTACCATGATGAACTGCAGGCACCCACCACAAGGAGTCATGCCATGTTGGTGGAAACAAAGGTGAGCAGCAATGTGCTTGCTCACTACAGGCACCTTCCAGACACCAGTGGGTGACACTACTGGGATCACACAGTCTGCTACGTCCTGTCTCCTCACACAGTTCCTCACTGCTCCTCTGCCACATGCTACGGAGTTCATAAAATTTCCTCACACACATGCAGAGCAGACAGAAACCATGCAGCAGTTCCACAGGGTAGCACACATGCCAGGCATGCTAGAGGCCATTAACTGCACCCATGTGACTATCAGGGTACCACCTGGCCCAGATGGCATAGCATACATAAACTGGAAGGGCTACCATTCCATCAACTGCCAGGTGGTGTGCAATGGCACAGGGCGCATCACCAATGTCTGTGCCATGCACCCTGGGAGTACACATGATGCCTACATCTGGCACCGGTCATCCTTGTGCCATCAATTCAAGAGTGGGAACATCCCCAGTGGCCACCTAGTGGGTGAGTTGGGCAGGACACAATGCCCACCTAATGTACTCCATGGCACAACACACTGGTAGTAGTACGGGGGGTTTAGGGGGTGGAGAAAGAGTGACAGGGAAAGTGCAATGGTCAATGGCCATGTTGAACTGTGTAACTTGGAGGCCTGCTGGACTGGGATCAAGAGATACTGAGACAGTGGTGTGTAAGACCACAGGGTGAGCAGGGCAGGGATGCTGCACAATGGGCACATGTGGCAGTGCGAGAAGCAATAGATGCCCCCAGCCACTACCATTGTCTGAGACGTGGATGAGCACAATGGCCAGACAGAACAGTGGCATGGTGCCAACTCAAGTTGGGATGGGGGTTGCAGAACTGGGGAGAGACTGGCCCAGTTGTGCCTGCCCAGACCGCAAGCAGGACACAGGTGTGGGAGCCTGCAATGGTGAGAAAAGGGGTGCGCAAGTCGGGAGGGGGAATTGCACCCAGGTGGACAGGCAGTGGCAGCATAGACAGGCAAGGGGGGATGGATGTGCCAGGCCATGCCCACACCTGACTGAAATTAACACATGTCTCTGTCCCCCCAGGTGATAGTGCGTACCCCCTCTGGCCATGGATGCTCACCCCCATACAATGGCCCAGTTGCAAGGCCAAGGAATGCTACAATGAGACACACACTGCAACACGCAACATCATCAAGAGTGTGTTTGGCATGCTGAAAATGTGGTTCAGATGCCTGGACAGGTCCAGTGGTGCCGTATAATACTGCCCAGAAAAGGTCTGTTCCTGGCCTGTTGCATGCTACACAACATGGCCATGGACTTTGGTATACTTGTCCAGGCACAGGAGGGTGACAGTACAGAGGAGGATGAACCCCAGGGTGGGGGTGAGCAGCCAACCCTGAAGAGGTGGGACCCACTACTGGCAGCAAGGGCACGGTGGCATAGGAACACCATTGTGGAAGAGCACTTTGGCAACTGGAGGTGAGTAACACAGGAGGCACAAACTGGGCAGCCAGTCACACAGACACACACACACACACACACACACACACACACACAGGCAGGCGGACACTGCACAGCAGCTGCAGAGTACACATAACCATGCACAGGCAACCACTGCAGTGCCACCAAGGACAAGGGGGACACAGTGTCAATGTGGGGACTGGCATGGATCAGAGGGAATCTGCTGGCACACATGCATGGCAGGCACAGCGCTGCACTCATCATGCCCATGCCACACAACATAACACCACTGCCCCCACACATGCCCAGTACAACACACAGACAGAATGGGCAGGCATGACACCTGGGTGCACATGTGCCACAGCACGTGGCCCTGGCCACTGCTGGTCTGGTGGGTGGGCTGGAAAGGTGGCAGGATACAGGTACCATGTCAACTGCACCCAGCAGACCACACTGCAAGCCAATACAACCACTGTTGCCCTGTGGGTGGCCATGCCTTGGCTTGGAGAATGCCTCAGGCATATCACCAGCCACAGAGGATGAAGGCTTCACTCCGGGAGTGGTTGACCCATGTGACAGTGACCGGGTGCTCATGGGTGTTTCAGTCCCAAAGTCCAGATGGGATCCGGGGGGTGTTGGGGATGTAGTTGTCAGGGGACAGCATTGGCAGCAATGGGGTCACCTGACGCCATGCCCTTGGAGTGCTGTTGGTACTGTGTGGGGTGCGGTGGGAACTCCTGCAACCACAAGGAACCAGGGTAGCAAAGCCTACAGCAAAGGCCTCTGCTATCTTGTCAAGCGCAGCAGTTGTGGCCACCCACTGTTTGCATAACTTACCAAGCAGCTGCGTGTGTCTCATGGCTGCATGTTTGTCCCCATGTCCCACCTGCATGTGCACTCCATGGACCTCTCACCTGAGTGCCACCTGGACCTCCATGGTTGCTCACAGGAGCTGGGTGCACTCATCTAACATGTCAACGGGTGACACGTCAGGGGCCGGGGGCTGATGGGCAGGAGGGGGGTCCCAGCCTACTGTGCCATATCCCTTGTCTGTGAACGCAGCACAGTAGGCTGCTGTTGGGGTGGGGACTGTGCATGGGCATTCAAGGAGGGCCCTGGGACAGGCTGGTCATGGGTCCTTGCCGTGTTCATTCACAGTAGTAACTCTACCCCTTGAAATAAAGTTTCGACATACAAAGTTGTCTCATTGTGTCGTATTTAATTTATTTCTCTGTTTCATTTCAGTGTTGCTTATTTTCTCTATCTTTAGGATAGTGCTTGCATTTTTCTTTTTTCCTTTCATATACAAACAATTCAGAAATCAGCTTTCAAAATAGGTTACCGTTTCAGGACTCCACTTTCTTCCCTTCATCAGAACCTGAAAGCTTTAAAATAATTTCTATATTACTGCCTGTTTTCTTATACCATTAAATCAAAGAAACCTACAGTAAGGCAAACATCCAAAATGTCTACTTATTAAGACCACAGCTAATAGTACATACCTACTAGACAGTCTAGGGTTGCCTGTATCTTATTTGCAGTTAAATTCTTATTTCAGTTTTCCTCTTTAAGTGCTAGAGGAGCAAAAAAGGCAGAAAAAGCATTTTTTGTAGTTTTGCTTGCAATGTATTTTCTTCATTTGTACCATAATCCAATCTTGGTTTTATATTGGTATGATATTTTTACCTTTAATTTTCCACTGGGACTTTCTTATTCTATGGTTTGTTACTACATGTATAAACCTAGAAAGTAAAAAGTTAACTTAGCAAACATTCCTAATGTTACAAAGTGTGGCTAGCTCCATCTTGTGGTTTGAACATGGGCCTTTGCTGGCCATTGCAGCATCGCAGCACCCTGCTGGTCAGTGATGGCAGTCCCAGGTCCCACAACAGCACCCACCCCTGACCACCCCCAGCTGCTGCAGTGGCTGGCGGTGCACACTAGGGAAATGCATGTGTGGGTGCAGGATCACCTGTGCAGCCTGTTGCTGCCTGTCTGGGTACCGGGACAATGGTAGGGTGGGTGCCACCTGTGAGTCCCCCCTGCTGGGTGGCATCATCATCATCCTCCGTGGCCGATGCAAACATGCTGAGGTCCTCCTGGATCAAAAGACCGGACAAGGGGTCATTGTCAGCCAGCCCCAGTAGGTTCAACAGCATGCGTGCCAACCCACAATTTTCAACAATGGCCATGGCACCAGAGGATGTAGAAGGCTGGCCTCATCCACCACTGGTGCCACTAGAGGGGCCCCGGATGGTGATGCACACCTGTGGTGTGATGGAGCTGAAAGGCAAGATAGATAGCATGGTGAGTGACACATGGCCATATCCAAGGTTGATAGAATGATGTGGGGATGTGTGTCACACGTGTGGCCATGCTGCCGCACAGGCCTGGGACCACCATTGTGGCCCATGCAGCACAAACGCACTGGCATTGTGAGTCCTGCACATGTGCTGGGGTGCACACACTCATGGCAGTGTTTGGCACAGAACCACAATGGCTCGGCTGTGGCCTGGCCAATGCCCCCCCTCAACCCTGCCACAGACACCACTGCCCCACTGTGGACCACCTACCCACTGTAGCTGGATGGTGCAGGGGCCCACTGTGGATGGCTAGGTGGCACCACACATTACATGGAGGCCCTTGTGGGCATGCATGGCAACTTGTGGACTGTGGTGTTGGACGCTCCACCCTGGGACCTGTGACATGCCACCTGCCATGCACAACAGCACACAGGGCAGCATGTGGGTCCATGATGTGGCTGTGCACTGCCAGCAGCCCTACACAACATGCTCTGGACATGATGCTGGGCCCTGTGTGGCATACCAGGCACACCTGTGGCACACGCCACCCCCCACAGGGGGTGACACATGCATACTCACCATGCTGTGATGGGATGCCCCCAGTCTGGAACCCACCCCCAGGAACATCCTCCACAGATGCCTGGCTGATGCTGGCCACTAGCATCTGCTCACTAGGTGTGAAGGTTGGTGCAGTGGAGGGGCCCGCACCAGTCTGCCACAGGAGGCTTGGCTCTTCTCTTGTCACTGGCCATCCTCTTCATGCACTCCTGGGGAGTGCGGTTGTACCTCCCATAAGCATTCACATGGACTGCCACCTCATTCCAGCCCTTTGTTCTCTCCTGCCAAGTGTCTGTCTTGCGCATGAGCAGCACCTCCCTGAGCAAGTAGGCCTCCACCAGAGCATGCTGCTCATCCTTGGTGAAGTCTGGCCTCTGCCTCTTCTGTGTTTCCTCATCATCATCAGACATCCTGTTGCCTGTGGACAGGAATGGGGCATGCATGAGCAAACATCCAGCATATCTGGAGGTGAGCCAAGTGCCACTGAATGCAGAGCAAAAGAGCTTGCAGCACGGTGAATGTAAATAATCCTACCTTCAAAGATGCAGTTCCTGTCAGTCACCTGTGGTGTGGGGTGGTGTTTAAATGGCTCATCTCATGCAAATGAGGTGAGGAGCAGCCTGTAATGAGATGCTAATCAGTTGATTTAGGCCTGGATTGGATAATGAGATCATTAGCATAACCTGTCTTAAAATTGCAGATTTGTTCCAGGCTCAATGAATTTTGTGTTGTGCATCCAAATTGCGCCAAGCATCTCCACATGATGCATTTACTGTGCATGCACAATATGTCTTACCGTACTTGACATGTGTGGTGAAACATGTCCAGTGGTTGTGCCTGTGTATCTCGCATCTTCAAGTACTGTGCTGTGATGCGCCATTACCCCCGGATGGCACATCAGTGGACATGCACCATGTGATTGGCTGCAAGTGTGGCATTGTCCACTCTCAATAAGATGGCACTTGCATGCAGATGCGCGTGCATGTGTCAGTGGGCTGTGACATCATTCTCCCACCCTGCCTTTTGCTATTGCACCTGTGTGGTGTTGCGCTATGGTGTCTATGGCACATCCCTATGGCACATGTATGAGTCGCATGGGGAGCCTATCATGCAACAGGCACAGCCCAGCCACACATTGTTCAAACTGCCACAGTGAACAGTAGCACATTCTGCTGGCCTGTGCACAGAAAAGATGGCATGTGCAAGTGAGGGGAGGTCCAGGGCCCTGAACTGGTCCAAGATGGAGGTGGCCAATTTGGTGGCACTTGTTGCTCCCCTAGAGGAGCAATTGTTTGGTGGGGAGGAGCTTCAGGAAGCACGGGCCCAGGTGTGAGCCTGGTTGGCAACCCAGATGGAGCGCCAGACTGGCATCCCCAGAACTGGGGTGCAGTGTCACTACAGATATGGGGACCTACAGTGATGGGATCCTGAGAAGCTCCAGAGGCTCCATGAACAGGCCCACATGGGGCAGTGCCATGCTCTGGTACGTACGTGCTAAGTGCATGCTGTCTTTGCCTACTCTTGGGGGTATGTGTCCCTAACCACATATTCTCCATGGCTCTGGTTGCAGGGCCGTGTTATTGCTGCCATGCATGCCATGGGTTGCCCTGTGTGAACTGATGGTCCGCTGTCCTGTTGCCATGGCACTGTGACTCCACATTGTCTGCTGCCCCTCAGCAGGGCACATGTCATCCTGTGCCATGCTGTGTCGTGTCACTGTTTGGGGGGTATATGTTCCAGCATGCTGCTTATGGTGCTGTTCCATTGTGTTTCCCTTCAGATCAGGAAGAGCAGCATCAGGCCAGAGAGGCAGCTGATTGGAGAACCAGAACCACTGGAGGGAGCACACCACCACGTGGCCCACACTGTATAGCAGGTAAGTGCACTGCATGTGCTGTCTTTGTGTTTTCATTGGGTATGTGCAGGGTGGCATTGCCCACAGTGGGCCATTGCCTGCTTCTTGTGCATGCCCATGTGGTGGCGGCCATGCACACATGGATTGTTGTGTTGGCAGCATGTGGTAGTCCTACTGTGCCCATGGCTCCTGTGTGCTTATCCCCAGTTGCCATGTCTGGTCCTGGCTGTGGGCACCCATTGATGCTCGCATGGGGTTACCACACAGCCTGCGTGATTGGTGCACATGTGTGGTAGGTTCCTACACTGTGAGGGACATGGCCACATGTCTCATGACAACATCCTTTGCATGAAATTATAGAAACATAGAAACATAGACTTTGACAGCAGATAAGGACTGCTTGGCCCACCTAGTCTGCCCATATCCCACCTACAGGATAAGCGGCAGATCCTAGTTAACCAACAGCCTATTTCTTCCTAACCCCCACAAAAATCGCCTTATATCTGTCTCATGCATTCTTGAATTCTCCCATAGTTTTAGAACCAACAACCTCCTCAGGAAGGCTGTTCCATGTGTCCACCACCCTCTCTGTGACAAAAATACTTCCTCACATTGCCCCTGAACCGCCCCCCCCATCTTCAAATGGTGTTCCCTTGTTCTTGCACATCTCTTTTTCTGAAAGATGCTACCATTTTGGACTTTGTTGATTCCACTGAGGTGCTTAAAAGTTTCTATCATGCCACCCCCCTTCCTCAAGGGTATACATATTAAACTCCTTTAGTTGCTCCTCGTATGGCTTCTCTTGCAGACCCTGCACCATTTTAGTTGCCCTCCTCTGGACTGTCTCTATCCTGTCTATGTCCTTGCAGAGATGGGGTTCTCCAGAACTGGATGCAGTACTCCAGATGGGGTCTCACCAACTGTCTGTACAGAGGGATAACAACTTCCTGTTTTCTGCTGGTGATGGCTCTCCCTATACATCCCAGTATCCCCCCAGCCCTCCCTACTGCTTTCTCATATTGCTTGCTAACCTTAAAGTCATCTGATATGATTACCCCCCGTTCCCTTTCCATTTTTGTTGTTGTTACTACCTCCCCCCTTGTGTAATCTTCCTCTGGTTTTTTGTTTCTCAGGTTCATTATTTTGCACTTCTTTGCATCGAATCCAAGCTGCTATACTTCTGACCATTCCTCCAACCTTGCCAAGTCCTTCTCATCCTTTCCACACCTCCTTGTGTATGAACCCTGTTGCAGATCTTTGTGCCATCTGCAAAGAGGCATACTTTTCCTTCCAGTTCCTCTGCAATGTTACTTATATGTTACTTTCAGAACCCTTTCTTCTGTGAAAGGACTGGGATCGACTCCCCTACCCAGAGTGCTTCTGTTAATTGGATTAGGCATCTCCCCCCCTCCTCTTTTGTGAATACTGAGCAGAAATATTCATTCAGTATCCCTGCCTTTTCATTGTCCCTCTCTGCCAACCCACCATCCATTCTATTCAGCCTCACTATTCCTCCCTTTGTCTTTCTATGCTCCCTGATGTACCTATAAAAGGTTTTATCCCCCTTCTTAACTGAGTTGGCTATCTTTTCCTCAGTTCGGACCTTTGCTATTCTGACTTCCCTCCCTGCTTCCTTTTGCCTTAACTGGTACAGCTCTCTGTCCTGCTCTTTCTGTGTTTCCTTATACTTCCTGAATGCTGTCTTTTTCTCCCTGACCTTCCCTGCCACCTCTTTTGAGAACCGTAGTGGCTTTTTCTTTCATTTTGAATTGTTTATTTGCTTTACACAAAGGTTTGTTGCCTTTGTGATGGCAGTTTTGGTGTTTCCCCATTGTTGCTCCACCACTCCTTCTAGCCTGTTTGCTAGTGTTTTTTTAAGACACTCTCCCATCTTGCCAAAGTCAGCCCTCCTGAAGTCCAGTACCCTCACTTTTGTATGGCTTGACTCTGTAGCTGAGGTTATCGTGAATCTCACTGTTTGGTGGTCACTTGTTCCCAGATGGCTACCCACTTCTAGCTATGAGATCCTCTCACTGTCTCCATTTGATAGTATGAGGGCTAAGATTGCTCCCTCATGAATGGGTTCCAAAACTAGCTGTCTGAGGCATGCCACCTGTAGGGAATTGAGAATGGCCCTGCTCTTGGATGTGGCTGCAGCAAATGTGCTCCAGTTAACATCTAGCATATTGAGGTCTCCCATCAGCAGTATCTCTCCTTTCTCTGCCATGCTAAGAAAGCTCTCTATCAAACCCTTGTCCATTCCCTCCCCCTGACATGGGAGTCTGTATACAACCCCTGTGCAGATTGTGGTGCCATTTCCAGTCTCTAAGGTGACCCACAGTGCCTTCTCTCCTCCCTGTTTAATCTTTTGTTCCATTGCTTTTATCCCTTCCCTTACATAGAGAGCTCTTTTCCCCTTCCTGTCTCTCCTGCAGGTTGTGTACCCTGGTATGTTAACATCCCAGTCATGGTTCTCTGTGTACCATGTTTCTGTGACTGCTACAATATCCAGGTATCCCTCTTCCATCAAGGCCACCAGTTCAGGGAGCATGCACCTGCAGGCCTTGCTTGTTCCCTGTGCCACTTCCCATTCACTGTGTGGCTGTGTAGCCTGGCATGTTGCTGGTGTGAGGTATATGTTTTGGGTTGTCGGCCCTCTGCATTGGGCCGACCAACATCAGGCATGCATGTCATGCCCATTGGGTGGGGGGGGGCTGAGCCTATGTGGGCTGTGGCACTGAGTATGCGTTTTCTGTTTTCCCACCATATTTCATTATGATGCCAGTGGAACCCAGCGGAGGAGGAGGGGTCATCTGATGGTGGGTAGCTAGATGACTTCAAACCAAGATGTCCTGCTTGCCATCTTCCAGTGCCAGGGGACAGTTTTGAGGGTGGCCCATGAGATCCTGGCTGAACTGAGGAGGGGCAGCCAGCAGAGACAGGGCCAGGTGGTACATTGCCAGGGCAGCTAGGCCTGTGTAGATATTGGACTGTGTATTAGATGGCCCCATTCACCCCATCCCCACAACTGCAGTCCTGTCTGTATATAGTTCCCCCTGCATTCCCTGTTCCTCGTTCCACCCTGCTCCATCCCCCTTTTATGCTGTATACAGTTTGTATTGCTTCTTATTGTTGTTGTTTTCCTCTTTGCTTGATTTCTGAATTTGATATTATTAAAATTATTGCATCTGTCCGCCTGTGTCTGTGGTCCTTCTTTAAAGTGCAGTTACACAAAGACTTTTGCTGTAACAGTAGATCTTCTAGGAATGTCTCTTGCAGTAAGTCATTACTTCTTGGAGTTCCCGATAGGTGGCGCTCCATCATGGAACTTTCTTCCAGCAGTCTCCACACCAGGGACCACCCACATGAGCTCACTTCCTGGGCTGTACCTATAAAAAGTGGGTGGTCCCTGGTAATCTCCGTTCCCCACCAGTTTCAGCTCGGAAGTGAGAGACTGAGGGGAACTGAGGTACCAAAGCTTCCCAACCCTACATCGTTTTTCCTGTTGCAGAATGGCAGGGGGTTGGAGGGAGGAAAACTACTTACTGCAGGAGACATTCCCAGAAGATCTACTGTTACAGCAAAAGTCTTTGTGTAACTGCATTATCTTCCATGGAATGGTCTCTTGCAGTAAGTCATTACTTCTGGGAGATTCCCAAACAGTTATCTTAGCAGAGGGTGGCCATATATAGCATTCTGCCTTATATCTTAGTGCAGTCTTAGGACCAAAAGGGGCTGAAAACAGCGTATCAGCATATAAAAAGGGATTTTGTAAGCAATCCATTATAGCATTCAGTATAGGATTATGGCCGAAAGACAAGCCAGATTGGCTATTAGTTGGCATCATCAGATGAGCTGAAGCAAACGTAAACCTGAGCAGGGTATAGCATATCAAGTACTTTAATACATCATCAGAAAGCCAGCCAAATAATGGAGTAACTGGTAGATCTCAATGACATGCACTGGAAAAGACAGGCTATGTCAAATCCTGTTGGGTTCTAAGTTTTTGGATAGTAACCCAAATAATACAATGTTATTTTGTAGTGCTACAATGTAGCAAGTCAGTATGTTTTTGCTTTGAAACAATGTATCTATTTCATGATGGAATTCAGTGACCCTTAGGGTCAGTGGCAACATAGTACCCATTTTAGGGTAAAGATATAGAATGCAATAGAGTGATGTATTCACTTCTATCATGTATTAGTAATCTCATTTGCAAGGGGATCCCAAGTGTGCCAGGGTCTACTGCCCTGACAGGTGTAAACCTGAAATATTAGTATGATGGGCCCTTTGTTGATACTGTCTGGTGAACAGACATGTAAATAATGATCTGGATACGTACAGATTTAGGAGTCATTTGATCTCACGTGTAAGATTTGAGATGTAAGAAATTCTAAGATTTGTAACCTGTCCATTGTTTGTTATCCAAGTAGCGTGGATCAGCAAGTTTGATAAATCTTGCAGTTTATACAGGTTTTATGTATTCACCATGCCCTGTCTGTCCAGACAGTAGAAATCATATCCATGTAGTATAAATAGGATACCGAAGTAGCAGATAATGTTGCAAAATGAAACAATGTATCTGTGACATAAAGGAAGTTAGTGAGTCTTAGAATCAGCAGTCATAACCAATCTTGCAGTTGGCTTAGAGAACATGTAAAGTAATAGTGTGATGTTGCTATATCCATCTTGTATTAATAATCTGACTTACAAGAGGGTCCCAGGTCATATGATGAGTCCATCAAGTGAACTGTTTGGAAAACAGAAGCTAAATAATGAACAATATAATCGCAATCATAAGGCAGTGGATCTCATTTTTGAGATTACATAAACGCATATGTATATATATACATTTTTTTTGACCAAGCAAAAAAAGACATGTAGAGTTTTTAAGATTTATAATCTCTGTCTGGGTGCTCATCCTTGTCCATGTGATCTACTGTATGGTCAAGATCAAGTGAAAGCAGCTTAGTGTAGTAGAAAATTGAAGATAATATAATCCATACCAGGATATATCGATTGAGTCTCAGCATGTGAGTAGTAGTAGGTGGACCTGTTTGTAGGAGGGACAAGGAGTCTGGCACACAACAGTCCAAGAGGCATCCCACTGGAATGGCTGTGATGGTCTGTAACAGTGCTACCTCTGAAAAAGTGGCTAGATGTATAGAGCCTGTTGCAAAAAAAAAGGCCTAAGGTTTCAGTTGAAGTCTTTAGTGAGAAGAAGAGGTGCCCGGCCAGCCAGAAGGGTGGTCACGGGTTTAGAGGCTTGTAGGTTATCCAGTATCATTTCAGCCCTGGGGCCAAAAAGATGGTTGCTTTAAAAGGGGCATTAGCCACCTTCCGTTGAATATCAGGTGCTAGCCCTGAGAGTCGGAACCATGCCTGATGGCGTAGAAAATACCGACTGCAGAGGCTCTAGCTGAAACATCGGTAATGTTGCATTCTGATCTTTTTCAGAGGATGCAGCTAGTTTCTTTATAAGGTCACCAGTAGAGGTACTTGCCAGACGCTGGTTATAGTACTTGTATGTTCAGGTATGACAGTGCGGCCATGAGCAGCTGCAAAACCACAGAATCCACAGTGGCCATATTTGTTAAATATGGCTAGTCAAAGAGGAGCCTGATAGAACCTGTGTGCTTTTCTAGGCAACTCCTGTGCCATTATGGGTTAACTCCATGCTTCAGTAATCTTATTTCTGAATGTTATAGTAGTCCATCATCCCAGCTAGATGGTACATCATAAGGGGACTCATATTCTTCTGAATATTCAGGAAGAAGCATGACAGGTGGGCAGTTCAGCCCCATTCATGCCAGTGTCAGTGGAGGCTGGGACATAGTCTGTGATAAATGGTGTGTGAGTATCATGCATGACAGCAGATGAGGCTGGTATGCCCCTGTGTTCTGTAGCATATAATTCTTTATTTTGTAGTGAGGCAGCCCCATAGTATCTTTTGATGCATGTTGTTGAAAGTATTCATGGAAGTCCATGGTAAACTTGTAATAAGGATCCTCTATAACTGTATTATCTGCAGGTAAAGGTGCTTTTCTATGATTCAGGGGCTGCTCCGTTGATGGTGGCAGCAGCCTCGTCGATGAAAGAGAAGGAGGAGAAGCATGCCTCGTTGATGATGTACTATGTCTTATAGATGAAGGGTAAGTAAAAGCATGCTCCATCAATGGTGGGACATGCTCCATCGATGATGGAATAGTGAGTACATGCTCTGTCGATGATGAGAAGGTGAATGCATTCCCTGTCAATGGTGGTAGGCATCCCATTGATGGTGGAGCTTTGGAGCATGTCCTGTCGTGGGGGAGACAGCCCTGTTGATGATGGAGCATGTAGAGTGTGCTCCGGTGATGGAGGAGGTGTTCTCATCAATGAGGATGTCTTGAAGAGCCCTCCCGTTGATGGGGGAATATGCCCTGTCAATGGGGAAAGTAGCAGGACCTCTGTTGTCGATGGTGAGTGTAGTCTCATCGACTGGGGAGCTGAAGCTGGAAGCTCTGTCTACAAGGAATGTTCCTTTGATGAAGAAGAGCCTGCCATTGACGGGGGTGAATGCCTGTCTGTGATCTTTTGATGAAGTAGTGTCCATCGTCGATGGGGGTGAATGCCCATCAATGATGAATGTCTTCTTGATGATCTCTGTTTTGGAGGTATGACCATTGAAAGGTGGTCAGGCAGGACTTTAGGTGAAGGGGTTTCCTCCCCTATGTTAGTCGTTGAATGGGACTCTGTTCATGGGCCCTTTAAATTAGTACTCTGCATGTGTGGCAGAGAGACATCCATTGTAGTACTCTTATCTAGTACAGGAGCTTGGTGCCTTGTATGAAGTCCAGGCACCCCAGGCTGTATTTTCAATCCACTTTGTATACTGCTGTAGAAGAGATGCTGCCAGAGCTGAAGCTGGTGGGAAAATGAACAGAGATTACCAGGGACCACCCACTTTTATAGGTACAGCCCAGGAAGTGAGGTCATGTGGGTGGTCCCTGGTGTGGAGACTGCTGGAAGAAACTTCCATGGTGGAGCGTCACCTATCGGGAACTCCCAGAAGTAATGACTTACTGCAAGAGACCATTCCGTGGAAGATCTGTTGTTACATTCACCTGTTGTGTTAGACGGTTGATCCACTACCCCTTGCGTATCACTGCCCATTTTTGTCTGTGCCATTGTACAACAATACTCCCTGTCTACCTTGTTATGCCCCCACAGTGTTTGCATGCTGTCCTCTTAGCTGTCTCTGGGGTATCCATCAGTCATGCTCACATTGTCACTTGCACATTGCTCCGTTTCTGAAGCTGTGTATGCCTCAGCTGTTTTCCTGGTCCCCCTGCTGCTGTGCTGTGCTGTTTGCAGTTCTATGTACCTGTGGGCATGTGCCACCAGTGCAGCCTACAGGCAGCAGCCTGTGTGCCATTGTGCCTGTGGACCCCACTGTGCTTGTGGTGTGGCTACCATGTCCGTCCTGTCTGGATCCTCTGCACTGTTCTTGCATTGCATGGCTAGGCCATGCTGTCCATTGGGCCTCCAATGTCATAGCACTTTGTCCCTACCCTGCTGTGTGCCATGATCACTGTGCCTGTTTGTCCCCTGGGTTACTGGTGTGTGTGTGATGCTTCATACTGTGCCCATTTTGCACTTTTGCAGTGCCACTCTCCACCCCTTTGCCCTTGGGATGCTGCCCTCCCTGTTCTAGCTATTCCACAGCACTCACTTTCAATCTGCTGTCCTTCCCTGTTGCTCCAGTGTCCCAGGTTGGATTGCTCCTTTTGCAATATTCAGTACTGCCCAGATGCTCCCGTGTATTTCCAGATGTGCAGGAGCATTTCAGGTTATGCTGTGGTGCATCTTTGATATATTCAGCCTGGGATGCGCTGGTGCTTCTTATTGTGCACTTTCTGAATATTGCATTATCTTGGGACAGCACATCTCAGATGCACAGAGCTAGCACTTGCACCCTTTCCAGGTGCAATTTTGAAAATGGGTGCCCAAATATCTACCCAAGACAGTCTGCAGACTGGCTCCTTCACACTAATTATCACCTCACCAAATGTGTTTCATTAAAAATTTCTGCTTTTGACTAATTATCGACAAAATGTCGACTAGAATAAACAATTGAAATGAATCCCTGACCCTGTCAGAGTACCAGAGAGAATTCATCAAAATCTCCTTTTAATATTGAAATGCTCAGTCCAGTTTTAATAGCAAAAGTATTTTCTCTCTCGCTCTGCAACCCCCTTCAGTGTGTATTATTGCCCTCTGGCAAAAATTACATTGCTGGTGTTGGCAATGTAGCAGGCTTAGTTCATTTTAACATTATAAAACATAATGCACTTCATTTTCTAACATTTCAGTGTTTCTTTTTGATTTTGCTCACTGGCGGTACCCACCAAGTGAGTTCCCCAGCTTGAAACATGCTATTTATTTATGTATTTAGTTTTTGTTGACCGGGTAAGCGCACTAGATAAATTCTGCCAATTTTCAAGCAAAACCCAGGGAAGGGGTATACAGATGAATCTCAGCTGACCTTGAACCAGATTAAGTTGTTGGTGGCCTTTTCAGTGAATGGGGGGAATTTGACCAAGGCACTGGGGAAATTCCCCTACTGTATGGTAAACTAAATGTAAGGAGTAATAACAAACATAAACAGATACAAGACAGATTCTATTTAAGGTAAACATTGCAGATAATCCCCTGGGGCTGGATCACCAGTGGGGCTGCTCCCGCCCGCCCTGCCGTTTCAGTTCAGATAATCCCCTGGTGCTGGATTGTCCACGGAGCTGTTCCCGCCCACCCTGCTGTCTCTGTCCAGATAATCCCCTGGGGCTGGATTCCCCGTGGAGCTGCTCCCACCCGCCCTGCCGTCTCTGTCCAGGTACGCTGGAGCCCACACTCAAATTCCTTTGTCTGCCTGTTTGAAAGTTGGTACCTTTTTTTATTGCAACCACTAACTCGTGCTTGGGGGCATCATGGCTGGGAATCTGACTGAAACCACTGCGTGTATCTCCCCGGACACTTTACCATCAATCTGCAACTGTTCATAAATTAATTTGGCTCAGTTGCTGAATTTTGGTAAACAGTTGAGCTTGTATGCAGTTTAGCTCTTAATTGGCTGCTGCAGCAGTCCTGTTACTGTTGCCCTGATGAATCTGCCTAGCCTTTCTAACTAATTTGTGTTCAACAGAGCTGCTTAAAATTAATTCTGGGATTTTGTTTAACAAAGGCTGCCTCTATGCTACAAGTTCACCTGAGCTGGCTGAAAGTTTCTTTCTAAAAGGCTGCAGCTACGCTACAAGTTCGCTTCAGCTTGTGGCTTTTCTTTGCTCCAGTGGGCTCTCAGCGTTGTTGTTTGCTGGGTGATTTCCCAGCAGTCGCTGTCCGACTGCTCCCCGCCCGCCCTCAATGCCGTCCCACCCTTAGTTGGTGTTAAATATATAGGCAGAGAAACTCTTGGGTGATTAGTAAATTTCTCTATCTCCTGAGTTCCTCGTTTGCTCCTTATACAGTTTTCCCACTAGAGGTCATCTGATCTCTTCAATATATCTCCTTGCTTTCTTTGCCTTAGAGCTCCCGAGGCAAATCTCCCCAAGCTGTCCTCTCTTAACTGAGTATCTGGCACTTCGTCCTCCCACCCTTGCTGTGGAACCTCACTCTCTGCTGTTTCCCTGCACTCTGTTTATTAATTTATAACTGTTTTACCTCTCGTTCTGGTCCCACAGACTGCTGTTTCTTCTGCCTGTTATTTAGATCTCTCCCACCGTTGCTGTGCACCCCACTATTCTGCTCTGCTGCTATTTCTCCGTAACTCTGCTTTAAGTTATACTGGTTTTACTTCTCTCTCTCTCTCTGTCTCTCTGTCCCACTGACTACTGTTCCTGTTTCTTATTGCTACTACTTATTTTTACATTTCAACACTCTTCCCATGCTTGTACCACTTGCCTCTCCTCTTCTCTGACCTTTCTCTCCTCCCTAACCATTCTCGACTTATTCACCTTGTGAACCATTTATCTGAGGGCCTTACACCCCCTCATGCTAGTACTCTCCTTGCTATGTCTTCTAGAACTCTTGGTTCTTCCTTCTGTGCCTCCCTCAAATTCTCATGCCTACTCGTTCGGGAATTTCTGCTACTCAAACTTACTGACAGGGTCTGACCCCAATCTTTCACCCATGTCTGGACTTAGCAATGGATATCTTGAGATACTACTTAGATATACCTTGCGTAGGTTCTCTGTCTCACCTGGATGTGCCTCTCGGGCTATGCTGACTGCTATGCTATGGATAATAACCCTGTCCCTCTCCCTGGCTGCGACATTGAAACCAACCCTGGCCCTGCTACTTTAGCTAATACTACCCTGTCTGAGCCCACTTATTGTCTGCCAAAATCTTCCTGTCTCACCTTTGCTCACCTTAACATCAGGAGCCTCACTGCCAGCGTCCCAGAACTTGAGGCTTGGGCTTGCGCCAACAACTCTGACATCCTAGCCCTTTCTGAAACATGGTTGAAGCCCTCTATGGCCGACTCCCTCTGCTCCATCCCGGGCTACAATATGATTCGGGCTGATCACCCTAGCTCCAAAAGAGGTGGAGGCTTGGCCCTGTATTACAAATCTCATCTCAACATCTCTATCTTGCAGGATCCCTCCTGTTGTATTGTGAGGTCCTTCATTCTCGCCTTTTGCTTGGGGGTGTTAAGATACTACACATCTTCTGAGTTTATATACCTCCCAAACACTCCAGACTCGGTCTTGATGAATTTATTGAGCTAGTGCCTTCTGTGTCAGGGAAAAATTAGGTAATCTGCTTGGAAGATTTTAACCAGGACTGGACAGGGCCTAGCTCCTCTTGCCTATCATCCATTACCAGCAAGGCCAACCTCGTTCAATTAATCCAGGCTCCCACTAGAATCTCTCACCGGGGATCCTCCAACATCCTCCTAGATTGGATTCTGACCAATAGGAAGGAGAATTTCCCCAATGCTGGTGTTCTTCCTGACTCTATCAGCGATCACTGCCTGGTTTCTGTGTTTGGGACTCCTCACCTCCCTCTTTCCTCCCCACCTCACACTAATATCTTTTTCCGACTTCTCCAATCTCAACCCAGCTGCCTTCCTGCATGATCCGAACCAGGTTGACTGGTCCCCTCTCCACACAACCAGGGATATCAACTGCGCGACTGAGTATTTCAATGCTACCCTTCCCTCTCTCTCTTCAGAACCTACATATCCCGGTTACTACACGTAGGGTAAAAGGGAAGGTCACTAAATGGCTTAAGCATCCCCTACTCCAGCTGCTTAAACACAGGGACAAACTCTGGTCAATCTGGAAGTCCTCTTCCCTTCAGGCTGACTTTGATGCCTATAGGTCATTGCGCAACACTTGCAAAAAAGGAGATTCGCTTTGCCAAGAGTAAGTACTACCGGAACCTGCTCAATGCCTCTGCCTCAAGCCCAAAATGCTACTGGTCTCATATTCAGGAAATTCTAGGGAATGAAAAGATTCTGACTCTAAACAAAATGCTTGTCAATGATATCCACTGTAATAATCCTCTGACTATAGCAAATGCCTTCAATGCCCTCTTTTCCATTCTTCCCACCCCCACTCCTACCCTCTCTCCCCCGTTTCCTCCCCCAGTCCTCCCCCCTCACCAGTGAAGGCTCCTGCCACTCTAGTGGTGACTCCAGTTATGCGCCTGGAAGTCCTTAAGCTACTTAGGACTATTACTGCTCATAGCAGTGCTGGTCCTGATGGTATAGATCCTAGGATCCTTAGGCAGTTCGCCGCTCATCTCGCTGAACCAGTTACCAGGCTTTTCAATCTCTCGATCAGCTCAGCCTCTGTCCCCTTGGCCTGAAACTGCCAGGACTATCCCAGTGTTTAAGAAAGGTGATCCAAAAATCATGACTAACTATCATCCCATTTCACTCCTGCTTACACTCGGTAAGCTTCTGGAGAAAGTTGTGCATCAGCAGGTCTCTTAGTACCTACTTCACTCTAACCTCCAATCCCCTTTTCAAAACGGTTTTAGGGCGGGGCACAGTACAACTACTGCTCTTACTGTTTTCTACAATGATATAAAATGCAACATGGACAAAGGCTTACTCACTGGAGCAGTGTTTATCGATCTCTTCAAAGCATTTGACAAGGTGCATCACCCCCTACTACTGGACAAACTGCAATCACTCGGATCCTCTTTCTCCACTCTATCATGGTTTGCTAGCTATCTTGAAAATCGATCTCAGATTGTCTCCTTCTGTAGGGTTCTCTCTGCCCCTAACCCTATCACCTCTGGCGTCCCTCAGGGTTCAATTCTTGGGCCACTACTCTTTTCTTTTTTTATTACTGGTATCCCCAGCCCCTTCCCTCTCTGCAATACTATCCTGTGTGTGGGTGACCTGGTACTTTACTCTGCCTCTAAGTCTATGACCGACCTAAATCAATAACTATTGCCTGCCTTTCAGATCCTCCAATCTTGGTTTTGCTCTAACTACCAAATCTTAAACCTATCCAAGACCCAGGCCATTCTTTTTGGCTCCTCTAGATGGGCACCAACTGAGGCCCCTAATCTTCTGGTCCGTGGCTGTTATGGGTCCCCAGTCTCTAATACAGTATCTTTCAGATACCTTGGGGTAATACTTGACCCAGCGCTGGATTTTGCGGTGCATGTCGATTAGGTCTGTCGCTCAGTGAACTCAAAGATTGGTGCGGCCTATAGAGTGCACCACTCTCTAACTCTGGCCACCAGGATTGCTGTTGCGAAAGGTGTGTTACTACCACAACTGCTATATGCTGTCCCAGTCCTTTTGCATGCCAGTGCTGTAGTACTCCATAAATGGGACATTGCATACAACATCTGCAGATTCGCCTTATCAGTTCCACGTCTGACCTACCACTGCTGTCTTTACTCTGCTTTAAATTGGCTGCCTCCCAATACCCTTAGATCATATGGACTAGGCTGCTTCGTTGACTCTTTAACCAGAACACCTCGCCCTGTGGCTCTGGGTGCCATGCTAACCTCTGTCTCCCACTCTCGTGCCCTCAGGTCCTCCCCCTTCCCCCTGTTCGCTGTTTAGCCATGCTTTACTAAAATGGGTGAGCAGGCATTCTCTTTTTTTTGGCCCGTGTTTCTGGAACTCACTACCCCTCATGTGAAGAACTCCTCATCTCACCTAGCTTTTAAGCATGCTCTTTTTTCACACCTCAATGCCCCTGGCTGCTGTGATTGCACTTAAGGTTGGATTCTTGCCATTTCTGATACCTACTGTACTTGAGTGCCCCTTGTCTCCTGTTAATCATATTTAGGACTATTGACTTAGTAATCTGAATAATTCTGCAACAATTGTATGACCACCCTAGCCTGTAATATTCTTGCTGTTATTCTTAGGCTATTTTGTTAATGCTATTTGTGCACATTGTCCTGACAGTTATCTTTGCCTTTGCACCTCATTGTTTTTCATTTGATGTCTCTGCTGTATTTACTGTAACTGTTGTCTCCTAGGTCATGCCTGAAAATAGGCAGGTTTCTTGCCTAGTGCACTCACCTGGTCATCAAAAGTTAATAAATAAATAAACAGGAAACCCAGGTGCACTTATTTTTGGGATGCGGTTATGTTCACCCGTTTTGGACTTGCATAGCAGATGCATAGAAGGAACCATTTTTGTATGCCTAACATATCTGAAATTGATGTATGGCATAATAGTAGAAGGGGAAGGAAAGTATAATGCTGATATTCTGTATATTGTGTTTGCTATAATTAGATGTTACCTGTGGCAATCCAGATGTGTTTGGACAACTCAAGAAAAGCATGTCAGCTATATAGAGATTCTTAGGAATATACAAATAGCATTACAGAAGGTCTGGTGCTCTGACTGTATGAAATTCAGGAAAGAAAAAGTGAAATTATTATGGGCTAATTGTGAACATTGGACTAAACCACCATGATTATATACATTTCTTGATGAATGTATTTTGTTAATTTTATTTTGTACATTTTGAATGTAATATACAGTTTGAAGTCCTAATTTAATAAAAAATTCCCCTACTCTTTTCAAGAAGTGCTGCCATGGGATCTTCAACATTCATCTGAACAACCACCAGAACAGGCAGATGGGACCTCGGTTTAATGTCTCATCTCTATATATATATATAGATATATATATATATATATATATATATATATATATATAGATATAGATAGCTATATAGTAATAGTTGTATATACTTAAATAATTCTTGCATTAATATACTATTAGTAAATTGCAAGGTAGCAGTGACCAAATCCTTACTTTTTTAACTTTTCTATTCATATACTTTGGTGCACTGTTACTTTAATTGTCACTACTATTTAAAAGTTGTTATGAATGGGAAAGTCCATCCCTGAGGAAGCTCGCATGAGTGAAATCGGCCAGGCCTTTTTGGATGTGTGAGGGAACAGTCATCACCTGTATGGTACTACTTGTTTTGTTATCTCTTGAACTGTGAGTAATAAATCTTTCAAAATATACTGTGGTGGCTGGGCCAGGTTCCTTTGTGTTTGGATTCTGTGTTTTTACACTGGCTCAGTGGTAGTGTAGCAGCTTTTCCTGCATGAACTGTTCCCCAATAGGTCATAGTTTAACACGGTAGTGGCCTTTTCAAAGGGAGACCTGGAGAACCCAGTCACACTTAGCTTATTTGGAATGTCTAGAGTTGAGAAGGAAAATGACAGTACGATAACATACTCCTTATGCAATTTCTTTAGAAACTATTTACAAATACATTTGAGAAAGAATGACATTATAGGGACTGTGTGTAAAGAAATTTGCCCTGAAGGAGGACAGATTGATATCATAGTTAAGAAAAAACTGATAGAGGAGTGAATATTACAAAAAAGTGACAAGATGGACACTCTGGGGCTTTTTTTTCAGTTAATAAGGAAGCCTGCAAAGTTAATATACCAGGCAGGAATCCTAATACAATGGAAATTGAAGCAGTTAATCTTAATAATGAATACATACAAGAAGCACCTTTAATTTCCATCTCAAATAGATTTCTGTTTCTAGCTTGATGTGAGGACTGAATAAATTAGAATACAAACACCACAAGTTTTTGTCCTTCAAAATGTAAGTATCGATCCATAAGCAGAAGGTACTGAGGGAAGTACTGTTATGTCATGGAATATTGCAGGGAGTGAGCATAAATATGCAGGCAATGAATGGATTAAATATATAACTTCCTGTGACATTATTTGTCTACAAGAAACATGGCACATGAAGGAGGGGTAGATTTTACTCAATGAATATGAGTTCTTTCAGCAACCAGATATAAAAGATTGCAATTTGGTAGGTATTCTGGTGGTCTAGCAGTTTACCTCAAGTTTGGAACTTAGAAAAGTGCTTCACTACTAGCTTGTTCTGATAACTGGATTGCTATATTGCTGGACAGTAACTATAGCAAACTGACCATAGTAAACATATATGTTCTGCCAGTAGGCTCGAGATATTACCATGAGTCAGTATGGATTAATATCAATGATCTGCTGTAAGAGACTAATTTTAAATATCCAGACCAATTTCTATAACAGAAACATACTGGTATTAGGAGATTTTAATGCAGGAATTGGAACATTTGAATGTCTAGTGGATAATTAAGCAATAAGGCATGATAAAGGGTTATGTTAGTGGTCTGTTAATCACCTTCTAGGGGGTGTACTGTGACACAAGGTGTAGCCGAGTGCCACATGCCTCTAGGGGGTGATTAACTAACCATTAACATAATCCCTGGGAGTGCATTATTGCTATTATAATAAAACATGTTTTTTAAACTGTGTTAAACCTTGTTCAACATAGGTTAAGCTCTACATGTATGTTAATAAAAGATTAATATAAGGCTGTTAGAATGTTTGCAGCTAATCAGAAAGCTCCATTTCTCAGACCCTTTTTATAATATGGTTTTAAGCTGTATGAACCAATTGCTTATTATTCCAGCTAGAAATGGTAATGATAAAAAGGTCAGTAAAATTGTTCAGTACTGATCGAGATTCTAAAAGATCTCAATTGGTTTGCACTGAATGGTAGATTGGAGGGAAAGCTTAAGGTGAATATAACATTCATGTCATCTTTGGGTGCTTCAGTTACAGATCTGCTTTTTTGGTCTGGTCAAGTTCACTTCTGGAGAAGTTTAAATTTTCCTATAAAAGCAGAAAGTGATCACTTTCCACTATACTGAAAGGGCATGGTATACCTGTGTGCGCAGACCCTAGGAGTGATATTTTGTTCTCAGAGGTCAGAAATAGAAAGAGAGTGACTTGGGATGTTCCCCTAGCAGAGATGATTAAAAACATTATTTGGAATTAGTTAGACATGAATCACCTGGAAGTGCTGAAAGTCCGGAAGGCAGAGGACATATAGAAGGATGTGAGTTCTCTTTTTGATGTTATTTTATTAAAATTATGTACAAGGATGTTCCTGTAAAATGCAAACAATGTAATCAAACCAGTTGGTTTGATCTGGAATACAAAACAAACCCAAAAAGCTGCTCTTAGAGTACTGATCAAAACTGTAAACAAGGCTAATGACAAAAAATATATATATTTAAAATCTTAAATCAGGAAAGGAAACATTACAACAATCTATTAAAGTGTAAGAAAAACATGTTCTTCTATAAACAGTGGGAGAGGATGCTCAACGTAATACAAAAGAATGATGTTAATAAAGGAATAATGCATGACAGGTGTGTGTGTCGTGCTGGGATAACGCCACGCCTGGGGGAGGTTGGGCACAAGGCTGCAGGCCGAGTGCGTCCAGTGCCCCAGGCGTGGCATTATCCCAGCACGACACACACCCTGGAATGCATTATTCCTATTATACAATGGCTTGTTGTTATATATAAAATAAAAAAAAATAATTTTAAAGAATGTTTTTATTAGTGTGAAAAACTATTTTTGTTTCTGAAGAGGAGATGCAAAAAAATAGATGCTCTATGTCCATAAGCTCATTTACATTGGTTCTAGACTGAGACTAGACCCGTGGCATTATGCTGGGATAACGCCATGGGTCCAGCCCCAAACTGACCAATCACAGTCCAAGATTCTTTCTTGGCATTGTATAATTGATTTTGGAATGTAGTGGTCTATGGCGCAAATAATTATAAAACCAATATGGGTGCCTTTATTACAGAAGATTAATGATTATAATATTATTCTCATATTTTATTTTATCTGAATGCTGATAATTCTTTCCCAATTGATCTGTCAGTGGTGGATTTATTAATTTATTTGAAAGGTTTCACCAGGAAAGACAATATGAGCTGTAAACAGCTCATTTCCAGATGCGTTCTAGGGGGAAGGGATACATAAGTGGGGAGAGCAAATAAAAACATAGTCAGGCAGTATACAAAAAAACATAACCGGGCAATAAAAATGTACTGGCTAGTATACTGGCTAGTATACAGGCTAATTACACAGGTAAAAATACACAAATATTTACATAAAGTAAACACACAGTACAGAGCATAACAATCGTAGACAATTGCTGAGGCATACAGTATGTAAAGATATTCCTTACAGGGCAACAGCACCATGGACATAAACATATAGTAACAAGTAAGACAGGTGTAGCCCAGCAGTAGGGTTACACCATACAGTGCTAGGAGGGGTAGACAGTGTATAGGTGTGGATAGTGCTTAGGTTGCCTAATAGGAGGCAAGAAGTAAAGGGAGTGGATTGGGGAGGAGAAGGGGAAGGGAGGGAAGAAGGACATCCAAGTACAACGCCCCTTCAGGATGCTGTAAACCCTGCAAGGGGATGAGGACACAGTGAAGAAAGGGGAGGAGGAGAGGGGGAAGAGAGACATGACAAGAACAACACTCCATCAGGATGCAGAGAACTCAGCCAGGGGAGAGAGGGAGGGACGAAAGACATGTCAAGATCAACACCCCTTCTGGCTGCAATGCATCCTTCAAGGGGCAAGGGCCCAAAAGAAAAATGTTGGGGGGAGGGAGAGATAAGCCAAGAATAGCACCTCTTCAGTATGCTGAGAACCCTGCAAGGGGGCTAGGACATGGCAAAGATGATGGAGGGGGAAGTGGGAAGAGAGACAGCTGAGAAACAACACCCCTTCAGGATGCTGAGAACCCTGCAAGGGAGTTAGGAGTTGGTAAAGATGGTGGAGGGGGGGGAGGCAAGCAGAGGGAAGAGAGACATGTTGAGGACAAACACCTCCACAGGATGCTGAGAACCCTGCAAGGGAGACACTGACCTGGTAATAATGCAGGGGGGGAGGAGAGGGAGCCAGGGGGGAGACAGAAGGGAAGGGTGGTGGTGAGGGTAGGGAAGCCGCAGATGTAGGTAAACCAGAAATTGGAAGGGAGTAGCAAGGAGAGGCCGGTGGTAGTTAGGTAGGTAGGGAAGTTAGGAGCAGTTGTAGTAGTGAGCTGAGTGCTCCCAGAGGAGGAGGTAAGCCAGAAATGGGGGGGAAGGGGGAGTAGAGAGGAGATGCTGGGGGAAGGTAGTTAGGTAGGCAGGAAAGATTAGGTGCAGTTGCAACAGTGAGCTGTATGCTCCAGAGGAGGAGCAATAGTGAGTGGCAAGAGTTAGCGGAGTGAATATCTAGCAGGAGGGAATTCCAGATGCAGGGAAACTTGTATGAGAATGCAGCACGGCCAGATATGATGCACCGTGGGGGCAGTGCAAGAGTATGATAAGTGGATGCATGGCAGGTATAGCAGAGCAGGGGCTAGGTATGAGGGAGGATAAGTATAGCGGGAGAGAACCAAGCCAGAACTTTACAATAAAATTAGTGCTGTGTGATAGGCATCTGGCATTGAGGGAGGGAAGGGAGAGTGAGATATAAAGATCACAGTGGTGAGTAAGTGAGGGGCAGCTGAGTACAAAGTGACAGAAGGAATTGAAGAGCATGTCCAGTCTGGAAAGGGTGGTTTTAGGGACAGATCTGTAAACTATATCCACAAAGTCGAAGACAGGGAGAATCATCTTTTGGACGATTTCTCTCCTGGCTTACAGCAGCAGTCAGCTGCGGTGTCTGCACAGAGCACCAAGTTTGAGGGGTGATTTTTTGTGGATAGCATCAATGTGGACCCCAAAGACAAGACATTTGTCTAGCTATAGTCCAAGGTACTTAAAGGAGGGGACATCATCCAGTGTAGTACCAGTGAGGGTGGTAAAGGTAGGGGTGGAAGCAAGTCTAGACAATCTTTGCCTGGAGCCGAAGGTCACAGAGACCATTTTTTTGACATTCATTGAGAGCTGGTTTGCAATAAACCAGTGCTGGACATTGTTAAAGTCCTGCTGAAGGCTGGACACTACCTCAGACAGGGAATTCCAGGATGAGAACAACACAGTATTGTTTGCATACATGTGGATACGTGAGGATGAGCAGGGGGTAGGGAGGTCATTCAAAAAGATAGAGAATAGAATTGGGCCAAGCACTGAGCCTTGGGGAATAACTGTGTTGATGGGGAGGGGAGGGGAGGTGAAATTACAAATTCTGACAAACTGGGACTGACCTATGAGATATGAACGGAACCAGCTGGTGGCAGAATCAGAGAGTCCAGCCATGGTTAGCTTGATCAAGGAAGGGTGTGGGAGACAGTGTCAAAACCTTTAGCCAGGTCGACAAAGATGGTTGAGGTGATGCGTCCCTGATCCATGCCAGTGAGAATCAACTCAGTGAGCTGAGGGAGGGAGGTGGTGGTGGTGGTGGAGTGGTTTTTATGGAATCCAGACTGGAAAGGGGTGAAAAAGGAAGAGGCATCAAGGAAGGTGGAGAATTGCTCCAGTGCCAGGTGCTCTTGGAGCTTGGCCAGTGTGGGGAGAAGAGAGATGGGGCAGAAGTTGCCAGGGTTGGAGGGGTCTCCACCTTTAGGAAGTGGGTTTACAGTGGCAGACTTCTAGGCATCGGGTACCGTTGTGTGTAAGAAGGAGTGGTTCACTAGATGGGTCAGAGGGAGAGCAATGGAGTAAGCTGCAAGGTGGAGTAGTTTAGGGTCAAGGCCATCAGGGCTTTTTCCTTTGCAAGGGTTAAGTGAAAGCAATATGTGCAGAGTGTCCTCAAAGAATACAGGCTTAAAAGAAAACCTCGAGGCAGGGGGTGAGCAGGCGTGTGGGATAGCATAGGAGGGACTTGCGGGATCACAAGTAGCAGTGGGGGGAAGAGAGGTGAGAAGGGAGGAGGCACAGAAAGTAGAATAGCCATTGAATTCTGCAGCCACAGATGGGGGCAGCTAATGTTTGGGCATCTACTTTTAGGACGGGAGAGGGGGAGTGGGCAGGAGGAAGTTATGGATAACCTTCCAGAATTTGAATAGGTCATTGATGTTATCTTGGAAGGAGGCTTGGCAGTACTCTGCCTTGGTGAGACGGATGGCTCTGGTGCATGCATTGCAGAGTGTGAGGTATCGTTGATGGCCTTGGGGGAACCAGAAGTTTTAAATGCAGCCCATGCTTGGTCCCTTGCATGGTGACATGCGATGAGCTCAGTGGAGACCCAGGGGAGGTGGTTGACATGGACTTTTGCATTTCTAAATGGCGCATGCTGATCCAAAATTTTGAGGAACTGTGAGCTGAAGTAGCCCAAGACAGTGTTGATAGAGTGGTAGAGGTGATTGGTGACCAATCTATGTTGGACAGATCGGAATGTAGGGAGGATAGATCCAGGAAGTGGAAAGAACGAAAGTTTAGGATGACTGGAGGGGATTTAGCACGATGGATTTTCTGCACACAGTAGACCATATGATGGTCACTGAGTGCATCAGAGAGTATGCCAGAATTTACTACTCGGTGTGGGTGTGAGGTCAGTATCCAGTCAATTAGTGAGTGTTTGTCTGACTTGTGGTTAAGGCACGTTGTGTCTGTAATGAGTTGTTTTAAGCTAAGTGAGGAGACATGGGCACAGACTTTGAACTGAGTACTGGACAGCCAGTTTATGTTGAAGTCCCCTAGGAGAAATAGCTCACCAGGGGCAGCAAGGGAGGAGATAGAGGAGAGATCAGTGATACAGGACAGAGAGGAGACTGGGAAGTTGGGGCAGCAGTAAACACTGCCTACAAAGATAGGAAGGGAGAAGGAGAGAGAGATCTTTACTAGAAGCAGTTCATAGCTGGAGGGAGAGGACATGGAGAGGCAGACAAGAGTAGTTAAGAGATGAGGATATGTACATGCCAACACCACCGCCCCTGGACACACGGTACTGGCAGATGAGGGAGTAGCCGGGGATGGAGCTGTCCGAGTCAGGAATTTTAAAGCTCAGCCACGGCTCTGATAAAATGAGGATGGTGGGTTTAAGGTGTAACATGAGCGGCTCTAGGAGATCAGTTTTGGAGAGGAGGCTTTGAATGTTAAGGTGGAGGAATCTAAGTCATTTTGGCAACTCAGGAGAAGAGAAATGAGGGGACCAGGATCTGGTTCAATGTCACCTGCAGAGATAAGCAAAAGTGTTATAAGTGATCTTATCAAGATGGTCAGCCATTTTTTTGAAGGGGGAGTAGTCAGCTGGAGGCTGTGTCAGTCTTAATATTAGTGCTAATACAGCAAAAGACAAGAGTTCATAAGGAGGCCAAGTGAGGTCTAGTTCGATAGAGGATGCTGGCTACAGCACGCCAGGGGAAGTGTAAAAAGGGGGACTGACATGAGGAGGGGAGAGTGGGAGAGAGGGAGTGGTAGTAGTGGGGGGTGGGGGCTGAGAGAAGGAGGAGTAGCAGGGTGGAAAGGATGGATGTGAAGAAGGGGGAAGGGAGGACAAGGTGAATAACAGTGGGAAGAGGGCAATGAGGAGTGGGAGCATGGTGTGAGGCATGTAAGAGGAAAATTAGACAGTGGTTAGGGAGGGAAAAAACTTTTAGAACAATAAGAGAGAGGGCAAAGATAGGGTCTGTAGAGGACACAGAGGGCATAGGTAGGAATAATTGCAAAGAAGGTGGTTAGGGTTGCTAAGTAAGCTTTATTTATGGCAGTGGCAAATTGTGCCATTATGGCTACAAATGCAAAGTGGGGGGGATAAAGAAAAGTAGTAGAAAAGCAGGATGTGTAAGGTGGATCAGGAAGCAGCAGTTAGTGTCCTTAGACCCAGAGAGCAAGGGGCTGGGCACAATGCACAGGATCAGTCTGTATGGTGAGAATGAACACTCAGTACAAGGATGCAGACAAGAATTTATAGGCCAAGAATAAAGTTCTGGGAGGAGCTCCGAGTGCAGTTAGCAGATTTTTTTTTTTTCGTTAAAAGTTTTTTATTATTTCGTTAACAGAAAAAACACACAAAACATACAGACAGCATTAATCTCTGCTTTAGGCAACATAACAGCATATTGTTGCATCTGTGGAATAATTTAAATTATATCGTAGTTCTAAGGGAAGAGTGTAAAGACCTATTATGTCTAAGGCCACCTACCTTGGTTCTTGTCAGTGGATCCAGAGCCACGAGGAGGTACTACTGCAGAGTAAGACAAGGCTTCATGTATTACGGTAGCCGTACCTTCTTATGGCCGAATCTAGGGGATCATCTGAAAAACAAAAAGGTATGGTGCCACAAAGTAACTAAGGGTAATTAAAACAATTCCTGACGCAGCAGGATACAACGTACTCCTCCCAGCCATGCCTCCTATATATTAAACATAAAATATAAGGAGAATGTACAAAAAGCCTAACTATAGCAGTATGTAGTAACAATAACAACTATTTACAGTGTCCTTCTACATTAAGTGATACAAAGCGCATGCTGACAGTAGTGGGGAGCAAAGAAAAGGCTGCATTATATGGTCTCAATTCACTATACGTCTTATTGGAAAATAGAGATGTGTATACTATACTGCACCAAATCAACCAACACCTGCTCTGGAGGCCAGATATGCCATGTATGGAGCCCAGCAACGATGGTAAAGAAGCATTCGCCCTGTCATCAGGTGGGAACGTCTATCTAATTTGGCAATATATGTAAGGGCGGATAGAATCTCCGTTATGTTAGTATAATAGCGGATCTCCAGTTTTTAAGGATAGAGCGCTTCCCCTGCATGCTGAGGAGCATCAGCCATCTAAATGCATGGGAGTTGAGAGTGGGGGCTTCAGATTTAAGACCCAACAGCATAAGGGAGGGACTAAAAGGGATGTTACACTGCAGGACTAGGTTCGCAGCATTAAGAGCAGCTTTCCAAACGACTGCGATCAGGGGGCAGAGCCAGAGAATGTGATAGAGGTCTCCTTCATGTGCAAGGCATCTCCAGCATTTATCATGAGGGAGCACTTTCATTTTTTTAGCATTACAGTAGTTCTATACCAAGAATGCATTATTTTATTACAAATCAATCTACTTCTAGCATCCGAAAACACTTTATGCCCTACCCTCCAACATTAATTTCACTGGGTTTCGGTCAGTGGCCTTTTTAAGGCCTTCTCCCACTTATACCTTGAAGTTTGATTTGAGTTAGGCAAAGTATCTCTAAATAGGGCATATATTGCACCTGCTGTTCCCTTTTGTAGAGCGAGGCACGAGAGCACTGGTGGTAAAAGGTCTTTAGAAGTATCTGATTGTTGTAATTTTGTTTCAGGGCGCCTCTGATCTGTAAATACCTCCAAAATTCAGAACTTTGTAATTTCCATTTGTTTTGGAGTTGTTGAAATGAGTCTACCACCAAAGATCCTTTAACTAATAGGTCCTTTACAAATAAAATCCCTTTCCCCTGCCAAGTAGGCCATACCACAGAATTATTCTCTATGGAAACATTAGGGTTAGACCACAGTGGAGTATATAGTATGGGAAGGGCTGACACATTTAGTTTTTTATGAAGGGTTCGCCAGTACTGAATAGAAGGACCTATGGTGGGATGTGACAATAGTTCCTTAGGGGATCCAGGCCACAGTAGCGTAGCTGCAACCGGGAAGCCACTAAGGCCTTGTTCAATTATTAGCCATTGGGGCGACTCTACAGACTGTGGATTAAACCATTTCAAGGTCTGTGTAGTTTGATATGCTACTTTATAGCCCTCTATCCATGGAAGGCCCCATCCACCGTATTTCCAATGCGGTCGTAATAAATATTTGCCAAAACGAGGTTTAATATTACCCTATAGGAAATAACCAATGATTTTTTCAAGTTTTTTAATCCATACCTTAGGTAGAAATAAGGGTACGTGGGATAATACATAAAGGATCTTAGGCACAATTGACATTTTAAAAGCCGATATTTTCCCAGCTAACGTAAGATTAAGATGAGACCAGTGGTCCAGATCAGATGTACAGCTAGATAACAAGGGGCCTAGATTGTAGTCCCACCACTTCTCAATGTCAGTACCCACTTTAATTCCCAAGTAAGTGATGGTGTGTTGTGCCCATGTAAAACCAAAGTGGGACATGGAATGGGGGAGACATTTAGAGTTAAGTGGCAGAATCTCCGTTTTTGCCTGATTAATCTTGAGTCCAGAGATATGTGAAAAAGTTTCTAGAAGGCTAAGAAGTGGTCGAATGGCCTTAGGGGCATCTCCCAATATAACCAGCAGGTCATCAGCATACATAAGAGTGGTGGGTTGCACCTGGCCCGCTGCATTTCCAGCAAGGAGAGGGTGCTGTTGGATTGCAGCCACCATAGGTTCCACCGCTAGAAGGAACAACAGCGGGGACAGGGGGCAGCCCTGTCTCGTGCCTCTATGAAGTTGAAATGGATTAGATAATACAGAGTTGGTGAGTACCTTAGCGAGGGGGTCAGTGTAGAGAACTGTTATAGCAGCTCAAAAATGAGGGCCGAAACCTATATGCTGAAGGACAGTGTGAAGGCAGTCCCATTCCACAGAGTCGAACGCCTTCTCAAAATCAATGGCCAATGCAGCCGCGGGGGTCGGAGCAGATTTGGCTTTGTGGATGAGATTGAGAAGAGTCCACAAATGGTCTGAACTGTATCTACCTTTCACAAATCCTACTTGGGATGGGTGTATCAGAGAGGGAAGTATAGGATTAAGTCTATTTGCCCACACCCTGGCATATACCTTGCTGTCAGCGTTGATCAAGGAAATAGGGCGGTAGCTAGCGGGGTCTTCAGGAGCTTTCCCCTTTTTAGGGAGGACAATTATAGTGGCCTCTCTCAGTGTTTGAGGTAGGATGTCCTTATCTTCTGCCTCCTTAAAGACCTGATGTAACAGAGGGGAGATCATGGGAGACATTAGCTGAAGGAACTCTACAGGGTACCCATTGCCACCTGGTGCTTTCCCTGATTTGAGAGCCATCAAAGCCGCATTAACTTCTTGTGTTGTGAGGGGGGCTTCAAGAGAATCTATATGGGAGGAGGATAATTTCGGTAGTTTAATAGTTTGAAGAAATGCTTGAGTTGCAGAGATGTTTTCAGGTCTGGAGGAGGTGTAAAGTTGTGAATAAAATAATGCCATAATTTCATTTACCCTTTGGGGACTAGTTTGAACCTTGCCAGTATTAGGGTTTCTCAAACCTGCTATATAGCAATGGGCTTGTTGCTTTCTGAGTTGATATGCTAAATCTTTCCCACTTTTGTCCCCCCCCTTCCCAGTATGTATGACGTATCCTAAGGAGTGCTAGATCAGCCTTCCTGGATAATAGTTCATTCAGTTTAATAAGGAGTTGCAAAACTTTCCGACCGGATGCTGGGAGGGGTGATGGGTGGGATAAGGCCTTATGCTCCTGTTCAGCTTTAATGAGTCCATTTTCGAGGAAAGTAAGTTCCTTTTCTTTACATCTCCTTCTATGGGAAGCATATCCTATAATTTTACCCCTCATGGTGGCTTTATATGCTTCCCACGTGATGGAGGCAGATGTCTCCGACACTGGGTTTTCTTGCAGGAAAAGTTGAGTTTGTGTTTTGGCCCAGTCCCTAAATTTTGGATCATGCATAAGGAGAGGGTCCAGTCTCCAGGCTGTTGTCCGTGGTGTAAATGTTCCCCATTTTAGTGTCAGCTGCACCGGTGCATGATCTGAAATAGCTGTGGGTAAAATACTGGTAGCTAAAACAAGTTTCGTCAGAGACTGGGAGATTAACCAAAAGTCAAGTCTGCTGGAGGAGCCATGCACCTCAGAATAAAAAGTGTAGTCCCTATCTGAGGGGTTGACTAATCGCCAAATGTCCACCAGGTGGTATTTGGAACTAAGATTAAGTACGGCCTGTGCTCCTCGAGTATGATACTCTCTCCCATGTCCGCTTCTATCTAATGCAGGGCAGAGCGTTAGATTGAAATCCACCCCCCCACACTAAAATTGGTGTATCTGGTTTCAGCATCATCCCTAGTTTAGAGCTGAGTTCTAGGAAAAAGGCTGGGTTATCTTCGTTTGGTGCATATATATTAGCAATTAATAGCTGCCCATGTGAGGTATCCACTAAGGCAATCACCCATCTTCCCTGAGGGTCGGCTTTGCTCTGCTGAATGGACAAAGGGAGTGATTTGTGCAATAAAATGACTACCCCTCTCTTTTTTGTAGTAGCACTGGCATGAATTTCTGATCCTACCCAGTCCTTCACCAGAAATCTGTGATTCTGCTTGGTTAGTTTAGTCTCTTGCAAAAGAGCCACCTGAGCTTTAGTCCGCTTTAGATGGGTTAAAACTTGTTTCCGTTTGGATGGAGAATTCAAACCCCTGACATTCCATGTCACATAGAAATATAGAAACATAGAATTTGACGGCAGATAAGGACCGCTTGGCCCACCCAGTCTGCCCATTTCCCTACCTACTGGATAAGCTGCAGATCCTAGTTAACCAGCAGCCTACTTCTACCTATCCCCACCCCCCAGAATTGCCTTATGACTATCCCATGCATGCTTGAATTCCACCACTGATTTTGACTCCACAACCTCCTCCGGAAGGCCGTTCCATGCATCCACAACCCTCTCTGTGAAAAATACTTCCTTAAATTACCTCTGAGCCCCCCCCTATCTTCAAATTGTGCCTCTTGTTCTTGCACACCCCTTTTTGAAAGATGCTACCCCTTGGACTTTGTTGATTCCCTTGAGGTACTTGAAAGTTTCTATCATGTCCCCCTCTCCTCCTTTCCTTGAGGCTATACATATTAAGCTCCTTAAGTCTCTCTTCATATGTCTTCGCTGCAGACCCTGCATCATTTTAGTTGCCTCCTCTGGACAGCTTCCATCCTGTCTATGTCTTTATGGAGATTGGGTCTCCAGAACTGCACACAGTACCTGGATGGGGTCTCACCAGCAGTCTGTACAGAGGGATAATAACTTCCTGTTTTCTACTGGTGATGCCTCCCTATGCATCCCAGTATCCCCACAGCCCTCCTTGCTGCCCTCTCACATTGTTTGCCCATCTTTAGGTCATCTGATATGACTACCCCAGGTCCCTTCCATTTTGTTGTTGTTAGTATCTCACCCCCATTGTGTACTCTTCCTGGGTTTTGTTTCCCAGGTGCATTACCTTGCACTTCTTAGCATTGAATCTAAGCTGCCATACATTTGACCATTCCTCTAACCTTGCCAAGTCCCTTCTCATCCTTTCCACCCCACCCTGTGCATCAACTCTGTTGCAGATCTTAGTGTCATCTGCAAAGAGACATACTTTTCCTTCCAGTCCTTCTGCAATGTAGCTTATAAAGACATTGAAGAGGACCGGTCCTAATACTGAACCCTCGGTACCCCACTAGTAACCCTCCTTTCTTCTGAGTGGACTCCATTTACTATTACTCTCTGTGTCCTATTCTCCAGCCAATTCTTTACCCAGGCTGTCATCTTGGGACCCACTCCCAGGCTGGCTAACTTGTATATTAATCTTTGTGTGGGACTGTGTCAAATGCCTTGCTAAAGTCTAGGTAGGCCATGTCCACAGCCCCTCCCTGATCTACTACTTTGGTCACCCAGTCAAAGAAATCTATCAGATTCGTCTGGCATGACCTTCCGCTGTGAATCCATGCTGCCTAGGGTCCTGTGCCCCTCTGGCCTCTAGATACTCAACAATTCTTTCCTTTAGAAGTGATTCCATCATTTTCCCTATCACTGAGGTTAAACTAACAGGTCTATAGTTTCCTGCTTCTGCCATGCTCCCACTTTTGAGAAGGGGAATCACATCTGCCCTCCTCCAGTCCTCGGGTACCACCCCATCCTCCCATGATTTGTTAAAAAGGGTAGTCAGTGGTGTCACTAGTTCTACCCTTAGTTCTTTAGAATTCTGGGATGAATCCCATCAGGCCCCATTGCTTTGTCCACCTTCAGTTTTAAGAGTTCTTTCAGAACCCTTTCTTCTGTAAATGGGCCGGTATCAACTTCTGTATCCAGAGTGTTACTACTGTTTGTTTTATGTACCTCCCCCTCTTCCTTTGTAAATACTGAGCAAAAATATTTGTTTAATATCTCTGCCTTTTCACAGTCTCCCACTGTCCACCCTCCCTCCCTTTTATTAAGCCTCATTATCCCTCCCTTGGTCTTCCTTCGCTCCCTGATGTACCTATAAAAGGTTTTATCCCCCTTCTTAACTGAGTTGGCTATCTTTTCCTTGGTTTGGGCCTTTGCTGTTCTGACTGCCTCCCAGCCTCCTTTTGCTTTAACTGATACAGTTCTCTGTCCTGCTCCTTCATGCATTCCTTGTACTTCCTGAATGCTTTCTTTTCTCTTGAACCTTCAGCCACTTCCTTTGAGAACCATAGTGGTTTCTTACATCATCTTGTTTTGTTTATTTGCTTCACACAAAGGCTCGACTACCTCTGTGATGGCAGTTTTATTATTCCCCATTGTTCTTCCACCCTCCTTCCTGCCCATTTGCTAGTGCGCCCTTAGGCACTCACCCATTTTGGCAAAGTCAGCCTCCTAAAGTCCAGTACTTTTGTCTTTGTATGGCTTGACTCTATTGCTGTGTTTATTGTGAACCATACTGTTCGATGGTCGCTAGTTCCCAGATGGCTACCCATTTCTACATCTGTGATCCTCTCTCCATCTCCATTTGAGAGTATCAAGTCTAATATTGCTCCTCCTCGAGTGGGCTCCAGTACTAGTTGTCTAGGCATGCCCCTGTAGGGCATCTAGAATAACTGCACTCTTCAAGTGGCAGCTGCAACTGCACTCCAGTTAACATCTGGCATATTCAGATCACCCATCAGCAATATCTCCTTTTTCTGCCATTCTAAGTATACTTTCTATCATTTCCTTGTCCATTTCCTCCCCCTGAGAAGGGGGTCTGTATACAACCCCTGTGCGGATTGTGGTGCCATTGCCTGTCTCCAAATTTACCCACAGTGCTTCTTCTCCTGTTTACCCTTTTGTTCTGTTGCTTTTATTCCTTCCCTTATGTAAAGAACTACTCCTCTTTACCCTCCCTGTCCCTCCTGTAGATAGTGTATGCTGGTATGTTTATGTCCCAGTCATGGTTTTGTGTGTACCATGTTTCTGTGACTGCCACGATATCCAGATGTTCCTCCTCCATCAAGGCCACTAATTCAGGAAGCTTGTTACCTAGACTACAGGCATTGGTACTCATTGCTCTCCATTTTTTGATGGCTTTACCTTCTGTTGCAGCATCCCTCACTGACCGTTCTACCTTGGTCTTTTTCTCATTTAGTACCCTGTTTTGTAGGGAGAGGCTGGGATTTTTCTGCTGCTTGTCAGTGCCTCCCCCTTTGACTAGTTTAAAAGCTTGCCAATGAAGCATTTAAACCGATTGCTCAAAAGACTTGTTCCCTTCCTGGACAGATGCAGATCATCCTGCCAGTATAGGCTGGTGTTCCTCCAGGTGGAACCCCAGTCCCCAATGAAGCCAAACCCCTGTGCTCCACACCATTTTTTCAACCATTCATTAAACTGAATGGTGCCAATTACCCTCGCCTCACCCATGCCTTTGACAGACAGCACCTCTGAGAAGGATACTGTGTGTGCTACTTGTCTTAGGCCCCTCCCCAACTCTGCAATGTCCTCCTGCACTGCTCTAACCTCATGATGAGCCAAGTCATTTGTCCCATAGCACATAGGTGATTTCATCCATGATCAAACCACAATTGAGGTATGATAACTAGGATGACCTTATATAAGAGGGAATTGTCAGGGGAGTGATGATGTAATAAATCAACCATTGTTCCTAGGTTCATACTTCGAGAGGTGACGGTTGACCTGTCATATATACAAATATATACATTATACAGCATGCAGTCCACGAGTAGTAATTGCAAAAATAGAAGAGACAACAGTGATAAACAGGGGCACAAAGTGCCTGAACTATATACAAAAAATACGCAACTTTGCGTGGTAATATGAGTGAGCATTTAGGGCCCAAGGTCAAGACCTCATAGGCCCACCCACCTACCAGACTGTGGGGGAGTAGTCAGTAGACCCATTCACAAGGCTAGCCCAGAGCAGGGGGGAAAATGAACAACGCAGAATGCCTTTCCCCAGGGGTGGTATGAGGATGGAGTCAATTGCTTGATAAGCATCCTGACCTTACGCCATCAAACCTAAACATTATGCTAGATCCAGAATTAACCATGAGGTTACTAAATAAATCTAATAAGGTATAGGAAAGTTATTGCCCTGAAGGATACAGAACCTGAGCTGGGTTGTTAGCCTGACCTAATAAGTTCTGAATGGCCCTTCAACCTCAAGGGGATAGTAACGAACATACACAGGACCCGGGGCACCCTTTAAGATTGCTAAATCGTGCAACCGGGCTCTGAGACAATATGACAATACCCCTGGTTTGAGTCTGAATACAATTCCTGTGCACGCGAGCTTAACCCCTTCTCTTTAAACCATTTTTTACTACATATTTATATCCTGCCTAGGCAGGGACTGGGATACGTGGTCTGCGATACTGAGAGAGAGAAAGGAAGAAAAAAGTCCAGTATCAAGTCCAGGTGTTACTTTCAGTCACAGACCACCTTCCAAAAGTCGCTGCCCAGTTAAATATTAATGAACATTAAGGAGAAAAAAACAAGAGCACTTATCTAGGACCATGCTCGTTATTCATCCATCTGCAGGAGCTCTGCATCTGAGGAGGCCAATTTTTGGCAGGGGTTGCAGCAGATGAAGCTGGAAGATGCGATGCCACGTCCGACGCAGCTGGAGATTGTTCAGGCGCCGAGACCATAGCCTGGGATTGAGTTGAGAGTTCAGATTTGGCTTTTTCCTGAACCATTTCCTCCTCTAATTGGATACAAGAGTCAACTGCATCTTCATCCAACTCCTCAGGGGCTAAGACTGCAAAGCAATTTGGCATGGGAAAACTTGTTACCAGATCCTCTGGGTTGTTTGCCGGGGAACGGGGTGCACCTTCATTTCTGTCATGAGGGTGTTCATGTCTTGGATGACTTCCAGATTGCTGCCGCTTGCGAGTTCAAACTGGAAGGGCTGGTTGGTAGCCATGAAATTGGAAGTTAGGAGGGGGGGGTCGCAGTGATTTTACCCGTATTAGCCATTCTGCTCTGCCAGCTTTGTACTGTTACTATCTGATAATTAATATTTTGCTCTGGTAGAGGTTGGGGAGGCCAATTGGACTGAAGGTACTGCATTAAGCTGTCTGGTGTGTCAAAGGTTATGTGGGAGCCATTCACCTCTAGCCTCATAGTTGCTGGATAGCACAGTGAAAATTTGATTTTAAGTGAATGCATCAGTTTTCTAGCCTCTGAATATTCTTTCCATCTGGCAGCCAGTTCCCTAGAATAGTCCTGAAATATTAGGATTTTATGGCCTTGCCATGACAGACCTCCAATCTCTTGCGCCTTTGCAGTGATCCACTCCTTATCAGCAAAGTTCAGGATGCGAGCCATAATGACCCTTGGTCTACCCCCAGCCTTCGGAGTTGGGCTGAGCATTCTGTGGGCTCTTTCTATTGTAAGCCCCGGTGGAATCTCACACTTCAACAAATCCGGCTGAACATCGTGTAGAAAGTCTAGAGGATTACTGCGTTCCACGCCCTCAGGAAAGCCAAGGAAACAGAGATTGTTCCGGCGGCTTCTATTCTCCATGTCGTCCATTTTGCTTTGTAATTGCTGTATCACTCTGCTTTGATCCCTGATTATGGCGGTGAGTTTCTCTATTTCCACAGAGTTTTGGACTGATTTTGCTCTGTGCGATTTGCTCGTGCCTCAAGCTGTTGGATCGCTAGTGGTCTTGTTAGAGCGATAGTAACTCTGCCATCTGCTTGAGTAGTGCTGCAAACATTTCGGTAGTCTGTAGTGCTTCTGGCTCAGTCAAGGCCTCTATATTTTTATGCTGCGCCTATAGTGTTTTGCCGATTTTACAATCCGTAGAGAAGTTGTTAATGATCAGGATATCTCTTTCGATTCCCAGTGTGGTTAGCCTTATTTACCTGGTTGTCTCTAAACAATCGGCAGGTTTTTTGGCGATGTAAAACTCGGAAGTTACCCAGGGTTATAGCGATCGTTCTTTTTTAGGCAGCCATTGCGTCCAGAGCCAAGCCATGCCCCCTGCAGTTAACAGATTTAAAGAGTGATGGGGTTGGAGGAGGGCAGGTGAGAGAAAATTTAAGATAGAAAGCCAGGGGGCAGAGGAGTACAGGACAGCAGTTTATGGAGTTCAGAAGCATTAGGAAGGCATCCAATAGGAGATAACACTGAGAGCCAAGGCCAATCAGTTAGTCAGCTACCAGTCCTGATCAATTTGCAGTGAGCATATCTGGTTAATGCAGCTTGAGGTTGGTCAGAGGCACAGACGCAGTCGGCAGCTCCCTAACTGACCTGCTGCAGCCGAAGTAGTAGCCTGATCAGGGCTAACCTGGATGGCGGGAGAGAGGCAGAATGATTAGAATTTAAGAGAATTTATGAGCATGATTTACACAAAGAGCTGGACACTAGATTGGGAGGCGGGGGACAGGCAAAAGAAGACAAAAGAATGAGGTGAAAGCTGGGGGGGGTGGACAGGAGAAAGCTGAATGGGGGACAAGTTAGCTTGGTGCCAGCAGTAGGCCTGAGCTGTTGAATGCCAATGGAAAGTTTTAATTATTTATTTTTTTGATAACAGCCACTAAAAATGACAGGAAAGGGCAATCAGGAGAGTAGGAGGGAGAGAAAGGATTAAGGAGAGATGGGTAGAAAAGATGGATAGGGCAGGAACTAACTGGAGAGTGAGAGACATTGCACAGTTTAAAACTGCAGCAGTAAAAGCAGTAGATTAAGCAAATCAAGTAGTTTTAACAATAATTTGTAACCGAGTGAGAGATGCAGTGCACATGGTACATAGTACGTAATTAAAAAGCAAGTTGTGCAAACATAACAATTGATATATATACTAGAATTTTATGCATCCCAATTAAACAGCACATAGTTATAATGTGCAGAAACAAACTCCTTACTGTCTAAAAGATAGAAAGCCAGGGGGCAGAGAAGTACAGGACAGCAGTTTACGGAGTTCAGAAGAATTAGCAGGGTATCCAGTGAGGGACGGGCTGAAGACAGCACAGTCCAACAGGAGATCGCAATGAGAGCTGAGGCCAATCAGTTAACCAGCTACCAGTCCCGGTCAATTTGCAGTGAGTGTACCTGGTTAATGCAGCTTGAGGTCAGGCAGAGGGACAGGAGCATTCAGCAGCTTCCTAGCTGACCCACTGCAGCTGAAGCAGTAGCCCAATCAGGGCTAGCCTGGTTAATGCAGCTTGAGGTCAGGCAGAGGGACTGGAGTGGTTGGTAGCTTCCTAGCTGATCTTCTGCAGCTGAAGCAGTAGCCCGATCAGGGCTAGCCTGATTAATGCAGCTTGAGGTTGGGTAGAGGGACAGGAGCGGTCGGCAGCTTCTTAGCTGACCCGCTGCAGCTGAAGCAGTAATCCGATCAGGGATAGCCTGGAAGGGGGGAGGGGGAGAGAAGATATCTGTCTTTCCTGCAGTTGCCTGAGAAGAAATATATTTCACCATAAAGTCACTTAAAAAGAATAAAGCACCCAGGCCGGATAAAATCCCCTCAGAGGTATATTTAAGTAATGTCCCCTTATGGAGTAATAGTTTAGTTATATTTTGTAATAAGTGCATTCAACAAGACTTTGTCCCAGGGTCTTGGAGAGGATCAGAAATTATTCCCATCCATAAGAAAAGAGATGAGGTCAACCTGGCTATGTATAGATTAAGTCTATTAGTTATAAATCTAATGATTTTCTCCAAGATCCTCTTAGAAAAACTGAACCAAAAAATTGCCACTCCAGGAGGCCTGCATGAATTGCAGGCTGGCTTCCATAAGGGATGTTCTATGGTAGATGATTGCTACTCTCTGTGGCATCTTATAGAGAAATATGTGCATGTCACAACACAGAAATCATATGTTGTGTTCATAGACTTCTCAGCTGCTTTTGATTCTGTTTTGAGAAGTATACTGTGGAAACTAATGTGGAAATGGGGAATGAGCCAACTCGTATTAGTATTATATGCAATAACTATTTAGATAGCTAGGCTTGTGTACAGGTTAGGACAAGGGGGCAGCTCTCCTGTTCACTGCTCACTAACCATGGTGTGAGGCAGGGCTGCATCCTGGCCCCTACTTTCCTTTGCTTACATATTGACCAGCTTTTAAGGGCATTCATCTCCCTGGATTCAGATTCACCAAAGATTAGTCATTTTTTTATGTCCTGCTATGGCTTATGCAAATGACCTCATATTGTTCTCCCTGACAAAAAAGGGCTGCAAAGAAAAAAAAGAATTTTCATCATGTAAAGGTAGATGACCTGAAACCCTCTAACTATTCTAAAAGTCAGATCATAGTGTTTGCATCTAATAATCTTACTAAATGTTGGAGTTTTGGGGGACAAAAGCTTGAGGTGACTTAATCAGTGGCATTCAAGGGTAATGGAGATAGAGGGCATGGAGAAGATCACAAGTAGTCTTCGGTTGTAAACAGAGAAGTTTCTTGGTATACGGAGACCTTGGCACCAGGTTATGGGGCGGATCTACTTTCAGTCTAAAAGCTGCTCAATTTTTAAACGAGGCAGGTGGATCTTGAGGGGCTGGGGAAATAAGGGGGCCAGGTGAAGAGAAGCTTGGTTGGTATGGATATATTATGGTATCTGGAAACTCAGTATCCTGATGCGTAGGATACAGAGTCCAGATGCCTGAAATCCACAGACCCGATGGCACCACTGGATGTATGCTCGGGTAACACAGCAACATATGCTGTATGTTACAATGCAGAGAGTTGTGTTTCATAACTAATATATTTTAACTCTGAGGAGCTGACCCCAGAGCAAAAATTATATCAGTTACAGGGGGCCAAAGGATGTGGTAGGACCAGAACCTAGGTCTAATGGAGCATGCTGGCCGAGCTGCCTGTGCTTTAGCCCTCCACATCATGGGGGCAGCTCAGCTCAGTTTTCAGGGGCAAGATAGAAATCCATCACATCTGCTGCCTTACCCCCTCCCATAACACCATTGGACACATAGCTGTCAGGATTATCTGTATTGGGACACTGCACCTGTCGGGCAATAGTACCCAGGCAGGTGAGTGTCTGGATAGTGAGCCACGGGAACCTGTAAGGGTACCGTTAGTATTGGGCAATCTTCTTTTTTCCTTTTTTATGGGCCCTAACACCAGCATGTACCTTTGGGGGTGGAGGAGACACATGCCTTTATTTATACTTGCACCAATTTTGATAATGTTCATAGTGTTTTGTTTTTCTGTTATTATTTGGTCACATATGTCTACACAAGACCAAATGATTGTGCCATTTACTCTGAGGATAACGTATATCTTTTGGGGCTACTCATTTGGCACCTCAGGAAGGACAGGGACAGGCTGGAGACTGGGCAAAGAAGAGCAACAAAGATGGTACAGGGCCTCCAAGGATTCTCGTATGTGGAACGCCTGCAAGCACTAAACATGTACTCACTGGAGACTAGAGGGAAGGGATATGACTGAAATGTTCAAATTCTTGAAAGGTATCAATGAGGTTCCCTGCTCAGAATTATTCAAGTGGGTAGATGACTCAACCACTAGCGGACAAGAGTGGAAGCTAAAGGGGGGGAGTTTCAGGAGGGATATAAGGAAATACTATGTTACAGAGAGAGTTGTGGGCCTGTGGAATAGACTGCCATCCAAAGTGGCGGGGACACAGACAGTAGAAGTATTTAAAAAGAGATGGGCTAGAGCTAGGGCTCAAACAGTAATGAATCAGGCAGAAATTGGCAAAAGCCAAGTTGGGGGTAGATCCTGAGATCAGTAGTGGATCTCAAAAAACCTGGTCAGACTAGATGGACCATCAGTCTCCTTCTGCTGTCACCTTCTATGTTTCTATGTTTTAAGTTGATTTCTGAAAAACTGCTACTCAGCAAGAACTGATTTAGTTTATATTCTTTCAAGCTGCCACAGTACTTGATATAGATTGAGAGAAATAGTTTTGGGAGCCTTATAAGTGTAAATTAGACGTGTGTATTCAACAAACTATAGGGGCATCCCTGAAGTCAAACTCTATTTTGCAAGTATTTCTGTCTTGTGACTGGTATTGTAAGTTTAATAAACTTCAACTTGAGTTTAAAAAAAAAAAGCTTGAGGTGGTTCCTAATTATGTATATTTGGGTGTTACCTTTTCATTGAATTGTTCCTGGGCAAAACATATTGGTAATGTAATAAGGAAAATAAAATAAAAAAGTACAGAGCCTTAAAACATTTAACTCATTGTATGGAGGAATACAACAAAAACCATTAAAAGAATATATTAGAACCCAGTCTCTCACAAGTATTAAATGGGGCAGAGATTTTGGAAATAGAAGACAGGGAGAATTTAACAGGCCCAGCTAATCAATTGTTCATATCTGCTCTAAGTATATGTAAGTCTGCACCAGCACTTTATGTTGGAACAGAGCTGGGTATGGCCAATATTGAGGCCAGGTTGGACACAAAATAAATGAATTACTTGTTAGAAGTCACCGGAATGTCTGAAAATAGATTACCATATGATGATTTGATACATTTTATTGGATCAGTATAGATATTACAAAAAGAAAACAGTGCCTAAGCATTTGGACCAGCCAAGTCCTTCCTTGGAAGTGTATGCCAGTTGTTTAGAGAATCACATTCTGTTAACTCCCATATCATACATAAAAAAACAGAAAGAAATCTCATTAGTTTAAAATCTCTTTTCTTAAAAAACATCAGACATTGAAATGAAGGAACCAGATTCTACCAGTCTGCTACTACTGAAAAACCTTCCAATGTCCAATGTCAGCAGAAGCAGATAACATGCATACTCGAACAGAAAGTCCCACTATCTTAAATAATGAATGAATGAGTGTGTTATGTGAATACATACTTAATTAAAAGCAAGACCTTTAGATTTAATATCCACATGAGTGCATGTTAAAATGTTATAGTATTGTATGTTAAAAAACTATAAATCAGAAATTTTCTATATATGGAAATATGAGGATATAAAGAAAAATTCCCTAGTGTTTTACACATTTATATAGTATTAAACCTACAGTATCTGGAGACATTTTCCAAACTATACTCTCAACCGTTTAACAAACTCCATAAACATTAAGTCCGTCAGTACTGTAACAAAATTTTGTACAAGGTGATATCAGTTATCAGAATTAGTGGCAAATAAAAAAATCTCTCAAGGGCCCTTAGAAAATTAGTTCATGCATCCTACAGTGTTCAGAGTTCAATAATGTGTTGGAATATAATCAAATTACTATATGTACAGTAACAGTTTTTGGAATCTGAATAAAAAAAAATGGAAATAAACCCTTCCCCAAGGGAAAAGATAACTAGTAGAAAGAAGTATATATCTACTATGAATGTGAAACATGAGCCCTGACACACACGTACCTGAATATAAGCCTTTCCTCAATATAACCATAACATCAACCCCCCACTTTATTTCCCCACTCCCTCCTCCCACACAAACCCCCCTCCCCACAAAAAACAACTAACTGTCCTCCTACCCCCAACTCACATACAAAGTTACTCCACCCTGTCATCGAGACACAGGTCAGAAAGCATAGGGAAAACCCAGGAGCGGTTGTAAAATTCCACAAAACTGTTTATTTGTAGTTGCAGTAACATAAAATAATATAAACCTGTTCAGTATAACTATGTACGGAAGCAAACTAAAATCTTTCTTGCTAAAAAATCTCCTCTTGCAGCTCAGCTTAGCTGTGCTATGTCTTTTCAACCCCCATCCTTAGCAAGCATCCTGTTCTTGCAAAAACAATGTTCTGTTCTTGTAAATATCAGGCAGGATCTGCTAGAACACAGAGAGCTTCCTGAGATCCTCACAGCTACTGCAAAAGGCTGTTATTTGCACTCAAGTAACTCCTAGTTTTAAAGTCATGTCAAAATACAATTAATATACAGTTCACCAGAAATACTAAATATTTTCTAAACAGAAGTGATCTCATTATCAGTTTCATTCCATATATTGATTTGTATATAATTTTATATTGGCTTACATAAATATGCAAGGAAGAAAAGGAGAGCAAGAGAAAACTGAGCGACAGTGAGAGGCAAAGAGTTGTGAGGCTGTTCGGGTTGATCAAGTCTGAAGTCTCACAAGAAAATCTGGTTGTGCAACCAGAGAGAGAAGGGAGAGAAGAAAAGGACAGATTCTTGCATTTAAACACATTGGGCCAGATATTCAAACTGCGCTCAAAATGTGCGCAACAGCAGGAGCAAGCTCAAATCAATTGCGCATATGCGCAACAGACGCGATATTCAAACATGGAACAGAACAAATTGCGCAAGCAGCCAACGTCTGAATATCGCACTAACTGCGCCATAGCGCAACCAGGAAGGGGAAGCTGAGTAGAAAGGTTGCGCCATAGCGCAACAAGGGCAGCCCAGCTGAGCAGTCCAGAGGTGCCATAGTGCAAGCACAGCACCCCCCCCAGCAGAGCAATGGAAGTGCACAACCAGGGAGGCAGGCTGGGGCCTACCACCAGCCATGCCACACATGGGCACAGGAACACACTGCAGAACCAACAAGACACCTGCACACCCCAAGCACAGCATCACTGGGGGTGGGACGGATGATCTACTGGCCCATGGGGGCAAGCCAACAAAGCACAGCAGAGCCATGACACTCTAGCACAACCACTGGCAGGCTGAGAGTGCCACACACAGGGTGTTGACAACCACAGTGCACATCAGCCCCCCGTATGCACAGCACACCCTGCACCATGACCCCAAGACACCACCCATATGCAGTGACTGGCACTGCAGGAAACACCATGCATCCCTCCTGGCACACGTCAACCCCGTGCAGCAGAGAAGCATACAAGCCAGACCCACCCTGTGCACCCAGCAGTGGGTGGCAGCAGATGGCAAGACCAACAGAAAGTCACTGCCATGCTGGAGATACCTCCCCATGCACACACACACACACACACACACACACACACACACACATACCCAGGACCATACCACCCCAGATGGCATGCACACCACTGCAACTGAGCAACCATAGCCAGCTGCAAATCAGAGACCAACACAGTATTCATAACAAAATATAAATGTATTATAAAAATGTAAATCACAAAACAATCAACCATAACTATTTACAAGGGGGGGTGGGGTACAAGGTAGGGGTGGACAAGGGTAGGGATGAACAACTTGGAGAGGGAAGGCAGGGTGGGAGGGATGGGTGAAGTGGAAGAATCTGGCAGGCCCAGCAGGCTGGTCCTCCTCTGCCCGGTGCCGCTGTGCCTGGTGATGCCTCCTCCGCAGGCCATGTCGCTGGATGTCCCTGAGGATGGCCTGGTTGTCCAAGGACACCTGCGTCAGCCCATGCAGTTCCCGCTGTATCCTCCTGAGAACACTGAGGCCTAGGAAATGGGAACACAGTCAATGGCTGTGACTGACCACAACCCTGAACACCACCCAACCTGCAAGCCATATAGCCCAATGTCCCGCACCTGTGATGGCATGCACCCACCCACAGTGAACATGCACATGGCCATCACAAACAGGTGGCACCAGCTATGTGCACCACTGCACACACACACTGCCCATGTCCATCACAGCACAAACAAGGCTGTCAAGTGACGTGGCAATGTGGTGCGATGCCAGTTACACAGCCATGTGCCCAGTGCATGCATGGACCACCAGTGATGCACACACAGACGTGCAGTGACACTGGACAGTGATGAATGTTCCCTGTGTCGTGCAAGGCTGTGTTGTGCATGGCTGGTGGTCATGCCCACCCCCTCCAGCATGCTATAGCATCCATGATGTAATGATACTCACATTCCGCAAGAAGGTGTGTCTGCTGCTGCTGCTGCTGCTGCCACTGTTGTTGTGGCCCACCTCCTGCTGCACCACTGACTGGCACTGGGGCCCTGTCACGGCCCTCCTCAGCATGTGCCTGCATCCTCACATCCCAGCCTGTGGGAGACATATGTTGAGAAAAACATCAGTGTGACTCCAAAGCTGACTGCCCCCTGCCCCAGTGAGAGTGCCTGCCCACACAGCCAGCCCCATGCATCTCACACCTGCACACACTGACACAGCCAACCATGTCAGAGCCATCACCTATGCACATCCACCAAAACACACTCACACCCCTACAGAGAATACAGGTGCATAGACGGTACACCCAGCTGGCCTAGGCACCACGCCCCTCCTGGCATGTGAATGTAGCCGCTCATGCAGCTCAGGCTCCCTCCTGCGGAGGTCACTGTATCTGTGCTGGCACTGCTCAGCAGACCGGGCGCTGCCCAGTGACCCCACCAGGTCACTGGCCACTTGCTGCCAGACCTGGGTCCTCGCCATGATGAGGGCACCTCACCATACAGTGCCCCATAGTGGGGCTCCACCAGGGCCACCAAGTTGGCCACCTCCACGGGGCTCCATTGCACTGCCCTCCTGCGTGCCATGCTACCAATGTTACAGCAGGCAATATGGCGCCCCGCTGCGCCGTAACCCCACGTGGAGATGTTGCGCAATAGACCACCATAGGTTCCAATTGTGCTGTTCGAACAGCACCATCAGTTCACATAGCGCTGTCACCAGACAGCGCAATAGGGCCGTATACATGGCAGCCGAACAGCGCCAGGGGGCAAAGGTCGGACACCAGGTCAGGGGTCTATGACGCAAGGCCATGCACAACACCATCTGACGTATACGCATCCTGCGTGACTGACCACCTGCGTACCAGTGCCACAGTGGACTATTGCGCCAGTAGTGCCACAGTGCCATATAGTGCCCAGTGCTGTAGCGCCACTGGCACAATGGTGGCCATAAGCCTGAATTGCCCGATCGGCGCACAGCCGCGTCATCAGCGTGGCAGATGCCTGCAAGCTACCTGGGCATGCGCAATGCAGTGTACCGCACAGTCACAGATCTGCGCTATTGGCTCAGCGGATCAACCGTCTTCGCGAAAGCGCAATGGCTCGATATTCAGCCGACACATGCAAATCATCTGATCAGCCATTCCAAAGGCGCCCGGTGGCGCCGATTGCATCTCATTACAGTTGCTCCTCTCCAATTTGCATGCATTGCGCTATAAAAGCGACAGTGGGCTGTGCTGGACAGAGTCGGTTACTGCAGGTGAGAGGTGAGTTGCATGCTGTGGGATGTTCTGGACAATGGGCATGGGATAATGCTGTAGACTGCACAGTGACAGGTGTCCACTTACACCCATACAGATCGCCATGACTGAGCAGAGACAAGGTGAGGGTGTGGATGGTGGGCGAAGGAGGAGGCCCAACTTCACCACGGCAGAGACTGAGGCCTCTTCCAGGCCTACCTGGAGGATGAGGCACTACTGCGTGAAGCCGGGCCTCTCAGGCCCATGCGGCTGCATGAGGGGGTAGCCGGGCAGTGAACCTGCACGGAAGCCACCAGCCTCCTGCAGGAATGCAAGAAAAGATTGGGACAGACCGCAGAAGGGTGAAGGAGAAGGTGGTGGCCCTCAGGGCGGCACGCGCTGGCACTGGCAGGGGCCAGCCAGCGGTGGTGGAGCTGACCCCGGCTGAGGACCGACTGGCTGCAACTATGCAGCGCAGTGCTATTGAGGGCATACCAGGAGGTGGATTCCAGACAGGTGGAAGCCCATCACTGCATGGTATGACATGGTGGTGGTGTTGGGGGGGGAGGAAGGTTGGCCACATGCACTCACATGTCCTCTCTTTCTGTTGCAGATCCTGTTCATCTCCAGAAGATGGTGGTGGTGGGACCAGGCAGTGAGGATGACCTGCTGGACATGGAGGAGTATCCATCCACCTCTGTCACCAGCCAGCATGCACTGCACCAGCATGCACGCAGGGCTGTCAACTCTGGTGTTGGTGATTTGGGTGTTGGGGGTGCACAGCCTGTGTCTCAGCAGTCTGGCATGCAAGCATGCCATCACGCTGTGACTGTGGCTGTAGCACGTACCTGCACCATTGATGATGCAAGGACTGCAATGGCAGTGACATGTGTGTGTCCTTGACGGCACACAGCAGGCCATCACGCGCCCCTGGGCCTTGCTGGTTCCAACTTGTGCGCCAGCATGTCGGCACAGTCCCAGGCTGTGCTTGTCAGCACCGGTAGGGCAGCACCGGTGGCTGTGCAGGTGTCTGGCACTGTTGCGGCCACAGCAGTGGAACAAGTGGACTCTGTGGCACAGCGTTGAGGGGCAGCAGCAGTCACCCACCAGGTATGGGGGTACAGTGTCCAGCGGTGGCACATGCCCGCCCGCCCTGTGATACGCTCCATTCCTGGTCCTGGCAAACAGCGCCCACCCTCAAGGGGTGTTGTGCATCAGGACATTCAACACCCTAGGGGACAGGCTGCCGTTGTGGCAGAGTACCCATTGGACAAGCACACCAGCCTGCTGTGGGAATCAGTACAGCAGCAGAGGTGGGTTGCAATGTCCATGGAGGCACTGTGTGTGGCTGTGGAGCGGCACAGCAGGGAGTGTGCTCTGGACCATGCAGAGATGGTCCACATGCAGATGGATGTGACTGCAGCCATTGACAGGCTGACCCAGGCAGTGGTCTCTGTCATGGATGCATTGGGCACACAGTCAGGTGACCCTGTACCACACACCCCACACAGTTCACGCTCCACTCCCCGTTCCTGGCGTTCTGCGACACCAGGCCTGTCAATGCCAGGTTCTGCTGTGGGCATCCCGAGCACCCCTGGTGCAGGTGTGTTCGGCATGCTGCAGACCCCAGCGGGCAAGGTCTGCTCACACAGTGGGACCCTGGTGGTCCAACAGTGCAACCCCATGTGGCCCCTGCTCAGCCTGCCAGTGCTGTTGTCACGGGCCACCCATGCATCCGCTGGTGGCCATGGGACAGTGCTACATGACTGACCTGTCTCCCAGTGCGGGCCCTGTCTGGTGCTGCCCTGTGTGCAATGTGTGTCATGGTGGGCAGTGCACCTGGGTGCTCTGCTCAACACGCCGACACACGTACCACCTGCACACCCTCCCAACTGTTGCCCACAGGTGCATGTGCATGATGATGCCTGCATTGTACTGTACACCAAGGTGCAAGGGTGCCCAGCATCTGACACACGTACTTGGACACTACAGGTGGTGGGGGTGGTCGGTGGTGCTGTGTGTTAGCAATGTCGGTTCTGCTGTGCTGTGCATCTGGCCATGTATGCTCTGTGCCTGGTGTGTCCATATGAGTGCTCACCCCTCCCTGATGGTGTGTTTGTATGCCTGGACCCTTCCACTCCCCTGGCCGTCATGCACCCCTGGTGTGTTACCCTGTGTGCCTGTGGTTTGCGCATGGACAGTGTTGGTTGCACATGTCCCCTTGACTTACCTGTGTTGTGTATAGTGCTCCTCTGTGATGGTGTCCCGCTGCAACTGGGCCTGCCGGATCAGTCGGGGGTCCCACCGTCCTAGAGGGGGCTGCTCATCAACATCAACCCCGGCGCCACTGGCGTCCCCATCGCTGTCCCCCTCTTCAACCTGTACGGCTATCCCACAGTCCTTGGCCATGTTGTGCAGGATGCAACAGGCCAGGAATATCCCACAGGCCTTTGGGGGGCTGTACTGTAGGGCACCGCCGGAGGTGTCTAGGCATCGGAAGCGTGCCTTGAGCATCCCAAACACCCACTCTATGATGTTGTGTGTGGAAGCATGTGCCTCATTATAGCATTGCTGCGATGGGGTCATGGGGCGCCGGTACGGTGTGAGCAGCCAGGGACGGAGTGGGTACCCGCTGTCACCTGTGTGGAGATAGTGGAGATCAGTGTCATGTTCAGATCCATTTTGCCCATATCCCTGAGTGCCACTACCATGGCACCTGTGGCATTCCCACCCTTGCCCCATGTTTGCATTCCATACATGCGTACTCACCCACTAGATGGCCTGTGGGGATGTCCCCACTCTCAAATCAATGGCACAGTGTGGACTGATGCCATATGAAGGCATCATGTGCTCCGCCAGGGTGTGTGGCACAGACATTGATTATTCGCCCAGTGGCGTCACACACCACCGGGCAGTTGACACTGGAGTAGCCCTTCGGTTCCTATCGCTGCCCCATGCAGGCCAGTGGCGTGAATGGCCACATGGGTGCAGTCTATGGCCCCCAGCATGCCAGGGCATACGTACAATTTCTGTGAACTCCCGTGATGTTTGCTGTACGCCTGGGTTGCGGTGCTGGGGAAATGGATGTGCTCAAGAAAGCATGTGGCAGCAGTGCGCTGAGGAATTGGGTGAGGATGCGTGATGTGGCTGACTGTGTGATGCCTGTGGTGTCCCCTGTCAGCCTCTGGAAGGTGCCCGTGGTGAGCAGGCACATGCAGACTGTCACCTTGGTCTCCACTGACAGAGCGTGACTCCGTCATGAGGGTGCCTGCATCACATCACTGCACAGCTCACAAAGCTGCCTCAGTATTGCCCTGTTCAGGTGGTACCGGCCCATGATCTCAACATCTGTATACAGCTCATAGCTGATGCGGGCACGTTACTGCCTGTTGGGGGCGTACTGCCGATGGGCCCTTCCACGGCCTCGTCCCCCTGCAGCTTGCATTCTCACCCCCTCATTACAGCTTCCATGTGGAAGCTGGCACTGTCCATCTCTCTGGCTTCTGCCCCCCCCGGCTGGTGTTGCTGTGTTACCCCCGCTGTCCTGACTGCTACTTCCACTGTACCGGGCACCCCCCGCTGGCCTCTGCAGGCTATGGCCCACAATGCTTGCTTTGCCTGCCCTAGCCTGTCACTGTCTGTCTGTCTGTCTCTCTCTCTCTCTCTCTACCCCACTTGGCATCCTTGCTTCTTGGCGTTCTTGCACGCTTCCTTGAGCCTTTTATTTTGGCTCATTTCGCTAGTGCACAATTTCCAGCAGTTCCGCTATTGCGCAATGTGCAGTCTTCACCGTGATTGGCGCTTTATGCATGGCTCACCCACGCCGGGTTGTGCATGCTCTTCCTTTGCATTGCGCTGTTGCTCAGCATGTTTTCAGGGGCGCAACTGCCTCCTGCTGAATATCGCAGAATGGCGCACTTTTGGTCTTGCGCAGGCGCAACCCTATTGTGCATGGCGCAACCCTTTTGAATATCCCACCCATTCTCATAACAAATGGGACAGGGTCCTATTCTACCCTGTCACACACACCCTGCCTACACCTCCCTCCCAATACAAACTACAAGGCAACCCACCATTCCCCCTACCCCCCCACACACCTGGTTTTAGGAGAAAAACCAACATGTAGATAACCAGTTAAAATGGACTCTGTGAAAATAAAAACAAACACAAAAAACAACAACACACTGAAGTCTTGTTAAATGTTCATCCTTTGAAGTGAAGGTGTAAGTTTAAGTAGCATAATGTGTCATAAAACCAAAATCAATGTTCATGCCATCTGCTACCACATTGAGAAGTAAAATAAGCCCGATCTCAAAGGTCTATCACTGTTGTTTTATTTTTGAAATGTCCTTTTAAGACCATTACTGACATATCTGAGAGGGAGGGATCAGCCTGATTGAAGTGTTGCCCAACTGGTTTGTCAGTCATCTTCATGTTAATAGTATGTGGTCAGAAGCAGGCATTCCAGGGAAGGAACAGCAGGGTGTGAAGAGGCAGCTGCTATCTCCAGGGAAGGGAAGTAACTGCAACACAAAGTGCTTTCATTTTACCTGTTTACACTGTTGTTTGTTCTAGAGGTGTGTGTGTGTAGAAACAGGGAATTTTAATACAGTTGCCTGATTGTTTTTTGTGGGAGCAGGGGGCAGCAATGTAGCTTCCACCAACCCCTCAGCCCACTCACCCCTAAGCACACCCAATCTTTATAGGTACCTGAGTCATACAACTTCCTGCATTCCCTTAAGGGGGCACCTGAAAAGCACAACTTCCTACATATTCTTAAGTGGAAACAGCCTGCTCCTCTACATAACACTACTACCAGGGGCAGGACAAAACCCCTTGCAGACAAGAGAAGATGCTGAGAAGTACACAGCTCAGAGAGAGGGAAGTGCTTTTTTTTCTTTTTGTTTTGGTATAATTGGGGAACAAACTGTGTTTCAGCTGCAGCAATGCTAGGAAGGAGCTGACCACTACTTGGACTACAAGCTGATGGTAAGATTGTTCTTGGGCATTACTGTCTGTGGGGTTGAGAACAAAAGTGCAGCATCTCAAGCTATAATGGGTAAAACAAATATAGATAGTACTGTTTTATGCTTCTTTGCAGTGTGACAGTTGGTAAGGTATTTTTAGGTAGGGACTAAACTGTTAAAAAAGAAAAGAAAAATAAGAGAAAAAATATGGCTAGTGTGACAGAAATGGGAAGGAAAGAGTTAATGGTTTGGATTCTGTAGATGCCTTATTTTTTTAGCAGTGTGGAAAAAATACACTGAGGCTGAAATCCTCCAGCAGCAACCAGCTTGTGGAATTCCTAGCTGCTAGATAAGAGCTGGGTCATAAATCTCGAGTGGACATCTCCAGACACACACAGACCTTGCAGACATGGACACAGGGCAGTTTGAATGGATTGGATCATTCAAATATAAACTTAAGGTGAAAAGGGAATATAATTGGTCACCAATAGGTGTTCCTCTGATTGGGACAATTAAATAGATACATGTTAGTTGGTTGGTGCATTTAAGGGGAGAATAGGAATGACCTAGTCTCCATAGACTATATAAGCTTCTGTAAGACAGAGAACTCTCTCTTGCCTTGGGAAGCTGTGAGGGAAAACATAAGCTTTGAGCCTACCTGGTATGTCCGTGGAGCTGGCAGTTAGAACAGGCCCAGTGTCTCTTGTAAGGACAGGGAAGGGTAAGTTTAGTGATAGCATATTTCAGTAATAGCCTTCTTCTTTGCCATCTGTTGTTTAAAACATTTGTTTACTTTTCCTGTATGAGTGTTATTCTCTTGTGTTGTAAATACATTTCCTGTAAATGCTCATTGCACTTTCTGTTAAGTAAAAGCTATTTATTTGCTCAACAGTTGTGACTCTGATGTCATTTTTCTAAGGTAAGATTTGGTTTTCCACTGGCTAAGGTAAACTCTGTGTAGCATCCACCACCTGAAAGAGACACACTACCAGACTTTAACTTGTGCAATGCCGTGTGATTTTCAAGTTTGTACACTTGAAAGAGGTGCCGGAAAGAAAGTCCGGCTGGTGGCAGCGAATACCTGAGGACACACACACACACACACACACACACCTCTCTAAAAGCTGTTTCAGCCCAGAGGGAGAGGTGGGTTGTCACATATTGGTTGGCAGTGGTGGGGTGATGATAGCGGACTGCGTAGCACACTGATACAGAGTTTGCCAGTGAAACAGTTACCTTAGCATTGCAAAACAGGATATACAAGAGGATACATTTGTACAACAGTTTTATTTGTTTCTAGATAGCACAGTATAGTGTAGCAGTAGAGAATGAGCTCCACGGAGTATGACTCACTTACTGTGCCACAGCTTGTTGAAAGGTGCCAGGAAAAGGGGATTCAGCCTGAAAGTCTGAAGCAGAAGAAAAAGGCAGATCTCATAGCTACTCTCTTGGCACACGATCTGAAGCAGACAGTCGTTGGGGGTGAGTCAGGAACTGAGGCAGCAGGCCCCCCAAATCAGCTTGAGGCACTGCGACTGCAGCTATTGCTGCAAGACAAGGCATTGGAGGCGAAAAGACTGGATGCTGAAGCAGAAGCAAGAAGGTTGGCAGACAGAGAGAAAGAACGTGAAGACAGAGAGAAAGAACGACAGCATGAACTCCAGAGACAACAGCACGAGAAGGAGATGATGACCTCCGCAGTCAGCAAACCGTGAGTAATGGTGGCGTGAGTTTACCTCATGAAACCAAAATGAATTCTAAATTGTTCCCTCAGTTTAAGAGGAGATGACCTTGATTTATTTTAAGGTCATTTGAGAGAGTATGTAATCAATTACAATTAAATAAGGCTTCCTGGTCAACTTATCTCACACCCTTGCTGACGGGAGAGCGCTGAATGCATTTGCTAAAATGAGTAATGAAGACTATGCTGATTATGATAAAGTAAAACAGTGTTGTTGAAACGTTTTGAATTAACTCCTGAGGCTTATAGAAGAAAATTTAGGGAGTTAAAGAAAAGCCCAGAAGACAGTTATGCAGAACTGCAGGTTAAACTGTATACTTACCTTGATAGGTGGATGGAGGGCTAAAGCAACTACTGTGGAACTGATTAAAGATGTATTGGTGAGAGAACAATTCCCTTAAAATTGTACCTGAGGACATGCGTGTATGGCTCATAGACAGGGCATGCGCCTCTTCCACAGAGGTGGCAGAAAAGCGGCAGTATCTGTCTAGCCGCCACACACACACAACGTGGTCTTATGGCATGGGGCAGCACATGGGCATAAGAGATCCCATGGGGGCAGCCCAAAGGAAACCAGCCTGCACCTGAGCCCAAAGTAGAGCCCTCTGGTTCCAAGGGGACTCAAGAAATAGGTCCCAAGAAATGTCATATTTGCAATCAAGTGGGACACTTGAGATATAACTGCCCTCAGAAACTGGTTAAGGGGCAGAGATATTGGGGAGGGGTGATCAAAAGGGCACTGGTGTGTTTGTAGGGTGTGTCCGGTCTGAAGAACCACTCTCCTCTGATGAGAATCTGCGTCCCATTACAGTTAATGGAATAGTAACACAGGGACTATGGGACACAGGTGCTAACATCTCCTGGTAGAGCAATATCTCATTCAAGGCAGAGCAGATGGTGCCTGGGAAATACTCAAGGTTCGGGCATTCACAGGGCCACCAGTCCCATTACCAATGGCTAGAGTCTTCCTGAGCTGGGAAGGGGGCCATGTAGAAAAGGAGGTGGAAGTTGTAGAGGACCTACCTGTAAGTATGATTGTGGGGAAGGATTTGGACCCCAGTAAAAAACTGGTGTGTGTTGTAACTCGTAGTCAGGCACAAGGGCAAGCTTCTGAGGGGGAAGAGGGGTTGACTCTGGGTGGTCCAGCCACACCCTCAGCAGCTGAGGAAGTGTCCAGCACAGGGGAGGGGCTGGCTAGAAGCAGCAGTTCAGAACCCCAGTCACAAATAGAGGAACCCACAGGACTTCCTTCAGAAGGGGCACTGGGAAGGGTCAGACGAGGGTAGCTGAGTGCTGCACAGCGAACTGACCCTACCTGGAAAAACTGAGGGAAATAGCTCATAGGGCTGAGCATTCTCAGGGGTAAAGAGTCCATTTACTGGGACAATAGGGCTGTGTACAGAGAATGTACAGCAGAGGAAAGGCTAGCTGGTGAGGTACTCCAGCAGCTGGTAGTCCCTAAGGTTCACCGTCAGCAGCTTTTGGCCCTTGCACATGATATCCTTTTCAGGGCATTTGGGAGTGAGGCACACCAAAAGCGCTCACCAACAATTTCTTCTGGCCTGGTATTGGCAAGGATGTGGCAAATTATTGCCGGACTTGTCCACAGTGCCAGAGGGTAGGAAAAATGGGGGACAAGGCCAAGGCAGCTTTGGTGCCCCTGCCCATTATTGATGAACCCTTCAAGAGGGTAGCAGTGGACATAGTGGGGCCATTGAGCACCCCAAGTCACACTGGCAAGCGGTATATCCTGGTAGTTGTAGACTATGCCACTAGATACCCAGAGGCAGTGGCCCTAACATCCTCTGAGGCAGGACCAGTGGCAGATGCACTGTTGGAAATATTTAGCCGGGTGGGCATTCCCCAGGAGATACTGTCAGACCGGGGTGCCAATTTTATGTCAGGATTAATGAGTAGTTTGTGGGAGAAGTGGGGTAAAGCAGCTCAAAACCTCCCATACCATCCCAAGCTAATGGTCTAGTGGAGCGATTTAATTCAACCCTTAAGACCATGCTAAGGACTTTTGCTGACCAGCATAAGAGAGACTGGGACAAATATTTGCCTCATCTCCTATTTGCATACAGGGAAGTCCCACAGGAGTCCACAGGGTTCTCACCTTTCGAGCTCCTGTTTGGTCATAGGGTGCGGGGGCCACTAGATTTGATTCGGGACGAATGGGAGGGTGACCATGCCTCCCAAGGGGAGTCTGTTGTGGAGTATGTCCTGAACTTCAGGACCCGCCTTAGGGAGCTCATGGGGTTTGCTCAGGAGCACCTGGCCACTGCACAACAGCGGCAGAAAGTCTGGTATGACCGTGGGGCCCGAACCAGAGAATATGTGGTGGGACAGCGAGTGATGGCACTCATCCCTGTCCGACAGAATAAGTTAAGGCAGCATGGGAGGGCCATTCTCCATTGTCCAAAAGGTTAGTGACATCAATTACATGATAGAGCTCCCGGACAGGAGATGCAAATGAAAGGTGTATCATGTTAACATGCTGAAGCCCTACCATGACAGAGAGGAAATGGTCCTCTGTATGCAGTGCTCAGAGGAGGAAACTGAGGTAGATCCACTGGTGGACCTACTTGGGAGGCCAGGGTGCATCCTCTGTGGACAGCCTTACCCTCTCGGAACAGCTGACACCAGCCCAGGTGCAAGAAATTAGGGGTGTGCTGAGAGAATTTGAAGACATGTTCACAGGGAAACCAGGGTACACCACGATGGCAGAGCACCATGTGGATACAGGGACCCAGGATCCCCTGAAACAGTCCCCCTACAGGGTACCTGAGCAGGTTAAGCAGACTGTGAAAGAGGAGCTCAAAGAGATGCTGGAACTGGGGGTAATCCAGGAATCTAGTAGCCCCTGGGCATCACCCGTGGTACTGATCCCCAAAGGGATGGCACCACACGATTCTCGTGGACTACGGAAGCTTAACAGCTGCCGAGGTCTGATGCTTATCCCATGCCCAGAACAGATGAGACCCTGGAGGCGACTGGGGAGCCAAGTATTTGACCACAATAGACCTAACAAGGGCTTTGGCAGGTACCTCTGACCCTGCCGCCAGGAAAGATCAGGTTTGTTACTCCATTTGGTTTATATGAATTTAAGGTAATGCATTCAGAATGAAGAATGCACCTGCAACCTTTCAACGGCTTGTAGATGCATTCTGTCTGGGGTAGGTGAGTTTGCATTGGCTTATATGGATGATATAGCCATATATAGCCAGACCTGGGATGAGCACATCAAGAATGTGCGGGATGTGTTCCACAGGTTAAAGAAGGCAGGTCTGACAGTCAAGGCAGAGAAGTGCCAGATAGGTATGGCAGAAGTATCCTACCTTGGGCACCGGGTGGGTAGTGGACACATCCGTCCGGAGCCTGCCAAGGTTGATGCCATCCTGGCCTGGCCTACTCCTACCACAAAGAAACAGGTCAGGGCATTTCTAGGGACTGCAGGGTACTACCAAGGTTTGTTCCCTGCTATAGCGATCTGGCTAAGCCCTGACAGACCTAACCAAGAAGGAAAGCCAGATGCAGTGAAGTGGTCAGAAGGCTGTGAGGTTGCTTTTCAGGAGCTAAAGAAGGCCTTAAGCAGCCCAGCTGTATTGGCTAGCCCCAATTATAGTTTAAAGTTTATGGTCCATGTGGATGCCTCAGATCATGGGCTGGGGCTGTCACTGAGCCAGTTACTCAGCAGGGGAGGAGCACCCAGTTGTGTACCTCAGCCAAGGCTTTGCCCAGAAAAGGAGGCATACGCCACAATTGAGAAGGAATGCTTGGGAATAGTGTGGGCCCTTCAGAAGCTGCAGCCTTACCTATATGGGAGAGAATTTACTGTGGTCACAGATCATAATCCCTGATTTGGCTTCATAGGTCCAGTGGACAAAATGGTAAACTACTACGTTGGAGTTTGGTACTGCAGGCATACAACATGACCATACAGCATTGCAGTGGCAAACAAAATGCAAATGCAGATGGGCTATCTAGAGCAGGGCTAATGGCCTGGCTGGATACCTTTAGGCACTCCCAGTAATTGCATGAGCGGCTGTGTCACTAGGGTAGCCCAAGGGACACGCCTTCATTATCTGGGGGAGGCGGACAGAAATGGGAAGGAAAGAGTTAATGGTTTGGATTCTGTAAATGCCTTATTTTTTAGCAGTGTGGAAAAAATACACTGAGGCTGAAATCCTCAGCAGCAACCAGCTTGTGGAATTCCTAGCTGCTAGATAAGAGCTGGGTCATAAATCTCAGTGGACATCTCAGACACACACAGACCTTGCAGACACGGACACAGGGCAGTTTGAATGGATTGGATCATTCAAATATAAACTTAAGGTGAAAAGGGAATATAATTGGTCACCAATAGGTGTTCATTCTGATTGGGACAATTAAATAGATACGTTAGTTGGTTGGTGCATTTAAGGGGAGAATAGGAATGACCTAGTCTCCATAGACTATATAAGCTTCTGTAAGACAGAGAACTCTCTCTCTTGCCTTGGGAAGCTGTGAGGGAAAACATAAGCTTGGAGCCTACCTGGTATGTCCGTGGGAGCTGGCAGTTAGAACAGGGCCCAGTGTCTCTTGTAAGGACAGGGAAGGGTAAGTTTAGTGATAGCATATTTCAGTAATAGCCTTCTTCTTTTGCCATCTGTTGTTTAAAAACATTTGTTTACTTTTCCTGTATGAGTGTTATTCTCTTGTGTTGTAAATACATTTCCTGTAAATGCTCATTGCACTTTCTGTTAAGTAAAAGCTATTTATTTGCTCAACAGTTGTGACTCTGATGTCATTTTTCTAAGGTAAGATTTGGTTTCCACTGGCTAAGGTAAACTCTGTGTAGCATCCGCCACCTGAAGAGACACACTACCAGACTTTAACTTGTGCAATTGCACGTGTGATTTTTCAAGTTTGTACACTTGAAAGAGGTGCCGAAAGAAAGTCGGCTGGTGGCAGCTAATACCTGAGGACACACACACACACACACACTCTCTAAAAGCTGTTTCAGCCCAGAGGGAGAGGTGGGTTGTCACAGCTAGTACTGTAGTTTCCAGTTCAGGGCCGGGGTTAGGCACCCGTGAGCCCCGCGGCCGCGGGAGGCCCCGCCTCACTGGCACTGACCCACCCGCCGACCCCCGGCGCATGCATGCAGCAACTGTCTCCAGCTAAGACCTCACACGACCTCACACGACCTCAGCCTGACTGTCAGCTGACTGTGATTGTACAAGAAGTGGCAGTGCAAGGCAAAGCAGGAAAAAAGGCAGCGCCAGCATAAGCATTACTTTTTCAACATTTTCACTCACATTAAGTTGCTGGTTAGTCGGTTCCTTCCTCTTTTTGCTAATCGCCATTCGCCTTTACATTTTCAGGAACCGCGACGCGACTGTCCGACCGGCTGTAATTTAAGGTCACTGTGGGTGAGGGGCGTTGTCTAAGGACTGACCCCACCGATCTCTCAGACAGCTGCCCACGTTGTTGTGCTGTACATTCGGCTCCTGCCTCCTGCCCGCGCCTGCCCTTCCACGCTGTGCTGATTGTCCTGGTCCTCCTGGCCACAGTGATAGAGAGCCTGTGAGACCATAAAAATGGCAGCATGTTTCCGTACGTTCCCCTATATGCTGCACATCATGGTGACGTGGAGGAGCAGTTGGAGCCAATCACAGGGCTCCACTCAGTCCCTTGCTATTGTGCACCTCCTCCCCCTCGGACCTGAAACATTTGGTTCCCACTCAGGTCCGTCAGGGCTCCATAAAGATGATCCCTTGGAGTCCTATTCAACCAAGGACTAGTTTAGTTCCAGAGCGTTGGAGGGAGTAGTCAGATAAGCTATTAAGCTTGCTTGCTGATTGTGTCACTTACGCTACTTGGAGGAGCCGACTGTGTCTGCAATTTGCGGGAGAGAGAGAGAGAGAGAGAGAGAGAGAGACTCGGGGAGACTAGAGAGCAAGAGAGAACGCCGCCGCGCCGTGAGACACAGTTGAGAAGACCAGACCACTGCTATCTGCATCTGAAGCCACAGCCACTCAACTGGTAGCCGATACCCGTAGTAACCTGGTTCCTGTCCTGATCTGAGTAAGTGCTGCTGCTGCTGCCTGCATGCTGGCTGGGCCAGCCATTACCCTCGGTGCACTGTGCTCAGTATTGCTTGCTGTGCTGACTGCTGTGCTATCTCTGTAAATCATTTATTTCTTTTAAGAAATAATTGTTAAGCTCAGCATTCAGCAAGCAGCAGCAGCAGCTGGCCAGAAGACCACAAATCCAGTGTGTGTCTGTACTACTGTAGTCTGTTGCCCGGATTTGAGTTGAGGAGACTTACACCCACAGTCGGAGACCAAGTTTTCTGCTTAGGACGGTATGTATATTTGTTTCAAATAATTGTTTGATGCTGTCAGTGGATTATACTGAATCTGATGCTGCCTGCAATTAAGGTAAGGATAGTTGGGAATGGGAGATGAGATGGCTGCTACTGACTCCTGATCCTGACTGTTAAAGCCAAAACTGGGGTATTGCATAATAGACAGTTGCTTGCTTTAGATGAGGTTGAGATCCGGGTTTTGCAGTGCGTTTTTTTTGTTGTTGTTGTTTTTATGTAGCTAGGTAGGTACTGAGATGGGATAAGTCTGGACAGGCGATTCTAGGGGTAGGAGGAAAGTTTGTGTTTAGTACGCCACTCCTATAAAGAAATTGCTAGTTACTGTAAATCCTGCTTTGTGAAGTGGTATTGGTTGGTTGGTTGAATGTTGTTGACCGGTAAGCCCACTGGGCCTAGAGTCCCTTTTTCAGGGGTGGCCAGGGGAGATACAGATGGTAAGCAACTGAATTTGAACTAGATTAAGCTGTTGGTGGTATTTTTAGTGAATGAGGGAAATTTGGCCAGGACACCAGGGAAATTCCCCTACTCTTTTTGATACGTGCCATGGGATCTTTAACATCCACCTGAACTACCACCACTCCAGGCAGATGGGACCTCGGTCTGACGTCTCATAGTGGCTATACCATGCACTGTCTGTAGTGACCCATTATAAACAAGCAAAAGGTGGTATATGGTTATATAGGGCTGGCCTAGTGGCAATGAGGGTTGAGGTGCTGGACACCACATCTCATGGAAAGCTGGTGACCGGGTTCAGGAATGAGCCCAGGCCATTAGGGAGTGAGCAGGGCAGGAGAGGATTGAGCATCCGAATAACAGTCTCTCCCTGGAACTGAAAGGAGGGGTCCACACTGGTGATTGACTGGCCTCTGGTAACGTGAGAATAATTTCTTCACAGAGCGGGTGGTAGACAAGTGGAACACTCTGCCACTGCCAGATGAAGTGGTGGGGGCTGAAACAATCACGGTATTTAGAATGTATGGGATAGATATAAAGGAATTCTGGAGGTCAGGGTTAAGGGCAACAGACTTCTAGGAAAACAAAACTGAACTTACAAGCTCAAATGGGCAGACTGGGTGGGCAATAGCAGGCCCTTATCTGCAGACACTGTCTGTGTCTATGTATCTATGGTTGTATCCAACAATGACTCAGTACACTCAAGATATTGTAGAATGCCAATACAGCACTGGAAGATCTAGCATGCAGGGTAAGGAGGTAATAACTTGTAAGTGACAGAGCATGGATGCCCATGGCAAAATATCTCTTAAGTCACTACTGTGAGCATACTGTAGAAGTATAAAATTCCTTATTATGATGTCCGTAGACTTACAACAGAAGGCACGCTATGCTACTAACAGCATTGGAATTGCACCTAAGGAGTTTTGGGAACTATTGGTGCTTCTGGGGTTTAAGTCAATAACTGTGTAGAGCTACCTACAGGAGCTTATTTGAAACTATGTAGGCAACTCTCCCATGTAATTCCAACATAAATGTAAAAAGAATGTTGTAAGGTGCAAGGCTTTAATTGTGCGTTTAAGGGTAGTACAGTACACTGTCTTTACACTCGGTTCTCAGCTCAGCTTCTATAGTCTATGTGGCAGATAAAGTTTAAAAGCTGTGTAGTGAGTCTGTACTAAAGGAGTTGTTCAGTATTTGCAGTCAGAAGTCTGCAAGGCTTTCAAAAGTGTAAAGGCAGTCAATTCTGCTTGTTCCTATTAGAGCCTACTGCATGCTGTAGAGTCTTTTCATAGTAAATCAAATAGGCGTGTTACTAATGGAGAATGTATTGTGTGGAAAAAACTCTGCGTGAGGATTTTAGTTCTCTTGCTGTCTCGTGTTGTGGTTTAACTAGCTCTGCACATTGGCTGGGACTGAGGCCCACACCTCAGTACAGCTTATGCCGGGTTACTGTTATATAGTTAAGCCTTTTGAGGCAGATGCACTTTGGTGTAGGGACCCAACTGATGGGTGGTCTACCTGGGTGACGACATGCCAGTAGGGCCCTGAGGTGAATATCAAAAGACCCACACTCCGTTTGAAAACAAATTAAAGTGCCAATCCAGGCAGAAAAATATTTGTAGGTAAATAGGTAGAAGACTTGGTTTGCTGGCCAAGGCACCTAGCTTCACCTGAGCTCTTTCCTTCTAAGACTGCTTGAAAGGCAGAGTAGAGAAACTTACCAGAGCAAGGGAGAAGGATTAAGACTTAGTTTGGCTAAGCAGATTTACTGTGTGGTGGTGTTTTTATTTTTTACTCACAGGGATTGCTACTGTTTGTTGCTAACATTTCATTGCTTTATTTTTTCTCTGATTCAAATTATTGTTGCTGGTATACCTTCTTCTGCATTATTACAAGGTGTGCCTACAGGTGTGTGCTAACAGATTACTGCTGTAATCTTCTGATTCAAATTGTCTTTTGCAAGGTATATCTTCTGTTACTGCTTTATTTTTCTCTGGAGCAAAGTGTTTCTTACAGGGTATATCTTCTCTGAAGTACTGTATTACAGAATTGGAGCTTACATTTTGTGACTTTTTTTGGGCTAAGCAAAATTACTGTTTGACACTGGTTTTATTTTATTCTTGTTTGTTGAAAGGTTTGTTGTCTCAGAGGTGTTTCAGTCTCCTTCTCATTGAAGGAGCTAATTGCTTTTCCTCCACAGCTCTTCAAAGGATTAGGTGTGTATGTGGGGGATGGAGCTGGCAAACTGTCAGTAATTTCCAACAGAAAGAAGGGTTAAAAGTCAGGTTAGTTGATATCTTGGAGGTAGAAGACTTGGTTTTGCTGGCCAAGGCACCTAGCTTCACCTGAGCTCTTTCCTTCTAAGACTGCTTGAAAGGCAGAGTAGAAACTTACCAGAGCAGGAGAAGGATTAAGACTTAGTTTGGCTAAGCAGATTTACTGTATGGTGGTGTTTTATTTTTACTCACAGGGATTGCTACTGTTTGTTGCTAACATTTCATTACTTTATTTTTCTCTGATTCAAATTGTTGTTGCTGGTATACCTTCTTCTGCATTATTACAAGGTGTGCCTACAGGTGTGTAACTAACAGATTACTGCTGTAATCTTCTGATTCAAGTGTCTTTTGAAAGTATATCTTCTGTTACTGCTTTATTTTTCTCTGGAGCAAAGTGTTTCTTACAGGGTATATCTTCTCTGAAATTATTACAGGTGGTGCTTTACAGGTTTACAGTTTTATCTAACATTAGGATAAGCTTTCAGAGTTACTGCATTGTTTGTTGACTGATTGTTTCTGCTCTTACCTCCTTGTTCTTTAGTCGTGGTTCTTCTTTTTGGCAGGGGAAGGCCCAACCACCACCCCATCACCACCCACCCTACACTCCTTTTATAGGGTGCCACAGTTGTAACATTTCCTGTGGCAGGAGACAGGAAGGGCGGATCAGTGGGGCCTCCACAAGGTGATCTCATTTACAGGGCACTAGTAATTTAACTTGTTATAACAAGTTAAACAAAGCACAATTAAACCATTACTTGCATTTTTTCCTTCTAATTACTCTGACTGAGGTTACAAACCCAGCAACTTATTTGGAATGGATTTCATTAACTGCAGGTACTGTGGAACAAATTTCAGAAGGACAGTCTTACAGGATTTGGACACTGTCCTACATGCTGGAGCCTTTGGAGATCTTGGGTCTCAGCTCCGGGCAGCATGGGCAGAGATTGCACGCCTCAAATTTCATATTGAAGAGAAATACATTATAAGAACCACCGCCATTTCCCCAGCATCCAACAGAAAAACCTCGACCGCAGAGAGGTAGTTGGTCCAGGAGGGTTGGCAGGTGGTTAGGAGGAAACAAATCAGGTGCCCCATCACTCTCTGCTCTCCAACACATTACCTCAAAAACCATATAAACACTACAAACAGGTATCTGCCTCTGTCTCTGAAATCAAATAAAGAGGCAGAAGACACTGCAGAAACAGGACACTGCGGCACAGGAGCTAACACAACAATACTCACCCAAATCAGGAACAAAACTAAACAAGCACAAAGGAAATCAAAAACTTCTGATCATAGGAACTCCATGATTGGGGAGTTGATACCCATCTCCAACCAGGGGTGATGGTCAGATGTCTCCCAGGTACATCAGCATGGAGACACTGACCGCATTATAAAATTGTTCACAAAGCAGGAGAAAACTTTGATGTCCTAGTACACATAAGGACTAATGATCTACGCTCAGCCAGTCAGTTGTGGAGACCAAGGAACACCTGACTAGGCTGGAGTGACAAACTTATCATCTATTTCGTCAGGCATCTCCTTCTCTGAGATCCTGCCAGTCTGGGAGAGGGAGCAGATGGACGGAAGGTCAGAAAGGGAGATAGGGGCTAAACCACGTGGCTCAAGGACTGGTGCCAGGAAAAGGACACAGATTTGTAGGGAACTGGCAACAGTTCTGGGAGGCAGTTCTTTAAATTTGATGGACTGCATCTGACTAAGGAGGGAGTCAGTGCATTGGGGCAGAAGTTTGACGTCTTTGCAGAATATTTAAACTAGCAAATGGGGAGAGGGGTGCAGCACCCCATACGTCAGATGGGAAGAACACCCCTCCCCCCCTCAGCTAGTGGTCAAACGAAGATTCCAGCGTGTTTGCCGATCATTTACATCACCAGGTAGAAAAAGGTTTGTCTCCCCATCCCCGATGCACAGGGTAATCCAAACTTCACCCAGCAACTAACACACCAAAATCTGGCCAATGGAAAATCATGTACACAAATGCTCACAGCCGGAAATAGATCCAGACCTGCAGGCAATAATGTCAGAGGCTAAACTGGACATAGTAGCAATTAGTGAGGCGTGGTTTACCAGTAACCACACCCAAGGAGACTTCGGTACCTGGATATGTATGTGTTCAGAAGAGACCGAGGTGCAAAGGGAGGGTGGCCCTGTATGTTAATGAAAATATCAAAGCTACAGAATTCAGAATACACATAAGGAGCCAGAAGAGAACTGTGGTCACCCTGGAAACAGGTAATGGGACAGCCATAAGAACTGGGGTTGTCTACAGGCCCCCAGACCAGAGGAGGACATAGACACATTACTGTTGAAGATATACAAAACATGACAGCTAAAGGGAGGTTCTGATAATGGGAGACTTCAACATGCCAGATACAGATTGGTCAATACCAGCAGGAACATCTGCAGAACTAGACTCATAGTGGATTCCTGCGGGGGGGCCTCAAACAACTGGTACAGCAACCCACAAGAGACAGGGCTATCCTAGATCTAGTACCTGACTAACAAAAAGGGATCACAGATCTCAGGTAGAAGGTCACCTGGGGCCAGTGACCATCACATGGTATGGTTCAATTTGGCTACTACATCTAAATCATCCCATTCCAAGGCAAAAATATGGGACTTCAGGAGCTGACTTTGATAAGATGGCCAACAGGAGTTAAGCTAGCCTGGCAAAAAGAAACACAGGTGAGGAGGGTACAGGCAAGTGGGCAGCATTAAGGATACAATGCTTGAGCAACATCCCATTGTGTTGAACAGAAAAGGAAGTGCAAAGAAGAAGAAAACCACTGGTTCTCAAATATAGTAGCGAAAGGTCAGAGCAAAGGCTGGCCTTCAGAAAATATAAAGAACTAGCGGGATGAAGATAGGAGGCATACCAAGTACCTAAGGGAAGCAGGTGGGCAGTAAGGCAGGCAAAGTCCCAAACTGAGAAACACTAGCACGAACAGTAAAAGAGGTGACAAGACTTTCTATAGATATCATTAGTGAAAGGAAAAGTCCAGAGTGTGCTAAGCAATGGAGAAAGGAGCATGTGAGAGGAGGACCCTGTAAGGCATCTATCCTAAATAGATACTTTTGCTCAGTATTTACTGAAGAGAGAGGGTGAGGGCAGGGCCCTGACTCAGCATCATGGACACAGGGGAGGGTGAGCTCTACTCCCTTCACAAAGAAAGGGTCCTACAAGAGCTTGCTAAGCTCAGGGTGGATAGACAATGGGACCTGATGGCGCCACATCCCAGGGTACTTAAGGGCTAGGAGGAACTAGCAGAGCCATTATGGGAATTGCTGGTGAGTCTCTGGTACAGAGAGGTCCCCAGAAGACTGGAGAAGGCTCATGTGATCCCTCCACAAGAGTGGTAGCAGGAGGCGGGGAACACAGACCCGGTCAGTCTTACCTCAGTAGTGGGCAAGATTATGGGCACTCCTTAAGGAAAGGATAGTGCAACACCTGGAATCCATAGGGCACAGGATCCAAGACATGGGTTTACAAAGGAAGGTCCTGTCAAAATAATCCATAGATTTCTTTGACTGGGTAACCAGAGTGGTGGACCAAGGGGAGCAGTTGATGTCGCCTACCTTGACTTCAGCAAAGCTTTTGACACTGTTCCACATAGAAGATTGATAAATAAGCTAGGTAGGCTCGGGGGTGGGTCAAGATTGGTCAACTGGGTGGCAAACTGGTTGACTGGCAGAAAACAGAGTGGTGGTAAATGGTATACAGTCAGAAGAGATGCAAGTCACAGGTAGGGTACCTCAGGGATCAGTCCTGGAATGATCCTATTCAACATCTTCATAGTGACCTCGCAGATGGACTAGAGGTAAGGCTTGTCTGTTGCAGATGACACCAAAGATCTGCAACAGAGTAGATAGTCCAGATGGGGTGGGCAGAATGAGAAGAGATCTGGATAAACTAGCAGAATGGTCAGAAGAGTGGCAACTGGGATTTAATACCCAAAGGGGTGCAAAAAATCCGCATATGGGAAGAAAACCCTGAAGCCACTTATAGGCTGGGAGGAGTTGCTAGCAGTCAGGAAGAGAAGAGACTTGGGCATCATCATCACTGATGACCTGAAATCATCAAGCAGACCTCTAAAGCAGTAGGTAAGGCTAGGGGTGTTAGGGTGTATTAGTAGCGGTATCACAAGTCGTAAGAGGAGGTAATAATCCTCTGTACAAGACATTAGTTAGCCCCATCTGGAGTACTCGTGCAGTATTGGAGCCACACCTTCACAAGGACATTAACCAAATTGAGGCAGTCCAGAGAAGGGCAACCAAAATGGTGCAGGGACTGCATCCAGAAGACATATGAGGACAGATTAGCAGAGCTCAATATGTATACCCTTGAGCAAAGGAGGAGAGAGGTGATATGATCGAGGACATTTAAACACCTTAAGGGCATAAACAAAGGTGAAAGAGTCTAACATGTTTAAATATAAAGAAAATAGCAGGACAAGAAGAGGACACAGCATGAGATTAGAGGAGGCCGATTAAGGGGAATGTGGGAAATTCTTTTCTGAAAAGATTGGTAGATGCATGGAATGGCTTACCACAAAAAGTGAAGTGGCTATGAATACAGTGCAGGGCTTCAAACAGGCATGGGATAGGCATAAAGGAGCAATACAAATGACTATGAATAGATAGGTCACTGACAGAGCAAAGGCCGATGGCACATTTATAAGGTAGAAAAAGAAATGGGCAGACTGGATGGGCCTTGCGGTCCTTATCTGCCGTCAACTTCTATGTTTCTATGTTTCTATGTTTGTTGCATTAATTACATTTTTTTTCTAGAGGTCTCAGACCTGGAATGCTTTCACAGCTGTGGGACATAATGTGTGATTAAGCTAAGTCATGACTCATTAGCAAATCTTTACGAGATCCAGACGGCATTAGTAGGACAAATGTAAAAAAGTGCACGTGGCTGTGGGCTCATTAGCAGCTCTTTACTGTGCTCACCTGGTATTGTCTGTGGGACAATGTAAAATACAGACAGCTTGGTGTTGGAATTTAATTCATTAACAACTGCTTGGGTGTACTTGGTAGATACTGCATCACACCAGGTGAACATGTTAATGGGGAACAGCGCTGAATTTGAAGTCATCTTGCTCACTGGAAGCAGTTTTTCAGTATATTTTCTAATTCTGTAATTGTTCCATTTCTAAAGGCTTTTAGTTACTTCAGTGGGTGTTCTCATCTACCTCTGCTGTTTACATAACATTTTAGAATTCTATGGAGTTTATGTCCTTCTCAGCCACAAAGTTCTACAGCAGAACATGGATGCATTGTGCCAACAATGAATGATCACATAGGTCATAAACTACATCACAGTTCAAAAAATTCATGCATGCAATGTGCAAACCAGAAATACCAAGTAGGATGATTAAAGCAATGCCTGTAGAGATGGCACCTATGACTGTGCCAGCGAAGCGGACCACCTGGTCAGCTAAGTCTGCTAGAGTGTGCAACTACCACCCCTCCCATTTGTCATCTCACTGCCACCACCACCTCCCTGATCCCTGTCCCAGCCATGCCCTTTGAAACTGTTCACAGATTTACATGCTATCACCCATTCTGCTAAGGTGTTCCATTTTTGCTACCACCCCTTCTGTTAAATAGTGTCCTCATTTCCTTTCTAAATCTTCCCCTCCTCTATTCTTGGCACATGCCCCCTGGTGACCCTCCCCTTATTGATTCCCTGCCTCAGATACTTGAACGTCTCTATCATGCCCCCGTCCCTTCTATCCTCCATGGTGTACATATTCAGGTCTTTCAGCCTACTGTCATACTCTGTGTCCTTCCATTCCACATCATCTTTGTTGCCCTCTTGCACCCCCTCCAGTTGCCTGATATCACGCTTTAGGTACAGCATCCAAAACAGCACACAGTACTCTAAGTGCGGCCTTACCAGTGACCTGTTTAGGGCCAAAATTGTCTCTCTCCCTCGAACAAAACCGCCTTGCTATGCATCCCAGCATTTTGTTCACTTGCAGCCACTCTCATGCACTGGGCAGTGTTGTCCATGGTCCCTGTTACCATTACCCTAGGTCCTTCTCCTCTCCAAGTGATCCCCAGCTTAACCTCCCAGCCAGTACTCTCTCCTTGGGTTCTTCACCCCAAAGTGCATACACTTCTTTGCACTGAACCCCAGCTGCCACCACTCAGACCACTCCTCTAGCAATTGGGTCCCCTGAGTTTGTTAAGCTGTGGTGTGTGGGTAGTTAAAGAAACAGCCCAGCAAAGTTCTGTTAAAAAATTGCTTTTATTTACATGAACATACAGAGTGTGTGTGTGCGTGTGTGTGTGTGTATGTGTTTGTATTCAGTCTAACTCACAGAGACATGCACAGACATGTGCAGTCCCACTGGTAAACATGCCTACCTGTTGATGTCCGGCAAAATCAATGTCTCTCCACCCAAATTTGGATATCCAGCTAAGACTCATGGCTTGGGGGGTGGAGATGTGATCATCCTAGCATGAGGTATGAGGAACCAGGACTCTCACAGTGTAGCAAAATGGTGAAGTGGCCATGGACTCCCTGGGGGTGGCGTGACACACCCAATCTTCACAGAGAGCAGGCCATTGCAAGTATTGCTGGATCCACAAAGCCGAAACTTAAAATGCCTAATGTATTAACTTTCCAGTTAAGTGAATGGGGAAAGTACAAAGCTGTACACTTTGAAAATTCTGGTGCAAACATTTAATGGCATTTGCTTTTTTGCACCTTCAGTTTAAAAACATGAAGCGCACATATTTGTCAGGAGCTGCGAAGAGAAAGTTACACCAGAAGATGATGACACAAAGCGGCAAAGAGGTGCCATTGAGAAATTTTTACTACCCGTCACATTCCTGTGAAAGCCTGGGAAGCGGAGCTGATCTTGAAAGAGCACCTGAACCTGGAGCACAAGTTCCTTCAACTGCTGTGGTGGAAGACATGGTGTCCACCATCACCCCAAGTTCAGCCTTCAGAGGAGACCAAAAATACACCTGCCACGGTCTGTGCATGTTTCCATCACCTGTCAACATATCATTCCAGGAGTTTTGCCTTCAGAAGAGACCACAGAATGCACCTGCCACTGTCAGTACTGTGCCCACCTGCATAGATACCATCATCTGTGATTTAGCTGGATCTTCTGAAATTTCATTTGAGGATCTTGGAACTTGGCCAGACACACTAAGGGATGAGGTACGAGTGTCATCTGTGAAGCATGGACCTGTTCAAGTCATACTGTCACAATTCCCAGTGAATGAGAAAAGAGAAGATTCACAGCAGAAAATTATTTTCGCACTGTACCCAGTGGTGAGAGGTAAAAGCGCACTTAGTTAGCGTACTCTGTCTCCAAGGATGCACTGTTCTGCTTTGCCTGCAAATTATTTGGACACTCAAACAATCTTCTTGGACTGAAGGTTATCGGGCATGGAGAGAAATGTCAAAGGCTCTAAGTTCCCATGACCGTGCACCCAGACATGCAGCAAGCATGATAAAGTGGAAGGAACTGGAGACAAGATTGAAGAGCGCCAGACATTGGATGAAAAGAGACAGCTGCTAATAGAGAAAGAAGTAATACACTGGCGTGGAGTAATGGAGCGTATCATAGCAACTATTCAGTACTTGGCTGAGAGGAATATATGGCTTTCCGTGGCACAAGTGATATGCTTCATACCCCAGGCAATGGAAACTTTGGGCAGGTTGAATTCTGTCAAAGTTTGACCCACTAATGGCTGAAATATTCGTCAGTTCAGAATAAGGAGATAATGGACCACTATTTGGGAAAGGACATTCAAAATGAAATTATTCAACTAATTTCAGGTGCAGTTGTACGGACCATTGCATCACAGATACAAGAATCCAGATATTTTTCCGTGATCCTGGACTGTACGCCTGACATTAGCCACCAAGAGCAGATGACACTTGTTGTTCGACATGTGGATGTTTCAAAAAATGTCGCCATCATCAAGGAACATTTTTTGGGGTTCATACCTGTCAATGACACAACCGGAGAAGGACTGACTGACTCCTTTCTTCAGACTTTAAAGCAACATAATCTGGACATCAGCAACTGTCGGGGGCAAGGATATGATAATGGGAGCAACATGAAAGGCAAATGAGCTGGTGTGCAGGCACGCATAAGAGAACTGAACTGCAGAGCATTTTATGTGCCATGCGCTTGCCACTGCCTGAACCTCATCATTAGCGATGGAGCCCATTCATCAAGACATGCTGTCTCATTCTTTGGTTGCTTGCAGCAGGTCTACAATCTTTGCTCTGCCTCAACAAGCCGCTGGCAAATATTGAAAAAACATGTTCAGATCACTCCAAAGCCACTTTGTGAGACTCGGTGGGAGTGCCGCATAGAGTCTGTAAAAGCACTTCGCTATCAGCTCCAAGACTTTAGGAGTGCTTTGCAGGACATTGCAGAGTCTGTAAGAGCCAAAGATGCTGCAGCATATGCAGAGGCAAGGTCACTTTGTGCTGAACTACTCTCATTCAAATTCATTGTATGTCTCATCATCTGGTATGATGTCCTGCTTGAAGTGAACCGTGCAAGCAAAATATTGCAGAGTGCTTCAGTTGACATATCAACCTGTGTGAAGGTGCTTGCTTCAACTACTGACATACTTAAAAAGTACAGAGAGAGTGGGTTTGAACAGGCATTGGCACAGGGCTCAAAGATTGCTGCAGAACTGGATGTCCCAGCTGGATTCCGTCAGACAAGACACAGAAAGGTCAAGCGACTATTTGATTACGAAGGACACGACGATGCAGTGCAGGACCCAAAACTCAGTTTTCAGGTTGAGTTTTCAACACTACTGGACACCACACTGATGTCCTTTAGTGAACGATTTCAGCAAATGTCAGAGTTTGAAAACATTTGGATTTCTGTCGAACATAAAATGCTAAATTCTGTTTCCATAGAAGACCTGATAAAACAATGTGAGGCTCTCAAAGAAAAATTAACAGACAGCACAAGTAACCACTCTGATTTTGATGCTCATGAACTTGCACATGAACTTAGGAACCTGGCAAGAATGGTCGAGAATGATACATCACCTATACAAGTGTTAAATTTTCTCCTTCGAAACCAGCTACATGAAATCTATATGAATGCCTATGTGGTGTTGCGCATTGGTTCAGCCCTTAGTTCTTTTAGAATTCTGGGATGAATCCCAACAGGCCCCATTGCTTTGTCCACCTTCAGTTTTAAGAATTTTCTGAACCCTTTCTTCTGTAAATCTGCTTGTATCAACTTCTGTATCCAGAGTGTTTCTATTGTGTTTTTTGTTTTTAGGTACCCCCTTCATTTGTAAATACTGAGCAAAATATTTGTTTAGCATCTATGCCTTTTCAGTCACCCTCTGCCCACCTCCCCTTTAAGCATCACTATCCCTCCCTTAGTCTTCCTTCGTTCTGATGTACCTATAAAGGTTTATCCCCCTTCTTAACTGAGTTGCCTGTCTTTTCCTCAGTTTGGGCCTTTGCTATTCTATCTGCCTTCCAGCTTCCTTTGCTTTAACTGATACAGTTCTCTGTCCTGCTCCTTCTGTAATTCCTTGTACTTCCTGAATGCTTTCTTTTTATCTTGAACCTTCACCACCACTCCTTTGAGAACCATAGTCATATCTTACATTGTTTTGTTTTGTTAATTTGCTTCACACAAAGGCTTGTTATCTCTGTGATGGCAGTTTTATTATTCTCCATTGTTCTTCACTTCCACCCCTCCTTGCCCTTTGCTAGTGCATTTCTTAGGCACTTGCCCGTTTAACAAAGTCAGCCCTCCTGAAGTCCAGTACTTTTGCATTTGTATGGCTTGACTATTGCTGTGTTTATTGTGAACCATACTGTTCGATGGTCGCTAGTTCCCAGATGGCTACCCACTTCTACATCTGTGATCCTCTTCATCTCCATTTGAGATAACCAGGTATAAGATTGCTCCCTCTTGAGTGGGCTCAATACTAGTTGTCTAAGGCATGCTCCTGTGGGCATCTAGAATAACCCCACTCTTAGAAGTGGCTGCTGACATCTGGATATTCAGATCACCCATCAGCAATATCTCCTCTTTTCTGCCATTCTAAGTATACTTTCTAATAATAAAGCTGGAGTCACGGTTTACCAACAAGACTGAAAGCAGGAGGATCAGGTCTTAAAGGCAAGATGAAATGTTTTTTCCTGACCGATGGAGGTGGTCACTTTGCCGTAGTGGTCAGGCTTAATCATAATTCAGCTGAATGATGAGACTAAGAACTCCTCCAATTTTATACCATAATATTTGTTCCTGACCAATGGAGGTGGTCACTTTGCCATAGTGGTCAGGCTTAATCATAATTCAGCTGGATGATGACACTAAGAACCCCTCAACAATTTACAATAAGGAAGCATATTGGATTATATGGACAATGCAGATGTTTAATGCAGCAGAGTGGTGGAGAGGTAATAGAGCAGTGAGAGCTCTGGTTCCTTAACTATATGCTTTTGATTGTAGAATGATTACTGGGGAAGGCCCCGCCCTGTCTGTGGAGCCCCAGTCATAGAGTTTGCTGGAGGCCCCCAAAGTCCTAAAACTGGCCCTGTTCCAGTTAGTACTGTAGTCTTATGCTTTGTTGCAAGTACAGTTGATATTGCATTTTTGGGTGGGGGCTGGGCTAGTAGATAACCTAGTTAGAACTGTATTTTCTAGATAGTACTGTTTAACATGGGTAGAATTGTGGGCTGCAATGGATATGGGGCAGCAGTTTGGATGAACATATTGTGGAAGCTAGGAGGGTGTCCAATCTGTCACAGGCTGAGGAGTTTCAAGAAAGAAGTGTTGTGTGTTGGGAGGGAGCTGGAGAGGATGGGGGGAAGGGGAGAGAATCTAGGGCAGAAGGGCATCCCCCAGGGAGTATCATGAGGATACAACATGGGAGGTACATCAGATCATGGGAGGGGGTGGAGAGGGGGTGTGGGAGCAAAACAAACAAGGAGCCTAGCACTGAAGGGAAGGCTCAAGTCAGGAGGGAGGAACAAAGGCACAGCAATGCAGAGGGGCAGGTAATACTGTAGGTTTACGGTGCTGGCAACATTGGTGGAGGAGGAGGGGGTGTGGGATACCCAGTAGGGGGCAGGAGAAGAAAAGGGAGGAGAATGTACAAGGGATGGTAGCCAGTCTAAGGGGGTAGGCAGGGGTGAAAGGGTCAGAGGCACAGCTGGAGGGATGGTTGAAGGGAGCAAGGATCTGGGGGAGTGGAGCAGTGTGGATAGAGAAGATGTCAGGGGCACAGCAGCTGTTGCAGTGGAGAATACTGATGGGGGAAGGCAACAGGGACAGATGGGGGTAATTGTGTGCAGGAGAAGGAGTCAGATAGGAGAGGAATGGCGACCAGGACAAATTGAGGGGAATTATGTGCAGGAGGAGGAATCTGACAGGATACAAATGGCAACAGGGACAGATTGGGGGAATTCTGTGCTGGAGGAGGAGGAGGAGTCAGACAGGAGAGGAACGGAGGAAGGGAAGCAGGCAGATAGAAATATGAGGGGAACTAGTACTGGGGGATTCAATATTAAGGAGATAAGGTGGGATAGCAAGGGGGGAAGGTGTAGTCATATATGGCTGGAGGCCATGCCGGGGATAACAGCTGAAAGAGTGGGACAATAGGTCCTGAAATATACTAGAAGGGGAAGGGAGAGACCTCATTTAATTCTACATCTGGGGACAAATGACCTGGCTGATAGTACATTAGAGGTAGTTCAAAAGAAGTTTGAGGAGCTGGGAACTTTATGCGAGGGGAAGGGTAGATCAATAACTTTTTTTGAGGCATCACTAGTGCCTAAGGTGTGCACAGCTAGAAAAGAAAGGATCAAGGGATTTAACGAATGGTTAGGCAAATGGTGTCACACCAAAGGGTATGGGTTAGTGGGAGGGTGGGGAAAGACCTGGGAGGACAGTAGTCTATACGCTAAGGATAGACTTCATCTAAATGAAGAGGGCAAAAAAGTGCTGAAATGGAAGCTTGGGGAGTATATTGAGGTAGCTGGACATTCAAACTAGGAGAGTGGGGTGGCAGGTGAATGGAGGGCATACAGTGGCCATGAGATAGAAAGAAGAGCAAGCTTAACCCCAAAACAAGGGTAATGAACCAGGTAGTTGCAATAGAGAGGATGCTGGAAGAGGAGGGCAGAGGGATGTGGAGGGACGGTAAAGGGATGGAAGGTGGTCACCATGAATTCTAGAAGCCTGAAGGATCAAATGAATAACTTACAGGCTCTCATGGTGGAGAAGGAGGTGGACATGGCAGCCATCACGGAAACATGGGCCACCCAATACCATGACTGGGACCTGGAGGTCTCAGGGTAAAGAATATTCTGCAGGGATAGGAAAAACAGGAGGGGGGGGAGTGGCATTATACATGAGAGAGGGGCTAAAGTACATTAGGGAGGAGGGAGAAATGGAGTCATCATGGCTGCTGATACAGGATTCCAGGAAAAAGACTCTCCAGATGGGAGTGGTGTACAGACCACCATCCCAGACAGAAAAGTTGGACAGGGACCTAGCAAGGCAGATTAGTAGGCATGTGGGAAGGGGAGTGTGGTGGTTGTGGGGGACTTCAACCTGCCGGAAGTAGATTGAGGAACCCCAGCCACCAGCAATAAAAGGGAGCAGGTACTGCTGGATGCCTTTCAGGAAAGCTTCCTGACATAGGTGGTCAGTGAACCAACCGGGGGGTTAACACCCTCAACCTAGGGCTCACAAATGGGGAGTTTGTGAGGGATATCAAGGTTAACGAACCTCTAGCGGGGCGTGATATCACTCAGTATGGTTCAGGCTGATTATGGGCAAAAAGGGAGTGGCATCCAAAGTGGCATCCAAAGCAAAGGTGATGGATTTCAGGCAGGTGGATTTTGCAAATATGGGGGAGGTAGTGAGTGGGTACCCGGCCAGGATCCAGCATAGTATGGACACAGACCAGAGACGGGAGCTCATTAAGAAGGGGATACTAGAGGGTACCCGTTCCTGTAGCAGGACTCAAGAGTAAAAATACCAGGGCAAAAAGGCCAGACTGAAAGAGCAGGGGGTTGTGGAAAAGGTGAGGAGAGAAAGGCTGGCCTTTAGGAGGTACAGAAAATCAGGGAGGGGGAAGATTGGGAGAAGTACCTACAGGAGGCAAGGGAGGTGACAAGGGCAGTAAGAACAGCAAAAGCCACTAAAGAGTCAGGCTGGTGCAAGACATTAAGGAGGGGGAGAAGAGCTTCTTCAGGTACATCAGGGAGAAAAGAAGCTGTGAAGAACAGATAGTAAGAATTAAGAAGAACAGGCGATGGGTAGAGAAGGGGAAGAAAAGGCAGAAGCACTCAATGACTACTTCTGCTCAGTATTTACGAAAGGGAGAGGGGAAGTGCTACCCAAGGGGAGGTGGGGGCAGTAAAGGCTGGGGAGGGAGTACCAGATGAGGTTATCACAGAAGGTAGAGTGCTGGAGGGCTTGAGAGCACTGAGGATAGACAAGGCACCAGGGCCAGAGGGCATTCACTCCAGGGTACTGAAGGAGCTAGTGGAGATCCTGGCAGGCCCTTGGCAGGCCTATTCAATGCCTCACTGAATTCGGAATGCGTACCCAAGGATTGGAGGTAGGCTTATGTGGTTCCCCTGCATAAGAGTGGTCCCAAAGATGAACCAGAGAAGTATAGACCGGTGAGCCTCATCGTCCATCGTGGGGAAGCTAGTGGAAACAATTCTGAAGGAGAGGCTGGTGTCCCTGCCTGGACCAGATTAAGGTAACCTGGGGCCCTAGGCCCAAGAGAAATCTGGGGCTCCCCCCCCCCTCGCTGTGATTATGCCCATTTGCCAGAAAGGGACCCTACCACAAACTTCTAGGCACTTTGGGAACCCATTTATACACAAACTGTATCTCATGTTAGGATACAGTTTGTAAGAGCTATGGGCGACAGAATACAAATAAAAATTCCTACCCTTCTGCTACCCTCTCTCATAGAAGTTGTCAGCAGATAAGGCCCACCTGGACCACCTAGTCCACCCTGTTAATCCTATCTATAGCCCCACCTTAGCCCCCTGTAAGTCCTCAGATTTTCCCCATGTTTGCCTTGGTTGTAGGATTCCTTTATGCCTATCCCACACATTTTTGAAGCCTGTGATCATTTTAGTTTCCACCACTTCCACTGGGAGTCTTTTCCAAGCTCCCACCACCCTGTCCATAAAGAAAAACTTTCTGACATTCCCCATCAGCCCCCCCCCCAGTTTCATTGTGTGAACCCTGATTCTTGTGTAAGTGTTCTTCTGGAAAATACTCCCTTCCCGTACCTTGTTCACAACTGTAAGATATTTATATGTCTCTATTATGTCTCCCCTCTCATTCCTCTCTTTCAGAAAGTACATGTTTAATTCCCACCATCTTGGTTGCATTCCTTTAAACCCCTTAAACCCTGTCAATGTCCTTTCAGAGCTAGGGCTTTCAGAATTGTACACAGTACTCAAGGTGAGATCTCACCAGCTTTATGACTTTCCTTCTTCTGCTGGTGAGCCCTCTACCTATGCACCCCAGCATCTTGCTGGCTTTCCCCACCAACGTGTAACACTGCTTAGCCATCTTCAGGTCTTCAGAAATAATTACCACAGGTCCCGTTCCTGTATTGTGACCATCAGTTCTTCTACCCTCCCACCCCGATGGCACTTAGTCGCAGGGTTCCTGTGACCCAAGTGCATGACCTTGCACTTCTTTGCATTAAAGCCCACTTTCAAGGCTCCTGACCACTCTTCCAGTTTGTTAAGATCCTCCCTCATTTGCTCCACCCCCCGGGGTGTCCACCCCATTGCAAATGTTGGTATCATCCGCAAACAGACACACCTTCCCTACCAGCCCTTCAGCAATATTGTAGCTACATATATTGAAGAGGACCGGACCTAGCACTGACCTCCGTGGCACTCCACTAGTCACTTTGTCTTCCCCTGAGTGCATGCCATTTGCCACAACCCTCTGACTTTTGCCTTTCAGACAGTTTCTCACCCATTTAACTACCTTCAGTCCTACCCCTGGGCTATTTTTGTTCAGCAGCCTTCTGTGAAAATTCTTAGAAAAGTTAGCCCCATTTTTTTCCTTTTTTCATAACTTTGATGATAATTTTCATGACACTCATTGCCCCAGCCCAAACTCAACCATGAATCTTGGTTTGCTGGCCAAGGCACCTAGCTTCACCTGAGCTCTTTCCTTCTAAGACTGCTTGAAAGGCAGAGTAAAGAAACTTACCAGAGCAAGGGAGAAGGATTAAGACTTAGTTTGGCTAAGCAGATTTACTGTGTGGTGGTGTTTTTATTTTTTACTCACAGGGATTGCTACTGTTTGTTGCTAACATTTCATTGCTTTATTTTTTCTCTGATTCAAATTGTTGTTGCTGGTATACCTTCTTCTGCATTATTACAAGGTGTGCCTACAGGTGTGTGCTAACAGATTACTGCTGTAATCTTCTGATTCAAATTGTCTTTTGCAAGGTATATCTTCTGTTACTGCTTTATTTTTCTCAGGAGCAAAGTGTTTCTTACAGGGTATATCTTCTCTGAAATTACTGTATTACAGGTGGAGCTTACATTTTTGTGACTTTTTTATCATTGGGCTAAGCAAAATTACTGTTTGACACTGTGTTTTATTTTATTCTTGTTTGTTGAAAAGGTTTGTTGTCTCAGAGGTGTTCAGTCTCCTTCTCACATTGAAGGCTAATTGCTTTCCTCCACAGCTCTTCCAAAGGATTAGGTGTGTATGTGGGGGTGGAGCTGGCAAACTGTCAGTAATTCCAACAGAAAGAAGGGTTAAAAAGTCAGGTTAGTTGATATCTTGGAGGTAGAAGACTTGGTTTGCTGGCCAAGGCACCTAGCTTCACCTGAGCTCTTTCCTTCTAAGACTGCTTGAAAGGCAGAGTAGAGAAACTTACCAGAGCAAGGGAGAAGGATTAAGACTTAGTTTGGCTAAGCAGATTTACTGTGTGGTGGTGTTTTTATTTTTTACTCACAGGATTGCTACTGTTTGTTGCTAACATTTCATTGCTTTATTTTTTCTCTGATTCAAATTGTTGTTGCTGGTATACCTTCTTCTGCATTATTACAAGGTGTGCCTACAGGTGTGTGCTAACAGATTACTGCTGTAATCTTCTGATTCAAATTGTCTTTTGCAAGGTATAGCTTCTGTTACTGCTTTATTTTTCTCTGGAGCAAAGTGTTTCTTACAGGGTATATCTTCTCTGAAATTATTACAGGTGGTGCTTTACAGGTTTTACAGTTTTATCTAACATTAGGATAAGCTTTCAGGGTTACTGCATTTGTTGTTGACTGATTGTTTCTGCTCTTACCTCCTTGTTCTTTCGTCCATGGTTCTTCTTTTTAGGCAGGGGAAGGGCCCAGCCACCCACCCCCATCCCCAACCACCCCACGCTACACTCCTTTTATAGGGTACCACAGTTGTGACATTTCCTGTGGCAGAGCAGGAAGGGGCGGATCAGTGGAGCCTCCACAAGGTGATCTCATTTACAGGGCACTAGTAATTTAACTTGTTATAACAAGTTAAACAAAGCACAATTAAACCATTACTTGCATTTTTCCTTCTAATTACTCTGACTAGGTTACAAACCCAGCAACTTATTTGGAATGGATTTCATTAACTGCAGGTACTGTGGAACAATTTTCAGAAGGACAGTCTTACAGGATTTAGGACACTGTCCTACATGCTGGGCCTTTGGAGATCTTAGGTCTCAGCTCCGGGCAGCATGGGCAGAGATTGCACGCCTCAAATTTCATATTGAAGAGAAATACATTATAGAACCACCCACCATTTCCCCAGCATCCAACAGAAAAACCTCGACCAGAGAGGTAGTTGGTCCAGGAGGTTGGCAGGTGGTTGGGAGAGCAAATCAGGTGCCCCATCACTCTGCTCTCCAACACATTACCTCCGAAAACCATATAAACACTACAAACAGGTATCTGCCTCTATCTCTGAAATCAAATAAAGAGGCAGAAGACACTGCAGAGCAGGACACTGCGGCACAGGAGCTAGCACAACAATACTCACCCAAATCAGGAACCAAAACTAAACAAGCACAAAGGAAATCCAAAAAACTACTGATCATAGGAGACTCCATGATTCGGGGAGTTGATACCCATCTCCAGCCAGGGGTGATGGTCAGATGTCTCCCAGGTACATCAGCATGGAGAGACACTGACCGCATTGCTAAGATTGTTCACAAAGCAGGAGAAAACATTGATGTCCTAGTACACAAAGGACTAATGATCTCGCCAGCCGGTCAGTTGTGGAGACCAAGGAACACCTGACTAGGCTGGGTGACAAACTATCATCTATTTCATGCATCTCCTTCTCTGAGATCCTGCCAGTCTGGGAGAAGGAGCAGATGGACGGAAGGTCAGAGAGGGAAGGGAGCTAAACACGTGGCTCAAGGACTGGTGCCAGGAAAAGGACACGGATTTGTAGGAACTGGCAACAGTTCTGGGAGCGAAAGTTCTTTAATTTGATGGACTGCATCTGACTAAAGAGGAGTCAGTGCATTGGGGCAGAAGTTTGACGTCTTTGCAGAATATTTAAACTAGCAAATGGGAGAGGTGCAGCACCCATACATCAAATGGGAAGAACACCCTCCCCCTCAGCTAGTGGTCAAACAGGAATTCAACACGTTGCCGCTCATTTGCATCACCAGGTAAGAAAAAGGTTTGTCTCCCCACCGATGCACAGGGTAATGCCAAACTTCACCCAACAACTAACACACCAAAATCTGGCCAATGGAAAATCATGTACACAAATGCTCACAGCCTGGGAAATAAGATCCCAGACCTGCAGGCATAATGTCAGAGGCTAAACTGGACATAGTAGCAATTAGTGAGACGTGGCTTACCAGTAATCACACTTGGGAGACTTCAGTACATGGCTATGTATTGTTCAGAAGAGACCGAGGTGCAAAAAGGGGGAGGTGGCCTGTATGTTAATGAAAATATCAAAGCTACAGAAATTCAGAATACACATAAGGAGCCAGAAGAACTGTGGGTCACCCTGGAAACAGGAAATGGGACAGCCATAAGAACTGGGGTTGTCTACAGGCCCCAGACCAGGGGGAGGACATAGACACATTACTGTTAGAAGATATACAAAACATGACAGCTAAAGGGGAGGTTCTGATAAAGGGAGACTTCAACATGCCGGATACAGATTGGTCAATACCAGCAGGAACATCTGCCAGAACTAGACTCACAGTGGATTCCTGCAGGGGAGGGCCTCAAACAACTGGTACAGCAACCCACAAGAGACAGGGCTATCCTAGATCTAGTACTGACTAACAAAGAAGGGATCACAGATCTCCAGGTAGAAGGTCACCTGGGGCCAGTGACCATCACATGGTATGGTTCAATTTGGCTACTACATCTAAATCATCCCATTCCAAGGCAAAATATGGGACTTCAGAGGGCTGACTTTGATAAGATGGCCAACAGAGTTAAGCTAGCCCTGGCAAAAAGAAACACAGGTGAGGAGGTACAGGCAAAGTGGGCAAGCATTAAGGATACAATACTTGAAGCAACATCCCATTGTGTTAGACAGAAAAGGAAGTGCAAAGAAGAAGGAAACCACTTTGGTTCTCAAATACAGTAGCAGAAAAGGTCAGAGCCAAAAGGCTGGCCTTCAGAAAATATAAGGGAACACAGCGGGATGAAGATAGGAGGCATACCAAACTGCCCTAAGGAAGCAGGTAAGGCAGTAAGGCAGGCAAAGTCCCAAACTGAGGAAACACTAGCACAAACAGTAAAAGAAGGTGACAAGACTTTCTATAGATACATTAGTGAAAGGAGAAAGTCCAGAGGGGGTATTGCTAAGCTTAATGGAGAAAAGGGAGCATGTGAGGAGGAGGACCCTGTAAAGGCATCTATCCTAAATAGATACTTTTGCTCAGTATTTACTGAAGAGAAGGTAGGGCAGGGCCCACAGCTCAGCATCATGGACACAGGGGGGAGGGAGGTGACCACTACTCCCTTCACAAAAGAAAGGGTCCTACAAGAGCTTGCTAAGCTCAGGGTGGATAAGGCAATGGGACCTCATGGCATACATCCCAGGGTACTTAAGGAGCTAAAGGAGGAACTAGCAGAGCCATTAGCAGAATTGTTTAGTGAGTCTCTGAGCACAGGAGAGGTCCCAGAAGACTGGAGAAGGGCTCATGTGATCCCACTCCACAAAGTGGTAGCAGGGAGGAGGCGGGGAACTACAGACCGGTCAGTCTTACCTCAGTAGTGGCAAGATTGGGACACTCCTTAAGGAAAGGATAGTGCAACACCTGGAATCCATAGGGGCACAGGATCCAAGACAGCATGGGTTTACAAAAGGAAGGTCCTGTCAAACTAATCTCATAGATTTCTTTGACTGGGTAACCAGAGTGGTGGACCAAGGGGGAGCAGTTGATGTCGCCTGCCTTGACTTCAGCAAAGCTTTTGACACTGTTCCACATAGAAGATTGATAAATAAGCTGGGTAGGCTCGGGGTGGGTCAGAAGTTGGTCAACTGGGTGGCAAACTGGTTGACTGGCAGAAACAGAGAGTGGTGGTAAATGGTATACAGTCAGAAGAGATGCAAGTCACAAGTGGGGTACCTCAGGGATCAGTCCTGGGGCCAGTCCTATTCAACATCTTCATTAGTGACCTCACAGATGGACTAGAGGTAAAACTTGTCTGTTTGCAGATGACACCAAGATCTGCAACAGAGTAGATGATCCAGATGGGGTGGGCAGAATGAGAAGAGATCTGGATAAACTAGCAGAATGGTCAGAAGAGTGGCAACTGGGATTTAATGCAAAAGTGCAAAATCATGCACATAGGGAAGAAAACCTGAAGCCACCTATAGGCTGGGAGGGAGTTGCTAGCAGTCACAAAGGAAGAAAGAGACTTGGGCATCATCATCACTGATGACCTAAAATCATCCAAGCAGACCTCTAAAGCAGTAGGTAAGGCTAGGGGTGTTAGGGTGTATTAGTAGGGTATCACAAGTAACGTAAGAGGGAGGTAATAACCTCTGTACAAGACATTGGTTAGGGCCCCATCTGGAGTACTGGCAGTATTGGAGGCCACACCTCACACAAGGACATTAACCAAATTGAGGCAGTCCAGAGAAGGGCAACCAAAATGGTGCAGGGACTGCATCAGAAGACATATGAGGACAGATTAACGAGCTCAATATGTATACCCTTGAGCAAAGGAGGGAGAGGTGATATGATCGAGATATTTAAACACCTTAAGGGCATAAACAAGGTGAAAGAGTCTAACATGTTTAAATATAAGAAAAATAGCAGGACAAGAGGACACAGCATGAGATTAGAGGAGGCCGATTAAGGGGGAATGTGAAATTCTTTTCACAGAAAGGGTGGTAGATGCATGGAATGGCTTACCACAAGAAGTGGTGGCTATGAATACAGTGCAGGGCTTCAAACAGGCATGGGATAGGCATAAGGGAGCAATACAAATGACTATGAATAGATAGGTCACTGACAGAGCAAAGGCCGATGGCACATTTATAAGGTAGAAAAAGAAATGGGCAGACTGGATGGGCCTTGCGGTCCTTATCTGCCGTCAACTTCTATGTTTCTATGTTTCTATGAATCCTCCTACTAATTTTCCCTGACAGGAGAATTGTATTTAACAATGATAATCCAATTCCAGTCAAGGAGTGTAAAAATTAATTAAAACACTGAGCAGTATAGCCTAGTAGTTACAGCTCCAAGTCAAGGACCTGGAAAACATGTAGACTCAGAATATTTGGATTTGTGAACCACAACCTCTATCTGCATACTACATCATATGGGGCCATTGCATGTCACAGAACATCCATGTGATAATGAGAGGCATTTGGAACTTGGAACAGGTTATCTAATAAGCAGGCTTTACTGGTTCTCTGATCCTTCCGGTATGAATGTTAGGGCCCCCCAAATGCACAACAGATGAGACAAGTGGTGAATAAACTACTGCAGGGGGCCCCCATTTAAGATTTTTACCAGTCACTCTACCTATCAGGAACACCAGTTGGGGTGCAGGGATCTTTCTAGCTACTTCTTCCCACTTGGGATACCAGGGAGTGGGAGACAAAGCAAAGGAAAAGGGCATATTTTCACTTTAAAGGTCAGTCTGGCTGGAGCCCCACAAAGCTATTACCTCTACTTAACAGCTAATCATGGAGGTGCACTTCACATTCAAGCAGACAAAGCAAAGGTAAAGGGCCTGTTTACACCTTAAAGGTTAGTCTGGTTGCAGCCCCTGAAGCTATCAGCTGTACTTAACACCTAATCAGGGAGGTGAGATTCTCATCACAGTTCAGCTCCTGCCTTTTCTTCATCTTATTCAGCAGTCAAGTCCATTACAAAAACATTCAGCACAAAGAAATGGGTATGTAGCAAATATACAGTACAAGTCACATTAAACTGTTCCATCAACTCACTGGTGTAGCCTTTTTTTGTGATGCTACTGCAGTGGTAACTTGAACTGTTGAAGCATTTAACTTTTTTCAACCATCCTTCACTGCCTATTCAACTCACTTGTACCTGTTTAGTGAAATGGCAGTAGCTGCTTTTCAGTGTTTATGCAATGCATTTCCATTGCATTATTTATAAATATCACAGCATTCCTTAAGAGCATTGTTTATAAATATCACAGCATTCCTTAAGAACATTGTTTATATATATCACAGTATTCCTTAAGAGTTGTTTAGCCTGCCTTCTGAAATGAGACTCATAAGCACTCAGCTGAAAATAAAGCTTATAGAACATAACAGCTAGTTGCAAACCAGTGCTAACCTTTTAGTAAGACATTGAATTAAACACTGCACAGATTAGGAAACTCATGAAACAATGCTACACCAGTGAGTTGAGGGAACAGTTTAGTGTGACTTGTACTGTATTTGGGGGAATTTTGAGCCTCCCCCCCGTAGGTGGGACCTAGGCTAATGCCTATGTTGCCTATGTCTTAATCCGGCCCTTGTCCCTGCTAGAGTTCAATGGGCTGCAGGACAATAGACATCATGGCTTTGTCGCAGGAAGATCCTGCCAAACCAGCCTGGAAGATTACTATGACTGGGTTACTAGGCAGAGAGATAAGGGCCATGCAGTGGATGTCTGTACCTGGACTTTAGCAAGGCATTCAATTCAGTGCTGCATGGGAGACTTGGAATAAAACTTAAAGGCACAGGGGAAGGAGCACAAATCATGAGATGGGTGACAAACTGGCTGCAGGGAAGGCAGCTGAGGGTGGTGGTGGAAGGGGAACTTTCATCCCCAAGGGCAGTAATGAGTGGGGTTCCACAGGACTCAGTGCTGGGACCAGTGTTATTTGGGATATTTATTGCAGACATTTCCATGGACATCAAGAGCAGGATCAGCCTGTTTGCCGATGACACCAAGATAGGGGCAGTGGTGGATGAAAGAGGGGTGGCAGAGTTTGCAGGAAGATCTGAAAAAGCTGGAGACCTGGCCGGACACTTGGCAGCTGGAATTTAATGCCAAAAAGTGTAAGGTACTACATTTTGGGGCAAAATATCCAAGGAGAAACTGCCAACTGGGGGGAGTGCAGCTGATGGAGACTGAGGAGGAGAAGGATCTGGGGGCGGTCATCATGGGATCAATGAACAACTCGGAACAGTGTAGGAAGGCAGCAGCAAGGGCCAGCAAAATGTTAGGTTGTATCGCAAGGGGAATAAAGTTGAGGAGGGGGGAGGTGATTCTGCCGCTGTATAGATCATTAGTTAGACCTCATCTCAAATACTAAGTGCAGTACTGGCATTCATACCTGAAAAGGGACATTAAATTACTGGAAGGGATGCAGTGCAGAGCAACTAAGATGATCCAGGGACTGGGAGACTTACCGTATGAGAGTAGGCTAAAGGAGTTGAAAATCTTCTTGCTGGAGGAGAGGAAGGACACAGGGGATATGATCAAGATATTCAAGAACATGAGAGGGATAAACAAGAAACTGGTACGGAGGAGCTATTCAGGGTAAGGGTGGGGAGGGACTCTTGAGGCCATGACATGAAATTGGATGGTGGAAGATTTAGGAGGGAAATTAAAAGACACTTTTTTTAAAGAGAGGGTAGTGGTAGGGTGGAACGCATTACCAGCAGAGGTGGTAGCCTGTAAAATAGTGGGCTGCTTCAAAAGGAGCTAGGACAGGGCAAGAGGGAGGATAAGGGGTGTGAGGAGGGAGGGGCAGCTGCAGAATAGGCTGCTAGCTCCACAATAGAGCAGACTCGATAGACTAAATGGCCTTTTTCTGCTGGCAAATTTCGTATGTTCATATGTCTGTGTGAGTTCATTCTAGTGCGGAGAGATTGTCTTGTCTCCCCAACATACCCTGTTTGTGGAGGTCTCCTGCATTGAATGAAATAAACAACATTCTGTGATGCACATGTATAAGTCCCATGTATCTTGAATTGTCTGTTTTGTGATGTAACCACACAATCCGAAGTGGAAATGAGCTCATAAGCCCTACATCTGGGTTATTTACAGGGTCGTGTACCATTTAGTGTCATGGTATTCTGTTCTGGTGCAAGTTTACTCTTAAGAATCAGGTTGGCTAAATTAGGTGTTTGTTTAAAAGATAGTAGTGGTACTTCTTGAAAAATACAATTTAGGGTCTCATCCTCACTAAATATTGGGTGGAGGTCCTTAGTAATCTTATGTAGAAGTTCAAGGTCAGGGTGATACATGACTACTAAGGGTATTCTGTTGGTAGTGGTCCTTCCTTTATACTGAAATGGTTGTTCTCTTGGTACCTGTGTTGCACGTTCTACTGCTCTGTCAATTTCTCTGGAAGAGAAGAAAGTGTGGGTCAAGCTAGGATTCAAGGGCTTGAAATGGCTCACAAATGTAATGGTCAAATTAAAGACATATAGTCTATGAGTTTGGGTGAGATATGTATATGGAAAGAAATATCACTTTCAGTTTAAAATATAAGAAATATACAAAACAAAAAATAAATAAATATTGGGAAATGACAGATTTTGAAGGTATCCAAAAATCTAGATTTTCCCCATGATAGCTATAAATATTTTTTATCATGGTTGTAAGCATTATTTGGATCTTCTTGTAGATACTCAACTAAGGAAAGCTTGCACGTTGTTTAGATTTGAGCTCTTTGAAAGCAACAACCTTTTAGCCAGGTATAAAAAGATGACCAGCTGGTAGACCCTAAGTGTGCTTGCCCTATAGGTGGCGAGGAAGATATCCTACATGTAGTATGGTACTGTACGTGGTACAGTAAAGCCATGTGTTATTGGCCTGGCCTCTGTATGAAATCTGTACATCAAATTGATAAGGACATAGCTCTGAATATTTTGTTAACCACAGAAAATGATTGGACCATAATTAGGGCTGCAATTTTGTTCTAAGCAGTCATCAAAATTAGGAAGAAAAAATTATTAAATAAGTGAAAGTCCAAAAGTATAGGTAACATATTATCTGCCAGATGGGGATTTTAGAAGCACGATCCACTGTTTTCATGTTAGATTTAAATGCTGTCTTCTTTCAGTACAATTTTTTATATATTGAACTGCTATTGTCTTGTGAAATGGCCTGCTTATGTGGAATCTGAATTGTCTGAGATGCTAAGGTAATTTTTATGAATACATTTTGATTTTAAATTAACTTGTAATGATTGTTTTTATTGATCAAATAAATAAAATTAAACTTGGAACATGACTATGAGGCACTGGGTTGGAGCTGTATCTTGTGCCTCAGACAGGAGGCTATGGGCTGGGGGGAGGGTGGGCATTAGGGTTGACAACCCCAAGAAACACCCACCACCTATTCACTTGTGGAGATGATCCAGTACTGCTGGATGAACAACGTGGAGCCTAGGAAACTCCTAGAGGAATTGGACACTGTGGGTATAATGTTGGCTTGTGTCATGGGAACCGAGGATACCATGGAGAGCTTTAATATGGCAATTACAGCTGCCTTGGAATATCTAGAACCTTATCATGTCCATTCCATGACACCCTGTTGCAGCTCAGCTTGGTATGGTGATGAACTGCAGCGACTGAAGACTGACGGATGAAAGTGGATGGAAGTTGGAGCATTCTTGGCAGAGATCCCATTCTAAGGAGGACAGATTGATGCTGAGGGCACATTATGGTGCCTTTCAGCAGGCAATCACCCTTTGGCCTGCTTAGCTCTTCCATACTGTAGACAGATTAATTAATCCCCTTTGTTTATGATCTAAATTAGCTTTTTCCAGAGTTTAACCAGTTCTTTGTTGACAATGTATCCTCCATACAGGCTGGCATCTCCTAAAGTAGCCTGTCATGAGCTGGCAATGGACAGTCAGCGAGGAACATAGGGAGCCATACTGGATGGAATTTTGACCAGTTTTATAAGGGGGTGTTCCAGACGGTCTCTGGGTTGTGCTCCACCTGATGTACTCTGGACCCTGAATCAGTCTAGCTGCTAACTGGTTGTTGGCACTCCCTGGAGCCCATTTTCATTTAGATTGTTAGATGCTCCCTTTCAAAGGTGGGTTCCCCACAGAACTGAAAAGTGATGTGGTGAGACCCCTTCTGAAAAAAACATCTCTGGACCCTGTCTGTTTGATGAATTACAGACCAGTCTCAAACCTTCACTTCCTATGGAAGGTGATCGAGAAAGTAGTGGTGGTGCAATTTGAGGCTCAGCTGGTACAGTATGACATCTATGAGTCTCTCCAGTTAGGCTTCAGGTCTTGTCACAGCACCAAGACTGTCCTCATCAAGGTACTCCATGATCGTCTCATTGTAAGAGATAGAAGGCGTAAGTCCATCTTGGTCCTTCTAGATCGCTCGTTGGTATTTGACACAGTGGACCATGGGACTATCTATCTATCTATCTATCTATCTATCTATCTATCTATCTATCTATCTATCTGTCTGTCTGTCTGTCTGTCTGTCTGTCTGTCTATCTATATATCTATCTTTCTCTCGGTCTGTCTATCTATCTCTCGGTCTGTCTGTCTGTCGGTCGGTCTGTCTATCTATCTATCTATCTATCTATCTATCTATCTATCTATCTATCTATCTATCTATCTATCTCTCGGATTACAAAGACCTTTGAGCCAGGGTTTCTTTTGCAAAGGTTCCATGTCAAAGTAACATTAGCAACAATACATAATGGGATAAAACAAAGTAATTAAATTATACGAACAATAGGACAGTTTATTGCAGGGAAAGTGTCATTTGAAGGAGTCATGAGGGTTACAGGTATACACAAACACATCAGGATGCCAGAAAAATTAATAATAAAAAAAAAGTGACAGGCAGGTGCATCAAAAATGCAGTCAGGAACCCTGACTTTGTCCAGTTCAGGAGAGGATAGTGGAGGGTGGGGAAAGGAGCAGCCAGTACTGGGACATAACATTGACATTGTCAGGCATGGAGAGGGAGAATGGCAGGGGTAAGTGAGGGGCGCTAGGGCCAGATGATGGGGAGGCGAGGTGGCTAGTTGGGACAATTGTACTTGCAGAGAGCTTCAAGGTGCTGCCGGAGTTTACACTTGAAAGGATCAAGCTTAGGTTTGCTAATGAAATCCCCCTGACAAAGCCAAATGGAAAAGAGGCGAAGCACTGGAGATTACCTTTACTCCCTACTACTCAGTTTGTTTCGTACTCACCTTTGAATCACATTCAAATAAAGTATGGAGCTTTTACTTTATAGGTTGGAAAAACAGAAACATAGACTTTGACGGCAGATAAGGACTGCTTGACCCATCTAGTCTGCCCATTTCCCTACCTACAGGATAGGCCGCAGATCCTAGTTAACCAACAGCCTATTTCTTCCTACCCCCCCCCACAAGAATTGCCTTATGTTTGTCCCATGCATTCTTGAATTCTCCCACAGTTTTAGACCCCACAACCTCCTCAGGAAGGCTGTTACATGCATCTACTACCCTGTCTGTGAAATAATACTTCCTCACATTGCCCCTGAACTGCCCCCCCCATCTTTAAATTGTGTCCCCTTGTTCTTGCACGTCTCTCTTTCTGAAAGATGCTACCCTCTTGGACTTTGTTGATTTCGCTGAGGTACTTAAAAGTTTCTATCATGTCCCCCCCTCCCTTCTTTCCTCAAGGGCATACATATTATGCTCCTTTAGTCTCTCCTCATACGGCTTCTCTTGCAGACCCTGCACCATTTTAGTTGCCCTCCTCTGGACTGCCTCTATCCTGTCTATGTCCTTGCAGAGATGGGGTCTCCAGAACTGGACGCAGTACTCCAGATGGGGTATCACCAACTGTCTGTACAGAGCGATAACAACTTCCTGTTTTCTGCTGCTGATGCCTCTCCCTATGCATCCCAGTATACCCCCAGCCCTCCCTACTGCCTTCTCACATTGCTTGCTAACCTTAAGGTCATCTGATATGATTACCCCCAGGTCCCTTTCCTTTTTTGTTGTTGTTACTACCTCCCCCCATTGTGTATTCTTCCCCTGTGTTCTTGTTTCCCAGGTACATTATTTTGCACTTCTTTGCATTGAATCCTAGCTGCCATACTTCTGACCATTCCTCCAACCTTGCCAAGTCCCTTCTCATCCTTTCCACGCCTCCTTGTGTATCAACCCTGTTGCAGATCTTTGTGTCATCTGCAAAGAGGCATACTCTTCCTTCCAGTCCCTCTGCAATGTGACTTATGAAGACATTAAAAAGGACTGGACCCAATACTGAACCCTGCGGTACCCCACTAGTAACCCCTCTTTCTTCAGAGTGGACTCCATTTACAATTACCTTCTGTGTCCTGTTGTCCAGCCAATGTTTTACCCAGGCTACCACTCTGGTACCCACTCCCAGGCTGGTTAATTTAACTATTAATCTTTTGTGTGAGACTGTGTCAAATGCCTTGCTAAAGTCTAGGTAGGCCATGTCCACAGCCCCTCCCTGGTCTACTACTTTGGTCACCCAGTCAAAGAAATATATTAGATTCGTCTGACATGACCTTCCCGCTGTGAACCCATGCTGCCTTGGATCCTGTGCCCCGCTGGTCTCTAGGTACTTAACCATTCTTTCCTTCAGAAATGACTCCATCACTTTCCCTACCACAGAGGTCAAACTGACAGGCCTGTAGTTTCCTGCCTCTGTCTTGGTCCTACTTTTGTGAAGGGGAATCACATCCGCCTTTCGCCGGTCCTCGGGTACCACACCATCTTTCCGTGATTTATTAAAAAGGGTAGTCAGTGGAGCCTTTGAATGCTTTCAGTGTGCTGCCTGTTTATTTGTTCTAGACCGTGGGGTGATACTGAATCACCCAAACCACTGTGTGGGACTCACTGGCACAGTCTTGGGCTGGCTTGAGTATTACCTGACCGGGAGAGCACAGCAGGTGGTACTAGGTAATTTCATTTCTAGTACTGCTGTGCTCAACTCTGGAGTGCCTCAAGGTTAAAATCATGTTGTTTGCCGTGTATAGGTTGCTACTGGGTGAGATCAACAGGTGGTATGGTGTTGAGTTTCACTGTTATGCAGATTATACTCAGCTGTACTTGTCCTGTGTACCTGAGGATGGGAATAACATGGTCTCAGTGGCGAAGCAATGCCTTGGTAAAATCAATGACTGGATAGCCTCCAACTGGTTGAGTCTTAATCCAGGTAAGACAGAGGCAATGTTTACTGAACCCAGTCTCCATGGGTCAGCTATGAGAAGTGTAGATGCCATGTTACCAGCTTTAAATGGCAATACGCTTCACATTGTGGATGTGGTAAACTTGGAAACATGGAATTTGTCAGCATAAAAGGACCGCTTGGCCCACCCTGTCTGCCCACGTGGTCCCAGCCTAGTCTGCTCTGCAGATCCTAACTGGTCCAATTGTTTAACCAGGAGAGATGCACTAAGCCAAAAGCCTGTTTCCAGGTGCAACCTAGGAGCACAGGGAAGTTAAGTGACTTGCTCAGGGTCACACAGTATGCAAGTAGGGGATGTGGGATTCAAACCCAGGTCTCCAGATTTGCAGCTTAGAGCATTAAACCACTGTGCTGCTGCCTCCCAGTGACCCCCCTCTCTCCTGCCTATTTACTAATATTCCCCTATGTCTACCCCACATGTGCTTGAAGCCCCCTATTTTCTTCACCTCCACCACTTCCACTGGCAGCCTGTTCCAGATGTCCTCCATTCATTCAGTGGTGTAGTAATTCCTTACATCCCACTTAATCTTCCCCCAGCTTTGTCACATGCCTTCTGGTCCTGGTTTAATTTCTCATTTGAAAGATACTGCCCTCCTGCACCTTGTTCACCCCCATGAGATAGCTGTAGGTCTCCATCATGTACCCTCTTTCTCTCATCTCTTCCAGGGTGTACATGTTGAGATCCCTCAGTCTCTCTTCATGTGGCTTTTTTTTTTCTCCCTCCCAGCTCTGGACCAGCCTCTCCTTTAGGCCACATATTCCCTCTGTGCCTCACTGCGTCGGATCAGCCACCTCTTCATGCCATATTGCAGCCCCCCCCCGGGTAACCCCCAGACGTAACCCTTCGCCGGGTGGGTCCCTCTCCTCTGAGGGGGAAGTCACCGGTGGGGTGGCCAGTGCAATACTTGCCCCGAGTGCTGCTGGGATAGTGCTTGCACTGTCCTCGGACTTGCAGCAACGGGAGCTGGCAACCGTCAACTGGTCGGCTATGGGACTCTTTTTCCCATTTGCACCCTGGGGGGCATGGTGTGCCATTAACGTAAGGCTGACACCGACTTTCACCATGCCCCCTTGGTGAATGGGACCCCGCACATTGCCATTCCCCCAGCCTCCGCTAGGGGTCAGCAATCGCCGGGTCGCGTCCCCGCCCTCCTCCCAAGAGAAGACAAGCCATCAGCTGATGCTCAAGCCTTCTTTCCCCAGCGTGCCCTCCAGCACCTGAGTCCATTCCCGAACTCGGGTTGCTGGTGTCACAAGTAGAAATCCAACTGCTGCGCCAACTGACTTCGTATGGCTTTTGATGCAACCCCTGCACCATTGCAGTTTGTACTATAATATGAAAGTTTAGGAGCTAAAGGCATTTGCCCATGATAGCTCTTGTATACAGTTATTAATTGTAATATTACTTGTTTTACTTATTTATTTATTTATATATGTATTTGTTTACCGGGTAGGCACACTGATCCAATGAACCATTTTCAGGCATGACACGAGCCATACAGATGGCACATACAATAGCATAGTCAAACATTTACAGTTTCAGGTACATAAGACAGGTAAAATAAGGTACAGGTGAAAGTATAGTCACAGTTACAAAATAGTGATAAGGAACAATTACATTATGTACGGTTTCAATTCAATTAAGTACAGATTGAGCAGCAGCTGGAGGTTCAATGTGCCTGTGCAACTGGTTTCTTGCTTGTGTAATGCAGATAAACTTTGACTGTTCACCTCTCTATCCATGGGATATACCACCCAGTAGGGGTATGAAGGCAAGGAACCCTCGGGGAGGGTTTCATCCCTTGAGGTGCAGCGGGAGTGATTCCTAGGAAGAAGCCCACAGGGGAGGGAGGTGTGCTGCTGGAGGAGGAGGGGTGGATGGAGGTGCAAGAAAAAATGCTCGTGTGTGGAGTGAGGAGAGCAGCCCTTAAGTAGGCCAAAAGGGGTGTGTGGCTAGTTGCAACACCCCCTTGAACTACATGCTATAGCCTTCCAATACAACTTAACCCCCCCATACACACACACACACACAATATGCATTTATCTAACTTGTTTTTAAATTCAGTCTTCTTTTTGCTTATAATGATTTCTGTGGACAGTGCATTCAATGGATTGGCAACTCTTTGAGTAAATGTTGTTTCTTTTTAAGGTATTAAATGCTTTACTAATGATTTGCAGTAGATGACTTCTAGTTGCAACTACGTTACTGTATGTTTGAAATCTATATCAGGTTCTGATCGCATATATTCTGTAGGTCATTAATAACATCAAACATAAGAAACAAATCTCCTCTCATTTGCATAGTTTTCAGTGTCATAAGATTAAGTGTTTGCTAGAGGTTTTGATATGTCATGTCCTTAATGCCATGAATGCACTTTGCAAATTTCTGCTGTATTTTTTCCTAGTTGGCTAATGTCCCCTTTTTGGAAAGGACAACAAGCCTGGGAAGCAAAGTCCAAATGAGGCCGTGCATATGCTCTGTGAAGTGTCATTAAGACATTTTGGTCTCTAGATCTAATGTTTTGTTTTATTGCCCATATGATGTTATTAGCAATGCTCGGATAGTGCTGCCATGGATACACCAGTGATCTAGTGGATGGCAGCACTATTTGAGTGGGATCCGGCCCGGGATCTAGCCGAATACAGAGGTTGGATCCCAGGTCGGATCCTGTGTTATCCAAGGATCTAGCCCCTGATCCAAGGATCCAACACTGGATCCCTGGATCTGGCATTGGATCCCAGCACCGATCAGATCCAATCAGATCCTTGGATCTGGTGCTGGATCCCTGGATCTGGCCATTGGATACTGCGGGATCTGACCCGGGATCTGATGGCTGGATCCATGGGCAGATAGTGCTGGTATCTGGTGGATCCACTATCCTGTCATGAGGCAGGTGTCTGGTAGATCTGGACTGGTCCAGATACCATCCAAGCACCACTAGCTTTTATTTGTTCTTACTTAGATTCAGTGCAAAGAATTGCAAAGTAAAACACAATAACCCCAGGAAAAAGTACACAATGTGGGGGGAGGTACTAACAACAACAAAAATGGTAAGGGACCTGGGGGGTAGTCATATCAGATGACCTAAAGGTAGGCATGCAATGTGAGAAGGCAAAAAGGAGGGCTGGGGGGATACTGGGATGCATAGGAAGAGGCATCACTAGTAGAAAACAGGAAGGTGTCATCCCTCTGTACAGGCAGTTGGTGAGACCCCATCTGGAATGCTGCATGCAGTTCTGGAGACCCCATCTCTGCAAGAATATAGACAGGATAGAGGCAGTCCAGAGGAGGGCAACTAAAATGGTGCAGGGTCTGCACCAGAAACCATATGATGAGAGACTAAAAAAAGCTTAATAGGTATACCCTTGAGGAAAGGATGGAGAGGGGGACATGATAGAAACTTTCAAGTACCTCAAGAGAATCAACAAAGTATAAGATGGTAGCATATTTCAGAAAAAGAGATGTGCAAGAACAAGGGACACAGTCTGAAGATGGGGGGAGGATGGCTCAGGGGCAACATGAGGAACTATTTTTTCACAGAGAGGGTGGTGGATGCATGGAACAGCCTTCCTGAGGAGGTCATGGGGTCAAAAACAGTGGGGAAATTTAAGACTGTATAGCACAGACATAAGGCAATTATACTGGGGGGGGGGGTAGGAGGAAGTAGGCTGTTGGTTAACCAGGATCTGCAGCTTATCCAGTAAGTAGGGGAAATGAGCAGATGGGGTGGGCCAAGTGGTCCTTATCTGCCATCAAAGTCTATGTTTCTGTTGAATCATTTGTTTGTTTAGAAGAAGAAGAATCAGCATTTATATAGCGCTTTTCATACATCCAAAGTGCTTTACAAGCAATGCTAGACTGGTAGTGAAGTGACTGAATGTGTGGTGGCAGCCATATCGCACGTCATCACCCACACACAGCCTGGATAATTGCATGAACCGGTTTTATGGGAAGGGGAATGTTGGCCAGGACACCGGGAATGTTCCCTACTCTTTGTGAAGAGTGCCTTGGGTTCTTTTACTTCCACCTGGGCACCCACCAGGACAACACCAGGATGGGCAGAAGGGACCTCGGTTTAACATCTCATCCGAAGGACGGCACACCCCAGCAGTACAGCACCCCCCAATACTGCACTCGGATGCCAGCGATTTTTAGGTGCAACCAATCCCGGTGTGGGACAAGAACCCACAACCTTCTGGTCCAGAGGCGGATGTGCTACCAACTGAGCCACGCTGACACCTTCAAGGTCATTAGTAATTAATACCTCAAGATCCTTTTCATTTGTTGTTACAGATAATGTGTGGCTACATAATGAGTATGAGTGATTTTTATTTTTCCCCAAGTGCATCATTTTACATTTCCCTAGATTAAATCACATGTCCCATGTTTCAGCCCACTATGTAATTTTATCAAGGTCTGATTGAAGACTGGCCACTTGTAATGCCATTTCTAGGATTCTCCAGGTTTGGAGTCAACATATTTTGCTGACCAGTAGTTTAGATGGCTGGTTAGAGCTGATGTAAATATTTAAAATATTATAGGACCTAATACAGAGCCCTGTGTAATACCACTGGAAACCTTTCCCATGTGTGAAACATGCCCATTGATTACCACCCTTTGTGACCTATTTTGTAACCATCCTGAAATCAATTAATAAGTCTTGCACTGATACGGCTTTTTTTTAATTTGGTAATGATGCCCCAGTGTGGTACCAAATTAAACACGTTATTAAAATCAAGATAAATAGCAATAAAAGTCAAAGTGTGGTGGTAAATGGTGTCCACTCTGGAGAAGGCAAGATGACCAGCAGGGTGCTTCAGGGCTTCGTACTATAGCCGGTCTTCTTCAATGCCTTTATGAGTGACATTGTGGAAGGGCTAAAGGGAAAGTATGCCTGCTCGCGTATGACACAACAATCTGCAACCCAGTAGACACACCAGGGGGTTGGGGGTGAAGGATGATTTGAAAAAGTTGGAAGAATGGTCAAGGGTTTGACAGCTGGGTTTCAGTGCAAAAAAGTGCAAAATCATGCACTTAAACATAGAAACATAGAAACATAGAAGTTGACGGCAGATAAGGACCACAAGGCCCATCCAGTCTGCCCATTTCTTTTTCTACCTTATAAATGTGCCATCGGCCTTTGCTCTGTCAGTGACCTATCTATTCATAGTCATTTGTATTGCTCCCTTATGCCTATCCCATGCCTGTTTGAAGCCCTGCACTGTATTCATAGCCACCACTTCTTGTGGTAAGCTATTCCATGCATCTACCACCCTTTCTGTGAAAGAATTTCCTCACATTCCCCTTAATCGGCCTCCTCTAATCTCATGCTGTGTCCTCTTGTCCTGCAATTTTCTTATATTTAAACATGTTAGACTCTTTCACCTTGTTTATGCCCTTAAGGTGTTTAAATGTCTCGATCATATCACCTCTCTCCTCCTTTGCTCAAGGGTATACATATTGAGCTCCGTTAATCTGTCCTCATATGTCTTCTGATGCAGTCCCTGCACCATTTTGTTGCCCTTCTCTGGACTGCCTCAATTTGGTTAATGTCCTTGTGAAGGTGTGGCCTCCAATACTGCACGCAGTACTCCAGATGGGCCTAACCAATGTCTTGTACAGAGGGATTATTACCTCCCTCTTACGACTTGTGATACCCTACTAATACACCCTAACACCCCCTAGCCTTACCTACTGCTTTAGAGGTCTGCTTGGATGATTTTAGGTCATCAGTGATGATGATGCCCAAGTCTCTTTCTTCCTTTGTGACTGCTAGCAACTCCCCTCCCAGCCTATAAGTGGCTTCAGGGTTTCTCTTCCCTATGTGCATGATTTTGCACTTCTTTGCATTAAACCCAGTTGCCACTCTTCTGACCATTTTGCTAGTTTATCCAGATCTCTTCTCATTCTGCCCACCCCATCTGGATCATCTACTCTGTTGCAGATCTTGGTGTCATCTGCAAACAGACAAGCCTTACCCTCTAGTCCATCTGAGAGGTCACTAATGAAGATGTTGAATAGGACTGGCCCCAGGACTGATCCCTGAGGTACCCCACTTGTGACTTGCATCTCTTCTGACTGTATACCATTTACCACCACTCTCTGTTTTCCAGTCAACCAGTTTGCCACCCAGTTGACCAACTTGCAGCCCACCCGAGCCTACTAGCTTATTTATCAATCTTCTATGTGGAACAGTGTCAAAAGCTTTGCTGAAGTCAAGGTAGGCGACATCAACTGCTCCCCTTGGTCCACCACTCTGGTTACCCAGTCAAAGAAATCTATGAGATTAGTTTGACAGGACCTTCCTTTTGTAAACCCATGCTGTCTTGGATCCTGTGCCCCTATGGATTCCAGGTGTTGCACTATCCTTTCCTAAGGAGTGCCTCCATAATCTTGCCCACTACTGAGGTAAGACTGACTGGTCTGTAGTTCCCGCCTCCTCCCTGCTACCACTCTTGTGGGCGGGATCACATGAGACCCTTCTCCAGTCTTCTGGGACCTCTCCTGTGCTCAGAGACTCACTAAACAATTCTGCTAATGGCTCTGCTAGTTCCTCCTTTAGCTCCTTAAGTACCCTGGGATGTATGCCATCAGGTCCCATTGCCTTATCCACCTGAGCTAGAGCTCTTGTAGGACCCTTTCTTTTGTGAAGGGAGTAGTGCTCACCTCCCTCCCCTGTGTCCATGATGCTGAGCTGTGGGCCCTGCCTACCTTCTCTTCAGTAAATACTGAGCAAAAGTATCTATTTAGGATAGATGCCTTTACAGGTCCTCCTCCTCACTGCTCCCTTTTCTCCATTAAGCTTAGCAATACCCCTCTGGACTTTCTCCTTTCACTAATGTATCTATAGAAAGTCTTGTCACCTTCTTTTACTGTTCGTGCTAGTGTTTCCTCAGTTTGGGACTTTGCCTGCCTTACTGCCTTACCTGCTTCCCTTAGGGCAGTTTGGTATGCCTCCTATCTTCATCCCGCTGTGTTCCCTTATATTTTCTGAAGGCCAGCCTTTTGGCTCTGACCTTTTCTGCTACTGTATTTGAGAACCAAAGTGGTTTCCTTCTTCTTTTGCACTTCCTTTTCTGTCTAACACAATGGGATGTTGCTTCAAGTATTGTATCCTTAATGCTTGCCCACTTTGCCTGTACCTCCTCACCTGTGTTTCTTTTTGCCAGGGCTAGCTTAACTCTGTTGGCCATCTTATCAAAGTCAGCTCCTCTGAAGTCCCATATTTTTGCCTTGGAATGGGATGATTTAGATGTAGTAGCCAAATTGAACCATACCATGTGATGGTCACTGGACCCCAGGTGACCTTCTACCTGAGATCTGTGATCCCTTCTTTGTTAGTCAGTACTAGATCTAGGATAGCCCTGTCTCTTGTGGGTTGCTGTACCAGTTGTTTGAGGCCCTCCCTGCAGGGAATCCACTGTGAGTCTAGTTCTGGCAGATGTTCCTGCTGGTATTGACCAATCTATATCTGGCATGTTGAAGTCTCCCATTATCAGAACCTCCCTTTAGCTGTCATGTTTTGTATATCTTCTAACAGTAATGTGTCTATGTCCTCCCTCTGGTCTGGGGCCTGTAGACAACCCCAGTTCTTATGGCTGTCCCATTTCCTGTTTCCAGGGTGACCCACAGTTCTTCTGGCTCCTTATGTGTATTCTGAATTTCTGTAGCTTTGATATTTTCATTAACATACAGGGCCACTCCTCCCCCCCCCCGTTTTGCACCTCGGTCTCTTCTGAACAATACATAGCCAGGTACTGAAGTCTCCCAAGTATGGTTACTGGTAAACCACGTCTCACTAATTGCTACTATGTCCAGTTTAGCCTCTGACATTATTGCCTGCAGGTCTGGGATCTTATTTCCCAGGCTGTGAGCATTGTGTACATGATTTTCCATTGGCCAGATTTTGGTGTGTTAGTTGTTGGGTGAAGTTTGGCATTACCCTGTGCATCGTATGGGGAGACAAACCTTTTTCTTACCTGGTGATGCAAATGAATGGCAAACACGCTGAATTCCTGTTTGACCACTAGCTGAGGGGAGGGTGTTCTTCCCATTCGACGTATGGGGTGCTGCACCCTTCCCCATTTGCTAGTTAAATATTCTGCAAAGACGCTCAAACTTCTGCCCCAATGCACTGACTCCTCTTAGTCAGATGCAGTCCATCAAATTTAAAGAACTTTCGCTCCCCAGAACTGTTGCCAGTTCCCTACAAATCTGTGTCCTTTTTCCTGGCACCAGTCCTTGAGCCACGTGTTTAGCTCCCTATCTCTCCTTCTCTGACCTTCCGTCCATCTGTTCCTTCTCCCAGACTGGCAGGATCTCAGAGAAGGAGATGCGACGAAATAGATGATAGTTTGTCACCCAGCTTAGTCAGGTGTTCCTTGGTCTCCACAACTGACCGGCTGGCGAGATCATTAGTCCCTATGTGTACTAGGACATCAATGTTTTCTCCTGCTTTGTGAACAATTTTAGCAATGCGGTCAGTGTCTCTCCATGCTGATGTACCTGGGAGACATCTGACCATCACCCTGGCTGGAGATGGGTATCAACTCCCGAATCATGGAGTCTCCTATGATCAGAAGTTTTTGATTTCCTTTGTGCTTGTTTAGTTTTGGTTCCTGATTTGGGTGAGTATTGTGTTAGCTCCTGTGTCGCAGTGTCCTGCTCTGCAGTGTCTTCTGCCTCTTTATTTGATTTCAGAGATAGAGGCAGATACCTGTTTGTAGCGTTTATATGGTTTTGGAGGTAATGTGTTGGAGAGCAGAGAGTGATGGGGCACCTGATTTGCTCCTCCTAACCACCTGCCAACCTCCTGGACCAACTACCCTCTGCGGTCGAGGTTTTCTGTTGGATGCTGGGGAAATGGCGGGTGGTTCTTATAATGTATTCCTCTTCAATATGAAATTTGAGGCGGCAATCTCGCCCATGCTGCCCGGAGCTGAGACCGAAGATCTCCAAAGGCCCAGCATGTAGGACAGTGTCCTAAATCCTGTAAGACTGTCCTTCTGAAAATTGTTCCACAGTACCTGCAGTTAATGAAATCCATTCCAAATAAGTTGCTGGGTTTGTAACCTAGTCAGAGTAATTAGAAGGAAAAAAAAGGAAAAAAAATGCAAGTAATGGTTTAATTGTGCTTTGTTTAACTTGTTATAACAAGTTAAATTACTAGTGCCCTGTAAATGAGATCACCTTGTGGAGGCTCCACTGATCCGCCCCTTCCTGCTCTGCCACAGGAAATGTCACAACTGTGGTACCCTATAAAAGGAGTGTAGCGTGGGGTGGTTCCCCTGCCTAAAAAGAAGAACCACGGACGAAAGAACAAGGAGATAAGAGCAGAAACAATCAGTCAACAACAAATGGAGTAACCCTGAAAGCTTATCCTAATGTTAGATAAAACTGTAAAACCTGTAAAGCATCACCTGTAATAATTTCAGAGAAGATATACCCTGTAAGAAACACTTTGCTCCAGAGAAAAATAAAGCAGTAACAGAAGATATACCTTGCAAAGACAATTTGAATCAGAAGATTACAGCAGTAATCTGTTAGCACACACCTGAAGCACACCTTGTAATAATGCAGAAGAAGGTATACCAGCAACAACAATTTGAATCAGAGAAAAAATAAAGCAATGAAATGTTAGCCACAAACAGTAGCAATCCCTGTGAGTAAAAATCAAAACACCACCACACAGTAAATCTGCTTAGCCAAACTAAGTCTTAATCCTTCTCCTTGCTCTGGTAAGTTTCTCTACTCTGCCTTTCAAGCAGTCTTAGAAGGAAAGAGCTCAGGTGAAGCTAGGTGCCTTGGCCAGCAAACCAAGTCTTCTACCTACAAGATATCAACTAACCTGACTTTTTAACCCTTCTTTCTGTTGGAAATTACTGACAGTTTGCCAGCTCCACCCCCACATACACACCTAATCCTTTGGAAGAGCTGTGGGAGGAAAAGCAATTAGCTCCTTCAATGTGAGAAGGAGACTGAAACACCTCTGAGACAACAAACCTTTTCAACGAACAAGAATAAAATAAAACACAGTGTCAAACAATAATTTTGCTTAGCCCAATGATAAAAAAGTCACAAAAATGTAAGCTCCACCTGTAATACAGTAATTTCAGAGAAGATATACCCTGTAAGAAACACTTTGCTCGAGAGAAAAATAAAGCAGTAACAGAAGATATACCTTGCAAAAGACAATTTGAAACAGAAGATTACAGCAGTAATCTGTTAGCACACACCTGTAGGCACACCTTGTAATAATGCAGAAGAAGGTATACCAGCAACAACAATTTGAATCAGAGAAAAAATAAAGCAATGAAATGTTAGCCACAAACAGTAGCAATCCCTGTGAGTAAAAAATCAAAACACCACCACACAGTAAATCTGCTTAGCCAAACTAAGTCTTAATCCTTCTCCCTTGCTCTGGTAAGTTTCTCTACTCTGCCTTTCAAGCAGTCTTAGGGCACAGAAACCCGGAGGCTACATACCAATTGGGAGGGGAAGTATTGGCAACCACCAAACAGGAAAGGGACTTTGGGGGAGTAATTTCTGATAACCTGAAGGTAACCAAGCAGTGTGATAAGGCAGTGGGGAGAGCTAGTCGGATGCTCTGGTGCACGGGGAGGGGTATCTCCAGAAGGACGAAGGAGGTAATATTACCCCTGTACAGATCACTGGTAAGACCCCACCTCGAGTACTGTGTCCAGTTCTGGAGGCCCCACCTCAAGAAGGACATTGATAAGGTGGAGGTGGTAAAAAAGTGGACTACCAAAATGGTGCAGGGCTTGCATCAAAAGCCCTATGAGGAGAGACTCAAGGAACTGAACATGTACTCTCTGGAGGAGAGAAGGGAAAGTGGAGATATGATAGAAACATTGAAATCCCTAAGAGGTATTAATAAGGTACCAGAAGGTTGCCTTTTCCATAGAAAAAGAAGTACGAGGTCAAGGAGTCATGCTAAAGTTGAAGGGGGGAGGGGAGACTCAGAAGAAATGTGAGGAAATGCTTCTTCACGGAGAGAGTGGTGGATGCCTGAAACAGCCTTCCAGTGGAGGTGGTGGGTGTTAAAACGGTGACGGGATTAAAGCATGCATGGGACAGATACAAGGGGACCTTGGTAGTAAAGCAAGGGGAAGAGATGACCGGTGATCAAGTCGGGTCTGCGGTGGCACAGTAGGCAGAGAAAACTGGGCAGACAAGGTTGGCCAAGAGGTTCTTATCTGCTGACAACTTCTGTATTTCTAAATTATATCACATGGGTCTTTTCTATCTAGATTCTGCCTTTTTTTCCTCTTAAAAACATGACAGATTAGTAGTACAGCTCCTGTCTTTTCTGAAACCATTCAGATCAAGGTCCAAGTCATTTATAGTTGATAGAATTTTATATTTTATTGTGCTTTCAAGTGTTTCACACAAGATGGAGGTGAGGTTAATAGGCGTTGGTAGCCAGATTTGGAAAGTGGGGTCTAATTATGATTTAAAAGAGGTGCTTGTTTGCCCCGCACCACTTCCACCTGAGCAGGACACATGAAAACTCACTGAGTAAGTAGAGAATGAATTAAGTAAAAAAAGTTTATAAGTTGTTTGTAGTATAATGGTGCACCCCTTCATGTCAACACCCCGATGGCGAAACTCGAAAAAAGACAATTACAGCAACATTCTCTGTAATGGTCCTTTTTTGGTGCTTCGCTTTCCACCAGTGTTCCGCCCCCCCCGGACCAACTCTGACCTGGAGTTGATAATCCTAAAGTCCACGGGGTGTAGGGAGCAGAGCCCCCCACATGGGGGGTGTGGGGGCACAGCCCCCACAGAAAACACTCGCTACATGGGCGGCACAATACCTGCATTGGTATTGTGCCGTCGCTGTAAGGAAGGTCGGCATTTTCACTGTTGACCTCCCTTGGTGCTTTCACAGTATAAAATATATTTGAACAGCTTTTCTAACATTAAGCATATTTCCCTATTGTTTGCAGTGTTTAAAATCGTGAGCTCTTTTGACGGCTTGGAGAGGCATTCTAAGTGAAAATAAGGTTAACGTGCAGCACATTGCCAGTGTTTTGTTTCTGTTCCCTAATTAGTTTAGAGCATTTGAAACTATGACCAATATGGACAGGTGGATAGTTTATATAAAAAAAAGAGGGTAAAACATTAACTGCATCCAGTTTAGAGATGCAGGCTGGTTTGAGATTATATTAGAACTTTGGTAAGAGAAGAAAAACAAAAAGGAAGATTTATATGTACTAAATGAAGTAATATTGTGAAAATTTAGAATTCCCTCCGTAAGCCCTCACATTTAAAATTGACCTTTGTATTCACAGAAACAAGAATTGCTAACTCAAGGTTATTGCTGAAGTGGCTTGATAGCGTTTGTGTAATATGAAATAGCATGATGAGGTTTGTACTCCTTAAGTATTTTAAATCATCAGAGGGAATGTTTGCAGAAGATGTCTTAGGATTTAAATAATGGAATAGTGAAAGCTTAATAAGTGATTTATATATATTTTTGGGGTTTTATCAGTGTCCTCGGGTGGGAGTCAAACAATGAATGTATTGAGACAAGCAGCAGAACAGAAAAATTGATGAGAATTGAAATGTAAGGATTTATGGCACCTCTTTTAGTGAAGTACTCATATCAGAATCAAGTTTAGTTTATGAGATAGAAGAACTCTTTATTATTGTTATGTTGTTTACTTATTATAGAAAAAACAGTTTTCCTGAAGAAGGGTTTATCAGAAATGTCTATAATTATATGAACTGGGAGTGATTTATGTACTCATTATTAAAAGTTTTATGGAACAAACAGTCTATTGTAAATCATTTATTTTAGGGTGAGTCGGACGATTTGCAACCAATACCTCTTTCAACTTCTGTATTTCTAAATTATATCACATGGGTCTTTTCTATCTAGATTCTGCCTTTTTTTCTCTTAAAAACATGGGAGATTAGTAGTACAGCTCCTGTCTTTTCTGAAACCATGCAGATCAAGGGCCAAGTCATTTATAGTTGATAGAATTTTATCTTTGATTGTGCTTTCAAGTGTTTTACACAAGATGGAGGTGAGGTTAATGGGCCTATAATTACTAGAGACATGTTTCCTACCCTTTTTGAAAATTGGTACCACATTAACAGTTCATTAGGTACAGTGCATGAACTGATGAACTCTTTAAAAAGTTGCCCTCCTCTGTACTGCCCCCATCCTGTCTTTTTCCTTTCTGAGGTGCGGCCACCAGAACTAAACACAGTACTCCAGGTGGGGTCTCAGAAGCGAACAATATAGTGGCAACATCACCTCCCTCCTTCTGCTGGACATACTTCTCTATATGCATCCCAGCATCCCACTGGCCCTACCCACTACTTTGTCACACTGTCCTACCACTTTGAGGTAATCAGATATAATAATCCCAAGGCCTGTTTCCTGCTTAGTGACTGTCAGTACCTCTACCCATCCTATACTCAGGTGCATGATTTTGTACTTTTTGGCATTAAACCTGAACTGCCATGTTCTTGACTACTCCTCAAGTTTCCCAAGGTCTAAGGTCCCTAAGCATTCTCTCCACCCCCTCCAGAGTGTACACCCTGTTACAGATTTTGGTGTAATTTGCAAAACGGCATACCTTCCATTCCTGTTCTTACACAATGTCACTTATGAAGACATTGAAAAGGGCTCGTCCCAGGACTAAGACCTGTGGCACCCTCCTGGGCACTCTTCCCTCATTAGCGTGAGTGCCTTTAAACACCACCCTCTGTCACCTATCCATTAACCAATTCCTTAAACAATTCACCACTTTGGGTCCCACCCCTAGACTGCTCAATTTCTTTATCTGTTCCTGTGCTGCACAGAGTCGAAGGACTTGCTAAAGTCCAGATGGGCCATGTCCACTGCATTTCCCTAGTCTATTTCCCTGGCCATCCAGTCAAAGAAATCCATCAGATTTTTCTGCCATGACCTCCCCCATGAATCCATACCATCTTTGGTCTTGTTCATTGGATTTATTTATTGATTGACTGATTTCAAATGTCTCATCAGGAAAGACATACTGATCTGCTAACAGTTCATTTCCTGATGTGTCCTGGGGGTGAGAGGATGTGGAAGTCATATGCAGCAAATACAATATACACCAAGGAGCATACTCAAAAAAGTGAAGGCAAATCAGTATAACAGATATGTGTACTAAATAAAATTGAGAAAATGTAGGCGAGGTAACTAATCTTACAAGTACAGAACAGTGAACAGGTAATGAGGGAAAACAGACTGCCAGGGTAAAACTAGTGAAGGGGGAGGAAGAGGGTCATGAACAGTTGCAGGAGGGAGAAGGATAGTCATGAAGGAGAGACTTCAGGAGAAAGCCGAAGAGGTAGAGTGAATTGACGAGGGAAGGGAAGACCAAAGTTTAGGAAAGCACTATGAAAAAGCAGATTGACCAACAGTAGATTTTCTAGAAGGAACAGTGAGGGAATAGAAACATAGAAATTGTCGGCAGACAAGGGCCTTTGGCCCACCTAATCTGTCTTATTACCACTAACAATTGCGCTCTAGCAGGCACTGCTGGCATTAGGTTGTACCCTCTCCTGACTGCCAACACTCCTCTATGCCTATCCCTAGCATGTTTAAAACCTGTAATCATTTCTGCCCCCACCACCTCCGCCAGCAGGCTGTTCCATTTGCCAACCACCCTCTCTGTGAAGAAGTACTTCCTTAGGTTCCTGCTGAACCTCCCTCCCTCTAGTTTCTTCTTGTGCCCCATCATCCTTGAGCATCTTTCTCTTTGGAGTATAGTATTCTCCTGTACTTTATTCTTCCCTGTGAGGTACTTAAATGTCTCAATCATATCCCCCCCACTCTCCTTCCTCTCCTCCAGGGAGTACATGTTTAATTCCCTCAGGCTATCCTCATAGGGCTTGTGATGTAGTCCCTGCACCATTTTGGTTGCCCTCCTCTGAACTGCCTCCACCCTATCTATGTCCTTACGTAGATGATGCCTCCAGAACTGGACACAGTATTCGAGGTGCAGTCTCACTAATGTCCTGTATAGTGGAACTATTACCTCCCTTTTTCTGCTGGTGATTCCCCTGCCTATGCATTCCAGTATCCTGTTTGCCTTTCCTGCCACCTTGTTACACTGCCCACCTACCCTGAGGTCATCGGTGATGATCACCCCCAGGTCTCTTTCTTGTTTGGGACATGGTGTGTCTCCCCCCCCGGCCCAGCTGATATGTAGCTCCTGGGGTCTTGTGCCCTGTGTGCATTATCTTGCACTTTTTTGTATTGAAATCTAGCTGCCAATCCCTTGACCAATCCTCCAGCTTCCTTAGATCTCCCCTCATTTTAGCCACTCCTCCTGGTGTGTCCACCCTATCGCAGAGCTTTGAGTCATTAACAAACAGGCAAATTTTTCCTTCCAAATCCTCTGCAATATCACTGATAAAGACATTGAAGAGGACTGGACCCAGCACTGATCCCTGTGGTACCCCACTGGTTACTTTACCCTCTGCAGCGTGAATGCCATTTACCACCACCCTCTGGGTCCCATTGTCCAACCTATTCTCCACGCCCTTCACTACCTTCTTTCCCACCCCATGCTCCCCAGCTTGTTTAACAGCCTTCTATGTGTCATGGTGTCAAAGGCTTTGCTGAAACACAGGTAGGCCACATCTACATCCACTGCCCTTCCCCAATCCACCTCCCTTGTTACCCAGTCGAAGAACTCAATAAGGTTAGTCTGGCATGGCCTCCCTCCCGTAAAGTCATGCTGCCTTGGGTCTAAGGTTATCACCTGTCCCTATTTTTGCAGGATAGTCCTGATTTGGGCAGCTGTGTTCTGCAAAAAAACATAAAAAATACTACACGTCCTGACATTACCGTAGAAAAAAATATTTTCTGACTTTCCTCTGAATACTGCAAAACAATATAATACCTTAAAATGGTAAGCAACACTAGAAACAGATGAAAAACTACAACACTTAGTTTTAATTCTGATTATTTAGAGAAAACAAGTCTGTTGCATTAGTTGAGCTTGCATATTGTCCTGCAAAAAATTATGTTTCGGTTAGAAATGTCCCACTTTGGTCTTCTTAAAAGGTGGTAACCCTACTTGGGTCCTGTTGACCATTGACTACCAGATGTTCCATATTCTTTCTTTTAGTAGTGTTTCTATGACCTTTCCCACTACAGAGTTCAGGCTGACCAGTCTGTAGTTCCTCGCTTCCTCCCTGTTTCTACTTTTGTACAGAGGGACTACATCCGCTCTCCTCCAGTCCTTGGGTACCTTCCCTGTTTCCAATGACAGATTAAACAGGGTAGTCAGAGGTTCTTCCAGTTCTTTTCTTAGCTCTTTCAATATCCTGGGGTGCACCCCATCTGGGCCCATAGCCTTATCAACTCATATTGCCTCCAGTTCCATGAGGACCCTTTCCTTTGGAAAGGGACCTGTGTCCATTTCCGTGTCCTTCCTGCCCTTATCACTTATTGCTGGCCCATTTCCTGCCCTCTGCTTTGTAAAAACTGAACATACTCCATGTATTTGTTCAGTACATCCAATTTCTGGTGGTCATCCTCTACACTACCCCCATCCTCCCCTTTCAGTCTTACAGTCCCTCCCCTTGCCTTCCTGTTTTCACTGATGTACCTGTAAAAGGTTTTGTCCCTCTCCTTACCACTGAGTTTGCTATGTGTTCTTCTGTTTGTGCCTTAGCTTCCCTAACTGCCTTCCCCACCTCCCTTTGTTTTCCCCGGTACCTCTCCCTATCCCTATCCCCCTACTCCTGTTTCTTTTCGTATTGATTAAATGTTGTTTTTTTTTTTTTTTGCTTTAACCTTTTCAGCTACCTCCTTAGAAAACCATAGTGGCCTCTTTTTCCTCTTCCCCTTGCTGACCTGTTTGACACAGAATTGCGTTGCCAGTGCAGTCCCTGTTTTGATCATTGCCCTCTGTCCCTCTACCCCCTTCCGCTTCCCTACTCTGACCAGTGCTTCTTCTAGGCATTTTCTCATCTTTCTGAAGTCTGCCCTCCTAAAATCTAGGAATCTTGTCTTTGTGTGGCTTGGTTCTTTCCCCTTCATTATTTTAAACCACACTGTTCGATTATCACTGTTCTCCTACTGTAACCCCTGTCACACTGTCCCTGCTAGTGAGCACCAGGTCCAGTAGTGCCACCTCCTGTGTGGGTTCTATGATCTGCTGTTTAAGGAATGCTCCTTCTCCTAGCTGTTGCTGCCACAGGGAGGCTTCACTCCACGTCTGGTAGATTGAAATCACTGACCAGTAACACCTCTCCCTTGTGCACCATCCTTTGGATTGCTAACATCATCTCCTTATCTACCTTCTCCCCCTGAGCTGGTGGTCTGTATATTATTGTGTGGAGGGCTGTCCCCTTACTCCTTTCTAGTCTAACCCACAGAATTTCCTCTCCTCCCAGCTCCCCTTGAATTTCTGTGGCCTTTATATTTTCCCTCATATAAAAAGCCACTCCTCCCCCCTTCTTGCTTACTCTATCCCTCCTGAATAAATTGCAGCCTGCTATGGGCACTTCCCTGCTCTAGTTTTCATTACATCAGGTCTCCATTATGGCCACAATGTTCAGGCCAGATTCCACCATGGTAGCCTCAAGGTCTTCTATCTTGTTACTCAGACTTCGGGTATTTGCACACATGGCTCTTCAGGACATGGAGCCCCTCACCTGCTTTGTTCTCTTATGCCTCTTCCTTTTCTGATCCCAATCCTTGTCAGATCCTCACAGTTTCCTGTCTTTGTGCTGATCTGAGGCCTCTGTTGTTCTATTCTCTTCTTGAGTTCCCCTGTAGTTCCTGTGCTCTCGAGGGGGGGGGCATATTATGTCTCCAATCTTTCCTTCATTTCCCCCCTTGGCTAGTTTAAATGCGTGCTAGTGAAGTACTCAAACTTTTCACTAAGGACCACGATCCCCTCCCTGGATGGATGTAGGCCATCACCTTTGTACAGGCCCACATCCCTCCAGGTGGGGTCCCAGTCCCCCAGGAAGCTAAACCCCTCCTCTCCATGAATGGAATGGGAAGCATTATTGCGGAGAGGGTAGTAGGAAGCTGTGGGAGAAGGTAAGAGGGATGTAAAGCAGGAGGGTAGGGAACCAAACCAGAATTTAGAAATAAAGGAGGTACAATGGGAAAGGCCCCTGGCATCAAGTGAGGAGAGTGAAAGGACAGAGTAAAATGAACAACGGTGGTTACGAGGGGTACAATCTAAAGCAAAATGACAAAAAGAGTGGAAAAGGGGTTCAGTCTCGTAAGGGAGGACTAGGGAGTTCCACTATAGATTATGTCACCATAATCAGAAATAAGGAGAATCATCTGGAAAACAATTTCAATGCAGACAGGAAGTGGGATATTTGCTTTGTTCCTGCACAGTGCACTAAGCTTGGGGTGGAACGTTTGGTGTATGGCATCAGTATACACTGAGAAATCAAGACGATGATCAAGCCAGATCCTGAGGTACTTAAAAGCAGATACATCCTCAATAACAGCACCATCAAGGGTGTGAAATGAAGGGCGAGGGGTAAGTTTGGAAAGCCTCTGATGGGTGGCAAAAGTTATGGAGACTGTTTTTTTTTTCGCTATTGAGGGATTGTTGGTTAGATGAACCGGTACTGAATATTGTCAAAATCCAGCTGAAGCTGTGAGGTAATGTCATAGAAAGAGGAGCTGGATGCAAAATTAACTGTATCATCGGGATCTGTACCACTGTCCGACCGTCAACTTGCTGACAATGAACTTCCCGAATTCAATTTCCTGACCAGGTTCATTTGCCAACAAATTCTCTCCCCCAGCAACCATTGACCGACATTGCGATGTCACTCGAAAGCATGAAGTGCATCTTGCTTGCTGAATGTAACGAACCATTAAAAAATAACATTCTGCATTATGTATGTCCATGCAGTAAGGTCCTAAATAAGGAAGACCCCCAAACTGACGACCCCTCCACAGAATACCCACCCTGAAGGAGATACAGTATAAATTAATGGAGGAAGCCGACATGACGAAATGCTCCACTGAGGGAGCATAGTGTTCAAATCCCAGCAGATTCCCGGAGCCAATAAAATATAGTTCCCGATGGAAAAGGTAGTAAACATGTAATATGTTTAATCTAGTCTTTTTTTTAAACTTTTTTACACTTAGCCATAGCGAGGGTTTCAATTAGTATACATTTAAGTGCTTACAGACTTCGTTAAGCTATGTCTGTGTAATACTAGTAAATTTGAGGAAATATGTATAACTGGGATGTTTTAGCTGTTAACAATCCTCACCATGCAAAAAATGGTTTGAATGTTCAGTAATGTGTTGCACAGAGGAATTAGTGATGTGTTTAGATTACTATTTATATACGGAGGAGCTAGGGTTTCAAAATGTGTACATTTATGTGCTGCCTATGTTGTTGGTCAGGAAGAGATTCTGTTGGCAAATGCTACCAAGCAGGAAATTAGTTTGCGGGAACTTGCAGGCAGGAGGTACATTGTCGGGAAATCAGCAGATGGGAAGTCATACCAGACCCGTATCATCAGCATACATATGAATGGAAGCAGAGGAGCAGACAGAGGGGAGGTCATTCAAGAATATGAAAAAGAGAATAGGACCCAGGACAGACCCTCCAGGGACACCTGATTCAAGATACTCTACCAATCTTTCCAATAATGAATGACAGAAGTCTAGGAAATAAGATTCCAGACCTAAAGACCATCATGGCAGAGGCCAGCCTGGATACTGAGGCCATTACTGAGTCATGGTGCACTGAAAACCATGACTGGGACATGGCCATACCAGGCTATGCTCTGTTCAGGAAAGACAGGGTGGGAAGGAAGAAAGAAGAATAATAATCAGCATTTATATAGCGCTTTTCATATACAATGTATCCCAAAGTGCTTTACAAGCAATGCTAGACTGGTAGTAAAGTGACTGAATGTGTAGTGATAGCCATATTGCACATCAACACCCACACACAGCCTGTGCAATTGCATGAACCAGTTTTCTGAGAAGGGGAATACTGACCAGGACACCGGGAAAGTCCCCTACTCTTTGTGAAGAATGCCTTGGGTTCTTTTACTTCCACATTTACACCCACCAGGACAGCACCAGGATGGGCAGAGGGGACCTTGGTTTAACATCTCATCCGAAGGATAGCACACCCCAACAGTACAGTGCCCCCCTAATACTGCACTCTGGTTCCAGCATTTAGGTATGAGTCCAATCCAAGTGTGGGACAAGAACCCATGACTTTCTTGTCCAGAGGCAGATGTGCTACTAATTGAGCCATGCTCAGGGCTCGGGGGGGTGCTTTATGTGAGTGAAGGCATAAAAGCACTGGAGATGCAGGGAATACAAGGGTGCAGAGGTACTGTGGGTCACCCTGTAGACATAGACTAGAGCCACTATTGATACTGGTGTGATCTACAGACCTCCAGCACAGGGGAAGGAGTTAGATAAGATACTGGTGGAAGCCACTGGCAAAATGGCAAAAAAAGTGGAGGTGCTGCTGGTGGGGGACTTCAATCTGCCAGTGATAGATTGGAGCCTCCCAGCAGCAGCTTCAGCTAGAAGCAGGGACATTCTGGACTCCCGGCAGGGGGCATTCCTTAGGCAGTTACTCAGTGAACCCACTCGTGGTGGGGCTATACTGGATCTGCTGCTCACTAACAGACTGTTGCAGACGTCAAGGTAGGAGGCCACCTGGGGACCAGTGATCACCTTACAGCATGGTTCAATATAAGGATGGCAGAAGAAATAAACCACACAAGCGTAAGGGTCCTGGACAGTGAGCGGGGTGCGATTACAGTAAAAAAACAAGCATTTGCCAATGCCGAACGTTCACTTGCAGGTATTTGCAGTGGTGTTTGGCAATGTATGGTGCTTTTCCCTAATGCCCTGTGCAGTTGCTGGTATTTGCACAATAAATTTGCAGCATGACATTTTTGTTACCCCCATTGTGAGCTACATAGGCGGAAACACATTTTGGGCAGGATGTGAAAAATGACAGCTGTACTGCTCATAAGGAAGTGTCGTAAAATGGCAATGTTGAAAATCTGGAGTGGAAATATTGAAAATTCGCAAACCTACGAGCATGCGTGGGAAGTGTGCAATGCAAGCTTGTAAAACAGTCATTGTCAGGAATTTTTTCACCAAATTGTCAACATTGGCATTTTAAAACCTCTGCTAATGAACAGTGTCACTGTGATTGTCTTGCTGTGTGCCATACATTGATTTTGCACACCGACTGCGCCATTGTGCACTGCATGGGCGGAAACATGTTTTGGGCAGGATGTGAAAAATGACAGCTTTACTGCTCATAAGGAGGTGCGGTAAAATGGCAATTTTGAAAATCTGGAGTGAAAATATTGAAAATTCGCAAACTTACGAGCGTGCTTAGGAACTGCACAATGCACGCTCGTAAAACAGTTATTTTTAGGAATTTGTTCACCAAATTTTCAACATAGCTGTTTTAAGATCTCTGCTCATGAACAGTGACACTGTAATTTGCTTAATGTGTCCCATATACTGAGTTCACACAGCGACTGTGCCATTGTGCGCTACAGGGGCGGAAACACGTTTTGGGCAAGATGTGAAAAATGACAGCTGCACTGCTCATAAGAAGGTGTGGTAAAATGGCAATGTTGAAAATCTGGGGTGAAAATATTGAAAATTCGCAAACTTACGAGCGTGCATAAGAACTGCATAACGCACGCTCGTAAAACAGTTATTTTTAGGAATTTTTTCACCAAATTTTCAACATAGCCATTTTAAGATCTCTGCTCATGAACAGTGACACTGTGATTTTCTTAATGTGTCCCATATACTGAGTTCGCACAGCGACTGTGCCATTGTGAGCTATATGGGCGGAAACAGGTTTTGGGCAAGATGTGAAAAATGACAGCTGTACTGCTCATAAGGAGGTGTGGTAAAATGGCAATGTTGAAAATCTGGAGTGAAAATATTGAAAATTCGAGAACTTCTGAGCGTGCGTGGGAACTGCATAGCATGCGCTCATAAAACCAGTCATTTTGAATTTTGCTGCAAATTTTCAACATGGGGTTTTTGGGACCCCTTCTCATAAATGATGTCACTGTCATGGCGTTATTTGGGCCAGAAGGGTGATTTCACACAGTGACTGTGAAATCACCCTTCGGGCCTGAATAACGCCATGACACTGACATCATTCATGAGAAAGGGTCCCAAAAACCCCATGTTGGAAATTTGGTGCAAAAATTCCAAAAAATGCCTGAGATATGCAATAAAGTTGAAACCCCTATCTAGCCCATTATACAGCTTACCGGCATTTCCTCAATTTGCGGTCGGCTTTGAAGAGTGCAGACATGTTCCTAGTCCACCGAAGATCGTTGCGTCGAGCTCCGGAGGTAAGTATGGGGTGAGGGTGTGGGGAGGCTGGGTGCACAGTGGGTGGGTGCGGTTGTGGGAGGGAGGACTGGGAGACTACGTGGGACCGTTTTTCTTTACAGGTTTAAAAAAAAAAAGACTTCGTGGGACATTTGCCATGCTGGAGTGGGCTCCCAGACATGGCAGAAGATGTGTGGGGGCCGAGGACCCGACCGAGTTGGGCACCCGTCAGCAAAAAATGGGACATTGCCACGCTGGGGTGGGCTCCCAGCATAGGCAGAAGGATGGCTTGGGGGCTGTGGAGCCGATCGATTGAGCACCCCTGCTGGCAAACAACATTTGCCACGCTTGGGTGGTCTCCCAGTGTGGCACCAAAGCTTTGGGGGTGGCGTGATGCGGGGAGTGGCGATGACCGAGGGGGCGCATGACACGGTGTTTCAGTATGACAGCGGTGGTTTTCTTTGAAGCAGAAGACCACCGCCGTCATACAGAGCTCCTGCACCCATTGGTGCAGAACCGTCATGCCTGCTCAACGGAGCACTGGATTGCAAGGGAGAGGCACACCTCCAAAGTGTACTACTCTCCCAAAACGTTCCTTGTGCACGCGCGCAAGCGAACGTAATAATAAAGGAAATCTTTGAGGCAGTTTCCTTGCCTTGGCTGTCTCATTTGAAATTATACCAGTGGGATGGGGAACTAAAACTTTTCTATGGAGTGCTTGCTGGTTTAAAAAATGCATGATCTCAGGTATGTGAGTGTTTTTTTTTTTATTCTGAATTACACAAACCAGATTTTGCAATGGGCAGTCCCATGTGGTTCAAAACCTTTCACAATTCGTAACCAAGATTTTGCATCTCAGCATGTCTATCCTGGGTAAATATATTCTAAACCAAAAACAGTTGATAAAAGGAGAGCCTCAGTTTCAAACATCACACTCTTTTCTTTCAAATGAACATTGTTTCTTATTCAGAAAAAAAAAATATTTCTACTGTGAGACATTCCAAATACTAGTCTACATGGACTGCACAGGCAGATATCAACTTAATGCAGTGTTTCGTACAGCAAATATTTATTGTACAGAGGTACCCAAAGAACACCCAGAAACATACACGACAGGGAAACCAGTCTTGGATTTAAAACAGTTAGGATAAATTGTTTTTTAAGAAGGGTGTCCTTCTGCATGACCAGGAAAGACCGACTGTTGGTATCAAATCAACTCATCATCCCAACATTAGATTATGGATGTCATATTTATAATTTTTCTACATAAAAAATCACTGCATAAATTGAATGTTTTAGATCACAAAATAGCCAGATTTGTCTTAAAATGTGAATTCACTTTTCACCATTGGACTCTGTATCAATCTTTGTCTTGGAATTCACTACAGCAAAAGAGAGACAGAGCATGGGAAATACTGCTGTATAAAATCTTGAAAACTGAAAAGCCAGTAGGGCTTATAAATTCTCTAGAATGGTCTGATCATAAGTTTTGTTTGCAAAGTAATGATAGAAATGTAATAGTTCCTAGCGTACAAAATAATTCTGGTAAGCTTATCTTCAAATGCAGAGCTGCGATTACCTGGAACAGCCCGCCTAATGGTTTATCTGTTAACGTTTTTAGAACCTTGTGAATGAGCTTGCTCAACGGAGTTTTCCTACAATAAACTTGAACTTGAAGAACCAAGGTTAAACAGGATTCTGTACACACTTGCACTTGTTATTAAACTATTCCTGCTTATGTTTCTGTCCTATTTATGAAATTGTTTGTTGTCAAATGTGTTTACAAATTGTGTGTATGTGTGTTTTTAGCAACATGTATTTTAATAACAACTACAGGACCACCTCAAAAACAGGGCTTCATTGCCCTATGGTGAAATTTGCTTGTCAAATTATGGCTGTATAAATAAAGAGGTTTTACTACTACTAAATCTGGATTGCTATGCAAAAGATTAAGGCTTCAACTTCTGAACGTGATATATGGGAGTGACACTTGAAACAATGGCTGCATTTAAGGGTTATAGCTGTGATGCTTACACTCACACAGTGCTGCTCATTATCCTGTGGTACATTAGTAATGAAAAATGGTGGGGTGAGATTTAGTTGCCGACTAAAAATAAATGGCAGAGGGTTCCAAAAGAGAAGGCACTGTTACCATAGGAATGTTAACAGGCACGTTTACACTACCTGATCAGCACTGCTGCAAGCGACGCAGATGACTTGCATCCGCGCAGATCTGGTAGTGTGAACAGCTAGGGGAGCATTGCAGGTGGATCCACTGTCTGGCTGAGGGATCGCTGTTTTGGTTGGGAGCTGTACTGGTGTAGGTGTTTTTTGTTAGTGTGAAAATGCGCTGTTCTGCTTCCAATGATGCAGCCCCATGATTACCCGCAGCAAGAAACAACTCCTGAGCAAAACAGCTGCAATTGTATGCCTCCCAACCATACCTCTCGACTGCCTCTGATTTTTCAAGGATGTCACTAAAAAATAATGATTTAAAGCATAACATACTATCAAACATTAGTGTTAAAGTCTAGTTCTCGATCAGAAAATGCTTATTTTAAACCAAACATTGTAGGAGGCTTTTGAGCTAATAGTACGACTTTTACATTTGCTGCCCTTATGCACCAAATATTTTGGGACAAGTACAGTGGGACTTGGGGGTGGGGGGGACTGCTGAGCCCATTGCAGTTGAAACAGCAAAACTGCAAGAAGGCTTGGCAATCCGAGACTAATGACCACGGGACTGTGGTCGAATGCAACCCTCTGCCTGGTGGGTTGAACTGCAGACAGCGACCAAAGCCACCCAATCAGAGAGGGGCTTCGGGTCCTTTGATGGTATGAAGCCGTCAGCAAACAGCTGATCGGCTTCTCAACAAGAGCAGCCTGAGATCTCTTCCCCTTCCCCCCTCCCTCCACACAAGCTGTTTAACTAACCAGGCAAAATCACTACCACTGTAAAACTAGTACATCTTTTCTCCCTATTTAGCTGTTGCTGCTGCTATGTCAGCCAGCAGCAGAGGTGAGCACAAACTAGACAGGAGCACACAAGCTGTCATTCTAATATTTGGACTCAAAACTGATAAGTTAATACTTCCTGTGGCCGCAGGCTGAATCATGGAACTCAAACTGGATGCCATCACCTCCCTCATTGCCCCTGCGAACCTGGCCCAGGCAGCTCCTCCAGTACTCACTGCCACCCCCTTGCTCTTGTTCCAGTATTGGTGTCATGCCATGAACAGCAGCTTGACATTTTAAGCTTAAGGTTTGTTTTATTTCTGACAAATAAAATAACCCAGTATCCAAGAAATCAGTGCCTGGCAACCTTTTTTTTTTATATAGTTTAAACAGGCAGTGAGAAATAGTCTTAAAACTGCAGTCACTTTACCACTATTCTGTATTTCAGCATCAGGTCTTCATGTCTCAATTGCCTATTCCAATATACTGTATATCTTGTGACCACTGCTTCCACTGTGTGCTGGACATTTGCATGCACCACCAACCTGTTCAGTCAAATAAAAAGTCAGTCCCGTGCTCTGTGCTTCACCTTTGGGACTTCGTGGCTCATTTGCCTAATCTGGTAGATGGCCAGTGACTGCAAAACCTTCAGTATGTTAAGTATCCATATACACCAATAGACTGATGAACTGACAACCAACTGTGCACTTTTTACCTTTTTAGGCTGGACATATGTCATTCTGTAAAATACTATCAAACAATGCTAAAATCTGCCTAACTGCATGAGCAGGTAACTCCTTCCTCAGCTGACTCTGAAATGTCAGCACATTTGCCAAACTGGGAGGAGGTTACTGGTGGTCAGGCGCCTGTAGCACATAGAAACATAGAAGCTGACGGCAGATAAGGACGGCAAGGCCCATCCAGTCTGCCCATTTCTTTTTCTACCTTGTGAATGTGCCATTGGCCTTTGCTCTGTCAGTGGCCTATCTATTCATACTCATCTGTATTGCTCCCTTATGCCTATCCCATGCCTGTTTGAAGCCCTGCACTGTATTCATATCCACCACTTCCTGAGGTAGGCTGTTCCATGCATCCACCACTCTTTCTGTGAAAAAGAATTTCCTCACATTCCCCCTTAATTGGCCTCCCTCTAATCTCATGCTGTGTCCTCTTGTCCTGCTATTTTTCTTATATTTAAGCTTGTTAGACTCTTTCACCTTGTTTATGCCCTTAAGATGTTTGAATGTTTCGATCATATCACCTCTCTCCCTCCTTTGCTCAAGGGTATACATATTGAGCTCTGTTAATCTGTCCTTATATGTCTTCTGATGCAGTCCCTGCACCATTTTGGTTGCCCTTCTCTGGACTGCCTCAATTTGTTAATGTCCTTGTGAAGGTGTGGCCTCCAGTACTGTACGCAGTACTCAGATGGAGCCTAACCAGTGTCTTGTAAAGAGGATTATTACCTCCCTCTTACGACTTGTGATACCCCTACTAATACACCCTAACATCCCTCTAGCCTTACCTACTGCTTTAGAGGTCTGCTTGGATGATTTCAGGTCATCGGTGATGATGATGCCCAAGTCTCGTTCTTCCTTTGTGACTGCTAGCAACTCCCCTCCCAGCCTATAGGTGGCTTCAGGGTTTCTCTTCCCTATGTGCATGATCTTGCACTTCTTTGCATTAAATCCCAGTTGCCACTCTTCTGACCATTTTGCTAGTTTATCCAGATCTCTTCTCATTCTGCCCACCCCATCTGGATGCACCTGTTGCAACTGTCCCTAGCCTGGGGAGTGAGAGACTTAGCCATAAGTTGCTTATGCTGTGAGTGCAGGCGTGTTCCATAGTTTCTGACTGTCATGTTACCTGCTCAAGCATTTAAATGGACTTTAGCAGTGTTCAATAGTATGTCATAGAATGGCATACGTCCAGCCTCAAAAAAGTAAAATAAATACACAGCTGGCTGTGAGATTGTCAGTCCGTCAGTGTATGTGGACACTTAGAATACTGAAGGTTTTGCAGTCACCAGCCATCTATTGGACTTGGCACTTGAGCCACTAAGTCCCAAAGGTGAAGCACAGAGCCAAGAACTGAATTGTTATTTGACTGAACAGGTTGGCGGTGCATTTGAATATCCAGCACACAGTGGAAACAGCGGTCACAAGATATATATTGGAATAGGTAACTGAGCTACGAAGATCTGATGCTGAAATACAGAACAGCGGTAAAGTGACTGCATTTTTAAGACTGTATTTATTACTGCCTGTTTTAAACTATTTAAAACAAAAGGTTGCCAGACACTGATTTCTTAAATACTGGGTTCTTTTATTTGCCAAAAATACTAACATACTAATTGCCAGCAGATTAGGCCTTACGGTCTATCGAGTCTTCTCGAACCTCAGATCCCTAGTTGGGTGCCGAGGCCCCCCCCCCCCTTGTGTTCCAGAAACCCCTATCATCCATCCCCACCCCCCTGGGCCAGGCCATCATCTGATATATCCGCTTTCTGTGTCTGTCCCACCCTTTCTTAAGCCCTCCACTGTGGATCTCTGAACCAGCTCTCCAGGCAGCACATTCCAAGGGTCCACCACCCTCTCAGTAAAAAACCTCCTCCTCTTTTCCCCCCCTCACCCTTGCACCTTCCAACTTCAAACCATGCCCTCTGGTGATACCTCCCTGCTTTAGTCTAAAGATCCCCTCCATGTTTACCCTATTTATTCCCTTGAGGTACTTGAAGACCTCAATCATGTCCCCCCTGTCTCTCCTCTCCTCCAATGAAAACAGGCAGAGCTCCTTAAGTCTGTCTTCATACGTCAAATCCCCTAGTCCTCGTATCATCTTAGTTGCCTTTCTCTGTACCCTCTCCAGGAGCTGTATGTCCCTCTTCAAGTGTGGTCTCCAGTACTGTACACAGTACTCAAGGTGTGGTCTAACCAGTCCATTGTACAGTGGCAGAGTCACTTCCCTGCTCCTAGAGGTGACCCCCCTTACAATGCATCCCAACATCCTGTTTGCCTTGCTAGCCGCTCTCCTGCACTGCTCAGAGTTATTCATACATGCAACCACCATGACCCCTAGGTCTTTTTCCCCTGTTGAGGCCTCCAGCGCCTCTCCTCCCAGGGTGTACCTGTGTTTAGGGTCCTTATGGGCTTATAAATGTTAACATTTCATTACTATGTGACTGCAGATAGTACGGTTTCACAAGTGTGAAGCTAGTCTATATCACTGCATTACATGTGTTGCCCAACATGTAGTACTAATGGGAATACAGCACAGTAGGTGTAAATGTGAAGCAACTAACACAAACTATTCTCTCTCTCTCTCTCTCTCTCTCTCTCTCTCTCCCTCTTTCTCTCTCTCCTGCACTTTATGTACTCCTCAGTTCTTTCATTGGTTTTTATTTTCACATGGCACTGTTCCCAACTAAAATAAATCTTAACTTTATGGGCTAATAAATGATGACATTTCATTAACTTCTGGGTGCAGATATAATGTTTTCACAAGTGTGAAGCTAGTCCATGTCATTCTATTACCCTGCTCTAGAGCACCAGAACAGTCCCCAGATTAACTATTAAATGTTAGAACACAGTAAACTTTTCCCACGCTACAGTTTATTGCAATTTTATATGCATGCTTCATACAAACTATCTCACCCCTTTATATATATCTTATTGTATAGCGTTACTTGTACTTGGTTTGACTACTGATGATATGTGCTCTGTAAATTCATACTTGCTGCTGTATACCCAATATGTTTGTCTTCCATTGTATTGTTCTGATTGATGTGGAACCTTTGTAAATGAGCTCTGAGCTCAAAGGCTGTATCCGAAAATTAAAATAAATAAAATATAGGGGAATGATACAAGCTACAGTAACATAAAAATAACTGGTTGTGTCAGTACAAAAAGACCCAGAGGCCAGAGGTCCATCCTGTCTGCCCATTATATAATAAAGTCTGCTAAAAATCATAAAAGGTAAAGAACTGCTTTACCTGATAAGTGCAAAAGCAAACTGGAATAATTTCTTCTACTGTTACAGTATTACATATTTTACAAAATCCAGCAAAACCTGCTAATTTTCAAATATCCCCATGCCTTTTGCAATTCTCAGTCTGGTAATTGTCACATTTGCACCATCTAAACAGAACTTCAGACTGTGATATTCAAATGGATTCATTCTTGCTCATCCAAGATCATAGGTGTGGATGCTGACAGCTCTCCTACAGCGTCTCCCCTACCCCACAGAAATTGGGACAAAATGCTGGAAGCAGGGTTGCCACCTTTGAATGAGTTGAAAACCAGATACTAAACCACACCCCAAAACGCTGCCTCTGGCTCCACCCCTTTTTTATGACTGTTAAGTATATCGCTCCTTAACTAGAGACATTAGCAATGTTAGAAAAGACTAAAAGTGATAGGAAATCATTTTGTACTGTTGCTGTTTATTTATTTATTTATTTTCATGTTTGGTAAGCATGCAAGGCCAATTGGGTACAAGGCCGATTTACTGGGGTGACCTGGGAGCACAGGGCGGTTATGTATCCTGCTCAAGGTCACACAGTATGCAAGTGGAGGTTGTGGGAGTCAAACCCATGTCTTCTGGATGTGTCATGCTTGTTCACAGCTCCTTGCATTAACCTCTGTTAAACACCCTCCCATTTTTCTGTCCATGTCAGTCATGTATTCTGACAAGCTTTGACCAATTTGTGATAAATTAATTATCAATGTTTCTAGTACCATCAGTTCTGCATTGTGTTCCCTTTAACTCAGCAGCTACTGCTGTTTCTTTTCATATTTTGTAGGTATTCTACAATTTTAGACACACCATTCCATGCTATTCATCTGAATAGCCTGTAATGGTGAAACTACTATCATGGACTGTTCAGGTACAGTAGTGTGAACAATAAGAGCATTAGCTGATAAGGACTCAGGAGAGAGGGAATGCGCAGGACCTAGAAGGCAGAATTTCACTGTTCGCTGATGACACAAAGCTCTGTAACAGAGTAGACACACCAGAGGATGTAGACAGAATGAGAAGGGACCTGCAGAAACTTGAAGAATGGTCAAGGGTTTGGCAGTTGAAATTCAATGCAAAGAAGTGCAAGATAATGCATATGGGGCACAAAAACCCTGGCACAATATATCAGTTGGGGGGTGAGGATATAGCATGCACCAAGCAGGAAAGGGATCTTGAGTTATCATCTCTGATGACCTCAAGGCAGGAAACAGTGTGACAAGGCAGCAGGTAAAGCAAATAGGATGCTGGGATGCATAGGCAGGGCATCACCAGCAGGAAAGGAGGTCATAATTCCACTATACAAGACACTAGTGAGGCCGCACCTGGAGTCGCTGTGCAGTTCTGGAGACCTTACCTACGTAGGACATAGACAGGGTAGAGAAGGTTCAGAGGAGGCAGCAAAGATGGTGCATGGATTGCATCACAAGTCCTATGAGGACAGGTTGAAGGCACTGAACATGTACTCCCTGGAGGAGGAGGAGGGAGAGGGGATATGATAGAGACATACAAGTATCTTACAGGGAGGAACAGGGTGCAGGAATGCACTATTTTAAGCGAAAAGATGTTCCAGGACTAGAGGCATGGGATGAAGTTGGAGGAGGGGCGATTCAGAGGAAATGTGAGGAAGAATTTATTCACAGAGCGGGTGGTGGACAAGTGGAACACCCTGCCAGAGGAAGTGTTGGGGGCTGAAACAATCACGGGATTTAAGAATGCATGGGATAGACATAAAGGAATTCTGGAGGTCAGGGGTAAGGGGCAACAGACTTCCTGGAAAACATAAACTGAACTTACAAACTTAAATGGGCAGACTGGGTGGGCCATAGGCCCTTATCTGCCGACACTGTCTATGTATCTATGTATCTATGTAGTGATAAAGATAATAAAAATGTGATTATTACGAATATACGAACATACGAAATTTACCAGCAGATAAAGGCCTAGAGGTCTATCAAGTCTGCTCGAATGTGCAGCTAGCACCCCTTATTCTGCAGCTGCCCCTCCCTTCCACCCTTCCCCTTCATTAACCCTCCACCTTGTCCTGTCCCATCCCCTTTTGAAGCAGTCCACTGTTCTACTAGATACCACTTCTGCAGGTAATGCATTCCACCCAGCCACCACCCTCTCTGTAAAAAAGTGTCTCCTCATCTCCTTCCTGAACCTTCCTCCCTCCAGTCTCATATCATGGCCCCTGGTGGCCCTCCCCTCCCTTACTTTGAACAGCCCCTCTGTACCCGTCTTGTTTATTCCTTTCATGTATTAAAAGGTTTCAATCATGTCCCCCCTGTCCCTCCTCTCCTCCAGTGAGTACATGTTCAACTCCTTCAACCTTCTCTTGTATGATAAGTCCCCCAGCCCCTTGATCATCTTTGTCGCCCTGCGCTGCACCTCCTCCAGTAACTTAATGTCCCTCTTCAGATACTGGTGCCAGTACTGCATGCAGTACTCCAGGTGTGGTCTAATGACCTATACAGTGGCAGAATCACCTCCTCCCTCCTCGAGGATATACCCCTTGCAATACAACCCAGCATTTTGTTGGCCTTTGCAGCTGCCTTCCTACATTGTGCCGAGTTGTTCATTGACCCTGTAATGAGCACACCCAGATCCTTCTCCTCCTCCTCTGTCTGGGCTAGCTGCACCACCCCCAGCTGGTAAATCCTCCTTGGGTTCTTCATCCCAAAATGCAGCACCTTGCAGTTTTTGGCATTAAACCCCAGTTGCCAGGTGTCTGACCAGGTTTCAAGCTTTGCCAGATCATCCTGCAACCCCTGCCATCCCCCAGGTCATCCACCACCGCGCCTACCTTGGTATCATCAGCAAACAGACTGATCTTGCTCTTGATGTCCCATAATATGTCTGCAATGAATATCCCAAACAACACTGGTCCCAACACCAAGCCCTGTGGAACACCGCTTGTCACTGCCCTTGGGTGTGAGAGCTCCCCACCCACCACCACCCTCTGTTGCCTTCCCTGAAGCCAGTTTCCTACCCATCTCACCAGCTTTGCACCCGCCCCTGTGCCTACTAACTTCCTTCCCAGCCTTCCATGCGGCACCGAGTCAAATGCCTTACTGAAGTCCAGATACAGGACATCCACTGCATGGCCCCTGTCCAGTTGCCTAGTTACCCAGTCATAGAACTCCACCAGGTTGGTTTGGCAGGATCTGCCACATATAAGCCATGCTGTCTGCTGTCCTGTAGTCCTTTGGCCTCTAGGAGGGCCACCAGCCTCTCCTTCAGGATTGTCTCCATTAGCTTACCCACGATGGATGTGAGGCTCACTGGTCTGTAGTTTCCCGGTTCATCCTTGGGGCCACTCTTGTGGAGGGGCACCACATGAGCCTTCCTCCAGTCCTGAGGTACACACCCCGCGAATGTAGTGAGGCATTAAATAGGTCTGCCAAAGGTCCTGCCAGGACCTCTTTCAGCTCCTTCAGTACCCTGGGGTGGATGCCATCTGGGCCTGGCGCCTTGTCCACCCTCAGTGCCTTCAAACCCTCTTGAACTCTGCCCTCCATGATTTCCCCATCTGTCACCCCTTCCCCCCCCCTGTTTCTGCCATTTCTCCCACCTTGGGTGTCACCCCCCTCTTCTCTTTAGTAAATACTGAGCAGAAGTACTCATTTAGTGCTTCTACCTTATTGCACCCTGCTTCCACCCAAAAATGGATCTAAAATACATCAGAACATAAGACATGCAACGAGGAACACAGGAGAGCATATAAAGGTATAAAAACTGTTCCTGTCACAGCAGTAAAATACCATACTTAAAATTAAAAGCAGAAAAGATGGAGTTGATTTACTGTTAATGGTCTTAATGAACATACTTAACACCTCGCAGACTGACTGGTTTTACAGACAAAGGCCTGTGACATCAGAATTTCTCTGTAACCTGTACATGCAACCAAAAAAAAGTGAATGATTTGATACAGTCAGTTTTAAAAGTGTGTGAGCACTCAAAATAGACCCCAAATCTGACTTAATTTAAGTAAATCCAGGTGACCTGATAAGGACCCAAAAATCTGGATATTCCAGTCTAAACCTAGACAGGTGGCAACCTAGCTGGAAGATCAGTTGCACCAATGTAGGGAGCTGCTGTGTGAATGGGAGTCGCATTGCTGCAGTATGATCAGAGCAGCCTGCACCACAATGCAACCACGAACGCAGCATAAAAGGGGATTTCGGGGGGGGGGGGTGTGTATCACTGCTGAGCCCATTGCAGTTGAAACTGGAAGGGGCTCAGCAGTCCAGATCAATGACCATGCACTGTGGTCGTGAAACCACTCGCTGCTTGCTGGGTGGAAACTCTGTGTATTTAAAAGGACCGAACCACTCCAATCAGAGGTGGCTTCAGTCCTTTGATTTGCATGAAGCTGATTAGCAAGCAGCTAATCAGCTTTCAATGTCAGAAGCCTGTCTTTGTCTCTGTTAAAGGGACACTGTTAGCTTTTGGGGTCATATTTATGTATTACCACATGATTGTGCCTGTTGTGATCAGCAATACAAAAGAGTGCATATTGTGTCCCCAAGTATTATATAATAAGGATTTTTTTTTTGTAATTTTAATAAAATCCTAATGTAAGCGGTCTGACTGTTTTGCTGCTGCCAGATGCCAAAGAGCATTACTGATGCCCACATGGTGCTGAGGTGCTGGTAATACTCGTGCATGCAGTAGTATGTCATTAAATATGCACAATGCACTGAGTTCATCTTTGTAATGCAGGCAGTCAGATGAACTTACCAAACTGTTTGCCAAGTTGAAATGAGCACTCTGACAGCATGAAATTTAGAGCTGAAAACTACTGCCGTGACTCCGGACATGTCCATTGACGCTCATGTACAAGCTCTGACTCATGGCATTAGTATTTAACTCTAAATTTCATGCTATGAGAGTGCTTGTTTCAGCCTGGTAAACAGTTTGGTAAGTTCATTTGACTGCCAGCATAATAAAGATGAACTTAGCTCACTCTGCACATTTAATGACATACTCAAGCATGCAGGAGTTTAGGTATCTATTCCAGAGACTGAAACTCATAATCCTGAAACTGATGAGACTGAGTTCAGTTTCCCCGACACATTCACACACCCGACAGGAAGAAGCTGATGCCAACGGGGGTATGGTAGCGGATATGATGAACGACTACCCTACCCCTACCCCTAGCCAGGCATCACAAGTAGCTTCAAAATGTGGAAGCTGGCTGCACTGCTCCCGTGGCATGGAGGTCTAACGCAGTAGCAGCTTGGCCAGCATGATCTGGTAGACCTGGGTTCTGTTCCTAGTCACCACTATTTTTGCAGCACACTATTCCACCCCCCGTAACTTTTTCTTTTTACTCTAAGGTCCGCTCCCCCTCGGAGCTGGTTATTTAAGTTATGGGGGGATGCAGGAGGCAGAGCCCCCCATGTGAAGCCCCCCACATTACATTTAAGTACCTTGTAGTATTCTGAGATTCAGCCTCCCGAACTCTGTCTTGTGACATTCGGGATGTTTCAAAATATATCCAAAGTTTACCGGTGCCTCAGTGTCATGTTAGTATCAGGAACGTACCTCGGTGTCTGGTGGTGGCAAAACAGTCAAACCACTTACATTAAAATTTTATAAAAATTACAAAAAAAAATCCTTATTATAGCAAAATCAGGGTCCAATGCACACTCTTTTATAAGGCTGATGGCAAAAGCCACCATCATTTGGCACCACACAAAAAGGCCCCTAAAAGCTGACTGTGTCCCTTTAAACCCTGTAAAAAAGAAAACCGTCCATCAATGTCTGTTGTGCCATTAGTTTCCTCACCGGACCCTCCCACCCAGCACTCCCCCCAAACATAAGACTGACACTGGGGGTGCCAAGTCCACTTGAAATAAAAGAAAGCCCATCGTAGGTTTGTAATATATATATATATATATATATATATAGCCTGTAAAAAAAGGAAAATGTCCATCAATGTCTGTTTCTGCTGCCCTTTACTGCTTTACTGCCCACTCAAACATAATACTGGCAATGGGGGTGCCCAATCCCCTAGTGTCCACCTGAAATAAAGAAAACTGTCCCTCCTAGTTGTTTTTTTTGTAATATCTTTCTCCCTCTCTCTCTCTCTCTCTATATATATATATATATATATACCCTGTAAAAAAATTAAAAGTCCATCGATGTCTCTTTTTGCCACCCTTTACTGTCCACCAAGCAGACCCTTCCACTTAGCACGCACCACCCAAACATAAGAACACCCACACTGGGGGTGCCCAATCCCCCAGTGTTGCCACCTGAAATAAAGAAAACCATCCCTCATCATTTTTTTGATTTGTTTTGTTTTAAAACCCTGTAAAAAAGAAAACTCTCCTTCGATGTCTGCTGCAATGTTGGTCCACCACCAGATCCTCTCACTCAGCACCCGCCATCCCACACACCCCCAAGCCCTTACTTACTCACCAAGGGCCCAACACTGTAATCCTCTGAGGACTGCAAACACATCTTCACTCTTCAACACCAGACCACAGCCTGAGGAAATCAGGTATGCAGTTCAATGTATTTCAATGGGGTTTTGAACTTAGTGGCATAACTTGGCCATTTTTGAATATTTTTGCTTCAAATTTTCAGCTTGTTTTCTTTGGGACCCCACTTCTTGAACAATGGCAGTGAAAACAGACAAATCTGTCCTGAGAGGTGATTTCACTGTCACTGCATGAAATCACCTTTTGGGCAGGAGTTGAAACTTTTCTCTGCCCTTGTTCATGAGGTGGGTTCATAAGATGGCTGTGTTGGAAATTTGGCGTACGAATATTAAAAAACAATGACGTTATGTGCCTACATTGAAATTTACGAATATAGGCACATAACTTTGGTAATTTTCAATATTTTGATTCCAAATTTTCAACATAGCCATTTCGTCATGGTACCTCATGACTGTGATAGTTGTAGTCTTTCAAATCCTGGTCAAAATGTGTTTTCTTACCTGTGGCACGGAATGACATTTCCCTGGCATGGAATGACGTTTGACAGGGATTTGAAAATGTTCACCTACTGGGTTCATTAGTTGGGGAAATAAGAAGACTATGCTGAAAATCTGGTGTACAAATATGGTAAAATGCCCAGCTTATGACTGAATGTTACTGTTTCAGGGTTCACTCATAACATCATTCATTTTCAATATTTTGATGCCAAACTTTCAACGTAGCCATTTTTCCTCACCACCTCATAAATGTGATGTCTTTTTTAAAATTCTGGACGAGATGCATTTTCACACATCTGGTGCGAAATCACACTTCAGCCAATATATTGTAAATGGTCCATGTCATGTCTATAAGGCGAATCCTAAAACAATTATCTTCAAAAGTTGGGGTCACAATAAAAAAAAAAAATAAATAAAAAAAATTGTGCAGCAGTCGGCAAATGTTTGGCATTGACAAATGCTTGTTTAAGTTTTGACCCCAAGTTTGTTCATCTGCCTCTGATTTTTTAAGCCCTGTCCCTGAATTGCAAGGCAGGAGGTTGAGAGGTATGCCCATGCACCCTGCCTCAGGCACCAAGTGGACCCTCTACTCAGGATAGTGCTTCTGGCCTGAGTGCCCTGAGTAAAATCTGGTCCCAAGAAAGAAGAAGTGAGAGGTTGATTCCTGCATGTTGCAAAGCCTGTAGACTAGCTACACATCACTCATATACAGCCCACCGATGCCCATGTCCCTCCCTCATTGCCGGTCTGCTCTCACTCAGCTCTCTGCTGCACATGCACCCTTCACACCAAGAGGCTTGCAGAGGACTGCTGCAGCTCTCGATGTATCCTCACAAGCGAGATCAGCAATGCAGACACAGGAGCAGAGTAAGGACAGGAGCAGGACAGGTGACTGGGTCTAATGGGTGGGGCTGGAGTGAGGGGGTTAAAGTCAGGATGGTGGTGTGGCCCTGGTAGAAGGGGCAAAGGTGAGTGAGATCTGGGTAAAATGTTGGCGAATAGTGAAGCAAAGTATGGGAAAGGCTGAGGGGGATCTGTTAACTGTCAGAGCTGCTACCTGCCCTCCTTTCTGACTGAAATTTAATGAAAATGCAGAAAGTTCACTCGTACCAATGCAGGAGGCTTACATGTAAACCTAGAGCAGCATTGCAGCAGTTTGAACAATTCCAAAAGAGAGGGCACTGTTACTATAGGAATGGTAACAGTCATGTTTACACTACCTGATCTGCATCACTGCTAGCCATGCAGATAAACTGCATCCGTGCAGATCTGGTAGTATAAACAGCTTAGGTGGCACTGTAGGTGGTTCCACTGTGGTACTGAAGGACCACTGTTTTTGTCAGAAGCTGTACTGATGTAGGTGTTTTTTGTTAGTATATAAACACGCTGCTCCACTCGCAATGATGTAGCCATGCAGTGCCCCAAACCAAGAAACAACTCTTAGCCAAAACAGCTGCAATCATATGCCCCCGCCCCCTGTGCTAGGCTACTGGTGGACCCACATCCCAACCGTAATAGTGCTGCTGCCCTGAGTATACCTAGTAAAAAATGGTCCTAAGAAAGAAGATGTGAGAGGTTGACTCCTGCATGCTTCAAAGCCTCTAGTGACACTAGCCACACATGTGGGTTCACGTCAACTGCCCCGGCCAACCCTTAATTTATAGTCCCTCCCTGTCACATGACTTCCTGCAACTGAATTTCTCCATTAGTAGCTTATATTACCTGGCCACCAGAGGGAGCTAGCCTACCTAGACACTCTGCTGGGCCTGCCCCTCTATTCTCCCCTCTGCATTCTTCTCCCCAGTAGACATTCACTCCTTCTCATCTTCTCTGCTGCCTAGCTTTCCCATCTCCTGCCTGCCAGCCTCCTCCCTGCCCATCTCTCCTCCGGTCACTGCACACTCCCTGTGGGGCCACTAGGAGTCGCTACTGTTTCTTCTTTTTGCCTCTGGACCTACACCCCGCAGACCTCCAGCAGCAGCAGGAACTACCTCTCACCAGGTTATTAGGACACCTCCCCCCCTTGGGGTTTGAACTTGGTACCTTTGGTTCCAAAGTCTGCAGCTCTACCACTATAACACTGTGGCAGTCTCACTCAAGAAAGGTTTGATATAGTTCTGACCCATATCATACCACATAACAGCAGGTGTGATGGCTGCTCATACATGCTTACTAGGCCTTGCCATACTGATCCTCCTGATACCAGCCGTGACATATCCTGATCCTAGACCCCTCTCACCCAGGGTCTGCTCCATAGTATCCCCTCCACCCTAGATGCACCCTCAGCCCTGCCTCACCGCCCTCCTGCCCTCACTCCCACCACCCCTCCCATCCCACACACCCTCGGGACCCTGCTGTTCCTTGCCATTCCCACCCTCTGTGCCTTACCCATCCCCTGCACACCAGCATCCAGACCCTCATCAAGGCGCACCATGCTTTGCACCAAGTATTACCGCACATTGGTCCAAATAGTCACAATGCTACTGTTACTGGGGAACGTTCACCCAAACCCAGGCCCAATGTCTGCCTGCCAAAACAAGCCTCCTCCTACTACCCCAGAACTCAGCATTGCCTCCATGAACATTTGCAGCCTCTTGAGAAAGTCTGCTGCACTCCAGTGCTGGGTAATACACCACCAAATGGACATTATTGCCCTATTAGAGACCTGGCTCTCCAAAGCCAACCTGACTCCTTCATCTCCCTCCCTGGGTGCATCCTCTTTAGGGAAGACTGGGTGGGCAAACGCGGGGGTGATTGTGCTGCCTACCTGCGCAACACCCTCCTTGGCCAAGCGCTGCCAGCACCTAAGCTTGAAAAAGGAGTGCAAGCTCTCACTCTGAAAATCACTCTTCCTCAGAATTGCCTGCATTCCCCCAAGGAACCAGAACCCTGCTATGCTATCCCTCACTGACTACCTTGCTAGCCTACCTCACAAAGTGGAGCAGGTAGTTACTGGTGATCTCAATATCAATTGGCTAGCCAGCTCTGCATCCCAAACAAGAGATACCTTTGCCACCCTCGATATGACCTGGTTAGTCTCCCAGCCCACCAGACACAACCCCTCTACTGGAACCAGCACCTCCTGATGTTTTTATAACTAACCACCCCCACAAAATCCAGGATATCAATATCCTTTCCAATTCGCTAAGTGACCACTCCCCAGTCTTATTTTCGTGGTCCTCTACCACCATTAAGCCAGTACCCAGAACTATTCTAAGCTGGTGCCTTCACCCAGGTGGCTTTGGAAAACTCAAACAATATCTTGCCCAGATAAACTGGTCACCCATCAGCCGTGCTCCAACCATCGACCTAGCCCTCGACCTCTTCTTGCACTCCTTTAACAAGGCTTGCGACCTCTTCGCTCCATTCAATCAATCAGTCAATTAATTAATCAATCAATCAACATCTTTATTTATCCAGGTGAACATCATTGAGCAAGCTCATTTACAAGATGGACCTGGTTAACTCCGGGTCAAATGGTACAATGCATACAGAGATATTTACAGTAGAACCAAATAACACAAGTAAAGAACAATTAATGCAATTAATGCAAGTAAGTACTCAATGTTACATCAGTCATATCAGTTCAGAATGCTTCTGTAATATTTAAGGAGAACATAAGATGAGGCTTAGTAGGAACTTTAGTAGGGAGAAGTGATCGGCCACTGGTGTAGGGAGCTGACGCAAGCACAGGATTTCAAAAGTAGTGTAATCACACAGTATCCCTAAATGTAACACTCTAAACAGAAGGATAAGGGTCTTAACAGTCATGGAGAAAAGTAATTACAGCTCTTTTTTGCTACATTTCAGCATGGAAATCAGATTTATGCTTGTTTTAGAACGAACGTAGAAGTAGACTGCAGGAACCAATCAGAAGCCAACACCGAAGAGCACTCATATTCTGATTGGATGGCTGCTAATGCCGTGCTTTGCTAATGGAGAGTCTGAGCTTAGGTTCTCAGGCGGCGGTAGAGGCAGCGCCGACTGCCCGGTGCCCGGGTTTCCAACTCCTATGGGCAGGGAGCCCGTGGAGAACATATCCTTGGCAGGGGATGGAAGAAGGGGTCAGTATTAAGTACTGGGCCACAGACAATGGAACATCTGAACCAGCGGGAGGACCAAAACAGCAGGACAACAGAATTGGGTATTCCTTGATGCCTAAAGACTGGCCCAACCACAGATATTCAGAAAGGAATGTAATCAAACAGGGTCCCAACTCTTGACACTCTAAACAGGAAAAAATAGAGGTCATAACTGTTAAGCAATAAGTAAGTACAGCTCTTTTTTGTGCAAGTTTTAGACAGAAAATCAGACTTTAGCTTAGCATTGAGAGAGACATAGGAGCAGATTGCAGGAGCCAGTCACACACCAGAGCAGAAAAGTGCTTGTGTTCCGATTGGGTATCGGCAAAGCTGCACCTCGCTAGTAAGGAGTCCGGTCTAGGTGTCTCAGGCGGCGGCTATGGAAGCGACAACCACCGGGTATCCACATTTCTACCACCTGAGGGGCAGGGAGCCCCTGAAGGGCTAGTCTACGGCATTCACCAGGACCCACACCAAAAAACAAAATGCACTATGGGTCACCGCATCCCTCATTCAGAAACTTAAAATGAGGGATAACCTCTGGCACATCGCTGCAGAATCTGGCAAGCCAGTGGACAGGCAAGCTTACAATATTGAGCGCAATAAGTGCTCTTGGGCCATCCGACAGGCTAAGACTGAACACTACCACACCACCCTTGCCTCCTTCTGGGGGTCAGCCAGGAACTTCTGGAATAATATGAAAGAATTGAATGGGAAGACTCCCCCCTTTCCAACTCTCCATAAACAGCATGGTCTACGCAGATCCCCCTGGCATTGCAGACTGCCTTAATACTGCATTCTCTGACCTTAGCTCCATCCTCCTCACCAACTTTTTAGACACTATACCGGCCTCCCTGCCCCACCACCGTCCCTTGCCCACCATTCTACCTTTGCACAATATCCCCTCTTGAAGCCAGGCCTTTCTTACTAAAAGCTGTCAATAGCAATAGCCCCAGTAATGACCCCCTGGACACTAGGATCCTACGTCAGATCTTGGATGTTATCCTGGTCTCTCTTACAGACCTACTAAACCGCTCACTGTGTCTGGGTCAGTTCCCCAGTGCATGGAAAACAGCCGGCATCATGCCCATACACAAGAGTGGGGGATCGGTCCCCCCCCAGTAACTACTGGACTATCTCTATCCTTTCCCCACTCTCAAAAGCTCTTGAAAAGGTGGTAGAAGACCAACTCACAGAGAACCTGACCAAGTATGATATTATGTACCCTGAGCAGCACGGCTTCCACTCAGGTCGTAGCACCACTACTGCTGTCCTGGAATTCTCCAGCTTCTTGCATTCTGCCCTTGACTCTGGCAACCTTGCTGGTGCTGTGTTCATGGAACTCTTCAAGGCCTTTGACACAGCCTGCCACCCCCCTCTTGCTTGACTCCCTCCTTCATATCAGTTTCTCCGCTGGTCCCCATGCATGGTTCATCAGCTACCTCTCATCTAGAGCATAGTGCGTAAAAATCAATAGCGCCTTGTCTGACACATGGCCAGTCCACTCCGGAGTACCCCAGGGCTCCATCCTCGGACCCCTTATCTTCAGCTTCTATCTTAACATACTTCCCACAGCCTGTACTTGTAAAATTCTCCTCTATGCGGATGATGCAGTGCTATTCTCTTCCCACACTAACCCTGTATATCTTCAAGCCTCCCTCCAGCTAACCTTTCGTCAAGCAGAACAGTGGTTCACCAATCATAGGTTGGTCATGAACCTAAAAAAGACTAAGGCAATGCTTTTCACGCACCTCCAAAGCAAGTCCAGAATGGCCCCACTTCTGATACTACCCAGCACTCCGAACCCCCTTGAACAAGTGTCCACCTATAAATACCTGGGTATCACATTCGACTCTGCCCTCACCTTCCACTTCCACATTAGCTCCCTCCCTGCAGCCGCCAACTCAAGGATCAGGCTACTATACCACCACAAGGATTGCCTTCCCCCAGATGCTCTCTGGCTGGCCATCACCTCATCTGTCCTGTCCTTAGTGGAATACGGCCTGCCTATCTATGGAGCTACTGACAACACTGCTCTCGCCAAAATCCAGCGCTCCATCAACAAGGTCTGCAGGCTCCTGACCGGAGCCCCCAGGCACACCCACACCTGCCAACCTGCTCAACCTTGAGGAGTGGCTCTGTTACCAGACCTGCCTGCTAGCAAAAAAACTCTCCTTGGGCTCCCCCCCCCCGGGGTATCTGCATCCCTCCACCGGGCCACCCCCTTGGTTTCCACCCATAGTACCTGCAAGACCACCATTCTTATACCCAGAACCAGGATGTCCCTAGCCCAGAGATCCTTCAGCCACAGAGCACCTTCCTGGTTCAACTCCCTCCCAGCCAATGTCACCAACACCACTAAAATAGGTCCCTTTAAGGCAACCCTCAGGAACCACATATTTGCCACCCGCTGCTGTAAGTGTACCTAGCTCCAGGCTCCTCTCTGCTCTGGACCCTCCTTGGGGAGCCTACTCTGCTATGCCTAATGGCCTTACCACCTTGGATTCTGACAACATCCCTCAGATTGCTTTACCTACTCCATAGCCACTCCACAAGCCTCTCCTCAGGTCCATTCCCCCCCCCTTACTGTCACAGTTACTGTTGTCCCCCTGAGGGCTTTGTTTTTTCACCCCTTATCTTCTATTGACTCCTGGCACCTCAATGTGCTTGCTCAGTATTTCACTATGCCAACTGTTCAACTATTGTACTACAAAGGCACTGTCTCCTGTTACATCTGTTAAACCTTGTAACCACCTGTAACTATTGCTATGTATTGATCAATGTAATATTGTCTGTAACTATTGTTGTGTATTGGATCCATGTAATATTGTCTGTCTTCATTCACTATGACGAGGTGCCTTTGTAAATGAGTCTCTGACTCAAAGGTCTGTAAATCCAATATTTTCAAATAAATAATTAAATAAATGTCACTCGGACATAGCCCCACATATGCCCATGTCCTTCCTTCATTGTTGATTTGCTCTCATTTGACTCTCTGCTGCATGTGCACCCTTTACACCAAGCAGCTTGCTGGGGACTGCTGCAGCTTTCAACATGCTGTCATAAGCGACATCAGCAGTGCAGACACAGGAGCAGAGTAAGGACAGGAATGAGACAGCTGACTAGGTCTCATGGGCAGGAGTGGAGGGAATTAAAGTTGAGAAGGTGGAGAGGGCACTGGTAGAAAGATGGGTGGGATCTGGGTAAAATGCGGGCAATTAGTAAACTGAAGTATGGGCAAGGCAGAGGAGATTTGTTAACTGTCAGAGCTGCTGGGGCTGCCCCCCCCCCCGATGGAAATGTATTTATTTATTAAGTATTCGGTATATACCTTTGAGCTAAGAGCTCCTTTTCAAAGGCACCACATCAGATAACAAACACAAATGTATAGGGAGACTTACAAACAAAGTTGGGGGGAGGCAGCAGGAGTAGCTTTGTCAATATGCAAAGATGGAATACAATCATAAGTCAATATAAACACATTTATAATCAAACACCCATTGTCAGGTCAGTGCAGGTAGAAAAGGTAAGGGTTGAGAAGGTATGAAGGAATTCAACAAAAACACTGGGAATTGACTTGCACTGATGCAGGAGGCTTACATGTAAATTCAGAGCAGCATTGTAGTAGTTTGAAGTTGCACAGCCTGCACCACAGTACAAACGCAAACCGATAGGTAGTGTAAACACACCTATAGAGTGAGTATATTAATTCAGCCTGCGTTTGTGCTAACGTAGTTAGTTTGCTGCAGTTGGGTAGCTACTTCTTATTTTCAAATGTGGAATGCATGGATTCTGGTTACAAAGGAGTTTAGTCAATTAATTTGCTTTTACCTGAACTTGTAATGACTGGCAGCATTTGAGTGATGGGTAATTTCATTCTGTCTGCTGTGAGTTCTTCTATGTTAGGATGGCTACTGTATACAGAAATCAGTGTGAGAGGAAGAATGAACTGTGCTGTTGTTTTTAAAGCGGGGCCAGTGACACACCTCAATATGCAGTATGACCAGTGCACCTAAAAAAAGTCTGCTGTGCTACAATAATGTCACCTGGTCTCATCTGTTTACCAGGCTGAGCCAGACAGGAATAAAACACGTTATTAATTTCTATGAAACACAGACTCTTTTGTGCATTTCTTTAAAATCCTTACCACTAAGTTAAAAAAAATGATGCGACATCAATAAGATGGCAAGTAATAGATAGTAACATTTATTTTATGAGAGGGTCACAAAAGGGCTGATCAGCAGTAACAGTTGCTGGAAAACAAGACACTGAACAGGGATTTAGATAGGATTTTAGGAAAGGCATTAATAAGTCAAATGTCTACAGCTGCACAGTGAGAGCAATGTTGACGTACTGTTATCACAAGAGGAGAGAAAGCTGGGTCTGGAAGTACATCACTGGATCCAACACTAATCTACTATAACCCCCCAATCACGTATTTATGTCGCACTACCCCCTCCCTGTGGGACTGAAGGCTTCTGAAAGAGTGGCACTGCCAAAAGGAGCGATGTTCCACTCCCTCCCTTCTGAAGCAGGATTATTGAAAGGCATACAGTAGCACTCATGTTTTCCCTCTGCCAATTGTTCGCCTGTGTTACATTTCAAGATTTCAAAGCAGAGCCTATGTGATGGTCAACTAAAACTCTGGTCAGGGACAAAATGGCTGCTAATACATTAGCTTGATAATGGATATAGAATTAAAGGGTGGGCTGGGTTTTAATTTGTTATATTATTGTGATATTAAAATCCCAGATGTACAGTACATCCCAATAACAGAAAAAAAGGAAACCTTTAAGGTCAAGATAATGTGGAAGCAGGTGCTTTTGGCTTTGAACATACAGTACCCCCTGATAAAGCCACACATGTGCACACACACACACAAACATGTGTATGCACACAGGCACACAAATGGTGTACTATACGTCCAGAGCCTACAGCACCTGCTTCTACAGTGCATTTTTCCTAGGAGAGACATGCTGAGATGCAATAGATCCTTTTCAGTGGGGTTCTGCTGTTAATCATTTTACTTTGTCTTTTCTCTAAGACAGAGCATATGAGATACAATACTGCATCTCATTCTCAGTGTGGTCCTACCCTGTTTTAGTAATTTTTACAGTGTATTTACCTAGGTAAGCCAGGTGAGATGCAATATGCCATTATCAGTGCGGTCTTGCTTTTTTACCGATTGTTACAATGTATCTATGTTACAATGTTTCTATAATAGCCAGGTGGAGATGCAGTATTTCATTTTCACTTGGGTCCTATGTTTACCCATTTTTTTCAGCATAGTTTCTTAGGGTAGATCAACTGAGATGCAATATCTCATTTTGCATGGGGTCCTGCGTTTACACATTTTTGCAATATATTTACTCACATAGGCAAGTTGAAATACAATCTCTTATTTTCAATGGGGTCCTGATTTTACCCATTTTTGCAGTGTATTTACCCAGGATAGGCCAGCTGACACGCAGTATCTCAATGGGTCCTGCATTTACACATTTTTACACTGTATTTATCTAGGCTACATGGCAGAGATGCTACATCTCATTATCAGTGGGGTCCAGATTTTGCACATTTTTACCATAGCCAGGATAGCCCAGCTGATATGTAATATCTTTTTTCCAGTGGAGTCCTGTTTTTACACATTTTTACACTCTATGGGCTGGATATTCAAACTGCGCCATTCTGTGGCGCAAGCCCTTGCGCTGCACAAAATAGATGCGCAGGGGTGTGGCCAGGGCGATATTCAACGGAGTTGGCTATTGAGCAACTCCTTCGAATATCACCCCCCGGCCACAGCCACTGTGCATGGCACAGTGGAACGTGTGCCACTGCAAGTGCTCAGAGTGGAGCATTCAAGATGCGGTGGTGCAAGTTCCATTGCGCCATGCGCAAATTTCCGATATTCAAAAGGTGACATGCAAATGGACCATAATTCATGCAAGGCTCAGGGGGGACCATTTGCATCTATTTATGGCCCCATTTGCATGCCATTAGCATGCAGGTGCACCAATCCCCGAGGACTTGCACCTGGTGCCCTGCCAGGCAGCAGCTGTAGGGGACTGACGCCCCCTGCAGCGCGATCGCGAGCATAATAGAAGAAGCCCCCCTTCCCCCAACTGGCCCGATCGCAGGCATAAGTGACAAAAAAAACCCTCCCCCAGCTGGCCCGATATGGGCATAAGTGTAAACCCTCTGACCAGCCCTCCAATCATGGGCATAAGTGACAAACACCCTCCCCGACTGGCCCGATCAAGGGCATAAATGTAAAACCCTCCCACTCCCGACCAGCCCAATCGCGGGCATCAGTGACAAAAACCACCCCCACTCAGCCCGATCACGAGCAGAACAGATTTCAAGCCCCCCAAGAACATATCCCCGTGGTCCAGTGGACCGTGAAGCCCGACTGCCAAGCATTAGAGTCCACCACCCCCAAGGTCCACCTACCCTGGTGATCTAGTGGCCCCCACCCCACCCACCTATGGAGCCCCACCACCCCGCCTCCTGCCTTCTGAGTGGGTGGCACTGGTCACACATTTGGGTGACAAAAAGACTGAAGCCAGGTGAGAAAGGTTGGAAGAAGGAATTGTGGAGAATCAATATCCCAACAGTTGTGTTGCAATATAAGCTATTATACAATGGCAAGAAAAAATCCTGGACTCTGATTGGTCAGTCTTGGGCTGGACCTGTGAGGTTATCCCAGCACAACCTCACGGGTCTACCATCTTCATTATGGCCACTACTCATCATCCCTTTTTTTGCATTTCCTCTTAAGAAACAAAAATATTTTTCCACACTAATAAAAACATTCTTTTAAATTATTTTTTTATTTTATATATAACAATGAGCCATTGAATAATAGCAATAATGCACTCCAGGCTGTGGGTTGTGCTGGGATAACCTCACTTCTGGGATGTTGGACGCACTCAGCCTGTGGCCTCGTGCCCAACAACCCAGGCGTGAAGTTATCTCAGCACAACCCACACCCTGTCATGCATTATTGCTTAAATAACACATGTGGCTAGGGTACTAGTAAATGTAAGCAATGTCCTGACTGTTTTTTTTTAAAGCTTATTTTATTGCAGCTCTTCTTTTGGAATCATGCTCTAATCACTTTGCCTTTGAACACCCTATGTGTGTCTCTCACAGACAATAGTTCCATTCAAAAGCACCAACAGCAACTTCTCCCTCTCAATGAATAGCAGGAAGCATGAGAAGAAACTTTCCCATTATGTTCAGGTATGTTGACACATCGGAGCATGCATTTGACGCAGCCATGCACTAACCAGGCTGTGACCTATCTCCCAGCAAACAATTCCAAACAATGGTGATGGTATTCCAGAAGAAATGAAGAGGCCATGGGTGATTAGAGTTCAGGTAGAGCACTGGCACAGGTGATGTTCGCCTTAAACAAACAACCTCACCAACTAGTCGCTTTATGATTTCTCAGTGACCTGCACAAGTGTTGCTGAATCTGGCATAAACTCTTGCAAAAACAGTTGCCTAACACTTGCAACTTAGTTTTGCATTACATTATGACAGAATTCCAGATGCATTCTACTTGCACTGCGTAACATTTTAGAAAAGTTGCTCTCCCAGCTGGTTAACTTGCATTTTGCTGGTACTACTTACATATTGCTGTGTTATTGTACATTGTATGTGTTGTACTCACCCCCTCCCTCAGGACACACCTAGAAACGAGTTGTTACCAGCTCAGTGTGTCTTTCCTGGTACAACTTTTGAACTAACTAACTAACTAACTAACCAACCAACATGTTCAAAACAACACAATATGACTTACCAATGCATTTTCAACTTTAGAGAACAATGCAAAACCAACCCATTGGCATAACAGTTTAATGTGAATTGTACTGTACTTTGGCACCAGTACTCTAATTTCTCAAGCTGCTGCTGGTCAAATCAGATGGCCACCCCATTAAAAAAAAATGCAAGCCAGCAACGGAGTTGGTTCTGTGGGTCAGATTTAACAACAACGTGACAGCTGACATTGGGAATAGGCTCTTGGTGTTGGCATTTTAAAACAAAATCTGTTAAGTGCCAACGCAACTGCTATACAACAACCTGATATGAGGAAAAAACAAAAGCTGGACTGGGTACAAGCTGCTTTTCTTTGTTCTCTGGCCTGAAGCACCCCTGCAGGCTGTTAGCCACCTTCAGGGACAGCAGTGCCAACCTTTCTCTCTGGGAGAACTCAGGGCTGGGATGTTTATACGCACTGCTCTCTCTAAGATGCCAAAAGCCTGCAGTGATGCTTCCGGCCAGTGAACATATCAGGTTAAATTATAGCAACCATTTTTGGCTCTGACCTGAGTTTGTTTACACGGCCATAGCACTATGGTATTTGTGCTGCTCTGTTCCTGCTCTGACTGCTGGAGCAGGCTCCATTAACTATTTACATAGCCCACCCTCGCACTGACGCAGGTTGCAGTGGAGTGGGGCTGTGCACTCTGGGAGCCAGGTTCTTTACCCTCGAGGTTAGAGTGGAGGAGCATGGGAGAGGAGGCTTTCAATCAGAGCAGTGGATTCACACAGCACCACAATCCGCTCACTCCGATACACATACCCACTCCTGAGCTGCAGCAAAAGCAGGCTGCACAGTGCTTCTAGGATGCTCCAGTAAGTGTCCACACCACTGACTTTGCAGGACATCATACTGTGAGCGTGCGTTGATGCGCTGTAAAGTTGGCAGTGAAAACATGCCTTAAAACAATAATTTGCTTCTCTTTATTTCTTCCAAAGTAAAATCTGGTTTGAAAAAATATATATTCTGCTATATCAAAACATAAGATCACAGGTTGTAAAAAAAATCACATATTTCTAGTAAACCTATAATATTTTAGTGGAAGAAAGTTTCACTTATCTATAAAATCTGAAAACAGATTTGCAGTTTCCCATTAAAATACAGTTACAAGGCAGTTATGAAGGAAAGGTTGACAGTGGAGGGGGGCAGGGACAATGGCATAAGCAAGGGATACTGCATTACTAACAAGCAGACTAGACGGACCCTTTAGCCTTCTTCCGCTGGCTCTTTCATATATTTGTACACTGCCGGCCCTGCCAGTAAAGATTATCTGACTTGAAAATATAAGGATTCCATTGGATTCTTTTTTAACACTAGTTGGCAAAATAAAAATAATATGATGTAAAGGTAAGTAAGAAACAAATAAAAGCAAACAGACTGATTAACATAGCAACTCAAAGCCCCAAACCTTCATTCTTTAAAATTTACATCCTTACTAAGCACATGCTGTTTAACTCAGTAGGGAGGGGTGCTAGATCTGGAAATCATTTAGATGTGAGAAACCTATATAATCTATCCCACATAAACAGCATCTGTCAAACTTGTCAGAATTTCAAAAGTACAGAGAGGATCACTGATTTTACAGTATAACCATTTTAGCTATGAAAGAGATTTCTTCTATCAAATTCAGGGGGTAGTGATGGAGTCTACAATGGCACCATCTCATGCTAACATTTAAAGACACAAGCCACAGGCACGCAAAATGGAACAGGTTCCAGCTAAAGAAAGCAAGCTGAAGCAAACACACAAAAGGTTGCACTCACCAAAAAATAAAATGGGAACTCATAAGTAGAAAGTAAATCCTGCTTTTGCTGTACTATTGATACTGTTTTTGGGTCTGTAATCTCGAACCACATTCTGTAACCTTGCTGTTGTTTATGTCTTTTGTTTTTGGGTCTTATAACCCTGGTCCATGTTCTTTTCTTGTTATACTACCAATGTTTTTAATTTCGCTTTTCTCCCTATGTAACCCTTTTCCCTGTGTCACATCTGGAAATGAGTTTCGGCTCATTGTGCCTTTTCTGGTTATCAACTTCTAAATAAATAAAATAAATTGCCATCCAGAAATGTTTTCAAACTGGGGGATGAAAGTGCAGCAAAAACCCCAACACCTTGCAGGCCAAACATGATGCTTTATAAAATGGGTAGGGAAAGTCAAGGCAATATCACTATTTTTATTGGTTAAAAACATAGAAACATAGAATTTGACGGCAGATAAGGACCGCTTGGCCCACCTAGTCTGCCCATTTCCCCTACCTAACAGATAAGCTGCAGATCCTAGTTAACCAACAGCCTACTTCCTCCTACCCCCCACTAGACTTGCCTATGTCTGTCCCATGGATTCTTGAATTCCTCCACTGTTTTTGACTCTATGACCTCCTCAGGAAGGCTGTTCCATGTATCCACAACCCTCTCTGTGAAGAAATACTTCCTCACATTACCTCTGAGCCATCCCTCCTCTATCTTCAAATTGTGCTCCCTTGTTTGTGCACATCTCTTTTTCTGAAAGATGCTACCCTCTTGGACTTTGTTAATTCCCTTGAGGTATGTGAAAGTTTCTATCATTTCCCCTCTATCCCTCCTTTCCTCGAGGTTATACATCTTTAGTTCCTTTAGTCTTTCTTCATAAGTCTTCTGATGCAGGCCCTGCATCATTTTGGTTGCCCTCCTCTGGACAGCCTCCGCCCTGTCTATGTCTTTGCAGAGATGGGGTCTCCAGAATTGTACACAGTACTCCAGATGTGGTCTTACCAACAGTCTGTACAGAGGGCCAACAACTTCCTGTTTTCTACTGGTGATGCCTCTCCCTATGCATCCCAGTATTCCCCCAGCCCTCCTTACTGCCTTCTCACATTGCTGGCCCACCTTTAGGTCATCTGATATGACTACCTCCAGGTCCCTTTCCATTTTTGTTGTTGTTAGTATCTCACCCCCCATTGTGTACACTTCCCGTGCATTTTTGTTTCCTAGGTGCATTACTTTGCACTTTTTTGCATTGAATCAAAGCTGCCATACATTTGACCATTCCTCCAACCTCGCCAAGTCCCTTTTCATCCTTTCCACCCCACCTTGTGTATCAACCCTGTTGCAGATCTTTGTGTCATCTACAAAGAGACATACTTTCCCTTCCAGTTCCTCTGCAATGTCACTTATAAAAACATTAAAAAAGGACTGGCCCCAGTACTGAACCCTGCTGTACCCCACTAGTAACCCTCCTTTCTTCACTATGGACTCCATTTACTATTACCCACTGTGTCCTGTTATCCAACCACTGTTTTACCCAGGCTACCATCCTAGGACCCACTCCCAGGCTGGCTAATTTGTTTATTAATCTTTTGTGCGGGACTGTGTCTAATGCCTTGCTAAAGTCTAGGTAGGCCATGCCCACAGCCCCCTCTCTGGTCTACTGCTTTGGTCACCCAGTCAAAGAAATCAATTAGATTTGTGTGACATGACCTTCCCGCTGTGAATCCATGCTGCCTTGGGCCCTGTGCCCAACTGGCCTCTAGGTACTCAACAATTCTTTCCTTCAGAAGTGATTCCATCATTTTCCTTACCACTGAGGTCAAACTGACAGGTCTGTAGTTTCCTGCCTCTGTCTTGCTCCCACTTTTGTGAAGTGGAATCACATCCACCCTCCTCCAGTCCTCAGGACCACCCCATCCTCCCATGATTTATTAAAAAGGGTAGTCAGTGGTGTTACTTAGTTCTTCCTTTAGTTCTTTTAAAATTCTGGGGTGAATCCCATCAGGCCCCATTGCTTTATCCACCTTCAGTTTTAAGAGTTCTTTCAGAACCCTTTCTTCTGTGAAAGGACTAATATCAACCCCTCCTAACCAGAGTGCTTCTATTGACCGGATTAGGTATTTCCCCCTGCTTTTCCATTGTGAATACTGAGCAGAAGTATTCGTTCAGTATTCCTGCTTTTTCACTGTCGCTCTCTACCCAACCACCTTCCTCTTTGTTCAGCCTCAGTATCCCTGCCTTAGTCTTTCTTTGCTCCCTAATGTACATATAAAAGGTGTTATCCTCCTTCTTAACCGAGTTGGCTATCTTTTCCTCGGTTTGAGCCTTTGCTATTCTGACTGCCTTACCCGCTTCCTTCTGCTTTAACTGGTACAGTTTTCTGTCCTGCTCCTTCTGTGTTTCCTTATACTTCCTGAATGGTACCTTTTTTTTCCTTACCTTCCCCGCTACTTCTTTTGAGAACCATAGTGGTTTTTTCTTTCATTTTGATTTGTTTATTTGCTTCACACAAAGACTTGTTGCCTCTGTGATGGCGGTTTTGATGTTTCCCCATTGTTGCTCCACCCCACCTTCTTGCCTGTTTGCTAGTGCTTTTCTGAGGCACTCTCCCATTTTGACAAAATCAGCCCTCCTGAAGTCCAGTACCTTCACTTTTGTGTGGCTTGACTATACAGCTAAGTTTGTCACGAACCACACTGTTTGGTGGTCGCTTGTTCCCAGATGGCTACCCACTTCAAGATCAGAGATCCTCTCTCCATCCCTATTTGAGAGTACCAGGTCTAAGATTGCTCTCTCCTGGGTGGGTTCCAAAACTAGCTGTCTGAGGCATGCCCACTGTAGGGCATCGAGAATGGCTCTGCTCTTGGATGTGGCTGCAGCAAAGGTGCTCCAGTCAACATCTGGCATATTCAGGTCCCCATCAGCAATACCTTCCTTTCTCTGCCATCCCAAGGATGCCTTCTATCATTTCCTTGTCCATTTCCTCCCCTGGAGATGGGGGCTGTATACAACCCCTGTGCGGATTGTGGAGCCATTTCCAGTCTCCAGGGTGACCCACAGTACCCTCCTCCTCTGTTTACCCTTTAGTTCTGTTGCTTTTATCCCTTCCCTTACATAGAGAGCTACTCCTCCTCCTCTTCTTCCCTACCTGTCCCTCCTGTAGATTGTGTACCCTGGTGTGTTGACATCCCAGTCATGGTTCTCTGTGTACCATGTTTCTGTGACTGCCACATATCCAGGCATCCCTCTTCCATCAAGGACACCATTTCAGGGAGCTTTTTACCTAGACTACGGGCATTGGTACTCATTACCCTCCATTTTTTTATGGCTTTATTTCTTTTTGCCCCATCCCTGTCCCTACTGCCTTTGTCTTTTTCTCCATTTACCCCTGCCCTTCTCCCTATCGACTGCTCTATTTTGGTATTTACCTCACTAATTACCCTGATTTTTTTTTTGGGGGGGCTAGGAGTTCCCTTCTCCTCTTCAGTGCCTCTCCCCTTGGCTAGTTTAAATGCTTGCCACTGAAGCATTTAAACCTATCACCTAGGATCCTGGTTCCCCTCCAGGATAGATGCAGGCCATGATGCCTGCATAGGCCTGCATCCCCCCTGGGTGGAGCCCTAGTTCCCAATGAAGCCAAATCCCTGAGCTCTGCACCAGCTTTTCAACCAGTCATTGAATCCCATGGTGCGGAGTGCCCTAGTCTCATCCATACCATAGACAGGTAGCACTTCTGAGAAAGTTACCATGTGTGTTACTTGTCTAAGGCCCCTCCCCAACTCCACAAACTCCTGTTGCACTGCTCTGATCCCATTCTTAGCCAGGTCATTCGTCCCTAGGTGGACATTGACATCCAGCTCCCTCCCCCTTGCAGCTGCTGCCATGATCCTGAGGATTCATTTCCTGTCCCTCCAAGCCTTGGCGCCAGGCAGGCACCTTACCTCCCTTTCCCCTCCCTCCCCCAGTTCTACCCCCCTAACAACTGAGTCCCCTACCAGGAGTTGTTTCCTTCCCCTGTGGGGTCCTGGGCCACCCTCCTGTGGGTCTCCACTGTGGAGGTTTCCAGCATCCTCCTTGGTCTCCACTGCAGGTGCCTCCATAGAGGAACCATGCTTCGCCAGAGTGGCGAATGAAGTGTGGAGATGCACAACTGGAGGGATGCGCCTCTGTTCCACCACCCTCATCCTCCCTGAGCCCACCATGGTCCAACCACTCCTCTTTCTTGGCAACCTCTGAGGTAGTGGCGGTGGCCTGGGTGGTTCCTGGGTGGAGGAGCAGGTTTCCTGAATCCTTGCCAGGTCAGCACAGAGATGAACAACCTCCTCCCTCAGACCAGAGAGGTGTCTGCAAATAGGGCTGCAATGCAGTTTCCAGAATGTCTCCTGGAAGACTGCTGCTCCACAACCAGTGCATTGCACCACTCCCCACATGTCTGTGTCCCTTCCTGTTACTGATGCTTTTTTGGTTTTTGTTCATGTTTTAGTGTGTGCAAACTTGTGAGTGTCTCTACCCCCTATTCAGTGTGCTGTGCCTTTAAGGATATGAACAGGTGTATGTTGTTAGCAGTTTTGAGGAGGTGATGTCAGAGCCCCTGCTATAAAGGAAGTTATGTGCTGGGTGGTGGGATGAGGGAAGGGTGGATGGGAGTAAACCTATGCTGTCCAGAAACAATCACCTACAACTCTTACCCTCCACCCCGGGAGTGCCTTCCTTCCTTTCAGACACCTATTTCACAAAGGCTAAGTAACAGGTCTAGTCACAACTGACTGCAAATATCTCCCAGCTACAGTTCCTCTCAGGCAAATTAAAGTTAAAATTAAGAAAAGTCCACCCCAAAAACAGAATACGTACTAGTTGCTTACACAGGTCCAAAAAGTAGTAATTCAGTTCAGTGTAGTCTAGAAAATAACCTCCTTGATTCAAGGAAGCTGTGACTGCTTTCTCAGTCCCCCTGTCTTCAATGTGAGAAGGAGACTGCAACACCTCTGAGACAAAAAAACCTTTTCAGCAAAAAAGAAAGAAATAAAATAGGGTCAAACAGCAATTTTGCTTAGCCTAATGATAAAAAGTCACAAAAATTTAAGCACCACCTGTAACAATTTCACAGAAGATATACCCTGTAAGAAACACTTTGCTACAGAGAAAAATAAAGCAGTAACAGAAAACATACCTTGCAAAAGACAATTTGAATCAGAAGATCACAGCAGCAATCTGTTAGCACACACCTGTAGGCACACCTTGTAATAATGCAGCAGAAGGTATGCCCAGCAACAACAATATGAATCAGAGAAAAATAAAGCAATACAATGTTAGCAACAAAGAGTAACAAACCCTGTGAGTACAAAATAAAAACAACAACACACAGTAAACCTGCCTGGCCAAAAGAGGTCTTAATCCTTTTCCCTTACTCTGGTAAGGTTCTTAGTTCTGTCCTTTCAAGCAAGCTAGAAGGAAAGAGCTCAGGTGAAGCTAGATGTCTTGGCCAGCAAACCTAGCCTTCCACCTTAAAAACAGTCATCTGACCATTGATTAATGCCATAGTAAATGCACACTTTGTTACCAAAGTCAGCTATTCTACCCTGAAACAGCTTTACTGAGAGTGAAAATCAATCCGCCAATTAATTGCCTTGACTTTCTCTACCTATTTCATAATACTGCTTTGTGCAATGTAATGTCTGCCCATGTTGCTGCTCGCTCATTCATGTCACGCACCTGACTTCCTGCTGTTCCACTTGCTGTATGCTAGCACCACATTCATTGGCTGCCTGCAGATGAGGAGCTGGAAGAAAGTGAGTGGAAGTAGTGGTGGCTGCAAAATCTTGCTGCATCTTCCAAATGGATCAGGAGCCATGAGTGAATGAGGGGAGGCTGCGGTGGCTGCAAAGTCCTCAGCACAACAGAAGAGGAGCCGAAAGAGATCAGATAGTGGCAGCTCAGCACATGAAAAGCAGAGACAGATGAAGTGTTGTTGAGTCAGCACATAAAGTGTGAGAGGGGGGTAGGGAGGGGAGAGAGAGAGATGGCTGCAAGGTCCTCAGCATGAGAGGTACAGATATGTCGAGGTACTACAGCACAATGAAGAAAGACTGGGGAGTTCTACCAAATAAAACAGCAAATCTCCCTTACAGTTTATGGGGGACAGGTCTATTCAATAAAACAACAAATATCACTTACTGCTTGCTGTCATGCTTTTTGCTGTTCGTGTTTCAGTTAACCAAAAAAAAAAGTTCTACAGTTTGCTGTTTGCAGTCAAATGATACGTGACTTCATAAAATGTTAAAATCACCATAAAATTTGTAAAAAATCATTTTGTTAGAAACAAACTTTACAGATCAGTTTATTACATTATTTCTGCAATTACTTTACTTTTACAACAAATTAAATGTTCATGTATTGTTGTGGACTACTTTTCAATGGGTTCCACCAAGTCGCTTTGACAAAAAATTTGTCAGAGGACTTTACAGTGACAGCACTTTGCCGAACGCAGTCATATCGCCACAGCAAAGTGCCGACAGACCCAACAGCAGTCGGAGTCATGTACTGCTTGTGGAGAGCTCTGCCCAGGCACCCCCTCCCAGACTTTTAGATTCCTAACTCCAGAGGGGGCAGATGTTGGGGGAGAGCGGCCAAATGTGGGAGTCAATAAATCTGTTCATTGCACCCACAACCCTTTCGTACTGAGGGTATCGAACGGGTTGAGTTGCTGTGGGGGATTCATTGTAACAGCATCGCTGATACAAATGGTATGCATTTTCAATGCAACAGGATAACAATACTTTTCTCTTGTTTTAAACTTAAAAAAAAGCCACTTTCATTATTTTATTTTTAAAACAAGTAACCCATTTTATAAGTATAATACCCCACTCCAGGAGCCAGCCCGATGGTGCTGAGGTTTGAGGTGCTGGACGCCACACCTCATGCCATGCCAGCGATCCGGGTTCGGGAATGAGCCTGGATCGGCAGAGGTCGGCAGAGGGGTGGGAGAGGATGTGAGAAGCTGCCGGCTGGCAGCGCTCCACCTCGGGAGGAGGGATGTAATTCTCTCGGAGCTTGGCTGCCCTCTGGTGGAGGCCAGAGGGTTGGTGCCACGAGAGAAGCTCTGACAAAGGTCTATAGGGAGGGTTGAGGGGGACCCGGTCCGGAGCTGGGGTGCGCATGTGCGCCTCCACACGCATGCGCCACTACTTCTGGGGGGTCCCGGGGTAGCTTAGGGAGAAAATGGAGGAAATAGTGGGAGCCAACCTGGATGATGCCCCCAGACTGACTCAGGGGATCTGCTGGGGCGCCCATTGCGCCTCAAGACCCCGAAAGACCCTGAGTTCGATAGGCTCGGCGGATGCAGAAAGTCAACCTGCCACAGGAGGATAAAAATAAGTTGGAAAGAAAAATACCCCACTCTAGACTATGGGTGTATGGGAGCAGTAAAGCACTTTCTGGGTGGTTGAAGGACATGCGACCTTTGGCCTCATGCTTTACAATGCAGCCAGGGTGTGCATTAATGCCCCCCTTACACCCATGGCCTGTCATGGGTTATAGCTTACTTGTTAGGTGGCAGAGCTACAGCTGCTAGTATCCACTTAAATACAAAGGCCCAGATATTCAAAAGGGTTGCGCCATGCGCAATAGGGTTGCACCTCAGCAAGTCCGAAATTGCGCCATTCTGCGATATTCAGTAGGAGGCAGTTGCGCCACTGAAAACATGCTGAGCAACAGCGCAATGCAAATGAATGCATGCTGAACTGGAGGGGGAGGAACCGAGCATAAACTGCACAGCCCGATATTCAGCCGGGCTGTGCAGAGTTGTGCAGGCGCAACCCCAACCTGCACCTGCACAACTTTGAGTCAAAAAAGGATCAAGTCGAGGGCCACCCACAGGTGAGCTGCCACATTGCAGGGTAACACAGCAGCTGCCACCTGTGGCTGGCCCTCAACCTCCCTATGCCCCCGCGGCGATCGGCAGGCAAAGTGTAAACAGTCCCCCACCCCCGACTGGCCCGTCGCGGGCAAAAGCTGAAATACCCCCGACCAGCCCGATCGCGGGGAGCAAAGTATCCCGAATGTATCCCTGGTGGTCAGTGGACCGATAAGCCCGATCATTGGCTGAATTATTTTAGACCCCCCAAGAACACATCCCTGGTGATCTAGTGTCCCCCCCCCACCCACCCACGAAGCCCCACCACTCCCCCCCCACACAGCTGGCGGGCGCAGCCTCCCACCCGCCTACCGCCCCGCCGCACTGATCGATCTGCCTGTAGGGCTGCACGCCCATTGGTACAGAGCAAGAGCCAATGGGCGTGCAGCCCATACCATACAAGGCAGTCCAGATTTGTGAATGAATTCATTCATTGGTTGGGTGAGGTGGGGACACTAGATCACCAGGATGTGTTTTTGGGGTCAAATAATGCAGCCCGTGATCGCTTATCGTCCACCTGGACCACCAGGATATATGGGGGTGTGTTTAAACATTACCAGCCTGCCATTGGGCTTATCGGTCCACTGGACCACCAGGGATATGTGGGGGGTGTTTAAACATTACCAGCCCACCATCGGGCTTATTGGTCCACTGGACCACCAGGGATATGTTTGGGGGCGGACACTTTGCTGCCATTTGCCCGTGTCGGGCCAGTCGGAGTTTAATGCTTTTGCCGCGATTGGGCCAGTGGGGGGTGGGGGTGGGGATTTTTACTCTTTTGCCCCGCGATTGGGCTGCAGGGGCGTCGGTCCCCAATGGTTGCTGCTAGGTGCAAATTCAGATCGGAAGCATCTGCATGCTAATGGCATGCAAATGAGCCATAAATGATGTAAATGGCCCCCGCGCCTTGCATGAATTATGGCCCATTTGCATGTCACCTTTGAATATCAGAAATTTGCACATGGCGCAATGGTACTTGCGCCACCGCAAGTTGAATGCTCCACTCTGACCACTTGGGTGGCGCAAGTTCCACTGTGCCATGCACAGTGGCTTGTGGTTGGTGATATTCAAAGAGTTGCTCAATAGTGCAACTCCTTTTGAATATCGCTCCGGCCACACCCCTGCGCAACTATTTTGTGCAGCGCAAGAGCTTGCGCCACAAAATAGCATAGTTTGAATATCCGGCCCAAAATGTTTAAGGATGTAATACACAGTTTCATGTTGATACTCATGCAGCAGTAACACATCAGTTTAGCACAGGTACATTTTTGCAAGTCCTCCATTAGTAGTTCCGAGAAAAAAACCAAAAACAAGGTATCTAAAAGATAGATAACAGTCAATGTTAGAACCACAGATTCCAGGAAACATTCTTTGTGGGCACTGCACAGCATGTGCTACAGACTCAAAAATATTAGAAACATAGCACAAGGGGAGGACATCCCTATTCGTGATTTCATAACATGTCAAACACCTCATGTTATATATGTACTGAAATGTCCTTGTGACAGGGTTTATATAGGACAGACAAACAGACCTCTTAAGATGACATATTTGGAACACATGGGAAACATTAGGAGAAAAGATGAATGTTCACCATTGGCATGCCATTTCATTTGAGGAACATCTCACACGTGGACTATGTTTTTTTGGCTTGGAACACATAAAACTTCTCAGGAAAAGGGAGACAGGAACAGTAAACTCCTGCTCAGAAAGATAGAAAAATAGGAAATGTCAGCAAAAAATTATCATTGGTCCATTCAGTCTGCCCTGTCCTACCCCAAGACCAATTTGCTAGTCGAAGATTTTGCCCTTGCCCCACTGCCCTACCACAACCCCCCTGTGTAACTAGTAAGACTTTTACTTGTTACTAGTTGAGTATGAAACTATTAAAGCTTCTGCACCCACCACCTCTGCCAGTAGGCTGTTCCATGACTCAACCATTCGCTCGGTTAAATAAAACTTGCTTACGTCCCTCCTAAATTTCCCTCTCCCAGCTTCTACTCATGTCCCTGTGTTTTTGATTCACCATTCCTGCTGAAAATTTTTATTGCAGTCCACCTTGTTCATTCCTTTCAGGATAGGTCTTTATCATATCGCCCCTCTCCCATCTGGTCTCCAGCGAGTGCATGTTCAGAGCCTTATGCTGATCCTCATAGGATCTACAGCATTAGCCCTGAATCATTTTGGTTACTCTACACTGCACCAGCCTGTCTTTGTCTTTCCTTAGCCGGGGACTCCAGAACTAGCACGGTATTCCAGATGTGGCCTCGCCAATAATCTATAGAAATGTAGTACAGTATTATCTCTTTCCTCCTGCTGTTGAACCCCCTCCCAATATACCCCAACATTCTGGTTGCCTTGCTCTTGGCATTGTTGCATTGGCTAGACTGTTTCAGTGAGTCACTTATGATTACTTTCAGGTCCCTTTCCTGAGACATAGTGCCCAACTTAACCCCTCCCATCAAATATTCCATCTTGTGGGTTTTGTTCCCTATGTGTATCACCTTGCACTTCTTGGCATTGAATTTCAACTGCCAACCCTTGGACCACCCCTCTTTTGTAGGTCCCTCTGCAACTTCCTTACCCCTTCCTCGTAGTCTACCCTGCCACAGAGTTTAATAGGTTTCCATTTTGTCTTTCCAGATTTTGCACTTGTGCCTCTGTGCCCCGATTCATCATGTTTGTCATAACTGTCTCATTTCCATTTACAAACCATATACTGTGACAGTCGTAAGCATACCCATCATCACCATTCCATACCTTGATGTGCTGTTTGTTTGAGTCCTTACTTTATTAGATCACTAGATAGCTAGCTAAATAGATAAGATAGACAGACAGATAGATACAGATTTTCATTTATATAGCACCTTGCCAGGGTTCAAATCGCTTTGCAATTTAAATTACTAGATAACAATTACAAACTCCAACACAGAACCACGACAATAAAGGACCGTTTCAATATCAATTTTCTTAGTCTCAGAAGTCTAAAACTATAATAACACTAGTAATCATATAGTCTGTCAGTCACCTGAAAAGGCCAGCCTACTTAAATAGGTCTTCAATTTCAACTTAAAAGTTTCTACTGAGGAGAACAGAATAGATTGTTCCAGGAGTTTATTCCAGGACCTTGGGGCAGTGATAGAAAAATCTCTGTCTCCAGCTGATTTCAACCTTGATGTACGGGGACATTTAAAAGTACCTGTGTTTCCAAACGAAGTACTGTGCCTCCCCAAGAATCTTCCTGGCTAGTTGCAAGTAGCTCCAGAACATGAAGGGAGCCCAGACCCTTTAGTTTACTTTTTAGTTTTTATTTCACGTAAAACCCTCTAGGCAGAGCCTATTTTCAACGAGTTTAGAGTCAGGTACAACAAAGAGCTACAATTACAGAGTATATTCCAAGTGTACAGTACAATAAAATATACACCTTCAGACACCTGTAGGACAATGCAGCACAATAGGTGCTAGTACAGTAACTAGAAGTACATAGGTATCAGGTTGACATTATATCCTGGGTAAAGTGCAGTGGACATACTGTATATACATCCGGGATTAAAATTTGTGAGGCCGGTGGTAGCAATTGCACGATCTAGGAGGAGTAATCAAAGAGAGCAATTTGGATTTAAACAATGCAACAGAGTAGTCAGTTTGTAAGGATCTAGACAGGCCATTCCATTGCTTTTTTTAAAAAAAATGTTCATTTTATTGTAGTCTAAGATTATGGTTCTTTTACAAAGATTCCATGTCAAGTACAGAGTATATGACAATACAGGGGAATGAAACAGATACAGAAAAAAACACAGGTTACATACTGGATTGAAAACAGACAGGACAAATTAAAGTAAAACAGTGAAAAATAATATCTAGGGCATGGGGGAGGGTAGGGAGATGAGAGGCAGTCTAAGGATAAGACTTTGTCATAAAGTGCTTGATGTTGCAAGAAGTGCTAGTGGGATGGCGGGCAAAGGAGATAGGAGAAGAAGAGAGGATGTGGGGAGAAAACAGGGTAAGAAACAGGGGGAAGTAGTTGGGAGTAGTATGAAGGTGGAATAGAGTATGGAGTGTGTGAGGGAAGGAGACAATAAGACAGGCCAAGTGGGGGGGAGGGGAACCACGAAGGTGGGGGGCACACTTGAGGAAAAGGAGTGTGAGGAGAGGGGGTTCAGCACAAAGAACAGGGTGGGGTGTTCAGAGAGGAGGGTAGGTAATTGTGATGAGGGGAGAAGAGAAGAGAGGGAAGGTGGTGAACAGGAAAGGTAGGGGTTTGGGAGGGGGAGGAGAGATAGTAGGAAAAGAGAGGAGAAGGGTTAGAGATGAGAAAGAGGGACAACAACGGAAGTGAGATCAGAGGCATCCTAGATGGTACAGTCACAACTGCAAAGGTTGGAGAGGTGCTGGCACAGTTAGTATTTGTAAGGACCTAACTTGTTTTCAGCAGAGACATCAGGAGGGAACCCATTAACTAGGGAAGGGACCCTGACCGAGAAGGAGCATTGGGCTTGGGAGGTGCGGCAGAAGGGAATCAGGAAAGGAGATTTGTTGGTTTTGTGAGTTCAACGAGTGTAAGGGGTGGGTAACATAAAGCCATGTGTTGCTGGAGGTGTAAGGCCAAGGCAGATTTTCTTAGCCTGGAGGCAGGTCTGGTAGGCTATCCTTCCTTGAAGGTTCAAGTTCAAGTTCAAGTTCAAGTTTAGCCAAAGATGTCAACAAGGCAGCTTACATCCTTAATGACAAACTCACTACAATAATAAATAAGCATGCCCCTTTCATCAAAGTAAGGGTACGGAACAATTCCAACCCCTGGTTCACCTCGGATCTCAAGGCAGCCCTTATAGCTCGAGATAAGCTCTGGGCTAAAGCTAGACATTCCAAAGAATCTTCGGATTGGCAGGCCTTTAGAACAGCCAGGAATAACTGTGTGAAAAAACTTCGCTCTGCTAAAGCTAACTATTATATTTCTACTCGAACAAGCTAAAGGTAACCCTCATAAAATATGGAAGACTATCAAAGCTATAGAAAGACGGCCCATGGCCCCCTCTGTCCCAACAAAGATAGTTGCAAGTGGCAAGATTGTGGAAAACAAGTCCCTAATCCTGGAGGAATTTAACTCCCACTTTGCCATAGCTGGATTAGCTTTTGACTCGTCACCTTATGCTGCTGCTGTGTGAGCCAGAATACCCTCCCCTACATCTAGTCCTGCACCCAGCCCCTTCCAATTGCACGAGATAACTTATAAAGAAGTAGAAGATTCTCTTAACTTAGACACCAAAAAGCGCAGGGACGCATGGCCTGGAACCCTTTTTTCCTAAGGTCAGGCTATGCCCATCTCACTGCCCCAATTCTCCACATCTTCAATCTTTCCATTACATCTGCTACTGTGCCGCCCTGCTGGAAATCAGCACATATCCTTCCTCTATTTAAATCTGGTGACCCATTGGTGTAAACAACTATAGGCCTATTCCATATTGCCTATCCTTTCTAATGTTCTCGAAAACTGATCCATATTCAGTTAAAATCTCACTTGAAACCTGCTTCTCATTAACCCAGCTCAATCTGGCTTCCGGCTAATCATAGCACAATCACTGCACTAGCAAAAGTAACCAGTGATTGGATCTCTGCTATAGATGCGAAGAAAGTAACTGGTGCAGTCTTTTTGGACCTCAGCAAAGCTTTTGATACTGTTGATCACAAACTATTAGTCAATTGTCTTGCAAAGTTGGGTGCCATATACCATACCACCCAGTGGTTCTCTAGCTACCTAACTGGAAGATCCCAAAAGGTAAAGGCGGAAGGCTTTTTTTCTGCTGCCTTGCCAGTTGCAAGAGGAGTCCCCCAAGGATCCATCTTAGGCCCTATCTTGTTTTCTTTGTACATTAATGACTTAGATGCTAACATATCTACATCCAATCTGCACTTTTTTGCGGATGATACTGTGTTGTATACTTCTGGCTCATCGTTATCTGAAGTCAAGGGAGTGCTTCAAGTGGACTTCGCACAACTTGAGCATAATCTAATAAAGGCAAAGCTTCTGCTCAATGCTAAGACTAAAGCGATGATATTCTCCCGCAGTGCTGTCACAGGCCCCCCCAATACCCTTGCCCAAGACTTTATTGTCACCACGCTAAATGAGCATCTGGAAGTTGTAACCAAATTTAAATATCTGGGTATCTGGATCGACAATAAATTATCTTTCAATGGCCACGTCAAAGATGTCTCTAAAAGGTTAAAAGCAAGGTTAGGTTTCTTCTACAGAAATAGGCCCCTTTTCCCCCTTGAAACTCGAAACAAACTTGTACAGGCCACTTTTCTCCCCCTATTCGACTATGGCGATGTAATCTATTCCTCCACCACTCTTGCAAATCTAAGTAAACTGGACATCCTTTATCACCGTATACATGTTCATTACCAACTCCCCTACCGTCGCACCACTGTGACTTATATGCAGCTGTTGGTTGGACATCCTTACTACTAGACTTGCCTCCATGCTGGGCTATGGACTCAAACTGCTCCTGCAGAAATTACCAAGCTATCTCTCTTCCCTTATTAGTATCTCACATAGTGCATACTCGTTAATAAAATCTGACTTTATTATGCTTCACATACCAAGGACGCGGACCTCCTTTGGTAAACGTATATTGCATATGCCCTTCCTCCATTTGGAACCAATTGTAAACCATACTGAAACTAACTAGCACAGTTTCAATAAACTTCTACAAATCACTAAGTTCAGCCAAAATAAAAGACACCTGTAACTGTCATTAAGTCTCTTCCTTCCCCATGTGTGCCATATTTATCCACTGGTAAGGTATAATTGCTTTGTCATATCAACTGCTTTCCCTTTCCCTTCTACTCCTGGCTTTATCTATGCTTACGCTCCACTGCTACTCTATCAAATCACTCCTCCCCCCCATATCAGTTTTAGTCTGTTGTTTGTTCTAGCTGCCAAAATATGTGTATTGCACACACCAGTCATCATGTTTCATTTATCAGTATGCAACCTGTAAGTCGCTCCCCTGTGTCATATTAATGTTTACCACCTGCGGTCACCCTATGTGGTACCCTTGTATGTATATCCAGCCTGTATCATGTAACGTGCATTTCATGTATATACTGTTATTATCTATCTATGTTTGTACTTTAAGTGTTTATGTCACAGGACCTCCTTGTGAATGAGCTTGCTCAATGGAGTTTTCCTGCAATAAACTTGAACTTGAACTTGAAGGTGGAGCCAGGAAGATTGTTTATTGAGCTCACAGATATGTATTCTTTTACCAGCTCCTGTCACAAGATGACAGCACTTATTCAAGGCTGTTTTGATTCTTTTTAGTGTGGTATCGGCAGCAGATCTATAGAAGATTAGTCTGTAATCGATAATCAAAAGGACTGAGCTGGTTACAGCTATCTTCAGGGCCTCAGTGGTAAGACAGTGGTGATGGCGGTAAAGGATACCTATCCTAGAGTTTATCGCTCTGGAGATGAGTGTAACATGGGCATTATAGGAAAGTGAGCTGTCCAACATAACACCAAGGTATTTGAACTCTTGGACTTGATCAATTGGGAGGTGCTGCTTATTTAGGTTATATCTGATAATGGCAATCATAGAATAGTGAGCACCGTTAGGGTGAGTGTACATTGCTGAAAATAAATTTTGATGATACACACTCGCAGTGAATGGGAAGAGGGAGCCTGAGATCTGTGGTAGTTTCTTTAATGCAGGGGGCTGCATCCCCCGCCCCCCCCACTAAAAGATTCTCTCAACTCCAGGAGGGTGCATACCAGGGGGCCGAAATACTTACAAAATAAAAAAGCCACCTGCTGGCAAAAAACATACCATGTTGCACCAGACCTGAACCCTGTACCCTACACCTCCCAACCAACCACCCTCCCACCATGCTAGTGGACCAGCCAGGCAGCTGCCTGCCACACCCCCTCACACATACCTTCTCCCCTGCCTCTCCCCCCCCATGCACATATACACGCATACATCCTGTCACCCTACCTCGCCCACCCAGGTATCTGGTCACTACCCTGCCAGGAAGCCCTGAACACAGCCACCGTGATTGAGTCACCCTTTTTGAAAGTGCTTAGTTGCAGTCGCTGGGTTCACTGGATACTGCTTATTCAGGAGAGATAGGCTAGCTGTTTTGTGTTTGCTGTGAGAATTAGTGAACAGCATGGCCTTGTTTTATTTGTAGTTCATCAGCAGTTTGTGCTGATCGAACCATGTTTCAACAAAGTTAGACTGCAGGACAGAGGATAGGGTAACAGGGTCAGTGTGAGTGCAGAAGAGGATGGCATCATCCGCATATAAGATCATATTGTTGTTACAGGCTACAGGGAGATTGTTGATAAAGAGGCTAAAGAGTAACGGGCCGAGGATGGACCCTTGAGGTACCCCAGAGTTCACGGAGAGGCAATCAGAAAGAAACCCCCAATCTTAACTTGTTGGTGTCTTCCCAACAGGCAGCTTTCAGACAAATTGGTAACCTCGTTGGATAGGCCAATGGTGGGTAGGGAGTTCAGAAGGAGATGGTGATTGATGGTGTCAAATGCCTTGGTCAGATCTGCATACACCACTCCTAGTAAATGCCCAGAGTCCAAGGCCTTGTGAATGTGATTTGTAAATTCAAGTAGGGTAGTGGTCGTACTATGTGCTTTTCTAAAGCCTTGTTGCTGTTGACACTGGATGTTATATTTGTCGAGGTATTGTCAGTTGGTCAGAAACTATGCACTCTAGGGCTTTAGAAGTGGGGGAAGGATTGAGATGTGGTGGTAACTGGAATATTGAGACCTGCCTCTACTTTCGTGCACAGGTGTTACGACTGCAGATTTTCAAAGCTGGGGGAACTGTCTGAGGGAGAGCGAGAGGTTCAAGAGCTTGGTGAGGGGGAATAATACGGCCTAGAATGCGAGGGAGAGAAGTTTTAGATCCAGGGTGTCACTGCTAAATTGGGATTTTCCAAGCACCTTTAGTAGGTATTTTCTTGCTTCGGCAAGGGATACTCTCCAGAAGTAGAAGGGTGGGGTGTTAGAGGGAGGAGAAGATTTAGCATTGTTGACAGGCAATGAGGAATCAATGAAAAAGTCAGGTGGGAGCACCCCACTGAGATCCGTAAAAGTGACATTAAAGGTGTCAGCAATTAATTTATGGTCCTGGATAAGTGTGCCATTAACCTCGATCAGGGAAGGGGGGGATTTATTGGGTTTCCCTGTAAGGCTTTTTATATTATCCCAAAATTGTTTGCTATATTCCCAGTGGTCAGTGAGCTTACTTTTATAGTAGTCTTGTCTAGCTATCTGTACCACCTGGGTACACTGGTTTCTAGCAGCTCTGTACCATTGCAGATCTGCCTATTGACCAGTGGCCCTTGCACGGTGCCAGAGACTGTCCCTGTGCTTCATCTGAGTTAATAGGGCAGGGGTGATCCAAGGGTTAGAGGCTCCCCTTGTTTTTATTTTCTTGAGGGGGGCCAACTGGTCACAAACTTCATTGAATCACTTTATGAAGAAGTTAAGAGCTAGATCAATGCAGCTCATGGAGTTAATGGGGGATCAGTCAGTATGTGAAAGTGCAGTGAGAAATTGCAGGCGCATGCTTGTTTTTTAGAGTACGTCTGTAGGTGAATTTGGCCTTTGATTTGGGTGGCTTGTTAGACCACTGGCAGATGACTGGTGCATGATCACTTAATGAGTCTGGTAAGACCCTAATGTTAGTGATTCTACTAGTGTGAGTGGTAAGAATCCAGTCCAGGAGGGAGCTTGATCCTGTTCTGTAGTTGATAGGGGTTGGCATCGATACCATCTAGCTGATATCAATTGATGCTAGAGCATCTTTAAAAGCTTCAGCTTTGGGGGCAAGCCAGTTTACATTAAAGTCCCCCAAGACCACTGTCTTGGTATGGTGGGTGGGATTATCAAGGTATTTGGTTATCATTCAAAAGCCAGAGGCCTGGTCACATGGTGGGATATAGGCGAAAATGATGGTGAGGGATTTTCTTTGTTGACTGAGGATAATTTTTTTTTTATTCAGCTGTTTGGTCCCTGTCGCCTCCTCCTGCCAACTGGTGATGGGGACACAAAGGTATTTTTTACAGGGTTTCTCCCCTTGCCCCCCCCCGAGGCCCCAGCACACGGCCATGTGAGCATACGGAGGCATGCACGCACCCCGTGGTGCCAGCTCAGCCCCTTCCACTGCCCATAACTTTTTGCCACCCCCTCTCCACCTACACTACCCACTGGACCTCCACTCGGTGGGAGCGGAACTCCGGGGGGGGCACCAATCCACCCTCACCACCTTCAGCAGAGGAAAACTGCCCATCGGCATGCTTGATCCTGCTCCATCCCCCACACCGGCACCCCAACAACCCAAGGTCGTTCCCTAACCTGGGTCGCCAACATAGCATGTGGTAAGGCATCCAGCACCTCAACCCTCAGTGCCACTGGGTCAACCGACTGAGGATAATTTTGACTGTAAGCATTTGGGAGTTGTTGGTAGGAGGCACTTGTGGGAGGACTTGTCCCTTAAGGGTATTCTTCAGGTAAATGGTACAGCCTGCACCCCGTTTGCCAGCATGGTCAAGTCTAAAGAGGACATAGCTAGGGATTGAGATAGCATTGTCAGGACCCTTGGGGAGAGCCAGGTTTCATTCAGAGCTAAAATATCAGGTTTATGTTGTGACACCCAAACTTGTAGGTCATCAAGTTTGGGAAGTAAGCTTCTAATAATAACGGAGGCTAAGATGAAGGCACTTGGATTAAAACATGGGTAATTGGATGTTGTGAGGGGACCAGGGTGCGGGTGAACATTGCCAGAGAGAAGTAGGAGGAGTAATATAATCCTAGAAAGATAACGAGCAATAGGTTTTGACTCCTTTAGCTGTCTCCATCTGAAAGGCTTAATTTGATGGGTGTTACTGATTGGGGAGAGTAGCAATAAAAGATGGTAATACTCGGGGCGGTGGTGGTTTGGTATCTGTCCAGAGACTGGGGAGGTGACAGTGGCAAGCCAGGCAAAGTAATTGTATGAGGGTAAAGTACTGGAGGGTATGTCTCTGTGCGGGGTATTGTAATCATGCTGCAGAGTGGGAGTGGTGCTCGTATAAATGAGTGGAAAGAGAAGGAGAAAAAACAAGGACAGGATAACAGGAGAATAAGGCATTATGTACTGCTGCAAGGAGGAAAGGGGAGGGAGGAAGGTAGGTATCTGAATTAGTAGGAGGCAGTGGTAACAAGAGGTGGATGTGGGTGTCAGTTATGCAGCAGATAACAAAGGGGGTTGAGATAAGTGTGGGGCGAATATTCAGCAGGTATGCGTTGTATAAGGGTAGAGAGTGAGAGCAAGGCAGATGAGAGAAGGTAGAGTAGGATTTAATTAAGTAAGGCTGGTGAGTAACCAGAATAGGTTTACTGGTAGGGCAATGTGGAAGTTCGAATAAGAAGAGTGAGTAAAACAAAGTATGAGAGACATTACAAAGAGATAGGTTCCTTTAGTGGTACAGCTGAATGTATGTGTAAACCCCTACAAATGGGGGTTCCCAAAAAGTCTTCCTTGAGCTTGTCTAAATGCTCACTGTCCGGCTGGTGTCCTGCGTTTTAGCAGTTTAAATGTGATTACCAGAGCCTGTATAGCCTCTGTGTACTGTCTCTTTAACAGCTGCCTGATTGCAGCTTAAGTAATCTGAGCGGGAGCTCTGTTGAAAGATGTAACTATTTACTGAAAATCATTTATCGTGATAATGATAATGTAGTTTGTCTAACCTGTTTTCTTTGCAGCAAGGAGTGTTTTGTTTGTCTCCACTATCTTGGTCCTGGACTGCAAATTGGGACCAAGCAGTACTGGTGTGACCTAAAATGTAGCCGGACTACAAGAGCTGTCTGAATTCAAAATCTGTAGGAACTTTAGTTTGGAGTTTTTTTTGCACCTTTTTTGCAACTGAAGGGGTAGCTCTTGCTTTGACTGACAGCCAAATCAGCCAACCAAATCTTTTGGATCTTGGGGAAGTTCTGGGCTGCTTGCAGTTTTCAGTTAGTTCTGAGCCGGGAAGTGAAATGAGAGGAGCTGAAGTGATTTTGGGCAGCAATACTGAGTTGGATTCACACGGGAAAACTGTGAAAGGGCTGAGTTTGGCTTGCATGTCTGCTGCTGCTCCTGAGAGGGAGAGAAGATAATTATTTTGGACTAAATCCAAGTTTGTGTGACTAAAGTAAGCTACTGAAGTGGGTCAGGCTCAACCTGAAGAAGACTGAAGATTTTGTTGAATGCGATCAGCCTGTCAGGAGTTCCAGCTACCCCTAAGCTCCTGGTGTGTGCAGAGACGTTGCAATTGTGACTGGGGAGCGCTTTGCCTGGTGCAGTAGTATTTCCATACATGTGAATGTGCTATGAGCTGCTAGTGGGTTGTGAGTTAGTTCCCCACTGTGTGAACTGTGTTCTGCTTGCTGGAAGCTGTATCCAGCCCAAAATGGACTGCTTCTGAACTTGTCTTCATGCGGTCTGGGCCTTGCCAGACTGACCCAGCCAGACTACCCACTGCACAGAGAAGCCATCGACGAGAGATCTGCCTGGGGATCAGCCCCCTGCTCCACGCTTGAACAGGAACAATGCCTCTGTGACTCATGTGGGCCCTGCTTCTCCTGGCATTCCAGATCAACCACCTGCAGTCTTGATTTTCGTCTAGCCTGTGTCCAGTCTTGGGTATCATGAGTAAATACTGTACCAGGGTAGCTCCCTGCAACAACAGCTTAATCTGAGTGTGTCATCTGATTGTCTTGTTGTTTCATTTCCTTTATGAACTGAGCCCTCTGGCTACGGATTACAAATATTGTGTACTGTGCATGTTGTGTTTTCCATCACAGGGCCCCAACCAGCTGCAACCCCGGGCAATGGTCCAGGCTAGCCCTTCTTTTCTCCACCTGGGTACCCAGAGGTGGACTGTGTAGGGGGAATCAAAGCGCATGCATAACTGCATGCTTGATTGATATAACCTTTAAGCTAATTACCCTGATTTTGCCCCTCCCTTGTTCAAGTCCCCTGAATAAATCAGATTTAACTTTTTCTGCATATAATCTGACTGTGGTTCCAGTTTGTGCTCAAAATACTGTACTGTTGCTATTTGCTGTGCATAACCTTGTTTTACAGGGGGTCCCCAGGGTCGAGCCAGAGGAACCAGCCCTGGTGGTAAGTGCAAACAGTGTGGGTACTTGTTTGGTGTACCGGGGTATTGTGATAGTGATTATTGTACAGTGTTCAGGCCACTAGAGGGGAAACAGGAGGGTTACAGTGTCCCGGAGGGCTGTGCCCAGGTTAGCTTGACCACTACCAACCCTGACCTCTGGGTGGAGGCACCCATTTCAGAACTCAGGCCCCTTAACCTGCTACTAGCCAAGCAGGCAGGGGTAGTAGCCCTTGGGATAGCCCCACCTAGGGGTTACATACAGATAGGAGGAGAGGAGCTAGAATGTGGTACCTTGTGGGGGAGGAGGGGTATTTAATAGAGGTCGAGGCTGGGATGGGCGGGACAAAATATTGGCAATAAAGCAAGCACACAATTAGATATTCAATTTAAACAGAGCACTAAGAAGCAGGAGAGGAGTGCAGGACCAATCAGGATGGAGCAGATGAGAAGAGCCAATCATTGAAGAGCCAAGCTCGGCTGAGTGCAGCTAGAGAATGTGTCGGCCTGAGAGCTGAAAAGCCTGGAACTCCAAGCTGCGTACCTGAATTGGGAAGGGTGGGCAGTAGAGAGAGCACAGCCGGCTCTGTTCTCAGCCGGTGCTGCAATCCGCAGCGCACCCAAGCAAGGGCAAACACCTGAGGGAAGAATCAGAGAGAGAGGGGATTCATTAAAGGGAGCCTGGGCAAAATCAGTGGGAGGGCTTAGAGGAAGACAATGGAGAAGGGGTGAGTGAGTGAGAAAAATGGGTGGGCGATGGAGGAAAGAGAAGGAAAAAATACAGTTGTGGGTGCCATGGGCTGTGGAGCCAAGCTAAAGAGGTTAAAACAAAAGAGGTAATTACTGAGTGCTGTGAGGAGAGGGGGAGGAAGAGAAAAGCTACAGGAGTTGTTTTTAGCAGTGGAGGAATTAAGAATGGGGGAGGCAGGAGATACTTTGTCTGTGGAGTGTAGGTTGGGAGGGGAAGGAAGGGTAAAGATAGAAGATCGCCGAGAAGGAAGTAAAGCAAGCAAGCTTCAGAAACAGAAACAGAAACAGAAATTCACTGCAGATAAGGACCGCAAGGCCCATCCAGTCTGCCAATTTCTTTTTCTACCATATGAATGTGCCATTTGTCTTTGCTCTGTCAATGGCCTATCTATTCATACTCATCTGTATTGCTCCCTTATGCCTGTCCCTTGCCTGTTTGAAGTCCTGCACTGTATTCATATCCACCACTTCCTGAGGTAGGCCGTTCCATGCATCCACCACCCTTTCTGTGAAAAAGAACTTCCTCACATTACCCCTTAATCAGCCTCCCTCTAATCTCATGCTGTGTCCTCTTGTCCTGCTGTTTTTCTTATATTGAAACATGTTAGACTCTTTCACCTTGTTAATGCCCTTAAGATGTTTGAATGTTTCAATCATATCACCTCTCTCCCTCCTTTGCTCTAGGGTATACATATTGAGTTCAGTTAATCTGCCCTCATATGTTTTCTGAAGCAGTCCCTGCACCATTTTGTTTGCCCTTCTCTGGACTGCCTCAATTTGGTTAATGTCCTTGTGAAGGTGTAGCCTCCAGTACTGCACGCAGTACTCCAGATGGGGCCTATCCAATGTCTTGTAAAAAGGGATTTTTACCTCCCTCTTCCGACTTGTGATACCCCTACTAATATACCCCAACATCCCTCTAGCCTTACTTACTGCTTTAGTGGTCTGCTTGGATGATTTCAGGTCATCGGTGATGATGACGCCAAAGTCTCTTTCTTCCCTTGTGACTGCCAGCAACTCCCCTTCCAGCCTATAGGTGGCTACAGGGTTTTTCTTCCCTATGTGCATGATCTTGCACTTCTTTGCATTAAACCCCAGTTGCCACTCTTCCGACCATTTTGCTAGTTTATCCAGATCACTTCTCATTCTGCCCACCCCATCTGGATCATCTGCTCTGTTGCAGATCTCGGTGTAATCTGCAAACAGACAAACCTTACCCTCCACTCCATCTGCAATGTCACTGATGAAGATATTGAAGAGGACTGGCCCCAGGACTGATCCCTGAGGTACCCCACTTGTGACTTGCATCTCTTCTGACTGAATATCATTTACCACCACTCTCTATTTTCTGCCCCTCAACCAGTTTGCCACCTAGTTGACCAACGTCTGACCCACCCCGAGCCTACCCAGCTTATTAATCAGTCTTCTATGAGGAACAGTATTGAAAGCTTTGCTGAAGTCAAGGTAGGCAACATCAGTTGCTCCCCCTTGGTCCACCACTCTGGTTACCCAGTCAAAGAAATCTATGAGATTAGTTTGACAGGACCTTCCTTTTGTAAACCCATGCTGTCTTGGATCCTGTGCGCCTATGGATTCCAAGTGTTGCACTATCCTTTCCTTAAGGAGGGCCTCCATAATCTTGCCCACTACTGAGTTAAGACTGACTGGTCTGTAATTCCCTGCCTCCTCCCTGTTATCATTCTTGTTCACCCATTCATGGGCTGTAACCAGAGCTAGTGCAGGTGGGCTAGGAAAGGCAGGAGTTGAGAGGGGGAAGCCCTTAGCATACTAAAAACATCAGTTAGTACAGCGCATTCAGTAACTTAGCACTCTATTTTTTTTTATTTTTTATTTTATTGCAAGATCAGTTTTACAACCTTTGAGTCAAAGACTCGTTTACAAAGGTACCTCGTCAAGAAAGGTGGGGGAGACGACAAATAGAGTGGTGTTAGGACAGGGATGACAGACAGGTGAGATACATAAAATATACATTTGGAGAGTGCAGACAGCGAGCTGTACTGGAGCAACTCGTAAGTAAAAGCACATTGGAAAAACAACAGGAGATACGTTATTCAATTAACAACATGTCGCAATTAATATGTAGAGTTAAAAGAGGACCGCCGGCAGGTGCTTGAAAAGTATTAGAAAGGACCGCACAGTGCAGCTACAGACATTTACAGCATCGGTTGTCAATAATATGCTGGCGGAGGGCAATTTTGAAACGGCCAATGCCTGGGATCTTGGAGATGGTTTCAGGAAGGGAGTTAAACCAGGATGGGGCTAGGTGGTGGAAAGATCTTTGGCAGCGGGAGGTCCTTGCTCTGGGAATGTTGAAAGTGGCTGTGGCGGCGTACCGGGTTGGCAGGGATCTAGCAGCCCGCTGCAGAGGTCCAGAGAACCCAGGAGGGCAGAGACCTGACATGGATTTTTTGGCCAGTAGGCAGGTTTGATATTTCAGTCTTTCCTCAAGAGTGAGTATTTTTGTGACGGAGTATAGCAGACAGGTGTGGGTTCTGCTGTGGGCACTGGTAAGGAGCCTACAGGCTTTGTTGATGGAGGTCTGGATTTTAGATAAGGCAGAGGCATCAGCAGCTGCGTAAACCGGAGTCCGTGAGTCAGCCAGTGATAAACCAAGAGGTGATGGCAAGTTTTAAACGGTTCGGGAGACAGTCTTGTGGGGTAGAGAAGACCGATCCTGGAGTTCATTGCAGATGCCAAAGCTTTAAGGTGGGCGTGGAAAGTTAGGTCGGTGTCAAAGGTGATGCCCAGGTACTTGTAGGACGAGACTTGCTCAAGAATAGGGGCATGCTGGTGGTGATGTGGAGGGGAAAGTCCCTGGCATTGTTTTGCCGATGAGAGAATAGCATGGACTTAGTTTTCTTTAGGTTCAGGACTAGGCGGTGCTTATTGAACCACTTTTCGGTTTGGAGGAAGGCGCTTTGCAGCATGACTTGGAGTGGGAGTGGGTCAGGGTGTGATGCAAGGATAACAGCATCATCAGCATAGAGTAAAATTTACTGAACAGGAGCTGGGGAGGGTGTTCAGGAATAGGCTGAAAAGGGTTGGGCCAAGGATGGAGCCTTGGGGACCCCGAGTGAACAGGAAGGTAGGGGAGAGGGTCCCATTTAGCTTGACTCTTTGGGACCTGTTGTAGGTAGCTTGTGAACCACTTCAGGGGGGCCGCCAGGAGACCCAGTACGCTAAGGAGTTTAGTAGCAGGGGTGGCACACCGTGTCAAGGCCTTGGACAGGTCTATAAAGACTGCCCCTGCGAGATGACCTTTGTCAAGTGCTGAGTGAATGTGGTGGAGAATTCCAGAAGGGCAGTGGACGTGCAGGCCAGGGCGGAAACCATGTTGCTCTGGACAAAGGAGGTTGTAGTTAGTAAGATATTCAGAGAGCTGTGTGTTCACTATTTTTTCTAAGGCTTTGGATAGGGGGGGAAGGATGGAGATGGGCCTGTAGTTATTAGGCAGAGTGCGGTCCCCAGACTTATGGATGGGGGTTACTTCAGCTTGCTTCCAGGCCTTAGGGAATTGGCCAAGGCATAGGGATTTGTTAATGATAAGCATCAGCTGGGTAAGCATGACATCCAGCATGAGGCAAAGTATCCTGGAGTCAAGAGGGTCATTGATAGGGTTCTGAGAGGCGAGGGATTTTATTAAGAAAGGTTTGGCATCATGGGGTGAGATCATACGGAAGTGGAATTGTGGCCTGGAAATGGGAGCGTGGGTGGGTTGTGCAACCGGGTCTGAAAAGTGGGCCGGGAGGACGGCACTTAAGTCAGTGCAGGTTTTGTTAAGGCAGTCAGCGATACAGGTGGGGTCAGTCGAGACAGTCCCATTTATGACAATCTGGGATGGAGGGGGGGAGCGGGTCTTACCATTTAAATCTTTAATGTTGTCCCAGAAGGCTCTGGACGAGCCCCAGGAAGATGTCAACGCAGCCTGATAGAATTTAGCTTTAGCCTGCTTGATTGACCAGGTGCATTGGTTGCGGGCTGTCCTGTAGGCTAGTCTGTCAGCAGGCCTGCCGGAGTCATTAGCTAAGTGCCAGAGGTTATCTCTCTTTTTTAGTTGTTGGATCAGTGCAGGAGTTATCCAAGCAGCAGTCCGTTTTTTTGTCCTAGGAGAGCTGAGGGGTGCATACAGGTCACAGGCGAGGTTGAAGGCAGTGGAGAGGTAGGTTAGGGCAGAGTTAACATCAGGAGCGCTGTCCAATGGGGACCAGTCGATATGGGCGAGGTGACGTTTGAGGTTGGCGAGACCTCCGGGGAGAAAACGGCGGCGAGGGATCCTACTGTATCCAGGGCAGAGGGTGGGGGAGGACCAGAAGCAGATGACAGGGGAGTGGTCACTGAGTGAGTCTGCAAGGACTTCAACGGAGACTATTTTATGAGGCCGGTTAGAGAGGATAACATCCAGGAGAGAGCTAGTTCCTGTGACTTTGTTAAGTCTAGTGGGCTGAGTGACCATTTGGGACAGGTCAAGGGCAGCAAGCTCATTCTTCAAATTATCAGCCGACGGGCTGAGCCAATTGGAATTTAAGTCACCCATAATTAATTGTTCAGCTTCGGGGTAAGGTAGCCAGGTAGTCAAGGAGAGAGGTGGCGCAGAGTCTTTGTGAGAACCTGGGGCAGATAAGCCGCAGTTGGGATAGAGCGGCCACGCCCAGGGTAGGGGTGAGACTTTTAAGGTGATGGCTTGCGCCCATGGTTTAGCCCAGGATTGGGAGGCGAGCCCAAGGACCGAGTTGGCAAGTAGATAGCACACCTCACCACGCCTGCCCATCCTATCGGCCCTGAAAATGGTAAAGCCAGGAAGGGAGATGGCAGAGTCAGGCGTGGGAGGAGAGCCAGGTTTCAGCAAGCAGGAGAATATCTGGGGAGTGTTGGGTGACCCAACATAGAATGGCTGCAGTTTTTAGGGAGACTGCATATATTAATGAAGGCATCAAGGCCTTTGCCATCTGTGGGCGGAGGCATTGCTGGGACAACCGCCCGGGTTTGGGTTCACGCTCGGAGAGCAGGAGTAGCAGGAGAATTAGACGCCTGCATGATGTTTGTAGCTGGTGGTGGGGTGCATATGTGGCCGACGGGACCTCGCCTGGGAGGAGCAGGATAGGAAGGAGAGAACAACTGAGGGCGCTAGCTCCGGGAGGATCCACTTGTGAAAGGAAACACAATACTGAGGTACCACATAAGTGGCTGGTGGGTGGGGGTCACGGTAGTCCAGGGTACGGGAGGGATTTGGGGATGAATAGAGGGGTGATGGGGTAATCCGGATGGTGAGGCAGGGATTGCGAGTGGGGCAGTGTGCTTTGGGTGGGGGCTGGTTTATGGGGGATACAGAGGGGCAGAGAGAGAGCATAGGGTGCTGTAGCAGGAGGAGGGCCAGCATGGCAAGGACTATGCTTGGGTGAGACATTTCCCAGTATAGAGCAGGAAGGGAGGGCAGGCTCCCTCTAGTGCTGGAATGATATAACCAGCAAATGGAAAAGTAGGCTGATTGGTTTTTGCACCTCATGTGACACAGAAAAGTACACTACATAAGGGAGAGCTGAGCAAGGGTGGTGGTGGGGATGGTGGGGAGCCGAACGCGTAGCGTTCGGCGGGGTTTTTTCCAGTGCACCGACTGCAGAGGGACAGAGGGTGACGCGAGCCGAGTGGAAAAAAGGCGCCAAAGCTGCGATTCAAAATGCAGAGCAGAAGTCCACAGGTAGGCTGGCGGCTGGCTCACTGACTGTCGCGATGTATTTTATTTTATTTATTTTTTTTTACTTTGATTCCCCAGTCAAGAGTTCCCCAGGCAAGAGTTTACCTTCACGGACCCCTTGCGTGACCAATGGCTCCTCGGGGGGTGGGGGTGTCCTGGCGGCAGGTAGAAGTCTTCAGGAGGCAGTTCAGCTTTGCCCTCGCTACCAACGGTTCCGGCCTCCTCGGGGTGGGGTATCCTGTGGTGGTTGCAGGATCCAGGAGGGCACTTAGTGCAGCCTCGCGACCATCCAGCTCCTCGGGGGAGGGGGGAATGGATCTGTGGAGAAAGAAGCAGAGTTTAAGTAGGGAGGCAGGGGGGAGTAGCGATTAGGGGGCGGGCAGTGCAGGCGGGGGAGTTTTGCAGCTGAGATGCGTGTGGCAGGATTAAGTAGGGAAGATGCTGTAGTGATGCTCTAAGAAAGATACTTTGACCAAATTGCAGAAGCAGATGGCAAAACAGTTCGATGTCTAGCAATTAACACTTCTAAAATATTGGCAATAAAGCAAGCACACAATTAAGTATTCAATTTAATCCAAGCACTAAGAAGCAGGAGGAGTGCAGAACCAAGCAGGATGGAGCAGATGAGAGAAGCCGACCAATGAAGAGCCAAGCTCGCTTGAGTACAGCCAGAGAATGCGTCAGCCTGAAAGCAGAAAAGCCTGGAACTCCAAGCGGTGTACCGAGTCGGGAATGGCGCTCAGTAGAGAGATCATGGCTGGCTCTTTTCTCAGCTGGTGCTGCAAGCAGCAGCGCACCCAGTCAAGGGCAGACACCAGAGTCAGGAAGGGCAGGCAGTACAGAGATCATGGCTGGCTCTGTTCTCAGCTGGTGCTGCAAGCAGCAGCGCACCCAGTCAAGGGCAGACACCTGAGTCAGGAAGGGCGGGCAGTAGAGAGAGAGTATGGCTGGCTCTGTTCTCAGCTGGTTCTGCAAGCTGCAGCGCACCCAGTCAAGGGCAGACACCTGAGTCAGGAAGGGCGGGCAGTAGAGAGAGCATGGCCGGCTCTCTTCTCAGCCAGTGCTGCAAGCTGCAGCGCACCCAGTCAAGGGCAGACACCTGAGTCGGGAAGGGCAGGCAGTAGAGAGAGCACAGCCGGCTCTGTTCTCAGCTGGTTCTGCAAGCTGCAGCGCACCCAGTCAATGGCAGACACCTGAGTCAGGAAGGGCAGGCAGTAGAGAGAGCATGGCCAGCTCTCTTCTCAGCCAGTGCTGCAAGCTGCAGCGCACCCAGTCAAGGGCAGACACCTGAGTCAGGAAGGGCAGGCAGTACAGAGAGCATGGCCAGCTCTCTTCTCAGCCAGTGCTGCAAGTTGCAGTGCACCCGGTCAAGGGCAGACACCTGAGTCGGGAAGGGCGGGCAGTAGAGAGAGCACAGCTGGCTCTCTTCTCAGCCAGTGCTGCAAGCTGCAGTGCACCCGGTCAAGGGCAGACACCTGAGTCGGGAAGAGCGGGTAGTAGAGAAAGCACGGCCGGCTCTGTTCTCAGCCGGTGCTGCAAGCTGCATGCACCTGGTCAAGGGCAGACACCTGAGTCAGGAAGGGCCGGCAGTAGAGAGAGCACGGCCAGCTCTCTTCTCAGCCAGTGCTGCAAGCTGCAGCACACCCAGTCAAGGGCAAACACCTGAGTCAGGAAGGGCGGGCAGTAGAGAAAGCACAGCCAGCTCTCTTCTCAGCCAGTGCTGCAAGCTGCAGCACCCCCGGTCAAGGGCAGACACCTGAGTCGGGAAGGGCAGGCAGTAGAGAAAGCACAGCCAGCTCTGTTCTCAGCCGGTGCTGCAAGCTGCATGCACCTGGTCAAGGGCAGACGCCTGAGGGAGGCTTAGCAAACTGGCATGAGAAACAGCATTGGCCAGGGGAGGTTTTTCTTCGAGGGAGCAGCAGGGTGTGTCTCACAACACCCCTGGTTGAGTATTTACTGTCCACAGACTTAAACATGATCTGTTCAGGCTGGGGGACAGTAAGCCTCTTAACACTCTACAGCCAGTGACCAGGGTGTGATAGAGCAGCCCTGAGTTGAGGTTTAGCCAATTCTGGCTGTTGTATTGCACACAGGTGTGTGTGTGTGTGTGTGTGTGTGTGTGTGTGTGTGTCCTTTTTTAAATCAAGTGCAAAGTGGCAGGCTCTATTGAGGAGACCCCTGACTCCGGACATCACACTGTCACTCGCAGAGCCATATACCACAAGCCCAAAATCAGTGATGCTTGTGATGAAGCACTGCACCAGTGGTAACCTAATATCTGGAAGAAAATTGTTTCTATGCCTGTAGAAGAGCCCTAGCCTAGAGTTGATTGCCTTAATCAAAAAATGGACATGTGCATTGAACGATAAAGTGCTGTCAAGGGTAACCCCAAGATATTTAAAGGGTTGCACTTGTTCTAATGGGGGCCCAGTTGCAGTGGTTAGAATGGGGTGGAGTGGGTCTTGTGACAGGTGCAAAAAAAAAGGCATACTTTTTTTTTTGTGTGTGTGTGTGTTCATTACGAGTAGGTTAGAGGCGAACCATTCCTGTATATCAGTAAAGTCAGTTGAAGCCTCAACCTCAGGTTCTCCAGGCACTTGTCACTGGAGAAGATGACAGTGTCATCCACACAGAATATTAGTTGACCTGAAGACGTCGGTTATATTATTTATAAGTAGACTGAACAGAAGGGGTCCTAGGACTGACCCTTGGGGAACACCAGCAGTGACTGATCTATCCTGTGAAAGTACATTGCAGCATTTTAGTGCTTGGGTTTTACCAGCCAGATTGCCTTTGAATCAGCAGATTGAGTCTTCAGAAAGGCCCAGATTAAGTCGTTTCTGGCAGAGGAGGGCATGGTTCACAAGGCTGAATGCCTTGGTGAGGTCTATGTAGTGTATATGGACCTGGCCATTTCTCCTCTGTCCAGGGCACAATGAATTGAGTCAGTAAACTTGAGGAGGGCAGTCATTGTGCTGAAGTTTTTTCTAAACCCATGTTGCTCATTTACCAGGAGCTCATGCTGACGCAGGTACTGGGCAAGCGGGTCATTCACTACTCTTTCTAATGTTTTTTGATAGAGGGAGTAGGATGGAGATAGGGCAGTAGTTAGATGGCAGGCTATGGTCACCCCCTTTAAATACTGGGTCTTGTAGGCTTTTTTCCACAGTTCTGGTACTTGTCCGGTGGATAGGGACAGATTGATAATAATCTGAAGTGGGTAGGTGACTTTCTAAATACTAATTTGAGCAATTTCATATCTATATGTAAGCCCTCTTAGTTTGGGGCTTACTAAAGTTACCTTCCTCTCCTCCTTTTTTTGCTCATGTAAGGTTGTGGGGGCTGGTGTGTGCTCCTGGGTGTGGTTTGCCTGTCCCTCCATGGGATAAAAGGGAAAGTTTCTGGAAGGAGTGAGGCCAGTGGGAGACTGTTCACAAGTTGGGCCAGAGGTTCGATCCCCAGCCCAGGAGAGCAGCCTAAGCTCTGGGGCAAGTGGAAACCATCCAGGAATTAAGGTGGGAGGTTCCCAGGGAGTGCAGTCAGTGGGATGGGGACCCCATGTAAGGAGGGGAGCCATAGCCCAGAGGAAATTGGGAGTTTGACCTGCCTCATGCTCCATGGCACTGTGGCGGGTCTGGGGTCTTGTCCAGCATGGTTGGAATAGGCGGTTGGGTGCTTCAGCAGTGGCAGTGCCATGGCGTGGCCTGAATGGTGGTGGCAGCACCGATGGGTTGTACCCATGTGGCATGCCGTCTTTGTTTGGTAGCCTGTTGGGAGTGAGTGAGGGCTGGTGCCCACCTTTCCCGTGTTTGTCTAAGTCTGGGACCAGAGTGGGCCTAGCTGTAGGCCTGATGCAACAGGTAGAATAGTAAGTAAAGAATTGAAGCCACCTGAGTTTGTAGACCCCCTGGTTTGGATTATGGCCAAGTGAAAGTAATTTTGAGTAACAGTAGAACAGCCTAGTGTGGATGCCAGGGTGGAAGCATGTGAAAGGGAGCACTTGATGTTGAGGCCTAGGTCACTGCTTGAGTTTTGAGCCCCCTGGCTCAGCTATATGTGGAGCCAATTCATCAGGCCTGCTTCAGCCCCAAGTCTGTGCCACAGCCTTGTGCTGCAGTGAGAAAATTAATGCCAGCTTTGTGCCTGTCTCCAGTTGTCTTCAGCCCCATGGAGCTGTTTGGGTTTATTTTAAAATAAATCAGTTCTTTTGTTCTTTTTAATCACAAATGCCTGCTCTGTCTGTGCTGCTGTTCTAACCAATATTTCCTCCAGAAAGCTCCAGCACCATACCTTCCTGCTTGCCTGCTGCTTGTTGTTTCTGCTACCTGGGTTGCCATAATCTGTGGTAAGTGGCTGCTGTGACTCCCGTCTGTGTCACCATTCAGGTAGGCCAAGCATTTCTTGATTTCTTTAGACGGAGTCTCAGCTTGTTCCCCCCTCCAGTCAAATTTTACATCAGGCCCCTAGACACAAGCCAGAGGGAGGGTTACATATTTTTCTCTGGGCAGTGTCTAGTTTTAATTTTGGTTCATGTTAGGTACCCATGCACATCAGTCCAGTTCAACCTTTAAAATAGAACTTGGGTCTAATGAGGGGGGTCTGGTGCATTTCCTACTGCAGCAGGGTGGATAATAAGTTCCAGTATGTATGATGTTACATTGCTAAATGTTTTGTTAAGAGTCAGCAATGTTTTTGTCCCTTTTAATTGTGATGCCTCCAGGTTACAATGGAGTGGGGCAGTGATTTTTGGAGTGGCCCATGACATTGTTGATGCCCTCCCATAGTTGTTTAAGATGGTTAATGAGTTTACTTTGTTGGGTTTTGTAAAACTCGGCCGTGGCTTCCTTAAGTCAGAGTTTTACAGTATTCTGCAGCTCCTTGTATTTTTCAAGGTGTTTGTTTTGGCCCAATTATTTGCATAAGGCCCAGGCTCAGTCCCGTTTTCTGGTCAAGAACTTGATGTCGGGAGTAAACCAGGGCTGGGAGTTTCCCATTCTAACAAGTGTCTTGAAGGGGGTGACAATGTCACAGATTCTCAGATGTCACAGAACACAGCAGCCAGGTTGTTGTCTGGACTATCTCGATCCAGTCATATTACATCTGTGCTTCGCGAACTGCACTGGCTGCCAGTTCAGTGGCGGATCACCTTCAAGGTTGGCTTGCTGACCTATAAAGCCCTACACAGACAGGGAATGAGCTACCTGCAAGATCTCCTGCATCCTTACTGCCCTCTCCGGCCACTCTGCTCGGCTGACGAGGGATTGCTGGAGATTCCCAGGGTACGGTTGAAAACTTCTGAATCACGGGCATTTTCATTCGTAGCCCCAACCTTGTGGAATTCTCTGCCTCGTCAGATACAAGAGTGCCTGACAGTGGAGAGCTTCAAAACTACATTACAAACTTATTTATTTGGGCTCACTTTTGGAGATATTGCTCAGTATATGTTGGTTTACTGTAGTTGTGTTTTTAATCATATGATTGGATGTCTGATTTTAGAATTTTATTGTTTTAAGTGATATTGTATGGATTGTACAGCATTTTTATACCCTGTGAATAGCGCTTTATAAATAAAGATATTATTATTATTATTATTATTATTATTATTATTATTATATGACTATTCTGTTAAACTGGAGAATGAAGTACTCCAGGGCCTCACTGATGTCACATGTACTGGTCAGGAAAGACCAGTGAACCTGCTGCCATAGAACTCAGAAATATGGAAGCTTGTGGGTGAAGAATATGTGGGCTTTGATGTTGGAGGGCTCTCTTTTGGTCACTTTGGCTAACCATCTGCAGGTGACTGAGGAGTGGTCACTAAAGAAGTCAGGCAGGACTGCACTAGAGATGACCCTGTCAGGGTGGCTGGCTGGCTAGAATCAAATCAAGCAAGGTGGCAGTGCCTGTTTTATAGTTTACCTTGGTTGGAGTGGTGATGACTTGGCTTAGGTACACATTGGCCAGTTTGTCTTTGTAATCCTTATTGTTATTAGCAAGCCAGTTCCAGTTAACATCAACTAACAACTTTTTTCATGCTGTGGGTTTAAACCAGATACAGCATTTATGAAGCCATCAAAGTCAGTGCTGACATTCTTTGGTGGTACAGTATATATGCTGCCAGGACATTGAGTTTTTTTCTTTCACTCTTGAGGCTTAGTTTTAGGTAAGTTGCAAGACGTTCACAGCCAGCAGGATCAGGAGTAAGGGGGAGTCTGCTAGGTCTAAGGAAGGACTTAATGTATATGAAACATCCACCCCCTCTTTGAAAGTCCCTGTCTTGTCTAAACAATGTATAGGTGTTAATGTCTATTTCTCTGTCCTGGATCTTACTAGTGAGCCAGGCCTCTATTGCAACCACTGTGTCAAACTGGGAGTTTGTCACCAGAGTTTGAATTCATCCATTTTGGGCATAATACCTCCTATGTTCACATGGTCCATTTCCAGATATTCTCTACAGGATGTAGTAGGTGTATCAGGGCCAGGGTTTAGATGCACACTACCACCAGTGATTAGAAGGAGCAGTAACACTTGTCTGAGTGCAAGATATAGCTTAAATAGTTTGGGGGTGTAGTACACCTCTCCTGGTTTTTACCTTCTGTGTCAAGGAGCAGGAGTGCCTGAGGAATTTTAGTAAGATAGCTCCAGAATGGCCTCTATAATTAAGTGAGGGTGCTGTATACCACGATGTAGGGCAGCAGTGAACAAACTGCGCAATGTCTGTCAGGGTCTGTGTGGTAGTACAGTGGTGAGGAGTTACTGTGTCAGACCACGGGCACATTTGATAGAAGGCATTACTTGCAGGTATGTCATTAGGTACTGCCAACATTCCAGTTAAGGCTATAAGACATACACTAAAGGTTTTACTTGAGAAGGTGGCCATGTTTTGAGTCCAAGCTAAGGTGGGGGCAACAGAGTATACGTCACCCTAAGAGGGTGCATTGTATTTACCTAAGTGCAGCAAGTAGCACAGTTTACCTACCTTTGGCACCATGGAACAATTAGATTGGTATCAAAGTGGGCTATCTATAGTGCAGCACCTTTGAGTGTGGGGTCCCTTCCGCAGTGTTGCAAAAATACAGCTATGTTACTGACATGTAATGATCCATTTAACAGGCAGCATGCACATTCAACAGCCACCACTAGGCTGCCTCTTTTCATTACCTTTAGCTCTCAGTCCTAGAGCAGGCAGGTAATCTGGTAGTTATGGAGGAAACAGCTATGGGAGCAGTACAGACACAGTTTGCTACTATTACTATAGCTTAGCAACAACAGGTAAATTATCTTGTTCAAAACTAGGGGCAACAACTATATGAGCAGTTCTGGGCACATTTGGTTACAATTTTTGTCACTGGTATCTAGTGCAGGCAAGTAACCAAAGAAAATAAGGAGTGGTAACTCTTACAGCAGATAGGCACAGTTGGCTGTTATATTCTAAAAAGAGCTGAGGTTGCACTGCCTGTGGATTGTACAGTTAAACTCTAAGCCTAAGAAGTAGACAAAAAAATAGCAGCTGGTTCAGTAAGCAAGTACAGTATTAGGCAGAGTAGGCAACACAGAGCAGCTAGTTCAGTAAGCAAGTACAGTACTGGGCACTGAATTATGTATTTTTTAAAGTCTAACAGGAGTAGGTAAGCAGTCTATGCAGAACACGGAATGAACAACTTTAGTAGCACTTAACTTGGAGCAGTTTGTCGCAGTTTCATACAGAAGGCTGCAATTGTACTGGCTGTGCTGAGCGGTATTACTCAAGACAGAGGAGTAGAGACACAGTACAGCTGGCTAGGTAGGTGAAACTCAAGGTGGCCAGAAAGGATGGTGGTAGATTCTGGCGTGTGAGTTACTCAGAAACTGATAAAGTGAATCACTCAGGATAATGCAGGAAAGCAGCGGCTAAGGCAAACAGAATGCTGGGGTGCATTGTTAGGGAGATCACTTCGAGAAGGGAGGAGGTAATTCTGCCACTTAACAAATCCGTGGTGAAGCCACACTTGGAGTACTGTGTGCAGTTCTGGCTCCCTTACTTAATGAAGGACATTATGCTCCTGGAGAGGGTCCAGAGCAGGGCATATAAGATGATCCTTGGAATGGGAGATACGCCCTATGAGGAGAGACTTAGGGAGCTAAACATGTACTCCTTGGAAGACATAAGGGACAGAAGGGACATGATTAAGACCTTTAAATACTTGAAGGATATTAATAGAGTAAACACAGAGGGGGTTTTCAGACTGAAGGAGGAAGGTACCACGAGGGGTCATAGCTTGAAACTGGTTGGTGGGAAGTATAGAAGAGATCTGAGAAAGCATTACTGCATGGAAAGGGTGGTGATGCCTTGGAATGAGCTACCTGAGGAGTTGGTATTAAGGGAATCAGTGGGAGGTATTAAGAAGGGAAGGGATCAATACATGGGCAGGGTACAGGTAGGGAGGGTAGAGTCCATGGGAAATCAGAATGGAAATCGGGGCAGGGATGGAAGGGAATGGAGGGCAGCAGCAGTTATCAAGCTGTGAGCTGCATCTTGAGCAGACTCGATAGACCTCATGGCCTAATCTGCTGGCATTTTCGTATGTTTGTAGGAACGGGAATACAAACCAGTCTCTTGTGATGTCAGACCATGTGGAGACTGTCAGTCGGTTCTGGAAGTGGGTAGTGTGGCTGACTCCTGACAGACTCCTTGTGCTGCCCTTTGCTCTTGGCCCTTCACTTGAGGACCAGAGTGGAGGGGAGTTGCCTTATCAAGGAATGAGTGGCCGTGATCAGGATTGGCTGCAGGGTCCACTGGTGGAGGGGTTTTCTCCACTCTGGAGTGATGTCCCAGTCTGAATTGTACCATTTACCAGCAGTCAGAAGGGGGAACAGTCCCTTGGTGGTTGGGACAGATTATCATGGACCCCTCAGTCGGGAGGCAGTGGAGGAAATTAACAGAAAAGGTAGCAGTCAGCAGCTTATCCACAGCTCCACAGAAACTAGAGCTGTATAGGATTCAAATTCTGCACCTCTTCTGGCCATGATCAGGATTGGCTGCAGGGTCCGTTAGGGGATTCCAAGAGGTGTCGAATGCACTTCAGAGGAAAACAGAGTGTGTAGTGGATGAGAAGGGGGACTAACCCCTGATTTACTGCAAAACAATCCAAATTCACCATACCACTCACTAAAAAATGCCGCCCCTGATGAAGCCTCATGTGATGAAGCGCTGGGGTTTAACTTTCACAGGGTGACTGGGTCCTTCCAGGGACAATTTTTGTATTTTTATTAGCTTATTAAAAGCACAGCAAGTTTGCAGCAATATTGACTTCAAGTTTGTGTATTTTTAGTGAGTAAGGAGCAGAGTCTGTTGGAGCAGGGCTACCCACTGCTCTGGAGTGATGTCCCAGTCTGAACTGCACCATTTACCAGTGGTTAGAAAGGGGAGAGTCCCGTCGTGGTTGGGATGAACGCCCACCGACCACTAAGTGTAGAGGCAGTAGTGGAATTTATGGCTTTGTATATCAGCAAAAGGATTTTGAAATGAATTTTTATTGAGTATATCTTTTCAGTACAAACACAAGATTTCTAACTTACACAGACAGGACTCATGAAGTATACAAAACTACAATAGAGTAACATCCTACAACATACATTCCCTGGTGGATTTGCATCCCAATAGGGGCTTGCTAATGGGACTGTCTGTATCTTAATGGGAAGTACAGGTACAAACATCAGCAAACAGGTGGTCTAAGCACAATTAAGCTATGCATTGTAGTATACTTGGCTTTTACAAAGAACATTTTCATCTTGTATAGAAAGAAACCAGTGGCACAACATATATCGTGCTGTAATGAAGGGACTACTGACTGATCCCTCTAACAGAGAACCCATACTATTTAATTCTCTAGGGACTGCACCAACCAGGAACTTCGGATTTGGGTCCCAGGTTTCTGTATACTCATTTTGATTCCCTATTGCCAAATTACCTAAACTCTTATGGTGGGCAAGAACACCTATGGCTTGCTTCCCGTGAAGCAGGGTGAGGGAGTTTATGGTTCTCCACTGCTGCAAGATGAGCCTTTTTGCGTCTATACTAATGGCTTCCAGCCATCTAACTTGAGTGGCATCCATCTGGTGGGCAACCTGGGGTTTGCCTAGTATATAGAGCAAGGTATAAGGTTGAATTAAACCCTCAGAATCTGTTGGCATGTAGCATGGACCCCTTTCCAGATGTCCCACAATGACTGGCAGGACCACAGAATATGCAGCGTCGAGACCCTCAAGGCCTGACATCACCAGCATTGATTGGAGTTCGAACCAACAGAACAGGTTGGATCCACGCTATAACAGTGCTGGTAATCTGTGCTGCCATTGGGTAGCTAGCCCCAGAACATTAAACAGAGTCCCATACCTTTGAGGCAAACTTTGATAATTTTTCTCCCAGTACAATTTATTTATGTGCCTTGATATACCAGCATGAACTAGACACTAAATAAGCCTATAAAATCTTTGGAACATTTTTGAGCTTTTCGGCGACATGAGTATTCACAGCAAATATTTACAGAGTTTGTTTAACCTACCCTTTCATTTGATTAGCAGAATCAATTGCAGTCATGAAACGGCTTCAGTCAATGAATATATGTAATAATATTAGATTAAAATATCTTTATTTCTTTTTCTAGCAGTCTTTGGCACAGCATACCAAACTGAGAGAGCAGATCCCAAGATTATACACAAGAATAAGTGTGCTCTGCTACGAGGTGGGTGATCATGACTTCAGTTGTTTTCTGGCCAACATGATGAACTGTAGTATTAGAGCTGCTTAGTAAACAGAAGAAGTACATGTTGGCATTAACTTTTGTCACCGGGCATGGGTTTAGGATAACATAATTTCAGGCAGACCACAAGTCAGGTGCATGGTTGCATTTATCATTTTATTTTCATCAAGTAAAATATACAGAAAGCAAAATGGTGAGTTAGACAACTGCTTAGCTTCAACAGTTTCCAAGGGTTTTTCTTCAATCTAACAGTGTGAAAGCACACACCACCATGAGGTCTTCCACCTTCCTCAGTCAGTATTCAACTGAGCTCCATATCTGTCCTATCTCAGCACTGAGGTAGGGCTTTTTATAAGCTCCCTAGAAGTTGGAAAAACAATTTCCCCTGCCTTTTGATTAACAGCAGACATACCATAAAACTAGCCACTAGGGGCCAATGTTGCTCCATAGAGAGAAGTTATTTGGCAGACATCTGGCACATGTTACATAATTTGTTTACAACATTGTTAAAGGTCAGAGCTGAGGTCAGAACATTCTGTGCTCTCCTAAACTCTCCTGCAGGGTCATATTACCTCATGCTGTCTGCTGTAAAATATATCTTAGAAGAGGACTGCTAACATCTAGAACAAGCAGGCACAAATTTTTGTTATTCTTCTATTAAAACTGCCTTCTTAGTTTTGTTTTATGGTCAATATGCACAGAAAGCTTTATAAGCACTTCAGCACTTACTTTATAACCAGCCAACCAGCATGTTGTACATTATACAAAACATAAATTGCTTAGAAAAGGGTTTCAATTGATCCCAGAGGTGTCCACTATGACAGGGTTCACCCTGTCACACATCCCCCTGCATAAGAGGGCAACCATCCTACAGTTGTCCAAATCTCAACTAAGGGTGTGGAGCTTCAGCTCACCCCCACCTGAAGCTTTGTGTCACGGTCCATTTCAAAACTATCTTTTCCATCATTATACAAATACCATGAGACATTTTACAAGTTTACTACATTAATAGTAGATTGAAAAATGGGCAATAAATAATGGGATGCCCTTTAGTGTCAATAAGTGTATGGTGATGCATGTGGGGAAAACTAATATAAAACAGAAATACAGGTTAATGGGCAAAGAAATAGCAGTCACTAAGTTGGAAAAAGATTGTGGTATATGGATAGATTAATCTATGAGTTGTAGGGGTCATAGAACTACAGTTATAAGGAAAGTTAACATAATGATAAAAAATGTAAGAAGTTTTGTTAATAAGAGTATGATGTGCTTATTACCTCTTTACAAGATGTATATAAGACCCCTTTTGGACTATGGTTCACAATTATGGAATCCATATCTGGTTGGGGAAATACAGAACAGAAAAGATACCAAGACACGTTACTAAATTAATAGGAACGCTGAGTAGTTATAGTTACAAGGACAGATTGCTCAAAACAGGACTGTTCTCACTGCAACAGAGAAGAACTAGAGGAGATCTAATGGTTATGCATAAAATAACAAATGAAGCTAACTTACAGAAAGAGACAGGAATCACATTGTAAGATAAACCAGTAGGGTTGAGAGGACGCAGAAAACAAATTAAGATGAACACAGTCAAAAATAATGCAAGGCACTTTTCTTTTGTGAATAGAACTGGCAGACTGTGGAATAGACTGCCCTCTGAAATCATTGATAGCTGTTCGATTGATGTATTTAAAAAATCTGTAGATAGATGGTTGTTATCAAATTCTGGTATTATGGCCCACTGCTGCGAGGAATGGTAATTATGGGCTAGTAAGCCTTCTACCGTTCTACTTCCTAGTATAAGAACCTAATAGAAGTAAACTACAAAGCGTTACATACCCCACAAGAAAGAACTACTAATGGCAGTTTTATGCAATCTATTGATTTTCCCAGACCAGATACATCTGAACATTTGAACGGTTGGACCATCCAGCACCTAGTAGAACTATCTTTGGGGGGAGAACTACCTTGCTCTATCCCCACTTAGACATTTAAAGGTAGGCTAGTAACATACCACACTGCATGACTAACAGCCTGTCCCTAACCTCTGGTTTACGTATCAGATCTTATACACTACTAGTGGTGTTGACTACCACCTTGTCTCTTCTGTTCTACATGGGGCACTCCCCCTCCTCCAAGGGTGCCATCTCTTGCCCTTCACCCTCTGGGTTACTCCTCCCACATCACTATAAGGGGTCGCTATCTGTCTGCCCTTACAACAGGTCTTTTAGTATGCTGCTAACTGCCTATAACTGCCTATACATGCCTTGTCAATAGAAATATGGGGTGAGTCTAGCCAATACCTTCCCATGGCTCAGATGCCCCGAGTGACTGGAGTGCACATCCTCAATCACCTTTTTCCTATATGCCACAGGCACCACTACCTGGGCATCCATTTGCTTCATCTGGCTGTTGGGCTTCATGTGATAAAGAACTTCTTTCCTAAGTTTATACCACCATAACCTGTCCCCCACATCACCATTATCCTGTCTCCCATCCATGATTTTTACATACTCCTTTAACTGGGTAACTTCAAGATCCCCCCCCACCTGCAACTTTCCCCAGTCAACACCAGGAGAACCATCATTGTTCATAGAAGGAGGTTTAAAGCATGCAAAAGTCCCTTCAGCCAAAATGGCTCCTTCCATGTTGCTTGAAGTCTTCTGCCCCAGTAATACACTGCCAGTCAAAGTCTTACCTGGGGTCTCCTTTTCTCTTTTGCCATTCTCCACCAAGTAACAGCCCAGAAAAATGGGCAACAATGGGATTTCCACAAACAATCACAAATTCTCTATTGGGGGTCCTTCTCCTCCTTCAGATCCCATGGATTCTGATCCACCAATTCTTCCTCAACATCCTCAGAGTGGGAACTCTCGAGTAGCTCCTGGCATCTGTGCTTCACCTCTCTCCAGCGTCAGTCAGCCTCCAGCCATCTCCCACTCATCCAGTGAAGAAGCCATATCAGGGTCTCCATTTGGCCATCAGGTTCATCTCACCCCATCCATGGTACCTTGCCCAGGTCACCATCTCCATCAGGTGCTGTTCTCATCTTTGGTGCCATGCACCTCTGCTGTGTATCCTCGGTACCAGGTCTGGCACCAGCTGACTGGACCCCCTCTGTTTCCTTGGACGTCCAGACAGATCCCTCCTCTGACATCATATGTCACCGGGCATGGATTTAGGATAACACAATTTCAAGCAGACCACAAGTCAGGTGCATAAAAAACGTATGGTTGCGTTTATCATTTTATTTTCATCAAGTAAAATATACCGAACGCAAAATGCTAAGTCAGACAACTGCTTAGCTTCAACAGTTTCCAGGGCTTTTTCTTCAACCTAACAGTGTGAAAGCACACACTACCAGGAGGTCTTCCACCTTCCTCAGTCAGTATTCAACTGAGCTCCCTATCTATCATATCTCAGCACTGAGGTAGAGTTTTTTATAAGCTCCCTAGAAGTTGGAAACACATTTTCCCCAGCCTTTTGATTAACAGTAGACATAACATAAAACTAGTCATTAGGGGTCATTGTTGCTCCATAGAGAACAGTTATTTGACAGCCACCTGGAGAACATTACATAATTTGTTTACAACATTGTTAAAGGTCAGAGCTGAGGTCAGAACATTCTGTGCTCTCCTAAACTCTCCTGCAGGGTCATATTACCTCATGCTGTCTGCTGTAAAATATGTCTTAGAAGAGGGTTGCTAACATCTAGAAAAAGCAGACATAAACTTTTGTTATTCTTCTATTAAAACTACCCTTTTAGTTTTGTTGTATGGTCAATATGCACAGAAAGCTTTATAAGCACTTCAGCACTTAATTTATAACCAGCCAACCAGCATGTTGGACATTATGCAAAATATAAACTGCTTAGGAAAGGGGTTTTAATTCATTCCAGGGGTGTCCACTATGACAGGGGTTACCCTGTCACAACCTTTGTCTTGCTTTTTGGAATAACTGATGGTATTAACAATAGAATCTAAACACTGTTTTGTATTTTTGAATAACATTGTTAATCTGCACTGTTGGTGATTTTGGTTTTACGCTGCATAGGTTCCGTGCCTTCTGGCAATCACTAGTCATGGCAACTATAAATTTGTAAACCACGGACCAATTAGGTCTCATTTGGTGGCCAAACAATTTGTTCAAAAGGAGAGGCTGTAGGGATAGTAGCCTGCCCCTGACTAAGCTCTACAACAATGATGCATTGGGGTACCGTCTCTCTGTGTGTCCTCTGTAATTTTTCCTGGTTTTTATTGTGACTAAAATAAAAGTTTTCTATTCTGGCACAGAAACCTAGCAAGACTGGTACAGTATTTTTCCAGAAGCCCACAGTTGCAAGATTGTCTGGTGTGCCGCACCCTTGACTGGAGTTCAGCTGGCCTATTTTTTGTAGAACTTGGAAGGGGTCTGATACCAGAAATACAATACAGTGAAACCCTGTTTATCTGAACCCCATTTTTATGAAACTCTCAGTTAACTGAAACCCTTTCACGTCCCCTGCTTGTGAGGTGTTAATCACGGTTCCGTTTTTTTCCCCCATAGGCAACTTGCAAACCTGCAATCAAAGCCTCACATCACTTAGTTTACCACTCTGTGTTTTACTCAATTAATTAATTAACCAAATCACCTCATCTGCAGTCCTATTTAACATGTTTTCTGAACAGGTGCTATCAGATCACTACTGCTTCACTGCTAAAGTCCATTCCCGTACCACTGGCATGCACAATGTCCAAACGCAAACACTCCGTGCTCGACATTAGCCAAAAACTGCGGGTGCCAGAAGCACTTGAAGCCAGCGGTAAGATTGTAGATGTGGCTAAGTGAGTCAGCATTGGAAATGCAACTCTATGTGACATTTGTACAGCAAAAGAAAAATTAGAAGTTTTGCTGTCTCCATGGACTGCAGCATTAAAATGGAAACCCAGAAAACAATACACTCTTGGGATGAAAATTTAGATAAGGCAGTCTACATGTGGTTCCTACAAAACAGAAGTAAGGGCACTCCCATATCTGGCACATTAATTAAAGAAAAGGCTCACACTTTCATAAGGAACTTGGGACAGAAACAACATTTGTGGCCAGCGAGGGGTAGTTTGACAGGTTCAAGCATCGGCATGGGATACACCAATTATGCTTTGCCAGTGAGAGCCTGTCAGCATCCCTAGAGTCCATCGAGCTTTTCAGAAAGAAACTTAATGATATTATGTCCAGAGAGTGTCGTTTGGACAAAGAAATTTACAACACAGATGAGACGGGGAGCTATTGGAAATTGCTCCCAGAAAAAACATTAGCATCTGGTAATGAAAAAAATGCTCCTGGTTTCATGTAAAATAAAGAGCGACTTACAATTTTAGCTTGCACAGATGCCACTGGTAACCATATGCTTCCCTTGTTGGTGATAGGGAAGTCCCGTAACTCCCATTGTTTTATACATGTGAATATGAACAATTTGCCCATATTTTACAGATCACAGCGGAGTGCATGGATGAACTCAGAACTTTTTAAAGAATGGTCTTTTACCTCATTTTTATCCTCAGTAAAGTCACACCTGAGACACAAGGGGCTTCCTACAAGAGCAGTGCTGCTCATTGACAATGCCGGTGCCCACCCAGATCAATTAGTGACCGAGGATGGCAGCATTCGTTGCAAGTTTTCGCCCGAAAGTACAACCGCAAAAATCCAACCAATAGATCAGGGCATTCTCGTGACCCTTAAGAGACTTTAGTGGGGAAAACTCCTATCTAGAGCTTTGTCAGAAGAAATTGACAAAGTTTCCCTTTGCGAGATAATAAAAGCTCTCACCGTAAAAGACCATCTTACTGAGAGCTGGAGAGAAATCCGGACAGAAACTGTTGTAAAATGCTGGGTTAACTCTGGACTTCTGACTGATGCCCATAGTGAGGAACCCAGTGAACCTGCTCAAGAGTCAGAAGTTCAAGCTAAACTAACAGCACTTGCTGATACAACAGACTTTGACTTGATTCAGTGGGAGCTGCTGGATGAAGATGCAGATCAAGAATAGCTAACAGAATCGGAGATTGTTGCCAGTGTGCTAGCCAATACCTGCTCTGAAAATGGCGAGCCAGAAGAGGACATAGAGGAGACAGACGAAGACTGTGCAGGTACACAAAGCATCCCAAGTCACTCTGAAGCAGTAGACTGTTTTAATAAATGTTTAATGTGGCTAGAAAATGTAAATGACACTGACCCACTGCAGATACTACTTCTCTGCCAGCTTAGAAACAAGGCAGTGCGGCTATGGAATGATGGGGGGAAGCAAACTGCAATTAGTGACTATTTTAAAAAGATTTTAATTGTTTTTACTGTTTTTAAATCCAGATTTTATTTATTTTTATTCATTATCTAATAGTGTTCTGTGTCTGCTGCCTTAATAAATGTTTTTGTATGATTAACAAGTTGTCGGAACATTGTCTCAGCAGTCAATAAACAGGCTCCACGGTAATTCTCTCATTTATCTGAAACCCCGTTTATCCGAAAAATGTTTATGTCCCCCAGAGCATTCAGATAAACAGGGTTTCACTGTATCTTGTTCTGAATCATGTGACTTCTGGTGTCTCTGCATGTAGTGTGAGCTCTATTACAACAACTTGACCACTCCTCTAAAGAGAAGCATGTTCCAAGTTTCCACTTCCATCGCCCTTGAACCTTTAGGGTCTGTAGAAGTTGGGCATCTTGCAGAGCTTTGTATATATAGCTCCTGTTCTTCCCTTGGGCAGCCATAGCCAGAAAAGAGGGGAGGCTGCAGGTGATGCTGTGGCTGTAGCCTGTGGGATCTGTATGACAGAGTGCAGCACACTGTGGGTTTACAAGAACCTTCAGCAGTCCCTCCTAGGGACACCCCTGCTGTTGCAGAGGAATTTGAAGGTTTGGAGTTGTTTAGTGGCTAGAATCAGAAGGTTGTGGACTCAGAGAAGTCTCCTTGCCTTCCAGAACTCCCAACCTAGGGGTTTCTTATCTACCATGATCTGCAGAGTCCCTCCTAGTGGCGTAAGTTCAGCTGGTCTTAGATGCAGTTTCAGCAGTCTCTCAAGCTCTCTCCAGCAAGCCTAAGACTTTAAATGTGGGTATATCCCTTCACTTTGTCTGGCAAAGCTCCATACAAGCACAAAAGTTGGGGAGATATTTGCTCCATACAAGCATAAATGTTGGGGAGATATTCTTTACGAGATGGTGCTCCATATGTACCCAAAGAGGGGATCACTCTGAAACATCATCAAACCATCTGAGAGTTGAACCCCCAGAAAAGCCAAACAGTGTCCCTTTAAACAAGGAAGCCCCACCCCCCCTGCTTCCACTGAGCCCTCAGCTTCCCTCTACAGTACCTAAGCAGTTTGCCTTCCCAAAGGAAAGCCCCAAAAAGTTTGCCTATCTTCAGAAACCATTGAATAAGGATCCGTGTAGGGAGATAGCTGAGAAGGTACAGGAGTTTAGCCTATCGTGACCATTCTCAAAGCCTCTATTTTCCCTCCTATGGATAGGTGCAATACTGTACCTTCCATCTGTTGCATTCATTTTGCAAAGACTACCACGGGCTCTTATTATAGCTGGGTACGGAGAGAATGTCTCTAACAGTTTGTACCCCTAAAAAAGTTAAACCCGAGTGGCCCACTGTAGACCTGCTTGAGTAAAGGGTGTGGCTAGACACAGCCCAGTTTAAGGAAGTACCTGGGTTTTGCCCTTATTAACACTCAATCTTGAGAGGTCTGTGAGTCACTCCAACACCTGCATAAGCACCGGCACTGAGGTGTCAGGGGCTGTAATCATGACCAACAGATCATCCACATATACAGTAGCTTGTTGGTACTGTAAAAGCCTTCTTACCCACAGTGATTCATTTAATGTTAGCATCTGATCTGATGGCCACAACCAGGCAGTCTATGGCCAGTATGAATAATAGGGGTGAAAAGGGGCACCCCTGCCTAGTGCCCTTCTGCAGAAGGAAGGAATATCCCAGGGTGTCATTCACAGAGACCCTTGTTACTGGGTTTCAGTACAGGATATTAATCTATCTTAGAAACTCCATCCCACACCTAAGTGATTCAAAGTGCTGCGCAAGATGGTCCAGTCCACAGTCAAAGGCCTTTTCAAAGCCAGTTGCAACTGTAGTGTAAGCCCCATTGAGAGCTTACTAGTTAATTTATTTTGTAGCTACAAGTCTGGTGCTTGGGGCCTGCCTGCCAGTGTGGGGGGGCGGCTCAGCCCAAGATGATAAAAGGGAGGAGGTTATATTTTAGCATGAGAGGAGAGAGAGAGAGACCAAGAGGAAGACAGGATAAAGAGGAGGTGGCCCAAGTTTGTTTTCGGATGTGAGGATCGAGGTTCAGGGCCAGGGTGGGCTGCTTGTCACCCTGGTCCTCTGCCCTTGAAGACTGATGAATAAGTGGGTGGTTGGGTGTCTGGAGCTATTATGGGGACCACCTGTGCCAATCTGTGATCCAGCGCTCAGGAAGAAAGTAATGGTCCACCTCGTGACTCTCTGGCACCTTGGTGGGGCGATGCAGGTGGGTTCTGGTTCCTTGCCTGTGAGCGAGCATGAAGAAAGTCTTGTGCTGTGTCATTGGGGGCAGCACAGGGGTGGCAGTCCATGTTCTAGGAAACACAATGGTGGCAGCCTGTCTCCCTTTCCAGTGGCACTTCGGCCTGACCAGGGGGTGCTTTGGAGCCTATTCAGCCTAAGAGCAGTGAGTGCACGGGTTTCCAGGGTTGCCAGGGCTAAGCCAGAAACATCCTAGGATACTCAGAACTGCACAAGGTTTAGGATAGAGGGGACTTGGCATTTTCTGTGGGACTTTGTTTGCTGTGCAGAGACATTCTAAACAGGAGCTCCAGAATCAAACCACCGGTGCTTGGAGTACTGCGTGTTCCCACAGCTACTCTATTTCCTGCAGCTGCTAAGGTGTCCAGGTGTTCTGTAATGTTTAAAATGTATAAGTAGGTCTGTGCTGGAGAGACATGGGAAGAGGAAGATATGGAGTGGCCTTGTTTTTGACCCACATGTTGCTGCTGCCAGGATAAGAGGAGCCTGTTTCAGCCCTGAAGGAGCACTGCAGTGTAAAGGCTTGTAACAACTAAATGTTTGCTGCAGGCAGTATTGAGCAGATCGCCTGAAAGGTTACTCACCATGTAAATCACACCCCACGCTCCATGGAGTGATTTAATCAAATTTATTCACTTAAATGATATTTTCTTCTTTTCAAACCTGGAATGGACATTGCCCTTTGTTTAGAGGATGGTGTGTCTGCACTAATCAAGTTTGCCCCTACAGCTGCTGTTGACCCCGTTGATGCTGACAGAGCCTGTACCCCCCCTCAAGTCATCTCATCTGAATCTAGGTAATGAGTTGCAATTTTCTGGGACTGTGTTTTCTGGCTGTATAGTGCCCTCTCCCCCAAAGTACCATCAGACATACCCCTGGACAACGGGAGGAGGGACTTACAATAGCAACTGTGGGCTGGGCCTCCTTGGCAGCAGTAATCAGGTTGAATAAGGAGTGTTTATGGTTGGAGTCTAGACACCCCCCCTCCCCAATGAAGTCTGTCTCTGCTGGGTGTACTAATAGTGGTAGATAAGACTCCAGTCATGAAGCGAGGACTTTACCTCCTTGGGGGTATTGGTGGTCAAGTAGAGCTCCGCGTGGAAGTCTCTCATCCTATTATTGATATCAGGAGCATGTGCCCCTTTGCTGACTTCAGACCTACAATGTGTCTGTTAGCTTCAGTGACCCAAAGATGGTGGGCAAGCAGCTTCCCCACTTGCTGTTCACCCTCCCAGTACTTGCTCTTCAGTCATACAAGTGCTAGCTCTGCATGTCTAGATAGCAGAGATTTTAATTTATACTTCAAATTGGTAATCTGTGTTAGAGTACCCTCTGAGGTATCTTCCCCATTCTTATAACTGGCTTCTCTGGTTTCAACTTCTGCTGCCAAGGTCTTCTCCTCCATTTCCTGTTCCTTGTGCCTGTGTGCGGCGTAGCCTATGACAACTCCCCTGATATATGTGTAACTACTAGTTGACTCTGGCCAACCAGTAGGCTAACAGACCTCAAAGGGTTAACTCTAGCCAGCCTAGAGATTCTCTGCTGGTTGGACTGTGTGGGAGTTTTCAGGAGTGTGGCCTGCTCCTGGTGACTGGTGAGTTTAGTTTAGTTTAGTTTATTAGTCTAGGAATTAATACCTTTGAGCCAGGGCTCTTTTACAAAGGTTCCACATCACAAAGAACATTTAACAAAGCACGATACACATTACAGGTAAAACCAGACAGGAAAGTTACATCATAAATTTGCTATTAACAGTTTAAGGCAGTAACGTTTTTAAGTTTCATAGAAAAACAAGCTATAACAGGTTCAAGCGAGTAGACAATTTCGAGGTTAAGGAAACTTCCAGGGAGAGGGTGATCATTAGGCACCAAAAGGAGGCTAGAGAGGAGGAAAAGGTGGTAGCGGGAGAGTAAGTGAGAGGGGACAGGAAAAAAGGGGAGGAGTGAGTTTGGGTGGGAGACAGGAAGTAGTAGAGGTACCAGAGGGTTCATTTGTCAAGTGTGCAGCCTCTGTGATAGACATGTAATTGTTCTGAACTGCCAGTATTACATGCCAGGTACTTTGGTGCCCCTGTCCTGCTGGGTAGCAGGAGGAACTCTGTAATGTGGTGTTCTGAATTTGGCTAGGGATCCTTTGCTCCATGGGGGCTGACAGAGTAGAAGGTGGGGGATGCAAGTCTTGTGGCAGCTGCAGTTTCCCAGATAGAAATGCTCCTCCATAACCCTTCTAAATTGTGTAGTGAGTCACACAGGTTCTGGGTTAGCTGGGACCCAAGCCAGCCTATGGTGGAGTACTGCATGCCTAAGGACCCCTGAGATGGCTGTATAATTCCACAGGGTAGTGGACATATGGAAATCTAGTACTGGTTACTATAGATCTTCCCTTGGTGGCAGCACTGAGGTGGAAACCTGGGTGTAGGTGTCAGTAGGCAGCTATGAAAGGAAGCCCCAGGCTGTGCTGCATACACCATAAGCTCCCATGCCCTATCCATTTATCTATGCTGTTGTGTAACCAAGACCCCACAGATATAGCCTCTGTAGCTCTACCACATACTGAGTCCTCTCAAGTAATTGGTATATGAAATCCACTGATACAGTTAAAGTTCTAGTACATCAGGTTTGTGCGTAGCCACATAAGAAATTAATATGCTAATTAAGGGCCTGTGTCCTGATAACACACCTCCTGGAGTAGGACACTGAAGTTCCACAGCCAGTCATTTCTGTAAGAAGTGAAGTACAGCACCTGAAACCCTCCTGGCTGGGAGTTATGAGGTTTCTCCTTGTAATGATATGTACATGCATTTTATTTTTTCATTAAAATGGATTTTGTTGGACTTTACCTGTAATATGGACATTCAGTAGATTTGTAGCACTCAGTGGCTCCGAAGATGTCTCTGCACCCAGAAGGTCCCCTCTGGACCAGAAAGTCAGCTAAGTCAGTTTATTATTTTAATGGACTCACCTCTCTATAGAATGAGTCAGGAAGGAAACCTCTAGGCCAGGGAAGGGGATATATGTGCTTTAACAGCCTCTCGTGTAGAGGAGTGGGAAGTTTCAGGAGCGACATTTGTCTGAAAGAAAAACTTTGTTTGAGTACTCTGGTACAGAAGACACCATCTTTCAACAGCAGAGGGTCCAGCTTCCAATTAGAGGACTTAGGTTGTGTGTGTGTGTGTGTCGGGGAGGGATCAAGGCCACCATCACCTGGGCTCGGCCTTTATCCGAAAGAATAATATCATTATTATCACTTGTACCTCCCAGACATGGAAGCAGACCAGAAATGGCCATCATCAAGCTGGGTCTGACAGAGGCCACTAACACATGTACAAAGATACAAAATAAGAAGTCCAGGTACAAAAAAAAAATGAGCTGGTTGAGCAGGGAGGTAGTAGAGATGGTGAGGAAGAAAATGCTGCCTTCAGAAGCTATAAGAGATCCAAAAGAGAGGAGGACAGGGAGGAGTATGTGAGGAAATCCAGAGAGGTGAGAAGAGTAGTCAGGGCAGCCAAGGCTTCAAGGGAGTTAAGGCTTGCACAGGGGATCTGAGAAGGGGGAAAGGATTTCTTCAGATACATAAGGGAGAAGAGAAGTTGTAAAGATCAGATTGTCAGACTCAAGAAATATGGAGAGTGGGCAGAAAAGGGAGCAGAGCAGGCAGAAACACTCAATGAATACTTCTGTTCAGTGTTTACCAGGGAGAGGGATGGGCCTATGCCCTGGGGAAGGCAGAGTGGGGTATGGGGGAGCAGGGATAACTAATGAGGAGATCCCAGTGATCAGGGTGTTGGAGGGCCTTGGGTCCCTGTGGGTGAATAAGGCACCAGGACGGATGGCATGTATTCAAGGGTCCTGAAGGAGTTGGTAGAGGTCCTGGCAGATTCTCTGGCAGACTTGTTCAACTCCTCCCTGGGGAATGGGTGCATGTCCAGGACTGGAGGATGGCACATGTGGTGCCCCTCCATAAGAGTGGGCCCAAGAATGAACCAAGTAACTATAGACCAGTCAGCCTTACCTCCATTGCGGGGAATCTAATGGAGACTATCCTTAAAGAGAGGATGGTGATCTTTCTGGAGGACAATGTTCTCCAGGATGATGGGCAACATGGATTTGTCTTGGGCACATTCTGCCAGATAAACATGATTGACTTTTTTGACTGGGTGACAACGGCACTTGAAAGGGGCCATGTGGTGGATGTCCTGTACCTGGACTTCAGCAAGGCCTTCGACTCAGTGCCACATGGAAGGTTACAAAGTGAGTTGAGAAACCTGGGAGCAGGGAAGAAATGGATCTATGTCATAAGGGCGAAAGCCTAAAGGTGATCGCTGTTATGCAGAAGTCAAGTGTGCTGAAAATGTATTTCGGCATTGTGACACACCAGCACACAGCAAAAGGGCACCGGGGACTTAGTTTTTAATGTTTTCTGTAGAGGGCTGCACCCCTACACACCCCCATGGGGAGCTGCGGCCCCCACAACTCCCCTGTGGGGAGCTTTGACCCCCCCCCACTAAAGGATTCTCAACTCCAGGGGGGTGCATGTTCGGGTGTGTGTGAAAACATAAAAAAAAAAAAGGTTCGGGCCAAGCGCAACAAAAACACACCAGCACCCGGACCCGAACCCAGTGCCCTGCCGACCAATGCAGTCAACCCACCCACCATGCCACGGGGTCAGCATGGCAACTGACTGTGGCACCACCACCCACATCCCTCACTGTGTGTGCCAACTCCCACCCACCCCCACATGCACCCGCTGTTACGTTGCATCATTTTGTGAACTCTGACACCACAAATGCATCACATGTGGCAGTGTGCAATTGCAAGTCTTTTTACATTGGCAAAATGAAATGCCTTGTAGTGTAAGGGTGTCTGAACAATTGAGACGTATAGCAAAAGGGGGTAGATCTAATGCTTTGGCAGCCCATGTTATAAAAGAAGACTGTAGACATAAGTTAAAGTTGTAGGGTTTGGAACGAGTGTCTCTGAGATGGGGGCTGACAATAAATTGCTGCAATTGAAAGTGCCTGGCAACAGAGATTAAGGGCACACTAACTGTCTTGAATGAAACTTTCTCCTTGGTGCCATTAATAAAATAATTTTACGATGCTTTCATAAAAAAATATTATGTATTTTGTTTAATGAATTCAGTATATGGTTTCTGATGCTAGTTATCTAAGTAGGGCAAATTCATGGTAGTCTTGCTATTTATTGTCTTGAATTATGTGCAATATATGGCTCTTTGAGCTGAGTTCTGAATTTGCATGGTCATTGCTATACATATGATGTGGTTATATTTACATAAGGTGATTTATCGCTTTGAGAGCACACTATTTAAATGAACTTCTGTTGAACAGTGACCAAGCCTTGAGAAAGTGCACATCACAGCACAAAAGGCCTCAGATGGAGTGGGTGAGTGCTGTTACCATGAGTTTTAAGTGTTTTTTAGTATTATCTTAATAAACTGTTTTTTCAATTGAGTCATAGCTTATGGTGGTTATTCAGTCCCGTGTAGCCCGACTATTGTGTTGCTAGTTCCTGTTTGGGAATGTAGCCATGGTAACGCTCCTCCAGTTGTCAAAACAATAGACTCAAATAAAAAGTATAAAAGGACTTGCCCTCCTCCTCCTTGGGTAAGACTGCTCCTCCACTGGCCCTCATGGCATCCCTTTAAGTAAAGGAATTTGGCATCATGCTAAGAACAGGGGAGCATCCCTCTAGTGTACTGGCTCCAAGTGCAAAGGCACCCTCCTGAATATCTTACCTATGATGCCTGAAAATCCTTAACCCACCCGCAATAGCTGTTTTACTTGGGGGGGGATCCCAATCCAAGGTGGGTGAGCCAGCTGGGCTGGGCAGTGCACATCTCATCTGCCCTGCCTTGTTGGAAAGTATCTGATATAACATATGCTCAGGGTGTAGTCCCCATGTCCAGAACACCTAGCAAATAAGGCCCGAGTACTACCCATGAGGTAAGATCTGGTCAGGGAGTCACATCATTGTCCAACCAAAGGGCCAGTGGCATAAGACCCAGTGTCCTTTGTGGGATCCAACAATTTGTGTCTAGCTGGGTTTTTCTTGAAACTCTTCCCAGGGAATGGCAGCTATATCCAGACTCCCTAGAAAAAAGCAATGAAGTTCCAACCACCCACCTGCTAAGGATGTTCAACCTGGCCCAATGTCCAGCTCATATTAAGGTGTCCCTCCTTTTGCAGTGTCAGCTGTCCTCCCCAGTGATAGAAAGCAGAGCCCTATGATCCCCTACCCTCCAATCCCATAGCAGGAAGCTGCCAATGAAATTATACTTCCAAGATAAACCACAGATACCTGTTCCCATTTGCCATTGTGGATGGGAGGAGCATATGCAAGGGGAACGACAAGGTATTTTCCAACTGAAAAACGAGGTAGTTGGCACGAGCCTGTTAGTGCTGCAATGGGACAGGGTGGGTATGTCTTGGAGGCAGAGGAGGGCTGGCTGACCTTGGACATCATGGCCTGAAAGCTTATGTGAGATCGGCCCCCTTCCCCTCAGCACACTGCAGAGCCCTGGTGACTTCTTTCTTCTCCCATTCCCTCCCAATATGGTCCAGTTTATGCAACCTGCTGTGACAACCTGCCCCTTTGGCTGAACCAGCTAACAGGGCAGTTGTCTTGGTATACTACTTCACTGGGCCGGCACTACCTGATTATCTCAGGAAAACATCCCTGGGTATGAATGGTGTGTCTGTTAGATCTGTTATTGGTCATTTGCTGTTTGTTTGCTGATTGGATGGTGTTCTCTGTAGTGTGCTGTGTGATTGTGGCATTTGTTTATGAGGGTGGGAATTTCTTTTAGGCTTGGGAACAGCTGGAGTGAGCTTCACTACTCGGGTATAGTTTTCATTTGTTTAGTGACTTCTTTTGGTGTTTTATGGTGATTTCTAATTATTTGTGTGCAGTTTTTATGTGGCCTGCTTCGGTTTCAGTGTGTCTGTTGAGAGAGTCTACTTTGGTTTTGTTTATGACTGTGGCTGCTCACTGATTTACGTTTCCTGTAATAGGTTTCACTTTCCTGTCTGTGGTATGGAATGGTGACTGATGGAAAAAGAGAAAAGTTAGGTCAAGAACATTGTTTGCAGTAATGACAGGTAGAGGAGAGCATTAGTAGTGTTGTATTTTGTGGCAGTTGTTCTGAAGGCTTGCTCTTCAATTCTGATTCGGAGGAGAGTTGTTGTGCACACTTTTGAGACCACTTGTGCGAGTTATGCTGGAATGTTTGTAAAACACACTTGGATGAAGATGTTGGGTTTTATGTTTGGGAGAGGTTATTTTAACTGATATTTGTCTTGTGTAGTAGGGCAGTTTTGCATTTTTTTTGTATTGCAGACAGTAAGAAAAAAGGAATAGTTAATGGCAGCAATCGGTGTAGCAAGAGGGAGGAAGGTGATGTCAGCAGAGTAGGTATAAATGGCATTTATTTTAACTCTGCTGATGTCAGCTTCATTTATTTCACTGCAGTGAAGATAACAGAATTTATTGTCACCTGGGAGCTCCCACCCCGTGGTATGTGTGTGTGTGTGTGTGTGTGTGTGTGTATATATATATTGCAAAAAACTTTGATAATGCTCCAGTTAGAGTCAAAGCAAGAAAAGTTGGGAAATGAGGCTTTAGGGTTTCCCTAACACCCCACATTCCCAAGCCAGGCAGGAGAGCAGGTGTGGGGTGTGCCTTGGTCTTCTCAAGCCTAATGCTCACCCCATTCTCATAAAGTCTACACATCTGACCTTATTAACAGATGGAATGGAATGAGTGTTAGGCTACTGTGTGGATTATACAGAGGCCAGTTTTGGGAATAAGTGACATCTTTATTTTTTAATCTCTTCAACAGGAAAACATCTATAGATAACTGAATTCATGCAAACATTGAACTGTGGTGAACACAGGGGTCAGGATTTTCTTTTTTTAGGTCAGTAGGGAAACAGTGACTAAGCAACTTTTGAAAATAAACTTTTTTTTTGTCATTGCCTCAAGAAAATACAATTTAGAAACAGGTTTACCAGCATGTAAGAGTTTCACAAATGCAACTGTACAATGCAACTGGTTGTAAAGAAATATAAACTGTAGCAGGCACTTTAGTTTTTTTTTCTCTTAGAGGAGGAAAATGCAAACAGTTCTTTTGTATCTTTTTTCTTTTTGTTGTTTTTTGTTTGTGGGTCATGGTGGTGACTGATCCGGTATGCTGTTTACTTTGTGAAATGGAAGCAGATATTTTGTAGTTTTTCTTCCTTTTTATGGCTGTGGGCAGAGCCTACAGCCACCCTGCATTCAGTTGAAAAAAAGTGTTTCCGAGGAACACATCTTTTACGAGTTTTTAGTGTAGCCTTCCATTCTGCAAATCTCTATGACCGTTAAAGAAATACTCCCTTCTTTCTGTTTAATTAGAATGACGGACATAGAACCCAAGCTGCTTTTCTCTGAGAGCAAATGTGCACACCTTGCAAACAAATCTAAATATCTTTGAAACTATTCAAGGTGCCCAAAAACAGCCAGTGTGAAAGTTGTTCAGGGCCAAAAGACCTTTCTTATGAGGATTCTTTATATTTTGTAAAATATGGTCTTCTAAACAACCTCATTTTTTTCTTTCTGAGTGAACACAATAGGAGTCAGGCTAAACAAATGTAAGTATCTCAGAAAGTATACAAGTTACCAATATACAAGCAACATGAAAGTTGTTCAGGACAAAATGACATTTCAAATGAGGGTAGTCACTAATCTGAATTCATTCGATTTTTTTTAAATATAGCCATCTGAAAGGTGAAAATTGTTATGAAAAATGAAAATTCAGGTAATCAGATGGCCATAGTTTAAAAAATATAATTAGTGCAGCTTAATGAATAGGCTCATTTGAAAGGTCATTTTGTCCCAAACAACTTTCATACTGATGGTTTATGCATAACTCATAGACTTTTAGAGATATTTATATTTGTTTGGCATAACTCCTATGAAAAATGAAAACTGAGGTAATCAGATGGCCATAATTTAACAAATATAATTATTGCAGCTTAATGAATAGGCTCATTTGAAAGGTCTTGTTGTCCTGAATAACTTTCATTAAGTTTATTATCTGTAAGTTGTATACTTTTAGAGATATTTACATTTGTTTAGCACAACTCCTAGTATACTTCTAAACAGCTTCAGCTTTGCAAATTACTACACCAAGACAGGATTAGTTCCATCAAAAGAAAGCTATCCCAAGGTCAAATTTCACTGACTTGAAAGTTCACTCTCTGACACAAGCTATAAACCAAGTGAAACTTCATTTTAAAATCCTCTGTGTGTGTCTGTGCTAACATTAGTAAATGTCAATGATTAAAAACGCAAGGAAAAATAAGCGTAAAGAGCAGCTGACACATTCAAGAGAACTTTAACAAAACATAATGGGTGGGATATTCAGAAGGGTTGCACATGGTGCAACAAAGTTGCACCATGCACAACCCACTGATGTGCCCCAGCATGATATTCAAAAGGGAAAGGTGGGTGGCACAAATCCCGATGTGCCAGGGTGCATCTGTGATGTATGCAGTGCAAGTTGGGGAGGCGTGCCCATGCATACTCCTCACATCCCGATATTCAGCCTGGGATGTGCTGAGCAGATGCAGGCACAACCCCTACTTGCACTGCATACAGTTGAGTCTAGAAAATAAAGAGCAAGGGCTGGCCACCCACAGGTGAGCTGCCATATGGCAGGACACAACACGGTAGTCACCAGCTGTGGATGGCCTCCCAAGCTCTGGAGACAGGGTCTGTCAGCATTGGCCACCTCACCACCCAATCTTGGGCACTGTAAAAGAAAGTTCATCCCTGGTTGTCCAGTGGACCATTGCCAGCCTGATTGCAGGCTATGAAATAATAGCAACATCCCTGGTGGTCCAGTGGACCAAATACTGCCTGATCATGGGCTCAAAATAAATAACTAAATCTCTGGTGGTCCAGTGGACCGAATCCTGCCCGATCATGGGCTCAAAATAAATAACTAAATCCCTGGTGGTCCAGTGGACTGAATCCTGCCCAATCGTGGGCATAAGTAAATCATATACATAATAAAGACCCCCTGGTGGTCCAATGGTACCCCTCTCCCCACCTGCCCACTAAGCCCTACCACCCCGGTCAGCGGCAGGTGGCAGCTCCCCTCCCCGCAAGCTGCCCATCAACTGACAGTGTACAGTACAGCTGTATGCCCATTGGTCCACAGCATGGACCAATGGGTATGCAGACCATACTGCATTACACAGTCCCGATATATGAATGGATCTATTCACACATTGGGACTGTGTAGAACAGTACCATCCACATGCCCATTGACCCATGCTGTGGACCAATGGGCGTACAGCTGTACTGTACACTGTCAGTCGGCAGGCTGCCAGGCGGCTTGTGGGTTGGGAGCTGCCACCCTCCCCTGACCAAGGGGGGAGCGGGGTGGTGGGGCTCAGTGGGCAGGTGGGGAGGGGGTACTGTTGAACCACCAAGGAGTCTTTATTATGTATATGATTTACTTATGCCCATGATTGGGCAGGATTGGGTCCACTGGACCACCGGGGATTTAATTATTTATTTTGAGCCCGCAATCGGGCAGGATTTGGTCCACTGGACCACCAGGAATGTTGCCATTATTACATAGCCTGCGATCGGGCATTGGGGCATTTTGCCGCCAAGGGGCAGGGGGCATCGGTCCCCGATGGCTGCAGCCTGGCAGAGTGCCAGACGCAAGTCACTGGGGATCAGCGCACCTGCATGAAAATGGGGCCATAATGACATGCAAATGGCCCCATTTGCACCTTGCATGCATAATGGCCCCATTTACATACCCACCATGAATATCACGGTTCCTGCACCTAGCGCAACTGTACTTGCGCTAGCACATCTCCCTGCTCCCCACTTGCCACTTGCGCTGGTGCAGTGCCACTGTGCCATGCGCAATGTGGGCAGCCACTGTACCATATTCAATGGTGCTGAGCCATGGTGCAGCACCAATGAATATCGCTCCAGATCATGCCCTGACACATCCCAGTTGCGCTGCACCCAGGCTTGCACTCCAGCCTGGAGCAGTCTGAATATCACACCCAATATTTAGATGAAATTCAGCTTGTATTTCACATTAGTTCTTTATTCCTCCTCTCCATTATTCATTGTTGAGGTCATTTGCATGAAAACAGGATTTTTGCTCCTGAACAGTTTATCTATTTCCATTGCTGTCTCCCTACCTCAGGTCATAAGACACTGCTTGTGACATCACAGCTACTCTCATGGCAACAGATTGTGATGTCACAACAGAGCATCATGACTTGAAGTAGGGAGCAAGCTATAGAGGCAGATTAACTTTAAAGTAACTGCAAGGGATAAAATCATGTATTCATGCACATTTTCTCAGTAATAAATAATGGGGAGGAGAAATCTAGAATATATATATATAGAATGCACGCAGAATGTTACGTAATTATTATGTTTTTCAAAGTTTTCTTTGCGGTGTCAGTAGCTCTATAAACAATACATAGTAAATAATGCTATAAGTCTTATAAATATGAAGATATATATATATATATATATAAATATATATATATATATGTGTGTGTGTGTTAAGTAAAAAATAGGATAGAAGACAGCCTGCCATACTGTAAGTTAAGCATTCACCAGTGTTTCACACAGTGGTGCCAATCAAATTGTACACTGTGTACTGTTCAGATACATTTTTCTTAAACTCTGTGTACAATAAGTCCATATTACTCATGAATATTCACACTTATATTATCTTAAACATGATATAACAGCAATTCTGTAACAAGTGACTTATATATGTGTACATTGAAAACCCAAACCTAACACAGACCCCCTTGTAATTGAGATACTGTTATCCTAATATGTACACGTATCAGCATGTGTCTATATGTACCTAATCTGCTGTGGTATTAAATAACAGTTCACTACATCTAAAATCAAAACATAACACAACTGACAGCTTCAGCTTTTATTCGGGCACAGTTAAAATAGGGATCCTTTAGAGGTATGAATATAATTTATAAAAATAAGATACATTTCAAACAGCTACACATAAGTAATCAATTCCTGTCCCCTTTAACTCAAGGGGTCTTTTCTAAAATGTGCAGACAAGCATGGGACCACTTTTTTCCGAGCATGCCACCACTGGCAGCAACCACTTCAAGACTGCCCCTGCCTTCTCCTAATACAACCAGGGGAAAACCAGAAGTATACTACCAGCACTGAGATTAATATGGTTAAAGCACATTTATCGGAAATTACTGCTAAGAAAATAATGAGAAAGTGACTGTGATGACGAGCAAATCCCAGACCAGATCTTTGGTTTGTTAATAGTCTCCTCCTGAGACTGATTTTTACGGCTGTGTGGACCAAGCTCCACAGATGTTATGCCATCATCAGATTTGTAAAAGAGCACTGTGGAAGCACGTAACTGGACCACTGTCTGATGTTCTGCCCCAGTGCTCCAGCATAGTTTCCAGTGATTCTGTTTATGCAGCCCTTCCCCTCTGTGGGCTGTATAAATGTTCCCACTTCCTGGTGCACTACTTTTCCTTTCTGCAAGTGCAGACATGATGGTCGCCATGTGCAACATGGTGTTGCAGACTTAAACTGTGCATGCACAAGTATTGTGTATATGTATGTAACTCCCACACTACCTTTGGCTAGCTGGCATCCCCCCCTTAAAAGAACTACTGACAACCACATGACATACAATTTTCTTTTGGCAGAACTACACTCATGGTACCACCCCAAGCGTTGGAGTGTATACCAGGCTCATAATCTAGAAGATGGGGGTTGGGGGTACATACTAAAATGGACCTTTTTATTTACAACCAGGTCCAGGAAAGAGGCTGGTAGGCGTACTGTATGCTAGACCTAACTGCTGAGCAGCCCCAATAACCTTCACACTAAAAGCAATAAGCGGAATGTCTAAAGCATAAACATAGAAACATAGAAACATAGATTTTCACGACAGATAAGGACCGCTTGGCCCACCCAGTCTGCCGATTTCCCTACCTAATGGATAAGCTGCAGATCCTAGTTAACCAGCAGCCTACTTCTTCCTACCCCCAACCCCTAGAATTGCCTTATGACTGTCCCATGCATGCTTGAATTCCACCACTGTTTTTGACTCCACAACCTCCTCCGGAAGGCCGCTCATGCATCCACAACCCTCTGTGAAAAAATACTTCCTTAAATTACCTCTGAGCCGCCCCTTCTATCTTCAAATTGTGCCCCTTGTTCTTGCACACCTCTTTTTGAAAGATGCTACCTCTTGGACTTTGTTGATTCCCTTGAGGTACTTGAAAGTTTCTATCATGTCCCCCCTCTCCCTCCTTTCCTCGAGGCTATACATATTCAGCTCCTTAAGTCTCTCTTCATATGTCTTCCGGTGCAGACCCTGCACCATTTTAGTTGCCCTCCTCTGGACAGCCTCCATCTTGTCTATATCTTTGCGGAGACTGGGTCTCCAGAACTGCACGCAGTACTCCAGATGGGGTCTCACCAACTGTCTGTACAGAGGGATAATAACTTCTGGGATTCTGCAGTATGGCTTTATTTACAGATGTTTCTTGAAGCAAGGGTGGTCCCCCAAATATTTATTATTGTAATACAGGCATACTCTCTTTTGCAGGACACTTTGCTAGACAGTACTGTTTTCCACAAAAATAAATCTGCCTCTCTTCCAAAGTGCATATCTGTGGGATGTGTTACACTCTTTAAGCATTTTCCACACATTTCCATTTCTAAGTGTATATCTATAGTATGTGCCACACACTTTAAAATCTTCCTGGTGCATGGTCATTGCCCAAGGAACACTGATACCCCATCCATGAACCACTTAGTCCTGCCTGAAATGCCAGATGGCGTTCCTCATCCTTTGCCCCAAACAGCCTCTGCCATTCCTTCAGGGTTACACCAAATGAGTCTCCAATCCCAATGAATTGCTAAAGACCAAGGCCCCTAGAATTCTGCGGCCGCAGAATTTTGCGCAGAACTTGCAATCTACCTCAGAACTTCTGCTGTGCCGCAGAATTCACTCTTCTTGTTGATTTTTTATTAATATTTCTGTTTTTCCATAGAATCTAGTTCCCATTCCCTCTTTTTATATCCTAAACCCCCCCATATGCTCAGAATGTGATGTTATCATTGCTATAACATCATACATTAGCTAATGAAATGGCTGCAATCTGCAACAGAAATGAACAGTCACTTATCTACCACAGCTCCCACTGCCAGAGGCGGTGGCACAGCACATCAGGTATGGTGATATTTGCTCAACCTGCACTACAGTCTAATACAATTTAAGCAAAACCTTGTCAATAACACAGACCTGTTAAGTCCATACCTCACTTTGTACAAACCTATTTGTCCCTTTAAGGTATAGAGATGCCATCTGAAATGAATAACTGGCAAAATGAATATAACTGTCATTTTTAAGAAAAATAAAGTAAGTATGCCCAGAAAAGTGGAATATAATATTGTGTAGACGTGTTGAAAGAATAGACCTGTTAAATAAATAATTGCACTGTACGTATTTTTGCCAGGGTTATTGATTACATATTGTCATTGGTTGATAGAATCACCTAAAAGTTATGGAGAAATGTTGTGTGCAGGGACAGCTGTTGGGACAGAGGGTAGCATGCTGTGTTTCCGTGCCGGCAACTCAAATTCATAGAGAAAAGCTCTGGGAGCTGGCTGGGAAGCATAAGGATTGGTGGAACACATCATTGCTCGGAGCCTGGGAAGGTATGGTGCAGTGTTCTGTCACATGGTGGACACATTGTGATGGGCTGGAGAGCTTTACCTCACAATCGGTTCACATGCATGTCATAGCCTGATGGTGTTACACAGTGTGTCAGGGAAAGCAGCTTAACATCAAAAATGACTTTTGCAATAACTCCTCTATTCCATTTTTAATGGGACCTGTATGAATGAGGATGCAAGTTCATGGAAAAAAAAAATATATATATATATATATATATACACACACACACACACACACATACACACATACAGTATCTCTGTCTCTCTCACCATACACACATAAACACACATTTGCATGTATGATACAGATTGCATATAAATATATAAGTGATACACAGTGGGAATCTCATGAGTGGTGTAGAAAGCACATACAAATATATAAGTGATAGACAGTGGAAACCTCATTAGTGGGATAGATAGCATGCATATAGAAATACCTTATTTATCACATAAGATCCCCTCTGCATATGTCATTTATTTAACAGGCTAGGACCTTAAGAGAGAGACATTTGTTTTGCTTTTTTAGGCATAAAATTATTTTTATAATTCTGTTATTTTTTGAACTAGTATTACTGTGCTTTCCACCATCCTGATTGCTCTAACCACTGCCATGAAAGTGAAGTCAGGATGACAAGCTGTCACTGTGATGTGGTAGTTTGTCAGTGCCACAGAACGTCCGCAGAAATTACAAACCACCGCCGCAGAAGTTCTGCGGCAAATGGTAGTCTTGCTGCAGAACTTGGTTCCACTGTGCCGCAGAAAAGTAGGGGCCCTGCTAAAGACACACAACTTTAACTTTAAATTCAGCACAGTTGTGTTGAAAGGGGTCCTGACCATTGTGACCTAGCCTTATCTGGGGCACACACACCTCAGACAACTCCCTCAGAGAACAGTCTCAAATTCTGTACTCACAGATTAGTTGTTCCTTCCGCCCAGTCATGGAAAGAACAAAAGGCACCTTTCTTTCTCTGGTCAGATTCTACTCATTGTTCTTCCTTAAGGCAGCTGTGAACTTCAGGAACATCAGGGGATTGCTCCTTGGATCCACAAGAACTGCATTCTCTCTCACTCCTCCTGGAGTGAAACTAGAGAGTCCTGCAGGCAGACTGAAGATTTTACCAAACTAGGGTGAGAAATACCATGGCTCCTTTTGACAGAGCCCCGATTTCAGACCTCCTGCCAGTCTAACTGCCACACTTGAACTTACTGATGAACATTCTAAGCTCCCCAAGAGCAGCTGACTTTAAAATGGTTATGCTGCTGTGAGAGTTCTAAATGACAAAATCATCCTTCTCTCAGGCTAGCTGCGTAAACAATGATGTCATTATGTAGAAAGCCCCTAATGACCTCCCCACCAGCTACCTTTTCCTACCTGCCTAAAACTAGGACTAATGGTATTCTAGTAAACTGAGGGGACGGGGTTGTTACACATAGTTATGTCAGCACAGCCATGTTGTGCAAGGCTGACTCTGGGGCAAACTACACATGTGCGAGTATCACGCATGAGCAGTACTGTAATCGCTGCAGTATTACGGCTGACTCCTGTGCAGCGAGAGCACAACATATTCTGTTTACTGCTCTTGTCACTCCTAAAAGCTTTCCACAGCCATATTGGCTCTGACCAGAGTTTGTTTTTTCTTCTCACAAGTTGGGGGATTTGGTGACAAAGGATGGGATATTTCTGATAGTTCTATTAGGGAGGGAAAAAATATATGTTAAGTAGTTGTTCAGACATATTCGGATACCATTGCATACAGGCGTATACATTTGTATTATATGCATGTCAAAATAATACCACTGTAAAGTATACAAAAAATACCTTTAATAACACAGCACAAAACTGTTAATACTAATGTTGCTGACCCACAATACTATCTTTCAAAGCCCGTAATACTATTGTTGGGAGCTCTGAATGATAGTACTGTATTATCAGAGAAGAAACAGTAAAGTGCAAATGCATGAATGCCTTGTGCAGAGTGGGAGCCAGCTTTCACTGTAACCATCACGCGTAGTAAAAGCCAACTAGCTGCTCACCAAAAACCAGGAAAATAAGAATATGCTTCTAAATTCTCTCCCCATAGTATCACCTGAAGCCACAAACTGGTAACTGCTGCCCCTCTTTAGTCTAGCACCTGTCCGCCGTACTGAACCAGCTAACAGCTCACAGACCCCCCTCGCACAAACACCCCCCCATTTTCCCTTCATAATTATGCAAAGCCACACACTAACAACTAATCAGAACACACGCTGGATGCTTTAGAGGCATGTGAACATTGCGGTGTCCATTGCAACAGCCTGACAACTGTAAAAAAAAATCGCCTCCAACAGCAGACACGGCTCCAACTAGCAGACACATTTAAAAATACTTCCAATTCCTCAGATCCATATATTACAAAAAATAAAAGATAAGAGACTGTGATTTCTCCACTATAAAACCATCTTGAGGTTATGGGGACACGTTGGAACCTCTCGAGCTTTGCTCTCGAGGTATACAATACATGTCCCCAGAACCTCTCAATGGTTTTATAGCCTTGTAATACACAGTCCCTCCTCTATTATTTGGAAGGCTTTAGCCTGAGGTTCAGTGGGAGGAGAGGGCTCCTCCCACAACCCCTTCTTAAATATCGGGCTTCCGCTCACTCAGCTTTGAGCATTTCAAAACCACCTGGGCGCTGTGGGGTTGCGGTTCTGTTTCTGCCTTCTCTGCTGCCCTCTTTCTCCTGTTCCTTCTCCCATTTTTCTTTGTCTGCTCTGCCCCTGGCTGGCTTTCTTTTCCCCTCTGCTGTGTCGGATGCCACTTCTAGTGCCACCCCCTTTTGTTGTCTCTTCTCCCCGGTCCACCCTCTTCTGTTTTGATTGTGTCCTGCTGCGTGTGGCTTCCCTTGTCTTCCCTCCCTACATCCTCTCCTGTGCTCTCCTCCTTGCTCCTTCTTGGGCACTGGGTGCTTTCTCCTGGTTGCTCTTCCTGCCACTCAGCCATTTTTTGCTCCTCCCCAGCAGCATTCCCTGTGGCACCCCTGTTTCTAGTTCCTCCACCCGCCGCCTTCTCCACCACACCTCCTGAATGGTTCTTTGACTTCTGCCTCTGGCCAGCTTTCCATGCCCTGCTCCTCAGAGTCCCTGCCTCGGTGGCTCCTTCTGCCTTGGATCTTTGGTTGCTGCCCTGTCCTGGGATCCCTGCTCTGCGCAGCCCTGCTTCTGCTTCAGCAGCTGCTTTCCTTCCTGCAGTCTGTGGGGACCAGTATGTAGTTCTGGGACTTTTGGGGTGCTCTTCTGGGCTCTCTACCTACCCCATCACCCTAAATAACACTGCTACCTCCACCATTATTCAGCTACACTTGTATTTCAGGAGTAAACATCAATCAGAACAGCATAGCTACCTACTCTTCTGCTCCTGCACACCATGCTCGATTCATGGTGCCCATGACCTCTGAGTTACCAGGTAGTTTTGCCAACAAACCATCTTCCTTAATTTGCATGATTGGACATGGCTATCCTGGCCATGAAACTCCACTTTTAAAGTACCTTTAGAATTGAGAGGCTATACAAGCTGAGGTCCCTAGGTCCTATGACAGGTGAGGTAAAGACTGCACACATAGGGGCTTTTCTGCAATCACTGACTCTACCCTTATGCAGATCCTACCCCACCATTTCGATATCTCTGTATTATAACCTTTGTGACCTTTGTTCAAGTGAACTAATGTATTCCAGGAGCTTATCAGCACTGCATGTATATATCACCTCACTTCTTGGGTGGTTGGAAGCCCTCGGCGGTGTCTTGTCCCTCTGGACCTTGTGATACTTGACTTGCAACATATGGCAATGGTGGACTACGTGGGGTCCTACCATTCCAGCCCAACTATCCCCATGATGGGACATTACCATCAAATGACGATGGCAGATTACATGGGGTCATGTCATCCCACACATACACGCAGTAATCATTGCTCACACATTTTTACATTTGCTTGCGCGCACGCACAAAAAACATTTTGGGAGAGTAGCACACTTGGAGTGTGCCTCTCCATCAATACACTGCTCCCTTGAGCAGGCGATGGCATCCTGCCAATGGGTGCAGGAGCTCTATGATGGACAGTGGCGCTCTCGCTTCAAAGGGAAACGCCGCTGCCATACTGAGTGCCACCATCACGCTGTCCCCCTGTCGTGTCATGTGCTCCCCCGCGCACGTCATGCCGCCCCCCAAAGCTTTGGTGCCACTCTGGGAACCCACCCCAGCGTGGCAAATGTTGTTCCGGCGGGGTGCCCAATCCCCATCGGCTCCACAGCCCCAAGCTATCCTGCTGCCACGCTGGGAGCCCACCCCAGCATGGCAAGCGTTCCTTTCTTTTTGCTTAGCAGGGGTGCCCAATCCCCCTCGACTCCTTGGCCCCCCGTACTTTGCTGGCGGGGTGCCCAATCCCGTCGGCTCCTCGCCCCCTCAGCCATCTTCTGCCATGCTGAGGAGCCCACCCCAGCGTGGCAAATGTTCCACGTAGTCCGTTTTTTGTTAAAACCTGTAAAATAAAATGGTCCCACGGCGCGTCTCCCAGCCCCCCCCCACTATTCGCATCCACCCACTACGCACCCAGCCTCCCCACACTCCCCTCACCCCATCTTACCTCTGGACTCTGGCGCGACGATCTTCGGTGGACTGGGAACACATCTGCACTCTTCAAAGGCGACCGTGAACTGAGGAAATGCCGGTAAGCTGTATAATGGGCTAGATAGGGGTGTTTCAACTTTATTGCATATCTCAGTCATTTTTTTGGAATTTTTGCACCACATTTTCAACATGGGGGTTTTTTGGACCCCTTCTCATGAATGCTGTCACTGTCATGGCGTTATTCGGGCCCGAAGGGTGATTTCGCAGGCACTGCGCAGTCGCTGCATGAAATCACCCTTAGGGCTTGAATAACACCTTGACAGTGACATCTTTCATGAGAAGGGGTCCAAAAAACTCCATGTTGAAAATTTGCTAAATATTCAAAAATGACTGTTCTGACGAGCGTCAGGCTAAGTTCCTCGCGGGCTTGTAAGTTTCTTGAATTTTCAATATTTTCCTCCAGATTTTCAAATTGCCATTTTATCACACCTTCTTATGAGTTGTACAGCTGTCATTTTTCACATCTCACCCAACGTGTTTCTATGTAGCGCATTAAATGGCGAGTCGGGTGTGTGAAATCAATGTATGGAACACATTAAGAAAATCACAGTGACACTGTTCATTAGCAGAGGTCTTAAAAGGTTATGTTGAAAATTTGGTGAAAAAATCCTAAAATTACTGTTTTCTGAGCGTAGCTGCGCAGTTCTCTACGCACTCGTCACGTTTGCAATTTTCAATATTTGCACTCCAGATTTTCAACATTGGCATTTTACCACACCTCCTCATGAGCAGTACAGCTGTCATTTTCACATCCTGCCCAAAATGTGTTTCTGCCCATGTAGCACACAATGGCGCAATCGGTGTGCGAACTCAATGTATGGGACACATTAAGAAAATCACAGTGACACTGATCATGAGCAGAGGTCTTAAAATGTCTGTGTTGAAAATTTGGTGAAAAAATTCCTAAAAATGACTGTTTTACGAGTCTGCTTTGCGCAGTTCCTACGCACGCTCGTAAGTCTGCTAAATTTCAATATTTTCACTCCAGATTTTCAACATTGCCATTTTACCATACCTCCTTATGAGCACTGCAGCTGTCATTTTTCACATCCTGCCCAAAACATCTTTCCGCCCATGTAGTGCACAATGGCGCAGTCGGTGTGCGAAATCAATGTATGGGACACAGTAAGAAAATCACAGTGACACTGTTCATTAGCAGAGGTTTTAAAATGGCAATATTGAAAATTTGGTGAAAAAATTCCTAAAATGACTGTTTTACAAATTAATAGCTGCACATTTTCCACGCGCTCGTGGGTTTGCGAATTTTCAATATTTCCACTCCAGATTTTCAACATTGGCATTTACCACCACCTCCTCATGAGCAGTACAGCTGTCATTTTTCACATCCTGCCCAAAATGTGTTTCAGTCCATGTAGCGATAATGGCAGTCGTGTGTGTGAAATCAATGTATGGACACATTAAGAAAATCACAGTGACACTGATCATGAGCAGAGGTCTTAAAATGGCTGTGTTGAAAATTTGGTGAAAAAATTCTAAAATGACTGTCTTACGAGTGTGTGTTGCGCAGTTCCTACGCACGCTTGCAAGTTTGTGAATTTTCAATATTTCACTCCAGATTTTCACCATTGCTATTTTACCACACCTCCTCATGAGCAGTACAGCTGTCATTTTTCACATCCTGCCCAAAAACGGTTTCCGCCCATATGGCGCATAATACAAGAAGTCCGTTCGCGAACTTAATGTATGGGACATTAAAGAAAATCACAGTGACACTGTTCATGAGCAGAGGTCTTAAAATGGCTGTGTTGAAAATTTGGTGACAAAATTCCTAGAAATGACTGTTTTACGAGTGCTCATTGGCAGTTCCTATACACTTTCACTAAATAAGTGTAGATTTTCAATATTTTCACTCCACATTTTCAACATTGCCATTTTACCACACCTCCTTATGAGCAGTACAGCTGTCATTTTCATCCTGCCAAAACGCGTTTCCGCCCATGTAGTGCACAATGGCGCAGTCGGTGTGCAAAATCAATGTATGCCACACAGTAAGACAATCACAGTGACACTGTTCATTAGCAGAGGTTTTAAAATACCAGTGTTGACAATCTGATGAAAAATTCTAACAATGACTGTTTTATTTAGCGTGCATTGCACAGTTCCCACTTACTCCTAGGTTTTCGAATTTTCAATATTTCCACTCCAGATTTTCAACATTGCCATTTTACCACACTTCCTTATGAGCAGTACAGCTGTCATTTTTCAAATCCTGCCCAAAACGTGTTTCCGCCTATGTAGCGCACAATGGGAATAACAAAAAGGTCATGCTGACAATTTATTGTGCAAATACCAGCAATCGCACAGGGCATTAGGGTAAAGCACCATACATGCCAAACACCACTGCAAATACCTGCAAGCGAACGTTTGGCATTGACAAATGCTTGTTTATATTGTTTCTGGGCAGACTCACATTGGGGTCTCACCCTTCTTGCCTCGGATAAAGTAATCCTGAAGCCATGGTGGACCCATGTGGTGGTCCTGCCAGCCATTCACACATACCCATGAGGGGGCATTGCTCATCCATCCACAATGCAGTGATGGCGGACCACATGGGATCCCACCATCCCAATTGCACTAGCCCAGTGATTGGGCATTACTCTTGCTCAAATGTTATTTCACATCATCTACAGGCCGACTCACGTGGAAGTCACCCTCACGATCTCAGACTACTCCATGCAAAGGTGACAGCGGACCACGTGGGGTCCCACCTTCCCAAACCTGCATGCCCCACGAGGGGGCCCTTCTTATAGATCAAACATATTTCCTACTCAACTGAAGGCAGACCCACAGGGGGGTCTCGCTGTCCTTTCATTAGACCATCCATCGACTCAGCGGTGACGGACCATATGGGGTCCCGCAATCCCACTAAATGTGCCATTGAAGGGACTCTACTCATTGCTCAATCTCAATTTCCTTCACTGCAGGTGGAATTGCTTGGGGTCTCATCCTCCTTATTTGGAGCTATGCTAATACCATGATGATGGACCGTGGGGGGGGGGGTTCCGTCATCCTTACTTTACACAGGCTATACTACGGTGATGGTGGACTATGTGGGGTCCCACCATCCCAAACATACTCTACTCCATACCTTGGCAATGGCAGACCACGAGGGGTCATTTCTCATTTCTCACATGTATTTCCATCTTCACTAAGGCAGACCCATGTGGGGGTCTCGCCTTCCTTAGCCTGACCACCTGAGACCTACTCCATCACCTGGGCATAAGAACACTGCATACATCTGACCAACAAAAGGGTCCCATGCTCCTGCCAGCCTGCATCTGGGCCTACCTAACTTCATCATTCATTCATTTCTTTTACTGCAATCCACCTCCCTTTGTTCCAGTTTCAGCCTAGTTTCTACAGCAGTCATTTCCTTAGAGTGCACCTCAATTCCTTGGTTGTCTTAGGACAATGTCTCTCTTCTGACATGGTACTTGATAGTACCCTAATGTTTTAATGGATATACAACAGCCATGCAAGCCTCCCAGCTAGGCTACACTCCTACCTTATCATCGTTCCCAGCCACGCAATGCTTCTGACCGTTTCATCATCCATGATCTCTATGTCCCTCAAAACTGCAACCTGGCACACATTCCTCAGCAATGCTGACTGCATATGTACACTTTACTCTGTTTCACTCAGCTGCCTTGGACATGGTCTAACCATCGTCTCTCCATCCGGATGTCATTCCAAGTTGGATCTCTTCATCTGCCAGAACCTTCATCTTCAACATTGACTTCCTCCTCATCATCGACATCAAGAACAAGACTCTTTGACTAGCAAATCAGACTGAATCTTTGGACATAGCCATAACTAAAACCTTAGCCACATTTAGGATTATTCTCCTCTTAGTATGCCCAGAGGACAGGTAGGCCAGTAGCCATGGGTCCTCAGAGGTTCCCCTAAGGGTTCTTTTCATCTCCTGTATGCTATTGGTCACACTCTCTGGAGTTGGTAGAGATAATCACTATGCTTATTCTCTTTTGGGGCTTAAATCTTACACCTACCCAGAGTGCTGGCAGCAAAAAAAGAAAGGTAATTCCTTTCTTTTCAAATAAAGGGAAATGAAACAGAACAGAATGACCTGCCACCTCATCAGTACCATGCAGTCACTCTCCCCAGCCAGCTGCCCTCACTAAGCTCCGCAGGCATTTTTTCCCCCATCAGTTTCCAAAACCCCACTTCTTCAGTCAGTCACCGGACACATCTTCACACCGATGCGATGTCTATATGCTGTGTCCTTCACAAGAGCCATAGCAAATGGCAGAAAGAAACATGCACAAAGCCACGTTGTAACAAAAAAACCTATGAACTCTGCAAACAAACAAAAAGAAAAAAAAGAAATACACAGTCACACACAGTCCTCTGCTGTTGCATAAATGGAATATGCAGGGGGGGACCTTGTGTGATATGTGATTTATATACACTCATGCTGTTTGCCTTTGGACATCTCAATCACGACTTACACCTCTCATGAGGTCACCCAAGGTCAAACAGCACTAGTGTGCATAAATCATGTATCACACAGGTCCCCGCACATATCCCTTATATATGTAAGTAATAAGCCTCGACAGGGTGTGCATTGTGTGATTTTAATGCATGCACCAGGGATGTAGTAAGGCACGAGGCCAAAGGCTGAGTGTCCTGATACCCATGGGAAGTGCATTAATAGCCTATGATGCACACCCTGGAGGGGCTTATTACAGTTATAAAATGGTTCTTAGTAGTTTTTGTGGGGAGGACAATAAGATATGTATTTATAGAGATTTAAGTCATGGTCATATGACATGCTTCAGCCAATCATGTTTGTGGATTTTCCAAAGCCATTTTATAAATATATACAGGATATGAAATGGTCTGCCTGAAAATATCATATTTATTTTCATGAAAGGCCAATGATATTATGATATATCACAAGTGGTGAAGTCACGAGTGAAATATCTTAATATCATTTACCTCAAATGAAGATAAATATGATATCTTCAGTCAGACAGTGTCATGTTCTGTTTTGGGATAAACATGATTAATAATGTGTAAAAGTGCTTGTGTAACAATGTACTATGACATAGTGCAACAAAGAAAGTTATAGCAATGTAGGTTTGAATGGTGCAATTTAATTGGCTGAGACCAGCCCCCTAAACCAAGATCCCCAACACCTAGTCTGTCCTAGAATGCTCAGTTTGACTGACCATGAAAATTCTAAATTAGTTTCAATTGGCCACCATTACTGTCTCCACTTAGATACCTGACATAGCAGCCCTCTGTTTTCCTTGTTAAGTCAGACGCGCTATTTACAATTACTCAAATAAGGTACTTGTTGAATTAAAAAGTACAGTCTGCCTCAAAGCCTGCCATGAGTTACTGACCAGTGGCGACTGCTATAAAAGCAATAAGGTACTCCCTGGTGATTATATTAACCATCAGTTAATCACCCTCTAGGGGTATGTGGCACTCAGCTGCACCTCGTGCCACATTACAGCCCAAGGTACAGTTAATGTAACTCCCCCATCGTACCTTGTTGCTTAAGTATCAGGATGACATAAAAGCATCATGAAAAGATATTAATATCATTTCGTGATGCCAGACATAACTGTTTTTATCTGTCTAGTTATCTCAAAACATGTGTTGTATGTATCTGTTTATATATACCTATAGCTATCTGTCTGTCTGTCTATCTATCTATCTATCTATCTATCTATCTTGCACTGATGTTTGCCAACGTTTATTCATTCATATATATATATATATATATATATATATATATATATATATTTATATATATATTTTCATACAACAGGGGTGAGATGTTAATCAGTGAGATAAAGCGTGTTGTTCTCTCCACAGTGAGATAAATGCAGCAGACGTCAGCACAGTGATAATAAATAACATTTACACTGAAGCCTGGATATTCAGAAATGCGCCAAAGTCTGGTCAAGTCTGGCGCAGCACAAATCCGACCCGCCATGGTGCAACTGGAGCCATATTCAGAGATTGCTCAGGCTGAACAGCGCCAGCGCAATGCAGCTGAATATGGCAGAGTTGCGCCATGGCCCAAACAGAGATGCTCCAGAGCAACCATGGAGCAGAGCAGCACAGCAACAGGAGGGCAGGGCACAGAGAACAGACCCAGGGACAGAGCCATGGAAGCACAGTGACAGGCCATAAGAGGCCTCCACCAGCAGGGCACACAGGCACCCAGGCACTGGACCCCAGAACACAACAGTGGCACACATAGCAAGTGACAGTGAGGTGCCAATGGCCAATGGAGGGTCTCCAAGGGAGCCCCCCAGGCAGGCTGCTGGCTGTGTCCCCCCAGAACATAGCAGGCCACACCCAGGACCATTCAGTCAAGCACACACACACACACCACACAGGCACACAGGGAGCCCACACAGTGGGCACTTAATGGGCCGGGTTGCAGACAGCATGGCAAACCACATGGGACAGGCTGCACAACACCAAGCAGAGGATCCCAACACAGTGTGCAGACAGTACCTGACCAATGACCATGGCCATGTACCACCATCACGCACACACCCACCACACACCCTTGACAGCCACCGCATGGGCACCCCAAGGGAAAGCCACCAACCCAGGGAATGGACACCACCACGGTGGGACACACCACAGCACACAGCAGGGAACCACAGAAGCACAACACGCACCCCCTCTCATGCACGCCACACGGACAGACACTGGGCCACTGCAGCATGGCTCCTCACACCACCTGCAAAGCAGACACAGACACAGGCAGGTTTGTCAGAAAATATATATATTTAACACAACTCTGTACAAAAACAACAGGGGCTGGGAAAGGGTAGGTACATCAAGGGAAGGGGACAGGGAACAGAGACTGTACAGTGGGAGGGGCGACTGTAGGGGAAAGTTCAACAGGGAAAATGGGTAACTCTATCGACGGCCCCATCTGGCCACCCTGGCAAGTTATCTCTCCCTCCTCTCTGCCGCCATCATTCGGCGCATGGCCACCACCACCTCAAGGATGCTGGATGTGACGAGAAAGGTCTAGCATATGAGATGGCTCAAGATCTGGCACTGTGATCTCTGCACTGGCTGCTGGACACCTATAGCAAGGGACAGGACAGGTGATCAGTGCAATGGCCCAAGAAACTATGCCCACCCACAGTGTGCAATGGGCAGCGGGACCACACACCCCTGGAGGGCCCACAATGGCCACCCGCAGGGGGTGGGCCAACGCCATCCAGCATTGCGGTGCACCATGATGTTGCACAGAGGTGGTTACCACAGCACAATGACCACACAACTGTGCAATGACAGTCACATGGCACAGTGCACTGGCAGCACCACAGCAACAATGGTGGCAGCCGGGCGGATGCCCAACCCAGCAACAGCCGGCACACATGTCCAGTGGACGCACCACAGTGTCATGCACCACTCACAGTGCAACACACACAGCTGCCACGGCACATGGCACAGGTGGCCATACCCACTCCACCCTGCCACCCCCCATGTACAGTGCGAAGGACCATGACAGTTCTTACCTGCCCCTTGCGGCCCTGCTGGTGCTGGTCCTCCTCCATCAGGGTGTACTGCGTGGTCTCGCTCTGTTGCAGCACTGGCCCACATGCGGTCCTCAAGTCCTGGGAATGGAAAGAAGACAGGTACACATCAATAACCGACCACTGCAGCTTTCCCCTCAAGACCCCTGTGCACAATGTGTGCCCCTGCCCGGCTGTATTGCAATGGCAGCAAAGGCTGGCAATGCCACTCCATGATGCGTATGATGACAGTGTATCCCTCTGCAGGACATGCCAGGCAGCCAAGCCAACACCACAGTGCAGCAACAGGGCAGACATGCAACATGGGATGACTTACCTGGCTGTGGCACTGCCCCATGCCTGGCGCATGCCTGAAGCCTCCTCAGTCAGTCAGGGTCCCGTCACACGAGGTCACCATACTGGTGCCTGCACTGTTCCCCGGTTCTGGGCACCCCAGTCCACTGCTCCAGACTGGCAGCAATAGCCTGCCACACACAATGCCCCTGGCCTGCTGCAAGAGCACCTGCCCAAACACCTGTGGGGCGTGGGGCTCGACACAGGCCACAAGGTTGGCCAGTTCAACATTGGACCAGTTCTGGACATGTCGTCCCCTACCCTGTGCCATTACACTCTAATGGGTTCGGAGGCAAAAATGGCTGCATTGGGTGCACATGTTCGGTACAGGTGCCAGATGTGAGATGCGCGGGAGACTGCACAGTGCCTGCCCATCACGCCGTGCTGGACATGCGCAGTGGGTGTGGCTGGGTGGGATCACGGGGTCATGGAGAGGACCCAGGCGTCAGAGGTCAGTGGTTAGCACACACTGCGCATGAGTACTATAGGGAACATGCCATCATGCGTGAAGTGTGCATTGCTGGCCATGCGCAGCTTGCGCAGTGTCAATACATTGTGCTGTTTGCGCATCTAGTGCGATTGTCACCATGACAGCGCAGTGCATATGCATACTGCAGGCCCGAGAACCACACACATTCATGGGCATTGCACCGCCACTTGCTCTGGCGGAATACCATTGTGCACGGCGCAATATCTCGATGTTCAGGTGCCACATGCAAATGAGCTCATCAGCCAATGTGTGGCACAGTGGGGTGCATTAGCATATCATTACTGTTGCGTGTCACACTTGGACCACTGATTCTGATCCATGTATAACATTTTTTTGTATTACATATAATTTGTGTAATGGAAAGGCTGTCAGAAGACCCACAGTCTTGCTGAACTGACACATCCAAAAAACCCCAGGGATAAGGTCAAAGAATAGGACATAGCTAAATCTGCAGCTATTTAAAATGCAATTTCTTTGTTAAATTTTTTTTGAAGGCAGGAACCAAAGTATCCACTTTATGATGCCCTCAGGGAGATCCTTTGACTTGCAATAGTTGCCAGGAAGAACCTGTGTTGGGAGGGGTGTCACAGGGAGCCCTTGAATTACATCAGAAAGACCTCTGATGTGTAGATAACAAGGATCCAGACAAATCTGGAAGGTCCAATACACCTTCCCAGGATGCTTTGGAAGGACATCACAGAAACTGTTTATGTGTGTGTGTGTGTGTGTGTGTGTGGCAGAACAAAAAAACAGTTCTGACCAGTTAACCTGAGGAGAGGAAATTGAGTATGTCACTTATCATTTTTTTTAAATCTTGTTGGGACATCCTGTGCTGTAAAATATAACTTTTAACATTCCAAGGCAGAATTTAATGACCTCAGACAGGAGGCCGGCTCAGGACTGCTTTCATCCAACTGAGCAAGCCTTAGAGAGACACATTTTATTTTATTTCTGACTGAGAGAAGAAGGACAACATCAGCACTGTAGGAGATAAGTATTATGTGGATAAGAGAGCTTAGTCTGTACTTTAAAAACCTGTTTTGTTTTTAATATTGTTATGTTTGGGATATTTGTTCTGTGTTATTGTTCTGTTTTGATATTTTAAAGTAAAATATATTTTACAGAAACTGCCTGGAGTGCCTTGACATTTCTTTTTATTTAAGTGGAGCTTTTACAGGTTACAGTTAACACTGTGTATGGGCTTATTGATATACCAAACTGGGAAACGGATAGAGTTCTCTAAAGTCTTGCATAGAGTTCTAAGGGTTCATTTGAAAGACCTGGTTGGGTGCCTGTAGGCAAAGATATCTGGCCCCCCGAAGACAGAATTATCTGAGCCTGATAATTGTGTACGCTAACAAGAGGTTATCAGTTTGAATCCCTCCAGAACTTGAGACTAAGGTGACTTGAACCCACAAAACAGACAAGAGGGTTACCTTTTTCTGTTCACTGTCCACAAATCATACGCTCAGAGGTTGGCACTTTGGGAGTAGAGGGCTGACCGGCTGAGTGAGTTTGTGACAGATTACGCACTACCTCATTTGCATGCGTTGCGCCTCATAAGCGCCACTGAACAGCACAGGCCATGGACCGGTATTGCAACCTTGATAGGTAAGTGGTGGATGCCGCTGCAGCACACTGGGAGCAGACAGCACTGCAGGATGGGATGAACCAGAGAGATGCTGCCACTGACACACTGTGCTGTCCATGTCCACACGAAACAACATGTCGGCATAAGGAGGGTGAGGAGCGGTTCCGTGCAGGCCCAACTTCACTAAGGGTGAGACAGATGCCCTGTTTTAGGCCTACCTCAACAGGGATTCCCTGTTGAATGGTGCCACGGGCACACCACGGGCCAGGGCTGGTGCATGGGAGGAGGTGGCGACCTATGTGAACCAGCACAGCAGCCAGCAGCGGTCAGTGCAGGAGTGCCAGAAAAAGGTTGGAACTGACAGGCGGTGGATTAGGGAGACGGTGGCAGCCATCAGAGTGTCCCGTAATGCCACCGGAGGAGGGACGGTGGATGCACCCACACAGACGTCGACAGAGGAGTTGGTGGCAGCCACCATGCGCTACACCATGGTGGAGGATGTGACTGGAGGAGGCTTCCAGATGGGTGACAGCCCATCACTGCATGGTATGTATGTCAGACACACACAGCTGGTGGCCTGGAGGGTGCGTACATGGGCATGCTGGTGTGCATGTGGCCATCATGCATGTCATGTGCATGTGTGTGCACCCACGTGCATGCCATGCTGCAGGACACATGCAGTGGCAGTGTACGGGGGCACATGTGGGCATTGCAGCACTGACATGCCATTCTTCTCTTGCAGCACCAACATGCCTCCGTGCAGAGGATGGGGCGCCGGCAGCAGCAGCAGCATCTGTAGATGCCAGTATGGCCCTGGAGCATGAGCCATCTACATCCACGGGCATCCAGGGACCTGACAGACTGCAGCTCATCACCACAGTGCCTGTGGATATCCTGGACCTAGGGCCAGATGAGACCATGGATGTGATCCTGCAGGATGCCAGCCTTGGTGTCCTGTGTGCAGAGACACAGATAGGGGCAGGGTCTGACTCCGATGATGACTACTCATAGTTCCTGGACAGCATGGGTGATATTGTGGGTGTGTCGCCCCTGCTGGCATCACAGTCAGGTACTGCGCCCAGTGCTATACCAGCAGCAGAACAGCCGCCTGCCACCACTGCGGGTGCGCGGGTGTCCATTGCCATGGATGTGCCCTGCGGTGGTGGTGCAGCCTTGTAGGTGCACGGCGGCATACAGCGGCCAGACAGGTGACAGCAGCAGGATGTGGGTGCCACTGGGCAGCCGGTCACAGGGTCCACTGCCAGTGTGCCTGCTGTGCCCATTCCCCCTACAGACCCGACTGTGCAGTGTCCACCGGGGGGGCGGATGTGCAGCGTGGCAGGTCACCACCAGAGGACCAGGGTCAGGCCCGGGAGCCCCAGGATGCTGACTGTCTGGCTGAGCACACCTGGCTGCTGAGGGCGTCCTTTCAGAAACAGATGATGCTCGCCACTGGGGTGTGTGCACTGCATGTGGAGGTGTGCCAGTTAGCCGAGCAGCAGGAAAGGGGCACTGCACAGATTCTGGAGGGGATGCAGCACATGCAGGAGGTCATGACTGTGTCCTTGGATCACATTGGCAGTGCGATTATGGATGGCTTTGTGTTGCTGGCTGCCACAGGGTGTGGCCATGCACAGGTGACCCACCCACAGTGCGCTGTCCACCCCATGGACCCAGCATCGGGCAACACCAACACAGTCGATGCCAGGCTCTGATCTAGGCATCTCAGGCAGGCTTGGGGCTGGCCTGTTTTGGAGCCTGCACACCCCCACGAGGACACAGTCATGGTCCCGTGCTTCCACCCCTGGGGAGCTGTTGCACAACCCCCCCCCCAGCTGATACGCAGCCTGTGCCTGCCGATCAGCCCTGGCGTGGCCACCCCTGTGGCTGTGGTGGCCATGGTACTGTGCAGCAGTCCTGATCTGCAAGCTGCCCTGACGCCATCTGCAGCTGCTGCCCTGTGTGCACATGGGTGGTGTGTGTGTGCCTTACCACTGGTGGGGCACCTGTGTGTCGTGCTGCACACTGCCTGTGTGTGTGCATGCCCAGCCGCTGGACCATGTGGCATGGGCGTGATATGCGCAGTCTAGCACTGGTTGCACCTGTGCAGTGGTGCAATGCGTCTGATCCACACCACAGTCCAGCGCCTGGGTGGGTGAGTGTGTGTGTTTGTGTGTGTGTGTGTGTGTGTGCGTGCTACTGACTCTCCTATCCCTGCATCATGCCTCTGTGTGTGCATGCCCCTCGCCATGCACGTCCCTGCATGTGTGCTGTACCTGTCTGTGTGGCCCATGCATGTGTACCACACCACTTACCTGTGTTCACCGTAGTGCTCCTATGTGACGGTGTTGCTGTGGTGTTGTGCCTGCTACAGCAGTCGGGGGTCCCTCCGCCCAGGGGTGGCTGTCCACCACCCTCCGGCCCATTGCCTCCATCATCCCCACTACTGTTGCCCTCATCAGCCTCAACAGCTATCCCACGGTCAATGGCCATGTTGTGCAGTATGCAGCAAGCCAGGAATAGGCCACAGGCTTTCAAGGGGCTGTACTGTAGGGCACTGCCTGACCTGTCTAGGCAATGGAAATGTGCCTTCAGCATGCCAGATACGTGCTTGATGATGTTGCATGTGCTGGCGTGTGCCCCGTTGTACCATTCCTCTGCTGGGGATGATGGGCGCTGGTAGGGGGAGAGCAGCCAGGGCCTTAGTGGGTATGCACTGTCACCTGTGTGGCGAATGACTTGGTTAGCCCTCTGCTGTGCTGTTCTGTGCCACTTTCCTGTCCATATTTCCCCCGCCACCATGTACACCCTGCCCATCCCCCATACCCAGGTCTGCTCTGCCCATCACACCCTGCCTGTGCCATACTCACATACTAGGTGGCCTGTGGGGATGTCCCCTTGTTCAAATCTGTGGCACAGCACAGAGCTGTGCCAGATGAATGTGTCATGTGCACTCCCAGGGTGTGTGGCACAGACATTGGTGATGCACCCCGTGGCATCGCACGCCACCTGGCAGTTGATGCTCGGGTTCCCCTTCCTGTTTATATATGCCAGTCCCTCAGGGCCAGGTGGCATGCGGTTGCCCACTTGGGTGCAGTCAGTGGCCCCAATCATGCCAGGCATGCGTGCTGCCCTGTGGAAGTCCTGCATAGCTGCTGTACACTCCATCTGTGTGCTGGGGGAAATGGATGAATTCTGCAGCACATGGCAGCAGAGCATTGAGGAACTATGTGAGAAGGTAGGACGTGGCCGACTGGGTGATGTCCGTGGTGTCCCCTGTTGGTCTTTGGAAGGTGCCCATGGTGAGCAGGCACATGATGGCAGTCACCTTCGTCTCCACGGACACGGCGTGGCTCCGTCTAGTGGGTGCCTGCATCTCCTCACTGCACAGCTGCCCAAGAATGGCCTGGTTCAGGTGGTACCCGCTCACGATTTAGGTGTCACTATAATTTTCAAAGGTGATGCGAGCATGGTACCACCTGTGTCAGGCATACCGCCGATGGGCCCTTCATTGGCCACGTAGCTGTTCCTCCTACCCCCACACACCCCTCATTACTGCCTCCATCAGGAAGGGCGCATTATCCATGGCTCCTGCTGTCCACTGTCCCCCTGGGCAGTTGGCTGCTGGCTGTGTGCCACCCTGGTACACAGGTTTTATGTCTGTGTGTGTCTGTCTCTCTGCCCCTTTCTCCCCTCTCCCATGCCACCTCTCTGTCCCTCTTCCTCTGGCCTTGTGTCTGTCTGTCTGTCTGCCTCTGTCTCTCCCTCTCACTCTTGGCATAACTGCTGTGTGTGTGTTTGCACTCTGTTTTTATAGGAACAAGTCTGGTCAGCACAACTTCGATTTGCTCCACACTTGCGCCATGGTTTTACAGTTGAATATGCCATTGCACTGGATATTCATGGGAATGCCCCCTGCACTTGCACTGCATACATTATAGTTGCACATTGGTGCAATGGATTTTGTGCCGCGCAATGGCTCCCACTTAATATGGCTCCTCGGCGCAATTCCGTACTTGTGCCTGCGCAACTGCTCTGAATATCTGGGCCATAATGTACTGATGTATGGGTCATTTATCTTCACTGTGTCCACGTAGTAGCAGGACTGCACTTTACACACTGCTGCTTGATCTAGGTTTTTAAGTCACATTTACCTACATGATTACTCTCACCTGTAAAACACAGTTTGCCCCTGAAATGCCACGGATATCTCGTGGTGTCTCTCTCACTGGTGTTAAGCACTGTGAATTGCTCTTTTTTTTTTAAATTCGTTATTTTTTATTTTCAGTATTCATCAAACCAACAGGTTCAAAGTCAGTTACACAGTAGTTAATTGTACATTCGAATTGATAAAGTTACAGTATACAGTATATTAGAGATAATTTATATTCTACATACATGTGAACTAGCAAAATATATATCAGCAGTTTCTAGATCATGAAGACTCTATGTTCTATCTAAGGTTTTTGTTGTATTTTACAATAAACAGTGCATTACCCAAATTCCTTAGGCTCCGTGTTTGATTTAAGCATGTACACCCCTGCATTGATTAGGTGTCCTTCCCCCCTCCCCCCCAGACACCTTCCTGTCATTCAAGGGACAAGTTCTGTATAATGATCAAGTTTATATGTGACCCATCTGTGCCAGTGCAAATCGAAGGCTTCTGTCTGATCCCTCAGATGTGCTGTCAGGCATTCTAGAGCATATATGTCTTTTACTGTCATAATCCATGCATCCTTTGTGGGTATTGCTGTGGTAACCAAAGCCTGGTGATGGCCGTTTTAGCTGCCAGTATTAACAAAGAGATTTGTCTATAAGTCTCCCTGTCTACTTTTATACCCAGTGGTGGGGTGGCTGTGAGAATAAATGTGGGAGTGAGGAGTTCTGGGCAACCATATATTTCTGTAATCTCTGAGGTGATTTCTTTCCAGAAGGTGTTTAATAGGTGGCAGCTCCAGAACACATGGGCCTGATCTGCTCTGGGACATCCACATACTCTCCAGCAATTTGGTTGGACATCAAAGGAGAACTTGGCTACCAATACTGGAGTTCGGAAATAATGACTGCGTGTTTTCCAGGCAAACTCCCTCCAGTAAGGTGAACCTGAGACCTTAAGAGCCCTAACCGAGTGTGTTGTCAACCTCTCCTCTAGGATATCTGCTTGGAATTCTCTCATCCAGGCTTCCTTTATACTAGCACTGGAGTCGCCAAGGCAGGCAGTCAGGGCTTTATAGATTCGGCTGAGTAAGTGATTCAAAGGATCGCCCCTTTTCTGTGACAGAATTAAAGAAACTATGGGTGTCTGGCATTCTGACAGAGTTGACAGTACCTCCTCATGTGGCTGGAGATAAGTTTTCAGTTGTAGATAGTTGTGAAAATATCACTGGGGTATTTTATAGGTTGCCTGGAGGGAAACAAAAGAATAGATGCCAGTCGGGCCAGTCAGCTGATGTACATATTGTACTCCAAATCGTCTCCATTGCTCAAAGGTCCTGTCTATCTTATTAGGTATAAATTGAGTGTCTGATGACAAGGCTCTGAGATACAGGACTTCTGGGGGGTTAAGTATTTTTTGGTAATTGTTAGCCATTGCTGGATTGGGATTGTGGTATGTATAGAGAATTTTGAAACTGGAAGACACTTTGGGGGATAACCAAACAAATAATCAGATGGGTCGAAAAAATCACTCCAGTAGAGTTCAAATTGTTTCCAGTGTGCCCCATATGATGGATTCAACTAGTTCATTATTGTGTGTATGTGGGACGCCATTGCATATCTTTGCAAGTTAGAGAGATTAAGGCCTCCTCTTCCCCGAGGGAGCTGTAGGGTGGCCATGTGGATCCTATGGGGGTGACCCTTTCATATAAATCTAGAGATCATACGATTCCAAGTTCGGAAGTAAGTGCTGTCTGGGAATATTGGGAGTGTCTGAAGGAAAAACAGGATCTGGGGAAGACATTCTGTTGGATTGTTTCTATTCTTGCTAGGAAGCTCAGGGGTAGTTGTGTCCATCTGGTTATATCTTCCTGGAGCTGCTGGGTCAGAGGTTCATAATTGAGGATATCTGCATGAATTAGATGCTTTGTTAGTTTTATTCCAAGATAGCGCATTGCTTGTCTGTGCCACTTGAATGGAAAATGTTGCTTTAGGTTGTTCATGGGGGTAAAATGATGTTAGGACCTCTGTTTTTGGTCATTCACCCTGTACCCCGTCAGCCCCCCAACATTTCCAGCTGTCCCCAAATCTTTGAGATAGATTGCTCTGGATTGGTTCCTGACAGTAAGATGTTATCGGCAAACAGATTTTATAGGTTCTACCGCCCATATTTACACCTTCTGTCTCTATTTGTTTTCTTATAGCCTGTGCCAGGGGCTCGAGGTACAGGGTAAATAAAGGGGGGAGAAAGTGGACACCCCTGACGGGCCCTGTGTCCCAAGGTGAAGGGGTCTGAAAGTGCCCCATCTAGTTTTAGGTAGGCCTGTGGAGCTTTATAGACATTTTGAAGTTGAGTTATGATTTTATCTGGGAAGCCATAATGAGACAGGGTCTCCCACAGAAATGACCAAGAGACCCTGTCAAAAGCCTTTTCTGCATCTAGGCCTAACAAGACAAGTGGGATCTTTCTCTGTGAGGCATAGTTGACTATCAGGTAGGTACAGCATGTCTGCCGCGTCGTGGGCTTGACGCTGTTTGATGAAGCCCTCCTGGTCTGGGTCTACTAATTGGGGGGGAAGGGTTTCAAATCTGTGGTCTAAAATGCTCATATAGAAAAATAGAAACATAGAATTTGACGGCAGATAAGGACCGCTTGTTCCACCCAGTCTGCCCATGTCCCTACCTAATGGATAAGCTGCAGATCCTAGTTAACCAGCAGCCTACTTCTTCCTACCCCCAACCCCTAGAATTGCCTTATGACTGTCCCATGCATGCTTGAATTCCACCACTGTTTTTGACTGCACAATCTCCTCCGGAAGGCCGTTCCATGCATCCACAACCCTCTCTGTGAAAAAATACTTCCTTAAATTACCTCTAAGTCGCCCCCCCTCCTATCTTCAAATTGTGCCCCCTTGTTCTTGCACACCTCTTTTTTTGAAAGATGCTACCCTCTTGGACTTTGTTGATTCCCTTGAGGTACTTGAAAGTTTCTATCATGTCCCCCCTCTCCCTCCTTTCCTCGAGGCTATACATATTAAGCTCCTTAAGTCTCTCTTCATATGTCTTCCAGTGCAGACCCTGCACCATTTTAGTTGCCCTTCTCTGGACAGCTTCCATCTTGTCTATATCTTTGCGGAGATTGGGTCTCCAGAACTGCACACACTACTCCAGATGGGGTCTGACCAGCTGTCTGTACAGAGGGATAATAACTTCCTGTTTTCTACTGGTGATGCCTCTCCCTATGCATCCCAGTATCCCCCCAGCCCTCCTTGCTGCCCTCTCACATTGCTTGCCCACCTTTAGGTCATCTGATATGACTAACCCCAGGTCCCTTTCCATTTTTGTGGTTGTTAGTATCTCACCCCCTATTGTGTACTCTTTCCCTGGGTTTTTTTTCCCAGGTGCATTACCTTGCACTTCTTAGCACTGAATCTAAGCTGCCATACATTTGACCATTCCTCTAACCTTGCCAAGTCCCTTCTCATCCTTTCCACCCCACCTTGTGCATCAACTCAGTTGCAGATCTTTGTGTCATCTGCAAAGAGACATACTTTTCCTTCCAGTCCCTCTGCAATGTCGCTTATAAAGACGTTGAAGAGGACCGGTCCTAATACTGAAACCTGCGGTACCCCACTAGTAACCCCCCTTTCTTCAGAGTGGACTCCTTTACTATTACTCTCTGTGTCCTATTCTCCAGCCAATTCTTTACCCAGGCTATCATCTTGGGACCCACTCCCAAGCTGGCTAACTTGTATATTAATCTTGTGTGGGACTGTGTCAAATGCCTTGCTAAAGTCTAGGTAGGCCATGTCCACAGCTCCTCCCTGATCTACTACTTTGGTCACCCAGTCAAAGAAATCTATCAAATTCATCTGGCATGACCTTCCCGCTGTGAATCCATGCTGCCTTGGGTCCTGTGCCGATCTGGCCTCTAGATACTGGACAATTCTTTCCTTCAGAAGTGATTCCATCTTTTTCTATAGCTTTTATAATTATAATTTAGCATAGATATTGGTCTATATGAGACCGGGGACTTAGAATCTTTTTGGGATTTAAGTATTGCAGTCAGAATCACATATTTCCAAGAAGGGGGAGGGGGCCTTCTACTCTGAACTTCATGAAAGACATCCAACATGGTGGGATACAACTGTTTTTTGAATTTTTTATAAAATTCTGCTGGATAGCCATCAGGCCCTGGAGCCTTCAAGGTTTTGGCTTTCTTAATCACCAGTTCTAGCTCTCCTTCTGATATTAGGACTAGAAGAGATTCTGCTTGATCTGGAATACGTTTTGGCAAATTCAAGTCCTGCATATAAGTTTGCACTTGAAGGGCTTCAGGGGGTGGATTGGCTGAGTATAGTTGTTTATAATAATTAGCCATGGTTTGTCTAATATTTTGAGGATGGACTAATAGATTCCTTGTCCCTGGCTTAGTTAAGGTAGTTACATATGCCTTGGCTTTGTGTATTCTGAGTCTACGTGCCAGATTGCAAGCACCTTTGGGTCCCCCTTCATGATGGATGTGCTTCAGATCGAACAGCTGTTGCCCTATCTTTTGGCCTATGCATTTCTGGAGTTTCTGCTTCACTTCTATTATTTTGGGTTGGACCAATTTGTCACCCTGTGCATAAAAGCACTGTAGAGTTTGAAGTTCACTCTCTAGTCCCCTGAGATGGGCATCTCTTTCTTTCTTTTTTTTAGAAGAATAAGCTATGATCCTGCCTCGGATGATAGTTTTCAGGGTGTCCCAGAGAATCGCAGCTGAGGTCTCAGGTCTGGCATTCTTGTTCAGAGCTTATGGGATAGTCTCCTCAATCATTTGTTTAAATTCCAGGTCCCTCATATGGGATAGGTTTAAATGCTAGAATAAGGTGCCTTTTTTACTTCCCAAGTTTAACTTAGCCCAGACCGGGGCATGATCTGACAGGAATGTTATCCCATGCCAGACATCCTGCAAGGTCTCTAAATGTTTGGCTGTGGTAAATAAGTAGTCTATATGGGAGGAACCTCCCGAGGCCTGGGACATATGCGTATATTTTCTGGTCGAGGGGTAACAGTGTCGCCAAATATCTACAACTCCCAGTGTGAAGACAGTCTGCCGAAGGTATTTTTGTAGGGGGTTAGACCTGTAAGGTCTGTATACCACTGCATTTAGGGAAGGGTTCAGAGTGGTGTTTAGATCTCCATCTAGTATTAGCTGGCCCTGCATAACATTCAGGAGCATTGTAAGGAACGTTTGTGCCACTGATTTGGCAGATCCCAAGGGAAGGTACAGAAACACAAGGGTTACTAGACAGGCATATAGCCAGCTTGTCGGAATGATATACCTACCATCAGGATCCTCAACGTGAGTCTGTTTTTCGAAGGGAACCCTCCCCGGTATCAAGATGGCTGTTCCCCTTCTCCTACCGGAATGGTGGGAGGAGTCCTCCACAGTTGAAAATCTAAGATTTTGCAGTTTATTGTGTTCCTTTGCTGACGTATACATCTCCTTGAGAAACCCAATGTCTGACTTATTCCTTTTAATGAATTGTGAGAGTCTATAATGTTTAATGGGACTATATATCCCATTAATATTTAGTGACATCACTAACGTTGACTTATCCATAGTGATAATTATTATATCCTCTAATGAAATTCACTGTCTCTTCTGTAATAAGAACATATTTTGAACCCAGTACCTCCAGAGCCCCTCTTTCAAATGTTCTCCTCTTACTTAGATGAGTATTTGTTAGCTTTGCCACATCTCTGTACCTCTGACGTATTTTGAAGTGGACTAAAACCAATGATTCTTTAGTGTACTTCTGAATTTTGTCTTGTTCCTTAATATGAAGTTGTAACCATGGCTTAAACATAACATCTTACAACAAACTATATACATGAACTTTAACTTAAAGAGCAGCTTTCATCTGCAGTCCTCCCTTAGTTGTATGTGTCCCAACTGCCTCTATAGTGATGTTCCTGTGCCTTTTTTTATCAAGTTTTCTTGTCTGCACCCATAAAAAATAGTTATTATTTACTCTCCGCAGCTCTGCACGCTCACAATTGCCTGAAGACTGCTGGTTCCACTCGCATTGCATCATGTCATCATCTGTGGAAGCCTGTGCATGAGCAGGACCGAGCGGCAAGCACATTTCACGGGAAGATCGAAATTGTGTTCCTGTCAGTACACTTGCTGTCGTGCACTTACCTTTGTGAGCTTCACTGTCTGCATGTTTGACCACTTTCAATTCTTCTGTGATAACTTTTTTTTGGGTAGTGACTTCAATTGTCCTTGTTGTGAGCTTCTGAACAGCTCCCCTCCCCATTAGTGGCCATAGCACATGGGGAATATAAAGGGCTGCAATAGCGTGAGTTTGACAGCTGCTTGTTATAACCATAATGTGGGGTGTTTTGCTTTATTATTACTATCAGCACTAATGCCACTGCAAAGTGTGCATTAATTATTGGTGTTTGCTGGGTCTTGTTCACTAAGTATTTATTTTGCATTCCCCTGGTGATTTGGTTCCCCCCACCCCAGGGCCGGGAGTACATGCCTTCACAATAGAGATGTGGAAGGGGTAAATTGACGTGCATTTTTCATCGATAATATTTATTATTTGTGAGCTGCACTTGCTGTTATATTTTTGTAATATGTGATATTACTGTGAGGAGCTGATGACTTTTGTGGTGCACTGTAGTATGTGACTTCATTAGGTGACTTAAACACAATTTTTTGACAGTCATTTACTGTATGTGTTGTTGTGCATCTTGTTGCAGCCTACATTATGATAACTGATTTTAGATCCAAAGATATATGTTTATTTTTTTGCCTCACAGCATAAGTGCACTGGTTATAAGTGCAGTGGTTATATTTGACACCCAATGTACCTTGTCTATTATGTGGTTGTTGGGGATGCTGTATGCTGCTCAATAGTCTCTGTAGTCTGAATCAGTGCTGTTGTATTTCTTGATACAGTGGTTGTCCTTTGTGTTGTGGTCTGTCAACACTACCCTCTCCAGATTGCTTTTGCTATACTACCTGTTAGAGCGACCACAAAAGGCCTCCACCCTTCTTTGCCCACATCATTTGTCCTATTATATGTGTTTTCTAACCTGAACTAACCAGTAATAACAATAAAGCAGCTGTGTACATCACTGTTCTGTGCTTAGTGTCATTATTGTGTGTTACTTTGTGTAACTTGTCATTGTGCATGTCACTGAATGTCATTGTTGTACTAACACAGTCAACACATGTGTAGCCTACAGGTGTTCAAACACCTCCCAAGAGAATATCAGTCTTCACAAGTTTCCAAAGGATAGTGAGATGCATGAGAAATGGAATGTGGTGGTGCGTCGTACCAGAGCTGACAGGCGTGGTGCATCCGATACAAGTCAACTTTACAGTGCGCATTTTTTGACTGAGTGCTTCGAAACTGAGTATATTATGAAGAAATAAGCAATGAACACCGGTCATGTCTGCCCTCGTTTGCGATGTGATGCGGTCCCCACCATCTTTAAAGCACCAGTACCTGGTAGTATTGGACAGGTGGTAAAGAAGCAACGTGTTTCAACTGCCATTGCCAAGAGAGAATGGCAACAGGTGAATAATTTCTTCCTGTTGAATTACCTGTTATATGTTAAATTTTTTTTTAATTTTGGATGGAGACTATTTCTTAGTGGAACCCAGAGGAACTCTCTCCAGCGACCTCTCAGCCCAGAGTCTACCTCCATGTATGACGCTCAGTGATGCAGGCCGACTTAGCACGGTGAATCCCCTGGCTCGAGACCCCTCCCCCACGGTTGTACCACCTTATGCCCTGGCGCTCTGTCTGTAATCCAATGTTCCTGTCTGGAAATCTGGAGACGCACCTAGAGAGCTAGTCCGACGATGGTAGTGTGGCCGAGAGAGCTGCACCTTCGTCCATCTCCATGCCCATGGCTTTCTCGTAGTTTGCCACTAGGAGTGCTGAAGTGCAATGACACCTGCACAGAGTAGCTGTAGGTGTCCGCCGCACTACTCCCCTCATGTACACCAGGTATAGGTTATACCTCCGGTCACCACCAGGGGTCTGTGATGCATCGTGGAGCCCCAGAATCCACCCCAGGGAGAAGAGAGCTGTCCTCCGGACAGTTGATCCTACCCCTTCCCTGCTGACCCCAGACGGCCCTGGCTCATTCCCATAGCTGTGTAACCAGTGTGGTGCAAGGTGTGGTGTCCAGTGCTTCAACCCTCAGCGTCATCTTTGCAGTTGCTGTTATATTGAATCTTGATAGTGCACAGTAAGCTGCACCATTGGCAATTGGTACTGTTTGTTACAAGACACAGCCAATGACTGTGTGTACTTTGACTGTTTCAGACCAACCACAATGGCATCCATAGACAATGTCTGCTGTTCTGTATGTCACAGTTTCATAATTGTCACATTACCGTAACTGCTGATGCTCTCTAAAATACTTACTTTCCACACACCTGGCTTGGCTTGACATGGTCTCAGACTTGCTTATAGAGCTTGATCACAGCCAAGCCACACAGTAATGCTGAGGAAAAGAGATGCTGGGATGTGGATTTCTTACCTGTACTGGTGTGTGGTGTGCTGCTGACCCTGTGGCAGAATAAATACTGGGTAGTGTGGCACTGGCAAAGTCCTGCACCTTAGATTATGTTTGTCTGTGTGACACCATTATGGTGCAGTATTTTGGTATTTTTCGCTGCACCATGACCTAGATGTATGTATCTTGCTGTGTTCCTATTGTTGCCCTCACCAGAAGTCTCCCAGTAGAATCATACGAACATATCAAATCTGACTGCAGATAAAGGCACATTGGTCTATTGAGTCTGAACTAATGTCAGCCCTTATTCTGCAACTGTCCCTCCCTGTAACCTTCCCCCTCTATTAATCCTCCCCATTGCCCTGTCCCAGACCCTTTTGAAACAGCCCACTGTTATAGTTGATGACACTTCCCCGTTACGCATTCCACCCATTTACCACCATCTCTGTATAATATAGTATCCTCACTTCCCTGCTGAACCTTCCTTCCTACGGTCTGATATCATGGCCACAACTTTCCTTCCCCGTACCATATTTTGAACTGCCCTTTCATACCTGTCTTCTTTAATACTTTCATGTATGTGAAGTTTTCAATCATATCCCCCCGTCCATCCGCTCCTCCAGCGAGTACATGTTCAACTCTCTCATCTTCCTATCGTATGTTAATTTCTACAGCTCCTTGATCATCTTTTTCTCACTGCGCTGTGCTGTCTCCATTAACTTAATGTCCCTCTTTTGATACAGGCACCATTATTGCTTGCAGTACCCCAGGTGAAGTGTAACTAATGATCTATATATTGGAAAAATCACCTCTGCCCTCTTCAACCATATACCCTGTGTAATACAACCCAGAATGTTGTTGTTCTTTGCAGATGCCTTTCTACGCTAGGAGGAGTTGTTCATTTACCACATATTGAACACCCTCAAATCCTTGTCCTTTTCTGTATCGGGTAGTGGTAGTCCGTCAGCAGGTAACTCCTTTGGGTTTTCCTCCCCAAAGGTAGCACATTGCAAATTTTGGCATTGAACACATTTCCAGGTGTCTGACAAGGTTTCCAACTTTGACTGATCTTCCTGCAACCACTGACACCCCCTTATGCCGTCCACTACTGCTGTCATCTTGGTGTTGTCAGCAAACAGATTGGTTGTGCTCCTAATGCACAATGATATGGCTGTAATGAATATCTACAACACTGCATTGGTACCAACACCAAGCACTGCGGGAAAGCGCTCGTAAGTACCGTTTGGTATGACAGCACCCCGGCCACCGTGTCTTTTTTTTTCTTTCTTTCAATTGTTTAACCAGGAGTGGCACACTAAGTTGAAAGCTTGTTTACAGGTGTGACCTCTGAGCACAGGGAAGTTAAGTGACTTACTCAGGGTCACACAGTATGCAAGTGGGGGCTGTGGGATTCAAACCCAGATCTCCAGATTTGCAGCTCAGAGCCTTAAACCACTGTGCTATACTGCCTCCCTTGTCTTGTCTTGCCTGAAGCCAGTTACCTATCCATCTCACCAGTTTTGCACAACACCCTGTGCCATCTAACTTACTTCCCAGACTCACATGCAGCACTGAGTATTACTGAAGTCCATGTAACGGGACATCCACTGCATGGGCCCTGTTATATTGCCTAGTTACCCAGTCAGAGAACTCCATTGTGTTTCTTTGGCCTCATATTCCACTTATGAACCCATGCTGTCTGCTGTTCTGTGTGTGTTTGCCTCTGGGGTCGACCACCCTCTCCTTCAGGACAGTGTCCATGAGCTTACCCATGATGTATGTGAGTTTCAGTGGTCTGTACTTCTCTGGTTCATCCTTGGTGCTGCCCTTGTGGATGTGTGCCACCTAAGTCATCCTCCTATCATGAGGTACACAACCGTGGTGTAGGTAGTGATTGCATAGGTCTGCCAATGGTCCCACCAGTACCTCTGCTATGTTCTTCACTACCCTGGTGTGGTTGGCATCTTGTCCTGTCACCTTCTCCACCCTCACTGTCATCAAACACTCCATAACCCTGCCCTCCATGAGGTACCTTCCCCTCCCTCCCCCCTTGGGTACCCCCTTCCCCTCACTAAATATCAAGCAGAAGTACTTGTGTATCACTTCTTCATTATCACTACCTGCTTCCACACACACCCACTGCTTCCGAATCCTTACTCTGTTTTTACAGCTCATGAGTCCCTCATGTAGCTACCTTCTCACACTTCTTAATGCACTGGGTCAGCCTGAGCCTCGGCTCCTTACATGGCATGGCTGCCCTTTTGTCCCTTGTAACCTTCCTTCATGTACTCCTCCCCTTTTCTTCCCTATCCCTTGTTCTTTTGTACCATTTCCAGGACCATGACCCTTTTACCACTTCTCCTATCCTCCCAAACTGTGACATCCTGAAGTGCAGCACCATTGTGTTACTAATGTGTAATGTGAGCCATAATGAGAGGCAGTCACTCACTGCCACTGGTTCTTCAATCCTCAGTTCCCTCACAAAAATACACCATTTGCAAGCACGATGTCCTGTGAAGTCCATAACCTTGTTTTTTGTTTCATACCCCCTCACATGATTGTCTTACTTCCCTTATATTATTTTACTGTGGCGCTGTACCTGCTTGTTTTTTCTATTCCTCATCATCCCAACAGAGTAGGTACTGTGTTGCCACCTTCCTTACTGTCCATCACAAGTATGCCCTCTGCCTGCTGACTTCTCTGTCAGCAGTCAGACTGTAGAAAGGTTGACAGTCCACTTTCACTGATTTACTCAGACATACACATGTACAGTATACTGTCACTCTGTGGTTATTTGTGACAGCAGTCGTGTGTGTGAGAAGAGTGTTGCGAATGTCACCACGTTCTGCTTATCATGCGTATGTAGAGGTGTACTGAAATAGCACCCTCTGTGCCATGTTTGCTTCTGGACTGCCATGGACGGTGTAACATTCAAATAATGTGATTGATATCAGTGGTGGGGGGCACCTTACACTTTCTGACATTTCTATAACTGTGTCATGGTGACCTGGCTTGATTGAGGGGTGTGGTAGAGTCACATGGACTGTGGTCTGTCACTATATACACAGGCACTGTGCAATGCCTGTGTACATGCTAATTCTGCCTATCTCAGGTCAGTGTACTGTGTCTAGTATTGTAGATGACAGCAGTGATACTGATGTGCTAATGGTGCAGTGTAGACCTGATCAACAAGCAGCACGTGTTGCACAACTTATCCTTCATTTAAGACTGTATCCACACTTACTGTATATGTGACACAAGACTTTCTTGACTTGTTTTCTGTTGTCATGCCTTGTGTGTCTTCGTATATACATACATGTATGACAATGCTTGTTCCTTCATCACATACTGTGTTAGTAATTTTTAGATTACATTTTCTTTCTCGGACCAGAACACAGCCCATTTCAATGGCTTTACCTCGGCCTTCACCGCTGTATGGATTCCATGTGTAATCAGACTATAATATATGCTATTTCAAGGTTCATGTACTGTTTTGGTGCGTGTCTTGGTGATAATTACACCGTTCTTAATGTCACATTCTCAGTGCTTCCTGATCATGTGTCAGGCAACATTGATAGGGTACAACCATGTTTGACTGCCATGTTTATTTTTACCCATTCTAGATTCTGCAGGACATGTTTTGGGAAACAAGCAATACTGAGGATCATATCATGGACATGACACCACTTCAGGATGATGAAACACCTCCTAATGCTACACTGCCTGATGCTGGTCTGCGGAGTGCACAGATGCAGGCTGATACATCCAGCGCCTGTGATAGTACCACTCAGGTACATGCATACCAACTGAAGTGCTATGTGAGCCATAAGACTTAGACTGTAGTCTCTGGATCTAACAAAAGGGTAGGCATGACTGTTTGTGTGATTTTTTTTTTTTGTAGCGTCACTAGTGTTGCTGCCATCCGTTTCACATCTTATTCCTCACAGAGTGAGTGGCTGAGTATTATTTCTTCTCATAATTGCAACCACTCAAATCCTGTGCTTACTGGGGTATGGTTTGAGTGTTAATGAACTGTAAAGCACAGATGTCGATTCTGCATACCCCACAGTGTGGCATTTTCATCAGTAACATAGTGTAGGGACTGTATGGGAAGGTCCTCCTGTTTACAGATGATCACAACTTCTGCAATATGGTTCAGAGCACACATGGAGTGTTTGCTGTGAAGTAGTATCTTATGTTGCTTTATTGGAGTTTTAAGAAATGTAATCTGAAAGGCAATACGTTACATTCTCAATGATGCCCATTTCATGGAGTAACACAGAAACAGGCTCCACACATTGATTTATGCAAGGGTGGTGGTCGGTGAAAGGAGGTGATCAGGAGATGATGTTGTGATCATTGTCATACAGGAAACACTGCAGACAGATGGTGGGCAAAGCGCATAGGATGTTGTGGGTGCCTGAACAGTCCACAGATTTGATAATCAGAAGTGGGTGTGTGGGTGATGTCTTTGACGGAGGAGAGTAAAAGGGGTGAATGGACACAATCAATTAGACAGTATGGTACTTTTCTATCATGATATATCCATAGAAATGTGAATGTATAACACATGCACTGCTGTGCACTTGTTCATCCATGATATTAACAACAAGTCATTTCTTGGCAGGGGCTCAGACAATCACAAGCACATCAGATGTTGGTATTCAGTGTGAACTAATTAAGGCACTAAGTTATGGACTGATGTATCATGATCACATGTCTGATGAGGACGACCTGATGGAGTACAACTTTGTGGACAACAATCAAGCAGACCCAGACTACGTTCCATTGTCGCCAGTGTCTGCATGTGGATGATGATGAGCAAATTCCTGAGACTCCTGAGAAGGCAGAGTGTGAACACAGTTTCCATAAGGAGTCAAAATGTATCATCTTTCACTCTGCCCTACTGAAGTTATTGTTGTGGTGCCATTGCAGTGATTGTGATTGTCCAGGGTTGAGGCTGAACAGAAACACACTACTTGGCACGCTACTCATTCTATATCTTTCTTGCAAGTCCTGTTTGATGGAGCATGTGTGGCACAGTCAGCAGTATGTCGGAAAAGTTCCCTGTGGAAATATTATGCTGTAAGCGGCAGTACTATTTTCTGGATCAATGGTTGCAAAGACAATCTGACTTGATGAAACATATGGGAATCTGCACCTGCACAGCGAGAACCTTCTTTCGACATCAGTGTCGCATACTGTTGCCAGCTATCATGAATGTTTGGTCAGAGAGGCAAAAGTGGTGGGTTGCTTTCTTCCAGGCAGAAGAAAGAGGACTTGTATGTGGAGAAGATGGAAGGGCTGACAGCCCAGCCATTGTGCTAAGTTTGGGACTTATTCCATCATAGAGTTACAAGCTGGAATTGTGCTTGATGTCCAGTTAGTACAGGTATGTATACACACTTCACTGTTGCAGGCGAATGTGTGTCACAATGCCACTGTGTCATTTTTTCAAAATGGTGCATTGTCCTGCTGTTCTCCACATAATAAATGGTCATCCATACATGAGTACGCATGTACGTTGACATGCACATGCATCCCATGGCGCACAACTGGACAATGGCCATGTGGTGGCTGTGAAGTGCCCACAGTTCAGATTGTCATTTCACTTTGCTGTTCATGTGACACTGTGGGGAGGTTGCAAGGATGTTTGGTTGTGTACTGAACTTGCTGTGGGTTTAGGCAAGAGACAGTAGCAGTGGGTGGTGGGGCTATCATCTCCAAGGGTACAGATTAGCAGAGTTCCATGGGGCTCAATGTTGGGACCACTGTTTTTTGTTATATTCATTGCATATATTTGGTATTCATCGAAAGCAAAATCACTCTGTTCACAGATGACTCCAAGATGGGAGCATTGCTGCATCACCTCAAGGGGTATCAAGGTTGTCATGATGTTCTGTCTATGTCGGAGTCCAGATCGAACACCTTGTAGCTATGTTTCACTACCCAAACATGAAGGGGGCTGCATTTCATTTGGTATAACCAGAGAAGTAGAAATTGCGGTACATGCACAGTAATCTGAAACTTGTTTCCAGCATGGACCTGGGATCACAAATAAGTTAGGTGAGTTGCTCATGGTCTGACAGTATGCAAGTGCTGGTGCTTAGGGCAGCAGCAATGGGCAACATGAACATGATACTGGTGAGCCAGCCCGGTGGCGCTGAGGGTTGAGGCGCTGGACACCACACCTCTTGCCATGTCTGCAACCCGGGTTCGGGAACGGACTCGGGCACCGGGGGTTGGCAGGGGAGGGAGAGGATTGAGCATCCGATGGACTGCTCTCTTCTCCCAGGGGAGGGCTTTGGGCTGTCCAGTGTCCTGTGGCCTCTGATGGTTATCAGAGGCATTGCAGGATGCAGACCAAGTGCACAGGGGTCGAGTATGGCTGACGCTGGCAGGGTTGCTGTGTGCCATGGTTCAGAGCACGTCATGCTTGGGGGGAAGGTGTAGGGGAACTCAAGGGTTAAACCATGAAAAATTCCTCCTGTCGGATAGGCGACAGCCCTCACAGTGCCATCTGCCACATGCCCAACACTGGATCCCCGCCTATGCCCTTAGGCTGCCTGGGCTCTACTCTCCCCAGCTCAGGATGACAGTAATGTGCTTGAAGAAGGCAGGGGTCACAGTGGGCAGTAGAGTGGCTCTGGTGATTTGAGTGGCCCAAGAGAGTTCTGGCTAGGAGGAGATAAAAGAGAACTGTAAACAAACAAACAAAAAAAAACATATTGGTGTATATCGCTATTTGTATATCCTCAATGATTGTGCAGGTACTTATGCCATTATATAGATCACTAGTTATGCCACATCTCGACTGAGTGCAGTATTTGGGTCACTACCTGGGGAGTAACCTGAAGTTACTGGATGGTGTGCAACTCAAGCTGACAAACATGAAAAAGTGTATGTATGCTGAAACACATGCAACACCATGGGTACATAGGGGCATTGATGCATGCCACAGCTGCATTGAGAGCCATGAGGGCTTGAACTTCTGACCTCAACAAAGAGGGAAGTGCATGGGTGTTCGTGATACATCCAATGTCTGGAGTGTGTTATTGCACTTATAAAATGGCTGTATAATTGTAAACCTCAAAAAAAAAAGAAAAACCTTTTTAAAGTTGGCATGCCAACAGTGTGTGTACCGGTACATTAATGCATGGTCAGTTGACACTTTCTGGCTAATGAAGAGTCATCATTTGACCTAGCAGCAATGCCTATTTTAGAAGGGGGACTGACTGTATGACAGTATGCTGAGATGACTGAGAGGGGACATATGACAGAAACATTATAGTATATCAAGTGGATAAACATGTGTTGTGCAGAATTTTTTTTTTTCAAAATGAAACAGAGATGTATTGCTCTACTCTCTTGTGAGGGACTGTGGTTTCTGTCCAGAGCTGCTAGCGACATCCGGAAGATATGGGGTGCACAGCAGTCCTGGGATTGGCCTTGAGTGTGAACATCGTTCTGACTTTACACGGTCATGTACATGCTGTATGGCATTTGATGCACAGTGTCAAGGTGGTGGTCACAAGGACTGTACAAATGACATGCTGCTCTGTGGTTGTTGGTGGGGTCAGTGGTTTGACCACATGAATAACTCAATTACTAACAAGCATGCTAAGTTACTACCTAACTGAGCTGGTTGATGCAGTGCATAGCAGATATAGCACCATGCAGTAGTAACAGTTCATGCTGCGTGGTGTCTGACCAACCAATCAATCAATCAATCAGCTTTATTTAACCAGGCGTAGACACCATTGAGTAAGCTCATTTTCAAGGTGGTCCTGGACATCAACAGTATACAGACACAGGTAGACAATCACAGGAGTACATGAGTAGATCGAATATATCATAAGAATACAGATGTCATAATACACGCAGTTAGCAAAGACATCACAATAAGAATTATTTGCATATGTATATATGTATATACCAGGCCAGAGAAGGATAGATGAGAGTGAGAGAGAGAGGAGAGGGAGAGGAGAGGGAGAAGAGAGGAGGGAGAATGAGAGAGACAGGGGAGAGGGAGGAGCGTGAAAGAGAACGAGAGAGGGAAGGAGGAGTGGGAGAAGGAATGAGAGAGTGCAGAGGGAGGAGGGAGGGAGAGAGAGAGAAGGGTGGGAAAGAGGGACAGAGAGGGTGGAGAGAGAGAAGAGAAGAAACGTAGAGGGAGAGAAAGAGGAGGAACAGGAGAAGGGAAGGGCAAGTAGTGGGAGCTCTAGCTAGGAACTAGGCAATTTATGTGCCACAGTAAACGAAAAGTATTGGAGCTTGCAGAAGTTATGTCACCTAAAGCAGTTACAGGTATCTTTCAGGTATTCAGTTATCTTTGCTTTGAAGGTGAATGGATCGGGAGGGTACAAAGTTTAAAGAGTTTTGCATGATATTCCATAGGGAAGGGAAGGAAGGAAGGAAGGAAGGGAAGGGATGGGAAGGGAAGGGAAGGAGAAAGTGATTGCCGTCAAGCCATAGGATGTTTTAGCTCTTGGTGTCTGAAGGCAAAGTAGGGAGAAGCGTCGCAAATCGTAAGCACCCTTGGCACACTCGAAGAGGCTCGAGATGTATGCCGGAAGCCTATCCGACAGTGCTCTGTAGAGCCAGAGAAGAACATTTCTTTTCCTCCTTGTGGGGAGGGAGGACCATCCCAGCTCGCGGTAGAGCAGGCAATGATGAGTGTGAGAAGGTAGATTCAGGATGAACCTCAAGGCCCTGTGGTAGAGGGTGTCAAGCTTACTAAGCACTGAGGAGGGGCAGTTATCGTACAGGAAATTGGCATAGTCCAGGAGAGGCATGAATGTAGATTGCACTAGCCTCTTCCTGGCATCTTTGGTTAGGAGGTTTTTGATGCGGTAGAATATGCCTAAGCATTGTCTTAGTTTTTTGGTGACCTCATTCAGATGAAATAGAAAGCTGAGTTTATTGTCCAGCCAGAACCCCAGATATTTGAAGTTGTCCACAGTTTCAAGGTATTCGCCCAGTAGAGTTAGGATCTTGTGATTGCTAGAGGAGCTAGGGGCTGCCTTAGGAGAGATAATCATAGCTTTAGTTTTTTTAGCGTTGAGTAGGAGCTTATGTTTAATTAGATTATGCTGTAGCAAAATAAAATCCTGCTGTAGGTCTTCAAATGCCAAGTCCAGAATGGGGTTGACGGTGTAGAGGACAGTGTCGTCTGCAAATAGGTGAACATTAGCTGTGCGTAGATTTGAGTCAAGATTGTTGATGTAGATTGTAAATAGGATTAGGCCCAGAATGGAGCCTTGTGGGACACCTTGTAGCAATGGTTTTAGAGGAGACAGGTCACTTGAGGCTTTGACTTGCTGGTGTCTGCTAGTAAGGTAGCAGGGGAACCATTTAATGGCAGCACTGTCGAGGCCAATGTCACTCAAAGCATTAAGCATAATGTTGTGGTCCACCATGTCGAATGCCTTGCTGAGGTCGAGGAAGAGGGCAAACACATGCTTCTTGGAGTCTAAGGCCGTCTGCCAATTTGTGGTAACTTTGGTAAGGGCAGAAACCATGCTGTGCTTAGCTCTAAAGCCCAATTGAGCGGCGTTTAGCAGATTCTGTGAGTCCAGGTGGTCCCTGATTTGGATGTTAACAATTTTTTCAAGTAATTTTGAGAGAGTTGGTAGTAGGGAGATTGGCCGGTAGTTATTCATGTCGATCGGATCCCCGGATTTAAACAAGGGGATGATGTGTGCAGTTTTCCATAGGTTGGGTAGCATGTCTTGCATAAGGGAGGAGTTAAATAGATGGGTAATGGGGTGGTCAGGTGATGGTAACCAATTTTTAGGAAGAAGGGTTTGATGTTGTCTGCATCAGCACTCTTTTTTGTATCCAGTGCCTATAGAAGGTCCTCAACCTGCTTGAAGGTAACAGGTCGGAAGCTGAAGGTAGCGGAGTGACACTGAATGGAGTTAGCATTGGGTCTAATGACAACAGTGGTATCCCTGTATGAACTCAGTTTGCTGATTAGGGAGGTGTCAAAGGTTAGCCCTGCAGTGGCGAATTTATCATTAAGGTGTTTTAGGATCTCAGCTTTGTCAGTGAAGACATTGTCCCCAGACACTATTTTGGTGGGGAGGGAGGCCACAGTGGTGTGGCCTTCAACCTCTTTGAGGATGTTCCAAAACTTGACAGCATTGTACTTGTTATCTTCCAATGCTGCTTGGAAAAAGCTAACTTTTTCGGATCTAATAAGTTTGGTGCAGGCGTTTCTGGTGGCACGAAACACGAGCCAATCGGCTTCTGAATGAGATTTCCTGGCTTTTTTCCAAAGGTGGTTTCTATCTTTAAGAGCTTTCTTCAGTAAAGGGGAGAATCAGCCAGGTGGTCTGTTTTTGGACTTGAAGAGCCTTGAGGGGTGTGTTTGTCTAGCAATTCCTTTAGCAGTTTGTGGAAGATGTTGAAAGCCTCGATGACAGATGGGGCTAGGTAAAAGTCCTGCCAAACAACATTGCCCAGGTCCTGCAGGAATGTAGTTAGACAAAAACTTTTCAAGCATCTCTTCAATATAGTATTGGGGGACGACTTTACCTGAGGAGAGTGTCTAATACAGGCTATGGTGCAGTGATCACTTATATCGTTGAAGAACCAACAGGGTGCATGTGGCCGGTTTTGTGCATTGCAGTGGTGCCATGACCACCGACACCATGTTGGTGGCTTCAGTTATGATTGTTTCATTTCAGGACCCGCTGTCCACACCTCATACAGTTCATACACCACTGAAGAGGGATTATATATAAAGTGTTATAAAAGCAAAATAAAAAGAGAATCCTAAAACACGACTAATATCTGCACATGTGTTGTTCTTACCACAGAGCAATGAATGTGGAGGTAGCGGCAATATGGAACTTGAGGGGCTTAAACGCTGCGTGGCATTTCTTGATCACAATGACCTTCAGTTAGAGGAGCTAATAACAGACAGACACTTACAGGTTTCCAAATGGGTTTGGGAAACTATGCATGCCACAATGCACAGCTATGATGCTTGGCATGTGGCAAAAGGTAAGAATGCTGTGGTTCAGTTGTACATGCACTTCATACAGTATGATGACCCGACGGTGACATGCATTCCCCTGTGCACTTTCGACAGGTGTAAAGAAAAAGCTGATGGCTGTGGCAAATGGCGAAGACTGTGCTGATCTGCGACTTTGGATTCACAGCATTGTGAACCATCTCGATTGGTCCATGGGTTCTAGTGCAGTGGGAGATGAAAACGTCATTGTCACAAAGTGGAAGTCCATGTCTGCACATATTCAAAATCACCATACGCATGACAAAACAGACTTCGAACATTGCGCGCATAATGACCTTGACGGACAGGACAGGCTGAAGAAGTGGTTACCACCATGTGAGTAACGTTGTTGATGTCATGATGCAGTGTCATTGCAAAACCTTTCTATAATATAACCCATGACCTAACATGACATAGGGAATTAGGTCTACATAGTTAAGCGTCAGTCACTCTTCCTTTCAATGTCAGTTATGTATTCTTTTTTATTTACATTTCTGTTCGTACCCATCCTCGTTCAAGGCACTGTACCTCCCCTTACTTTTGTCACCACAGCTGCGTAGGAACCCCCATCCTGCCGTGATTTTCTCCCCCAATGGGGACAGACAGTGGTGGGGGCCTACCCCTTTCCCCCCGACTCCAGCATGTACCTTTAATGTCGTCATGTTATGTCCTGCAGGCACTGCACCAGAGGGTGAGGTCTCATACCCACTCTCGCGTCAGTGTCAGGCTGCAGACAAGACATTTCTCTGGTACTGTACTACCCCCCACTATGCGACGTGCTCTGAAAGGGGTATAGTTATTGTAGCACGCACACTACATTCAGTTGTTATACCCACAGAACAGTGCGACCATCTCATCTGGGCATGTTCCCCAATGGACAGTATGTCACAACTGTTCATGGTGTGGCATGCCATAAACATAAGCATGGAATATATGTCTGGCAACCCTAAGAAAGGTATAGAATGACAATGCAAAGCCTCAGACTGGATAGCATGTTTCAAATGTTGTACTAGCTGTCAGTCATACTATGACATGCAGTCATTGAAACCAGTCTATATTTTACTTTGCAGCCTCTAAGGTGCAGAAAGTGTTGGAAAAAATAGTGAAGGACAAAAGGCTGTGTGGTGATGTGGCTAAAATTTCTGGATGGTACCATACTTCTGAGTTGGAGGCCTTTCACAGCCTCCTAAATCAGTTTGCACCTAAGATGGTGGTGTTTTCCTTCAATCAAATGAAGTGCAGGTACTGACATCCATCTGTGAATGTACTGTAGTACACTTTAATGTCATCCGTGCTTGAAAACGTGCGGAGTAGGATTTCTGATTTTTATTTTATCATCTGTTCTAGAGCTCTTTTGACTGCACTGCACTGTAATGGAAACAATCAAAGACAGCAGGCACAGACAGCAAAGGGTGACAAGAGATACGCCATCTATTACTCAAAAGTCAAAAAGGGAGGGCACATCGTCTGTGGTGTTGTGCAGCAGCCAACTCATGGTGATTACATTTCAGTGTGTTTCATCACTTGCATGCACCTTTCAGAGACCATCTGTGAATTGTACACTATTGTATTTTTTTTTTTACTTCTTCACTGCCTAATGCATAACACTTAGTCATCAACCGCTGTTGATTGTACTGCATAACAGTGAGTGAGGTTTTCGTGCTTCAGCATGGAACCACAAAAGGTGTGCAATGAAAATAACTGGACAGGATTAAATCATGGCACTGGTCATAATCCCACCTACCCTGTAGAGAGACAAAATCTCTTTTGTGTGTGATGTTGCGTGACTGCGTGCCACATGACACATGCCAGTGCTGGCTGGCACATCACAACCCAACCCCAAGATGAGGGTGTCACACACAGTAGCACAACGACCATGGTACAATGACTGTGTACGCAGTCCTTGGTAATATGGCCATATTGTGTTATATACTAACATACTATGAAGCCAGCAGAATAGGCCCTATAGTCTATTGAGTATGCTCGATGGTAAGTGCTTACGTAGGGCACCGATTTTAGCCCTCACACCCTCACAACAAGGACCCATATATCCCAGTGGTGCTTCTGGATGAACCCTTCCCCTGCACCTATCCCAGCCCTTCTTCAACTCCTCCACAGTAGTAGCAGCCACCAGTTCCCTGGGCAGCGCATTCAAGGGCTCCACCACTCTCTCAGTGAAGTAGCGCCTCCTTGTTTCCCCCTCATCCTCCCCACATCCAGCTTCATGGGGTGTCCTCTGGTGGCCCCCGGTTCCCTCAGCTGAAGAACCCCCTCAAGGCTTACCCTATTGATCCCCTTGAGATACTTGAAGACCTCTATCATATCCCCCATCTCTTCTCTCCTCCAACGAGTACAGGTTGAGTTCCCCAGTCACTCCTCATAGGGCCTTTCCCCTAACCCCAGTAACATCCTGGTCGCTCTCCTCTGTACCCTTTCCAGTAATGCTATGTACTGTTTTAAGTAGGGATGCCAAAACTATATGCAGTATTCAAGGTATGGTCTAACCAGGTTATTGTGCAGTGGAAGCAGTACCCCAGTACTCCTTGAGGATATCCCCCTGGCTATGCACACCAACATTTTATTTGCTTGTGCCACTACCCTTCTACACTGCTATGAGTTGTTCATTTTGACACCCACCCTGTGTGACCCCCCCTTGTGACTAACCTTGAGGATGAGACCTTCCCCCACCCTCCCCCTCTGTAGCCACACCGCTGTCCAGTTTCCTATCCAACTGCCCATCCTCCACCCTACCCCCCATACTCTCCAGCTTCTCCAGTAACCCATGGTGTGGAACAGAGTCAAAAGCCCTGCTGAAGTCCAGAAAGAGGACATCTACTGACCGGCCCTGATCCAGTACCCTTATCACCCCTTCATAGAACTCAACAGCATTTGTTCAGCATGATCTGCCATTAACACAGTTATGCTGGTGAATGTCTATGTGACCCCGTGCCCTCTGCACCCCCTCTATCCTTTCCTTCAGTATGCTCTCCATCACTTTGTCTACTACCAATGTCAGGCTACCTGGCTTATAGTTACCTGGCTCATCTTGTGGGCCCCCCTTCTGGATAGGCACAATATAGGCCATCCACCCATTCTGAGGTACCCACCCAGACTGCAGGGAGGAGTTAAAAAGGTCTGATAGGTGGATGGCAAGGGTATCCGCCAGCTCCCTGACCACTGTGGGGTGGATCCCATCATGGCCCAGTGCATTGTCCCCTCTTAGTTGCAAGTGTCCTGTACAGTGATACTCCCAAGCATTGAGTACTTGGGCACCATTGTTAGTCCTCACCTCCATCCCTACAAGGCCTTGAGGGGTTCCCACACCCTGACACTGGATATTTCAACATCCATTTACCCCGCTTCATCTGCCGGTCACCCTTCCCTCTCCTTTTTGTGTGACTCCCCCAACCCTCACTCCCGTCATCTTTGGTAAAGACCTAGGCCAAAAAGTCATGTATTACCTCTCTGCTGCCTCCTCCACCCACCCACTCCCCATCCTCATCCTACTAATCTGGCCCTTCCCTTTTTTTTCTTTCCCCAATATACCTGAAGAACCCCTTTTCACCCCTTCTAATCCCCTATCCCAATCTCTGCTTCACCACCACCTTTGTATCAGCTATACGCAGCCTTTTTTCCCCTCACAGCATCCTTGACCTCCATTGTCCACCAGCATGGCATCTTATTTCTGACCCACTTTCGTCTCTCCCTCGTGCATCCCTTGTTAGCCTCCAGGAACCCTTTTTTTTATAAGTTACCACAATGCCTCCATGTCCATGCTTGGCCTGATCTCATCTAGGTGGCCCCTGAGGATACATTACATCCCCCTGAAGTTCACCCATCTAAAATCAACCACTGTAATTAGTGTGTGTTTTATAACCCTACACCTAGGTCAATGGCGAAGCAAACTGTGGCGTGATCACTTCCCACCAGTGGGCACCCAACAAGTAGGTCCCTGATGAGCTCACCATATGTCATTGAGAGTTACCGCTCTGGATTACTGTTAACAGCAAAATGACTTTAAAAGGAAGTCAGAACAAGATGCCTACTGCACATGACTGTTGATCAACAAGTCACAACTGTGTGCACTATGTTACTGCACCATCAAAGGTGTGTTAAGAGTGGGTGGTCATGGCTAAACTGTGACCTGCAAAATGGTTTGGGAAGCGATATAACACACTGTTTATCTTCACATGATACGTAGATGACCTGATGGATACTGTTGTAAAGATTTGTCTTGGATGCATTGATGAAGAATTGGACAGTTCAATGCTGAGTAGTACTCCAGAATCCCTTTGCTCCTCCTTTGAGAAACCTGATAAGGAAACTGCTGTTGCAGGGCACATTTCACATTTCTTTAGACAGTAGGACATTGATTTAAAAAAAAAAAATAAAAAGACAATGCAACACTTACATTTTGGCATTGCCATACTGTTTAGTTGTCTGTGTTCTTGATAAACGTAACCATTTATGAGATACCTCGATCGGCTGTGCAAGTATAGCACTGCACGGTACAATGACACTCATGGTTTGACAAGGTGGAAGTAATGCCGTCATTGACAGAGCACTTCAATACTTAGGGGTAAGCAGTTTACATTGTCTTACATCACTGCTTTGAATCTGTGTCTCTTAGACAACATTTGATTGAAATACCACCAGGTACCACTGAAGTCATGCCATGACATCATAGGCGGTACATGGCAGCTGGACTATGATAATATTGTTTTACTTTGATTACCCTTATTGACTGTTGCTTTCATTGTCTGTGCTGAAAACTGCACGTTATTAATAGCAACCATTAATGGGAAGAGGTTGTCATGGGGGAGCATAATGGGTCTACCTGTGGTGACAACAGTGAGGGGGACAAGTTGAATGGGTGACTGCAATTACCCACCAGTCATCACATGTGGTTACCATCAACAATCAGTGTTGCTGTCTAAGCAGGTTGTGATGACTGCATGTGTTTAGCAAGCAACAGATTTATGGTAATGCCTTCCAGGTACGGCATAGTGATGTCACAATTTTTTGTGCTATTTCTAAGACAGTGTACCTGTTCTGCACCTTGTTGAGTACCATGGTGATCACCTGAAATGTGATGTCACGTGCCTGGGTGTACACAATTTCTTTTAATGCAGGCTTATGCAGCATTAATCTGTGCATTGCTCAAAATATAATGAATATGCATGAATGGTGTGGCGTTACACACAGCAGTGTACTATCCCACCCAAGAAGCTCCACTTACACAGGCATGTGCATGGTGCATCATGTTCTTAACCAAGAACCACCATGGCATACCTCTCCATTGGATAAAACACACTGTGCATGGAACATTACAGGGTGGGCCTGGGTGTAGTAAAAAAGAAAACAGGCAATGCTGTCTGATTCACATACATGTTTAAACTGTCGATACTGTACATGTGCATGTGTTGGTACATTAATACACAAGGCGTCAAGCACCGACATGGGCCATTGTCAGTCTCCACATGGCCGTGCCCCTTTTTGGAGTCCCTGGTCCCATGACCACCAAAATATGCATCTACCCATTTGCTGTGGTACCCAGTTAATAAAACAACAGTCACGGCATGGTTCCATTGGCTTCAGTGCCGCCCTCCAACACCTCAATTTTTGCTGCAGTAATGAACTTGCTGCATGGCAAATACTGTTGTCACACACAACCAGCATGCACCACACCCCCCAATCATGGTGCTGTGAAAGCAAAAAAGGGGATGTTGTTCATAGGGACTGCATGGTCCAGTTTGTGAATGCGAAGCGCATAGCCACTGTGCACAATCATGCATGGACATCATGTGATAATCAGTTGGGGCTGCAGATAATGGTAGCGCCAATGTTCAGGCATGTCATTTTACCCTGTGTTACTATGATAAACTTACAAATAAGCTTTACTCTTATTAAGGTGAAGGTGAAGAAAAGCATAGGGTAACATTTTGTCACAGTTCTTACTAGTGTGTGGTAGCATTTATTGGTGCATTTACTGCAGTTGTGCGCATGACAGTTGGGCAAAGGTTTGAATAAGTACTGAGTACATAATTCATGTATACCAGCATAACCGGCAGTATTGGTGGCACTCAATGTATGGTGAATAAACAACACACCAAATGTGTTTAGTGATATACTCATCAACACATTGTAAAGTGCCATCTAAACACATAGTTTTACTGACCACACCTTGAAGCAGAATCATGCAGTTGTAATTTCAAAACATGTTATCCCGGAGCCCTGTAATAAGTGATATGTAGCAGCATATGATAGTACTGTATGAGAATAAGAATTGCAGTTAGCCAGTTACCTTTTGCAAAGTTATTACTGTTTTATCAGTACATACCATACATTGTTAAAGTGACACGGTTGTTCCACAAAATAGGTTTTCAATATTGTTTATTAAGACAAACAACAAGTTATTGTAAAGAAGTATTTGAAATGCTTCCTTCATTTATCATAAAAATTGTCTGACATAAATATAGAAATAAACTTCCGACTGTGAAGTGAAACAACAGTGTAATGACTGAGTAATTACATATTGTGTGCTGTCCAAGTACCACAGACTTATGGTTAACAGCAACAACAGCAAATCAGTGGATCTTCCTGTCCAGGGATGTGTACTTTAAAGTACTATACTACTTACTACTACTAGTTACTTACTACTACTTACCAGTACTTTACTACTACTACTTAGTTTAGTACTTTAAACTAGAGGCCAACATTACTGCATTATAACTCATCGACAGTATGAAAGACAAAGTATCAAACAAGTACAGGTTAACAACTTTTTCCAGTAATGGTGACACATAAGGGATACAGCAGGTACTGAGTTAGACAGAAAGGATCTGTAGGAGTGGGACTGGGTAGGTGGACCAGGATTACAAGGAAACAAACACATGTGCAGTGCAATGTGCCACTGTATATTCATTCATGACAAATAAAAACAGTGAACACAAATAACTGACAAGTACCACAGGAAACTTGCCAGGACAGTGATTGTAGTGCTCTGCCCTCGTAGATGATAATGTGGTGACAGAAACACTGCTTGGTAAAGTATGACATCTGTAGGTCCCAGAGTACGTACATTCTGATTAATGGGTCCATATCCGAGAGTTAATGACAATAACAATGATAGGACATGGCAAACAATCACAGGACACAGCAATTGTGGTGGTGTGGGTGACTATGTCATCAACCCTTTACTGTGGCAGTTAGGGATTGATCAAGAACATCTTGCCATGCGTCTCATCACCAAACAATTCACAATGTTAAAACATTACTACCTAAGAAACTTCAAATTTTATTAGTATGCAATGTAAACATCAGAAAATGAAATACAACATGTGATGTATTTCATAACAACAGTCCAAAAAGTCAGTCTTCACTTCAGAACAGATGTTGAAATCCTGTTAATCCAGATTTGGATACTGGAAGCCATAGTATTGAGCAGCAGGGAAGGCCTGTCTTATATATGATGAACTGCACAGGATGGTATGGGAACGCGTATATGCTTTCCTAGGTATCCCCAACACCACCTGATGAACTGGTGATAGTGTCTGTAACAAGAAACATGAAGAAAGTGAAGAACTTAATAACATTACACATGAAGTACATTGAAAACTATGTATGTCCTGTAACTTGAAAGGAAAATAAATGAGTAAAGGAGTAGGGGTCCATGGTGGAGGAATGGGAAGGGGGGAGGAAATGTGAGAGTAGCATCTGGTGTGGGACATACTAAAGGGGTGCCTTTTTTCAATACAGTTACACTACTGTCTGGAAGGAGGTGAGGTATGACGTCCCGTTGAGCCATGGTTCACAGCAAGAGTACAGGGGAGGGTGGAGTGAACTAATCAATGTGGGCAGGGAAGAAGATAAAGGCAAAATGAAGTGCAGGATGGGGGGAGGTAGAAGAAGAGAGGGGACAGAAAATGGACAGAAGCTGCAGATAGTCAAAAGGGGAGGGACAGATTGTGAGATGGAAAAAACATTTATGCAGATAAATTGTGGATGTGTACATAACTTCACAAGGGTGAAGATGGAACAGTTAAGTGGTGAAGCAGTTAGTACTGAATGTAAGAAAGGAAGGCTGGGGGGGCACGGATACAGGGGATGGACAGGGTAGTCAGAAAGAGGGGAAGGATGGAAGTCTATACCACGGAGTGTATCAGTTGCACGAGGAAGGAGTCAGAGGAAGGGGATGTGGAGTCTTTATGGGTTCAGTTAAGGTCAAATACAGGGAAAAAGGTCATGTTGGGGGTGGTTTACAGACAACACTGTCACGATGAGGCGAGGGACAGGAAATATTTCCAGCTGCTATGAAAAGAGATGTGGTAATTGTGGGGAACTTCAACCAGTCAAATGTGGACTGTTACATACCATACACAACATGGGGTAAGAGTCCGGTGATCCTAGAAGGACTGCACAGTGGGTTCCTGAGTCAGGGCATTAATGAAATGCAAATTTATGCATATCAGAGCAAAGAATCACAGGACAAAGTACTACCTGGGTGTAGTACAAGTATCTCAATCGAAGGAGGAGAAGGACCTCAGAGTTATGATCACTAGTGACCTGAAGCAGTGCACACAAGTGAAAGACAGACATAGCAAAGGCAAACAAGATGCTGGGATGCATATCTAGGATGGTCAGTAGTAGGAGAGAGGAGGTTGTACTGCTCTTGTACAGGTCACTGGTAAGGCACTGTGTACAGTATGGAGTTCTGTACTTGAGACCACAACTGGAAAAGGACATTAACCTGCAGGATAAAGTCCACAGTAGGGCTACAAAGATGATAGCTGGTCAGCAAAGTAAAGCATACCAGTTGAGGCTGAGGGCAGTAAATGTGTACTACCTGTTGCAGAGGACAGAGAGAGAGGGGGGACATGATTGGGACCATCAAGTACTTCAAAGAGATAAGTTTCATAAGAAGAGTCTCTCTAACTTGAGTGGCAACCACAACACGTGAGACAACAGTCTTAAGCTAGAGGGTGGGAGGCTTAGGAGGGAGGTCAGGAAGCAGTTCACCACAAAGAGGGTGGTGGACACTTGGAATGTGATGCCGGAAGAGGTCATCTGTTTGACATCCAGATGGGATATGCATAGGGTCAATGTAAAGATCATGGGTAGGGAGGATGGTAGGAGTGGGGATGGAGGGCAGGTACAGTAACTCGAACTGTGAACACTGCAATACGAGCAGAATTGATAGACCCAATGGCATTCTTCTGCTGGCTTCTTCATATGTTCATATGTATGTAAAGGATACAGTTGACTACAAACGGAAAATCATGTCACAATGGAACAGAGTATGGACACACAACAATGGTGGGAACTGAGAAGACTAGATACTGGAGTACACAGAAACCTGTTGTAGAGACCATACTACAAAGACAAGGGGAAAGAAACACAGCTGGATAAGCAAAGGGGTGTTAGGTAAGGTGACGCTGGAAAAGACAGATTACATGACATAAAGAAAACCGGGGAAGGAGGATGATAGGGAGAAAGGTCGTCAAGAAGCAAAGGAAGTGAGAAGAGGGGTAAGGGCATGAAATGCGTCAAGAGAACACAGGCTGGCCCAGGACCTAAATTAAAGTGAAAAAATACTGTTTTACATACATCAAGGAAAGAAAAACAAGATTTAAGGACAAAGTGTAAGAAATAAAAAGGGGAGGGGATGGGTGCAAAAGGGGCATGAAAAGGCAGAAGTGCTCAAGGACTACTTCTGTTCACTGTTTCCAAAAGAAAGACAGGGGGCGCTACCCATAGTAGGAGGGAGGATAGCAACAGTTGGGGGTGTGAGACAACGGATGCAGAACTCACAGTGGGGAGGGTGAGTGAGGTGTTAGGGGCATTGAGGGTGGACAATGCACCAGGATAGGATGGAGTACATCCAACAGTGGTGAAGGACCTGACAGAGGTCCAGGCAGGCCCCTTTGCTGATGTCTACATACAGGATGCATAACCCGTTACTGGAGACTGTCACATGCTTTCACTCCACAACAGCAGACCCAATTACTAACCAGGGAAATATAAGCCAACAACTATAACATCCATAGTGGGCAAACTAATGGAGACTATCCTAAAGGACAGGCTAATGGCACTACTGAATGTGAAGAAGGTGCAAGATGGGAGGCAGTATGGATTCTTCAAGGGCAGATCAGTCAACATCAACAGAGTGGAATACCATCACTGGTTGACTAGGCACATTGACTGGTGACATCGGGAAATGTCCTATATGTATGCTTCAGCAAGGCTTTACATTCCATGTAGCATGGGAGAATTACAGCAAGGTACAGGCTACAGGGTTTGAGCAAATGTTGTGGTGAGGGTGGAGAACTGCATACAAGACAGGCATCAGAGGGTGGTAATAGGTGAGAAATACTCATCAGAAGTATAACCATGTGACAAGTGGTGGTCCACAGGGGTCGGTGTTGGGAACACTGCTGTTTTGCATATTTATTGCATACATCTCGGATGGCACAAGCCACAAAATCATCCAATTTATGGATGACATCAACAGGGGAGTGGTAGTGGACAACCAAGTTGGGTGGCAGGGGCTACAGGATGATATGACAAGGCTATAGACATGGTCTTAGAGATGGCAGCTGGGGTTCAATCACAACATAATGCACAGTACCTGTCTTTGAAAAACAGAAATCAGAGGAGACTATACCATCTGTGGGGGGCGGGTGTGGGTGGAGGTAACAGAAGAGGAGAAGGATCTGGGGTGCTCATCATGGGAGCAATGAACAATTCTACTCAATGCAGAAAGGCAGCAGCAATAGACAACAAAATGCTAGGGGTCATTGCAAGGGTCATTACCTCAAGAAGAAGGGAGGTTACACCACACCAGGAATAGTGAGTGCAGTACTGGCACACGTACATACTAAGGGACATTAGGCTGTTGGAGGGGATGCAGCATAGGGCAACAAGTATGATTCAGAGCCTGGGAGAATTACCATATGAGGTCAGAGTAAGACAATTAAACAGTTACAAAATGTAGGAAAGAAAGGATGGGGGACAAGATTGAGACCTTCGAATACATAAAGGGGATAATCATAACAGACAGAGAAGGTATAGTCAGAAGGAGTAGGAGGGTGGGAAGAGACACTAGGGGCAATCACATGAGATTGCAGTGTTGTACATTCAGAAGGGAGATGAGAAGGCATTTCAGTAAGGAGGGAGTGGTGGCAAAATGGAACGAAGTAACGGCTGAGGTAGTGGCATGTAACACAGTGGATTGCTTAAAAAAGGGGTGGGACAGGGCAAGGGGAGGAAGGATAGGAGGTGTTGTGCTGCTACTGAATAGTGAGCTGGATGCAATGTCGAGCAGCATACATAGATCATGATGGCCATTTGCTGATCGCAAGTTTTGTTTCTTCATAACTAACAATATTAGTGTGGAAAGGACTGCAGCAACAGGCATGGACCTTTGCATCGGGGCATATCAGGAGACAGAGAGGGAATACTGGATGGACAACTATGCAGAACCAGTGTGTTCTGCCTCAGAGAGGTTCTGATTCCCCCTCACCTCACGAGCAAAGCTCGAGAGATCCATGGGAATCAGAACCCCGAGGTGGCAAAACACACTGGTTGTGCATAGAGTTGCTCATCCTGTAGTTTTTATAGTGTATAGTGCTGTGTGAAATATGAGTTTTGCAAGTTATTTTGCTTTCAAAATGAAACTGACTCATGCAGTCTCCAGAGGTTCTAGAATGCTGTTCTACCACAGTAGGGTAGAATCACATTCCATGACCTTGGAACTGTGGTAGAACAGCATTTTGAAAGGGATATAATTCTACACAGAACAACAAAAAAAACATATTAAGAAATGGTGGAATACATGTACTCAGTAGATGTAAAAGTGCATGTAAGGAGAACAGTGTATCACTGTACTTGTGGTCATCACAGCGTGTACTGCATGCTCAAAAGGAAACCACACAGACACAGGGAGGGGTTGCACAATAACACAATTCGGTTTGAAGGGATGTTACAGCATCACCATGCCCCCTAAAACAAAATCAATGTTGGTCACTCACACTGTGTCATAAAGCATGTTGAAAAGCAGAATGTATACAAGGGAGCTTGTGTGACATGGCAACCAAATTTGAAAGCATCACCTGTGTTACAATTACACCTGAGGTCTGGGAGCCGTGAAGCACATCAGGATCCTATGTTTCAAAACAGCCCCCGTGTCATTGATATGTAAGTGACCATGGCTCACTTCAGAGGCACCGGGGGTGAGACATGGCAAGGCACACCATAAATCAAACACTGACTGTGAATCTGCAGTAAGTACTGCTGAGTCATGGAATGCCTTTTTGTGCCTACTGTGATAGGCAGACCACCGGTAAAACAGATGAGATTCAAGCTGCAGAAGGTTGTGAATGTACAGAATTTACACAAATGTACAGCTGTGCCACGACTGCTGATAATTGCACATAGGAAAAACACAAGGGTGGGGAGGTACAGTTCAGTACCAGCGCAGCTGTACGTACTCACACTACTGTATTTCATTCCATGAATATATTCAGTCTGTTGGGAAATTCACCCACAATTGGCAGATCCACTCAGCAGTACTCAACGGTGGATCAAAAGACTTACACTGCTGTTCGGCCCAACCAACATGCTATACCCTTTGAAATTATAGTATGCCCCCACATTTGTGACTTTACATCTCTGCATTACATATCGATCATTAAACTGAGAAAAAAAAAGAACCTTTATTTTCCTCATTTCAATGATGATGAATCAGTAGCAACCAGTAAAGGTGTCATTTATTTGAAACTTTGAATTGGGATGACAGCATTCACCTCTGGAACTTCACTGCTGAGGTTCATATGCTGCCATCTACACCCCTGAATGGAAAAACAGCCTTTGTTACCAGATATTATGCTGTCTATGTAGAGAACAATACTATCAGTTGAAAACATATAGCAGTCCATACTTCCCATACATATGCCTTTTCTGGACACAGAGAAATAGGCAGATGAATTGCCACCAGGGCGAGACTAAAGACAAAAATCTGTGACACTTTCCTGTTTACTGTCACACAGTATAGGGAAGGTGATGGTGGAGGGTACATTCTGCAAACCTGTGCCAGTCATGGTAGTACATTCACAGATGACCTCAGTACATAAAACTGGTAATACGGGGATACCCTTGTTAGGCAGTCAACGTGTAGCATTTGGTTGAGGCATTTATACACAATGTTGAAAAAACAAATTCCATGTAAATTTAGGTTTCACATCTTATGAACACTGGACATATTTGCAGGACCATTGGTACTAATCCATATACTTCCTCATTCACAGGTGCATCACCTTGATGTCCATATTGCTGCCTGAGGGCGAAATACGCTGTTTGCAGGACCCAAATGTCCAGACAAACTGTGTTGAACCCTGGATGCAGGGTTATGCAGCTGTAATCCACACTACAATCAACAACTTGATGGACTTCTCAGCAACAGACAGACTTGACAGCTGTAGGCATAGGATGGCATAAAGTACAGGTGCACTTATAGAGACATATAACAAGGAAAACTTTGTCACATAATCCAGTATCCAATTTCCATATTTACATATTTGCTTTTGTCTATGTTTTCACACACCCATGACTCCCAGTACATGCGCATGTGGAGGCATGCACACAGTGTGGGTCAGAGACAGCCTACCTCCCCTTTCACAAACTGAACACATGTAATACTTGACTGACCACCATCATGAACTCCACAGGTGATCCACCAGCAGCACCATGATCATTCATGAACACATATCACTGACATGATTACTGGTAAGGCACTCGGCACATCACAGAACGTGGACATCATGCGTGGCCCTCTATGCAGTGCTACAGGCCCACAGCTGAAAGACATAAACATGTGCTGGCAGACAGAAGAAATGGCATGTTACATATAACATACCAATCTTCACCTTTACGGCCTCTGGTGCTAGTGCCTGCTTCAGAGCAGTCTGGATCCATTATGAGGGAGGCCCTCATCTGCACTCCTGAAGAGTGTTCTGTTATGAACAGCAGAAGCACAGACAGATCCAAGTTTATGGACAACTGTGCCTCGCCAGCAGAGATGTGCCATGAGTCTGTGCAATGATGCACACAAGTCACCATATGACATCACACATCACCACGGAGGCTACTCAGAACCATATCCTGTACATTAGGAGTCACACTATCACATCACTTTCATAAAGGAGCAGGCTGATTGCACAGCACCAGGTAAGCAAGGCAACAGAGAATCAGAGGGTGATGTGTTGTGAACAAACATGCAATTGCGGCACTAAAGTCAGGTGGAAGATATAAGTTTGTGCAATGATGACTGACACTCCCAGCACGGATATCAATGTGTCATCACCAACTACTCAAACTGATAAAGTGACTCAGGATGTAGTAGCACGGTGAAGTCTCCGCCCCCCCCACATACACACAAATACAACAGACAACTAGCATGACTACTAATATCTGGGATAGGTATAAAAACACATTACTGCATGCAGGCAGTAACAGTTGTCAGTTCAGTGGCAAGGTTCGTCCATATGGAGCATAACAATATGTGGCCACCAAAGAGGTGCACAGTGGCGCCTGACAAGAGATACACTGGGGGGCCGGGGCTGACACCCTCCCCAAATAGCATGGTCCATTCCATGCAGTAAAGCACCAATTGACAGTGCAATTATGAAGCACAAATACATATCAACATGTACCTATGACATGGTGGGGGGGCATCCAGTGGGAGCTGTGAAAATGGGGTAGGCTGCATGAAGCTGTGTCTTAAATAAATGTTATCACAGGCCAAGGGCGAACAACACAGGGTAGAAACAAAAAAGGAGCATCCTCATATGCACAACATCAGCAACAGCACTGGAAAGGTGACAGGCCATGGTCACATGCTAAGCTGCAAAATGGAAAGTGCTGTATGTGCAATACAATGTACAAATGACAGCCAAGAATATATTTACCTTTCAGTGTTATTGATCCGAGCAGCATCTGCTGCATCCTCTTCATGGGATGAAGATGCTTCACCGATCAGGTCTTCAGGCCCCAGCTCAGGTTCATACATATAGGGCTGGATGTTCTGCAGATTTGGCCAGATAACATCATTCCCACTCCTTCCATCTTCTTCCTCCTCCAACTCAGTCTCCAACCCAGACACCTCGCTACTTTCAGATTCCACTGAGTGACTTGAATCCTCAGAAATCAGAGTCCGAGACATTCATTTTCACTATTGCTTCTGTACAATTGGCCATGTGGTTACCCCGATAACATGCAATGCCAATTTCACACATGACATCACAACATAGTACCTGGGGACGCACATGGACCAAAAGCCAACTGTAAACAATGCAGTACTGCTGGAAAACAAAACGTCTGAATACAACTTGTACTAAATGGATTTTAATATGTTTGTTTTTATTTTTACTAGTCGGGAGGTACTGCAACGGACAGTGATGATAGATTAACACAGAAAGGTACGTGACTGCTGCTCTTTAAATATAATAATAAAAAACATGAACTGTTTAGTGCAAGTATACTGAATGTGTCCCAAGGGTGTTTTACTGGTAGAATAGTACCACTGTAACTCTTTATGATCACAAGGACTATGATCAGTTGTCAAGTGTGGCTTCCTAGGTAGGGAGGTATTTCTCTCACCTCCTATTTGGGGGTTCATTACAACTCCCGAGGGGGATTTGCCATAGTCGTTATGTGGGCCTCCTTCCCTGCCAGTCAATATACTGACAGTAGAAAAGGATGTCAGGAGAGCGTGAGGGCAATTAGGATGCAGAGGAGAATATAGGTGTTGATATTCCCTGAGACCATCTCTCTACTTCCCGCCTTCTTTGTAGTGCGTCCCATCACAGTGGACACAATAGACACCTTAAGTCTGTCTACTCGCCTACATGCCCTCTCTCATATCTAAGTTCTAAGCCAATTTCTTCTGCTCCCCTCTTTGACCTCTCTCCTGTCCTCCCTTTATCCTGTTTTAAATTGTTACTGATGCTTGTACCTGGTACCGCTGGCAACTGTTTCACGGTTATGGAATTTTTGCACAATGTTTGAAATGTGTCTACCAGAAACAATTTAATTTCTCACAATTTTGTACCATGTTTGACTCTGGGCTGTTGTTACCCCCTGCATTCTTATGTAATACCTCTTCCAATGTATTATCCTTGTTCTCTTGTTTGTACTTTCATGACAAGGAGCCTTGTAAATGAGTCCCTGATTCAAAGGATTGTAATTCTGATCTTCCAATAAATAAATACATAAATAAATACTTTGGCAACATTTATCCCCTAACCCCCCATCCCAATTATAGCAGGTAAAGAGAACACGTTTTCATTACTCTGGGTGGTCTCATTATGAGTGTAATATGTGGGGCCTTTCCCCTATGCCAATCAATATGTGTGTGTGGGGGCTCTCCTTATGTCAGGATGTAGCAGCTTGTACTCCTGTTCCACCAAAAGTGGGTCTGCTGTGAAGGAGAGCAAGTGAGGAAACAAAACCTTTTAGGTTTAGATTGAGGCAAGGAAAAAAACAGTTTAACATTACCTTTAACTCTTATTTCCCTCCTAGCTCTCCCCTCCCCAGTACCTTCCATTATATCAAACCTTGCCCCCCTTCCTTTCCCCTCAATGTCCATTCCTTGTCCTGTCAGGAAGTCCATTTGGAATATGGCATAAGCCCCAACATCCAGCTGCGTACAGGAGGTGGAGGGGGGAGCACCTTCTCGAGTCCCTCCAAGGCCCCCCCCCACATCCAATGTCACCAAGGGAAGGTTAGGGAAGTCCCTTTCCCTACAATGCAGGGGGACCACTGGTCAGGTAAGTAAGATCAGTTACCTGAATAAGGATAAGGATAATGCTTTAAAATGTCCATAAGTCTCTCAAATTGCTGCCTCTTGGTGGAATTGTTGCAAAAGTGACTTTACATCCTGCAAAGTAGCTTGGCCATGCTGCTTATGACTTTGCTTGCTGGTCACGGGGGCCTAGGCAGCCTCATGAATCTTCTGCTCCTGCTCGGTATTTGCTTACCTTTTCAGTAAAGAAATTGAGATGTCCTTGCTGTTCAAAACTTTTATTGCTGCTTCTGGGGTTTCAACCTGTTGGGGGGAACATGATCCTGATCATTGCAGGGTAGGGAGTTCTGAAACGCAGCTGCTGCTGTTTCAGAGTTCTCAGGATGGAAGCATATTCACGGTGTCTTACTGAAGGTGAATAATCATTATCAAAGTATATTCTCCTACCATTGTATTTTACTATTTTCATTTGCCAGGCTGTCGTTAGGATTTGCTGTTTTGACTGCATAGTTTAAGAACTTCAGGATAATTGATCTTGGCTGTTGATCTGGTTGTCTGGGTTTCTGCCTGAGGGCCCGATGTGCTCTCTCAATGTCTAGTGGGAGAGCTGGATCTAGCTGCAGCACATTCCTGAAAAACTGGTCGAGGAAGGCACACATGTCGCTCCCCTCCACATCTTCTGGCACACCGTGGATGCGCATGTTGCACCACTGAGACCTATTCTCTAGGTCCTCGCATTTTTCAGTGAGCTGCTTTTGTTCATCCAGTACATGCATTATCAGTTGCTCCAAGTGGTCTGCGTGGGTGTCTATTTCAATTCAGTGCTCCTCCATGTCCAATTCTTTTTGGGCCACTTTAGCAATTTCAGCTGTTAATTCAGCACTGAATGTACATATCTCACCATGGAAGTCGATCAGTTCGGTGAGGAGTGCCACGCTACATGGCTGGGTGTCTATAGCATAAGAGGCCTGCATGGTTAATGGCTCTTCTTCTGATGTCTGTAACTGCGGCATGGATCCAAGTGCATTGGGTGGTGATTTCTTTTGTTTGATTTTCTTACAACCTCCCATGTACTTCAAGATGCTCTGGTGAGCAATTTCTTCTATTTTTTGAAGAGGTTTGTGTTGATTTGGAGCTTAGTTTGGGCCAGGGAGTCAGAGCTCAGGTTCTAGCATTGCATCCCCTGTGACAGCGCCACCGGAAGTTTGTGAATCGCTTTTTGCCGACAGTACCTGTGGAGAGAACACGGAGAATCCACGTTACATTTCTATAGTAATGGAGCCGAAAAGTAAAAATCCGCAAGCTGGCAAACGTGACCAAACTCCAAGAATCAACAAGCTGACACTAGAAAAGCACATGAAAGTCAGTAATGTACTGTGATCGGCCTAAACGGAAGCGCATAAGAGTGATAAATTCAGACTCCGACTCTGATTAGATCAGCAGAGGAATTTGCACTGCATCACTTTTATTTTAGCAGTATTCTGTTCTGTCTCTTTGTTATTAAATACAGGTTAAAATGTTACACGTCAAACAACTCTGTACCCATAAATTCAAAACCCTCTTACAGTACCCAAACTGTGATACAAATGAAAGTAAAGTTTGTTACTGAGAGTAACTACTGACACCAAAAGTGGTACACAATGCTCACTGTTCAAAATAAACGATTTGCCCTCCTTCATAAAAGATGCACACAATGTTGTGAGCAGCACATACCACCCCCACAAAAGAAAAAGAAAACAAATTGCACACCAAAAACACATGTTAAAATAAAATAAGAGACATTTACACACACCCTCTGTTCTGGCTCTAGGTTCTAATCCCTCTAGAGCCACTGATAGAGTTAAGTATTATCATGTAGAACAGCAGTTGAAATTTTGCCAGTTAAACACTGGGAGCAGACATCTGTCAGAATGTGGCTATAAAAATGAGGGGGATTCAGTTATTCTCCACTCCCGAGGAAGACCACACCCCTAGTTGAAGTGTTGGGAGAGTGAGTTGTGAAGAGGGTGCACCTGATTTTGTTTAGAGCTACACACTAAAAGTTCAACCAGAAGGATTAAATAAATACTGTATATTGAAACTGAAACTTTTGCCTTCTGGTCCTCATTTGCACTTGGAGTGCAGAACATTTCTTGGATTCTGGCTTTCACATGGAAGTCCTGCCCCCTACCACACAGTACCCAATCAAACATTACGCTAACAGTAGCAATGGCCAATTAGAACTGAGAACTGGGAAATATACCCAATGACAGCAGAGAAACACAGCCCATTGAAACCTATTCATTTCACAGACCAATCCACATACAGAAAAGCTCCTCATTCATAAAATACAGCTCCAGGATCGTTGCGCACAGACAGCCAAAAGACAGAAAGTAACAGTAAGACACAAGACAGGAACAGCATAAAATCAGCCCCTATTGTATAAATCACACACACATGATGGGCAAAAGTGGGATATGCAAATATTTTCATGCCTGCAGAGTGACCTCAGAATACTATCACTCGTGGCTCCGCAATGCTCCGCCACTCGTGAGTATCCAGGGGTCCTGAGGTCACTCTGCATGCATGAAAATATTCTCCATATCCCACTCCTGCCCATCATATCTCTCATTATATATATATATATATATATATATATATATATATATATTAGAGGCAAAAAATTCTGTTTAATGCATTAGTTAGGGTTGTTCCACAGTGACAAAGTGAGAAATTAGCTGTTGGGTTGAAAACCCCCTTGGACCCGCCACCCCCAGCCCGGCATTGGGGTGCGCATTGGATCGTCAGCCCTAACTCTCACCCCATGACATGTAAAGCAGCAGAAGTATAGGAGAATGGGTGAGAGTTAGGACCCACTCATCCCAATGCGCACCCAATGCCGTTGGGGTGGGCGGGGTCCAAGGGGTTTTCAACCTAACAGCTGAATTTCACTTTTGTCGCTATGGAACAACCCTAACTAATGCGTTAAACAGAATTTTGCCTCTAATTTCCCTTCATTTTGAAAATGATAACGAGAATAGTAGATGTAATGCTAGCGGCGGGGCGCGGGGGCCCTTTGCAGCGGCGGGAGCCGGGTCCGAGGGCCCGTGCTCCGCCACATAATGTTGTGGCATACTAACAGGGACAGCAACGCAAAACAGAAATGCTAACAGTGGCGCACATGGTAACACAAGCACGAATGAGAACAGAAAGGGTAATGCACATGGTGGCATAGACGGAATGGTCTGCCACGTGATGTGTTGTCACATAGTAACATGGTGCCTGCAAACAGAAATGTCAATGGGCATGGTGATGTAAAGTGAAACAGTAAGATAAACAGTACTGTAGACAGAAATGGCAAAAATAACAGAAAGCATAGCGCAAATGAAAGCAAAGGATACACGCACATGGTGAAGCAGGACGTCAATGGTAAGTGAAATGGTACGGATCCCAAGCGGAAAGGGCAACAGTAACAGTAATGTAAGCGCACAGGCTGGTTTTCCCCAAAACCTGCATTGAGAAAGACAGTGAGTACAAATAATGTATGCAAAATAATGAGTATCGGCGAGGAAAATGAGATCTTGGAATACTAAATACATTATATCTCAGGAACCGTATAACGTAGAAAAAAAATTTAAAAGTCATATTATTTACAACTGTCCTGGCTAATTTGAATCTTAGCCCCATTGTGGGGCTAAGAAATTTTCCGACGAAAAGTCCGTATCTCACACCGTTTCCGAGATACGGGCCCTGACAGGCGCGGCGAATGCCGTAATGTTATCCTATGGGAAAAAAAGAAAAGTTCGGAGCACCATAACTTTGCCTCCCTGTAATGTTTTTTCACCAAACTACTGAAAGGCACAACTGTGGGCTGTTGGCTGTCTTCCCTCCAAATTTCAGGAAAAAAGACCAAACCGTTATTTTGCAGCAGGGCTCCAAATGATTTCTGTTAAGTGTCGGGCGCCATAATGTTATCCTATGGGAAAAACCGTCAATTTTGGAGTGCCGTAACTTTGCCTCCATGTGATATTTTTTCACCAAACTACTGAAAGGCACATCTGTGTACTGTTGGCTGTCTTCCCTCCAAATTTCAGGAAAAAAGACCAAACCGTTATTTTGCAGCAGGGTGCCAAAGGATTCCTGTAATGCGTCGGGCGCCGTAATGTTATCCTATGGGAAAAACTGTCAACTTTGGAGTGCCATAACTTTGCCGCTGTGTAATATTTTTTCAATACAACACTGAAAGGCACATCTGTGAGATGTCAGTTCGTTCCCTCCAAATTTCAGCCCAAAACTCCCAACAGTTATTTTGCAGTGCAGTGCCAAAGAATTGCTGTCATTTTCCCACAGACTAGAAAATTACCAGTCGCAATTGGCAAAAGCTTTAAAATGACACTTTCGTGGAGCAATGAAGCACTCTGGCGTAGTATTTCTTTTTCCAGAAATTTGAAAACATATTTCTGGGTGTTTTACCACAAAATAAAGACATGGCAAGCATCCTCAGGGCCGAATAGCTAAATACAAAAAGAATTACGTTGCTAGAGGGTCTCAAATTTAAATGCCAACCATTTTCTGATCACCAACTGAAAAAAAAATGGCGGTTTTGAAAGTAACAGGCCCATTTGCGAAAGTAAAAATGCATTTCGCGACACTGTCGAACTTTTTGTTAACTTTTCCCATTGACTTATAATGGAAACTGTTTTTGAATAACTTTGAACCGTTTAATATTTTTCACCAAATCATCGAAGGCACATCAGGGACCCTGCCTGCACATTCCCTGAAGATTTCGGGCCGGTCACACAAACCGTACGACCTGTACGCGCGACCATAGGATTCCAGAAAAGCGTAAACGCGCGCACAGATCACGCTTAATAACTCCACAACCGTATATCTGATCAGTACGAAACTTGGCAGATCCCAAGGCCTATGGGTCTTGATCATACTTTCCAAATTTCAGGCAAATCCATCAAACAGTTGCAAAGTTATTAAGGTGCAAAATTTTGGGTTTAACATGGAAATGGCTCCTCAACCCTAACTATGGTAGCACTACCGTGCTACCATAATATATATATATATATATATATATATATATATATATATATATATATATATTCATTGCCAAAAAACTCTGTTAATGAATGCATCAATTAGGGTTGATGTCACAGTGACAAAAGTTTGGAAATTCGATGTTAGAGTTATCACTCCTACCACCCCATCCCCCACCCTACAAGCACCAACAGGCATTGGGGCATGCCATGGGGTCACCAGGCCCAACTATCTCCCCATTCCATGTGTAAACAAGCTGACACTCTACAGTATAGGAGAATGGGGTGGAAGTTAGGTCTGAAGACCCCATGGCAGGCCCCAATGCCTGTTGGTGGCATAAGGGTGGGGAGTTGGTGGTGGGGTGTTAGGGGTGGTAACCCTAACAACAATTTCCAAACTTTTGTCACTGTGACATCAACCCTAACTGATGCATTAATGGAGTTTTTTGAAATGAATTTCCCTTCTTTTTGAGAAAGTGTAATGTAAGTGGTTAGTGGCATGTATTTGTAGGAGCACGGGCCCTTCAGTCCCTGCGCTCCCTTCACATTGCCCATTTTTTGCGTGATGGAATGTGTATGTGGGATTGTGGGCCCTCCGGGCCCTGCACTCCCACTTACACTTAAATACGGAGTCATACAGCAGCCCCATAGTACTGAAAAGTAACCCTTGTAACACTTATCTGACAATATCTCAGTAACCATAGCAACTATGGAAACAATTCCACTGCAGTTATAATCATGATTTTGAAACCTCCACGCATGGTTAGTCCAGCTAAGAACTAAGCTGTGGACAGTGAAAAATCTGTATCTCAAATCTGCAGGCACCGCAGTGTTATCCTATGGGAAATTTCTCAACTTTGGAATGCTGTAACTATGGGCCCATTTAATGTTTTGGGACCAAACCACCAAAAGGCACATCTGTTCGACCAGGGCTTGCCACCCTGCAAATTTTAGCCCAAAAGCACAATCCAGCTTGGCACAATGAAGTGACAAAGAAAACAACACATGGGACAATGTTTTCGAGTATTGTTATCATGAACGCTAAAATGTTTCCACGTAACCCTATACCTTATAATGAAATGCTTTCACGCACAAAAAATGTTGCCGAGGTACTTTTTTTTTTATTGCGGTCATTGCGGCAGAAACAAAAAATGTTGTCGCAGCAACAAAACAGCAAAATGGAGGAAAAACTTTGAAAGGCATATTTCCAGACCACCTGCAGAAAAACCAATGCCAGTATCATGTTCCTAAGGGCCCGATTAGGTAAACACAACTGTTGGTGTTTACCAGAGGGCATTATTTTTTGATTTGCAATGTTTTTTGTTTCTCACTAACTGAAAACAAGATGGCGGCAGCACGAAAACAAAATTCCGGAGCACGACAACAAAAAACTGTTCATGAAAGTTTTCACAATGCACATATAAATTTTCCCACAGGCTAAAATGGGATATGAAAAACTTGCATAACTTTTGAACAGATTAAGATTTTTTCACCAAATCTTCAAAAGGCACTTCCTTGACCCAGGCCACATGCACAAATGCACATTTGAAGCCAGACATATGCACAGATCGATCTGTGGATGTGACAAAAAAATGCACAAAGTTGAGGAGTTTTCACATTTTGACACTCTACAGTTCCACAACCATATATCTGACTGGAACGAAACTTTCCAGATCCAGGGATCTACTGTGGGACACCATGCATGCAAAATGTCAGGCAGATCAGACAAACAGGTGCAAAAGTATTAAAGTGCAAACTTTGAGGTTTAACATTAAAGTGTCCCACTAGCCCTAACTATACTGACCCTACTGGGCCAGTATTTATACATCTATATATCTATATATATAGATACTGTATATATGTGTGTGTGTGTATATATATAATATATATATATATATATATGTGTGTGTGTGTATGTTTGTGTGTGTATGTGTATATATATGTGTGTATGTATGTATGTGTATATATATATATATATAAATATATATATACATACAGTATATATATATATATATATATATAAAATATATATGAAATAGGTCAAGATGGCTCCTGGAAACAGCTCTCTAGCTGGTGAACCAGGTCATCTGGTATGCCTCTCTGTAGCAAGTGTAAGGTTCGCAGCTCTTCCCCTCAGACACAGCAAAAAAATATCCAATGTTAGGATATGTTAAAAGCTTTTGTTTATTATAAACATTAAAAAAGCATCTCAGGACTGTAGCAACCCCCCATGCAAAACAGTCATTGTTTCACGTCCCTCTGACACTTTGCCAAGATGTGACATCACAATCCAGGGACCCTCTTTTATATGGCAAGATAGTGGTAACTACCTGCCTTCTTTGATCACCTGATATCTTCTTGGTCATCTGAGTTGTCTGATGTCAGTTAATATAATGCAGATTAAGAGTAGTGCTGCTTTAGTGCATATATACCTCCACACAACTACGTCTGAACTCCCCCCTCCAAACCCTGATTATTGGAAAAAAATACCATCATTCTATTAAAACATTATACAGTAAACATATATATGAAGTTAAGGTTGAAGTAAAGTTAAATAACTGACTTGCCCTCACTTCCCAAGGAAGAGAACAGATAATAATCTAATCGAGGGAATTGTCATGACTACATAAATACTCAAATGTAATCTATTCAATTCCCCTACATTTTATCACCCCATTTTTTACTGCCGTAATGGCACCCAATTATGCTAACATCTAGCTGTCCAATTGGGAAAGCAAGTGTATCTATGACCAGGAAGTAAATGCGTTTAATGAATATTTGGACATACAGAGACGTTTTATCAATGGTGTGATCTCATCTGGAAGGATGATGAGGCACAATCAGGAGAGTTTGCACAGTACCTTGAAAATTCCAACCAAAACCTAAAAATCAAGGTAACAGCTAGCAAAGAGAATATTTCATTTTTGGACCTGATACTGTACAAGGATGGGGAAGGTGGGTCTCTCTACCAACCTCTTTCGGAAAGAAACCAACCGCAGTGCTGTCCTACATTATGTTAGCTGTCTCCTAAACACATCACTAGAAATATCTCTGTAGGACAGTATATGTGGCTAAAAAGAAATTGTAGCATGCAAGAGGGCTACAATAGAGGGACAGAGATCTTCACTAATGGATTTAAACAGAGAGGTAATAAACAATAGGTGCTAACTGGTGATAGAAGTGAAGCAGGTGTTATGGAAAGGATAACTGCTTAAGAAAACTGTTCAAGCATACGGTCCCTAACCTTGTCACTACTTTTACCACACAGGTCCCTCATTTTGTGGATATAATAAGGAAAAATTGTCATATCCTAGAGATGGTGCCCAATTTGGAAGAGATTGTGAACAGAGGTCTCAACATTACCTACAGGAGAGGCAAGAACCTAGCAAACCTCCTCGTCCACAGTCACCATGGCAAAAGCAACACTGGGAGAAAAAATCCACAACTGAAAGGAAATGATGCATGTGGGAACTGCTCAGTGCGTAATTACGTACAGGTGGGAGAAACACTTATCCTGGAACCAAATGGATCGACTTACAAGGTGCAATCTTTTATTATGTGCACCTCATGGCAATTGTATATGTTGCTCCCCTTTTTTGCACAGAAGTTGCTGTGAGCCTGTTGGCTTTGATCTTCAGGCTGGGCAGTCAGCCTCCTTCTGTTTTTAGACATAATGTATCCTTGTCCTGGTTATCTGAACTGCTGTAGTACACTTATCACCTGTGATTTCCCAATGTCATAGTTTTATTGTACTTTATTGTAATTTCTTTATTGGTGAGGGTGATTAGGTGGGGGGTAGTTTAATGGTTTGTGTGCAGTGTGTGTGTTTTAGGTTCAACTGTATTAGTGTATGAGGGGTCTGTGTGTGAGTTATTTATTTATTTAGTAAGTTTTTTGTTGGTTGAGGGCCTTAGTTGGCTGGCATGTGTCTGGGGGTGGGCAAGAATTGTGTATGGGGTGTCCCGGCTCCATGACTTCTGGCACCTTCACTGATCTCCCAGTCTTGAACAACACAGCGTGTCACTGTCAGAAGGTCAGGATTAGGTGGGGCCACACTGGTTGGAGCTGGCAGGGTGCCCTGTGCACATTGGAAGGGGGTAGGATAGAGGTGGTGAGGTGCAGAAGGTGCTCTGGATGCCGAAGGGACCTAGAGAGAGGCCAGATGTGTTTGGTTCCTATCCCCAGGGTTCCCATGAGACCAAGTGAGCAGGCAGGCAGCCAGAGGAGCTGCACTGTCCACCAATCCCCAGAGGGCAGTGCTGGGTAATGCCAGGTCAATCAGAAACAAGACCACAATTATTGCGGATCTGGTTTCGTCAATCGATCTGGCATGCATTATGGAGACCTAGATAGGTGATGATGCTGGTCCGGTTTTAGAGGCTGCCATCCCCCCGGTACTCCGTTGTGCACTGCCCCAGAGTGGAATGCAGGGGTAGGGGTGTGGCCATCTGTTTTAGATCTGAGCTGGGCTTCACTGTGCACACAGTGAGAACACCGAGTTCATTTGAATCTGTGGCCATCCATGGTGGTCTGGGCAAAGGTTACAGGATTCTCCTGATTTACCACCCCCACTGGGTGGCAGGAGAATTCCTGCAGGAAGTAGATGATTTCATCATCGGTGAAACACTGGAGGCCCCCAGATGTTTAGTTCTGGGGGACTTCAATGTTTGGGGCGGCGACGAATCATCTGGTTGGCTAAACTTCCAAGGAAGACTTAAGTACCACTCCTGCATTCTAGCGAAAAAGATCCATCTCCAGCTGGCACCCATGGCCTTCTCTCAATAGTCAGAGTAGCCCCCCCCCCCCAGGTGTAATACAAGACTCGCAGCATCCTCCTCATTCCTGGTCCCCCATTGTAGAACATCCCTTGGGCAAAGATCCTTCCGCTACCGTGCCCCTCTTTGGCTAAACACTCTAACTCCCCCATCTCTCAGACCCTTAGCCTCTCCCAATTCAAAACAACCCTCAGAGCACAACTCCTTGAGTCAGAAAAATGCGATGGTGGCTAACTTTCTGCCCTCCTCTGGTGTTTTTATACCCCCAATAAACATGACACAGGGTCTCGATAGATCCCAAGAATCAGCATCATTTACCTCTCTGACAAGGGTTATCTAGAATCGCTGCCTACTACTACCACCAGTTAACTAAGATTATGCCTGGACTGCACTTGCAGTACTGTTTTACGAATTTCTACTTGTTTATTGTGCGTTCTCTGTATTTGTTTACCCTCCACCCTCTGTAACCGACGTGGAGCCTTTGCAAAAGAGTCTGTGACTCAAAGGATTGTAATTCCGATTGTATCCAATAAATAAATAAATAAAATAAAATCTAGATTGGGTTATCACTTCCTCCAGATGATGGCATCTCTGGGCCTGTCGCAAGAAGTTTCAACCATGACTCACCAGGGTGGTCACATGTTGGACTTGGTCTTCTTGCTGGGGCTTGAGATTGATAATCCTAAGACTGATTGGGTCATTTGGTCTAATCATTGCACAGTGGAGTTCTTGCTCAGGGCCCACCCCATGAGCCAGCCCCCTGTAGAGATGGTAGGCTACCGCCCTTTGAGGGGGTTGACCCCAGAGGGTTTTCTGGCGGTAGTTGACCTATCTAGTGTGGGCAGTGCATGCATAGGGGGAGTGGGTGAAGCAGTCGCCACCTATAATGCGGCGATGGCTGGGGCACTCAACTCCTTTGCACCAGTCCGTGTATGACCCCGATCTTCTCACTTGAGGTCCCTGTGGTTTGATGGGGTGCTCAAGGCAATGAGGATCAAGGGTCAGAGGCTGGAGTGCTGCTGACGAAGGTCCGGACTGGAGGCGGACAGACTGGCCCTGCGTGTACACTATATTGCATACCAGGGGGCAATCAACTGTAAGAAGGCAATGTTCCTGTCCAGGGAGATTGCTGCTGGGAAGAACTGACCAGCTATGCTTTTTCGGACTGTGAACAGGTTATTACATCCAGCTTGTCTACAGCCAAAAAAAGCATTTTATGATGCTTTATGCAATGAGTTTGCTTGGTTCTTCTCGAACAGAGTGCCTGCCATCAGGCAGGAAATTCTGCCAGTGAGCCACAGTGTGGCTGACAGTGTTCGCCTGGATTGTCCAATGCGCACTCCACCTCGTTGGGGAGAGTTTAAACCAGTGGAGGTGACTGAGGTCATTGAGGTTGTTCTCTCGAGGCTGAAGCACACATATTACAAACTGGACCTAGTGCCAACTCATTTCTTAATGGGATGTGTTGACACTGTAGGCCCGATGTTCGCTTTGATTGTCTGGTGTTCTTTGTCGGAGGGGGTCTTCCAAGATGCCTTGAAGGAGGCACTTGTGTGACTCCTTCTGAAAAAAACATCTTAAGACCTTGACGTCAAGGTGAATTACCATCCTGTCTCCAACCTTCCATTTTTGGGAAAGGTTGTAGTGAAGATTGTGACGTAGCAGCTGGGAGAACACCTCATGGCCTTGGATATCTATGAGCCGCTCCAGTCTGGGTTTTGTGCCGGGCACTGTACAGAAACAGCATTAGTTCAGGTGCCCAATGATCTCCTCAGGGTGAGAGATCGAGGGGAAGGGACAATTCTCATTCTCCTCGATCTCTCCTCAGCTTTCCACACGGTGGACCATTGTGTGTTACTCGACTGCCTGAGGGAATTTTGTGGACTAGCCAGCACCATCATCCACTGGTTTGAGTCCTATCTTACAAACAGGAGGCAAAGGGTTGTGATGGGGAATTTCTACTCCTCCACTAGCCTTCTGTCTTGTGGAGTACCTCAGGGTTCATTCTTGTCGCCAATGTTGTTTGCCATGTATATGTTGCCCCGGGGGGGGGGGGATCATTAGGAAGTACAGTCTGGAGTTTCATTGCTATGCTGATGGCACCCAGCTGTATCTATCCTTTGCCCCAGGATATTCAATGTGGTGGACATACTTTAACAACTGCCTGGCCGAGATTAATGACTGGATGGCCTCTAGCTGGTTGTGACTGAACCCTGATAAGATGGAGGTACTGGTGGTGGAGTTGAACAGGAGGCATGATAGGATGGCCTCTGGTGCAGAGACTAGATTGTTTCTGGGATCTGTGCCATTGAAGGCCTCCTCCAAGGTGCACAATCTTGGTGTTTTCTTTAACAGTGGATTGACATTTGAATCTCAGGTGTCATCCATTGTCCGGTCCAGCTTTTTCCATTGAAGGAATATCGCTAGGATCAAACACCTGATTCCACCCCTTTACCTCCCCACCATGGTACATGCATTCATGACATCTAAGCTTGACTACTGTAATGCGCTCTACCTCGGGGTCTCTGGAGGTACCCTCCATCAATTACAGCTAGTGCAGAACACCAGGCTGCTGATGGGACAGTCTAAATTCTGTCACATCACCCTGGTGCTGCATGAATTGCATTGGCTGCCTGTTCGATGGAGGGTTATCTTTAAGGTGGGCTTGCTCACCTTTAAGGCCCTTCATGGACTGGGCCCTGGCTACCTGTTGGACCTTCTAACACCTGCTGCCCTGGTCCGCTCCCTCCAGTCTTCCTCTAGGGGCCTCCTTGCGATTCCTAGGATGAGGTTAAAAACTGCTGGTGACAGAGCCTTCAGTGTCACCAGCCCCATCCTGTGGAATTCGCTTCCTCCATCAGTAAGGGAGGCCCCTTCAGTTGAGGCATTCAAAACCCACCTCAAGACCTTTTTATTCAACCGGACATTTCCTTTTACATAATATCTCAGAGATAATTGCATAATGGCACTTAAAAAAAAATTCTGCTGACAATTTAGACCCTTATTTTAGTGTTTTGATTTTAAATACCTATTAGGATGTTTATATCTTATTTATTGTGTTTTAATTGTTCTATGTTGATTGTACGGCACCCAGAGCCGCCGGGATCGGGCGCCTGAAAAATAAAATTTGCCTTGCCTTTGCCTTTATGCTGTTGTAGTTGTTGTTATGTGGGGAAAACCCTTAGGAAATTTCAAGTAAGAATACAGGAGCACTTTCGATGCATTAGATTGGGCCAAACAGAAAATGCATTGGCCATGCATGTACTTTAAGTAGGAACAAAACAGTTGTTCTTGTTCATGGGGATAGAAAAAGTGACATTAAGAGAAAGAGGAGGTGATTTGGATAACAAATTGACGTGCTGTGAAGCTTTATGGCAACATAGTCTGCAGGCTTGCACATCTCCTGATTTAAACGAGATGTTCCAGTTGGGACCTTTCTTAAAGAAGTAACTGAATATGTGAGAGTTATGTTTTATTAATAATCAAAAATGGGGTGATAAAATGTAAGGGAATTAAATAGATTATATCTGAGTATTTATGTGGTCATGACAATACCCCTATAAGATTATTATGTGTTCTCTTCCCTGGGAAGGGGGGCAAGTCAGTTATTTAACTTGACTTCATATATGCAGTATGTTCACTGTATAAATGGCTTTATTTATTTTTATTTATTTATTGAATACAATCAGTTCTAATACCTTTGAGTCAGAGACTCCTTTACAAAGGCTCCATGTCATAAAAAACAATACAGAGCATACAGTGTACAGACATCACAGTATAAATAGCAGTGTGGGAAATATCACACCTTACGAATGATACATGGTAAAGTACAACATGTGGTACAGGATAATTACAACAGTCATAGACAATGCAGTACAGTGGCAAAATACAATAAATACAGTAACTACAGGGGCAATCATACAGTACAGTAGTTGTTGTAGAAACATAGAAACATAGAAGTTGACGGCAGATAAGGACCGCAAGGCCCATCCAGTCTGCCCATTTGTTTTTCTACCTTATAAATGTACCATCGGCCTTTGCTCTGTCAGTGGCCTATCTATTCATAGTCATTTGTATTGTCTCCTTATGCCTATCCCATGCCTGTTTGAAGCCCTGCACTGTATTCATAGCCACCACTTTGTGGTAAGCCATTCCATGCTTCCACCACCCTTTCTGTGAAAAAGAATTTCCTCACATTCCCCCTTAATCGCCCCCTCTAATCTCATGCTGTGTCCTCTTGTCCTGCTATTTTCTTATAGTTAAACATGTTAGACTCTTTCACCTTGTTAATGCCCTTAAGGTGTTTGAATGCCTCGATCATATCACCTCTCTCCCTCCTTTGCTCAAGGGTATACATATTGAGCTCTGTTAATCTGTCCTCATATGTCTTCTGATGCAGTCCCTGCACCATTTTGGTTACCCTTCTCTGGACTGTCTCAATTTGGTTAATGTCCTTGTGAAGGTGTGGCCTACAATACTGCACGCAGTACTCCAGATGGAGAAGTATTTTTGCCTGGAATGTGCAAGCAGCGCAGTCCAGTGAGTGTCAGCTAGTCTGAGGCTCGGGTAAGACTGAAACTAGGGACAGGCACTCTAGAAGCAGGACCAAGTGGGTCCATTGTCATGGCAGTTTTAGGTCATGGGTAGGTCAGGTACAGTCACAGGTGGAGTCATGCAAGATATTGCTACGGAGAAGGGATTTGAACAGTCCCAGGGTAGGAGCCAGAAGGACTGGTATGGGCAGTGAGTTCAGCCAATTGGGGGTGCGGTATCTGAAAGTTCTTTGCCCCATGGAGGTTTTACAGCTGGGAACCTGGTAGGGCAATTTCTCAGTGAGACATGTGCATCTTGTGCTGTTGGGGGGGGAGCAGCCTCACTAGAGCAGGGGGCATGAGGCCAGTCATGATTTCTTGGCAAGGAGACAGGTCTGGTACTTTAGGCGATCATCGAAATTAAGCCAGTTTGTACTGGCATACAACATACAGGTGTGCGTAAGCCGGTCACATCCTGTGACCAGTCTACAGGCTTTATTCAGGGAAACCCTAGTTTTGTTGAGGGAGGTGTTGTCAGCAGCACCATAAAAGATAATCCCATAATTAATGAGTGACAGGATGGAGGAGGAGATGGCTAGCTGTAGGGCTTCGAGGGGAGATGTTGTTTGTAGCAGTGGAGCAGATCAATGCGCACACTTACAGCCGTATTAAGTCGGTGGATATGTTCATGGTAGGTTAGCCCTGAGTCTAGGGTAACCCCTAAATATTTAAAGGTAGAAACTTGTTCCAGGGTCTCATTATGGGAATTATAGATGAGCTGGGGCTGGTTACTGAACTTGTTTTGGGCATGGGCAAACAGCATGGACTTTGTTTTTTTTATAGTTTAGAACAAGCCCATGGTCAGTAAACCAGGATTCAGCCTCATTAAACAACCCTTGGAGGGCTACTTGGAGGGTGGTAGGGTTGGTGTGGGTGCTGAATAAAACCACGTCTGCATATAGAAGGAGACTCCCAGAACAGGCCTTGGGCAGGGAGTTAAGGAATAGTGGAAAGTAGGGGGTCAAGGATTGACCCTTGAGGGACCCCAGATGTAACTCTGAGGGGGGGATGATAAGGTATGTCCTAGTCTGACTCTCTGGGTTCTGTCAGACAGGTAGTTTGAGAACCAAGTGGTGGTATCCTGTGAGAAACTTATTTGGGTTAGTGAGATTAGGAGAAGTGAGTGGTGGATGGTGTCAAATGCTTTGGAAAGATCTATATAGACAGCACCAGCAATCTGGCCTGCATCCAGGGTCACATAGATAGTGTTGGTATATTTCAAAAGCACGGTTGTGGTGCAATGGTTTTTTCAGAAACCATGCTGTTTGGGGCAGAGGAGATTGTGTTGAGCAAGGTAACCTGTGACTTGGGTGGCGAATATCTTTTCAAGAACCTTGGAGAGAGTGGGTAGAATTGAGATGGGCCGAGAATTACTAGGCAGGGCTCGGTCACCACTTTTCAGGAAAGGAGTGGTGAGGGCAGTTTCCCACATGGAGGGGAATTGACCTAGAGCAAGGGAGTGGTTTAGCAGGGCAGTGAGGGGGTAGAGTACTTCAGGAAGAGTGAGCCTTAGTATTTTAAGATCGAGATTGTCACTGCTGAACCGCGATTTGCTGAGTGCCTTTAGCAGAAGGGGGGAAGCATCACGCTGGGAGCTGACCTTGAAGCGGAAAGGGGGTACTTGGGTGGGTGTTGATGTTATGGTGATGGTGGGTGCAAAAAAGTTGGCAGGGAGCATGCCACTGAGGTCTGAGAATGAGGAGTTCAATGCATTTGCTATTGTGTCAGAGTCTGTGGAGATACCACCATTTACCAGTATCTGGGAGGGGGAGGCATTAGAGATTTTGCACTAAGATCTTTGAGGGAGTCCCAGAAATTGTGCCCCTTCCCCCAGGACGTGGTGAGGGCTGCTCTGTAGTATTCTGCCTTTGCCTTTCGGACCTACCAGGTGCAGCGGTTCCTGGCCTCATGGTAGCGTTGCCTATCAGTGGGCCTCCCAGTCTCCAAGGCTATGTACCAGAGATTGTTTCGGTGGCCCATGAGGTCCAGAAGGGACTGGGACATCCAAGGGGTGTCAGCACCTTTAATGACTCATTTGTAGAAAGGTGCAAAAAGGTCACAGACGGAACTGCAGGAATTGACAAAGTACTCCAGGTCTGAATCAATATCAGGTGAGGCAGCAATGGGAGACCAGTCCCAGCTGATGAGGTGGTATTTCAAGGACCGTAGCTTGCCTAGCCTGAGTTTTTGCTGAAAGATAACTTTAGGAGGGGTCTTTATAGCCAAGTAAGACCAGCGCTCGAGTACTGGCGAGTGGTCACTCAGTGTGTCTGGTAGCATGGTGACCTGGGTGAATTTGTGAGGGCAATTAATAAGAATTAAGTTGATGAGGGTCAAGGTACCTGTTCTCGGGTTGTGTCAGGTGGTAGTGGGCACAACTTGAGATAGATTGAGAGTGGCTGCAGCATACCTATACGGTGCGGCAGTATCCACTAACCAATTGATGTTGAAATCTCCCAGGGCAATAATTTCTGCCTTATCTGAGTGTTGCTGGAGGTGGGTGAGAACTGACTGGAATGCACTTTTTTGATTCCTGGGTGGCATGTAGATAGAGGAGATGAAGAGAGGTGCCCTGGAAGGAGCGACATTAACTTGGAGGGAGAGGATCTTGGCACCATGGTCAAGAGCTGGGGAAGGCAGAGTGAGACCTTGCAGGGTGTCATGGAGGTACATTGCACATCCTCCCCCTTTTTTTGCTAGTCTGTCAGTCTGAAATATTGTGTACCCTGGCAGAGCTACTGCAGAGTCAGGAGTGCAGCCATTTAGCTAGGTTTCTACCACCAAGATAACGTCTGGTCGCTGTTGAGCAACCCACCCTTGTAGATCATCAAATTTCGTTAGCAAACTGCAGATGTTGATGGAGGCTATACAGAGTTCCCTGGGTGCAGTCTGATTAGTTGGTGGCAAGGGGGTAGGACCAGGGTTAGGGTGGCTGTTTCCAGAGATCAGGAGGAGTAGCATTAATACCCATAGGGAGGTGAACTTCAGATGTGATAATGCCCTGGAGCACATTTGGGTAGTACGAGTGGGGAGCAGCACACAGACGGGGGTGGACATATCCCTTAGAAAAGGAAAGGTGAAACAAGGCAGTGACCAGTGGGAGGTAAGGCCTAGAACAAAGTGGCCAGAGATGGGTGGGGGGGATCCCAGGAGTCCTGTGGGTCAAGGTAGAGGGGAAGGGGTATGTCCAGGGCAGGAGTGTCAAGTCCCCTGAAACAGACTCTGGGGTGCAAAGGCAGGGCCCTGGTAAGCAGCAGCTTGGAGGGGTATCTACCATGATAATGGTGTATAGTAAGAGAAAAGATAGGGGGCGACAGATAATTTTGGTGATGGAGACAGTGGTCATGGTAAGGCTTAGTAGCGCAGGATCTTTGGAGGGGGGTAATGAGGATAAAGGAGATAAAGCAAAGGGTAATTCTCCAGTGGCACAGAGGAAGGGTCACAGACTTTGGTTTCAAAGGTACAGCATTCAAGTCTGACATGGGGAACCTTGGCTATTTAGGCAGCAAGTTGGCATTTTAGTAGACTATGGCATCAGAGGCTTTAAGAGCTTTAAAAACTGAGAATAAATTCACTTGATTTGTTGGCTTAGTGGCAGAGCTGCTGATCCTGGTGTTAAGGGTACAACGTTTGAGACCTGCAATGGGACAGAAGCTAAGTATTTTTTCCCCGAGTATGGAGACCAACATCTTAAAAGCTTTAGAACAGACAGAAAAAGTAGTCTGGCTCTGAGGTAGGGCTGCTGACTTTGGAACCAAAGGTATAGGGCTTGAGACCTGCAGCGGACAGTAACAAACTATGGGAAGAAGGGGGTATAGTGGAAAGAAAGTGGGAAAGAGTAGAGATTAGGAGAAAAACTAGAGTGGTGAAAGAAAGGCAGAAAAGAGGGGACTGTAGTGACTCCTAGTGGACAGATAAGGATATTAGCTGGAAATAGAAGAGATGATGGAGTGGTGGCAGAAAGGGCACTGCAGTGACCCCAAGTGGTCAGAAATTATAAGCTGCAAATGGGAAAGTAGACACCTAGTAAATGGAAGGGGCAAGGTTATGTGATCTGTATGCAGCAATAAAGGTAGAGCTGAACTTGGGTGGGAGGGTGGCTGGGGCAGTTTAATAGAATTATGCTGTTTTTTTCAATAATCAGGGTTTGAAGGGGGCGAGTTCAGATGTATGTCGTGTTGAGGTATATGTGCACTAAAGCAGAGCTAGTTTTAATCTGCATTATATTAAGTGGCATCAGACAACTTAGGTGACCATGAAGCTATCAGGTGATTAAAGAAGGCAGGTAGTTACCACTATCTTACCATATAAAAAGAAGATCCCTGGATTGTGATGTCATATCTTGACAAAGCATCAGAGTGATGTGAAATGTTGACAGTTTTGCATGGTGGGGGGGAGCTACAGTCCTGACATGCTTTTTTAATGTTTATAATAAACAAAAGCTTTTAACGTATCCTAGCACTGGATATTTTTTGCCATGTCTGAGGTGGGCAGCCATGAACTTTCCACTTTCCACGGAGAGTCTTTTTGAAGGTCTCCACCTCCTAGCGATCCAGAGCCACTCTACTTGTAGTACTACTTGGCATGCCTATATGTATTCACGTGTGCATTGTGCTGCATCTTCTATGCCAAAATAGATAATACTAGGCAATTTTATAAGTGCGCGAACAGACTGCAGGGTTCTACATGCATTGAAAGACATAGAAACTCCAGTGTGCATTCTGAAAAGCACTCAGTTTGCCTATTCATGCCTTAGCATGTACCAGAGGAGTGCCTTTATCTTCCAAAGAATGTGTGCCTTGTCATATGTGCCCGCACACAGTTATGCAATGGTGACTATATCATGATCAAAATATCAGTGATATTTCTTCCTGTCATTTGACCCATTGTAGGTCACATTAAAAGCAAATATTCTCACTCTAGGTCACACGTAACATAATAATGTTAGGGTCATTAGTCCTGATCAGGTTCTTGGCAGTCATGTAAATACAAAAGAGACACAAGCAAGTGGTATATCAGTAATAAATCTTGTTTATTTCACCAAAAGGAATCACAGTTGCCCTAAGCAGTTCTTATCATAAGATGCTGGGGGCCAAATGTTTCCCAATACCCCAAGGAGTGAAGGTGGTCTCTGAGGGGAATACGTAATACAGTAAGTTATATACTACTGATAGTAGTCATAGTTACTACTAGTAAGAAGCAGTACTAGATACATAAAATAAGCTCTATTGGCTAAACGTTAGGTGGCTCCACAGTGTTATCTAGTCTAATACAATAAGTGCATAGCCAGCTAAATCGTATAGCAAAGTATGCATAGAAAATACATAAAAACACAGGATGTAATGTAGTTATATATAAGTCTAAAATATGGCAGCATTGTCTGACTAATAAATATATCAGAAGATACAAAGGCATGAGTCTCTTGGCCTGCTACATGCTGTTATCAAGCATAAAGAAGCAGAATAAAATACAAACCATTATGTTTACCTGACACTTACACTTGTACAGTAAGTGCCCATGCCCTGTATGTTAGTAATTATTGCTATAGCATATATATGTAATATAGTTTGTCTAAGGTGTACAGTGGGATGCCAATTAGACTGTGGGGAACTCGTATAACATTCCCCCCTTGTTGCCTTACCGAAAAGGGAACAACGCTATGGGAAAGTAGTGGGAACAAACTCCATCATTTACAGACCCAATGCACAAGCCTTGTAAGCGAACTTGAGCTGTTCACAATGTTGTTTGAGTATACGCCTTAAACAGCAAAGTGTTAGTATCAAAAAGGCAATCCAAAATGCTTGTATGATAACAAAACCTTTAAATGTCATTTCTAACCAAGTATTAGAAAGTGCATTACTTAAATCATCATCATGGATAAGAGCATTACGGGCATCTCCAGCTTTGGAGATGTTGTTACTGATGTGGATGAGGTGTGTATCCTTTCTATCTAAAAGGGATTTCAAAGTTAGTGTCAATGGGTCAATATGGACATTAACGATAGGTAAACATTGAGCTAGAGCAATCAAATATTCAGGGTCACTGTCAATAATACCTGGTTCCACAGTGGGAACCAGAATAATCACTGTATGACCTATTACAGTAGTCTGATGAGGAATAAAACAAAAGTTGGGGTATTGGATGTCACAAACCTTATCGCCATAGGAGAAAAATGTATGGTTAGTAACAATACAGTACTAACCATCAGAATTATAAGACATTTTAATAGTTGGTAACCTCCATTTTTGCAGCTGAACTGGGCAGGCGAATGATTGACTCATAAGTCTTGTAGTCAGCCGATGAACCTCTTCTGTATCAATCTTGTAGAGATGCCCAGTTTTGTCATCTGGTGGTGGTGCTGATGATTCTTCAGGGGTATCTGTGTCAGTTGAGTTAATGTCCAAGTCCAGACTGAAGTACCAGTCTATGTTATCCAGTGAATAGCCACATACTGGTTTGATGATGTCGAATACATCAGAGTGACACAAATAATGATATCCCTTCCTCACATATCAGTCCATATGAGGCGGAACTCATACTTCAAAAAGCACTCCAGCTCACAGTCAGCATCTGTGTCACATCGAGTAAGCTGCTGTTTTATTTTATCAGTGAACTGTGCCAATGTTCCTTGAAAACTCCAGAGAACATTAGCTACAGCTGAGTGGGGAGACATCAGCTAACAAGGAGGGGCAGGACTGCATTTAAACATTGCGCTGCTACTTTACCAGCTAAGCACTCCAGCTCACAGTCAGTGTCTGTGTCACATTGAGTAAGCTGCTGTTTTATTTTATCAGTGAACTGTGCCAATGCTCCTTGAAAACTCCAGAGAACATTAGCTACAGCTGAGTGGGGAGACATCAGCTAACAAGGAGGGGCAGGACTGCATTTAAACATCATGCTGCTACTTTACCAGCAAAGCACTCCAGCTCACAGTCAATATCTGTAACACATCGAGTAAGCTGCTGTTTTATTTTATCAGTGAACTGTGCCAATGCTCCTTGAAAACTCCGGAGAACTTTAGCTACAGCTGAGTGGGGAAACGTCAGCTAACAAGGAGGGGCAGGACTGCATTTAAACATCGCACTGCTACTTTACCAGCAAAGCACTCCAGCTCACAGTCAGCGTCTGTGTCACATTGAGTAAGCTGCTGTTTTATTTTGTCAGTGAACTGTGCCAGTGCTCCTTGAAAACTCCAGAGAATATTAGCTACAGCTGAATGGGGAGACGTCAGCTAACAAGGAGGGGCAGGACTGCATTTAAACATTGCGCTGCTACTGTGCGAGCACCGTAGCGTGAGCGTGAGTGACGAAAGTGCCACTCAGCATAGAAAATTTATTAGGAGAGCACAATAGATATTTGCTAAGTAGACAGATTTTAAATTGTTCTAAAGCTTGAGTGACTTTTTCCTAGGTTTACTGAATTACATTCTCTGATCCTGATTGTTCTTCCTGGTAGCTTATCTTATTCATTTATATAAGGAATGCTTATGTATTAGTTCAATAATACATGTTTTAAAACTCGTATTTTTATCATTTTAATTAATTACTTACTTTTATTATTTCTGTTTTTCTTTTTCTGTTATTGGTGTTTTGAAGGACATTGGCGTTGTTTCTCAAAATGAGGGGTCTGGTATTTGTATTATGTTTAATTTTAGTTAATTATCCCAGTAAATTAGTGACATCTTTAAACTCCAGTGTATCAAATGAAAGCATTAATGCATTCAACATGAATCATACAGGAAGGAGTTCTACCCTTTATTCTCCTAGCTTGTTAAACCCAGTATTGTTAAATGAATCTGGATGCACTCCTCTTAGATACGGTTATAGTGACTTTATGGCTTTGTGTAAATTGAGTATTCCTACTATGTCTAAAATCTAGAGGGGCATATGTAAAGAATCAGTTAGTCTAAACTAGAAATCATTTCTTAGACATTTGATTCTTCTAGTCCTCCTTTTATCAGGTTCAATACACCCTCATCCTGGTCCAATACACTTTACTAGTCCTGATAATCTATTGCAGTCCTTCCGCAAGATAATACATTTGAATGTACAAAGTTTAACAGCTAAATGGTCATTATTCGAGGCATGGGCCATACAGCATGATTTTGATGTCATTAATCTTTCAGAAACATGGTTAACAGATAAGATCTTTAATAATGAAATATCTATTCCCAATGTTAACTTATTTAAACAGGGTAGAACAGGAAAAAAAAGGGGGGGGGGGTTGCAGTTTATGTCAGGACTAGCTTCAAATCACTAGAGTTGTTCCCACCCACTAATGGGCTTGGATGTGATATTATCTCTGTTGACCTGCTTTTGGGTAGGAATAAACACCTTACTGTCACATCCCTGTATATCCCTCCTCGTTTCATTAAGCAAGGACTTGAGGTTGTGTCAGATGTCAGGAAATCTTTACCGGCAAACAGGGAATGGATTCTAATGGGGGACTTTAATTGTAATTGGGACATTGAACAAAATCATTATATTGTTGATTGTTTCCAAGAGCTTGGAGTGCAACAGTTAATTTTTCAAACAACAAGATTTAATTATAAAACTGGTGGGGGTACCATATTATATTGGATAGTAGTAACCCATCCAACCAAGATAATTGATTCTGGAGTATTACCTGATGTAGTTAGTGACCACAGCCCTGTGTATTGTAAGTGGACCTCAAAACAGCACTCTTGCCCATCAATTTGTATTGAAACAAGAAATTTAAACAGGGTCACTCCCTCGCCCATGATTAAAGCCTGTGAACAAATTGACTGGTCTTGCCTTGAAGATATTCCTGATATCAATTTAAAATTAAAAAGATTTAGCCAATTATTCCAAAAGGTTGTTGATCAACTTGCCCCACTTAAAAAATGAGAATAAGAGGTAACAAAAAAGAATGGGTTACGAGGGGACTAAGGGTACTAATGAAACAAAGATATAGGGCATGGACACACTTTAAAAAAAGATAATGATCCTAATTCTTTGATTAGTTATACCATTCTCAGGAACAGATGTAAGGCTTCCATTAGAAAAGCCAAAATTGACTTTTTTAAAAATAAACAACTTTAATCTTTTGGTAGTTCAAAACAAACCTGGCAAACATTGAATAATCTCCTCGGAAGAGATTCTGAGGATACGGTTAAAACCTTTCAGGATAGTGATCAATTAATTAGTGACCCTATATGTGTAGCTAAAATGTTTAATGGATACTTTGGGGTCCTTCTAAGATTTCAAAACCCTTCAAACCTCTCAAGTTCTTATCCATTTATACAAGTGGAACAAAAAAATAATCATCCTTTGTTTTATTTTCAGATATTAACTCCTGAAGTTGTCACTGTTTGTGTACTTAAGTATAGTCCCAAACCATTAATAGGGCTAGATGGGATTGATTTTAGGTTAATTAAAAAGGGAATTAAGGTTTTAGCTATTCCCCTGGATTCAATTTTCAATTACTCATTATGCCATAATATTTTCCCTCAGATTTGGAAGCAGGCATTTATAAAACCTACACATAAATCAGGTAGTAAAAATTTAGCCTCTAATGTTAGACCCCCCTCTCTTTTATCACCTCTATCCAAGATCCTTGAGAGAACAGTCTTCGATCAAATTCAGGTTTCTTGTCAAGTTATAGTATACTGTTGAATTGTCAACATGGTTTTAGGAAATTACATAATGCAGAGACTGCCCTGGTGGGATTCACGAACAGCATACGGAGCTCCCTTGATTCTGGATGCTCCGTTGCTGCAGTTTTCATGGATCTCACCAAGGCCTTTGACTTGGTAGATCATTCTTTGTTGTTAAAAGCCCTTAGGGAAGTTTACTTCTCCAAGGAAGTTATTCTATAGATTGGAGAGTATCTTAATAATAGAAAACATAAAACAATTATTGACCAGAGTAGTTCTGATTCTCATCCTATTTTTGTGGGGGTACCCCAAGGTTCAATTTTGGGTCCTCTTTTGTTTTCTCTTTTTGATAATACCGCTTCTTCTACCATCACAGAGCCTAGTTTTATTATGTGTGCAGATGATGTGGTAATTTCTTCTGAAGGAAATACTCCGGATGAAGCATTAGACAAAGTCCAGAGGGACTTTGACAGATTCCAAAAATGGTTGCTCTCCTGTAATCTAGTACTGAATTCAGGGAAAACTAAAAGTATGGTTTTTACTGGCCCTAGAAAGACAAGAGATATAAATATTCATATTACGGATTTTGGGGGGGGGGGTAAAAGAATCGAATTGGTAAATAGTTTCGATTATTTGGGAGTGACCCTTGACTCTCATCTTCAATTTGACCAACATATAGCTAAGATCATTAAAAAAATTCACCAGATAATTGGGTTGTTATTCAGGATCAAACCTTTTCTCATTTTGGAATCCCGTGGATTACTTGGAAATAGTCTTTTGTTAAGTGTGCTAGATTACGGTCTTCTAATTTACTCTGGTACAAATTATGTAATGTTTCAGAAATTACAAGTCACTTACAACAGTGTTCTACATTTCATGACAGGTCTTCCTAGGAGGACACATCATTGTGTTTTGCTTAGAGAAGCAAATTGTCTTTCTCTTTGTGACAGGATAAATCTGAAACTCAGAGCCTTTTTGTTTAAATGTACTCTGGGTTTACTGCCTCAGGTAACTCAGGATATTATTCCCCTTCAGATAAGTTGTATTGAAACCAGGTCCAAGTCTAGGGGTGCATTCAGAATCCCACTCTGTAAGAAAGCTATTGGTCAAAGATCAGTAATTTACAGGGCCATTAAACTTTTTAATGGTATTCCATCTAAAATCACTAATGCTGGGTCTATTCAAATGTTCAAGAAATATTTTACTGTTTGGCTAAACAATTTAAATGACTGTCATTGTTTTCAATAGTGTGATGTATTTTATATTGTTAGTCTGATGTATTTGTCTTTTGTACTTTTGTATTTTTCTGTTATTTGTTGACTTGTCGCTTGTGAAAATGGGCAGTTTGTTCATCTTGCTTGCAAGTATAAAAAATAAAAATGAAATGAAATGAACGGTGGTAAACCAGAAGAGGTGACAGATCGATGCATTCTCTGCAGATATCCTCATCAAGGTAACCAATAGAATGGAGGCAAGTTTATCAAACAATGCAGCTTGTGGATCAAAACGGGGTAGGGACACAATGAATGTAACGGACATGGTGTCCCAGATAGTGCAACGTTTAGCTGTACAACATGGACCTCTGTAGGATGGCGTGTGACATACCCTAGATTTCTAGCAGTAGATAATGAAATAGAAACAGATCTTGATATACACATTGTAATACAAGCAGTAGACCTACCATGTGGGCAGTACCACATTGCAAGTCTTCTATCATGAATTATATCTGGAATATGTCTAGATTCCAGATCACGGAAGAGATTATTGACAGTGGTTATGACATAAGAGTCATAAGCAGAACACAGGCATTCCTTGGCAATATATTGTTTGTCTGCCTCCTTATTATTTTGAAAAACAAGTTCATTAATTTTGTTTTTAGTATTGTTAAAGCTTTTAGCTACTGTAGAATTACTAACTTCGCTGCCAATAAAATAAATGCTTATGTCTGGCCAGGACTGCACCGCCAAGAAGTTTTTACAGTTAAATTAGTTTCACATTCGAGGATACTTTATGACATCATTTATTCTTAATAAACACTTTAAAGGCCAGTAGCAAAACACAGTACGCACAGTAAACAATGAGTAATCACCAGCAATACAGTACTACACAGTAGTAAACCCCAAATTAATCTGAATTCACTCAGTTCGTTTGGCGGCTCCTCGTGCAGCTTGCTCGTCACAAACACAGTTTTTCTAATGCCATAACCATAACAAGCCATTGCAGATGCTTCGTCTTTCACAGACGTCATCCTTATGTCAATGCTGACGTGCCTTGGGCAAGTTGAGCGGAGACAGCACTGGAGTACCCTTCAGTAAACTGATCTTTCATAAAGTCCTTAAAGGTTTTATTAACGCTAACATCCAGAGGCTGCACCTGATCTGTGCACAATGGGGATACAACAATGGGTATGATGTTATGCCTTTCTAATTGCAATAATACTGGTTCTTGCTGTGTGCTCTAAAGAGATCCAGTATCCAGTATTAACAGCGATCTCTGTTCTCTTGGGAGATGGTGCTTTTCCTTTGAATTGGGGCGTCAGTGCCTAAACAGTGTTATCAGATGGTGGAATGTCAAATGAGGATTGATTACTATGGTTGAAATGACAACACAGAAGTTCGCGATTTTAAATTGCTGCTAATTGTTCTCCCAACCTAGGACCGCGAAATTAAACAGCCGCCATGCAAACTAATTCTACAGTATATTTCTCATGTTGTAGGCAGTGTAGTACTCTTCTTGACTGAGTCCATCCGCACCATGTAACAATGGGGCTAAAATATCATTTTTCATGCCCTTCTGGAATTTAGTTGTGTGACTTTTTATGGCAGCAGTGCCTGCCCTGTTCCAGATGGACATGCTGGATCTGAAGAGTCCGGATACAGTGCCAGTTGCACCAGTAACATCTGTAGTAGCATGTTTCTTACATGACGATGGATTCTTCTCACTTGAGGGGTTGCGTCTAGACCTAAATAAACCTAAGTGTTCAGTAGTATGTGCACCAGCTACTGGGTCTGGGGTACATGTCTGGTAGGCTGCAAGACTATCTAGTAACATAGTACTGAAAAACTTAGAAGTGTTAGTAGTGGAGCACATACCAAATTCTGCCATATTTCAATGTGTGAGAATAAAAAATAACAGGGATGCGCATGAATTGCACATTCTTAATCAGAATACCTGAAATGAAAATTGCCATGAGACCACTAGGTGAACCAGGTTCCTGTGGGGAACATTCAGTAAGTTCTACTTCAATAGAAGGTGCTACAGACAAAAACATGGTGGCAGTAGCAATATAATTGTGGGTAAAGAAATCTTTTGTGGAGTCTTGTGGGAACCTCTTGCAAAAGGCAGGGTCAATTAAAGCAGTAAGATTATATAAACCAGAATGTCTATGATTAGTTTGGTGAAGGGACAGATTGCCATTTGGGACAATTTTGATGTTGGGCCAACCATGGAAAGTACCTTTGGATAGGCGGGCTATATGGAGAGTTTTTCCATTGAAGTCTGTTTACCATTCAATTTGTACGGAAGATTTGTCAGGGAGCACAACTGAGGCAATGAGGTAGGTGTCCTTGCCTTCCTGGACGGTAATCAATTTGTTTGGGACATTCATACTAACTCCTTCAGGAATGGTAGTAGAAAGGTGATTAAAATGTGGAAGGATGTGGCCCACCATGCCTTGAATATAAAGAAATGCTCCTGAGAGCAGAAGAGCCAGATGCAAGATAGCCATCTTGCAGGAACACCTGTAAGGAAAAAGAAAGGGTCAGCTGGTACAATTCTACCCAATGGGGTTAGGAAACGTAATTATACTCCTTTATAATGCTTTAACTGGTTTGCATGCAACCATTTGTTAGTAAGTTTCTTGTTCTGAAGAAGTCTAACTTGGTAGAGTGTGGCACTGAGTTTACTAACAATGGGATAGTGTCCTTCCCACTTATTGGAGAAGGGATGTGTAGGATGTACAAATTGGAGTACCATTACCTGATCTCTGACTTGCCAGTCCACTTCTTGTGCATGCTTGTCAAACTGGATTTTGGATTGTTGCTATGCCATGCCCATGTGATGTGCAGCATACAGATAGGTATTAACAATGTCATCTCTGAGTTTTGCAACATATTTGTCTACAGACACTCTGTCTGCAGTGGGGGTGTTCAGATCAAACAACAGGTGTTCAGATAGTCTCATGGTTCTACCAGTCATCACCTTGAAGGGTGTCAGCTGGGTCGTGGCTGAAGGAGTACCCCAAATTGCTATAAGGAGTAAAGGCAAAAGGGAATCCTAATCCTTGAGATTGTTATTGATAAACTTGGAAGGCACTTGCTTGATCCATCTGTTGGCTCTTTCTACCTGACCTGATGATTGAGTGTGGTAGGTTATGTGGAACTTCTGGTGTACCCCTAGAAGTTCAAGTGTTTCTTGCATCAACGCACCTGTAAAACTGGGTCCTTTGTCAGAGTATACCTTGAGAGGTAGGCCCCACCTGGAGAATATATGTTCTACCAGGACTTTTGCAGTTGCATTTGCTTTACACTTCTGAATGGGGAAAGCTTCAACCCACTTGGAAAAGTGGTCTGTGACAACAAATGCATACTTGTTCTTGCTCTTATTGGTCAAAGGACCAATAAAGTAAATCTGAATGGTATGCCAAGGGCCAGAATGTCTTTGAGGAAGTAGTTTTGCATTTCACTTGGTTGGGGCTGGGTTGTTCTGAGCACAAATCAGGCAATTCTCTATGTACTGTTGGACATCATTGGTGATGCCTGGCCACCAACCAACAGATTTGAGTCTTTGGAGTGTAAACACAGAAACATAGAATTTGATGGCAGATAAGGACCGCTTGGCCCACCCAGTCTGCCCATTTCCCTACCTACTGGATAAGCTGCAGATCCTAGTTAACCAGCAGCCTACTTCTTCCTACCCAAACCCCCTAGAATTGCCTTATGACTGTCCCATGCATGCTTGAATTCCACCACTGATTTTGACTCCACAACCTCCTCCGGAAGGCCGTTCCATGCATCCACAACCCTCTGTGTGAAAAAATACTTCCTTAAATTACCTCTGAGCCGCCCCCATCTTCAAATTGTGCCCTCTTGTTCTTGCACACCTCTTTTTTTGAAAGATGCTACCCTCTTGGACTTTGTTGATTCCCTTGAGGTACTTGAACGTTTCTATCATGTCCCCCCTCTCCCTCCTTTCCTTGAGGCTATACATATTAAGCTCCTTTCGTCTCTCTTCATATGTCTTACAGTGCAGACCCTGCACCATTTTAGTTGCCCTCCTCTGGACAGCTTCCATCCTGTCTATGTCTTTGCAGAGATTGGGTCTCCAGAACTGCACACAGTACTCCATAATAACTTCCTGTTTTCTACTGGTGATGCCTCTCCCTATGCATCCCAGTATCCACCCAGCCCTCCTTGCTGCCCTCTCACATTACTTGCCCACCTTTAGGTCATCTGATATGACTACCCCCAGGTCCCTTTCCATTTTTGTTGTTGTTAGTATCTCACCCCCATTGTGTGCTCTTCCCCTGGGTTTTTGTTTCCCAGGTGCATTACCTTGCACTTCTTAGCATTGAATCTAAGCTGCCATACATTAGACCATTCCTCTAACCTTGCCAAGTCCCTTCTCATCCTTTCCACCCCACCCTGTGCATCAACTCTGTTGCAGATCTTTGTGTCATCTGCAAAGAGACATACTTTTCCTTCCAGTCCTTCTGCAATGTCACTTATAAGGACATTGAAGAGGATAGGTCCTAATACTGAACCCTGCGGTACCCCACTAGTAACCCTCCTTTCTTCTGAGTGGACTCCATTTACTATTACTCCACTCCCTGATTATTCTCCACTCCCTGATGTTCACCAGTTGGGGGTGTCACGAACTTGGTGAATGAATTCAGATCTTAAAGATTCAGAAGCTACCCACAGCTTGTAGGTTAAGTCCTCAGTCTGATACCATATCAGTTTGCCATCTTGTGACAAATGTAACCTATCTGCATGTATCTTGTAGGGACTGTGAGTAGGTAAGTTTTGTTCAATTCCTTTGTTGAGGAATCTGACCATGTTTTAGTTGAAGGTCAGAATGTTGTGTAGTGGACAAATCCAGTGGCACAAAGGGTTTTGGTTTCTTCTTGATAGCAGCTATTTTTATGTCTGCAAGGGCATCAAGGTGAGCCATTGTCCATGCCCCCCCCGAGCACTCTCTTTTACAAGAGTATCTGCTTCGTCATTGAATAATTGGTATGGATCAGCTTTTGAATGGGCCTTGACCATGTGGATGAACAGTTTATGTTTGAAATGCTGTGTTAGCTCATGAATGTATACAAAAAGTGCTTTGTACTTCACTGGTGTGCCATCAGAAAATGCAAAGGAGTTCTTCTGCCAGAAAGGTAAAAATTCAGTCAGAGAACGACAGACCCAATTGGAGTCTGTAAAGATGATGGTGTCCTCGGTACCATGTTGTATGAGTTCAAGGGCACAGGCCACAGCTGCCGTTCTGGGTACTGAGATGATGCAACACTGCAGTGCTTTGAGACACGGACAGTATTGCCATTAGGATGCATGATGAGCACTCCAAATCCAGCTACCTGTTCTCCTTGAAAGTATGAGGATGAGCCATCGGTAAATACATGACACAAGGAGGTGTCTGCAAGGAGTTTTGGATCAGTGGGAAGAAAAGGGCCTGGTTCAAGCAAGTCAGGGAGCTGAAGTGCACAATTGTATGGTGCTCCTTGGTATAAAAGACCAGGGACTAAGATTAAAGGCATCTTGGCAGGGTGGACCTGTATGTCACAGTCCTGGAGAAGGAGAGACCTGTGAGTCAGTTTGGTGTTGGATACTGATCCATTCTTCACTCTATCTGATAGCAAGAAAGTTGCTTGGGTGTGGTTCATATTCAGAATGATAGGCGAGTACCCAATGATATACAGAAAATGCTTGATAGCACAGAAGGTGGACAGAAGGTTTCTTTCACAAAGACTGTACTTCTGTTCCACTGGAGACAACATTTGGGATGCATACATAATAGGTCGCAGAGTACCATTCACTTTCTGAGCAAGGACTGCAGACATGGCAATGTCTGAAGTGGCTGATTCCAGATGAAAAGGTAAGGCTGGATTGGGGTTCACTAAAGCTGGAGCAGAGGCCAAGGCCTGTTTCAGAAGTGCCACAGCTTGAGTGTGGATTGGACCCCAAGTCCAGGGGACGTCCTTTTTGAGGAGTTCATACAGAGGGTCAGCCTTCTGTGCAAAATCAGAAAGTCCCTAGAATAGTTGACCATTTCTAGGAAATGTCTGAGTGTTACCACACTGGTGGGTGGTGGCAAATCTTGTAAGCCTTGGATTTTCTTCCAAGCTGGGCTTCTGTCCTGTTCTGTTATGTGCAGGCCAAGAAAGAGGACTTCTTTCTGTCAATGTTGTGCTTCTGCAGGATTACATTTGAGGCCTGCCCTCTGTAAGAGGGTCAGTAGTTCATCCAGGAGGCCAAAGTGTTGTTCCTTGGTGGCAAATGCCAACAATAAGTCAGCCACATACTGCAGAAGACATTGTGGGGCAGAGAAACCTTCCAGAGCATCCATCATGTACAGATGGAAAAAGGAGGGGCTATTATGGTACCCCTGGGGTAAACGGATCCATGTATACTGTCAACCTTCAAAAGTAAAAGCAAATTTGTATTGACTTTATGGAGCTGGGGCAGTGACCAAAAGCCACTGGAGATGTCAAGGGTGCTAAACCACTTGTGATCTGGTGTCAGCAGTTTGAGCGCATTGGGTGCTGATGCTATTGTAGGTGAGCAGCTAGGAATAACTTGATTAAGTCTCCTGTAATCAACTGTGAGTCTCCAAGATTCTGTGGGCTTTTTCACCAGCCAAATGGGTGAGTTGGTGGTCGAGACACAAGGCCTGATCACCCTTTGTTTGAAGAGTGACTGAATAGTTTCTCTGAGTGATGGTAGGGCCTCAGCAGTAAAGGGGTATTGTCTTTGCCTGTCGTGTGCTGGGCCTGGGATTTCAATGATAGTCTGCATTCTCCCACAGTCATGCTTGAGTGTGGCAAAAGCATCTAGATGCTTCTGCAGGATGGGCAAAAGGTTCTTAAAGAACTTGTGGTTCCAGAATAAAATGATGGCATCATATTCATTGTCATTGGTGATAATAGCTGCAACCACATGCGAATCAGAAATCATGACAGTATGGTATTGTCCTCTGATTTGGATCAGGAGCATGTTGGCCAGATCCACCACACAGCTGTGCGGTGCGAGAAAATCAATTCCCAAAATGCTGGGATGTTCATGTAACACAATGAGGTCAAAGGTATGGTGTGAGTTGAGGTTGCCTATCACCACCGGAAGTACAACAGAGTGGTGCATGGATAGCTTGGTGCCATCCATGCCTGACATATGGTTCACCATCCAGTGAACCAAGAGGAGTTTGCTGGATCCTCATCATGCAATACAGCCACAGCCACGCCTGCATCAAGCAGCATAGTCAGTTTTTTTTTTTTTAGTCGTTTAACCAGGAGTAGCACACTAAGCTGAAAGCTTTTTTACAGGTGTGACCTGGGAGCACAGGGAATTTAAGTGACTTGCTCAGGGTCACACAGTATGCAAGTGGAAGCTGTGGGATTGAAGCCCAGGTCTGGTCTGCTGGATGTCACCAGATTTGCAGCTCAGAGCCTTAAACCACTGCACTATATTGCCTCCCAGTTGGCATCCCCTGACTGTGGCCTTGGTGCAAGGCCTTCCATTTGTGTCGAGTGAGCTTGTTCACAATACGGACTGGGGCCTGTATCTGTCAATCTGAACTGCTGCTACCAGGAAGCTCCTGGAGGAGTAATTGGGCCTGGTCTTAGTCAGCCTCTTCTGGGTCTTGGATAGCTGCAATGAAGGGTCTAGCATTGGGATTTAGGCCTGTTGCAGCCTGGTCCCCTGGGACTCTGATGTCTCCTTGGCCTAATGATGCCTGTTGCACCAGAGCTAGCACATCAATGGTACGTGTCGGGATCACGTCTGCTACCAATCGGACTTGACTGAGAAGGTTCCAGAGGTTGTTATTCTCCTTCACGATTTCCTGATAAGAGGGGTCTGGTCGATGGTTTTGATTGCCCTGATTGAACTTAGGGTTCCAATTCCCCTTGTTCTTGTTATGGTTCTGGTTCCTACCTCTGGACTGGGAGTACTGTCTGTTGTTTGAAGATGCAATCTTTTTATTTTGGGCCTTGCCCTCCACTGTGTAGTGGATTGTGGACTCATTGGTGGATTGCACCATGGCCACCTTTTTCAAACCGGAATTCAAATCTCAGAGGTAGAGCTGGTAAACCTGTTCGGTTTTCTGAAGGTTGTCTGAAAATGTGTTCATTGCAGGGAAAATTGTGGGTGCTACCCTTTTAAGGACAGCCAGAATCATATTCCAGAGGTACCAGTTCTTGTACTTTATTAGGTTAGTGTCTGCAGCTTCACTTGAGAGATGTTTGCCAGTGCAGTAAGCCATCCATAACCTTTGGTGGTATGTCACAGGGCTTTCCTTGGTGGTTTGTTTCATGGGGTAGGCCAACATCACGTCAACCACACCTGGGTTGTGTGCGGTAATAGGTTCTCCTGCGATCTCATCAAAAGTTGCCTTCATGTCTTGGTAGGCCACGTCTGGGAGTTTCACCCAGAGGCCAGGGTCTGTCGTCTGCCAGAGGATCTGCACCTGGTAGGCTGAGCATCTCGCATTTGGAGTGTACTTTCTCCAAATGACAACTGAGTTTGTCACTGGGGTTCATGTGGCCTATGCTGTCAGCAATCTGCTATACAGAGTGGGCCAAATGAAGGGGATTACTGGGTATCGCTGGGCAATCAGGGAAGGGATTCTGGTTGTGTGCTCCATGAAAGGTGGCCTCTGCTGCGGCATCAGTCACAGTATGGACAACAAACAGCTGAGCAGCAGCTTCCTTCATGATCGCAACCAACTGCTGTTTGAAGGCCTATTTGTTTTCCTCAGTTGTGTCCAGCTGAGAGAGGGCAGTTTTTACCATTTGATCAATCTCCGTTCTGTTGCCTTTGGATAGGACAGCAACTTGAGGGGCTCTGCCTAGGCCTCGATTCCCCCCACCATCATGGGGGTCACCATCTTTGCACCGCACATGATAGTCGTCATTCCGCTGATGACGTAGGATAGTGCTGTCGTAGCAATGGGATCTGCCATCTTGTGGGTGGCAGAGGGACACTGGACTACAACAAGGACATGGCTGGGTGCCATCTTGGAAGGTGTCATCACCAGAGCCGTCATCACCGAATGACATAAGGTTGATGGGTGTGTAGTGAAACCCACCCATCGCCTTGACATTACCAACCAGCACCTCTCGCTGATGGCGCAGTTTCACCATCTTTAATCTACAACCTTTCTGACTAACCTTTGCAATGTTTGCTCTACACCTTTCACAACTTCTTTTTGTAAAACACTACGTGGCACTCAATTTGCAGTTGTCCCTAAGCCCCCTATTCAACTCTTCACTTACCCATTTCGGGTCATCTCATAACTTATCCATCTCATCACGCAATTGTTCATTCGTGTCACTCAACAAATCATTCATTTACAAAACCTGTCTCTTATCCTGTCTCAAACTTTCACATTCATCTTTCAGTATACTTAAATCTCATTCACTACCTTGTACAGAACAGTGCAAAAGAGTCTCATTCTTTGTGTGCAATGACTGAAGTTCTGCTTCAAGCCACTGCTCATTTTTCAAACTTTCAGACACCTACAATCCCATCTCTTTCTTAAGGGACGAGAGTTGCAATTCGAAGGAATGAAACCTTGATTCAGATGCTTCTGAAACAACATATAGAACTGCAACTAACAGCCCTTTAGCCTCATGCTTTTTGTCTGTTTGCCTTGTTTCGGAGCACTGGGTTGAAATCTCCAGCATGGGGTTTTTGGATCAACTTCCATCCAGTGCAAAGTTGTTCCAGCCTCCATGGGAAGTAAGGAAGTTAGAGACGTCGAGTCTCAAGTCTGCACAGATATTTGAAATAGTAGACATAGTGGTCCCAGTAAAAGGTTTGGGGAAACACAAAATATTAACCTGTTAGTGGGCGCCATGCTGTGTATCGATCCACAGTGGGCAAACCAGCAGACGGTCGGGCTACTGTACTTTCACAATCCTGCAATTCAAAACTGCCATTGGGCAAGGTGAGTCTACATCAGCTGAGCCCAATAAGCAGCCGGACTTTACAAGATGCTAGAGAGTTAAAAATACGAGTGAGGTGATACGGGTGTGTACACCTACATACTACCCGCGAGGGAAGGGAACATCAACAAGTTGTGAAACTTTGCAAATCCTGACCGCCTGCACACAGTCGCCAATATGTTATGGTTGTTAGCCCTGATCAGGTTCTTGGTAGTCATGTTAATGCAAAAGAGACACAAACAAGTGGTATATCTGTAATAAATCTTGTTTATTACACCAAAAGGAATCACAGTTGCCCTAAGCAGTTCTTACCATAAGAAGCTGGGAGCCAAATGTTTCCCAATACCCTAAGGAGTGAAGATGGTCTCCAAGGGGAATACGTAATACAGTAAGTAATATACTACTGATAGTAGTCAGAGTTACCATTAGTAAGAAGCAGTACTAGATACATAAAATAAGCCCTATTGGCTAAAAGTTAGGTGGCTCCACAACGTTATCTTGTCTTATACAATAAATGCATAGTCAACTAAATCATATAACAAAGGATGCCTAGAAAATACATAACACAGGATGTAATGTAGTTATACATAAATCCAAAAGATGGCAGCATTGTCTGACTAATAAACATATCAGAAGATACAAAGACACAGATGTCTTGGCCTGCTACATGCTGTTACCAAGCATAAAGAAGCAGAATAAAATACAAATTATTATATTATAATGGAGAAGGTGCAGAGGAGATGCACCAAAAATATATACGGTCTAAAAGATAAGATACATGAACAAAGAATGCAAATGCTAAACCTCATGCCCTTAGTGGCCAGAAGACTCAGAGGGGATGTATTATTTATGTATGGTGTAGTAAACGATCCGTACTTACTGCGTGAACTAGGTATGCAATTTAAAAATGATGCACAAAACTTTAGAGTCCACCCATTACAAATCATGGGCAGAAAGTTTAAACACTTAAATTGAAAATACTTCTTTTCATGTAGAATCATTCACTCATGGAACAGCCTGCCATTAGAAGTGATGGTGAGCGAGTCTACGAAAATATGTAAAAGACGACTGGATAATTTTATTCTGTCTGGTAATAACCTAAAATACTATATTTTTTAGACTAGAAGCAATTATAGGCAAGATTGCCTTCTAGCTTCTCACAGCACCTAGTATGAAACCTAGCATGGTTCCCTGACACGTACGCTTGTACGATAAGTACCCATGCCCTGTATGTTAGTAATTATTGCTATGGCATAAATATGTATTATAGTTTGTCTGAGGTGTACAGTGGGATGCCAGTTAGACTGTGGGGACCTCGCATAACAATAATATATGGTCATAAGGGACAATAGGTCCATCAGTCCACCCTTCCCCTACTCTCCTGCTTTATAAGCAGTTAATAACAACTATGCTGTGCAAACATGTACTAATATATGGGATTACACACCCACCCTATGGCCCAGGATACCCCGAGATTCCTTTGATAAACATTCATTTGTTCAGACTTACACCAAAAGCCAGTACTGTCTTCATATCCATTGCTTCTGCTGGTTGCTTGTTCCATAGTTTCACTGCCTTCTGGGTGAAGAAGTGTACACTAATGTTACTCCGAATTTACCATCTTTGACCTTCAGATTGTGTCCTGGCATACTGCTATAGCCAACAGATCAGACAGTAATGTCTCTTTGACCTTGTTAGTACAGTTCAGTATGAAGAAGGCTGAGATCATATCCCTCTCAGCCTCCTTTTCACCAAGGTGAACTCATTCCACCCCCCTGGAGAAGCTACAGTAGTGGAGTTTGCCCATGCTGTTGTGAGCATTTGCTCATTTGTTTGCAAAACATTAGCACACTTTGTATATTCTCCTTTAGTTGGCAACAGCTTTCATTTTTGTTCCAGTTTGTGTGCGTTTCCACTTTGTGTTCGCTTGTGGCTTTTCTGGCTTTATTCAATGCAACCACCTTAAAGCACAGGCATTGTATGCTTATTTTGTGTGAGTGTTGATGATCAAATGTTTCAGCCTGTTCAAAACAGTCAGTCTCTAAACCCTGGACTATTCTGCTACAGGATGGCAGGGGTGGCTGCTCTGTTTCTCTGGCATTCTTTGCACCCTAATATTTTGTAGTATTCACACAGTGGAGGCCTTTAAAGGTGCCTTGAACCCCCATTTATTTAATGCTGCCTATGGTTTTAGTTATTCTATTATATATCTATTTTATTGGCTGTTTGATTATTTTCTTTAATTTGTGTCTACTAAACTTATTCTGTACTCCTGTATGGGACCAAAGCCTGTGGGAAAGGGCACCTTAAAAATAAACTTTGCCTTAAAACCCAAGCTACGTACATTGAGCAAGGGGATAAAGCCAGTCACCTCCTAGTGATGAGGCTTCGGAGGCAAGAAGAGTCTCGTCTTATTGCTTCAGTGTCTTCCCTATCTTCTAATGCTATTCTAACCACCCCTAGGCAAATCATCAAGGAATTTGAGCAATATTATACACAGCTTTACAGTCTCCCTGACTCTGCTCCCCTAGCCAGTGAAGTCCGGGATTATTTGTCAGCTATACCACTACCTTCGTTGGATATAGCCCAGCAAAACTTTCTGACATGCCCTATTTCAGAGCAGGAGGTCAGGGAGGCCATCAGGTCCCTTCCCAAAGATAAGGCTCCAGGCCTGGATGGTTTTCCATCCAATTTCTATAAAATCTTTGAAGTAGACCTGTTCCCTATTCTCCTTCATCTGTTTAAATTCAGCTGTGAAAATGGGGTTGCAGACTCGACCCTTTTGGAAGCAATTATAGTGGTGCTGCCGAAGACAGGTAAGGCAAAAGACAAGGTCACGAATTATCACCCCATCTCATTGATGAACTATGACATTAAAATCTTTGCTAAGATCCTAGCATCCAGAGTGGCCAAAGTCTGGGAGAGGCTTTTGAGCCCGGAGCAGATTGGATTTATGCAGGGGAGAGCTTCGTAGGACCACATTCGTAAATTGGTGCATATCTTCTCCGTATCCGGGGAGGCAGATAAACCAATGGCCCTTGTTTCCCTGGATGCGGAGAAGGCATTTTATAGGGTTAGTTGGTCTTTTCTTTTTGATACCCTGGCTAAATTGGGCTTCCCAGCCCCTTTTATATCCTGGGATAGATCCTTATACTCCTGTCCTAGTGCGAAAGTTTACTGCAATGGTGTTTTTTTCATCTACTTTTCCTCTAAAATCTGGCACTAGGCAAGGTTGCCCACTATCCCCGTTATTATTTAATTTATACTTAGAGCCGTTGTTATGCCAACTGAATGCCTCCCCACTATTACAAGGCATTAGAATAGGGTAATTTCATTTAAAATTATCAGTTTATGCGGATGACATTCTCCTGCATATCACTGATCCCTGTAGTTCCATTCAAGCAGCCCTACAGATTATCCAAAAGTTTAGCAAGGTCTCTAATTATAAACTTAATCTTAACAAAACAGAAATGATGCCCCTGAATTCTTTGCTTTCTAAAAAAGAGATTGCCCCGCTATCCATGGCTTGGACCACCTGTCTTAAATATTTAGGAATAATACTATCTACCTCGGTATCCTTAATGAAAAAACTGAATTTAGACAATTTAGTAATGGGGATTAAGCTAGATTTAAGCAGATGGGCCTCTATGTATTTGTCCCTCCAAGCACGGGTCAGTGTAATCAAAATGAATGTCCTGCCGAGAGTGTTCTACCCACTTAACATGTTGAACATTCATCTCCCCCTAACCTGGTTCTGTAGGCTCCACAGTATATCTCTCAATTTCTATGGCAGCACAAACCCCCACAAAGGGCATATAACTGCTTAAGCACTCCAAGACAACTAGGGGGCCTCAAACTCCCTAATTTATATCATTATTATTTAGCTAGTCACATGGCCAAATACATGCACTGGATTGTTACTCCTCCAGAGGTGGAGAACCTCTCTAATATTCCCATCTGGTTACAAGTGGAGCAACACTTGCTAGCTGGACTTTCCCCGGAGTGTCTTCTGTTTTTAGCTCCAGGTAAGCTGCCTAGCAATGTACATGGCTCAGTCATATATACTTCATTAAAGGTCCATATACAGTTCTGTAAATCCCTGAAATATAACAACCAACAGGACCTAACGCAGCCCATTTTTGGTATTCCCAACTTTAAATTGGGAAACCGGAAAATTGCCGCTCCCAAAGATTGTGCAGACCCTCAAGCCCAAGTTTGTGACCTAGTGGTGAATGGTAAATTAGGGGCAATGCCAGAGTTGTTGGAACATTTCCAGCTTCCCAATAAATATTCATTTTTCGTGTTCCAGATTAGACACGTTGTTAAACTGGTTCGGCTCTGGTGCCTGGAATACACAACAAGTGGCTCCCTTTCAGGAGCTTCTTGCATGTGTGGAGCAACCACATGCAGTTTCTCATCTGGTCTCGGTACTATATGGGAAGCTTAATCCTGATGTATTGGGTTTCTCTAGCTATTGGGCACATACTTTTCCGAATGATAATTTCCCATGGGACAAAATATGGAAAGGAGTCTGTTAATATACCACTAATGATCACTTAAGATTAACACAGTTCTATATATTGCACAACATCTACTACACCCCTGTCAAATTGTATGGGATGGGCAGGTTGCAGAATCAAGCATACTTTAGGTGTGGACAGGAACCAGGGACGTTACTTCACATATTATGGGATTGTCTCAAAGTGGCCTGCCTTTGGAGAACTATCCAGGAAAAGGCTGACCCATTGCTGGGGCTGCAGGAGCATTTTTCACCACAAGTCTGTATTATAGGAGACTATACCACTGTTCTTAATAGAGAGAGGTGGTATCACATGGCCATTATATCCCTGTCTATTAAAAGGCTTGCCCTCCATTACTGGAAGGACCAGCATGCAATCTCCTATCTCGAGTGGGTGAAGGAGCTTTTATATACCTTAAGGGTGGAAAAAGCAATTGCAAGTCTTTGCGGGAAGCTCCCCCTGTACAAATCCAGATGGGAGAAGCTGTATACGCTTTGGTCTCTGATCCCAGTCTCTCAGGGAACCTCTCAATAAGATAGAAGTGACTGGGGGGAGGTAGTTGAGTAGACAATGTAGTATATGATTATGTCACATGGAGCCCTTGGTTGCACTAAACTAGAGATACTATCATAGGTGGTTCCTTTGCCTTTTTACTGTCGAGCACTGGGGTAGAAGAATTACCTAGCGATGGTGAGTTGCACCTTAGGCGCTGGTAGAAATGGCTCTGGTAGAATTAGAAGTCGGGTTAGTAGACAGGGGGTAGGTGGAGGGGTACGGGTGAGGGAATGTTTGTTTGTTGGTTAGGAGGTATGGTTATGTTAATTTCATTCCCTGCAATTCTCATACTGTAATATTAACCTGTAGTGTATGTCTCGTTAATGCTCCATGCCCTGTAACTATTGTTGGATGGTTGTACTTCTGTTCTGTTTTATTATTGTTGTACAAAATGAATAAAACATATTTAATTAAAAAAAAAAATAAACTTTGCCTTGCTTGCTTTTAACAAATTTGGACCCTTGTCAGTAACCCCCACCTCAATACGCATGGAAAATACACACACACACACATACATGCAGCAGTAACCCTCACAACACCCATGGCACTCACTACCCACTCCCACACATGGCAGAAAAACCCTGTTAGAACCCCCAAAACACACACAGCAGAGACTCCGCCACCACCCATGCATTCTCACTCTTCCACCCCACCACACATAGTAGTAAGCCCCCTCATCAGTAGCATTCCCATGTGTGGCAGCAACCCTCCCTTCCCATAGCTCCCCTGCACACAACAGTAAATAGCCCATCCTCCAACACCCATGACACTCTCACCCTACCCCACTTGCCAACATATCCACCTGGTCTTCCTCAGTTTCTGGTGTCCAATGTGGAGCACAAAGGGCATAAGGCATGCCGTTTGCATTCCGTAGGGCCACAAGTGCACTGGAGTCTTTGAACAGTCCTCACTAATGCAGTCCCATATGGCATTAGCAAATGGTAAGCATCTGAGTCCCCTAAATGGGACACACCACCTCGTTTGGCAGCTACAGACTATTTGAATCTTGAACCTATACAGCTTTTAGTAGGTATATGGACTAAAGCTCTGGAAGTCTTTGTCAAAATCAATCAGCTTAGGCTGCCTCTTCCACCTCCTCTCCCTCTCTCTTTCAGAGCTCAGGGAAATAATTTATTTTTGATGATAGCATTTGTGTTTGATTAGAGTAATGATGACATCCATCTGTCACCTCCTACCATCGTGTATACCTCTTATGCTTTAATGTTGTTTGATATTATATTAGGGGCCTGAACTTGCTTTCAACTCTCCAGAGGTGAGAGATGAGCACACTGTGTACTGTGCTGCTCAACATGCATTTTGGTCAATCCTGAACCCTCCCAGCTGCCCCGGTACACAGCCAAGCCTCTGTCAACCCCACCCCCCACGTTACTGCTCATGCTCTTATAAAATGGACTTCTAGTAAACTAATCTAGGGCAGAGGAAGGGGATAGACAGATGAATCTGGATCTTTCTTCAAATAATGAGACCACAATTTCTGTTTTGAACATTTCTGTCCAGCCTTCAGTTAGGTGGGCCGAGAGCAATCGGTGGTCTTGACTTGTTCCACGAGAAGGTATGGTGGAAGTGGCAGGGGAAGGAAGGTGGCTGGTGGCATAGCTTACCTTGTTTTACAGGAGAGTAAACTGCTATAGGGATGCTTGCTTATGAAAGTCACAAATATGCAGTATTGCCCTTACAAACTCACCTTCAAACTGGACCTGTAACACTGGTTCAAGGGGATTGCTTTTTGTACTGAAAATGTGATACCTTGGCTCCACATGACTCATTTTAAATCATTCATCTCTGATTCCCTCTGTCTTTCTCCATCTGTTGTTCCTAGCATGACATACATCATTCCAAACTGATCCATGCATGAGTCTCATAATCCGCCCATGACATGCCTCTGTCATCATTTACAGATTTGATGGATGAGTCAGTCTTTACCTGCAGCAATTGTATCTAAAAATAGTTTGTAATCAGATCAAAGAAAGAGCAACAGGAAGAGAAAACAGAGTGAAGGACTTTTGTGTGGAGGAAAGGAGGTGGTGAGGAGGGCTTAAATGGATTAGGGATGGGAGAAGTGCTTTAGATTAGTTCAGTACCAGAATCTAAGTCATTTTCAATAAAGGCACCTTATCAGAATTTGTTTCAGGTTCTATAATGTTTTGATAATTTTCAAAACATTCATTTTGGAGAAAGGAATAAGTAAGTCAGATCTGTATTAATAAGTGATCATCCTCATAAGGGTGTTACACAGTGGGTACTAAGTATGCGCTAGTCCACAAAAGGGCATGGGTGTATTAGCCATTAATGCATGCCCCCGGTGGTTTTGAGGCATGAGGCCAAAAGTAGAGTGCCCTTATAACTGCCTGGAGCACACATTAATGCCTGATACACTCATGTCCTTTTGTGGGTTAATGCACCTATAAAATGGATAAATGTTAAAACAAAATTGAAAGTTTCATGAGTCTTTTTATGCTGAAGAAAAGAAAAATATTTATTCTGTTCTTCCACTTTCATAGTTCAGCAAGGTAGTTAATTATAGTACAGCATAACTATGTGCAAAAATATGTTAAATACGTAAATGTAACTGTAGCAAAAAGTACTCATTTCTGTTAGAGCTGCTTTAAATAGACTGCAGTTTCAGTCTTAAATGCTTACTTTCATTTTGATGTGCCTTATCAGAAGCTCTTGTTTTTTCCCTCTGAATGTCAATGCTATCATCAGAACAGTCAATCCTGTCACTTACTGCGAGATGTCCAATGATTGCCAGATTGGGTTTTGTTATATGACTCGTTTTGATGGTTTGCCGAAACTGTTTCTGCTCTGCTTCTTTGAAATGACAGTTTGTTGCTTTGGTGGGGGTGGATGATCTGTTGTAAGTACAAAGACGTTTTTTTCTTTTACTCCTAATGTCCTGGACAACCACTCTTTCAGGCTGTCCACAAGACACACTCCTGCTGCCCACTGGACCCACTCTAGGCTGCTGGACCCTTCCTCCAGGCATTCAGTACCTCCGTCGTCAGGTGGCTCTGACCTGCCTCTGTCAGAGGACATTCTGCTGCTACCAGGAAGGGAGCACTTAATTCAGACAGTGATGGCCGGAGCTGGAAGGGCCAGCCCACTTTGGGGGGGGGTCTGGTGGCGTGGGAGGGACTGATAGGCAGGCCATCACCTAGGGTTCCCAGCACAACCCTTTTCCATTTCCGTGGCCCTGCCCATCCCCCGCATGCATGCGACAGCAGCATCTTGGGGGCGTGGATATTCATTAGCATGTGCTCACAGCCACCACCAGGAACTGATTTTAAAGTGGATCACAGCCACCCACCTCATAGGAGGGAAACATCCAATGGATGCACTGAATCCCTCCCAAATGGCCCGGCTGCCCTATGTCTGCACCTTCCCCACAGACTCTTGCACAACCTATGTGGCCAGCCACCAACCACACTGTGCTCTGTAGGCACTAGGTCAAAACAGCACCAACCGCATAAGTGCCATCAGGAACAACACAGTACAAACAACGCTGACAACAGTGGCAGGACAAAAGGCCATCCCACATATCAATGCCTGTAGTAGACGTTGTACACCAGTGACAACTGCTACCAATCCCCATAACAAAACTTGTAAACTTATATTTTGCAGGGGGCTCTGCCCCACACCATCCATTATTTAATTAACCTACTCCGAGGGGGAGCAGCCCTCAGAGAAAAGAGCAAACTTGGAGGTGGGAGGAATTCAGTCTTGGCCAGTAAAAAAAACACTTAACACTTCAGGTGGGGAGAAAAAATTACAACTGCATTTGCGAAGAGACAGTAACAGAACCCTGGTCTAGCCTACACATTTCTCCCATACTTCTCCACTCCCACCTTGCCTTCACAACCACAGGAGTAGTGTTAACGGTTACTAATGTTCGCTATTGTACCCATCACTGTTGATGGCACATGCGGTTTAGGAGGCACGCTTCATATTGCGCTCTTCTAGCCGCGCAGTTCTAACCGGGTAGGGTACGGTGGAAGCAGTGAATAACCACAAAATCCATGGGAAGGTCAGTGATGGGGCTGGGGGGTGTCACTGAGTAGATAAAATACTGATTGAAAAAGAAAGGTTGGCTATAGTTCAGCAGGGTGCTGTGCAGTGGAGTTGCATTAATCAATGGTCAGCTGATGCATTTTGGCCAATGAAGTTGCTGTAATTTTTGTAGCTTTTACCTACCCATCTTATAACTAGCTATATGACCCTAGTTATGTTTGCTTGCATGCATGTGCAAGAAACATAGTGCCATCATCTGAGTTTTCGGAGGTGTGGCAGCCTTCTTCCAATTCAGTCAGTGTGTTTGCAGGTGCGGCTGCAGTTCTCCAATGGCTGCTGCAGCTGTCTATGACAGCAGTCGAAAATGCAGTGGAGTACAGTTGAAAGGGGGAGCTACGCTTCAGTGAGCAGCGATAAGATATCGCCTTCTCATGTACACTCCCCCTACACACACACACACACACACACACACACACACACACATGCACGCATGCTGCATGCTTGCCCTCCCACGCACACACTGTATAGCCGACGGGGGTGCCCAATCCCCGTCAGCTGTGCTCACGCTCCCCAAACAGAGTTCTACATGCCACGCGCTGGGTGCCCACCCAAGCGTGGCTACCATCATGAGACAGTGACGGGGTGCCCAACTCGCGTCGGCTCCACTGTTCCCCCAGAGAGTAGCAGGGTGCCACACTGGGAGCCCACCCAGTGTGGCAACAGATACTATCACCAACGGGGTGCCCAATCCCCTGTTGGCTCCACACCCCCCCAAACAGCCATTCTTGTGCCACGCTGGGAGCTCACCCAAGCGTGGCAAATGTCAACGTCGTCGTCCTTTTTAAAAAAAAAAAACAACAACCCTGAAACACAAAAATGGTCCCTCACTGTATCTGCCCCACCCACCCACCCACTGTGCACCCTGCCTCCCACACTCCCCTCACCCCATACCTACCTCCGGACTCCGGTGCGGCGATCTTGGTGGACCGGAACACGTCTGCACTCTTCAAAGCCAACCGCGAACTGAAGAAATGCCGGTAAGCTGTATAATGGGATAGATAGGGTTTTTTCAACTTGCTGCATATCTCAGGCATTTTTTGGAATTTTTGCACCAAATTTTCAACATGGTTTTGGGACCCCTTCTCATGAATGCTCTCACTGTCATGGCGTTAGTCGGGCCCAAAGGGTGATTTCGCAGTAACTGCGCGAAATCACCTTTTGGGACTGAGTAACAAAACGACACTGCCACTGTTTATAAGGTGGGCTCTCAAAAAGCCTATGTTGAAAATTTGGTGGGCAAATTCCTAAAAATGACTGTTTTACGAGCGTGCGGTGCGCAGTTCCTACACACGCTCATAAGTTCACAAATTTTCAATGTTTTCACTCCAGATTTTCAACATTGTCATTTTACTACACCTCCTTATGAGCAGTACAGCTGTCATTTTTCACATCTTGCCCAAAACATGTTTCCACCATGTAGCGCACAATGGCACAGTCGGTGTGTGAAATCAATGTATGGGACACATTAAGAAAATCACAGTGACACTGTTAAGGAGCAGAGGTCTTAAAATGGCTATGTTGAAAATTTGGTGAAAAAATTCCTAAAAATTACTGTTTTACGAGCATGCATTTGCGCAGTTCCTACGCACGCTTGTAAGTTTGCGAATTTTCAATATTTTCACTCCAGATTTTCAACGTTGCCATTTTATTACACTTCCTTATGAGCAGTACAGCTGTCATTTTTCACATCTTGCCCAAAACATGTTCCCACCCATGTAGCACACAATGGCGCAGTTGGTGTGCAAAATCAATGTATGGGACACATTAAAAAAAATCAGTGACACTGTTCATGAGCAGATGTCTTAAAATAGCTATGTTGAAAATTTGGTGAAAAAAGTCCATAAAATGACTGTGTTATGACTGAGCATTGCGCAGTTTCCACACACCCTCGTAAGTTCATGACTTTGTAATATTTTCAGTCCAGATTTTCTCTAGTGGCATTTTTCCACACTTCCTTATGAACAGTACAGCTGTCATTTTTCACAACATGGCCCAAATGTGTTTTCACACTTTCAGCGCAGAGATGCGTGGTCGCTGTGGGAAATCATTGTTCGGGACAGATAAAGAAAATCACAGTGACACTGTTCATGATTGGAGGTCCCAAAATGCCTGTGTTGACAATCTGCTGTAAAAAATCCCCAAACTAATTACATTACGGGTGTGCGTTGCACAGTTTCTATGCATGCTCATGACTTCACCAGTTTTTTAAATATTTTTACTGCAGATTTGCAACATTGCCATTTTTTACACCTTACATGAACAGTACAGCTGTCATTTTTCACATCCTGTTCAGAATGTGTTTTTGCACCTGTGGTGCTAAATGTCGTAGTCGCTGTACATAAGCAGCTTTCAGCTAACAAACTGGTATTGCCACTGTTCATGAGGTGGGGGTCACAAAAAAATCATATTTAAAATTTGGAGTGAAAATACCAACGAATGCCTGAGGTGTTAGGGTTTCCAACCATAATGCCCCACCCTGTAGAGAATGACAGGCATCAGGGGTATGACTTGGGATTCTTACCTGTAATGTTCATGCCATTCCACACCCTGCAGCCAGTGAGAGGCATCAAGGTATGCCTTGGACTCTTCAGCCCCAAAGTTCACCCCATTCTCCTATACCGCAACCATCTCACCATATTTCCTGATGGAATGGGGTGCGCATAAGGGCTAAAGACCCCAAGGCACACCGTGACACTTGTCAGTGTCTGCAGGGTAGGGTGTGATGAAATGGCGTGGTCTTTATGCCTGACGACCCAAAGGCACACCCCAATGCCAGTCACTCTCTGCAGGGTGGTGACGGGGTTGGCTTCAGTTCAATACTTCGCTGCCATTCCTATTATGCAGCTCTGTAACTTCTACACTACCAATGCCAGTGCCAGCAAGCAAACATTCGGCATTGACAAATGCTTGCTATATTTACTGTAGGACCACTCCATGTTGCACTTTCATTTAATTTAATTTAATTTTGATTGAGCCTAAGGTCCTTTAAGCAGAAGCCCATTTTCAAAAGGGCCAGAGGCATACAAAACAAAAGAGACATAAAAATAGCAGTATAATAATAACTTGTACAATGAAGTTAATTACAAACATATTAAAAACATTAAACATGAAAAATTAGTTCTGTGTACAGCTCTCCTTAAAACTTTATACAGATTCAAATCATAACAGTTGATCAGAGGAATCATTCCAGTACTGAATGAATCTAATTAAAAATTGGCTTTCTCTACGTGAAGTCCTCCCAAACTGTGATTGTAAAATTAAATGACTCATGTTCCTAGTGCTTTATTTATTCTTAGTAAATTGGAATTTTGACCGTGATGGAGTTGTTTTCAGATTCCTTTTTCTTTACTGACAATGTCATATGGGTGGAAAATGATGATTAAAGCAGTTTTTGTATTTCAAAATAAAAGATTCTGAAAGTTCTAAGATGACTCAGATAACTATCAAAACTGTTCACTGCTTATCAGAAGCTCAGAACAGTCTGTGATTCTCCTATCCCTAAACTGGATATGTTATAGTAAATACCCTTTTAGACTTCATATTGTCCCTAGTTAAAGGAAATTTCCAACATTTTATTATTTGCTTATGGTCTTTATAACCCACTACCTTGTGGCTGCAATAGTCATTCCCTGCATCCCTGCATAAACTTTATTTTTCCCTCAGTCTGTTTAGGAAGGGAAGGGATTGTACATCTTGCTGATCTGACAGCCACCCAATTCCTTTCACTTCCCTGTCCGCCCGACCGATAGTCAGTTGAGCAGTGGCTTTCACGTATATAAAATGTTGCTTTAACATATATAAAAATGTTTTTAAAATGCCCCCCACAGACTACAATGGGGTGTGTCCCTGTGCTCTTCCTAATTAGAAGTCATAAAATGTCTGAGCATGGGGTGGAGCCAGCAGACAGGGAAGGGAAGGGATCAGGTGACTGTCAATTTGGCAAGATGCAGGATCCCTTCCTTTCTTAACAGAGATGATAGTCAGTTGAGCAGCAGCACAGCCTGGAAAGCTCCAGCTTACTTTATGCACCTCTCGAGGTTGGTTGCAATCCTAGACTGCTCCTAAACATCCAGGTATTTTATAACACAATTTGACATTTCTTTCATTTCTCACTAGCCCTGACATCTCTTTGTTAGCAAAAGCATCAATTTACCTGCAGCGCTTTGGAAATATGTAATTTTTCCTGTCTATTTTGCCTTTCTATTGTTGTTTATTTCCCACTCAAAGATAGTATGCTCAATAAGCCTTATTCAGTAAGTTACTGTGATACATTTGTTGGCCTGTAACCTCCTGCAGCTTCCAGCCCATTGACTACACTATATTCCTATGTTTTAGAGACATCTCTTGCTGGAGCCCTCTTGGTTGTGAACCCTCCTGCAGTGTTCATCCCTCCTAACAATGAGGCTTGCTGTGGTTTTGACCTTCCCGCAGCATCCCCATCATTCAGCACATGATTGGGTATACAGTACCTGCAGGAAAGAACCCTCCAGCAGTACCCTTTTCTATGGTAAGATATTTGCTTATCATGCTGCTTTGGATGTGTATGGAGCAGTGTTCATAGCTCCTGCGTGCAGAGAGAAAACTAAATTATCTAGATCTGTACCTGCCTGGCTCCATTTGCTTTGCTACATCTGTTGCCTGATTTGCACTGTTGTTTCCTCTGGATCCTGCACTGTATTATGCTGCACTAACTAAATTCACATAAGAGAGAAAATACTATCCCACTAGTCTGTTTTTCTGCAATTTCATTTGTAATGCTTTCTGTTCTGCAGAAAGCAAGAAAAAAGCCTTGCACTTACCACCAGACCTTATAAGGACCGAGCCCACTCCATGCCATTAGAGTTAAAAGCCAAAATTTATTAAACATCCAGTTTAAAAACAGGTACAAAATGACATATATACCCCCCCCCAACAGTGCAAAAAAAAAAGCAAACTCTCTCCAACGGTGTTTAGTACCCCTATGGGTACTTTTTCAAGGGTAACAGTTGCAACTACACCTCTCACTGGTACATATACAAGCAGCAATCATTATTATTAGTCCCGAAGAAAGGGACTTTTTGAAAGTGGAGTATCCCATCCTGTTATGCTTTTATATCTTCCTAAAAATTCATAAGTCCCTAGTGGATCCCCCTGGGTGCCCAATTATAACTAGCATACGGAGTTTAATGGAAAATATATCTAGTTTTGTGGACTGTCACCTGAGACCTTCAGTCTGTACCCTTCCATCTTATATTAAGGACACTTCAGATGTTTTATATAATGTCTCTGGTGTCCAGGTGGGTGAGGGGAGCCACTAAGTTAGTATGGCTGTGACATCTTTGTATACTAATGTTCCACACTCAGATGGGTTAACAGCTATGTGATTTTATTTGGAGAATGATGTGAACATTGATCCCCCACCCCCCGTTGGAGTTTCTGATACAATGTACAGAATATATATTGACATACAATAATTTTATTTTCCAGAGCATACACATCTTAAAAATGCATGGGACAGCGATGGGGGCATCTTTAGCCTTCAGCTATGTTAATCTCTACATGGGATATTGGGAGAGAGTTTATATCCATAATGAGGTACTAAATATATTCTGGGACAAAATTTCTGCCTATTACAGGTATATTGATGATTTGTTTTTTATATGGAGATATGCTTTCTGGATGTGTCAGTACACAAGAATGTGTGTGTGTGGGGGGGGCTGGACACAGATTTGTATAGAAAATCTATATATAAAATCTATTGTATAGAAAATATATAGGGCTATAGAAAATCTATAGATAGAAATTCTGTACTGGAGGCATTAAGCATGCACCCTAGACATACTATTGAGAATATTCCATGGAGCCAATTCTTAAGGCTCAGACACAACTGCAGTACAGACCATGATTTTAACATTAGGGCCAGGGAGATGCAGAAGCATATTTTTGATCAGGGTTATAAAAGAGAAACTGTGTTAACCGCTATGGACTGGGCTCAGGGACAGTACAGAGAATTTAGGGGGAACCCAGAAAGAGCACCCAATAGAAAAGACAAAATTAAAAATGAAATATGGTACATAATCCAAAAACATTGGTGCCGTTATTAGGGGTAACTGGGAAATACTGGAAGCAGATCCTGTCCTGGCTAGAAGCTGTAAGCAGAAACACCCTAAAACAGTATTTCAGAGATCTAAGAACATTGGAGATGCCCTCAGGCATTCCTCTCAGTGGAAACCACAGAAAGGCAATACTGTGCTTGGAGCCACCCTCCCCGCCAAAGAGTGCACTTTCTGTGGCAAATGCAAGTTCTGTAAATATCTAAAAAGGGAAATGTTTCAAAATCCTCTCGATAATGAAATCTTTGAAGTGCATGACCGGATTACCTGTGATACTTTGGCTATAGTATATATGGCCACGTGTATGTGTGGCTGTTTTTACATAGGGAAAACTACTTGAAGTTTTAAAGAAAGGACTGAAGAACATGTCTGTGATATAGCTAGTTGGTGATACTAAAAACATACTCACTGATCATTTTAAGTTTGCAACTGGAGAACATACTAGGTCATGTATGGGCATAGAAAATTAAAATGAGCCCAAGGGGAAGGAATATAAACAACTTGATCCTCTGTGCAGAAGCCAGATGGACTGTTAGTTTGACTTCGGTGGTAGGGACAATGATGGAATCACTTCTGAAAGAAAGAATTGTTGAGTACCTAGAGGCTAGCAGGGCACAGGACCCAGGGCAGCATGGATTCACAGTGGGAAGGTCATGTCAGAAGACTCTAATTGATTTCTTTGACTGGGTGACCAAAGTAGTAGACCAGGGAGGGGCTGTGGATATGGCCTACCTAGACTTTAGCAAGGCATTTGACACAGTCCCACACAAAAGAGTAATATACAAGTTAGCCAGCCTGGGAGTGGGTCTCAGGGTGGTAGCCTGGGTAACGCATTGGCTAGACAATAGGACACAGAGGGCAATAGTAAATGGAGTACATTCTGAAGAAAGGGGGTTACTAGTGGGGTACCGCAGGGTTCAGTGCTGGGGCCGGTCCTCTTCAATGTCTTTATAGGAGACATTGTGGAGGGGCTGGAAGGAAAAGTATGCCTTGTTGCAGATGACACAAAGATCTGCAACAGGGTTGATACACAAGGGGGGGGGTGGAAAGGATGAAAAGGGACTTGACAAAGTTGGAGGAATGGTCAAAAGTATGGAAGCTTAGATTCAGTGCAAAGATGTGCAAAGTAATGCACCTGGGAAACAAAAACCCATGGGAAGAGTACACAGTGGGAGGAGGGGAGGTACTAACAACAACAAAAATAGAAAAGAACCTGGGGGTAGTCATATCAGATGACCTTAAGATAGGCAAGCAATGTGAGAAGGCAGTAAGGAGGGCCGGGAGGATACTGGGATGCATAGGGAAAGGCATCACCAGTAGAAAACAGGAAGTTGTTGTCTCTCTGTACAGACAGTTGGTGAGACCCCATCTGGAGTACTGCTTGCAGTTCTGGAGATCCCATCTCCACAAGGACATAGACAGGATGGAGGCAGTCCAGAGAAGGGCAACTAAAATGGTGCATGGACTGCAACAGGAGCCATAAGAAGAAAGACTAAAAGAGCTTAATATGTATACCCTTGAGGAAAGGAGGGAGAGAGGGGACATAATAGAAACTTTCAAGTACCTCAAGGGAATCAACAAAGTACAAGATGGTAGCATCTTTCAGAAAAAGTGATGTACAAGAACAAGGGGGCACAATTTGAAGATAGAGGGGGGGACGACCCTGGTGCAACGTGAGGAAGTATTTTTTCACAGAGAGGGTGGTGAACGCATGGAACCACCTTCCTGAGGAGGTTGTGGGGTCAAAAACAGTGGTGGAATTCAAGAATGCATGGGACAGACATAATGCAATTATAGTGGAGGGTAGGAGGAGGAAGTATGCTGTAGGTTAACTAGAATCTGCAGCTTATCCAGTAGGTATGGAAATGGGCAGACTGGGTGGGTCAAGCGGTCCTTATCTGCCATCAAAGTCTATGTTTCTATGTAAATGCACTTAGGAGACCAGGTCTTAATGGTAAATTTGAAATGAAGCCATTTTTAAAGATATGATTAAATATTAGAGGGAGATCTAATACTATTATATTGTGTGTTCAGGAAAAAAAATAATATATATATATATATATATATATATATATATATATAGATATAGTGTGTGTGTGTGTATATATATATATATATATATGTACAGTATATTCCATGCCACTTAACATGGACAATCGGTTACCGTGGACATATCCCATGAACCAAATCCTTTTCCTATATGTCCCTTGTAATGTCCGCCTTTTAATGCGGACCTGGCATGCTGGCAATGGCAGACAGCACAAGTGTAGTTAACAAGGACTTCCACAGTTAATTTTTCACCTTTGTTCACATGTCCTGTAATGTGATTGAATCTGCTGCCACTAAGCAAGCTGTTAACAAGCTTGGCTATGCAGTACTTAAGGCCCTACCCAGTTAATGCACTGATTCTGTGCTGTGCTTCAGGAACAATGTCTAAGCGCCCTGGCATCCCATTGTCTCGCAAGACTGAGCTGCTGAAGGAGATTGATGCTGGTCCCAAAATGAGCATCAGGGACCTCACAGCTTGACTATCTAGCCCCAAATCAACAGTTGCCTGGCTCAGTAAAGCTTGATCTGATCATTATTGGGAAGTCTGCCCTTTCAAGGTGCTTCAGGGGAGTTGCTCACCTACCAGTCACCTATCGTAGCAACCGCACTAGCTGGATGACTGGTGAAATCTTCATCAAGTGGGTGTGGGCTTGGGGCTGTAAACTCCATGAGAGAAAAATCGCCCTGTTGTTGAACAGTTTCACCGCCCAGCCACGTGTCCCAAATCTATGGACCATAAAGTTGATTTTCTTACCACCAAACACCACCTCCATTATTCAGTCCCTTGACATGGGGATAATCTATTCCAAGAAAGTAGGGGTCCCAAAATCTGGAATACTCTGCCATCGGAAATGAGAGAAGGAAGTGTTCGTATTAAACCTAGGATGATAAAAAAATTGGTTTATGAAGTCTATTCATAGACTGAAGCAGTGTTGTCAATAAATTGGTAAAGGAGAGGTTTTTCTCTGTAAATTGTAGTAAGCAGTATTGCTGATCTCAGTTAAGACACTTTATATAAAAGATAATGATGAAAGAAATCCTGATATAGTATTTTAATCTTGGATATTGTGTATTGTTAAGCAGAGGTAACAATGTTTAATATGCATATTATTATAATTGTCATTTATATGTGTAAATGGATTGTTTGTGATCTGAGTAAGTTGCTTATGTTTTTTTGTTTGATTACATGGTTTTTACTTTTTTTTTTGTAGTAGTAAATTGTGATTGTTTTTAAATGTATGTACTTAGATATCTTAGACTGGACCTCCTTAGAAATGAGTTCTTAACTCAGTGGAGTTTATCCTATATTTTTGTTCATTTTGTTATGAATGAGAATAAAAATTTTACAATACAAAAAGAAAAGTAAAGAAATGCGGTCCTGTGTGCTGGAGGAGATTGATGAGGGTGGGAGGTTGACAGCTGCTGACTGCATCAAGAAAATGAACCTTTTGAATGCAGTCAGAATGTTAAAAAAGGCCTGGGTTAGCATGACACCTGAAACCATCCAAAATTGTTTTGCAAAGGCTGGGTTTAAACCTGAGGGGAATATGGAAGAACCACAGGCACCTACCAGTGCAGAAGAGCATATCCCACCACCTCCAGGCCTCACAGAAATGGACTTCACTTTCTTGTGTTAACTAGGCAATCATGAGGCTGAAGTTGATCACGGTGACGAAATCTCAAAGGTGCTGAAGGGAGTACATTTCACCTGCAGTCAGGTAGCAGAGGAAACTGAAGAAGACCCAGACGAGCTAGAGCTAGAACTCCCACCGGTAACATTGGCCAATGTACGCACAGCTCTAAACACCCTACTGAGAACCATGGAGGAATGCATTGACATCCTGCCTAACTGGAACCTGATGACAAGTGCTGAGAGGAGTTTCCACCCATACGCGGTAAGCACAACACGACAAACCACACAGAATATATTTTTTAAGAAACCGAGTGAAAAAGAAAATAAATACAGAATGTGAGATTTTAATTGCCCAACACCAGCCCTATATCAGAACACAAGAACTGTATTCATAAGTACCAATCACTCACCAGCACTACTGTGCACAAATTCAATAAAGTTAAAGTTTTTACCCTTCATCTCACTCCCTCTGATGAGAAGACCTTAAACAGCACATTTTAATGTTAAAAGAAATACAAAATACAGATCAGACAGTGTACATAAGCTGTGGTCTAATTAACACAGCATTTGGGATCATTAAAAAGGCTACGGCGCCATCTGCTGGCAACTGCAGACATTGGCTAATGCAGATATACATGGCATGTCCCGATGTACCCACACAAACCGGCTTGCATTATATATATACATATATATATTTTATATATATATATATATATATATATATACATATACATATACACACACACACATATATATATATATATATATAATTGTGGTTTTAAAATGTTTTTTCTTCTCTTTTGTTTAAGCCCCTCTATGTGATGGCCATAAACTTAACTGTATGGCAACTCTGGGTCCCATGAAAAAGCCTGATTGGATAACAGCCCAAGCATATAATCAAGACATCAGCTCAATGGACCAAACCTTCAAGAAGACAATATGGCCCTGTCCACACTACACCAGTAAAACAGTTTGGTAACGTTACAGAGGGCTTAAACCATTACCATAATGGTTTGCGTTTACACTGGTAACGTTACAGAAGGTGTTTTCGGAACCGTTATAGAAACCTGTTGCGAGGTGGTTTCAACAACGGTTCCTGTAACGATTGCAGTTCTATAACATTACCGGTGTGTGTCTAAACGCTCCACCGAGTTGCCTCCAGTCCCCCACCATACCTGCATGCATTGCAGCACTGGTGTAATGCATGCAAGGGGGCGGAGGCTACCAGGGCTTACCAACGGCAATGTGAGGCACGAGCACAGGCTGCAATATTGGGCAGTCTCCATAGCAGATTAACAACCTACAGCGGTATGCCCACCCCTGGAGTTACCCATGTGCCCCCACTTGACCTACCCACCTGTCCTCACATGCCTCCCTGAGAGCCACCTCCTGCAGTATCCATATACTGTCCGTGATGATGCCTCTCACTGTGATGGGCACTGGGAGTACCCCGCCTGCCCATCAGAGCTGTGGCATCATTATTACCTGTGGAACGGTGCCAGTAGTGCACACATACAGCGGTTGAGCTCCTGAGTGCATCGTGTAACATCGCTGCAGTGGCCAATAGATGTGTGGTACTGTGTGCAGGGGAGTGGTGGGGTACACCGATAGCAGTAGTGGAGGGGCTGCCATCAGCCATTTGGCATCAGTACCAGACCAGCTGTCATGCCCTGGTGCCCTATCCCAGTTGGACATGTTGCCATGTCACACACTCTCCCTCTCTCTCACAGCAGTACCTCCCAGTATCCACCATGCAACCCCCCCGCACCTTCTCCCTGTTGCCTCCTCACCATTGGTGTGTAACTGATCATTGCCATACTGTATGTTGCACATTATGGCTTGTACAGATGCATACTACCCCATATGTATTGCGGGTGGGTGCCTCTCATCAAAGCTGTCCTCACCAGGTGCACCATGGGATATGCTCTGCTTCGACGGGGTTAGGACCACACATACTATCACACACAGTGTGGACAGGCTGTACCATTTTTAATCCTATATCAAACTGTTCACTTGCAGTGTGGGCACACTGTACCATTTTACGGTCTGTAACGGTTTGGAACCGTTACAGATTTCAAGTGGTGTAGTGTGGACGGGGCCAATGATGCAGAGCAAAAAGTCTACAGGAATATGGTTTGGACATTGATTTGATTAATTGAATAATTGCTTTACCTAATTGCCTTATAACACTATGGCTGGGACTTGAGGGTTTCATAATTTAGGCTCTTTAGGATAGTATCCTTTTGTATTAGTGCCAACAGCTATATAGGATGTGCACTTGTTTTGGGGTGGTTATGCAGTGTATAATTAACTATTATTGATTGCTGCTTGTATATATGCCAGTGAGAGGTGTAGTTACAACTGTTACCCTTGAAAAAATACCCACAAGGGTACGAAACGCCATTGGGGAGAGTTTGCTTGTTTTGCACTCTGGGGGGATATATGTCCTTTTGCACCTGTTTTTAACTTGGATGTTTAATACATTTTGGCTTTTAACTCCAGTAGCATGGGGTGGGCTTGATCCTTATACTATAAAGTCTGGTGGTAAGTAAGAGGCTTTTTTCTTGCTGCCTAGTCATTTTGTTGCCAAACTGCACTACCAGTACCTGGGCGGCAAATTTCTTCCATTCGATTGCATTTTGTAGTAAGGCTGCTTCCCTGCAGTATGTCCCTTCACCTGTTTTGTTTGAATCTCACTCCTGAGTTCTGTGTTGTGCTCTGAATGCCACCTCTCTTCAGCTTCAGCACCTTGCCACTCATGTACATCAGCTGTTATGGCATTCAATGCCATTCACCACTACAGTCCAGGATCCCTCTTGGGCACTGCCATCTCCTTTCTTCCCTGCTTCCAAGGCGTCTGGCCTCACAAGACTGCATGATCACCATTGGAATTGGCAAAATGTGGGACTATCAGGTGGCCATTTTGCAGCCACTGGATTTTGGTAGCCATCTCAGGGGCACCAAATTCACTTGTCATTAGTCTGTGTTCTTGTGAGATCACAGGCCATTTTGGGTATCTCTGCATTTCAGCGGTCATTTTATAAGGGGAACTGCCTTGCCCTCATCCTCCCATTCTTGCGAGAACAGCAGCCATTTTGCTGCGAATTCTTGCAGTGGCCATTTTAGGTAGCATCTTATGATTTCCATCTGGGCTACATACAGCATATCACACATACGCCTCCTGTGACCACCTTACTGGCATGGAACAAGGGAGAATGCACTTGTGTACTGGTATACACCTCCTGTGACCATCCTACAGGCCAGGAGCAAGGGAGAAAGCACTTTTGTACAAGTTCTGCAACCTGTAAATCAACATTACTAAATGGCACAAAGAAGAAGCATATTTTATTCATTTTTGTTCTCCCTATCAACCATATGACTCCCTCTAATCCTGGACAGACCCCTAACATACCTACTTGCAGTGAATGCGGTACCAAACTGTCAGATTTCCATGTCAGAGAGCTTCTTTGTGCAGTCTGCATACTCTCAGAAGTGAATCCATCACAAAACATTCGTCCAACCAGCACATCTCCAGATGATGACCTACCACCGACCTCCTAAAGCTCCACTTGTTCTAAATGCCTGAAAGGTTGAGCTTCTTTTCTAACTAATAGAAATGCTGCAATCCTAGCGGCAACAAGACATAAATATGAATAAGACAAAAAGGAGGGCTGCGGACATGCCTGGACAATAACTGGCTAAGAAATGTAGCCAGTTAACCAAGGAGGATGACCCACCACAGGGTTTGACTCTGAGGAGGAACCGGAAAAGAATGCAGGCAGACTACTCCCTGTAGAGGATGTCGACAAACTAATCTGCATGATTAGGGAAGTCCTCAGAATAGTGGAGGAGCCCAAAAACCTTTGATATCTACAGACCCCTTAATCCTGGCAAGTTAAAGTGTGACTAGACCCCACTTTCCTACATGCCAAGCCCTCAGGACCATACTTCAAAAGTAACACGAGGCAGCAAAGCCCGTCAGCATCCCAGACAGACATGCAATAGACAGAACATATCCTTTCAGTGAGATCAGAAAAGCAGTATGGTTCAGAGCTCCCCAGGCCAATCCCCCGGCCTCTGCTCTATCAAAAAAAGACGATGATACCAATCGAAAGCATGACAGCACTAAAAGACACCATGAACAAAAATATTGAGGAGCACTAAAAGAAGGACCATGCGGTGTCAGGAATGCTTCTTTTAGCTGACAGTGGTGTGGTTCTCCAGCGGAGTACTCCTCAGATGGCTAGAGTCAATTGCACAGGCCATTTCCAAGACTGTCTCCTTGTCAGGCAATACTGACTGCACCATCCAGGCAGCTTGTTACATTACTGACACCTCCTCGGATATATTCAAACCAGGCTCAGGGGGGGACAGTGCTGACCAACTGAACCAGGCGAGCACTCTGGCTGAAGCTCTGGCAGGTGGACAGTGATTCCAAGAATGCACCCAGGAAGTTACTGTTCAAGGATGGACACCTGCTTGGAGAGGCTCCCACACCATTCCTAAAGGAAAGGACATGTGGAAAATAAGGATCTAGAGACAAGGACTTGTATCTACCCTCAGGATACTCCTTTTGTCCAAAGTTCAAGAGCTTTTGCAATCAGTCAAAACCACACAACAGCCAATACTCCCAAGGCTGGATGTCAAGACCACATTTCCAGAACTACCCCTAACAAATAAAAATCAAGATTTAACTCCAACTGAAAGTTCAATCCCACTGGCGGCAAACCAAACTTCTGGCACAACAGCAATAAGAAACAAGACGAGGTGGGCCCAGGCGAGTAACCCACCAGTTAGGGGACAACTTCAGCTGTGTGCCAGTCAATGGGCCCACACCATAATGGACAGCTGGGTTCTAGAGCTGATCACACATGGATATGTGATCAAACTACAGCAAAGGATAGTTCCACACAGATTGAGGAGCTCCCCAACATCAACATCCAAGGAGAAAGGAAAGCAGCCGCAATTCAACAAGCCTTCCCTGACCTCACCAGTCCTGCTACATGAACAAGACATGGGGATATACTCTATCTTCTTCATGGTCCCCCAAAAACAGGTGGAATGCACCCCATAATGGAGCTGAAATTTCACAATCAGCATATAATTTACAAAAGGTTCAAAATGGAGACACTAAGATCCACTATTCTGGCAATTCAACCTGGTGACTTTATGACCTCTCTCGACCTGAAGGATGCATATTTTCACATTGTGATCCATCAGAGTCATTACAAATACCTCAGGCAATGGACAGCATTACCAACACTACTATCTGTGATTCAGCTTCGCTTCAGCTCCTTAGTTTTTACAAAGACACTGGCAGCACTGGCAGCCGATCTACACAAGAAAGGGTTCCATGTCATACCCAATCTGGACAATTGGCTCATACAAGCGAGGCCACAGTTTCAGGCTCAGAAGGACACAGAGCTGGTAGTTCCCTGCCTCCAGCAGCATAGTTGGATAATAAACTGAAACAAGAGCCAACACATACCATCTCAACAAATTGCACAGCTCTGAGCAGTAATCAACACAAAACTCTGTATAATGACACCCTCAAAGAAGAAGGTACAAAACATAATTTAACACATAAACACAATCAGATCCTAGCCCAACAAAGCAGTGCAGTATTATGTAGAAATATTAGGGCTAATGGCAGCACTGATACAGTACATTGTGCCAGACCTCACATTCTTCCTGTCCAACGACACATCCTGGACACATGGAATCAAACAACAAAAGACTTCAGTGCAAAGATCCTTCGCAATTTAGCAGTCCTGAACAGCTTACTCTGGTGGATGAAGAAATCCAACCTAACAAGGGGTATGCCACTGTATCTACCACACATGGCGGCAATCACAATAAATGCAAGTCTGCGGGGCTGGGGAGCAATGCTGGGGTGCCATGTCACTCAGGGAAGGTGGTCACCATCTGAGTCGTGCCTACCTATCAATGTACTGGAAATGAGAGCAGTGTACCTCACACTCTTATTGTTCACCCCATCCATCATAGGGACAAGAAATCCTAGTAAGAACAATTAACCAGGTTACCATGGCCTACCTAAACAAACAAGGAGGAACTCACAGCCGCACCATGATCAGGGAGGCCTACAAAGTTCTACGAAGAGCAGAAAGGCATCTTTTCAGAATATCAGCAACTTACCTAGCAGAGAAGCTGAACACACAAGTAGATTGGCTCAGCAGAGTCACTCTCAATCAGGCAGAATGGCAGTTACAGCCCCGTATCTTCCACCAAATCAATGAGAGTTGGGGGCCACTGCAGGTGGACCCTATGGCCTCCTGGCACAAAGCTCAACTCCAATGTAATCCTTTGCACTTTCACAACCCCAGAGTGGAGGATACTGACACACTGTTGTCCTCTAGGAACTTCATCAAGGCATATATATTTCCACCAACACCCATGATCGCAAAGTACTCCACAAGATCAGAATCACCAGGACCACAGTCTTACTGATAGCGCCTGATTGGTTGAGAAGACCATGGTATGCATTGACCAGGGCTATGCTAATCAGTCCTCTGAGGCTCATACCCATGTGCCTGCATCTACTGACCCAGGGCCCAATCTCACACCACAACCCCATGACACTCAGACTGACAGCATGGATGTTGAAAGGCAATGACTGCTAGAAGCCAGGTATCATCCTTGGGTCATTGACCAACTTTTGCAATCAAGAAGATAATCAACTAATAAGACATATCAAAGTAATTGGCAAATGTTTGGCAAGTGGTGCATCGCAAAGGGTACGTCACCCTCCGTGGAAAGATAACTCAAATTCTGGACTTTCTAAATGATGGCACAGAAAAGGGACTCAGTCACTCATAATTAAAAGTCCAAACATCTGTCATTTCAGCCTTGAGAGGTCAACTTCCAGGAATCTGACAATTAGGATCTCACCCAGACATAGTCAGGCTGCTATGAGCTGTACAAATATCTTCTCCCTGCATAAGACCCATTTGTTTTCCTTGGCAACTAAACCTTGTTTTGGATACCCTGCATAAATCACCATTTCAATTGGGCTCCTTATATGGGAAAACAACCAGAACTGTTTTCTGGTAGCCATGTGGTCAGCTAGGAGGGTTAGTGAGCTAGAAGCTCCTGTGCAGAGAGCCTTCCTTGATATTCCACAATGATAGCGTCTCCTTGTAGCCAGTCCCTTCATTTATACCAAACGAGCATCGGGGCGGAGCCTGCCAGCACAATGGTGACAGTGTAATTTCCTAAGCAACAAGCCACGGAGAGCATCCTGATGACCTCTAAAAGTTCAGAGTACAGGCAGTGATTTAACTTTGTAATAAAATAAAGTTGAGGTCTCCCACTTCAGGTGAATACCAAATTTGGCGATATCGGTCAATCGCAGAGGCTAATTTTGGACCTGTGAAGCTGGTGCAGCACCACAAGGTACCAGCCCAGTCAGATGGGTCAACTTGATTTCTACTACCCCATGAGGAGCTCCAGGGAATGCAGCAGTGCTAGCCTGTACACAATGGCCACAGCTACCAAATGCGGGTCTCACCTACAATGCCAGACAAGCTCATCAGCTTCTGATCTGGGGGCTATAATGTCCAAACTGGACAAAATGTTGTTGGACAACAATGATTTAAAAAGAGTGGCCAAAAAAAAACAATGTGGGCTTAACTGCGCTAGCCACTCAGGTGGCCCAAAATGAACAGTCAACCTGGCACCTTGAGGCAACAGTACCTACGCACCAGGGAACCCTTCTAGACCACAGTAACAAAATCCAATATTTACAGAAGGCATTCTGGGCAGCCTCCTGAACATAGAACTGCTGCACAAAGTGGGGGGGAAGAAGTAACTAAGGTACGCCCCCTACGACCAACCAGATAAAGTGTATCAAAACATCGCATTGACCCTCTTCCCTCAGAGTCTTATCTGGGAATCCTCGCCCAAGCTTATCCATGATGAGCACCCCCCAGCTTTGGTCCATGGACACCACACGGGGTGCTGGCTGTAGCAAGGCTGAATATGATTACCTCCCCAGGGCCTTGAGCTACCTTCCACCTGTTGGACCTAGAAGGGACTTTTGGCCGCTGGACAAATACATAGTCCTGACAAAGAAGGGCTTTGCCCTCTCTCCATGGAGGCTGCTCCTCCACAACTAACTGCTGGTATGTTGAACCTGCAATATAACAACCTCCCCCCGGTGGGGGGGGGGCTCCTGGAACATAGTGCTCCATAAAGCTGATAGGGAACCCAATTCCGCAATCAGAGCCTTACCTCTACTTCAGGTGAAATGTTGCTTTGTTGTAATTTTTGGTATTCTGTTGGTGATCAATATTTTCAGTACAGTTTACAGTTGTCTCAAATATTGCATGTATGGGCAACAATCAGATAAGTTTATAGGAGTTAGTGATTGGCTCCAAAAAATAAGAATGAAGGGAATAGAACACAGAACTTGGTTTCAGTACACACTATACAGATATGATGCAGACACAATAGATACCACAGATACCCATCTTGTGAGAGGGTACACCCCGACACCTGACCCTACTAAAGCAATCAGACATAAAGGGCCTATACCTTTGACTGGGGTTGGGCAGTTAATGACCAAACACAAAGGTATGACTCTTCTGACTAGGGAATATGGATAGCATCTCAGACATAAATCTAATCTCTTGGAACATCCGAGGGTTGAAGTCCCCAATCAAATGAAAAAAAATATTGGCCCACTTAAAGAGCCGACATTGCCACGTAGCCTTCCTTCATGAGACCAAACTAAGTAATCAAGAGGCCTGGAAGCTGGCAAGAAAATGGGTGGGCAGGGAATACCATAGCATGTCAAATAAGCCTAACAAAGGGGTTTCCATTCTGCTCCATAAGAAACTGCAGTGGAAAGAGATTCACCATGGAGCAGATGCAGAGGGTAGCTGGGTTTTAGTCAAACTGGCCACTCCAATGGGTCCCATATTACTGGTAAATACCTATGCGCCAAATGAGGATGCCCCTGCCTTCTTCAATGCCCTCTCCCAAAAACTACTGGATCAATCCCTGGATAATCCTGGCATATTGGTAGTGGTGAGTACCTCAGCTTGGCAATGGACTTTTTGATGGACAGGTCCAATGCCAGACCAGAATCTCACAACAACTTGCATGGAGCCCTTTTAGATATGCTCACCCTACACCAGCTGGCGGATGTGCGGAGACTACACCATCCATTTGTGAAAGACTTCGCTTATTTCTCAGCAGCCCAAGCAATGGCCAGTAGGCTAGACTACTGCCTGACCTCAGGGGGAGTTACATCAAAGGTGACTATTACTTATATTGCACCATTACACTTATCAGACCTTGCTGGTACGCACACTGTTAGTTGACTCAACAAGGCCACAGAAATCAACTTCATGGAGTTTAGACCCCCTGCTGTTACAGGACACTGATTTTCAAAACCTGGTTAGGATAGAAACAACCAAATTCTTTCAGAATAACCCCCCTGACTCAGCCTTTGCTGCCATGACTTGGGAGGCTTATAAGGTCTCGCTGAGAAGGCTAATTATTAGCTTTGCAGCACACAGACGGAAACAAAGGGACAAAGAAAAGGTCCAGTTGGAAGCCAAAATTAAAACTAAGGAGGCAGCATATAAAGTTCTGCCCCTCAGGCTTAAAGACCCCAATCTTATCTCAGACTAGACAAGACTCAGAATACAACCTAACAACCTAGCAATGAGACAGGCTGAGTTACAAATAAGGAGAACCCAACACAAATACTGGGCCCAGGGAGAAAAAGCTGGGAAGTTGCTAGCCTACAGGCTAAAAAAAGAGACAGGCTGACATGCATATCTAGGGGCTAAAAAACCCACAGGGCAAAATGGTTTATGAGCAATGGGAAAGCAATGAGATCATGTCAGAATTTTACCAAACCCTGTATTCTTCTCATACCAACTGGGATAAAGCCAAATCCATGGCCTTCACTGATCGGTTATCTCTCCCAGCTCTGTCAGAAAACCAAAAACATGCACTGGATATGCTGGTCACTGCCTCAGAAATCAGTAAAGCTATTTGAAGCATGGTTCAGCACAAGGCCTCAGGCAGTGATGGCTAACCCGCAGACTTCTATAGATTGGTACACCTTGGGTTACCTCCCCCATGCTGAAAATGTTACAGGAAGCTCACTTGGAGGGGGGGCTACCCCTCACACTGAGAGAAGCCATGATTCATATCCTCCCCTAAGAGGGGAAGGACCATACAAACCCCTGGAAACTATAGGCCCATCTCTCTAACAAATACTGATGGCAAAATTCTGGCTAAGGTTCTAGCTACCAGACTGGAGAAACTCCTACCCGATATTGTTCAGCCCTCCGAAGTGGGCTTTGTGAAAGGGAGACACAGCTCAGATCATCTCCGAGCACTCATCATCCTGATGCAAAAGGCATCAGGTCTCCCCCTCCTGCAGCACTGGTAACCATAGACTTTGAAAAAGCCATTGATTCGGTAGAATGGGAGTACCTACACACAGTACTAGATCTGTACAATGTAGGGCCCTACTTATCTTCCTGGATCCAAACCCCTATAAAGGAAACCAAGTGGCAAGATTATAATCAGCGCTACCTTATCCCCAGCCTTTGAACTACATAGGGGCACAAGACAGGGCTGCCCCCTACCCCCCCTTGCTTTTTGTGCTAGCCATGGAACCCCTGTCCCCAGCTATCCGCACTAACTCAGGGATTCAGGGAATACAGATGGGAGATAAGCACTACCATGCCAAACTGTATGCGAATGATTGTTTGATAGTGACAAGAAATATTGAAAGTAGTATGTAACCTATCCTGCACACTCTACAGGCATTTGGAGATATATCTGGTCTGAGAATTAACAAAGCCAGATCAGAGGTACTCCCCTTGAATCCCCTCGCTACTCCTTACAGGTCTCAATTGGTCCCCCTCAGAAATCAAATATCTGGGGGTGAAGCTTTCCTCTGACCTACCCAGCCTGGCAGACAGGAATTATGCCCCAGTCTGGGCCCATCTGTCCAAGGAAGTACTAAAGTGGTAACAGCTACACTTGTCCTTGGCAGTTAAGATAGCCGCAATAAACATGATGATGGCCCCCAGGGTATACAATATTTTCTGGTCTCCCACTTACCACTCACCCTTCCCAAGCTATGGGCACAGAAATTCCACTCACTAATGAGCAGAGTCCTCTGGGGCTGTAATAAACTTAGATTTAGCAGGGCTAAACTTCAGTCCTCATGGAAAAGAGGGGGTTAAAACCTACTTGAAACACGGCTCACCGCAGACCAGCAGGATGAGCCTCCGGATTCGCCGAAGTGGCACAGCTGACTGAAACTGAGCGGGTATTAACCCACAGGTAACGCCCACTCAGTCAGTACCAGCTGTCGCCATGGAGGCACCAGAGGGTAGCCACCCGCTCCGTCACCACCCTTCATGCCAACCGTGGCGCTCGCGAGCCACAGTCTGGTAGGGCACACACTGGCACCGGTCTCTCACGCGCTGGAGGACACCCAGCCCTGCAAGGAATGGCAGATGATGTGCTCACCAGAGCGATGCATGGCTGCACTCCCCTCTCCTCCCCACCATGAACAAATGTGCTTGGCAGGCACCCGACAGGTGGAAGTGTGGTGAATGTGTGCACTACACAGCCATCAGCCGCTCTGCTACGATCGCTCCGATCCACCCCCACACCGCGATCACTGACGCATGCTGGGCTGAGCCCTGTGGCTGGTTGTGGTGACTGCTGTCACTGGCGGTGTCATACACCATCTCGGGCAGCAAACTGTTCCTGTGCCCCTAGGGTCGCTGGCGGTGAGGTGCACACACCGGCAACATAGGTGCGTCGCCGCCACAACGAGCCTATGTTACAAGCGCATTAATCACCTCCAGAGTCGGGCTCTTCCGGTGATTAATGCCCGATGGGGGGTTGGAACCCTCGGGCTGTGCCCTCTTGCACCAATCCTCCCTAGCGGGCATTAATCCACCGGTAGAGTCCTCCTCTGTCGGTGACTAATGCTTACTTGACTTTTCTAAACACTCCTATGCCTTCTGTACTGCCAAGATATGCAGAGGCCTGGGCATAAAGGCCCATCTGATCCTGATATGGTTAGAAATAGAAACAGTGGCTTTGGGGAGTATCTTTCTGTTTAGCTATCTGGGAGCCTCACTACAAAAGGAAGCCCAAAGGTGGTTGACCATCAAAGCGAGCCACTAGACCTGAATCCAAATAGGGAAAGGGGCACGCACAATCCTGGATCTGGGCCTACTGCCCCCCCCTTTGGAATAACCCGCACCTCTGTGTACAGCACCATTCCATTAGGTGGAACACGTGGATTAAGGCCTAGATTTATACATTCCAGGACCTGGTGCAGGAAGGTAACACCTTTTATCTTTTTTCAATACTTGAAAGACAACCATTACTTGCCCCAGGAGTGTTTTTGGCAACATCTTCAAATTAGAAGCTTGTACTGTAGTTGGAGGAGAAGAAGGTGTCTCTGCCCAACTTGTGTCAGGAGCCCCAAATCCCTCCAGCTAAACTACCTCTCCTGACCTGGTCCCAGAAAAATAAAGGTTTGGCCAGGACTATACAAGGCTGGATGAGAGACTGTGCCCAAGATCCCTCAATTCCTGCGAAGGCCAGCTGGGCAACAATGCTGAACTTAAAGATTTCAGACCAAGACTGGAATAGGTGCTGAAAAATCACACACACAGCTTGTGTGGACCAGCGTAGCCTGCTGATTAGAAACAAGGTTTTACATTTGTGGTATTGCACCCCCTTTCAGCTTAAAAAATGAAGCTGTTAACACAGAATGTATGTTGGAGATGCAATGCTTCCAATGCAGACCTGCTCCATATCCTATGGCAGTACGGATCATTGTACTCAATACGGGCTAAGGTAACCCACTTCTGCTCCAGAACCCTTAATGTGACACTTCCCTCAAGCCCAGGTTTTTGACTACTGGGTCTTCTGTCTGAGAGAGAGCACCTGAGTGAAAAGCACAGGCTATGGCTTATTCAGGCCTCTGTAGAGCTGGTCAGGCTTATATTAAACACTGGAGGTCCCCATATGTCCCTTTATACAAGGAGTGGTATCAGGCCATGGAACCCCTGGCTTCCCACACTACAGTAGGTTGGCTCATTTTGCTAAGAACACCTGTCAAGCATATCAAGAAATATGGGCCCCATATATGGGGACCTTTATTCTCCATACCCCCATCAAAGGATATGGGATCTAAAGATCTAATGAAACCACCTCAAACTTAAGTGGTGCTCAGGATGGATCAAATTATTGCATATACTGATTTGACTGTCTGTGTGTCTAATGTATTGTAAGCTATACTCTGCTGCTGTATGTACAATTGTGTAAACTGTAATCTGTGTCTGTATTCTTCCTGTGTGTATTTGTGCCTTATAAATTGTAAAACCTTACACTTCAATAAAATGATTAATTGAAAAAAAAAAGTACTGTCCCAGTTCTACATGAAATAGGATATTCAATTGCCTATTACGCATCCTGAGCAAGAACTTCCAGAAACAGTTACATACCTTCTCGATGTGGCTACACAGTTAAAACATTACCTGCATGTGACTAAACAAATCTGCAAAACTGGTAGATTATTCATACTCATGGCCAGGTAGAAGCTGGGCCAGACCACAAATAAAGACACAATAGTCAGATGACTCAGAGTCACCATCACAGCTGCCTACTGGGTGGTAGGTCTTCACCCACCACCGAGTACAAAAGTACACTCCATCAGGGCAATGACCACCTCATTGGCAGAGAAGGGTGGAGCCTCTGTTCAGAACATTTGTTCACCTGCCACCTGGTCTTCCATCCACATCTTTGTGAAACATTACCAGTTGGATGTATCTTTGGCACACAGAGTCTTCTTTGGTAGAGCAGTGCTTCCAGCAGCCTTGGACTTTGTTTGATTGCATTTCCCTTCCTGTCTATAGCACATTGGAACTAAGGACCCATTGGTGATCATTGTCTGAGTACTTTAAAGGTTGCTGGGTATAATGGTTTTTACTCACCTGGTAAATGCGATTATACCTGCAAACTTTATACAGTAGTACTTAGTGTCCCTCCCAATGAGTTGAGGTTCCACAGTCTGAGGCAGCCATAATAATCAAGTCACTTCCTAGCCATCCAGCTGAGTCCATTAACTTAGGTCTTGCTGTTGCCTTACTTACGGTCGATACATGCCATTTCTTTTAATGTGTTGATTGTATTCCTTGATACAATATAGTGAAAATGGTATACTAATCTAAAAGTAGCATAAAAGTAAAAGTAAAATGTAACAGTAAAACACTGTTTTTTCCAACACTATTGATCCTTCAGTACATTATTTCAGCATTCCCAGGCTATCTTGTCATTCCCCTTGTAGGTGTTTTTCCTTTTTATGGCTGCAGTGGGTGGAGCCTGCAGACATTTTGCATGTACAAAAGGGCTGATGTCATGTTTTCTGTCCGTGGAACTGACTGAAGGTGTAAATAGTCTCCTCTGCCTTACCCTCCTTCAAGAAATGTTTTCTGCCCTCAAATAAATACGCTTTCATGTTAGTCAATGGTTGCAGGGCACTATTTTCTTTCTTAAATATGAGGTACAAGAACTGGAACCTGATTAGTGGGAGGCAGCATTAGCTTTTTTGGGGGAGTAAGATCCACCCCCACCTCCACCCAAAGCTCCTAAAGATCCACCCCCACCCTTTTTTTGGTTTATGTGGGAGGGGCATGAGGTGGATCTGTCATGTTAGAACAACTGACTATCAGAGCTGCCTGGGGAAGTAATTAAGAAGTGCCTGAAACTGCATCTAGGCATAACCCCCCCCCCCCACAAACACATAGACATCATGATTTCTTTTTTTTTATGCTAAGCGTGTCAATATTTGGCTCTTACAGTATTTTTGGGGGAGTAAGATCCACCCCCACCTCCACCCAAAGCTCCTAAAGATCCACCCCCACCCTTTTTTTGGTTTATGTGGGAGGGGCATGAGGTGGATCTGTCATGTTAGAACAACTGACTATCAGAGCTGCCTGGGGAAGTAATTAAGGAGTGCCTGAAACTGCATCTAGGCATACCCCCCCCCCACAAACACATAGACATCATGATTTCTTTTTTTTTATGCTAAGCGTGTCAATATTTGGCTCTTACAGTATGGGCAAGTTGGGCATAAAAATAAAATGGAAAAAAAAGATAAAGCAGGTGTCTTTTCCTTTGTCAGATACATGCAGACAGTAGGTCACAAATCCTGTATGACAAGTTCATTATATGGCTGTTTTCCATGTAAAACAGAAATGTTGTTATTGTCATGTCTGTAGCATCGCTTGTAGCCAGTAAGCTATTATTTATTTAGGTACTGTAAACGACAGGTTTTAATTCAGAAATCCAGTCTCGATTAAATTTTTTTAGCAGTTCTGTAGGATTTATTTCTCTGTGATGTAAGAGTGCATAGCACAAAAATGAAAGGTTTTGCCTAATTGATTGTTGTTTGCATGAGAAGTGGGCGTGGCAGTGGCATCAAGAGTGAAGTCTAACAATTGTTTCTTTGCCATTCTGGGACCTGAGGTTTAACAGTAATGTGTGAAGAGACAAAAGTCATGTGTTTTGTGCATTTGAATAGGTTTAGTGCTTTGAAGTTAAACGATATAAATATACAGTATATATATATATATATATATATATATATATATATACACGTAGTGTCATGGGCACCTGAAAAGGAAGGAGATATTACACAAATATATGCTATTCTGATAGTTTATTTATTTATGTGTAAGATTTTAAGTGTAGGTCTGCCTAGGTCACAGACACGTAAGCTATAAAAAGTACATTTAAGACTGGGTATATTAGTCAAAGCTTGTAGTAGCAAAATAAAGCAAGAACAATAATATATTGTGTTTTTTTTTCTTTCAATTGTTTAACCAGGAGTGACACACTAATCTGAAAGCTTGTTTACAGGGGCAACCTGGGAGCACATGGAAGTTGTGATTTGCTCAGTGTCACCCAGTATGCAAGTAGGGGCTGTGGGATTCAAACTCATATCTCCAGATTTGCAGCTCAGAGCCTTAAACCACTGTGCTATACTGCCTCCCTAGTTATAGCAGTCATCTGTTTTATGGTTCATGATGTTGGTGTAGTAAGCAACAGAACATTGCATAGCAGGTGTAAAATGTCAATAAGTAGGTCATGCAATAGATGTGCTGAACAGTTACTGAAGCATGACATGTATTTAGGATAATAAAATATTCCTGTTAGAAAACTGATAAATGTGTGACATTTGCATCTCACTTTCAAGGAGGTCCTTATGGGGTGTCGATGTACAATATAAAGTAGTTAGAGTTTTCAAGTTGTCTGAGTAAGTGCTTTGTACTACCACTGTTACTAAATTTAAATTATTCTATGAAGGAACTTAAGTTTATGTAACTGTCTGTAAATGTGTTAAAAACATTTACTTGTCCTTTAAATGAAATACTGCCACCTTCTGTACCATCATGGGGATTTGCATATGTTTCCCATGATGCTTTGCATTATTGGGGTATGTGCAATTGTATTTTCTTTAAAATTTGGCTGTCTTGCCAATATCATCTGGGATAACACATATCTCAGTGGCATTTGCTCTGGGGTTCTTTTGTAAACGTATATTGCTTCCTGTTCCTTCCATTAAGATGTACACCTCCATATATTTTCCTAATAATGTGTATGCCTTCCTTAAAACAGAAACTAAAACAAATCTTACTACCTACAAATCATTGTGTTGTTTCTCCATACCTCCTTAACAATTCCACACAACTTCATTAACTTCATTATGCAGCCGTGGGGGATCTGACCAGATTTTGTTCTGCTGTGGAAGTATCTTACTGGAGCTTCCAGGCTGGACTGGAGGATGGTCTTTGACCTGCTCAAATTTTTTTCTATTTATTTATTTATTTAAAATCTTGGAATTACAACCTTTGAGTCAGAGACTCATTTCCAAAGGCTCCACGTCAATACACAATACAGACATAGGTAAATACAATAGACAGTACAATACAATATACAATGCCAGGGCAGTTCGATGGCAAGGCTGCATTATGAAACAGTATACTGGGATGTTTAATACAAAGTTGAGGCTGTAGGCTATGAGCAACACAGTAAACAGTATGATACAGGGGAACAGTGCCAGGGCACTTTGACTTCCGGTTACAGCATGATCATTTTACAAGGATGTCCTGACTAGTTTACAAAGAAGTCTAATACATTGTTGTGGCTGTTGACAGTGCATAGGATAAATCTAACAGTAAGAGGTCAGTTAGTGGCCAGAGAGTGAATTGGGGGGACAGTACACATGCCTATTATGCTCGGCTGGAGCTGAGTAAACTGGATAAGTTAGTGGAGGCAGGTAGTGCAAATTCTAGAGCAGTCTGTCGGGAGACTTTGTCTGAGTGCCTGAGTAAGAATTGCAGGCCATTGACTGAAAGAGGTTGTGATTGGATCATGCATCAGCCTAGAGGATGGACAGAGCATTACCCCACTGATGAGCAATATCTGAGTACTATAAAGGTTGCAGGTATAATCAGTTTTACCAGGTGAGTGAATAGCATTGATTTACTTTGCTGTTGATAGTAGCCCTCTGTAACTATCGGCTGGGTGACTCCATTTGATGATTGTCAAAATCTCAGTTGTTTGCAGTAAGAGGATGATGCATCAACACGCATTAGTCTCCACAGTATGCCTATCAGCTGATTTATCAGCAGCAGGAAGAGGCAGCACAAAGTTCATCAGTTAATACATTCTTTAATCTGGTTTGTAAAAGACTTACAAAACTAACAAAGAAAGTGCCTTGCAGTGCAGAACGCCAAACAGGGTTTCTGTTTGGCATTCTGCTAAAACACTGTAATGATTTTGTAAGTCTTTACAAACAAATGTATAACTGATGAACTGTGCTGCTCACTCCTGACTTCATTGTTGGGCTGTGCACACGTTTTTAGAGTGGAGCTGCGGTTGCTGCCTGTTTTTCTATCAGCTGATTTAAAATACCAAAACAAGCATTTGTCAATGCCGAATGTTTGCTTGTATTTGCTGTACATTTGGTGGATATAGATAACACAGTGGCAAAAATTAACAAATGAATAACAAGTTCATTAGAGGGGGTTAAAAACATGAATATATTGAAAATGTGGTTGAAAAAGTAAGCATGATTTGTCTGAGAGCAAGAACACTGGTCTTGTTTTATGTTATCTTTTTTTAATTTTGCAGCAGCTGTTACTATCTCACCAGAGAGTGCTACATTTTTATTTACATTGGTAGCCCATCCATCCTCAGTTTTACAATTTTTATTTTATACAGCGCCTTCAGAGAAAGCTTTGACATAATGGCACTGTTTTCTACTAAGTAACGATCCCTACACCATACGCAGTGGTTCAACTCCGGTGAATAATAGGCAGTTGCTGTATATTCCCCCTCCGAGCAGCATACTTACTTACAGTGGACCCCCATCACGGGACATGCAGGTTAAAGGGAAACATTGTTGTATAGTGACTGGCATAGTTTGAAAGCCCATTAAAAGCTTTTTTAATTCACAAATTATATCAGAAATTGACAACAAAATGGTCCTAAATGGTCTGGTTGCAGTCTCTTGACTGGTTGGGAGCAAGAATGGGCCACACTGAGCAGTTTCGTGGGAATTACAGCACATTTATGCAACTAGATGAGCTCACAAATAATTCACAAACATTGACAGAATCTGTTCAAAATGGTCCCAACTGCCCGATTTTTGTCTCTTGACTATTTAGGAGCAAGAACGGGCCATACTGAGCAGTTTTGTGGCCATTTTGGCAAATTTGTGTAATTGAAGAACACCAATAATTCACAAATTGTGTCAGAAATTGACAAAAATGGTCCCAAACTGTCCGGCTGAAGTCTCTTGACTGGTTGGGAATAAGAATGGGCCACACTGAGCAGTTTTGTGGGAATTACTTCACATTTATGCAACTAGATGAGCTCACAAATAATTCACGAACATTGACAGAATCTGTCCAAAATGGTCCCAAACTGTCCGATTGCTGTCTCTTAACTATTTAGGAGCAAGAATGGGCCATATTGAGCAGTTTCGTGGCCATTTTTGCAAATTTGTATAAATAGAGGAGCTCACCTGTAATTCACAAATTGTGTCAGAAATTGACTAAAACTGGTCCCAAACTATCCAGTTGATGTCTCTTGACTGTTTGGGAGCAAGAACAGGCCATACTGAGCAGATTTGCACCACTTTTGGCAAATTTGCATATTTATTTATATATGTCTTTGTTAATCAGGTAAGTGTACTGATCCAATGGACCATTTTCAGTCATGACCCAGGCCACATAGTGGCATAACTCAAGCAATACAGTGGATACAGGTACATAGTGATAGTCATGCCTCAACATGAGGTGAAGTAACAAATGACACAAAAACTGGCTCTGCAACTAATAAAATATAGAAACAGAAGTCCATGACATTACAGGGAGCCTTAACTGGGTTAACTTCAGGTAAAAACAGTGCAAATTCAACAGTCTAGTGAAAAGGACACTCTAAATCAGTTCCAGTAGCCAAGAGATTAGGAAGGGACTGTGGCATGTGATACACAAAGTACAAAAGTACAACACTTTATATACTAAAAAGCATAGGATGCAAAAATGAGAGAGGAGTAGGGTAATCCCACCCGACAGTGACTTTTCGACAGCAAGGTCCCCTACAGTGACTACAGTGCCACGTCACTGTAGGGAACCCACTGGAACCTGGCACTGTCTGTCGGGGGTCCTGTACCCCCCCAAAATCAGTTCTGACTCAGAGTTGATAATCCTAAGTGTGTGGGTGCAGGGGGCGCTCCCACTTGCGTGGGGGGTTCGGGGGCAAAGCCCCCTGAAGAACGCACTCAGTTGTCTTCAAAACTGGTAGCTGACTGCAAAATGTGGTTGACCTGCTGGTTTCGCTGTCTGGATGTTTGACAAAAATTTTATCTGATCAGTTGTGGATCCAGGAGTAGGCATGGGCCTGAATGGGAGGGGCGGCAGTAGACAGGTGTGTCTCAGTGTGACAGAGGTGAGAAAACACCATTGTTAGTTAGAAGAGCAGTGACAAGTGACTTCAGATAGGAGCCAATCTTTTAAATTTTTCTTCAAAGACAGGTGGGAGGAGGACGAGTGGCTGGATAATGGTTCAATGTTTGTGGAATAGCAATAGGGAGAGATGGAGTATATAGTGCTTGTGTAACTTGTAGTGCTTTTTGTGGCTTTACTCTATTCCCACCCTTGAGTAGTAGGTATGTGGGTAGGAATTTGTAGGGAATAGAAGGTCCATGAACAAAGGTGAGAAGAGTGCCGGAGAAAGAGGAGGAAGAGGAGATGATGGTGGTGGACAAAAAAACACTCCCTAAGCAAAAGAGGTGTGTTAGAGGAGGGCTTAAGTATAGGTTGTGGGAGGAGCTATTCCCCACATTGAATCTCGGGCAAGCCCTCCCATTCAATGTTTGTGGAATGCCAACAGAGAAAGACGGGGTATATAGTGCTTATGTAACTTGTAGTGCTCTTTGTGGCTTTACTCTATTTCCACCCTTGAGTAGTAGGTATGTATGTAGGTAGTAATTTGTAGGGAACAGAAGGCCCAAAAAGATACCTCCTCACAACTCACAACCCACTGGCACTCAGGAGAGGAAAAAAACCCAGATGGAGGAAACCTCTGAGGACCCATGGCCAGAGGCCTGCCCATCCTCTGGGCATACTAAGTGGATAAGAACCTAGGTTCTAGTAACCATAGCTAATTTGAGGTTGGTGAGTTGCTTGGAGAGACGATAATCCAGCCTCGATCCATGGATAATGCTGATCACATGATGATCCTGAGAATGAAGAGTTGGTCTGTTCTGAATGAGTGATGGAATCCTAAGTATGAAGTAAATCTGAGTGAAGGAGGATGAAGGAATTCCAAGTTTCCAAGATGATGAATGATGCTTGTCCAACAGAATTGCAAGGGTGTAATGGCAGAGGGACCATAACCGGATTGGTAAGGTACTAAACTGGGAATGGTGGAAATGCAGTGGTGGAAGAAGTCATTGGTAAATGATCTAACTTGTGAAAGGTTTGAATGTAAGGGTATGGTCTGGAGGCTAGGAACTCTGTATTGAATGAGGAGTCACTAAGGAAGCATCCATAGAGTAGAAATAGAAGATGAGTCTTTGAGTGCCCTGGAGATGATGGTTCGTTCTCGATCCAAGGATGATACAGGCTGAATGATGATTCTGAGGACGAAGGGTACATCTTTTCCATAGGGATGGTAGAATCCTATGCGTGAAGCAGATCCAATTAAAGAAGGGCTAATGTACTCCATGTTTCCGAGGAGACAATGGATTCATGTTCAAAAGGATTGTAGGGATGTAATGATTTGGGAGAGCAAGATTTGATTGATATAAGACCAGACAGTACACTGTGGGAGTTGTGATGATTTGTAGATTATGGGTGACTGATCCAATTTGTATAATGTTTGATATTCGAGGTAGTCTGAAGGTAAAGAATCAATTAGTGAGTGATAGGTCATTAGGTAAGTATCCCAGAGTAAAATGAGTAGAGGAGATTTTCAATGCCTGATGAGAGTAATGCCATACATGATTATTAAAACACTAGAGGAAGATCTGTGAAGCCATCCAGATGGTAGCCTAATATATGAGGAATGATTGGAAATTTGTTATAAGGATTAGATTGCTTCTTTGGTCATGATGTTCATGATTTTATACTCAAATCCTTTTCTGTTACACTGCCTGAAGTAAGTGTGGGTATTCCTGTGGTGTGATCAGTTAGGAGATGTACTGTGGTGGCATAGGTGGTTAAGTTTATAGGTAATCCTGATGCTGAAGTACTTGATAGAAGCTTGGGGCAGAAGTACTTGATAGAAACTTGGGGCAGATAAGAGGAAGAGTCTGTAGGCTGGATTGGTAGTGAGATTGATTAGTGCAGGATGCCATAGGATATTAATGCTACAGCTGATTAATACCAATTAGGATGCAAGGTTGAGTTTGTGAATTTGTCTTGGCTGTTATGGATTGCCAGTTAGAATTCAGGAGAGCCAGTTCTCAGTGATGATCTCTACTGTTAAGATTAACGAAGAAATTTGAGAAAAAGAGGCTGAAGCATCCGCTGGAGAGTGGTTGACCTGGCTGAAAGTACTAGGTGAAAAGGTGTGAATAATAGTATAAGGAATAGCAATGTCCAGGAGTGAAATCTAGGTTTGGATGGTGTGGAGTTAGTAATCCGCTAGCTGTGGAGATTCCACGATGAATATTCTGGAAGATATCTGTGCAATTCCTAAAACTAGCAATGACTGCTGGGAAGTAGAAGTCGAGAAACTTTGTTATCAGAGTCAGTGTTGAAATAAGAGGTGGCAGAAGGTAAAACAGATGATGTCCATAGTTGAATGGGCTATCTTGCGATTCCCGGTATCTGTAGAAGTGATGCTGATTACAAAGTCTGAATATAACAGAAGGATTTAAGTCTTTCCATGTTTGAGGATAGGCAATGAGACGAGGCATATAGGGATGTCATGGTGATTGGATGGACTGGGATTGGAAGATATATCTGATATAGACAGAGGAGATCTTCCTATTTTCCATACAAATGAGATTCCATGAATGATTGTGAAGAACTGAATGGACAGTATGATAATGTAAAAGTCTATGGGGCATGTGAGCCAAGAAATGTTTGCTGGCAGTAGTATTACTCCGGTAATGAATTAATGATCCAGTGAGTGGTGGAACAGTACTGTTAGAACGGAATGGATTATATGGAAGAGCAGATGACAGAGTAGGAGTACTAGTCAGAGGTAGGATACAAGGCCCAAAAGAGCCGCAGCAAACAGTATGAAGCCCCGAGCCAGCAAAGTGAAGATGAGAAGGCAGCTATTCAAAATGGGCAGGAAGTCTGGAGTGGATCCTGAGGAACCAAAGGAGTAAGCAGCGGAAGCTATGAGCTAGGCAAAGCCGGATGACATCTAGAGTAGAAAGGTACAGAACCAGGTCAGTTCTACTGTGAACAGCAGTGAATTGCAGGAAGCTACAGCAAGGCATCGGATGATGAGCCATGGAAGACCAAGAAGCCAAGCAAAGCACCATGAGCAAGAGGAGTCCCACATCAGACGAAGGCTGGAAATAACTTAGAAAATTATGGAAGGTGCTGGAGTGATGAAGGACAAGGACCCAAATCTGCAAAAGAAAACAAGTTCATACAGCAGCCGGATGGGGGACCTGCGGCAAGGAAGTCCATGAGGCAGTCAACCTGGAGTGAGAGAGGGATTGAACAAACCAGCAGGATCCATATAATGAGTGAAAGGAAGCCAAAGGGGCAAGAGAATGATGGTCCAGGGAAGAACGGGATGGCAAGTGGATCATTCAAAGCAGAAGGATCCTGTGATGGAAGGGAAGTGGCAAACTGGCAGGATGGAGGCAAAGCAATTGATGGGGTCCTGGTTCTGCAGTCAAAGTCACAGGCAAAGCTGAGAGGTGGAAGGTTAGGCAACGTAGTCTCTGTACTGCTTAAATGGTGAGGCTGGAAGAATGGCTGCAGAGAGGAGAATTGGAGACCACTTGGCAGTAGGAGGTCCAAGTCTAGAAGGGTTGTGGCATTGGGTAGTAGGTGGAGAAAAACACATGTGAAGCAGCGGAATGGAGGGACATGCATTCAGATGGGATGAGTGAGGCAAGATGATCCGGACTGGATGCGGTTAGGAATGCAGGTCGATGAGAACAAGGTTGAAGATCCAATCCTGAATAGCAATCCACATCAGAAGAGATGCAATAGTGGAGACAGTGTATTTCAGAGACAGGCTCCTGGCCACGGAAGTTGGAAGATAGGATGAAGAGTCTAGGCTTTAGACAAGGTAAAATGGAGACACAAGTCAGGCAAAGTCCTGTTCCTGAAGGGAGCAGCAGCCGGGTATAAGACTGAGAACATATAAAATGAAGCAGTAGACTGTAGACTCTGGCAACCATCTGGGACAGCAGAGGTGGATGGTGGCAACTTGGAGCAGCATAAGTAAAGTGATGAGGGTATGCAGGGTGTGAGTGTTCCATTCCTGGAAGGAAGTGGCAACTGGCGTGAGGTAAAGAAGGTATGGTATAAGTCTGAGAATTGGAGACATAGCTCCCATCCATTCCCTGGTAGTTGGGGTGAGCTAACCTGCACTCATTGCTGCCAAGCAGAGTTAGGGACGGAGGATGTCAAGTTGATAAGTAGGAGGTTGTTCCATTCCTGAAAGGAAGCAGCAACTGGTATGAGTTAGAGAAGTATGATAACACACTGTAGATTGTAAACATGGCTCCCAGCCCTGTCGCTCTGAGAAGTAGTAGGAGGCAGACTGTAATGGAATCCCATCCCCAGTAGACAGGAGAAGCCTACCTTCGCTCAGTACCTCAGAAAGTGCGAGTTAGGGACAGAGACCGGAATACTGCTGGTATGGGCTGGCCAACACACAATACTGCTACAGACAGAGTAGAGAAGTGATGGAGCAAGTATAAAGAAATATTAGCCAAAATGGTAGGTATAGAGTTAAATGAATGGAATGGCAATAAAGAACAACAAGATTTGATATAGATAGGAGATGGCATGAACAGGATAAGCTCAGTGTGAAGGAGAGAAATTGTACAAGGTCAGGTAGATGCAGATCTGGTGTAGATTTCCAAGCTTGGTAAAGGCATCGCTGCATGGTAAAGCAGGTCACTGGACTAAGGTATTGAGGGACATTATAAAGGTATTTCAAGCATGCAGTATATTGTAAGGTAATGAAAAAACAGAAGAAGTGAACATCAATGAATAATTAATCCTAGGTGTCCATGTATGACAAACAGTAAAAACGGGACAGTGCCAGGAGGAAAGAGCATGATCCAGGTAGCTATGAGGGGCATACATCACGGAATGAGTTGCAGCAGTTGTTATGGTAAAATACAACCCTATTTGTCCCCCCAATGGAGAAAGCAGTGTCACGATTGTGAGACAATATGAGGGGTATACAACAGACACAGCTTATGTAAAAGTATATACTAATGGGGACCTTAAAGGAGTTTTTAAGCCCTGGGTGACTGGAGTGCCAGTTATGAAAATGGATAAATCTAAAGGAGTGTCCTAGTGATTATCTGTTAAAACCAGCTGGCACCTGCATGTAGAGTGACTGGTAAAAAATTAGTGCTAGTAAATAAATTAAGTTCCACAGAAGAAGATATTGACAATGCTGGAAATACGCTTTACAGTGGGGACGTCCTGTGCAGAAAGCAGTTCTGCCAAAACTGTCCCTCTGTTGTCTGGAGAGAACAAGTATGTGTGTGCGATCAGGGGAGTTAGTTCAGCAACTAGAGAGAAACATATAGCAGCAAGTACGATCCTAAGGCTTGCTACACACCCCCCCCCAAGAATCCTGTAGTGAACTGACTTTAAATACTTAACTGTAACTCAAGTCGGAGTGTCCATCTGAATTGATGCACTTAAAACTGAAGCAGCTGGAGTCCTTATATGGAAAGTACTGGAGCATTGTAGCGTGACAAAAATATATCAAAATAATATCTAAAATACCGTCATAAGAAAGCATCATGTGATGCATCCTTTAGCGGCTCCTGGCAGCAGCGGCGGTCTGGGTTAGTGTCAGGTCCTTACTGTCCATAGATGCAGAGGAGTGCGGGTGAACTGGAGCAGGGGAGATGGTGATACACTCGCCGACTGAGCTGGGCTGGAGCTGGAAGGGGAAGAAGCACTTGGAGAGCACATGAGGCAGGGAAAGGAGGAGGCGCCGCAAACACTGGGTGCATAGGAAGCCCAAAAGAAAAACAAGACAGAGGAAAAGAGAAAGGGGGAGAGGCGAGCAAAGGAAAAACAGCAGGGAAAGAAGCCAAGGAGGCCAGACAAGGTGAGGAATGAACGCAAAGGCGGGGGGGGGAGTGAAACAAACCAGAGCAGCAGGGAGACACTGGAGCAGCCACACAAGCCACGCAGGGGCTCAGGAAAAAACACTCCCTAAGCAAGGGAGCTCGGTTAGAGGAGGGATTAAGCAGAGGTTGTGGGAGGAGCTATTCTCCACATTGAACGTCGGGCAAGCCCTCCCATAGTCTGTTCCATAGGGAGGGGGCAGAAACGGAGAATGCTTTACTACCCATGGAAGTGGAGACGTGTGGGACATAAAGAGGAGAGATAGAGGATACTCTGAGGCTCCTGGCAGCCACTCTGCCTGTTAGTAGAGATGAGTATGGAGACTGGTGGCTGCCCCTAAGTGTATTGTTCACTATGCAGCCCAGGGCATAATCAAAGCGGCCTTGTAGAGGGAATCACCCTAGGGATTGGTAGAGTGTGCAGTGATGAGTGTTGTAGGGAGCTTGAAGGGTAAAGTGACAGGTACTGTTGTATGCTGTGTTCAGTCATGAGCGCAATGCAGAGGACTTGTGGGAGTAGACAGGGGAGCAGTATTCAAGTAGGGGTAGCAGGTTTCCTTGCACAGTAGCAAAGCGTGCTTCATCAGACAGAAATTGCTTGAGTCTGTAGGCAGCACCTAGCTTCTGGTTGACTCACCACACAGAGTTATTTTTATGCGTAGAGAAATTGAGGGAGGGGTCAAGGATAACACCTAGGTATTTGAAAGAGGAGACATTTTTGAGGGGTGGGCCAGCTGGGGTGAGTACAAGGAGGGAGGAGTTAGCTTTGATGACTTTGGCTAGGAATGGTTTGGATCTGAAAAGCATAGACTTTGTCTTCTTTTCGTTGACCAGGAGTTTACTGGAAAGAAATCATTGATGGGCAGTGCCATAGTTTAGGGTGAGGGTGGAGGAGATGCTATCAAATGATTTATCACTGTGGTAGAGGACTAGGTTGTCCACACAGAGGAGGGAGGGCCTCACAGGTGAGACTTTCAGCAGGAAGTGCATTAATAAACATAGAAAAGAGGAGGGGGCCAAGTATGGAACCTTGGGGAACTCCAGTGTAAACTGGGAGGAGAGTAGAGGAGGCTTTACCTATTATGACAGACTGGGACCTGCCAGAAAGATAGCTTCTGAACCAGGTAGAAGTTTCAAGGGAGCAGCCAAAGTGAAGTAGGGGTGAGTGGAGGAGGTGGTTGACAAGGGCAAAAGCTTTTGACAGATCCATGAATACAGCACCTGTGGCCTCGCCCACATCTATGTTTCTTAGAACGTGGTTGGAGAAAAGGGGCCAAGGCCGAGGTGGTACTGTGGTATTTGCAGAAACCATGCTGGAGGGGGCATAGGAGTTTATACTTGTTCAGGTGCTCCGAGAACTGGAAATGTATAATTTTTTCCAGCAGCTTGCTTAGGTGGGGAGGAGGGAGATGGGTTTGTAATTTTCCAGTGAGAGGGGCTCCCCTGGTTTAAAGATTGGTACAGCATTTGCTTGTTTCCAGGAGTCAGGCACAGTGGATGTTGAGAGGGAGAGGTTGAATATGAAAGTGAGAGGTTTAACAATTTCTGGGGAGATGATTTTTAAGAATGCAGGGAAGAGGCTATCACTGCCAGGGCTATCTCTGGCAGGGAGGGAATTCAGGAGTTTGGCTGTGACACCATGACCAATGGCTTGACAGTAGAAAGGGGGGTGTAGGGCGATGTTGGGGGAGGGGGGAGGAGCAGTTTGGCTGGCTGTCAGGGCCTGATAAAGGCTAGGGAGATAGTTTGCTGAGATAGGAGGAGAGATCAGTGAATTTTGTGTTAAACATATGCGCTATCTCTGCAGGATTGGAGAGGGGGCCAGAGGGGGATGTAGGCTGAGTTATTTGACTGTGAGTCTTAGGGTTTAGAAGTGACCCAATGGTAGCCCAGAAACTGCAAAGATCTCCAAGGTTGTTTCTTTGCTGCTTAAGGTAAAATTTACGCTTAATGGATTTCACAGTTTGTTTGCAGGTATTGCACAAGCATCTATAAGCATTCCAGAGTTGGGGGGTGAGGGACGCCTTGTATGCTTTCCACTTCTTGTCTGTCTTTTATCATGGACAGTAGTTCCCTGGATAACCAACAGGTACAGCCCCCTACCCTCCTGGTTGTGAGAGGGAAATGGAGGTCCTGTAGTTGAAGAGGGCAGTTGTAAAGAAGCTGACCGCGGATGTTATATCATTGAGGTGGTAAAGGGAAGACCAATTTGTTGCCCTAATGTCTTTGATGACATTTGCAGGAACCAGACAGTTGAACTTCCTGAAAGACAGGTATCTGTTCAGCGGGCAGTTGGTTTCGGTGGCCAGTATGATGTAAGTTGGGGAATGGTCACTGATAGAATCAGACATTGTACCTGCCTGAATGACCAAGTTTACCAGATTTGTGGCAACCCAATCAATTAGGGAGTGGTTCAGTGTACAGGCATTGTGTCTGGTGCGGAGGAGATAACTTGCTCAAGTTGGTGTGCTTTCAGATTTGCATAATCATGCTTGAGGTCTCCTAACCAGTTAAGGAAGAAATCCCTGAGCACTATGGTGTCCCTGGAGGGAAAGATTTGCAGAAGGCCATCCAAGAAGTTGGATAGGCCCAGGATACCTCCAGAAGGAGGGTTGTAACAGCAACCCAGGTAGAGTTTTTTGAGGCTCCAAGGGTTATTTCGGCAAGGAGCCATTCACTTAGGGAGGGGGGATTTGAACAGCTGATGGGGTGGCAATGATGTGATCTTGCATGTAAAGTGCTACTCCCCCACCTTTTTTTTTCCTGATCTGTCTAGATGTAGACGAGAGTAACTGGGGAGGTGAAAAGAGGAGTCAGAGTGGCAGAGAATTGTGCCAGAAATTGACAAAACTGGTCCCAAACTTTCCAGTTGCAGTCTCTTGACTGGGAACAAAAACAGGTCATGCTGAAATGTTTCGTGACCACTTCTTCAAATCCTCGTAATTAGAGGAGCTCACCAATAATTCACGAATAATGATAGAAATTGACAAAAATGGTCCCAAACTGTCCGATGGCAGTATCTTGACTGTTTGGGAACAAGTGCGGGCCATACTGAGCAGTTTTCTGGTAATTACGACACATTCATGCAAGTAGATGAGCTCACGAGTAATTCATGAACATTGACAGAATCTGTCTAAAAATAGTCCCAAACTGTCCTGTTGATGTCTCTTGACCATTTGGGAGCAAGAACGGCAGTTTTGTGGCCATTTTTTCAAATGTGTGTAACTAGAGGAGCTCACCAGTAATTCATGAATTATGACAGAAATTGACAAAAACAGTCCCAGACTTTCCAATTGCAGTATCTTGATTGGTTGGGAGCAAGAACAGGCTATACTGAGCAGTTTCGTGGGAATTTCAGCACACTCGTGTAATTAGATGAGCTCATGAATAATTCACGAACATTGACAGACTCCGAAAATGACCCCAAACTGTCCAGTTGCTGCCTCTTAACTACTTGGGAGCTACAGCAGGTCGTACTGAACAGTTCTGTGGCCATTCCGGCAAATTCTTGTAATTAGAGGAGCTCGGCAATAATTCACGAATTGTGCCAGAAATGGGCAAAACTGAACTCAGTCTGTCCAGTTGATGTCTCTTGATGGCACAGTCCCCTGTGTCCAAGATGGCCACTGGAGTTCAGTGCACATGTGCAAGTCATTGCGCATGCACAAAAAGCTCTGGTGGCCATCTTCAACATGGACAGTGCTATGTTTCTCTGGTTCCCTGTGTTTCTCCATCAGCTTGACTGCAGCCATACTGGCTCTGGCCACAGTTTGCTGCTTTGGGGGGCTATATTCAAACATGCTTGGGGCAGTCGTACTTTGCTCCAAACAAGTTTAAGTATAGCAAATTTAGTGAACTGTGTTAATTTGCACTAAGGAAAGAGACTTAAGGGGCAGTCTAATACCTTTTAATATGGGGCCATTACTCTGTATTGGTCTTACATATTTTTAATATGCTTATATATAGGATCTGTCTAATTTATTGAACTATGTGTGTTACAGGTTTGATTTTAACTGGTGGGTGAGATGAGTTCATAGACTGTAATTTCATGTAGCAGACCTGCTGTTTCTAGTACACACACACACACTCACTCACTCACACTCCCTAACTTACTTTCAGAAAGACGTGTAAAGAGCAGGTGTTTACTTCTAAGAAATAGACAAATTATTATTTTATCTATTGTATTTTGATGCATTAGTAATTACTTACTACTTTTGTAACAAAATATTTGTTAGCGTAGTGAAACAATCAGATTTTTGTCTTTACTTTTCACACTGTTCGTAAAAAAGAATTCAATAGAATTCTGGTACTGTTATGTCAGAAACTGCCAGCTAGTTAGGAGCCTAATGTAGTTCAATGAGAATCTAAATATATTTTTTCTATTTTTTTCAAAATAAATAGACACTTTCAGTAACAAACTTTGCCGTTTATTAGCAAATGGAATGACTGTAGCAAAGGACCTTAAACCTTCTTTGTTTAAGGTATGCACCTTACTAAGCACTTTCCAGCAGATAATTTGCTGCTGGAAAATTCCACTCTGTGATATTTGACCCATTTCCTTCTATGGATTTCAGTGATGTTTCCTTATCTCTTTAGTTGTATTTTTTAATTAGTTGCTCCTCTAACCTATCATACTGATGTGTACATTTTTTTTGTCTGTCTAATATTGCTCTAGGTTCTTAAAAGGCAACTCTTGTAACTCATAAAATGAGATAGATAGCAATGAAATTAGTCCAGATGTGCAGGCAGACTGAAAGGAAATGAAGCAGAAGACAGCAGCTTTAAATGAGATAACCTGGATTGAAGCATTGGCATATGTCCACTCTGAAGCACGCAAAGGTAGAACACAGTCATCATTTCCTGTCACCCCCCCCCCATAGTAATCCCAAAATGCCTGCAGCGCTTTTCCCAAGCAGCCATAAAAAGGAGTTATGTCCTGCCCCCACCTGTTGGAAAGACTTGCCCAAAGCTTATGATGATAATTAAACCAGGGACTGAATCCCAAAGACAGCAACTCTTACCAGTCAGCCAAAGAAAAGGTCTCAATAGCTGGTAGGTTCAACTGTGCTTTCCACCACTGTCAGCCTCTCACAGCTAGAGGGTGCTGCTTTTACTATTCTTTAAAGGGAATATGTATGCTTCCCTATATAATTTGTTTCAGCAGTTACTATAGTTATTCAGAAACTGCATTGCTAGGTTAGATTTAGCAAAGGACTTTGGTAAAACATGAAACATTTTGAAAAAGGATATGAAGGCATCCATTTTGTGAGTAGAAAGGGTGTTGTGATGATAGAAACATAGAAACATAGAATTTGACGGCAGATAAGGACCGTTTGGCTCACCCAGTCTGCCCATTTCCCTGCCTACTGGATAAGCTGCAGATCCTAGTTGACCAGCAGCATGATATCACTGTCTCGCCAATCTTAACAGTGTATATTGCAGCAGCTGAGTACAATTTGGCTGTGTGACAGGAATCCTATAAAATCATGAAGAAAACCTTGGATTTTGTTTAAAGAGTGTAATAAGAAAATCCAGTGTGCTTTCCCTCACGATTTGTCAGGATCCCTGTCTGTAGGAGCTGTTTGTTAACCTGCTTCACTGTTAGGGCTTGTGAATCAGTAACATCATCACAACATCCTTCCTGTTCCTACAAAAATGGATGCCTCCCTATTGCAATTTTCAAAAGTATTTTTTTCTGCTTTATTGAAGACATTTGCCAAATATAACCCAGCAGTTCACTGATTGGATCCTTATAGAAACCTTTACAATAATAAGACAGGGAATAGGAAACATACCCTTTAACACAATAAAGCTGTGTTAGTGCAGTTCTCCCATCTAGATGGCCCTTCTTTTACAACAGAAGTTACATACCGGAGGTGAAGAAGTTCTCCTGCCCAATGCATTAGGGTAATGAACAATTCTGGCTGAGCTCCCAGTGACATTTTGTCAGCACAGTGGATCAATATTCAGATTTAGAATTATGGCTGCCTTGCATTTAATAGGCCATTCATTATTGTCAAGGCCATTCATTATTGTCAAGTTTCTTGTTGTGCTGAACAAGTTGAATAGAGGCATCAAGAGTGACTTTTTTTAATCACAAAACAAGAGGTAAGCCATTAAAAAAGTCCATTCCAAGTAATGACTTTATCTCCTTCAGTCCTGCAGCATTTCCTTCTCCCCTATCCTCCATTTTCCTTTTTCCTCTGTAATGAAATGTTTATTAAATAGTGCCCCACAAAGCCCGGTGAGGGATCTTGGGTCTCTCTTTCTCTCTTACAAGGCTGCAGTTGCTCTTGGGGGACGCAAGATCAGAGCGTATCTCTCTGTAGTGCCTTCTGTGGCTGGGACATGAGCAGATTTTGAAGGGAGACCACCTTCCTTGCCCTTGCTGTCTGAAGTCAGGTGCTACAGTACATTGTACCCTGGTGGCACTCCAGTGGGGAACTAGGAGATAAAATAAGGGAAAAATTAATCAATACACTGACTCACAACAGGTTAAAAATTAACATTAGTTCTGGCATAGCTGAACAACAAGCTCCCCTCTTGCATGTTGTCTTTTACCAGATGTACCTATAAGATGAATACAGGCTGATCTGAAGACCATGAGGATCCTACCCCTTGCACACAAGCAACCAACGCTACATGTGCACAGGCACATGGCACAACACGTCCCATTATGGGAACCAGAAGCACATTGACAAAGCCCATGTTTGAGTTATTTGCTCAACTAAATAGCTTTGAAAATAAAATACTCCAAGAAGGGAGCCCTTTGAGCATACCAAAGATGCTCTTCTCCTCCTCCAAGAAGGTAGGGAAAGCATTCTCCAGTGCAATACTACCACCAGGATGACCACAGGTGGGGATGATGATGGAGGAGCTCAGGGGAGGGAGGAGGCAACCTGGTTGTGGAGCACAGACATGCAGTTGTAGTCACATGTGCACCCTGAAGCCCTTGCTAACTGTATCCTAGGGACAGGGTTAAATGAAGTAGAAACCCCAGGAGCTTAGTAGCATGGTGTCTGCACACAAAGGCACCACCACTCTGACTGGATTATGTCCTTCCTGTAGGAAGGATTATTAAGCCTCCTGATGAAAATTGCAGCAGGACGGGATGCCATCTAGGCTCCATGAGGACAGATAAGTACCACAGGAAGAGTTATATGGGGCTGAGTGGTAGCCAGTGGCAAAGATGAATAGCTCCAATGATGGAATTAAAAAAAAGCACGGTGCCCTAAACTGTTGCTGCCATAGTCTCAACCCTCATATGTACTGTATGTATGTATGTGTGTCTGTATATACAGTGGTACCCAGCAGGAAGAAGTGCAGCACTGCAGAATTCTGCAGTAGAATTATTGCAGCAAACAATGCAGTTTCAATGGGAGTTAATTCCTTTTGTCATGCAGTAAACCTGTGACACTGCGCTTCATCCTGGTTGGCTTGACTGTATGTATGTGATAGTGTTATTTTGACCTCAGACTCCTGTGTGCATGTATGTAAGTATTTGTTAGTGTTTCCATGGCCTCAGACATAGGGATATATGTGTTGATGTTTCCGTGGTCTCAAACCCAGGTTACATGTTTTAGGGTTTCTGTGGTCTCAGATCCAAATATGTATGCACGTCTGTATGTACAGTATATATGAGTGCATTACTGGGCTGCAGATAGCTCCCATGCTGGGGAGACTATCAGGTAGCTCCTGAGCTATGGGGGCTCTTTATCAGTTTTCACAGCTTTTCTTATTTTTACTGTTGTTTTGTGGCACTAGGTCACAACAGTGGTGTCAAGAACAGCACAGTAAATGCAGCGCTGCCAAATACAGTGTCACTTCTAAAAGCCGCAACAAAAAAAACGCACCAATGATAGTGGTCGGAAACCACACTGATGACCACTACCATTCAAAAATAATACACTTGAGATTTTATTTTTTGTGGGGGCCCCACACACCCCAAACGCAGGGGCACTTCCCCTCCATAACTTTTATAACCAACTCCAAGGGGGTGCGGATCACTGGGAAATGTGGAAACTTGGGGGGCTTTTGTTTTACAGCCACACGATGACTGCTACCATTCAAAAATAATACACTTGAGAGTTCCTGCTCTGTGCTACCCAAGATGCTTCTCCCTTAGCCATCTCTGCCATGGGAGCAGCTCAAGTCAGCTTTCAGATTGTTTCTACTCTTCTCCACATCACTTTCAACATTGCCTGGATAGCTACGGGGTAGCAGTATTTAACAATTACTATACTACCCCTGTCACTATTCAGGTATATGTGGTTTCTGTAGTGCAATTTAAATGGTGCTACTATTCAAGAAGCACTGTTCTAAGTGGGTAGGTTGTTTTACTGCTGTCATTAGTTTAGTATGTGATTAGGCAGTATTTAAGAGCTTGGTGGGGGATATTTAAGTAAGCAAGGTCTAGGGAAGATAGGCTTTATTTCTTTAGATTAGGGTTTCAGTCCATTCTGAGTGTATAGTGATGCTTGTCTTTGGTGCCATACTCATATTAGCCTGCCTTTCAGTCCCCATCTGGCTGGGTCATTTACTACTCTACATTATCTTCACTGCTGCACCAAACTGTGTCTGATGAACTTAAACTGCTATGAAGTATAGAATTTAATTACACTTAGCATCTGCTGTGCTCTGATCTGAGAGAAAGACTGGTTGTGTGCAATATGGTACTTCTCCTGTCATTTAGATAGGGATTGCCTAGATTATTAGTGGTATTGCTGAAAAGATATCATGACTGACCATCTTGTGAGGATTCTCTCTGCTTTGAGGGCTGAACTGTCATAGAGTGCACTGGCCATGGTGGAAAGTGGTGAAGTGTATTGGCCTTATTAGTTGTTTGGAGCTAGTATAGCTGATCCCATCCCCCTTGTTTCTGCGATAAGACAGCAATGAGGGGTATTCAATCATCACTCATCAGGGCAGCTGCAGTGAGAGAATGGCCTTTCCTGCCTGCTGACCAGAAAGTAGGTTCTCTCTCTAAGGGCAAATGATTTGTTGTGTAAGAGGTAAATCAAAGTTCATCATGCCACCCTGATTTTATGCCCCAGCTGCCCCAGTCATGCCTCCTCTGGTGCAACCAACAGAAGTCTGATACTACATTGTGGTACCACAGGACCACCAATTATCCTCTTCTGTAACCTCAGTCTGTTTGTCACACTGCAAGTTGTATGCTACGTATGTAACATAACATAAAGATAATACTAGCATGGCAGTAGAGGAGTCACAGGGGTCAGAAGAGGTCAGTAGGGGGGATGTAAAGACCACAAAAATACTGACCTGAGTGAGTGAATATTATTTAACCATGAAATGTGAGAAAATATGGATTATGGGGCATGGAGTTGCCACTGGCTGCAGATATTGTGGGATGTTTACATTAATTAGAGGAACAGAGGATCTAGCAATAAATAAAGACCAATGCACTCAGTGCACAAATGTAAAGGCACTGGAAGATGAACTAACAACTAAGGAAGGAAATTAACAACTTGAAGGAAATAAGGACTCTTGAGTCATTTATTGACAACATAATTCAAGACATCCATCCATTTAGCACCAACCAGTACTCATACATGGGAACTAAAAAATAGAAGTAAAGACAGTGATTATGATGAGAAAGAATGGACTATAGTGCACCCAAGAAAAGGTGCTAAGAGGGGAAGGAGGGCAGAGATTTACAAATCATCAGTGAGGATGAAGATCGAATTTAGAAATAGTTATGAACCACTGACTTTTTTTGAACAATGAAAATACTAGCTCAGATAATTCTATTGGACAAAAGAGTATGTATGTAATAGGGCACCTTATGGTAAGATACACTAACAAGGGTATATGTCAAAAGGATAAGCTGAAAGGGACAGCAACCTGCTTACTGGGGCAGGAGTTAAAGATAACACTTCCAACATAGACAGGATCATGAAAGGAGAGAAGGAGACTAACTTACCAATATTAAACCATATAGGGGCAAATTATATTAATAAAAGAAATGACTATGAAATTAAAGAAGAGTTTGTAAAGCTAGGAGAAAAAATCAAAATGTAAGGCAATATTAACATAATTTCTGAAATATTGCCAATACCCAGGGCCTCTTGGCAGAAACCTCAAAAAAATATTAAAATAAAAAAATGGATGGATGACTGGACATCTAGGGAAAACTATACCATCCTCAAAAACTGGGACCTATTTTTAAGTACTCTCTTACACTTAATGCTTAACTTAATTAGGTACACTCCTCAAAAACTGGGACTTTTTTTAAGGAAATAATTATTCTCTTTATGCCAAAAATGGGCTTAAAATTTTTTTAAACTGCCTGGAAAAGAATTTAAACTAATAAACAGGAGTGAAGGGAGCAAAACTCAAAGATGAAACACAGGGGGAGGAAAGTAACATGATAAGGTAAACCTGTGAACAGGATAAACATTTTGGCACTAAATACTAGGGCCCAGATATTCAAACTGCATCAGTTTGTGGCGCAAGCCCATGCGCCACTCAAAATAGTTATGCAGGGGTATGGCCAGGGCCCGATATTCAAGCAGGAGTTGCACTGTGGGCGCAACTGCTTTGAATATCGCCTGGCCACCCCCACTGTGCATGGCGAGTGGAACCGCGCCAGCGCAAGTGGTCAGAGGGAGCATTGAGATGCGGTGGTGCAAGTTCCATTGCGCCATGCACAGCACCTGTGATATTCAAAGGGTGACATGCAAATGGGGCCATAATTTATGCAAAGCGATAGAGGTCATTTGCATCTGATTAGCTTCCCATTGCATGCCGTTAGCATGCAGGTGCGCTTGACCTCGATGACTTAACTCTGGCCCCTGCCAGAAAAGCAACCGTTGGGACTGACACCCCTGCAGCCCAATCACGGGCATAACATTGTCCCCCGAGTAGCCCGATCGCGGGCAGAATATTATCCAAACCTCCCCGAGTAGCCTGATCGCTGGCAGAACAGTAACTCCCCACCCCGAGTAGCCCGATCGCTGGCATCAGATCTCCACCTCCCAAAGTCCAATATCCCTAGTGGTCCAGTGGACTGCGAGTAGCCGATCACGGGCGGTATTCCTCAATCTCCCAAGTCCGAAATCCCTGGTGATCTAGTGGACCCCCACCCACCCACCCACTGAGCCCCACCACCCCGCCCCCTATCAGCCGGCAGGCAGCAGCACCCCACCCGCCTGCTGCCCTCACGCTCTGCTGACTGACAGCTCAGTAGCGGCTGCATGCCCATTGGTTCAGAGCATGAGCCAATGGGCATGAAGCCCATACCGTACTAGTCAGTCCAGATATGTGAATGAACTCCTGACTATAAAAATATATTCTTGTGATTTATATCCCAAACCAAATATCAGCAAGCAGTTTCATGCTGATTTAATTCTCTCCCAAGCAAACTATTTAATATGAGAACATTTACAGGAGGTCAGCTTTGAATATTTTAGTTTTCAAAATGCAGCCATCTGCTTCCCCTTATTTCTATTTACTAGTCCTACACCTTTTCAGTAAATGGAATATAATGTCTAATACAGGTAGGGAACAAAACAAATTGGTTTGGAAACTGGAATCTATCACAATAGGTGACACCCCAGGCATTAAAAAATTAACAACTGTCTGCTGGCATGGCAGGCAATATTGATATTTTAGTCTGCTGTGTTTTCTATGTGTCACTTCATTTCAGTTTACAACCACCAGCTCTCTATCTATACTAGACGCTGTCCCACTGATTGAAAGGGATGGGGACTCAATCATAAACAATGAAAATAGTCTACATTGTTTTTATACTGTCCTTTTTCTATTTTTTTTTTATTGTAATACCGTAAACAAAATAACCAAGTCATTTCATGTTCATGTTAAGTACAAACTCCATTCAATTATTACAGGGCAACGTTCACTGTAACAAAGACAAGGTTGCAGCATATTAATAAGAAGAACCTGCAAATAACTCTTGTTTGGGTGTTCTTATTAGATTAAACTATAAATTCAGAGGTCAGGACCCTAGAGTGGCAGCTACAGTGACACAGGTGGAAGCAGACTATTTTCCTCTATGCAGCAGAAATATGTTTTTTTCCTCACAAACACTAAACTCCAAACACATTTAAACTGTTTTATTTTAAACTTCTATTAGCTTTGCCTATCTATGTGTCCCTGCATGCCTGTTAAAGGCAGAATAAGCCGCCTACAGGTAGCTACTGTGATTGTTCAAAATGAGCTTAATTCTGAGTTACAGAAATCATTTTTGCAGCTTTAGGGAATCATTATTGACTGTAAAATCTAGCACTGTTACTATTATCTTGTTGATTCGGCACACCTCAGCCACCACGCTGCCTTACTATAAGTCCCAGTACTCCCTGTGGTCTGAGCAGCCAATGACATGAGTACTGATACTACTCCCTGGGCCTCAAGGAGCAAAATCTGTACTGGCAGTGTCAGTGCAGAATGGCGCTATTATACTAAGTAAATAAAAACAAAATAACACAGGTGCCTAGATGCCCCCCCCCCCACCACAGCTGAGCCCACTGTTCACATCCTTCAGAGTCTCTGCCACATTAGTCACTTGAACTTATAGTCAGGCATGCTGTGGGCAGTGGTTCGCAGAATCAACAAGTTATAAAAGGCTACACAGCGAACAGTAAGGCACAAAAACAATTTTCAGGCAGACTTCTCTTTCTGTGACCTCTAGGCCCCTGCATATTAGTACAGAGGAGATGAGATGAGTAACGTACTAGTATCAGCGGGATGTGAATCATTCCTTAAAGCAGAGTATTAGACACCAATATAATTTCCTAAACTACTGATATACAAAATGGTTGCTATTTCCCAAGAAATCTCCCCATGGTTAGTGCAGCATAAAAAAATCAAATCCATTAGTTTAGAGACCAACTGTTTGGACACACATCCTTTACATTTATTTCCAAACTTTTAATAATGAAATCTTAGTTATTAGACTGCTTGTTATCAAGGGAAGACAGGCTGTTACACCCACCGTGATATGAGCTAAAAGAAACGGTGCAGTCAGGTACTGAGCGTGAACTAGTAAAAGTCACATGTTGGCTTTTTGGAGCACTATACAATATTATTCAAATTTTGTGACTGGATTTTAAGTAGCAGGAGCCTATAGAGCCAGAATACCAACCCTTAACAGCATGTAAGGTTAATATAACATTGAATAAGGTGTGGAATATGACCACTGCTATGAAAAAGGTTTATAGTTACTGTGTTTCACAAAATGCATTGTTAATACATGCTGTTCAATGCAAATTCAAACAACCTGATCATTTATGCAATTTAAAATATATGACATGAAAGAATGTGTTTATTTTTAACATAATATAAATCCCCTAAAGAATCCAAAGGACGCAATGTCTGGATAAAGCTGTCGATATCATTAATACATCAAAATTAAATGCACAGGTGTGGACAGCGGCTTGAAATTAAAAATGCTGAGTAAGTGACCCCTCTTCAATAGCACAAGCCATACTGTACCTACTTTGGGGTCTGCTCCCGAACTACAGTGGCAGGAGAGGATATGGCTACCATTATCTGCCAGCACATGGCATTTTAATCTGTCACTATTCCATTTAATCAACATTATTTTATACGCTGATACATGGAAACTGTTGACAGAACGTATCTATGTCAGCCTGACTCCAAGGTGTCATTTAAATAACAGTCACGTTTGTTTGTTTATTTATTTAATTTTGTTCACCTGGTATGCCCACTGGGCCCAAGAGGTCCCTTTTTCAGGGGTGACCTGTTTGTGCTATAATAATTCCACAGTTAGGCTTTTATGAAGATAATCTTTCTCTTTTTAATTATATTTTATTTATGTGCAATTAAAATATACAAAGTCAATATCCATGATTTCAAGGCACAGCAATTAAGGAACTACAATAAGTAATTCGTTTCCTGTCTCACCTTTTTGGGCACATGAGGGGTAGTCCACTTACCTGGTTAAACATTGAACCAGGAATTGTAAAGTAAAAGCTTCAAAGCAGCAAGGTCATGTGCATCTTGTGGTGATAATGTCCCAGAGCAAACACATTCCAAAAAGCCAACAGGCGACTTTTAGGTCCATATACCAGATTTAGTGAAAATCACTTGCATAAAGTGTAACCAGCCAGAAATCCATCCATGAAACAAATATAAACAGCACAAATCTCAGGTAATAGAAACATAGAAACATAGAAGTTGATGGCAGATAAGGACCACAAGGCCCATCCAGTCTGCCATTTATTAATACTTAGCAAAGTCATGCATTGTTCTGGACCAAACCAGAGCAAACAGGTCAGTCGGGAGCAGAGGTGGCAGCTGCAATATAAGAACTTGGAACAAATGGGGTAAAGGAACAAAAAACCATGATTGGGACCTACATGTGAGAGGGTACACATTGATTAGGAAGGATAGAAAGAACGGCAGGGGAGTGGCTATGTACATTAGAGATGGCATAGAAATTGCTAGGGTAGATGAGGCAGGGGGAAACGTGGAGGCCTTATGGGTCACCTAACAAACTCCTGCAGGAGGAAAGGTAAAGCTGGAAGTAGTGGATAGGCCCTGATAAAGGACCTGGCTGTAGAGGGATCTCTGGCAGGGAGTGACCATGATACTGTCTGGTTTCAAATTAACATGGGGAAGGGGGGCAGAGCTCTAGGACACTGGCTGTGGACTTCAGTGGGGAGGACTTTATGGGCATGGAAAGCATTCTCAAGGATCACTTGAAGGGGTTACAACAATGACAGATGTGGAAAAGAGATGGGAGGTCAAAAACCGGGACTTCATGAGGCAGTCAGGACCTGCACTAAGGTGAAGCACAAGGGATCTAGGTCAAATAAACCATGCTGGTGGTCCAGAGAAGTTCAGGTAGTGGTCAGGGAAAAGAGGGCTGCCTACAAAAAATACAAAACAATGAGAGGGGAAAGGGAAAAGGAAACTTACCATCTTGCATTTGGAAAAGTCACCCGGATGGTGCTGGGGGGCAAAGTCCAGTAAAGAGCAGCAGCTGGCACAGGGGATACAGAGAGGGGAAAAGGGGTTCTTCAGGTACATTGGGGAGAGGAGAAAAACCAAGGGCCAGCTGGGCAGATTGAGATCAGAAGGAGGGTGGGTGGAAGAGGTGAGGGACCAGGCAGAGGTATTAAATGAGTACTTCACCTTGGTGTTCACTAGGGAGGGGGAGTGAATACTTACAAAGCAAGACACAGTGGGGATAGAAGGGTTAGTGTGTAGGATCGGGGGTGCAACAAAAATGGAGCAGGAGGGAGAGGGAGGTACCCCAGGGGTGTCACATCAGGATATGGATATAAAGGCCAGTAAGGCGGGGGGGACATATATTGCTATCTCCACTGAATGGGTGTGGAAAGCCCTAAAGGCCCTAAAGAAAGATAAATCTCCTGGGCCGGACGGCATTCAACCAAGAGTACTATGGGAATTGGCAGACGTACTGGCTGCACCACTAGTGGAGCTCTTCAACAGGTCGCTTGAGACAGGGAAGATATCCAGGGATTGGATAGAAGTGCATGTGGTGCCTATCCATAAAGGGGGTCAAGGGAAGTGCCAGGTAACTATAGACCCATCAGTTTGACATTGGTAGTGGGAAAACTAATGGAGAGTATACTGAAGGAAAAATTGGGGGTGTTCTTGGAGGAGGTAGGAGGGCAGGATAGCCGGCAATATGGTTTTGTGCCAGGCAGATCATGTCAAACTAACCTTGTGGAGTTCTATGAATGGGTTATATCTGAATTGGACAGGGGAAAGCCTGTGGATATACTATTTTCAGACTTCAGCAAGGTGTTTGACTCGGTCCCCCACAATGGCCTGGTGGAGAAACTGGTGGGGCTGGGTGTGGGCCATTTGATGGTCAGGTGGATAGGAAACTGGCTAACTGGATGCACTCAGAGAGTAGTGGTTGGTGGGGAGCTCTTGAACCCTAGAGGGGTCATTAGTGGGGCACCACAAGGCTCAGTCCTGGGTCTGATCCTGTTTAATGCATACATATCTGATATCAGGGAGGAAATAGAATGTGAAATTAGTATTTTCGTTGATGACTCCAAGATGGGAGCAGTAGTTGAGGGGGAAGAGAGGAGGTTGGCCCTGCAGGAAGACCTGAAGATTCTGGTCAGGTGGGCTCACACCTGGAAATTAAAATTAAATTCCTCCAAGTGCAAGGTGTTACATCTTGGGTAGGGGAACCCCAAACATGAGTACACCTTGGGAGGGAAGGCACTATAAGCCTCAACAGGGGAAAAAGACCTAGGGGTCATGGTGGATGCAAGTATGAATAACTCTGTGCACTGCAGGAGGGTGGCTGTCAAAGTAAACAGGATGTTGGGCTGCATTGTAAGGGGGATCACCTCAAGGAGCAGGGAAGTGATTCTGCCACTGTACAATGGTCTGGTTAGACCACACCTTGAGTACTATGTTCAGTACTGGAGACCGCACTTGAAGAGGGACATACAGCTTCTGGAGAGGGTCCAGAGGAGGGCTATAAACATGATACGAGGACTTGGAGATTTGGCATATGAGGAAAGACTTGAGGAGCTTGGCCTGTTTTCATTGGAGGAGAGGAGAGATGGGGGACAGGATTGAGGTCTTCAAGTATCTCGAGGGAATTAATAGGGTAAACATGAAGGGGATATTTAGACTAAAGGAGTTAATATCACCTGAGGGCATATTTTGAAGTTGGAAGGTGAAAGGATGAGGGAGGAAAAGAGGAGGAGGTTTTTCTCTGAGAGGGTGGTGAAAACTTGAAATGCTCTGTCTGGCGAGCTGGTTCAGGCTTCCACAGTGGAGGGCTTTAAGAGAGGATGGGACAGATACAGAAAGGGAAAGCTTCAGAGCAAGGCCTGGCCCAGGGGGGCCGGGATGGATGATAGAGGTTCTGGAACACAGGGGGAAGGGAAGGCCTCGGTACCCAACTAGGGATCTGAGGTTAGAGCAGACTCGATAGACCATAAGGCCTAATCTGCTGGCAATTAGTATGTTAGTATGTTAACTGACAACTTCATATTAATCTAAAAAACAAAAACAAGGTGCTGCATCAGCATGTGTTCTAAAGGCAAAACAAAATGGTTATATTAAATGCATGCTGAAAATAGAAAATAAAGTTAAAAAAAAACATTTCGACCTTAGGTCTTCTTCAGGAAATATCTAAAAGAGAAAAAAACAAGTTAGTGTAGAGGAGAGGTAAAATGAGAGAGAGATATATATGTGGAGAAAGAAAAAAGGGGAGGCTCAGGGAGAAGAAGTGATAAATGGTAAGATTAAGAGAGAATCTGTGAAACAAAAAGGTGATGATGGGAAAGATAAAGCATAATGGGAGTGAAAGAGCTAGGGAAGTTCCCAGGTGGGGACTAATTAACAGGGCCTAGTAAGAAGGCTGAAAGATGACAAATGTGTGGGAAGGAGACAGAAATGGAGACTTATGGTGAAAATGAAAAATAAATTAAATGAGTACAAAAACAAATAGACTTTAGGGGAAAAAAAGGGATGGCTGAAAGATGTTAGTGGAAAATAAATCTATCATTTAAATCAGAGGGCTGCTGGGAGCCAAGGCGGATGATCAGCTTGGTTTCCATGTTTTTTCTATGGTCAGGATCCCAGAAGCCCTGCTGAAGGACACAAACAGAAAGGTCATTGACATTGAGGTCCCTGGAGATAAAGTGGGATACAATGGGTTTAGCAGTTTCACCATTCCTGACCGCTCTGTAATGTTCCCTGAAACAGTCATCAAGACACCTACCAGTTTCTCCGATGTAAATAGCTGTACACTTCCTGCAAAGAATACAATATATCACATTAGTGGAGGTGCGTGAGAACTCCTTGGTGATGTGAAGAACACCGGTAGGCCCCCGAATCTCAGTCACACTGGAAATAAATTTGCAGGTGTAGCAAGGCGTCCTGTTGCAAGGTTTGGTACCTGGGAGGGAGGAACTGTTAGGAGTAGGTAGGCTGCTTTTAACCAGGAGATTCCGCAGGTTAGGTGGCCGGCGGTAGGAGGCAATAGGTGGTTCTGTAAAGGAAGCACAAATGTTAGGGTCAGTTTGCAAAATGGGAAAATTACTAGTGATGATCCTGTGAAGAGAATGTGTGCTCTGATGGAAAGGAAGAACTAGTGGAATTCGCCGTTGTTCTTGTATGACAGTATCCTTCCTGCGGGGGTCAAGGTTACGGGGCATGTTGCTGACTCGGGAGAGTGCTCTGTCCACTGTGCTTTTAGGGTATCCCCTGTTGATAAAAAACTATGTATTATCTGGGTCTGCTCAGCAAAATCATCCTCTTCACTGCATAACCTGAGAAGTCTAAGAAACTGTGAATAAGGCAGGCCATTCTTGACATGTTTAGGATGGAAGGAGCTGTGGAGGAGGAAACTGTGAGAGTCAGTGGGTTTGTAATAGACTGATGTCTTCAGACCAGTGTTCTGAACTGACAGCTGGATATACAGAAAAGGCAGTGTAGAGGAGGATACTTCAACAGTGTATTGAAAGGAAGGATGGGCCATGGTAAACTTGTCAAGGAAGACTTGGAGGGTCTCCCTGGAGCAGGAGGTGGCCCCCACGCAGTCATCAATGTAGCGTTTGTAGAGTTCAGGCACAGTTCCTGTGAATGAGAGAAAAAAACCTTCCTCCACCCAACCCACAAACAGATTAGCAAAGCTGGGACTCATCTTGGTACCCATGGCAACTCCACTGACCTGCTGAAAAAAATGACAGCAGCAGCACATCACATAAAAACACACTGAACAAGGGGCAGAAGAAAAGCTTATTTTATTATCAGCCTCTACAGAAGATAGCATGACCGCTACACAAGTGTCATTAGCATGTGGTCAATACTGCGTAGCAAAGAGCATGAAAGATGTATGTACTAAGGTGACGTAATAGCGATGTCTTGTACTGTGCTATAGGCATACCTGCAGTACCGTAGAAAGGGTGGGGCGGGCGGTGCTCCAGCACTGGGCGCAAGCCTCCAAGGGGCGCAATTTTCAATGGAAGTTTGCGTATTTATTCACTTGCAGTACCACTTTAAATTTTTTTTTTGCTCACTTAGACTGTAATTATAACTGGCTGTCAGCAAGGGTGCATCTGCCAAAGATCAGCAAGTTTGGTGGGGGTACATGAGCTGCAGGCAAATAGTCATGTAGTGGTGTGTAGTACAGCAAGTGAGAAAGAAAGAGAAACTGTAGGCAGGTCAGCAACGCACATTATAAAAGGTGTGAGCAAGTGGTTGACACTAAGACTGAGTGTACAGCCAGACAGTCATATATTATTGTGATACTTGTAAGAGTAGAGAGAAAGAGGTGTGAGAGACAAGAGATCCATTAGTGAGGTCCTGTCCAGACCATCTTGGACTTTTAATTGTAAGCATAAGCATAAGCATATTAGTAATAGGCAGGGCCCCTGGTGTTCTGCGGCAGAATTTTCTGATTTCTACGGCAGGGCTGCTTGACTTCTGCAGCAACATTTTCTGATTTCTGCGGCATGATTTATTCATTTCTCTGGCAGAATGCAGTCCTGTCATTGTCTAAATATGATGTGATGTCATCGATGACATCATATGCTGAGCATAGAGGAGGAGCTTCAGGATAAACAGGGTGGAAAAGAAAGCCTGACACTATCGAAAAACAGTATATTTATACGAAAATTCACCAAAAACAATGACTTCTGTGGCACTATATATATTCTGCTGCATGATGCAAATTCTGCAACCGCAGAACCACAGAATTCCAGGGGCCTTGGTAATAAGTCTGTCATCCTGTCTCACGTGTGTGATCCTCTGAAAGCCGAATTCCATATTGTTTAAAAATCAAATTTGTGTCCTGTTTACTGTTTAGTTTTGTGTGGACTGCGTAAGTGAGTCTGAACTCTAGTCTGATTTCTAAAATGGGTGTATCTGCAGCGTGGCGGTGCCGGCCACGGCCGGGGGGGGGTGTAATTTTCTCAATTTGAAAAAATGGAATTAGAATTTAAATTGGAAATCAGGTACTGATCTGATCCAGATACTGCACTGATCTCATCATCAGGAGGAGGAATGGGAAAGAAATCTAGCCAATTGCCAGCTCTCATCCACGCCAGCCGACTGCTAGGCCCAGGCTGCGGGACCAATCTGATTGGGCCCACAGCCTGGCTTGGTGGGTGGGTGGTGTAGTGACTGGCTGCTGTAGTAGTAGTTCATGGGACTCCGACTGGGACAGTGGGATGGGAGTGAAGAAGTTGTCAGTTGCCGCCTGCCCCCTCTTTGGCTCTTCAGTTTGGCAGACTGCCATGGCGCAAGCAGGCCACGTGGCACCATCCCTCCCACCTCGTCTTTTTCTCTCCTTCTCTTGCCCTGCATCCCTTGCACACCCAGTGATGCATTCCACATCATGCAGGCTCCCCCACGCTACTTTCCCCCATTCTAATACTCCGGGCGGGTGGCGCTGCTGACCTCGGGGAGTCAGCATATTTAATTTCCTCTGTCTCACAGTCTCAGTGTACAACATAAACAGCACTATTCAAAAAAAGTTCAAGCAATTCAAGTTATCAATTTAAAATAAATTCTGTTTTTTGTGTCAAACCAAGAATATAGGAGTAGATTGAGACTCGAGAATGAGATGTTGCTTACTTGCTTTAATAATTAGTCAGGACCCTTCAGCTCTGAAGGTGTTACATTCTTTCTCTGCTTTAAAATAATTTCAAAACAGAGAAAGAAAAAGAGTAAAAGACAAGACATGGAAAGTTTGTAAACTTCTGAATATTTAAATTGTACCACTCCTGAGTCCACTCCTGAATAAAATGATTGATTAATTAGGCTTTTCCTGTACCATACAAGTACGAATTTTCTTCAGTGTAAGGGTAATTAGAAATGCAGAAATCCATTCCAAAAAAGATGTGAGACTACTTAGTGACAACTTTAAGCAGGTGTAGATTCCCTGGGGTACATAAGAATTGACTGAAATGAACTACCTACCTACAGAAAGGTAAAATTAACTGCTGGGGTGGAGGTAACAGATTTACTTGTTTGTGCAATTTGCAGCACACTCCTTCACTGTGAAGGAGTACAAATTGTCCAAACAAGTAAATCAACTTCACTCCTCATTATTCGGTGCATCACAGCAGTCTGTTTTTTTTTTTAACCTCAGGGTCTCAATTTTCAGTAACTATAGTGGGTAGCAGCACTTCATGGGTGGAAACTGGCTGCACCACTGTGCTTCCACGATTGTGCCATACAGTACACAATGCTGGGTGAATTATTCCTGTAGTTGTTAGAGGGTATAAACACAGGCTGGATTGCACTTGGGACCAAGTCACAAACTGGAATTGCACTAATCTCAATGAATGCCATTCTGTGAATTGGCTGTAATGGTCAGTGCAGGGGCATCCAGCCTGAAAAGCATCCCTCCTAAACCTATAATCCTCGAATATAGGGCCCTTGTGTTTCACTAATTCCAGATCCTTCATGGCCTAGTGGCTTCATTCCCTGGTGACCCAATGTCAACCGCTAGGTACAAGAAACTGAGACCAATTGTGGAAGGGCTGCTACATTTATGTGAATGGTACTGTGGCCCATTTGTGTGGTAGCCCCATCCACCCCCAGCCACACTATCCTGAAGTATCTCAGCCGTTCAGGAAGGGGTTCAGATTCCAGTTGAATTTAGCCAAGACTTGGACCAAGAGGGTTACATTTTTACTGCTTGTGCTAAAGGGTCACATTAACTACTTGGCTGTATCAAGTAGTACTGAGACGGGGCCTTGGCTCCCCCCCATATATGCAGCCATTAAGAATTTTAATTCCTGTTGATGTGTTTGAGAGTAGGGGCAGTGATTTATTGCTTTGGTGATGTTGCCAGCCTGGATCCAATCTCCTAGTACTAGTACTCAGTACCAGACTCACTGCTATTTCATAAAGAATCAGCTGCAGCACTCAGGACAGCCAGCCATGCACTGTGCAGAAGCAGCACTGGCACTGGTTTTATTTAAGCATATGTGTGTGTGTGTGTGTGTGTGTGTGTGTATGTATATGTATATATATATATACATATATACATTACACACATTACAATAGTGATTCCGAGTAGTAAAATACCCAAAATAATATATGTTTCCTAGAACTGCTCTAGTCTTCACAGCAATTGTGCAGTGTGAATGTACTGTTTCCTCCTGATTTACCAGCTTATTGTGTTGTATTTTAATGCATCTATTTTTAAATTAGTAGTCTGCAGTCTGTTGTGGAGTCTGTCTGGATTCTGGAAAAGGCAGGATCAAGGTGGGTCAAATAAACAACACCATATACAGTATTATGCTGTGATTTAATTTGAACCATCTTGCTTCTGCCTTCTGGTCTATCCAGAGTCTGTCCACACCAAACTATCATAGTTGCATTATAACATAAACTGAAATCAGGAAAAAGGCACATACGTGATTCTTTTGAAAAGCACAATTACAGAGCACACCTAAGAAATATATAGATTTTATAATTTATGGTGATAATATTTATGAGATGCCATGGTACAAAAGGGAAGATTTAAGAAGTTGGGGAGGGTTCAGAAAAAAACAGGATCCAACTGTGCAACTTCAGGGGTAGGGAACATGTAACAAAAGTGTGTTTTTTCTTCAAGAAAAGGCCCAAAACTCACCATAGAGCATGTAAACCCCTCAGAGCTTCTGGGGGCCTTGCGACCCCCAGACCCCCCAGCTCTTTGCGGGGGGGGGGGGGCAGCGCAAAATTAGTCTCTTGCCCAGGGCACCAAAATGCCTTCCTACGGCTCTGCATACCTGCTTCTGTCCTGAATGAGTACTCTAAGTATGTAGACGTGTACTGTGCTGTCAAGCTGACAGTGTGGCTTAGAATATAGAGTAACAGCATATGAGTAGATGGGGCTACACCAGGACCATGGTTTGAGTCTGTCATCCCCATCACATTTTTGTTTTCTTTCTGTTTTTTACCTATGTGCGCTGTGTTATACTGATATGCATTTAAAGTTGGTGTGAGAGGGCGATGCCACCTCGCACGGCGAAATCATGCTGGTTTGAAAACATTCTCCTTTCTTTGAATTATGTATGACGTCAGAGTTGATTATATTAAGTAATGGGGGTTTGGGGGGCACAGCCCCCGATGAGGGTTTGGAGGTGACGCCCCCCCATTAACAACTAGTGGCCCTGTATTAAAAACTAGTGAACATACATAACACCTGTGTACTAATTACGGACAGTTAAAGAAAACGTGCTGCTGTTCTGTGGTTGTTTTTTGGAGGGTGCTGTTACAGACAGTTGCAGTGAGTTGAGTTTCAATTTATTTTATCAGCGCGGTACTACCAGCATGCTGAATTTGCTGCTCTGATTTGTACCGCGCTGATATGAGTTTCATTGAGTTGTAGATCCCTACAGAATGCATTTAAAGACAGGAGTAAAAAATGAACATTTTGTCAGTTTCCCTCTAAAACTCGAATAGTCCCTGTGCAGTAAGCTTCCATATGTGTGTGTGTGTGTGGGGTCTTCTAGGTGCAAAGTAAATTTGTGCAAGTTATTGTATTAAACCATTTCTTCTTTTCAACAAAAATAGACATTTTCCGTGAGCTTAAATGACCTCTCCGGGTTCATGGGAAGCGGGGGCTGTTCCCATGAACTGGGTGAAAGTGTATTTTATTGCTCCAGACACTTCAGACTAGAAGTAATGTAGTGATACAGCTGTCTAGACCACTTAAACTAGATATGTGGCTTCAGACTCAAAATGGAAATATTGCATCTTGTAAACAGTTGCTATAATTTTACAGGGTAAGCAATTTCAGGCTTGGTTTTTTAAAAAGTAATTTTCTGCAATCCAGTACTGGTAAAGGCATTTAGTGTTATTCAGTTGCGTATTATATATTGAATTTATAATGATTTGATGCTGTCAGTGGCAGCTTATCCAGGTTATCCGTGCGTTCACCCTCTGTCTTGAGAACCATTTTGTTAATGATAAAATAAATAATTTAATATCTCAAATAATGACAAGCCAGGTATTTGGTATAGAATGACATCTGCCACTGAGACAGCTAGGCTACTGTTGAAAACTGAACCTTTTAATTTGAGTCCTGGTATTTTATTGGTTAGAATTTGCTTGATGTTGGCTCAACCCCCGCCCCAATCTCAAGCGTGGCTATATTCAGTGTAATAGTGGTGATGTATTACACTGTGTTATAAATGGGGTTGGACAGCAAGGTGCCTGCCAACCAACAGCCCTTCTCTAGGAGCTTCCAGATAGCACATTCAAGCAGTTAGCATGAGAGATAGGGCGTGAGATTCTGTAAAGCAGTGTAAGATGTAAAACAAGATGTCAGAGGTCAAGCCTCGACTTGCTGCAGCTGCACTGAGCTTACAGTCTGGTCAGAACAGGGGCAGGACCAGGACGGTTTTGGAACACCTGTTTTGCAAAAGCAGCTGCTGTTTGTCCAAGCAAGTCTGATCTGAACAGATGAGAAGTAGTGAGACTTATGCAGTTTTCTCCAAGGAAATTCCATATAAAATCTCACCATCTTTGTGATGAGAAGGCCATGACTTCTGTAGAAGACTGACTGGAGGTGGCATTAATACCATCAAAATTTGCAAAAACTATTTAGAAATACCATAGATACTCTAGCGCTATGGTGCTTATGCAAAATGTCAAGCACTATACATTATCAACTCCTCCAGTATTTCTGAATAGTGTTACATTTAGTAGTGAACGTGATGGCAGGTGGACAATGTGTACAGCCTGGAGGACAGAGCCAGTCACTATAAATAGGTATAAGGTTTGTGTTGTAGTGGCTGCATTTCCCTGGTAGTTGCTCGTGACAAAAAAAAAAAAAAACATTCTGCTGTCAGAATCCACAAAGTTGTAAAGCCACTCAGCTGCTTGCTGGCTGGCTATATGCAAATGAAAGGACCAAAGCACTCTCTCATTGGAGCACTTCAATCCTTTCAACTACATGAAGTTTCCACCCATAAACTGTGAGCCGCTATCATACTCAACTTGTGTGGTCATTGATCTGTCAGGAACCAGCTCAGTGCAGCTTGACCTGCATTGGACGCAACACTGACACATATCTGAAAAGCCGTTCATTGTAACAATTGTTCTGCAAGAGAACAGGCAGAACACCAGGAGGAAGGAGCTACTGGTATAACTAAAACTTCTCTACTGGGACTAAGAACTAGAAATCTTGTACTGGGACCTTCAATTTAGTGTAAAAAAAAGAGTTAGTGTGTTTGTCAGAGGTAGTTGAAGTAAATTTTTATCTGTGTACATATCTAGGTGCTTGTCACAGGTGTCAGAAGGGAATTGTTATCCATGAAATTAACTAAATATAGAAAGATTTGCAAAGTAGGGGGAGTGGCTTAGCTAGAAGGAGCCAGATTAAAATCAGATTTAAGCACTGCCCTAGATAGCTTCTGCCAGAGAACAGACAGAACACCAGGAGGAAGGAGCTACTGGTATAACTAAAACTTCTCTACTAGGACTAAGAACTAGAAATCTTGTACTGGGACCTTCAATTGAGGGTTAAAAAAAAGAGTTAGTGTATTTTTCAGAAGTAGTTGAAGTAAATTATCTGTTATCTGTGTTATCTGTGTACTTATCTAGGTGCTTGTCACAGGTGTCAGAAGGGAATTGTTATTTGTGAAATTAACTAAGTGTAGAAAGATTTGCAAAGTAGGGGGAGTGGCTTAGCTAGAAGGAGCCAGATAAAAAACAGATTTAAGCACTGCCCTAGATAGCTTCTGCCAGAGAACAGACAGAACACCAGGAGAAAGGAGCTACTGGTATAACTAAAACTTCTACTGGACTATATTGCCCTTCCTCCTCCCTCCACCCCACCCTAAACCAGTTCTGCTTTTTATAGGCACAGGATTTAACTGATAACAGAAACTTCCTGTTTGGAAGCAGGAAGTGAGTGATCACAGAGCCACCAAAGACTCACCATCCTAGAAGGGCAAGAGTAGCTCTACGCCCCCCCCAGCTGCTTGAGGTCTGACTCTGAGCAAGTAAGGAGACTACTGAGAAAAATAGGAACTTCTTGTCTTAGAACAGGAAGACCAGGAGCTAAAAGGGCACAGAGGCAATAAGTAAGTAGGGGAAGAAAAAAAAAGAAAATAAACAAACAGAGGAAAGAGTAAGTATTCCAAACAACAGTTAGGGGGCCAGAAAAAAGACATGATGGGAGTGGTGCAGTGCAGTGGCTGTGGAGCAGCAGTCTTCTGGGAGACATTCTGGAGGATGCAGTGTTGTCCCATCTGCAGACACCTCTCTGGGCTGAGGGAGGAGGTTGCTCATCTCCAGGCTGAGTTGGCCAGGATTTGTGGGACCTCCTCTCTCACCCAGGGACCACAGAGTCACTGCTGTTGCCTCAGAGGTTGCCAAGAAAGAGGAGCAGTTGGACCACAGTGGGCTCAGGGAGGGTGAGGGTGGTAGAACAGAGGCGCATCCCTCCAGCTGTACCTCTCCACAATTTCTATGCCATTCTGAAAAAGTGTGGTTCCTCTATGGAGGCACCCACAGTGGGGAGCAAGGAGAATGCTGGGAACCTCCACAAAGGAGACCCACAGGAGGGTGGCATGGGACCCCACATGGGAAGGAAACAACTCCTGGTGGGGGACTCCATTGTTAGGAAGGTAGAACTGGGGGAGGAAGAGGACAGGGAGGTAAGGTGCCTGCCTGGCACCATGGTTTGGAGAGACATGGAGTGAATCCTCAGGATCACAGGAGCAGCTGCACAGGGGAAGGAGCTGGATGTCATTGTCCACCTAGGGACAAATGACCTGGCTGAGAAGGGATTAGAGCAGTGCAAGAAGCATTTGTGGAGATGGGGAGGGACCTTAGACAAATAGCACACACAGTAACCTTCTCGGAGGTGCTGCCTGTGTATGGCATGGATGAGGCTAGGGTGCTGCACACCATGGGATTCAATCAGTGGTTGAAAAACTGGGCAGAGCTCAGGGATTTTGCTTCATTGGGGACTGGGGGTCGACCTGGATGGATGCAGGCCTATACTGGCGTGATGGTCTGCATCTGTCCAGGAGTAGGACCAGGATCCTAGGTGATAGGTTTAAATACCTAATTGGAAAGCATTTAAACTAGCCAAGTGGGGAGGCACTGGAAAGGAGCAAAGAAATCCTAGCCCCCCCCAAAAAAAATCAGGGTATGAAGTGAGGTAGACACCAACATAGAGATGTCAACAGGAAGAAGTGCAGGGGTAAATGGAGAAAGTCACAAACGCAATAAGGACAGGGTGGGGCAAAAAGGGGTAAGGCCATCAAGAAATGGAGGATAATGAGTACCAATGCCCATAGTCTGGGCAACAAGCTCCCTGAACTTGTGACCTTGATGGAAGAGGGATGCCTGGATATAATAGCAGTCACAGAAACATAGTACACAGAGAACCATGACTGGGATGTTAACATACCAGGGTACACAACCTACAGGAGAGACAGGGAGGGCAGAAGGGGGGGAGTAGCTCTCTGTGTAAGGGAAGGGATAAAAGCAACTGAAAAAAGAGTAAACAGGGAGGAGAGAAGGCACTGTGGGTCACCTTAGAGACTGGAAATGGCACCACAATCTGCACAAGGGTTGTATACAGACCCCGATGTCAGGGAGAGGGAATGGACAAGAATATGATAGAAGGCATACTTAGGATGGCAGAGAAAGGGGAGATACTGTTGATGGGGGACCTTAATGTGCCAGATGTTAACTGGAGCACCTTTGCTGCAGCAACATCCAAAAGCAGTGCCATTCTTAATGCCCTTCAGGTGGCATGCCTCAGACAGCTAGTTTTGGAACCTACTCATGAAGGAGCAATCTTAGACCTCATACTCTCAAATGGGGACAGTGCGAGGATCTCAGATCTAGAAGTGGGTAGCCATTTGGGAACAAGTGACCACCAAACAATGTGGTTCATGATAAACTCGGCTACAGAGTCAAGCCATACAAAAGTGAGGGTTCTGGACTTCAGGAGGGCTGATTTTGGCAAGATGGGAGAGTGCTTTAGAAAAGCATTAGCAAACAGGCTAGAAGGGGTGGTGGAGCAACAATGTGGAAATATCAAAACTGCCATCACAGAGGCAACAAGCCTTTGTGTGAAGCAAATAAACAAATGAAAATGAAAGAAAAAGCCACTATGGTTCTCACAAGAAGTGGCAGTGAAGGTTAGGGAGAAAAAGATAGCATTTAGGAAGTATAAGGAAACACAGAAGGAGCAGGACAGAGAACTGTACCAGTTAAGGCAGAAGGAAGCAGGGAGGGTAGTCAGAATAACAAAGGCACAAACTAAGGAAAAGATAGCCAACTCGGTTAAGAAGGGGGATAAAACCTTTCATAAGTATATCAGGGAGCATAGAAAGACAAAGGGAGGGATAGTAAGGCTGAATAGAATGGATGGTGGGTGGGCAGAGAGTGACAGTGAAAAAGCAGGGATACTGAATGAATACTTCTGTTCAGTATTCACAAAAGAGGAAGTGGGGGAGGTGCCTAATCCAATTAACAGAAGCACTCTGGAGAGGGGAGTCGATCCCAGTCCTTTCACAGTAAAAAGGGTTCTGAAAGAACTCCTAACACTGAAGGTGGACAAAGCAATGGGGCCAGATGGAATTCACCCCAGCATTCTAAAAGAATTAAGCAGAGAACTTTGACACCACTGACTACCCTTTATAACAAATCATGGGAGGATGGTGGAACCTGAGGACTGGAAAAGGCTGATGTGATTCCCCTTCACAAAGGGAGCAAGACAGAGGCAGGAAACTACAGACCTGTTAGTTTGACCTCTGTGGTAGGGAAAGTGATGGAATCACTTCTGAAGGAAAGAATTATTGAGTACCTAGAGGCCAGTGGGGCATAGGACCCAAGGCAGCATAGGTTTACAGTGGGAAGGTCATGTCAGATGAATCTAATTGATTTCTTTGACTGGGTGACCAAAGTAGTAGACCAGGGAGGGGCTGTGGACAAGGCCTACCTAGACTTTACAAGGCATTTGACACAGTCCCACACAGATTAGTAGTCAAATTAACTGGCCTTGAGTGGGTCCCAGGTTGGTAGCCTGGTAAAACATTGGCTGAACAACAGGACACAGAAGATAATTGTAAATGGAGTCCACTCTAAGAAAGAGGGTTACTAGTGGGGAACCGTAGGGTTCAGTACTGGGTCCAGTCTTTTTTAATGTCTTTATAGGTGGCATTGCAGAGGGACTGGAAGGAAAAGTATGCCTTTTGCAGATTACACAAAGATCTGCAACAGGGCTGATACACGAGGACGATGGAAAGAATGAGAGGGACTTGGAGGGTTGGAGGAAAGGTCAAAGTATGGCAGCTTGGATTCAATGCAAAGAAGTGCAAAGTAATGCACCTGAGAAACAAAAACCCAGGGTAAGATTACACAATGGGGGGTAGTAACAACAACAAAAATGGAAAGGGACCTTGGGGTAATCATATCTGATGACCTTAAGGCTGCCAAGCAACATAAGAAGGTGGTAGGGAGGGCTGGGGGATACTGGGATGTATAGGGAGAGGCATCACCAGCAGAAAACAGTAAGTTGTTATCCCCCTGTACCGACAGTTGGTGAGACCCCATCTGGAGTACTGCGACCAGTTCTGGAGACCCCATCTCTGCAAGGACATAGACAGGATGGAGGCAGTTCAGAGGAGAGCAACTAAAATGGTGCAGGGTCTGCAAGAGAAGCCATACAAGGAGAGACTAAAGGAGCTTAATGTGTATACCCTTGAGGAAAGGAGGGAGGGGGGGGACATGATAGAAACGTTTAAGTACCTAAGTGGAATCAGCAAAGTCCAAGAGAGTAGCATCTTTCAGCAAAAGAGATGTGCAAGAACAAGGGGACACAATTTGAAGATAGAGGGGGGACGACTCAGGGGAACTGTGTGGAAGTATTTTTTCACAGAGAGGGTGGTGGACGCATGGAACAGCCTTCCTGAGGAGGCTGTGGGGTCTAAAACTGTGGAAGAATTCAAGAATGCATGGGGCAGACATAAGACAATTTTTGTGGGGGGTAGGAAGAAATAGGCTGTTGGTTAAATAGGATCTGCAGCTTATCCTCTAGGTAGGAAAATGGGCAGACTAGGTGGGCCAAGCGGTCCTTATCTGCCATCAAAGTCTATGTTTCTTGCACAAGAATAACTAGGAAAAAACATAAACATAATGAGATAGATAGGAAATTGGTTAAAAAAAACAACCCAAGAGTCAGAGTAAAGGGTAACCTGTCAAAGCAGGGAAATGTCATGAGTGGTGTGCCCCAGGGATCGATACTGGGACCTATATTATAGAACACATGTAGCAAATTTGCTGATGACACAAAAATAGGTGGGAAGGCAAACTCAGATGAAGGGGCAAGGAAAATCCAAACAGATCTAAATAATATTGTGGAAAAGGACAACAAATGGAAGATGAAATTCAACAGCTTTAAAGGTATGGGGATGCATTTGGGAAAAAAACAACAGAAAACACAGCTGTCTATGAGTGGAGTTATCATCAAAACAATGACATGTGAGAAGAACCTTGGGTTATACAGTGTGTCACGGGAGGTCGAAAACCAAGAAGCAGGTAAATACAATACATGCAAAAACAAATCAGCTTTTGAATACTGTTGAAAGACAATTTCCCCATATGTCAGAAAGGGTTTTCTACCTCTGTATAGGTCATATGTTAGATCTTTACTAGATTATTGTTCCCAGTTCTGGGGAGGTTTAAATGTAGGGGACAATATAAAAATAGAACAAATACAACACAGGGCAATGAAAACAATACATGGATTTGAACACATGGCATATGAAGAAAGACTAGCACATCTAGACTTACACTCACTGGAAGAGTGAAGAATAAGAGGGGACCTACTGTTACTGTTTTATATATAATGACAAGGAAGTGATGAACACACTGGGCCTAATTCTTAAAGATCCCTTGGAGTGGCACAATTTGCATCACTCCAGGGATGCAGCAAACTCTGGGTGTGCCAGGGACCATGTGCCAGATTCTGCAAAGATCAGGGTCCCGGTGCCAAAATCCCCAGGTTTGCCACAGGTGTACAACACCGCCAAACCGTCAGTGCACCTGTGGGAAATGCTGCAGGGATATGGCTCCCCCCACTGGTGCAACACAAGAAGGGCCAGCATTGGTGAGTGGGAGGCATCCACTTGCCAGGAGGGGCCCAAGGCAGGAGGGGCATGGGGGGGTGGCATAGGGTGAGTTGGAGAGACAGCAGGGAAGTATGGGATTGCTGTGGCACCCGGCAGGGTGCATCTTCCTCTTTATTTATTATGGTTCTATTCAGCTGTACCACATAATTATACTGTAAGTACATTATTGGACAGTACACCTGAAACACAGCCATGGAGGAGCAAGAGCTATTTCTGAATGGCATCATACTGAAATGGAAAGCAGCAGACCATGCAACTGGACAGTTTTGCAGTCTACTGTGTTCCTTGTCAATATAATGCCATTTAGAAATTGCACTTGCCCCTCCATGGCTGTGTTTCAGTTGTACCATCTGATAATGTATCTACAGTATAATTATGTGGTACAACTGAATGGCACCATAATAAAAACAGAGACAGATGCACCCCGCCGGATGCTATAGCAATCCCTTACTTCCCCCATTGTCTCCTTGACTCACCCTGTGCCCCCCTGTGCCCCATCTGCCCCCTGACCACACATGTAGTTCTACCCCCAACTCACCACAGTGTGAGGCACTGGTGCAAGGCACTTAGACCACCTCCTGACTGGTCTAAGTTGTGCACCTTGCTACGGCCATGGTAGGGCTTTTGGAATCCCACAAAAGGGGATGTTGCAGCCCCACCGTGGCACAAGTCCCCTTGTGACCTGGCATACCCTAATGTAGGTTGCAAGGGTGGTGCAGTACCTGTTTAGTGCAGTGGCTTTCCATTCTGATGCAGATTGCATTTTGGGAATTTAGAATCCTGCCATTTATGATGAAAAGTGCCAATTGCATCACTGATGTTTGACACAGGCATCTTGCATCAGTCTATGGACTTTCGGAATTGGGCCCACTAAGTCTGGGGAGAGGACAGGACATGTATGCATTAAGATGGCACAACAAATAATTAAAAACATCACTAAAACACAAGGAAACTTTTTTACACACAGAGGGTAGTGACTATGTAGAACAACTTATCGCAAGAATTAATTGGCAGTACTAATTTAAATAACTTCAAAAATGGTATTGACACCTGGTTGCAGTGTAATAAACACAGGGCTTTCTTAATATGAATTGAGAGATGGACATACATGGACAAATTGTCTAATTTCATCTCTGAAAACGCAATATTGAACACAGTATAAAGTGTGCTTATGTTGTAAAGACATCCATTGCACTTGCCTAATTAATGCACCTTTTATCTTGTATTATGTGCTGCTGCTGTTTTTTTTTTTTTTTTTTAATAAGATCCCTTGTGGAAGAATGCATTATTGTATTTTTTGTCACCTGTACTATTGTTGCTGTCAGTGGTTGAATGTATTCTTCCCTACAACCTTCCTACCCCCCCACCCCCCACCAGTTGCAAGTGGAAACAAATATTCTGGATTGTGCTTGTTTACCTGGTAAAATACATATCTTTATAACATGGCTACATAAAATACAAACACCATATTGGTCAAAACACATCACCTGATCATTGATTAATGTCTGATATACCCACACTTACCTTACTGAACTACAAGCACGAGTGACAGAAAATAACCCAGCCTGAGTCATTACACTAAACCCTATAAATAACCAGTAGAATAGCACAGCAGTACCTAGTCATAGGATACCACAACAAGACATTCTGAGAAACGGAACAAATGAGTGACATCTACAACCCAAATTTCAACATGTTTGGTAACATATCTACATCTGAGTGGTAGATTTAAGGTTCAGAGACCAACAGCCACTGAAAAAGAAAAGAAAATACCAATCCACTGAACTAAACATTTCTGGACTGAACATAGGCAATAGACACATACCCGTATCAAGTTCAGAACTGGATGACCTGGAACGACCGAAAAATTAGCCAAATAAGCACAAAAGCACACTGTGGGTGGCTAATGTATTTACGGACTGGCTTACTACAACATCCAGAAAAACAGACTTGAAAACTATCCCAGCATTTGAACTTGCCCCAGTCCTCTGACAGTTCTATGCAGAGGTATGATCCTCAGATGGTAGCCAGTATAGTATTAGCTTCTATATTGTTCCCTGAGTTGGACTGAACTGATACTTAAATGATATAGAACTCCAAAGAAATATGAATCTTGTTGCAGATGCAGAGTTTACTACCACAAATAATGTCTTTGTTGTCATGCTGAAATAATACAGGCAAGCAGGATGTGACGTTAGCATGCACCACCAATGCATCTCCAATGCAGATCTCAAACTGATCCAAACTTCCCCAATGCTCAGTACACAAACAGCATATGGATTAATAAAATGCCTTTGGTTTGAACTCCAACTATGATTAGTGAGAAGGGGATGAGAAGGACTCACAAGGTTGCAGCAGGATTCATTTCAACTCCAGATGAATGACAAAGGTACCGAATATATTTCATTAATGTTCAATGAATCAACCAAAAATCACAACAGATTCAATGAACAGCAGAAACACTATGAGGTCTCCTACATGCACAACCAGACAACTCTGACTGCCCTGTTAAACTGTACAAAACATACGTGACCAAATGTCCTCCCAATTCCCCAGCATTTTATCTACAGCCCAAACAGCTGCCACAATGTATTCTAGATCAACAAGACTTCTGTTACACGAAACAAGCAATCAAGGTTAATTTCCTTGGAGATCTGATGGTCAAAATATCTGCAGATGCTAAACTGAGCAAACGCTAAACCAACCATAGCATCAGGAGCACTGCAGGCCAGCTCCTCTCCAATGTTGGACTGCCATCAAGGGAAATAATGATGATGACTGGCCATAGATCAGAAAGCAGCCTTAAACATTACTGGACCCCATCACATACAGAATGGCAGAAATGATCAAATATTCTCTTGCACAACAGTAGCACAAGCACATAATCCTCCAAAATCAGCACACCACCTGCTACACCAACTACTGCACCTCCAAAAACAGAGCACAAATAGCAACCTACAACCCAATCAACAGCCAAAGACAACCCTTAAAACAAGCCACCAACAAATCCTTTCAACCTCCAAAACTTCACCAATCATGGCACTGTTAATTTCAATTACTGTAATGAGAAAGTAAACACATCAAACGATTAACCTCCCTATCCAACACTATAGAGGGACTACATTTCCAGGTGGATGTGCACCTCAATAAATATTGCATTTATACTAAGGATCATATTAAGGATTTTTAGGAGCAAGGGGGCTGGTTTAGCACATAGCTGCACCTTTATGCATTATGAAGACATTGAGTAATGCTGTAACCTATGTCCAGATAGCAGTAGGGTATCAAGTAGTCTTTTAAATAAAGATTTGGTCTCGCTGATGACAATGTCCAAAGGTAAGCAATTCCAGGGGCCAATAACCATTAATGTGAAAAATAACTTCCTGCAAATATAATTAAATATTTTACCCACAAGTTGTAGTGGGTGCCCTCAAGTGTTGTAGGTGCTATCTTTAAATACTAGCTCCAGTTCAGACATTAGGTAGGGGTCCTGTATTATATCATATAAGAAAAGCAGATCGCCTCTAAATCTTGAGTTTCTAGGGACATTGGGTTTAAATTAGATAATCTAGTTTCATAGTTGTCATTATGAAGACCAGAAATGTGCTTAGTGAATCTTTGCTGCACTTTTTACAGAATATTACATTCACCCATTTTAAATGGGCACTATAATTCAGAAGCATACTCCAAGTGTGGTCTAACATATGCTCGGTACAGAGGTACCATGACTTTCGGGTCACGTGATCCGATGTTTTTCTTGATGGACCATATAACCCTGTTAGATTTTCACTTCAGTTATATGCTCTGTGTGTTTCAATTAATATTAATAGAAATACCCAAATCTTTTTCCTCCTGAGTAGTGCTTAATATAACTCCGGCTAATGAGTATGTAGCAGTGGGATTATTTACACCCAAGTACATGACCTTGCATTTTTCTTTGTTCAATTTCATTCCCCATCTTTCGACCCAAGCTGAAATAATGTCAAGATCTCTTTGAATGGAATAAGAGTCTTCAAAACTAAGACAGGCACCACCTAATTTAATATCATCTGCATATTTAATAGTCAATGATGTACAATCTGAAGTTAGGTCAGAAATAAATATCTCAAACGAACAGGGACCAAGAACAGATCCCCGTGGGACACCACTGGTTACAAATCCTGGGATAGACAAATGACCATTAATTAACACATTCTGAGATCTGCCTGAAAGCCAATTACAAATCGAGTAAATGATGCACTGATTTTTATGTAGGTTGTTAAGTTTAACTTGCAATGCCCAATGCCTTGCTAAAGTCAATATAAATCACATAACATGGGATTTCTTTGTCCAAAGCAGCACTAATGTGCTCATACAACAACACATTAGGTTGGTTAAGCAGCCTCTTCCCTTGTTAATGCCATGTTGTGCAGAATCCTGTGCACTCACAACTGGAGTAATTAAATGTTTAATTAAGCTTTCCATAATTTTACAGATAAAGGAGGTCAGACTAATAGGGCAGTAATGTTCCCATAATGATTTAGAATCTTTTTCGTGCAGTGGGATCACATTTGTTCTCTTCCAGTCAACTGTCAGAAAGTTATGTTTTAAGCAGCCCTTGAACAAGAGTTTTAGGGGTACAATCAAGTTGTCTGCAAGCAGGTATAAAAAATGACCAGGGATATTATCTGGTCCAGAACTGTTTTTTCCTTTTTAATCCCTTAGCTGATCTCTGATAAGTTTCATTGGTGAAAATGCTGTAGTTAGAATTATGCATGGAGGGTAAATTGACAGTAGTTTATGCTCCTAAAATCTTGTTTCTGTGTCTTTTCTTCATCAAATAATGTCATGCTCATTTTATAAGAGGATTAAACCACTCCAGGGTATGGGTTTACTGAGCATTAATCCACACCTGGGTGGTTGAAGCCACTTGGCCTGCGGCCTCATGACTCACAACCCCCAGTATGGATTAATGTACAGTAAACCCATACCCTGAAGTGGGTTAATCCTTCCTTAAGCTAATTAATTACTTAAGAACTGCTCAGTCTGGGAACTGGGACTTGAGGCATTACAGATACTGTGGACCTCTTCCTAAACTTTCTATCTGAGCCTGTGTGAGAGGTCTTTTTATGGTTGTAGTGGGTGGAGCTCTGCAGAAATTTCGAGATCACAGTAGAAAAAGGGAGCTCTGAAAATTCCTAAAGGACTACTTAAAATCAGCGGTTTTGTGTTTTTTTCTCCACTCTGCTGTATTCACTGAGCTCAGCAGGGTTGCAGTGCACTATTTTTTTGTGTTTTGTTTGTGTTTTTTTGTGCACTATTTCTTCAATGTTGTTAGAATTGTCTTTGAAGAAAGACTGATAGCTCGTAAACATAACGGCTTACTCACCCTTTCCCAGCAATGAATCTCTTAAACAGATTTACACTGTTTTTAGACCTCTTAAGACACTGTCTTATTAGCACTGTCTCAGACATAGTTTACTATATCATAAGACAGCTGTTTGTTTAACCCCTTACACTCAAAAAAACACACACTCCATCCTCATGACCACAACATTCGAAATAAATACTGCAGCCTAATGTGTTATAAAACACTAAAGAAACTGTTTATGTCAGTGTTGGTTATATGGAACACAATGAAGTTCAGTTTACAATGTGTAATTTGCTACCATGGTAAATGTAATTATTATATATTTACATTCAGCTGTTTAATGATTAAAATAACATATTCATCAACTTGGCCTCTTCCCCACTTCCACCACGTCTCAACTACATGATTTACATAATGATAGTAGAGAAGGAATTATGGATTTCCTTTAAATATTTCTTATCCTATACTTTGTATCCTGGATAGCAAAAGCGAGATGCTACATCTCATTCTCATAGGGATCTTTATTTTACACATTTTTGCACTGTATTTACTCAGGATATCCCAGATTAGATGCACGATCCTGTTTTCAGTGGGATCATGATTTTACCCATTTTTACAATGTAGTTATCCAGAGTAGCCTAGTCCAGGTGTAAAATATTGTTTTCAGCTTGTTCTGACTTTACGTTATGCATCATAAAAATGCATAGATATAGAACCCCACTGAAAATAAGGTGCCACATCTTCTGTGAACTATCCAGGCTAAATATATAGCAATCAGCAGACATATGCTAGGAAACACATTGTAAAAATGTGTAAAAGGAAAACCATATTGAAACTGCCTCTCCACAGATCTGCATTGTGCAAATTCATTAGAAATAATGGGTAAAAGCATGACCACACTGTAAATGACATACTGAATCTCAACTGGCATATCCTGTAAGAATTCAATATTTAAAATGGGCTAAATGCTTTACCCAAATGAAATAAATATTTTAAATATCAGCTTGGCTAGTCTTTTCTCATAGGTCTTATCCCGCAGGCCCTGCACCATTTTAGTTTCCCTCCACTGCACTGCCTCCACCATGTCTATGTTCTTTCTCAGATGGGGCCTTCAGAACTGGACGCAGTATTCTAAGTGTGATCTCATGGGTGTCATATAGAGGCAAGATGACCTCCCACTTTATACTCCTGATACCCCTCCCTATGCATCCAAACATCTGGCTAGCCTTTCCAGCTGCCTTATTGCACTGCCTAGTTTCTCTTAGGTCCTCACAGAGGATAACTCTCAGGTCCCTTTCCTACTTTCTGACTGTCAGTACCTCCCTACCTAGTTTGTACTTTGCCCCTGGGTTCTTCAGCCCTATGTGCATGATCCTGCACTTCTTTGCACTGAATCCCAGCTGCCATACTTCAGACCATTTCTCCAGTTTTTTAAGGTCTTCCTTCATTCTTTCAACACCCACTAGCATGCCCACCTTATTGTATACCCTTGTATCATCTACAAAGAGGCACACCTTCCCCTCCAGTCCCTCTGCAATGTCCCCAATAAAGACATTGAGGAGGACCTGCCCCAACACCGACCCCTGTGGCACCATGCTCATCACCTCTCCCTCTCTAGAGTACTCTCTGTTTATCACAACCCTCGGACTCCTGCCATTCAGCCAATTCTCCACCCACAGAAATATGTTAGGATCCACCCCTAGGCTGTCAGTTTGTTAATCAACCTTCTATGGGAGATGGTGTCGAAGGCCTTTATGAAGTCCAAGTAGGCTACATCCACCTCACTTCCCTGATCCACTACCTTACTTACCCAGTTATGCCTTAGATTAGTACAATGAGTCAGTGCAAAACACAGTGCTTATCCTAAATACAGTAAACGTTAGGGTTATATGTATAAGTAAATACCTGCCATATAAGGCTGTGTATGTGTGTTACTGTGTATGTGGCAATGCTCTGTGTGTGTAGACAGTGCACTGCTATGCTATACTGGAATACATATGCATATATGTGTATCTGTATTAGTCGGTGTGTGTGTGGATCACACCAATTAGTAAGTGCAGTTAGGTGGCTCAGTGGTTAGTGCAAAAATTGCTAGGCTATATTCCCTCACTACCTAGATCAGTTTCAGCCATATGCAGGTCATTGCTGATTTAAATGAGGTGCTGAGTGGCAACCCCCACCCTCCGATGTTCTTCTGAGCCTGAAAAGAAGAAATAAAAATGGCTCCTTGATGTCTTTTTTCAATCTGTAAAAATGTGTGCAGACAGTGCAGTGCTATGTTATACTGGAATATATATGCTGTGACTAAATGAGGTCCCTGCAGTTGTGCAAAATACTTGCAGTCTGCATGCCTTTATGTCTGAACTTAAACAGTATCTCGTGATCAGGAGTGCGTGTGACTGTCATGTAGGCACCTGACATGTTTTTTCTCACAATGTTCCTGCTTGACCTCCTCTCTCGGTAGGAACTTCCATGTTTTCATCCATCAGTCTCTTCCACTTCCCTCTACTCAGTGTTGGGTAAGTTACTTTTTCTATTACTTTCTATTACTTTTGGAAACTTGTTCCAGAAAGCTCTGTGCAGTCACTAGCAAGGATAGAGAAGTACTGGAAAAAGTAATACACCTTACAGTTTTAATTACTTATGTCTGTTTCTACAAAAGTAGTACATTACTGTAACTGATCACATTTATTTGAAAGTAACTAGTAACCTATTACTTTCAAATAAATATCTGTTATAGTTTTTTTATTATTTTTGTATTGTTTTTGTATAAAAAGAAATAAGTAACTGTAACTGTCAGGTGTATTACTTTTTCTAGTATGTCTCCATCCTTGCTTGTGACTGCATGAAGCTTCCTGGATCAAGTTTCTAAAAGAAATAGAAAGTAATAGAAAAAGGAACTTACCCAACACTGCTGCTACTTCCCTGTACTTGGCCACTCTGTGTGACTCTTTCCATTTTTCCTTTACAGGGACCCCCCTCACACGACTTTTTACCCTGTCATGCATATGGACACCTCCTAATAACAGTCCCTACTTATTCCCCTTCTCCTACATCCCTTGCCCATTTTTTCCTGGGCCCATTGCCCTTCTTCAAATCACTCACTATTTTCTCCTGCCTCTTCACCTTCCTTTCCACTGATGAAGCCTTAAGCTTGGGCTGGTTCTAATTTACCTACCGTACCCCTCCCCCACCTCTTTTCGGCTTCCTTTTTTTTTCTTTTTGCCTTCTAGGTACCCAGCTGTTGAAATCTTTCATTTGTAGCTAAATTTAATTATGAATATGGGTGTTTATGTATTACTATATGTACGTGTGCACCTTTGTATTGTGTTTCATGATGTGGAACCTTGGTAAAAGAGCTCCTGCTCAAAGGTTGTTAATGATTAATAAATAAATAAAAAATATATGTATTAGTCAGTGTATGTGTATCATAGCAATTAAATAGTGCAGTTAGGTGTCTCAGTAGTTAGTGCAAAAATTGCTAGTCTACATTCCCCCACTATCTAGATCAGTTTCAGCCTTATGCATGTCATTGCTGATTTAAATGAGATGTCTAGTGGCAGCCCCTCACTCTTTGATGTCCCCAGAGCCTGAAAAAAAGGAAACGGTCCCTCAATGTCTTTTTTTTAATCTGTAAAAACGTGTGTACACAGTGCACTGCTATGTTACACTGTAATATATATGCATATATGTGTACATGTAATAGTCACTGTGTGTGTGTATCATGACAATTAGAAAGTGCAGTTAGGTGGCACAGTGGTTAGTGCAAAAATTTATACTTTACATATTTCTCACCGCCCACAATACCACCATTTTGCAACCATATTGGCTCTTGCTAGAGTTTGTTTGACTTTGCTACCCTGATTAAAGTTTGGATCAGTTGGATGAACACCTTTCCTCTCTCGGCTTATTAGGATTGGATTGTCCCACTTTCTTTTTCTAACTTTTTGTATTTCAGCTGTATTTGGCTTTTTACGTGACACCAAATACTTTCCTACACTGGATTTAACTTTTATAAATCTGTAGAAGGTTAATTTTGTTTTGTTTGTATGAATGGGGATGGATGTTTGAGTAGTACCAATTTGTGTTACTGCATGTGTATGCTGGGACAGGGGAGTTATTTGGGATTGCTATTATCTTTATAGTTTAGTTTTATTATCCATAGGCATTAAGTGCTTAGGCTCGGACCTTTTTTGGTACTGCTCCCCGGACCACTTGCAGCAGCTTAGCTCTTTTGAGGAGTCCCAGTGTAACCTGCCTGCAGGTGTTATCAACTGCTGTGCAGGGCTGAGGATCTTCCTGTAGTGGGGCAGCAGAAAAAGGCAAGGGATGGGGTAGATGGTGGGGAGGATAGGATCAGGAGGGTAAAAAGACAGTGACACCCGAGAGAAAGTGGAACCATGACAGGGGTCCTCCCTGTCTGGTTCCAATACCCAGGGCTCTACCAATTGTCAATAGGTAGGTGGGAATCAGCCCTGCTGGCTCTTATGGGCCATTGTCTGCAAACAGACATCACTAACATACTAAAATGCCAGTAGAATAGGCCTAACAGTCTTTCGTGTCTGCTTATTTGGTCAGCCCCCACCCTGGGAGCTGACCTTGCTGCCTCCCTCTCCCTCTCTGGCTTCTGCCTTCCCAGTCCTGGATATTCTCACTGCACCGGTTTTTGCTTCCAGAGCCCTTCCCCTGTACCTGTCCCACCCCCTCTTGAACCCCTCCACAGTTTCTGCCTCCACCAGCCTCCTGGGCAGCACATTCCATGGCTCCACCACCCTCTCAGTGAAGTAGCACCTCCTCCTTTCTCCCCTGAATCTCCCCCCTCCAGCTTCCACCAATGCCCTCTAGTTGCCCCCTCCTCCCTTCAGAGCACCCTGACTACTCCTCCCCATTTACCCCCTTCATGTACCTGAAGACCTCTATCATGTCCCCTCGGTCCCTTCTCTCTTCCAATATGTACATATTTAGCTCTTCGAGCCTCTCCCCATAGGTCCTATCCCCCAAGCCCCAAATCATTTTGGTTGCCTTCCTCTCCAGGAGTTCAATGTCCCTTTTTAAATGTGACCTCCAAAACTGTACACAGTACTGAGGTGCGGCCTCACCAAGCAGTTATACAGTGGGAGTATCACTTCCCTCCTTCTGGAGGTGAGTCCCCTAGCGATGCACCCAAGCATCCTGTTGGCATTGGCTGCTGCCATTCTACAAGTCTCTGAGTTGTTTATCTTGACATCTGCCACCTCCCCCAGGTCTCTCTCAGCCATCGAGACTTGTAGCATTCCTCCCCAGGGTGTACACTTGGCCCAGGTTTCTGGCTCCCAGGTGCAGTACCTTGCATTTTCCTGCATTAAACCTCAGCTTCCACTTTCTTGACCACCTTTCCAGAGCCTCCAGGTCCCCCTGTAGGGCCACCCTCTCCTCCTCCCCATCCACCACTACCCCCAGTTTTGAGTCATCTGCAAAGAGACTCTTCTCACTCCTGATACCCTTCCTTATATCAGAAACATAGGAGTTGAACAGGAGGAGCCCAAGGACTGATCCCTGAGGGACTCCACTAATGACCCTCCTTGGGGATGAGACTATCCCGCCAACCACGACCCTCTGGGTCTGGTTCTGAAGACAATTTCCTATCCATCTGATCATCTGGTTCCCCACCCCCATTTCTCCCAGATTATCCAATAGACCCCCATGAGGAACAGAGTCAAACACCTTGCTGAAATCAAGAAAGAGGACGTCCACTGATCTACCCAGGTCCAAGACACTCGTCACCCAGTCATAGAACTCCACAAGGTTTGTCTGACACGATTTCCCCAGGATGAATCCATGCTGTCTATCATCCAGGCACCCTAACTTTTCCAGGTCCCCCCCCCAGTCTCTCCTTGACAATGCCCTCCATCACCTTGCCCACCACCGATGTCAGGCTGATGGGCCTGTAATTCCCTGCCACCTCCCTTGATCCTCCTATGTGGATAGGCACTATATGCACCACCTTCCTGTCCTGGGGCACCTACCCTGTCCTCAGAGAGATGCTGAAGAGCTCCACCAGGGATTTCACCAGGACACCCACCAGTTCCTTCAGCACTCTGGGATGTAATTTATCTGGCCCTGGTGCTTTCTCCATCTTAAGGGACCTGAGGGCTTCCCTCACTTTCTCTGCCATGATTTCCACCTCTGCTACCTCATCCCCCTGCTTTGCCTTCCCCCCCACATGCCAGTGATGCCCTCCCCAGACCCGCTAATCAGTAAGGGTCCCCCCTCTCAGTTTCACCATATCTCTCCCATGTATGATGCAGCCTCTATTTTCCTTGATGAAAACTGAGGTGAAGTACACACATTTAGTACCTCAGCCTGCTCCCCGGGTCTTGTGCCCATCCCTCCCCTGTTTTAATCCTGCTAATCTGCCCCTTCACCCTTCATTTTTCCCCAATGTATGTAAAGAACCCTTTGTTCCCTCTCCTAATTTCCCTGGCCAGGTTCTGCTCCTTCCTTGCCTTAACCACCCTAGTGGCCCTTCTGGCCATCAGCTCATACTCCCCTCTATCCTTTTCAATCCTTAAGCACTTGAATTGCCTATAGGCCACTTTCTTTCCCCTCATCACCTCCTGAACCTCCCTGGTCCACCAGCAGGGTTTTCCGGTCCTACTGCATTTTCATCTTACTCCTGTGCAGGTGCTGGTAGCATCCTGCACCCTCCCTCCTGATGATTTCCCACCTACTGTCAGCGTCCATGTCTGGCCCAATCCCATCCAAGTGCTCCTTAAGGATCCTTCCCATTTCCTTGAAATCCACCCCCCTGAAGTCAGTTGCCTCTGTCTTTGTGCAGCCTTCTACCCCTCCTAGGTTCAGGCAGAACCAGACTGTGGCATGGTCACTCCCCACCAGTGGGTCCCTTACCACCAGGGTCCCAATCTGGTCACTGTCTGCCAGGACCACATCCAGTATCTGCTCCTCCCTGGTCAGTTCCTCCACCTGCTGAATTAGGAACGCATCCTGGAAGACATCCAACAACCTCTGTTCCCTGGCCACTGAGGATGTCATAGTCTCCCAGTCTGTTCCAGGCATGTTTAAGTCCCCCAACACCACCACCCTTCCCCTTCCCAATCTGCAGTGTCTCCCAACATCTGCCACCAGACTCTCCTCCAGCTCCTCCACCAGCGCAGGGGGTCTATACACCACTCCTATTTTTACTCTCTTCCCCCCCTTGTTATCAAGGTGACCCAAATCACCTCCACAGCTCCCTTTGCCTCCTCCACTCCTCCTATGGCAATGCAGTTTTTGACTATTATTGCTACCCCCTTCCCTTCCCTCCCCCCTGTCCTTCCTGAACATGGTGTAACCCTCCAGGTTCAGGTCCCAGTCGTGCTATGCAGTGGCCCAGGTCTCAGTGACCGCTGCCACATCCACCTGTCCTTCAGTTAGCATCGCCTGGAGCTCAGGCATTTTATTGCCCAAGCTCCTGGCATTTAGCAGGACTACCTTCCACCCTTTTCCAATACTTCCATTTCCCCCCTGCTCATGTTCCTGTGGGGATTTTGTCTTCCCCTGGTCCACACCTTACCAGTCGGCCTTTTCCTGCATTCCTTCAGCTCCCCAGGGGGTGGAGACAGAGTCCCTCCTTTATCAGACCCCCCTCTATGCCTTTTCTCCCATCCCTCCCCCTTCACAAGTTTAAACCCCACCTTTCACCAATGAACCCCTCTATTTTCAACTTAAGGATTTCCTTCCCCTCCGAATTGAGATGGAGCCTATCTCTAGCATACATCCCCTTATCCTCCCAGGTCGCCCCTCAATCCCCCCATCAACCCATACCCTCTGGCCCCACACCACTCCCTGAGCCACTGGTTTATCACCCTAATCTTCCTCTTGTGTTCCCCACTAGCCCTTGGCACCAGCAGGATTTCTGAGAAGGAAATTGTGCATCCTATATCATGACAGACCTTGGCAAGCTCCCTGAACCTTGCCTGTATCTCTAGCTCACTATTTCCCTCAATGTCATTGGTACCCAGGTGGACCAGTATGTCCGGGGAACCTCCACAATCCTTTGCCAGCTGATATACCTCATGCTTGGCCCTGTGCACTGTTAGTCCAGGGAAGCATTTTGTTCTAACCAGGCAGACTTCTTCCCCCAGATCCCATTTGATCCCCCTGATCATGGAATCACCCAACAGGAGCACTCTGGCCTTACCTTTTCCTCCATTTCTCCCCCTTCCATGTCCCTCATCCTTTCTACCGGCCCCTCCCCCCAGCCTACTCCTTGCTCCTCCCCCCCCATCTGGGTGTCGCCTGCCATGCCCTCCTTATTTAACCTGGCCACCCCCTTCCCTCTGATCCTCTGCCCCTTGTCCTCCTGAGTATCCTTCTGTACCTCGCTACCCCCACCGTTTCTGCTCGTGACTGGTCCTACCCCCCCATCTGCTAAACTAGCCTGGCTAGCCTGATGAATAAAGCCTTGGTGATAGAAAGGTTCATCGTAAGCTCCTTAGCTGACCTTGTATGCATTATGGAGACCTAGCTGGGTGATGATTCTGGCCCTCTGCTGGAGGCATCAATACAAGTCAAGTACTCTGTGGTGTATTACCCAAGGTGGGAGCACGGGGAGGGTGGGGTGACACATATTTTTCATCTGCATCAGCACTCATGATGTACCCTACAGGAACAACCAGATTGTTTGAATGCATGAGGTTCAGGGTACAGGATCATTCTCATACACCAGCGAAGGGGCCATGCAGCAGCTTTGTCCTTTTGGGGAGTCCCAGTGTAAACTGTCTGCAGGAGTTATCAGCTGCTGTGCAGGGCTGAGGATCCTCCTGTAATAGGGCAACAGAAACAGGTGAGGGCTGGGGGTAGATGGTGGAGAGGATAGGATCAGGAGGGTAAAGAGATAGATACACCCTGAGAGAAAATGGAACCATGACAGGAGTCCTTCCTGTCTGGTTCCAATACCCAGGGCTCTACCAATTGTCAACAGGTAGGTGCTAATCAGCCTCACTGTCTCTTATGGGCCATTGTCTGCAACCAGATATCACTGATGAATAAAGCCTTAGTGATAGAAGAGTTCATCGTAAGCTCCTTAGCTGACCTTGTATGCATCTCGTGCAGAGATACCAGGTAGCTCTGAGCGGGCACCCCACTGGAGTTACGGTGTCAGTGTCTCCTCAGCCAGCTGCTGAGCCCATCCAGACCAGCCTCTCCTGCAGAGATACCAGGTACGCTCCTCAGATATCACAGCTTGAAAGCCGCTATTCTGATTGATTGCCTGGGGGCCTAGCTGGTCTCCCATTGGCTGCACGTCTTTCCTTTTGAATTCCAAGGAGCCTGGCACTCACGGCTCTATCTCAGACTTGCAATCACCTCTATATTTGATCTCTGAATTCTAACTGCTGCTCCAGGCCTATGTACTATTATTTTTCCTGGGTTAACTGTGACTTGCCAAGCTCATTGTGAGCTGATAAATGTACTCTGTGCAGAATTAGCCAGAAACACATAGGAATAGTGAACTACTGTGCTTATTTTTATTTGATTCTTACTGTTAGAGTAGAATGTGTTTTACATTTTACTGAGTGTACAATTAAAAAAAAAAATAATGGTATAAGATCTGAAACTATTGTGCCTACTGGTAAAACCGAAGCCAGGAATTCCTAAACTAAACTCTAAACTGCTGCTAATTTCTCCTTGCTTTCTGCTAACATTAGACCTCTCTCTTTGTCTGTCCAAACTGTAGCTTCTCACCTCTGTAATTTTTTCCCAACTGCTAATTCCCCTGTCTCGCTCAACAGAGTGAAGGCATAACCCCTCCCTGCCTTTTTCTCTCTAATTACCCTCCACTTTACACCTCTTCTGCCTTACTATTGTCTCCACTTCTGCCCACTATCCAATCTAGCCCAATTCACACGTAACCTATTTTAACCCAAGCCTCCCCTCTCTTTCCCTCTTCCAGTTAGCCCTGAGTAGGCACCCTGCTGAAGTTGTGGCATCGGCGCCTCATCACCTGGCCACTGAGCCCATCCAGACTGGCCTCTCCTGCAGAGATACCAGGTACGTTCCTTGGGCAGCATGACTTGAAAGTAGCTTTTCTGATTGGTTGTCTGGGGGCCTAACTGGTCTCCCATTGACTGCATGGCTTTCCTTTTGAATCCCAAGTCGCCCGGCGCCATGGCTCCATCTCAGACTTTGCAATCGCCTCTATATTTTGTCCCACCCTCCCAACCCAGCCCTGACCTCTATTAAATGCTCTTTCCTCAGAGCAAATCCCCACCCTCCTCTTCTCATTGGTGAAAAGCTTGTGCCACCACAGCCAGGAGTATCCACCCTTAGAGGGACATCTTCCACAGAGAATTTTCATTCCCCTGACTACCTTGACTACCTCACCTTGTGACAATAATGATGTTGGGGCCCAGTGCTGCACAGAAAAAACTCACTTAATTGAGCCCATAAGCACAGAATCAAGTCCTACTAACACAGCCCTGGACCCAGTGCTGCATCAACAATGTTTCCTGCATATAGACAGGACTGGCAAAACAAACTCAGCCTAGGATCTGAGTGATGGGGAAACTATTTCAACAAATAAGACCCTTGCCCACACCACTGTTAATACTCGACTACTTCATACTCCTCACCATAAGCCTCAAATATACAGAACAGTGAGAGCGGCAACAGCCACCAAGAAATGACTTAACAGTCTCTCTCCCTAGGGCAGAACCAGAGGGCAACACATACCAAGTGACTCATGCAGGCCCCTTTAAAGCACCCTCCAGCCAACCCTCACCTACACTCCCCACTTACTATGCATTACCAAAACTACCTGTTGCCACACTACTACTAGGCTATGCAATGGCAGCAACCCAAGAAGACCACAAATGCACAAGGATCAGATCTGCTTCCACCTGTTGGCCTGATTGGACTAGATACCTAAGGAAATTATCCTGTTACTAATTTTCGGGAATATGCACCCTAAACCAGGACCAGCCATAGCTGGCAAGGAGAAGGGTATTGGCCATCTCAAATTCATAGCCATAAACAATGGAAGCCTCCTTCCAAAGTTACCTCAATTTCAGGCTTGGGTGGCAGAGTTAAAACCTGGTGTGATCGCCCTAACTGAAACCTAGCTATCACCAAAAATTCATGATGCCGCTATTGCCCTAGAGGGTTACAACATATACTGCCAAGATAGGCTATCCAATCAAGGTGGTGGCTGTCTAGTCTACCTCAGTGAAACCATCAGATGACAGGTCCTGCCTAGTAGCCTGCAAACATGTGACATGCAGAAGCTCACCATTAAGCTCACAGTGGGTTTACAAAACAAGTCACTGGTGCTATCAACTGTGTACATTCCACTGAGCAAGCAAGCCACTGGACTATCACAGTTTGTTGATAACCATAGGAAACTCAATTAGAACTGGGAACATATCATGGTCAGAGACTTTAACTCCAACTGGCTTTTGAACGACACAGCCGCCACCAAAGACCTCATCATGGGCCTCTATTTAACCCAAATAGTAGCAAGAGCCACAAGACAGAACTATAAAATGGGCTCATGCACACTCATAGACTGGTTGCTCACCACCTGCCCAGAACACATCACTGAGGTGACAGTGCTCCCAGATTCGCTCAGTGACCATTCCCCTGTGCTGGTCACTTGATCAAACAAATTTTCTAAGCCCATGCCACAAGTCATGAAGAATCGATGCGTCAGGAAAGGACAGCTGGAGGCATTTAAGCAATACCTCAGGTTGATTGATTGGTCTGAGGTAGTAAATGCCTAGGATGTGAACAAAGCCCTGGAACACTTCTCCTCCATATATACCAGAGCATGTGACATTTATGCCCCTATCAATACCAAGAAGAGGAAAGGATGCTGTATGCCATGGCTCGCTGGCTGTCTTCTAGATCTGATATGCAATAGGGATAATCTATGGCATAACGCTATAGCCACTAGAAAACCTACCCATTTGACTGACTACAAGACTGCAAGAAAGCAGTGCACAAAACTCATCAGAAAAGATAAAGCGGAGTACTAGGGAGGGTTAGAGCGGTCAGGCAGAGGCACATCCCAGATCCTATTCCACTCAAGAACTCATATGCCACACTGGCAAATGGGGACAACCAAATAGGGGTACCCAGAGAAGTGGAAGGAAAGGATGTGGAGGTTAGCCAAGGAGGTGACCTCAGTGGGGAAAGCAGTGGACCCCAGAGGAGGAGGAAGTGAATCCTGGTGGGAGACTCCATCATAAGAGGGATCCAGCTAGGAACACAGGAGGGGGAGGACAGGGAGGTGAGGTGCCTACCAGGTGCCATGGCATGGAGGGATGGAAGGAAGATCCTGGGGATCACTGGGAAGGCAAGACGGGAGGGTGAGCTGGATGTCATTATCCACCTAGGTACTAATGACCTGGCAAATGGGGAGCCAAAGGAAGTTCAGGAAGAGTTTAGGAAATTGGGGAGGGGTCTCAAGCAAGTAGCTACTTCGGTCACTTTCTCAGAAGTACTACCTGCGAGAGGCAAGGGAGAGACAGAGTGTGATGCACCAGGAACTTTAACTCATGGTTGAAGAACTGGTGCTGTGAGGAAGGGTTTGGATTCATTGGTGACTGGGGACCCACCTGGAGGGATGGAGGTTTGTTCAAGCCTGATGGCCTGCATCCATCCTGGAGGGAATCCAAGACTCAAAGATAAGTTTAAATGCTACATTGACAAGCATTTAAACTAGCAAAGGGGTGGCAGCCAAAGTGGGGCGAGGGTACCTACTTGCTCACCTCCCAAAGCTAGCAGTGGAACCAGTAAACCAGAGGAGTGGCTATCTCTACAAAGCAGTGTGTAAAAGATGGAGATTAGCGCCCAAGAGGTGGATAGGCAGAAAAGGGGCAAAATTCAGCAGAAGGGCAGACAGCAAGGAGAACCAGGGATAAAGGACAACCAAGGAAGGGGCTGGAGCAGAACAGTGAAACAGTCTAGGGAGGTCAAATCATGGAAAGCCATGTGTGCAAATGCCAGGAGCCTTAGCAACAAGATGGAAGATCTGGAGGCTGTCATGGTGCAGTCAGACCTGGACATTGTGACCATCACTGAAACCTGGTGTAATGATAACCACGTCTGGGAGATGGCCATACCTGGCTACCAACATATTCAGAAGAGACAGAGCAGGCAGGAAGGGGAGGAGGAGTGGCACTGTATGTGAAAAATGACATAAGGGCCACAGAGATCCAGGAGGAACAAAATCGGGGAGAGATACTGTGGGTTAAGCTGGAAAGGAAAATGGGGACAGCCATCCGCACAGGTGTGGTCTATAGACCAACAGCCCAGTAGGAAGAAACAGATAGGAAGCTGATGCTAGCCATCCAAAGGATGGCAGACAAGGGTGAGGTAGTACTGGTTGGAGACTTCAATATTCCAGACGTGGACTGGAGCATCCCAGCAGCAGCATCAACTAGGAGCAGATTTATCCTGGACTCCCTTCACGGTGCCTTCCTCAAGCAACTGGTCATGGATCCAACTCGGCAGAAGGCAATACTGGACCTTGTGCTCACAAACAGGGACAGTGTGACAGGGGTAAAAGTGGGGGAGCACCTGGGGAACAGTGACCACCAGTCATTGTGGTTTGAAATCACAGAAAGAGCAGAACCAAACCACAAAAAACACGATCCTGGATTTTAGGGGGCAGACTTTGGGAAAATGGGGAGATACTTGAAAGAGGCATTAAGGGAATGGAACAGGAATCAGGGTTGAGGAACAGTGGCAGTATTTAAAATGGGGATTACAAGAACAACAGAATTATGCATTAAGCAGGTTAGCAAGAGGAAAAGGAAGAGGAGACCATTATGGTTTTCCAAAGAGGTAGCAAAGAAAGTGAAAGCCAAAAAGATTGCATTCAGGCAATACAAAAAGACACAGGCAGAAGGGGATAGGAGAAGTACCAGGAGAAGCAAAGGGAGGCAGGAGGCAGTAAGGGAAGCCAAAGCTCAGACAGAAGAACACATTGCAAAATCAGTGGGTAGAGGGACAAAACCTTTTACAGGTACATAAGTGAAAAAAGAAAGGCAAAGGAGGATAGTGAGACTGAAGGGGAAGATGGGGGCGCGTGGAGGATGACAACAGTAAAGTTGACATATTGAACAGGTATTTCTGCTCAGTCTTTACTGAGGAAGAGGAGGGTAATGGGTCTGAAGGAGTACAAGGGAGAATGGTGCAGAAATGGACACAAGTCCCTTTACACGAGAAACGGTCCTGAAGGAACTGGAAGTAATAAGAGTTGATAAAGCAATGGGGCCAGATGGGGTGCACCCCAGGGTCCTTAAAGAACTAAGAGAGGTGGTGGCTGAACCTCTGGCTATCCTGTTTAGCCGATCACTGGAAACAGGGGAGGTACCCAAAGACTGGAGGACAGCAGATGTAGTCCCCTTATGCAAAAGTGGGAACAAAGAGGAAGCAGGGAACTACAGACCAGTCAGCCTCACCTCGGTAGTGGGGAAGATCATGGAAGCACTACTGAAGGAGAGATTGGTGGAGCATCTGGTTGTCAATGGACTACAGGACCCAAGGCAGCATGGTTTCACCAGGGGGAGGTCACATCAGACCAACCTTGTTGAATTTTTTGACTGGGTGACTAGGGAGGTGGATCAGGGGAAGGCAGTGGACATGGCCTATCTGGACTTCAGCAAGGCCTTTGACACTGTGCCACATAGAAGACTATTACACAAACTGGGGAATATGGTGTGGGCAGGACAGTAGTGTGGTGGGTAGGTAACTGGCTGGGTGGCAGGACACAGAGGGTGGTGGTAAATGGCTGTCACCCACAGAGGGAAGAGTGACCAGTGGTACCACAGAGATCAGTGCTGGGACCGGTCCTATTCAACATCTTCATCAGTGACATTGCGCGAGGATCTAGAAGGCAGAATTTCACTGTTTGCTGATGACACAAAGCTCTGTAACAGAGTAGACACACCAGAGGGTGTAGACAGAATGAGAAGGGACCTGCAGAAACTTGAAGAATGGTCAGGGTTTGGCAGTTGAAATTCAATGCAAAGAAGTGCAAGATAATGCATATGGGGCACAAACACCCTGGCACAATATATCAGTTGGGGGTGAGGATATAGCATGCACCAAACAGGAAAGGGATCTTGGGGTTATCATCTCTGATGACCTCAAGGTAGGAAACAGTGTGACAAGGCAGCAGGTAAAGCAAATAGGATGCTGGGATGCTTAGGCAGGGCATCACCAGCAGGAAAAGGAGGTCATAATTCCACTATACAAGACACTAGTGAGGCCCCACCTGGAGTACAGTGTACAGTTCTGGAGACCATACCCACGTAAGGACAGACAGGGTAGAGAAGGTTCAGAGTAGGGCAACAAAGATGGTGCATGGATTGCATCACAAGTCCTATGAAGACAGGTTGAAGGAACTGAACATGTACTCCCTGGAGGAGAGGAGGGAGAGAAGGGATATGATAGAGACATACAAGTATCTTACAGGGAGGAACAGGGTGCAGGAATACACTATTTTTAAGTGAAAAAGATGTTCCAGGACTAGAGGGCATGGGATGAAGTTGGAGGGAGGATGATTCAGAGGAAACGTGAGGAAGAATTTCTTCACAGAACGGGTGGTGGACAAATGGAACCTGCCAGAGGAAGTGGTGGGGGCTGAAACAATCACAGGATTTAAGAATGCATGGGATAGACATAAAGGAATTCTTGAGGTCAGGGGTAAAAGGCAACAGACTTCTAGGAAAACATAAAGTGAACTTACAAGCTCAAATGGGCAGACTGGGTGGGCCGTAGGCCCTTATCTGCCGACACTGTCTATGTATCTATGTATCTATGTACTATAAAGATCTACTAGGTAAAACATGGAATAACGATAGAGAATTCTGGAAGGCTGTACAATCCCTCACAGGAAAGGAAAGGACCTGATAGTTACCGCATCTGGAACATTGCATGAACCTAAGGACTTTGTTAATGCTTTCAACTCGGTGTTCACGGATCTTAGCTCAGTTCTCCCAAGCTCACACCTATTACCACTCACAGAAGAACAACCAAACCAGCCCACCGAGTTGACAAGCAACACACCACCTTTCTATTTCAGACGCATCAGCAGAACTGATACCATTAGGTATGTCAAGAAGGTACTGGGGAAGACTAGGATGGCAAGCGATCACATTGACATGAAGCTGCTAGCACTCACTTTAGAAGAGGTTTCCTTACCGCTCATGGTAATATTCAACAAATCACTGTGCTCTGGAGTCTTCCCTAATTAATTGGCTGAATTCTCATAGCTCAGTTTGGTTAAGAGCTAAAGCATGGATTGCTGATACCTGGGTTCGAATCCCAGTGAGAGTCATACTTTTCCTTTCATTTCTACAATTGGATTTCTAATAAATGGAAATCGGCACTAGTGACACTGGTCTTCAAAAATGGCGAAAGATCTAACCTATCAAACTACAGGCCAATACCAATCCTACTTCCCCTCTCTAAAGAATTAGAGAGGATAGTCTCAGACCAGTTAACTAACTATCTTGATAAGTACAATCTTCTTTGTCTGCAGCAACATGGCTTCCGAAAGAAGCATAGTACACTAACTGCTCTAATCGACTTTACCAATCTACTCTATGGTTCACTGAATACAGGAAAAGCAGTGGGATCTGTATTCATAGATCTCATCAAAGCATTTGACACCATCAATCATAACCTCTTCCGCAAAAACTTGCTCTCAATAGGTCTGTCCTCAGACATGGTGGACTGGTTCGCAAGCTACCTCTCTGGCAGGTCTCAATGTGTCAGGATATCCAGTCAGCTATCTGAACCTAAGAAAGTCACCCTCAGCATGTCTCAGGGATCCATATTAGGCCCTTTATTGTTAAGCCTGTTTATAAACACCCTTTCCTCCACATGCCTGGCTCGAATGGTACTCTACGTCAACAATGCCGTTATCTCGGTCCCTGGCAAGAATATGTCGCAAATCACCACTGATCTCCAAGCTAATTTCTAACTGCTAGAGTCATAATTGAACAAAACAAGCTCCTGCTAAATTATAAAAAAACAAAAGATCTGTTTTTCACTCTTCCTCATAATAAGAAAAGATGTGGGCCTCTAATAATCAAGAACCATAAAAATGAAACACTAGAGCAGGTCTCCACCTTCAAGTATCTTGGAATACACATTGATGACACCCTGACCTTCAACACGCATATCAAGCATGTCATAAAAACAGCTAACACCAAGCTAGGTATCCTATACCAGCATAGACAGGTTATTTATTTATTTATTTATTTAAAGTTTCGGAATTACAACCTTTGAGTCAGCGACTCCTTTGCAAAGGCTCCACGTCGAGGCAAAAAGACAATGACAACAAATAAGTAGTAATAAGGTACAAGGAGATAACAGGAAGAGCAGAAGCTTTTTACATTTTGCAATCAGAAGATCTTGTCACTGGAGGGATAAACAAAGAAAAACTAGATTAATTTCCTGACGCTATGCACATTTGCAGTCAAAGACCTTGTCTTAGGTTGGATAGCAAACCTGCAATTTAGTGGCGAAGTGTGTTTAGGTGCAACAGCATGTTTCTGATTCTGGTAGGTAACTCTTGATGCTGGTTTTGAATTGACTAATGCTTGTGGCTTGTGCTATGGATGGGGGTAGTTCATTGAGCCAGATGGGAGCACGATAAGAAAAAGACCTCTGGCCCTGCGAGGTCCTTCTTTGGGGGATTGCGTATCGTGTTTTAGCTGTTTGTCTTGGAGTACTCCTGTGAGTGTTAAGTTTTATTAGTGGGTGGAGTCCAATGGGAGCAAAGCCCAGTTGGATTTTTTTGGCCTGGAGGCAGGTGTGGTAATTTAGCCTGCCAGCGAAAGTCAGCCAGTTAGCTTTTTTGTAGAGCTCGCAGGTATGGGTTTGCTTGTCACTATCCGTTACCAGTTGGCTAGCTTTGTTTAGGGCCAGGTTGATTCTTTTATTGCTGTGGGGTCAGCTGATCCATATATTGTTATTCCATAATCTACCAAGATAGAACGAGCTATTCACTGCCAGCCAAAGGCGCGTGGAAGCATTGTCTATGCCTGAACAGGGTCCCTAGTCTGGCATTTACTGAGGCTGACAGTTGGTCTATGTGCCTGTGATAGGTTAATAATGTGTCTAGTGTGATACCCAGGTATTTGAAATGTGATATTTGGTCAATTAAGGTACCCTGATGGTTGGTAATGTTTAGTTGCGAGCTAAAATGGTGACTTTGTCTGTGTGCAAAGACCATGGATTTTGTTTTGCTGAGGTTTAGTACTAGTCGTTGGTTTGCTAACCAGTGTTCTATTTCATGGAAATTAGTTTGTAGCTTATGCTGAAGAGCATTCAGAGTGGAGTCTTTAAAATAGATTACTGCATCATCTGCATACAGCAGGAGCTTGCAGTTGCAGGCATTAGGGATTGCATTCAGGAATAGGGGTGAAAAGGAGAGGGCCTAGAATTGATCCTTGTGGTACACCCGACTTAACTGGAAGTTTAGAAGATAGAGGGTATTTATTTTTTACTTGTGTCCGGTCTGTAAGGTAATTCTTGAACCATTGTATGGCATCTGGACCTACGCTGAGTGATGGGAGTTGCTGTAAAAGTAAATCGTGGTTAACAGTATCGAAAGCTTTAGTTAGATCTATGAAAATTGCCCCTGCTAGGTCACCTGCGTCGAGAGCTACCTGTAAGTATGATGTAAGGGTGAGGAGAGCCGTGGTAGTGCTATGACCTGTTCTGAAGCCATGTTGTTCGTGGCAGAGTAGCGAGTGGTTTGTCAGGTAATCGGTGAGTTGGTCAGCCACTATTCTTTCAAGGGCTTTTGAGAGAGGGGGAAGAATCGTGATAGGTCTATAGTTACCGGGGTCAGTTGGGTCTCCCTTTTTCAGTAAAGGAGTGATGATACCCCTTTCCAGAGAGTTGGGAATTGCCTAGCGAAGAGATAGGTTAAAAGTTTGGTCAGGTGAGGGATAGTAACATCTAGTGTTAGTCACAGGATTTTGAGGTCTAGGCTATCACTGCTGTATCGTTTATCTTTTAGGGCCTGTGTAATATAGCGTTTGGTTTTAATGCATGAGATAGATTTAAACCGGAAAGGTGGACTGCTGGACTTGTGGGCCGGGTTTTGTAGTGACGAGGTGGGAGGGCTAAAGAAGTTTGGAGGGAGTACGTGGCTGAGGTCAGAGAAAGAATTATTCAGTGTATTGGCTATGATGCTGGGGTCTTGTGAGGGGGTGCCATTATGAGTTATTTGGGTGGGTGGCTGGCTAACAGATTTCCCACTTAGTTCTTTGATGTTACTCCAGAACTTGTTCCCCACACCCCAGGATTCCGTTAGGGCTTGTTTGTAGTGGTTTGTCTTAGCTTGTCGAATGGCGTTGGTACACTTATTTCTGGCCTGCCTGTAGTGCTGCCTGTCTTGAGGGTCTCTGGAGTCAAGGGCTTTATACCAGAGGTTATCTCTATGTGACATCTGGTCAAGTAGGGGTTGTGTTATCCACGGCGTATCCCTAGCTTTTATAAACTTTTTGGCAAGGGGGGCATGTTTGTCACAGGCTGATGTGAAAATGTTTATGAAGGAGGTGAGGGCTCCATCGATGGATGTGGCGGTGTGGACCTGGGACCAGTCACTGGAGGATAGGCTGTGGATAATCTTGGATATTGCTCCCTGTTTGAGGTGTCTTTGGTAGGATAATTTTGGACGTGTGTGAGGGCTCTTGTTGGACCAGGTACAGGAGAGAGGAGAGTGGTCACTAAGGACATCTGGGAGAACTTTGATGTCAGATAGATGTTTGGGGGAGTTAGTCAGGATGAGATCAAGGAGTGTATTTGCGCCTGTTCTTGGGTCCCGGTCAGGGGTTAGTACAACCTGAGTCAGATTGTGGGCCGTTGCTGCGTCTTTAAAGGGATCTGCACCTTTTGATAACCAATTTATATTGAAGTCACCCATTATTACGAGGTCACTATTTGAGGGGAGCATAGCTATGTTAGCCAGGATGGAATCGAATGCCTCACTCTGGTTGTTGGGTATATAAACAGACATTATATACAATGGTTTCCCGCAGGGGCCAATTGTAATCTTTATGGTGACTGATTGGGCCCCGAGTTTTGGGTTAGGCAAAGGGATTAGTAGTGGCTTAAATTTTGCTCTGATGTAGATAGCGCTCCCACCTCCCCTCTTTTCAACCCTATCATCTCTAAATAAAGTGTAGTTATTTAATGCAACTGCGGAGTCTGGGATACGAGTAGTTAACCATGTTTCAGATAGGGCAATGATGTCAGGAGAATGTTGTGCTACCCACCCTTGGAGAAGAGGTAGCTTTTTTGGTAGGCTACGTATGTTCATGGAAGCGAGCTTCAGACCCACATAGCTTGGGTTTTTTGCATTGTTAGCTGGGGACGGCCCTGGGTTAGGGTGTATGTCCCCAGCCAATAGTAGAAGTGACATGAGCGCATGCCTGAGTATAGCTAGCTGGAGCCGTTTTGCGAGTCTGTTTTTGTTGCTTGCAATTGGAACTATATTTTGGGCTATACATGGCATGGGGAGAGCCTGGATGACTAGAGCTTTTAGAACATGTAAAGGGAGCGTGTTGGAAAAACTGAGTTGATTTGCATAGGGTAGTGGAGCTTGGGCTGCCTTCCTACGTCCTATCGTGGTATAGCTGAGGTTCAAGGTTATGTTAGGGAAGGGATGTGGGTTCATAAAGCCTGTGTTTGGGAGGTTGTTTCTTGGATGGATAGGAGAGGATCTGTATGAGACCAAAGTTAACATAATTATTAACAGATTAAGTATGGTTTGGTAGCTTAACATGGTTGTAGTTTTTGGTTTTAGTCTTACTTTAATCAGTATGTGAACTTGAGCCCCCTACTGTTCAGTCGGTATAACGAGCAAATGGAAAAGTGAGCTGATTGGTTTTTGCGCTCACGTGATCTAGCCTAGATATGTGAGAGCTGACCAAGGGTGGTGGTGGGGGCGGTGGAGAGCCGGCGCGCAGCGCTGGAGGGGTTTCAATCTCGCAGTCAAAACAGGAGCTGCCTGCCGTGGAAAACTTACTCTGCAGAGGAGCGCTTGTGTGGGGACTCGAACTCGGTCCCTCGCGACTGCCCGTGACCTTGCTGTGGGGGAGGGCTTCTAGGAAGAGCTGCTCACGACCTCCTGGTCCTCGGTCTGTGGACAAGAGAGAAAGGGTAAGTAAGCTGATTAAATACCACAGACCAAAGGGCGTTTCTAAAGGCTGGGCTTACTGAGCAGACTGATTCAGCTTTACCCCAAGCAAATGATTTAAATTTAATTTTTTCTTTTTATTTTTTTGTGGATATCAATAATTACAGCTGAGTATACTGTGGCTTTAGCCAGGACTAATCTTTGTGGGAAACTGGGAATTTAAAAAGAGGCGCCTGAAAGTAAGAGAGCTCTCTGGACTGCAAATAAATGGACCGTTTTAAACAAAACAGTTTCGGCGCCAGAAACGGCGCTTACCGATTCAGGCAGGATACAAAAAACAGCAAGCAATTTAAAATGGTGGACTACAAACACAGTGTACATTCAGAGTCAGCGAGAGCCCTCTAGTCAAATTTATCAGTCCGCTTTGGAGTGAGGGGAACCCAGATTAAGTTGTGTAAAATCCCACTGCAGTGTCCCAAGTCTCTAGTCAAAACAGGAGCTGCCTGCCGTGGAAAAACTTACTCTGCAGAGGAGCGCTGGTGGGGACTCGAACTCTGCCTCGCGACTGCCCGCGACCTGCTGTGGGGAGGCTTCTAGGAAGAGCTGCTCATGACCTCTGGTCCTCGGTTCTGCAGAGGAGCGCTTGTGTGGGGACTCGAACTCAGTCCCTTGCGACTGCCCGTGACCTTGCTGTGGGGGAGGGCTTCTAGGAAGAGCCGCTCACGACCTCCTGGTCCTCGGTTCTGCAGAGGAGCGCTTGTGTGGGGACTCGAACTCGGTCCCTCGCGACTGCCCGCGACCGAGGTTATGGCATCAGATGCTTTGAAACTGGTCACCAGTACCTCCATACTGTCAACAATGGACTACGGACTGGTAATCTATGGGGCAGACACCTAATCTGCCCCGAAAAGGATAAAAACCCTACTCAATAAGGCCTGCAGGCTGGCTCTAGAGGCTGACTATATGACCCACACCTGCTTACTCTACAAGGGACTGGCTGGCTCCCACTTCAACAAAGACTGAAATACCAGACCTGCATTACACGGAAAAAAAGCCTTGCTGGGCCATATGATTGACTTCACCAGCAAACTCTTAAAAAGTGCACATGTACAAAGAACACCAGGAGTACGGCCAAGATATTGCTACAAGTGTCCCTGATGCACACTACCTTTGCCCAGAGATCGTTAATCTACTGTGGCCCAAAATGGTACAATGACCTCCCAGCCATCCTCCAAGAAAGCAGGAAAATAGGTTCTTTTAAAAAGGATCTCTGCTCCTGGCTAGCACCGGGAAATGACTGTGACTGCCATCTTCTACACTAGATCACTCCTGCGTACTGGCAGGGCCCCACACCTAGGAATTTACTCTGCTCCTTAATGTCATCTCCTGTACACCCCATTGCTAATAAGACTAACCCTTGCCAGCTGTCCCACTGGTGTTACTGACAATGCCTCTTTTAGCTGCTTTTCAGTTCTCTCTTTTAGTTCTCTGTCCAACCCTAATCTAACATCTCCACTCCTCCTTTGCCTACCCCAACTGTACTTGTACTCTAAAACACTCTGCCCTCTCTTTACTCAGCCCCGACCCTTACTGCACTTAGAAACTTCATCCTGAATTGTTGCCATTTGTCTAAAATATTCCTGATTACTGAGAATAACCATTAATCCATTGTCCATGTACTGTATCTGTGCTCTGTATCCCAATGTAACTGAGTGCAACTACTGTACTCATCATGCCCCAATGTTTGACTTGGAGACTTTGAAAAAGAGCCATGTTGGCGCAACGGTTGTAATCCAAAACCTTCAATAAATAAAAATAAATAAATAAAATGATGAAGACCTAACTGGGGGATGATTCTGGCCCTCTGCTGGCCAATTACTCTATAGTTTATTACCTGAGGTGGGAGCACTGGGGAGGGCGGGGTGACATATGTTTTACATCTGCACCAGCACTCATGATGTACCCTACAGGAACAACCAGATTGTTTGAATGCATGGGGTTCAGGGTACAGGATCATTCTCATGCACCAGCCCAGGTACCATGAGGTGACTCCTACAAGAACTGAAAGACAATATGGTCAACCTGGTGTTGGATCCCCTGATTGCTTATGTTGGGAGATATCAATGCCTGGGCTGAGGATGAAGCCTTTCCCCTTGGTCAGCAGTTCTTTCAGTCTGATGTTATCACTGAGCCTTGCTATATTGCCCCAGTCAGCCAGACGTGGGTGAGGGGTACCCACCTGCCCTGGATCACAACTGACATCATGGCCCACCTCTGAACTAGAGATCAGGCATGTAAATCCTTCAAAGTCTCTGGCCTAACTATGAACCACTTACAGTACTGTGCTCTACGTAATGCCTGCAGGAGATTAATCCGGCAAGTGAAAGCATACTGTTTCAATACAACCTTCATCACAAACTTTAACCACCTGGCCAAATTCTGGAAGGCGGTCAAATTGCTCTCTTCACTGCTGTCTCAGCTTCCAACCCCTGCTTTAAATATAGATGGTTCCACTGAAACCAACCCCCCTTGTAGTGGCTTTGGAGTTTAACTCCTTTTTCACAAGGTGCGCCATGTCTCTGCTGTCCTCCCTCCCTCCCTGCTGCACATTCATACCCTGCTCCCTCCTCCACCACTCCACACACCCCCTCCACCAGCTCCCGTCTTCTCCTTCCACCAGGTTACCCTGCAAGAAGTATTAAAGGCGCTGCTTGCCTTAAACCCTTCCAAAGGTAAATGCCCCTCTATCCTGGACTCCAAAATGCTATGCCTGTCAGCCCTGGCCATCGCCTCCCCACTGACAGTGCTTTTCAACCTTTCTTTCTCTCTAACCTCTGTTCCAACTGAACGGAAGCATGCCATGGTCATCCCCCTTCTGAAAGGCGGCGACCTGTCCATCCCCAGAAACTACCACCCTATATCCCTCCTCCCCATACTGGCCAAGCTGCCGGAGCACCTGGTCCTCTCTCAGCTCTCCTCCTACCCTGACTCTTCATCCTTTTTCACACCTTACCAGTCTGGTTTTAGGAGGACCCACTCCACCGCCACCTCCCTGCTAAGGCTCACCGATGCCATCCATACTGGTATGGACCAAGGTCACATCACCTCAGCAATTTTTGTTATTCTAGCAAAAGCATTCAACACTGTCTCCCATCCACTCCTCCTGTCCAAGCTCTCACTCGCCGAACTCTCCAGTGGAGCTACTAACTGGTTCCACTCCTATCTGGCTGGTAGATCCCAATCAATCCTTATTGGAAACACCATCTATGCCCCTCTCCGTCTCGACTGGTGTACCACAGGGCTCCATCCTTGGTCCACTCTTGTTTTCCATCTTCCTAAGTGACCTGTCCTCTGCCAGCCCTCACACTTCCATCCACATGTATGTGGACGACACAGTGCTGTATACATCTGGACCCTCTACCACTGATGTGGAAACCAGACTTCAGCATGACTTCAACAATGTTCAGCTCTGGTTCCACACTAACCAACTTTCCCTCAATGCCAAGAAAACAGTCTTCATGATCTTTGGCACTAGGCAGAGACTCTCATGGCTCCCCAACAGCCCCAAATTCCATACACTGGATGGGACTTACCTGGAGGATTGCAACTCCTTTAGATACCGCGGGGTCTGCCTTGATCAGCACCTCAATTTCTCTGTACATACTGATGCCATCCACAAAAAGCTCCACCCTAGATTGGGAGTTCTTTACTGAAACTGTGGTTGCATCTTACTGGAGGCACGCCGTGCCATGGTACGGAAAAGATCCTCCCTATTTTTGACTATGGGGAAGTAGTCTACAGTGCCGCACCCAAGTCCTCCCTAGCCAGACTGGATCCGCTCTATCACTCCTTCTGTCATTTCACCCTGGACTGTCCACCCTCAACCCATCATTGCTCCCTCTACCAGACGCTGGACTTCACCTCCCTCCAGGGCCGTAGGCAGTCTCACTGCACTCGAATCACAGCCAAGTTCTGGACCCAATCCCTGACCATTTACCTCGCCCCCTTACTATCAGCCCCTGCCCCTGCCCCTTCAGTTTATATACTAATGAAAAACGATGCCAGGATCCTACCTGTGTCACACATGTCTACCACCACAGGTCAGGCAGCTTTTAAATATCAAATTCCTAAACTATGGAATTCCCTCCCCATGGGCATTCGGCATGCCTCCCCAATCAACCCATAAATTCACTACTCAAAACACACTTCTCCTCCACCTGTACATGTAGTTAATTATACAGCCCGCTCTGAGGCCAGCCTCTCCAATTCTGTCGAATCGCGCTGTCAAACAGCACTAGGATGTAGGGGGTCCCTTAGCTTAGTATCTATATATCATCTCCTATGCTCTAACCTACAGCTGCTGCATGTATTGTATTGTGTTGTGTTGTATTTTATTAATTTTTCACTGCTTGTCTATATTTGGATGTACTGATGCCTACCGTATATACTCTTTTACTATATTTATGGACCTGTTACTCAACATTGTATTTACCCTGCCCACAGGATGCATCTGGAATCGAGCCGTGTTTCTGCTCAGTATGCCTTCCTGGTAAAAATCTTATATAAATAAATAAATACAAAAAAATTGTCATTAGAACTTATGTAAGTCAGACAAACTCCAAAGTTTTTTGTTTTTTTTGCGTCTCCCCTGCACCCCTGATCGGCCTCTCCTTCAGGCCACCTAGGTGCACCTCGCCTCCCTCGTTCCCCTCCATTAACTACTACCCCATATTAGCAGCCCCCGGGTAACCTCTTATTTCCCTTCATCAGACGGGTCCCCCCTTCCTGGGAGAAATCACTGGTAGGTGTATCTTATTATTGGCCTAAGTGCTGCTGAGGTCAGTCCAAGCTGTTTGGGGCTTCGTGGCAGCAAGGGACTGGTGGCCATCATCCAGTCAATCAGGGGGCCATTTTCTGGTTTTCCTTGGGGGAGCATGACGTGCCACGTGATGTCAAGGTGTGAGCCGATGTCTGCCACTCACCCTCCCGCAGAGAGGTCCGATGTGTTGCCTTTCCCCCAGCCTCCGCTACGGGACAATAAACATGGACCATGCACCCCCCTTCCTCCCAGGAGAAGGTGAGCAGTCATTGGATGTTCAAGCCATCTCTCCTCCGGATGGCCCTCCAACACCCAGGTCAGTTCCCAAAACTGGGTTTTCTGCATTGCAGGTGAAAATCCAACTGCTGCACCAGCGGCCAGCCCTCCAGAGTTTTATTTAAAAAAAAGATTTTTGAACCTAGCAGTTTAAAAGTTAATCCTTTTCAAAGAAACTATCTTTAGAAAGTGCTAATTTTGGAACCATTAGGGCTAGAAACATCATGTCTTTTTTTTAATAAAAGCTTAGAGTTAAGACAACATAGATGTGTTTTACAGATACAGTTCTTATGTGGTAATTATTTTAAAATAATTCCATTACAGTCGAAAAGGGAGAATTCCTTAAATAGCTGGTGTCTAGCATGCAGAAGATAAAGTACTAGTGGTATTCTGTTATAAAGACATCAACTTTTTGGTACTTGTATTAGCTTTACACAAATAAAACAGGAAATTCAAAATGAATACATTTCTGATCATTCATTTACAAAATGTTATCAAAACTGCACTTTCTTCTCATTTAAGGACATTTGCCACCGTGGCACTTCAGAAGATGCCTGTGGTTTCCTTTAGGAAAACCTTTATTTGTCTAGTTATGATCATGTGTTTCTTGTCCTGCAATCAGTTTAGAGCCCATTTCATTGTGAAGCAATAGTTCATGAGTTCACAGTGCTGATGGGGTATGCAGGGGAACAGCATCAGATATGTTAGCAGTGTCAGTGGCTCAGTAGGTAGCACACTCGCCTCCGAGGCCGGGAGATCAGAGGGCTGTGGGTTCAGTTCCCACATCTGGCACTTGGGTTAATATCCCAGTACTGACACTGTAATGCAGCATGAGAGGGGGTGCTGCATTTCTGAGGTGCCGTCTTTCGGATGAGACGTTAAACCGAGGTCCCATCTGCCTGGATTGGTAGTAGTTCAGGTGGATGTTAAAGATCCCATGGCACTTATCGAAAAGAGTAGGGGAAATTTTTATTGAAAACTTCAGAACAAAAGAAATTATATCGTACGAAACATAAAAGAATTGAAAGCAGAAATAAGTATTACCGCATACATGAAATGTGAACAGAAATAATCCATATTTGTACAAAAACCCCTATCCCACTCCCACTAACAGAGTAGGGAAGATTTTTTTTTTTTATATATAATACTTTATACAATAAAGAGATAAGGAAAGTATTTACAGTTTACAAAAGTAAAACAAAATAATAGAATTAACAGTGTACAATGTACAAATATAGTAATAAACTTAAATGCTTCGAAATTTCCATATAATTATCCTGTATCAAGCCAATGTAATAATTTCCAATATTTCTTGAAAGTGGGTGTCGAAAGATGCCGTTTTTCATCGAGATAGATTTTTTGTATAGTAGAGTGGATGTTCCAAAATAAATGGTTTGGGGAAATAAGTTGTTGTTGTAAAGACCAAATGCTTCTGGATTGCCAGATATGATACTTAAAACAAGCTAGAATCACATGGATAGTATCTGGAAAGTATCCACTCCATGATACAGGCAATATACCCAGAAATAACGATTCAGGTAATGTCCTGAACAGGAAAAGTTTCCACTGTAAAGAAACATGTGCCCAGAAATCAAGAATATAAGAACACTCAAAACAGATGGGGAACAGTTTCAATTTGAGTATGACAAATATTTGTTCTCGGACATCCTCTAACCGCCAAACCTTTATGTTTTAAATTTCCTTTCACATTAAGTTTTAAGTGATCCGTGAGCCAAACTACATCCCACATGTAAGCGGAAATCCTCTTAGAAGTAAGCATATCTCTGATTTGTTGTAATAGATTTGGGCCAAAAAGCACTGAATAATGTGATGGAATTAAAAAGGATTCCATAATTTTCCCATATAATGTTTTTCTGTTATAGGACTCTAATTGTATCTTACAAAGGCCCCATGTTTTAATTTTAGAAAAACAGAATTTGAAATGGTCACGAAGACCTAATAAGGATACTTGTTTACTAATACTGCTACTAGAGCTCCACTTAAGAAGCCAAGTAGATATTGTTTCCCAAACCCAGCTATACCATATCTTCTTATCACCTCTTAATATAGGACATAAATTTTTGGATACAAATAAGGAAAAGAAGAAAACAATGGGGTTTACCATCTTAATCCCACCTAACTTAAAGTCTTGATATAATATACCCCTCTTAATTGGGTTTAGTCTACTCCCCCAAATAGCAGAAAAAAATACGCCATAAAGTGCAGTTTCGAGAGAGGGTGGAGTCGAAATAAGGACCCCAATATAAAACATACTTAACAAGTAAGTTTTCACCATATAAACTCGTTTCTTTTTGGACATCTTCCAGTTATTCCACATATTCACCTTGGTTTTAGCTAAAGTTAAGTTGAGATTCCAATTATAGAAAGCAGGATCTTCCATGCCCCAGTATACCCCTAAAATTTTCCCCGGACCAGTACAGACCAGAATATCAGGAGTACACATAACTATTGATGCATCTAAATTTAAATGAAAATACTTACTTTTGGAGAGATTAATTTGTGAGCTGGAACCCTCCGCATATGCCAATAACAAGGCTGCTGTAGCTTGGCAAGAGGGGAGATCTGCTAAAGTGAGACAGAGATCATCAGCATATGCGATAGTCTTAACTTCCAAACTAGTACTACTAAAGGACAGACCCCTAATATTATCATTAGCATTAATCACACGAATAAGTGGTTCTAAGGCTAGAATATACAATAAAGGGCTAAGAGGACAGCCCTGTCTAACACCCCTAGTTATTGAAATGGGAACACCCAACCAGCCATTTATCAGGGGGGTAGCCAAGGCCTGCTTGTAACAAGCTTGTAACCATATAATAAAGGTCTTTGGAAAATTCATGTATTCTAAGCAATACCATAAATAAGTATGAGAGACACTATCAAAGGCTTGTTTCTGGTCCAAACTGAGTAAAAAACCTGTAATGTCACCTGAAAAACTTTTGGAAAAAATTTCCCTCAATAGAATAAGACCATCCAGTATTGATCTTCCTGGGACTGAACAAAACTGTGTGGGGTGAATTACTGATTCCAAAGTGATAGGCGATTACTGAGAATCTTTGAGATTAACTTATAATCATTATTTAGCAAAGTGATAGGTCTCCAATTGTTCAGGTTAGTCTTGTCACCCCTTTTATATAATAAAACAACCAAACCTTCATACATACTGGGAGGCAAAAGGCCTTGATTTAAACTAAAATTGAAAAGTTCTGTCATTTCAGATAAAAGAAATGGCAGCAAAAGTTTGTAAAATTCATAAGGAAGACCATCAGATCCTGGAGTTTTATTTAAAGGGGAATTTACAATAACACCTTCCACTTCTTTGTTTGAGATAGGTTGTAATAGAGTAGAAAATAAGAAGCCTGGAATTTTCTTTAGAGAACAAGAGGATAACCATTTTCTATATCTATTACAGATGGGTGTGGACGCATGTGAATAAATCATAAAGTTGTTTGTGTACTTCTTTTAAGATATCACCTTTTCCATATATAAAATTTCCTGAGGATTGTTTTAGAGATAGTAGGTCCTTATTTTTCCTCGATGCTGTGCAAAAATCAAAAGGGTTGGTATGAGCTCTAGAGCCACTAAGGCCAAACCTCTGCTCATGCTGTAGAGAGGACTTACGATTGTATTGTAACTGAGTTAAATAAAGTTTTAGGGTGCGAAATTCCTGCTCGTTATAGTGCTGACCTTTTAACAAACGATCTTGAAAGAGTAATAAAGAATTCCTTGCAGACAGATAGTTTTCGGTTCTGTATTTGCCTAGCAATCTACCTATTTTTTTGAAATAAAACTGAAAATCAGTTTTCGTATCTTCCCACCATGTATGCTTGTTCTCATAAAGAAAAAACACTGATTTTCTTGCTGTAATAATCGCTTGGAAACCTTCTCTAACCATAGGGATATCTAATAATGACATATTTAGTTTCCAGTAACCCATGCCTCTAGTTGTAGTATGGCAATTGGAAAGAGTAACACCTACAAGAGCATGGTCTGATGTGGCCACCATATGGACTGATGGATTACTAGTTTGTAATGAGGGTGACACGAACCAATAGTCAATCCGTGAAGATTTTTTGGCTTGAAAAAAAGTATGAGAGGCAAGGGACGGTTCAGGAAATATATCTCTTAAACCTGATTGTGTGATTAGAGAATTTAGGAAATGGGTGTCACAGTAGATTTTTGAAGAGGACTGTTTGCCTCCTGATAGAGGGATGTTAAAATCCCCACCAAACAATATATTTTTACTTGAAAACAAATAGGGCCGTATCTGTTTAAGTAAAGCTATCCTGTTTGCTTTAGTTTGTGGGCCATAGATGTTTATTAGTCTAAAATCTATGGAAGCTAAAATGATATCAAGCAAAAAGGCACGGCCTGGTACAATGTCCACAATGTGTGTAACTGTAACCTCTGGGGTAGTGAAACAGATACCTAACCCTGAGCAAAGGTCAACCCCTCCGGACCAAAAACTAGGACCCCAAATCCATGCTTCTGAAGCTGTTTTAAAGTCCTGCATGGAATATAATCTAGTATCTTGTAAAAATATTATGTCATATTTCAAGGTGGAAAACAAGTCAAAAGTAGCGTGTAGTTTGAACCTTGATCTAATGCTGTTAGTATTCAAACTAGCTATTTTAATAGTATATTCAAGACTAGACAGAAGGAAGAAAAAAAAGAACATTAAGGTTATGACACTAACTTAGTCAATCTTGTACTTTTCCTTGTACCCTTTTTTTTAAATGTTACTGTATTTTTCTTTTTAACAGTGCTGACAAATTCAGGGTTGGACTGAATGCCCAGTTGTGAAGAAGCCAAAGAGGTAGAATCAGAATCATGATCCATACTTTCCTCTGCTAAAACTGAGTATCTATTATCTGATACTGGTACACCTAACACTGAAGAAGTAATATTTTGTACCGAAGGTCCTGGTTCTACTAAGGGGGGGGGCATAATATCGGACAGTTTTGTGTCCAATGAAGATTTAGGCACTGTGGTATTTGGTGAAGATTTGTTACCCACCTGTTGGACTTCACCTTGTGTGATGGTGGGAAGTTGTACATGTGTGGGGGGGACGATTGTCACTGTGAGTCTGAGGCCTTAAAGGATGCGTAGCTGAAGAATTATCATCTACAGATTTAGTAGCTTTATGCACATAAAAATCCTGTACATTATAGTTTGCTTCCCCAGTATTATGGGCAGCCCATGGGCAGTCTAAAAAACAATGACCTGCGTTCACAAAGGTTACATTTTGGCGATAACACACTGACTACCTAAATGACCCTCATCTCCACAATAGGTACATTTCAGTTTATCACATGAAGAACTAAGGTGACGTAAGGACCCACATTTAAAACAACGTTTAGTTTGCCCTGGGTAAAAAATGAAACCTTTGTCCCGACCTATATAAAAGCAATTTGGTAGGTGTTGTAAACCTTCAGGGGTCTGACGTAACTTCACTTTTATTTTCCATCCCCCATTCCAAAACCCCTCAGCATCCAGAATAGGATCCGGGGTTCCTTGTAAGTCACAATGTTTTCCCAACCAAAATAGAATGTCTGAAATATTGACACCTTCATTTCGGAATAACACAGTAATCACACGAAAAGGCTGTTTCGTCAGGGGAATAACTTGAAATGGTGTCCATAAAGGATTAGACTTGACGTTCATATGTTTCATCCAAAAACGTTCTAGTAGTTCTGGAGACCGAAAACTGATATCAAATGTCACTTCTCCAGGAGCATGAATGAGGGCATAAACTTCTAAGGGAGTAAACCCTAGTGATTGTTTAATTAAGGTACGCCCCACATAATACCTATCTGGAATAACTTCTAACCCTCCCATATATCGTAAGCGGACTGCATTTCTACGCTTAGCTAATTCAACAGGTTTTTTGAAAAGGTCAGCATAGGAAGTCTTAGGGTCAGGGAGCAAGTCTTGTGTTTTTTGGTAGTGGTTGATAATAATGAAGTCTCTGAAACACTGGTAGAAGCCCCATGAAACACAGTTTTAGAAGCAAAAGTACTTTGAAGTTCTGTATTCTCGGTCGGAGGAGTAGAATTGTTACCTTGCGACTGCACCTCTGGTGCTGCGTCTGCCCAACTCTGAGGAATCTCCGAGGTGACTGCTTGCCCTGCTGTCTGAGATGGTTGCGGTAAAAGGGAATGCTGAAAAACCGTGTTAGGGGAGGATTCTGAGACCCATTCTCCTGATTCCATCTGATTCCAGCCAGTGTCTTGCAGAGCTCGCTCCGGTGACCATCCGGGACCTCCCGGCATCACTAAGTCTTCCTTGGCAACCGGAGTGTTTACACTGAGCGACGCTGAATCCTTCGCAAAAACTTTAAGCTGCAAACTTGCAATGTTATTTTTGGACTGCGCTTACGTTTCTTTTCGGTGTCTGCATCGGACTGTTTTTGAAGTAATTCCTCCTCCAGGAGTAATAGTTGTTGCCGCAGAAAGGTGCATTTTTCTACTAAGTCTTGCGTAGAAACTGTATTAGTAAACTGTCGGTCTGACTCTAGAGCTGACGGAAAAACTATTTCAGGTGTGGCAGATAGGCGAACATGTTCTACCTCAGTTTGCTCTGAGGTTGTTGTAGTTGATTCTGTGGTAATTGCAGGAAACGCCTGGCTCTCCAAGGCAGCTGAAAACTTCATTTCTCCTCGAGAAACACCTGCACCTACAGAGTCACAACCGAATGGGCTCCTCCATCCTGTAGAACGGACTGACCAAGAGCCGCCCGCCCCCAGAGTAGGGGAATTTCCCCTGTGTCCTGGCCAAATTTCCCTCATTCACTAAAAATACCACCAACAGCTTAATCTGGTTCAAGGTCAGTTGGCATTCATCTGTATCCCCATCTCCCGGGTCGTGCCTGAAAATAGGCAGGATTTGTCTAGTGCACTTACCCGGTCAACAAAAGCTAAATAAATAAAATGTTAGCTTCCAGTAACAATGCTTTCACATCAAATCATGTACTGGGAGAGCTGAGAGGAAGGGGAGAGAGCAGACAAGTTAGACTAAACTAGGAAATGTCATTTATTTAATTTCACACTTAAAGGGTCTATGTGAATAGTAGGCAGAAGTGCTTTTGGGTTACTATTTTGGGGCTGTGTTTTAAATATCTGTAACTCATGTAGGTTTGTTTACACTGCTGACTTTGCAGCACATCAACACATGTGCACAGGCTGATGCATTGTAAAGTCAGCTGTGTAAACACTTACCAGAGCACTCTAAGAGTGCTTCGGATCCTATTTTTGCTCCAACTCAAGAGTGGGGACATGTACTGGAGCGAGTGTGAATCCTCTGCTGTGCTTGATCCAGTGCTAAGCCTGCTCTCCCAGCATCCTCCACTGGTCCCATGAGTCTCTGTGCTAGAACCAGGAAGTATAGCCGAGAGACTGACCAACCTGTGCATAAGAACAACGGGGAGCAATGACATTGAGACAAAAGTAGTTGGTGTAGTGTTTGGTCCAATAAAGTATTTCCCCACTTTAACCAGAAGTCAGTGTGTATTATTTCTTGTTTTTTTCTTGTTCATTGTTCCTAACAGGGCGTATGTGTTTGGGGGGTTGGAATTCTCACAAAAGGCAGCACGTCACTTCAGATGTCAGTTGAAACAACCTGTCCCTCTGAATGTACAGCCCCTCCATTGTATGACCTGCATTGTCATGAGAGTGGGCTGTGTAAACAGTTTATTGATCCAGGAGCAGCCATTGCAGCAGGAAGGGAGTGGCGGAAATGCAAGAGTGCTGTGGCCGTGTAAACACGGCTTTAGTAGTCAGGAAGAGGAATCTACCTGGGATAATGTTTTCAGTCTTTTGTGGGTTGGGTGGTTAATTACAACCTATGAAACAGGAGTCTGAATGGGGGAGGACCTGAAGCAGGCATGGAGGGAACAGGATAGTTAAACTCCACATCTGCAAGTGTCCCATTGCATGGTAACACACGGTGGCACAGAGCAGGAGTACAGCATCAGCCCAAGGAGTGTCTGCAGTTCCACAGGGAACTCTTGAAATTTTTAAGTAGCTCTTATTACAGTTGTAACTAGCAAGGCTGGTTACACAAGGGACCCTAGAGATACCCTAACTGGGTATCATAATATTGCAATTCACAGTGCTGGCAAATGGGTAATCAGGGTAAATACTGCTTTGTGGCTAACTCCCTATGTAGGGTATAGTGTGATGCAGAGTAACTAAAGGGTTCCAGGCAGATAGCAGACATAAAGTCAGTACCATGAAATTATGCCATTACAAACAGGACTCAAATAGGGATTACATATAGGGAATCAACAGGTAGTATGGAGCATAACTGCAGCAGGGAGTTACTGTAGTTAGCTGAAGGGACAGGGGGTTTTCATCTCCTGGATTACACTCTGGTATATGATCCACAGTGCCCTATATGCAGGAGATTCATGGAGTTTCAGACACAGCTGGTAGCAGCAAGGGGGAGATATCTTTTCTGTGTCACTGGCTGAGCTGGTACCCACAAGCATACCCCGTATTCCTACTCCCCCAGAGACCCACTGGTCCAGGGAGGGGGCTGGAGGTTGGTGGGGAGGGGGGTGGCAATGGCAGTCACAAGGCAGTTGACCCAGCTCACCACATCATGACAACAAATTGCTTTGCACTACTGGTTGTGAGACAAGTACCTGGCTCCTCCAAGGGGACTCAGAGTCAGTTGAAAAAAGTAAGCAGGACAATTCAGTAGCAACCAATGATGACAGCAGGAGGCAGATAGAAAGGAGTATCCTAGTTGTGGGCGACTCTGTGATTAGGGGGTGGACCTCTATCATTAGGGGAGTGAAGAAGGTGGCGATAGGATGGGGGAAGGGGAAGGGGGTGGTTAGATGCCTTCGGGGGGCATTAGCTATCCATGATATGGATAAGATATGGAGGATGATACAGGAGAAGGACAGGAATCTTGGGCTGCTGGTATGCTTGAGTACCAACAATCTAGCTAACCAGCCTATGGAGGCAGTGAAGCACAACTTTTGAAGGCTGGGGAACAGATTGAATGCACACTCAGCTTCCCTGGCCTTTTCCAAGATCCTTCCTGTGTGGGGTAGGGAATGGTGAATGGTAGAATGAGAAAAGAGGAGATTGTGGTGTTTAATGGATGGTTGAAGGGATAGTGTCAGGAGGAAAGGTACCAGTTTGTGGGAGACTGGGTGTAATTTCTGGGAAAGGAGGCACTTCAAGGAGGATGGCCTTCCCCTGGCAAGAGACTGGATAGTGCGCTTGGGCAGACATTTGATGTCTTCTGTATTGGCCCTCCTCTGAGTCATTCTCTCTGCCATGTGGGGTGTCGCAGGGTTCTGTGCTGTCCCCCATGTTGTTCACGGTGTATATGCTCCTGTTAGGAGACATTGTGAGGTGGTATGGGCTGGGTTTTCACTACTATGCAGATGATGCACAGTTCTACTTGTCCTTTCTGCCTGACCAGGATAGTGCACTCTCAGTGTTTAACAACTGGCTTGCAGAAATCCAGGACTGGATGAATACCAGCTGGCTGAAACTGAATTCCAACAAGACTGAGGTGTTGGTAGTGGATCCTGGTCACTGGATAGAGGGGTCAGTAGCGGGATGTCCTTCAGAGCTTTGGCTTGGAGATGCCCAGTTGTTGACCTCTGAATGGGCGTGAAATCTGGGGGTAACACTTGATGATGGGCTGACACTTTGTTCACAGATGTTGGCCATGGTTAAGTCCTCTTTTTACTATCTGAGGAACATCACCCGGATTAAGCACCTAGTTCCATCTGGTGACCTTTCAACTTTGATCCTCGCCTTGGCGCTTAGACTACTATAACTCCCTTTATCTAGGGCTTTCGGGGTTGATATCCACTGCTTGCAGCTTGTGCAGAACGTTGTGGCCTGGTTATTATTTGGATTATCTTGATCCAGTCATATCACACCCGTGCTGCGCGAACTGCACTGGCTGCCAGTTCAGTGGCAGATCACCTTCAAGGTTGGCTTGCTGACATATAAAGCCCTACACAGACAGGAACACGCTACCTGCAAGATCTCCTGCACCCTTACAGCCCCCCACCCTGAGTGCTCTGTGAGTGATTGCTAGAGATTCCCAGGGTAAGGTAATAAGCTTCTGGATTGCAGACATTTTCATTCACAGCCCCGACCGTGTGGAATTCTCTGCCTCGTCGGATACGAGAGTGCCTGACAGTGGAGAGCTTTAAAATTGCTTTAAAAATTTATTTATTTAGGCTTGCTTTTGGAAATATTTCTTGACCTATATTGGATTACTGTAGTTGTATTTTAAATATACTGATTAGATGTTTGTTTTAGAATGTATTTATTGTTTTTAATTGTTTTAGTATGGATTGTACAGTGCTTTGATACGTTGTGAATGGCTCTCTATAAATAAAGATTATTATCATTATTATAAATATTTAAACTAAGCAGAGGGGAGGCTAAGGCTCAGAGAATCACAGTGAAGAGAACAAAAGGAGAACCTAGCTAGAACTTCCCCAGAAATGGGGGCTAGGAGAAATGGGAATGAAAGCAGCAAGGCAGGGGTCCATATTAAGTTAAGAATGGGTGTTTGGGAGGTGGGTGCACAATGCCAGCTAAGAGTAGAAAAATCAAGACAGTAAGGAGAGGAAGTAAGAGGAAGAGGAGCTGACAGAAAGGGAAAGGGTACAGGAACAAGCTCGAAGGCAGTCGACCTAAATGCCAGGAGACTAGGAAATAAAATTGGTGAGCTCCAGGTAATGGTGGCAGATGCGGGATTAGTCCTTGTGGCCATTACAGAAATGTGGTCTACTGGGAGTAATACTGGGACCAGACAGTACCAGAGTACACCAGGTACAGGCACGATAGGGGCAAGTGAAAAGGATGTGCTGCAGCCCTCTATGTCAAGGAAGGCATAGAGATGGTAAAGGATGGAGAAACTAGGGGCAGGAACATGATGTCAGAATCACTTTGGGTACATCTCAAAACAGCATTAGGTAAGAACCTGCTCATGGGGGTGGTTTATAAATCACCGGGACAGGGGAAAGAGGGTGACGGGGAAATAAAGGCAGAAACTGAGAAAGGGGTTGCAAAACGGGAGGTGGTGGTGGTGGGACCTCAATCCACCAGGCATAGATTGGGACACTCCAGCAGCCAAGAGTAGCGATGTGCGTAGCTGAGAAACTTCACTCCATAGATTAATTCACAAATTCGCCTCATTTCACATAGTTAATCCACCCAGCGAAGTCTGAATTCATGAAAAACTAATAACTCTGTGAAATGAGAAGTTGGCAGCTCCACCTGCAGAGTTTGGCATGGCATATTGGTGAAGTATGTAACGTTCATTCCCTGGTGTCTATTGGACCCCTCTGTCAATCAGCAGCCTGATATAAACAGTAGACTTTCCCTGGTATCTAGCGGTCCCCCCCGCTAATCCCCTGCCCGATATATAGACTTTCTTGGTGTCTAGTGGTCTCTCCCCCCCCTCGCTGATCACCAGCCCGATATCATATATCATATATAGACTTTCCCTGATGTCTAATGGTCCCCCTCTTTGAATCGCCAGCCTGATATAAGCAGTAGATTTTACCTGGTGTCTAGTGGTCCCCCCACCCACACCGATCACTGGCCTGATATAAACAATAGACTTTCCCTGGTGTCTAGTGGTTCCCCCAACCCTGCTGATCACCAGCCCAATATAAAGAATAGACTTTCCTTGGTGTCTATTGGTCATCCCCATGCTGATCACCGGCCCAATATCATATGTAGACTACTGGTGGTCTAGTGGTCCCCTCACTTTATCCCCAATCTGCCCATATAATACAATAAATATCCTTTCCTGGTGTCTAGTGGATCCCCCACCCTGGTAGGTAGTGCCCCACCACCCAGTTCTCCCCATCCCATCCCCAAACCAGCGACCGGCACAGCCCTCTGCTCCCCACCACAGCCAGCTGCCACCTGAGCTGTCAATAAGCCCTTACTGTACAGTACACACTCATTGACAGCTCAATTGGTGGTTGGCTGTGGTGGAAAATGTAGGGATGTGCCAGTCACCAGCTCAGGAATGGAATGGGGGGAGCAGGGTGGTGGGGCTCTACCTGCTGGGGTGTGGGAGTTGGGGGTCCACTAGACACCAGGGAAGGATATATATTTGTATTATATGGGCAGATCAGGTATAGGGAAGGGGGACCACTAGACCACCAGGGAAAGTCTATATATGATATTGGGCAGATGATTGGCAGGGGGGCACTAGACGCCATGGAAAGTTTATTCTTTATATCAGGCCAATGATTGGTGGGGGAGGACCACTAGACAGCAGGGCAAGTCTATTCTTTATATTGGGCCAGCGATTGGGGGGGGCCCATGAGACACCAGCGATAGTCTATATATGATGTTGGGCCAGTGATCGGTGGGGGTGGGACCCCTAGACACTAGGGAAAGTCTATTGTTTATATAGGACCAGCAATCCATGGGGGGGCACTAGACACCAGGGAAACTTTTATATATGATATTGGGCTGGCGATTGGCAGGGGGGGCCACTAGACACCAGGAAAAGTCTATATACTATATTGGGCCGGCAATCAGCGGGGGGGACCACTAGACACTAGGGAAAGTCTATATATTATATTGGGCTGGCAATCAGCAGGGCGAACCATTAAACACCAGGGAAAGTCTATACTGTATATGATATTGGGCCAGTGATCTGTGCGGGGGTGGGTGACACTAGACACCATTGAAAGTCTGTACATAATATCGGGATGGCGATCATCAGGGGGGACCACTAGATACCTGGGAAAGTCTAGACATTATATTAGGCCGCCGATCAGCAGGGGGGACCACTAGACACCAGGGACAATTTTATTTTTTTACTAAAAAAAACAAAACAGAGTAGTTGGTGTAAGTCATTTTGATCCAGCTTCGCCTTTGTGTAACCTAAAGGAGAAGTTACAGGTAAAGTTGCAAGGTGAAGTTACAAATGGAGAATGTCCTACTAAATAGAATAACTACATGAAATGATCTGGCAGGCAAGTTTGGCAACTTCAATCGAACTTCGCCTGTGAATTGAAACTTTGGAACATCTCTAGTCAAGAGTGCCATGAGCCAGTCCCTGCTAGATATGCTGCAGGACTGCCTGTTAATGCAGCTGTGCAGGGAACGTACAAGGCAGGCTGACATTCTCAGTGTGGTGCTCACCAACTCAGAATTGGAATGAGGAGTGCGGGATGGGTTGCCACTAGGATCCTGTGACCATAACACCATATGGTTTGAACTAGCTGTGGGTACCAGTATTCTGTTGTCTCTGGTTGAGGTTCTGGATTTCAGATGAGCAGACTTTGACCAGATGAAGGAATTAGTCCAAGATAAGTTGGTTGGAATAGATCAGTTCAGAGGTATGAGGGAGAGGGATAGGAATTAATTAAAGGGGACAGTCTCATAGTAACTAAGTCATAGTGTCCATACTATATGGAACCAAGTGCCTCTGAGTACTTATCTGCATCCTATATCTAACTACCGACCTGTTACTCAAAGTTTTACTTTTGGGTTGTATATCTATTGCTTGCACTATATTTTGTCATCTGCTTCTGCACTGCAGGATGGTGGTAAATAGCTGTCACTCCACAGAGGAAAGAGTGACCAGTGGGGCACCACAGGGATCAGTGCTGGGACCGATCCTATTCAACATCTTCATCAGTGACATTGTGCAGGACCTAGAAGGCAGAATTTTCCTGTTTGCTGATGACACAAAGCTCTGTAACAGAGTAGACACACCAGAGGGTGTAGACAGAATGAGAAGGGACCTGAAACTTGAAGAATGGTCAGGGGTTTGGCAGTTGAAATTCAATGCAAAGAAGTGCAAGATAATGCATATGGGCACAAAAACCCTGGGCACAATATATCAGTTGGGGGTGAGGATATAGCATGCACCAAGCAGGAAAGGGATCTTGGGGTTATCATCTCTGATTACCTCAAGGTAGGAAACAGTGTGACAAAGGCAGGTAAAGCAAATAGGATGCTGGGATGCATAGTAGGGGCATTACCAGCAGGAAAAGGAGGTCATAATTCCACTATACAAGACACTAGTAAGGCCCCCACCTGGAGTACAGTGTAAGTTCTGGAGACCTTACTTACGTAAGGACATAGACAGGGTAGAGAAGGTTCAGAGTAGGGCAACAAAGATGGTACATGGATTGCATCACAAGTCCTATGAGGACAGGTTGAAGGAACTGAACATGTACTCCCTGGAGGAGAGGAGGGAGAGAGGGGATATGATAGACATACAAGTATCTTACAGGGAGAAGCAGGGTGCAGGAATACACTATTTTTAAGTAAAAAAGATGTTCCAGAACTAGAGGGCATGGGATGAAGTTGGAGGGAGGACGATTCAGAGGAAACATGAGGAAGAATTTCTTCACAGAACAGGTGGTGGACAAGTGGAATACCCTACCAGAGGAAGTGGTGGGGGCTGAAACAATCACAGGATTTAAGAATGCATAGGATAGATATAAAAGAATTCTAGAGGTCAGGGTTAAGGGGCAACAGACTTCTAGGAAAACATAAAGTGAACTTACAAGCTCAAATGGGCAGACTGGGTGGGCCGTAGGCCCTTATCTGCCGACACTGTCTATGTATCTATGTATCTATGCATGTTATTATTATCTGTGTGTATTCTTTCTATTTCATGTAACAAATTCCGGGTTGCTCCTAAAAATGGGGCAGCTTGCTTCAGTGAGTCTACCCAGTTACCAAAATCCAATAAAATAAATGCTTGAGGATGGTTACTACGAGTTACAGGCACAAGAGACCAAGCTGGTTCTCTTAATAAAGTCAGGAAGACAGTGAGGGCCAAAAGAAACGGACCCTAATTTGATACAAAGAAAAACAGAGGGACAAGGAATGGAGTGAATACCAAACAAAGATGAGGAAAGCCAAGAATACAGCTAGGGACTCAAAAGCAGACACCGAGCTGCATATAGTGAAGGGGATCAGGACAGGGAAAGACTGTTTTTAGATACATAAGGGGGAAAAAGGATGATGATGAGAGTGGGTACTGTAAGGCTGACTGAAGGGGACAGGGTAACCAAGGAGGATGATGAACAGAAGGCAACCATGCTTAATGACTACTTCTGCTCCATATTTACTGTGGAGAATAGTGAGCCCTTGCCAGAAAGTGGTGTAAAAGTTGCTGCAAGGGGGAGGGGGATCTCAGAAATGGTGCAGGTGGTAGTCGCAGGACAAAGGATCTGAAAAGGGCATACAACCCTGGAAACAGATGAGGCCCCAGGACCTGCTGGCTTGCACCAAATAGTGCTCAGGAAATTAGCAATTAGAACTGACTGAACCACTGGCAGGACTATTCAGTAACTCACTACAGTTAGGCTTAATTCAAAAAGATTGGAGGGCAGCTGACGTAGTTAAGCTCCACAAGGGAGGTGACAAGGAGCAGCCAGATAACTACTGGCCCATCAGTTTTATCTCCATTGTGTGTGACCTGTTGAAGACACTAGTCAAGGAGGTCCTAGTGGACAACCTGGAGAGAAATGGGCTCCAGGACAGTAAGCAGCATGGGTCTGTGGTGGGGAAATCGTGTTAGACCAACCTAACAGTATTCCTTGACTGGGTAACTAGAGCAGTATATAGGGGACAAGCAGTGGATTTACTAGACATTGACTTCAGCAAGACATTCAACTCTGTGGGACCTTAGAAGGTTGCTTAAAGGAGAACTGCACTGAACCTGTATGTCATTTTCCACTGTAAAAGCCTACTTTTAAATAATGGTTTAAATTATGTTAATGTTCCATTTCTACAGGCTTTTTAGTTATCCTAGTGGGGATTTCTGATTCACATTGAAGTAGTAAGAACCATTTTAGGACTGTGTGGTGTAGTTATGTCCCTTGCTCAGCTCTTCCATTGCTGACACAATGCATTCGTGTTCTATTATAGAACCCTTTGACTGAGAAGAACATAAAGTACATCATACAGTTCCAAAATGGCACTTAACATCAGAATATGAGTCAGAAACATACAATGTGTTTACTATAAAGCCTGCATAGAGGAAATAATAACAGAACTGGAACCAGTACTCAAAAAACAACTGCTACTGGAGGAAATAGCTTACAGGTTCAGTGCAGTTCTCCTTTAAGAAATTAGAAGATCTAGGTGCAGCACAGGACCTAGTTTGATGGGTGGAAAGTTTGTTGAGGAGGAGATGGCAGAAGGTGGTGGTAAACAAAGTCATGTCAGGGGAGAGGGAGGTCACAAGTAGGGTGCCGCAAGGGTCAGTGCCAGGACCAGTCATTTTCAATATGCTCATCAGCGACATATGAGAAGGAATACGGGGCAGGATGTGTCTTTTCACAGATGACACAAAGCTCTCTGGCAAGGTAGACAGCTTGCAGGGTTAAGGGAGATGCTGAGGGAACTGCAACCATTAGAAAGGTGGTCCAAAATCTGGCAGTTGAAATACAATGCCAAAAAGTGCAAGATGATGCAGAAAGGGAACAAGACCCGAGAACAGAATATTGGGTGGAAGGAGTTAAAGCAGCAGTACATCATAGACAATTCAGTGTTTTAGCACACAGTTTTGTTGTAGCTTCTGAGAAATGTACATTAACGTCATTTTCCTGGTATCTGGCAAATCTGTTGCTGAGTTGCTAACCTTTTTTCTCCCAACACTGACACAGACCACTGCCAGGATCCCCATTTTTAAAAAAGTCCCCACTGCCGACATTCCAACATGTGCAGCCAGACATTTAGCTAACATCCAATCAGACAGCACTAGTGCATGCTAGTGTCCAAGTCAGCCTCTGAGAGCGATGTGTGCTCTGAGTACCTGTCACAGGGAAGGCTTTGCGAGAGAAATCTGTTAGATCATTAGGAGTGGAGCCATGACAATAGCAATGTAATGCACATTTTTTTTCTTTCACGGCTGCTTTAATGTGACTCTCCAGAAAGGTCCCATGTCCTGTGACAAGCAAAATGCAAACCATTCTCGTTTCTGGACTCAAGGCCCGCTGTCCACTGCCAGTCCGCCACCCAACAAAGTTGCTAATTACTACAGTCGGTTTTCACTCATTATGACAGGCTACTACTCACGTTAAAACAAACAGGAACCTCAGCACTTGTGGACTAAAGGAGACAAATTCACTTAACTTAGGGCTGTAGGGCATCTGTCTGGGCATCTGATGCCACAATAAACTATTTTGCCCTTTAAGAGAATTTGTCTCCTTTTGTCCATGAGTGCTGGGGTTCCTGTTGTTTGTTTGAGCTGGGCTAGCTACCTTTCTCAGCACTACCTCCACTCACCAGTCAGTGTGCCACTTTTCCTGATTCTACTATTAGCATTGCAGATCAACCCCAAGTCTTGCACTACATTACTTGTGAGAAAACATCAACAGAAACGGGTAGGATTGAGATTCAGTTTTCCTGCCTGAGGGTTGTGAACACACACTTGAAACGTATAATGTGGCTGTACGACACTGGTTTGACAACTTCGTTGTTGACCGGCATTACAGAGACAGCTCTATGTCGACCGCAACTGCAGTGGGGCATAGAACCATTCACTGTAGACTTCTTTTTCTTCAGGGGCTTTACCCCCAAAACCCCCATGTGGGGGGTCTGCCCCCTGCACCCCTCTGTAATTAAACCAATCAACTCCAAGTTGGAGTTAATTCGGGGAGGGGATGCAAGACCCCCAGAAAGCAGTGCCAGGTCCTGCGGGGACAGTACAGCGACCTGCCGCTGTACTGTCATTCATAATGCAGGTGTTGATGGATGATCAACGTACAGAATAACATTTTGACGGTTGCATCATGGGTATTCCAGTTGGGAAAATAAATATGTTGGGAATGCATTATTTGCACAAAATAATACCATTTTTATTTTTAAAATACAAAAGTATACATTATATTTACAAAAACTTTGTATGAGATTGAAACGGACCTCATATTAAAAAATGAAAAGCTGACCAGACCACAAATGTATGACAGTTCATTGCACTGCTGCTTTAAGCGAGACACTACTTCCGAGGAAAGGGACCTGGGAGTTATAATGAGCAACTGATCCAGCCAATGCAAAAAGGCCTACAGCAAGGCTAACAGAATGCTGGGGTGTACTGGGAGGGGTTTCAACAGCAGGAGGAAAGAGACAATACTGCCTCTCTACAGAACACTGAAAAGGCTGCATCTGGAATACTGTGCACAGTTCTGGAGTCCCCAACTAAGGGGTAACCAACATGATTAAGGGACAATAGAACAGGTCCTACAAGGAACAGCCTATGGCACTGAACTCACTGGCAGCCAGAAGGAAGAGGGGAGACATGATAGAGATATTCACGTTCCTGAAACTGACTACTTAAAACCATTTTTCATATTTTTTATGGATTTATTTATTTACTGAAGAATATTAGATACACACCTTTGAGTCAAAGACTCCTTTATAAAGGTTCCACGTCAAGTGAGTAAAGAAACAAAACAACAGATAGTTCAACATCTACAAAGGCAACAGTGCAAGCAGAGGTAACAATAGTAGCAAGTACTACAATCAGTACAGTACCAAACCTGGTTACAGGTGGTTGAGACATTGCAGCTACTTATACAATGGTACATAGAGTTACAGGAATAGGAGCAAGGGAGCAGAGTAGGAGCTAACTAGAACGTACACTACAGGACGGTGGCATAGCCATGCCCTGGTGGTTATTAGCAATTTCAGGCAGGACCACAGGAGTCCATTTTCATATATAGGCATGCTCTAGGGCAGCAATACCAGGGAGGGAAGTACTCTGATGAGATACAGGAGTGCCTGAGAAAATCAGGGACAGTCACAGACTGAATCTTGGGTGATTAGGTCTCGGAGGTGGGATTTGAAATGGACAAGTTTAGGCTCTGTGATGAGGGAATTCAGGAGGGAGTTCAGCTAGCCAGAAGCCAGGTACTTAAGCGTTCTTTGGCCCAAGGAGGTTTTGCAGTGGGGTACCCGGAAGTGGGTCATTGCAGTTTGCCATGTGTGGTGGGTGGACAGGGGTGCTTGGAGTAGAGGGGTGAGAGCAGGAGGGAGTAGTCCAGCAGTTATTTTTTTTGTGAAGAGGCAGGTCTGATATTTTAGCCTACCATCAAAGTTTAGCCAGTTGGTAGAGGTGTAAAGAGTGCAGGTATGCATGAGTCTATCGCAGCCAGTGGCTAGTCTACAGGCCTTATTTAGGGCTATCCTAATTTTGTTGAGGTGCATGTTATCAGCTGCTCCATATACTATGATGCCATAGTCTATGAGGGATAGTATAGAAGTTGATACAGCTAAATGTAAGGCTTCAGGGGGGAGGCAGTGCTTGTACCGGTGTAGCAGACCAATATGAACATTGACAGTGGAGCACAGATTTCGGATATGATCATGCTAAGTGAGCCTTGAGTTCAGGGTGATACCCAGGTTTTTGACTGAGGTGACCTGCTCAAGGGGGTTGTTTTGTGAGTTTAGATGAGCAGGGGTAGCCTATGATTTTTGTTTTGGGCATGTGCAAAAGCCATAGATTTTGTTTTTTTGTAGTTGAGAACTAATCTATGCTGAACAAACCAGGATTCAGCATCTGAGAAAGATTTCTGGAGGGCATTTCGGATAGTGGTGTGGTCTGTGTGGGAGTTGTAGAGGACAGTGTTGTCTGCGTATAGAAGTAGCTTCCCAGAACATTCCTTGGGAAGGGAGTTGAGGAAAAGGGAAAATAGTAGGGGGCCCAGGATGGAGCCCTTGGGGACCTCTGAGCTGACTTGTAATGGAGAAGATCACGTATGGACAATTCTAACTGACTGGGTTCTCTTGGATAGATAACTAGATGTAGCAGCTCTTTAAACACAGAGCATTAAGTCACACCAGTTAAGCAGGGCTTATACTGCAGAGGACATCTTTAGTTGGACGATTAGGGAAGAGTTTATATTGCAGCAGACATTTATAGTCAGACCAGTCAGAGTACAGCTTATATCGTGGGATACACTAATCAGATTTTATCCATCGTTCAGCACCCCTGATGGTGCCCCCACCTCATGGGCAGCAACTTATGTAGGTACATGTGCTAACCTTAGGGTGAAGACACTTATCATATAAGTATAAGTGCCAGGATCTGTCTTCTATTATGCTCCAGTATGTTTTACTGATATATATATATATATATATATATATATATATATATATATATATATATATATATATATATATATATATAGCCATTAGAAATGCTTTTTGCTCTATTCTTACTGTATTTTTATATGTAAGGCAACAGTGCCATCTTAAGTAATTGTACATCACTACAACTGACCTTGGAGATCAGTACTCTCATTGTACTGTTATATATTGCCAGCTGTACAACTTTTTACACTAGTTAGGACAGTTGCTCAGACCACCGATTTGTGTCCATTTATATACATTTTATATATCTTCTTTAGCTGTTACTATAGTAATTATCAGAGTATAAGACCCTTTGTAACACGTAGCTTCTCTGAGAAGATAGAAACTGTCTGCATTGCCTAGGTAAGGAAAACTGGTGTTCTCCTAGTGTTCACACTGTATTGGTAGTAAGCCTGTATTACTTATCTGTAATAAATTTAATTTATTACATGAGTACTACTTGTCTGATGTCTCTTCCTTTTGTATTGTTCCACTAAGAACCTGATAGGGTGATTTATTACACAGTGACATTTGGCGACCACGCACAGGTGCAATGTACAAAGGGAGATTCACATTTAGTTTATTTTGAATGGTGAGTAGTGTAGTGCGACTTTTGTCTACTTGACCTACTCATGCTTACAGTGGTAGCGGTTGTGGCAGACCCTCACCGTCTTGGTCTCAGGTGTGGAAGACCCATACCAGACCCTCTTACACTCCCTTTGCATGTGACAGCGTATCCCCCTTGGCATGACCGTTCACCCAACAGGGACCAGAAAGTGGTTGCTGATGATGCCAGGGTATTTTTTACCAGTTTTCCAACTGCTTATTTGTTTATTTAACCCCTTCTTTGTCATGTCTGATCTGTGCACAGAACTGAGACTTAATGTCTCAAGCTACCTCACATCCCGTGATGGATGGATGGACAGATTTCGTGCTGGGTGCAAAATCTGCAGAAAAACAATTGCTGCTAATATCTGATCATTACTTAGAGTTGAAACAAACAACCAAAAAATACAGTCTTAAAGGTCTTTTGGTTGCGGCTCTACATACTGCTGTTGAGAGTCTCACAGCGAAGTGTGCCTCCCTTCAACTGCAAAATGCATCTCTAAAATAACAGATGGGCTTGCAGGTATCAGAATTACTGAAAAAGGAGAGGAAACTAGAGGAGGAGACACAGTCACTCCATGATGCTAATTCTTGACTGATGCACTGTACTGCTCAAGACACTGAGTGAGAGTTTATGTAGACGATTGAGACACGTTGAAATGTGATAAGAAACAGCACATTTGAATGATATTTTGAGTGATATGGATGAGACTTTGAGAGATGAGAATGCTGAGTTGAAAGAAGATTTCAAGTGTGTGAGTTGTGAGTTGGATAAAGAGCTTAGGGAAAATGTCAAATTGGGAGCCGTGTATAGAGTGTTGCAGAAAGAGGCTGAGAGGGGTGTTGAGCAGGGCACTGCAAAAGTCCATCACAAGAAATGTAGACAAAAGATGGCAAAGTTGTGCCATCAATGGGAGGTTCTTGCTGGCCATGTTAAGGCTATGAATGGGTTTCAGTATGCACCCATTGAGATTACGTCATCCAGTGATGACGACTCTGACTTTGATGGCGAGGCATGCCACACCACACGCAAGTCCAACCCCTGTGGTGTAGCAACTTCCGCATGCCATTCACAAGATGGCACTGACAGCACGCACACTGCATCGCCACATACACGCAAACATGGTGGATGCCACATACAATGCCAAGATGGTGGCCCCCATGACACAGGCGGAGGGTCTGTATTTTGTGATGCACCTCTGCTCACATCTCTCAATAGGGGCGATGAGTCAGAGATTCGCAGCATGATTAGTGATGCAATCAGTAGGATCACTATCCTGGAGGATCAAAAGGGAGCCATCCAGGACCAAATTGACAAAATGCTAAAAGATTCTGTTACTCAGGATCAAACGTACAAGGCGATTGCTGATGCAGCAGCGGAGGTTGCGCTTCGCAGAGCCATGCTAAGTACTGGACTGGATGCGAATACACATACTTCCAACCCTCTGCAAGTCACTCATTCTGTCCAGCAAGTTGTTCAGAGTATCGGACAAATGAGCCCAACTGACAATCTCAGTTGCCACTTGGAGAAGGTGCGCTCCCTTTGTGAGAAGCTCTCTCTCCAACCCCAGTACCAGGTTCAAGTCTAACGACAAACAATTGAACCAACTCTCTGGGCTAAGATCTCAGAAACACCACAGAGAACTGGAAATTTCACCTTTGAAGAAATTATCGCTACACTTATATGTGCAAATTCCCCGGGAATCATGGAAACGCGTTTGACCTACAAAGTTAAGCAAGGCACAAAGGAAATCCCAGCCACCTACCACCAAAGGTTATGGCTTGCATACAAAACTGGCAAAGCCCTAGCAGATGAACAATTTGACATAGATCAAATTGAGTACATGGATTTGTACATCTGGGATGTACTCTGTCATGCGGGAAAAGGTCAAACTCAATATTTTTCCAGACACTGACAAGTTTGAGGATATCCTCACTAAGACGGAGCGGGCCTATCAGATCTACATCTGCACCCTTTCTTCCAGAAAATCCAAAAAGGTAGCTGCAGTACAGTCTTTCCCTGATGCCCCCATCCACAATACGGTGGAGGGAAACAACCAGACAAATTATATCCCTTCTGACGACAAACAGTCACACAAGGGGGGGACTGGAACTACAGGAACAGCCAGAACAATAGGGACAACAGAGGCAGTTGGAAAAATCCAAAGGCCCAACAAAATAGCCAGAACCAGTACCGAACTATTCTTAGCTATCGACAAATCAGAGAAGAAAATGAAACCCTCCTCAAGCTGTTGGAGGAAATTTGTGCCAAGAGGGGAGCTACAGCTACACAAACTACAGCTTCCCTAGCCCTGGCTGTCGAGTCATTGTGCAGTTGAGGAGAGGTTGCTTCGGTTACTGACCAGGCCTATGTGACATCCAAGGTGGAACCACCCATGCAGGCCATCATTGCACCTGTGATGTCACAAGTACACTTGTACCCATTGCAAGACATACATAAGGCCTTAGAAGAGCCTGCAGGCATTCAATTTCAGGAACAGAAAGACGATGCTGATTCTGAATGCACAGATTGACAATCACAGGCCCCAGTCCAGATTGTAAGTAACCTGATTGTTGATACAAATGGACGGCCTTGTGTAAAGGCCACGGTCGAAGGCTGCCAACTTACCATGCTTCTGGACACCAGAGCAGCCATGTCAGTCCTCCATGATGAGGACCCAGCCTCATCTGACTGGTCTATCAGCTGGAAGATGAGTGCACAGGGTGTAGATGGTACCCAGCTACACACCTACTAATCTATTCCTCTACCTGTGTTGGTTGGCTACCTCAGGACTAATTTTGCTTTTGATCTCATGGTTTTACATCATCACCCCAGCATTCTGGGAATTGATTTCTTAGCATTATATGGCTGTGTAGTGAATCTACCCAACAAGCTACTCATTCAGATCAAAGGACAATGTCATGCTGTCACCATCCCCAACTCACACTTGGTGGCAGCTATCTCCCATAACAACAAGAAGCTTGATGTCATGGCTTTGTTCAAGAGCCATGACCTGTTTTCAGAGCTTGCACCTTTGCTGCAAAAACACCTTCACGTGTTTGCCACCAGCAAACATGACTGTGGTAGAATGCACACTACCATTGAAATCACAGGGCCTGACCCTGTGAGGCAGAAGCAGTACCCATTTCCTGCTAAAGCCTTGCCATCACATAGGACAGTGGTGGGCAACCTGTGGCCCATGGGCCTCAGGCAGCCCTCAGCGGGTTAAGCTGTGGCCCCCAAGAACATTTCTGCCACCACAATGGGACTGCTCTACACTGCACAAAAGAGAAATAAATTGAGTTTTTTTTGCTCCTTACTTGCTTCTCTGGCCTGCCTCTCCTTCTGACTGCTCAAGGACCCACCTGACATCCTCACCCTGACTCTCCTCCACTCACCTCACATTGCAGCCATCCAGGGGAGGCCCGGTGTATCCCTCTCACCGGATGGGTCCCTCTCCTCTGAGGGGGAAGGCGCCAGGAGGGGCAACCAGTGCGCTCTATGTTCAGTCCCCGGGCACTGCTGAGGTGGATTCTGGGGTGTCAGGGCACTTGAGTCGGCAGGAGCCAGCAGCTATCATCTGGCTGACCAGGGAGCTGAGTTTCCACTTTTCTCCCCAGGGCGGGGTGTGCCACAGACTTCTAGGTGAATGCTGACATCCACCATGCCCTGTGTACAGTGGGGCTCGCTTGAACTGTCACCTTCCTGGCCTCCACCAGGAGGCAGCAGACAGCGAACCGCATCCCCTCCCTCCCCCTCCCCCGGAGAAGGCGAGCAGTCACAGGACGTTCAAGCCTTCTCCTCCCAGCCGGTTCTCCAGCAACCCGAGTCCATTTCCGAACCTGGGTCACTGACGTCACAAGCGGAAATCCAACCGCTGCACTGACGAGCCAGCTAAATTGAGTTTTAACTTTATTTAATACTATTTATACTGTTTTAAACTTTTAATGATGTTACCAGTCCATTAAATATAGGGTTTTTTTTTTGCATTCAGAGCTGTCACTTTTAATTAATTTTCTGGTGAAATGGGTCTGATCTGGGTCATGCTTGGTCATGCGGCCCTCGCAGGGGTTTGAGGGCCTCATATATTGCCCTCGGGTTATTTCAGGTTGCCCACCACTGACATAGGGAAACCATCCAATCACTGCTCCAACAAAGAGTGATTAGGACCTGTGTCTCCACTATTAATTCACCTATTTGGCCCATTAAGAAACCGAATGGGGCCTGGAGACTCACAATTGATTACAGAAAACTTAATCAAATTACTCCTAGCTGCGCAACAACAGTAGCATCAGCACCTGATGTACTCAAGCTGTTAACACCTAACAGAAAGTGGTTCACAGTTCTTGACATTTCTAGTGGGTTTTGGTCACTCCAATTAGCACAGGAAAGCCAATACAAATTTGCTTTCACCTTTGATGGATGTCAATACACCTGGACGTGCCTTCCCTAGGGGTTTCACAACAGCCCTTCCCTCTTCCATCTCCACATGATGGATGCTCTGCAGGGATTCTCCACACCCCACTGTCTCCTGCAGTACGTGAATGACTTGCTTCTGGCAACCACCACAAAAGAAGACCATTTGGTCCTTCTAGACAAAGTTCTGTCTCTCCTCAAGAGAGCAGGCCTCATGTGCAACCTCTCCAAGGCACAACTGTGTGAGAAGGAGGTCATCTTCCTTGGCCTACATATTACAGACCAAGGCAGAAGCCCAGCTGTCAAGAAGATCCAGGGCTTGCAGGATTTGTCACTTCCTACTAGTGTGGTAACACTCAGACGCTTCCTAGGAATGGTAAACTACTCCTGGGATTTTATCCCTGACTGCCTTGAAGGCCACTCCCTTGTATGAACTTCTGAAAAAGGACGTCCCATGGATATGGGGTTCCACTCACACTGATGCTGTGACACAGCTCAAACAGGCCTTATCCTCAGCTCTGATCAGTCCTAACCCAGATCTTCCATTCCATTTGGAAACTGCCACATCTGATGTGGCCATGTCTGCAGTGCTGGCACAAAAGTACAATGGGTACTTCAGGCCCATTGCCTATGCTTCTCAGATGCTGTCCCCGGTAGAGAGAAAGTATAGTCGCTGTGAAAGAACAATCTTGGCAACCTACTGGGCTGTCAAACATTTCATGTACATCATTAGGTTTGCACCTATCGTCTTGCATACCTGTCATACCCCAACCAACTTCTTACTTTCAAACAAAGTGAAAGATGGTTCAGTTTCTATTACCAGACTCACCCACTGGTCTTTGCTTTTGCAGGACAGGGACATCAAAGTACTACCTGCAAAAATGCCATCTATCCTGGCTCATGGCCTACTCTACACAGGTAAGCCCCACGACTGTACACTCCAACCTCCTGACATACCTGAGCCAGGACCATTTTTTACTGGCTACACCAGATGTTTTAGAGGATACCAGTGTGTATCATGTCTTCACAGATGGCTCCACCTCCTATGTGGAGGGGGAACAGGCAGCAGGATTTGGTGTGTTCATAGTATATCCAGATGGTGATTTTATGTGCATTGCTAGGAAATGTACCATTATTTCCTCACAGTATGCCAAATTGGCAGCTGTTGCCTGTGCTCTACAGGTCATGCCCCATAGTGCTAAGGATGGCATCATCTTTGCAGACTCTGACTGGCTCTGCTCCTCCCTTACTGAATTTTTACCATTCTGGAAGAGAAATAACTTCATGTCCTCTGATGGCACACCAGTCAAATATAGGGATTTGTTTGTGTATATACACACCCTGACTCAAGTTTACTCATAAACTGTACATTCACAAGGTAAAAGCTCACTGCAAAACTGACCCTTACCATGAATCCAACAATCAAGTGGACTCACTTCCCAAAGCAGGTGCTCGAGGGGGGAAACATGTTCAATGACTCACCCAGTAGCTGTGGCAGCCATTTTCTTAGCTACCAACACCAGGCAGAAACCGCAACCAGAACTTCCACTGGACCTTCCTGCTGTGCAGAAATTTGACCCAGAGCTAAAATATGTGTTCAAATACGTGGGCAAAGGAATTTGAACAGGAACTACCTACTGGTAGTCCATACAGAAGACATTCTGACAACATACACCTATCCCATGGTCAGAAACTGATCTGGTATAGGAAGGACGACACAGGTTACAAACTGTGTGTTGTACCACAATCCTTATGAACTGAATTCATCCATATGGTTCATGATACCCCCACTGGTGGATACCAGGGGGAAGATAACACCATCCAGAGACTTAAAACCGTCATCTGGTGGCCTGGTATGACCAAGGAAGTGGAGCACTATGTGGACAACTGCATAGTGTGTGCCCAGAACAATCCAATTTCAGTGAAAAGAAACTCCAAACTACTGCCACAAAGGCAATCTGGACCATGGAATGTGATACAAATTGATTTCATTGGCCCACTGACTCCAGCAAGAACAAGTATGCACTTGTTGTCACTGATTTGTTTTCCAAATGGGTTAAGGCATTCCCTACTCAGAATAACATGGCAAAAACAATTGCCAAGATCCTGGTGGATAAATTGTTCTCCAGGTGGGGCCTACCTCTTAAGGTAGACTCAGACCAGGGATCTAGTTTTACAGCTGAGCTGATGAAGGAGACACTCCAAATGCTTGGAGTAGATCAGAGATTTCATATCCCATATCATCCTCAATCCTCAGGTCAGATAGAAAGAGCAAATAGAAGAATCAAATAGATGTTATGCAAATTCATCAAGGACAATCCCAAGGATTGGGATTCCCTCTTGCCACTACTGCTGATGGCAATCAGGGGCACCCCAGCAGCAACTAGTCAATGCAGACCATACAAGGTTATGACTGGTAGAGCCATGAGATTACCTGAGCACCTGTTGATTGACCTCCACACTCCTACAGCAGATAGGGTATCTGTGGACAAATATGTTGAAAAACTTTGGGATGACATCACGAAAACACATTTGTTTGCTGCAAATCAGATGAGTAAAGCTTAATAACAAGCAAAAGCTCATTTTGATGAGCATGCCAAAGAAGTCGACTGACAAGTTGGAGATGAAGTCATGCTTCTCCAATACAGACCACCAACTCACTCATTTACCAGCAAATGGGTAGGCCCATATCCCATTGTCAACAAACTCAGCCCTGCTGTTTATCAGGTGAGAGTTCAGCATCAGAAACAGACCACTGACAAGTGGTTCCATGCTAATCAGCTCAAGTTGTATAAAGGTGACTAATTACTTTTCCCAACCTTTTAAGGCAGAATAGTACCCCTCACTTAATCCTTTTTTGTTGTTTCAGATAAACTGGCAAGATGGCTATCTTGCACCTCCTCCTTCTGGTGGGATTACTTTCTTTGACTTACTCTCAAGACAAACCCCTTATGACTGAACACAGATGACATATAGCACATTTGCTTGACAAACTTCAACATACAGCTAGAGATGTACCCATCTCCAGCCCCCAGGGAATACGTATTGACGTCCCCAACAAAATGAATACTGTTAAGGAAGGCTCGGACACCTATCTTAATGCCATGGTTGTATCTCCAGACAAATCCACATTGCACATACAATGGGGAAACTGATTATAATGATTACACACTTCCTGTAGCAGGTTTATCTAAAGAAACTTTTCACGGATGGCCCAACACAGGGATTGCACCAAACGATACACTCTCTATTCGACAAGCCACTTCTAGACACACTGGTCTCTACAACTTAACTGCCTTAATAGATCCTACCTTTTGTGACTATCTCACCCCTGAGGAGTCACAAGCTTTCTGTCTTCACAACTATATGGCTACTGAAGCTAAGTTCCTTTCTGTGGACCCACCCACTGAAAAAAAAAACTGGCTGAATGTCCTCCTTAGGAGCCTGGTCCTCCTAATGGTCTGACCACCACTTTCCTTCCAGGAGCTTTGATTAACAATGTACAATTTATGCATGTTCCAGTTATTTTTAATCTGACACACTGGAATATAGCCGAGTTTGGTTTCTGTCACACAACCAACACTTCTAAATTTTTCAGTATGATGCTTCTAGACATTGTAGCTGCTTACCAGACTTGCACAAATGATCCAGTTAGTGGACCTCATGCCACTGAACACTTAGGAGTTTTTAGACCCGCACCTAATGCTAAGAGTAAACCATGTGTTAGGCATGACACTGCAGATGTTACCAGTGCAGCAGGCACCATCTCTGGCCTTTTTGGTTCAGGAATGTCTATCTGGAATAGAGCAGATACAGCTGCTATTAAAGCACAAACACTTAACTTTCAACAAGCTATTAAAAATGATGTGTTACCACCAATGTTACATGGTGTAGATGCTTTATGTAAGGAAGAGCGTTTTACTTTATACAACATGCAGGAAATCGCTAACGGGTTCAATGACACTAGAAACAAAATTAATGAAATGATTTTTCAAAACAACAAGGAGGCAGACAAGCAATATATTGCCCATGAACTTTTATGCTCCACTTATGGTTCTTATGTCATTGCCACTGTTAACAATCTCTTCAGGGACTTGGGAACAGGACGCATTCCAGATATTATTCATGATAGGAAAATGTCTAAATGGTATCGTCCTCACTGCAAATCTACTGCATGCATTACATTGTGTCTGTCAAATTCTGTCAATATTTCCATGTCTACTGCTAGAAATCTTGGGTATGTTTCACGTTATCCAAACCAAGCACCATGCTACTTTAATAAACGTTGCACAATTCATGACAACCTATTCATTACTTTCACTGTCACTACCTCGCTTTGATCCACAGACTTCTGTCTTTGACAAACTGGCTGCAATTAATTCCATCAGACATCTTGGTGACATTTACCGAGAACTAACTGACTTGCCTTCTTTGCTTGTATATCATCCTGTTCTACAAGCTTGGGTTGCATTGCATACCAACTGCTGTGCCAAGAAGGGATATTATTACCTGTGCCACTGTGATGTGTTTGACATTGTTAAACCTGTATACGGCTACTCTTTGGAACACTTGGGCTGGTCCTTTACCTTGGGTGATAATCTGCCATCTAACCTGACTGCACAGTCTTAGCAAGCTGCATCTTCAGTGCCTGTTGCCGAAACAGCTGCATCCTGAAGCTACCTGGAGGAGGTACATCGCTTCACATCACGGCTCACCAACCAGTCATTCACTTGTCCTACATGTCTACAACAATAGAGAGTTATAACTGTACGAGTTACCTACAGTTCTGATGGGTAGTATTGTATAGTGACAAATCATAATTCCTTTCCTTATGGTGCCAAAACATGTGCTATTAATTTTCCTAACTTCTGTTTTACTCCACAGCAGAAAACTATCATTGGTCACACCATTATTACTCCTGTTCCTCTCCCTGAACCAGATGTTACTGATACTGATCTGCAATATTTGCTTGCTTTGTCTCAATATTTACCTGTATTTAATGTACATATTGACCCTTTGACACTTTTTTATTTGAAATCCCTTTTAGCTAGAAAGGATTCACATCTTATCTATATTAGCAATAATATTTCTAAAGCTAGTGATATTCTTAATACTCTTATTCATGATGGTGATTTAAGCACTGCTCTTTGCAATACTTGGTTGGAGTTAACTTTTAAAGCTTTTGTTGTTTTCCAAGTAATTTGTATTGTTTTTATGATACTAACCCTTTGCTGTCTGCGACATACTCTTAGACAACATTGCGAACAACCTGAGTTCTTTACAAGGCTCATGCCTCAGGCTTGTAAACGACAGCTTCTGTAGCTCCATCCCACTACTTTCCTGTGGTTATTGCCTTTTCTTTTGAAGGCAACAAGGGGGGGATGTTATCCATAGTCCAGTACCCCTGATGGTGCCCCACCTTGTGGGCAGCAACTTATGTAGCTACATGTACTAACCTTAGGGCAAAGACATTTATCATATAAGCGAAAGTGTTAGGATCTGTGTTCTGTTATGCATCATGTGTTTTACTGATATATATTAGCCATGAGAAATGCTTTTTGCTCTGTTCTTACTGTATATATATATATATATATATATATATATATATATATATATTTTATATGTAAGGCAACAGTGCCGTCTTTAGTAATTGTACATCACTACAACTGACCTTGGAGATCAGTACTCTCATTGTATTGTTATCTATTGCCATCTATGCTACTTTTTACACTAGTTAGGACAGTTGCTCAGACCACCTGTTTTTGTCCAATTATATACATTTTATGTATCTTCCTTAGCCGTTGCTATAGTAATTATCAGAGTATAAGACCCTTTGTAACACACAGCTTCTCTGAGAAGAGAGAAACTCTGCATTGCCTAGGTAAGGAACACTGGTGTTCTCCCAGTGTTCACACTGTATTGGTAGTAAGCCTGTATTACTTATCTGTAATAAATTTCATTTATTACATGAGTACCACTTGTCTATTGTCTCTTCCTTTTGTACCATTCCACCAAGAACCTGATAGGATGATTTATTACCCAGTGACACAGAGCACAATTTATATCATGGAGTACACATAATCAGACCAATCAGAGTGGAGTTTAAACCATGGAGGGCACTTATTTAGACCAATTAGAGCAAAGTTGACATCATGTTGAGCATCTATAGTCAGACCAATCAGAGCAGAGTATATATTGTGGAGGACACTTACAATTAGACTTTATGGAGCAGATTGTATAGGAGGAGAACACTTACAGTCAGAAAATCAGAGCAGAGTTTATAGTACACATATTCAAACCAACTAGAGCAGAGTTTATATCATGGAGGGAGCATAATCAGACCAATCAGAACAGAGTTTATATTGTGAAGGATACATAATCAAATCAATCAGAGCAGAACTTGTATCATAGAAGGCACAATCAGATCAATTACAGAAGAGTTTATATCATAAATTGCATGTTTAGTTATCTTGAAGACAATCACAACTGGATATAGCTGGTGACCTGAGGTCTCCTTTTGCTATATTTTACTTGCATTTCAGTCTACTCTGGAACCAGGAACAATAATCAAGCTACCTAGCAAACTCTTTAACTAATAACACAGAGAGTGGCAGGGCCACAGGGTAGGACTAACTTAAGCAGTGCTCCACAAACTCCAAGAAAATTCACTCCACTGCTTAACTGAAATATGTGAAAGGATTAACTGACAGGGCATGAGTTTACTGAGCATTAATCCACACCTGGGGGGAAAGGCCACAAGCTGAGTGACTTCAACCACCAAGGCGTGGATTAATGCTCAGTAAACCCATGCCCTGGAGTGGGTTAATCCACTTATAAAATGGGCAACATCATTGTAGATGTAACCCCCTTGTTACCCGGGGTTACTAGAATCCCAGTAAGACCTAGTGGTAGGCAGGGAAGGCAGTTTGTGAAACTCCAGTAAAATGGATTTCACACTGTCTCACTGTGTTCTCAGTCTCAGCTGAGACTGAGGGATGACATCACCATAGAACTATTGCAGTTGCATGAGCCACAATGGAATCTACAGAAGGGAGTTAGAGTAGAATGTTGGGAGGTTTGAACAGTCAGTCTATGTCAGTTGGAGTTTGGAGATTGTTGTGAGAGGAGCACAGCAGCTCTGTGCTCATGCTCTTGGAGCCTCAGCCCTGAAATAGGGCTACATTTCAATCAATCAATCAATCAATCAAAATCTTTATTTATTCAGGCGGACATCATTGAGCGAAGCTCATTTACAAGATGGACCTGATAGGTCAAGATCAAAATAAAGTACAGTAGCATACATAAACAAATACAGAGAAAGAGACAAAGACTTTAATATAAATAAGCAGGTACAGTAATAAAAAAAATGTATATACAAGCAAGGTAGCTAATGGTTTTGGACCACAAAACAAAATAATTCAGACAGGTTTGACACAAATGACTATAAGGTACTGGGATTGTGAAACTGGTCAGGTGTGTTGTAATTGAATAGATACTTAAGCAAGTAGATATGGGGGGATAAAAAAAGGGAATGGCAATGGATTGTAGGGTATATTGTAGCTAAGATTAGAAAAAGTATATAAACTGAGATAGAAAGAAAAAAGGGGGGGTAAGGGGTAAGAAGGGACTAGGCTTAGTGAAAGCAGTTGCAAATCTCAGGAAAGAGACTTATGAAGAGCTTTTTAAAGGATGCTATAGGGATGAAGGTGTTCAAATTTAGGGTCTTCTGCAGAGAATTCCAGGTAGATGCTAAAAAGTAGCTGAATGCAGATCTCCCATGCCGGGTACAGACTTTAGGTATCTTCAAGGTGATAAGGTTATTGCTTGTTAGGGCATATGATCTGGGTGTAGCCAGAGTAAAGCAATCAGAAATATAAGGTGGAAGTTTGTTTGACAGAGCTTTGTAAATCCATAAAGCAGCATTTTTTTTCCTCCTAAGGTGTAAGGATGTCCAGCCAACAGCATTATAGAGAGAGCAGTGATGAGTGTTGAAAGGAAGATCTGTGATGAATCTTAGAGCTCTGTGGTACAAGGTATCCAATTTACTTAAATAGGACATAGTACAGGGCCATATAGGAAATCTGCATAATCGATGAGAGATAGAAATGATGCCTGTATTAGTCTCTGTTTAGACTCTTTGGTTAGATAATGTTTGATTCTGAAGAATAGGCCGAGCCTCTGTCTGAGTTTTTTCAGGAGCTCCTCAACATGTTGAGTGTAATCAAGTCTGTTATCAATCCATACCCCTAAATATTTGAATTTATCCACATAATCAAGATTTTCTCCAAGGAAGGTGGATAGTTGGGGAAGAGTGTTTGATGAGAGAGTGGTAGAATATATATTGGTGGAAAAGAACATAGCCTTTGTCTTCTTGGCATTTAATAGTAGTTTCTTTTCAAGTAGTTGATGTTGCAGCAGGGAGAATTCTGATTATAATAACTCACAGGCCTTTGATGGTGAGGGATTACTGACATACAAGACAGTATCATCAGCAAAAAGGTGAACATTGGCAACAGTGAGGTTGGAATCAATGTTGTTGATATAGATAGCAAAAAGGATAGGGCCCAGGATGGATCCTTGCGGTACTCCCCTTAGAAGTGGTTTTGAGGAGGATAGGACACCTTCATTTTTCACCTGCTGCATTCTATCAGTAAGGTAACATCTGAACCACCCAAGAGAGGTTGAATCCAGGCCTAATGAGTGCAGTGAGGAAATTAGCAGCTCAAGATCCATAATCAAAGGCTTTACTTAGGTCTAGAAATACAGCACAGATGCTGCTTTTTTTGTCTAACTCAGTTTGCCAATCATTTGTTACTTTTGCTAATGCAGAAATGGTACTGTGTCTGGTCCTAAACCCAGATTGAGCAGGGTTAAGGAGATTATTAGCATCGAGGTAGTCTCTTAGTTGGATACTCACCAGTTTTTCTAACATTTTAGACAGCACCGGTAGGATGGATATAGGTCTATAATTGTTGAGATCCATGGGGTCCCCTGATTTGAGGAGGGGAAACACTTGTGCTGTTTTCCACAATGTAAGAACAGAACCAGTGGATAAGGACAGATTAAAAAGATGAGTTAGGGGAAGTGCAATGGCATGTAGAGCAATTTTAAAAGTAGGGATCCAGAGAGTCTGCACCTGCACTTTTCTTTGGTGTCTAGATGTAGCAGTAGGTCTTCCACTTGTTTAATAAAATGGGCTTGAAGGAGAATGAAGAGGCAGCCTTCTGACCATCGATAGACTGGAATTTAAGTTGTGACCGTAGTAGATTTGCTGGGGAGGAGTCAAAAGCTAGGCCAGCCGAGTGAAATGATTATTGAATGCATCTAAAATTTCACGCTTGTCAGTGATAAACAACATTGTTAAGGTGCACTTGGGATGGCAAGGAAGTACTGAATCCTGCCCTAGGATCCCCTTTGATGGTGCCCCAGAATCTGGCTGGTTAGGTAGGAGGCACAAGCTCGGCTGTATAGAAGGCAGCCTTGGCTTCTCACTTTTTTGGTGCAGCTGTTTCTGGCTTTTCTGAACTGAAGCCAGTCAAACGGATCCTTAGTCTTTCTAGCCCTTTTCCAGAGTTTATCTCTAGCAAGCAATGCAAATTTAAGATCGGCAGAAAACCAGCGCAGGATTTGCTTTATTCTAACGCTAGTGAAAGGTGCATGAGTATTGAGGGCCTATGATAATGTCATTTAGCACCTTGAGTGCTGTTTCCACAGAAGCTGTGTGGTAGAATTCTTGCCAGCGTAAAGAATGATATAGGTCATGGAGGTATCCTTCGATGTTAAGATGTTTTTAGACCTTCTTGTGAGGAATTTCGCATGGTTGGATGGCTTGACTGATGATCTTATCCCTGCAATAAGACAGTGATCACTTATACTGAAAAGCACTCCAGCATATGAAAACAGGTGCGTTTATTTACCAACATAATGTCAAGTAGGGTGCTGTTGCTTTTGTTTTAGAGTTAATTCTTGTCGGTTCATTTATTAATTGAGTGAATCCATATGTGTCACAAAAAGATACTAGGGGTGCAGATGCATTGGAGAGCCAGTTTAAGTTCAGGTCACCTAAAATGATGGTGTCCTCGGGGCCCAGTTTAATTATATTTCCCAAATGGTTTAGGAGTTGAAGGCCAGCAGAGGGGGGCCTGTAGCAGCCAACCAATTGAAGAGCTGTCATATTGGGGAGAGCTATTTTAAGGGATAAACATTTGAATTCTTTGGGTACTGATGTTACACTAAGGCAAGATGCAGAAATGTTTGATTTAACATAGATAGCCACTCCACCACCCCTTGTCAGGCGGTCCGATCTGAATAGCTGGTAGTTGGGTAGATTTATTTCCCTGCCATGTGTAGCAGGTTTAAGGCATGTCTCAGAAATTACCAGAAGGTCTGGCAAGGTGTGGGCGACCCAGGCCTGGATTAATGAGATCTTTTTTAAGAGGCTGCATGCGTTGATGTGAAGGAAGCTTAAACCTTTAATGGAGGCTAGGTCTGATGGGGAGGTAAAGCCTTCTGGGGGTCCTGGATTAATTTCAACATTGCCAGCGCAGATCAGCAAGAAGAGTAATAGTTTAATAAGGGCTTCAAGTGACAGCATGAGGGACCAAAAAGAGGGTTTTCTCTTCTTGCTCGGGGTCCAATCTTTAGAGACGGTCCAGGATGGGTTAAGGCTTAATAACTTTTCACAGAGTACCAGCTTGATGGACAGGTACAAGGGGGCACTATAGAGCCAAGATATGAGCATGGGGCGTAAGAGATACATGAATGGTTGTGACCCTTTTTGAGGGCTACCCCATGGATTACAATGAAGCAACGGTAGTGCATAGTTGAGGAATTGATAGGCATCCACTGGAGGTGAGGTAGGGAGGTCACCCTGGCAAGCCACATTATTCAGAAGGGCATGGACTGGAAAGATATCATCCTCAAGATATATTATAGGTGAGAGAGAAAGAAGCAGTAGGAGAAGCATCAACATGATTACGGTAACTAAGAGTTAATAATAGTGAAGGCAGTGGGGGACTGTTTCCAGATTATTGGCTAGAATTTGGCTATGGGCGGAGATAGGAAATTAGGCGGGAAGGTGTGTATAAAGGAAACACCCAAGAGGGGGGCGGGCAAAAATTTTGCAGCTTTCCTGCACTTGCTGGCTGTCTCTCGGCCTCCTGGTTCTCTGGTTTCACGCCCGCAGTCGCCGCCTCCCGCCTGGCTGGCGGCTCAGAGCCCCTGCGCCTACTCGGGTGCTCGAGGCAGGGTCAGTCAGCGGAGGAGACAGAGGAGATGATAAATAAAGCACAATTGCAGTAATCAAGTCGATTCTGCAATGAGGTGCTAGAAAGTTTTGCACAACAAAAGACTTGGGGGTACGGCGCCTTAGCTGCCTGGCCCACCAGAAATCCCACCAAAGGACTGTATCACTTAGGCATTTACAAGAAAAACAACATAAATCCTAGAATTTTAAACAATTTGGTAAAAACAGCTCTTTTTGGGAAAAATTAAAGTAAAACCCACTATTCCCGGACAGTATTTGGAAGTGCAAGCTTGAGCAGGAGTCAATGAAGAAGGAGGACCAATCGGAAGCAAGGCTGAGGTAGCGCTCGCCTTCCGATTGGTCGCGGATTTCCCGTACCTTGCTGGCTGTCTCTCCTGGCCTCCTGGTTCTCTTTTCGGCCTCGCTGCCCGCCCACATTTAGGGAAAGGTGCGTGTTTCCGCCAAAAGAGAGACACAGTAAGCTGTTTTAAAGTGGTGGAGACTGCTTATGAGTCTCTCTGTGCCCCATCCCTCAGGGGATGGGGCAGAAAGGTTTGCCTGCTATTCCAGGGGCAACCCCCCAGCTACTGCTAGTGAAGACACTGCCTTATTTTGTCCACGAGTGTAGGGTACAAGAAGATTTCGTGATTCGCCTGTGAGGCACCTGCAACCAGAGGGTGAGTTCTGCTTTTTTTAAAAGGCCCATGTTTCATCCTGAACTGTGTTAAAGTGGGGATTGGACTACTGAAGTAGTGGGAGGCCTAGAGTAATAGCCTTAGCCAAAAGTAAAAGTATGTTCAAGTCCAGCACATAGGGGAAGTCAAGACAAGTAGAGGAGATGTGATATACGTCTACCCAGTAATCTACATTGCCAAGCTTTCAAAAGAGTTGTTTAGTTTCCAGAGAAATGGCCGGGTATGGATTGTGGGAGCTGGAGGTGGGAGAGCCCCCATCTTTAGTAACCAGATCCACCTCTACGGATTTGCTCTGTGGATTTCTACTTTGCCTCATGCACTTGGCCAGTAGTGAGGGAAGTACCCAGACATGGGATTGGAAGGAAAATTCCCTCTAGGAGTCGAAGGCTTAAGGTGGTTTGGGGAGCCACCAATTGGAAAACTGGTTTATTCCCATAATGGACCACAGATCAAGTGGCCGGCAGGGGAAGCCAAGCCAGTGGGGAAAACCCAAGTAGTGTACAAGTCGGGCTGTGTACCCAAAGCTGCATGCAAGTCCAGGCTGTGTGCCTGGTGGGTTTAGAACCTGAGGGATGGAAATGTGAAGAAGTGTTTTGTTATCTCTAATCTGCATTACCAGGAATGTAGCCCCGTGGGGGTCCGTCTATGCTTTGTTTGTTCAGTTTGGGTGTGAATAAAAGCCACACTATAGAATCCCATTCCTGGTTTTGGACATTACAGTTATTGCTTCTTGTGTTCGGATTTACTTGGGTGCCCCTGTGCAGAGTAGCCAAACCTAGGCCCCCTGTGCCGAGTAACCTAGTCCTCCCCGAACCCAGTCCCCACCAGGTACTGCTATCAGCTTCAACAGCATGCCACCTGTCATTTTACAAAAAGGCAGGGGTCAGGGGATACAAAAATGGAGGCACCGCTTTGGATTTAATTCTGGGAGGAAAGGTGCCCGGGCAAGGGGGTTAGCGTTTTGGTTATCTGGCAGTGGGTAGCCCAAAAAGCTGAAGCAATTTAACTAGTGTGTCGCTATGTGCTGTGGGTCTTATGCTGCTGTTAAAATGCCAACTGTTTACCAAGGAGCAGTAAAGCTAAAAGAGTGTGCCCTTGTCCTGCATCAATTGTTTACACTGTTTTGCCTGCTTTTTAAAAGAACTGTGTGTGATAAAGAAAAGTGCGGAAGACTAGGGGTAGCAACAGGAAAATTGTGCCCTGGATGTGGGAAATGCATTTTAAAGAACGGTTGTGATAAAAGAAAAGTGTGGAAGACTAGGGGTAGCACCAGGAAAATTGTGCCCTGGACATTGGAAATGCTTTTGAGTAAACTGAGAAACTTGCTGTGTGAATGGCCATGCTAAATGGCTGAAATGGGCTCCCACCGTGGAGTCAGTTAAAAAAAAAAAGTGGTTTCTGCAATTTAAATTTGCCTGCTCAACAATCGCCTTGATGAGAAGAGCACTCGCGAGGGAGAAGAGGCTCATTTGCATGACGTCGTGTGATTGGTGAGGCTGCAATCAGTCCCGCCCCTCAGCCAGCTCTACAGTGACTGCCAAGCATTCGAGAGGGAGTGTGAGTGGAGTGCGTGTACTGGCTAGTGGAGGAGCGTCGCTGTGATTAAAAAGTGCTGTAAAACTGTTACAAATAGACTTGTCTGTTCAAAATTGGGCTCAACCCGCATCTCGATCGACTAAATAGCAAGTGTGGTGATCGGGGAGATGATCGGCAGGACTGCCCACCCGTTCTCTTTCTGAGGCCTCCAAGACTGCCTGCAGGCCGTTTTTCCATCGCAGCTAACAGCTACTGATAACAGTGAGTACCAACAGTAAAAGTTGCTCAGACAGTGATTTTCTGCCAAAAGTCAGCTGAATATGTGTGCAGCAGTGTAGTCGCTTTGCAAGTAACGACTGTGTTAAGTTCTACCAGCAAGTGCAAGTCTGCTAGGCCATTGACTGTGTGCATAGTTTTGAGTTCAGCATCAGTTTAAAGTTTTAAAGCCAGAGAGAGACTATGAGTTGTAGCCAAATGTGCAGCACTAGTTTACAGGCAATCCTGTGCTTAAAATCCTGAGGCTTTAAGGGACTGTGAGTTAAAGAAATGTTTCCAGCAAGTGAAGAGTCCGTGGAAAATCATGTAAATGTGTTAGAAAAAGAACAGTGCAAGTTTGTGCAGTTTGAGCAAAAGTTATCAGTAGTGTGTGTAAATCGGATGCGCAGTGGCTTGACCCAATTTCTGAATGCTGATGCACAGGAGTGCTGCCTCCGCCATTACAGGGCGGGGTAGTAAAGTAAACACAGCAGCAGAGGAGCCATTTTAAAAGTAAAGAAAGTGTTCAGTAAAGTGGGACTTTTAGTAACAGTGAGCTTTTGTTTGTTTTCCCTGCAGTTATGGCCTCAGGACCAGCTCACTACCCGGATCACACCCGGGCCGCAGTAACAGCAGTAGTAAATAGATTAAGAGAAATTGAAAGGTGTTATTATGGAGGACAACTGCCTTCTCATGTGGCGATTCCTGGATATCCAGTGCATGTGTGTCAAATTTGCTTAAACACTGGAAAGGACGTCTTCATGATTCCTCACTGTTCTGGATGCCTAGAAAAATATGGTTGTATAAAGTGCCCCAGATTCATTTGGCTCCCACATGGACAAAGGTTCAGGAATCTGTAGTTGGCAGCACACAGCACCAGGCGGAGCCTGTTGAAGAAGGTCCCTCGGGGGAGTGTGGCACAAAGCTAGAGGGTGCAGATTTAGAGACAGAACCAGATGTTGAAGTTTTGGATGCTGGATCTCAGAAGAAAAGTTCAGATAAAGCAACAGTAGACCCCTGGGGGGGGGGGCCTAGCCCAAGTCTCATAGGAGAAGATGAGATGCGGGAGGCCTTTGAATGGGAGGTGTTGACCTCTGCACCTAGTGATGAGTGGATAGTCTCAGGAGTGAGGACGACTGCTCACTCCTGGGCTCATATCCTCAGTGAGGAAGAAGAAGATGAGGAGGAACCTATGTGGACTTGTGAAAAAGGAATAGGTACACAGCCTCAAGCTCTTGCCTCAGAGGAATGCATGGAAGAGAGTGGTGATGCCACTGCCCTGGCTATGCAAGAAGAAGTCAGGGATCCATTTTTAATCTCATTGAGGATGCATAGCTGGCAGGCGCCCCCAAGCCAGGCCAGCAGTCTCAGGTTGACCAAAGCTAGTAAAGAGGAGAGACTGGTTCATAGGAAGGTGAATGAGATCTATGGGATGACCTTTCCTACCTTTCCTCGGAGAGTCTGGGAGGAAATTGAGAACAGCAGGAAATCCTGGATCTGGGCCGAAGCAATGAAATGTGTGCATCCTGGTGCAAACAAGCATGTCAAGAACAGACTGTTTCATGAGAAATATACCCAGTGGAAGAGAGGCAGGACACTGTTTATGGACAGAGTGCGAATAGTGGACGGAAAGGGATGTGAAACCTTCCACTGTGTGAATTATGTGTGCCCAGACGGGGCAATAATTCAAGCTCCTGACCCCCAGTACTATTGGCCTCAATGCAAGGACCTCCCAGCAAATGTGCCCATGTCTGCTAGATGGAAGGCTGAGCAGTGGTAGTCAATACTGCCACACCAGCCTGTGCAGTGCCTTTATTGATCCACCAGTATGGACATCCAGGACTCAGGTGCCCCACATTCATCAGTTCTACAGTGTACTGGCCTTTCCAGAATCCATCGACTGGCCCACCAGATGACTTCAGATCCAGAGAGGACATGAACCCAACTGTATCCTGATCCATCGCCTGGTAATCGGATGACGTCAGACCAGCTGTTTTCCTTTTTGTTCCTGTTCCAAGGTTCCATCTCCAGAGATGACATCAACCCAGCAGTTCCCAGATGTGCCCTCCTGTAGTTCCTGGAAGATGTCCACCCAGCTGTATCGGAAGAAATGCTGCCAGGGAGAGTCTTCGGCTGAGGAGCAGGTCAGTGCAGATTTTTTGTTCTACAAGGGGCTGCTAAGTCCGAACTTTTCTATCTTTATGACACTGCAGTACACACCCTACACTAGCAGACTCCAGAATGTGTGAACTGTCCTCAAAGACTCTCCCCTTTGGGACTTTGGCCTGCTAGAACTGTGCTTCACCAGGCTCCGGCCCAGGAGAGACTCTTTAATGGACTAGCCTTCGGGCACTGTGGTCACTAGTTGGGACTTTTAGGGCACTCCACACCCCAAATGTGTATTGTAAATAATGTCGTTGTTTTCTACTGTTTCTAGTGTATATACTGTTTTTCTACCTTTTCTAAAAAAAAAAAATTAAAAATTATTTTTGGGATTCTCCAGTGTTTTGATGGTAGGGGTTTAGGTAGACTGTGTATGCAGATTAGGAGTGTGTGTTGTCTTTCTTTTTCTTGCAGGTGGTCCTGAAGAAGATAGAAGAGAAGACAAGAAGAGGAGGATGGGCTCATCGGAGTTCCTCACTAGTACTTTAGTATGTAGTAATTTAAAGTACTGTGGTTGTTATTGTTGTTGTTACTGTATTAACCCTTTCCTTCCACAGGTGTGGTTGTGGGGGTAGGGAGGCAGTAAAGTGATGTAATGGTGTGGTATTAGTTCTTGGTGTGTGGTTGCAGGGTGCCCAAGGTCGGGGAGGTCCTTGGGTTGTTTTTGTTTTGAGGTGTTAAGTTAGAGGCAGACAGATTTTCCCTAGAGGGCTGGGGGTGGGGGGATAGACAGGCTGTGGTCTTGAATGGCCATAGGGACTGCAGTGCTGAGCTATTAGGGCTATGCTCGGGACAGTTCTACCAGAGCCACTAGGCGGCCATAGTAAGTGGGTAGAGTAGAGTCTGATATGTCAGCTAAAGGCCTCTAGGCCCTTAGTGTTGCCTGCCTGTGCTCGCACATGGTAGGAGGGGGCCTGATCACCCCCCTCCACAGGTAGCACATAGGGTGGGATGGCCTAAGCCGGGTAAACAATGACTGCGGACAGTCATTTTCCTGGTCAACGGCGAGTGTAACCCCCTTGTTACCCGGGGTTACTAGAATCCCAGTAAGACCTAGTGGTAGGCAGGGTAGGCAGCTTGTGAAACTCCAGTTAAATGGATTTCACACTGTATGACTGTGTTCTCAGTCTCAGCTGAGACTGAGGGATGACATCACCATAGAACTATCCCAGCTGCATGAGCCACAATGGAATCTGCAGAAGGGAGTTAGAGTAGAATGTTGGGAGGTTTGAACAGTCAGTCTGTGTCAGTTGAGTTTGGAGATTGTTGTGAGAGCACAGCAGCTCTGTGCTCAGGCTCTTGGAGCCTTAGCCCTGAAATAGGGCTACATTTAGGGAAAGGTGTGTGTTTCCACCAAAAGAGAGACACAGTAAGTTGTTTTAAAGTGGTGGAGACCACATAGAGTCTTCTAGCCCCATCCTCAGGGATGGGGCAGAAAGGTTTGCTCATATTCCAGGGGCAACCTCTGACTACTGCTAGTGAAGAAGCTGCCTTATTTTGTCCATGAGTGTGGGGTACAAGAAGATTTCGTGATTCGCCTGTGGGGCACCTGCAACCGGAGGGTGAGTTCTGCTCTTTATAAAGGGCCCATGTTTCATCCTGAACTCTGTTAAAGTGGGGATTGGACTACTGAAGTAGTGGGAGGCCTAGAGTAATAGGCTTAGCCAAAAGTAAAAGTATGTTCAAGTCCAGCACATAGGGGAAGTCAAGACATGTACAGGAGATGTGATATACATCTACCCAGTAATCTACATCGCCAAGCTTTCAAAAGAGTTGTTTAGTTTCCAGATAAATGGCCAGGTATGGATTGTGGGAGCTGGAGGTGGTAGACCCCCATCTTTAGTAACGAGGTCCACCTCTACGGATTTGCTCTGTGGATTTCTACTTTGCCTCATGCACTTCGCCAGTGATGAGGGAAGTACCCAGACATGGGGTTGGAAGGAAAATTCCCTCTAAGAGTCGAAGGTTCTAAGGTGGTTTGTGGAGCCACCAATTGGAAAACTGGTTCATTCCCATAATGGACCACAGATCAAGTGGCCGGCAGGGGAGCCGGGCCAGTGAGGAAAACCCAAGTAGTGTACAAGTCAGGCTGTGTACCCAAAGCTATGTGCAAGTCCGGCTGTGTGGCTGGTGGGTTTAGAGCCTGAGGGCTGGAAATGTGAAGAAGTGTTTTGTTATCTCTAATCCGCATTACCAGGAATGTGGCCTCGTGGGGGTCCGTCTATGCTTTGTTTGTTCAGTTTGGATGTGAATAAAAGCCACACTGTAGAATCCCATTCCTGGTTTTGGACATTACAGTCATTGCTTCCTGTGTTCAGATTTACTTGGGTGCCCCTGTGCAGAGTAGCCAAACCTAGGCCCTCTGTGTCGAGTAACCTAGTCCTTCCCGAACCCAGTCCCCACCAGGTACTGCTGTCAGCTTCAACAGCATGCCATCTGTCATTTTACAAAAAAGGCAGTGGTTGGGGGTTACATAGAGATTTACCTAGACAAATATTAAAAGAAATCACTGCCAACATGCATTTGTAATAAAATAGTTCTTCCGCCTAATGGATTTTTCCTACTGAGGAGGCTGTAGTTAGTTCTCCACTAGGTGGATTTGTCCTAATGGGAATGACCTTAGAGATGTGGCAAAATTCTGCAATTTGAAGGCAGAATTGCATCATTTTCAGGTGGAATTCTGCCATTCAAGAGTAGAATTCCACCGTTCGAGGGCAAAATTCCACACTTTGCAGGCAAAATTCATCACATCTCTATGGTGGAATTATTTGACTAGGTCATTCTACATTCCTGTCAATCAGGATTTTGTAGTCTGACAAGGCAACTGTGGGTTTACTGATGATAAATCTATGGTCAGGTGACCTGTTTGGATGAATCAGAATACAGGATATTCTCTCCTCATTTTGTAATAAAAGCTATCATCACCATATAATAACTATATTGCAAGGTCACATCATCTGTCAAACACCCTCTGTTGACATTGTAACTAATGGAGTGGTTACAACCAGACCCAAGGCTGGGTGCTGGGTGTGGGCATGGGTTCAAATGAAACTGTTGGAAGGACTGGGGCACCAAGAAGCAGAGTAACCCTACCTTCTCAGGAGTGGATTCCCTTCCCACAGGAATAAAATCAATGTCCACACTGGTTGGCAGGACAGTTGATGGATTTTTTCTTAAATCAGGCAGGCAAAACATGGAAGCTACTCTTAGGACTATTTACATGGGAAACACATTCCCTTAATCCTGTAACCTCTTTGCACTCCTACTCCACTCCACAGATATTCAGACCTGGATGCCAGTCCCTGGCTAATGATCCCAGCCCAAGGGATGAGCTAAATGTGACAGGGCACAAGTACCTATGACTTCCGGGTTTGTCTGTCCCCCAAAACCAGGATTATGATCCTCCACCTGGTGGCTAAGCAAAGCCCCATGGGCAAGCAGCACTTGTTTGGAGATTTCCCCTAAACCTCCCAGTTTATAGTAACTCCACTTCTCCAAGCAAGCTTCTCTTGGCACTGACAGGCACCCTACTGCTCCTTCTCCTTTCTCTTTTGAAATCCTCCTTCTCTCTGCTGAGGTCCTTATCAAGGGGCAGAAGGACCTGAGGTACTTCCACCCCTGGCAGAAACCCATGCCCTAGAGAACCAGTGGGACATTCCCTTTGAGGGAACACCTACTCAGCCAAACCTCGCTCTTCGAACTCCTGGCTCCAGCTGCCCACTTCCAGGGATGGTGTGGCTTGTTCTGCTGCAGCAAGCCCCACCCCATTGACAGTGACACCAGCCCAGCTCTGGGGTTTAACCCTGTGGTTGCCAGCTGGTAGTCTGTCTGCAGAGCATTGCAGTCACCACCTGGAATGGGATGCCACGTCCTCAGAAATACTCATCTCAAGATGAAGTGGATTACATAAAAAGTAACTTTTCAGAAGGATGTAGGAGTTCTGTAGAAGCATCTGTTGGATAGACAGGAAGGAAACTATAGCAACGTCATTGTGCGACCTGCCGGGGTGTAGTAAAGCTGTGAGACAAGAAACCATCTGTGAGGCTGATTAGGAATCTGTTGAACTGTGAAGAGAATCTTGTATTCTCTCTTTCAACAGTGCAGAAAAGAAAATTCAGGGTTTTGTTCATAGTTCGACGGTGTGTGTGCCAACATGTGACTGATTTGTTTTGGCCTGCTTCACTGCACGTTAGTAAAACAATGTCACAACACACATCCTGTCCACAAAATAGAAGTCTCAGCATCGCAATTAAAAAAGGATTTTTTTTTACTGAAGACACTTGTTAACTCTAACCTTGAAATCCATTTACTAGATTGTAAGACAGGTTTCCATACTATTAGTTAGGGACAACTGCAGACAGCCACCCTTTTTTCACTGTGACTCTGTCATCACTGGTATGGAGATTACACGGTTCCAGTCAGGCCGAAGATTGATGTTGCAGATCTAATGAGCACCAACTGCTCACATCTGCTTCCAAGTAGCTGATGATGGAAAAGAGTCCATTTAACTTCATGTTTTCAGTGACTCCAATCTAATAATTCCTCTCCCACTGGGTAACACATCATAAACACAGCTAGTAATTCCATTGCTTTGCCTGTCTGGAAAGCAAAATAATAAATTAACTTAAGTGAATTTTTAAACAAGCAATTTTTTCACTCTTTTCTCTGTCAATGGATCACGTTTGCAGTGCACATTATTTTACAAGGTGGAAATTACTTTTGCCTTAAAGTGCTCAAAACCTGGAGTGCATTTAATTCTGAATAAGCACCATCGATTGATTAGCCAAATCAGAATATTTAATAATCAAATTAAAGAGCTAGTGTACTGCCTAAAACTAATATTAGATTTTAAAAGCAGCCAACCATTACCTTTTATATTGGATGTACTTTTTCTTTTCCCTTTGTTTAATTAGAAGATTGTTTACCTGATGTTAGTAGGTGTGATGTGTGTAACAGCTCTTAGTCTGGCAGCTGACATATCTTGCTCTACTTCCCCACACTACATCAGCAGGATTGTAACCTCACTGACTGTGACATCACTGCTACTTAGGAACAGCAAGTGAGTGACTGCCAGGTCACTGTCAGTGAGATCATAATGCAGATGATGTAGTGTGGGGCAGTAGAGTTAGACAGTGTGCCAACTGAACAACAAAACCTTTACGGCGAAATCCCCCACAGCGACAATTTCAACATGTTTAGAAATTATTGCTGTGGGGGACCTGAGGGTGAAATTTCCCCCTTCCACTGTGTGTCACCCCCCCCCCTTCAAATCAGCTCCAACTCAGAGTTGATAATCCTTAGAATAGAACGCAGGAGCACAACCCCCTGCATGGTGGGTTCGGAGGAACACTGCAATGTCGGACAGGCAAAATTTTGCCTGTCGACATTGGGGATCTCGATATGCCGAACTTCGACAACAGTGTTGTCGATTCGGCATAGGTAAACCAAGTTAGACATGTCTGCTGCCATTCTAAGAGCTGTTCCACACATCCAGCACAATGTTATCACATGGGAGACTTTCTGATGAGCAAAAGGAAAAAGAAAAATACTTAAGAAATAAAAAGTTACAACTAACTACTACTTAAAATTTGCATTATTTTCCTGTCTGCCTGTTTTGGCTCCACTAGCTCTTGAAAGGACTCATTTCATTGCTCACAGGCTGTAATATGTATTTCAATTATAGACTGTTCCATCTCTTCTGCAAAGATTGATTCACAAATAATAACTGCAAACATTTACCTGCAACATCCACAAAAGACAGCACATCCCTGCATTAATTCCACTGGTACTGGGTCAGTGACCCACTATTTTCTTTCCTGGACCACTAAGAATAGTCTCTGGCAGACACACCATTGGCACAGCAACAGCATTGTCCCTTATGATGTCAGACACTTGGTTCAAGAATGAGGCCGGGAGGATGAAGGGCTGGCTAGGACTGGAGGAGGACTGAATATTCTAGTGGATGCTTTCGTCCAGGTGAAAGAAAAGCACTGGAGCAGCCTACGCTGCTATACTTTCACCTAGGAAACCACAGGTGATGGTGGTGCTCCTGGAGAGGTGGGTGTTGGGGGGGGGGGATGCCAGCTGCTGTCGTGCACTAGCCCTCTGCATGCTGTGGCACCCTCATGGTTCCAATTGTGACAGGGTGAGCCCTATCTAAGGTAGATACCCATGTGTGAGGTATCCCAACCCCCCCATTCCTTTCGCTCTTTGCATCTGTGGGACAGCTGCTCGCACTGGGAATGAAAATGAAATACGTTGCTGTATGCTTGTCTATTTTAGGATGTCACATTTAACAGTTTAAGGGAAATAAAAAGATATGATGAGTGCCAAGGGTTGGCAAAAGAAGGGAGAACAGGAGTGCGCCCTTGTACTCCTGTTCCCCTTGCAAACCCTGTGGAACCCTCATGGACTTACTATCTTATTAAAACTATCTTTTCAGATGAAAAAAATGGAAACATAAAACCCCCTTAATCAAGAAAAGAGAAGCTGAGTCTAGGCTAGAAAAATTAACATGTATGAACATGTATGTCTTTACTGTTTGATAGGGAACTCCTGAGAATAAGAGGTTTATACTGGTTTTAGCAAAAAGGGGCAGCTCACCTGATGGTGATGTCATCCATAAAAGGTATAAAAACCCACCACTTGGAGTAACAAAGATGGATAGGAAAATCAGTTCAATACTGATTACCAAGTGAGGAGGACCTCTGAAGTATGTGCTTGTTTCCACACTGTTCTATTTGCAAGGCTGAAGCTAAGCCTCAGGAATTTTCAAAATTAGAAAGTTTACTTGATACTGGACATTGAATAACCTTTTGCTTTCTGTATGTTTATTATTATTTTTTATTTTATTTTATGATTTGAATAAAATAACAATGCACGTTTGTGTTTTTATGCACCTGATTTCTGGCTTGTTGTGCCTGTTTTATCCCACACCTTCACAGTGGTGTCAGGTGGGACTTCTGGTATGTTTAGACTGCCTGGGATACATTATCAGTGAGTATTGAACCAATACCCATACAGATGCAAAAAGATCAGGGTGCTGAGGCAAAAACATATCCATTGACTCGTGCCATGGTGGAGAAGTCTGGAGAGAAACCCGGACCCAGTTTGGATCTTGGAGCCAGAAGAAAGGCGAAGGACGAGCTGGAGGATGAGACCAGGACGAAGCCTGCTGGATTTGAGGATATGGATAAGGGACTATGGAGTGGTCAAGATGGACTGGAAGTACAGGATGACACCCGGGTGGTGGAGACCCTGATGAGGATGATCCAGTGGACGGAGTGGGCAATGGCTGGAGGCAGACTGGCTCTGCAGCAAGGCAGAACACCAGTGCTAGGTGTTACTCGAAGGGTCCCAGCTGAAGAATTTGGAAAAGGAATCAGAGGAGGATTATTCTTGGGCTTAGCTGGAGGAGGTGTACATACCTGAGCAGGACATTCCAGTACTGCCCATGTTTCCAGGATGTTACCTACTGGAGAAAGGAGATGTCAGGATGGAACTGGAATGGGAGACCCCAGTTAAGACTGTGGCTGGTGATACTGTACTGGGGTTGAAGACTACAATCAAGCCAGAAGAAGCTTACATAGAGGCTGAAAGGACTTTATCAAGTTCTGAACCATCTGTAGCTAGTAACAGTTGTCAAAGCAGTATGGACTGGGGTAAACTGCAGGCTGAGGATGATGCAGTGGTAAAACTGTTACGGTATGTAAAAGTCAAGGAGGGTATTCAGATTAATGATGGTGTGGGGCTAAAGCAATTTTGGTGGTATGAACTGCAAAAGGGTGTTCTGTACCACATGACGCACAACCCCCTTACAAAAACAGTGGATGCTCAGGTAGTGGTGCCTGAAGCATACAGGCAACAGATGATGGAGGTTGCACACTCCAGTCCTTGTGGGCATCTGAGCCATGGTAGTGTATTGGCTCAATTAACCCCATATTATTACTGGCCTGGTATGTGCCGACAGGTGGCAGCCTATAGTACATTAGGACCTGTCCAGTGTACAAACAGAGAAAAGTTCCTGCATGGAATAGTAGACATCCATCCAGCTGAGGTATTGCTACATGGGGTGTAGAGAGAGAGTCCCAAATGGAACGAGTCATTAAGGAAAGGAAATGGCGCCCTTGGAATAGGGGAAAACTCCCGACGAGGTCACATGGTACCAGATGGTAAAAAGATTGCAGAAATGACCACTATATTTAAGTTAAACGTTTATTAAGGCAAAACCTGTGTAGAAAGACTCAAGGAACTGAATGGTATCAGTTGATGTTAGCATGTAGGATTCAGATGCCATTTTGATTGGTAGGGTCCCTGAGGCACAGCTGCTAGTGTGGGTGAGCAGAAGCTCTAACCATTCCAAGGTTCTGGTGGGGTGACTGCCAACAGTAAGGATTGTTGCCCTCTTGTACAGGGGTGTGTGTGTGTGTGTGTGACAGGGTGAGCCCTCTCTAAGGTAGATACCCATGTGTGAAGTATCTGAACCCACACCCATTCCTTTCACTGTTTGTTTCTGTGGGACAGCTGCTCTCGCTGGGAATGAAAATAAAATACGTTTGCTGTATGCTTGTCTATTTTAGGATATCAGATTTAATGGTTTAAGAGAAATAAAAAGGAAAAGATATGGTGAGTTCCAAGGGTTGGCAGAAGAAGGGAGAAGAGGAGCGCACCCTCATTCTCCCGTTCCCCTTGCAAACCCAGTGGAACCTTCATAGATCTTATTAAAACTATATTTTGAGTCGAAGCAAAATGAAAACATAAAACCCCCTTAACCAAGAAAAGAGGAGCTGAGTCTAGGCTAGAAAAATGCACATGTATGAACATATATGTCTTTACTGCTTGAAGGGGAACTCCTGAGAATAAGAGGTTTATACTGGTTTTAGCAAAAAAGGGTGGATCACCTGATGGTGATGTCATCCATGAAAGGTATACAACCCACCACTTAGAGTAACAAAGATAAATAGGGGAATCAGTTGAATACCGACTACCAAGTGAGGAGGACCTCAGAAGTGTGTGCTTGTTTCCACACTGTTCTATTTCCAAGGCTGAAGCTAAGCCTCAGGAATTTACAAAATTAGAAAGTTTGCTGGATACTGGACATTGAATAACCTTTTGCTTTCTTATGTTTATTATTTTTATTTTTTTATTTTCTGATTTGAATAAAATAAAAATGCACGTTTGTGTTTTTATGTACCTGACTTCTGGTTTGTTGTGTCTGTTTTATCCCACACCTTCACACCATCCCATGGGGTTGGGCACACTAAATTTGAAATCTCCTCCTGTGCAGGATGATTGCCCCTTGGTACGCTTAGGCCCCGCCCCTAACAGCACTGGATTTCTGCTCCCGAAGCAGGGTTTAAAATAGGATAGAAGCCCACAGGAACTCTGTTCCACCACCTCTGTCATCTTTCTCCATTGAGTACTTTAGGAGAATTCCCCCACTTGGAAGTGACAATTCCACCACCAGAAATCTAGATGTGAGAGTTCCCCCACCTAAACATTTCCAGTTTAACCACTACCCTGAAGGGGGAGTTCGCCACACTCAGAGGGTCCCACCATGCGAGGTAAGTATTGGGGATGTCAGGGGTAGACAGGATTAAGGAGTTGTTGCTGGGAAGGGCATGATAGAAAGTTGGCATGGAAGGTCAAATGGAATGAAGAATAATGAAACAGAATGAAGAAAAAATAAATAACTCTTATGGGTCCTATGGACCAGTGAGGACTGGGCAACCATCAACCATCTGACGCGGAACCTTTGTAAAAGAGCCTGGCTCAAAGGTACTTGTAATCCTAGTTGTAATAAAATAAAAAAAATTAAAAAATAATCTATTCTCTCTGGCATGGATCAGGAATGCATCACTTCTGCCATCTTTGTCGACCTGGTCAAAGCCTTCAGTACTGTTGCCCAGTTGCAGTGGCTAGTCTCTCTCAGACTGCTACTGACTGGTTTGGCTCCTATCTCATGGGAAGGTCCAAGTCAGTCAGGATTGGCAACTCCCTCTCCCCCCTTCTTTCCATAAACACAGGTGTCCCCAAGGTTCGATCTTTGGGCAGATACTTTTCTCAATATTTCTAAATGATCTTCCTGCTGCCTGCTCATCAGCAAACATACACATGTATGCTGATGATACTGTTTTGTTTGCCTCCGGTACTTCCCTTTCCGATGTGACGTCGAGCCTTCAACTGGATTTTAATAATGTCCAGTGTTGGTTTCATTCTAATCAACTGTCATTAAATGCTAAAAAGGTGGTCTCTATGACCTTTGGCACTAGACAAAAGCTCACCGGGCTTGCTGCCACCCCTACCTTCCATACTCTCGATGATTCCATAATTGAGGATGTCTTCTTCAAATACCTTGAGCTCTGGCTTGATAGGAACCTCGACTTTGCTAGTCATGTGGATGCTATCCACAAAAAGTTACTTCCCAAACTAGGAGCCCTGCATAGACACCCTATCTGCCTTCCCCTGTTGGCCTGCCAAGAAATCGTCCAGAAGATGATCCTCCCAATCTTTGATTTTGGAGACATTGTGTTTAGTACTGCCCACAAATCTGCCCTTACCAGATTAGATACTCTATTCAACTCCTTCTGTCACTTTACTTTTGCCTGTCAGCCAAGTACATACCACTGTGACCTATATCGCTCTCTCCTTCCCCTCTCTTGGGGCTAGATGCCTTTCCCATACTGCCTCATTAATTGGAAAGTTCTGGCTTGTTTCACTGCCACCATACCTCCACCTCCTTCTCTCTATCCCTCCTACCCCTCCCTACTCCTTCTGTCACTCTCCCTATAGGACCCTCTCCCCCCCTTTCCGCTCCTCTACTTTAGGGAGAGCAGCTTTCTCTTATCACTTCCCTAACACTTGGAACTCCCTTCCTGTAGATATCCATCTGCCCCACTCACTTGTTCGTTGTCCTATCTTCTCTGACACTACATGACCCCTTCCTGCAATTGCACCTGATTCCACTCCCCTTCTTTATTCCAATATATTTCCTTTCCTCTATTATCAGTTTTCCACCTCTTACCCCTTCTCACCCCTCCCCCAAGGCATTCCGTTAGCCTATAACATTGGCTGGCTTTACATCTAGTAGTGTTTATACCCCTTAGGTTCCGCTCATATGGGTACGGCCTGCCTTCCCATTCCCCTACTCCCCACTTCTCTTCCTCTTGCTATTTTCTACCTTCTCCCTTCCCCCTCTTTATCCCCATTTCCTCCTACCCTTGCCTCAACTTAACTCACCCACCTCTACTGTGCCAGTATTTTTCTCTCCTCACTCTTTCCCTTGTCTCCCCCCCCACCCCAATTATCCCCTGCCCTCTTCTTTTACGGGGTTTACAACCCAGAGGGGTGCAGGCCCATTTTGTCTATCAGTCCAGCTTCCCATCCCACTATTCTAAGTCCTCTCTTATTACCTTTCAGCCCTCTCCTACTATCCCCTTGAGTTAAAAGCAAAATATATCTGCTTAAGTGTTTTGCATGTATGTATATGATTACGAATATGACTGCTAACTAACGCATGTTTTTAAAAATATTGTCTACGTATGATGACAAGTACTGCCTCTGTACTCCACAAAATTGTTTGTTATTGCCTTAATTGTTATGGTTATTTGTTCAGTCTTAACTTTAGGTATATTTTATTGATTCTATATTCAATACTGTATCCCCTGTTCCCTTTCCCCCAGGATGCATCTGGAAACAAACTATTGTAGCTCAGTATGCCTTTCCTGGTGAAACTTTTCAAAACAAATAAATAACCACCGGAAGTAGCATCTGAAACTAATCAAGGAGAAATACATTTCTGTTTATATAAAATGGCTGAAAGACTAATATTTGTGTAAAATAAACCATGAAGTTACATTTTATTTAATATTCTAATACAGTATTCCTATGATGTCATGATTCTTCATTTTTGTAATTTTCAACACAGACCAATTAAAGCCTTTCTAGATTTGCTAGACACAGGTCCAGGACTAGTTATCAATAAGAAATAATTTTCAACCTCAGGTAAACATGGCATGATGGGGGGCGGAGAGAGAACTGTAAGTTGTTTTTTTTTTTAGAACTTTTTACCCAAAATATCCCAGTTAAAAGGCAACATCTTGTTTTCAGTGAGGTCCTACTTCTACCTATTCCACAGCTAGGTGGACAAGAGCACTGAGAGTTAAGTGATACTGTGAGTATTTGGATCTGGTGGGATTTGAACTTGATAGCTCCTGTTTCCCAAGCCAGTGTTCTAACCCCAAGACTGCACTGTTTCCTTAAAGATGCAGTAGCTACATTGTGTGGTACAGGTACAGTACCAAGAGTTATGTGTAACAGTTATGGTTTCGTAAAATGTTTAATCTGAAGAAATAACAGAGACATAAAGCTGTTACTAATCTCAATCCCAAGTGAATAAATGTTTAAGGTCAAAGGACAAATAGATTACTAGCCCAAGTGAACTGGACCAGTACCACTACTACCAATGTTAAGACTACATGATTATTGACAACAAATAAAGAATTGTATTTAAAACTGGTTACACTGAGGGACTCCAGCAGAAGTGACTCATGCTTCCATGCTGGCAGTTAGGATTCAGGAGTGCACTCGAGGAGGTGGGGTCGGGTGCTGCTAGGGGTGGGGAGTGCTGCTGACAGCAGTGCAAGCCAGCCCAGAGAAGGTGACATCGGAACCCACAAAAACAATTTATGGCGGGCCAGGTGGTCTGCTCCCTCACAAAGGGTTGTGCATGCATACAGTGTGCTGTGCCTGACAAGGCCAACTGAGGCTGGTGCCTGACATTGAAATTGTGGGAGGGATGACAGGGGAGAAAACCCAGAAGAAAAACCCAGAGAGGAGTGTCATCCATATGACAATCACTGACACTTTTGGGGCCTGCTCCCATGTGGATCCCTGCTGGTCTGGTGGAGGGGGATTGGCTGAAGGTGCTGATGGTGCTGGGAGGTCACAGGTAGAATAACCTGACAGAATGCCAGAGGTGTGCCTGGGGGCAAAAAGCTTGATCAAAACAAATTGGTTATAATTAGCCAACCCACAAGTGCTTCAGTGGCAATGCATCCATGTGGGATGCTCTGGTTCAGAAATGACCAGGTTGTCTCTCACAGGCTGACGAGTGGCAGAGGGTAGGCACATTGCTAAGATGATATACTTGCTCTTCAGGTTGGGGGGGATAACAGAGTGTCACTGTCCTGCTCACCTGGATGCTGCATGACAAGCAGGACTTCGCAGCATGCAGGTCTCAGAGGAAAGTGCCACTTGTGTCTCTCGTTGTGTCTGAGGCTATGATGCACTTTGACAGTGCCAGGAAAGGGGTGGGGCAAAAGAAAGCAAAATATTGGCACACTTGCATGGCTAGAAAGTTGGTATCACTAATAGTGGAGAAACCAAGATGGCAGTTAGGCTAAACTAAAATTTGATTGGTCGAGAGTGGTGATCTCACTGCATTCAAAGTAGCCATTTTTTACCCTGAAATTACACTAATATGGGATGTTGTCAGCCAATTCTAGTGCAGAGTTACTTTACGGCTGTGGTACAGTAAATTTACAGTGGGCCTGATAATTGTACAGTGTGCAAATCCCTCCAGTCTGATTGGTCACTTGGTGTCTGTGTGGTAGCAGGTAAGTTGTTTGTTGCCACTATCTTGGTAAGCATCTTTTGTTTTTGCTTATTTTTATTCCCCTGCTGAAGGCACATCAGTGTTCCTGTGCTTTCAACTATCTTGGTCGCTGGCCTCCTAGGTCCTGTAGTCACTGCTTCTCATCCAGAACTGCCTGACAGCCCTCTACCTTGTACTGTAGTTAAGCCCCAAGCACCCTAGTGTGTTCAAACGTTTGAGACTACACCTTTAGAGTGACATTGTGGAGGAGGCGGGGCAGGCACATTGGGGCTGGTGGAGTAGGGGGATAACTGGTGTCATCCACCAGTCAAGGATTTTTATACCTTATACAGTACATTCCCACCCACCCCCAGTCTCTAGGGAACTCTGATGCCATGCCTGGCCTGAGAGAGGGCTGGCAGATGTAACATTCAAAGTTCCCTTGATCCCACCACAGGAGGTGCTCAAGCTGTGCCGAGTCCATCACCCTCCATCCCTCTGCAATATTCCCCAAACTCCTGTATCCCACGGTCAGTTGATTGAGTCCACAGCGTTAACTCCATTTGCCCACGTTGGACAAGATGAACTCCACAGGCACTTGTTGTATGAGCTGGTAAACATCTTTTCAACTTTTCACATTTTGTAATTTATTTATAGTGAGTGGAGACCCAATCAGTTGATCACACTGCTGAACAAAAGTGCCTCTGTGAGGCTACAAAGGCACCCTAGAGATGCTAATTAGCTAGAGAAATCACTTCTGTATGCAAATTAGCTTCTGACCTATCATTAACCTTATAAACATTCTGTCAGATGTTGTTACTAAAGTCAGGAAAAATGGTGACTAATTCCTGCCTCATTCAAATAAATCAAGTGGAGAAACTAAAAATAATTAGTGAATGGTAAAAACAAATAAGGAAAATCAAATCAAATGAGCCATCAAACTCTTGAAAGGATAATAAATTAAATTCCATATTAAAATGAGCTTATGAACCCCACACCTCTGATTTATCACTCTTCCAGATTACACAAAACTAATTTTTTGTCTCCTTTCTCAGAATGACTTTGTGGATGAAACCCTGCATCTCCCCTATATATATATATATATATTTCTTACTTTTTCACTTGATTACTCGCTATAATAACTATAATGTAATGCTGCAGATGTTGAACTTGTGAATAATGACACTGTGGGAAGAAGATAAAGCTGCCGCCCGCAGTGCCATTATTCCTTCATACAGCATCCACAGCATCATATTATTGTTATAATGTTTTTAGGGTATATTTGAACAGCAGCTGGGGATTTAGTTGGTAAAAAGCAGTACTGAGGCTGACAGGCGTCTTGACTCCACATACAATTATTCACACATAAACCCCGACTGTCCTACCAGAATCACATAAATTGTAATTATACTAAAACACCCTCTCTACAGGTAACTAGAATTTAGACCCACTGTGCAGTCATTCCCCTACAGATCTACAGGAGAAGCATGTACAGCAAAATGTGTTGCATGCAAATCCCTGTGTTCTGACTGGATACAGTACACAAATTGTCCTCCTTGCAGCATTCCATCACCAACCTCTGAAATTCCTGAGAAGTCACCACTTAGTTTCAGTCACGTGTTGTTTTATTTTACTGTACTCCAATAATTAAAAAATTACCATAAAAAAAACCCCAATAATTATGGGGTGCTCACAGTTTTCCTTGGTAACAGTCCTGTCCTAACTCGACCCTGGCCCTCAGTGTTTATAAGTAGCAGGATACTGTTTTTCCCATATCTACTAAAGCATATTTGTAGAGTATCTGTCTGTCTCTGTATTGTTTTTGACATATGTTCTCTTTTCATGTGTAAATTTATCTTGATAAGGCACAGTATGAGCAACAAATGCACTGAAGTATCTCTTTAGTATCTTTTTTTTATTTCTATTTTTGTCCCCCCCCCCACTTTCACCACCAACTACCAGGATCTCTGTCCACCTACCCCAAGTCCTTATGCCCACCGCAGGGGTCTTTTGGTGGTGCAGCCCACCACCAGCCTTTGCTCCACAGCCTCCCTGAAAATCTCGACTGTAACCCATGACTTATCCCCCAGGGGCAGGACCTCCTGGTTCTCCAAGCCATGATGATACTTCACTTGACAGACTGGGCCTGTCAGAAGGAGCCGGCGAGGTCTGGTAGGAGTCCAAGAGACCCTGCTGTGGCATGGGGGGTGGAGTGGCTTCATCTGCCCAGCGCTACTAGGGGTATTTTATCCCCTGCTAGATCCTCTCCTTATCCCACCCCAGGGTGTGGTCCTGAGAGGTGACCCAGAAATGTGCCTATAGGGCCATTGGAAGGGTAGCCAAGCCCCTCCCTACCTTTCAGTACTCCCCTGCCAGACCCACTTTGAGCGTGTACGCCTCCGCGTCATCTGACAGTTGAGTGAGTCAGTGCCGACATGAGGTCACCCCAGAGGGACCACTCAAATTACTTTCTGCACAACACCTCCTCCCTCTGGGTCACCAGTAAGCAGTCATGTTACAGAAGGAGGCGCCCTACCTCTCCGAGGCAGGAGGCATCCAAAGGACACCCTACCCTGTTTCACCAGTCAGTGCCAGACATCCAGGGGCATAGTTTGTTTTTTTATTTATTTATTTATTTATTTATTTCAATCTAGGATTACAATACCTTTGAGCCGAGGCTCTTTTACAAAGGTTCCACGTCAGCGTGTGCAACAGTCATAATTTTTAGTTACAAACATATATGTCACTGACGTACAGACATGTAATAACCAGTACAAAGACTTGAGCTATGAGCAAGACAAGGGGAGGAGGGGGCTGTGTGGGGAGAAGTGAGGGTATTAGCTCAAGGGGTAGGAGGTGCAGGGGTAAGGGGGAGTATGGGAGGTGGTTGGGGCAGAGACAGGAGTGGAAATATGGTGGAGGGGCAAAGGTAAAAAAGTCCTGGTTTTCTATACCCCCGAGATCTAGTAGGTAATACTACGAGAAAATGATGTGCTATGCTACATACATGCATGGTGTACAAGTTACAGCAATGGTTTTTTTTATATATGTGGGACTGACACTGACCCACTAGATATAAAAAGTGTCAAATAAAAAAAAAAAAGAAACAATGGTGGTGGGTCATATTGTCAGTTCAGCCGAGCACAAATTCATAAAACAGCTGTTTAAAACTTCTGTAACAATCACAAGATTGTCCTCAAGGTAGGTCAAAATCAAAAACTGTGTGCCATCAAGTTTGTCCCAAGGTACAAGAAAAGGTGTGTCAGATTAAAACTGTGCTGGTGTCCCTAACCCCCCAAGAATTAAAGGGAAGCGTCCATGTCCCAGTGAGGCCCCACCTCCGTGTGAAGTGGGGCCCGATTAGCAAATGTATAAATGTTAATTAAATTGCCACTTACCACTCAGTATTTAATTTAAAATCATATCGGGTTGATCCTGCACCCTCCCCACCAGCATTTTAGATTCAAATGCCCTCCCCATCGTACCCACTAGCACCCGTGGCTGTCCCCATGATGATGTGACAGGCGGGGTAAACTCGGTTGTCTCTGCTATCCATCTGTACAAAACCTGCTGTAAAAGGGATGCAAAATGCCTCTGCTTCCGTCAGCAGCAAATCCAGCACAAGTGCGAGCAGCATGGTCTGTGGGGAAAAAGGAAAACTGACAGTACTGTTTGCCAGTAACCAAGACTGTACCCACAGTAGTTCCCCATTCCCAATAACACACAACAGAAGAGAAGACTGTGCAAAATTAGTAAATACTAGAAATACCACCAACAACTTCATGTAGTTCAATGTCAGTTGGTAACCAAATGATACCCCCCCCCAGCCCTAAGGATAATGGCAGGCTAAAATGTGGCAGAATTATCTAGTCCTATTCCTCCATTCCCAGTCAACAGCAACACAAGAAAAACAGGTTGGCAGCCAGCACGGTCAGATGCTATATATACAAGGTACAATTACACCATTAATTTCTGTTAAAAGATTGGAGCATTGAACTCACACTGAGGGACAACTGTGCTAAAATAATGAGGACTACAGTGCTGCACTTCAAATGCTAGATTTGTTATACATTTAATTTAAAGATTACAACAGACCAGTCACCTCCACCGTACCAGCTAGTTATCCACATAAGTAATGTAGGAGCAAGCAAGCACCGCCACCTTAATTAAATATTTGCAAAACAAAACTCTAGGGCTGTAACTGTAAATAGTTAATGAGCTGCGAAACAGCTTGGTACATCCAAGAGACCAGACCTGGGTTTGACTCTCACAACCTTCACTTGCATACTGTGTGACTCTGAGCAAGTCACCTAACTGCCCAGTGCTCCCAGGTGGCCCCTGAAACCAGGCTCTTGTGGATAGTGAGCTTTACTCAGTAACCAAAGACTAAATTAAAAAGAAATAGCCATACCAGCAGTCACCACAGGAGAGGACACAGAAAATGGTGGCCGGAGTGAAGTCAGACACACACAGTCTGTCAGTCTATCCTCCCCTTTCCAAGCTACCTGCCTGGCTTGGCTGCTTCCTTAAGTTAGTCCAGGAGGGGTTCTCTTCTCCCCAGTCCATCCTCTGAACTACCAAAGCAACCATGACGGCCATGTTTTGTTTTTTTTTTTCAGCAAATTAATTACTCCTACCACAGTACTCATCCAATATACATACACAGAGAGTGCTCGCTTGGTGACAGTACAACATGCAGAAGTGACTGCTTATAAAAATTGATTTGCTTGATGAGGAGAGAGCATTCATACATAAATACTTTATACATACCTTTTACCTTATTAGGCAGGGCCACAACATGGCCTGTGCCTGTTACCTCGTTCCCTTCCCTCCAAACTAAGAGAGAGAGAGAGAGAAAGAGAGAATTAGTTTTATTTTTTCATTCAGGAAGAACAGTCACTGAGGACACCCAGGAGTCCACAACTCACTCCTCTCCCAAAGGGAAGGGTGCTTATGTCTGCATGCCTTGCCACCATCGACAACAGTTGCTCTTCTCCACCCTCATGTACTGCTTATTAAAATAACTCTAGGTAGGTGGAGTCAGTGCTGTGTATATATGTGACACACTGTATACACAGTTGTCCAGTCCCTCTTTTCCCCTTCCACCAAGCCCCCCACTCCTACCCTTAGGCTAAATCTCTCAGACATCTCAGATCCTTTGGCAGCCGCAGACCATTTTAACTCCCATTTCACGTCCTGCGCTGCAATGCTCCAAACGGCCCCCCCGATGCACAAACACTCCTCCACAGGCCCTCCCCCACTCCCTGCTTTCCCCTCCTCTACTCCTCCAGCTCCCTCTCCTCCTACCCCTTTCTCCTTCACCCACATCTCCCCTGCTGCTGCATTCCAAGCCCTTTAGTCTATCAACCCTGCTAAAGGCTCCTCCCCAGACAGCCTGGATCCTAAACTCCTCTCTCTGTCTGCTCCCGCCATAGCCTATCCTATATCCATTTTGCTAAACCTCTCCTTTGTCTCTTCCACTGTCCCTGCAGCTTGGAAACACATGACAGTTCTACCACTCCCCAAAGGGGGAGATCCCTCCTCCCATAGTAACTACCATCCTATCTCTCTCCTTCCTACTCTGGCTAAGCTCCAGGAGCACATAGCACTTGAACAACTCTCCTCCTACATTACTGACTCCTCCTTTCTCACTCCATTCCAAGCTGGCTTTAGAAAACACCACTCCACTGCCACCTCACTCTTATACCTGACTGACACTATCGCCACAGGCATGGACAAAGGTCATATAACCTCAGCTATTTTTATTGACCTGGCCAAGGCCTTTGACATGGTCTCCCAACCTATACTCCTACCCTGCCTCAGGACCGCTGGACTCTCCCCTAATGCCACTGAATAGTTTAAATCCTATCTGTCAGGTAGAACTCAATCTGTTCGCATAGCTGATGCCATCTCCTCTACCCTCCCCATTACCATGGGAGTTCCCCAGGGATCGGTACTTGGGCCTCTCCTTTTTTCAATCTTCCTCAACAACCTCCCTCAGGTCTGCTTATCAGCTGACATACACATGTATGCAGACGACACTATGCTGTTCACAACTGGCAATTCAGTCCCTGATGTCACTGCCAGGCTTCAGCTAGATTTCGAAAAGGTACAACGCTGGCTAAGTGAGCACTGCCTCTTCCTAAACTCAAAGAAAACAGTCTCCATGACTTTTGGTACTAGGCAGAGGTTGGCAAGGCTTCCTTCCTTACCCAACTTTTTCACCTTAGATCGGACTGTATTAGAAGAAACCTCTTCCTTCTGCTACCTCGGAGTTTGGCTGGATAGGAACCTAAACTTCTCCGTCCACATTGATGCTATCCTAAAGAAACTCTGGCCTAAGCTATGGGCCCTCTATTGTAACAGGGGTAGTATCCCACAACCGGCTAGGTGGGAATTGGTACATAAAATGATTCTGCCAACCTTCGACTATTGTGATATTGTATACAGAGCTGCCCCTCAATCCTCCTTATCCAGGCTTGAACCTTTCTTCAAATCCTTCTGCTAGTTTGCCCTGGATGCCCCTGTTCTGACACATCACTACACTCTTTACCGCTCTCTAAATTTTCCATCACTTGTTGACAGGAGAACACTGCACGCGGCAAAGTTTACCTCTAAATTCTGGCTAGGCTCACTCCCATTGTACCTATCCACCTCCTTATCCACCCCTCACCCATCCAAATACACCCTCCGATCTGAGGACACCCGCTCACTAAATATACCTTGCAGAAATACTACATCCGGCCAATTGGCATTCTCCTATCACCTACCTAAGCTCTGGAACCAACTACCGACCCAAATCTGCCACTCCTCATCAGTCTACTCTCTCTCTACATCCCTAGCAAACTACCTAGTGACGAACTGCAACTGCACCTAATCCCACGGGGCCCTGCCTAACTGCTAGTCTATACCTCCCCCTTCCTCCAGCTGGGCCAAATGTGCCCTATCCCAAACCCCTCTTGCAAGCCTTCACTTTCTACAACTTACCGCTTTCTATTCACTTCTACTTCCCACCCACCCTCGTGTACCCTTTAGTATCTCCCTGTCAGTCGCTCTCAAATGTATCTTAGTCTAGAAATGTTGCTAGCTATTGTTTAGTGGTAAACTGTTCAGTCTGCTTATATATATAGTTAATCTAGTTACTGATGTATGTATCATGTTAAATTACTCATTGTCCCACTCCCCTTCCCCCAGGACATACCGTGAGATGAGCTTCTTGCTCAGTGTAACCTTCGTGATGAAGCATTTCAATGAATAAAAAATAAATATTGATAGTTTACTCACATCTAGGTGATTTGGGAAGGCCGGCCTGGTGGCACAGAGGGTTGAGGCACTGGACGCCACACCTCGCGCCACGCCGGTGACCTGGTTCAGGAATGAGCCTGGGTCATCGGAGGTTGGCCGGTTGGGGGGAGTGAGAGGACTAGAGCTGGCTGCCAATCGGCGGCCCTCTACCTCGGGGATAGAGGTAGCAGGCTCCTTGGAGCTTGGCCGCCCTCTGGTGGAGGCCAGAGAAGCGGCGCCTCTCCAAGGACCTTCAGCATATGCCATACAGGGGCAGGGAGGAGGAGACACCATCAGGAGCTGTGGTACACATGTGCGCCTCCATACACATGTGCTACCACTTCCACAGGTCCCTGGCATAGGGCCCATGGGAGAAAATGTAGGAAAAAGTGGGGGTCCACTAAGGATGATACCTCTGGACCAACTCAGGGGATCTGCCGGGGCGCGCATGGTGCTACAAGTCCCCAAAAGACTCCTAATCCAGTAGGTTGGTGGACGATGAGGGAAGACCTGCCACAGAAGGATAAAAGAAAGTTTAAAAAAAAAAAAAGGTGATTTGGGAGCCACTGCCTGAGACTACAGTTCAGGAGATTGAGTGAGGCATGCTCTCTGCTTTGGGATGCCGCTGTCCTGGCTCTCCAACTCTGATACTCAGAGACTCCATCCTCACTCCCTCCCGGTTCTGTCATGGTGGGTTGGTTCTGCTGATGAGATGCGCCGCGTGGCACTGTCTGGCACCAACACTCCATCTTCCGAGATAGCTGAGCCACCCTTGATCCTTCCTAACTCAAGTCCATCTGATGCTCTTTCCTGGTTCCCGCACAGTCGCGACTCACAGTGTGCCACTGTGTGTTGTGTTCGGGGTGGGCCATAGAATTCGATGAAATTATAGTGACTCAAGAAGTACTAAAAATATGGGCAGATGGTGGACGGCCGAGTCAGACTGTCCAGTTGGACCAGCAAGCAGAGAGAGATGACCAACAATGAGCTCTTCAATGGAAGGCAAACCAAACCATGGATGGCACGCACAGTATCACCCAGTTGTTTCAGCTCTTGAAGGCGCACGCGCGTGACTGTGGCTGTAGTCAGTGCTCTGGCTACTATTGGCTGGAAAATACACATGCAGCCAGTAGGGATCGTGGCAATTAGGGAGTCAGTTGGGAACAATATATATTTAAAAAAAATGAAAGTGAAGCCTCCTGAGTCAGAACCCCCTAAACTTTTATCGGTTCAGTTCCCAGGTCCAGCCAAGAGGTGAGCACAAAAACCGGAACCACAGTGACCGAGTCGGTGATAAAAATGTGGCAGTCATCCCGGTCTCTTTGCTCAGGGGGGGCAACTTACCCCTCCCCGCCTCCCCATTATCTATGCCACTGCAGACACCCCAGACTCAGGGCACAATTTCAGGTTGTCTGGATGGCAAGCAGCAACCCTACTGCTGTCCTAGGTGGCCGGCTTAGACTGTTTCTTCTATGTTTTATTTAATTAGTTGTATTTTGGCGAGAAAGGCACACTATACTGAGATTCATTTCCTGGTGTGACCGGGTAGGGGTGGGAGGTGTGGATAATGAAAGACAAAACTAGTAAATAAAATAAGTAGTTGACAACATACACACCAGCACTAAATGTAAGGCTTGGATAAGAAAGTCTGTACTCAGTACTACCATACAGAATGCATTATTTCAAAGCAACAATACAAATTATGCAATGAATTAATAACCTCTCTGGTAGGGAACCAGCAGCAAATGGGCAGTATGCCAATGACTGAAGAAGGTTAAACAGAGGAGCGGTGGCAAGCAAGAAGAGGGACGAGCCTAGTTACAGGTATGCAGAGAAAATTGAGCTCAGGAAGTTTGGATTTAAGAGAGAAAGGTGAAGAGGATAGATGAAGGGTAGGGGATGGAGGTTGTTTCAATGGTATGTGTGGGGTGGGTAGGAAATAGTATCCTGCCCAGCTAGGAACTTGCAGTAGGGATAAGAAAAGGGTGGGTATCAGCAGATCTTAGCACAAAGGAATACCCTTTTTTTCCCTCACATCCCCTCAAACATCAGTGCCAGCTCTGCTACAAGAGCTGGAAGAATATTGGCTAATCTCTGGCAATAAAATCAACCTAGATAAATCAGAGGTGGTCAAACTGGGAGGCCCCCCTTCCTGGAGAGACTCTGGTGAACTTCCCCTTCAAGTGGGCCCCCAGTAATACCGTTAAATACCAAGGTGTAAAGATAACCCTGCGTCTTTCCTCTCTTTTCAAGCTAAATTACAACAAACTTTCATCAGAGGTTAGGGTAGAACTTTCCTGCTGAGAGCTGCTCCCCCTCTCCTTAGCTGGCCAGAATGTCACCCTTAAAATGAATGTCCTACCTTGCTTCTTGTTCCTGTTCCAGGCCCTCCCCATCAGCATTCCAGAGTCTGTCTGGAAACAGGTGTATACCACCCTCATGACTTTCATCTGGAGGAAGGGTAGACACAGGGCCTGTAAGAGGCTGCTGACCTGGCTCCGAAAGAAGGGAGGCCTGGCCTTGCCTGACCTCAAAAACTATATCTCACAGTGCAATTGACCCTAGTGATTTCTTAGCTTAAGCAAAGGGGAACATGGGTTGGAGAGAAATTGAGGTGCATCACTCATGTCTTCTTCTCTTTTCTCTCCCACACACTCCCCTCACTCCAGAGGTGGGGAAGGGTGTTGTGCGCCTATTAACTCGGCATACTTTAAAAATTCTACCTAAAGTTAGATGGCTTACACAGAGCCCAAATGAGGTGGGACCCCTCACCTCCATTATCAGAGACCCTAATTTCCATCCAACACATGTCGACCCATGCTTCTCCAGGTGGAACAAGTTCTCCCTCATTTGCTACCAATCCCTAATCCGTAATAATAGTGGCCTGCCCTTTAGGGACCTTCAAGAAAAATATGGTCTGCCCCAAGCAGACTTCCACAGGTTCCTTCAGGCAAGGCATTACCTTCAATCTAAGACTCATATACCAAAGATTAATAAGGACCTGTCACCACTGGAAAGATTCCTGTACTGGGCTGTCAGGTTGGCTGGCAGGGACAGGCCAGTGTCGGTTACCTACAAAGTATCACTGGGAGGGGCCAATCTAGGCCTACTATAGACAACCTTAGGGCGAAATAGGAAGCTAAGGCAGGGTCTCCCATCCCAGAGGAGAAATAAAACCAGGCATGTGAGAAAGGATGGAGAGAATTTAAATGGAAGTGTACGGCTCGGTTTTTCCACACCCCTATGATCACCAAACACTTCAAACAAGGCAACTCTGACTGGGTCATACTCCCACATTTTTGAGCATGTCTGGTGATCTTGGACTTCTAGTCCAGGATTCATAAGGCGATTAACAAGATATGGCAGGTCCAGATACCCTTTGAATTCAGTACCATGATCCTGGGGTTCAGGGTCACAGATGTGGGGAATCATAGACAGCAGGGGCTATTGCGGATCATATGCCTCACTGCACAGAAGGAGAACACAGCCAACTGGTTATATCTGACCCCTCTTTCTTTTGACTTTTGGAACTCTAGAGTACAGAATATCAAAACAATGGAGGAGCTGATGGCAAAATTAAGACTCTCCTTAGAAAAACATATGGATTTTTGGAACAGATGAGACACACGTGACACTCTGAATTTTGTATACATAAGTGGGGAAGATGGGTGCTTAGACCCACAAGACCCAACTGGGGGACTGGAATGAACAGCTAGTCCACTCTGAGACACTATGCATCTCTGCAGCAATCTTTATATCCCCTAGTTTCCATGTTTTAAGATTTTAGGCCTAAAAAACATAGTACATTAATGTAACAGTGCCTGTGGAATGCGTTACCCTATTTGTTTTTTAAGATTGTTCTAGGTTTTTTCTTTTATTAAGAATAATAATGTTAAGACTGTTTAACCAGCTAACAGGTTGAAGAAGAACTAAATTTTTTATATTTCATTACAAATTGTTATGTCGCCCTGGGGGAAGGCTGTTTCCAGACATAACTAATCAAGTCTTCTCAGTTCCTTAATCCCTAAGGGTGGCACATTGCAATGTGTAACACTATGTTGTCTTTTACTCTTTGTAACAACAATTAGTAGTAGTAGTAAAAATCTTTATTTTATACAGGAAGTTAGAAATTTACACCATTAGGACTATAGGACCTGTTTTCAAGGTGATCCTGTTTAGCTATAAACATAATGATACAATATAAAGTACAAATTTGTTAAACACGTATATCAAAGGACGTACTCTCATAACAGTATAAAATACCTTACAATATACAATTGCATCTTCATAAAATTTTATTAGGATCCAATCTTATCCATACACAACAATACAAATTATACAATGGCAAGAAAGAATGTTTCCCTCTGATTGGTCGGACTGGGACTGGACCTGTGATGTTATCCCAGTACAACATCACGGGTCTAGTCCCAGCACTCAGATGACCACATAAACATTTACAGGAATCACTCTACGCTGTCAGCTACACTGACCCCCGCTTGGCAGCCAGCTTCAGATTCCCATATCGCAAGCCACTTTTCCTGGCTCTTTCAGTATTAAATAAATAATAACAATAATAAAAAAAAACCTCCCTCCCACCAACTCACAGTCTGCTCTCCCAGATGATTAAAAATGAGTTTAGAAGGATCAGCAAAAGATGAACGTGGGCTTCAGAACTCATCCTCCCCCCCGGGTTCAGTTGTGAACCTTGCTCGCCCCCACCAGCCACAACCACACAGATCACAAAGTCACAGACTGCTGCCCTGGACAACTAAAAGGGCAGAGTTTTCCACAGAACAGCTAATTAATTTCTCCCCTCTCCACATGCTAAACAGCTGCCCCCAACAACCACACAGACCACAAACACCCTCCCAGTAAGCCACAGTCTGCTGCCTTGGACAACTAAAAGGGCAGAGTTTTCCACAGAGCAGCTAATTAATTTCTTCCCACACTCCACATGCCAAACATCAAACGCTGCAACTGTGTATGGCTTCACAATGTCTCTCTTACCTTATCAGGCATGCCCTTTGCCATCCATTTCTGTGAAAAGTTGCACAAAGCTGGGATTTTTATCAGCAGATGCCAGGTTCAAACTACTTTTGTATAAAAACAGACACACACACATCAGCAGTGGGACCAAGAGACTTACTGAGTACATCTAAAGCACAAGTCTCTCAGTCCCTGAAAAGCAAGACAGTCAGCCGATCAGCTTGGTCTTGCCATCACGCTCCACGCTCCTCAACAACTCTCTAATTAAAAACATTCACCTGGTCCCAGTAAAGGCAGCAGAACTGGCTGAATTAAAGCCAGGGACACAAACAGAGAAAACAAACAAACAAAGCCAGCCCGGTGGTGCTGAGGGTTGAGGCACTGGACGCCACACCTCACGCCATGCTGGCGACCCGTGTTCAGGAACGAGCATGGGCCACCGAGGGTCGGCAGGGGTGGGAAAGGATTGAGCATCCGGAGAACTGCTCTCCTTCCCCGGGGATGGGGGAAGTGCAGCACCGTCGCCTAAGTACCCTCGATGGAGGCTGGAGCAAGGCGATGTTTCGAGCATGGGGCGAGCCGGAAAGGCAGATGCCTCATGGTGCGCACAGGAGTGCAGATTCTGCCTGGGCCGGTGTTATTGCATGCACTTGGCTTCAGAGGGAGCATATAGGAAAAATCCTGCCACAGCGCCCATGACGCCACCTCGCCATCCCTCCATTGCTCAGGTTGGTTCCACAACTGACCCATGTCTGCGGGTACTCTAGCTGTGCCTCACCCTGGGGGCAAGCTTAGGGGTAAAACTGGGAGTGCGGCTGATTTGGGAGTGAGAGGCGGAGAGGGCCGTGACCGGGCTGAAAACCGACGCTGTGACGGACCAAAAAAAAGAAAAGAAAACAAACAAACAAAAAGAAAACAAGAATGAGGGAGAGGGAGACATAGAATACAGACATTGCTGGGGAGTAAAACGCTAAGCTATATGAATGCGTACCACCTACTGACCAAAACAGGAACATCAGAACTTATTTTTTAAACTGTATACCTACACACACAACCACCCCCAACAAAAATACTGCACATGTTAAATCTGCATTTTTTATCTTTTTTTTTCCTTTTTATGAAACAGAACAATTGTATAATAGCAATAATGCACTCCAGGGTGTTTGTTGTGCTGGGATAACATCACTTCTGGGGTGTTGGATGCACTTGGCCCGCAGCCTCGTGCCCAACCACCCCAGGTGTGATGTTATCCCAACACAACACACACACACCCTGTCATGCATTATTGCATGGTAGTTTTTTTTTTTACCTTGGCAATTTCTATCGTTCACACATACATTTTATCTTAAGTTCATTTTTTGAGGTGTGTTTGGAAGAGTTTTGGAATTTTCTTTAATTCAATCTCTTGATTTTCCAAGGTATCCCAATATTTTGCAACTATGTATGAGAATGGCATGGCTCCATATTTGTTACTTATTCTTGGATGGGAAAATGTTTGTGCACTATTGTTCCTTCATTTATATTTATGATCTTTTTTTGTGCCATTTCTCTATCAAATAGCTTGGATTACCAGAGTGGATAGTTTTATGTACCAGATCAGTCCACTTTAGCCTCCTTTTATCATCCAGGTTAACCATCCCAATCTATTATACATTGTGCAGTGATGTGTAGCGAAATTGCACTTTAATACAAATCTTTTCATCCTATTATAAAGTGTTTCAACTTTTGTTAATGTGATCTGTCACAACCCCACTCAGCAGATCAGGCCCTCTGCTTTCACAGTGCCAACCTCTGAGTGCAGTATTGTGAATAGGGTAACAGAACAGGGTAACCCTCCTGTCTGTTTTGTGGGTCCGAATCACCTTTGGTCTCAAGTTCTGGAGGGATTCAAACTGTGAACATTATGCCAGCCTACTCAAATGTACAGACTCAGATAATTCTGCTCTTCAGGGAATGCCAGATATCTTTTGCCTACGGGCACCTAACCAGGTATACAAAATGATCCCTTAAAAACTCTATGAAAGACCTTAGATAAATTCTTACCTTTTCACAGTTTGGTATACCATTAAGCTTATGAACAGTATTGTCAAAATCTTAACCATCCTTGCATCACAGGCCAAAAAAAGGAAGGACTTGGAAGACACAGGCAGTCTCTTTAAAGTAAGAGGTTTTACTTAAAATGAATAAAATATGTAAAATGTAACCACAGAACAATATATCACAAAACATACAGTCACTTAAAAGAACAAGGTAAAATACAAACATAAACTCTTATCACAATACACTTAGACTTGACTATCTAATGTATACCTTCTTACAGTGCTTTAGTTAGCTGTTGTTTCAAGAGAATCCAAACAGGAATGCCTCTAAGTGGAAATACAGAATACAGTTAAACAGTCTCTAAACATATCCTTTCCATAATGTCACCTAGCTCCTCCATGTAAAATATATATTAAATTAAAAAATTAATACACACAGAATGTCCCATCATTCAGGGGGTATATTAAATAAGGTGACATCAGCAAAAACTCATTTCCCCCATGACCCTTTTGATCGTGAGTCTTTCCTTTGATCTAGTGTGCTTTCCTGCCCTTCAAAGACATCACAGAACTTTTACAACTCTGCAGTTTTCTCACCTAGCTGCAACATAGTTTTTCAGCACCAGTTGAAATTAACTGCCCTTCCTGAGGACATCATAAAATGGATATTTTAGTTCCTGGCCTCAAGCAACACAGATCCTAAACTAGGCTATAAAATGTGAGTTCTTGGAACTTAATCACATTACAGACATCTGCTATTAACATATCCTGTCAGTTGAACTGAAACCTGGGGGGTTGGGGTTATCCCAGGAGCACAGAATGTCTAATGAGAGACCCTCAATAACACATTTTTATATTACAAAATCATAGAGCAATCAGAACCAGCTGTCCAAGTGTCACAATCCTCCCCACCTAGACTGTATTTGGGGTCTCTATCCCCTGCATGGGATGAGCTTCCCAAATCAGTTCATTTCTCATAGATACGAGACAAGCCATCTGAGTTCTGATTGGTCGCTCCAGCCCTAGGTAAGATTGTCATGTCATACCCTTGGAAAGCAAGACTCCATCTTAATCTACCATAAGTTTTTCCCATTTGCATCAGCCAAACCAGGGGGTTGTGGTCAGTTTGTACTACAAAATGCTGTCCATATAAGTATGTCTCTAGCTTCTTTAGGGTCCGTACTATGGCAAGACACTTCTTTTCCACAGTAGAGTATGCCTGCTCCCTTGGAAGTAACTTTTTACTCAGGTACAGTACCGGGTGTCTTTCCCTTGGTTGGATGTCTGACTCAGTACTGCCCCAATACCCACGTCTGAGGTGTCAGTCTGAACTATAAAGGGTTTGCTATAGTCAGAACTAGTCAAAACAGGAGCACTGCACAGTGTCTCCTTCAGTCTGGTAAAAGCTTCCTCACAAGCTGGTCCCCAGGTAATTTTCTTTGGCATCATTTTCTTTACCAGGTCAGATGGGGAGCAGCCATGACACTGTAATTGGGTACACATTTCCTATAGTACCCTGCTGTTCCTAGAAAACTCCTGACCTGCTTCTTCATTTCTGGTCTGGACCATGCCTGGATCACCTCTATTTTTATTTGGTTAGGATGGAGCTGTCCCCGGCCTACCACATGCCCGAGGTATGCCACTTCTCCCATGGCCACCTGGCACTTCTCAGCTTTGACAGTGAGCTCGGCCCTCTGTATCCTGCCTAGCACTTCCCTGAGGTGGAACAGGTGTTCCTTCCAGCTGGCACTAAAGATGGCAATGTCATCCAGGTACACCACGGCATACTCCTCAGTACCACTTAACACCTGGTTCACCAACCGTTGGAAAGTGGCTGGGGCATTCTTCATTCCAAAAGGCATTACTCTAAATTCAGATAAGCCTATGGAGTGATGAAGGCTGACCTCTCCCTAGCTCTGTCTGTTAACTCTACCTGCCAATACCCCTTGGTCAGGCCAATAGTTGTAAGAAAGGTCACCCCACCCAACTTGTCCAGGAATTTGTCCATCCGGGGCATTGGGGGGGTGTCTGACTTTGTGACTGCATTCAGTCCATGATAGTCCATACAGAAACAAGTAGAGCCATCTGGCTTGGGCAAAAGGACTATGGGTGAGAACCAGGGGCTGTGGGATCTCTGAATTACCCCTAAATCCAGCATCTCCTTCAGTTCCCTCCTAATGTCCTTTTGGACAGCCTCTGACATCCAATATGTCGTCCGCCATATGGGTGTCTGTGTCTCTGTCTCCACATCGTGCATCGCTAAGGGGCTTAGTCCAGACTTGGCATTAAACAGGGGGGCGAAGTCTGCTAAAACCTCCTTACTTCCTGAATCTTGTCTGGGGCCAGCTGGGGAGACAATTTTACTGCCTCCACAGAGGATTCCCGCTCACTTTCTTCCAGCAAGTCCAGAAGGGGGTCTCCTTCATCTGTCCCCTCCCCAGGACTACACACTGCAAACAACATGTCAGCCCTATTAGTATATGGCTTTATCATGATGACATAGTACACCTTTTCTGTCGGTCTCCTGTCAGGTAACTCTATAATATAGTTCACATCATTTAACTTTCTAACTACTTTGTACGGTCCTGCCCACTTAGCCTGTAACTTATCTTTCTGGACTGGAATGAGGACCATGACTTCCTGACCCACCATGTACAAGCGATCTCTGGCTCTGCGGTCGTACCACATTTTTGTTTCTGTTGGGCAGCTGCCAGGTTGCTCTGGGCTGTCCCCATAAGTGCTTACAGCCTTTCTCTAAATCTAAGGATGTAATCCACTATGGGAGTTCCCTGGGTGGCGTGCTTGCCTTCCCAGTCCTCCCGGATCAAGTCTAGAGGCCCACGTACCCAGCGTCCATATATGAGTTCAAAGGGGAAAAATCCTGTTGACTCTTGGGACACCTCCTGGTATGCAAACAACAGGTGGGGAAGGTATTTCTCCCAGTCCCTCCCATGCTGTTCAGCAAACACCCAGAGCACTGAATTCAGGGTACCATTAAATCTTTCCACAAGCCCATTGACTTGTGGGTGATACAGTGTTGTGCATCTCTGCACCACCCCACACTTCTCCCACAAACATTTCCTCAGGTCCGACATGAAGGAATACCCTCAATTGGTTATAACCTCCTGCAGAAACCCAACACGGGAGAAAATCCCAAGTAAGGCATCTGCCACTTTGTCTGTCCTCAGTGAGGATAGGGTGACTGCCTCTGGGTACCGAGTGACATAATCCACCACAGTCAGGATGACTCTCTTCCCTGAGGAGCTAGGGGTATTTAAAGGCCCCACAATATCCATTCCCACCCTCTGGAATGGCTCCTCCACTATGGGCAATCGAATTAGGGCGGCTTGGGTTTTCTTGCCCACCTTCCCTATTTCTTGGCACCAGTGACAAGACTTGCAATACTCCTTCACCTGCTGGGTGAAGTTGGGCCAATTGAAATTCTGGGCCAACCACTGTGCAATGCACATGATTCCCAGATGACAAGGCAAGAGAATATCATGTGCAATCTTGAGCAACTGTTCACGATACCCCTGGGGAACAACAAGCTGCCTGCCTAGCACCCATCCCTCTGTCTGCACAGCCTGAGTATGCGTCAGTCCATTTTCCCAATAAACCTTATGTTTACTGTCACCTCCTTGTGCACCGTCAGAGTCTGCCCAAGCCCTCAGCTTCTCTAGACTAGTGTCACTTTTCTGAGCAGCTGCAAACTCCTTACACATTCCCAAGGTATGGGACAGGTCCCCCTCAGTCTCTAAACTAGGGTCCCTAGCACTAGCATCAGGGCACTCAGGATCACTGTCATTCCTAACCCTCTGACAATGGGTCACCCATCCCTCTTCGGAGTAACCCTTTAGCTGTGTGGTTAACTGCTACTGGGGAAATTTCTACCCCATTTTCATTAGTCTCCATATCAGGAGACACAGGCTGGGGAACCAGCCTCCCAGTGTTTTCCACAATGGCTTCTGTGGGGTTCAGGGAACTACAATTTTCTCTTGCCGCTTGGTTACAGGTAACTGCACACCATCCCCTGTTGGAGACTGTTGCCAAGGATGATGTCCACTGCTAATGTTTTGGCTACAGCCACCTGTTGCACAGTTCCCACTGTTTCACCCCAGTCTAGAAGAACACTAGTGAGGGGCAATGTTTTCTCCCCACCAGTAGAGTCTTCTACAGTGACATATTTATTGGGTATAAGCTGACCAGAGTGTACCAGATCCCCTTTTACCAATGTCAGGGATGTCCCTGTGTCCCTTAACCCTTGCATCTGTACACCATTCATCATGACTGGGTGCATGTGTTCCCTCATGTTCACAGGCATGCTTCCAGGGTCACATAAACAACCCACTTCTTTCCTAGCCCTAGGATGTGTATTGCTCACCCTTTTGGGACACTGGCAATATGCCCAGTTTCTTTACACAACCAACATTCATTTCTTTTCTCAGAGAAATCATTTCTCTGAAACTTGGGGCTAGCTGGTTTTGGTGGAGGCAGTGAGGGTTTTAGCTGTCCTGAAGGTGTGCTTTTCCATTTCTGCGCTGCCACGCCTGCCCCATTCGCTCTCATAGCAGGTCTGCTCTTGGCATAGCGGTCCAAGAGTTCAGCAGCCTCTTGCACTGTTTTGGGATCTCGGTCCTCCAGCCAGGTTTTTAGCTGTGCTGGGCATGCCCCAAAAAACTGTTCTAATAAAATTGCATTTTTAATTTTATCTACAGAGTTTGCTTCAATTTCTTCCCTCCAACATTTTAAACACTGACATTGTTTTGTGGCTACCTCCTCGTAGCTCATGTCAGGGCTTCTCCTAAGCTAATGCAATTTAGCTCTGTATGCTTCAGCAGTTAATTTAATTTTTTTAACAGTGCAGTTTTAAGTTTACTGTAATCATTACTGTCCTCATTGTCCATTTGACCCAATGCATCCCGAGCTTTCCCGGTAAGTAGTGGGGATAGCTGGAAGCTCCAGGACTCTCTAGGAATTTTAGCCTGAATACAAACTTTTTTCAAAAGAGTTTAAAAAGGCATCCATATCCTCCCCCTCTTTAAATTCAGCTATCAGTTTGGAATTCAATTTGTAACCCAGTCCTGTAGTTCCAGTTAAACCCAAGCTACTTACCTGCTCTGGTGCTGGTGGTTGGAGTCATAGCATTTCAGTTTGTGTTGCCCCTGGCACTCATGCTCCTCACGGTCTGCATCTCACTGTTCATGGTCCCTCTTCTCTTCTGCAGCTCACTGGCACTCACGCTCCTCATGGTCAGCATCCTGCTGCTCCCACTCTCTCTTCTCCTGGAACTCCAGCTCCATCCTGCACAACTCAATCTACAGCCTGAATACTTCTGGCTCCAGAATATTGGTGAACTTTCCCTGCTGCTGTGGTCCTACGCTGGCACTGGCTCTGCTGCCCTCCTCATCGGATTTGGACACTGCACTGGCTGCCAGCCCTTCCACACTCAAGGTTTGATCCCTTATAGTCACAGTCTGTGACTCAATGCTCTGGGTATCTACTACCATCAGGGCATCCATGAGTTTCTGCTTGGTTGCTTTCACCTCGTACAGGACTCCTCTATCCCTGCACAACTGCTTTAAGTAGTCTACAGTGTGCCCGCTGTAGTTGGAAGCCTTCTTCTTCCCTAACTATGGCTACTCTAACTTGCACTTTAGAAAAAAAAATAAAACAGGTAGGAACTTGACTGTAAGCCAAGTGATATAGTTCTGTTTCCTTTTTTTTAAATAAATCACTGCCTTGTTTTGCAAGTGAGCTGACAGTATTAAGCTGACACACTGAACAATAAAAGCTTGTATTTCCAAAATTATACACACCGCTGCCAACCAATCTGTCACAACCCTACTCAGCAGGTCAGGCCCTCTGCTCCCACAGTGCCAACCTCCGAGCGCAGTATTGTGAATAGGGTAACAGAACAGGGTAACCCTCCTGTCTGTTTTGTGGGTCCGAATCATCTTTGGTCTCAAGTTCTGGAGAGAATCAAACTGTGAACCTTATCCTAGCATACCCAAATATACAGGCTCAGATAATTCTGCTCTTCAGGGAATTCCAGATATCTTTTGCCTATGGGCACCTAACCAGGTATACAAAATGATCCCTTAAAAACTCTATGAAAGACCTTAGATAAATTCTTACCTTTTCACAGTTTGGTATACCATTAAGCTTATGAACAGTGTTGTCAAAATCTTAACCATCCATGCATCACAGGCCAAAAAAAAGGAAGGTATTGGAAGACAGAGGCAGTCTCTTTAACATAAGAGGTTTTACTTAAAATGAATAAAATATGTAAAATGTAACTACAGAACAATATGTCACAAAACATACAATCACTTAAAAGAACAAGGTAAAATACAAACATAAACTCCTACCACAACACACTTAGACTTGTCTATTTAATGTATACCTTCTTACAGTGCTTTAGTTAGCTGTTGTTTCAAGAGAATCCAAACAGGAATGCCTCTAAGTGGAAATACAGAATACAGTTAAACTTTCTCTAAACCTGCTGCTTCCATGATATCACCTAGCTCCTCTCTGTAAAATATAAAAAATAATACACACAGGATGTCCCATCACTCAGGGGATATGTTAAATAACGTGACATCAGCAAAATCTTGACCCTGACCCTTTGCTCTTGAGTCTTTCTTTTGATCTAGTGCGCCCTCCTGCCCGTCAAAGACATTAGAGAACTTTTACAACTCTGCAGTTTTCTCACCCAGCTGCAACATAGTTTTTCAGCACCAGTTGAGATTAACTGCCCTTCCTGAGGACGTCATAAAATGGATATTTTAGTTACTGGCATCAAGGAACACAGATCCTAAACTAAGTTATAAATGTGAGCTCTTGGAACTTAATCACATTACAGAGATCTGCTGTTTAACATATCCTATCCGTTGAACTGAAACCTGGGGGGGAAGGGATCCCAGGAGCACAGGATGTCTCATGAGACACACTCAATAACACATTTTTATATTACAAAATCATAGAGCAATCAGAACCAGCTGTCCAAGTGTCACAGTCTTGTTTGCAAAACTGTAGATATGATCTCCATAATCTATTATTGGAATGAATAGTTGGTTAACAATAGATTCTTGCATCCTGTAATTTAAACAAAAGCTGGTTCTCCTAAAGCCTCCCAACCAAGAGTCTACCCTCTTAATCATCTCATTTATATGATATTCAAATTCTAGATTATTATCTATCCATATCCCTAAATATTTATACTCAATTTACCTGGGCAAGTGCTTCTTCTTTCTTTGCTTTAATGCAAATTTCCTTTCCCTTTTTATTTACTGATGCAGTGCCAAAGACCATCATTTTTGATTTTTTACCATTCAGAACTTAGAATTTGTGAACCATGTACACAGGACACTAAAATCAGTTTGAAGATTTTTCTCCATCTCTTTTAATGTTTCACTAGAAACCACTAATACTGTGTCATCTGCATAGAGCCTTATACTTGTTTTGTTCATGTTCTGTGAAACTTGATTTACATACACTAAAACTACGCTGGGCCCCAAGATTGATCCTTGTTGGACATGTCATTTTCCATTTTGATAAAGTATTTCCAATTTGGACCTGCTGAAATCTATTTCTCAAGTTAGATTCAAACCACTGAAGTGTGTCCTCTGCTATTCCAATATCCAAAAGCGTTTCACTGAGTATTGTATGGTCCACCATGTCGAAAGCTTTTGATAAGTCCACAAACACTGCACCCAGCTCCTGGCCATCATTTAATGATGTTGAAATCAGATTGACCAGGTTTTTGAGTGCGGTGTCCGTGGGGTATCCTTTTCTGAAACCGGATTGGTATTTTGACATTAGGGAGTATTGTTCCAAATAGTCCCTTAACTGTTCTTGGACTATTCCCTCCTAGATTTTAGAAATTATCAGCAAGAGGGCTATCGGCCTATAATTGACAGAGTCTGTCTTCATGCCTCCTTTAAATATTGGAATTATTTTGGTCAGTTTCCAACTACTTAGGAATGTTTGTTCAGTTAGGCTTCAATTTAATAACTCAGTCAGTATTGGGGAGATGATATCAATGGAATCTTTCAGAAATCTACTTTCTAGTCCATCTAATCCACAAGCTTTTTTAACATTCAATTTTCTAATGTGTTTCTTGACTTGATTACAGTACACAATCTTAAACCTGAATTTGGGCCTTTCTTTTGTTTTATCTTTCTCAAAATTGTGTAATTTACCTCATATGAAGTTGTTGGAAAGTCTACATCAGGCAGGGTTGTAAGATAAATATTAAGTAAATCAGCTGAAGATGTTGAGTTTTGTAATAGTCCATTTTTGGTCATCTGAATCAGAAGTTTATTGTTTGCAGGAGATTCAAAAGATTTAATCAATGTCCAGTGCTGATGAAGATTGGTGGTTTCATTAATTTTATTTTTTATAGAATTTCCATTTTGTGTTTCTTAAATTTTGCTTTAATTTTAATCTATTCCTAGCATTTTATATTTATTCCAAACTTTCGGGTCCAATGTCTTATTTGCTAATTTCCATAATCTATTTTTAATCCTTATTTCTTTTTCAAATTTTCTGTGATCCATGGAGACTGTTCCCTTTTTTGAACTTTTTTAGCAAATGGTGCTACTTTACTAGAATTCTGCTTATAATAAATCTAAGTTTAAAAAAAAAGCACAAAGGTAGAAAGACGAGAGGAAGAAACTGAAGAGAGAAGAAAAGAAAGGCAGCTGGGGAACCAAACCAGAAGTATGAGATGAAATGACAACTGTGAGAAAGAGATGCCTGCCCTCTGAGGAGGGGAGAGTAAGAGGTTGGTGTATAAGGAGCAAGGGTGAGTGTGGGGGATGGGGGGAAGTGAAAGGAGAACTGGCTGAAGACGTGGAGGAGTGTGTCCAGTCTTGCCAGTGAGGATTTAGTGGCAGCACTGTAGACCATATTCACATAGTCATGCATTGGTAGGATAATTTTAAGGATGGTCTCCCTGCAAATGGGGAGATTGGTGGGGGGGACAAAACTTGGTATGCTACAGTGCTCCATATTTGAGAAGCAGTTTTTATAGATGGCACTGAGGTGGCAAGTAAATCAAAGTGAAAGTTGTGCCAGACCACAAAGTATTTGAAAGGGGAACTGCCTCAAGAGAGAGTTGCCATCCAGATTCTTGAAGACAGGAGTAGTGTGGAGCTTGGTAATTCTCCATCTGCTACCAATAATCATGGACAGCAAATTCTGAGCATAGAGGGTATTGGCTGGCCCAGAAAGCAGTGGACATTGTCAAAGCTCCACTGGAGAACCACTCCCAATTCATCCACTGAGGGTCCAGAGGCAAAGAACATATTTCTAACCTGACTCAAAGTTGGTAGTGGTTTATTAATCATCACAAAGTGCGTATTACTTGTGAAAATACAATAAAAATATTAGCCTGAAGAAAACTTTAATTGGGCTGTAACGAAGAAAGAAAAATTGTTATACCTACTGGTTATGGCTGATTACAAACTGAAAGCAGTACCTAAAATTTTCTGTCACGCACACTGTGTTACAGAAGAGTGTGTGTGTAATGGAAAATTACCTTGCTCTCACACATGGCATCAAGCGTGATACACAGCAGTTGCATCAAGGAGCTGAGGAAAAATCTTCTTTTTAGTTTAATCAATTCTCAGTTGCAGTTCTCTTAACCAGTAATTATAACAAATAAAGACTGGGCAGCAGTGAAACTTTCTTTTTTTTAACACACCTAAGGTGTGCAACGCCTTTACAACCAACTCAATATTTGATCTTGTAGTTTACGTGGTTTCTCCACACACCTTAGGTGTGTAAAAAAAGAACTCATTTCACACTGTCGTCCATGCATTATTCTTTATTTCTAACATACTGTAGCTGCAACAATAAAATTGGAATGACTGACGCATGTTAAGGCCATGACCAAACTAAAAATATGTTGATCTCAGGATTTATTGACTCATATTTACTTTAACTCCATTCTTTCTGAAAATGTACTCATTCATTGTGTCTCAGGAGGTCAGCACAGCATTTATGACCCCAATATTCCCCCGGGACAAACGGTATAAGTAGTATTTGTTAGTATAATTACCAAGTTTCAGCCTGTCAACTCACCACTCTGGAAAAATACAGGGCTCAACACAGTTACTTTCTCTGACAGAAATAGGTTGACATTTTATTCCTTGCTTAATGTTTGAGTGCTCACTAGAAGCTGGTTTTACTACTCACATGTTGTCTTGGGTCTAGATACTTGTTATTTCATTTGTGAATTTCCTGTTGTGTACTGGTCATCAGGTCTTGAATGCAATCTTTGTCTCAGGGGAATGACCCACTAGATTTAATAATTAATAAGGATTATTCACTTATGAAACTAGATGCAGGTAGCATAAGGAACACTGAAAGCAGAATGACTGACCCATTTTTTTTTCATTTCACGTTTCCTTTGCTTCTGTGGGACCTCCTGCACTTTATTGTCTAAAGTTTAATGTTGTAATTGTGAATGGATGTTGTTGAATCCCCAGCTGTGGTGCCACCAGTATCATTGCTTTCACCAGTGCCCCTACTGCCATCCATTCATCAATACAGTATAACCGCTTCTACCAATACCACCACTTGAACCAATACCCTCTGCAACCCCCTTCCCAGCCTAGGAGGAACCATCCTGACCCGTCTGTGAGGGAAGGAGCCCATGAAATAGTAAAAATTACGTACTTGACTTCCCAGACCTATGGTGGCCTCCTGGGTGCAGGGACATATTTGGGCTGCAGAATGCTGCAGATCAATTGGTTAGCAGGTAGGCATTCAGTAACTAGTCAATGATTGTCCAAATCAAATATAAAACCCAACAGAATCCATTTTAATAAAAGTAAAAGCTCATAAGCATATTATTACAAGGGGGAAAATCATAAGCTCCTACAGGGAGGAATGTCTTTTATGAACTGCAGTATCCCATTCTAACTTCCTCACCACTAGTTGCTCCTGTACCTGATTTGGCCATGCGCTAATTGCTCCCCTCCCCACTGCCCGACCAGCAGCCTTAGCTTTGCTATAAATGCTGGCATATAGCCCCAACCTATGCACTTTTATCCTGTGCCTTTTTGTCCTGCACCATCCTGTATTCTATGTCTCCTGTTGCTTATACCTGCATATTACTGTGTGCTGAATTTTCCCTTGTATTGCTGCTATATGTCAGGTAATTGTTATATGTTCCATACAATATACAATGTACTCCATGTGTGTTGCTTGTAGTTTAATGCAATTGTATCCATATGCTGCTACTTGCTTCTGTTATTTGCTCAGTTGATAACCTGCGTGTTACCCAACCCCCTTGTACCCTCTCCCCCCAGGTCGCACCAGGAGATGAGCATCTTGTTGCTCAGTGTGCCTTTCCCGGTGAAACTATTTCAATAAATAAATAAATAAATTCTGGGAGGCCCTTCATCAAGACACTGGCCCTTTAATAGACATCTTCATAACTTCTGGGGCTACTTACAACCCTAGGGCACTATAAGATTAACTGTAGCTGTGTGTTTCATACCTACAATACTATACAGGACCCAGCAAGAGGTAGACTTACTCAGACTCCAGGCTGGGGTTTCAAACAGAACCAACTATGAAATATAAATGTGACTAAAGGGCATTTCACCCTGAGGCTACCCAGAGATTCCAATCTTCCAACCATCCCCTAGACTCGGTACCCACTTTACATAGAAACAGAATTTGACGACAGATAAGGACCGCTTGGCCCACCTAGTCTGCCCATTGCCACTGCCACCAAGGGGAGAGTTCATCATAGCCTTGCCTGAGTTCTGATGTGTCCACTTCCCTGTAGAATTATGGTAGCCACATTTAGAGGTCCAGAAGCCTACATAATCTCTACCTATTCCAGATTTTTGTCCCATGGGTAAAGGACCAGTGGGAACTGACCCACAATTAAATGTGGCTAGAGAGGCCGTCACCCCTTGGGGGTCCTGGCTGCCACAGCTATGTACGCTCACCTTCTCCCAAGAATTCAACCCCATGATGCAGAGGTTACCAATACAAATTAATTCAATAACTTCATCTGGTGTGGATTTGCAACATACTTTGTAAGGGGTGAGAGAGGAAGTCACCCTCTGGGGGTCCCACATACCACAGATCCTGCCTCTCACCCTTTGCCAAACCTGACCACCATGGTGCAGAGGGTCCAATACTAAATTCACCCACTTTTTCCCATGCAGGAGATCCCCCTGCTAACCAGCGATGGGTGGCGGGGGGGGGGGGAGATGCCAAGGTACCTTTATACATTTCCTTTTCAGTGTCCGGAACAATCATTTTTTTACCACAGAGGCTTGCTCACTTAATTTTGTGTGTAAGATAATGTCCCTTGAGGATCTACATGTGATGGGATGACACCCCATTGAGGGCTCCATGGTATAGGCCCCCGTCATGATCCCAAGGCTTGGGTAGGTTCCACTTCTAGCAAGGCCTTTACTGCTTCAGCTGCAGGCTGCAGCTCTCCCCAACTTCTCTCCCAAGAACTGAGTAAACAACCACACCCAATGACTCATGAGTCAGGAGCTTGCTACAGCTCCTGAAAACTCCCAGCCAATCCATTCAGTAGGGTGTCTCCATGCTGGCTAAAATTAACCCTTTGAGGTTTGTGAACCTACTGGTTGCCAAAGCCACCCTGCAGTTACACATCAATGCCACCAATAACACCACTTGTACCAATACTATCAATGTCACCATTGCCACCAATACCAACAGTGCTACCAGTAGCATCATTTGAACCACTATGCTCACTGACACTAATACCACCACTTACAAAAATGCCACTACTGCTACCGCTACCACAACTTGCACCAATACCACTGTTACCACCAATGCCATCAACGCTGTTTATACTACCAGTTCCACCAATACCACCACTTGCACCAGTATCATCAATACTACCACTTGGACCAGTACCATGAATGCCACCACTTGCACCAGTACCATCAATGACACCAATTCCACTGCTATCATCAATACCATTTATACCACAAGTGCCACCACTACCACTACCACTACTTGAACTAATACGGTCGATGATGCCAATACCACTGCTACCACCAATACCATCAATGCTTTTCATACCACCAGTGCCACCAATAACACCACTTGCACTACCATCAATGCCACCAATACTATTGCTTCCTTCTGTATCATCAGTGACATTTATACCACAAGTGCCACCAATACTACTACCTGAACTAGTACAATCGATGCCACCAATACCACTGCTGCCATTAATGCCATCAGTGCTTTTCATACAACCAGTGCCACCAATACCATCACTTACACAGTACCTTCAATGTCACCATGCTACTGCTTCCTTCTGTATCATCAATGCCATTTATACCCCCAGAGTCACCAGTACCATCACTTGTATTTGTGTTTTAAAGCTGACTTGCCAGTAATAACATTGCTGTCTTATTGTCTTATATTATACATATTTACTTTTGCTGCTGTATATCTTTATTTTATATACCAGTGTAGTCACTGATTGTAAATTTCGCACTAGCCCTTATCATGCATCCTTTGTAATCACTGCGTTTTTTTCTATACTGTACAGTCCTAACCAGGACCTCCTTGCAACTGAGCTTTGCTCAATGGAGCTGTGCCTGATAAAACAAATGAAATAAATTAATAAATACCATCAGTACCACCATTTGCATCAGTACCATCAAGGCCACTAATACCACTAGTTGTGCTAATACTGTCAATGCTGGCAGTACCACCACTTGCACCAATACCACCACGCCACCACTATCAGCAATGCCATCACTGCCATTAATACCACTACCTACACTAAGTGCAATAATAAGGAGATGGCGAACAAGGGGGAGGTGGTGATTATGAGGGACTTCAATCTTTCCAGTGTGGACTGGACAATCCCAGCTACTTCCTGTACCATGTTGCAGGTGATGCTGGATGCATTTCAGAGTAGGTTCCTGACACGATGTGTTATGGAACCCACCATGGAAAGAGACATCTTGGACCTGGGGGTAACAAATGGAGCACATGTTCAGGAGGTGAGAGTGGGGGAACCCATGGGTGGGAATGACCACTACACAGTGTGGATGCAGCTCGACATGGGGAGGGAGAAGAATAACACCAAAACCAGAGTATTTGATTTTAGAAAAGCAGACTACAAGAGGATGGGAGAGATTCTAAGATGGCCCCTTGCTAGTATCAGAGAAGAGCTGGTAGTGGACCAGAAATGGGCCATAATCAAGGGGGGGGGGCTGGAGGCAACACTAATGAGTGTGCAAAACTGAAAAGTCAAAAGTCTAAGGCCAAAATGTTAGCTGGTTTGATAGGCAGGTAGCTCAGGCAGTGAGGGAAAAAGATCAACCTTCAAGAAATTCAAAGGGATCCAGAAGGAGGAAGACAGAGAGGAGTACTGTGATGAGGTTAGGATGGCAGGCAGAGATGTCCGGTTAGCCAAGCCAGAAAGGAGCTGCAACTGGCAGAGAGGGTGTGAAAGCTTTCTTTCAATATATCTTGGAGAAAAAGATATTGAAGGATGGGATTGTCAAATTAAAAAAGGAGGAGGGGTTGGTAGAAGGTAGTGAGGAGAAGGCAAAAGTACTAAATAAGTATTTTTTTGCTCAGTCTTCACCAGGGAAAAGGATGGCCCAATGCCTCAAGGGAAGAAAGGAGTGGGTAGTGGGATGGGAAATGATGCTGATGGTGATATTAGTGTGGATAAGGTAAGGAAAGGTTTAAGGGCCTTGAAAGCAGACAGGTCCTTGGGCCCAGATGGTATTCATTCTAGGGTGCTAAGGGAGTTGGCAGAGGTGCTAGCAGGTCCCCAGATGGACATGTTTAACAGCTCACCAGTGTCAGTGGAGGTGCCCTTAGACTGAAAAACAGCACACATAGTGCCAGTCCACAAAAGTGGGCTGAAGGATGACCCTAGCAATTACAGACCAGTCGGTCTGACCTCGCTAGTAGGTAAGCTTATGGACAGCATGCTGAAGAAAAGACTGGTGTGCTTTCTTGAGGACAGTGGGCTCCAGGATGAGAGGCAGCATGGGTTTATGGAGGGGTGCTCCTGCCAAACAAACCTGATTGATTTATTTGATTGGGTGACCAAAAGAGTGGTAAAAGGCCAAGCTGTGGACATCCAGTATTTGGATTTTTGTAAGGCCTTTGACTCTGTTCCGCACAAGAGACAAATCAGGAAGTTGAGGGATCTGGGAGTGAGACTAAAGCTAAAGACCTGTGTAAACAACTGGCCTGCAGGAGAGGAGCCAAAGAGTAGTTGTCGGGGTGGGGGGTTGGGGATGGGGGTTCTCAGAGGCTAGAGCAGTCACTAGCAGTATCCCACAGAATTTGGTGTACAGTCCAGTGCAGTTTAATATATTTATTAGTGACCCTGCAGATGGAGTAAAGAGTAAGATCAGCCTTTTTGCAGATGATACCAAACTCTGTGGGAAGGTGGACACAGAGAAAGAATACAGGATTTTAGGGAAGATCTAGCCAGGCTTGAGAGGTGGTCGGGTATTTGGAAACTGGGGTTCAGTGCCAAGAAGGGCCAAATCATGCACTTGGGGGCAAAGAACCTGAAAAAGTAACATTGTCTGGGTGGTGTGCAGGTTACTAAGTCCGAAGAGGAGAAACATTTTGTGGTGGTCATCACAAGTGACCTGAAACACTGCACAGTGCAGGAAAGCAGCAGCAAAAGCAAATAGAATGTTGGACTGCATAGCCAGAGGAATAACTAGCAGAAAGGTGGAGGTCATTTTGTCGCTGTACAGATCCCTGGAGTTCAATGTGCAGTAGTGGTGCCCATACCTAAGAAAGGATATCAATCTTCAGGGAACAGTCCAGAAGAGGGCAAACAAAATGATCCAGGGTCAGAAAGGTAGTATGTATGAAGCGAGACTCAGAGACCTCAATATATGCTCCATGGACGATAGGACAGAGAGAGAGAGAGAGAGAGAGGAGACATGATGGAAACATTTAAATACTTTGGTAATATAAACAAGGTGAAATCTGAAGGTCTCTTCAGCCTTAACAGTAACAAAACCACTAGAGGACACTGCCTCAAGCTGGTGGGAGGATGATTCAAGAGGGAAATAAGGAGGCACTTTTTCACCAAAAGGATGGTGGCTAAGTGGAATGAGGTGCCAGAATAGGTGGTATCCTTAAAGACAGTGGACAACTTTAAAAGGGGATGGGATAAAGTAAAGAGGAGGGTTGCAATTAAAAGCGGAAACATGGGGGTACTCCTATCAGGGAGTAGTAAACTGCTAACAGGTAGGGGGTGCTGGTGCTGGATGCATTCCAGAGTGATTTCATGATACAGAATGTCATGAATCCACAAGGAAGAGTGCCATCCTAGTCTTGTCCAACTGTGCACATGTTCAGGATGTGAGGTTGGAAGTGGCACTTGCAGGTCGTGACCACTACAAGGTATGGTTCCACCTAGACATGGGAAGAGGGAAGTTCAGGACCAAGACAAGGGTCTTGGACTTTAGGAGCACTGACTTTGGTAGGATGGGAAAAGTTCTGAAGAACACCTTGCTGGGATCAAAGTTGGGATGGATGTGGAACAGAAATGGGCCTTAATAAAGATGGGGTTGATGGAGCTCACTAGTAAGCGTGCCAAAATCAAAAGTAGGAAAGCTAAGGCCAAAAAGCCCAGCTGGTTCAGCAGGGAGGTGGCAAAAGCAGTAGGGGACAAGATGGCAGCCTTTTGAATTACTCAGAAAGAGGAGAATAGGGAGGATTACTTTGCTAAATCAAGGGCAACGAGCTGAGTGGTTAAAGAGGCAAAGGATACAAGGGAGGTACAGGTAGCACAGGGGGTTAAAGGGAAAGAGGAAATTGTTTAACCAGGAAAGGCACACTAAGCCAGAGCTTGTTTCCAGGTGTGACCTGGGAGCACAAGAAAGTTAAGTGACTTACTCAGGGTCACACAACATGCAAGTGGGAGCTAGTGGGATTCAGACCCAGGTCTCCAGGCTTTCAGCTCAGTGTCCTTAACCACTGTGGTATACTGCACCTACAGCAGGTGAGAAGGCCTTTTTCTGGTATATAAGAGAGAAAAGGGACATAAAGGATGAGATTATCAGATTAAAAAAGGGAGGGGAGGGGAAGCAGTGCATAGTGAAGAAAAGGCAGAGGTACTTAAGTACTTCTGTTTAGTCTTCACTAGGAAGGACAGTCGGGTGCTGCAAGGGAGTGGGGGGTGAGGAGGGTCCTAAAGGTGGAAAAATCACCAGGGCCTGATGGTAGGCACCCAAGGGTTCTAAGAGAAATTGCTGAGGTTCTAGCAGGTCCCCTGGCCAGACCCATTTATCACCTCTCTGGAGTTGGGGATAGTGCCCCAGGACTGGAGAACTGTGTATGTGATGCCTCTCTATAACAGTGGACCAAAGGATGAACTAGGGAATTACAGGCCAGTCAATGTGACCTCTGCCGTGGGCAAATTGATGGAGACCATCCTGAAAGAGAGACTGGTGAGCTTTCTGAAGGAAAGTGGACTCCAGAATATGAGGCAGCATGGGTTTGTGTCAGGAAGGTCCTGCAAAACTAACCTAATTGACTTCTTCGACTGGGTCACTAGGACAGTGGACAAGGGCCAAGTGGTTTATGTCCTGTATCTGAACTTCAGCAAGGCCATCATCAACTCTGTGCCAAATAGGAGACAGGTCAGAAAGCTTGAAGACCTTGGGATGGGGACTAAACTTTTGGGATGGGTCAGGAACTGGTTGCAGGACAGAAGCCAAAAGGTGGTAGTTGGGGTGGGGGAGGGGAGGGATTTCTCGAAGCTAGGCTCGGGTGTTGTTTAACATCTTCATAAGTGACATTGCAGATGGAATCAAGGGTAAAATCTGCCTGTTGACAGATAACACAAAGCTCTGTGGGAAGGCGGACACAGAGGAGGGAAGACAGGAACTCAGAGAGAACCTGGCTAGGCTAGAAAAGTGGTCTGGCATTTGGCAACTGGGGTTCAGCACTAAAAAGGACAAAGTTATGCACTTGGGGACAAAGAATCCAGGGACCAAATACTGACTGGGTGGTGTGCAGTTAACCAGGTCAGAGGAAGAAGAGGACGAGGGAGTAATTATCACGAGTGATCGAAAATATTTGGCACACTGCAGGAAAGCAGCAGCCAAAGCAAATCAGATGCTGGGCTACATAGCAAAAGGAATTGCCAGCAGGAAGGCGGAGTTCATTCTGCTGCTATAGAGGTCACTGGTAAGACTGCACTTAGATTGGTGACCATATCTTAAAAAGGATATGAACTTACTTGAAACTGTCCAGTGAAGACAACTAAGATGACCCCGGGCCAGCAGGGCAACACCTATGTGGAGAGGTTCAAGGAGCGCAATATGTACCCTCTTGTAAAAAAGCGGGGAACATGACCGAGACCTTCAAATACTTAAGGGAATTAACAGGTTAAGCACTGAGGGCCTCTTGAGCCTTAATGGGAAAAAGACCACTAGAGATCACAGCCTGAAGCTGGTGGTGGTGGGTGGGGGGTCAGGAGGGAGATCAGGAGACACTTTTTCATCAAGAGGGTGTTGGCCAAGTCAAATGAGCTGCGAGAGGAGGTGGTATGCCTAAAAACAGTAGACTAATTTTAGAGGGATGGCACATTGTGAAGGGGAAAGTAGCAGGCAGAAGGAGGTGTGGGGTGGGGTTGAGTGGGTAATTGAAGGATGTCATAAAGGAAATGGGAAGACCCCTTGGGATCAGAAGCTCAGGATGGCATTGGCATGCATTAGAGGACTGTAATGATTGGTGGCAGGGCCTGAGAGAGTAAAGAATGGCAGCTGGTGGCAGCTTGGCATAGAAACATAGACAAAGACAATAGATAAAGACCAAAGGTCCATCTAGTTTTCCTGCAGTACCCTAGTTACCCTAGGAACCTATTGTTTATACAGGGTTCTGTCCTTCTTGGCCCACCTTCCTGTTCCTCTCCCTATCACCTGAGTACCACCAAACCCATCACTTACTTCCAGCCATGATGAAGCCATTTATGCTTTTGGTGCTCAACACATCCGCAGACATACAGTTCCATGGCTCGTCCACTCTTTCTGCAAAATAGAACTTTCTCACATCTCTCTTAAACCTCCCTCCTGACAGCTTCCACTCACAATTTTGCTAATTCTTTGCAGATCGCCTTGTTTATTCCCTTCAGGAACGTGAAGAACTCAAGTCATATCACCACTCTCTCATCTGGTGTCCAGTGAGTACAGTACATGTTCAGTGCCTTGTAACATCTGCCGAACTGACCGTGAATCATCTTCATCATCCGGCATTGCACTGTCTCCAGCCTGTCTTTGTCCTGCCTTTGGTGAGAGCTGGGCACAGTATTCCAGGTGTGGGGCCTCATCAGTGATCTGTGTAGATGCAGTAGTACCTACAGTCCTTTTTCTTGCTGTCAGTACCCCTTCTAATACATCCCAGCATCCTATTTGCCTTACTGTAGGCCCTGTTACATTAGCATGATTGTTTAAGGGAGTCAATAATGATGACTCCCCGATCCCTTTCCTCTGCTGTAGTGCTCAGTTTTACCCTCCCCCCCATCCAGTACTCTATCCTGGGGTTCTTGTTCCCTAGGTGCATCATCTTGCACTTTTTGGCACTGAATTTAAACCGCCTAACTTTAGACCACTGTTCTTGCCTTTGTAGATCCCTCTGCAACTTCCTAATTCTTTAGTTGCTATCGACCCTGTCACAGAGCTTCATGTCATTTGCAGACACAATTTGCCCTGGAGGCCCGCTCCAATATCACTGATGAACATATTGAAGAGGACAGGATCCAGAAAAGACCCCTGTGGCACCCTACTTGTGACCTCCCTCTCTTCCGATTTGACCTCATTTACTACCACTCTCTGCTGCCTCTCCTTCAACCAGTTTCCTGCCCATTTATGTCCCTGGCCACATTCAGATCTTCTAACTTCTTCAGCAATCTTCGGTGAAGCACAGAGTCAAAAGCCTTGCTGAAATCAAAGTAGAGTAAATCCACAGCATGGCCCTCATCTACTATCTTTAGGTTGGTCTGACAAGATCTCCCTGCTATAAACCCATGCAATTTATTGTTCTGTAGACTGTTACTCTCTTGGTAGTCCATGAGGTTCTCTTTGACCAGTGTCTCCATCAGTTTCCCTACAATGGAGGTAAGGCTGGCAGGCCTCAAATTCCCTGGTTGCTCCTTGTCCCCCCCCCCATCTTGTGGAGTGGGACTATGTCAGCTACCCTCCTGTCTTTTAGGACTACCCCATCTGAATTAAGATCAGCACCAGGATATACTGGTTCCACTTCATAGGCATGGCTAGTACCCCCAGGTCATTCTGCAGTTGCCAAGTGGGAAAGACACCATCTTCTCTTTTTGCAGGGGGCTATGCCCCCATACTCCCCACCCCTCCTTTCTAAGGATATTAGCTCTGGGGGTGGACCTTAGGGAGTGGGCAGCAAATCTGGCAATTGGTGCTATAATGACCCGGCGCTGTAATGCTGGCGCCCTAATGGCCAGAAAGGGGATATACCATCACAACCTGAACTGGAGGGACCACTTGTCATATTGTATATGCCATACTTTGTGTCTGAGTTGATTGACCATACATTTTTTACATTGATACATAGAATATGTTGGCAGATATGGACCGCCTGGCCCATCTAGTCTGCCCATTTTTCCTACCTTTACTTACGCTGCAGACTGTAGCTGATATGTGGCTTTCGCACCCTTCCCTGTTTCTAGTATTCTCATGTGTCTGTCCCATGCATTTTTTAATTCTGCCACCATTTTTGCCCCCACCACCCCAAGGGGAGGCTATTCCATGCATCCACCACCCTTTCTGTAAAGAAGTACTTTCTCACATTGCCCCTAATTCTACCTCCTTTCAACTTCTATTCATATTGAGGTCTTTTTTTAATTACTTTTCGTGCATCCCCTGTACCATTTTTGTAGCCCTTCTCTGTACTGCCTACACTCTGTCTATGTCCTTCCTGAGATGAGGCCTCCAAAACTGGACACTTTACTCCAGATGAGGTCTCACTAATGATCTGTATAGTGGCATCACCATCTCCCTTTTTCTGCTGGTGATGCCTTTCCCAATGCACCCCAGCATCCTGCTGGTCCTTCTTGCCACCTTCTCACTGTCCAGACACCTTTAGGTCCTTAGATATTTAATCATACCTAGATCCCTGTCTTGTTTGGTGTCCGGCAGTACCCCCCCCCCCACTGAGTACTCCTCCCTCAGGTTCCCATACCTTAAGTGCATAATTTTGCACTTTTATGCATTAAATCTCAGCTGACATGTATTCGACCATTCCTCCAGCTTGCCCAGGTCCCTTCTCATTTTTTCCACTCCCCACGTCGATCCTATTGCAGATCTTTGTATCATCTGCAAAGAGGCACCCTTTCTCTCCAGCCCCTCCACAATGTCGCTTATTAAGACATTAAAGAGGACTGGGTCTAGCATGGATCCCTGAGGCACCCCAATGGTCACCTCCCTCTCTGCAGACTGAACTCTGTTTACTATTACTCTTTTGTGTCCTACTGCTCAATCAATTTCTAACCCAGTTTATCACTCTGGATCCGACTCCCAGGCTGTTCAACTTGTTTATTAGCATTTTATGAGGGATGGTATCGTAGGCTTTGCTAAAATCCAGGTAGGCCACAACTACCCCCATCACCCAATTGAAGGACTCTGTTAGGTTTGTTTGGCAAGACCTGCCTGGCGTGAAACCATGCTGTCTTGGATCCTGCTGTCTGTTGGATTAAAGGTATGCCACAGTCTTTTTCTTGAGTAATGATTCCATCAATTTCCCTTCCACTGAGGTTAGGCTGACTGGCCTATAGTTACCAGCCTCCTCTCTGCTCCCGCTCTTATGGAAAGGGACAATATTTGCCCTCTTCCAGTCTGCCAGCACCATACCTGTTTCTAATGATTTGTTGAACAATGCTTTCAGTGGTGCTGCTAGCTCAATTCTAAGTTCTTTTAGAATTCTGGGATGTATTTCTTCCAGCTGCATTGCTGTATCTTCCTTCAGTTTTTTTCCAGTTCTTTTAGTAATCCCTCTACTGTGAATGGACTTGTATCTATACCCCCCACCCTTGGTGCATCTTCCGCCTAGATGTAGACCTTCCCCTACCTTTTCTACTGTGAGCACTAAACAGAAATATTTGTCCAGGATTTCTGCTTTTCTTGGTCCCCTTCTGCCAACAACCCTTTCTCTTTTTAATTGCATAATCCCACCTGTTGTTTTTCTCTTTTCTCTGATGTACCTAAAAAAAAGTCTTGACTCCTTTCTTTATTGCCTTGGCTATTCTTTCCTTTGTCTGTGCTTTGGCTTTTCTGACTGCTTTCCCCGCCTCCTTTAACTTTTCCAAATACATTCCTCTGTCCCTCTCTGTTTCTTTGTATTTTCTGAATGCTAATTTTTTTTCCCTCACACTCCCTGCCACCTTTTTGGAGAACCAGAGTGTTTTTTTTTCCTTCCTCTTTGTTTTACTTATTTGCCTAATGCATAGGTTCATGGCTTCTGTTATAGTTCCCTTAAGATGCACCCATTGCTACATTCCCCTTTCCCACTTTGCCCCTAGGGCTTTTTTCAGACAAACCTCTAGTTTTGCAAAATCGGCTCTTCTGAAATCTAGGACCCTTGCCCTTGTGTGGCTGGATTTCGTACTGTCCTCAAACTAAACCACACCGTATGGTGATTGTTGGATTCCAGGTGACGCCCCACTTCTATATCCCCCTCTCTGTCTCCATTGGTGAGGACCAGGTCCAATATTGCCCACTCACAGATGTGTTCTACCACTAGCTGTTTGAGTTCTGCCTCCTGAAGAGCTTCCAGGATGCTTCTGCTCCTTGCTGTGGCTGCAGTATAAGTGCTCCAATTGACATCAGACAAACGGAAGTCTCCCATCAGCAGTATTTCCCCTTTTGCTGCCATTTCGTGGATGATTTTTACTAGCTCATTATCCAACTCCACCCCCTGAGCTGGCAGTCTGTAGATCACGCCGATTCAAATGGCAGTACCATTTCCTGTTTCCAGTGTGACCCACAGTGCCTCCACTTCTTCCCTTCTGTCCCGAACTTCTGTAGCTTTTAAATCTTCTCCCACATGCATAGCCACTCCTGCTCCACTTTTTCCTACCCTGTCTTTACGGAATAGAGCATACTCTGGCACAGCCATGTCCAAGTCATGGTTCTCTGTGTACCATATCTCAGACTCAGTAACAGCGACAATGTTCTGGTCTCGCTCCGACATCAAGGTCATTAGGTCTGAGGTTTTATTTGTCAGGCTGTGAGCGTTTGTGCTCATGGCTTTCCACGTTCTGTCAACCCTTTTTTACTTTCTTCCCCCTCGACACCATGTTTTTCCTCTAGCCTCTTCCCAGTAAGCGTGCTACTGTGATCCACTTCTGTTTGGTTTTGTTGTATTAGCATTTTCCTGATCATTCTTTGTTAACATACTATTACCAGATCTTCCCACAAATGAGTTAATTGCTATAATGCAGTAGGTTGCACAGATACCTTACTTACAAACAGATCATTTATTTGTATTATAGTGTACCATACAAATCATAAATACCTTATGTAACCACGAATAGCCTTACAACGAGACTCCACTTGAGCTGATAAATTATTGAATTTGAACTGAACTTGTAACCCGGTTTTGTCTACTGTATTGTTTCTTAGATCATGTGGAACCTTTGCAAATGAGCAATTTGTGCTCAAAGGTTGTCTCAGATTATTTTCAATAAACATCCCTTTGTGTTCCTTCTTGTCCATCTCTGCATTCCATAATTAATTTATTTTTTCCGGAGGGGGGTGTATGGCTAAGTCCCTATCTTTTAAGGTGACTTTGATTGGGTCCTTTGCAACCTGCTCCCTATCTCCTAGTTTAAATGCCCGATGCTATGTATTCTGAGTGTATGTAGCTGATGGGAACTTATAGTCTCTTCAGCTATACTGTATTAAATTGATAGTTATTCAGGCTCACGTGTGATCTTATCTTACATGTTTCACACTTATTCTCTCTTTTCTTTTTTCTTCACAGTGGTTTGTACCAGGAACCAGACTCATTTCCTAAGAGTGGTGACCAGCCCTCTAACCCCAATTTCTTTACATGTGCATATTGAAGCAGGAATTTCTAAGCCAGCCAGGATAATTTGACAAGCATTCAAAATGAATAAGCTCACCTGTTTTGCGTGGTCCTGGGGCTGTGCTTGCATTTTCTATAACGTGCAGAAATACTAGGAGCGAGTAAATGAAAAATATGTCATTATCACCGTTATTGATGCCTGGTTAAATAAAGTGATTGATTGATTGATGTAACTAGCACTATAACTTTTCATCCAGTGGCACTAGCATCACTAGCTACCACATATACATTCTTTATGATTAATAGTTATGGTACCGTGCAAACAAATTGGTAGTCATTGGCTAGTGAAATGATGCATTAATGATTTTAATTGTTCTTGTATTATTACATTTATAGATGTATTTGTACATTTTGCATAACACTGTTTTTGTTTATTCATTTATTTCATTTTGGTAACCAGGTGAGCCCACTGGGACCAAGATCCCTTTTTCAGGGATGACTCGGATTAATGTACAGTTATACAGTCAGGGTAATATAACACTTTAGACAGTTATATAATCAAGCATAAATAGTAAGCGCTATTACATAGTGAGAATGAAAGAATAGACATGGATTAATAACAAGTCAAAATGGAGGTTGGAACCCCACATCTCCACAGTCAAACAAAGATACACACGTTACATTCAACAAGAACAGTAGATTTGTAACTTCGTATTGCACTTATTTTTACTTGGTGGGTATTTATATGTTTTCAGGTGATGATGTCTTGTTGTGTATGTGAGGGCCTTGATACCTATATTGTGCACCTTTGAGAAAGGAATTTATTTTCAGAAACGTGTCAGGTATGACAATTGCGTTTTTGTCATGTACCTGCTTGAGCACAGAATAAACCACATTTCAACTGATTCTGGCACAGTGGAGTCATTTCTTTACTTCGGAGAGGTGTGTGTCTGATTTTCTCTATTTAGTAAACAGATAAACAAAAATAAATATTTGATTTATATTGCATATTGTTTATGGTCCCTATAAAGAGCCCCTGATACCAGTTGGATAACTTTGAAAAAATGTGAACTTCAGACACATTTCAGTTTACAGTTCATATATTTTTGCAATTCTTTTTTTAAAATGGACTTTATCCTCCTGCCTCTCCCTATCAGCCCCCTTCCCTTTGGGTGTTGCCCCTTGGTCCATCACCCACTACCAGGAATAGCCCCATCTACTTCTTACCACGTTGTAAGAGTAAGTGCCATGGATGGTGGTAGTGTGGTCCCTGCAGCGTGGCAGCATCATCCTGCTGACAGAGGTTCTTTTCCACTCACTGCTTGAGTCAGAGCCAGTGGTGTACAATGATGACTTCACTCGGACTGTGAAGATGGTGCCTCTGAATTTTGATTCTGGTGAACGCTGCTGTGCTAGCGAGCCTCTGCTAGGTGGCAGCTAAACAGCGGAACACACTGCCCACATTTCTGAATGAGGAGATCCATCGATGGCCACCTAATCTTCCTTCCCCCAGCCAGCCCCTAAGTGACCCTGGTCCATTGCTGAACCTGGGTCATCAGTGTGGTGGGAGGAGAGATATCCAGCACCTCAGCCCTCCATGCCGCTGTCCCGGCTACAAGTTTACTGTAGCTCGGATTTCCTGAGGGAGACTAAACCTGTAACCCATTCTTTTACAAGTCTATGCTTTTACTCTCTGTACCATTCAACCAGAACTACATTCTTTCAATTCTTTCCACTTTATTACAGAGAGAAGTGACATAAAAACAAGATCACTTTCCCCTTGGACTTTGTTTTGGCTGCTTGCCTACAAATGACATCATAATGCCCTGTTTATAATGTCATAATTATCTCCACAGCATCAAGTTGGGATGTCATAAACAGAATTATGACTGCAGAAATAAACAAGAGTTGGCTAGAGCCAACAATGGCTGCTTTTCATTTATCTTGATTAATTAAGTTGTAGTTGTGTAATCGATAAGACATGTACAGAAGATGTAAACAGCAGCTGCATAGAGTAGTTAGAGTATAACTGTAACATATAAAGCATCATCACCCCGAGAAGGGAAGCACCCCCCCCCAATTGGTGCAATCTAGGAAGCGATGGTTTGCTCTCATGTGAAATACTAGGTAACCTTTAAGCAGTCTCAGCTCCCAATCTATGATGCAAATAAAGCCCTACAAGCCTAGAGACCCCATCTCCGCAAAGACATAGACAGAGTGGAGGCTGTTCAGAGGAGGGCAACCAAAATGGTGCAAGGTCTGCACTAGAAGACATACAAGGAGACACTAAAGCAGCTTAATATGTATACCCTTGAGGAAAGGAGGGAGAGGGGGGACATGATAGAAACTTTCAAGTATCTCAAGGGAATTAACAAGGTACAAGAGGGTAGTATCTTTCAGAAGAAGAGATGTGCAAGAACAAGGGGGCACAATTTGAAGATGGGGGGGTGGGCTCAGAGGTAATGTTAGAAAGTATTTTTTCACAGAGAGAGTTATGGATGCATGGAACAGCCTTCCTGAGGAGGTTGTGGAGTCAGGAACAGTGGAAGAATTCAAGAATGCATGGGACAGGCATAAGGCAATTCTAGTGGGGGGCAGGAGGAAGTAAGCTGTTGATTAACTAGAATCTGCATCTTATCCATCAGGTAGGGAAATGGGCAGACTGGGTGGGCCAAGCAGTCCTTATCTACCATCAAATTCTATGTTTCTAAGCCATTAGGGGCTGAAATAACAGGGTCAGCCACAGCAGAGTCTCAAGGATGTCAGACTTCTCCACATACGGCCACTGGGGAACATTGAGGAGGGCAGTGGAGTGTCAGGATTGTCCTCACTGGTGGGTCACCTTGTAGGCTGATGACTGTGTTTCTCACCCTTACCTGTAATTGACTTCGCAGTGACTGTATGATGGTTACCACCATGGACAGTGTGCTTCGGTGGGGCAGATACACTGAAAGGTATGTTTTGGGTTTGTAGGAAGTGGGAGTGTTAACCTGATGTTGAGAAGTGCATAAAGAAATGGAATCAAAGTAAAAAAAAATTACAGGGATGGATCAAGCCAAAGCCCCATACCTACTTTTTTTTTTTTTGCAGAGGTTGCATATTCAGTTTACTTGAAAACATCTTATATTGAATGTTTAGTCAAAAACTTATAACCTGCAGAAACCTGCATTAGTGCTGTGGATAAGGTCATGACACACCCAAGGATTTCCTCATATCACACACGTCACAACCCAAATATTGCACCCCATGTGTGCTCAAAGGGGTCTTCATATTGTACCCATCCCCTCAAAGGATTTCTCACATTGCATTCCATATACCTAAAGGGTTCCTCATATCACACCCCACATGGTCTCAAAGAGTTGCTTATATTGTACCCACGCATCCCCAAAGGGTTTCTCATATTACAACCCACAGAACTCATAACATTCACACACACACACACACACACACACACACACACACACACACACTTCCTCACATCACCCCCACATATAAACAAAGGGTTCAGAATTAAACTGAAGTACATTTATTATTTGCATTACTCTCTTCCTACAGCTAACACGTAAAGTCACATTGATATGAATAGAGACATAACTTATCAGTATTAAAATAGACTGGAGCATGGGACCAAGGCATGGCAGCTGCTCCTGGTGGAGTGTATGTATAAGCTCCCCCCTTGGGACTTACCTGTGGGCTACGTCCCTATTGCTGCCCCGTGGTGACCCATCATCAGTGGCTCCTGGTGGGATGCGAGCCTGGCACCATTCTCATTCTCCGCAGCAACCGCTGCTGAGTCTTTCAGTTCCTCGGCTTATGGTCAGAGGGGGGTCAAGGTCCAATCACTGTTTCTGCACCTCCGAGTGCTTGGGGAGGGCATAGTCTGTCCCAGGAGCTGCCAATAAGGAACCACACAAATGTAAATAATAAAGATAGCCACAATATGGCCCCTGTGCATGTGCGGCCAATGATGTTAAAGGATCCACAACTCCAATAATGTATTTTAGTAGCCACCACTATTGAATAATATCCCTGGCTCCAGAGCAGGCAGCAGAGCCAGGGATCAGCTGGAAAATGCCTGCAGGTGCTGCTTGTGTGGGTTCCTGCCCAATGTTTGAGAAAAATTATAAGCAAATATGGCAGCCCCCTGGGACTCCTACAGCAGGGTGGCTGCTGGGAAGTATCAAAGGGCACTGAAAAATGCCTGAGAATTCAACAGCCAATCAGGTTGGGACTTTGAAAAACCTATAAATACCCCTGGCAGCCCACCAGAAGGAGAGATCAGCTAGAGGATCATAACAGGAGAGACTGTTGTGGGCTACTGAGCCCAAAGGACTGTCCTGCAGCCCAATGGCCTTTCTGGCCCCCACGAGCAGATAAAAGACTGAGCATCTAGCAAAACCTGAGTCAGCAGGGCAGAGTTTGAACTGCTGTGTGTTTTGCCTGCAGGCCATTTGAACCTGCTGCTGTTAGCTGCTGAGGTGATAACTTGCAGCCTGAGAAGCAGAGAGAGTTGGCAGCAAGAAAACTAAGAGACTGAGCCACTGTGTTTCCCCTGTGAAGGGAAAAGGAACCTCCCCCAGATAAAGGGGGAGGGAGGTTTGATGTAAGACCTCCTCCCAGCCATGCTGCCCACAATTGGATGCCCCACTCCCAGGGTGCAGAGTGCTGATGCGTGGCCGGGAAGGGAGGGGTGCTGCAGCTGGCAGGCGGGACTGGTCGGGGGGGGCGAGGGGGGTGGGTGTTAGTGGAGTAAAAGGTCCTGCTCGCCTGGCCCTGTTCTCTTCATCTCCTGTCTCATCAGCTGCCTGCATCGCATCATCAGCAGCAGCATTCCAGCAACAGCCTTCAGCCCTCTCGAGCATCCTGCCTTGCGCTGGACGGCCTCCCAGCAATTCGCCCACCTTCTCGGTCTCGACCCTTTCTAGTGGGCTTTTTGGAATTGTAGCTGCTGTTTTCTTGTTGCAGCGTGTGCAGGGCTCTGAATTTTTGCGCTGCCTCTGTTGTTCAGCCCCCATGTGGCAGCGGTCCCTTTGTTTGGCGTGGGCTTAACAGCATGGTGTCCTCCCAGAGAAACCTTGAAAAGATTTTTTGGCAGGCCAGGGCTTTGGCTGAAGCAAATGGGGGTGCAGCATGGCTGGAGCGAGTGCTCCGTGTGGGCCAGCCTGGCCAGAATTTTGGGCGGCCTGGTGAGCCCTTACCTGGGGCACGTCCAGGGGTATGAGCTCTGGCCAGAGGCCTGGGGGCAGGGGTGGTAGGGGTAGGGGCAAGCAGAGCCAGCTATCCCCTTCCTTTTTCACTGCTGCAGGATCAGAGCATGCTTCTGCTTCTGGCAGGCACCCTGCTGACCCTGCCCCCAGTCCCTCAGGCCTCCACCTCGGGGCCTTCCTACTGAGCTCTGTTCCCCTCCCCCGGACCCTGGGTCCTGGATAATGCCTCCTGTCTCCCTAGCTAGCACTCCTTCTGGGCCTTCCTTGGCTTGCAGCTCCCTGGCCCCTTTTCCTCCAGTTGGGCCTGCCCCAGCCAGCCTGCCAGTCCCTGCGGTGGGTCCCTAGAAGATTGTCCCTTCAGCCGGAGCTCAGAAGAGGAATGTAGTGGAGGTGGACCTGGTTTCCAAGCAGTTTGCAGCAGATCCAGAGTCCAGCAATCCTGTGGGTGAGTACTCTATTTATTCCTTGGGGAGTAGTCATTGGGAGGGGGAGAAACTGGTTGGTCATCGATCGTTAGCAAGCCTGCCAGAGCTGGTAGGAGATGGAGCATCCGGGAGGGAAAGGGGTGAGACAGGGGAAGGTGTAGCAGTGGAGAAAGGGCAGGAGGTAGAACACCTAGGAGATACCCCTGCATGGATTAGTGTTCACGGACATGCTGGGAGCAGTTGCCAATCTTTGTGCTAAGGAGCCAATCAGGGTTCCCCGGGGGGGGGCAGAGGTATGGGTGGGTGAAGGCTCGGCCAGACCCATGACCCCCCACTGAGGGAGTAGCTGGGGATCAGACAGGAAGTAGTAGCGCAGGGACGTAGTAGCAACCCAGTGACGGCTCAGCCCACAGGGGGAATGAGGTGCCTGGGGCGGTGGCAGCAACTCCTGTGGCTACCGAACATGGTGATGACCTGGCAGCCACAGTGAAGCTGCTGATGGCTGAAGTATAAGAGCTGAGCTCTGGAACCACTTCATGCGACCCGGGGTCACTGGTGGTCCATGTGCCGTCGCCCCTGAAAGAAAAAGTCTGGAAAAAAGGGTACATAGATATCCTTACTGTGTTATACGGAGAAGAGGAGACTAAAGAAGGGCAGAAAGATGGGGATGGGAAGAAGGAAAAAAGGAGCAAAAAAGAGAGCAAGGTAAAGAAAGATATATTGACGTGGCTAACATCATTCAGCATTCTAGCCACGGTAGTGTTAGAGAAGGAGCCTGGGGAGGCAGTGGGGTTGATAAAATATCAGGACCACATATTAAAGCCCTACTATTCCTTTGGGGGTGATGCCTGGTGTGGGTATGATGATAAATTCAGGATAAGGATGGCATCAGACCCCACGGTAAAGTGGGGCAGAATGCAGACCTTTCTACGTCTGGAGCAGATGTGCCCTAGGTGCCCCTTTCTCGGGCCATGGACTGACAGCAGGATACCAGTCCTGAGGTCTCCCTCTGGAGGGAAGTATAAAGGAGGGGGAGTGACAAAAAATTAGGGTAGCTGCTGGTGGTATAATAAGAGAGCATGCCCCTTTCAGAGCAACTGCAAGTACAAGCACGTTTGCCAGACCTATGGAATTGCACATCCAGGGACGAAAATGCAACAAAAGAAGTGAGGGAAGCAGCTCTGGCAGTGGCTCCACCTCGAATGGAGCTGGAAAAGGACCCTTCTCCAATTAGGGTAGAGGCCATGCTCTCCTGACTAAGACGCTACCTTAACAGAGGAGTAGCAGGGGAATTATGGGAAGGTTTTGTAAATGTTTCAAGATACTTCATTAGGGCACACGGGTCGCACGGGAAGCTAACAACATAAAATCAGCCATGGAAAAATCAGCTATATTGTGGGGAAAAGATACAGAAGGATGTGGGACTGGGGAGGATAGTGGGGCCATTCCCCATACCCCCCTGGATAACTTGCGAGTCTCTCCGCTGGGTCTGGTACCAAAGAAGAACCCTGGGGAGTTCCGCCTCATTTACCACCTCTATTTTCCTCAGGGAGATTCAGTCAATGACCAGATAGACCCAGAGCTAAGCTCCATAGCATACACATAATTTGATGTAGCGGTACCTTGAGTGCAAGACTGCGGTCCGGGGGCCCTTATGGCAAAGGCGGATATTAAATCTGCTTTTTGCCTGATCCCCATGCACCCGGATGACTTCTGTCTTTTGGGCATGAAAGTGAGGGGGCAATATTACGTAGACAGGTGCATGCAGATAGAAACATAGAAACATAGAAACATAGAATTTGACGGCAGATAAGGACCGCTTGGTCCACCCAGTCTGCCCATTTCCCTACCTACTGGATAAGCTGCAGATCCTAGTTAACCAGCAGCCTACTTCTTCCTACCCCCACCCCCCAGAATTGCCTTATGACTATCCCATGCATGCTTGAATTCCACCACTGATTTTGACTCCACAACCTCCTCTGGAAGGCCATTCCATGCATCCACAACCCTCTCTGTGAAAAAATACTTCCTTAAATTACCTCTGAGCCGCCCCTCTATCTTCAAATTGTGCCCTCTTGTTCTTGCACACCTCTTTTTTTGAAAGATGCTACCTTCTTGGACTTTGTTGATTCCCTTGAGGTACTTGAAAGTTTCTATCATGTCCCCTCTCCCTCCTTTCCTCGAGGCTATACATATTAAGCTACTTAAGTCTCTTCATATGTCTTCCGGTGCAGACCCTGCACCATTTTAGTTGCCCTCCTCTGGACAGCTTCCATCCTGTCTATGTCTTTGCGGAGATTGGGTCTCCAGAACTGCACACAGTACTCAGATGGGGTCTCACCAGCTGTCTGTACAGAGGATAATAACTTCCTGTTTTCTACTGGTGATGCCTCTCCCTATGCATCCAGTATCCCCCAACCTCCTTGCTGCCTTCGCACATTGCTTGCCCACCTTTAGGTCATCTGATATGACTACCCCAGGTTCCTTTCCATTTTGTTGTTGTTAGTATCTCACCCCCATTGTGTACTCTTCCCTGGGTTTTGTTTCCCAGGTGCATTACCTTGCCTTCTTAGCATTGAATCTAAGCTGCCATACATTTGACCATTCCTCTAACCTTGCCAAGTCCCTTCTCATCCTTTCCACCCCACCCTGTGCATCAACTCTGTTGCAGATCTTAGTGTCATCTGCAAAGAGACATGCTTTTCCTTCAGTCCTTCTGCAATGTCACTTATAAAGACATTGAAGAGGACTGGTCCTAATACTGAACCCTCGGTGCCCGCTAGTAACCCTCCTTTCTTCTGAGTGGACTCCATTTACTATTACTCTCTGTGTCCTATTCTCCAGCCAATTCTTTACCCAGGCTGTCATCTTGGGACCCACTCCCAGGCTGGCTAACTTATATATTAATCTTTTGTGTGGGACTGTGTCAAGTGCCTTGCTAAAGTCTAGGTAGGCCATGTCCACAGCCCCTCCCTGATCTACTACTTTGGTCACCCAGTCAAAGAAATCTATCAGATTCGTCTGGCATGACCTTCCCGCTGTGAATCCATGCTGCCTAGGGTCCTGTGCCCTTCTGGCCTCTAGATACGTGACAATTCTTTCCTTTAGAAGTGATTCCATCATTTTCCCTATCACTGAGGTTAAACTAACAGGTCTATAGTTTCCTGCTTCTGCCTTGCTCCCACTTTTGTGAAGGGGAATCACATCTGCCCTCCTCCAGTCCTCGGGTACCACCCCATCCTCCCATGATTTGTTAAAGAGGGTAGTCAGTGGTGTCACTAGTTCTACCCTTAGTTCTTTTAGAATTCTGGGATGAATCCCATCAGGCCCCATTGCTTTGTCCACCTTCAGTTTTAAGAGTTCTTTCAGAACCCTTTCTTCTGTAAATGGGCTGGTATCAACTTCTGTATCCAGAGTGTTACTACTGTTTGTTTTATGTACCTCTTCCTTTGTAAATACTGAGCAAAATATTTGTTTAGTATCTCTGCTTTTCACATTCTCCCTCTGCTCACCCTCCCTCCCTTTATTAAGCCTCACTATCCCTCCCTTGGTCTTCCTTGCTCCTGATGTACCTATAAAGGTTTTATTCCCTTCTTAACTGAGTTGGCTATCTTTTCCTCAGTTTGGGCCTTTGCTGTTCTGACTGCCTTCCCAGCCTCCTTTGCTTTAACTGATACAGTTCTCTGTCCTGCTCCTGCTGCGATTCCTTGTACTTCTGAATGCTTTCTTTTCTCTTGAACCTTCACTGCCACTTCCTTTGAGAACCCTAGTGGTTTCTTACATACGTCTTGTTTTGTTTATTTGCTTCACACAAGGCTGGGTACCTCTGTGATGGCAGTTTTTATTATTCCCCATTGTTCTTCCACCCTCCTTCCCGCCCATTTGCTGGTGCATTCCTTAGGCACTCACCCATTTTAGCAAAGTCAGCCCTCTAAAGTCCAGTACTTTGTCTTTGTATGGCTTGACTCTATTGCTGTGTTTATTGTGAACCATACTGTTCGATGGTCGCTAGTTCCCAGATGGCTACCCACTCTACATCTGTGATCCTCTCTCCATCTCCATTTGAGAGTATCAAGTCTAATATTGCTCCCTCTCGAGGTGGGCTCCAGTACTAGTTGTCTAAGGCATGCCCCTGTAGGGCATCTAGAATAACTGCACTCTTGAGTGGCAGCTGCAACTGCACTCCAGTTAACATCTGGCATATTCAGATCACCCATCAGCAATATCTCCCCTTTTTCTGCCATTCTAAGTATACTTTCTATCATTTCCTTGTCCACTTCCTCCCCCTGAGAAGGGGGTCTGTATACAACCCCTGTGCGGATTGTGGTGCCATTGCCTGTCTCCAAATTTACCCACAGTGCTTCTTCTCCTCCCTGTTTACCCTTTTGTTCTGTTGCTTTTATTATTTATTTATTTGCTTTTGGTAACCGGGTAGGTGCGTTAGGCAACAATCCTGCCTATTTTCAAGCACTACCCGGGAGAGTACAAGACAAAAGGAGTCACAAAGTACAGTGGTAACATAACGACATCAGACTGTACAGACAAAAAGATTGAAATTAAAGCAGAACCAAACATTTTCAGGTACAATCAAGTCAAGTACAAGACAAAAGTGCCACAAGTTAAAGTGATACATAATGACGTAATGACATTAAGGTGAACAATAGGCTGCAGGCAAAATATACCCAGTATACATATAGTAGGCAGCAATTTAATACTCCAGGATGCTCATAACAAAGCTTTAATGTTGCAGCAATTGAAGGGGCAGGGCTCCGCCGTGGTCAGTGGCAATGTTATGAGCAACGGCAGTGACCAAGTGTGCTGAGGTGAGAGAACGAAGTTTTGAAAATCCGTGGGAAGAGGCAGTTTTGACCTGAAGTGGGAGCGAGTTCCAGAACCGAGGAGCTGCACGAGAAAGCCTGTTCCCCATTTTTGTGGTGCAAGGTCTACATGTTAGCAGGGTGAGGAGGAGGATCTAAGTGAGCGAATTTGAGATGCAGGGTAAGCAGGAGGGCCAGGGAGTCCGTCTAGGGGGTCTAGTTTGGGAGTCAATAAAGCAACCCAGAGAGAAGGCCCTGAGCTCTTTGGGTGGCAGCCAGTTTAACCCAGAGTAAAGGTGGCAGTGATGAGTGAGGCGTGGGGCGGATAAGGCGAATCTGCAGATATTATTATAAGTAGTGTCCCATCTCCTGAGAATGCTGGGGTTAGCTGAGTAAAGAAGAGGAAGACAATATTGGAGCTGCGGGAGAAGCACCCCCCTTGCTACGGATATTCTAGCGGATGGGGTGAGGGAGTGTCGCACCCGGAAGGCCCCACCAATTTTCATATTGGCGGCACGGCAGACTGTGTTTATGTGTGTAGCAAAGTTGAGGGAGGGATCAAGAGTGACCCCAAGGTATTTGAAGGAGGGAGACGTGTGGTGACCGAGGAGCCATCCAGGCCCCAGTCCGGCTTTGGGGCATGGGGGGGATATTTTTTGCAGAGCCGAACAGCATGGCACGCGTTTTATCCAGGTTCAGATGTTGGTGGTTGTTCTGAAGCCATTGCTGAAGGATCTGAAGGTCTTTTGAGAGTGAGAGGTTGATGTTTGCGATCGAGTGGGAGCCAGAGTAGAGAACCAGATCATCAGCATACATGAGAATGCGGCTTTGGCAGGAGGATTGGGGAATGTCGTTTAGGTAAAGGGAGAAGAGTAGAGGGCCAAGGATGGATCCCTGAGGGACACCACGGGTGATCTGTCTGGGGGAGGATATGGCCTTATGAAAGGCTACGGTCTGGGAGCGATTGTTAAGGTAGCTTTGGAACCAAGAAAGGGTGGGGTCGGAGGCCCCCGTGGCTTGGAGCTTTGACAGCAGGAGTTGGTGATGAACCATGTCAAAAGCTTTGGACAGGTCAATGAAAATGGCACCGGTGAGTAGACCGATATCCATGTTGTTTTTTATGTCACTGGTAAGTTGGGTTAGGGCCGTGGTTGTGCTGTGACCAGGCCTAAACCCATGCTGGCAGTGGGTGAGGAGATTAAACTTGCCGATGTGGTCTGAGAGTTGACGATGTACAAGTTTCTCAAGAACCTTACTAAGAGCAGGCAGGAGAGAAATGGGGCGGTAGTTGGTCATTTGTTTGACGTCTCCCGACTTATGAATAGGGATGGTTCTGGACATTTTCCAGGCTGATGGGACAGATGAGGTCTTGAGAGATAGATTAAAAAGTCTGGTGACCGGCTTGGCAAGCCAAGGAGCAAACTGTCGGAGAATGCCCGGATGGATGCCATCAGGGCCAGGGCCCCCCCGGGCTGGGATGGATTTAAGAAGTTTATGTACTTCATGGTACGTGGTCGGAGAAAGCGAAAAGAAGGGATGAGTGGGGCTTGAGGTTGAGGAGGCGGATCTTTTCACCCTGGATTAAGTCATAGGCGTTGGTAGGAGGTGAGGAGAAGTAGGAATTGAAAGCATTGGCAATGGTAAGGGGTTATTACAGTGAGTGCCCTGTATATTCATGTCAGTAGGTGTCTGGGGCTTATTATTACCAAGAATTTCCTTGATTTGTGCCCAGTAAGTTTTAGGGTTGTCTCAGAGGACTTTAGAAGGGTCCTGGGTAGATTAGCACAGCCAGAGGCGATTTGTTTTTGGGTTGTTCGAGAAGCCCTGTATGCTTCAAAGTCGGCTTGAGACCAGAGCTCTTCCACGCAGCCCAAAGTTTGTCCCTATGTTTCAGCATTTGGAGAAGGGGCTTGAGCCACTTGGTCACCCTTCCTGCCACCCTCTGGTAGAGGTGGGGATGTGAGGTTTTGCAACGGGAGAAGGACGGAGTTGAAATAGTCAGTGGCCTGGTTTATGTCTTCAGTTAAGTATAAAGGAGACCAGTCAACAGAGCCAAGGTCAGTTATGAAAGCGTCCGCCCTTAGGTGGGATATGTCAGGGAAGGAAATGACTTTATAAGGAAACGAGGGGGTGGCGGTATCCCAAATACAGTAAGTAGGATAGTGGTCGCTAATGGTGTCTGGGAGAACACCTGCCGTGTTCACATAATCCATCCTTATTCCTTCCCTTATGTAAAGAACTACTCCTTCCCCTCTTTTACCCTCCCTGTCCCTCCTGTAGATAGTGTATCCTGGTATGTTTATGTCCCAGTCATGGTTTTGTGTGTACCATGTTTCTGTGACTGCCACGATATCCAGATGTTCCTCCTCCATCAAGGCCACTAATTCAGGAAGCTTGTTACCTAGACTACGGGCATTGGTACTCATTGCTCTCCATTTTCTGATGGCCTTACCTTCTGTTGCAGCATCCCCCACTGACCGTTCTACCTTGGTCTTTTTCTCATTTAGTACCCTGTTTTGTAGGGAGAGGCTGGGATTTTTCTGCTGCTTGTCAGTGCCTCCCCATTGACTAGTTTAAAAGCTTGCCAATGAAGCATTTAAACCGATTGCTCAAAAGACTTGTTCCCTTCCTGGACAGATGCAGACCATCCTGCCAGTATAGGCTGGTGTCCCTCCAGGTGGAACCCCAGTCCCCAATGAAGCCAAACCCCTGTGCTCCGCACCATTTTTTCAACCATTCATTAAACTGCATGGTGCCAATTACCCTCGCCTCCCCATGCCTTTGACAGGCAGCACCTCTGAGAAGGATACTGTGTTTGCTACTTGTCTTAGGCCTTCCCAACTCTGCAATGTCCTCCTGCACTGCTCTAACCTCATGATGAGCCAAGTCATTTGTCCCTAGGTGGACAATTACGTCCAGCTCAGAATCCTTGCAGCTGTTGTTGTGATCCTGAGGATGCGCTTTCTGTCCCTCAAGCCATGGCACCAGGCAGGCACCTTACTTCAGATTTCCCAGCTCCTCCCAGTTCTATCCCCCTAATAATTGAGTCCCCCACCAGGAGCTGCTTCCTTTCCTTGTGGTGTCCTCTGCCTCCTTCCTGTGGGCCTCCCTTGTGACAGTTGTCCTCAGCCTCCTTAGTCTCCTCTGCGGGTGTATCTATAGGGAGCTATGCTCCCCAGAATGGCGTATGGATTGTGGTGTGTAACATCTGACTGGGTGTGCCTCTGTTTCACCATCCTCATCCTCCCTGAGCCCACTGTGGTCCAACTGCTGTGCTTTCTTTGCAACCTCTGAGGTAGTGGTGGTGGTTCTGGTGCTCCCTGGATGGGGGAGGTTCCCTTCCTACTGTCCATTGTGGCCTGGGGGAAGGTCCCCGTACTACTGTCCAGTGTGGCCTGAAGACGGGCAACTTCCTCCCTCAGATGGGCTGTTCAGTGTCATGTTCCATCTTTGAGAAGTTCAGCACCTTCTTGAATTGGGTAGCGTGCTCCTCTTTGGGGCTGGAGTCCATTATGCACTATTTGGATGACTTCCTTTTCATTGGGCCGAGAGACTCAGACACTTTTTGCAGGGCTTTATTGCAATTTAAGGGCATAACTCGGGAGTTCGAGGTGCCCTTAGCTCAAGAAAAAACAGAGGGACCATGCACCAGGCTCAGGTTCCTGGGGATTTTGCTGGATTCCATTGCCGGAGTCCCCAGGCTGCCAATGGAAAAGGTGCAGAAGCTGCTGGGTTTAGCCATGGAGGTCAAGCGAGCGAAGAAGGTCACCTTGCGGAAGCTACAAGAGCTGCATGGACTCCTGAGTGTCATTTGTAAGGTCATCCCCATGGAACGCCTCTTCTCCAGGCATTTGGCCAGGGCCATGGTCGGAGTCCGCTCGCCACACCATTTCATATTGGTGGGCAGAGGCATGAAAGTGGACTTTGAGACCTGGGTGGAATTTTTGTCCTCCTTTAACAGGGTGGCTTTGTGGCAGACACTAGCTGTCAACAACCAAGAGCTAAAGTTTTTTACTGATGCTGCAGGGGGGCACGGGTTTGGGATATACTGCCAGGGCGAGTGGTGTACCGCTGTGTGGTCGCAGTCATGTTACGACTCGGGGCTGACCAAGAACCTGACCTTCCTAAAGTTCTTTCCCATCTTGGTTGCCATCGAGGTCTTGGGTAACAGGTTGGAAAATAAGTTGGTGGTCTTTTGGTCTGACAACATGGATGGTTCTGCTGGCCCTGTGGCACTGAGGGTTGAGGCGCTGGATGCCACACCTCACACTCCGCCGGCGACCCGGGATCGTGAACGAGCCCGGACCGCCAGAGGTCGGCAGAGGAGAGAGAGGATCAAGCGTCTGAAGGTCTTCTCTCCTCTCTCAGGGTGGGATCCAGGGGAAGCCCAGTGCAGCAGTGGCCCCCGGTGGAGACCAGCGGCACTGCTATGCACAGGGGCTCGCTAGCAAGCTAGGGGTAGACGTCGGGCGGCTGTCTTCCGGACATGAGTGGGAGCACCCACGTTGCAGGCTGGGCAGCATTGCACATCCCACGTCGGGGCCGTAAACATTACAAAAAAAATACCCCTCAAACCCTGGATAGGTGACGGCCCCTGCCAGAGCCACTGCCACACTCCCAATGCTGGTTCCCCGCCACTGCCCCCCACAGTCTCTCTGAGTTGACCTGCCCAACCCGGGGAACCCGAATGAACTTGAAGATGGTAGTGGAGCACAGTGGGAGGTAGAGCAAGCTGGTGACAGCAGGAGGCCTGAGAGAGTTCCAGGCTGAGGGCTAGAAACATAATTGAAAGAAAAAAAAAATTGGGGTGGTACAGGTAATCAACCAGCAAAAGGGTCATCAAGAGCGTCGGCAGGATCGGCTCTGGTGGGGATTGCATTTTTTGGCAAGCTGCTGGGGCGTGGGAAAATAACACAGCAGTTTGTCGTAGCAAAGTTCATGGAGGGTTGGGCGAGACAGTCCTCCCCGATTGGCAATGCTAGACAGCCCATTTCCCTGCAGGGATTAAGGGCGCTGGTACACAGCCTGGATGATCTTACAAGGGATGAGCATGGGTGCCTGCTTTTCTGGGTTACTTTCTGTCTGGCCTTTTTTGGGGCCTTTCGGTTAAGTTAGTTGATGACGACTAACAAGGCTGACTGGCCTCAGTGGCCTCGGTGGCCTCAAGAGTCAGGCTGTAGAACTATAGGAGGTAGGCTAACTATCTGGCTCTGCAGGTCAAACACAGACCAAAGAGGCAGGGGGGGCGCAGGTCAGCCTGCGGCCACAGGATATGCCGATATCTTCCCAGTGTGGGCAATGACTGAATTCCTAATGGTACGCCCCCCCCGGAGGAAGGCCAGTTGCTGATTCAAGCAGACAGGGTGCCTCTGTCAAGATACCAGTTCAGCTGAGTTTTTAAAACATGCCTGAATGCTTGTGGGCAGGATCCAGGTAAGTCTGGCACCCACTCTTTCAGGATAGGTGCAGCGAGCACTGTGGCCAGTTTGGGCCTGGGCGAGGGCCAGATTAAAGAAATTGGGAGGTGGCAGTCCAGAAGATACAAGGGCTATATCAGACCATTATAGACAAAATACTTTTTTTTTCTTACCTCCTCTTGTACCTGTAGGAAAAAGGTGGCATAAGCAGGTGTGGACAGTGGGATCTTCTTACGTGTTTTGGGCTTGGAAGAGGGCGGAGGAGAGGACTGGATATATAGGATGAATTTGAGGATACCAAAGGAAGATGCCACTATCCAATGGACTGGGATGCAGGACATGAGATGGGAGCAACTGATGCCCTGCATCCAACTCAACAAAAAGAAGTTTGGCGTGCCAGACATCTTGGTGGTGCACGCGGCGGGAAATATCATGGGGTCATAGGCCACACTGGAGCTGATCATGTGGACAAAGCATGATTGGGCCACTCGGAGGACACTGCTGCCCCGGTGCAGGCTAGTATGGTCGGTTATACTACCACGACTGGTCTGGTGCCATTGACCGGGCCAGGGTAAAGCTCAACAATGAGGTGGGCAAGTTTGTCTGATGGACAGGTGGCATAACCATTGCTCAAGAGGAAATTGAAACTTCCTGTCTGGGGTTATACAACATAGATGGGGTACATCTATCTGATGTGGGGGTAGATCTGTTTAATGAAACCATTCAGACCATGTTGGAAACCACAATTTATAAAGGATAATGTGGTGGTGATTCGTAATACGAGCTGGTGGGGGGGGGGTGACTCAGACAAGGTTTAGCTGTGTCCCCCTGTGGAGGTTGAGGGCACCTCAGTGAGGCCTGGAGAATGCAGTACCCCTGTTCCATGCTGGCCTTAAACTGTGCGGCTGAAGGTCAGAGAGGCAGAAACAGGTGGGGGGGTCCCCACCCTGTCAGAGGCGGGCAGGGCAGGGACTGGGAGGCTCGTCCACCTCTGCGCTGCAGGCTGAGGTGAAAAGACTTTCTGAGGCCATGAACACCCCTTGACATGGGGGTATATGGGCCAGGATCTGGGGCCCCAGCTCAAGGCCCAAAACAGGTGATAATATAGTATTTATTGGGTGTATAAACTGGGGTACTGGTATTGGGAGATTGTGGTTTCCTATGTGTAAATATTTGATAAATATTTGATGTTAATTATACAAGCAATGTGTGTGTATGTGTACATATATGTAAAACCTGAAATTTAAAATGTGTTATGATGAATGTATTGTGATAAAATTATTGAATTTCAAGTAAAGTTATGCTGCGGCCTTTTAACCCAAGAACTGGTGTGCAGTGTTTTCTTCCAAACAAGTGGTCAAGAGTGGGGTGGGAATGGAGGCCTCCGCATCCAAAAGGAACCTCCCCAGATAAAGGGGGAAGGAGGTTTGGTGCGAGACCTCCTCCCAACCACGTTGCCCACAATTGGATGCCCCCCTCCCTGGGCACAGAGTGCTAACACGTGGTCAGTAAGGGAGGGGTGCTGTGGCCGGCAGGCGGGATTGGTCAGGGTCGAGGGGGGGGCGGGCGTTACTGGGGCAAAAGGCCCTGTTCACCTGGCCCTGTCCTCTTAGCCTCCTGTCTTGTCGGCTGCCTGCATCACATCGTTCCCACCCACCCATTTTCTGGGAGGTTTTCAGGCCGTGGTCATAGGGCTAGAGTATATTTCAAGAAGTGCTAGTGAATTGTCACGCACAACAAGTTGGTGATGGTGATAGTGGAGTGCTTATGGGTTGGAGATACCTTGGTATGGCCTGGAGAGTGCAGTACACCCCTTACCTGCTAGCCTTAAGCTGTGTGGCTGAAGGTCGGAGAGGCAGGAACAAGTGGGGGGGTCCCCACCCTGTCAGGGGTGGGCAGGGTAAGGGACTGGGAGGGAGCTCATCTGCCTCTGCGTGTGCGGCAGAGGTGGAAGGGCTCCTTGGGAGGCCATGACACCCCCTTGGACATGTGGGAGTGCATGGTGTATGGGCCTGGATCCAAGGCCCCCAGCTCGGGGCCCAAAATGGGTGATAATATAGTATTTATTGGGTGTATAAATTGGGGTACTGGTATTGGGGGATTGTGGTTTCCTACATGTGTAAATATTTGATAAACGTTTGATGTTTATTGTACAAGCAATGTATGGGTCTATGTGTACAGATATGTAAAACCTAAAATTTAAAATGTGTTATGTTGAATGTATTGTGATGAAATTAGTGAATTTCAAGTAAAGTTGTGCAGCGGCCTTTTTTATTTATTTATTTATTTATTAAACTCTAGGATTACAAGTACCTTTGAGCAGGGACTGCTCATTTATAAAGGTTCCAAGTCAGAGGATGGGGGGGGAGTAACATAACACAAAGATAAATAAAAGTAACAAACTTAACATGTAGATTACTATTGCCTAAATAGTTCAGTCCATATGCTGAAGTAGAACAACACAAGCTAGCTTCTAACAGAATTCATGGTAGAACAGTATCTTTGTAGGAGGAAGTCAGGAAGAAGCCAGTAGGTAGGTGCCGCTGTCAGAGAAGGATGAAAAGGACGAGGGGGACAGGGGCCAGTGGACACAGATATGAGTGTGTCTGTAGGGAGGGATGGGTGGGTGGGGGGCAAAGGGAGAGAGGGAGGAGGCTGGTGCCAAGAAAGCAAGGCTGGAATAGCTGGTTACAGGTACAATTAGGGTAGGGGGTGTTGAGCATTGCTTAGGGGAGGCGGCCACAATGTGAGGTAGAGGGGAGGAATAGATGTAGTTGCCTTTTAAAGGGTCTTAGCATTATAGCTGCAAGAGTTTCTTTGTTAAGGGTATTGAACCACTGAGGAGCCCTGTGCAAGAAGAATCTCTGACCCAACGAGGTCCAGCGTCTGGTATTGAGAACTGCGTGTTGGCTGGGTGCTGCTGTTGGTAGTAAGGAGTCTTGCCACACCTGACGGCATGAGTCTGAGAAGAACTTTTTTGGCCATCAGACAGGTCTGGTATTGTATTCTACTAATGAGAGGTAGCCATCCAGCCTGGGTGTACAGGTCACAGGTGTGTGTTAGGCGGTCAGCCCTCTTGAGAACTCTACAGGCCTTTTTGAGTGTCACAGATATCCTCCTAAGGGCAGTAGGGGAGGCAGAGCCATAGATAACTAGGCCATAGTCAACAATGGAGGTAACAGAGCTGTGGATGGCCAGTCTAAGGGCATCAGAGGTCATACAGTGTTTGTGCTTGTGGAGCAGGCCGAGGCATGTATTGGCAAATTTAGCAACTTTCACAATGTGCTGGGAGTAAGAAAGTGAGCTGTCCAGGATGATGCCGAGGTATTTGAACTCTTGAACCTGATCAAGTGAGGGCCCGTCTTCATTCTTGATGGTGAGGTGTAGAGGTTTATACTTGCTACGTGCATTGCAGAAAGACATGACCTTAGTTTTGCTATAATTCATAGAAACATAGAAACATAGATTTTGACGGCAGATAAGGACCGCTTGGCCCACCCAGTCTGCCCATTTCCCTAACTAATGGATAAGCTGCAGATCCTAGTTAACCAGCAGCCTACTTCTTCCTACCCTCACCCCCTAGAATTGCCTTATGACTGTCCCATGCATGGTTGAATTCCACGACTGTTTTTGACTCCACAACCTCCTCCGGAAGGGCGTTCCATGCATACACAACCCTTAAGTTACCTCTGAGCCGCCCCCCTTCTATCTTCAAATTGTGCTCCCTTGTTCTTGCACACCTCTTTTTTTGAAAGATGTACCCTCTTGGACTTTGTTGATTCCCTTGAGGTACTTGAAAGTTTCTATCATCTCCCCCCTCTCCCTCCTTTCCTCGAGGCTATACATATTCAGCTCCTTAAGTCTCTCTTCATATGTCTTCTGGTGCAGACCCTGCACCATTTTAGTTGCCCTCTCTGGACAGCTTCCATCCTGTCTATGTTCTTTAGGAGATTGGGTCTCCAGAACTGCACGTAGTACTCAGATGGGGTCTCACCAACTGTCTGTACAGAGGGATAATAACTTCCTGTTTTCTACTGGTGATGCTCTCCTATGCATTCCAGTATCCCCCAGCCCTCCTTGCTGCCCTCTCACATTGCTTGCCCACCTTTAGGTCATCTGATATGACTACCCCAGGTCCCTTTCCATTTTGTTGTTGTTAGTATCTCACCCCCATTGTGTACTCTTCCCCTGGGTTTTTGTTTCCCAGGTGCATTACCTTCACTTCTTAGCATTGAATCTAAGCTGCCATACATTTGACCATTCCTCTAACGTTGCCAAGTCCCTTCTCATCCTTTCCACCCCACCTTGTGCATCAACTCTGTTGCAGATCTTGTGTCATCTGCAAAGAGACATACTTTTGCTTCCAGTCCCTCTGCAATGTCGCTATGAAGACATTGAAGAGCACCGGTCCTATTACTGAACTCTCGTGTACCCCACTAGTAACCCCTTTCTTCACAGTGGACTCCATTTACTATTACTCTCTGTGTTCATTCTCCAGCCAATTCTTTACCCAGGCTGTCATCTTGGGACCCACTCCCAGGCTGGCTAACTTGTATATTAATCTTTGTGTGGGACTGTGTCAAATGCCTTGCTAAAGTCTAGGTAGGCCATGTCCACAGCCCTCCCTGATCTACTACTTTGGTCACCCAGTCAAAGAAATCTATCAGATTTGTCTGGCATGACCTTCCCGCTGTGAATCCATGCTGCCTTGGGTCCTGAGCCCCTCTGGCCTCTAGATACTCAACAATTCTTTCCTTCAGAAGTGATTCCATCATTTTCCCTACCACTGAGGTTAAACTAACAGGTCTGTAGTTTCCTGCTTCTGCCTTGCTCCCACTTTTGTGAAGGGGAATCACATCTGCCCTTCTCCAGTCCTCAGGTACCACCCCATCCTCCCATGATTTGTTAAAGAGGGTAGTCAGTGGTGTCACTAGTTCTACCCTTAGTTCTTTTAGAATTCTGGGATGAATCCCATCAGGCCCATTGCTTTGTCCACCTTCAGTTTTAAGAGTTCTTTCAGAACACTTTCTTCTGTAAATGGGCTGGTATCAACTTCTGTATCCAGAGTGTTTCTACTGTTTGTTTTAGGTACTTCCCACTTCCTTTGTAAATACTGAGCAAAATATTTGTTTAGTATCTCTGCCTTTTCACAGTCACCCTCTGCCCACCCTTCCTCCTCTTTATTAAGCCTTACTAACCCTCCTTGGTCTTCCTTCGCTCCCTGATGTACCTATAAAGGTTTTATCCCCTTCTTAACTGAGTTGGCTATCTTTTCCTCGTTTGGGCCTTTGCTGTTCTGACTGCCTTCCCAGATTCCTTTTGCTTTAACTGATACAGTTCTCTGTCCTGCTCCTTCTGTGATTCCTTGTACTTCCTGAATGCTTTTTTTTCTTTGAACCTTCACTGCCACTTCCTTTGAGAACCATAGTGGTTTCTTACATCGTTTGCTTTTGTTTATTTGCTTCACACAAAGGCGGTACCTCTGTGATGGCAGTTTTATTATTCCCATTGTTCTTCCACCACTCCTTCCTGCCCATTTGCTAGTGCATTCCTTAGGCACTCACCCATTCTGGCAAAGTCAGCCCTCCTAAAGTCCAGTACTTTTGTCTTTGTATGGCTTGACTCTATTGCTGTGTTTATTGTGAACCATACTGTTCGATGGTCGCTAGTTCCCAGATGGCTACCCACTTCTACATCTGTGATCCTCTCTTCATCTCCATTTGAGAGAACCAGGTCTAAGATTGCTCCCTCTCGAGTGGGCTCCAATACTAGTTGTCTAAGGCATGCCCCCCTGTAGGGCATCTAGAATAACCCCACTCTTTGAAGTGGCTGTTGCAACTGCACTCCAGTTAACATCTGGCATATTCAGATCACCCATCAGCAATATCTCCCCTTTTTCTGCCATTCTAAGTATACTTTCTATCATTTCCTTGTCCATTTCCTCCCCCTGAGAAGGGGGTCTGTATACAACCCCCTGTGCGGATTGTGGTGCCATTGCCGGTCTCCAAATTTACCCACAGTGATTCTTCTCCTCCCTGTTTTCCCTTTTGTTCTGTTGCTTTGATTTCTTCCCTTATGTAAAGAGCTACTCCTCCTCCTCTTTTACCCTCCCTGTCCCTCCTGTAGATAGTGTATCCTGGTATGTTTATGTCCCAGTCATGGTTTTGTGTGTACCATGTTTCTGTGACTGCCACAATATCCAGATGTTCCTCCTCCATCAAGACACTAATTCAGGAAGCTTGTTACCCAGACTATGGGCATTGGTACTCATTGCTCTCCATTTTTGATGGCTTTACCTTCTTTTAGCATCCCCCACTGACCTTTCTACCTCGGTCTTTTTCTCATTTAGTACCCTGTTTTGTAGGAGAGGCTGGGATTTTCCTGCTGCTTATCAGTGCCTCCCCTTGACTAGTTTAAAAGCTTGCCAATGAAGCATTTAAACCGATTGCTCAAAAGACTTGTTCCTTCCTGGACAGATGCAGACCATCCTGCCAGTATAGGCTGGTGTCCTCAGGTGGAACCCAGTCCCCAATGAAGCCAAACCCTGTGCTCCACACCATTTTTCAACCATTCATTAAACTGCATGGTGCAAAGTACCCTCGCCTCACTCATGCCACTGACAGGCAGCACCTCAGAGAAGGATATTGTGTGTGCTACTTGTCTTAGGCCCCTTCCCAATTCTACAAAGTCCTTCTGCACTGCTCTAATCTCATGATTAGCCAAGTCATTTGTCCCTAGGTGGACAATGAAGTCCAGTTCAGACTCCCGTGCAGCTGTTCTCATGATCCTGAGGATGTGCTTCCTGTCTCTCCAAGCCATGGCACCAGGCAGGCACCTTACTTCAGTTTTCCCTGCTCCCCCCAGTTCTATCCCCCTAATAATTGAGTCCCCCACCAGGAGCTGCTTCCTTTCCTTGTGGTGTCCTCAGCCTCCTTCCTGTGGGCCTCCCTTGTGACAAGTTTCTGAGAGCCAAACCATTTTTCCACAAGCCTGAAATCATGTTGCAGTTGACTCTCAAGCAGATTAAAGTCCCGGTTGCTAGAAAAGAGGACCGCATCGTCTGCGTAGAGTAGTATCCTCTGTTGGCAGATGACAGGGAGATTGTTAAGGAAGAGAGACAAGAGTAATGGACCCAGTTTAGACCCCTGAGGGACACCTGAGAATACTGGCTTTTCAACTGAGGTGACTCCAGCAATTTTAACACTCTGAACCCTCTCCCCAAGGTAGCTAGCAAACCAAGGCAGTGCATCATTGGAAAGCCCAAGAGCAGACAGTTGCCTGAGTAGGAGTGGGTGATTTATTGTATCAAAGGCCTTTGTCAGGTCAATGAATATGGCCCCCCCACAAAGTCCTTGGTCCAGGGCATCATGGATACAACCAGTGAATGCCAACAATGCTGTGGTGGTACTATGCCCTTTATGGAAGCCATGCTGTTATGGGCACTGAATATTATGTTTCACCAGGAACTCTACAAGCTGGTCAGAGACTATACATTCCAGTGCTTTGGATAATGGGGGGGAGGATAGAGATGGGCCTGTAATTGGTATGCAGTGACTTGTCTCCACTTTTGTGCACAGGTGTGATGGTAGCCTTTTTCCAGAGTGACGGGAATTGGCCATGCCTTAGGGAGCCAATGAAGATCATTGTCAGGGGTTCAAGGATCTCATCTAGAACTAGTGTAAGTAGTTTCATGTCGAGTGAGTCATCACTATAGCCAGTTTTGCTGATAGCCTTACAAATATAGGTTCTGGCTAAGTGCATTGGGATCCTTTTGGAAAAGAACTGTGGAGCAGAGTGTGCTTGGGATACTGCAGCAGAGGTAGGTTGGTGGTGGGAGCGTCAAAAAAATCAGGTGGGAGGACACTGCTCAGGCCGGAGAATGCATTGATGAACATATTGGAGATGATATCTAGGTCTAACGTTGGAGCACCATCAATGTTGAGCATGGTGGGTGGAGATTTAGTATCTTTGCCAGAGAGGTCCTTTAGGTTGTTCAAACATTTTTTCCCATCCCCCCCAAGAGTTGGAGAGCATTTCTCTAAAGCGTTTGCTTTTAGCCAACCGTATAGCATGGGTGCAGCTATTTCTTGCTTGTTTGTATTTTTGAAAATATGTTTGGGCAGCTGTGGCTCGAGCACAGTGCCAGAGATGGTCCCTTTGTTTGAGCCGCATAATAAGCTCGGTGTTTATCCATGGGTTAGGTCTACCTTTAACCTTCATTTTTTTAGCAGTGCATGGATATCACAGGCCTCAGTGAATCGGCTGATGAACAGATCAAGTGCTTTTTTTACGTCCTTGAGTGCGTCTATTTTTGATCAATCCAGACTGTTTAGATGGGATTTTAATAGCTGTAAGTGTCCCTTCTTGAGTACCCTGGTGTATATTATTCTGGGGGCTTGGTGACGTTATTAGCCCAAGAACAGATGATGGGTGAGTGGTCACTTAAGGAGTCAGGGAGAACAGACACCATAGAGATTCTTTCAGGGTGGTTGGACAGTATCCAGTCAATAAGGGTGTAGGTCTCTGTCCTGTAGTTACACCTGGTAGGAGTGGGGACTAGCTGTGTGAGGTGTTGTGCCGTAACTGCATCCTCGTAGGTGCAGGCCTCTGGAGCGCGCCAGTTGATGTTAAAATCTCCCAGGATAATGGACTCTGAGTTATGGTGTAGACCCTTGAGACATTCCATGACATTATTGAAACCACTAGCCAGGTCCTTTGGGGGGATGTAAACGGAGACTATAGTAAGGTTTTTGTTGTGGGCCCCAAGTAGAATTTTGATAGTAAGGACCTGAGATGGTGATCCCTGGCTAGAAAGAGGGATGGCATGTCCCATGGGAGTATCCCTCAGGTAAATGGCACAGCCACCTCCCCTCTTAGAGATTCTGTCCTGCCTAAAAATCGTGTATCCGGGAATTGCAACTGCACTGTCTGGGATCTTTGGATTTAGCCATGTTTCAATGACAGAGAGGATGTCAGGATTGTATTGTCGAATCCAGTTTTGGAGGATATCAAGTTTACTGAGGAGGCTGCAGATACTGATGGATGCCAAGGTAAGAGACCCCGAATTCCTGTTCTGATGATAGGCAGATGGTCCCAATGGACCTGGGTTAGGTTGAATGTTTCCAGAGAGAAGCAGTAGCAGTAGCAGTGGGAGAAATCTCAGAAGGGAGGTTTGAAGCATCTTGAGGGCTTGCTTGTTAGTAATCCGTCTGCGCACCTGGATGTTTAGGCAATGGTGTGAGCCTGGCTTATTACAGAGAGCTGCAAATATATGTACATACCCCAGAGGGCTATAACCTTAGTGCTTCAAAATGAGGCAAGTGTGCCATGTTGGGGAGCAGAAAGGCACAGAGTTTTTATACAAGATCCCCATGGTCATTCCCAGTGTGTAGTGCAGGGCAGATATTGGTATTAGCGGGACTTGGGAATAGGGAGTAGTAATCACATGAGGGGTGGGGCAGTGCAGCACAGTGATTACTAAAAGTAACAGGGTGAGATGCAGGTTTAAAGCAGCCATGGCGAGGAAGATGAGGGAGACACAGTTTGGCTGAGAGAGGCCACCATTTGGGAAGGACATAGGGAGTTGCAGGATGCTGGGGGAAATCAGCAAAGACCAGTAGGTTGGGTGAGTTAGTGAGTGCTGTTTCTGATAGGTGAAGCAGCCCAGGTGGGAGGGGCATCAGTGTATTTAAAGGAGGCCTGGGAGGGGGTGGTGGGGGTGGGAGAAAAATCAGGACAGAGAGGAGAGCTGAGTAGCAGAATTAGGAAGAAGTTCGTGGGTACACCAATGGCAGAGGAGAAAGAGCTATCCTGACCAATCACGGTCCACAGACAGCAATGCTGCACCAATCGCAAGGCAGCTGCAGAGTATGGAGCTCCACAGAGTTTGGTGGCAGTACCTGCTAGTGGGATCTGAGGCGGAGTTCCAGGGAGGTGGGCTGTATCGCTTGGAGGTCGGCAAAGTACGTTTGAGTGCCGCTGCTCGGCAGTAGTGCTAAGTTTTCATCAGGGATCCTAATGGGACCAGAAGAAGAGGCAGGTTAAGTTAATTGCAGGAGAATGATGGGCGGAGGGCTGGCGGCAGTCCATCAGCGGGGGCAGGGGTGCTGGAAAAAACTTAACTAACAAAAGAATGATGATGCAAAGGGTGGGGTGGGAAGACAATGGGAGTAGAAGGCGCAATTAAGTAGTAGAAAGGAGAGAGGTAGTGAGCAGGAGATGGGAGAGGTGGCGAGCAGACAGAGGGAAAAGAAATTAAGATTTCAGGTGGAGAGAGGGGGTTTGTGAACCAGGGGATTACAGGGGGTGCGTGCAGGAGTAGCTGCAGCTGTTCAGACTGCAGTTTAACCCAAGAATTGGTGTGCAGTGTTTTCTTCCAAGCAAGTGAGCAAGAGTGGGGTGGGAATGGAGGCCTCCACATCCAAAAGAAGTTTGAGACTGCTCTATTGCTGCTAGTCAAAGTGACTGTGAGCAGGGCTAGAGACTGCACTAAATCAGAGCCCGCAGCTGTTCCAGAGAACTGTATCCCAAGCGACAAGTCAAAGGGACACCCAGCCTGCCCTGTCCCCCAGACCAACGGTGAGGAAGATCAGAGAGGAACACGCCGAGAGGCCTGCCTGGTGAACACTGTCTACAAAGGCCTAAGAGGCAAAGTTTGTAAAGGCCAGGCAGGTAAAGCCCAGCATTCTTCAACCCTTCTTTCACCTTCTGCAATCCTGCCTCCAGTGCTGAGGTGCATCACCAACAATTCCTAATATGGGACAGGGAACAGGGGAGAGTGAGGTGGGGGAGGGGGGTGGCAGTGGGATGACAAAGGGGGGGTGGGGCAGCTGCAAACTACAGGTGTTGGCTGCACACTCGAGCAGACTTAGATAGACTGGGTGGTCTGTTTCTGCTGGCACATTCGTATGTTCGTATGATACCACAACGGTACCATGAACCAAACCTGCTGAACCCCCTGCTTCAGAACTGTAAGTAGCTCTGGGCTGTGGCTTAGAGCAGTTCCTATTTAGCTAGCTAGCTAGTCAGAGAAAGGGGGTTAAGTCCTGGGTAGGACTGTACCAAGCCTCAAGCTCAGCCCAGGCATTAAAGACAAAACTTGCTGTGTTTGAAAATTATTTGGGCCCCGATGAAAGTGTTCTTTTCAAGTTAAGGACTGTTACCCTCCCAGCATCTCAGCCCCCACTCACCATGATACACAGAATAATTATGAACATCAGTGTGGTACCCACCGCAACAACTGACTGTGTCTTAATGGCCTTTTGGTAAATAGCCTGGTGCATCCAAAGGGGAGAGGTGAGGGGACAGTTATTACTGTTGCTTCCTTTTTAACCCCTCCTCATAATAAAACAGAGAATTGGTTTATGTTAAAATTTAGTATTGCTGATTATTGGAAAGTGCATGCATTTACTGTATGGGGAAAGTACCGAGGGAGCAGTTACTGTATTTTGCTGGGGGGTGGTAATCTGGAATTTATCCAATGGGCATCCCCTATCTCTACCCCAGGTGGAAGCACTGCACCATTCAACTCCAGTTTACTCCATCATTCAGTGAATCCAAGCCAGCCCCCCCTCAGAAGGAGTGTCCCGATGTATCCCAAGGGCCCCGGAGCAGCCAAGGTGAGTCAGAGAGCTGTTACATATAATATTTAAAATAGCTGGATTTTTTGGGAGTATATGATTTAAAATGGTTAACCATTAATTAAAGTTTGCTTTGTTAGACAGAACCAGTACACAATGTACAAATTTCTTTTGAAAATTATAGCCATATCTGCATCAAAGCTATATGCAGTGGCTGTTCACAGTCTGGGACAAACTATACCTGAAGTGTTACTATAAATACTAAGGGCAATTTTGATTATTTCCATTTTTTCCATTGCTCTGCTTGTGCTTAGCTCCACTGTTTTCTATCTGGCCAAATCCTATTAGGACACCGGCATGTGTTTGTCTGGCTCCTGTCCACACTACCTCCATTGCATCACTACCCTCTCCCATGGTGGGGCCTGTTTCACCTGCAGGGGAATGGGAGCCTATTCTGGGTTCACATGTTCCTTGTAAAAGGGTGGGGAAGACTCTGTCAGGCAGACCTATGAAAGGCTGTCATTAATAGCAGACTTTTCCCTATTAAGGAGCCACCAAATACTCAGTGTGGGGGAGCACAGAGGGCATCACCTGGTAACTTGGTGATGTCAATGTTACTCACCCATCCAAAAAGACTTGTTCAGCATGAGGAGCAAAATCCTCCCCCAGCGTCTTTGTCACAAGACTCCACCAGACAGGGACTAGAAATCAGTAATGCAGCGTAAACAGGTCTCACCATGATACACAGAATAATTATGGACATCAGTGTGTTATGTAGGGAATAATCCAGTTGTGTGTGTGTGTGTGGTAATACTGTAAGAACTGAATGATCTGGGTTGGTTGTGAGGCCCGAGGTGCAGTTAAGGGCTTTCAACCCCCAGCAAGTGAGGTTATTACAGCACTAACGCACAACCGGAGTAGGTTATTACTCTTACAACATATGTTAAATGGTCAGAAGTGTTGTAAGAGATATTTTTAAACCCCAAGGTGTGTGATACTGTATTAACCACAAGAGGGACATTTGAGTGGTTTATGAAAGTAACACAAACTGAGGGGGGTTAAAAACAAACAAAATCAAGAACACCTGCAGAGACTGTTAACCAAAAATGTCCACCAAGAACTACCCATTTCTGGTCTCTCTAAAGGATTATTTGACATTTGGGAAAATGATCAAAATTTTGCTGCATTGTCAAAGTAAAGAGAAAGTGGGTCTCAGCAAAATGGGAAGAAACAATGGAGAATAAGATTGAATTAGTTATGCATTAGTTATCAGGGCTAGAACTTTAAGAAAACAAGCATTTGTCAATGCCGAATGTTTGCCGCTTGCATTGCTCTTGTACTGTGTCTTTCTTGTGCACATTTTTACTAAAGGAATAATGCAGGACGGGGTGTGTGTCGTGCTGGGATAACATCATGCCTGGGGCGATTAGGCACGAGGCCACAGAAGTGACGTTATCCCAGCACGACACACACCCTGGAGTGCATTATTCCTATTTTACAATGACTCATTTGTAAAAGAAAGAAAAAAAATACTGAAAAACTACATTTACATTAGATTTTTGCTGTATTTTTTAATGGGTAAGGTTACATTATAAAAAAAAGTGCTGATGGTTTGTTTTTTAGACACTAGGTGGAGCTGCTGTGTTTTTATGTGGCTCAGTTCTTCACACAGGAACATTTGGTCAGTGCTGTTACTCTTTGTTCATGTACCCTGTTCCCTGGTTGTATATGTTCTGTTTTTAGGAGATAGTTTCCAGTTGTTTTATTTTTTTTTTCTGTATCTCTGCAGGTTTCCTAACTCATTGTTCATAGTGATGATGCTGTTATGGATAGGATTGCCCCCCCCCGACACACACGTTCTGATCACTTGCCCAATGCAGTGAAGATGAGAGGAACAGATGCAGGGTGGAGGTAAGGAGAATATTTGATATTGGTTTACTGTGGGGTTTAAAGTTTAAAACACAAACTGACTTAACAGAGTGCGTGTGAGTGAGAGTCGCATGGTGGATATCTGAAGAGATGCTCGCTCGCTTGCACACTTGCAGTAAAGCCACTCAACACAGAATCGCTTTTTCTTTAGTTCTGTAGAATTCATTGAGGTGATTACAAGTATAGACATACTGGGGAGAAAATGATATTTATGTGTATTGGGGGGCATAAATGTTCATGGAAATGTGTCCATTGTTTAAGGGCGAGCGTGGCACTTTTGAACTGAGGGAAATGCTCATACAGTACAGCGTGGGAAACGCAGAACTGCTGGATTCAGGGATTTGCTTTGTTTTACTTGTAGCTGTTTGTTTTTTTTTAAAGAAAAAATTGGGATTCACTTGTTGGGGCTATATGTGGACTGAAAAATTAGTAAGGAGCAACTGAATTTCTGCTTGAGGAATGACTGGTGCTTCTAGGAGTACATAGGGTAGTGGTGGCACTGGGCAGTGGGCAGTGATCTGTTTTCATGCTTGTTTTTGTGATGTGGTCATAACTGTGCCGGGACTAGAGCCATGATGTCATGCCAGGATAACATCATGGGTCCAATTCCAGACTGGCCAATCAGAGCCCTGGATTCTTTCTTTCCATTGTATAATATATATTTACCCAGGATAGACCAGATGAAATGCAATATCTCATCTTCAGTGGTGTCCTTCTTTTACACATCTTTTTATTATATTTACTCAGGATAGGGCAGCTGAGAAGCAATATCTAATTTTCAGTGGGCTCCCGCATTTTGACCCCAAATTTCTAACAGTCTTTTTATGATCCAATGTTATAATCAAGACAGGTGGAATTTTTTAATCCCATCCGAAAGATGATTTTGTAGTACGACTGTGGAAACTAGTTTTGGAAGGGATTTGAAAAAAATGATACCTGTCAAGTTCAGAAGGTGACGTAAGAAAAGGGATATGTTGAACATTAGGGGCCAAAATCTAGAAAAATAAACTTGTGAGTAAATACTGGAACAATTCAACATTTTCTCATAACTCCTTCTGAACATGATAGGTGTCATTTATAGAATGGTGGCAGAAATGTCATTTTGTGCCACCAGTGCAAAAACACTTTTCAGCCAGTATCCCAGGATTCTTGGCAGCTGTCCCATTTATTTGGTGATGTGAAAAAATGGCTATGTTGAAAATTTGGGGTTAAAATATTGAAAATTACCAAAGTTATGAAAGCGTGCATTGAAAATTTTCAACATATGCTCAAACTTTATTGTTTTTTAATAATTTTACCCCAAATTTTCAACATAGCCTTCTTATGATGCCACATAGCATTCTTATGAGCCCACCTCATGAACAAGAGTAGAGAAAATGTTCAAATCCTGACCGAAAGGTGATTTCACGCCACAAGTGTGAAAACACATTTTGGCCAGAATTTGAAAAATGGCAGCTGTCACATTCACGAGGTGGTGTGAAAAATTACTGTGTTGAAAATTTGGGGTCAAAATCTTACAAATTACCAAAGTTGTAAGTATGTGTTGACAAATGTCAATGTACACTCATAACTTTGTTGGTTTTTAATATTTTTACCCCAAATTTTCACCATCACCTTCTCATGACCCCACCTCATGCACAAGGACAGAGAACATTTTCAAATCCTGCCCAAAAGGTGATTTCACACAGCGAACATGACATCACCCTTGAGGACAGATTTGCATCATTTCACCACCATTGTTCATGAGGTGGGATTCCAAAAAGGCCATGCTGAAAATCTGAGGGAAAAAAATCTTAAAAAATGATCAAGTTATGAGGATAAGTTCAAAACCCATTTAAACACATTGAATCGCATACCTGATTTCCTCAGTGCACAGTCTAGCCTTGAAGAGTGATGACGTGTCTTCAGTTCAGACAGGATTATGGCTTTGGACCCCACTAGGTAACTAAGTGGTGTAGGGTGTTAGGTGCTGATGGGAGGGTAACAGCGGTGGTGGGCCGGCAGTGGCAACAGACATCAATGAATGGTTTTCCTTTTTGCAGATATACTGCATAAAAATTAAAAAATGACTATGAGAGATGGTTTTCTTTATACCAGCTACTGACAGTGGGGATTGGGCACCCGCAGTGTCAGTGTTATGTTTGGCAGCACCAGGAAGGGTGTCACTCATTTAAAACAGGCAGGGTGGGGGTACTAACAAAGCACTGGGGAGTGGGCACCCTAGTGTTGGCAAATTAAAAGGGGTGTGGGGGGATATGGGGTTGGGGGACACTGAGTAGGAGGGTTGGGCGGGGGAGAGAAATGGAAGAGGTGTGTTGGCGGCAGCAACAGACATTGATGAACAGTTTTTTTTTTTTTGAAACTCAGCTTTATTAATGTATTTGGACAGTGACATACAGAGTGATCAGCACCTCATTGCTAAAGTGCATTCAGAGTATATGGTAACAGAATTTTCCAGTTAGCAATTATAACTGAGAGGCATTGTTAGTTATAGGGGGGAACCCCCCAAACATTAAACTACTTATATATGTCACTATATGCCTTTTACTCTAGTCAAGCTTCTGGAAATTAAAAAAAGGAAAAGATAGGAGCCTATTTGACACCTCTTTTTTCTGTTATCAGTTTTCTTTTTTTACAAGATCTACAAAAATGTGAAAAAAAAAGACTATGAGGGACTGTTTTCTTTATTTCAGGTGCCGTCCCGACATTGAGGATTGGGCACCCCATTGTCTATGCTATTTCCAGCTGTGGATCAACCATTTCTGCCCCCTCACTTGAGAGAGCCCAAGGAGATTACAAATCACAGCCCATTGGATGGCCGAGGAGCAGCTGCAGTTAGCGGCTTGTTTAGTCACACTGCTGATCTGCTGAAGACGTTGCTGCTGATTGCAATGGCATCCCCCTTCTTTCATTCTTTCGTGGATCCTGGGGGGGCTTAGAAGCAGCTGCTGGTATATTTTTTTGTATCTGTGTGTGGGAGGGAAAAGGCAGGAGGAGATGCTGCTAGTTGTGATGGTAACCCCCAACACACACACACACACACACACACACACACTCACACACGCTGGAAAGAGATGCCACTGGCTGCTATTGCTATGGCGATGCTGTGAGGGGTACAGAAGGAGATATCACTGACTGCTACTGCTATGGAAATGCCATGGGGGGGTGCGGAAGGAGATATCACTGACTGCTACTGCTATGAAAATGCCATGGGGGGGTGCAAAAGGAGATACCGTTGACTGCTGCTGCTATGGAGATGCTATGTAAGTGCAAATTCATTAATGCTGAAACAGGGCTGTGTTTACAATGTTTCCTCCTGAGGGGGATGTTGGAAATGCTGCTGACTGTGGCTTATTTTTGGACCTCAGTATGGTGATGTACTCTAGATGACATTTTTAGGTGCTTCCTGTATGTTACTACTGCAGTTACCATAATGAGGAATTAAAGTAGTCCTCACACAGTAATTGCAGTAGTATACAGGTAAAATGCCTCTTCCAGATTCGAAAGACTTCATCACAAGAAGTCTGTCCTGACTATATCAGGCACCTTTTAAAATCGGACAAATAGGGCAGAGATCCTGTTTCCATGCAAATGTCCTTAGCAAAAAAGCAGTAAGGGCAAAAATTACAGAAGTGTGAAATATAAGCTGAACTGTGTCTAAATCATATATTTCAGAGCTGTCCCAACAACATTGGGGTTCTTTAAAACTCTTATTACACTGCAAACAAACATTCAGCATTAACAAATGCTTGTTATTACAGGTTTCACCCAGTTCTAAGGGTGACGAGTCTTTGTGGGAATATTTCCTCACTGGGTTTCTGTTTCACTTTCTACACTCCAAACAAAAGAGACACTGTTCCACTGTTCCACAAAATTGGCAGTTTACTGCATTTCAAGCCCAGTAAGTCATCTCACAACATCTTCTTTTTTAGATTCTTCAATCTGGCCCACTGTAAATGCAATAAACTGTTTGCTGAAAGGTAAGTGGGACACTGTCTCATTTCCAGTCAGGTGCTGCTGTTTGTAGTTTTACAGCTGGGCTGGCCTGAAGCACTGGGATCTCATGTGACTTGCACAAGGTGACACAGTGAGCCAACGTCTATTCTGATGGTTTTTGAATCCTGGCTCTCCTGTTTCACAGATCAATGCTCCAAACATTTGACCTCACTGTAGGGTCCAAAACTGACTCCAGCCTACTGAGCAAATGCTGGTAGATTTTGTACAGGGCCAGTACAATGTTCCTATAAGTAGTCTTGCTGGCTTGTATTGTAGAAGGTAATATGTCATTAAGTACGCTAGTTTGGCTAGTGAAATGTATGCAGGACCCGTGGATATCTATAGCTTCCATAAAACTAACAAAAGAAAGGGTCAACAACACTTAAAACGACTGTGAAGTGCATGAAAAGCACTGCCTCCACATCACTGCAAGTCAACCACAGGAACTTGGTCCACGTCCAAATCTGGACTAAACATACTGCAAAATAAATCGTTCATATTGATTAGCAAATGCTTTGATTTTTTGCTGAATCAGTCAATTTGTAGAGTAGAGAAGGAGGGGTCTCACTTGTTGTACACTGCATCTCTTCAGTTTAACTCTTTCCTTGGGAGGAAATCAACAATGTGGTATGCAGCTGGTTGGACTGCAGATTTTCAGGCAGGGGTTCTTGATGCGGTCTTAGACTTTGTAATAGTAAGCCTCCTCAACCCACAGAAAAAATCTTGAGCCTCCACCAAGTACAGAACTTAACATGGACCTTGCCATAGGAAAAATACATTGCCATACTTTGTGCAGCACGTCAGGAATAAAGTGAAATGGTCACACCTAGAAACAAGCTTCAGCATAATGTGTCTTTTCTGGTCCCTTTCCCTTGCCCTTGCATACAAAATATCCAACACTACAAATTTAGACGCAGTGCAATTTTAGGTTTGCTTTAACCTCCCGTGGAACAGGTTGGGGCCTCCCCAGGGAGGCTGGCCTTACCATTTGAGAAACGCGGTGCTAGAGAGATCAACTGGGAAGAAACTGGAAGAATTCACAGACATTAATCTCAGAAGGAAGAGGGTTTGTAAGAATGAAGAATGAGTTGGGAGTCACCATAATGAAAATTGAGGCATATTTCATATGCAGTTTCTTGCCTCCAGACTATGTCTTTTTGTAATCTTTATAATGTTTCTATCAGCGAATAAAATAGTAACTATTGTCTGTAAATTTAAAGAGACACTGACAACTACTGAAAAGGCTAACTTGGCTCTTCTGAACAAGAACGTGATTAAGCTTTTGTTAAAATTTCTTGCTTTAAAAATGGTGCCTTTGGCATTTTTATGTGCTGGCCCACAAAAAAAGAGCATGCAGTCTATTGTATTGAATGTGTACCCTCCCTTTAGACTGCATGTAAACAATGTTCAGTCAATATTTTTGTTTTGGTTGTACATGTAAAAAGCAGTCTATGAGTAGTGCCATCTAGATGTGAGGCCCTGCAATAGCAGAATCCTGAAGTGCTGGGGAATGATAACAGCTGTGCCCTATAGTGTGGAGTGGAGATTGTAATGAAAAGTGAAAGGTTGTATCTAACCTCTTAGCTGATGGGAATTCTCATCAGCTGAAAAATGTAATGGGCATTCACAACCACAGTGTGGAGTGATGCTTGTGCAACTTGTTGGTAGCTGAATGCTGGTTGTATGGTAGGATGTTGACTGACATTTATAGTTACTTTGGCCATTTGCACTCTCTGACCCATGAGGGTCTGCCACCTTGTCAGGGTACCAGGAAGCCAAATGAATCCTCTTGAGGAGAATTCCATGCCTAGAGGAGCTACAGGAATGTGATTCCTTGGGCCATGGGTATCTTAGGTAGGAGCCCAAAAGAACTGTGCTGTAGGAGCTGCAAACACAGAAGAGCAATTTGATGACACAGACAGCTGATAGCTGGTGATGAGTGATGGCAGACTGAAGCGTGACTTCCAGAGGAGAGAGGGAATGGCAGGACTGGAGGAGAAGGAGAGCCACCATCTGACCCCATCTTGCAATGGAAATTATAACACTTTACTGGGTAAATAGTACTAGAAAGCTACTTTGTGGACTTTGGCACTAAGAAGAGAAAAAAAAAACTTGGTGTAGGAAATCTCTGGAGATCCAGGGTCTCATCTGCCATTCCTCCTGGCATGACTACTATTAATAGGCTCACTGTGCGCATCTGGAATTCCAGTTCAGGGGAAACATTTGGAGTGATACCTCTCACACTGTCCCTTGAACGGAATAATGTGAGAGTGCTGCAAGTAGATTTCAAAGAAAGCCAAAGAATGTACCACAGGGAAGAAGCCCCAACCAAAAAAGTGCACTGAGGTGAGTACAATGGCTGAAAGGCTAACACCTAGTAAAAATAGAAATAAGTGCACATCCTGCACCCAATTTTGGCAAATTGCACAAATAGAAAATATTTTTCTGCCTGAAATAGCCACTTACTTATTTAATTGAAAGTCTATAGCTTATAGTTCAAGGGGTTGGGAATAGCTCCTCCTACTTCCCCTACTTAATCCATAGCACTTCTGTTGCTCAGTTTTGATCATTTCGGAAACCACTGGTGACTGCTGCACTGCATGGCTGGTGAGGCTTCTTTCCTCCCATTTCCCCTCCATTCTTTCTCCAATGTTCTCCTTCTTGTCTCCTTCCCTTATGTCGTCTCCCCCCATGCCTCTATGTCTCTATGTTTTCTTCCCCTCCTCTGCTACTACTTTGTTTCCCTCTCAGCCCCTTCACCCGGCTTTCCCGGCCAGTTTTTTCCTTCCTCCAGTCTGTTCCTTGTGCTCCCTCATACCTCCTTTGGTGTTCCTTTTGCCTTGTGGTTCTTTAATGCTGCTTCTACCTTGCCATCTACCACTCCATTGTCTGCCTGTGTGTCCGGCTCTGCCATTGCCCACCTGTCCGCTCTGCTTTCCTGTTTTGTCTGCCACTCCTGACTGCCTCCTTCTCCTACTCCTACTCCTACTCCTACGGCTCCTCTTTTCACCTGTTTTCATGTGGCTGGCGTGCCACTTGCCTGCTTGCTCCCTGGCCCACTCTTGGACTTTTGCCTGGGCCTGGGAGCACTTCAACCTTTCCCTGCCTCTCAGGACTCCTTTGGTTGCGGGGTCAGGGCATGCAGGTATGCCGTGACAGGCTCCTTGCTCAGCGGAGCTCTGTGTCTTTCCGGGGCTTTTGCGCCCTCTGCTGGTTGTTCTTCCCATAGCTTCACAGATCTCCTTTGCTGCCTTGGGTCGGAGACTGTCCAGTACCATCATGCTACTGCGGTGTTTTGCCCTCCGATCCATGGCCTTATGTTTCCATTCCCTTACTGCACAGCTTTGGGGGATGCACACAAGGAACAGGTTTTGTTCAGATGGCACACCCAGCTGTGGATCTTGGTGTCATGTCTTGCCCCTTCTCCCATGCCTCTCAACCTTCTGTCACTGAACTGTGAGGCACAGATCCTCAACCTGAGGGCCACTGACCACATCATACCTCTCAACCTTTCGTCCCCCTTGTGTGGAACACTGCCTCTCAAAATGTGGAACAAATGAGTAAAATGTGGAACACTTAATCAAATTTTTACCTAGGAGGTTCAGAACACTGTTAAAATGTTTGCATTTATGTTCAGAAAGTCTGTTATTAATTGAATAATATATTTTTTGCATCATTTATTATAGATTTTTGCTTTAAAATGTTAATACTGAACGTGGAACAAGTCCTCATAATGTGGAACAGGGAGCTTTTGTGAAGTAAAATGAGGAACGTTCCTCGTAATGTGGTACAGTTGAGAGGTATGGACCACATAATGGGAGACACATCCTCTACAATGGGGATGCAAGTTCACAAGGCTGTGAAAACATTGTACTTATCTTACAACATCTGTTTTTAGCTTTGCATCTTAGACTATTGTGATTCTTTTGCTTTACACTCTGTATTTACAGCACATCCTCTCTGTGGCCAGTATCTTTTTCTATGAGGGACAGGACCATTTTAAGGATTAAATGTGGGATGTCCCTCCTACTCCAGGACACCTGAGAGGTCTGCCTTCTCCCTCTCCTTTGTGTGTGCAGCTTTGCTCCGGTCGCTCTGATGGACCCCTTACTGGCGGGCTTTTTTCCAGGAGCCTTTTGGGAATTTCTGCTTCATAGGATTCATTGTTCACTCTACGCAATGCAAAAAGCTCCGCCCTGAAGTTCCAGGATATGTACTCCCCCTAACCGTTATTTACCAACAACCTCATACCCATTGAATTCTCCTTCTGAAACCTGTTCCTGCAGCATCCTTCCTCCAACTGGCTTAGCTGGATGCTGCTATACTTCCAGTCTGACTCCCAACAGTCCAGCTAGCCTACATGGAGATATAGCTTGACTCATTCATTTCTGCTGCTTCCTCAGGTGGACCTAAGTGGAAGTCCCACCATCTAACTTGCCTGTTTGGGGGCCAAGCTCAGCTCGCTCACTTGTGCTTTTTCCTCTGGCAGACCTACGTGGGGGTCCTGCCTGTCCAGCCAGCCTTACGCATATCCCCATTGACCCTCAGGACAGCAATACTGTAAATCACCAGATAAGCTGCAGGTCTTATTTGATTCCCCTCCTACCAGGGACCTGCATTGTTGTTCAGGACATATTGGTGTAATTCTGCTTCTATGGGCCATGCTGCATTCTACGGGGCCACCCGGAACAATCATCCTGGCACTGCAGAACTATTACCACTTTATTCTGGGACCAAGCATCTCTGTTACAGTCTATACCTTAAATCTACATGGCAGTCTCAGTCGCTACCATCTCAGGTTGTTCCTGTGTGCCTTTCATCATTCATCTACCTGCACCTGCACGGATATTACCTTTGCCTTCTGCTTTCTGCCAGTCTAGCTAGCCTGCATAAGGGCCTAGCTTGACTCACTCAATTACACTCCATCCTCTGGAAGACCCGCCTGGGGTTCTGCCGGTCTAGCTAGCCTCTGTGAGGGCCAAGCTTAACTCATTCTCTTATACTCCTTCCTCGGGCAGACCTACAAGGAGGTCTTACCACTCCGGCTAGCCCACATGGGGGCCTAGCTTGCTACTTCATCACTGTACACGCTGTTCTCTAGTGGACCTCCACGGGGTCCAGCTGGTGTACCAAACTGAGAACTTCATAAACACGACAAGTTAAGTGCAATCCACAAGGGGCATCACTCATTGCTCAAATGTATCTCCTTCTCACAAATGACAGTCGCTAAAGGCAGACTCCCATTAGGGTCTCGCCCTCCTCTCTTCCGACTGTTCAATAATACTGCAATGGCAGACCTATGTGGGGGTCCTGCCATCCCAATGTAACCCCTAAGGGGTGCTATCCCAAGGGCTACTACCCCTGCCTGCTCTGTCGTCAACAGGTTGAGGGGCCTGGATCCAATGGAGGGTGCCTCCACCCAGATGTCGGGGTTTGTACCATCTGAAATAACTTGGTTACAGCCCTCTGGGTCACTGCAACCCCCCTTACTTCCCCTAATGGCCCCCACAAGTCAGCCACAGTACCCTTGCCATATATACCTATCCCCAGACTTGGTTCAATCAGCTGGCTCTGGGGACCCCCTTTAAAGTAAGATGCAGTTAGACAATAACCATCTGTACAGTAATTCAACATAAACACACAGATCAGTCAGCATACCTTTGCAAAACAATCAATCTGATTTATTTAGGGGGAAATAACAAGGACTGGGGGGAATCAGGTTAATTAGCGTACCACTCTAATGAATGTATAAATATATCTATCTAGGGCACTGTGCACAGGCCAACCCTATAAGTCACTGTCTCTGGGTACCCAGGCCATAGAAGGCTAGCATCTCGATGCAGCTGGTTGGGGCCCTGACGCAGAAAACAAGCACTTGATTCCTAATAGGATTAAGTAGGGCCAGTAGGCCCAGTTCGTGTAGCCAAACAAGCAGCCAAGCAAATCTTGCCCTTACTATGAACATCTGGCAGGGAGCTACCCTGATTTAGTACTCACAACTCCAGCCAAAAGAGCGCTCTCACACCACTTGCAGGACTAAGCCTGGGATTCAGACACTTCTCCACACATTTATATGAAGAGCAGAGGGGTACCATACCAGGCAGCTGCTGTATAATCCTGATCGTTTTCACTACAGAACACCAGGCCCAACGACGCAGCTTCACTTGCCCTGACAGACCGAGCACGACTGAAGCAGATTCTCCAGTCCTCTATAGGGTGAGCCTGGTAGGTAGCTGCGCTTTTGCACAGCCTCCTCTGGCCGCTGCCAGCGGATTTAGTCCAACACTTGCTGGCGTTCAAGCCACCAAAATCTGGCCTTCCACACGAGCTTCCCGTGCAAAAGCTCAACAGCTCAGGAGCCCAGAGCCCCTTCCTCGCTCACAACCACAACTTTTCTGCCCCTTGGCAGTTTGGGCAAAGACTCTCAGTTCGGGCGCCACCCGATCCCATTGGTGGGCTGCAGATGCTAATCACTTAATTCGGTCCTCATTGGTGCAAAAAGGCGCCACAGTCCAGAACTTCATTTCCCAGAATTTCTGGCTGTATCCCCTATGGCCAGCTGGCTCCAAAGAGAGTTCTGATCCTGGTTGGCTCAAACGGTCTCCATTTTAGTTACCCCTCTCTCTATTGGCCCAGTTCAACAATCTAAGTCCAACATGGAGGGGCCAAGCACACAAAGTCCCAGCTGAAATGAAAGCAGGTTAGACAAACTGTAATTTCACTAATACTCTAAATGATTATAGCCAAACAGTTACATCCATCAGAAAGGCTCCCTTTGCGCTTACAGCGACTACAAAATTGGAGCGATTTCACCGCAGCTCAGGTGGGATTCAAGCAGGGAAACCCCAGTCCCCCTTGTACAAGCCACTGGAGCCTGCGAGCAGGCAACTCTTAAAGAGACAGTAGTGGAGGCCTTAAAAGCACTCACAAGTCCCACACCTAGCAGCATTACACCGAACACCAGTTAGGCAGGGAGCATTTAGGTAAGCTCCGGGAAGGTTTTTAGGAACCCCCATTACACCAATCTAACATGTCCCATGATGGGGCATTACTCAGTGCTCTAATGTATTTCTGTATCATCTATAGGCAGACTCACTTGGGGGTCTCACCTTTCTTACCTTGGATCATACATTATAACGGCCACGTGGGGGTCCCGCCATCCCAAACAACCATGCCCCATGATGGGAAATTACTCATTATTTAAACATATTTCCATATCATCTACAGGCAGACTCATGTGGTGGACTTGCCCTTCTTACCTTGGATTATGCAATATAGCGGCCATGGTGGACCCAAGTGGGGGTCCCGCCATCCCAAACAAACATGCCCCACAATGGGGCATGACTCAATCGTATCTCCATTTTCACCAAGGCAGACCCACGCGTGGGTCTCGCCTTCCTTAGTCTGACCACCTGAGACCTACACTACAGTCTGATCATCCAAACACTGTATACAAAAGACCAACACGGGGTCCCACACTCCTTCCAGCTCAGGTTGCCTATGCAGGACATCTCTGTGGAGTGCACTTCATTCCTTCGATATCTTGGGACATTTTCTACCTTCCTGTTGAGGTTCTCAGTCCTACTCTAATGTTTCAAAGGACTCATGACAGCCTTGCACAAGTCTCCCAACTCACATATACTCCTCAATGCGTACATGATACCTCTACCACTCTCTCCGAGACTGCCTCATCATCATTTCTCAGACAGCCCATGCTTCCCGGCCATCTCACCATCTATGATATTTTCGTCCCTCAAAATCTGCATCTTGGCGAACATTCCACTAGCCGAGTATATTGTATATGTACATTCTACACCTTCCTCGCTACCACTCATGAGGGTTTCATCATCCAGCCTGTCTACATTTGATGGCCTCACTGGCAATTCCATTCAACTCATCCAGATGGATGTGCGGATGAGAGAAGATGGGTAATCCATGTCCAAGACAGCTGTACAGAAGAAGTGGCTGAATGCAGGGAAAAGACACACGGGATTCTCCTGGTTCAGCTCAGTCTCCATGAGGACCTCCAAAAGCTCCAGTTTTGCTCCACACTACTGTAGCATGGCACCTCTGACACTATGTGTCTTTTCCCTGCATTCAGCCACTTCTTCAGATGCTCCTGCTGCTGTACATACTGTTTCAGCCTTGGACAAAATCATCTCTAGCATCTGCCTAGCATCCTAACCTATCCTCCATAGAGGCCCCGGTTGGCTCCATTTCAGGGATCCGGACCCTCTCTGACTTTCATGGAGGCCTTTTCACCAGTTGTCAGACAGGGCGACAATAATGCTACCATCCCTTGACTTTGCTCCCTGGATGTATCTTTGTGTTCAGTTTAATATGCTCTTCATTCCTGTACAGCTGTCTTGGACATGGATTACCCATCTTCTCTCATCCGCACATCCATCTGAATTGGACCCCTCTTCCTCTGATGGAACCTTCAGCCTCCAGTGTTAAATTTCCTGCCCACCATTGGATTCGGAGATACGACTCATCGACCAGCAAGTTTGGACTTACTCTTGGAAATAACTAGAACCAAAAGCCCACATATAGGATTATTCCCCTCTTAGTATGCCCAGAGGATGGGCAGGTCAGTAGCCGTGGGTCCTCGGAGGTTTCCCCCAAAAGGGTTTTTTTTCCTCTCCTGCATGCTGCTGGTCACACTCTCCAGAGTTGGAGGAGGTAATCAAAACAGTAACAATCTTCTGGACCTTAATACCTACACCTTCCCAGCATTCCACCGAGAGTGGAAGACAAAGAAACGGCAAAGTCTATAAACATCAAGCACATAACAGTCATGCTCATAAGTATACACAAGCACTGAGCTATGTACCACACACTGAATTGAAAAGCTATAGCCTGTAGTTCAAGGGGTGGAGAATAGCTCCTCCCATTTCCTGTACTTAATCCACAGTGCTTTTGCTACTCAGTTTTGAGCATTTCGGAAACACCCCCCATCCTTCCCAGCCTACTCCTCCTCCGACACTTATCTCACCCGCATGCTGGGCATTAATTCCTACACCTTCCCAGCATTCCACCAAGGGTGGGAGATAGAGAAAAGCCAAAGTCTATGAACATCAAGCACATAACAGTCATGCTCGTAAGCATACACAAGCACTGAGCTATGTACCACACACTGAATTTTCAATAGCAGTGGGAGTCTCTTAGCATATACTTCAGGGCCCTGTTGTTAAGTCTCCTAGATCAGCTGGGTCTATATTCCAAAATTCATCTGCCTAAAATGTCTTCCATTATATAAGGTGCACAGCCTGAACTGGCTTAATGTGCAACCCCCAACCAATGAGCAGGTAACTAGTGAGGAGTTAGCAAATGAGAGAGCCACACTTCTTCTAAGTAAATGAAGCTGCTCACCCTTGCTCATTCACACACTTTAATACAGCTTTTCCATTAGGGGTGCTACTGCATATGAAAGGCTAGCACCAAGCCTCAAGCCTGTGAGGAGACCTGACCTTGACTGAAAACTGAAGGAAGGAGATATGGAATGAGACTATGTGGACCTTAGGAGGACACAGAGAAAATAGTTTTCAAAGGTGCTGCCAACGTGATCTACATAACTAAAGGACCCATGTGGGCTTGGAGCTCCATCCTCTCGCAGGAGTCACTGACCATAGGTCTATGAGACTGAAACTCCCCCTAAGCGGTATACCTTTTCACTACCTGGTGGGACTACCAGGCGGCACCGCAGGAGACAAGTGGCCTCAAAAGGTTCCCCGCCTGTGATAAGGGACTTACTCTTAAGAAAAGGACTTCTAAGGGGGAGCGAGTGAGTTTGACTGGTAATGGCCAATAGGAATGCATTCATAAAGCATGATGGCATGATGCAGAAATGGATTACCTGGGAAGCAGTATGATGAGGCCAACAGGCTGAATATGCTTGTGAGCAGTATGATGGCTAGCAGACTGATTGCTTGTTAGCAGTATGATGTGTCCGATAGGCAGATCTGTTTGGCTGAAGAAGGGCTGGCATGATAGAAACTAAACTGAATGATGGCAGGGCTCCTTTCCTGAGGTACCTCTTTTGGCATCGAGCTCTACTTGTGTGCACTCCCACAGCATTATCTCATTCAAGGGATAGAGTGAGGGGTATCACTCCAAATGTTTCCCCTGAATTGGAATTCCAAATTAGCACCGTTGGCCTAATAATAGTACCCATTAGTGCACCAGCCTAAGTTATCTTAGGATAAATTGTGTATTTCACATAGTTATGAGCTGATTATTTATATTGTGTTATTTGTTTATATTTTGTTGTATGGTACCCAAGGAATGAGTGCTTGATAAATAAATGTTTACTTACTTACAAGCTACTAAAAATATGAATGCATATCAAAGGCTATTTTGTTGGAAAACACTAAGCCTTGAGCAGAAATGCACGAGCAGTTGTACAACGAGGTCTTTGGGAAAATGCTGTAGCAGACTGAGAAGGCTGGCTAAAAGAAATGAGTTAAGTGGATGCATTGTGTACATTTGTTATAAAGGGGAATAATCAGCACGTAAAGCTCCATGCATTAAAGGGTGAGTGCCCATTTTTGTCCCGACTGTATCATTGTATTTCTGTACCCTACTGTATATTCATTGTATTTTTTGTACTCTGTACTCTCTACTCTCCCAAGTTGTGCCTGAAAATAGGCAGGGGATATTGCCTGTGCACTAACCCGATAATCAAAAGCTAATAAATAAATAAATAAACGCTACTATACTTCTACTACTAAATGTTTCGACCTCTGCATTATTTCTCTTCCCTTTTTTCCTCTCCTTTTCCCTCCCTCTCCTTCCACTATCTTCCTCCTTTCAACCCTTTTCCTCCCTATCTCCCATTCTCCCCTTCACTACCTCCAATATATTCACACTCTCTTTCACCCTCTCCCTCCTCCATGCTACTGAAGTTTGGCACAAACATTCAAAAGTACCCTGGCACATTTTTTATCTCGACTAGCATTACTCAAAATTCAGGTCAAATGGAGTGACAAAGGCCAACCTCTCTCTGGCTTCAGGGGTCAGGGATACCAGCCAATAGCTCTTTGTCAGTCCAGTACATAGTCCCCCCAATCTCTCTAGGACCTCATCTGTCCTGTGCATGCAGTATGCATCCAACTCCATACAGCTGTTGATCTTGTGGTAATCAGTGCAGAACTTCATGGTCCCATCCTTAATGGGGATCAATACCACCACTGAGGTCCAAGGACTACTGGACTCCTGGATTACCCTAACAGCCAGTATTTCCTTGATCTCCCCCTCAATGGCATGTTTCACACCCTCAGGAACTTGATGGGTTGGATGCCTCAGAGGGATCTGGGATGCGGTACCCACATGGTACTCTACCAATGTGGCATACCAGTTCCCCACTGAACATTTACCCAAATGTACGCAGTATCCCACACATTTTGGCAGCTTGGGCCAGTGTCAGCCACTCTGAGAGGGTTACAGCATCCAATGAGGATTCTCTCTCAACCTCTCCAAGGAGATCCACCAGTGGATCTGCTTCTGCCTCCTTCTCCAGATAACTGTACACAGCCAGGACCATCTCGTTCTGGTTATGGTAGGGCTTCAACTTGTTTACATGGCTGATTTGCTGCTTGTGTCTCCTATCGGGTAGCTCCACCTCATGATTAACATCATTCACCATCCTGACCATTGAGTGAGAACCCTCCCAGGCCACCCGCAATTTATTCTGTTTGATGGAGATAAGTACCATCACCTGTCACCTGAATTCATACTCCCGGTCTCTGGCAACATGGTCTTACCTCATCTTCTGTCTCTGTTGTGCTATGGCTATGTGTTGCTGGGTGAACCCCTTGAGCTTCTGAGCTGTGATCTGAAATTCAGGTTGTATTCTGCAATAGAGTCCCCTTGTGGATCAAACTCACCCTTCCATTTGTCCCTTACCAAATCAAAGGGAACCATTACCCTATAGCCAAACAGGAGCTTGAAGGGTTAGAACCATGTATACTCCTGGGGGACATTTCTATATTTGAATATGAGATGGGGTAAATATTTGTCTCACTGTCTCACAGGCCTGTCCATAAATGCCCGTAACATAGATTTACCTGTTGGCTAACATTAAGGGACAGTGTGGACTGTAAGGGGAAGGAGTGGTGTTGATGGGGGACCTTAATAAGCCAGCTACTGATTGGGATACTATGATGTCCACTGTAACTAGGGAGCAGAAGCTGCTGAATGGCTTCCTGGATGCATTCCTCGATCAGTAGGTGATGGAACCAATGAGGGAGGGTCATATCCTGGAAGTGGTTTTAGCAGATGGGGATCTTGTATGAGATCTGGTTGTGGAAGAACCCCTAGCTGGGAGCGACCACAACACAGTATGGTTTTGGCTTAAACTGGGGGATAATTCAAAGACAATGATAGTTGATTTTAGGGGGGCAGACTTTCAGAACATGGGGGAAATTCTCAAGGGGCATTTGCCAGAGATAAAACCAGATTTGGACATGGGAGGTAGCTGGGATATCATAAAGCGAGGGCTACTGGAGGCCACCAGGACCTGTGCAAGAGTGAAGCACAAGGGAGGTAGGTCTCGCAAACTATGCTGATGGACCAAGGAGGTCCAGGACGCGGTAAGGGAGAAGAAGGCTGCCTACAGTAAGTACCAAAAAATTAGAGGAGAGGGCTATAGGGAGAACTATCACCTTGCAACCAGGAAAGTCACCAGAGTGGTGAGGAGGGCAAAGGCCTGGAAAGAGCAGAGGCTGGCTCATGGGATACGAGGTGGGGAAAGGGGGTTCTTCAGGTATATTAGTGAGCAGAGCAAGGTCAAGGGCCAGCTCAGTAGGTTGAGGACAGCTGTGGGGTGGATGGAAGGGGCTGGAGAGCAGGCAGAAGTACTGAATGACTACTTTCCCTCAGTGTTCACTAGGGAGGAGGCTGGGGAACTTCCAAAAAAGGTGTTGAAGGACACAAAAGGCGCAGCAAACCTGACTATTGGGGTACCTGCTGTAAAACAAGCTGCTGGAGGAGGTAGACCAGGAGTGTGCTATCAGGCTGGTTCTGCTGAATGGGGGGGGGAGGGGCAGATGCTGATATTCCTATCGGTCGGGTGTGGGACACCCTTCAGTCCTTAAAAAAAGGATAAATCTCCGGGACCTGATGCTATTCATCCTATACTAGTGAGGGAGTTGGCAGATGTTTTGGCTGCGCCATTGGTGGATCTCTTTAACTTGTCGCTCCAGACAGGGAGGGTGCCAAGGGATTGGAAGCAGGTGCTTGTTGTGCCCATCCATAAAGGGGGATCAAGAAAAGAGCCAGGAAATTATAGACCCATCAGTCTGATGTCAGTGGTAGGGAAGGTAATGGAGAGCATACTTAAGGAAAGGTTGGGAGGTTTCTTGGAGGAGATGGGTTACCTGGATGACCGGCAGCATGGGTTTGTGCCAGGTAGATTGTGTCAAACAAACCTTGTAGAGTGCTATGAGTAGGTGACATCAGCACTCGACAGGGGGAGACCAGTGGATGTACTGTTCCTGGACTTCAGCAAGGCATTTGATTCTGTCCCTCACATTGGCCTAAGGGAGAAGCTGGCGGGGGGGATGGGGGTAGGCCCACTGATGGTTAGGTGGATTGGAAATTGACTTTCAGGTTGCACTCAGTGGGTAATGGTCGGAGAGAGGTCTCATCTCCTAGGGAGGTCATAAGTGGGTTCCCACAGGGATCAGTCCTGGAGCCACTCCTGTTTAACGCTTACATCTCCGATATCAGGGAAGGTATCGGGTGTGAAATGAGTATTTTTGCGGATGACTCTAAGATGGGGGGGGGTGGTGGTGGAGGGGAAGGAGGGGAGATTGGCCCTGCAAGAGGACATGGATACTCTGGATAGGTGGTCCTGCACCTGGAAATTGAAATTTAACTCCTCCAAGTGCAAGGTGCTACACCTAGGGCCTGAAAACCCCAACTATGTGTACACCCTGGGGGGGATGAGTTGCAGGCCACAGCAGGGGAAAGAGACCTAGGAGTCTTGGTGGATGTTAACATGAATAATTCAGAGCAGTGCAGGAGGGCTGCAGTCAGGGCAAATAGGTTGCTGGGATGCATCGCTAGGGGGATTACCTCAAGGAACAGGGAGGTGATTTTGCCACTGTACAACAGCCTGGTTAGACCACATCTTGAGTACTGTGTGCAGTTCTGGAGGCCACACCCAAGAAGGGACATCCAACTCCTGGAGAGGGTTCAGAGGAGAACAACCAGAATGATCTGGGGCCTGGGGGATATGACATGTGAGGAACGACTAGGGGAGCTCAACCTGTTCTTGCTGGAGGAGAGGAGGGACCGGGGGGACATAATTAAGGTCTTCAAGTACCTCAGGGGAGTAAATAAGGTAAGCCGAGATAGGATCTTTCGACTGAAGGAGTGTGGAATCACCAGAAGACACAGTTGGAAGATTGAGGGTGCTAGGATTTGTGGGGAAATGAGGAGGAGGTACTTCACCGAGACAGTGGTGGAACTGTGGAATGTGCTGCCTGGGGAGCTGGTACAGACAGCTACGGTGGAGGGATTCAAGAGAGGGTGGGATAGGTATAGGCAAGGGGTGAAGCGGAGGCTGGTTTGCCCGGGGGAGTAGGACTGGGGGATGGAGTAACAGTGAAAGGAGACAGATAGAGGGCTACAGTACCCAATCAGGGTGCTGAAGCACGAGCAGACTTGATAGACCAACAGTCCTACTCTGCTGGCATCTAGTATGTTAGATTTAAGTGATGTGTTAAATTGCTTGACCAGACTGGTAGTCTGGGAATGGTATGGGCAGGCCTTGAGCTGCCGAACCCAACACTTCTCTCAAAGGCTAACCATTAGGGCAGACATAAAATTGGTGCCCTGGTCCAACAGAATCTCCTGGGGAGGAAACTCATACTGCTGAATATCCCCAGCAGTTAGTCACCCACTTTTTCTACCTCAGTGGAGGACAAGGGCATGGCCTTTTGGTAACTTCGGGCATAATCCAAGACCACCAAAATGTATCTCTTTCCCATGCAAAGGGAGATGCTGAGTGGCCCCACAATGCCTATAGCAACTCACCAAAATGGTCTTTAGTTATAGGCAGGGGAATCAAAGTCACCACAGCCTTGTCCCCAACTGTTACCTGCTTCTAGCACTGCGCACAAGTCCAGCAGTAGATTGTTACATCCTTAAAGATACTAGGACATTAAAATGTGTTAGTCAGCTGCCTTTTTGTATGGCTGACACCTAAGTGTCTGGAAAAGGGTATATTGTGGGCTAAGGCCAGGCTGCTTCCTATAGTCCTTAGGAACTGCTATCTGCCAGAGTACCCCTTCCTCCTGCCCTCCCTTTGAAACTCACTCATGATATAGAAGCCCATTCTCCCAATATTCCTCCCTTTTCTCTGAACCCTGAGAGTCACCTTCCACCCTAGTGGCCAGCTTCCTTAATTTCTGTAGGGGTGGGTCAGCTTGCTGACCTCTCCCCAGCTTCATTGATCTGACCCTCCTGAAAACAAACTCTCTGTGGGAGAGCCAGCCACCACTGTGCTCTCCCCAGTCTGTAGCTGTGGCTAAGAATTGCTACACCCAGTTCATTCATAGGCAAGCAATGTGAGAAGGTAGTAAGGAGGGCTGGGGGGATTCTGGGATGCATAGGGAGAGGCATCACCAGTAGAAAACAGGAAGTTGTTATCCTTCTGTACAGACATTTGGTGAGACCCCATCTGGAGTACTGCATGCAGTTCTGGAGACCCCCTCTCCACAAGGACATAGACAGGATGGAGGCAGTCCAGAGGAGGGCAACTAAAATGGTGCAGGGTCTGCACCAGAAGCCATATGAAGAGAGACTAAAGGAGCTTAATATGTATACCCTCGAGGAAGGGGGGGCATGATAGAAACTTTCAAGTACCTCAAGGGAATCAACAAATTTCAAGATGGTAGTATCCTTCAGAAAAAGAGATGTGCAAGAACAAGGGGGCACAATTTGAAGATAGAGGGGGGATGGCTCAGGGGCAATGGGAGGAAGTTTTTTTTTGTACGGAGAGGGTGGTGGATGCATGGAACAGCCTTCCTGAGGAGGTCATGGGGCCAAAAACAGTGGGGGAATTCAAGATTGCATGGGACAGACATAAGGCAATTCTGGTGGGGGGTAGGAAGAAGTAGGCTGTTGGTTAATTAGGATCTGCAGCTATCAAATAGGTAGAAAAATGGGCAGACTGGGTGGGCCAAGTGGGTCTTATCTGCTATCAAAGTCTATGTTTCTAGTCTTCAGCTATAGCTGCCCCTGCTACTGAGAGAAGGGATGCTTCCAGCTGCACTGCCCTCTCTATGTCCTTATTACGGGTATCGATACACAATGTTGGCCCGACTGTGAAAGTCATTACCCATAATTACATCAATGGTCTGCTACAACACTCATCTCATGAATTCTCTGACCACCTTTTCAGCTTAGAAAGATCCAGGCAATTGGCAGTGAGACCACAGGACCTGTCACTCCTCTAATTCTGGAAAACTGGCCCAGCAGAATCTGTCCCTTGTGAATCAAATATTGTTTTACCATTACAATGGCGACCCCAGTGTCCTTCAATCCCTGGGTTACCATCCCATTTACTAACACAGAGGACATGTGTTAAGTGGAGTTAGTGGGAACTGCAATCTGGGTACTGGCCACTAGCTGCTGGAGCTCCCAAGAGCTACCCCCTCTAGCTGCAGTCACTCTTTTTGCTATATTTTTCAGACAGTCATGCAACTGGTGTCCCAGTCTTTGGGAGTAATAGCACCTGCATGCCCCTAATTCCTTAGTTTTGAAACCACACAGCTTCCCTTTTTGATTGGGCACAGACTGGCTTCCCTTAAGTTGACCCCCGTGGAGTTACCTTAAAACCACCTGGTGTCCCTCCCCCATTGTTTCTGTGCTGAAAGTATGGTCAGCTGGATACAAACTGAACAGCCCTCTAGACTGCCTCCTTCATGGAACTCAGAGTTTTAGCCAGCAGCCATATTCTCAGCTCCTCTGGTACAGTCCTTAAGGACTGTTCCATAAGGAACAACTCTTTTATCTAAAAAATACAAAATCACACATGCCCCCACAATGCGAAGCATCATGGGCTGCATATGCAAATCACCACAGAATGTTATGCTGGTCCAACTTTAAGCAGAATTGCATGGTGCCGAAAGGCCTCTCACACAGTTTGCAAAGGGTGCTAACAGAAGACATAGACACGTGTTTCGTCCTACCAGGACTCATCAGTATGCCTCGTCTGTTTGACACCCCAGTGGAATGGACCAGCTACCCTTAAGGCAGTGTGCCTTGGATATATTGTGGTGAACCCATTAAAATAAAAAACTATTTAAAAGACAAAGAACCTCTGTGCGCAAACACTGAGGCAAGGGTTACCCCAAAGGGCATTTGGCTGGGAAGCCAAGTTTCAAGAAAATACAAAATCACACATGCTCCCACAATGCAAAGCATCATGGGCTGCATATGCAAATCACCACAGAATGTTATGCTGGTCCAACTTTAAGCAGAATTGCATGGTGCCGAAAGGCCTCTCACACAGTTTGCAAAGGGTGCTAACAGAAGACATAGACATGTGTTTCGTTCTACCAGGACTCATCAGTATGCCTCATCTGTTTGACACCCCAGTGGAATGGACCAGCTACCCTTAAGGCAGTGTGCCTTGGATATATTATCTGTTCCACACAGCTAACCTTTGCACCTGCTAGCCATCGCTCTAATAGATTGTCTAGTTGTACATACATTTCAGAATAGCTGTTTTCTGATGCCTTCCTTAAACCTCTCATTTCTTGTCTCTAGACCCTAGGAGTCAGTACAAAGCATTTTAATGAGGCATTTTTCCCTTTGTTATAGTGCATACTGTTCTCATTGTCTATCTTGGCGAAGGCTTCCAGTGCCCTGCTCATAAGAAGTGGCACAAGGTGAGTTGCCCAAGAAGCCATGTTCAATTCAAATTGCCCACAACTTTTTTCAAAAGATTTTAAAAACAAATCAAGATCATCCCCCTCCTGATACTTGGGAAACATTCTGGATTTAATTTTGGCTTCTTGGATCGAACCCCTGATATCAGTACTTACATTTTGTGGTACTGTCTTCTGGCACAAAATCTTCATCTCCCTCTTGTGTTGGCACTGCTTTCTTGCTCCTCTCACTCTTTCTCTTGTTCTTCTCTTACCTGGATCTCATGATCTCTCAGCTGGATCTCATGTTGCAACTGCCTTTCTCACTTCTCTGCCTTCTGCCTCTCAGACTCTGCCTTCTCCCTAGCCAGGATGAGCTCCAGTTGTCATCATGTGTTTCTGGTTTGCTTGTGTGTCTGCCCCAGTTATAGGCTGGGCTCATTTACACTCTCCCCAGCCTCAATCTCATGTCTTTGGCTAGCAGTAACCACTTTTACACCACTTCCCTGTTCACTTTTTTCAAGGAGGTCTATGAGGGCTGCCCGTGGCTGACCTATTCTCAAATACAAGCCCTCTCCTTTTGCACAGCTCCTCAAGGTGTGCCAACTTTAATTTATCATATGGCATTGACATAGAATTGTCTTTTTAACTACTCTAACTTGCTAGGGCTGGTCTTGGGGTATGTGGCATCCCTAGGCTAACTTGAAAATGTCCCCTCCTCCAAAAAAAAAAAACTTTTTTTTAATTATCTCTCAGTTGTTTTTCCTTTGGTGCCCCCATCACCTAGTTTGCGTATCTTTAAGGCCGGAGGTGTAACACACAAAAAATAAAAATGGTAGAATATACAGTATCCTCCTTTGTATGTATATCCTGTTCTGTGACTAGACAGATAACCTTTTTATTGACAATCCATTTCAGATCCCAACCACTGTCAACCTGTTTATCACAGACTGGCTCTCTCCCAGAACTCAGTCTGCAAAGCTACCAGTTTTCACAGCCCTTCTGATACCTGAAAGGGTTACCTTGGTATGCCATCAACACTCAGCATGACTCTCACTCGGGGTATCTCTGGTCTGAAACCCACTAGAGTCACTGCTCACACAGTATATTACTCTTTCCCAAAGGGCAAATGACCCACCCCTTTTGTCACAGTTGAGAACACTTTGCTTTACATATTGTAACTTTGTAGTCTGTCTCTTTGGAAACAGATCACAGACTTGTTGATTTACCCCTGATTATCTACACCTGAAATGACTTAGTCACAGAAAGTATGAAGTATATATAAAAAACATTTAATACGCTACAATATTTACATATGTTACTGGATAATACATACTAAGGACTATAGGGAATACAGTATTTTTACAGACATAAAAATAAACACATGTTGTTCCCCCCATGGGAAGAGAATCTACAGTGGGTTAGTTTGGAAGCATTTATCCCTTTTAAGGTCCCTGGGCTTATATCCCATAACAGGCTAAAATTTCCTTCCTCCAAGGAAGCTGGTCAGCCATTGGCTGGGAGTAACACTGGAGGGTGGGACTCGTTTGGACCATGTGGAGGAGAGTAGGCTGAAGGACTGAGTCTGAAGGCAAGAGCAAGGGAGATTGCCCATTTTCAAGTGTAGGCCTGTTCTTTGTGTGGAGGGCCTAATAAACACCTACTGAGGATGTGGCAGTGGCCATTGTGAATTAGACCCCTTTGGAAGGGGGGATGCTGACCATTCGGGAGGAGGGGGGAGGAGTTGTCTGTGTCTAGCTGCCATGAAAATTGAACCTGCAGAGAGGAGAAATGCTACCATTGGAATTGAAGCTGCGGAGATAGAGAAAGGGAACTTCACGCCCACAGTGGGAATCACCACCAGCCTTGAGCCTCTAAGAGCAATGGAGGCATAAAGCTGATTAAGCAGTTAGGCATATGAGAGCTTTGAAGAGGACTACTCCTGGGGTGAATGCCACCCAGGTTTCAGGGGAAGTGGAGTAGCTCCATTGGGACCATAGAAGATGTGGGTCAGGTCACAGAAAGGAGGTTGCAGTCACCTTGAGACTGGGGTTGCAATCTGTTGAACCTCTGCATGTGTGAAAGTCAGCAAGACTATATCAGATAGAGAGACTGGCCAGTGAAGAGAAGCTGGTTTGAGTCTGCCTGTGAGAGAGTTAAAGCTGCCAGAGTTGTTACTGAAGACAAAAGGCCAGAAGTGGCCAACTGTATGCTGAGTGTTTGCCAAGGAAAACTGTAAAGACCACCTGTGCTGATTATGGACATTGAAACATATGGACTCCAGGACAATGATGAACACTGATATGATGGACCCTTTGGTCCAGTGACTTAGTATTTGCCCAATGGGATGTGTTGCTGTTCCTTAAAGGATACCTAAACAACATTTTCACAACAAACTATTCAAAAATCTGACTCTGTAGGTGACTAAAGGAAAGGCTGCTGTATTCATTAATGCTAAAGCTACATTTACATAATTTACCTAAATGTTGTTCCAGAGCATTTGAAAATTGAAAAATCAGCCTTCCAATTCCAAAAAAACTGTCTTACCTCTTTCCTAAAATGGCCGCCAAATGTGTTATGTAATGACATAATTTGAGCCAAAGTCAGAGAGATATATGGCTCTCTAGAGTGCTAACTAGTTCTTTTTTCCCTTTGTATAGAATTGTTTCACCCAATTGGTCGAAACCATGTGCATTATTTTGTATAATGCACATGTTAGGCTATGGTTCTATTCATTTTGTTTACTTTAATGTGCTGAAAATGTGTTTTAATCCAACCGACTTTCTCTGTGGCAAACCACAGTGCAGTACAATCTTGAATAACCTGGTGGTCAAGTGGTTATGGTGGATCTAGGATGCTACAATGGGGGTGCTGGGGTGGTGGGCATGCTTAATATGCACTTTTTTACATTTTTATTAAACCTTTATATTTTCTGCTATTATTCTTTTCTAGTACATTTTTGACAGAACCCACAAATGTAATCCATAATTTGAATGTAAACATTTGTACAATCAATAAATCAGACTTTTTCAACAAAGTGAAATGCAGCAGCAGCAGCAAGCAAGTATGTTACTATGTTTGGGCCGGGTGTGCAGCCACACCCTTCACCACCCTCTAAAGCCACCACTGTTTTGTAGCAAAGTCCTTGTGAAGTCCAATGTTACAGTTCATGCTTTCTCAAAACTCAAATATATGCTTGTCTTCTTTTTCTATGGGAAATAATAATAAGAAGAAGAATCCACATTTATCTTGGCAGAAGACACCAGGAGAAAGGACTGCTGTGTGACTGGACTTCTCTGCTGGGACTATATTGCCTCCTTCCCTCCCCTACCCCCCCACCCAAAGCTAGTTCTATTTTATAGGCACAGTATTTGACTGACAACAGGAACTTCCTGTTTGGGAGCAGAAGTGAGTGATCACAGAACCACCAAAGACCCACCATCCTAGAAGGGCAGGAGTAGCTCTCTGGCCCCTCTAGCTGCTGGAGGTCTGCCTCTGAGCAAGTAAGTGGTCCACTGAGAAATATAGGATATTCTTGTCTCAGAACAGGACAATCAGGAGCTTAAAGGGCACACAGGCAGAAAGTAAGGAGAGAGAGAGAAAAAAAAACAGAGTAAAGAGTAAGGATTAAAAACAGTTAAGGGGCCAGAAGTAAGACATGATTGGAGTGGTGCAGTGCAGTGGCTGTGGAGCAGCAGTCTTCCGGGAGACGTTCTGGAGGATGCGGTGTTGTCCCATATGCAGGCACCTCTCTGGGCTGAGGGAGGAGGTTGCTCATCTCCAGGCTGAGTTGACCAGGATTTGTGGGACCTCCTCTTCCATCCAGGGACCACCAGTGCCACTGTCGTTGCCTCAGAGGTTGCCAAGAAAGAGGAGCAGTTGGACCACAGTGGGCTCAGAGAGGGTGAGGGTGGTGGAACAGAGGCGCATCCCTCCAGTTGTACCTCTCCACAATTCCTATGCCATTCTGGCGAAGTGTGGTTCCTCTATGGAGGCACCCACAGTGGAGACCAAGGAGGATGCTGGGAACCTCCACAAAGGAGACCCACAGGAGGGTGGCAGGGGACCCTGCAGGGGAAGGAAACAACTCCTGGTGGGGGACTCCATTGTTAGGAAGGTAGAACTGGGGGAGGAAGGGGAGAGGGAGGTAAGGTGCCTGCCTGGCGCCATGGCTTGGAGGGACAGGGAGCGAATCCTCAGGATTGCCAGAGCAGCTGCACAGGGGAGGGAGCTGGATGTCATTGTCCACCTAGGGACAAATGACCTGGCTAAGAAAGGGATTAGAGAAGTGCAGGAAGAGTTTGTGGAATTGGGGAGGGGCCTTAGTCAAGTAGCACGCATGGTAACCTTCTCGGAGGTGCTGCCCATCTATGGCATAGGAGAGGCTAGGGTGTTCCGCACCATGGGATTCAATCAGTGGTTGAAAAACTGGTGTGGAGCTCAGGGATTTGGCTTCATTGGGGACTGGGGGTCCACCTGGAGTGATGCAAGCCTATACTGGCATGATGGGCTGCATCTGTCCGGGAGGGAACCAGGATCCTAGGTGATAGGTTTAAATGCTTCATTGGCAAGCTTTTAAACTAGCAAGGGAGGCACTGGAAAGGAGCAGGGAAATCCTAGCCCCCCCCAAATAATCACGGTAGTAAGTGCAGCAAACACCAACATAGAGGTGTCGATAGGGAGAAGGGCAGGGTAAATGGAGAAAGTGACAAAGGCAAGAAGGACAGGGATGGGGCAAAAGGGAGTAAGGCCATCAGGAAATGGAGGGTAATGAGTACCAATGCCCGTAGTCTGGGCAACAAGCTCCATGAGCTGGTGGCCTTGATGGAGGAGGGATGCCTGGATATCGTAGCAGTCACAGAAACATGGTACACAGAGAACCATGACTGGGATGTTAACATACCAGGGTACATAACCTACAGGAGAGACAGGCAGGGGAGAAGAGGGGAAGGAGTAGCTCTCTATGTAAAGGAAGGGATAAAAGCAACTGAACAAAAGAGTAAACAGGGAGGAGAGGAGGCACTGTGGGTCACCTTGGAGACTGGAAAGGGCACCACAATCTGCACAGGGGTTGTGTACAGACCCCCATGTCAGGGGGAGGGAATGGACAAGGATATGATAGAGGGCATTCTTAGAATGGCAGAGAAAGGGGAGATACTATTGATGGGAGACCTGAATATGCCAGATGTTAACTGGAGCACATTTGCTGCAGCCACATCCAAGAGCAGGGCCATTCTTGAAGCCCTACAGGTGGCAGGCATTAGACAGCTAGTTTCGGAACCCACTCGTGAGGGAGCAATCTTAGACCTCGTACTCTCAAATGGGAGCAGTGAGAGGATCTCAGATCTAGAAGTGGGTTGCCATCTGGGGACAAGTGACCATCAAACAGTGTGGTTCATGTTAAACTCAGCTACAGAGTCAAGCCATACAAAAGTAAGGGTACTGGACTTTAGAAGAGCTGACTTTGGCAAGATGGGAGAGTGCCTCAGAAAAGCACTAGCAAACAGGCTAGAAGAAGGTGTGGAGCAACAATGGGGAATCATCAAAACTGCCATCACAGAGGCAACAAGCCTTTGTGTGAAACAAATAAACAAATCGAAATGAAAGAAAAAGCCACTATGGTTCTCAAAAGAGGTGGCTGTGAAAGTCAGGAAGAAAAAGATAGCATTCCGGAAGTATAAGGAAACACAGAAGGAGCAGGACAGAGAGCTGTACCAGTTAAGGCAGAAGGAAGCAGGGAGGAAAGTCAGAATAGCAAAGGCCCAAACTGAGGAAAAGATAGCCAACTCAGTTAAGAAGGGGGATAAAACCTTTATAGGTACATTAGCGGCGTGAAAGACAAAGGGAGGATAGTGAGGCTGAATAGAATGAGCGGTGGGTGGGCAGAGGGGACAGAAAAAGCAGGGATACTGAATGAATATTTCTGCTCAGTATTCACAAAAGAGGAGGAGAAGTGCCTAATCCAATTAACAGAAGCACTCTTGATAGGGGGTCGATCCCAGTCCTTTCACAGAAGAAAGGTCTGCAAGAACTCCTAAAACTGAAGGTGGACAAAGCAACGGGTCCTGATGGAATTCACCCCAGAATTCTAAAAGAATTAAGGGAGGAACTAGTGAAACCACTGGCTACTCTTTTTAATAAATCATGGGAGGATGGTGTGGTACCCGAGGACTGGAGGAAGGCAGATGTGATTCCCCTTCATAAAAGTGGGACCAAGACAGAGGCAGGAAACTACAGACCTGTCAGTCTGACCTCTGTGGTAGGGAAAGTGATGGAATCACTTCTGAAGGAAAGAATAGTTGAGTACCTAGAGGCCAGTGGAGCACAGGATCCAAGGCAGCATGGGTTCACAGCGGAAGGTCATGTCAGAGAATCTAATAGATTTCTTTGACTGGGTGACCAAAGTAGTAGACCAGGGAGGGCTGTGGACATGGCCTACCTAGACTTTAGCAGGCATTTGACACAGTCCCACACAAAGATTAATAGTCAAATTAACCAGCCTGGAGTGGGTCCCAGGGTGGTAGCCTGGGTAAAACATTGGCTGCACAACAGGACACAGAAGGTAATTGTAAATGGAGTCCACTCTGAAGAAAGAGAGGTTACTAGTGGGGTACCGCAGGGTTCAGTATTGGGTCCAGTCCTTTTAATGTCTTCATCAGTGACATTGCAGAGGACTGGAAGGAAAGTATGCCTTTTGCAGATGACACAAAGATCTGCAACAGGGTTGATACACAAGGAGGCATGGAAAGGATGAAAAGGGACTTGGCAAGGTTGGAGGAATGGTCAGAAGTATGGCAGCTAGATTCAATGCAAAGAAGTGCAAAATAATGCACCTGGGAAACAAGAACCCAGGGGAAGAATACACAATGGGTGGGAGGTAGTAACAACAACAAAAAGGAAAGGGACCTGGGATAATCATATCAGATGACATTAAGGTTAGTAAGCAATGTGAGAAGGCAGTAGGGAGGGCTGGGGGTATACTGGGATGTATAGGGAGAGGCATCAGCAGCAGAAAACAGGAAGTTGTTATCCCTCTGTACAGACAGTTGGTGAGACCCCATCTGGAGTACTGTGTCCAGTTCTGGAGACCCCATCTCCGCAAGGACATAGACAGGATAGAGGTAGTCCAGAGGAGGGCAACTAAATGGTGCAGGGTCTGCAAAAGAAGCCGTATGAGGAGAGACTAAAGGAGCTTAATATGTATACCCTTGAGGAAAGAAGGGAGAGGGGGGACATGATAGAAACGTTTAAGTACCTCAGTGGAATCAACAAAGTCCAAGAGGGTAGCATCATTCAGAAAAAGAGACTTGCAAGAACAAGGGGACACAATTTAAAGATAGAAGGAGGGCAGTTCAGGGGCAATGTGAGGAAGTATTATTTCACAGAGAGGGTAGTGGATGCATGGAACAGCCTTCCTGAGGAGGTTCTGGGGTCTAAAACTGTGGGAGAATTCAAGAATGCATGGGACAGACATAAGGCAATTCTTGTGGGGGGTAGGAAGAAATAGGCTGTTGGTTAACTAGGATCTACGGCCTATCCTGTAGGTAGGGAAATGGGCAGACTAGATGGGCCAAGCGGTCCTTATCTGCCGTCAAAGTCTATGTTTCTATGTTTCTATGTTATATAGTGGTTTTCATACACATTGTATCCCAAAGTGCTTTACAAGCAATACTAGACTGGTAGTGAAGTGACTGAACATGTAGTGGCAGCCATTTCGTACATTAATATCCACACACAGCCTTGGACAATGGCATGAACTGGTTTTATGGGAAGGGGAATGTTGGCCAGGACAACGGGGTCAGGTAGTGATCAAGGTGCTGGCAGCCCCACATCTTACTTCTCATAGTAATCTGCTCATATTTCTCTCACCTGTCTTCCCCCTTCCCTGAATATAGCAGTACCTTGCAAGAGTGGCCTTCTCAGTCCCCCTCTGGTATTCATTCTTCACTATTCCTCCTCACACCGACAACTGGTGAGCTCATCACCCTTCTGCATCATGAATGCAAGCAGCACAGTCCCCGTTTTATTTTGACATATCAAATATAAACATATATTTCCAGTAAGTCAGACTCATAGCAGCAGGGAACAAGAGGAATGATGGGTTTTCTTATCCTTAAAAGATCTAGGCTACCTTTGATTAGGCACTGTTAAATGATGGGTGTGCATGTCATTATGCACGTCATATAATAGTATCTAACCATAGGTGGCTTAGATCTTATATGGGTAGGAAAGCCTATCTTTCCACTTATGCCATGCTGCTATCAGCCTGGCTTACCAGAAGATCATGTTTATTATTATGTAAATATAACACAGGAGACTGTACTAAACACATTCATGATGCAGAAGGGTAGTGAACTCACCAGTTTCTGGTGTGGGGAGCAGGTGAGAAGAATGAATGCCAGAGAGGGACTGAAGAGGCTATTCCAGCAGGGTACAGCTATATTTAGGTTAGTTGAAGACATGAAGAAGGACATTGAGCAGATCACTGTGAGAGCTGATATGTGGGGCTGCCAGCATCGTGATCAATACCTGACTGTGGATGAGAGCATCCAGTGATGGCAAATACTCAGAGTGGCAGGGCTGCACCTAAACTGTTACTTGAATTCAGTGTAGGGAGATTACCCTTGGGTGGGGAAGGGTGCTGACATTGGTTAGGACAGTATTGAGGGAGTTGTGTATAGCTCATTCAAGATTTGGAAGGGTGGTAGCCAGCCAACTCACATTGTGAAGCAGAGCACAGAAAAGTACTGGAGAAGAATTGCTGGGAACTGTCCTGTGGGGTTCTGCAGATCACAGATAAAGGAGCAGACTGACACTGGAAGTCAGGTGGATTCGCTCAATGTATTAGTATGCCTCTTCTACTAATAATATCGTTGTCCATTGTAAGTGCAGCCCTAATGAGGGCATGGACAGCAGTTTTTCTGGTGGGTCATGATGCTTATTGCTTGGCCCTCCAGGAAGACCTAGTTGTTGGTTAATGAGGTGGGAAAAAAACACAACAGGGAACTGTACATACTACCTTCACTGTGCAGAAGGGTGGTGATCCACTCAATGTTTACTCTGGGCACAGAAGTCAAACATTGAGAATGCGGACTGGAGAGTGATTTGGGAGGCATTTTTAACAGTGCCAGCTGATGATGCGTATCAGTATAGGTGTGCACAACCCTCTGAGGTACAAGATTACAATCTGAGGTGTGATAATTCTCTTCATGAGACCACAAGCTCATATGTGGCCCCAGGCAGTACTAAGGACAGGATATGGATGGTGGGGTGTTCAACAGAAGGCAGGCTAGGTGCAGGGTGTTCACATGGAAGAAGAAAGTCTTATTTGTGGATTAAATAGAGAACATGAGCTTTGGAACTGAACAAGACCGGTACTTTTCTGTGTGACCCTAAGCAAGTCATTAAACTTCCTTGTGCTCCCAGGCCACACCTGTAAACAAGCTTTCATCTTAGTGTGTCTCTTCTGGTTAACTAAAAACAAAATTCAGTGCATCATATAACCACTAGATCATCAGGTATTTGAAGTGTTGTATTGTAATGCATTTTGCCAAAGAAAAAGTCAGCTGGATTGCAAAACATTTACTGCAAGTTAAAGTAAACAAAATGAACAAAATCATAGCCTAACATATGTACTGATCAAAATAATCCATGAGTTAATACATGGTGTTGATCATTCAGGTACAACAATTCAAAACAAAGAGGGAAAGAACTAGTTAGCCTGTAGGAATACAAGTGGATCTCTGTCACTGACTCCAATAATGTCATCATGACTCATCACTTAACACACTTGGCAGACATCTTAGGGAGAAACCAAGGCTGTTTTTTCAAAGTGAAAGGCTGATGTTTACATTTTTCAAAAGGTATGAAACTGCATTTATGTTATTTACATAAATGCAGTTTTAGCACAAATGTAAACAGCAGCCTTTACTTTACCTTGTTATGAAGCCAGATTTTGGAGTTTGCAGTTTTAAAAAACTGCTTGTTTGGGTACCCCTTAAAAAAATGCTCCATGGAGTAATCAAATTTTATTAAAGGATCCCTTTGCTGTTATCAATTGCCTTTTGGATTTTAATGCCTGGCATGTTTGCCTCCTAGCCCAGCACCCTGGGAAGGAAGCCTGCATCCCGGTCTTAAAGAACGAAAGGTGCGTCAGTTTTAAAGTTTCTGTTGTGGTTGCCCTCTTCCCACAGACGAAACACCATCATACCCCTAAACACCAGGGAGGGGTGCTACAAGTGTGGGCTTTCCCTGGATGTGGGGTACTCGTCTGCAATCACATAACCCCATGATGGTGGATGGGTGAAGTTATTAACAGTTTTTTACTGATGCTGTTGAAACCCTGAGCATGAAAATGGTATTGGAGAGCGGAGGAATTTCACAATGTCTGCATGTGCAGAGGGGGATTTACAGCCTGAACATGTAAGGAGCATGCAGACGGAATGAAAATCACTGCAACCCATGCAAAAGATTGGAGTATCGTGCAAACGGAGGTGTGGCTGAAGACTGCTCAATGTTTTACCTGGGTGTGCTTATTCAGAAAAGCTGTGTGCAGGAATGGACCTAGGACCCCGGAGGGCCGGCCAGGGGTAGAAGGCTCGAGCATCAGAAGACTACTCACCTTCTCCCAGGGGGAGGGTGGGGATGGAGCCCGGCACCTGCTGACTCCTGGTGGAGGCCGGGAGCACAGCAGCACCCTGGGCTCGTTGATTGGGGGGGGGTGTGATGGACATTGGCGTGCGCCTAGATGTCTGTGGCACACCAAGCCCCTGGGGAAGAAAAGGGAGGAAAAAGCTCCTTGGCTGACTGGATGAAGGCTTCCGGCTCCTACCAACACAGAAGCCCCATTGCCAGCCATACTTGTCTCAGCAGCAGCACCCTGGGCCAATTGAAGACTGCGCTGGCCACCCCACCAGTGCCTTCCCTTTCAGAGGAAAGGGACCCATCCGGCGATGGGTTATGCTGGGTTACCCTTGGGGTGTTGGCTGCAATATGAGGTGGGGGCTGAGGGGTAGGGTGTCAAAGGTGACCGAAGGAGTGGCTGGACTGGAGATGGGGGGAGCAGAAAAAAAAAAAGAAAGAAAAGAAAAGCTGAGTGAACATCAACAAAAGCATCTGTTTCCAGTGCATGATTTATTATTTTATTGAAAAAAAATATGTTTCCCCTCTCTTCCTTGTGCCCAGTCGGGTAATTTGGGTCTGTGCACCTGGACTTTTTGGTGGACTGTCTCACAGTAAGTATCTCTATCACTGAACTGAATGACTTATTAACTAGGGGAATGTGTAATTTACAACAGTCACTCATTTCTAACAGACTGGTCTTGAATAAAATGAAGATGAAAACTATGGTTTTTGGTACCAGGGCATATCTCAGGGATGTGGGACAGTGTTTACAGGTTAGGGGCCAGATATTTAAAACTTTGCACTGGGCGCAAACCATTTGCGCGGGTTTAGCATGGGATTAGCGTGGGTCCGTCATAGTCAAAAGGTCAAATAGAGTGCGTAAACTGCATTAGCGCTGGGCAAAACTATAATGTATTCAAGGGGCAAACTGAGGAGGCATGTACCTGAATGCAGGCGCATTGCTATATTCAGTGACTAGCACTGCGCAAAGTGGTTTTGCACGATTTAGCATGACACTTTGCGTGGTGCAAATTACTGCCCAGGAAAAGGTAGTCTTAACCCTGGACAATCCAGCTTTGTGCGACATTGTGGCTTTGTGCGGTGTTTGCATGGCTGTTGCGCAGCTTTGCGCGACCCTAACCAATAAGTATGATACATAGAAAAAGCCAGACATAGAGGAAACATGCTGCTCACTGATGGCATCACAATGATGCCATCACCTGCCACCAGTCCCAGCCATGCCAGGCAGTAAATGGTGACCCGGCCCCCAGTGGACACCATGGCAGTGTGGCCATACAGCACGTAACTGCAGAACACCCTTCTGTGGACACCAACAGATGCCAGCACACACACGCAGCACTGTGGGCATGGAGGGTGTTGAGGGGCAGGTGTTTGGGTGGCCAGGCTGCGCCACAGACCAGGTGCAGCCACAAGGCTGGGACACATCATGCAGTGCACATGGGCCAGTATTGGGAATACCCCAACAGCAGTGTGCCTGTCTGATCATACATGTCCCCCCAGCCACATACCACACAGTTGTACAAACACCACAGCACACACAGCCTTCCATGTATATGTCACTGTGAGCATCCCATGCCAGAGGTGCAGCATCTGTGGGTCACACAACAGTGTAACAGTAATGTCCACTGTCAGCAAACACCTGCAAGTTGGGCCTGTCACTGTGTACAGTGCAGTGGTCATCACTGCCCTACACACCATGGGCATTGCTGTGTCCCTCACACTACTGGCCCCCTTGCTACTGTAGTGTCTGCTGTGCACTGTAGCACGACCTGCAGTGTGACAGTTGCATGCAGCACCACCACCACCTGTGCCTATGCCCTATTGTCCCATGGGGCACAATATGCTATGCTATGCTGTACTGTACACATGTAGCCTGCAGCTACCATCATGCACTGCCAGACTGACCTAAAGGTGGAGCTGCAGGCAGATCCGGCCAGCCCCTGTACTTCCAGACTGACCTACAGGTGCTGTGGGACCCTGCAGTAATGCTGGGCAAACTGCATGCAAATCAGGACATAATGAGATGCTAATCTGAATGTTTGCCCAGAGACTACCTAAATAGGCTCATTTGCATGTCACTTTTGAATATGGCAAAGTTAAGCCCTGGGAAAACATGTTTGCACTGGGCAAATGGCTTAGCTCTGCAGTAAACCTGTGCAAACGTATTAGTGCCGCACAAATGGTTCGGGGAATATTATACAGTTTTGCACATTGTACTTTCACATGTGCTGCTGCCTGCAGCTGTACTGAGTCCACACATTTGCTGGCACACACATTGGCCACATAGTTCACCTCTACCTACCTTCACATCACTGTGCACTTGGCTGCTGTTGTGGTGTGGACTTCCTGGTTGCTATATTCAGAGCTGTCTTATTCCTGGGCTATGTTTGCACTGCACTCCCAGCCCAGAGTGCCTGGCTTCCTTAGCATGCTATACTCAGTAGGGTTAGCACTGGGGCTATCCCTTTTTAATATAGTGGGCTATTGGGTCTGGGCTAATTTAACACGCTGAGCAGTGCTAATTTAGCCCCGAGGCAAAGTTTTGAATATCTGGCCCAAGGTCTCTTGATGGCACCGTTTTTGAAAATGTGGATACGTTTTAGTATTTAGGTGTCCTTTTGGACTCAAATTTAAGTTACGAATCTCATCTTACAAGGGTCACATTTTTTTTATTTAAGTCTTGGGTAACTGGGTAAGGCCTACTAGGCACAAGTGCCTGTTTTCAGGGGCGACGTGGGAGCACTGGGTGGTTAAGTGACTTGCTCAGAGTCACACGGTATGCAAGTGGAGGCTGTGAGAATCAAACTCAGGCAGAGGAGTAATTTTGGCATAAAGGTTGGGGCAGGACAACATCACTCTCAGCCAGCCTCGGCTGGCAAGTGCTATGTTACCCAGCAAAAAGTAAATTATCTATGGAAAAATACCATTATTTCTATCAACATACCTTTGAAAGCGAATACATAAATACATTATACAAGCAGAACAAAAACCTCAAAGGGTACCTGTGCTTTCTCTCACGCTGCCTCGAAGCACTGGAACTCTTTTCCTCTTGCCATTTGTCACTCGCCTACTCATGCTATATTTAACAAGCATTTGTCAATGTCAAATGTTTGCTTGCTGGCATTGGCAGTGGTAGTGTAGAAGTTACAGAGCTGCATAATAGGAATGGCAGCGAAGTATTGAACTGAAGCCAATCCCACCACCACCCTGCAGAGAGTGACTGGCATTGGGGTGTGCCTTTGGGTCGTCAAGCATAACGATCCCGCCATTTCACCACACCCTACCCTGCAGACACTGACAAGTGTCACGGTGTGCCTTGGGGTCTTTGGCCCTTATGCGTACCCCATTCCATCAGGAAATACGGTGAGATTGGTGCAGTATAGGAGAATGGGGTAACGTTTGGGCCCAAAGAGTCCGAGGCACACCTTGATGCCTCTCACTGGCTGCAGGGTGTGGGTGGGGGTGGACTGGTATGAGCATTACAGGCAAAAATCCCAAGTCATACCCCTAATGCCTACCATTCTCTACAGGGTGGGGCGTCATGGTCGGAAACCCTAATGCCTCAGGCATTTGTTGGTATTTTCACTCCAAATTTTCAACATGGTTTTTTTGTGACCCCCACCTCATGAACAGTGGCAATATCAGTTTGTTATCCGAAAACTGCTTTTGCACAGTGACTACGGCATTTGGCACCACAGGTGCAAAAACACATTCTGAATAGGATGTGAAAAATGACAGCGGTACTGTTCATGGGGAGGTGTAAAAAATGGAAATGTTGAAAATCTGGTGTGAAAATCTTAAAAAGACTGGTGAAGTCACGAGCGTGCATAGAACCTGTGCAACGCACACCCGTAATGTAACTAGTTTGGGGATTTTTTTACAGCAGATTGTTAACACAGGGATTTTGGGACCTCCGATCATGAACAGTGTCAGTGTGATTTCTCTATCTGTCCCAACAATGATTTCCCACAGCGACCACGTATTTCTGCGCTGAAAGTGTGAAAACACATTTTGCCATGTTGTGGAAAATGACAGCCATACTGTTCATAAGGAGGTGTGGAAAAATGCCACTGGTGAAAATCTGGACTGAAAATATTACAAATTCATGAACTTATGAGGGTGCGTGGAAACTGCGTAATGCTCACTCGTAACACAGTCATTTTATGGAGTTTTGTCACCAAATTTTCAACATAGCCATTTTAAGACCTCTGCTCATGACCAATGTCACTGTGATTTTCTTAATCTGTCCCAAACATTGTTTTCGCACACCGACTGTACCATTGTGCCCTACATGTGCGGAAACAAATTTTGTGCGAGATGTGAAAAATGATAGCTGTACTGCTCATAAGGAAGTGAGGTAAAATGGCACTGTTGAAAATCTGGTGTGCAAATATTACAAGTTTGCAAACTTGCCAGCATGCATAGGAACTGCGCAACGTGCGCTCCTAAAACAGTCATTTTGGGGAAATTTTTCACCAAATTTTCAACATAGCCATTTTAACACCTCTGCTCATGACCAGTGTCACTGTGATTTTCGTAATATGTCCCATACATTGATTTCACACACCGACTGCGCCATTGTGCGCTACATGGGTGGAAACACGTTGTGGGCGAGATGTGAAAAATGACAGCTGTATTGCTCATAAGGAGGTGTGGTAAAATGGCAATGTTGAAAATCTGGAGTGAAAATATTGAAAATTTGCGAACTTACGAGCGTGTAGGAACTCTGCAACGCATGCTCAAAAACAGTCATTTTTAGGAATTTTTTCACCAAATTTTCAACATAGCCATTTTAAGACCTCTGCTCATAAACAGTGTCACTGTGATTTTCTTAATGTGTCCTGTACATTAATTTCACACACCGACTGCGCCATTGAGCGCTACATGGGTGGAAACACATTTTGGGTGAGATGTGAAAAATGACAGCTGTACTGCTCATAAGGAGGTGTGGTAAAATGGTAATGTTGAAAATCTGGAGTGAAAATATTGAAAATTCGTGAACTTATGAGCGTGCGTAGGAACTGCGCAACGCATGCTCGTAAAACAATCATTTTTAGGAATTTTTACACCAAATTTTCAACATAGCCATTTTAAGACCTCTGCTCATGAACAGTGTCACTGTGATTTTCTTAATTTGTCCTGTACATTGATTTCACACACCGACTGCGCCATTGTGCGCTACATGGGTGGAAACACATTTTGGGTGAGATGTGAAAAATGACAGCTGTACTACTCATAAGAAGGTGTGGTAAAATGGCAATGTTGAAAATCTGGAGTGAAAATATTGAAAATTCGCCAACTTATGAGCGTGCGTAGGAAATCACAACAATGACGCCAGAATAGTATTTTTGGATGCCACCAAATTTTCAAAATAGGCTTCTTCAGAGCCCACCTTATGAACACTGGCAGTGTCGTTTTGTTAATCAGTCCGAAAGGTGATTTCACGCAGTGACTGTGAAATCACCCTTCGGGCCCAAATAACGCCATGACAGTGACAGCATTCATGAGAAGGGGTCCCAAAAATCCCATGTTGAAAATTTGGTGCAAAAATTCCAAAAAATGCCCGAGATAAGCAACAAAGTTGAAAAAACCCTATCTATTACATTATACAGCTTACGGGCATTTCCTCAGTTCACGGCTTGCTTTGAAGAGTGCAGACGTGTTCCCGGTCCACCGATGATCGTCGCGCCGAGCTCCAGAGGTAAGTATGGGTTGAGGTGGGGTGTGGGGAGGCAGGTGCACAGTGGGTGGGTGCGGGTGGGGCAGAGAGACTGCGAGGACCGTTTTTATTTACAGGGTTTTTTGTTAATTAAGATGAGGGACATTTGCCACGCTGGGGTGGGCTCCCAGTGTGGCAGTTGGAAAGACTGTTTGGGGGCTGGAGCTGACAGGGATTGGGCACCCTGTTGGCTATAACAAGATTTGCCACGCTGGGTGGACTCCCAGCGTGGCACCTGAGTTTTGGGGAAGTGGGCCGTGGAGCCAACGGAGGATTGGGCACCCCGTTGGCTCTATGCATTTATTGCCACTCTGGGTGGAGCTCCCAGCGTAGCACCTGGACAACTCTTTTTTTTGGGGGGCGGCGTGGAGCCGGCAGGGCATTAGGCACCCGTCAGCTATACTGTATGTGCGTGGGGAGCGGTCAGCACGCAATATGCGTATAGGCGTGTGTGAGGGGAGCTCTGTTCACTGAGCGGAGCTCCCTTTCAGCTGTATGCCACTGCATTTTCAGCTGTCATAGACAGCTGGAGCAGTGATTGGCGCACTGCGACCTCACCTGCAAACACACTGACTGAATTGGAAGAGGCTGACACACCTCTGGAAAACTTGGATGATGGCACTATGTTTCTTGCACATGTGTACAAGCAAACTTAAAAAGGAGCTGCAAAATTTCCTAACCAAATCTGTCCCTTGCTTGTGTTTTGATCCTACTTGGTCCTCCTCTGTCTAGTCCATTTACCACAGCCCTATCTTTACCCAGATTACCTAACCCATTCTAATTTTGCTTCTCTGACATGTCCTCCTACCTTAAACTTTCTGTTGATTTTGACTTTACCCGAATAGTTCCTCTCCCTTTTATCCTTCTGCTCATTTTCTTTGCTTACACTTACCTGGTACTAAACCACTCTGTGTCTCTGCCACTGTTTGGTTCCCTTACTATTTGAAAATAGTACTCTGCCAGACCACCACTCATTCCTTATTATTCATTACTGTGTGCACCTATCATTGTATTTTTGCTTAGCTGGATATCTTCCCTTTGTTCTCTCCCTCCTATTCCTGCTACTGTTTGTTTTTACCTTACATTATACCCTCAGTGCTACTCTCCAATGTTTTATGTGCCTGCATTTTCTAAGAATTACATTGTATAACTAGATCAAGACTATTTCCTATTATGTTATTTGACTCTGCCATCATGGGAAATTGAAACATAGACTTTGACGGCAGATAAGAACCGCTTGGCCCACCTAGTCTGCCCATTTCCCTACCTGTAGTGTATTATTTACCTCATTTTTATGTTGGCGTGCGTGCACAGCCAACATCTTGCGGCAGTGGGAATTTGGGGGTGCGGTCGCTGTTGGGCAAATGCAGGGCACGCACCAGTAGGTGCGTCCCTCATTCCCCAATCAGCCTGCATGCTGATGCCACACCATGCATACTAAGCTGGTGAGCACATCTAAGGAAAGGTCTGCTGCAATCTGAGCAAAGCTCATCATACATAGCAGACCCTTCCTACGTGCTCGCCAGCTAGTAGCATGGGCACAGTGGCCGCTACACTGCCGACAGCGCCGCCACTCTGGGTGCCCAATCCTCGGTCGGCTTGCCCTGTCCGTGAAGTATAAAGGACAGGGAGCCCACCCCCATCAGCAGAATGTGCCCCTCACCTCGTTGTTTGCCGACGGGGGTGCCCAATCCCCATCGGCAACCGCTCCCCCTTCCCGTTGTACTGTGCCGACGGGGGAGACAACTCCCCATCAGAATCATGTCCACCCCTCCCCTTCTTCTGTGCTGACAGGGGTGCCCAATTCCCCATCAGCTACTGTACCCCCCCAAACAAAAGAAACGACCTGTCAAAAGAGAAAACCGTCTGTGTTTTTTTTTTTCTTTCCTCAGTACCTGTAAACTGAAAACGGTCCCTCGTAGTCTCCCTACCCACCACCCACACCCACCCACTGCGCATCCTGCCTCCCACACCCCCCACCCTATATTTACCTCCGAGTCCGGTAGCGCGATCTTCAGTGGACCGGGAACACGTCTGCATTCTTCAAAGCCGACCCGCGAACTGAGGAAATGGCGGTAAGCTGTATAATGGACTAACTAGGGTTTTTTTCAACTTTGCTCCATATCTTGGGCATTTTTTGGAATTTCTGCAGCAAATTTTCAAAATGGGGTTTTTGGACCCCTCCTCATGAATTCTGTCACAGTTTTGACGTTAATCGGTCCCGGAAGGTGATTTCGCAGTCACTGCGCAAAATCACCTTTTGGGACTGATTACTGCAAAGACAGTGGCAGTGTTTATGAGATGGGCTCTCAAAAAGCCTATGTTGAAATTTGGTGGAAAATCCAAAAATGGCTGTTTCTGGCGTCCGTTGTACGGTTGCTCACGCAGCTTCGTAACTCTGGACCGCAATATTTCCATGCCAGATTTTCAACATTGTCATTTTTCTACACCTCCTTGTGAACAGTACAGCTGTCATTTTTCACATCCTGGCCGAAATGTGTTTCCGCACTTCCGGCGCACAGTACCGCGGTCACTGTGGGAAATCAGTGTTCGGGCCAGATTGCAAAAATGACAGTGAAATTGTTCATAAGCAGAGGTCCTACAATGCCTATGTTGAAAATTTGGTGATGATACTCCATAAAATGATTGTGTTATGAGCGAATGTTGCGAAGTTTGCATGCACGCTCGTAACGCTGTGCATTTGTAATATTTTCACTCTGGATTTTCACCATTGGCATTTTTCCACACCTCTTGATGAACAGTAAAGCTGTCATTTTACATATCCTGCCTGAAATGTGTTTTCGCACATCTGGTGAAGAATAGCGGGGTCGCTGTCCGAAATCACTTTTTGAGACAGCTTGAGGACACAACAGTGACACTGTACATGGGTAGAGGTGCTAAAATGCCTATGTTGAAAATCTGGTGCCAAAACTCCATAAAATGCCTGTGTTACAAGTGTGTGTTGCACATTTCCCACGCACCCTTGTAACCTCGCATATTTGCAATACTTACATGCCACATTTTTACCACTGCCATTTTTTTACACCTCCTTATGAACAGTACAGCCGTCATTTTTCACATCCTGCCCAAAATGTGTTTCCACAATGCACTACCAAAGGCAATACCAGCGCAACAACATTTGGCATTGACAAATGCCTTGTTTGTACTCTATCTGTATTGTATATTCTCTACTTTGTAACGTCCCAGGTTGTGCCTGCAAATAGTCATCTCTATGGCTAGTGTGCCGCACCCAGTCAACAAAAACTAAATAAAAATAAATAAAATAAAAAAAACGAGATATGGCATTTCATCTCTACTATCCTGGGAAATGCAGTTGACATCAGAATCCAATTGCAAATGACATATCACAGATTACATCTCATTTGGTCTATTTTGGTTAAATATATACTAAAAATGTGCACAAGCTAGCAGGACCCACCAGCCCAACAGCAATGCAAGTGGCAAACATTTGGCAGTGACAAGTGCTTGTTATTTTTTATTTTGCACAGCTGTTAATTCATTTTAACACAGAAACATAAAATTTAGTGGCAGATAAGGACTGCTTCACTTGACTTACCTAGTCTGCCCATTTTTCCCTACCTACATTATCCCCATGGTCCATAGACCCAACTTGATCTACAGCTCTTTCTCCCTCCCCCCTTCCTTTCCATAACAACTCCTTTGAACCATCCACCCAGACCCACCTGCAGGGTAAGGGTTTGATTTTTTTTTTTATTGATGGCTGAGGGCTGGCTGGAGTTCAATGGGCAAAGCAAGAAACCACTCCCCAACCAGGCCTTAAAAGGCCATTCCGCTGGCCAGTCCTCATTCGTTTTCTTTGTTGCTGCCGGAGGCACTGCTCCTCGTACCCCTTCTCCTGTTCTCTTGCTTGTTCTTTGTTTACTGCATTTTAGCAGCACATCCGACCACCGGCTCCATTCCATTTCCCTGCTGTTCATCCTACTGCTCACTGCCATTGGCCTGTGGCTCTCTCTCTCCCTCCCTCCCACCTGACCTCCATTCCCCATGTCTCCTCCAGTCCGGTGTTCATTTTTCCTCACTTGCATACCTCCACCCTGTTCCCATCCTGGTCCGGTATGCTGAGTAGCCCCTTTTTGTGCCAGTTTTACCTCCCCGCTGCAGCTCTATGCGGCACCCCTTCTGTTGTCTGTGCTCCTACTCTTGTCTCGCTGCTCAGTGGCTATCTGTGGCTCCTTGGTTCTCCCATCCCTCTGCCTCGCTCTGTTTCCCCTGTACCTTTTTTGTAGTTTCATTTCCCCTTCTCTCTCTTTCCATTTGCTGCTCCTGTCTCTGTCACCTTCCCTCTTCTGGGTTTGTGCTGGTGTTGCCACTGCCCAGCTTTCCCTCGTACATTCCCCCCTTCTCCCTTGATCTGTCTTCTTTTGCTCTCTCTCTCTCTCTCTCTCCCTTTTGCCCACTGTGTTCATGCCCACTGCTATGGAGGATGCCTCGCTCCTCTGCTTTAGTTCTCTGCACAGCGACTTCCTGTGCCCTGTGCTGTTGAGCTCCTCGGCGGTTCCTGTGAGCTGGAGGACAGCATTTACTTTGCTCCTCTTGACTTCTGTTTTCTCCCTGGTTGATGCTCACCTCCTGGCCTCTCATACCTGTCTCAGAACTTCATTTTTGATGGCCTGTCTTGATGTTTGGACCACATCTACTATTATTGCTCTGTGGTTCAGATCCTGATCTCCCCTATTGGTTCCTGGTTCCCTTTTAAAGGGGCAGTTGCTCTCTATGGGGACTATGACTCCTACTTTTGGTTCTCGTCTGGTCTCCTCTTACCTCTCTTACACCTTGTTTTCTTCATGATACTCCTACCCTTCCTTTCCTTAACCTCATCCCAACCTGTTTGCCACCCATCCAGTTTCACATCATAGGACTATCAATCCGACTGGACTGTACTCCTGGCTGGTGTGCTCTGCAGCCTTCCTCTGGGATTCACCATTTGTCCCTGCCCCTGCTCTCACTGACCTTTGCTGTAAGTTGTTCTTGGTTACACCATGATGTGCTTTCTTAATTTCACCCCTGGCTGTGCTTCCCCATGGTGCGTGCTCACCCTCCTCCTCCTCCTCCCATTCCCTTCATCCTCCATTCCTCTCTTTCTCTGACCTCTGCTTTCTTTTGGGGGCTTCCCTATCCTGCCATCCTGCTATACCGCTATACCCTACTCATTCACATCATCTAATATTCCCTCCAGCATATCGCCCTGCCTACTCATCTCCTCCTACTCTGACCCTATTCCCTCATTCTGATCAAAGCTATTCAGACGTCCTCCTGGTACTACCTACATCACCATCGGCTGCTGGCTTCACTTGGTCACTCTTGCTCCTACCTTCAAACAATTCTGTCCATTCCTAATTTGGCTCTCAATGGACCCAGTTGGCATGAACTCCTGTAGTTACCAATCATGGGTAGCTTCCTCATGACATGAGTCTGGTTCTCCTTCACTCAGTTTGATCTCAGGGTCTACTCAGTCACATCGAATAATCAAGCATATTTCTCATTGGGTCTTATGCTACCTCATCAAACTGCTCTCCACTCGGAGTAATGGCTTCCATGTCCATTGCTCCTTGGCTTGGGGCTAACCTGTAGCTGACGGTCTCGCTCTGCACCCACGAAGTTTGCATCTAGAGCATGTAAAGCTCAGAGCAGGGTTCTTCTCCCAGGCCCATAGTGAGAATGTCTTCATTCTGGATGGACTTTCAGTCATCCCTCATCTCAGCGACTCCTCTGGATGAAGAATTTATGCCATCCAGCTGTGAGGGGTGGGGCTCTCATCATCAGAGCCCCTTTGGCTGCCTGAGTGGGTTTGGAGGCACCCTCTATGGTATTCTCCTTCAGGACCACCTCTGGTTCACCTAGTCTGTTTCGTAGGCTCGCATTGGCCAGCTGAGTGCCTTAGCAGTCATCTCTCTCCTCTCTCGCTTTTGAGCGTCTAGTTGCAGAGACATCACTTGTAACCCTTAACAGTTGTCCATTTAGAAAGACAGAGCAACAGCTTCCTCTAAATTGAAATGTTTTCCTTTCCACTCTATCTCAACTCTAAATTGCAGTAGCTGAGCCATCACTAATCAAAACATCCTTCAGCCTGGAGGGAAGACGACCTAGGCTTTGGATCCTCAGAGGTTTCCTCCTCAAAGGGTTTTTTTTCCCTCTCCTCCTTGCCAATGGTCATAATATTAGATAGGGTTGAAGTTCCTTAGGTTCCGTAGTTTAGTTCCGCTGTTGGATGGAGTCAGATGGTGGCACCGGCTGTTTGCTCTCTCTTTAGGAAATCTGCCTTTCTGCATCTTGTTTGCTTTCATTTCATTCATCGTCCTTTTCATATCTCATTCATAGATACATAGATACATAGACAGTGTCGGCAGATAAGGGCCTATGGCCCACCCAGTCTGCCCATTTAAGTTTGTAAGTTCAGTTTATGTTTTCCAGGAAGTCTGTTGCCCCTTACCCCTGACCTCAGAATTCCTTTATGTCTATCCCATGCATTCTTAAATCCGTGATTGTTTCAGCCCCACCACTTCCTCTGGCAGGGTGTTCACTTGTCCACCACCCGTTCTGTGAAGAAATTCTTCCTCACGTTTCCTCTGAATCGTCCTCCTCCAACTTCATCCCATGCCCTCTAGTCCTGGAACATCTTTTTCGCTTAAAAATAGTGCATTCCTGCACCCTGTTCCTACCTGTAAGATACTTGTATGTCCCTATCATATCCCCTTTCTCCCTCCTCTCCTCCAGGGAGTACATGTTCAGTGCTTTCAACCTGTCCTCATAGGACTTGTGATGCAATCCTTCTCCTATCCTTACCATCTACATCTATCACCTTAATTTCCAGTCTCGATATATTCTGATTTCTCGCCTCTTCGATACTCGACACCCTTTTGGGCATTCTTTTTGGGCTTTTTCTTAATTTACCTTTAGCCAAAGGAATTATTCCTGCAGCACCTATGGGGGAGAATCCTCCTCTAGGGTTCCTTGCATCGTACCCCTACAGGGTGGTATATCCCTTGGATAGCTAAGCGAACAGCCACAATTTAACGAAGTCACACAAGCATACATCTCATCCAGTCGTGCAAGCCCATTGATACTGATGGCTGAGGGCTGGCTGGAGTTCAATGGGCAAAGCAACAAATCACTCCCCCAACCAGGCCTTAAAAGGCTGTCCTCCGGGCCAGTCCTCATTTGTTTTCTTTGTTGCCCCACCATCCACCCTTCCTCCTCCAGCGACTCATCTCTCTTTCCCATGGGCTTTTTCCTAAGCTACCTTCAGCCAAGGAAATTATTTCTGTGGCACCTATGGAGATGGAGGGGTCCCTCTTCTAGGATTCCTTGCGTCATACCACTACAGGATGGTATATCCCATGGATAGAGAGGTGAACAGCCACAATGCATTGAAATCACACAAGCATACATCTCGTCCAGTTGCACAAGCCCATTAAAATTACTTTAACTTTGGTAATACAGAGGAAAACACTGGAGTTGCATGCTAGGCTAACCATATAACCCCCCCCCCCCCAGCTAGCAGATCACTGCCTCTACCAAAGCAGGCAACAGTCAGGCTCAGGTGGCACACAGGAGAGGCACTAGCCAGCACAGCATTTTAAATCAGACATTGGCTGTAGACAGTACAGACACAACCAACACAGCAAAGCAGAACAGACCACCAATAAACATAATTAAACAGAAATATCACCAACCCTTGCCTTTTGTAGACTATTAGAGTTATTATCACGTTGAGCAGTTTTGTGCTGATTGCTGATTGTGTTGGTCACAGTCTACTGGTAGAGCCATTGGCCCACTCCAGATACAACAGTAAAGAGAATGCCTCACAGATTGCAGCAGGCTTCTTTTCCCAAGCACTCCCTGACCCTGACTGGTGCCAAATCAAATGGCCAATAGTGTGTGGTCCCTGCCAGTTTAGAACTGCCCTGTGCAAACTGAAATTCCCTTTCACCACCTCCTCTGCTGGTTTGCCAGTGTCTTGTTTTGCAAATTTGTGCATACAGCATTGTGAGTAAATGCCCCTGCGACAAAATGATGTTGCTGGCTCGCTGCCCTACCAATCACTACTCACCCCCACCCACTGCACTGCAGCACCACCAGTCAGTCCTACCTCCCAGATAGTTGTTGCTGCATCATTGCTTGCAGCAACCTCCAGTAGTCCATATTCCTGTCCTCTGTTCTGCCTTCCAGACTTCCACTGCAGGCTCAGACCAACTGACGCCCCGACTGATCCAACCGTCTGACCCCCACAGTCACTCTCTGGTGCCCACAGCCCTGAACCGCTTGATCCCAGGCCATAAAACCCCAGCCTCCCCCCCCCAAACTCCCAGGCTGGAAAGCAAAGCAGCAGCTCCTCCACAGGCATCATCGGAGGGCAGATGCGGCAGCAGGAGTCGCAGGACATGACAGTCACAGTCAGGAGGAGACGGCGAAGTGAAGCAGCACCAAGCAGGCAAACACATCAATGTTAGAACCGCAGTTTTTTTCCCTCAATGCAAGCAGTGTTTCCCACCCGCTCCTCCCAACTCCTCGCAATTGATGGTGGCACGTGCTTATGCTACTTCCGGGTGCCATGTGGTCCATCACTTTCTCCCTCCCTGCTACTATTCACTCTTCTCCTCCTGGTTCTGGCCAGGCCACTTGCGTAGCGCTGGTCCCCCCCCCTGCCATCTAACTGTCTGGCTGCCATAAATTGCAGCACTGTCCTGGGGCTCTCACTCCTAAGATCTGACCCAACCCACCAGTAAAATCCAACCCCCGCCCACAGAACAGGAGGCTCCTGTGTCCCTCCCAGCTCACCAGCAGGCAGCAACAGCATATGGCCTGAATGCTGGGGGTGACAAATGTGCTCACCTGAAATGTTGGGGGGGGGCTTGTGCTCCCCGCCCCCCCCATAATTACTCCCCTGAACTCAGGTCTGATCTACTGGCTATGCCAAGCTTGTTCACACCTCGTTCCTCTAACCTCTAGGCTATACTGCCAGTCCAGTATCACATCAAAGATCCACTCAAAGTATGACTTTTATATAGACTTCATTCCTTTCTCACTAAGTAGTAGTAAAAACTTTTATTCATTACATGAATTGGAAGCTGAACTGAGACAAGCTCATTTTCAGTGAGGTCCAAGTTGTACAATGATTGCTTCTGTTGTTATACATAGTCATACTTCAAATGTTACACAAAAATAATCACATAAACAATACAATTAAATTTACATAAATATATACTATTGCACAAATACAATACCAATACAGTTCCAACCAATTAATCCTTAACCCTCATTTTTACTCTCTCCTCCTTAAACCATAGTTTTATCTCTGCAGTCTGTTTCTTCCCACCTTTTTTTCTAAATGGAACAGGTAATAAATTCCATAAATATGGCCCTTTATAGAAAAAAATGTAATATTCCTAATTCTGTATTATACCTTGGGAGATAATATTCCATTCCACTAAAGAATCTAGGATGGTAATTGCTAGACAGTGCCTTGCCCCAATTGTATATTACGCTACTATAATTACAGACAATGCTTCTGCAACAATAATTTCTAAAAAAAAAATCTTCTGTATTACAACTAATTGCTAAATTTGCTCTTTCTGCCCCTAAATTATCTCATCACTGTGACATTTTAAATTCTATGAGCTGGCTTTCTGTTCAGCCAAATTTTCGACTGAGTATGGTTAAATTTACACAGAATTATTAATTCTGGTGTCCCACCAAGTCTTAGTGGTCTCTTGAAACTACATGATAAGGGATATTACTCTACACAAATGGTAGATAATGGGGTCTTAAAACTCCCATTTATGAGATCTACCAGTGGCCAGAGGTCCTTTGCCTATACTGCTCCATCTATTTGGAATGAAATTCCCCTGGATATAAAACAGCAGCGATCTTTTAAAAAATGTGGTCATGCACTGAGGTTGTACTTTACTTCACTGGTTGACTGTAACTGTTTTAAATAGACAAGAATAAGGTGTACTACATTTACAGTAAGAAGTGTTTTTAAAACATAATGTGAACTTTCTAACAGTTGTAGAATGCCTAGAAGTTCTTTGAATCAAGAAAACTAATACCTTATGAATGACCAGAGAGTCCATTCAGCATTTAAAGGTACACACACCCAATTTGACTATAAAATATATACTGAAAGAAAAGCTTTCCTGAAACCTGTCAAAAGCAGCTAGGAGAGTAAATGACTGCTAATATGCATTATACTGATTGAATCCAACATAATTTAAGAGGAAATAATGAATTGAAAGGTACCAGATGAGGAATAGCATCAATGAATATGTGAATAGATCAAACTGTGATTGCATAAAGTGAATTTAGACTGAATTGTTCACAAAAAAAGTCAACATTGTAAATGAATTTCTCTGTTTGAACTAGTAAATGTGGTTAATAATAACCTGAAGGGGTGAATCTCAGCAGCCAAGGAGCCAATTGGCCATGTTAAAAGGCAGGTAGAGGTCTAATGTAGCACTAATAAAAAACGATGGCTGATATAATGGTGATGTAATATTCTTATTATAAAAAAATAGAGAAAATTTAAAATAAAGAGGATTAAGTCTAGTATAAGAAGAAATAGCAATATAAGCTGAAGAATGTTAAATATTGCAAATGTTTGAATATATATGTTTTTTTTAATTATAGATTATCTTAGCTTTTGTACCAAGCTTGTTGTCATTGTTGTCTTTGCCACATTTACTGTAATTATACTCACCCGGGTCGTGCCTCAAAATAGGCAAGTCTCTTGCCCAGCACACTTACCCAGTCATCAAAAGCTAATAAATAAATAAATGCTAAAGGAAAGATTGGTGTCGTACCTGGAGGACAATGGCCTCTAGGATGTGAGGCAGCATGGGTTTGTTTCAGGGAAGTCTTGTTAAACCAACCTCATACAATATTATGACTGGGTGATAGGTGAGCTGGATAAGGGTCATGCAGTGGATGTTCTTTTCTTGGACTTCAGCAAGTACTTCGATTTGGTGCCTCATGGGTGGCTTGGGGGGAAGCTAACTGGTGTAGGGGTAGGGGCAAAAATGATAAACTGGATTACAAGCTGGCTGAGTGGCAGGCTGCAACAGGTTGTGGTGAGAGGGGAGCTCTCAACTACAAGGCCAGTGATGAGTGGGGTACCACAGGGCTCTGTGTTGGGGCCAGTATTGTTTGGGCTCTTCATATCAGACATCGCACATGGGGTCATGAGCAAGGTAAGTCTGTTCACTGTCGACACCAAAATAGGAGCAGTGGTGGATGGAGAGGAGGGATGGAAGCAGCTGCAGGGGGACCTACACAAGCTAGAGGAGTGGTCAGAGAGGTGGCAGCTGGGGTTCAATGCAAAGAAGTGTAAGGTTATGCACTTTGGGGTGAAGAACCCAAGGAGAGAATACTGGCTGTGGGGGGTTAAGTTGGGGATCACTGAGGAGCAGAAGGACCTTGGGGTAATGATAACAGGGACCATGAACAACACTGCCCAGTGCAGGAGAGCGGCTGCAAAAATGAACAAAATGCTGGGGTACATAGCAAGGGGGTTTTCATCCAGGTGAAAAGAGGTGATCTTACCCCTCTACAGGTTGCTGGTAAGGCTGCAGTTAGAGTATTGTGTGCAGTTTTGGACATCATACCTAAATTGTGATATCAGACTACTGGAGGGAGTGCAGAGGAGGGCAACAAAGATGATATGTGTAATGGAGGGGAGAGACTATGACAGCAGGCTGGGAGACCTGAATATGTACACCCTGGAGGACAGAAGGGACAGAGGGAACATTATAGAGACATTCAAGTGTAACCCTTAGGTGGCGCTATTCCAAGGGCTACTATTCCTGCCTGCTTGGCTAGTAGCAGGTTAAGGGGCCTGAGTTCTGAAACGGGTGCCTCCACCCAGAAGTCAGGGTTGGTAGTGGTCAAGCTAACCTGGGCACAGCCCTCCAGAATACTGTAACCCCCCTCTTTTCCCTCTAGTGGCCTGAACACTGTACAATAATCACTTTCACAATACCCCTGGTACACCACAGAAGTACCCACACTGTTTGCACTTACCACCAGGGCTGGTTCCTCTGGCTTGATCCTGGGAACCCCCTGTAAAACAAGGTTAAGCACAGCAAATAGCAACAGTACAGTACTTTGAGCACAAACTGGAACCACAGTCAGATTACATGCAGAAAAAGTTAGATCTGATTTATTCAGGGGACCTGAACAAGGGAAGGGCAAAATCAGGTTAATTAGCTTAAAGGTTATATCAATCAAGCAGTTATGCATGCGCTTTGAGTCCCCCCCACAAGTCCACCTCTGGGTACCCAGGTGGAGAAGAGATGGGCTAGCCAGGACAGTTGCCCCAGGTTGCAGCTGGTTGGGGCCCTGTGATGGAAAACACAACATGCACAGTACACAATATTTGTAATCTGGAGCCAGAGGGCTCAGTTCGTAATGGAAATGAAACAACAAGACAATCAGATGACACACTCAGATTAAGCTGTTGGTGCAGGGAGCTACCCTGGTATTTACTCACGATACCCAAGACTGTACACAGACTGGACGACAATCGAGTCCGCAGGTAATTGATCTGGAATGGCAGGAGAAGCAGGGCCCACACAAGTCACAGAGGCGTCGTTCCTGTTCAAGCGTGGAGCAGGGGGGCTGATTCCCAGGCAGATCTCTCGTCGATGGCTTCTCTGTGCAGTGGGTAGTCTGGCTGGGCCAGTCTGGCAAAGCCCAGACCGCACGGAGACAAGTTCAGATGCAGTCCATTTTGGGCTGAATACAACTTCCAGCAAGCAGAACACAGTTCACACAGTGGGGAACTAACTCACAACCCACTAGCAGCTCATAGCACATTTACATGTATGGGAATTCTACTGTACCAGGCAAAGTGCTGCCTGGTCACAATCGCAAAGTCTCTGCTCACACCAGGAGCTTAGGGGTAGCTGGAACTCCTGACAGGCCGATCGCATTCAGCAAAAATATTCGGTCTTCTTCAGGTTGAGCCTGGCCCACTTCAGTAGCTTACTTTAGTCACACAAACTTGGATTTAGTCCAAAATAATTCTCTTCTCTCCCTCTCATGGTGCAGCAGCAGACATGCAGCCAAAAACTCAGCCCTTTCACAGTTTTCCCATGGGAATCCACTCAAGATTTCTGCTCAAAATTACTTCAGCTCCTTCTTCTTGAGCTTCCAGCTCAGAACTAAACTGAAAACTGGAAGCAGCCCGGGACTTCCCCCAAGATCAAAAAGATTTGGTTGGCTGATTTGGCTGCCCGTCAAAGCAAGAGCTCCCCCTTCAGTTGCAAAAAAGGCACAAAAACTCAAATCACAGTTCCTATAGATTTTGAATTCAGACAGCTCCTGTAGTCCAGCTACATTTTAGGTCCCACCAGAACTGATTGGTCCAATTTGCAGTCCAGGACCAAGATAGTGGAGACAAACAAAACAGTCCTTGCTACAAAGAAAGCAGGTTAGACAAACTACATTATCATTATCATTCTAAATGTTTTTCAGCAAATAGTTACATCTTTCAACAGAGCTCCATCTCAGATTACTTATGCTGCAATCATGCAGCTCTTAAAGAGACAGTACACAGAGGCTATACAAGCTCTGGTAATCACATTTAAACTGCTAAAATGCAGGACACCAGCCTGGCAGTTAGTGTTTAGGCAAGTTCAAGGAAGACTTTTTGGGAACCCCATTTGTAGGGGGGGTTACACAAGTATCTGAGGGAATCAGTAAGGATAAGGCAGATGGGGTCTTTAAGTTAAGGAGGGGGAGGGTCACCAGAGTGCACAGGCTAAGAATAGAGGGGGGAAGATTTAGGAAGGAAATGAGGAGACACTATTTCACAGAGAGGGTGGTAGCAAAATGGAACACCCTACCAGAATGGGTGGTATCATGTAAATCTGTGAACAGCTTCAAAAGGGCATGGGACAGGGAACAGGGGAGAGTGTGGGTGGGGGAGATGGGGCTGGCAGTGGGATGACAAAGGGGAAGGGGTGGGGCAGCTGCAAACTAGGGGCGTTGGCTGCACACTTGAGCAGACTTAGATAGACCGGGTGGTCTGTTTCTGCTGGCACATTCATATGTTCATATGTTCGTATGTAAATAAGTAATAGAGTTTCCCAGATGAAGCCTAACTTTTAGGTGAAACGTTGGGACTGGGACACAATAAAAAGAATGAAAGAACATTTTCATATGTTTGGAGCATTCATTTGCCAGAGCAGGCCAAAAAACCTTTTTCTTGTCTATGGATACTGAAAACTGAGCCAGCGCCACCAAACTACATTTCAAAAAAAGAAAAAGAAACTCTATTTGCGATTTCGCTTGGGGACCACACAGAAGTTGTACTAAGGTTGTACCACATTTGAGCCTCATTGGGCCAGTAGCATTGTTCCAGTTTATTCACTGAAGTGTTGGGGATATGTGTTTAATTAAGGGGAAATGTATGAGGCAACCTTTGGTTCTTGGGGCATAATAGGGAAGTTGGGTAGTGTTTAGGTGGGCAGTTTTAATGGCAGGATCTACTTAGGCAGAGTCTGAAGCAATGTTGTTTAGACATGGAGAGCTGGGGTGCCACTCACTGGGTGTTTGGACAATCTGTCCTGAGGGCCCAGGGTGGTGGGCAATGAGGAGAGATCAAACAGATTTGTTGTATCAAGCTCATGGGGGTCCCAGTTAGTGTAGTGTGAGTATTGCTACCTTCATGGTGAGATAGCCATAAGCTTCTCTGGGACTGGGCAAGAGGGAAGTGCACATACTCATCTTGCTGTAGGCCCTTGAGGGGTGGCTAGTAGATGCCCTGGGATGCTCACAGAGGGCATAGAGCTTTAAGGGGGGAGATGTACAGTAACTCTGTTGTAGAAAGAGAACCTACAGTGGGTTAGTTTGGAAGCTTTTATCCCTTTTAAGGTTCCTGGATTTATAACCCATAATGAGTTCAAATGTCCTTCCTCCAGGGAAGCTGGTCAGCCATTGGCTGGGAGTACCTTGGAGGGCGGGACTCATTTGGAACGTGTGGAGCAGTGCAGGCTGAAGGAGTGAGTCTGAAGGCAGGAGTGGGGGAGATTGCCCATTTCTGAGTGTCAGCTTATTCTCTGTGTGGACAGCCTGATAGACACCCACTGAGAATGTGGCGGCAGCTGTTTTGAACAGGACCCCTTCAGGAATTGTGCTGACCATCTGGGAGGACAGGGGAGCAGTTGCTTGTCTCTGGCTGCCAAGAGAATTGAACCTGCAGAGAGGAGAAAGGCCACCATGGGAACTGAACCTGTGGAGATGTAGAAGTGGGACTTCATGTCCACAGTGGGGATCACCACCAGCCTTGAGCTTCTAAGAGCAATGGAAGTATAAAGCTGATTTAGCAGTTAGGCATATCAAGACGTGGGTCAGGTCACAGCAAGATGTTGCAGACACTTTGATACTGGGATTGCGTCCACTGAACCTCTGGATGTGTGAAAGTCAGTGGGATTCTTTCAGACGAGAGGGTGGCCAGCAAAGGGAAGCTGGTCTGAGCCTACCCGTTGGAGAGTCAAAGCTGCCAGAATTGTTACTATGAAAATGAAAGGCCAGAAGGGGCCAACTGCAAGCTGAGTATTTGCCAAAGGAAATTGTAATGACCACCTGTGCTGATTACAGACTTTGAAACAGATGGACTTCAAGACAATGCGTTAACACTGATATAGCAGACCCTTTGGTCCAGTGTCTTAGTATTCCCTCAATAGGACATGCTGCTGTTCCTTAAAGAAATGCTCCATGGAGTAATCAGATCTTATTAAAGGATACCTTTGCTGTTATCAATTGCCTTTTGGATTTTAATGCCTGGCATGTTTGTTGTGCTGCTAACCCAGTTTGCCTCCTAGCCCAGCACCCCGTGAAGAAAGTCTGCACCCCGGTACCAAAGAACGAAAGGTGGGTTAGCTTTAAAGTTTCAATTGTGGTTGTCCCCTCCCCAAGGACATAACACCATCATACCCTAGACACTGGGGATGGGGGCTACACACATTTGAAAAGATACGAGATCATGCATAAAAAACTAACTCAGTCCTATTTAAATTCTAAGTAGAAGAAACTTTTCCCTCAACTGGAAACTGGTGAGTTATGGCAGACTCAAGGCCCTGATGTTACTAGTTGAAAATCCCAGACATAACTGACTTCTCGTGCAAACATACAAAAGAAATACCTTCGGCTGGCTGGCCCACTATCCCCACATCACTGGACTAGCCTCTCTGACATCACTCGCTGTCTCTGCTTTTGATCTCTGGGGACCACCTTTTCTCCCAGACTGGTACAAACCAGATTTGTTATTTACAGCTGGGTTCTTTTATTATCACTGCTGTCTGCCCAGCTGGAAATGTCTGGCTTCACCTAGGACACTGTTTACTTTCAAAACGTATCTTTTTTTTTTTTATGAAAGGGACTCACCCATTTAAAGTTTAACCAAAACAAAGCCTTCTAGTTCCAAAGACGTCTGCTGCCCACACCCACTTGCTGTCCCTGGGACAGCAGATTTGAAATAAACTGTAATATAATTTCATACAAAGTAGAAGAGATTGAAACCTTACAGATAAATAATGTATTTCTGAGGCCTGAAGACCTAATATGATGATAAATCATTTATCACCATTCTAGGTAGTCATCACCATTTATCATCACTTTAGGTCGATCACAGAGGAGCTCTTAACTAATCAGACAGCAGCTTGAACAATGCCTGATGACATCACAATTACCTCTGCAGCACTCAAAACAGAGCAGTAAAATCAAACAGAAACAGTTTATTCTTCATTAAAAGAACTAATCTGAAAGCTCTACAGTTTAAAATATATTGTATAAATCGGGCATGCAATGGCCTCACTTAGAAAATGACATTTAGCATCACCTGTGCAGGACTTTCCATGAGTTATGGTCCAGCCCCCTCGCTCATGATGATAAATGCCATTTTCCGAGTCTGGCCATTGTGTGTCCCACATTTACCACACAACTTAAAAATATTTTACAAAGAAAATCGTAAAATTTAAAAACGACAATCTTAGATGATATATATGTTACAACACCTCTAGTCAGAACTGCTTTAAAGGAAAACTGTGCTGAATCTATAAGTCATTCTTCACAGTAGAAGCTGTTTTTTAAGTTCGCTGCGCATGCACGTGAACTTCTTGCTATGAGTGACTTTTGAAGAGTGTGACTCTATCTGTCCAATGCAGTGTGCTCTGCAAGGGGCTTGACAGTATCACATCAATCATCAACCAGGCTGATTGTGACACAATTCTGCCTTGTTGGAGCAGAACCATCCTCTAGTTGAAAAGAAAAAGCCGAGCCAATCATATGGCGGCTTTTTCCCTTTCATCTGCAGGATACTGCCCAGCAAACAGCTGTTCGGTGTCATAATCAGCCTGGCTGATGAAACCTCCCCTCGCCACTGCACCAGCCTATTGGTTCCTTAAGTCAATGGCTTTCAGTGTGGCTTACACTGTGGGGCACCCACCACCTCTTTACTCAGCTGTCTTCTCTCTCTACACCCCTCCAGCTGCTGGCTGCCTCTCCATTGTTCCATTTACAACCGCTCTCCCAGGCTCTTCATAATATGCTGTGGAGCAACTGAATCAGGTTACAGAGTGTAAGAGCCAGGCAGCTGCATTGCGGCCCTGTCTTAACTGATACCCCTAGTTTTGCACTGCCCACAGTCCAATTGCTCCAGCCTGCCCCCTGCTGCCCTTCCTTCTTCACCGCTGCCCCGCCCATGCCACCCACCGAGCAGGCTGAGCCCAGAAATGAGCAGCATGTCCTCTTTCAGTCCCTGGCTGCCCTCTTTAGCTCTGTAGGGCATAAACAATTAAAATTCTGCCACCGGAGCGGCGATCAGGAAGGTGGGAGGCACTCCATTTCATGCCTCCTCCATCTTCTGCTGGCTTCTTCTTTTCTCAATCTCCTACCCGTGTGAAGCAGACCGTAGCCTAAGCTCTGTGAAGGCTGGGAGTTTAGAGCACCTGCAGGTAGTTCCATCAGCAGGCATACACTCAATAGGACCAAGCGTACTGTAAAAACTCAAGGGGAAACAAAATGAGCATACCTAGGGCCAACAAAATAAACTGGGCTGTTGGACTTTTAACATTTAGAAAGCAAGGATTTTCAGATCTGCGAGCTGAATTACATTGCCAATTTTAAGTCATGGGGATGGGGAAGGGAGGCGGCGGGGGGGGTTTGAGCCCTGCATTTACTATTGCTTACATTAGGAAAGGGCGGTCATGTCTCTGCTGATTGGTTGCTTTGTGTGTAGCATGCCAGTCAGTGGGACGTTTAAATGACCGACCGTTCCCTTTCCCTATACAGCACCACTTTCACTTTAGTTTTTGACTGGGACGTCGGAAGGACTCTGTGGAAGAAGACCGTGGCCTGCCCTATGTACTACTGCCAAGTCCAACACTGCCTGTGGGACCTGGTGCAGAGAGGGGAGAAGGAAGAAAGCAGCTGCCCAGGAGTCAGCCGATGGAATGCCAGAGTCATCGATGCCCAGGCCAGGAGGATCGGTAGGAGCAGCGAGGAGTTAAGTGAAGCAGCAAAAGAAGAGTACTGTACTGGGGTGGATGGAACGAAGGCCGGCAATGAGATAAGAGAGAGGTGTCCCGCAGGAGCAGAAGGTAGGTTTTCTGCCCCCCCGACCGCATTCATTAATTGAAGCACAGGACAGCACATACTAGTGAACGGCTTATTGAAAGAATGCTGTTACACTTTGATATTTGTATTCTTCTCATAAAGCCACTCTTGGAAGGCTTCAGCCAATACAGCAGCTGTTCAGCTACTAAGTTATCAGTTTTCCCAAAAGATCGTCCTGTACTAGTTGTAATTCTCAGCACACTTAAATAGGCTAGATGCACATATAGCACTGCAGGCTACTACGAGCAAAGGCTTTAGTCTGCGCCTGCTTCCTTAAATCATTCAGAATTAGAAATAATGTGACTTTGAAGATAATCACACTATTGATACAGTCTCTTGCTCCTTACAGCGAATTAAAGTAGTAATGAAAAAATAAACAGGAGCCCATACACTTTAAACAACCTCCTCCGTTGGTGCAGTCCCTATGCAGAAGTTTGCAATGGTGGAAAAACAGGCTGGCCCTTGCATTTGTTTATTGTTGTAAAGTGCAATTTAACTGAGAAAGGGGTTTTAGGACAGAGACCCCAATCACTGACCACACACACACCCTGTTGAGTCTCTTTACACATACACACACACCATACCTCTCAAAAGTCCCTGATTTTCAGGGATTTCCCTGATTTTACCTCAAAATTTTACTCTGTCCCTCCTTAAATTTGTGTTTTTGTGGCTAAACAGTGGGGACTGTAAGCACAAAACCATGTCAAGCATTAAAGTTACAGACTTGTTCTTTAGAAAATGCATTTTGCACTAAGTCACATATTCTACCAGCTTTCTGGGTGGATATCTCTAATTTTGAAGATGTGTCCCTGATTTTGGTCCTTTGTCCCTGATTTTTTTAAGCCTTGTCCCTGATTTATAAGGTAGGAGGTTGAGAGGTATGACACATACACACACCCTGTCTGGTCTCTCTCTCTCACCCAGACACACACACAGACACACAGACACACACACCCTGTTGAGTCTCTCTCTCTCACACACACACACACACACACACACACACACACACACACACCTGTGAGTCTCACACACACACACACACACACACACACACACACACACACACACCCTGTTGATTCTCTTACACAAACACAAACACACACACACACACACACAGCCTTGCAGTTGCCCACAGTTCCCATTGTTCCACAACGATGGTAGATTTTTTGGTGGGGGAGTGAGCTCTTTTCAATTTCCTGCTGATTTTGGGCTGCTGCATTTAAAAAACTATCTTATCTTTACTATAATTAAGTACAGCCTGTTCACCTGGCATCATCAATTCCCATTTGGTCCTCCAATGTATGGTTGCTCAAAAAAGTGTAAGTTACAAACACTGAACGGTCACATCTTGTATGTTTATCTTACACCTGATGGTTAAGCAGTAGCAGGCACTCTCACTAAAGCACGGTTGCGCTAACGGCTGGCTGCCTTGGTTGCACGGCAGCCCACACTTGCTGTCCTGCTACCACTTCTGCAAAACTACCCCCCACACTTCCCACACAATAGGAGGGCTCAGGGAGAAGGATTCATTTATTTAAAAGAACGCTAGCCCCATACCTCGGGAGCTAGCCCACTAGACCACCAGGGCATATCTATCAACACTGCTAACAGTGGCCCCACCATCAGGGCATTTCCAAGCCCCACTGACCACTAATGCCTACTTTTATTTATATAAAAGAGCTACTAGCCCTCACTGGCCTTCACTAGCCCACTTGGGCTACTAACTAAATTACTGCCCAGTCAGCCACCACTAGGGGCTAAGGGGCTTTGTTGAGCTCCCCATCCCCAGCACAGTTCCTTTCCTCTGCTTATGCTTTCTTTTAAAGCTTTTCTCTTTTAACTAACCTATTCTCTCTTTTATTTCCACAGGTCTGACAGGACGAGGGCTCCTACCCTACCAGATCAGTATACTTTTTATTTCTATTCTGCCCCTTTTGCCCTACTGGGTCCCCTTAGAGCTGTGGATACTTTGTGACATTTTTTTTATCTTTATTTTACAGGTACACTGGTGTTACCTCTTCAGACTCCTACCCTGACACTCTGTGACAGGTAAGTCCCTCTATTTTACATATTGTTTTGGTGGGTTGACTGTAATGGGTGGCTGTGTCCGTTACAAGTCTCACACTGTAGAAGCCAGCCACCCTTCCCTTGGACTCTTCCAATCCATTCTCGTCTCCTCTCTAAAGTATTCTTGACTCCCTCCCTCTCTCTCTCTCAATCTTGGCTCCTCTCTGTGTGACTTAGTTCTGAATAATTTAAAACATAGTCCGCTCGAGACATGTTCAGGTCTCACTCTCAGGAATACCTTTCGATTGCTCGCAGTCTATGAGAGTGATCAAAAGGTATTCCTGAGATGAACCCAACATTGTCTGGAGTGGATTATGTTTTAATTATTCTGAACTAAGTTACTATGCTACTCTGTTACTATTTCCTGGCACTGTCTGAATCGACCAAGGTCCACGGACAACATTTGAAGGTGATGGCATGAATGTACATTAGCAGGGCTAATGGTAGCCATATTGTTTCATTTATACGCAGACATCTGTAAGTGTAAATGGCAACTGCATTCTAGACTGTTTCATAAACCCACGTTAAAAACACCACACTACGTGCCACAGGTTTCCAACCCAGAGGCCTCAAAGACAGTATACCATATTAACAGTTTATTAGAGCAAAGCAAAATTGCCACTGTGAACAACATTTTGAGGTGGTACATTGGGATTTTCAAGAATGTTTCAGTCAGCTTGGTTATAGGACTGATATTTTGGATACCTTGTAGAAACAGTATTGTGAAAAGAGAGGAAATACTGCAGCCGAGACCTCCATGAAAGAAGTTAAGCAGAATAGTGTTCACAACAGAATTCACAGATCAGTTTCACAATATAAAAAAACAGGTGGTCAATAAACACTGGCATGTCTTGACAGCAGCCCCTGGGGACAGCATTTTTGCCAGTGGTAATAAAGAACGTCCCTCATATATATATATATATACACCTGTATATATATATATATATATATATATATATATATATATATATATATATTTTTTTTAAATAGCCTATAAAAAAGAAAATGGTCTATTGGTGACTGTTGCAGATGCCACTGTAACTGCAACTTGGATGTGTGGATTTTTCTCTGTTTGATTAGCAGGGTATTTTCTCTGTCAAATTGTTGTGTAGGGCATCTTGCTGACAGGAAGGCACTCATGTGCGGTGGGTCAGAGCTTTTAGCTGATTGTTTTGTGAGGGCACAGTTTAGGCCCAACCCTTCCCACCCTCACCCCACCCACCCTGGAAATAGTTCCTTTATACCTGGGGTTCTGACATCATTTCCTCAAAAGTGCAAGGTGCATATCACTGTCATATCCTCTCTAGCACACTGCACTGACAATATAAGCATACACATTGTATAATATAAATATATATATTTCTATATTACAAACCAATCACACACACACACACACACACACACACACAAAAATAAAAAACTAAAAAATGTGGGGAGTAGTGCAATATAATGGCTGTGGGGCAGCAGTCTTCCAGGAGTCTTTCTGGAGGCTGAGATGCTGCCCTATTTGCAGACAACTCTCTGCCCTAAGGGAGGAAGTTGCCCGTCTTCAGGCCACACTGGACAGTAGTAAGGGACCTTCCCCCAGGCCACACTGGACGGTAGGAAGGGAACCTCCCCCATCCAGGGAGCACCAGAGCCACCACCACTACCTCAGAGGTTGCAAAGAAAGCACAGCAGTTGGACCACAGTGGGCTCAGGGAGGGTGAGGATGGTGGAACAGAGGCACACCCAGTCAGTTGTTCCACACCACAATCCATACACCATTCTGGGGGAGCATAGCTCCCCTATGGATGCACCTGCAGAGGAGACTAAGGAGGCTGAGGACAACTGTCACAAGGGAGGCCCACAGGAAGGAGGCAGAGGACACCACAAGGAAAGGAAGCAGCTCCTGGTGAGGGATTCAATTATTAGGGGGATAGAACTGGGGGGAGCATGGAAAACTGAAGTAAGGTGCCTGCCTGGTGCCATGGCTTGGAGAGACAGGAAGCGCATCCTCAGGATCACGAGAACAGCTGCACGGGAGTCTGAGCTGGACGTCATTGTCCACCTAGGGACAAATGACTTGGCTAATCATGAGAGTAGATCAGTGCAGAAGGACTTTGTAGAATTGGGGAGGGGTCTAAGACAAGTAGTACACACAATATCCTTCTCTGAGGTGCTGCCTGTCAATGGCATGAGTGAGGCGAGGGTACTTTGCACCATGCAGTTTAATGAATGGTTGAAAAAATGGTGTGGAGCACAGGGGTTTGGCTTCATTGAGGACTGGGGTTCCACTTGGAGGGACACCAGCCTATACTGGCAGGATGGTCTGCATCTGTCCAGGAAGGGAACAAGTCTTTTGAGCAATCAGTTTAAATGCTTCATTGGCAAGCTTTTAAATTAGTCAAGGGGGAGCACTGATAAGCAGCAGGAAAATCCCAGCCTCCCTACAAAACAGGGTACTAAATGAGAAAAAGACCGAGGTAGACAGGTCAGTGGGGGATGCTGCAAAAGAAGGTAAAGCCATCAAAAATGGAGAGCAATGAGTACCAATGCCCGTAGTCTGAGTAACAAGCTTCCTGAATTAGTGGCCTTGATGGAGGAGGAACATCTGGATATCGTGGCAGTCACAGAAACATGGTACACACAAAACCATGACTGGGACATAAACATACCAGGATACACTATCTACAGGAGGGACAGGGAGGGTAAAAGAGGAGAAGGAGTAGCTCTTTACATAAGGGAAGGAATCAAAGCAACAGAACAAAACGGAAAACAGGGAGGAGAAGAAGCACTGTGGGAAAATTTGGAGACCGGCAATGGCACCACAATCCACACAGGGGTTGTATACAGACCCCCTTTTCAGGGGGAGGAAATGGACAAGGAAATGATAGAAAGAATACTTAGAATGGCAGAAAAAGGGGAGATATTGCTGATGGGTGATCTGAATATGCCAGATGTTAACTGGAGTGCAGTTGCAGCAGCCACTTCAAAGAGTGGGGTTATTCTAGATGCCCTACAAGGGGCATGCCTTAGACAACTAGTATTGGAGCCCACTCGAGAGGGAGCAATCTTAGACCTGGTTCTCTCAAATGGAGTTGAAGAGAAGATCACAGATGTAGAAGTGGGTAGCCATCTGGGAACTAGCGACCATCGAACAGTATGGTTCACAATAAACACAGCAATAGAGTCAAACCATACAAAGGTAAAAGTACTGGACTTTAGGAGGCTGACTTTGCCAAAATGGTGAGTGCCTAAGGAATGCACTAGCAAATGGGCAGGAAGGAGGGTGGAAGAACAATGGGAATAATAAAACTGCCATCACAGAGGTAACAAGCCTTTGTGAAGCAAATTAACAAAATGAAATGATGTAAGAAACCACTATGGTTCTCAAAGGAAGTGGCAGTGAAGGTTCAAGAGAAAAAGAAAGCATTCAGGAAGTACAAGGAATCACAGAAGGAGCAGGACAGGGAACTGTATCAGTTAAAGCAAAACAAAGCTGGGAAGGCAGTCAGAACAGCAAAGGCCCAAACGGAGGAAAAGATAGCCAACTCAGTTAAGAAGGGGGATAAAACCTTTTATAGGTACATCAGGGAGCAAAGGAAGACCAAGGGAGGGCTAGTGAGGCTTAATAAAGAGGAGGGAGGGTGTGCAGAGGGTGACTGTGAAAAGGCAGAGATACTAAACAAATATTTTTGCTCAGTATTTACAAAGGAAGTGGGGGAGGTACCTAAAACAAACAGTAGAAACACTCTGGATACAGAAGTTGATACCAGCCCATTTACAGAAGAAAGGGTTCTGAAAGAACTCTTAAAACTGAAGGTAGACAAAGCAATGGGGCCTGATGGGATTCATTCCAGAATTCTAAAAGAACTAAGGGTAGAACTAGTGACACCACTGTCTACCCTCTTTAACAAATCACGGGAGGATGGGGTGGTACCCGAGGACTGGAGAAGGGCAGATGTGATTCCCCTTCACAAAAGTGGGAGCAAGACAGAAGCAGAAAACTACAGACCTGTTAGTTTAACCTCAGTGGTAGGGAAAATGATGGAATCACTTCTGAAGGAAAGAATTGTTGAGTATCTAGAGGCCAGAGGGGCTCAGGACCCAAGGCAGCATGGATTCATAGCGGGAAGGTCATGCCAGACAAATCTGATAGATTTCTTTGATTGGGTGACCAAAGTAGTAGATCAGGGAGGGGCTGTGGACATGGCCTACCTAGACTTTAGCAAGGCATTTGACACAGTCCCACACAAAAGATTAATATACAAGTTAGCCAGCCTAGGAGTGGGTCCCAAGATGACAGCCTGGGTAAAGAATTGGCTGGAGAACAGGACACAGAGAGTAATAGTAAATGGAGTCCACTCTGAAGAAAGGGGGGTTACTAGTGGGGTACCGCAGGGTTCAGTATTAGGACGGGTCCTCTTCAATGTCTTTATAGCGTACATTGCAGAGGGACTGGAAGAAAAAGTATGTCTCTTTGCATATGACACAAAGATCTGCAACAGAGTTGATGCACAAGGTGGGTGGAAAGGATGAGAAGGACTTGGCAAGGTTAGAGGAATGGTCAAATCTATGGCAGCTTAGATTCAATGCTAAGAAGTGCAAGGTAATGCACCTGGGAAACAAAACCCCAGGGAAGAGTACACAATGGGGGTGAGATACTAACAACAACAAAATGGAAAGGGACCTGGGGTAGTCATATCAGATGACCTAAAGGTGGGCAAGCAATGTGAGAGGCAGCAAGGAGGGCTGGGGATACTGGGATGCCTAGGGAGAGCATCACCAGTAGAAAACAGGAAGATTATCCCTCTGTACAGACAGTTGGTGAGACCCCATCTGGAGTACTCGTGCAGTTCTGGAGACCAATCTCGCAAGGACATAGACAGGATGGAGGCTGTCCAGAGGAGGGCAACTAAAATGATGCAGGGTCTGCACGGAAGACATATGAAGAGAGACTTAAGAGCTAAATATGTATAGCCTTGAGGAAAGGAGGGAGGGGGACATGATAGAAACTTTCAAGTATCTCAAGGGAATCAACAAAGTCCAAGAGGGTAGCATCTTAAAAAAAGAGGTGTGCAAGAACAGCAAGTACAATTTGAAGATAGAAAGGGTGACTCAGAGGTAATTTTAAGGAAGTATTTTTCACAGAGAGGTTGTGGATGCATGGAACGGCCTTCCCGAGGAGGTTGTGGAGTCAAAAACAGTGGTGGAATTCAAGCATGCGTGGGACAGTCATAAGGCAATTCTAGGGGGTTGGGGTAGGAAGAAGTAGGCTGCTGGTTAACTAGGATCTGCAGCTTATCCATTAGGTAGTGAAATGGGCAGACTGGGTTGGCCAAGCGGTCCTTATCTGCTGTCAAAATCTATGTTTCTATGTAACTTCCCCCGCCATCTATAACACTGACACTGAGGGTGCCAAATCCCCCAGTGTCTACTGAAATAAAGATAACATCCCTTGTTTTTAATAACCGGCAATAAAGAAAATGGTCCATTGATGTCTGTTACTGGTGCCCCTGTTCCCATCACTCCCACCCGACTCTCCGGCTCAGCACCCACCACAAATTCAAAAAAACCCTTAACTAAAAATACCACGGACAGCTTAATTTGGTTCAATTTTAGTTAGTTACCATCTGTATCTCTCCTCCCACCCTGGGTCACCCCTGTAAAAGGGACTGCTACTCTCACTGGGCCTACCCCATCAATAAAATGCAATAACTAAACAAATAATAAATAAAAAGAGAAAAAACGGCAGCTGCTTAAAGGTAGAAAATTTGTGTCGCATAGTATAGCCTCTCCAGTTTAAAGTAATGCTCTGAAATGCCAGTGTCAGTGTAAAACCGTAAATATTTTGCCGAAGCCTGCTGTACGTGTTTCCATTGCTGTGGACACTGATAGTAAGTCTTTTTTATGCCTTTTAAACCATGTGTGTTAAACTCTGTAGCTTTTTGCATGGACAGTGGCATATTGGAACATTTCTTTAAAAACTGGAGAGGCTATACTATAGCCGTATGTACACAGCAGTAACGCTGGAAATACAAACCGCAGCAGCATGGTCCAGACCACTTGCCACCCATGACGTGTCTGTCTACACAGCCCCTCTCTGCACCAGTGCAATCTGTGCTGGTGAGGGGCCGTGCATCGCGGGGGAGCCGGACATCTGTTGGTTGCTGCAGCACCGGCAGTCCACACTGCCACTTAAGCTGATGTAAGCCGCTAACTCCTCTTGGCGCTCCCAGCTTGACAGAGGATCTAGGATCATCTTAGCAAGTGGCTTATGCCAATCGGGTATGTGCTTACACAGCACATTTGCACCAGAGCATCCTGAGCACATGGGTTACTCCAGTGCAAATGTGACTGTGTAAACACGGCTTATGCGACACAAAGTGTCTGCCTTAAGCAGGTGCCAGTTTTCCTCTTATGTGGTTTTGAATTTGTTACTGAGCACTACTACTCCCAGTTGCAGTTACACCTACTGCTGCATACCAAAACGTATGAGTCTACATTTCACTTTTTCAACACATGCTCATAACTTTAGTAATTTTCAATATTTTAACCCCAGCTTTTCAACATGCCCATTTATTTGACACCACCTCATGAATGTGACAGCTACCATTTCTAAATCCTACCTAAAATGTGTTTTAATACTTCTGCAATGACATTTCAGCCATTGTTTTATAAATGACACCTGTCATGCTCAGAAGTGCTTAGAAAAATATTGTGTTGAAAATACGGGGTAAAAATCTGAAACACTAATACAAAACCAATGCCTTACCAGTGGTGAAAGTTTGGCATTGACAAATGCTTGTTTAATATTGGATCAAATTCTGTTTTTGCTAAAGCTAACCAGGCTTTTCAGTTATCTGTGTGGTTGTTCCTGATTTGCATGCTGCTGGTAATAACCATTTTAGAACTGTATGATGTAGTTTATGTCCCAGTTCTACTCGTCTATTGTTGGCACAATGCATCTGTGTTCTACTATAGAACTCTGTGGCAGAGAGGGATGTCATAAACTACATCATACTGTTCTAAAATGGTGCTTACCACCAGATTGTAAAGCAGAAATACCCACTGAGGTTACTAAAATGCCTGTATAAATGGAACAAAAATAGAATTTTAACCAGTATTTAAAAACAACTTCTCCTAGGAAAAATGACTTAATGGTCCTCCTTTCAACTGAAAATTACCAGAATCACATGCAAGCTGTACTTAAGTAACCACCAGATGGCAGTAAAGAGCTTAAACACAGTACATTACAGCAACTACTTGCTATTTTAGTTTTCTTCATGATTTGCTGTTTGCTGTTGATTTATAAAATCCAAAACTGGTAGATGCAATCCAGCCTATTAATTTTTTGCCCAAGAACCATGGGATTACCACATGATGTCCACACAGGTTGAGCGTGCCCTGCCATTGTGTGAAGCAGAGGCACACACACATCCAGGGGTGGTCTGTAAGTCCATATTCTTTAATCATCTAGCCAATGTAAACGGAGTCTCAGCTTCAGTTACACCCACTGTACTTACAGAAGAGACCTTAGGGATCTTGAAAACTTGCACAGTATACTGAAACTAATTGTTAGCCTACTAAACCCTGGTTATTCCACTGCCACAATTTAGCATTTGTACTAGTGAACCTTTTGCACCTGCAGTGCTGATGTGTCTATATGGTCTGTACTCTGCTTAATTTACATTTCTACATATTGCTGAATTTTTATTTGCTAAATCGGTATCTCTTTCATTGACTAACTTGAATCTCTGTTATTACTAAATGTGTATACTGTGTCACCTAATTGTTACTTCTGTGTCTTTGCCTAAAACTTATGTTTCTTCAAATTTTGTTCCATGCTCCTTTTCCCCAAGGTCACACTGAAAACGTATTCTGTCTCAGTACACCTTTCCTGGCTGAGTTTCTGCAATAAAATAAATAAATAAATAAATAAATAAATGTATCATCTCTGCTGAGCCAAACCTACTGTTTTTTTTCCTGTGTTTTTAATTAGCTAGCTCGGCACCCTCCAGACAATCCCCATTATTACCAGACTGACTGTAAAAATACAACAGCATCTATTTTAAGTTGTCAGCGTTCCTTCACTATAAACAGAAATACCCCTGTATGTCTTCCCCATAAGGGCATCTCACTGCAACAAAGAGTCGGCTATGAGGTTTATTAGCTGACAGGACTCTTACAGATGGGAAACAAGCCACAGTATGCCTGAAGTGGCAGACTTCACGCTTCACTGACTGCCCAAATCATGCGCTGTAGTCTTCATAACTCTGCTTCAATGCTGGGTTTAAATGTTTGTGCTATGATCACATGACACAAAGTACAGTAAATGTTGCCTTCTGTCTTATACAGGTCTGTCCTCTGACTAGACTAGCAGCTAAGCAATGCTTAGAAAATGTATCAAGCAATTCAGAAGGCTAAGAGGCCTGCAATCCATTTCCATATATCAGTGCAGGCCACATACTCCGGGCTGTGCAAACCAAGGGTTGACTGATTATTACCTCACTGTAGACGCGGTCAGATGCTGGCTTATCTGCAGTGACCACCACTCACCAAATGTTACCGTTATCCACCTATTAACAATATTCACTGTTGTTTTAATCTAACAGCTTGGGAAAGATAGCCTCTATTTATTCAAACACTAGTATTATCCAAATAAAACCAAGAATCAGAATATACCGCCAGAACAGGCAGATGGGACCTCAGTTTAACGTCTCATCACAAGACTGCACCTCAGGAGTGCAGCACCACTTCATGCTGTACTACAGTGTCAATACTGGTGTTTACCTTCAAGTTTCTGGTGTGGGGCTAGAACCCACAGAATTCTGATCTTTTGGCCTCAGACGTGAGTGTGCACTCTGCTGAGCCACGACACTGCTGGAAGAGTACTAAAGCGCAGCTACAGAATTACTGCAGTCAGTAACCTTCCCCTACTATAGGGCAGTACTATATTAGCACCACTGCTGCTGCAGGCAGTCACCCTTCCCTCTTGTAGGACAGTACTATAGCATAACTACTACTGTATGCAGTCACTCTCTGTTATTATAGGACAGTACTATAGCACGGCCACTACTGTATATAGTTACTCTCTGCTATTGTAGGACAGTACTATAGCACGGCTGCTACTGTGTACAGTCACTCTCTGCTACTATAGGACAGTACTGTAGCACAACTACTACTGTATACAATCACTCTCTGCTTCTACAGGACAGCACTGTAGCATGGCAGCTGCTACCGTATAGTCACTCTGCTACTACAGGGCAGTACTCTAGCACGGCTGCTACTGTATACAGTCATGCTCTGCTATTATAGGACAGTACTATACAGTCACTCTCTGCTACTATAGGATGGTACTCTAGCACAGCTGCTACTGTATACAGTCACTCTCTGCTACTACAGGACAGTACTATACAGTCACTCTCTGCTACTATAGGACAGTACTGCAGCACAACTACTACTGTATACAATCACTCTCTGCTTCTACAGGACAGTTCTGTAGCATGGCAGCTACTACCGTAAAGTCACTCTGCTACTATAGGGCAGTACTCTAGCATGGCTGCTACTGTATACAGTCACGCTCTGCTATTATAGGACAGTACTATACAGTCACTCTCTGCTACTATAGGATGGTACTCTAGCACAGCTGCTACTGTATACAGTCACTCTCTGCTACTACAGGACAGTACTATACAGTCACTCTCTGCTACTATAGGACAGTACTGTAGCACAACTGCTACTGTATACAGTCACTGTCTGATACTATAGGACAGTACTGTAGCACTACTACTGTTTACAGTCACTCTCTGATACTATAGGACAGTACTGTAGCACAGCTGTTACTGTACACAGTCACTCTCTGCTACTATAGGACAGTACTGTAGCAGGGCTGCCACTGTATACAGTCACTCTCTGCTGCTATAGGACAGTACTACAGCACAGCTGATACTGTATATCAGTCACTCTCTGCTACTGTAGGATGGTACTGTAGCATGGCTGCTGCTGTATACATTCACTCTGTGCTACTATAGGACAGTACTGTAGCACAACATGCTACTGTATACAGTCACTCTCTGCTGCTATAGGACAGTACTGTAGCAGTGCTGCAACTGTATACAGTCACTCTATTGTTATAGGACAGCACTGTAGCACAACTGCTACTGTGTATGGTCACTGTGCTGCTATAGGACAGTACTATAGCAGGGCTGCTAGTGTATACAGTCACTCTCTGCTGCTATAGGACAGTACTTTAGCACAGCTGCTACTGTATACAGTCACTGTCTGCTCCTATAGGATAGTACTTTAGCAAAGCTGCTACTGTATACAGTCACTCTGCTACTATAGGACAGTACTATAGCACAGTTGGTACTGTATGCAGTCACTCTCTCCTACTATAGGACAGTGCTGTAGCACTATTCTACAGTCACTCTCTACTACTATAGGACAGTACTACAGCAGTGCTGCTACTGTATAACAATCACTCTCTGCTACTATAGGACAGTGCTGTAGCATGGCTATTACTGTGTACAGTCACTCTGTGCTACTATAGGACAGTAGTATAGCATGGCAGCTACTGTGTACAGTCACTCTCTGCTACTATAGAACAGTACTATAGCACAGCTGGTACTGTATGCAGTCACTCTCTCCTACTATAGGACAGTACTGTAGCACTATTGTACAGTCACTCTCTACTACTATAGGACAGTACTATAGCAGTGCTGCTACTGTATAACAATCACTCTGCTACTATAGGACAGTACTGTAGCATGGCTATTACTGTGTACAGTCACTCTGCTACTATAGAACAGTAGTATAGCATGGTTGCTACTGTGTACATTCACTCTCTGCTACTATAGGACAGTGCTATAGCAGGGCTGCTACTGTATATCAATCACTCTCTGCTACTATAGGACAGTACTGTAGCATGGCTGTTACTGTATACAGTCACTCAGTGCTACTACAGGACAGGGGTACAGCATGGCTTCTACTGTGTACAGTCGCTCTCTGCTACTATAGGACAGTACTGCAGCACAGTTACACTATTACTGCAGACAGTCATTCTCTGACACTGTAGGTCGGTACTATAGCACAGCTATTACTGTATACAGTCACCCTCTGTTATTGTGCTTATAAAATGCCCCCCCCCACCCAAGTATTTTTTTAATGGGTAAAAAAAAAAAAAAGTCAAACATATAAAAAAAAGGGATTCAATACTTCAAATAGTAAAAAATAGTACCCCCCCCCATCATTAAGTTACTTTCAAATGTGTTTCATTGGTAGTACAGGGTCCCTATGCGTTTCTGAGATTATCTGTGTGTCTCTGCGGCTTTTAGTACTTTAGATCTCCCCTCTTACATTGAGCTTTTTGTGGGTTTTTTTTCAAAATGTTTAAATGAGTGAGAAAGGTAATTTCCTGGACACTGAGAGTGCAGTTTCAGTGACAGCTGCAGTTGCTGCCTCTCGCCCCCTCACCCCCAAAATCACAAATTGGCAGAAACAGAATGTGGATTTTGTTCGTTTTATAGAGGTTTTTTACGTAGGTAGTGAAGTTGGCAACAGAATCAGGAGCGAGTGTGTCACTTACCGGCCAACGTACAGAGTTGTTGCTTCCTTTGTGGTTGTGAAATCGGAGCGGTATTGCGCTATAGCACGGGGAAGAAAATTATTCTTTTAGAGAAAGAGGATGGTGGAAGACTGCCAGGAAGGACTACACATGCACAGATGGAGTGGTACTACTGGAAACAGGTTAGAAAACTAAAGGGCAGTTTCTACCACAATGGTGGGAATAGCGGGGTGGTTACATAAGGAGTTCAGGTGAGAGAAGCAGGCAGCAGCCACTGTTTCATACAAACAACATTTATATTATGTTACTTTAATACTTTACTGTGAAACAGGAAGGGGAACACTCTGGATATGGTTATTTCTGTGTTGGTGGCAGTGCTTTCACTTTGGCCATATTCTGGCTCTGCAGCTGCAGCAGGAGAGACGATTTGTGTGCCCGGTGCAGAGAGGATTTGTGGCACACTAATACGATGTTGTTGTTGGGTCATGGTGGTGAGGGTAGTGCCGGTTGAATGGTTATTGGCTGATAAGGACATGGCTTTGAAGCAGTTTCAGCCAATCAGGTTTAAAGATTTCCTTTGCCCATTTTATAAAACAATATGAGGAACATAGTTACAGTCCATTCAAAATGGATTTAGTCCAGAAAGCCATCGCTGCCAAGAACAAATAACGTTCCCATACTGGAAATGTTTCAGGAAAACTCCAACTCCCACCTGTTAAGGGGATTTAAGGTCTCAGAAACAGAAAAATTGTAAATGAGATATAAAGACCCTGCAAGACAGCTGCAAACTTTTTTTTTGTCATGAAGCGAGGTAAGCAGCTTGTATAAATTAGTCTTATACTTACCAAACATTGTTTCAGATTTTTGAACAGTATTAATTAGATACCGCACATCTTGTCTTATATTCCAAAGAAACTGTAAACATTATTATTATAAGTTGCTGTTATATGTGCAAACCAAAGTTAAGTAACTGGTGAAAAACTTACAAAGTTTTCATTTTAAACATAGGCATAACCAGAATTAAATATATGAACATTTGTGAGGCAATCAGATCTGCAAACTGCTGAAATAGGCAGCTGCAAGCCTGGGAAAACCAGTCCTGGAGAGTCTATATGTTCGAAAGGGAATCAATGGGATATAACTGGTCATGTGGAGGATGTCATGTTGACAATCATTTATGTGTTAGAAAGTTCAGTAAAAACGGCCGGTCACAGTCAGTTCCAAATGATTATGTTTACACTATGCCCAACTATGGAAAAGCCATACCCAAACAGATCTGTAGAATCTTATGCCATGATCCGACAATTCCTTTCTCTCAAATAAACATTATCACCCCTTAGCCTAATTTCAATCTTCTTCAGATTCACTGTCATCGGTCTGGGTAGCAAACTCTTTGGCAAGTCTATTCACAAGTTTCTTAACCTCTTTAAAATCAGAGTACATGACTATTTCACTTCCATGGGTAATTTTCATGTGAGCAGGCATCATCAAGACATGCTGCACTCCCAGTTCACAGAGTTTTGTATACTCACCCTGTCAAATGCCTTCCTTTTGGAACAGGTGGTGTAACTTAAATTGGGGAAAAGTCTTAACTATGCGCCATGCCAGTCTATGTTTTCTGCCCTTCTCCCCATCCAAAGTACCTCATCACTCTCCATTGGGTCTTCTAGCACCGACAGCATCATGTGGGCTGGAGGATCCTCTCCTAAGTTGTGGCGAGGAGTTACTGTTACTTTTTTTTCTCTAACAGCAGATGATCCTGCAGCCATGTCTTGATGCACATCTTTAAGATCTCCCTCCTCCATTTCCTCTAGTAGGTCTACTAGCCTGGAGTTGGTCACTGTGGCTTGGGTTCTCTAGGTGCTCCAGCCAAAGCCTCAGCACTGAGTTCTCTTTCACCAACCCAGCTGCCTTGGTGAGTGCTATAGAAGCTTTTATGGCTCCTGTTTTCACCTTTTCCTGAGTGTCAGAGACTTTAGCATGAGGAATAGTCACTTCCCCAACCAGGGCCTCAAGTTTGTCATCTGTTGATTGTATAGTCTTCAGAAGTGTGACATTTGAAGACTGGGTCAGGTTACCTGAAGTAGCAGGATTTTTCTGTTCTGTGTTCCCTGATGGCTGTGTTGTCTTTAGCTGTGTCCCATCACTTGCATTCCCTCCTCAGGTGTTCCGGCCCATCATCACAAAAGGTTTAACATAGAAACATAGAATGTAATGGCAGATAAGGACCACTTGGCCCACTTAGTTTTCTCATTTTCCCTATCTGCTGCAATACCGCAAACCTGACTTGATTTCTGGCTTTACCCTCCCATGCCTAACCACAAAGATTCCCTTATGCCTATCCCATGCATTCTTGAATTCCATTACAGTTTTGCACCTATCACCTCAGCTGGGAGACTGTTCCATGCATCCACCACCCTTTCTGTCAAGAAGTACTTTCTCACATTTTCCCTGAGTCTAACCCCCTCCAGCTTCACAGAATGACCCCTTTTTCTTGAACATCATTGTTTCTGAAAAATGCTTCCCTCTTGTACCTTATTTATACCTGTGAGGTATTTAAAAGTCTCTATCATATCCCCCTCTCCCTCCCTCCCTTCCTCCAGGGTGTACATATTGCAGTCCTTTAGTATCTCCTCATAGAGATTTTGGTGCAGACCCTGCATCACTTTATTTGCCCTCCTCTGGACTGCCTGTATTCTATCTATGTCCTTTCAGGTATGTGGTCTCCAGAACTGGACACAGTACTCTAGATGAGGTCTCACCAATGATTTGTCCAGCGGTATCACCACCTCTTTTTTCTGCTGGTGATACCCCTTCCTGTGCACCATAGCATCCCACTGGCTCTCCCCAATGCCTTGTCACACTATTAGCAGTTGATGTAAAATTTCATCAGATAACTGGATCTGCTGCTCAAATGTAATGTGTTGATAGTTAAAAGCTGTTTTTCTTTAATTAAAAGATATATGAAGTTGGAGTACCTTTTGCATACGTATGACCAATTCGTCTGCAAGCTCCACCCCCCCCCTTACATTTCATTTCTACAAAGAAAAAGTCCCAGCTAGTAGTGGGAAGTGGCAGGCTACTACCCAACATCCACATGCTGACTACTGCCTACTACCCAAGTTTCCAGTCCCTCTCTATATTCCATTGGGCAGGCTCGACTAAGACAGGCACATACAAATGCTATACCTCTGGTGAACTTTAAGAAAACTTTATTTGTGAATGCATATTTTTTTTAAATTTTGTTTCTGCAAAGTAAAAATGCCAACTTATAGTGGGAAATGTCAGGCTATCAACCAACACCAACATGCTGGCTGCTGTCCACTGCCCAGACTCCCAGTCCCTATCTATAATCTACAGGGCAGGCTCAACTGATGATGTGTTGAGAATGCAAAACCCATCTGAGTTTTTCTTCCATGTATACCGTTATCTCTGGACGGGGCACACACTGTGTCAGCCTGTTTCACTGTTTACACTTTTCTTGGATGGACACAATAAATTATGTTACCAGCATTAAGTGAAACCTGTTTCATTTTTGTGGTCTGAACTGTTGGGGTGGTGCTACTTCTCTAACTACATGAGTCCAATAATGATACCATGCAAAAACTGCATCATCTCCAGATTCTATCATCACCACTCCAATTTCTCCAGGGCAACATCTCAGACTCAGTCTGAGATGTTATCTCTGAGAAATTGGAATGATGATAATAGAATCAGAGATCCATTCAAATATAGCTGTGTGCTGATGCTCCCTGTAGTGTTCTAACGTCAGATTTGTTTTCTCTGCCGAAGGGAACAGTCACCTTGGAGCCCTCTCTAAGTGTATCAACTAAGTCGATTATTTTATCATTTTGAGAAATCATAAATGTTTTTAATTTAGTTTCTCTATATTTGCATTAGTTAGAGAGGTTATTTTATTATCATTTGTATAATTTAGTGTTTTTTTTCTGGTTCTTGATTGGTTCTTGGAACCAAGAAAAGTCTTACTTTGCATTTCCCACTGTAGCACAGTACTCATTATTTTTGATAAAAACATTTACAATTACCACTTATTTTGTGTATTTGTTAAGCGGTTTGTGATTTCTTAGAAACTAATATAAACTGGCAATCATTTTGTGGTCTTTTCAGTCAATAGGCATGACTGAAGAGCCTAAGAAAAGTACAGGGCCTACAGGATTTAAAAACTGTGAATCCTGTAAAAGGTTGGTGAGGGCAGACCACCACGATCTTTGTTTTGATTGTCTGTGCCCTGACCACGATTACTTAAACTATGCATTGTGTAAATTATTTTGCCTTACAACCCAAAATAAAAGAGTAAAGCTCAGAGAGTCTCAGTCTACCCCTTAGTCACCTAACAGCTCTACCATAAAAACTACAAAAATGGAGGGAAAAGTTTGCATGGAAGTGCTGATACCATCTTACCAAGTTTTAGCCAGCATGCTATGGTCACTGCTGGCATCAGTGCGAACACATCTTTGTGGACTATCTCTATATCTTTTGGTAAAGCCCAGTCCTTACCTCCTTTTGGCAGAGTCTAGGCCATCAATTTGGGGAATTTTCCTTCTCTTCAGAGCTCATTCCCCCAACAATGGTGCTACTGTCTATCCACCTCCTCCCAGATATCCAGTTGCGAGTCAGAGCCATGACATTCTTATTTATCCTATTAGCCAAAAAGACAATTACCTGACTCTGGATACAACAGAAAGCCCCAGTGATATATGAATGGTGGGTCATTATCCAGGAAATATATCATATGGAATGGAAAACTGCATCACTCCAAAATATACGCCGCACTTTAAATATGTGATAGCAGAGATGGATAATGTACAGTATGCTATGCCTCACTTTGATTCACTGGTGCCGTAGAGTGCTGCAACTACCTATGTGCTAATATGGATCCTTAGTGGTCTGGTGTAGTTCTTGACTCCTAGCTTACTTATCTTCCATTATATGCTGTATGACTGCTTAGTTGAGCTGCCCTTCCTTAGTAGTTGTAAATGATGTATAGTTGGTCGTCCTATACACCCTCCTTTGTTTTTCTCATTGATGACAGTGCTCCTCTGCCTTACGCTTAAGGCAATGATGATTATTTATGCAGCCCTGTCACACTAATGGATCTACCTGTGTATGTCTGTGTCTCTAATAAACTTTTAATTTTAAAAAATGGAGTGAAGTAACACAGATGGTGGCAAGCACAGTCCTCAGTTCTCCACAAAATAAACACAACGTGATGGAAAGCAACAGTCACTGATCAAAAAGCCAGATAAAGCTGTTAAGCTATCATCCAGCTCAGATAGAGAGCACAGGGTGTGTGATGGGGGAACCCCGATGCTAAATATGGCAAAAAGAAACAAACTCTGGTCAGAGCCAAAGTGGCTGCTATACTTAACGTGTTGAGGTTTATAGTATTAATGTTTGACATGGATGGTAATGCATAAATGGCATTAGTTAGGAAGTTGTTTTATTTGTGTGAACATGTTACCATGAACAAATTGTAAAGAATTGTTTCTTACCATATTGGTCCTTGTACAAAAAAATGAACAAAGTGGGTGATGTGATACCTTTTATTGGACCAGCAAGAGATTTACAGAATTTAAGCTTTCAAGCTTCACAGAGCTCTTCATCAGAAAGGGCTTTGTGTAGCTTGAAAGCTTACAGTCTATAAATCTCTTGCTGGTCCAATAAAGGGTATCATATCACCCACGTTGTTCAATCTTCATAAATAGATAGTTATGATACAGAGAGAAGGAGAAGAATAAAGGGGGTGAGAAGCACGAACAAAGAATAGATAGTCACAGGAGCAGGGCAGAGGAGAGGGGGAAGATGCACTTTGAAACAATCAATACCTGTGCACAAAATTACTTGAACCAGCATCTTTCACATCACTCCATGGTAGTCTAATGCTCTCTGCCACATACCTGCAAAGTTCATAAAAACTGTCCGGCCCAACCAAGACAGAGAGTGGCACAGTTGTCTGCTTCTCTCCATGGCCGTCCAACATATGGTTTATTATATCACAAATCAGTTCTCATGGCTTGAGATATAATAAGTCAGGTAATGGATGGCTGAGGATGGTAGGAGAGGGTGGTGCTGTGGCAGTGTTGACAGGCTAGGACAGTTTTGATAAAGATGGTGCGTGTGTAAGGGAGACAAAAATATTCGGGTGAGCTATCAAGGAGAATGACTGAAGTAATTTTTACAAAATCATATATACTATTTGCAAAATGGAAAGAGTGGCATAGGGCTGAGGGCAGCCATAGTTCAGCAGCAGTAAGTAAATGCTTGATTGTGGAGTTGCTGAATTTTAAACAAACAAATGGCGCCATGTTGGGGAAGGTTGCACAGTGCACAACCTTATGAGTCAACAGAGGACTTGAGTCTGTGGTGCAGTCATTCATTCACTACCTACCAGCACAAAATATATCAATATGGGAAAGCTTGCAATGTACCTGCCTCACACTGTACCTACTGGTGGATAAACAGAGGGCTTCAATCATCAATGTTATCAGTCCCTTAGCTTTTATCTGCATTAGATTCAGTTACTGTTTGGGAAGCCTGCATTGTATCTGGGCCATACAGAACCTGAGAGATTGTGGTTAAACAATGCTAAGCCTCATGTATTGCCAGTTACTCACAGGACTTTAGTGTTCAGTGCTGCCAGCTTTTCACCTGTCACAACACTAAAAACATTACAATGTGCAGAAGCCTGCACTGTACCTCCCCACATTACACCAGTAGATAAAGAGATGGATTTATTCTACTGAACTTTTAGCTTTTCACCAGAACAAAATGCCTGACAGTATTTGAAAGTCTGCACTGTGCTGTACATGGCTTAGTGAATAAACAGAGTGCGACAGTTTACAGTGCTGTCAGTCCATCAAATTCCATCAGCACTAAATATGTCACAGTGTGAGGAAGCCTGCACTGCTAATATTGCAGATTTTATTTCTCATTCCTCAGTTGACCAGAATGGTATTACAGACTTGGTTTGGTGATAATGCTGGCTTGGTATTGCAGTCAGGTATCCTGTCTGGATTCTCAATTGTGCACTGCCAAGGAGGGATTGCTGGGGGAGGGGGGCGCATCTGCTTTAGATCCAAATTGAACCTGGTGGCACACCCAGTTGGGGGATACCTCATCATTTGAATGACTGGCTTGCATGGGGGTCCAGGTGCAGGCTGCAGGATCTTACTTGTGTACCAGCCTCCAGGGCATGAGGGGGAGTTTCTGCAGGAAATTGTGGACTTTGTCACTGACAGAGTGTTGGAATCTCCTAGATGGCTCATCTTGAGTGTTTTTAATGCTTGTGTCAACAATAAACTCTTGCACTTTTTTCAAGATTTCCTCTTAGGTATGGAATCCTTGGACCTTACACAAGATGTTACTTCTGTGACCCACCAATATGGCGATGCTTTGGTCTTGGTATTCTCTCTGGAGCTTGAGGTTAGTGACCTTGAGATTGATCTGTTAAGTTGGTCAGACCATTGCACTATCAGTTCTTTCTTGGGGCCCTTCCTTGTAGTCCATCCACTGTGGAGATAGTCCAGTACTGTCCTTTGCATAGGTTTTGCCCACAGGGACTCTTGCTGGTGCTGGACACAATGAGTATGATGGCAGCATGTGACATGGGGTTGGAAGAAGCTGTGATGACCTATAATCTTGCCATTGGTGTGGCTTCTGATCTTGTGGTGCCAAAACATGTACACCTGTTGGTTTCATGCCTTGGCTCGCTATAGTACAATGGTGAGCTAAAGGAGATGAAGGAAAAGGGGCAGAGGTTGGAATGTTTTTGAAGAGATCCAGGGTCCCAGAGAACAAAGTGGCTTGGTTACTCACTATGGTGAGTACCAAAGAACAATCACATGAAAAAAGGCAGGATTTCTGTGTAGGGAGATTGCTGCTGGGAGGAATCGACCAGCTCAGCTTCATCAGTCTGTAAACAGGCTTCTACATTCGGCTTGTTTGGAGCCCCTCAAAGCATTTTCACTCACTAAATGTGAGGATTTTGCTTGATTTTTCTCCGACAGGGTGTCCTCCTTCTGGACTGGGATCACACCAAGTGGGCCATTGGAGCCCAGCAGGGTCAGGCCTATGTGTCTGACATGCATTCAGTGGTCATGGGAAAAAACTGGAGCAGGGATGGTGGAGGAGGTTAGTGAGGTGATCTTAGAGCTGAGGCAAAACTTTTGTGATCTGGATCCATGACCGATATAATTACTAATGAGTTGCATTGGGCTGCTTGGCACAATGTTAGTGGATACTGCCCGGTGCTCCCTTTTGGAGATTGTCTTCTCAGTGGCATTGAAAGATGCACCAGTGAAGCTCCTTCTAAAAAAGCCATCTTTGGACCCAGATGTCTTGGCAAATTACCAACCAGTCTCTAACCTACCATTTTTGAGGAAGGTTATTAAGAAGGTAGTTGTGCAGCAGCTAGAAGCACACCTCACTGCCTTTGTCATCTATGAGCTTCTCCAGTCTGATTCTAGATCAAGGCATAGCAAGAAAGTGGCACTAGTCAGGGCACATAATGACCTTATCAGGACAAGAGATAGAGGAGCGTGGTCAATTCACATTCTCCTTGATCTCTCTCTTCAGCTTTTGACACCATGGATCAGTCCATAGTCAGATTTTGGACCAGCTCAGGGAATATGTAGGGATCACTGACAATGTCATCTGCTGGTCTGAGTCCTATCTCAGTGGAAGGACTCAGAGCATGATGATAGGAATGTTTTCCTTGTTCCTGATGGTCCTCCCCTGTGATGCACCCCAGGGTCTGGTCCTTTAGCCCATGCTGTTCTGAGTGCACATGCTGCCCCTGGGGATGATCATTAGACAGTATAGAGTTGGGTTTCACTGTTATGCAGATGACATGCAGCTCTGTTTTTTGCACCTGGGAAGCCAGCTGCAGTTGATGTGCTAAATAGGTGCCTGTCCGAGAGCCAAGACTGGATGTCATTGAGCTGGTTATGACTCAACCCAGATAAGACTGAAGTACTGGTGATCTAGCCATGTCAAAGTGGTGGAGTGGTGGCTACCAAGAGGGAGACTGGACTTTGACTCAACTCCTCTGGGCTCTTGGCTGCCATAAAGGTGAAACATGTGGGGGTCATTGTGGACAAGGGGCTGACATTTGAGGTTCAGGTGTCAGCAGTAGTCTGGAGTGACTTTGGCCATCTTATGAACATTTGTCAGATTAAATTCCTAAGTGCCATGTCTCCTTTAAAGTGGGCTTACTCACTTACAAGGCCTCACACAGGTTGGGCCTGGGCTATCTGGAAGACTTCCTGCATTCTTATGTGTCTGTGCACCCTCTTTACTCCAGTGAGGTGAGCCTCCATGTAATACTCAAGGCAAGGTTAAAAACCTTGGGTGACTGAGCCTTCAATGTGCAGGCCTGGCCTTATGGAACACTCTCCTGAGAGCTCTGAGGGAAGTCCCCTTTGGTAGAGGCCTTTAAAATGGGCCTGAAGACATATTTCTTTATGGAAGCTGTTGGGGATTAATTCCCCTTACCATCTGGATTCCCAGGCTTCTTTTTTAACATTTTTTTTATTTAGTATGCTTTTACTGGTAGACTACCTAGGAATCAGCCTCCACCCCACTCCGGTCCCCCTCAGCATCCTCGGGACTTACCTAATTCGAAGATGATACCCTCTGGATTGTCCCCCAGGTCAGGGCTGCAACACCGAGCACAACCTGCATGTTGACAGGAGAAGGTTGCCAGCAGGGGTGCCTACTGGCATTGCCACCCTGGATTGTCCCCAGAGTGGGGTGTGGAGTTGGCCTGGAAATAACAGATGTCGTACTAGGTCTGCATTTCGAGAGTGCCAGGAGGAAGATGGGGCCCCAGGAGAAGTGGGGCATCATGTGTGCTGGCCACTATTTTTGTTTTTCTCTTTGGAATCCTGGGGCAGGGATGTGCACTGATGTCCAGTGTCCACCCTGCCTCCCCAAGGTAATGGCGTTGGCTGCAACAGTACCCCCAGCCTCCACCAGGGGTCCATAACATGCCAGACACTCTGCCCCTCTCTCCCCCGGCCCCGGAGAAGGAGGGCACTCCCCAGGATGCTTGAGCCTTCTCTCCCTGGCCGGCCTTCTGACTCCTGAGTCCATCACCGAACCCAGGATGTCGGCACTGCAAGTGGATGCCTTGCTGCTGTGCCAGTGGGACAGTGGATTCCCAGTCTTCTGTTTATTTGAACATGGTTCAATATTTCTTAAAACTGTTATAAAATATGCTAGCTAATATATTTATAATATTTTATACTGAAGCAGGTTTTATATATGTTATTATTTTTTTTCTTATGACTGTGATATTTCCAACCTTGGTTTTTGCTTTATTGTAATGGCACCCTGGGCCTCTGGGGAAAGGCGACAATAATTATAAATAAATTCTACAACTAAACTCGACTACTGTACCTGCCCAACACTGTAACAGACCCTCTGGCTAAACAGAAAGGTTTCTGTCTTCAATGTTGTAAGTCATAGAAACATAGAAACATAGACTTTGACGGCAGATAAGGACCGCTAGGCTCATCTAGTCTGCCCATTTCCCTACCTACAGGATAGGCCACAGATCCTAGTTAACCAACAGCCTATATCTTCCTGCCCCCCACAAGAATTGCCTTATGTCTGTCCCATGCATTCTTGAATTCTCCCACAGTTTTAGACCCCACAACTTCCTCAGGAAGGCTGTTCCATGCATCCACTACCCTCTCTGTGAAATAATACTTCCTCACATTGCCCCTGAACCTCCCTCCTTCTATCTTCAAATTGTGTCCCCTTGTTCTTGCAAGTCTCTTTTTCTGAAAGATGCTATCCTCTTGGATTTTGTTGATTCCCTTGAGGTACTTGAAAGTTTCTATCATGTCCCCCTCTCCCTTCTTTCCTCAAGGGTATACATATTAAGCTCCTTTAGTCTCTCCTCATACGGCTTCTCTTGCAGACCCTGCACCATTTTAGTTGCCCTCCTCTGGACTGCCTCTATCCTGTCTATATCCTTGGGAGATGGGGTCTCCAGAACTGGACACAGTATTCAGATGGGGTCTCACCAACTGTCTGTACAGAGGGATAACAACTTCCTGTTTTCTGCTGCTGATGCCTCTCCTATACATCCCAGTATACCCCAGCCCTCCCTACTGCCTTCTCACATTGCTTACTAACCTTAAGGTCATCTGATATGATTACCCCAGGTCCCTTTCCTGTTTTGTTGTTGTTACTACCTCCCACCCATTGTGTATTCTTCCCTGGGTTCTTGTTTCCCAGGTGCATTATTTCACTTTTTGCATTGAATCCTAGCTGCCATACGTCTGACCATTCCTCCAACCTTGCCAAGTCCCTTTTCATCCTTTCCACACCTCCTTGTGTATCAACCCTGTTGCAGATCTTTGTGTCATCTGCAAAAGGCATACTTTTCCTCCAGTCCTCTGCAATGTCACTGATGAAGACATTAAAAGGACTGGACCAATACTGAACCCTCGGTACCCACTAGTAACCGCCCTTTCTTCAGAGTGGACTCCATTTACAATTACCTTCTGTGTCCTGTTGTCCAGCCAATGTTTTACCCAGGCTACCACCCTGGGACCACTCCAGGCTGGTTAATTTGACTAATAATCTTTTGTGTGGGACTGTGTCAAATGCCTTGCTAAAGTCTAGGTAGGCCATGTCCACAGCCCTCCCTGGTCTACTACTTTGGTCACCCAGTCAAAGAAATCTATTAGATTCGTCTGACATGACCTTCCACTGTGAACCCATGCTGCCTTGGATCCTGTGCTCCACTGACCTCTAGGTACTCAACTATTCTTTCCTTCAGAAGTGACTCCATCACTTTCCCTACCACAGAGGTCAGACTGACAGGTCTGTAGTTTCCTGCCTCTGTCTTGGTCCCACTTTTGTGAAGGGAATCACATCCGCCTTCCTCCAGTCCTCGGGTACCACCATCCTCCCATGATTTATTAAAAGAGTAGCCAGTGGTTTCACTAGTTCCTTCCTTAATTCTTTTAGAATTCTGGGTGAATTCCATCAGGACCCATTGCTTTGTCCACCTTCAGTTTTAGGAGTTCTTGCAGAACCCTTTCTTCTGTGAAAGGACTGGGATCGACCCCCTATCAAGAGTGCTTCTGTTAATTGGATTAGGCACTTCCCTCCTCTTTTGAATACTGAGCAGAAATATTCGTTCAGTATTCCTGCTTTTCACTGTCCCCTCTGCCCACCAACCGTTCATTCTATTCAGCCTCACTATCCCTCCCTTTGTCTTTTTATCGCTGATGTACCTATAAAGGTTTTATCCCCTTCTTAACTGAGTTGGCTATCTTTTCCTCAGTTTGGGCCTTTGCTATTCGACTTCCCTTCCTGCTTCTTTCTGCCTTAACTGGTACTGCTCTCTGTCCTGCTCCTTCTGTGTTTCCTTATACTTCCGGAATGCTATCTTTTCTTCCTGACTTTCACAGCCACCTCTCTTGAGAACCATAGTGGCTTTTCTTTCATTTTGATTTGTTTATTTGCTTCACACAAAGGCTTGTTGCCTCTGTGATGGCAGTTTTGATAATTCCCCATTGTTGCTCCACACCTCCTTCTAGCCTGTTTGCTAGTGCTTTTCTGAGGGCACTCTCCCATCTTGCCAAAGTCAGCCCTCCTAAAGTCCAGTACCCTCACTTTTGTATGGCTTGACTCTGTAGCTGAGTTTACGTGAACCACACTGTTTGATGGTCACTTGTCCCCAGATGGCAACCCACTTCTAGATCTGAGATCCTCTCACTGCCCCTGTTTGAAGTCTGAGGTCTAGATTGCTCCCTCACAGAGTGGGTTCGAAACTAGCTGTCTAATGCCTGCCACCTGTAGGGGCGTCAAGAATGGCCCTGCTCTTGGATGTGGCTGCAGCAAATGTGCTCAGTTAACATCTGGCATATTCAGGTCTCCCATCAACAGTATCTCCCTTTCTCTGCCATTCTAAGAATGCCTTCCATCATATCCTTGTCCATTCCTTCCCCTGACATGGGGTCTGTACCTAACCCCTGTGCGGATTGTGGTGCCCTTTCCAGTCTCCAAGGTGACCCACAGTGCCTCCTCTCCTCCCTGTTTACTCTTTTGTTCAGTTGCTTTTATCCCTTCCTTTACATAGAGAGCTACTCCTCCCCCTCTTCTCCCCTGCCTGTCTCCTGTAGGTTATGTACCCTGGTATGTTAACATCCCAGTCATGGTTCTCTGTGTACCATGTTTCTGTGACTGCTACGATATCCAGGCATCCCTCTTCCATTAAGGCCACCAGCTCAGGAGCTTGTTGCCCAGACTACGGCATTGGTACTCATTACCCTCCATTTCCTGATGGCCTTACCCCTTTTGCCCCATCCCTGTCCTTCCTGCCTTTGTCACTTTCTCTGTTACCACTGCCCTTCTCCCTATCGACACCTCCATGTTGGTGTTTGCCACACTTACTACCGTGATTGTTTGGGGGCTAGGTTCCTGCTCCTTTCAGTGCCTCCCCTTGGCTAGTTTAAAAGCTTGCCAATGAAGCATTTAAACCTATCACCTAGGATCCTGGTTCTCCTCCCGGACAGATGCACGCCATCATGCCAGTATAGGCTTGCATCACTCCAGGTGGACCCCAGTCTCCAATGAAGCCAAATCCCTGAGCTCCACACCAGTTTTTCAACCACTGATTGAATCCCATGGTACGGAACACCCTAGCCTCTCCTATGCCATAGATGGGTAGCACCTCCGAGAAGGTTACCGTGCGTGCTACTTGACTAAGGCCCCTCCCCAATTCCACAAACTCTTCCTTGCCTTTCACTAGTACCAAATACAGTACATCACAGTGTGGGGAAACCAGCACTGTAAGTAGCTTATAATGAGGCAATAAAGAGTAGGACCCGTAAAGATGGGAAACGACAAGACTACTGATGGTACAATTATGGCTGATATCTTTCTCACTTTTTGAGTATTTATCAACCAAAAGATACAATTTCAATATGTGCTACTGAAACAAGTGAGAACAGGAACACAATAATCGAGGTAAATGAAGTGATAATGAAACTCACAAAACTGGACCCAAATAAATCTCCAGGGCCAGATGGTCTTCACCCCAGGTTACTCAGGGAACTGGAGGGGGAAATGGCCTGGCCCATAGCCATGATTTTTTCAAATTCTATTTCTGAGGGCAAGGTGCTATTAGTTTGAGGGAAGCAAATGTCACCCCTATTTACTAAAAGGGTCCTAGGGAGGATTCTAAGAACTATAGACCAGTTTGACTTCAGTTCTGTGTAAAGTTATGGAGCAGTTCATAAAAGAAGGAAATTGACTGGTTAATGAAGACTTGGTTGATATCACACAACATGGGTTCAGGGCTAAAAGATATTGCCAGACCAACATATTCCAATTCTTCAAACCAATAAGTAAGGCCTTTTTCCGGGCAGGACCCTGTCTTGATTCAGCCCTAGTCACGGCCCCCAGGAGACCTCCACCATCGCCTATGGCTGCCGAGATCCCTAGGTCACCCCCGGCTTGCACCCTGGAGGGCGAGGCCGTGGCCACCTTCACCGGCAACCACGGAGCTTATGGCTGGTCGGGGATCCGCAGCAATGGTAGTGTCTCGAGGTCCCCTGGGGAGGGCTTCATGTGTATGGTTGCCCTCCCCTCGGTTTCCCTCCTTTTTTTTTTTTTTTTTTTTTTTGGAGGGGCGTGCAATGACATGGCGTCTGCCCGCCTCCCAAGCTGTCGCCGGTCGCCTGAGGTTCCCAGTCTCACTAGGAGCCCTCAGTCGCCTGTCCGCTCCCGCCCTCCCCGAGAAGGAGAGCAGTCCTTGGGACGCTTTATCCTTCTCCCCCCGGCCAGCCCTCCGACGATCCAGGTCCATTCCTGAACCTGGGTTGCCAGCATCGCAAGCGTAAATCCCACCGCTGCACCAATGGGCTGGCAACATTGTTTATTTAGATTACTCCAACGCTTTCAACACAGTTCCACATAAGGAACTTACAGATAGACTTATAGAACTGAAATTGGATTCAAACATTATTAGCTGGGTGAAATCAGTGTTAGTTGAAAGAAGACAAAGAGTGGGTGTCAGAGGTTTTCATTCTGAGTGGGGTCAAGTGATGATTAGTATATCCCAGGGGTCAGTTTTGGGCTGACCCTATTTAACATTTATATATCATCTATCCAATCTTTATATCATCTATGCAGTCTTCATCAAATGCCTGGATTTGCAAGTTGGCTGATGGCACCAAGACAGGTGCAATAGTTGACAACAATGATGCACTAGAACATTTTCAGAGAGAAGTCCACAACTTAGAGCTCTGGGCAAGTAAGCACAAATTATCCTTTAATTTCGAAAAATGCAGGGTTATGCACTTCGGAAGTAGAAATAAAAAGGAAATATATATTAAGTGGGAAAGAACTACAAGAATCAGACAGGGAAAGAGATATTAGAGTTATTATTACAAATAAATTGACATTCGATGAACAATGCAGAGAAGTAGCAAAGAAGGGAAACAGGATCTTGGGATGTATTACATGCAACATTAGGAGCAGAAAAAGAGAGGTTATGCTGTCCTTATATCAGGCACGTGTGCATCCCCATTTGGAGTACTGTGTCCAGTTCTGGACACTGCATACAAAGAATAGTATACATTTATTGGAGTCTGTTCAAAGGAGAGCCATGAAAAGGGTCAAGGCAATAGCAGAGCTGTCATACAAGGAAAGGCTGGGAAAACTAAACCTGTTCTCACTAGAATATAGAAGGCTCAGGGTCATCTATGCTTGGTCTATAGGGCTTTTAGGGACGATGATCTCAGGGAATGCTTGGGCTAGAAAGGAAACTAAAAGAAAAAGACACCAGATTTTATAAATACCAGCTCAAAGGTGAATTATATAAAACAAATAAGCAGGGTGCATGAATTAACCAAAATGTGGCGATTCTTTGCAACAGTCTCCCTGAGGTAGTGGTCCAAAGCCCTTCTATGGATTCTTTCAAAAAGATGCTGGGCATGTTTATGAATATCCATTGAGAAATGTCGAGTCATCTAGGCTAATGCTAACTGGCTCGTACTCTTGCTATGAATCCTATGACTCTGAACATAAGCATGGGGACCCCAAACACAGTCATATGATTCCCCCATGGGTTTGAAGTGAACCATGAAGAAATCTCCCTCCACAAGCCCTTGTTGGAGACTGCCCCATTAAATACAAAATTGTGCCCATGCTCAAAACATAATGACACACTCGAAGACTATCCCTAAGATCAGAGCTGAGGGGAACAGTAAGAACATGCTAACACCAATCCCCCCCATATAGATGTTTATCACCTCAGCTCTCTGACCAGCATCCATCTGGACCAGTTTCCCCAGCCCCTTCACCCAACTTCTCTGGGACTTACCTTGCTCTGTTGGGTCCTGACACAGGACTTGGATATGAGGCACTCAGTTGCCGGTGCAGGGCCTGCAAGAAACTGTGCTGTCACTGTTCTGCTGGCAGAGACTTTTTCTTCAGATTTTCCCCCCAATGCATCCACACATGTGGATTATGCATTCTGCACACTCTTTCTCTGCTAAGATGCCCCAAGAATCTGGACATGGAATCCCCTCACTTGCTGTCCCATGGTGCTGCCATCTAGATTCCTCAAGTGGCAGACAAACTGTAGGACATGAAGCCCCTTCCCAAGGAAGGACAGCTGTCCTATTGGTGCCTAATCTTCCCTCCCTGGCCAGCCCACCACACAACTGAAGTCCATTCCCAAATTCTGGTTACCAGTGCAGCGGGAGGTAAGGCGCCTAGCGCTTCAGCTCTCCATGCCGTTGAAATGGCTTAACACCAATCCTCCTTAAACTGAGCAGACTAACTTCTCTATATCCAGTACTCAGAACTTCAGAATTGCACTTGAGTCTTTAAAAAGTATGTACATTTTTACAACTATGTCAGAATTATAATTGTATCACATTAATCCTACTCCCCCCAAAAAAAAATAGAAAAATCTTAACAGTTCCCTGGTCCTAGTAAAAAGGGAAAATTGTTGAATTTTCATCCTGCATACTGCTAGCTCACACGATTTTTGGACGGAGTTCATAGTTGAGAGGTCTGTAACTTTCTTACAGTCAAACTAAATTTCAATTTCCTTGCAACAGCGTGTATGCCCCTTCTACCTTTGGGTCATGATAAACCACCATCAAGTCATGGTAAAATGTAGTTATTTCACTAGTCACAATGTGGGCACACAACAACAATGCCATGGTGCTGAAATCAGGTCCAACAAAAAATAGTGCCATGTGGGAGCTGGCGGGTCCCTTTGATCACTGGAACTGCTGAACAGAAAATAGGGGCGGTTGTTAGAAGGTGGGTCCAGTATAAGCAATGGATCCACCGTAACAAAACATTGAGTGGAGGAAACTGGTGGGTACAGGATGAGTACCGGATCCACCCAAAAACTAGGAGCCACTTTCAGCAATGGGGATGAGGGATGGGGGCCACGTGACATCAAGGAGTGCAGAGGTAAGACAAAAAAATTCCAGAAGAGGAGAGCAGCGAGACAAAATAGTGCCAGGAGGGAGTTTGTAATCTAGGCTGATCACTGGACCACTAGGAAGTGAACGTCCAGTGAAAGGGGAGGGGGAGAGAGAAAAAGACAGAGGGAAGAGCAGGGATCCATGCAGAACTGACGTGATAACACCCCACTGCATGTGACATTTTTTTTTTGCCATTCTGTCTCTCCTCCACTGAGAGCAATATGTCAGCTATGCAGCCATAAAAGCAACAAATGCTCTGGTGCCATCAACACCAGCTACAACAACAAACAAAACCTAGTCAGGTCCACCACGGCTGCATAGTGAAGTTAGTAAAGTTGTGTGGAATTGTTAAGGAGGTACAGAGAAACAACACAATGATTTGTAAGTAGTAAGATTTGTTTTAGTTTCTGTTCTAAGGAAGGCATACATGTTATTAGGAAAATACATGGAGGTGTACGTTTTAATGGAAGGAATAGGATGCACTGTAGGTTTACAAAAGAACCCCAGAGCAAATGCCACTGATGTATGTGTTATCCCAGATGTTATTGTCTGGACAGCCAAAAGAAAACACAATTGCACATACCCCAATAATGCAAAGCATTATGGGAAGCAGATGCAAATCCCCATGATGCTACAGAAGGTGGCAGTACATGAAAAAGTAATAGCTGGCATATGTTCAGCCTTGGGATTATTTACACAGGTTTTTTTTTTTTTTTTTTAGAGAAACAGGGTTTTTGTCCATGAGGTAATGTAAGTTATATGTAAGCAATGTGTTGATGTCAGGAAGTCAGGTGTAATGATGATGGACTGTTGGCAGAGAAAATGTGATAGTAACTTTCAGGAGGAGTCGCTTTTGATAAGGGCAAGGTAGTTGCAGGTATGCTTGTGATAATGGGAATATTAGGAAAGTATGAGGTCTATGCAGAAGTGGAGTGCAAATATGCAGTTTCATAAGTATGTGCTCAGAGTTCAGGCAAATTTGATAGCATGTTTGTTTTAGAAATAGGTAAAAACAGCGATACATGCAGTTGATAGAAATATAGATAATTACATAGACATGTAGGCCCTGTCCACACTACACTCGAGAAAGCTGTAATGGATTCAAACCATTACAGTCTGTAAATGTTACAGTGTGTCCACACTGCCAGTGAACAGTGTGGATAATGGTTTGAAAACATTACAGCCTGTCCACACTGAGTGTGATAGTGTGTGTGGTCTCAACCCTGTAATAGCAGTGCACATCCCATGGTGCACTCGGTGATGACAGCTGCATTTTGAGATGCCCCCTATATGTCCTATGGAGTACTGTGTATATGGCACAGTCATATTATGTAAATAACCATATTTCATTGTTATGAGACACATTTATGTTGTGGAGGTGACAGAGAGAGGTTTGAGAGAGGGAGAGATCTGCATGTAAGAGGGACGGAAGGGGAGGGAGAGAGTGAGGGGGAGACATGGCATCAGTTCTGCCAGTATTAGGGCACCTGGGCACAACAGACGTTCATGTACTGCTGCTGTATGGCTGAAGGCAGACCCTCTACTACTGTCTTCAGTGTTCCCCACTGCTTCACTGTACACAGTGCCACATGTCTACTGTCCACCGTAGCAGTGCTCCATGATGCACTCAGGAGCTCCACTAATGTATGTGTTCACTACTGGCACTGCTCTGCAGGTAGTATTGTTGCCACATCACACTTGGGCAGGCAGGGTTTTCCCCAACACTTAGCACAGTGAGAAGAGTAATCAAGGACAGTACATGGATACCATCAAGAAGTGGCCCTCGGGAAGGCAAGTGCAGACAGAGAGGTAGGTTAGGTGGGGACATGGGGGTACACCCGGAGGGCTGTGCATACTGCTGTCAAGTTACTGTGGTATGGAGGCATCCCAGTATTGCTGCCTACACCCGTGCTCCACATTGCCATCTGCATATGTCCTGGTAGCCTCCGATCTCCCTGCATGCAGTGAAATAGTGATGCAATGCGTGCAGGTATAGTGGGAGACTGAAGACTACATAGTGGAGCATTTAGACACAATTGCTATTAAAAACTGATAAAGGTGTAAAGCTGTAAATAACAATGAAATAACCACTCTGGTATGCACACCACAAAGTGATTCTTGGAAGGATACAGATTGGGGATGGCTCAATTAAAGGAGTAGTCCACCCAGAATTTGCAAAAACATGTTATGCAAAGTGTTTGTATTTGTATGTAAAGTCCTAGTGCATCCTTCCCTCTGTCTGCTATTAGGAGTTTTACCTAAATTAGGCTGCTAGCTTTAGGGTAGTTTTATGACCCCTGGGGATCTCCATCACAAATAGGTTTATTGCCTTCTGCCTCCTACCATGCACCCTGTCTCATGTGACAGTGACATACCAGGCCCATAGATTTAGCATATGCAGTGCTTTTTAAAATCAGTTCACAACAGCAGAGCTTTGTAACTGTTCTTATCCAGTGAGCACAAATAGCAACAGTTACAATTTAGCAGATGCCTGAGAGCTACCTAACTGGGGTTTCTGTAAGAAAACAGCTACTAAATAGCTCTAATTCACTATTTGTGTTTTTTGGGTGTGTCATGTCTAGCTAGCAGTAATATGTGTTTTCATTTTAAAACGTAATTTTATCAAACTACGCACAGCAATAAAAAGCACAGAAATTGCCCCAGATCATCACTGCTATAATTAGTAAAGACTATAGCAGTTTTCTTACAGACAACTCACTCAGTTAGCTCTAAAGTATTTGCTAAACTGTAAATGTAGGTACCAGCATTCTTTTTTTTTTTTTAGCAGCAGAGACGCACTAAAGCTTGTTTACAGGTGTGACCTGGGAGCACAAGGAAGTTAAGTGATTTGCTCAGGGACACACAGTACCCATGTGGAGGCTGTGGGATTCAAACCCAGGACACCAGGTTTGCAGCTCAGAGCCTTAGACCACCGCACTATACTGCCTCCTCTATTCTAATAGGTAGAACTGGCAGTTAGTGCTGATTTTGCTCTGTGACAGGATTTTCAATTTTTTTGTTACAAATGTGAAGTATCTTTTTAATAAAGTATAAAAATATGTGTGTGCGAGTTATTTAGGTTGGTGAATATTTGTTTTATCATTTGAAAAAGTGGGATACACTAAATGTGTAGTGCAATGAACCATTGTAAAATGGGATCAAATATGTAGCTGAAATAGTCACTGTCATCCATCCTGTTGTTTTCATGCTATACCACACACAGGAAAAAAAGTGACTTTAAAGTATTTTGCAGTTTCTAGACTGCAGCTTCATACCATACACTTCATTTGTAAAAAAAAAATGAAAATCATGTCACAGAGCAAAATCAGCACTAAATGTTAGTTCTGCCTAATAGAATGCTGGTACCTACATTTATAGTTTAGCATATACTTGAAATCTAACTGAGTGGGTTTTCTGTAAGAAAATTGCTAGAGTCTTAACTAATTATAGCGCTAATGATCTGGGCAATTTCTGTGCATTTATGGTTGTGTATAGTTTGAGGAAATTAAAAGTTTTAAAATGAAAACATTCCTGCAAGCTAGACCTGACATACATAGAAAGGGTTCCACGTCAATTGAGCGCAAAATATTTCAGCGCGAACTTTTACATCGTAAAAATTTCAGTGCTCGCATTTACATCACATCCCCTTTATATCACGATCATTTACATTGCAGTGTAGCATGCTGTCCCTTTTACATCGTAGTTATTAACATCTTAATGCAGTTTGCTATTTCTAATGGTTTCAAATTGGTCAGCCAATGATTGTTCCCCAAGTGTAGCCTGATTGACAGCTTAAATGTATCACTGTCATAGCTGTTCCCATCCCAGTTTCGAGATGCCACTTGAATTTGTGATGAGTAGTAGAGAACAACCTCTCCTGACCCACGATGGTTACATTTACCGAAAGGAAAGAACGTATGGGGACAAAGACTACTGGGAATGTCAGCAGTACGACACCTTTAAGTGTCCTGCTAGGATTCACACAGCAAATGATGCCATACTGAAAGACATTAAGGAAAACAATCATGTTCCTAACCCAGCTGATGCTGAGGTGAGAAAAGTGGTGAATGATTTGAAGTACTGTGCATGCAGCTCTCAGGAAACCACACAGCAGATAGTAGCCACTGTCATTTCTGGAATAAGTCAATCTGCCTGTGCAAAACTTCCATCCATACCAAGTTTAAAAAGAAGTGCACAAAGGGCACGACAAACAGCAGCTGTGGCTCCTAGCCAGCCAGTTTCACTTACTGAACTTAAAATTCCACCAGAATATTGTGAAACTGATAGTGGGGAAAAATGTATGTTGTATGATTCAGGCTGTGATGACACAGAAAGATTCATTATATTTTCTACTAAGCAGAATCTTAATTATATGACAAAATCAATGCACTGGTATGCTGACAGAACATTCAAGGCTACACCTCCATTGTTTTCACAGTTGTACACCATACGTGGTGTGCAACATTCATCCGTTATACCCTCGTTTTTTATTCTGATGGCAAACAAAACACATGTAAGTTACGTACGCGTCCTATCTGAATTAAAACATTTATGCCCTGGACTTAATCCACAGACTGTCATGCTGGACTTTGAACTAGCAGCCTCTAAAGCATTTCAAACTGTGTTCCCCACCGCAGTAACAAGGGGCTGATTTTTCCACCTGTGTCAGTCAGTGTGGCGCAAGGTACAGGAAAATCATGACATTGTAAAGAACTACACAGTAGACTCTGATTTTGCACTTAACATATGAATGATGCCAGCATTAGCATATGTTCTACCAGATAATGTAATCAATGTGGTTGAAATGCTGAGAGAGATTGAATTCTACAGAACTCATGATGACCAACTGGCCTCTGTCGTTTACTCCTTTGAAGATACCTGGATAGGAAGGCCAGTTGGTCGTTGCGGACCACATTTTGACATTAAGTTTTGGAACTGCTACATGGCTGTTAAGGAAGGTCTGCAGCACACTAATAACTCTGTACAGGGGTGGCATAGAGGCTTCAATAGTCTTCTCGGAGCTAGCCACCCCACCATTTGGAAATTGATAATTGCCATAAAATGTGAACAGAGAATGAATGAGGTGAAAATGGAACAGTACCTGTCAGGCATGGCACCCCCTGCTCCATGAAAAAAATACAGGGATACAGGAAAGCGTATTGCGTTGGTGGTGGATTCCTATAGAACAACTAATTGTGCAGACTATCTAAGGGGGGTTGCTCATAACTTCCAGTTACAGGTTTAGACCGATTGATGGACTAAAAAGGACTACAAAGCTTGAGGCAGCATAACTTTTAATCACTTTGAATTGTGGAATCTTCTTTTAATAAAATAAATAAAAGTTATGTATTAAATTAACCTGGGTCTATAATGAACTCTCCTATGGTCACTGTATTGACTTATGACATCATCAGGAAGCGACAGTAAGTGGAAGAAGTGGAGCAACAAAATCTGTACAATTGGTATGTATTAATTCTAATAAAGCCTAACATTAAGTGCTCAGATTTCTCTTCTCCTGCTAAAATGTGCTGATTACCTCTCCTGCTTCCTGGTTCGGTGCTAAAATAAAATGTTAGTTGGAGCTGGTTTCCCTACGTCGAAATATACTTTGTGCTGATTACCTCTCCTGCTTCCTGGTTCAGTTCTAAGATAAAATGTTAGTTAGAGCTGGTTTTCCTACATCGAAATATACTTTGTGCTGATTAGCTCTCCAGCTTCATGGTTCGGTGCTAACATACAGTAAAATGTTAGTTAGAGCTGGTTTCCCTACATCAAAATATACTTTGTGCTAATTAGCTCTCCTGCTTCCCGGTGCTAAGATTTTGTGCTTGTGCTCTACTGCTTGTTCGTATTTGGGTTCGGCAACTCTACTGCTTGTTCGTATTTGGGTTCGGCAACTCTACTGCTTGTTCATATTTTGGTTCAGCAGCTTAGCTGATTCGATGAAACTAATATACGATGAAATTATTACTGCCCTGTGTTAGGATTAGCTGAAAATGATGCGATGAGTTGTTTGCGATGTAATGTTTGTGGCGAATTGACGAGCTATCCATAGAAAGCAACAATAGTGAATTGGAGCTTAATTTAGTTGCAGTTTTCTTACAGAAACCCCAGTTAGCTAGCTCTCAGCTGTCTGCCAATAGGCCAATTTAGGAACAACTCCTAATAGCAGACAGAGGGAAGGACACACTAGAACTTAACATACAAATCAAAACACTCTGCATAACATAGGTTGTTGCTAATTCTGAGTGGACTGTGGACTACTCCTTTAAAATTGCAAGCTCAGTAAAAAATATACACTGCAACCTCTTGCTATACTGACAAGCTTCAGCTGATGCAAAATACAGAGTAAGGTGGTAGGGGAAGGGTTGGAGCACAGGTCTGAATAACACCATATACCCACCAGGAGGGACTTTCCATCTCTTGGAATGTATTTGTGAAAATGTGTGACCAGGAGAGGAATGTAAGTTGAGCCAACACTGTTTAAACAAGTGCTGTATAGGGATGCAATTTCAGGCTTTTCCTTCTGAAGCTTAAGCTCTGATGCCCCAGGCAGCTCTGATAGGCAATTGTTCTAGCATGACAGATCCACCTCATGCCCCTCCCACATGAACCAAAAAAATGGTAGGGTGGATCTTTAGGAACTTCTTGGGTGGAGGTGGGGGTGGATCTTACTCCCCCCAAAAAATTAATGCTGCCTCTCACTACTCAGGTTCCAGTTCTTGTACCTCCCACTTAAGAAAGAAAATGGTGCACTGCAACCATTGACTAACATGAAAGTGTATTTATTTGAGGGTGGAAAATATTTCTTGGAGGAGGGTAAGGAGGAGGAGACTATTTACACTTTCAGTCAGTTCCATGGACAGAAAATATGACATCAGCCCTTTTGTACATGCAAAACATCTGCAGGCTCCACCTACTGCAGCCGTAAAAAAGCATTTGACTGTACCCCCCCCCACCCAAAAAGGGACCAGGAGCCAGCAATGGAACGGAGATCTATACCTTTAGCTGAGAATATTACTAAAAGGAGGCAGCTCTTCCACACCTTGCCACTATCCCTGACCCCCCCCAACAGAGCTTCATATATTTTTTAAACCTGTGCAGGAGTAGGAGGAAGAGGATGAAGGGGAACTGACAGTACTTGAGACAACCCCAGAACATCACTTTGTTCACCACCCAGAGTCTATGAGGTTTTTACCTCATATTCATCCTTTGTAAGGCATATGGTTGAGGCACTGGATATCCTCTCCACTTAGACTGAGGAGGATATACCACAGAAGATGCAGAATTCATGAGTATGCTGGGACTGACCTCATCAAAAAGGTTCACTCTACCCACTCAGAAATCTCTCAAAAAAGCCACTAGCAGAATTCTAGAGCACCCAAATTCAACTCCTGGTATTAATTAAAAAAATGGGAAAGAAACATCAGGTTAAAAAAAAATCTACTTGTGTCCGAATGGCCAAGGTGATGGACTTGGAATCCATTGGGGTTTGCCTGCACAAGTTTGAATCATGGCAACTACAAAACTCCTGGTTCCTTCAATGGGGCAGACTAGGTGGGCCAAGAGGTCCATATCTGCTGACAACTTCTATGTTTCTAAGTAGAAAGGCAGGAAGTAGAATGTTTATACTCACACCCTGACCATGAGGGTGTTGTGCAAGCAGCCACATGTGAAAAATCAAAGGTGTCACTGCAGTAATGCCACCTGAAAAAGATTCCAGAAAACTAAATTATATGACAAGGAAAGTGTACACCTTAGCTACCCTGCATCTAAGGTATGCTGTTTATGGGACATACAATCTGCAGTATCAAAAAGCCCTCTGGAGCACTGTCCAGGCTCTGAGTGAACAGGTGGGTGGTGATATTGTCAGTGAATTAGCAGAAACTGCTAAAGATGCACTGGAAGCTATTAATACCAGTTTCATATGGCTGTGGACTCAAATCATATGGCCTCAAGAGCGTTAGTACATGCAGTAGCTCTGAGGAAGTTTGCTTTGCTCAGAACAACCATCCTTTCCAAGGACACAAAAACAAAGGCTGATTTACCATTCGAGGGCCCACAGCTCTTTGGAGACAAGACAGAAGCCTATATGAAAAAGGCTGATGAACAGAGAACAGCCTATAAAAACCTAACCCAGAAGGAAAAATCTTCCACTTCTTTCATGCCATATGTAAGGAGAGGTACGGGCACGGCCTACTATCAGAAAAACAAAAAAAAGAGCACACACAGCATAGCTGGTATTGCATTTAATATACTATTTTATTAAATACAAAGTGCTGGAGGGCTGCCCAGGACATGGACTGGGATATCCCTTTATGTATGGCCACTATGCTTCATTGGGGGTGGTGTCCCTAAACACATGGTAAATTTAAATACCTGTCTTTATTACATATTCATGAGCACAACATGTGGCATCATAAAAATTAAGCAATGTAAATACCAGGTGCAAAGTGCAAAAGTGCAGTGAAAAAGTATAGTTATTTACTTTATGTTTTATCTGCAAATATAATTAAAAAAAGAGTGCAGTGCAAAAGTAAAATCATATACTGAAAATCAGATTACGTATATAAAGCCAAAAAGGGTGAATCAGGACCTTAAGTAGTACACTCAAATTAATGGACCAGACGAATGTCCTGTAAAGTGTTCCATGCAGTTAGTCATTTTATCATAGAGTGACCTGCAATGTATTGTTTTACTGCTCTCCATGGGAACTGATTCATAAATGTGAACCCAGGAAATCCTGTACTGAGGGCAGATCATGAAGTCCAAGTAAGACCTAACTTGACTCCCACCAGAACTCCTGGGCAACAAGTGAAATTGCCACAATTTGAAAAAAAGACATGGAGCACATATCCACAAAGTATTTCACACTGTGACTCTACAAAAACATGTTTAACGTTCATAGGTTCATAGGTAGGGTTTCAAGTCAAGCGGCCACTAGAGCCATGTGAGACTTGCCACATAACAGTGGAGGTATTCTCTAGTTCTTTCTTCCATATATTTATCTAACCGATTTTTGAAAGCTTGCATACTGGGTGCCTCCACACCTGTAGAGGGGAGTGTGTTCCAGATGCCAACAACCCTCTGATTAAACCATTCTTCACTTCTAGTAGTCCTGTGCTGCTCTCCTTTTATTTGCTTACTATGTAATCTTGTTGCTCTTCCAATGCCAAGTCTGGGTTGTAGCCCAGCTGATTCCCAAAGTACCCTATTTTCATATGCCAGATACACAAAGCATTGGTCTCCCCCTAGTTTTCCTATAACAGAGTGACAATAGCCCCAAATGCCATAATCTATCTTCCAAATTGGGCAGAGTAACAAGTGAAGTGCTGCAGGGGTTGGTTCTGTGACCACTGTTATTCTTCACCTTGGTTTCAAGTATGCAAGTGGCATGAGGGGCATGGTTACAGATTATAGATACATCCTCCAATTTTTCTCCTGGTGAGTACGAACTAGTAACCTGTTCTTTGTTTTCTCTTGTTATATATGCATCAGTGTATTTAACCATAGCATCCCCCACAATGAAAACCATATTCTGATCCTTACAGCTCTCCACTTCCATAGGTGCATCCATGGCACAGTCATTCACTTGTTGCCCATCCTGTATAGTTTGATCGTTCTCTGCACCTATTACAATCAGCATCAGGGAATACTTGTAGCATAGAGGATCAGTGAAATCTGAGCATGAAGTTTCCTGAAGTCCACCAGAACACTTAACTAGCAAATGGCACTGCAACAAATTCTAACATGGCCATGCAGTGAGAAGTATGCATGCCCCTCCCCCAATTTTTTTAAATCAGGCACATCAGGGCAAGAAAAAGACAGGTGGAAGAAATACAAATTCTATAATCCCGTGTGTACAACGGTCTAACAAAATTTAAATGTAGCACTACATGTTACTAATGGGACATGGTATAGAAATGAAGTCAACCACTTGAACTACAAGATGGCACAACTATGCATGGCCAAATCAGAAATTTAAGTGGTGGCAGTCAAAAATTGCTGCTAATACTCCATTCCTACAGAGACCCCCACTTAACTCATAAACATCTTTAAGAAAGGAGTGTTTTCTTTCCAAGCTCAACTCCAATTCAAAAAGTGTTTATATTTCAAGCCATGGAGTATTAAGGGTAAATAGAGGAATGGCGTAAAAGCAATAAAGAAATAACCACAAATTATACCCCTGTCATAGTGCAGGACAATAAAATTAATTGAAGTAAACTGACATTTTTATATAGAAGAGCGGTCTTAATACAGTGATTATTTCTTTCTTTCCCTCATTCACTGTAATTTGGCATAGATTACAAATCATGGGAGGATGCGGTGGTACCTGAGGACTGAAGAAGAGCAGATGTGATTCCCCTTCACAAAAGTGGGAGCAAGGCAGAGGCAGGAAACTACAGACATGTTAGTTTGACCTCAGTGATACGGAAAATGATGGAATCACTTCTGAAAGAAAGAATTGTTGAGTACCTAGAGGCCAGCGGGGCACAGGATCTAAGGCAGCATGGATTCACAGTATGAAGGTCATGTCAGATGAAGCTAATAGATTTCTTTGACTGGGTGACCAAAGTAGTAGACCAGGGAGGGGCTGTGGATATGGCCTATCTAGACTTTAGCAAGGCATTTGACACAGTCCCACACAAAAGATTAATAAACAAGTTAGCCAGCCTGGGAGTGGGTTCCAGGGTGGTAACCTGGGTAGAAAATTGTCTGGACAACAGGACACAGAGGGTAATAGTAAACGGAGTCCACTCCAAAGAAAGGGGGTTACTAGTGGGGTACCGGTCCTCTTTAATGTCTTTATAGGTAACATTGCAGAGGGACTAGAAGGAAAAGTATGCCTCTTTGCAGATAACACAAAGATCTGCAACATGATTGGTGAAGGGGGTGGAAAAGGTAAGAAGGGACTTGACAAGGTTGGAGGAATGGTCAAAAGTATGGCAGCTTTGATTCAGTGCAAATAAGTGCAAAGTAATGCACCTAGGAAACAAAACAAAGGGGAAGAGTACACAATGGGGGGGGGGAGTATTAACAAAAGCAAAAATGGAAAGGGACCTCAGGGTAGTCATATTAAATAACCTCAAGGTAGGCAAGAAATGTGAGAAGGCAGTAAGGAAGGCTGGGAGATACCAGGATGCATAGGGAGAGGCATCACCAGTAGAGAACAAGAAGTTGTTATCCCTCCGTACAGACAGTTAGTGAGACCTCATCTGGAGTACTGCATGCAGTTCTGGAGACCCCACCTCCTCAAGGACATAAACAGGATGGAGACAGTCCAGAGAAGGGCAACTAAAATGGTGCAGGGTCTGCACCAGAAGCCATATGAAGAGAGAGACTAAAATAGCTTAATATGTATACCCTTGAGGAAAGGAGGGAGGGGGGACATGATAGAAACTTTCAAGTACCTCAAGGGAATCAACAAAGTCCAAGAGGGTAGCATCTTTCAGAAAAAGAGATGTTCAAGAACAAGGTGGTACAATTTGAAGATGGGGAGGGATGGCTCTGAGGCAACGTAAGGAAGTATTTTTTTAATGGAGACGGTGGTGTACACACGGAACGGCCTTCCTAAGGAGGTCATGGGTTCAAAAAGTTGGGTAATTTAGAATGCACGTGACAGACATAAGGCAATTCTAGTGGTTCTAGTGGTGGGTAGGAGGAAGTAGGCTGTTGGTTAACTAGGATCTGCAGCCTATCCAATAGGTAGGGAAATGGGCAGACCAGGTGGCCCAAGCAGTCATTGTCTGCAGTCAAAGTCTATGTTTCTACGTTTTTCACCCTATGCTTCAGTGTATAATGAGGTGATGTCAATGGTGAACCAGGAAAATGATTCATCCTTCTTTAAACCTTCGGGCTTATTAATAACATCCATTGTGTCCCTTATATAACTTAGAGTTTTCAGGACTAAGATTTTCAGATACTGGTCTGCAAAATTTAGATGCTGCTCACTTAGTGACCCAATCTCTGCCATTGTGGACCTTAGGCAAGGTATACAATTGGAAAACATAATAAAAGCAAGATCAGATTGGGTTCTGGGCACCCAAGACTCTCCTCCCCCCAGCTATACCCATACAATCCCTGAGATCATGATCTCATTTAGAAGGGTTGGGACAGGGTGAGGGAAAAATTGTGGGTAGAAGGAACAAGTGTGTGTGTGTGGGGGGGGAGGTAGAGGGAGGCCAAAAAGGAAATGGGAAAGGGGGGAAATTTCCCTTTGTAAACACATAGGCAGCTGCGCAGTTGAGCAGATTTATAGACTATAAGGTCTTTATCTGCTGGCATGTTTGTAAGTTCATATGTATTTACATATTTAGTGGTATCCTGCACCATCATTCCATCCTTGTCTGTATTTTTAATAGTTATTTGTGGCATATTGTGAAGTTCCTTTAATGCCTGCTACTCATTTGCAGAGAAGTTGTGGAAATGGTCTGTCGTCAGAGCACTGAGCTCCCTTTCTATGTTTTGTCTGACAAGACAATCAAATTTTCTGACAGTCAGATTTCTGGATGTGTTCGAACAGAATGTGCTTTTACGCCTTAACACAGTATTCCATGGTTTGCTGTTACCAATCTCAAATATTTGTTCTCCTACATTGATTTCCGTGTTATTAATGAATAACAGGTGTATTATAATCAACTTCCTGATTACTAGTTACATCAGGTGTTTCATTTTATATCATTGTATTTTCATTGTTAGTAACATGTAAAATGTGCAAAAACAGTTCACTTTTTAGTTATTCATTTAACTGTACTTCACCTTCTTCTGCCAGGATTCATTTGGCAAATCCAGGTTAATTTCAGGATGACCCAGTCCTTGTGTTGCCAAATCTGGTTCCCTGAACCCCTTATTTATACATTGGATATATTGGTATCTAAAATGACATTTTAGGTCCAACTTCTGCAATAGTTTGTAATAGTCAACTTCAAAGTTGAACATGATTGTTGACTAAGTACAGATGTTAGTCCGTTTGCTAAGACAGAAATGTGATCCTTTGTGAGTTCCTGTGAGAATATATTTAGCAGAGGTACTGGGTTTATCTCCTGAGGGTCTATCTTCTCAGCATGGGCTGCATTTCCCCACCTCCTCCCCCTCCTAATTTTCCTTCTCCTCCTTGATTTTGCCTGGGGGTGTTTGGGCTGGTGTTTTCACTTAAAAAAAAAATCAGCCCTGCATGGTGTAGAGGTAATTGCATTGGTTGTCTCTCCTGAGTTATGTTGTGGACCTCCCTTATTGCATCTCCTAGATTTTGAACATTCCCCTGCTGTATGAGCTAGCATGTGCATCCCAGGAAAAAAACAAACAAACCCCTCCTTGTAATCCTTTCTGTCTCTTTCAAATTTAGTTGCATTCCTTTCTTGCACTGTCTGTTCATGCTTGGCCACTCATTCTTTTAATTCTGAGTCCAGTTGCTCAAATTCTGCTTATTTTGTGAATGGTTGTGTTCTTTCACACAAGTGCTTGTCTTGCTCTGTTAGTTTGCTGACTAGTTAATGTGAGCATACTTCAAGTGCTTATTCCCACCTTTTTCTTGCATCGTTATCAAGTACTCCAGAGGAGGGAGCCTTGTGTACTTTATTACTCTTAACCCCTGGTGTAACCTTTGTTTATTGTAATATTGCTGCAGGGTGACCCCGACAAACCAATGATTTATTTCTTGTATACTAAGGTTTTCAAGCTGTGTAAAAATGTCAACTGTTGCATCAGTTGGACCTGCTGTGTCCATAAAAGGTCATGCAATGAATGTCCAACTCTGTAAATTTTCTGCCATGTTTCTGAAGCAGAACAGATTGTTACTATCATGAATCTATTCCTGGGAGTCAGGCCCACTGAGTTCACAGTGCCCAGCCTTAAGTGCAATCTGTGATGATGGGGAACAGGGATACCCTTCTTGTGCTTTTAGAATGATCACTGAGGTCACGACTGCACCTCGCCACGAGGACCCAGGGCATCCCTCTAACTCTTGAAAATGGCACAATACCAGTCCCAAGTCTTGTGGCCAGATATGAACCCTTCCTTGGCTACTATACAAAGGAGGAAGACCCAGGTGTCACACTCTCTTCAGGGGTAGCAGTGTAACACCTGATCTGGCCTTATCCTTACAGGATATGCAACAGCCTGGTGCAAAATCCTCGCAGACTCTGGTATTTTTCCTATCCTTGTCCAGATGTCCCTTACAGACCCTGGGCCAGATATTCAAAACTTTGCCCCGGGGCTAAATTATCACTGCCTGGAGTGCTAAATTAGCCCTGAACTATTAGCCCACTATATTCAAAAGGGATAGCCTCGGTGCTAAAGCTGCTGAATATAGCATGCTAAGGAAGCCGGGCAAACTGCACTGGGAGTGTAGTGCAAAAAATAGCCCATGAAGAAGACAGCTCTGAATATAGCAACCAGGACATGCCAACCACAACAGCATCCCAGTTCACAGCAACGTGAAGGAAGGTAAAGGTGAACTATGTGGCCAATGTGTGTGCTAGCAAAGGAGTGGAGTCAGTAAAGCTGAAAGCATCAGCACATGTAAAATTACATTGTGCAGAATGTACAAAGTTTCTGAAATGTTTGTGTGGTGGAAACACATTTGCACAGGTTTAGCGCAGAGCTAAGTCATTTGCCCAGCACAATCACGTTTCCCCGGGGCAAAACTTTGCTATATTCAAAAGTGACATGCAAATGAGCCTACTTAGGTGGTCTGTGGGCAAACATCCAGATCAGCATCTCATTATGACCTGATTTGCATGCTGTTTGCCCAGCTCTGTTGCAGGGTCCCACAGCTCCATCTGTTGGTCAGTCTGGAAGTACAGGGACTGGCTGGGCCTGCCCACAGCTCCACTTGTAGGTCAGCCTGGCAGTGCATGGTGGTAGCAGCAGGCTGCATTTGTACAGTACAGCCTAGAATATTGTACCCCAGGGGACTACATAGCACAGGCACAGGTGGTGGTGCTGCATATAATTGTCAAACTGTAGTTCATGCTACAGTGCACAGCAGAAACTACAGTAGCAAGGGGGCCAGTAGTGTGAGGGACACAGCAATACCTATGGTGTGTAGGTCAGTGATGGCCACTGCACTGTACACAGTGACAGGCCCAACTTGCAGATGTTTACTAACAGTGGACATTACTGTTATGCTGTTGTGTGACCCACAGATGCTGCATCATTGGCATGGGATGTTCACAGTGACATATACATGGCTGGCTGTGTATGCCGTGGTGTCTGTTAAGATGTGCGGTATGTGGCTGGGTGGGGCACATACCATCAGACAGGATCACTGGTGTTGGGGTATTCCCAACACTGGCCCATTTGCACTGCATGGCGTGTCACAGTTTTGTGGCTGCACACAGTCTATGATGCAGTCTGGCCAGTTGTACACCCTCCCCTCAGCACCCTCCATGCCCACAGTGCTGCATGTGTGTGCTGGCGTCTGTTGGTGTCCACCGAAGGGTGATTTTCAGGTGTGTGCTGTATGGCCATACTGCCATGGTGTTCACTGGTAGCCAGGTCACCACTTACTGTCTGGCATAGCTTGGACTGGTGGTAGATGATGGCAACATAGGGATGCCATCCGTGAGCACCATGTTTCCTCTCTGTCTGGCTTATTTCTATGTGTCATACTTACTGGTTAGGCTCACACAAAGCCACCCAAAAGTCACACAAAGCCGCCAAAGCCACAAAGTCACACAAAGCTGGTTTGCCCAGAGTTAAGATTACCTTTTCCTGGGTGGTAATTTGCACTGTGCAAAGTGTTGCACTAAGTCATGCGAAAACACTTTGCAAAGTGCCATTCACTGAATATAGCATTGTGTTGTATTCATGTACACACCCCCTCAGTTTTCCCCTTGCATACATTATCATTTTGCCCAGTGCTAATGCAGTTTGCGCATGCTATTTGACCTTTGGAATATAGTGGACCCACATTAACCCAGCGCTAACCCTGTGCAAACGGTTTGCGCCCAGCACAAAGTTTTGAATATCTGGCCCCTGTTCTTAATTTGGTTGCTTATGGTGGCCCCTCTAAACAATTAACCATTGTCACAGATCATTAATACTGTCCCCAATTTACACACAAATATATATATAAATCTCACGCAAGCAGGTATTCTTTAGGAAAACAAATGTTTTACTAAAATACTTAAATATAGTTACAACTAAAAAGAGAATATACTAATTTGAGTTACAGTATGCAGAAACAAAATGGGAAAAAATATACAGAGAAATACACTAAAACTGTTAGCTAAAAGTCTACCATATACTTGTAGTAAATTGAAGTCCAGAAATAATGGATGAAGGTTTTCAGTTTCTTTTAGTCCTTGGCAGCCACATTGGGTCTCAGCAGTTTGGCTTCTGATGTGTGTCAAGCAGAGTGCCCAGATGAAAAGTGTGTCCAAATGTCCTGAGCTGAGGCTATTTATACCCCTGTTTGTGGATAGAGGCTGGCCTTCCATTTTAGGCAACTGGGTGTCAATCTTGAGCTTCTCCAACAAAATGTTCTGCCACCTGGTGATGTCACCCAGCCTACATTTATGACACCTGATATTACAATCTCACACAGATCTGTTAGAAGGAAGTTTCCTCTTTTTTCTTTCATCTTATCAAAGGCAATACCTTGGATCACAGCACCCTGCTTCTTGACATTAAAAAGGGCTATCTCCTGAACACTTTATTCACCTCTGTTTCTCTTGGTCAGTTAACTATTGGACATACTCCTTTGATCAGTTATCCCCAAAGCCTTTGACAATATCTTATCAGATTCCTGGCAAGCCACTGGCCTGCAGGTCAAAGGAAGGTCAAAACTTTTTTTTTTTAATCCATTCTTTCTCTGTCCCCAGGAATTAACACTGGCATTCTATGAAATGTACACATACATAAAATTACATAAAAAAACATATACACAGCAGAATTATATCTACAAATAAGGCCAAGGAGTGTGTTAGCTTGCCACACCAAGGCCTAGCAGTGGGGTAGCTCACAACACCCCTCCCTCCTAGACTGAATTTGTGGGAATCCATCCCCAGGCATGGTATGATTTTCACAAATTCTGATCATTGCTCTAACTGTCGAGATAGCCTGTCTGCATTAGCATTGGCTGATCCGGCCCTGTGGGTAATGGTCATATCATAACCCTGTAAGGCAATACTCCACCTTAAGAGATGACCATTCATTTTACCCATCTGTGTCAGCCACACCAGGGGGTTATGATCAGTCTGTACCTCGAAGCATCTCCCATAATGGTACAGCTTTAATTTCTTCAGGGCCCAGACTAGCTCAAGGCTTTCTTTTTCAACTGTAGAATATGCCTACTCCTGGGGAAGTAACTTTTTGCCAAGGTACACTATTGGGCGATCTTTCCCTTGGTTAGAGTTCTGACTGAGGACTGCTCCAATCCCCACATCTGAGGCATCTGTCTGGACTACAAATGGCTTACTGTAATCTGGACTGACTGACACAGGGGCACTGCACAGTGCCTCCTTTAGCTGGGCAAAGGCTCGTTCACAGGCTGGCTCCCATTTTACCTGTTTGGGTATTCTTTTTTTAAGCAGGCCAGAGAGGGGAGCTGCCAGGGTACTGTAATTTGATACAAAATTTCAATAGTGCTCGGCGGTCCCTAGGAAACTCCTAACCTGCTTCTGTGTTTCAGGCCTGGGCCATGCCTCTATCACCTCAATCTTGGCTTGATTGGGACAGAGCTGTCCCTGCCCTATAGTACTACATGTCCTAGGTATGCTACCTTGCCATGGCCACCTGGCACTTTTCAGCCTAGACAGTGAGCCCTGCCCTCTATATCATGCCCAACACTTCCTTCAGGTGGGACAGGTGTTTCTTCCAACTGGTACTGAAGATGGCAAAATCATCCAGATATGCCACTACATACTCTTCAGTACCATGTAACACCTGTTTCACCAACCTTTGGAAGGTGGCAGGGGCATTCTTCATTCCAAAAGGCATTACCTTGAACTCAAATAATCCTATTGGAGTGATAAAAGCTGACCTCATCCTAGCTCTGGAAGTTAACTCCACCTGCCAGTACCCTTTTGTCAAGTTAGTTGTGGTACAGTATGTCACCCCTCCCAACTTGTCCAGTAATTTGCCCGTCCATGGCATTGGGTGGGCGTCAGACTTCATGACTGCTTTGAGTCCATGACAGTCCACACAAAAGTTAGTAGAGCCATCTGGCTTGGGAACAAGGACTACAGGTGAGTCCAAGGGGCTGTGGGATTTCTGGATTACCCCTAAATCTATCATTTCCTCCAACTCCCCACCTAATGTCCTTTAGGATGGCCTCAGACACCTGGTAGGCTATCCACCGTATGGGTGCTTGTGTCCCCATGTCTACATCATATGTCGCTAAGGAGGTTAGTCCAGGCTTGGCCATAAACAAAGGGTAAAAGTCCATTAAAGTCTCCCTCACTTCCTCGGTCTGTTCTGGGATCAACTGGGGTGACAGTTTGATTGCCTCCAGAGAGGACTCTCACTTGCTTTCCTCCAGCAAGTCCAGTAGGGGGTCTTCTTTGTCCGTCCCCTCCCCAGGACTGCACACTGCAAATACCATGTCTGCCCTATTTGTATATGGCTTCATTATGTTGACATGATACACTGTATGGGTATGTCTCCTGTCAGGCAGTTCTACAATATAGTTCATGTCATCTACCTGCTGGACTACCTTGTATGGTCCTGCCCACTTGGCCTGCAGCTTATCCTTCTGGATCAGAATTAGGACCATGACTTCCTGACCTACACTGTATGAGCGAGCTTTGGCTCTGTGGTTGTACCTGACCTTTTGCTTCTGCTGGGTGGCTGATAGGTTGCTCTGGGCTGCTCCTATAGACTCTTTCAGCTTTTCCCTAAACTTCAGGACATACTCCACTATGGGAGTTCCCTAGGTGGCATGCTTGCCTTCCCAGTCTTCCTAGGTCAAGTCTAGGGGCCCACACACCCTACGTACATATAAGAGTTTGAAGGGGGGAAAACCCTGTCAACTCTTGGGCATCTCCCTCTATGCAAACAACAGGTGGGGAAGGTATTTCTCCCAGTCCCTCCCATGCTGTTCAGCAAACACTTGGAGCATTGATTTTAGGGTACCATTAAACTTTTCCACAAGCCCATTGGATTGCAGGTGATAAGATGTTGTGCATCTCTGCACCACCTTGCACTTCTCCCACAAACACCTCATCAGGTCTGACATGAAGGTACCCCCTTGATCAGTGATAACCTCCTGCAGAAACCTGACACAGGAGAAAATCCCTATTGAGGTGTCTGCCACTTTGTCTGTCCTAAGTGAGGATAGGGCAACTACCCTTGGGTATCGGGTGGCGTAATCTACCATCGTCAAGATAAACCTCTTCCTGGAGGAGCTTGGGGTACTCAAAGGTCCCACAATGTCCTTCATACCATATGGAATGGCTCTTTCACAATGGGCAAGGGAATTAGGGTGGCTTTGGTTTCACAACCTGCCTTCCCTATTTGTTGGCACCGGTAACAAAACCTGCAATATTCCTTCACCTGCTGGGTGAAGTTGGACCAATAGAAGTTCTGGGCCAATTGCTGCATGGTATGCATAATTCACAGATGTCCGGACATGGGGATATCATGAGTGATCTTAAGCAACCACTCATGGTACCCATGAGGAACAACAAGCTGCCTGCCCATCACCCCTCCCTCTGTCCTTACATCCTGTGTATACAAAAGTCCACTGTCCCAAAATACTCAGTGTCTCATGTCACCTCCCTTTGCCCCATCAGATTCTGCACAAGCCCTCAGCCTCTACAAACTAGGATCAGTCCTCTGAGCAGCTGCACATTCTTCGCATTTTCCCAAGGCATGGGACATGTCCCCTTCAGTTTCTAAACTGGGGTCTCTAGTGCTAGCATTAGGGCATTCAAGGTCACTGCCATTGCTAATCTCCTGACCATTGGTTACCCCTCCCTCCTCAGAGTAATCTTCTGTAGCTATTCTGTGAACTGCTATGTGGGGAAGTCCTACCCCCCTTTCACTACTCTCCATTTCAGGAGACACAGGCTGGGGAACCAGCCTCCCATTGTTTTCCACAGTTGCTTCTATGGGATCCAGGGAACCACAATCAATCTTTGGCATCTGACTGTGGGTAACCACACACACCACCCCCCCCTGGAGATTTTTCCCTATAATCACATTCAGGGTGAAGTTGTCTGCTACTGCCACTTTTTGCACCCTCTCTCCTGTCTCACTCCAGTCCAGGAGAACACTAGCTAGTGACAGAGTTTTTTCCTCTCCAGTGAATCCCTTTACTGTTATGAACTGATTAGGTATAAGCTGTTCAGGCTCCACCAAATCCCCTCTTACTAAGGTAAGAGACACCCCTGTGTCCCTTAACCCATGGGTCTGCACCCCATTTACAGTAACCGGGTGTATGTGCTCCCTCATGTTCATAGGCATGCTTTCAGGGACACACAGTGCACCAAACTCTGTTCAAGCACCACTTAGCCCACTCTGTGCCTTTTTAGGACACTGTCTAGCAAGATGCCCTGGCTGTTTGCAAAACCAACATTCATCATTTCTTTTATCCGATAAATCCTTTTTTTTGTAACCTGGGGCTTCCCCCTTTCTGTGGAGGCAGTGAGGGTTTTAGCTGCCCTGAAGGTGAGCTTTTTCCCTTCTGTGCTGCCACACCTGCCCCACTCCCTTTCAGAGCACACCAGCTCCTGGCATAGGGGTCCGAGAGCTGAGCAGCCTGCTGCACTGTTTTGGGGTCTTTGTCCTCTAACCAGGTTTCTAGCTCTGCTGGGCAAGCCCAAAAGAATTGCTCCAGAAGTACAACCTCCTCAAGTTTCTCTACAGAGTTTGCTTATACCTCCTCCTACCAACGTATCAAAAACTGACATTGCTTTGTGGCAAGTTCCTCATAGCTCATGTCAGGGCTTCTCCGGAGCTTATGGAACTTAACCCTGTACACTTCAGGTGTTAATTCATACTTTTTTAAGCAATGTAGCTTTAAGCTTTAATGCCCCAGGTCACACCTGGAAACAAACCCTGGCTCAGTGTGCCTTTCCTGGTTATCAATGTTTAAATAAATACATTTCTCATAATTGCTACTGTCCTGATTGTCTGTTTGGCCTAGTGCCTCATGCCCTTTACCAGTAAGCAGCAGGGATAGCTAAAAGCTCCAGGACTCCCTGGGTATTTTAGCCTGGATACAGACCTTTTCAAACAAATGTAACAATGCATCCATATCCTCCCCATCTTTAAATTCAGCTATTAATTTAGAATTTAATTTATACCCAGTTCTGGAGTTCCAAGTTCACCCCTGCCACTTACCTGCTGTGGCGCTGGTCTTTGGAGTTTTAGCTTCTGAAGTTCAAACTCCCTCTGACACTGTTTTTCCTCTCTCTTGGACCCTCTTTGGTGCTGTTTTTCTTGCAACTCAATCTCAAACCTCTTTTGCTGTCTTTCCTGGTGGACTTCAAACCTTTTTTGCTCAAATTCCACCTCCGATCTCCTCAACTCTACCTGCAGCCTTATCCCTTCCGGCTCCAGCATTATGGCGACCCTGTCCTGGTGCTGTGGCTCTGGGTTTCCTCTGGTCTTGCTGTCCTCCTCCCTGGGACTGGACACTGCGACATCCCTTGGCACCTCCACACCCAAGGTCTGGTCCCTTTCAGTCACCAGTTGTCACTTGAGGTCTTGGACAGTCGCTTGCCCATCAGCTGCCACAACAGCCTCCACAAGGTGCTTTTTGGTTTGCTCCTCACACTGGACCCTTCTTTCCTGACACAACTGCTTTAGGTAGTCTGCAGTGTATTAGCTGTAGATGGAAGCCTTTTTTTTCCTTAACTACTGCTACACTAGCCTTCACCCGAAAAAAACAAGTAGGGAACCTTATACTGTAACCAACTTATGTATTTCTTTTTTCAAAGATCTCTGCCTTGATTGTGTGTCAACTGTTTACAGTTTATCAATCTCATACACTGGGCTCGAATCCAACTGTTATGCCACTGCAACCAAATCTCTCGAATCCTACCGCTGTGCACCAGATCTGTCATGAATCCACTCCTGGGGATCAAGTGCAATCTATGATGGGGGGACAGGGATGCCCTCCTCATGCTTTTAGAATGCTCACTGAGGCACCTCTGTTTGTGGATAGAAGCGGCCCTTCAATTTTAGGCCACTGGATGTCAATCTTGTGCTTCCCCTATACAATATTCTGCCACTTGGTGATGTCACCCAGCCTACATTTATGACACCTGACATTACAATCTCACACAGGTCTGTTAGAAGGAAGATTCCATAGCCAGCCCGGTGGCTGTGAGGGTTGAGGTGCTGGATGCCACACCTCATGCCACACCAGCGACCCAGGTTTGGGAATGAGCCTGGGCCATCAGGGGCCAGTGGAGGAGGGAGAGGATTGAGAGTCCAGAGGACTGCTTTCCTCTCCTGGAAGGGGAGGGGTTGCACTCCCACCAAATGACTGCCCCCAGGTGAAGGCCTGGGGGAAGTGTGGGTCTGAAGGGCACACAGAAGAGAGGGTGCTGCAGGACTTCTGTGGATGTGCACGCACCTCCATGCACTCATGTCTGGCGTATGTTCCCAGCAATGGGGATCAGGGGAGAAAAGTGGAGGAAAAATGGATCTTCCGGCCGCAGGATGAAGCCCGACTCTCCACAGGCTCTGCTCCTGGGCTGAGCAGAAAGGTAAGCCCCAGTAATTCCGTGATGTTGGGGCTGGGGGGATTGGTCTGAAGGGGGCACGGAGAACAAGGAGTATAAACACAATATGAAAAAAAAAGAAGGAAGTTTCCTGTCTATTTTTTCATCTCATCAAAGGCAAAATACCTTGGATCACAACATCCTGCTTTTTGAAGTTAAAAAGGGCTATCTCCTGAACACTTTATTCACCTCTGTTTCCCTTGGTCAGTTAACTATTGGAAATACCCCTTTGATTAGATATCCTCAAAGCCTTTGACAATAACTTGTCAGATTTCTGGCAAGCCACTGGCCTGCAGATCAAAGGAAGGTAACAACCTTTTTCTAAAAATCCAGTCTTTCTCTGTCCCCAGGAATTAACACTGGCATTCTGTGGCATGTACATATACATAGAATTACATAAAACAATATATACAACAGAATTATATCTACAAATAAGGCCTAGCAGTGGGGTAGCTTGCCACACCAAGGCCTAGTAGTGGGGTAGCTCACTACAGTTACCATTTCTCCTGCATTCCCAGCTTGAGCTTGCTCTGCCTCCTGTTGTCCAACCTGTTCTTTGTTAGTTGCCATGGGCTGGACAGCTGTAACATCTAGGCACTTTCCAACTGGGGTGTCCTAGTTCATGTCCTGGGCAGCTCCCCGGCACTTTATCTTTAATAAAATAGCATCTTATATGCAATACCAGCTATGTTGTGTGCACCATCTTTTGTTGTTTTTCTGAAGTTCTTGTTTGCCTGTGGCACCTTAAGGGGACAGGGTGTGCACTCCTCTGTGTTTGGTTCTGCAGGCCCTACCATCAGAGGCCCTATTCCTACTATGATTACCCTTCTCAGAGAGATGCCCCATGAGGCAGAGGCAGGAGGGTGCTAGGCAGAAACAGGCACCAGCTCCTAAACCCCAAGAAAAATGAAATCCCAGGGCTCGATTTTCATAGGCTGACACAGGGCTTGCGTCAAACCCTGCATCAAAGCCATTTTTTGTCACAGCTGTGCCAAACTCCTTTGCCTCAGCTGCACCCAATTTTCTATTGTCAGGCACAGCTGTGACAGTTTCCTCAGTATATGGCATCTTGCGTCAAATATTTGGTGCAAGCCCCATATAAAGGGTCCCGCAAATGCCACAAGTTAGACCAGGGAAAACTGGTTTAACTTATGACATTTGGCGCACGGGATTGAAAATTGCAATCATGGGCCGGGAGATTGCCACAAGACCCATGGGCCAAACAATCAGTGCGCCAGGAACTGGCAGCATTCTCGGGGCTTTGAAAATTGAGCCCCCCAACTTTGTGCAGGCCGTCATAAACCCTCTACTTGTGGGAGACCACCTGACTCCTTACTTTCAAGAATGAAAAGCTATCACCACAGACAAGTGGGTGCTGGAAGTAGTGAGTTAGGGATTAGCTCTTCAGTTCACAGGCTTCCCAAAACTAAACAGGCCAAAAACCTTTCCTCCACTCCTACCGCAGGAAAAAAAGTCCTTCTAGAATTGAAGGTAAAAAAAATCTGTTAAAGATAAAGGCCATAGAAAAGGTCTTTCCTTCACAATGGGAAAGAGGCATCTTCTCAAGATATTTTCTCACAAAAAATTAAAATGGGGATTGTCCCTGTCTGGAATAAAGATTCCTGAACAGGCACATAAAAAAGGAAAAGTTCAAAATGGTAACACTGGGAACAATGATACTATCTCTGCAAAAAGGGAGAGTGGGTGGGATCACCGGATCTGAAAGATGCATGTTTTCACATCCCTGTAAGACGCTCTCACAAAAAGTATCCAAGGTTCAGACTAGGAAAAGAGCAGTACCACTTTGCAACATTGCCTTTTGGTCTAACCTCAGCACCAAGGGTGTTCACAAAGTGCCTAGCAGCAGTAGCTGCATTCCTGAGAAGGAAAGTGATAGTGGTGTATCCTACATGGATGACTGGCTAATCACAGGCAGATGAACAGAGAAGGCACTGAACTTCCTTGCAGTTGTAAGAAACACTCTGGAAAGTTTAGGTTTTCTCCTAAACCTAAAAAAGTCCCAGTTAGAACCCAGTCAAGCACTGGTGTTCATAGGGGCAGAGTTAGACACCACTCAGAGTAAAGCATTTCTTCTAAAATCAGGAGTGGAAAATCAGCTGTCCTGTGCAGTGTCCTTCAGGCCTGGCAAGCCAAGGTCAGCAAGGGACTTTGTGCAATTACTAGGGCACATGTAAGTAGCAACAGCTGTGGTGCATGGGCTCACCTGCAGATGGGAGATGTACAGTACCGCTTAAAAAGGCACTGGCATCAAAACTCAAACCCACTAAGCAAGCCAATACTAGTCACAACCAGCCTGGTCAGGGCTCTGGAGCGGTGGAAAGAGGTGGACAATCTCAGAGAAGACATTCCTCCAGTACTAGCCTACACCCTCACTCTTACAACAGGTGCCTCTGGCTGTGGAGCAGCAGAAGAGGTATACTGTAATGGGATGAACACGTTTCTCCCATTCCATATAACTCTTATGTGCTTATTGTAACCAGCTTCTCTCTTCACTCAGCTCAATGCCAGTTACTAGAGTGCTCTTGAAAGGTTAAGCCACCTGACCCTGAGAGTTGGCCCCCAGGGGTATCCTCCTTGGGAGGCAGAATGTCTGAGTGTTTGTGCTGGGAGTGGTCTGACTCGGCTAGAAGCTGGAAATCCCAGCAAGAATATTCATGTCCAGCCCTTCCCCCTGTGGAATTTTAGAGGGGAAGGCAAACAAAGAGCAGGCAGTCTCAAGAGACTGTGGCCCTAGGGGGATGACAGAAAGAACAATAGTGGGAGCTTAGACTCTCCAGCTGTGACTAAGCCAAGAGAGCCTGTGGACCCAGTGATAGTGGCAGGGTCCCAGGTGTAACAGTCTTGTAATGCCTGTTACACCAAGAAAGAGAAAAATAGTTAGATTTGGGTACCTTTAGGTGCAGGTCATTAGGACCCGGGTTCAAGCCCTGGGGTAGGAGGGTGCTACCAGACAGAGAGAGAGAGAGAGAGAGAGAGAGAGGATGGCCCCTGTAGAGGAAAAGAGTAAATAAATAAAAAAATACATAGATCAGCTGTGAGCATATCAGAATTGTTACACATGTGTTGTAACTGGTGGGGGGAAGGGGAGACTGCCTGACTCTGGCACACACACCAGCACTGTCACAGTTTAATGAATAAGCTGTCACATTTTTAATAAATAAAAATCCAGAAAAAAGAGATGTTTGTATTGGTGGCCAGTGGGCTAGTAATTGTATTCCCTGGCTGCTTCACTTAGAGCCCTGGTGGTCCATTGATCAATGGGGCCAGCCTGGGTCTCCGTATCAAATATTTATTTATTTAAAAAAAAAAAAGTCTTGTGCCTGAATTTAAGTTTCTGCAGTCTGCTGTTGTTTTAATAAAATGCAGAGTGGCAGCTGTGAGCACTGAGAGCACCACTGTCAGAGAGAGAGAGAGAGATGGGGAGAGTGAGAAGCTGATCACTGGCTCCACAGCAGCACATGGGTGCACTTGTAGAGGAATCTCCAGCTGTAGCCTCTGTGCAGCTGCACTAAACTGTGATGGTAGTCGCTAAACAGGATCTCACCTGCAGCAGTATGCCTGTGTGATAGTGCGAGAGGGAGACGCAAGGCAGGCGCTCCTCTTGCAGTCAGGGCAACCAGACATTTGTTTTATTAGTAGAGAAGGCAGCAAGCACCAGGATGTATTTTTAGGGACTGGCTCACAGAAAATAAATAAATAAAAAAGTGGGCACAGTCTATGAATCGAGCTCCGAGGGAGTTCCTGCACAAAAGCAAGCAAAATATTTAAACAGGCTCATGTTGGGAGCCATTTTAGAGCCCCGGAAAAGCTGCTAGGAGAAAAGGGGACCCATGGCATTCACTCACGGATAAACACAATGCAATACATTATGTATTATAAAAAGGCCACAGGGGGCTAACGAGGAGTTCTAGGGAACACACAAGTATAAAATGGTGCCATAGAAATGTGTAGTTTTTAAATGGAGTCACTGAGCTCTGTGTGCTGGGAAAGCATGGGGCAGTTAGAGAAGCTGCTGGGGCAGAAACATTTTTTTTTTAAAGCATGCTGCCAAGCCAGTTTTCATTCGTTTTGCCTCAGACTTGGAAGGACAATAGATTAAAATGTTCTTAAACATAGAAAAATAGTTTTTGTGGCTAAAGTGCAAAATAAAGGGGTCGCTAACTCTAAAAAAGAGAGTGGGTCCTGGGAAGCGTAATCCATGCAGTTAAGACATAGAAAAGGTGGAGCTAAGGGTGGGAAAAATGAATATTTAAATGTTCAACTGTAAACTGCAGAGGGCAGCTCATTTAAAGGAGAAATGACTATTTGTGAGGAAATCTGAAGTAAAAGACACTCAGAAAGTGTTGTTTGAAATATTTACTGACAGAAAAGTTTAACGATTAGTGACTTGGGGTTCCTCTGGAGGAATTTTTATTAAAAATATTCTGGGGAAAGCTTAAAATATGGGCATTCTAGTAAGGAAGGTGTGGAAGTGCTTAAACCTTAGGAAAATGGTTATTTTTATGTCACAAAAATACATTTAAATAAATAGGAATCCAGGCTGACAGGGAAAAGAGCCTTGGAATCATTAGGAAAAGCAGTTAGATTTCAAAAAGCTATTGATTCTGTTGTTTCCTATGCTGCTGCAGAAAGGATTTGATTGGCCTTGAGACTCTGGACTGGTCAGTGTCCACTCAGTGGCCTAGGAGTAGCATATGCAAATGATTTGGGGGGATATAAGGAGCTGCACAGCCAATGTGTGGGGAGTTCGAGCAGGGAGAGCAACCGGGAAGGAGGGATCCGTGTGAAGAGGGTGTCTAGTCAAAAAAGGCCTGCTGTTCATGATAAAGCCTGGGGGACAGCCCTCAATTAAGTAAAGTGTAGGTGAATAGGGGATCACCTGTATCTCAGTGCAGGGTCAGACAGGGTAGTGAGTGAAAGCAGGGAAGGGTCCCTCTTGGAATTTCTGGGAGGGTAATTGCCCAGTGGCCATGAGCCAATCCCTGGTCACCACCTTCCTAGGTCCAAGGATCAGGAGAGTGGTGACCAATGGCCTCAGCCCCAGAGGTGCTAGGAGTAGCCTGGAGCTGGGATGGGCTGAGGCCAGGATGATAGGGTCTGGACAGCAGAGGAGCTTCCTCTTTTCGTCCAGACAGCAGTGAGGAACACTGAACAACAGCTTCTATCTGCCTGGACGTGACATAGTCACACTGCAAAGGTAGGAGCCCTCTTTCCTCTCAGCAGAATTGAGTTTAGTTAGGCTTTATTTGTTACTAACTTATTTCCTACTAATTTGTTCTGCTGCATGCTAATCGCCTTGGGCAATGTTTCTGGATAGCCAGGGGCACGTGGGCGTTGGGGCAGGGAAGCGATCTGTGTTGCAGGCTGCATTCTCTTTTCTGTTTTAGTTGGTAGCTTTAGTCAAGGTTGTTAATTTCCCATACTCCCTTTACAAATCCCCCCATCTCCTCCCCCTAAAATGGCATTTCACTTGTTAGGCAGGAACATCCAGGTCATATATTTCACCAGCACATGTGCATCTCTCTGGGATGAACACCACTACCCATCCTGACAGCGAAAGGTCTACCGCTGGTCTAGCCAGCATATCCACCCATCCTGGTGCATCTGTTTGACTGCACAATCATGCCTCTGTCTCTACCATCCACGATTGTAGGAACAGATATTTTTAACTCCATGGAACACGGTAGCAGAGGGAGCAATCATGGCTGTGTATACAGTCCTCTGAGGCATGGAATGCAAGTGCCCCTATTTAGGCTTGGCAGCTCGCCAACACTCCACGCAGCAAGTGAGGATAGCACATAGGCAGTCCCTCTCGCTTGTGCTCCCCCCCCCCCGTTCAGATTGGGCGGCTTGCCAGTTCTCCAAATAGCTATCCAGGATACCACATAGGCAGGTCTTCTTGCCTGCACTTCCCCTCTTCCCCTACCCTTCCCCTTCCAGTTCGGTTTGGGCAGCTAACCAATGCTCCAAATAGCAAGCTGGGATAGCATAGGCAGCGGGCCTTCTCACCAATGGTTCCTGCTGGCTCCCTTCACTGGACTGGTACAGTTGTGCCCTCCACCAATATATACATATATATATATATATATATCTATATCTATATATATCTCTATATATATATATAGATATATATAGATATAGATATATATATATATATGTGTGTGTGTTGTTTTGCCAGAGCATCACTCACTTTATGTGGTCAATTTCCCAGGTCTCCTTCACCTCTCCCCCAGCCGCAATAATAGGACAGGAGGGCGGGAAAGCAGAGTTATTTCACTAATGCCCCTTATTTGCCCCGTTAATGGCTGCATACAGGAGCAACACCCCCACAGTGGGGAGCACTTTACCTATCCTATTCATCCCAGGGTCCGTCTCGGCTTGCAGCCTCTCACCGAGCAACGTTGCATGGGACCATTCCCCGTGGCCTTGTATTCCATGTTGCTTGCATGCTCTCCCTAGTGGGGATTGCTAACCACCTGTTGCTGGGGGGTGTGCTCCTGCACCGGTCCTTCCACACTAATAATAATAATAACTTTATTTTTAGGGCGTTTTTCAAGATATCAAGGTGCCTAACAAATTTAAAAGAACACATCAAATATCCAGGTCATACAATAACATAAAACAAATGATCCAATAAAAATTACTCATTCACCGAAAGCTTGAACCCACAAGTGTGTTTTTAAAGCTTGCTTGAATCCCTCCACGGTAGTGCACTCCCATATCCGATGAGGTAGAGAATTCCAGAGGGTTGGGGCCACGTACATAAATGCCTGGGCCCCAGAAGATTTCAAACACATCCTCAGAATCTCTAGCAACCCCTCCTCAGCTGAGTAGAGCAATCACCCAGGGCAGTAGGGGACCAGGAGCTCTTTCAGGTAATCCAGGCCTAGTTCGTATAGGGCTTTAAAAGTCAGAAGACCGACTTTAATGGTGATCCGCCACTGTACTGGCAGCCAGTGCAGTCTGCGCAGCACTGGCATAATATGACAGGATCTAGAAGTTCCCGCCAAAAGCCAGTCTGCAGCGTTCTGCACTAGCTACAAGTGGCGTATTTCCACCCCAGGTAGCCATAGGTAAAGGGAGTTGCAGTGATCAAGGCATGAGGACACAGAGGAGTGGACCAGAGTAGGAAGATCACTGGACGGAAGAAGGTGCTTAATCCTGGAGATATTCCTCAGATAGTAAAAAGAGGATTTGATGACGGCTGACACCTGCGAATGCAGTCAGACCCTCATCAGAAATTACCCCCAGGTTTCACACCCATTCAGAGGTCAGGAGTGATACGTCCCCAAGAAAAAGCCCTGAGGGCAAATCCACCCCCGACCCCCCTAACGGGCGTGCCGGATCCACAACCAACACCTCAGTCTTTTCTGAGTTCAACTTTAGCCAACTGGAATCGATCAACTCCTGGATTTCTGTGAGGCAGCTATTAAAAGCTGAGAGACCTCCATCTTGGTCGGGTGCAAAAGAAAGGTAGAGCTGGGTATCATCAGCACAGTAGTGAAACCTCAGCCCATACCTTCTTACAATGTCTCCGAGGGACAGCATGTACACTGCGAACAACATGGGGGACAGCACTGAGCCCTGAGGAACCCCACAAGACAGAGAAACTGGGTCCGAGGAATAAACCCCAGACACCACTCTCTGAGTTCTTCCAGTGAGACAAGATGTAAATCACCTGAGGACCATACCTGACAATCCACAGATGAACCTCAGGCGGTCAAGCAGAACCCCATGGTCCACATTGTCAAATGCTGATGACAGATCTAGAAGAACCAAGATGGAATGGTTTTTCTGATCTCTAGCCATCAGGAGATCATTAAGCACCAGAACCAACGCTGTCTCAGTACTATGTCTCTTTTGAAATCCGGACTGGAGGGATTCATAGATGTCATGGATGGTCAAATGGTTCTCCAGCTGCACAGCCACTACTTTCTCAACCACATTCCCTAAAAAAGGAAGGTTAGAGATTGATCTGTAGTTTGCATGGCAGTCTGGGTCTAAAGAAGCTTTCTTTAAGAAAAGTGTTACCACCACCTCCTTCAGGGAGCTAGAAAACTCTCCTGTTTCCAAGGAGCACCAGATTATCCATGCTGGGACCAGACCAATGGAATCAGTACAACCCAAGATGAGGGAAGTTGATCCTGGATCCAGACTACAGCACATAGGGTGAGCACCCTGGACAATCCGCATGACATCCATGAACGGTCAGTCAAAGGTACTCCAGGAAAGCTGAGAAGTAGTGGACACAAGCCGATCCACAGCAACACCCATAGAATGTGTGGGTTAGAGTACCGCCCTGATGTCAGCCACCTTAGACGCAAAGAATCTTTGTTCGCACAAAATGTGCACCTTCCGTGGGGGCACACAGCGCATGCGCTAACAGCAGACATGCAAGACAAAGTGCAAGATATGCAAGACAAAGTGCACTGTGCACTGACTGAAGCATATCACCGGGAGCAGTGGACACACAGCTTTAAAACCAATGGTTAATGACGCCATCAGCCCCTGCAGCTGATTCTCCATTCCCAGGGGACAGTACTCTGACAAGTGCCGTCCTTTTAGGCCCCTTGGCAGAGCCAAGCCACATAGAGCACAGTTGGGCATTGGGGCACCTGGCTGTCAGACCACATGATAAAAAAAATAAAAAAAATGGGACAGCACAATAAGACAGCAACAGTGACTATGCCAATGCAAAAAGAAAAAAAAAACACTTGTGAGAACTCTTAGGAGGGTAAGACCCATAGGCCGGAATGCCCCCCTCCTCAATTTATATTTACATCTGCTGCCACACTTCTGTTGGCAGCCAGCTCACACAAATAAATAAATAAATATGTACATATAATACTAAATAAAATAATTAATAATTTTCCCATGCTGCCCCACATTGTTGTGGCTACTGTCTCACCACCTAACGTGGACTCACCGACCAGCACCGACTTTTCAATCAAGGACTGCAAAGCAGTGAGGCACAAAAAAAAAAAAAACTTGATCACCGTAATTACGCCCCATCTCATGATGGTACCATACCCTCACTGGAAGGTCTGGGGCATTTGTGATGCCCACATAAGGGCACACAAAGCACTGCCAGTTCATGGGCAGTGATCCAGCACAGGGAGTAGTACTTCACTGGTGGCCTATGTGTGCTACCCGCTACAGGGACAGGGACAAACACACTTCAGCAGCGGACCGGGCTCCTTCGGCTCAGGTTGTTAACCAGCCACAGTGGTAACCCCCCCCCAAGTGATGGGGCATCAGGGGCCAGAACAGTATGGTCAGCTTCTCTGTATGGTGTATTAGATCCTTAAACTCACCACAAGTGCTTACAGGCGAGAAGTAGTTCCTGCTGGATTTTCCTTTGAGGTTTAACCAGCACCTCTACTCAGGGTTGAATTGGGCTACTGGTGGTGCCGTTCTTGGAGCGGTATCACTGCTTTGGCAGAATCGGAACCACAGGTGTAATTCCACATTGTCCCCAGTTTTACCAGGTATACCAGATAGCTAGTTTTTAGTGTCAGCACTGGGGGCCAAAAAACATGGGTTGAATTCGGCCCACTATAACGTGGAGTGCTAAAGAGGAATCTACTGGGTTTTGGAAAAAAAAAATATCCATGGCATGAACATCTCACTTTCCCTTCCCTACATATTATTCTAGAGTAGATACATCTATTTGGACCCACTGGCACAGGAAAGAGGGGTCGATTTTGGATGGGAGGCAAAACCTGCCCCTTCCTGTTGCAAATTTCTGCTGTCACTGACTGAGTTCATGAAGTTAGCAGTCACAGACAGCCTTATCTGTAGGTACTCTTATGGGCACACCATCAATTATTACAGTAGGCATCTCTCCGATTCATGGTTGCCAGGAGCAGGTGGTTCCCAGGCATCAAATTTGGCTATCGTGTGCATCAGTATCAGTGTTCCAAGAAAGCCATATGCACGATCTCGGGCATTAACTATAGCAGGAGTACAGGTACCGGAGATGGGTGCCAGCCATTTGCAAATCGGTCGACATTTACTCCTCAATGTCATGGGAGGGGGTCTAGTTCAGTTTGCTCCTTTGCTAGGCTAGATTTCAATACTGGCGCATGGCTGGGTGCCACAAAATGTGCCTTGCCAAAGAATTCCAACTTGCACAAGCTCCAGTGACTATGCCGGACTAACATGGTCACTATATCCCTGGGGAGCCTCTGGGGTTCTTGCCCAGGCCAGCAGGCGAGAGGGGCCTGTGGTCCTTTCAAAAAAAAAAAAAATGTATAAATACACAGACAGGTAAGGGGTGCACTTCTGATTCTAAGGAGGCCGGGGGTTCGGCTCTCAGCTGCCCGCCCTCCTTTCACTTCAACATTAGCACACTCACAAAAAAAAAAAAAAAAGGAAAACTCTGAAAACCAAGTCAGTTTCACAGCAGGGCAGGGAGTACCTGGGAATCACTGAACCTGTCGGAGAGGTTTGCTGCACCGCAACAGGCATTCCCTGGAAGATCATCTTTGGGTGGGTGAGCAGGCTACAGTCCAAGGACCATGGCACACCCGACCTTCTGCTAACACAAGATTTGCCTGTACCACAATGTGGGGGAAGGGGGTAAAAGTGTATGGATAAGATAAATTAGGACAGTATATTACTCTCCAGGTAAGCCCACTAAGAACAGTTGGTTCCCCTTTGGTCAGGAGCAACACGGGGTTAAGTTCAGAGAGACACAGATCAAGGTCATAGCGGTATGACAGTAGAGCAAACAGCAGACACCCCACACAGCGTTAAAAAAGCACTATTAACCTACATAATATCCAACATGGCTAAAGACGTGGCACAGCTTTAGGAAGCTATATGTATATCCTTCATAGCTCTCACTGATAAAAACAGCACTATTAACCTACATAATATCCAACATGGCTAAAGATGTGGTAGAGCTTTAGGAAGCTATATGTATATCCTTCATAGCTCTCACTGGTTGTGCCTAATATGCTACTTTTAACCACTTTCACTGGTAACATGGGGAGTGGTTGGGTCCTATATACACACACACACACACACATTAGGTTTACATATATAGTATATGTTGGTTGTACAGCTTTTAAGGGGGGGGCTGGTGACACATCTGCACATGCAGTGCAGCAGACCTTAGCAGGGTTGATATACCTGGGTATTCACCAGGCATGTACACAAAAGGTGGAGAGCCTTCTTTGTGCCTTGGTTATTGCAGATGGGTGGTTTCAGAGGCTATAGACAAGTGTTGGTTACAGGGCCCCAGGCAAGCTTCTGCGCTGCATAGGAATGTACAGTAGTCACATGGGCACCCCACCACATTGCATGTTAGTAAGCATTACAGATGCTGGTGTAGGGCCATGTTTTCTGGCCCAACATGCCTGGCCAACGCTTTCGGGATGGAGGGCCGACCCGGTCGGCTGTTGGGATACAAATTTCAGCAGGTTGGCAGGTCTGCGCACTTTGGTGTGTGGAGTGGGTCAGGTTTTCTTCCTGATCTAGGTTCTAACCTCACCCCATTTTCCACAGGAAATAGGGTATTTAATGCAGGGGCAAAGGGCTGTTGGGTTTCACCAGGGTCAGGTAGGCTGAAGTCAGAGTCCACTGCTCGCTCTATACGGGGAGTATGGGTAAACCACTCCCCAATGGTCACAGGTGGGGGGGCATTTTGACCAGCAGATTGTGGAGTGCAGGTGGCTACATTGGCGGCCCAGTACAAAGACAGTCTGGCCACCATGTAGATGTTTATAACAGCACCGGTCAGACCAGCAGTACCATTGTTAAGGTGACAGGACTGTGCAGTCCATCAAAGGATCATTTCCCTCAACCCATAACCTATAATTTCCCCAGTTGGCACATGCAGAAGGTAGGAATGCACCTTGGTTTGGGGCAGATCACTGCCCCAACCTGCATTCTCTAGGTGGGAAAATCACACATAGAATGGGACAGATTGCTACCCCAGCCTTCTTATTATAATGGTTTCAATACACGGCCACCATCTAGAACGGGGGTCTGCAGTTAGGCTCCATCCCCCAAATTGCATGGGTCAACTATAGATTTCAGTAGGGTGAGCTATTGAGGCACTGCTCCATGGGTAGGGCATAAGCAGGTGCATAAAATGGGAGCAAGTCCAACCCCATACAGAAGTGCTCCTCCATAGGGGCTGTAATACAGTGGCTGATCTTTATAGAGAATGCACTCCCAGTCACATATCAACATTAATGATGACCTGCAGATATAGATAAGCAGATTGCTTTAAAGATGCAACCAGTATGACCCCTCCATCTCCTTAGGAAACAGGCAAGGATCAAATGATCGCACCTTGACTTGTCAATCAAGGGCCAGCGCCGTAATGCATCCAGTGGTGAGCAAAGTTTACACCTATGCAGGTTACAGGGACGGGAAACATATTGATCTTGAGGTGATCATGATATCTACTAACGTGGCTTATGGTCATAAGTAACAGAAGGGACAGTGGTCAATATTGAATACCCATGTCGGAACAGCTGGTCAGGCGATTGAAGTTTGGTACATGGTGCTACCGGACAAACCATCCCAGACGATGAGGAGAAGCAGGCGTCAGGCCACAGCAGACTGGTGACAGGACGAGTTAACAACCTTATCCAGATAACTCTGTTGATTTGAGGTAGGGTATTCACACTAGGGTATTTAAAAAAAAAAAAAAAAGTAGGGGTTACTTATGTTTCCACTGCAGAGTTTGGTAATGCATCGAGGGGAAAATGACCTGAGGAGCCTGTCATCGATAGACATGATGGGAAGAATAATGATGGAGTTGGGGTGGATACGGAGGCAGATGCCAGACACTCCTGACTCGCATGGCCTAGGATAGCACCTGTGCAAGAAGGGAAGAAGGGTCAGGTGGCCAGGCCACTATGGAAAGTGCAGAGGGATGTGAACAGGGGGTGTAACAATTTTGCCTTCCAAAGGACATGCAAGTCATATGACATTGGGGCATAGCTCCATGGGTAGAGAGAGATTTTGGGCTATTTGGAGGGCACTTGTCAGGCATAGGGCAGCCGATTTTCAACCTGGATATTCAAATGGTTTTGCAGTCTTGGGTACAGTATCCTCCTGGGGCATTGATGGGAGATTCATAAATGAATTTACAGGCTTGTGGCAGACGACTAGTGATTATAGGCTAAAAAAAATGATACTGGATTTGAGAAAAAGATGTGATTGGGGGTGGCCCGGTGAAGGCACATTCCAGAAAAGACATTTGCAGAGCATTGGGAGGAGCCTGCTACTGCAGGGAGTGATGGTCGGGCTGTTGCCGCCCGGTGAGGGCTCAACGGTTCGACTGTGGCCTAGCGGTAAGGGTCCGTGACAGCAGCCTGTCAGGGAAGCTGGCTGACCCAGTGGGGGTTTGCCAGGCCTTCTTTGACCATAGGTTGGCTCATTTCATGGATGTGTGTTAGTAGCCAGGGTCATCTGCTGCCCCAGGAGAACACTGTACAATATTATCCATGATGAATGTCTTTGTGATGTATTTCTAAAGCTGTATATTGTAACCAATTTTGATTTATGTTGTGAATGTTTTCAGCAATGACAACCACGTCGAAATAGAATTTCGGCCTTTTCTGCCATAACCTACTGTAGGTCAGTGGTCATGTGTTTTCTTTCTGGGATTTGGGTCGTGGGCTTATCTGGGCAAGTATAGTTAGCCTGCTGCTTCAAGTACCTGTTGACTCTAGAAGCTACCAAGTTGTCTTCACAGAAAAAAAGGTGCCACAAGAAGAAGTCACCACTTCTCCAGTTTTTTCCAACTCTACAGCTGCTCACTCCAGAGGGCCCTCAAGAATCTTCTTCATCCGTCAAAAGGAACATGGTATAGTTAAAAATTTCTTCAACCCTGGGATTTGTTTTAAAAGCAAAAAGACACTGAAATGAACTTAATTTGCCACAAATCCTTCTTCATAAAAGGGACTACTGTCTAATTGAAGGACTGAATTTTAAAAGACTGAGGAGGCAATTGTGTCTTTGAATGTTAATGTGCAAAAGCTGTGAATTGTATGTTACATTTTACTGTTTTAAAATTGCTTGCTATGTGCTATTGATATTTGCTAAAGTTAAATGCAAAAGCCGAACTGTTAGTCTTACAGTTTTGTTTAATGGTGAAACCATAGTGTGGGATACCAGGAAAAGTATAAGTGATATAGGGATGAGTGGGCTGACTGAGGTGGGACAAGGCCTGGTAGCCACTGCACACCCATAAAGCAATTCCTGTAGACTTCTGGTGACGTCACAGAACCGATGCAAGCCTAGTCCGTGAAGCTGTGAGCCAGGCAAGCCTAAAACCCCCCCCAAACTCTAAAAACCTAGTCTAAAATGTCAAAAAGCTGAGGGGGTCATTCTCAGCAAACTAACAGAGGTAAATCTTGGCAAGAAACCAAGATGAGCAACAAGGATGCTGCCAGATTAAAGTCAGGCCCACCCAGCAGGTCATCCTCACCGCAGGGCCGGCGGTCTCCAGAATACGATATAGATGGAGAATCTGAGCAACTATCGTGGTCCAGATTTGAGAGGCTGCTCCACGAAATAACCGAGTCAAGGAAAGAAAATAAACAAGAGTTCCGAGCGGTACAGCAGCAGCTGGCGGCTTTCGAGACTTGGGTAAACCAGTTGGAGGAGAGGCTCTCGGAGGCAGAAGATACAACTGCGCAAGTGACAAAGGTGATTCATAGCTTACTACAGCAAACGGAAACTTTAAGAGCAAAATGTCTGGATTTGGAGGGGCGTTCTCGAAGAGACAAACTAAGACTGTATGGCCTCCCGGGGAATGCAGAAGTTGCCCCTATGTCTGCCTTTTTAGAAAACTTACTGAAAGATACACTCGACCTCCCTCCCACCATGGCGTTTCATATAGAAAGAGCACACCGAGCGCTCCAGGCAAAACCAGCTGACCCCACAGCACGGTCGAGATCTATAGTTTTCAAACTGAACTCATTCTCTGCTAAAGAGGAAATACTACAACGAGCGTGGGCAAAGAAGGACATTAGATACCTAACTCATAGGCTATACATTGATCATGACTATCCATCTGAAATACAAGTGGAGAGAGTAAAGTACATGCCCATACTGAGAGCGCTTAGGGAAAAGTCCATACGCTTTCATACTCCTTACCCTGCAAGACTGAGGATCTTTTGGGACGACGGAACGAAGATTTACACTTCTGCAGATGAAGCCGTGGATGCCTTGGGGAAGCGTGGAGTCGTGGTCAAGGAGAGAAGGAATCAAGAATCAGGGACTCTGGAACCCTCCACCCAGCAAGCAGTTGACAGGAAGATAGGGGAACCAGAAGAGGGGTGCACACTGAGCTGATGCGCACTGTTCAGAAGCTCCTTGCGAAGAAGGCTGCTCACCGAGAGTCTCCCCCATGATGGAGCCCTACCCACACGGAGCTTCATTTTCAAGAGAACTCTCTTACTGACTGGGGCGAGGACTCAGTTCTACCTCTTGCTGAATAACCAAAGGATGACTACAAAATTACTATTAAGTGAGAATTCTGAGAAAGATTACTGGACAGTTGATAGGTTCTGGAGATCTTGTACTAAGTATTAAAGTTGTGACTTTTAAGGGGGGGTGAGCGGGTTATTTTCTCTATCCCCTATTCCTCCTCTGAAGTTGTAACTAACGGAAAAATATCCTCAGAAATCCTATCATTTTCTGAGCGGGGAGGAGGCTCCGGGGATCACGTGTTAGGAGCAGCTGTAGTTTCATGTGAGAGTCATGCGGAGAGCTGTGCAGCAGCTCCTAGCTAAACGAATGTCTTAGGGATGGTTGTGTGCAGTGGGCCTGCTCCACCTGTAATGGGTCTGCATCCTCTTTGTGCGAATGCATCCCTTTTTACTGCTGGGTGCTATCCCGAACAGTGATGCGCCTATGGGTGGAGGGGTTCAGAGGCGTACTTCTATTGCAATTGCTACCCCCCCTCCCTCCCTGGACCTCGAAATACCTAATAATGGGACAGACTGGTAATGCATAACGAGCAGGGTTCTACTATCAGGGTATCCCCACTCCCCCATTTGGGAACTCTTGAAGATAATTCCCACAGGGATTAAACGGCGCAAAATATAGCCCAGATGGGCCCAAAAGAGGGGAATTAAGTTTATGTTACTGAGAATGAGAGAGGGTTCGAGGCCAAGATACAAAGCCTAGATCCGAGATCCCTCTCTAGAAAATATAAAGCCCTTTGAGACTTAAACTGGGCCTGCCTGGTTCAGAGTAGATGACGACCTTGCTCTAAGGCGCCTTACAGGAGCCTGGCGACAGGCGTGGCTCAGGGGTCCCAGGCTTGATTGAGGGTAAATATCTCCCGTTCTCCCACTTAAGGAGGACAAAGGGGCTATCAATTCTGTATAGCCCCCAACCTTGGAAGCACATTTTCGTGTAAGTTTAATTGTTGAAATGTTATTAAAGTTTAAAGTTTGTAGTCAATTTTGGGTTGTATTTGGCAAAGCAGGGCAATTGAATAAGGCAAGCAGTAGAGATGTTATAGTGAATACATTGGAAATGATGAAGAAATGGGGCAACTACCATGGGGGAAGGCCGCGTAGGGGAAGGAAACCAGGCCAGGGAAATGTCTCTGAATTTATGAAATGACACAAAACTGGGTAGTGTGCACATATAACGTGCACGGTTTTACAAATCCCATTAAAAGAGCCAAGATACTTCAGTCGATGAGGCGTCGGGGGGCGGGTGTTCTGTTGTTACAGGAAACCCACCTCTCGAATGCTGAACACAAAAAATTAGAGAAACTGGGCTTTTCCCAGGTGGTTGCCTCATCATATAAAGAAGGAAGGCGTAGGGGTACTGCAGTACTGATTAGAAAGGGTACCCCCTTTGAAATTTCAGATAAAGTGGTGGATAAAGAGGGTAGGTTCGTACTCATTAAGGGTTTGATGGAAGGTCAACAATTAACGCTAGCTTCTGTATATATGCCCCCAGCCTTGGAATTTTCAATCTATCAGAAATTCCTCACAAAATTGGTGGGGTGGGCGGAGGGTAGCCTGATCTGTGGGGGTGACCTCAATTTGGATATAACAGGGGGACATGGTAGTTCTACCCAAGGCAGAGCAGGTATGTTAGGTAGAAAAGTGCAGAAGCTGATGCAGGAGTTGGGTTTTGAAGATGTCTGGAGGCATCTACGGGGGTTGGAAAATCGTCGTACGTTTTACTCACAGGCTCATGACTCATATTCCTGCTTAGATTACTTAATAGCGCAGAGGGAACATTTAGGATTTATTGGGGAGATTTGGCAGGGAGACTTCATTCTTTCTGACCATAGGCCCATTTCCTGTAAAATACACTCCCTGGTCCCCCAAAAAAGGACATTTTGGAGACTCAATCTGTCAATACTCAGGGATAAGGAGACACAGGAGGAGATTAGCACCACAATAACTCAGGCAGTGCAGGATAATGATGTACAAAGGACATCTGTATCAATACTTTGGGACACGGTTAAAGCACTAGTGAGGGGGAAAATTATCGCAATCTCCTCACATAAGAAAAAACAGAGGGAGGAAGGGAGGCTTTCATTAGAAAATAAAATAGCTAAGCTAGAGGAAGAACAAAAGGTAAAACATTGTAAAAATCGAACCCGGGAATTGGACGCCCTCAAAAAACAACAATAATATTTTAGATTATGAAGTAGAGCAAAAGCTGATGTACTTGCGTCATAGATACTATGACGGGGGCCCGGAATGTACCAGAATTGTTGCAGCCCAATTAAGAAACCAAAAGGCAAAGGCCACGATTGTTAAAATTAGACATCCGGTCACAAATGACCTGAAAACCACCACTAGAGCCATCACAGAGGCCCTATGGGACTATTACTCTGTCCTCTACACAGAGGAAACAGATCCCCCTGAGGGAGAGATAAAAAATTTCCTTTCGACCCTTCAACTCCCTGCCCTAACTCAAGAACAAGGGGAGAGTTTGCTAGCTCCAATTCTACCCGGCGAAATTTCAGCTGTAATAGGACGTTTAAAAACAGGTAAGTGTCCAGGGACGGATGGGTTGCCTGGAGAGTTCTATAAGATTTTTACTAAAGTATTGACACCTCTACTTGTTAGGGTGTTTGCTTTTGTCACCTCCCAAAATGGAGAGATCCCCCCCCTTGGAATGAGGCTATAATTTCAGTTATACCCAAGGAGGGTAAGGACCCAACCCTCTGCCCCTTGTATTGCCCTATCTCTATTCTAAATACAGATTACAAAATATTGGCCACAATACTATCTGAATGCCTGGTTGAATGTGCCCCAGCTTTAATAAACATGGACCAAAGTAGTTTTATTCCGGGGCGTCAAGCCCAAGATAATGTGAGACGTATGGACTACATCATAGAGCAGATTATCGAGCAGCAAACTCTAGCAATTTTGCTGGGACTCGATGCAGAAAAAGCCTTTGATAAGGTAACATGGAAATATCTAAAAGAAGTCCTTCTTGTACTAAAATTCCCCACCCCCTTAGTGGAGACCATTTTCAGATTCTATAGAAGCCCAATAGGTTATATACGTTGAGCCACATTTCGGGAGAAGTTCACATTGCTGGAGACTAGGCAGGGTTGTCCCCTTTCCCCTCTCCTGTTCGCTTATTACATAGAGCCTTTAGCCCAGAACCTGAGACAGTCGCTGGAGTTGCAAGGTGTTGTGGCGGGGGGAGTGGAACAGAAGTTGGCTTTGTTTGCTGACGACATCCTGTTGTATATCTCTAACCCTGAAAAATCTTTACAAACATTATTTACCTTAATCGAGCAATTTACCAGTCTTTCGGGGTTTACCCTTAATGTGGGTAATTCAGAAGCTCTAGTTTTTAATTATAAACCGACCCCATTGATCAAAAAGCAGTTTCCAATCAGGTGGGGTAAAGAAAGCATAAGATATCTGGGGTTCCAAATCCCTACTAAATTGAGGGGACTATTCACTCAAAACTATGACTCATTAGTTCATAAAATAAGACAGGACTTTAGGAGGTGGTCTCTGCTCCCCACAACACTTTATGTTAGAAATCTAACCCTAAAAATTAACATTCTGCTAAGATTTTTTTATTTATTCCAGTGCGTCCCTTGTGCCCTCACCTCCAAGGAACTTCTGTCCTGGCAAAAACTGCTAAATAACTACTTATGGAACTACAAAAAATCAAGAGTGGGCTTCACAAAGCTAATACTTTCCAAAGATCAAGGGGGAATAGCCCTCCCCTCGCTTCGTGAATACTGGACGGCCTCACAATTGAGGCTAGCACTATTATGGGGAAATAAAACTTATCAAGCAAGGTGGAAGCAGATAGACCTGGCAAGAGAAACAGGGACCCCCCTTCCGGCGTGCCTATTCTCTCCCAAGCACCTTAGAGAGATGCTCAAAATAGTTCCGTCTGCGACTTTGGCCATCCTGAAAGGATGGCAGATGTGCATGAAGTATAAGAAGCTCCAACAGTACTGCTGGAGGTATAAATGGCTCATGTTGATTCCTGTATTCAACGACCAATGGTATAAAACCCAAATAAATAAAGGGCTCGTGGCTACGTGGCAACTAATGAAGGGTACTAATACCCTGAGTTTTGAAGAGGCTAAAAATAAATTCGGGTGGACAGAAAGGGATAGGTTATTTTTCTACCAAATAAAAGATTATATTTCGAAGCAGTTAAGGTATCAGGAAAGGAACACTCATGTATTAGAGGGAGACCACCCATTTGAGTGAATATCGTCCTCCAGTATGGTGAGAAAGCAATAACGGACTTATATAAATACAGTATAACCCGGGCTGTGAATGCCATTGTTTCGGTACAAACTAAATGGGAGCAGGAGCTTAAACGGCCAATAACTGCTATAGAACGGGAAAGGATCTGGAGAGGTACATGGGCAACCTCTTCATCTCCGACATGGGGGGAGTTTGTTTGGAAGGTGCAGGTGAGGTACTTCCTGGTTCCCTCGGCAATGTTCTTGGGGCGGCAGGGGGCTCTTCCCGGTGCTGGAGAGACTGTGGGGAGGAGAATGCCTTGCATAAACACATTTTCCTGGAATGCCCAGGTATAGGGCGAATCTGGAGCCAAGTCACGGAACATATAAAAGGGGTTTTGGATATACAAGAGGAGATAGAACCCCATCACTTGATTCTGGGCATGCCTCCGTCAGGGTTGAGGGACAAAGCCCAAAAATATCTATGGGCAGTATTATTGGGTTCAGTGTACAAGTCAATAACTAAAAAATGGCTCCAGACAACCCCACCCTACCTTAAGGAATGGAAAGCAATAATATTGCAAATTCAACAAAATGAGCAAATCTCCATGGGCCTACAAAATCGAAAAGAAACCTTTTTACTAAGATGGGCAAGGTGGGAACCCTACCAGGAAAAGTTGAGTTAGTACTGTTTATAGGGGAGGATTGGTAAAGTAGTTGTACTTAGAAATGTACTGCCTTAAGTATACCATTAATTGCCTTGGATTTTAATGATGGTAATGTATTAATGCATAGTTTGTGTAAGAAAAAGACCCTGCCTGCTGTTGTTAATAATTGCCAAAATGGAATTTTTATGTTTTTTAAGTTGAGATGCTATGTATTTAAAACCGATGAGCATGGCCACTGATTTATGGTGATTGAAACAATTAAATTCCGTTTTCAAGACTTCAGATTCTGGAATTTCACTGGTGATTGTTACTCTAATTTCCGGATTTTACCAGGATTCTGTTATCATTCTTTTAGTATGTGCATAAATAATCAGAATTAAAGAAGGCTTAATATACAGAGCATTAAATAAAACAAACTGAAAATAGTACAGGAAGGAATTAAAAGAAAAACAGACTTTTTTATAGATTTACTGATCTGATAGAAAATGCCAGATTCCATGAAATCTTCGTTTTTACCGGTTTTCAGGCAGCCCTAATTCCGGAATTTTACCAGATTTTCCGGTAAAAACCGAAAAACAGTGGCCTTGCCGATGAGAGTAACAGAACATCAAGTAAGAACTAAGTTGTTTGTGAACCTCAAAGTAAAAGTTGATGTTTTTAAGCTGAAAGATAATAATAAAATAAGTATATAAAAAAAAAGCAATTCCTGTATATGCAGCATCTGAGGCCTGAGGTAGAGCCTAATGCTGGGACAATAAAGTGTGTTTGGGCAAGGGGTGAGTGGGCTGTCCGAGGTGGGACAAGGCCTAGAAGTCACTGCATACCCTTAAGGCCAAAGTGTTTAAGAGGTTCAGTAGCTAAGGCCAGGGAAGGGCTTAATCTTGGGACTATTTCTGTTATCTGGAGGGCTGGTGGGTAGTGGATTGCCTGCAGTCTCCAGGGGAAATGTGGTGGGGTGGATTACCCTGCAAAGGAAAGTGTTATTCTGTATTGAAATTTGCATATGTTGTTCACTTCTGATATTTTTAACTGCAAAAGTGTGCACAGTGATTGCCATTTAAAGAGGGATGTTACACTCCTAGAGAGGGTCCAAAGGAGGGTAACCAAAATGATCCGGGGCCTGGGGGAGAGGACCTATGAGGAGAGGCTCAGGGAGCTCGATATGTACACCCTGGGGGAGAGGGGGGACATGATAGAGGTCTTTAAGTACATAAAAGGGATCAATAAGGGGGGCCCAGTCAGGGTGCTCCAAAGGAAGGAGGACAGGGCAATGAAAGGGAATGGGTGTAAGCTGGAAGGGAGCAGGTTCAGAGGGGAGAGGAGGAGGTGTTATTTCACTGAAAGGGTGATGGAGCCATGGAATGTACTGCTCAGGGACCGTGTAGAGAAGGAGACTGTGGACGGGTTAAAGAGGAGATGGGACAGGTACAGGGGGAGGGTAAATCTGACCAGGCCCAATGCAGGTGACACTCATTGTCAATCAGGTTTTAGAAAGGGATATAATACAACATATACAATTTTGAAGGTGGTTGATGATGGGTTGGATGCCTTCGACAGAAACCAGGAAATGCCAGCCATATTCCTGGATCTGTCAAAGGCATTCAATACTGTTAATCATATTGTGTTATTGAATAAACTGAAGAAAGTGGGTTTGGGTGTATCAGCATTGAGTTGGATACAAGCATATTTAATGGGAAGATTACAGTGTGTCAGCACCTGTTACTATGTGTAATGGGGTACCTCAGGGATCAGTGCGGGGCCCTCTGTTTTTCTTATTATATATAAATAATTTACCAAATGTTTGTTCACCTGACACGTGTCCAACTCTATGCTGATGATACAATATTATATACAAAAAATTAGAATATTGATACAGCACTATCAATTTTGCAACAAGATTTTTTAAATGTACAGAAAGAATTAATAAAATTGAGACTTCTCTTAAATGAGCACAAAACGCCATGGATGACTTTTAGAAAAAAAATATAAAACAGTTAAGTACGAAATAAATAAGGTCATTAACTGGGGTTATTCTCGAGCAAGTGAAGTCAAATGTTTAGGAATGGTATTGGACAACAACTTAACATTTGAGATACATATAACATCAATGTCAAATAAATTAAAGGGATTATTGAGGTTTTTTTTACAGGAACAAATTCCTTCTTTGTTTAAAAGTTAGGAAGTTGGTCACATCTATGTTTTTGACAATATTAGATTACGGAGATGTGGTTTATAAAAATGCTAACAAAACATTATTATGTTCCTTGGATGTGTTGTTTAATAGTGCTTTAAGATTCGTAACAAATTTGCCATATAAAACTCACCATTGTGTTTTGTACCAGAAATCAGGTATATGTTCATTATCAGATAGGCGAGATATGCATTGGAATTTACTGGTTTATAGATTTGTGACCCAGTCTTTACCAGATTCTCTCTTGAAGACAGTGGCAATTAGACAAAAACAAATGCATGGTCTAAGATCATTGTATTGAATATGTTTTTATGTATTTCAAAGTAGAACTAGTCTTGGGCAGAAAACCTTGTCGAGTTTGATACCAAAAACATGGGAAAGATTGTCAAAGCAATGAATGCTACTGTATTGAAATCTTTTAATCGTTTTAGGTCATTTTTGAATACACTTTATGATACACATTGTAATTGTTTTGGATGAAATTTGTACTTTATCTACACTATCTTGACTATTTATGTGTCATGTTTTGTATGAAATAACTGTGTATGTTTGTAAATCTGTGATTTGTATGTTATGAGATGGATTCGATTGGAAAAGAGATTTGTATCTCAGTTTGATATCCAATAAAGTTGAAGATAAAGAAATCTGGGACTGGGGACAGTATTACCTGGGGGGGACACCAAAATTGGCCCTTAGTGCGGGTGCTAAAAATCAAGCAGACTTGAAAGACCGTTAGGCCTATTCTGTTGGCATGTTAGTATGTTAGTATATTTGTGGCAGCAAAATGCTTTACAATTCGTTCAGTAAAGCTTACCTTATTTTTCTGTCATTCCAAGTGTCAGTGTCTTTATTTGCAGTGCCATTGTTTCACATTCCTGAAGGTATCCAGGTCAGTCCAGTGCAACACCTCTCTCTCTCTTGGCAACCCTCAGCCATACCAGTTGAGGAGGTAAGGTTCAGGTATTCTGGTTGTACCCAGCTGGAGGGGTGTAGGCAGGGGAAGAGGCAAAGAATCCGACACTACAGGGCTGTTACCACAAGGAGTGGCAGTTGTGTTCTTATGCACACTACCTGTGGTAGAGCACAGGGTGACACTACACACCGGGTGTGTGTTGTAGCATACTGTGAGTGTGCACCCTACAATCAAGTTATTGTTGCTAAGTGTGTTTGTAGTGTTACACAGGGTTCGAGTGGCACTGGTCTACTCCACCATAGTCTCTGGAGCAGAGGGAGGAACAGCAAGTAGCAAACAGGAGAATGAGGCATCTCAGGAAGTCTACCTCGAGAACCCAAAGACTGAGACCAATATGGCCCCAACTGGAGTTGTGGAGGACCACCTCTCAAGGGAGATCCCTGGTATCCATGACAATCTGCTTCTGCCATGGAGCATCTTGAAAGAGAGCACAGCTTGACAGAGAACGCAGCTTGACAGAGAACACAGCTTGACAGAGAACACAGCTTGAAAGAGAGAACATTTGCAAGTAGGCTTTGCATTAAAGATGCTCTGTAGAAATTGAAAAAAAAATCCCCAGGTACAGTAGTCTAGAACCTTTGGCATGGTAACCAAATGAAATGGGTCATCAGAAGGAGGGGGCCTGGCAAGAGTTGGGGGTCAGTAAGTCCCCAGGATAATGCCAGGGAAGGGAGCCTGATTTATGGGCCACTAGGACTGTTAGTGTAGTTGCCAGAGGAAGGTGCACATGGCCAGATCAACTAGCTAGTTCCAGATTAGGAGTATGATGTAGTTTGACTTGCCATCCATAATGTTGTCCAACATTGGCACAGTAAGATAAATGTCACTCTGCTTGTTCCCTGGGTAGTGTTCACTCTGCCTGGGAGAGTGCCACTGCACCACTGGTCTTGGGAGCACCAAAGGCTCCAGGGACCCCCAAAGGAGGTTTGGAACAGTAATGGTGATGGGACATGTACATGGATTCAATGAATTGGACTCAGCAGAGAGACTTCTTAGTTCAGAGGGAGAAAACTAATGTGTAACTGTGGGTACAGTGCAAATGTACTAATCCTAGGAAGTTCATGCCTAATTCTAACTATGAGAGCAGTTAGAGTGTACTAACTGTAGGAAGTGACAGTACAAACTGTGAGAAGTTTACCCTGAAGAAGCATGATTGGTAAGGGAAATGCACTTCATTTGCTGTGTGCCATCATAGAACAGTTTAATAAATACATATAGCTTGATTCTCAATTTTTGTGTGGTCTCACGTTAATGGTGCCATAGTGTATGGTTAAGGTGTTCCTGCCCCATCATTCCAGACCAGTGGTGGCAATGATACTGGTGAGAAGTACTGGTTCTATGGTGTAAGGTTATACATGAGGGCTATTCCAGGTTTTGAGGGATGGCGGACTTAGCAAACACCATGCACTAGACACCCAGATACCTCCCGCATTGCTTAAATATTGTGTGGTGCAAATTGGTTAAAAAAACACTGAGATATAGGCCCAAAATGTTTTTCCAGCTTTAAGAAAAAAAGTAACACTATGGGCCTAATTTTCAGAGGGTGAAATTTGGCACAAGGTGCCTGCACCAAAAGGAATTGACACAAGTGGCACCTTGCACCAAATGTGGCAATCCTGATTTATGAATGCAGACTGTATTGAAATTGGGAAGTCATGCACAAAACCAGACCTGTGCCACCTCTGTGCCAGAAGTGGTGATATGCCAGGTCATAAGATAGCTTGCACCCTGGTGGGCTGCAGCATCCCCTAATTTGGGGTTCTGAAAGCCCCACCGTGGCTGCAAGTCACGGTAGTGGTTAGACTAGCTGTGAGCTGCTGTAACAGCCCTTGTGCTGCAGATCAGGACTATGCTGGGGGGGAGGAACTCTGCAACCCACAGGGTATAGTCCCAACGGTCCGTTTGGAGGGCCGGAGGGCCTTTCTGGGTAGTGTGAGCCATAGCATGCTGTGCCAGGGTAGCAGGGTGGCACTGGGCACTTATGCCAGGTACAATCCCACAGAGCCACAGAGGGGGTAATTCCCAGTGTGAAGGGACTGGCCATGACCCGATCCCACTGTTCTCAGCCCTGCCTGCTTTTCTGTAGCTGTCATACTCCCTGACAAGCGGGGATTGTCTCTGACTGCATGGTATGCAGTGCAGCATCGTGGCAGGCATGTACCGACTGGCAGCATGGCTCTGGCAGCAGAACATGCTCCTGCAGCACAGCCCTTCATGTGCCAGCACACCACGTCCTCAGGTGCCATAGTAGGAATGGCAGATTGGTGGGCACACCATACAGGTGACATACATGACTTTGGCAGACAGACTGGCAGACTCCCCTTGAGAAAGAACCTGCAGGGGTTCCAAACACTGAGGCTTTTGTTTGCTCTGTTTTTTTAAAGTATCACACTGCAGCATTAGTTGAACTGCCTTTGCCTTATTTTCTGCATAGCACGGTTCTTGTGTTTTGTTATATTATGCTATTTGTTACCGCTGCTCGTACTTCTCATTAGTGCGGGCTGAACGTTGTTTTGGACTGGCAACAGACTGGCTACTGGTGGCATACATTATGCATCCATCCACCCAACAAGTCAGTGATATTGTTGAGAAATTGTACAAATCAGATAGATTTTGATGTGCAAGCAGGTGAATTACGAGAGCGTTTTCTTAACAGTGGGTACAAAAAAGACACTGTTGACACAGCATTACAGAAAGTCAGGATTATGTCTCAGGAAGAACTGTGCAGTAATGGTAATAAAGCAGCAGGGGGACAGTATGGGGACCCTTAACTCTGTGTACGGAATGTAATGCTATAGCAGGATCCATAGGTAATGTAGTATGGAAGAACTGGCATATCCTGATGGCAGACAATGAAGTAGAGATGGCAGTGGGCATGAACCCACGGGTCACTTTGAAGAAAGCACCAAATGTACGAGATAAATTAGTGTGTAACCACTTCCATACATCAAAAAGCAATGAAGGAACATGGCTACCAAAAAGATCGACTGGCATGCATAAATGCGAAAGATGCAACATATGCAAATTTGTTAATGAGGAGAAAAACTTAGAGTCTGACAATGACAACAAAGGGGTAGTTATAAAATATCTTATTACTTGTGATACGACCTTTGTTGTATACATAATTTGGTGTACCTGTAAAATTGCACATGTAGGGAGAACTGCCAGAAATTTCAAGGAACACATTCAAGAACATATAGGCTACATCAAAAACGGAAGAATGGTAAGGCAGTAGATAGGCATTTCATGGAAGTACACAATGCTGACCCAAGTGGTTTACAATGCATGGGCATGGAAGTTGCAAAATGTGGCAAGTGGGGTGGGGACAGGGTGAATTTATTACTGATAAAAGGTTACTGGATTTTCAGATTGAATACTGTTAATCCTAACGGTATAAATGAAATTTGGGATTTAAAATCACATTTGAAGTGAAATTGCTATGTTTATCAAATAAGTACAATTCAATCTGAAAAGTACATCAACTCAGCACTAAATTTCTTAGAATCTGAGCATATCTGAAGATATAAAATCTTTTGTACTTGCTTACCTTTTTCCAAACAAATCCCCCCAATACAATCACTACTGATCTGATGCCACTAGAGCCAATCTTTTCTATTTGTTTTCTCTAGTTGTAACAAAGACACAGATATTCATTGGGATTAGCTGATCACAACTCATTGTTTATTTTTATTCAATTTATATATTTTTTATCCCACTAGACATCCAGACAATGTTTGGAGAAGGAGATTGATGTAAAATGGAGCTTCAGATCACTGGGATTTGCCTTGATCCAGGAGGATGATCGCAGCATCTTGTTTCGGACTTTCATGCAGGTTTGAGAATAGTAAAACTGCAACCTCCACATATAAGCTGGACTGTGCTATATGCCCTTCAACACATCGTTTCTGGTGTTTCTAGCTCCAGGAGCTTCTAGGGTTCAAACAGAATGAGTAGCACTGACTTCCTGGTTGGAACAATGTATAAATGGAATGGTATTTTAAAATCAAGCTCCTCTCCCCCCCCCACCCCATATATATAGTTTGTCAATGATTACTCCAACAGACCTGGGGTACAACTTTAAGATGAGGTCACAAAGGATTGGACTGAATGCAGTCATTTATGTGAAGACCTTGCTATATAACTGTGCAGACATGAAAGAGTGTTTCCATTGATGGGCACATATGACTAACTTCATTACAATGTGCCCACTGTCAAGCATACAGACTGTTATATTTTCTTTTTCTTTCTGTAATGGTTTCTATCCAGTTTTACTTATGTTTGTAAAATGAGTGAATAGAACTACATTTTACTTTTGGAATATTGTCTTAGCCAATCAAATTAATGGCAGTAGTAAGTGATGTCATCAGTAAGGGGGATTTAAACCAGTAGTTTGTAATTACTCATTAGCCCCTTGGAAGCCTTGGAGAGAGACAAAGAGTTGGGCTTGTAGTCACTCAGTGAACCTGAAGTTGTGATCTGTCTATAAATAAATGGACATCTGAATTTGAACAGCTTATTGAGGACCTTATTTTCTTTTGTGTGCGGCACCTGGTATCTTTTGAACATTGTTTTGGACTGGCAACACGCTGGCTACCAGTGCTGTACACTGTGCATCCACCCACCTGACAAGTCGGTGACATTGTTCCAACCAGGTACAGTATGGTGGTAGGGACGGAGCTTCCCCATACCTGTATTTGTGGTACCAGGTCCATTGCCAGTCCATCACCCACAGTCATTGATGTCACCTGCCTATAGGGGTGCCACCAATCTGCCTTTCCTACTATGGCACCTGAAGATGCAGTATGCTGGCACATGGAGGGCTGTGCTGCAGGGGCATGTTCTGCTGCCAAAGCTATGCTGCCAGTGGGCATGTGCCTGCCACAATTCTGCAGCACATATCATTCAGCCTGGTACAGTCCCAATTTGTTGGGTGTATGACAGCTACAGGACAGCTGGCAGACTGAGAACACCAGAGGGTTAGGGTCACGATCAGTACCTTCTCACTGGGGATTATCCCATCTGTGGCTCCATGGGACTGTACTTGACACAACTGCCCAGTGCTGCCCTGCTACCCTGGCACACCCTGCCATGGCACACACTTCCCAATAGGGTCCTTCAAAAGGACTGTTGGCACTCTACCCTGTGGTTTGCAGGGTTCCTCCCCCAAAAATGTCATGGAGCTGGGGCCGGCTTTGCACCAGGGAGGGGGTCTGACAGCACCCGTAGTTTGCTGCAGGCAGGAATTGGTGCAACATGTGCCAATCTAGTAGCTCTTTTAAAATCCAGCCCTGTGTCTACAGTTTATTTCCACAGCTGATTAAACTGCAAGAGGATCATTTGGGAGAGGAGCACCTGGCTCATGTAACCAAAAATATGCATGGTGTCATGTGACTGGTGCTCAAGTCCTGGAGGCCTGCTATGCTATGAACATGAGCAAGGCTAGAAGAAGGCCTGCATGTTGGACATGCATGTGAGAGGCAGTTTGCATGAAGAAAATATGGCACAAAAATGCAGGAAGCCACACAGAGATCAAGGGAGACAGCACCAGCACCAGTACACCTCGAGCACAGAATGAACCAAAGACAAAGACCACGGAACACTCTCTGACCCATCCAGCTCACCCCTGTAGTAACTGGAGACTCACCATCAGCTGGGACTGCAGCACCAATGCTCCATGAGTCATTGACCTTCTAGATCTCTCCTCATCCTTCCCTACATTTGCCCAGAAGAGGGAAATGGTAACTTGAATCTCTGCCAATATCTGAAGTAAAACTGAGACAAAAGACTCCCACCACAAATCTGTCTTCTGGGGATTTGTCTCAGGTACTGTCTCATCTAGCTAAAAGGGTGTCAGGATGGGGAATAGGTCACAAAAAAAAGTAAAAGTAAAATTTCCGTAATTGCAGTGAACCTCTGGTGTACACGTGGCATGGACATTTAAACTTTACTGCAACTGCACTGAAAAGAAAGTCAGGCATGGCAAGAAGTGGGGACCAATATATGGAAGCTGAAATGGAACTGGCTACAGGGCTGGCAGAGTGGCTGCATCATCAACAGATGAGGGCCCTCAGCATGCAAATGGAGGGTAAGGCCCAGGAAAGCTTTCTAGAAAGCCAGGCCACAAGTTTGGGGGGGGGTGTCACTGGCAAATGCATCACTCTTAGGGTACCATGACCACTGCTTTGGACAAGCAAGCAAAATATGTACAATCAAAGTATGTCAGGTGTGTTATGAATATACCATATTTGAACCAGAAGCAGTGACTGCACCCTGTTATCCCAGAGGAATACCTGAACAGTGGATCCCTGAACAAAGCACCCAAAGTACAGTAGCCACTCCTGCCCTGCCAGCAGTTGAGCAGTTGCCAGAAGAGTTGGGTAAGTCAAGGGGTAAGTCAGGGCACAACATAAGCAGGCATGGGAGGGAGGAGCAGGGTAGCAGATGGGGGGAAGGTATATGGAAATCAATATGCATTAATGCAAGGAGTCTTGGTAATAAAATTCCAGACCTGGAAGCCATCGTGGCAAACGCTAATCTAGATTTGGTGGCCTTAATGGAGTTGTGATGTACTGAGTACCACAACTGGTAAATGACCATATCAAGCTGCACTCTGTTCAGGAGAGACAATTTATATTATATGTGAGGGAGGGTATTAAGGTCATTGAGGTACAGGGGCACAAAGAGGAAAAGGAAGGCTGGAAGTGCTCTGGGTCAACCTGGAGGCAAGCTCAGGATCCACTATCCATACCAGTGTGAGGTACAGACCTCCAACACAGCGTGAGAAGAAGGATAAGGTACTTGGAGAAGCAATCATCAGAATGGCAAGAAGGGGGAGGTGCTGCTAGTTGCAGCTCCAATCTCAGACATGAAGTGGACACTTCCAACTGCAGCTTAACTTTCTCAGGCAGCTAGTCAAGAACCCACTAAAGCCAGGGCAGTGCAGGACCTGGTGCTTACAAACAGGGACAGCATTGAAGACGTCACAGTGAACAGCCCCTTAGGGACCAGTGATCTCCATACAGGGTGGTTCAACATCGATACAAGAGCAAAGGCAAACTACACAAAGACAAGGGTTCTGAAGTTTAAGAGGGTGTATTTTAAAGAAATTGGTGACTACCTCTGAAGTTACCTAAAAGGGGTGGAGGAGTGCAAAGGAGGGGAAGAAGTCCAGGTGAATTGGTGAATCATCAATCATGTTTTTTAAAGATCAGTCATGACTGATCCTTGTTAATCATCAAATATTACCATATGATGGAGAGTCACAGGATGTCACACAGGAGAAGAAGCTCTCTGTTCAGCTTCTCTAGGTGCAAAATTTATTCAGTCATTGTTTTGGTGCCACAATCTCTGAAATGTCTTAAATGTATCATAAAATGGTATCATTTCCAATCTTACTTTGGACAGTAACAAGCTCAATAATAGGATGGCAGCAGAAGCAGACTTTATGGAGGTGTCAAATACACCACACCTCTCCCAGCAAGGGCCTAGCCACCAAAACTGCGCAAACAGGATCCTCAGACTAAGGTTGAGCCAGTCACTACGGACTGATTCTTCAAAGAGCTAGGGTCCATCAAAGGTACCCAGCTAGACTTGGCAACTGACTTCAAAACAATGAAGCCTGCCTTTGAGGCTCTCACAAGATGGGTCTCCAACAATGAGTCCAGAATTAGCTCTCTCGAAGACCATGCAAACAGAATGGATCCCAACATTGTAAGCATGTGGAGGAAACTTACAAAGCTGGAGTACAGAAAAGAGGATCAAGTGGGCAGAAGCTGCCAAAGTAATTTAGTAATTATTGGACTGCCTGAAATAACTGAAGGGCCAGACACAGTTAAAGTCCTTCACAGCATGGTCCCCAGTTTATCATCGAGAGAGCACATTGTGTCCTCCTGTCTATGCCTGCACCACAAGAGAGACCCTGACCCATTATCCTCCGTTTACTAAACTATCTTGACAAACTCAATAATCAAGCCAGAGTGAAGGAGACTAAAGAAATGCAGTGGGAAAGGAGCGACCTTTTCTTTTTTAAATGACCTTAGCCTGCAGGTGTGGGCCAAACAGAATGAATACAAGGAAATCAAAAGCAAACTGTATGCAGCAGGAATAAAATTTGGAGTGCTATACCCTGCCCGATTACAAGTTACTGCTATCGATGAAGACACACTATTTCTGCCCTCATCTGATGCCAAAACAGACTTGCCGAAACTATTCCCAAATCTTTTTCTCACCCAGCGAGCACCTCCCCGTTGAAAGTGACTGAGCATTGTGGTGCCTTGTTCTACCTCAGCATTGACTTTTGTAGTAGTAGCCACTTACAGGATGCGGGGACTGTTTAGTTTGAATTGTTTCCCCTTTATTGATAGGCTTACCCCACCTCTGTTACTGACTACACCTCCTATCCATGTTTCTTGTCTTAGCATGACCACTCTCTGCACCAGGGCAACAATAGGCTGGCAAACTCCCAGCCTGAATTCTTCTGCAGACCAACCAAGCAGCCACTCCACATAACTTCTTGCCAGGCTGACACTCCAACTAATCCTTCAGCTGTGTAGCCTGCTAAACCAAGGGAATAGATAGTCCGTCTTGAAACTCTTTACCTGATGACTGTCTGATCTAGCTTCAAGATATAGGTGCAGAACCTTCTCTACATATCACTGACTCAGCAAGGAACCCCAGAAACTATCCCTTCATGGATGCAGGCTGCAGAGACAGACTTATCAAACTTTCTACTTGCCATATTAACACATCCTTTGCAAAGACCAAAGAAGAAGAACCCTGATCAGGATGAATGACCTTACATGTCAAATCCTGGGCTCACATCTTGTGCTCATGCAGTATGGTCAGACTCTGTCCAGCTGCACCATACAGACCAGTAATCACCTGTTCCTTAAAGAGGAAGTTTAGTTTAAATATTTTTAAAGGAGTTTGTGTGTAATTTTCTATTTATGCACTGCCCTTTTATGATTAGGATTATGATCAAGCTGATCTATGCCAAAATCAGTGCCCCTAACAAGGAGAAGGGACTGCCTATACTAACCTTCAGGTGTGCACAGGCACCTACAGCACACTACACCACTAGCATGAGCTCTAACCAAGGCAAGATTCCACCTAACTTAATCAAGGCATAGCCAACCTCGCAAAGCCTTCTAAGCATGCATGCAGAGCCTGTGCAGAGCATTTCTTCACTGAGACCACTGTGGACCAGAGCTTTAGAAGAGCAGTCCAAGGACTGGAGAAAGCTGGGTAAGATATCTGTTGACTATTTTCTTGTTTTGTTTGTTGCTCTATGTTCATGTGTTTGATTGTTTTGGGGATTTGGGGGGGGGGTTGTACCTGGTAAGGGTAAAGGTAACAGCCAAAGGAGGGATACAGAGTACTTCTAATACATGATTTTGGGTGCATATCCAACACAAACTAAAGTGTAATTATGGGTGTCACAAGCCCCTGACCCCCAACCCCCATTCAGCTGGGTAAGATCTCCTGTTTGCAGAGAGGTTCCCCCTTTTCAAGAACTCGTGAGCAGGAATAAGGGGTACAGAAGACTTACCAACCTTTCTTTTCCCAGTGGGATGGTGGAAACTGTAGTTTCAAGTTCCATTGACTCTGCACTACTTTCAGTATTTGAATCCCACCACGGCCACTGACTACATCTTGCCTAAGTACAGTAGTTTGGTACAATAACAGAGTGACACTGTCTGTCAAGGCACACAGTCTTTTCAAAACCCTTCTGTTAAAATGTTAAATCACACAATCAGACCCCAGGCAGAGTTGATAAGAAAATCATAAAAGTTCACTTAAAATAAAAGCAATACAGAAAAGTCTACAGTTTGGAAGAACTTGAAATGCTGACAATATCAAAAGTAAAACTGGATGGTTTACAGAAAACACTAGATGCTGTTATTCTAAACTATACCCTGTTTTGGTGTTAGGGTCCAGACAAGATTTTAAAATGTCCTTGTAGAGATGAGTCCTTAAGCAACAGTTGTGTAGCAAGTTTGTATCCCAAGTCAGTTTTTATGAACGTCCTTTTTAAAAGTATTCAGGTGCTTTCCTTGATGAAAAGTCTTGGTTTCCAAAATTCTGACTAAAAATCAAAATTTTCTGTTCAGTATGTGAAAAATCAACATTTCCACACATTCAGGTCTAGTTTTAGAGATTTTTCACAGGCCTACACATATATTTCTGGTCTTCAAGTATATGCCAGCTGGACAGGCTATCTGACCCCCAGCTAAACTGTTTTAACAACTGCTCTGAGTTCAAAATGTGCCTTATACATACAGGCTGGTCATCTTTAAGCCACACCCACAGCGTGATGGGGTGCAACAGTTTACCTTTCTCTGTAGGTGTAACTGTGGTTCCATGTCAGGTTTCATGTCAACCCCAGTGACATCTGGTCCATGCATTTGGCTTAACCCCTGACTCCTAGGTCATCCCCCTGACCTCTTCCTGTCATGGAAAGTTAGATACCCAGTTTTCTTTAAGAGTTATGATTTCCTGGGTCCAAAAACCTGTCTTCCTTATCTGGAGACACACCAGATCCACCCTAGTCATTAGAACAATTAAGGCTATTTTTGTAGCCTTTTATAGAGACAGTGTCTTAATTCTAAAGTACATTATAGCATATACAATATGAACCCACATAAATGGATATAGGCCTATCATGTAACATTCCTGCCTCCTAAAATAGAACCTGGAGGAACACACCCCTATTGGAGGTGGTTCTTCTCAGTTCTGTTATAGATCCAGTATGCGTGATAGGTCATGAGCGTTCCCATTGTTGGACCCAGGCCTATACGAAATCTCCAGGTAATAAGCCTGTAAGGCAATACTTCATCTCAGAAGTTTCCCATTTGTTTTCCCCAATTGGCCCAACCATATTAATGGGTTGTAGTCTGCTTGGATCTGAAAATGCCTCCCATAAAGGTATGGTTCCAGTTTTTTTAATGCCCAAACTAAGGAGAGACATTTCTTCTCTACTGTTGAAGAAGCTTGTTCCCGTGGAAGCAGCTTCTTGCTTAAGTATACATTGGGGTGCTCTCTCCCCAGTTGTATACTTGGCTGAGTACTGCCCCTATTCCCACATCTGAGGCATCTGTCTGTATCACAAATGGCTGTTGTAGTCTGGGTTAGCCAGCACTGGGGCCCCTACACAGTGAGGTTTTCAGCTGCTTGAAGGCCTGCTCACAGTCTGTGTCCCATTTTACCTTCCTGGGCTTATTCTTTGTCAGCAACCCAGATAAAGGAGTGGCCAGAGAGCTGTAGCTGTCCCAAGAAAGCTCCTGACTTGTCTCTGGGTTTCAGGTGAAGGCCATGATGCAATAGTCTCTATCTTTGCTTGGTCTGGGTGAAGTTGGCCCTCGCCCCACCACATGTCCAAAATAAGTGACTCTGCCATGGCCACCTGATACTTTTCTGCCTTAATAGTCAGACCTGCAGCCTGTATTTGGCCCAACACTCCCTTCAGGAGTATCAGATGTTTCTCCCAGCTATTGCTGAAGATAGCAATATTGTCCAGGTAGGCGATTGCAAAGTCCTCTGTATCCTGTAACACATGATTAGCTAACCACTGGAATGTAGCAGGGGCATTCTTCATCCCAAAGGGCATGACCTTGAACTTGAACAGGCCAATTGGAATGATGAATGCTGATCTTTCCCTAGCCCTGTTGGTCAGTTCCACCTGCCAGTACCCCTTTGTCATGTCTACTGTAGTCAAGTATGTCGCCTCTCCCAGTTTATCAAGCAATTCGTCTGTGCGTAGCATTGGGTGGGAATCAGATTTCATGATGGCATTAAGTCCATGCTGATCTATGCAGAATCATGTACTCCCATCTGGTTTTGTTACAATGACTAAAGGTGAAGCCCAGGGACTGTGGGACTTCTGGATCACCCCTAGATCCAGCATCTCCCCCCACCTCCCTCCTAATGTCCTTGAGGACTGTCTCTGACACTCGGTAAGCTGTCCTATGTATGGGTGCTTGGGTCCCCATGTCTACATCATGCACTGCTAACGGTGTCCATTCAGGCTTTGTCATAAATAAAGGGGCAAAGTCTTGCAAAACTGTTGTCAATTCTTGGGCCTGTCCAGGTGTCAACTGGGGTGACTCCACAGAGGATGTCTGCTTGCTCTTGGCTAACAAGTTGCGAAGGGGGTCTTCCCCACCTAGCTCTTCTCCAGGACTGCAAACCGCAAGTACCATGTCAGCCCTATTAAAATATGGCTTCATCATGTTCACATGATACATCCTGTGAGTGTGTTTTCAGTCAGGTAACTCTACAATGTAATTAACATCATTTACCTGCCGGACTACCTTGTATGGCCCTGCCCACTCAGCTTGCAGCTTGTCCTTTTGGACTGGAATCAGATCCATTGCCTCCTGTCCTACCCCATATGATTGAGCTCTGGCTCCACGATCATACCAGGTCTTTTGTTTTTGCTGGGAAGCTGCCAGGTTGCTCTGGGCCATGCCCATAAGCTACTTCAGCGTCTCCCTGAATTTTAACACATACTCCACTATGGGAGTCCCCAAGGTGGTATGCTTACCTTCCCAGTCTTCTCATATTAAATTTAGAGGTCCCCTCACCCTACATCCATACAAGAGCTCGAAGGGTGAAAACCCGGTTGACTCTTGTGGCACTTCCCTGTAGGCAAACAGCAGATAGAGCAGGTATTTCTCCCAGTCCTGCCCATGCTGTTCTGCAAATGCCATAAGCGTAGCTTTTAGGGTCCCATTAAATTTCTCTATGAGACCATTGGCTTGTGGATGGTAAGGCATTGTGTGCCTCTGTACTACATCACACTTCTCCCACAAATACTTCATTAGGTTTGACATAAAGTTACCCCTCGATCAGAGATAACCTCCTGTGGAAACCCAATATGGGAGAAAATCCCCAGCAAAGCATCTGCCACCTTGTCTGCCTTAGTGGAAGACAGCGCAATGGTTTCAGAATAGTGGGTAGCATAATCAAAAACTGTCAGTATCTACCTTTTTCCCGAGGAAGTTGGGGGTATTCAAAGGACCCACAATATCCATTGCAACTATCTGGCATGGCTCCTCCACAAGTGGTAAGGGAATCAGGGCAGCCTTAGCTTTGCTTCCGGCCTTCCCTATTTCCTGACACCGGTGACAGGATTTGCAGTATTCCTTCACCTGCTTCGTAATATTGGGCCAATAGAAATTGTGGGCTAAGAGCTGCATAGTGCGAGCAATGCCCAAATGTCTGGACATGGGAATATAATGAGCAACCTTGAGCAATAACCCACGATACTCCTGGGGAACAACAAGCTGCCTGCCCATCACCCTCCCTCTGTCCCGATGTCCTGTGTGTATAACAGTCTATTGTCCAAATACACTGTATGCTTTCTGTCACCTCCCTGTGTATCATCAGACTATGCACAGGCTCTCAGCTTCTCTAAGCTAGGGTCTGTCCGTTGTGCTGCTGCTAAGTCTTTCCACTTACCCAAAGCATGGGGCAGGCCCCCATCAGTTCTCAGGCTGAGGTCCATATCTGTGGCAGTACAGGACTCAGTATTACAACCTTCCCCCTTCCCCAGGCTATGTGTCACCCCTCACTCCTGAGAGCAACTTTCAGTAGCAGTTGGGTTACTGCCACTAGGAGAGGTTCCATCCCCATTATTGCCCTTGTTTAAAAGAGTTACAGGTTGGCTGGCCTGTCTCTCAACCTCTCCTGTCTGAATTTCTGTGGGGTCCTGAAGATCACAGAAGCCTCTATTCATCTGGCTGCTGGTCACAGCACTAACCACTCCCTGTGGAACATCATTCCTCACAATCACATCCATAATGAGTTTTTCAGCTACAGCCACCTTCCTTACCCCTTCATCTGCATATCTGCAATCAAGAGTAACACTGGCTAATGGGTACATTTTCCTTTCCCCTGTGTAATCCCTCACAGAGACAAACTGATTTGTCAGTATTTGTTCAGCTCCCATCAAATCCCCTTTCACCAGGGTGAGGGATGCCCCTGTATCCCTTAGGCCTCTAGTGTGTACCCTATTCACCATGACTGGGTGAATGTGCTCCCTCATATTGTTAGGGAGAGCCTCAGTGATACAGCAAGCTATTGTCACAGGCCCTTTTACCTTCTGAGCTTTCTTAGGACACTGCCTAGACAGATGGCCTATCTGGTGACAATACCAGCATTCATCACGTTTCTTGTCCCCAAGCTCCCTTTTGGGTACCTGAGGATTCCCTTCTTTTTGCAGGGGCCCTCTGGTTTTTGGTTGTCCAAAATACCCTTTTTTTCCCTTTCACCCCTGAATTCCCCTTGGGAGCAGCCCTGCTTCCGAGCATAGTGATCTGCCAGCTCTGCGGCCTCTTTGGCAGTCTTAGGATCTTGGTCCTCTAGCCAAAGCTTTAAGTCAGGTGAGCAAATCCAATAAAACTGTTGAAGCTATTGAAGGGGTGGTATTGCTTGAACATAATCTACTTTCACCCCCTCCCACCAACTTTTTAAATATTGATATGGTTTTGTGGCTACCTCCTCAAAGCTAATTTCCGGTCGATTTTGGAGTTTCTCGAACTTTGCTCTGTATGCATCAGGGCTCAGATCATATTTTTTAGTAAAGCAGTTTTTAACTTGTCAAAATCTTTACTTTTAACATTGTCTATCTGCCCCAATGCTTCCCTCCCCTTGCCAATAAGTAGTGGAGACAGGTAGAAGCTCCAGGTCTCTTTTGGCAGATTGGCCTGGATAAAGACCTTTTCAAATGAATTTAAAAACATGTCTCTATCCTTTCCCTCTTTAAACTCAGCCATTAATTTTGAATTTAACTTGTACCCCAGTCCTGGAGGTTCTAACCTAACTCCACCACTTACCTGCTCAGGGGCTGTTGGTTGGAGCGTCAGCTTTTTCAGCTCGTATGTTTCCTCTGGTGCTGCCATTCCTCCACCTTGCACTGCAGTTCTTCATCCTCTCATTGTTGCTGTCGTTCTTCCGCCTGGTGTTGTCATTCTTTGGCCTCTCTCTGTTGCCATCGTTCCTCTGCCTGGCACTATCATTCTTTGGCCTGGTGCTGTCGGTCTTCGGCCTCTCTCTGTTGCCATTGTTCCTCCATTTCCATCTCAAACCTTTTTTGCTCATTCTCAAGATGTTTCTCCTGCATCTGCAGCCTCCTCAGCTCCAGCTCTTTGTCTGTAGATGGCTCCTTCTCCTCTGGGCTCTGGACCTCCGAAGTCACTACCTGTGGCTCTAAGTGGGGTGGTGCATCCTCCGTCTCAGCTGCCAGAAGGGCCTCCATGAGTTGCCTTTTATTTTTGTTTTCACTAGGAATGCTTTTCTCCCCACAGATCTTCATCAGTTGTTCCAGGTTCATATTGCTGTACTGAACTGACATTCTTCTATCTACACTACTCTGTTCAAAACAAAATGTAAACAAGATAGGGGCTATTGTCTGCAACCAAATTTCTTTTTCCCCTTTTCCAAATTCTGCCCTTGATTGTGTAATGATTTTGCAAGACCATTCAAAATCCCAGTAGCTGGCACCAAATTTGTTATGATTCCCTGGCCCCCAAACCCCAGGCAGCCGGGTAGGACCTCTTGTTTGCAGAGAGGATCCTCTTTTTCAAGAACTCATGAGCAGGAATAAGGGGTTCTGGAAGACTTAACAACCTTCCTTTTCACAGTAGGAGGGTGGAAACTGTAGTTTTAAGTTCTTTTGACTCTGCACTACTTTCAGTATTTGAATCCCACCACAGCCACTGACTACATCTTGCCTAAGTAGTTTGGTATGACAGCCAAGCGGTACTATCTTTCAAGGCTCACACTTTTCAAAACCCTTCTGTTAAAATGTTAAATCACACAATCAGACCCCAGGCAGAGTTGATAAGAAAAACACAAAAGTTTACTTAAAATAAAAACAATACAGAAAAGTCTGCAGTTTGGAAGAACTTTGAAATGCAAACAGTATCAAAAGTAAAACTGGATGGTTTACAGAAAACACTAGATACTGTTATTCTAAACTATACCTTGTTTTGGTGTTAGAGTCCAGACAAGATTTTAAAATGTCCTTGTAGAGATGAGTCCTTACACAACAGTTATGTAGCAAGTTTGTATCCCAAGTCAGTTTCTCTGAATGTCCCTTTAAAAAGTCTTGGTTTCCAAAATTCTGACTTAAAATCAGAATTTTCTGTTCAGTATGTAAAAAGTCAAAATTTCCACACTCAGATCTAGTTTTAGAGATTGTTCCAGGCCTGCACATATATTTCTGGTCTTCAAGTATATGCCAGCTGGACAGGCTATCTGACCCCTGCTAAACTGTTTAACAACTGCTCTGAGTTCAAAATGTGTGTCTTATACATACAGGCTGGTCACCTTTAAGCCAAACCCACAGTGTGATGGGGTGCAACAGTTTACCTTGCCCTGTAGGTGTCACTGTGGTTCCATGTCAGGTTTCATGTCAACCCCAGTGACATCTGGTCCATGCATTTGGCTTAACCCCTGACCCCTGGGTCATCCCCCTGACCTCTTCCTGTCATGAAAAGTTAGATAAGCAGTTTTCTCTAAGAGTTATGATTTCCTGGGTCCATAAACCTGTCTCCCTTATCTGGAGACGCACCAGATCCACCCTAGCCATTAGAACAATTAAGGCTATTTTTGTAGTTTCATTCCTAAAAGCCTTTTAAAGAGACAGTGTCTTAATTCTAAAGTACATTACAGCATATACAATATGAACCCACATAAATGGATATAGGCCTATCATGTGACAGTGGGTACAAACATTAAATACTTATCATGGAACATTAAAGGGGCATGCTCCATGGTGCAAAGATGCCAACTTCTTAAACATGCTATGCGATTAGAAGTCCACATTTTATTTCTGCACGAGAGGCACATGCTAGCCAACGAGTTCCTTCTCTTCAGACAAGAATGGGTGGGACAAGCATATGGGGTAGGGGACTTATAGTCTGATTGTATACTATAGTCACTAAACATTTTAATATGATTTATCTTGCTCTGTGCTGTATATTAGAATTTAATCCAGTCTACCCGTTGCTGACCAGGGAAATTCGAAGTTGGAAGAGCATCTCTGACAGGTAGCAATGCTCGCAGACAGGGGTGCCAGAAGATTATTTCATGGGCATTTGTTAGGGTATAAAGGCCATTTTTTTACAAACCATTTTTCGATATACACCATAATACAACAGTAGAGTCTGTCAAACACAGAGATTAAGTATTGCCAGTGGCAGCCATTCTAATGTCAAGAGCCATTAATTGCAAATACTGTATAGTTATAAAATCTGCTTTTAAGTATGTGAGATAGTTAGAAATATACTGATTATGAATGCAATGCATCTTTTGCTAAAAAAATAAAATTGATGTTGATCAACAAATACTGCTGCTTTAAGTGAACAAAGCCCTAACATAATTTCATGGAAAAAATATGCAGAAATGGGAAGTACCAGATTTTAAAAGTGTGACATTATTACCATTCATGTGTTATTCAGACTTTATAACATAAGGAGCATTACTCAAACAGGGAGGTGCATCTCAACTGAGCAGTCTGTCTGTCTGTCTGTATGCATGTACACACACTTGTTTAGCAGATATGAGCTATGCTTTGAACTTTTGCTCTGAGGTGTGAAATGGTCATGGTGCCCCTAGTCCAGCAACACACAAAGACTTTATAAAAATTAATACAGGAGGCTATCCTAAATCTTACCAGCAATCGCACAATATGATTTTGCCAGAAGGGCATGTTTTCATCATTGTATTACTTTTGTTATAACAAATGTGACTAGCTTCAGACAGAAAGACAATTTTTCTTACTAGGAGGCAATATAGCATAGTGGTTAAGAGCACTGATCTACAAAGCTAGAGACCTGTGTTTGAATCCCATCAGCTCCCACTTGCATACTGTGTGACCCTGAGCAAGTCATGTAACTTCCTTGAGCTCCCAGGTTGCACCTGGAAACAAGTTCTGGATTAGTGTGTTTGTCCTGGTTAAACTAGACTGCCCTGAAGGCTATTAAGAACTAGCAACTGACCGATTAATTTATGGTGTTACAGTATCTAGGACTCAGTTCATATTTATAGTGGATATTTACTTCCTTCTGCTAGTTCTGTAGTTTGATTATATACTGTTACGTTTTTACATTCTGTACTTATTAGGATGCATTATCTCATCTATTTGGTGTTTCATGACAGGTGTAATTCCTTTTGGGTAACATTGCAGTGATTGGTATGAATGATGGCTTATCAGGCCTTTTGTACATATAATTCCATAGGTTCATCGGTATTATACGAGCATTGGAGGTCGATGACCTAGGTTTAGCTCGCCACTTTTCAGTGGAAGAATGTACATTTTTCTAGTCCCATATGTTTATCTAGTGCCATTTTAAACATGTCCATTGTTTTACTATTAACTACTGCCTTGGGTAATGAGTTCCAAAGACTAATGATTCGTTGGCTGAACCATTTGTTTCTTTTGTTGGTTTTACTAACTACACCTGTTAAAGTTATATTATATGATGATCTTGTATTTTTAGTGTTTTGGTGCTCAACCAATGCTATGGTTTCCCACAGTTCTTTACTATGTTTGTTGCATTGTAGACCTTACATAGGTCACCGCATAACCTCCTGTGCTCCAGTGAGTTACAGATCTAGTTGCCTCAGTCTGTCTTTATAGTTTGTCTCATATTTTTAATCCTTTTGGTTATCTTTCTCTGCACTCTCCCCTGGCTTTTTACTACCCAAACTTTGTGCCGCGCAGAAGGGTGAACAGTACTCCAGTTGTGGCCTCATCAGTGAAGAGTACAGTGGGATAATCACAGATGGTTCCCTACGCTTGATATGTCTGAGAACACATCCTATCATTATGACATTTTTTAACCGTTGCCCTAGTATGCTTGTCGAAGGATAGTGTATTTGTAACTGTTGCCCCCCAAGTCTCTCTCACTGTCAGTTACCTGTAAGCTGGTATTAGTCAATTTGTAGATGAAATGTTTATTTTTATGCCCCAGATGCATCACTCAGCATTTTTCTCTGTTAAAAGTTAATTTATTTTGGGTAGCCCAGTGTCCTAGTCTAGTCAGTTCCTCCTGTAAGATCACAGCTGCAGCCTCATTACGCACTACAGCCCCCAGTTTGCTGTCATCAGCATACTTGCACATCCAGACTTGATCTGTTTGCATTTTGGAGACAAGAATATTGAACAGCACCAGGCCCAAGATGGAGCCCTGGGGGACCCTACTAGTCACCTCTCCCCGTTCAGAATAATAACCTCCAAGTCCTGCTCTCTGCCTTCTGTACTGCAGCCAGCTGCCAACCCATTTAATTATATTTGGATGTAGTTGGAATTTTTCTACTTGATCTATCAGTATTTTATGTGACAGAATCAAAGGCTTTTGTATACTCCAGAAATATAATATCCAGAGGAAGACCAGCATCCAGGCAGCACTAACTGGTTCACAGAAATATAACAAGTTTGTAAGGCAGGATCTGCCCTGTAGGAAACCATGCTGTGTTATAGCAGATATTCCCTCATTAGGTTTTCTTTCATGCATGTGCAAGAAACATAGTGCGATGATCCAAAATGCAGTGCCGTACAGTTGAAAGAAAGAGCACAATTTGAGTGAGCAGAGTTCTCCCTCCCCACACAGACGCACGAACGCATGCATATTGCATGTTCATGTGCTCCCCCTCCATGCACACACTGTATAGCCGACGAGGGTGCCCAATCCCCTGTCGACTTCATGCCCCCCACCAAAAAAGCTGTGCAGGTGCCACGCTGGGAGCCCACCCCAGTGTTAAAAAAAGTTTTCAAGGTGCCACGCTGGAAGCCCACCCCAGCATGGCAAAGCTTGTTGTGGCCAACAGGGGTGCCAATCCCCCATCGGCTCCAGCTCCCCCCTCAAACAGCCTTTCTAGCTGCCATGCTGGGAGCCCACCCCAGCGTGGCAAATGTCCAGAGTCATCTTAATAATAAAAAAAAAACTGTAAACAAAAAAGGTCCCTCGTAGTCTCCCTGCCCCCACCCGCATCCACCCACTGCGCACCCTGCCTCCCCACACCCCCCTCATCCTATACTTACCTGTGGAATCCAGCACAATGATCTTCGGTGGACCGGGAACACCTCTGCACTCTTCAAAGCCGACTGCGAACTGAGGAAATGCCGATAAGCTGTATAATGTAATAAAAAAGGTTTTTTCAATTTTGCTGCATATCTCAGGCATTTTTTGGAATTTTGGCACCAAATTTTCAGCATGGGGTTTTTGGGACCCCTCCTTGTGAATTCTTTCACTGTCATGGCGTTAATCGGGCCTGAAGGGTGATTTCATGGTCACTGAGCAAAATCACCTTTCAGGACCAATTAACAAAATAACAGTGCCATTGTTCATAAGGTGGGCTCTTAAAAAGCCTATGTTGCAAATTTGGTGAAGAAATTCCTAAAAATAACTGTTTTACGAGCGAGCGTTGAGCAGTTCCTATGCACGCTCTTAAGTTCAATTTTAATTTTAATATTTGCACTGGATTTTCAACATTGCCATTTTACAACACCTCCTTATGAACAGTACAGCTGTCATTTTTCACATCTTGACAAAAATGTGTTTCCGCGCATGTAGCGCACAATGGCGTAGTCGGTGTGCGAAATCAATGTATGGGACACATTAAGAAAATCACAGTGATACTGTTCATGAGCAGAGGTCTTAAAATGGCTATGTTGAAAATTTGGTGAAAAAATTCCTAAAAATGACTGTTTTACGAGCGTGCGTTGCGCAGTTCCTACGTACCTCCCATAACTTTTCCCAGTACCGAAGTTAAACTTATCGGTCTGTAGTTACTAGCCTGCTTTCTATCTCCCTTCTTGTAGATTGGTGTTATATTGGCTTCTCTCCATTCTTCTAGGGTGTTATCTTCTCTAATTGAGGCAGTACACAGCTCTGTAATTGGTCGAGATATTTCATCTGCCAGTTATCTTAGCAGCCTTGGACTCAGGCCATCTGATCCACTGATTTGTCTGGTTTTATTTTTTTGAGCTTATTCATATCATCATTGATTGAAAAAGGTTATATTTTCACTTAGTCTAGTTATGTCTGGTTGTCTATTATTTGACATTTCTTTTGGTTGAAATGTTGACAGGAAATACCTATTCAGTTAGTTTGCCATATCCTGCTCTTTGATAATCACGTCACCTACTATCAGAGGCCTGATTTTTTCTGCTTGCCCCTCAGCGACCCCACATAACTATAAAAACTTTTTTTATTGTCTTTAACAGTTGTTACCATTTTCTTTTCAGCCCTTGTTTTTGATTTTCTGATTATACTTTTACTTTAATTTGAGGCCGCCTTATACTTGTCCCTGTTGTAGTTATCTAAGTAGTTATCTTCCCCCGGGAGCGGATATTTAATTCCTAGGAGTTCTTGTTTAGATTCCATAGACTGTTTCTGTAAATGTATTAGTTTTATAATACACTGACACTTTATTGAAATCTGTACATATCAGACTACATAGACTCAATTTCTTGGGGGTCCCTAACTAGTAGTTCTTTTTATCTGAAACTTACACTGACAATTGATATTATCATGTATACAATCTTGTCACAACACTGAAGGCCTTTTGGTTTCTGGAACATAATACCTGGCTGAGAGTATGTTGGAAAAATATCTCCAGCTAGTTGTACATTACATACAGTGTAATACACTTACTCACTTTGAGTAAACATCACTTTAATTCCTCTGTATGCCATGTATAAGCTTTTCCGTTGTACTTTTGGGGCTTGTTTTTGACTTGCCAGTAAGTCACATTTTGGCATGCAATTTATGAATCTAGGGTTATTTGCTTTTCATTGACCGTTTTCTCAAACATATGGAGTTCTGAGCAGAGTTGAAGCTGCATTCTACTTGTGCTGCTCGTATCTCATTCTGGAAACATGTGTTTTGGGGAGGCTTTCTAACTTGACATATAATTTAGTGAGTAGAAAATCCTAATGGTTTTATGTTCTTTAGACTAACATGGTATAATATATGTGGTTAGACTCTCTGCTTGCTGTTATCTCTGGATAACCTTTGACCTTTAGGTCTGTACAGCTAAAAGCACACTTGAAATAGTTTACGTCTCAGATATGACAAGATATAAACCAAATGTTGGTCTCAGCATAGTCATTTTTTTAACAAAGCAGGCTGCCTGAAGGAAATGCTGCATGTAGTGGATGCATGTCTGAACCAAAACAGAAATGTATATTGTCTATACAAGTAGGTAGTATAGTGTTGTGGTTAAGAGCACTGAGCTGCAAACCTGGAGAGTTGAGTTTGAATCCCATCAGCCTCCACTTGCATACTGTGTCACTCTGAAGTTAAGCAGAAAGAAGGGAGTATTTCTTTAAGTGCCATAGAGATTTGCAGAATGGAAGGATACACTGAAAACTCCTAAAAGATGTGTCCCATGGAAACACCTTTTTTCAAGGGAAGTCAGAATGGGTGTAGGCTCTGCCCACAGCCATAAAAAGGACAGACAAGAAAATGCTACTAAACTGCCATCTGAAATCAGAGACTTTGAAGCCAAACTGAACCCTGCCACAGCAGACCATGTTAAAACTTCCCTGTACACTCAGAGACCAATATGCTGAACTACTTAGAGAGAAGGCAGAACATGCTATTTTTAAAACCCATGCTAAATGCATAGACCAGTGAAAACAACCAGGAAATTATTTTATTTATTTCATTTTGTTGACCAGGTAGGCCCACTGGGCCCAAAAGGTCCCCTTTTCAGGGGCGACCCGGGATTAGTTACATAGAAGCCTGTAGGGAACAGGGCACAACAATGATACATTTCAATGATACAAGCAACAAACAGTATTTCCAGATGGTTACAGTAATTTCAGAAGACTTACACTTTGATATGACATACTTTGGCTTTTGTACATGCTTCAGTTTAGGCAGGAGAAGGTTGCCAACATTGACAAAATGTTAGTTACAAGTTATTGTGGTTACGGGTAATGGACTTCCAGTCATGTTGATTAATGGCCCTGCGGCTCAAAAAACAGGATGCAATCCATCTGATTCCACTGATCAGAGTGGGCTCAGATGGCTCCCCTAAGATGTCACCCAGGGACATCACAAAGGAATTTTTTTTATCTTTTGTAGTACACTGTACAGACTGCCTGTGATTCTGCTGGAAATCCAAGAGATAGCCTCCTTCTTAGACTTGATCCTGTTAACCTCCCTCGCACTTGACCAGAAAAAACAGACTACCTAACCTTATTACGCAGACTGACATCCTAAGGCTATTAAAGCCCTAGCTTCTGACAAAGCCCTGGAGCCAAACGGCTTCATGGCCAATAGTTATAAAACTGTTTGCCTGGAGTTAACACCCCTGCTAGTCAAGACATTCACATACATATTTGAAAAAGGCATTTTGGACTCAACCCTGTTAGCAACCATAACTTTGTTGCTGAAACCCAGGAAAGACCCAGACATCTTGGCCAGTTACCATCCTGTTTCACTTATTTATCAGGACACGAAGCTCCTCGCTAAAATACTAATAGACTGGCTTAATGGTGTATGGAGTGGCCTAACTGGTCAAACAGGTTGGCTCCATGCCTACCAGAAAAATCAGTGGACAACCTCAGGAATCCGACACACCACTTCTCTGTGTCTGAGGACCCAATGACCCCTGCAACATTGGTGTCCTTGGATCCTTGTACAGGATGTCCTGGCCTTTCTTCTTTACCGCTCTGAAAATTTGATTTCTCTGATGAATTTATAAGGTGGGCCAAATGCTTTACTCCAAGTCTAATGCCTCAATTTGCTGTAATGGAGTTTTCTTGCCCTCTTTCTCCCTATACTGGGGTATGAGGCAGGGCTACCCCCTTCCTCCCTACTTTTCAATCTTTATTTGAAACCTCTGGTCAAGAAGTTCATTGCAAACCCAAACAACAGTGGTATCCCAAATGAATGCAAATAAGTGTAAATTGTCCATTTACGCAGATGATATCCTGCTTCATGTAACCTACTTCACTACCTCCATCCCAGCGGCCTTGGGCAGCATAACTGATTATGGGAAATTATCTGATTACAAGCTCAGCACAGGCAAAATGTTGGTCATGCCACTTAATGCCGTAGTTATAAAGCAGGATATCATGAATTTAGGCCTAGTGTGAACTCCAAAACAGATTTGCTATATGGGCATTGAATTAACCAGAGACCCAAACATGCTGAAATGGCCAAACCTGGACAACCTGCTTCTCAAAACTGGTCAAGACCTCAACTGCTGGAAAGCCATACCAATATCCATATGACAGATGATTAACATAATTTAAATGAATAGGCCAGCCCAATGGCATGGAGGGCTGAGGCCATGGTGCCTTACCTCCTACCTTACCAGTGACCTGTGTTTGGGAATGGACACAGGTAGTTTAGGGGTTGGCCAGGGATGGAGGATTGAGTGTCCCTACGGACAGCTCTCCTCCCTTGGGGGAAGGGATAGTGTGACCCGCTGTTTGCCTTGCCACCTGGAGGTGTCCAGGTGGTAGCACAGCTTGGGCACACAGTACAGACCAATCATGGGTATTTGAGGACATCTCCACAGAGGTGGAGCTTGTTGCTGTGACATTGCATGTAGTGTGGTCTCAGGGAGCAGAAAATGGGAAAATGGTTGCTGCACCATTGCCCAATCTCTGGCTCAAATCTGGACAAGTTCTCTGGGTGGGGGGAGGACATTCCTACTCTTCCCAGCCCACCATGGAGGGGGGTTATCCATGGGAGATCTGGTGCCTGAGGCATGGGAGAGATGGATGCCAGACAAGAGGAGGCAGAGACAAGGTGAGATCCCGCCTGTGCCGATCAGCAGGTTAAAAGTTTTGTGAAAAATAAATGAATATTCTACCAAGAATATGCTACCCCCCATATGCTAAACATGTTTCTACCCGCCTCCACGTTTAGTAAACTTCACTCCACTATCTCTAAATTTCTCTGGGCAGGTAAGGCCACATAACGTACACACCACAAACTGGCAGGCTCCATGCATGTTGGAGGCCTCAGGCTTCCTCATTTCACACTCTACTATCTGGCCAGCAAGGTAAGTAAATGCCTTAGGTGGGCAGTTCCTCTCCCACTCAAGACTGATGATGCCTACATACCTTTATGGCTTGACATTGAAAAGTGACAAATGGCAGAGTCTCATATGCCTCTTGCAATCCTGTTCACTACATACAAACAGCTACCAAATAAGCTTAAGTACTCAGTTATTAGAGCCTTCATTAGAATCCATCAATAGTGGGGTAAATAAATCCAAACTGACTGGCATAAAGGCATTGGTCAACCCTCTTCCTAAACCCTAATTTCAAGACACAGGGCAAGACACTAACAGCAGATTGGTTGATAATGCTCCAATCAATGCCCTCTCTGACCTGTTATCAGAAGGCCGCTTCATCCCTTCTAACACCTTCAGATTTTCTCACAACCTCACCATTAGGGTAGCATTCAAGTTCCTACAAGTAGCCCACACTGTATATATTGGCAAATAGATAGCTATAGAGTTGCGAGATAACATGCGGCTGATATGCTTTCTGTAAACAGGACTGCAAGGTCTGATTGTTGTTAGAGACGAAGGGCGGGCTATATATGTATAGCCTGCCTTCATCTCAACAATCAGACCTTGCAATCCTGATCTGAAAGCCTATCAGCTGCATGTTATCTGCAACTCTAGCTATCTATTTGCCAAAATCTATTCCAACCTAGATGGGACCTGCCATTACTGGAGCCAGGTTGTTGACCAGTCTTCCGAGATAGTGTCATATTACACCTGTGCTGCACACTCTGGACTGGCTGCCAATTAGGTGGATCACCTTCAAGGTTGGTTTGTTGACCTACAATGCCCTGCACAGTCAGGGGCCCAGTTACCTGCCAGACCTCCTGTGTCCCTGCCGCTCTGTCTGTCCTCTTGGCTCTGCTGACGAGGGTTTCCTGGAAATTTCCATGGTTCACCTTAAGACATCAGGCACTAGTGCATTTTCTTTCAGTGCACCAACCTTGTGGAACTTCCTCCTACTTCATGTAAAAGAGAGCCAGTCTCTTGAAATTTTTAAACGGGAGCTGAACACTTTTTTGTTTAGCCAGGCTTTTTTATCTGATTAGTATAGCTGACCAGTTATAAAATAATGTATAGTTTTATTTATGCCATGTTTTTATTATTATGAACCTATCTTTGTAAAGCATCTGGAGTCCCAATTGATAAAGTGCGCTATACTAAATAAAGTAAAAAAAAAAAAACTCTTCCTTCTCAGATACCCACTTCTAATGGGACAAAATATGGAATACATTTACACTACATTGTACTAAGAATTGTAAATTGTGCTTGACAGTTCTAAATTCTGAACATTTATTATGCACCAATCAAATTGGCTAAAATGGACAAGTCAGATTCCAATAAGTGCACTCAATGTGTAGTTGGAAAAAAAGTTCCCTCCTTCATATTTTCTGGTACTGTGAGAAAGTGTGAGAATTGTGGCTCAACATAAAGAGCAAGGCTAAGCCCCTCCTTGGTACAGAAGATTTGTTCACTCCTAAAAGTTGTCTTGTAGGTGACTACTCTTAGATACCTGTAAGGGAAAGAAGATACCAGATGGTAATGATTTCTCTAATAGTTGAAAAATTGGTCTTATGCCATTGGCTCGAACAAGAAGTGATATACAATGAATGGCTACAAGACCTGGGGCCCGATTCTCAAAACTTGGCACAAGCCATGCTAAAGGTGGCTTGCACCGATTGCCAGTATGCCATGAACCCTGCACCCAATTCTGTATCGGGCAAGCTTCAGGTGGCAAAGTGCCATGGCTTGCAGCGACTGTGGTGATGTGCCAATCAGAAGGCACACCTATGCAGGTTTCCACAAGCTGTGGGTGGCCATGCGGTAACGTCACCAAGAACTGCCTGGCAGTCTAGCAGCCCCCCAAGCGCCAATTGGCCATTATAATTACTAAAACATTCCTGATAGACTAATGGCCCCTCCCAAGCCCCAATTGCCTGTCATGATTATTAAAAACTCCTTGGTAGTCTAGTGGCCCCCAACAAGCCCTGATTGTCTCTTATAATTATTAAAAAATCCCTGGTAGTCAAGTGGCCCCCCAAGCCCCAATCACCCATTATAATTATTAAAAAGAAATCCCTGGTGGTCTAGTGGATCATTTCAGCCCTGATCCCCCATTGAGTGATATTCCAAAATACCTGGTGGTCTAGTGGACCCCACCCCATCATACATACTACCCCGCTCCCCCCATCCCATAACTAAGCTGCTGACTGGCACATCCCATAGCTCACCACCATGGCCAGCCACTGACTGAGCTCTGAATGAGGGTGTATTGTATATAGTACATGCTCAGTAAATGACAGTTGCTGTCAATCATTTTCACGTACTATATGTAGTACGTGCTCATTCAGAGCTCAGTCGGAGGCTGGCTGTGGTGGTGAATGGTGGGCTGTGCCAGTCACTGGCTCAGTTATGGGATGGGGGAGCAGGGTGGTAGGGCACTGTGGGGGTGGCCACTGGACCACTGGGTATTTGGGAATTTCACTTAATGGGGGATTGGGGCTAGATCTGTCCACTAGACCACCAGGGATTTTTTAATAATTCTAATGGGTGATCGGGGCTGGGGGGGAGGCACTAAATTTGCAGGAATTTTTAATAATTATACTGAAAGCAATCATGGTTTTAAATACTAGACTACCAGGAGTTTATAATTATAATAGGTGGCCTCCTCAGGTCTTGGGGATCTCCATTGGCCACAACCAATATAAACTATCTGTGTATGCAGACATACTTCTTCATGTCTCACATCCCCTGTCTCAGTCGCTGCCACATTAGAGATCATTGAAGAATTTGGTAGTTTCTCTAATTACAAACTTAATGTCTCCAAAATAGAAATAATGCCCCTCAATATCTATGCACTACCAACCGATGTATCACATCTGGGCCTTCAATGAGTCAAAGACAAATTGAAATATCTAGGGATTTATCTTTCTTGCTCTAGCTCCAACATGAAACAATATAATCTAGACAGAGCCCTCACTCAAATCAAGATCACCCTAAACTGCTGGGCCCTACTTCCTCTTTCTCTCTGGGGACGTACAAGTGTTGTTAAGATGAACGTTCTTCCCCGTCTTTTATATCCCTTGCAAATGTATAACTATTTCCTCCCCAAAGCCTGGTTTTCACAAGTACACAGCATTGTCTCCAATTTTATATGGCATGACAAAACTCCTAGCAGAGCTTTCTCCAAACTGCCGCATGGTCTGCAACTACCCAATTTTCTCCTTTACTATTTTTCTATCAATTGTTTTTTTTTTTTTTTTCTACACTGGATGGAAGAATCGATACATACAGATCCACTGCCATACTCCCCCTTATCGCTGCAGATTGAAAGATCACTCTGCACTTAGCATGGTCTTGACATGCGCTCACTACTTTATGTCCCCCTTAAACACATCCCCAAAGATCTGCGTAAAACTCCCATCATGGCAGCACTTCGCGTACACACACAGCTTACCATGACCACTCACACCTCTCTCATACATGATGTATCGTAGCCTATATTAAATAACCCTAATTTCAAAATTGGGGTCTGCCCCTCAGTTCTACTTTCTGGACACATAGGGTTGCCTTAAAAGTTAGCAGTTTACTGAGAGACCATAAGCTGTTATCCTTCCAAGGTGCCCAACTCAAGTTTAACCTTCCTACCTCTTATTGTTTTAAATACATTCAGTTATCATATACACTTCTCCATCACTTTGGCTCAGGACTTTGGGATCAAAATCTGGCAGGCCCAATACTCTCAACTATTTCAGTCTCCCCCTCATCCCATCTCATTCTTCTGCCGTCTCCTACGGGATATAGTCGAGGAGGTGGAAGGTCATCCACACTACCTTTGGGATCATGTACTACCCCCTGCTCCCTCCATTACTCGATCCTGGCCTCGAATATGGTCCCAACTATATCAGGATGTGAAGTGGGATCGATATCGCCTCCTACAATTCTGTGTACTTCATGATCTATATTACACTCCACTTAACACAAAATGGGAAAGCTCTCCTCTAATCTTTGTTCGAGATGTGGTGATCATCCTGGTACCTTACTCCATATACTATGGGAGTGTAATAAAGCCTCCCCACTATGGTCAGCCATTAAGTCAAAGTTGTATCCCATTTTGGGCCTCTTGGATGCCTTCTACTTTAAAATATGCATTCTAGGAGAATATGGGAACACTGATTGGCAACCAACATAAGCATATGGCCATAATATCTGTGTGCCAAAATAGTAATTTTACATCATTGACTTGACCAAAGCATCCCCTCTCTCACTGAATGGCTGCGTGAGGTTCTTTTTGCCCTGCAAGCAGAGGATCTGATAGCTCACATGTCCAAAAAACTGACTTATTATCAAAAGGTCAGGGGCCCCCTATATACCCTTTTGACTGTCTGAACACTCCAGTGTATAATATTGTCAGCTTATCTATGCTCTTAGAGATTTACATGTCAATACCCAATCTGCTTTACCTTCATGCTGTAATTAATTGTACCTCTGCTATATTAATGTTATCATTGGTGCATGCTGGGAGAGGAGAGGGGGTGGTGTCAAGGGATGGTGAGGGGGTTTGTAATTATAGCTTGTTCTTTATCATTTAGTTTACTCCAATTCGTTACAGATACTATCATTGCAAATATTAGTTCTACTGAATCTTACATGTTCTTGTTTGTACCAAGTATCCAATTGCAAATCTACTCCTTTTTTGTGAGTTGCTGCTATTGTTATTGTCAAAAAACTTCTTAAATAAAGTTTATTAAAATTTGAAGAAAAAAATAATTATAATAGGTGATCAGGTTTGGTGGGGGGCACTACACTACCAAGGATTTCATTAAATATTGTAGTGGGAGATCAGGGCTGGGGTTGGGGACCATGGCACATTGCCACAAAGTGCTCAACTCACCCAGAGGGTGAATTTCTAAGTACCCTTAGATTAGCCCTGGCTGGTCTAATGGTACTTAGAAATTCGCCCTCTGGGTCAATGTTGAGAATCCCGATTGAGGAGCTTTGGCAGCCTGCATCTGCCACAAACCCCTAGTGCCTTGCCACAGCACATTTTGTGGTGCACAGGCAGCACAAGCCCCGACTGGTGCTGTCAGCCTGTGGGCGATGCAGGCTACCTTTGAGAATCACTCCTGGTGCATCTTTTGGCGCAAGGGGCACTTTGTACCATTCCTTGTGGTGCAATCCGCTTTCCCTGCGCAGGGAGCTTTGAGAATCGGGCCCCTGTTTAATCTCAGAAGAGAAAAATCCATTGCCAATATTAACACAATAATATGAAGTCCTATGATAATAAATGTAGCAAGAAACACACACACACTTAATTAGCTTCCCAATTAAATTACTAACACCCTCTGATGTCACAACAGAACCTGTGCCTTTTCGGGCTGTTTTCTCTCAAGCAAACTGCATTCTGCAGTTTGAGAACCTGCCTAAGGAGAAGCTGCCCAAAGCTCACCCTCCAAGCAAGGTACGGGCTGGAACTCTGAATTTTGGCATCTACCCCTGGAGGAATCTCACTTGCTCCTGTTTGCCAGTGTTCCCCACACTATGTGTAGCAATCCAGAGGTCTTCTAGGAACTGCTGCCAAGAAATTAATGCTAGGACTAATCTCTGCTTGAAATGTTTTGTTTTCTCACTTTAAGTAATGTTTAGTCTGATTAAGAGATTTCTTAAGAGTTAATATAAGTTTTGAGAGAGGTTTTTTTTTTTGTGCCCATTTTCCCATTTGCAATTTATACTGATCTGCCACTAGAGGCAGCTTATTTTTCCTATTAATCCTCCAACCTTGCCTCTGCCTTTTTCCTGTTCTAATCACCGTAATCCCCTGCCTTGGTCTCACTTTTAGCATACTGTACTCTGAAGAAAGAAAGAAAAAACTACTCCACAGTGGCAGTCATCGTCACTGAAGGTCAGTTATTCCCCTTAACCCACCCCCCAATAAGAAATAGCAATGGGCATCACAGCTATCACACTCAGCCTACTCGTGGTTACCTTTCTTGCTCTGCCCATGTCCCATCCTACCCCTCTACCTTCCATCCTGAGCCCCAACCCCTCTACCATCCCACAGCAGCCATCCACCCCCACCCTGGACACCCCTATTTCTCCACGGCACCCACCTCCAACCAATACCCCCTCCCCCCGGAACACCCTGGGCTCACCCCTTCCTTGCCATACCTACCCTCCTCTCCCTACCCATCCCTTGTACCCCCACTAGTAGGACCGCGCATCGGTACCTGGCTAAGGGTCCTGGTTGCCACAGACCGCTCATCAGATTAATTGCTCTACTACTTCTGCTGTCTGGGAACATACACTCCAACCCCGGGCTGCTGTCAACTAGCCACCCCACATCCCACTCTGGTACTGGCCTCAGCATTGCATCCATGAATATTTACAGCCTCCTAAAAAAATCCACCGCTCTCCAGTGCTGGGCTGTACAACACCATCCTGATGTTATAGCACTAATTGAGACCTGGCTCATGAGAAAAACTCCAGACTCGGTTATCTCCCTCCGTGGCTACACTCTGTTCAGGGAAGACCGTATAGGCAAACATGGCGGCAGGTGTGCAGTCTATGCATGACACACTTTTAGGCCATTCTCTCCCTGCCCCCAAGCTTGGTTTTAGTGCCCAAGCCCTCAACCTTAAGGTTACCCCTGACCCAGCCAGGGGCCCTCTTTTTCTCATAGTCTCTTACATACCCCCGAGGGACCAGGGACCAGCTGTCCACTCCCTCATTGATTACCTCATCACACTCCCACACAAAGTGCAGCAGCTCATTCTAGGTGACCTTAATGTCAATTGGCTGAGTATCACTGCCTCCCATATCAGGGACTCCTTCGCTGCCCTAGATATGACCCAACTAGTTACCTCACCCACTAGATTTTACTGGTCAGGCGGCTCCAGCACCCTCCTAGATGTAATTCTGTTGAACCACCCCCATCAAATCAGGGATATTAATGTACTACCAGACTCTCTTAGTGACCACTCTCCTGTTCTCTGTCACTGGTCATCCCCCACACCAAAACCAGTGTCCCAGGTCACCTCACGCCGGCGCTTTCGTCCGGGGATCTCAGAAAGCTAAAAACGCACCTAGCCCTGCTTGACTGGTCCCCAATCCTACTCGCAATGGATATTGACTCTGCCCTAGCCTATTTCTTCAGTGCCTTCAGCAAGGCCTGTGACCTTTTCGCCCCCCCCCGACCAGAATCCGTACCAAGAAACACAACGCCCCATGGATCTTCCCATCCCACATCCAAACACTGAAACAAAGAGATAATCTCTGGCATATTGCTGTTGAGACAGGCAAACTGGCTGACAGACAAGCCTATAATGCAGCACGTAACAAGTGCACCTGGGCTATAAGGCAGGCTAAGGCTGAATATTATCAAGCCACCCTTGAATCCACTTGGGGCTTATCCCATGTCTTCTGGGACAATATGAAAGAGATCAATGGAAAGACCCACTCCCCCCCCACCATCACTACTCTCCATAGATGGTACCGTCACTACTGATCTTCCCCGCATAGCTGAGTGCCTCAATATGGCTTTCTCAGGTCTAAGCTCTGTCCTCCCCAACTACTTTTTTGACCCTATCCCTGCCTCCACCACCCCCACCTTGGATCACTCCCCTTTCTACCTGCGTGCCATATCACCCCTTGAAGCCAGGCCTCATCTGCAAAAAGCCTTAGCTAGCAACAACCCCAGCTGATCCCCTGGACTCCAGGATTCCCCAATTAGTCCTAGATACTGTACTAGCCAATCTCACCAACCTTTTAAACTGGTCACTATGTCTTGGTCAATTTCCCAGTGCCTGTAAAATTGCAGAAATCACCCCTATCCATAAGAGTGGAGATAAAACCTCCCCTAACAATTTCAGGCCCATCTCCATTCTCCCCCCTCTCTCCAAAGCACTAGAAAAAATAGTGGCCATTCAGCTCTCCAAGTATCTGGCCAAATACGACCTGCTGTGTCCAGAACAAGATGGATTCCACCCTGGACACAGCACCACTACAGCCCTCCTGGAGTTCTCCCAGAACCTTCACTCTGCTCTCGACTCTGGTCATGTTGCGGGTGCAGTGTTCATTGACCTCTCCAAGGCCTTTGACACTGTCTGTCACCCCCTCCTACTTGACTCCTTCCGCCAACTTGGCTTCTCCCCTGGCCCACTGGCTTAGTTCACCAGTTACCTCTCTACCAGATCACAGCGAGTGAAGGTAAACGGCACCCTGTCCAATACCCTGCCCGTTCACTCGGGGGTTCCCCAGGGTTCCATCCTGGGCCCCGTTCTGTTCAGCCTATTTCTCAAAACCCTCCCTAGTTCCTGCTCTGGCAATATGCTACTCTATGCCGATGATGCAGTTCTCCTTGCCTCCCACCCTGACCCCGCATCTCTACAGGAATCTCTGCAGCACACATTCAACCAAGCTGAAAAGTGGTTCCTTGACCACCGGCTGGTCATTAACTTCAAAAAAATCAAATCTATGCTTTTTTCGCATCACCAGAATAAGGCCAAAAATGCCCCCCTCTGCATTCTCCCCAGTAATGCTCACCCTCTCGAGCAGGTGTCATCCTACAAGTACCTGCACATCACCTTCGACTATGCTCTTACATTCCACATCCACATCAATACCCTGTCCTCAGTCATAAACTCTTGGATTGGCCTTCTCTATAGCCACAGAGATTGCCTCCCCCAAACCACCCTCCAACCAGCCATCAACTCCTCCATCCTGTCTCTAGTGGACTACGGTCTACCTACCTACACTGCGGCCAACAATACCGCCCTCACCAGAATCCAGACCTCGATAAACAAGGCCTGCAGGCTCCGGACAGGTGCATCCCTCCACACCCATACTTGCTTGCTGTATTCCACCGCCAATCTGCTCAGCTTGGAGGAGCACCTGCGCTACCAAACCTGCTTACTTGCCAAAAAATTCCTGCTAGAACTCTCCTCCCCAGGGGTCACTGCGTCCCTGCGGCTTGCATCCCCATCTGTTGCCACCCGTAGCTCAGTTAAGGCCACCTTTCTGGTGCCCTGTATCAAGACCTCCCTAGCCCAAAGGTCCTTCCACTACCACACCCCCACATGGTTCAACTCTTTCCCACCCTCTGTCACTAAGTCTACCAAAATTGGTCCCTATAAAGTCGCTCTCCATAACCACCTCTTTGGCGCCCGAAGCTGTAGTTGCCCTTAATCAACCTAATGTTAGGGTCCCTCCCCATTTCCTTATTTTTCTTTTCCTCACCCCTGTTCCCCTTCCCTCACCCTTCCACATAGGTATTTCCCTGGTATGACCAAGGTTGTGACTTCTACTATTGTTATACTTTATACGATTGCTATTTACTGCATGTAATTTTATTCCGTAAACCACTGTTGTATTGTGTTCTTTTGTTATCTGTATTGTACCTGTATGTTACCACTGTTGTATCTCACACTGTAACCATGTCTACCCTCCCCACGATGAGGTGCCTTTGTAAATGAGTCCCTGACTCAAAGGTTGTAAATCCGACTTTCAAAAATAATATAAATAAAAAAATTTGCCCCAATGTTTTGTCATATTTGCACTGTACTTGCACCTGACTAAATTTGTATCAAAGAATTGTTTCCTTGTAATAAATCTGATCCATAGTCATCTCTGTACCCCTGTGTTTGTATTTAGTTTGGAATGTGTTTAGTTGTTGTACTGTTGTCTTGTGTTTATTTTATTTTTGTGCCTGAAAATGAAATCAATCAATTTAAAAAAAATTACCATAGGATCATTAAAGGAGATCACAATCTAAATTAATTTTTTATTTATTTATTGCAGTTTAGGATTAATACCTCTGAGTCCTAGGACTCATTTACAAAGTTTCCAGGTCATACAAAAAACAAAACAATTATGTGAAACATACAGAGTACAGACAGTAAGTACAGTAAGAATTGGTTACAATGAGGGACAGTTTGTTTCAGTCAGGTTACAGCTATAAGATGACAGATTTCAAAAAAAAGAAAATCTATCCATGATACAACTCATATAAAATACAGTTTCAAAGGAAGTGCTTAATGTTGTCAGGAGGAATGTTGCCTTAGCCCCTGGGAGTGCTGTCTGCACAGGTAGGGGACCAGTTTATACAGTGGGGAGGTGGGTAGGGTGGAAGCAGCCTGAAGCGGCTTTGCCGTTGAAGGAAGGATGATGGTTGGGGGCTGCAGGGAGGTGGCAGTGGGAGAAAGGGTGGGCTACTGGGGGTAGGCAGCTGGTAGATTAGTGGGAGGCAGGTGAGAATGGACAAGAGTGGGGAAGACTGAGGGGGAGCAGGTGAGGGGCAGTTGAGGGATAGGTACGGGGGTGAGATGGTGAGGTGGGGGGTTGTGAGGGGGTGGATGAAATTCAGTCTATAGCATCCTGTTATAGGCTAGTTGAAGCAAACATGCCATTTCATGATGCAGGAGAGTCCTGAGTCCTGTTCTGAAGAGACTAATCTTACTGCTTTCAATGAGGGATGCCAGTAGCCCATTGTACCATTTTGGCCCTTGGTACGAGATGCATTTCTGAGCTATAGTGGTGCGCTTAAATGGCACCTGGAGCCCGCCTTTCTCTGCACTCCTGGTAGTCTTAGATAGTAAAACCCACTGAAAAAGTTCGGAGGCACAAGTCCTAGTTGGGCTTTTTTGACAAGCAGGCAGGTCTGGTAGCAAGCTCCGAAATGGAGAGGAAGCCATCCAGTTTCGGAATAGAGGACACAGATGTGAGCAGAAAATTCAGCACCTAGGGTCAGCTGACAGGCCTTGTTTAGTAAGGTTTTTATTCTATTGAGGGCAGTGTTGGTGCCTGCCCTGTAAATTGGTAGGCTGTAGTCAACTGACGCAAGGACCGAGCTGCTCGTGGCAAGTTTTAGTGAGTCAGGTGTCATGGAGTGCCTGTGGCGGTAAAGCACCCCAAGTTTCATATTGGTGGTCTTGACCACATCGTCAATATGACTGGAGAAGTTGAGAGTGTCATCAGTGAGAAGTCCCAGATATTTAAAGGAGTAGACTTGCTCTAGAGCTTCACCATTAAGGTTCTGTATAAGCATGGGGTGGAACTTTTTTCTGTGGGTCAGTGAACAGCATGCTCTTAGTTTTTTTGTGGTTGAGCAACATTTTTTTATCGCAAAACCAAGATTCAAGCTTGTGGAAGCTGTCTAGGGGTAGGGAGGTGATGGTAGCCTGATCCTTGCCGGGGACAGAAATTTTCAGCATCTTCTGCGTAAAGTACGATGTGTGCTAGGCAGGCTGAGGGTAAGGTATTGATGTAGAGACTGAAGAGGAGTGGCCCTAGGATTGATCCTTGGGGGACTCCAATGCTCATCTCCCTGGGAGCTGCGAGTGAGTCACCAATTCTGATGTGCTGAGACCGGTGGGCGAGATAGCTGCTGAACCATGCCACTGTGTCTAGGGATAGACCTGTTGAGGTCAGGCTGTTAAGAAGGAGGTGGTGGTTAACAGAGTCAAAAGCTTTCTTGAGGTCGATGAAAACTGACCCCACTGCCATCCCTTTGTCTAATGTGTCATATAGTTGGGAAGTGTATTCAACTAGGGCTGTTAGGGTGGAGTGGTGTTTCCGGAAGCCATGCTGTTGGGGGCAAATTAGGTTGTGCTTCTCGAGGAACTCCGAGTTGGTCGGAGACCACCCTCTCTAGTGCTTTGGAGAGTGGGGGGAGGATAGATATTGGCCTGTAGTTGGAGGTGTTGGTTCTGTCTCCAGTTTTGAAGACAGGTGTGACCAGGGCCATCTTCCAGGTGTCAGGGAACACATCTGACCTGAAAGGCATTAAAAACCTTAGTGAGCGGTTCGGCAAGCTCATTTAGGACAAGGGCTACCAGCTTCATATCGACTTGGTCACTCCCCATCCTCGTCTTTCCAAGGATGCACTTGATGTACAGTATTTGATGGTTTTAGCCCTGGTGACTTGTTTAAAGTAGAACAGTGGTGACTCAGTTCTTGATATTGAGGGGAAGGCTTGGTTGGAGAGTGCCTCGATAGTTGGATTTAGGTAATTAGCCGGTAGCACATCTGAGAGATCTGTAAATGCAGTGTTGAACTCATTGGCTATGTCAACGGGTTCATGTATTGTTTCTGCGGAGGTCGTGATCAGGTCTGGCAGGGCTCTGCACATTAGGGATTTCATGGAGTTCCAGAAGTCCTTACCTGAACCCCAGTTCTTGGTGAGAAGGTCTTTGTAGTGCATGGCTTTGGCTGATCAGATGAGCCTGGTGCAATAGTTTCTAGCTGCCCTGTATGCAGTGACATCAGCTTGTTTCCCGGACGACTTGGCTTTATGCCACAGGTTGTCACGGTTAAGCATTAGATCAAGTTAGTGAGCTGGAGAACCATGGGTTGTAAATCACCATCTATAACATGATTTAATCATCAAACACATAACTTTTGAAACACCAACTGATGATTATTGATTATTTTTGTAAGTTTAAATCAGTATGATGGTTTTGATGATCTGTGGATGATCACGTGATGATCATCGATGATCGTTCATGATTATATTAGTTTTGCATTGTAAAATTGTAAGTGCCAGATAGTCAAACAATGTGCAAGTGCCACACAAATGTTTGAATTGTGCTTGATCCTGTGCTTGGCCCAGCTGCTGCAATATTCAGTCAGATAGTGATCAGCACTATCTGACTGAATATCGGTCCATGTTGGTGCAGCACTAATTGAACCTGTGCCACTGTGACATGGACTAGTGCTTCATCTAGCCCACAGGGAATAGTGCTTTCTGAAATGGGATAGCACCATGTACCCTATAGGCTATATTCGACCTAAGTGTATAAATGAGCCCATTGAGCATGCAAGGTGCTAAGGAGCCATTTGCAAGGGGTGCAGCAGCCTCTTAGTACCACATTCTACTGTACGCGTGGTCATTGACAGCTTATAAGGCAGCTGGCCCTGCAGATGAGTTGAGGGCTGTGCTGGTTGTCTTATCAAACTGATATACACGTTGGTCCCTGGAGTGAGGGGGGAGGGAGGGGAAGTCTGTGGGTGGGTCAGGTGGGAGCTGTTGGGGTGGGGACTGCTGGACCACCAGGGATTGGTGTCATATATTAGAGCAGGTGAATTATAGGGGTGGTGGGGTACCACTAGACACCAGTAGCTGATACTGGATATTAGAATGGATGATCAGGGGGGTACCACTAGACACCAGGAACAGATATTAGATGTTAAAACAGGTGATCAGGGGGCACCACTAGACACTATGGAATGATATTAAATATTAAAAATAATTATGGGGGGTACGGCTAGTCACTAGGAGCAGATATTAGTTATTAGAACAGGTGATCAGAGTTGTGGGCGATACCACTGGACACCAAGGAATTGGTTTCATATATTACAATGGGCGATCAGGAGTGGATGGCTGCAGTACAGGCACACTGTCTCTGGTGGGGTGAGGTGCAGACTTAGCGCCCAGTTAAGAGGTGGTTTGCAGCAGCCTTAAACAACATTATTTTGAGGGCTGCTTACCACCACCACAGACCTACGAATATACCACTGCACTGGTATTCATGAAGGGACCCCCTCATTTGCATAGGCGCAGCTGTATGTTAGAGGTTTGGTGCTACCTAGTTTGGCATGCTGTTCACACAGCTAATGCACAATGGTGAAATCCCTCACAGCGACAATCTCAACAGGTTTCGATATTGTTGTTGTGAGGTATCCGAGGGTGAAATTTCACCCTTTTCGCTGTCTTTCACCCCCCACTTTGAAACAACTCTGACTCAGAGTTAGATATCTTAAGAAAGAGGGGTGCGGGGCCACAGCCCCCTTATAGAAAACACACAATGTCTGACAGGCGAAATTTCACCTGTCGACATTGGGGATCTCACCATGCTGAACTTTGACAACACTGCTGTTGTTTCGGCATAGTAGAACTACCAGGTTTGTGGGGTGCTCCCAGGGCTTCTAAATATGAGCCGGTTGGTAGTGTCCATGCAAATCCAGGTTAGCGCACCCACTAACTGTTATCGGGTGCACTAACCTTTCAATATCGGCCCTAAGTCGCATGATTAATACTTAGCAAGGTTTTTATTGTTATCAATATGAAAATCTGAATGTTAAATATCAGCAAAAGTCAATTAATTAGAATGTAAATCATGGGAAGTCAAGTTTGAAGGAAGATTACATGCAATGTTAGGCACAGTATACACATTTGCATAACTAATTTGCATATATCAAAAGCACAGCTTATGGATCAAAATAATGGTAGTTTCTATTTTCAAAATAATTTTGCCTTGGCAGTATTAGTTTGCAGAGTATTAGGAAATAAAAAAGCAAGAGGGTAAGGAAGAGAGGTGGAAACCTATGAGAAAGTGAAAGCTGCTGCTATATGTTTAGGTTTGTTCCTGCCCTATGGCACTTAATTGTTGTTTTTAAGTGTACTAGTATTTGTAATTGTTTGGGATTAAAGTGTTAGTAATGGTATTGGTAAAGAAATGCATGCATAGTATGTGCCCCACTGCTTCTAAAGAATAAGGCTTATTGTACATAGGTCCACAATGGTATATTTTAATGCCTCTTGAGTGTTCCAGCCTGAGCTGACCACAGGTAAAAGCAGACCTAGCACAAATTCCTTTGAAAGGGCACCAGGAGGGCAGTACCACCCAAAGAAAGAAGTTGTCACCTGGTTTGGGTCTATCCTTGCAGGGGCCACAAGTGGTTGTGAGAGGAGAATGTAACCAGCCTCTCTTCACTCTGCTCAGACTGTTATTAGGGGGCACTCAAAAGTGAACTAAGGACTGTCGTTTTCTCAAAACAGCTTGGACACAATAGTATAGCTCTGGTGCTTTCTATTACAATATTTACTTTGGTTTAACAAAAATGCCGTCTTGGTATAATTTGAATAAGGATGCATAATTAGTCTTTCTTTGTTTATTAGAATAGCCTTTGTTTTTTTTCCTGGGAGCTTGGGAATTCATAATGTCCTTTAAAAGATATCTGGATAGCACAGGGGGAATCATTTAGACGTTAGTCAATCATGATAATATTGTATATAGGGTGATATCCTTGGTAAGATTCCCCTTTGGCCTTCCTGGCTTTATGCTCAGTTATAAGTTACTTAAATGGTAAATGGCTGGTTAATTTCCCCCATGATGTAACACTAAAGGGGGTGTCCTTCGTCAGTACTTTATAAGTGAATGTTTGTGGATCGTAATGTATATGGCTATCCCCCTACACATAATTGTGATGTAAGTCACACATCTGGCACTTGGATTAATATCCCAGTACTGCCACTGTAGTGCAGCATGAGAGGGGTGCTGCACTTCTGAGGTGCCGTCTTTCGGATGAGACGTTAAACCGAGGTCCCATCTGCCTGGACTGGTGGTAGTTCAGGTGGATGTTAAAGATCCCATGGCACTTATCGAAAAGAGTAGAGAAATTTCCCCGGTGTCCTGGCCAAATTTCCCTCATTCACTAAAAATACCACCAACAGCTTAATCTGGTTCAAGGTCAGTTGGCATTCATCTGTATCCCCCTCCCCCGGGTCGTGCCTGAAAATAGGCAGGATTTGTCTAGTGCACTTACCCGGTCAACAAAAACTAAATAAATAAAATAAATAAGTTTTGCTTACAAAATCAATAAAGAAAAATTTCAATAGGTTAAGTCTGACATTGAGCGTTGTCCTCTGGGGGGGGGATCCTGCTTGGAGATAGGATGCCTTGGTGTTTGTTCTGTGATTGGCCCAACTCATCTAGAAGTGGGAAAAGGCAAAGCAACGTTTATTTATAAAGTGCCCTATCTCTGAGACTCAGGGTGCTGTGCAATAATTAGAAAGAAAATCAAAATCATGTATCTACTTTAAAATTATAAATATAGAATAATTTACAAGATCCCAATTAAAAACTATCTGGGTAAGTTAAGGTGAACAAGTAAGCCTTTACAGAGGCCTTAATGGCCACCATTATGTGGACTGAGTGAATGCCCCCAGGTAAGATATTTCATAATAAAGGAGCTGCCATGCCAAATGCCCTCTCCCCAGATTGTTTTAAATGACAGCTGGGTGCCAGGAGCAATCCCACATCAGAAGAGTGAAGGGGACAAGTTGGGTGGTAAACAACCAGGATATCTTTCAGGCAGTCAGCACCCAAACTGTGTAGGGCCTTGAATGTCATCAGGCATATTTTGAAGATGATACACCCCGTCAATGGCAGCCAGTACAGGACTCATAGGATCATCAGGATATGGCCACTCCAAGACGTTCCTGTAATCAGCCAGGCCACAGTATTCTGGACCAGTTGCAGGCATTGCATCAAACCTCAAGATAATCCTAAGTACAGAGCATTGCAACAGTTAAGCCTAAACATCACAAAGGGATACAAGAGGGGAAGACAAACAGAGAGTAGGCAGTCTCAGGAGATTTTGGCCCTAGAGGGAAGGTTGGAAGAACAGCAGGGGGTACTCAGACTCTACAGCTGTGACTAAGCTGAGGGGGCTTGTGGGCCCAGCTATGGTGGCAGAGTCCCTGGGTCAAAGTGGTAGTGGTCCTGAGGTCTCAGGAGCAGAGGAAGGAACATCAGGTAGCAGCCTGGAGAATGAGGCATCCCTGGAGGTCTGACTCACGAACCCAAAGATCAGCATGGCACCACTAGGAGTTGTGGAGAGCCAACCTCAAGGGAGGTCATGGAGATCACTGAGGATATGCCGCTGCCATGGAACAGCTTGAAAGAGAGCACATCTGAAAGTAGGCCATGCATGAGAGATGCTCTGAAAAAACATAGAAACCCTAGGTACAGTAGTGTAGAACCCCTGGCATGGTAGCTGAATGAAATAGATTGTCAGAAGGAGGGGGCCTGGCAAGAGTTGGGGTCCATAAGTCCCTGGGATGGGGCTAGGCAAGGGAGCCTGTTCTTTGATCCACTAGGGCTATCAGTGTACTTGCCAGAGGGAGGAATGCATGGTCAGACCAACTAACTAGTTCAAAATTAAGAGTATGTCATTGTCTGACTTGCTGTCCATAATGTTGCCTTCATGAGCACAGTGAGACAAGTGCTAGCACAGCTTGCCCCCAGGAAGTAGTCACCCTGCCTGGGTGAGTGCCACTGTACAAATGGTCTTGGGAGCATCAAAGGCTCCAGGGAATCCAAAAGGGAGTTTAAGAACACTGATGGTGATGGAGCATGAATATGGATCCGGTGTATATGACTAAGCAGAAAGCCCTTTAAGATCAGAGGGGAGTCAAAAAATGTGTAACTGTGGGTACAGTTGCAGGTATACCAGTCAGAAGTTTATGCCTAGCTCTAACGTTGGATACAGTTAGAGTGTATTAACTATGGGAAGTGACAGTACAGAACATGAGAAGCTTATCCTGAAGAAATGTGGTTTGCAAGAGAAGTGTCCTTCATTTGCTGTGTGCCATTGTAGAACAGCATAATAAATGCATCCTGCTTGATCCCAGCTCCCAGTTTAGATCTCCATTTGCATGTGGTGTCATGTAAATGATGCCCCAGCGTATGGTTAAGGTGCAGGCCTGCAAGTCAGTGAACCCAAAAAGCTTTTTAAGTGTGCTGACTTGCTTGCCTGTTTCTGTTTATCATGGGACTAGCAACCCCACAGAAGCACCAGTTACTGGATTGCCAGAGTGTGGGTTCTCCTTTGTGTGTGTCAGCATATGGTTAAGGTGCCTCTGCCCCATCGCCCCATCTCATTGGTGGCAAAGATATTGGTAAAAGGTTCAGGCTCTGTAGCGTAAGCCAGGTGATGAGAGATGCCACCAAAGAACCCTAGACACCGGGGGATGCCTGGCTCTTACACTATTAAAATGGTACATATTGGTAAGAATGACTATTTCATCTAACCTGGTTCATTTCCTCTTTCATATATCACATCTGTATAGGGCTGACCAGTTTTCTGTTATTTTTTTCTAACTTGGCTTTTTTTGCCTGTTGCTAATATCATCTGATTAGATGTCACTTCTTTTTTAATTCTGAAAATGTTGCAGTCTTTACCCGGAAGAATTAGTGAATAACACCAGGCCAACCAACTTCAGGTCAACACAAGGAAAACCGTGTCCATGACGTTTGGTTCCGACCAGAAACTGTCCATGTACGACCCTGGGGGCTAAGCCTTTTATAGGTACATTAGGGAGTGAAGAAAGACCAAGGGAGGGATACTGAGGCTTAATAAAGGGGAGGGAATGTGGGCAGATGGTGACAGTGAAAAAGCAGGGATACTGAACGACTACTTCTGCACAGTATTTACAAAAGAAGAGGAAGGGGAGGTTCCTAAACCAAACAATAGAAACACTCTGGATTGGGGGGTCGATACCAGTCCATTCACAGAAGAAAGGGTTCTGAAAGAACTCTTAAAACTGAAGGTGGACAAAGCAATGGGGCCTGATGGGATTCACCCAAGAATTCTAAAAGAACTAAGGGTAGGACTAGTGACACCACCGACTACCCTCTTTAACAAATCATGGGAGGATGGGGTGGTACCTGAGAACTGGAGGGAGCCAATGTGATTCCACTTCATAAAAGTGGGAGCAAGGCAGAGGCAGGAAACTACAGGCCTGTTAGTTTGACCTCAGTGGCAGGGAAAATGATGGAATCACTTCTGAAGGAAAGAATTGTTGAGTATCTAGATGCCAGAGGGGCACAGGACCCAAGACAGCATGGATTCACAGTGGGAAAGTCATTTCAGACAAATCTAATAGACTTTTTTTGACTGGGTGACCACAGTAGTACACCAGGAAGGGGCTGTGGACATGGCCTACCTAGACTTTAGCAAGGCATTTGGCACAGTCCCACATAAAAGATTAATATACAAGTTAGCCAGCCTTGAAGTGAGTCACAAGGTGGTAGCCTGGGCAAAAAATTGGCTGGTCAACAGGATGCAGAGGGTAATAGTAAACGGAGTCCACTCTGAAGAAAGAGAGGTTACTAGCGGGGTACCGCAGGGTTCATTACTAGAACTGGTCCTCTTTAATGTCTTTATAAGTGACATTGCGGAGGGACTGAAAGGAAAAGTATGTCTCTTTGCAGATGACACAAAGATCTGCAACAGGGTTGATACATAAGGTGGGGTGGAAAGGATGAGAAGGGATTTGGCAAGGTTGGAGGAATGAATGGCCAAATGTATGGCAGCTTAGATTCAATGCAAAGAAGTGCAAAGTAATGCACCTGGGAAACAAAAACCCAGGGGAAGAGTACACAATGGGGGATGAGATACTAACAACAACAAAATGGAAAGGGACCTGGGGGTAGTCATATCAGATGACCTAAATGTGGGCAAGCAATGTGAGAAGGCAGTAAGGAGGGCTGGGGAGAACTGGGATGCATAGGGAGAGGCATCACCAGTAGAAAACAGAAGTTGTTATCCCTTTGTACAGACAGTTGGAGAGACCCCATCTGGAGTACTGCATGCATTTCCTGGAGACCCCATCTCCGCAAGGACAGACAGGATGGAGGCTGTCCAGAGGAGGGCAACTAAAATGGTGCAGGGTCTGCACCAGAAGACATACAAAGAGAAACTAAATGAGCTTAATATGTATACCCTCGAGGAAAGGAGCGAGAGGGGGGATATGATAGATACTTTCAAGTACCTCAAGAGAATCAACAAAGTCCATGAGTGTAGCATCTTTCAGAAAAAGAGATGTACAAGAACAAGGGGCCACAATTTGAAGATGGAGGGGATAGCTCAGAGGTATTGTGAGGAAGTATTTTTTCATGGAGAGAAGTGGATGCATAGAACGGCCTTCCTGAGGAGGTTGTGGAGTCAAAAACAATGGGGGAATTCAAGAATGCATGGGACAGACTTAAGGCAATTCTAGTGAGGGTAGGAGGAAGTAGGCTGTTGGTTAACTAGGATCTGCAGCTTATCCATTAGGTAGGGAAATGGGCAGACTAGGTGGGCCAAGCGGTTCTTATGTACCATCAAATTCTATGTATGTTTCTATGGATGGTTCTCCCCTTGAAGTGATCCATTCCTTTCAGTATCTTGGTGTGTGGCTTGATAGCAGGTTGGGCTACTCTGTTCACATTGACACCATTCACACTAAACTTTGCCCCAGACTTGGAGCCTGTACCATAATAAAGACAGTCTGGTCCCGCATATCTGCTGGGAATTGGTTACCAAAATGGTGCTACCAGTCTAATTATGCTGATGTGGTTTACTGTACTGCTCCCTCATTTTCCCTTGCCAGACTGGACAACCACTGTAATGCCTATTGTTGTGCCACAAACTCATCCCTCTCGCACCCATCATTGAATACCGTACTCTTCCTTTCCCATCCTCTCTCTTCCCTCCCATTGACTGCATCACTGTGCCTGTTTCATCACTAAATTCTGGGTTGAGGAACTGCCCTCATACTTATCCACTCTCATCTTTCCCACCCCATCTGCCTCATACCCCCTTCATTCCAGGGATCCTCACACTTTCTCTTCTTCCCACCCTCACTCCTCCGCTGGGCAGGCAACTTTCTCCTATCATCTCCCCTCTTTCTGGAACCTCCTGTCTTCTGCACTCACTCTCTCATCCTCCCCTACCTCCCTTAAGCACCAGCTTAAACTCCTTCCACCTCCCTCCTGCTACTATCATCTCCCTTCCGGACCTGCCTTTCCTCTTCTCCCTCCCCAGTTCATGCCTCCACCCTTGAGGCAGTCATATCCTCTTTTACAGCTGAGCCCCCCCGAACAGGGCATGCTCCCCCTGTGGCTCGGCTTTCACTGCAGCCACTGCCCGCGTCATCCTCCACAGCCGAAAGAAAATCCAGCTAAGCCCCCCCCCAAGGGTGTGCTCCCCCCGCGGTGCGGCTTTCACTGCAGCCACCACCCACCTTGCCCTCTGCAGCCAAAAGGAAATCCAGCTGTGCCCTCTGACCAGGGTGTGCTCCCCCCAAAGCGTGGCTTTCACTGCAGCCACCACCCACCTCTCACTCTGTAGCTGAAAGGAAATCCAGCTGAGCCTCCTTGACCAGAGCATGCTCCCCCTGCAGCATGGCTTTCACTGGAGCCACCGCCCCGCCTCGCCCTCTGCAGCCAAAAGGAAATCCAGCTGAGCCCCTCTGACCAGGGCATGCTCTCCACGTGGTGTGGCTTTCACTGCAGCCATCACCTGCCTCACCCTCCGCAGCCAAAAGGAAATCCAGCTGAGCCCCCCCCACCAGGGTGGGCTCCCCCCGCCACGCAGCTTTTACTGCAGCCACTGCCCACCTCACCCTTCACAGCCAAAAGGAAATCCAGCTGAGCTCCCCCCACCAGGGTGTGCTTCCTCCGCTGCACGGCTTTCACTGCAGCCGCCACCTGCCTCTCCCTCCACAGGTACATGTGGAGGGATTGTGAGATAACAGATGGACCAGACACCAAACGTCAAGTTCAAACCACAATCTCTGTGTGATGATTATTCAGAATACAGGAAATAAGCTTCAACAATAGCATATTCTTTCTTCAGTACATCAGTTTGCAGCAACAGATTAGAAATGTCCTTTCTCTGCACTTAGCCAGCACCTACTGACACTGATCTCTGATCTAACCACTTTTCAGTGAAAACCCTTCATCCCTATGTGGGCCCCCCATTTGCTTGGGTAGTGGGGTCTCAAAAAAAAAAAAAACAAGCTAAAAACAAAGAACTTCAGTGCAGAAACACTGGAAAAAGGGGTTACCCTAAAGGGCATTGGCAACAAATCAAGTTTTAAAGAAATACAACATCATGCATACTTCCATAATGCAAAGCATCATGGGATATATGCAAATCACCATGAAATTTCAGACTTGTTCAACTTACAGCAATTTACATGCATTTTAAATAGCACAACTAACTTAATTTCTATAATGGTCATCTAGAACTTTTTACCATTATCAAAAACGCCCAGTGCCATGGTATTTTCAACATCTACAGGTTTCATAAACATAAGGTATATACATCAAGGTGTTTTATGACAGGGCTATTACATACTAAATCCAACAACGATACACAACCTGTTTTACATATGTTTGGAGGTCACCACAATAACCTCCCTGTACAAGGACCTGAGAGGGAAAAGGAAAATTAAAGAGGACACTATAGCATAGTTAAGAAAGGGGGTGCCCATAGGTGGCCAACCTTAGGGACTAGAAATTGTAGCAGATAGATTAGACTAAGAAACAGAAGAACTGTTACAACAGATTTAAGAAAAGTCAATCCTCAAGAGTGGCAGGAGCTCCCTGTCACAGTACGGTCCCTGTAAGGAAGGAGCTCCAGGGTTCGTTCAGTTTTGGTGCCTGCTGCCCGCTTACTAGTGACTGGCTGCTATAAGCAAATTTCCTCCCGATTGGCTCCTAGAGCGAGCCAAAAGGACTCTTGCCTAAATCTGCTCCCTGGCTATATTTCTTTGTTAAAATTTTCTCCCACCCAACCCCGACATTAGTTAAATCCACCTGCTGCTCTTCAGACTCCTCCCTACAGTGCAGCACATCTAAGTAAATCTTTAATCCCTAGATACTTCTCCTCCTTTAATTTCAATCTCAAGTTTGTCTCCCTGTCCTCACCTCGTACTGTTGGATGCATGCCAACAATTTAAAGTAACACAGTCCTTTGTGACTACCTAAACCATTTAGTCCCCATCTTCTCTATTACTACTCCTTCTCTCTGTAACATTTTAACTCTAACTTTAACACTGCTACACTCTGCTCCTACCCCACCCTGCCCATAGGACTTCCTCTCTCCTGACCACGCAGCCCATGCTGTACCTCCATATCCCCCTCCTGTTACACTTACTTACCTTCTATCCCCCTCATCCACCCTTCTTTCTTGCCCCTTCCCACAGCTGCCCCAGCCCTATCTCACTGTATCCACTCCCCCTCTCCTTGCCCCATCAGCTGCTCCCCTCCTTCCACCCAACAGACTGCCCCGCACTATCCCATCCACCACCCCTTCCCCTTCCCCACCCTACTACCTACCCATTCTCCTCTCCCTCCCCATCATCCACCCTCTTTGCTCCCTCACACCTTTTAAATCTCAAGGCTCTCTACCACTCTAAACCTCTCCACCCCACCCTCGCATGCAGTTCTGGCAGATCAGCACCTCTCTCCCTCCACCCCCCTCCTCCCCTCCTCCTACTCCTTGCTGGAGACATACAACCCAGCCCTGGTCCCCCCATGCCCCACTCCAGTATCCCCTCATCCACCACCCTCTCAAGATTGCCTCCAGCTCAATCCTTGCCTTCTTTGCTTAAAGGTCTCCATATTTTTCACCACAACGCCAGGAGCCTCCTCCCCAAATTTGATGTCTTAAATGCATGGGTCACCCAGTATCATCCCAATATACTATACATCACAGAAACTTGGCTATCTGCCAGAGTCCCCAACTCCTATCTCACCATTCCTGATTTTAACTTGTTCCACCAGGATAGAGGCAAGCGAGGTGGGGGGTGGCTTTGTATATCAGGCAATCCATCCTGAGCTCTCACTCTTTCAAAGACTCCAGCCCCTCCTCCCATGAACTCATTGTTGTCCACTTGACAGTCCCCTCCTCTGCTCCCCTTTACATTTGGTGCTCTGTACTCCCTGCCTAAGGTTGCCAGTCTCCATTGTCAAGGCCATCTCCTCCATCACCTCCCTAACCTCCAATGGAGAACTCTTGCTCTTAGACAATTTCAATCTTGACTGGCTTTCCGCAGCAGTCTAGCCCGCCACCCTTATGACTGAAGCCCTCAACCTCTCAGCCTATCTGGGAACCCACCCACCTAAACCCTCAGTTCCAAAACCACACCCTTTTAGATTGGATACTATCCTCCCACCCCTACCGCATCTCTGCCTCGGGCATCCTCTCTGATTCACTCAGTGATCACTGTATGATCTATTGCAGTTGCAAAATCCACATTCCCCACTCCCCTCCCAAATTTATATGGACCCGCCCACTTCATTCCCTCAATACGGTATGATCTCACCAGTGCTGATTGGCAACCTGTCTTTTCTGCCAAGGATGTAGACCTTGTCTTATCCATTTCTACAACATCTTTAACAGCATATGGAACTGCCACACTCCCCATAGACAACTCAGGGTGAAATGATACCACCTCCCCTGGATCACCTCAGACCTCATCACCTTGTGTAATTCTAGGGATAAAGCCTGGAAACAGTTCAAAGCATCCCACACCCAAACTGACCTCCAATCATACAAACAACTCAGGAACAAGTGCACCAAGACCACCCACCAATCCAAGGCATCCTATTTCAAATCCCAGCTTGACTAGAGCCAAAATTCCCCTGCTTCCTTCTGAAAGGTGATCCACTCCCTCCTGAATTCCCCATCCCAACATGCTTGCCCTCTCCTCAAAATAGATGGCTGCCCCGTCTCGGACCCTACCTCCATAGTTGAAGTTTTCAACAAGTTTGTCATCTCTTGTGCCCTGGCCGACTCCCCCACCCCACCTCACCTGGCCCTTCTCCCTGCTCTCCTGAATCTCCCACTCCTTCCACTGGCTTCCTCTTCCCCCCCTTCTCTCATCTAGAAGTTTATGCTGCACTTATCTCTCTCAATTCCTCCAAATCAAGTCCTGATGGTCTCTAACCTACACTGCTCTACATCTCCACCCCCACAATAGCCACCCCCTTGACTAATATACTAAATTTCTCTCTCTTCCCTGCCACTGTTCCAAACTCCTGAAAGTCGGCCAAGGTCTTACCATTACACAAGGGTGGCGACCCTTTTCCCCCTGGTAACTATCGGCCAATCTCGCTCCTCTCCTCCCTTGCTAAAATCCAGGTATCCCTTATTCTGGCTAAGCTCTCCGACTTTCTCTCATCCAACAACTCCCTATCATCTGTGCAATCAGGCTTTCAGAAGCAACATTCTACTATCACCTCTCTGTTGCGTGTCACTGACTCCATCTTCTCTGCAATGGACCAAAACCAAATCACTGCTGCTATCTTTATTGATTTGGCAAAAGCTTTCAACTCTGTCTCTCGCACACTCCTTCTGCAAAAACGTAACACTCAGCCTTGCTAAACCTACAGTCGACTGGTTCCACTCCTACCTCCAAAACAGACAACAGTCAGTTATTATAGGTGACTCACTCTTCTCCTCTCACTGTCCTCTCCGGCGTTCCTCAAGGCTCTATCCTTGGCCCCATCTTCTTCTCCCTTTTCATAAATGACCTCCCCTCAGTCTGTCACTCCTTAATTTTGCATATGTATGCAGATGACACTCATCTATGCCTCTGGCCCCTCACATGACAGCATCCTCCCCAATCTCCAAAATGATTTCAACAGAGTCCAGTCCTGGTTCCTTTCAAACCAGCTAACCCTCAATGCCAAAAAAACAGTCACCATGTTTTTTGGTTCCGGACAGAAGCTGACCTCTCCCCCCCGTGATCACCACCCTGGACGGCTCACCCCTTGAAATGGTCCCTGTCTTCAAATACCTGGGTGTATGGCTGGACAATCACCTCAATTTCTCAACTCACATTGATGCAGTTTGCGCTAAACTCTGGCCCAAGCTGGCAGTCCTCTACCACCACAAAGCCAGCCTCCCCCTCCCCACTAGACAAGAACTGGTACACAAAACAATATTGCCAGTGCTGGATTACACTGATGTGGTCTATGGCACTGCCCCAGCCTCTTTCCTCTCCAAATTAGACACCCTCCTCAACTCCTTCTGCCATTTTGCCACAGCCTCCCCCCCTTACCTACCACTGTCTCCTCTATTCTCCTATCTCCCTTGCTCCACTATCTCATGGGAGAACAGTCCACTGCACCTTCCTCATTGCTAAATTGTGGTTTGGTTCCCTTCCCACCTATCTCTCATCCTGCCTTACACCAGCCAAATCAACAGCCTAGTCTCTTCACCACAGAGACTCACGCATCTTATCCGTCCCTCATCCTCACTCTGCTGCAGGTTAGTCTGCCTTCTCGTACCGTCTCCCTCTCCTCTGGAATAACCTACCCTCCAACCTTTGTCTTTCCACAACAGTCTCATCTATAAAAAGACTCCTTAGACTCCTCCCCCTGCCTCAGTGCCCTAATTGCTTCTAATCCCCCCTTCCTTCTTAATCCCTGAGGGTTCTCTCCCTCCACCTGCTAGCCCTATTCTCTACCATGTTTTCCCATTCAAACCTCCTGCGCCATGTTCTTAATTCTTCTGCTAACCTCATTTTCTGGCTACCCCTCTGATTTCTACTAAACCACTGCCTGCGCCAGTTTCCCCAATGAGGGGCCCCTAAGTGTCCTAGTACAAAACTGTTTAGCCATGCATATGTAATCTCATCTTTTAGTTGTTCTCATCTTGTATACTTTGTGCCTGAGCCACAGTAAGTTCTTGTAAATTTTTGTAATTACTTTTTTGTAACAATGTTTATTTCCTATGCATTCTATGTACCCAGGTCGCACCTGGAAATGAGCCTCGGCTCAGTGTGCCTTTCCCGGTCACCAAATTTTTAATGAAAAAAAAAAAAAAAAAAAAATTTAAATGTATCCCTCCCATTTCTCTGCATAATGATTTTTCTACCAGTTGGTTGATTTTGTTCCAGGACGTAGAGTGCATTTCTTGCTCCTGATACCCATATCTTGAATATTTTACACCTTTGCCAAATAGCACTGCAGCTGTTTGCACCTTATTTGTTTGTAAACATCTAGTCTATTGTATTTGCTTGCTGTTTTTCCTTGCCCCCCTTCCCCGGGTCATACCTGGAAATGAGTCTTGGCTCAATGTGCCCTTCCCGGTTACCAGTTTTTAAAATAAATAAACATGCAACTTTTTAGAAAAAATATTTCATTGTATTTAACAAAGTTTCCAGCATAAATCAATTTAGTTATTTACTGCAAGTTACAGACAATACCTTTAAGCACAGATGCTCATTTACAAAGGTTCCTTGTCAGTGACAAAGTTACAATAAAGAAGAAGTACGGATGCGAACAATCAAATTGCAGAGGAACGTTGTCAGTACCTTCAAGATACAGAAACTATTGGTACACCATTCAAATTGTAAAGTTATACATTAAGAAGCAATTCCAAACAGCAGGCTATATACAGAATAAGATAGGGACATTATAGGGTGTGAATTCAGGTAGGTAATTAACAGTTAACGTTGCACTGAATTGCTAATGCAGACTGCAGGGACCTCTTAAATTGTTCAGTCTTAGAGTTATTTAGCAGGGATTCAGGCAACTCATTTAATGATTCATGTTTTCCTGACTATAAAGAAGCACTTACCAAGCTGAGTTCCACAGGGTGGAACTTCAAGTGTGTTCCTGCCCATGCTTCCTTGTGTTGTATTGGTTGGGGACTGGTTTAAAGTGTTTTTTCAGAGCTGGGGGTGTAAGACCCATCAGTGTTTTCTTGGTTAGCAGACAGGTTTGCAACTTTATTCAGCTAGGTAGAGGAAGCCAATTGGTTAATGAGTAGAAGGTGCAGCTATGGGTCCGTTTGTCAGCCCCTGTCACAAAGCAACATGCCTTATTGAGAATCACCTCAGTTATTCTCAGACAGTGTCCTCGATTAGGGCCAGGTTCTCTTCAACTGGGCAGTCATCACTCAGCAGTATCAGTATTGGATGTTGCAACAGTGGTCAGTGGTCATGGGGTGGATTTTGGTCAGTAACGACTGAGGAGATTGAAGGGGTGTTCTTAGGGCTGTGACCAACACACTGAGAACTGGACCCAGGCCCAACGCAGTCTTGGTGGGCTGCCCTGAGCAGCTGGGCCCAGTGTTCTCCAGGATTATTCTCTGTTCTCTGTCAGAGGGGGTTCTTTCCTGCATCATTGAAAAGTGCATTGATGAGACAAGTTTTGAAAAATACGATGTCAGACCTGGATGTCCTGGCAAACTACCAGCCTGTCTCTAACCTGCCTTTTTTAGGCAAGGTTATTGAGAAGGCTGTCGTGTTGAAGTTGGAGACTCACCTGGCAACCTTCGATATATATGAGCCCCTCCAGTCAGGATTTTGGTCAAAGTTCAGCACTGACACTGCTCTGATCAGGGTGCATAATGACTTGCTCATGCCGAGGGATAGAACAGAACAGTCAGTTCTTGTTCTCCTGGATATCTCCTCAGCATTTGACACAGCTGACCATGGGCTTTTACTGGATCATCTCAGGGAGCACAGGGGGATCCACCAGCAAAGTTATTAGCTGGTTTGAGTCCTACCTCAAGGGCAGGTCTCAGAGGGTTGTGATGGGTAATTTCTCATCATGCCCAATGGACTTGTACTGTGTTGTCCCCTAAGGGTCTATCCTTTTGTGCATGTTGTTTTTGGTGTACATGCTGCCCCAGATGGCATCATCAGGCAGTGTGGAGCAGAGTTTCATAGCTATGCTGATAATACCCAGCTCCATCTGTCTTTTGCACCTCAGGACCGTAGAGCAGTGGATGTGATGAACCAGTGTTTGGTTGAGATCCAAGGCTGGATGTCATCAAGCAGGTGGAGACTCAGCCCGGAAAAAACTGAAGAACTGGTGATTTCGCCAGGTGGGAGGGGGAGATTGGCAGTGTTGGGGAGGGAAATGTGGCTTTGCCATGGTACCTCCAGGCTTGATGCTGCCAAAAGATGAAGAATCTGGGTGTCATACTGGATGAAGGACTGACATTTTAAGGCTCAGGTGTTGGCAGTCGTCTGGAATGGTTTCTACCATCTCAGAAATATTAGCCAGATTTGTTCCTTTGTCTCCCCGAGAGCTTGCCCTCTCTAGTGCATGTGTTTGTGGCATCTCACCTCAATTACTGTGATGCCCTCTACCTTGGGGTCAGTGGAGATATGCTGCAATGACTGCAGCTAGTGACGAATGCTGCTGCAAGGTTGTTGACTGGTCTTTTGAGGAGGAGTCACATTACCCCTGCACTGTGGGAATTGCACTGGCTGCCAGTTAAGTGGCATATCTCCTACAAGGTTGGTTTGCTAACCTATAAGGCTCAACATGGTCTGGGTCTGGGCTACCTGTGTGAGCTCCTGCATCCATATCTTCCAGCCCATCCCCTCCATTCTGCTGAGGAGGGCCTCCTGCTTGTCTCCAGGACCAGACTTAAAATGTCTGGAGACAGATACTTTGAAGTTGCTGGTCCATTATTTTGGAATTCATTACTGAGGACCCTGAGGGAGGCCCCCTAAGTGGAAGTCATTAAAAAAGGACTTAAAACCTTTCTGTTTGCTCAGGCGTGTCTGAATTGTTTATTTATGAGTGGCTTATCTGCTTGTGTGCAAATTTGCTTCTAGCTTTTATATTTGGGGTAGGGTTCATTTATATTTATACGTACTGTCAATTTTCCTATTTGTACTGGTGCCCTGGACCTTCAGGGAAGGGTACCATAAATAAATAAAACTACTACTACCACCTTAACCCTGTTTAATACCATGTCATAGGCAGCTGGGTACACAGGTAAACCATAGTCAGCTAGGGGCAACACAGAGCTGGACACTATCAGATCAGATACCTGGCATTAGCAGTAAGGGTGTTTTGAATCCTGTACAGGTCACCAAACCTTCTGTCTACTGAGGACACCAAATTACCTATGCGAGGGGCAAAATGCTGATGATGCAGTGATTTTCTCTAAGAATTCTGACCCCTCCCTCTTGGAGAAACAACTGGATGTTGATGCTGTACTTCAATACTTCATCTCAAAGTTCAATGCAGCGTGTGATACCCATGCCCCCTTTAAGAAATGTAAAATTAAAGGCCTTGACAACCCTTGGATCACAGGCATGAACTAAAAGCTCGGGACCTGCTATGGACTTGTGCTACAGCCTCTGGCAACCAAGCAGATTTTCAGGCATACAGGGCCACCAGGAATGCCTGTACCAGAGCTATCCACACTGAAAAAAGCCAGCTACTGCAGGAGCACCCTATCAAACTCATGGTCGGATGGAAGGAAATTCTGGCAAAATCTCTCTGAAGTTATAGGGAAAACACCCAAAGCAACTCCTAATATGCTAAAAGTTGATGGCAGCAACACCCTGGACCCCACCACAATTGCCAATACTTTCAATCTGGCATTTACTGACCTCAGTCATGTGCTTCCCTCTAACTTCTTTGACACCAACCAAATCATAGCCTCCCAGTATCAACAGTCTCAGGATACAAATCATCCACATTTCTATTTCAAGGCAGTTACTGAAAGGGATGCCAAAAAAATACCTCAAGGTGTTCAGAAAATCCAGATCACGTGGGGACACACTTGACTTGAAGCTCATCGCCCTCACCCTTCATGATGTCCTGCACCCTCTTACCAAGATTATTAACCGGTCCCTCACACTTTCCCAGTTCCTGCTCAAGTGGAAGTCCGCCCTGGCGACCCCAATACACAAGTCTGGGGATAGGACATTACACTGTAACTACAGGCCCATCTCCATCCTACCCCCTTATCCAAAGCTCTTGAAAAAATCATTGCAGACCAATTTGTGGAGTACTTGGAGAAATACAACTTGCAATGCCCACAGCAACATGGCTTTCGCAAAGGACATAGCACCACCTCTGCCCTCCTTGAGTTTACAGATTACTGCGTCCAGTTCTGGAGACCCCATCTCCACAAGGACATAGACAGGATGGAGGCAGTCCAGAGGAGGGCAACTAAAATGGTGCAGGGTCTGCAAGAGAAGCCATATGAGGAGAGACCAAAGGAGCTTAATATGTATACCCTTGAGGAAAAGAGGGAGAGGGGGGACATGATAGAAACATTTAAGTACCTCAGTGGACTCAACAAAGTCCAAGAGGGTAGTATCTTTCAGAAAAAGAGTTGTGCAAGAACAAGGGGACACAATTTGAAGATAGAGGGGGGACGGCTCAGGGGCAATGTGAGGAAGTATTTTTTCACAGAAAGGGTGCTGAACGCATGGAACAGCCTTCCTGAGGAGGTTGTGGGATCTAAAACTGTGGGAGAATTCAAGAACGCATGGGACAGACATAAGGCAATTTTTGTGGGGGGTAGGAAGAAATAGGCTGTTGGTTAAATAGGATCTGCAACTTATCCTGTAGGTAGGGAAATGGGCAGACTAGGTGGGTCAAGCGGTCCTTATCTGCCATCAAAGTCTATGTTTCTATGTTTCAGTCATCTAGCACTAGACCAAGGACAACTTGCCGGTGCCACCTTTATAAACCTCTCAAAGGCCTTTGATACAGTCAACCATCCATTACTGCTGGAACAACTTGGCAACTTAGGGCTCTCTCATGATGCTTTACAATGGTTCAACAGTTCTCTCAAACTGGTCACAACAAGTTAAGATTGGTGACTCCCTCTCCTCCAAACTACCTGTCCGGGCTGGTGTTCCCCAAGGGTCAATATTGGGACCCCTTCTTTTCAGCATCTTCCTGAGCAATCTTTCTTCTGCCTGTGATGAAAACATTATTCTGTATGCTGATGATGCAGTGATTTTCTCTAAGAATTCTGACCCCTCCCTCTTGGAGAAACAACTGCAGGAAAGTTTCACACAAGTTGAGGCCTGGTTCGTTTCACAGAAACCAGTGCTAAATTACCAAAAAACAAAGACTATGTTGTTCCATGGCACACATAACAAACATAAACACCAACAGTTGGCAATCAAAAACAGGTCAGGTGTGACCCTGGACCAGACGCAGACTTTCAAATACCTTGGTATAATGCTGGACCCACCTCTGTCCTTCTCCAGCCATATCGATTCAGTTGCAAAATCCATAAATATCCATATAGGCCTTCTCTATAAACAAACATAGACACTGCCTGACACCTGATGTCCTTAAGCTAGCAATACACAGCTCTGTTGTCTCCATCATTGATTATGGGCTTGTTATCTACGGAGCAGCCACAGCTACAGCACTACAGTGAATCATTACAGCACTGAATAGGGCCTGCAGACTCCTTACTGGTGCTGCCCACTGCACGCATATCTGCGACCTCTACGAACAGTCAAACTGGCTACAACTTCAGGGAAGGATTACTTTCCAAATCTGCCTACTAGCAAAAAAGTCATTGATGGGACTCATGCCCCCTGGGGTTCAGTCTCTCTTAAGCCCAGCCAACCACCCCCGTTACACAAGAAGCTCTGACAACTATTCTCTGTCTGTTCCCCACTGTCGCACCGCCCAAGGCCAGCGGTCTTTTGCAGGTAGAGCCCCTAAGATGTTTAACTCCATGGGGAGCAAACTCACCAACTTAGGCACCCTCTGCTCATTCAAACACAAGCTACGTCAAACGTTTGTGTCCAGAGCCACCTGTGACTGTTTCTACTAACCTCCCTGGTAGTCATTCTGTTCTTTGCACCTTTCTACTATCACCACCTCTGCCTGCCACCACCCTCTCCATATCTACCCCTGCCTCTCTCCCTAGCTCTGGTCCACCACCTTCCTCTCTTACCCTCCTTCAACTCCCTTCCCCTCTCCCTTTTCTAATTTGGTCACCCCACCCACTGTTGCACTTTTTCCCCGATCCTTGCCTCCCACCCACCTCTCCTACCTCCCTCCCAGTTACCCCTCTACACCCACGCTCTCTTCCACTTTCCTATGCTACCTGGCACAAATGGCAGCAACTCGTTTTTTCTACTCTACCTATCCCTTTGCCAATGCCCTTCTGGCAGCTTTAACTCATGTAAATATTTGTTGTGACTCTTCATTCTTAAATGTATGCCTGAATGTGTTGTACTAACTGTTATTTATATTACCTGTAGCTTTTAGACCATGTATATCTTGTACTGAATTTTGTATTCAAGCTGCTTGCCTGCTAATCTCATACAAACTGTACTTCTACTCTTTGTATACCGACATGGAACCTTTGTAAAAGAGCCATTGGCTCAAAGGTATTTATCCGAAATTCTAATAAATTCTAATAAAAGATGCAGTATTGTCCAAGACTACCACAAGTATTTGAAGGTTTCCACTTGTTCTAGTTTATTACCATGGGTTTTGAGGATGCCAGTGGGGGTGGGGATCCTCTTCAGGCGAGGGCTAGTAAAGAGCATGGTTTTTGTTTCATTTGTGCAACTGAGGACCAATTTGTTCTTTGAGAACCAGTTTTCTAAGGCCTCAAAATTGCACTGTAAGTTAGTGGTGAGGACACCAAGGTTGCTGTTTTTGGAGTAGATAACAGCATCACCTGCATAAAGGACATTAGCTGACTGACAGACATCAGGGAGGTGAGTAATGAAAAGGCCAAAGAGGATGGGGCCCAGTATGGAACCCTGTGGCACACCAATAGATACCCTTTGGTCATCAGATAAGGAGCCATCAATTTTCACTCGACATGTGCATTCTGTGAGGTAGGTTTGGAACCAAGTTACTGAGCCCCAGGATAGACTGAGGCCATGGAGTTTGTGTAGCAGGAGCTTATGTTTAAAGGGGCACTGTCAGCTTTGTCCCTATGGTTTTCATAATTTCTTAGCAGTGTTCCCCGAGGCACACACTAAACAAACTACCAGTGTAAAATGGTCCTGCATGTCCCAAAAGTAATATTTGTACCTACTTTTCACAATTTTACATTATTTTTCTGTCCGAATGTGTCAGCCGACCTCTGGAAGTACATCCATTTGAAAGACGCACGTCTGTAACAGAGCGCATGTACACTGTGCAATTTTTAGCATGCCCTAAGAACAGAGCTGCTTAAATGAAGTATTTCTTCAATCTCTCACTTAGATTGGGCCATTTCCCCTCTCTCTGGAAGAAAGCCACTGTCACACTGGTTCACAAAAGCGGAGATAGGATGCTCCACACCAATTACAGACCTATCTAGCTCCTCCCCCCACTATCCAAAGCGCTGGAGCGAATAGTGTCGGACCAACTAGTTGAATTCCTGGATAAGTACAATGTACAGTGCCCAGAGCAGCATGGCTTCAGAAAAGGGCACAGCACCACTACTGGAATTTACAACTTTCATCCACGACACACTTGACAAAGGGAATTGTGGGAGGGCAGTATTTATAGACCTGACCAAGGCCTTTGACACAGTTAACCACCCCCTACTGCTCAGGCAACTGTCCTCCATTGGGATCTCCAGTGATGCCCTTCCATGGTTCACCAGCTACCTTGATAATCAGATCCAACGTGTAAGGATTGCAGGGATCTCTTTGGATGAGAAATTGGTCCGCTTCGGAGTCCCTCAGGGGTCTATTCTGGGCCCTCTACTCTTCTCCCTCTTCATCAACAATCTCCCCTGTGCCTGCCACCAAAAAATATTACTATATGCAGATGATGCAGTCCTGTTTTCCAGCCACCATGACATTACAGTCCTTGAATCCCAGCTGCAGCTCAACTTCAAGCACATCGAAGACTAGTTCAGCTCTCATAGACTTGTCCTGAATCACAGCAAGACCAAAGCCATGTACTTCTGTAACCGATGGAGCAGGCACAACTCTATGTCCCTCATCATCAAGAACCACGCCGGGAACCCACTTGAACATGTCAAGGAGTTCAAGTACCTTGGTATTACCCTGGATAGTACCCTCTCCTACACTCGGCATAGACACTGTTGCCAAGACTGCCAATATACGGATTGGACTGCTACACAAACACAAGCACTGTATGCCTGTGGATGCCCTTAAACTAGCCATCTACAGCTCTGTCACATCTATCATTGACTACAGCCTTGCCATCCATGGCTCTGCCTCAACAAGTGCCCTCCACAGGATCTCAGTTTCTCTCAACAAAGCCTGTAGACTACTAATTGGTGCGGCCCGACAAACTCACACCTGTGACCTCTATGCACAGGCCAGCTGGCTACCCCTACTCAGCAGAACACAATACCAGACCTGCTTACTTACCAAAAAGATTTTCCTCGGTCTCATGCCACCTGATGTCAGCACACTCCTTACTACCTTCAGTGGCACTCAACAAACGTGTGGTGCCCAATCTCTAACCTTTCAGGTTCCCAGATGTCGTACCTCCATGGATCAGTGGTTCTTTATCTATAGAGCCGCTCAATGGTTCAATTCCCTCAATAAAGAAGCACTTTCCTCTACTACACTTGGATCCTTCAAAAGGAATCTCAAACTTTACCTCATCTCTACCACTCAATGTAACTGTTTCTCTGAATAGAGATCTCTCTAAACACCTCCCAGCTCACTCATGTCTCACAGCCTGCCCTTTCCCAGTTTCATTCCCTCTGGCACTGGGCCTTCCTTGTGACTCCTTTCCTGCTTCACTTCTCCACTGGTACAAGCAATTTTCCCCCACCTTCTGACAGTGGCCCATTAGCATGCCTACTTCCTCTCCCCCCCAACCCGGTCACATGCCTGCAATACTAACTGCCTCTTGCGCCCTCTATCTCTTATTGTTACCGCAGCCAGCTGCCTACTCAGGCTGCTCGTTGTATGAATATTATCTCTAAGTATGTTATAACTGTATATCTTTATTCTTTTTTCTTTTAGTTGTTTTGGTTGTTTATTGTGCATTCTTTTACTACCTCTGTATGTATGTTGCCCCTCATCCTCTGACGTGGAACCTTTGTAAACGAGCAGTTTCTGCTCAAAGGTATTTGTAATCCAAGAATTTAATAAATAAATAAATAAATAATTTCAAGACCCTAAATCGAACTGTGCCTCTTGTAACAAGAAACGAGGCATAATACAGCTAAAAAATACACTTAAAAAGCAGAGTCTAAATCCCGTGCAGTTTGTTACACCGGTGAATATAGATGTGACAATGGAGACACGTAGCTCAGTGTCTCCATTGTTACTCCTCAGTTCAATCAGTCATAGTTTACTTCAGAGTTCACAGTTTTAAAGTAACTTTCTAATCCTGGCTCCAGTGCTGCATGCTGGTAGGAAGACTTGCGCAGGTCACACACCCCTTCCTGGTTCTGCTCACAGCTGGGGTCTATCCTGGCCTATCTGGTTACAGATTTGAGCAGTATACTCTAGGATAAACTGTCTGGCAACTGCAAAATGTCTCTGATTTGCTATACATGCAAATCCCACTGCAATAAGAATTCAGGTATCAAGGCTATTGGTCTCTTAAGAAGGCTTGTAAGCTTCCTAGCTTTTGAAGGTAGGCCATAAACCCTAACCAAGTTAGAGTCAGTACAGATTGTCAAGTTTGTGACCGGAAATTTCAAAGCAGTTTGAATTATGGGTAAGATGCCTGCCATCTCTGCATACTGACTAGTAAGAATATTCACCGTTGAGGTAGTGGGTATGTCTCTCTCAATATAAACTCACAGCTGCACACACCTTTCCTTCCACTCGGAAGGAACACTCACCCACATAGGACCAATGACCAGCTGCAAAGGAGTATTCTAGAAAGCTTGTGTGATTAATTAAATCAGCACAGAGAATTACTGTTCATGCTCTTATATAGTTCCAACCTGTTCTGCCCAAAGGCACTGCCCTACATTCAAACCCATGCTGCTCAGATCACCCGTTTTCGGGGAATGTGACATAACCATTAGACTACAGGCAGTCAAAGGAATTGTAGTTCAGTAGTGTACCACATCCCATTAGCAAGAGGCACAAAACTGCAGCCAGTGTTTCCCTGAAGGCAGCACTTTATTGCTGCAATTATTTTTTCTTATACCTATGTCCCTGTGCCTCTAATCTGATTGCAGTACCTAGGGACAGTTTGCAACAGAAACATGTCCTCCCTATACAAACTGTTCGTGACTAAGTTTCTTTTAGTATATTTAATATTCCAGCTGCATTTCACCATTGATCACTGTTATGGTAAATCAGTCCTGAACAGAAAGTGCAGTAATAAACTGTCAAGAATAAATCTAAAGTTAAAAGCAGCACATTCCAGCTTGCACATATTTTTGCAAATAATAAAGTTCCTGCTCTCTGATCTTCCAGTTCCAAAACAGCTACAAATCTCCTCTCTGCTGAAACTGGAACTGTAAATACAATTTTCTAAACAATATTGTAGAGCTGTCAGCATTTGAAATCTAGTTTCATGTTCGAGATACAAAAATATTTCAGGTTTCTATGAGGATCCAACCTAGGTCTCCTGCGTCCGAAACATCTGACGCACCTACTGTTCTCCACAGCTGAGTGGTATCAAGAGAGAACCATGCTGTACTGTAGCCTAATGTGTGCATCACATACCAAAGAAATATGCAAACTGAGATTTGATCTTGACAGTGGTGCTTTCATTACAAGCTACCTAATAATGGAATGGCCCTAACAGGAATGATAATGGTACCTTTACTACTAAATCAGGGTTACAGAATGCATTTTAGTTTAGAAAAATGTAATTGCAAGAATTTAGAAACACAGAAACATAACATTTGTTGGCTGAAAAGGATCACTTGGCCCATTCAGTCTGCCCAGATGTTCTTTGCCTAATCTGTCTCCACAAACCCTAACTGGTCTCCTGCAACCCTCCTGCTCCCTGCCAATTTTAAAATATTGTCTATACCACGCATGCTTGAACCCCCCCACCACCACTGTTTTCACCTCCACCACTATTGCTGGCAGTCTTTTTCAGGCATTTTCCACCCTTTCAGTGAAGTAGTACTTCCTCACATTCCTCTCAAACTCCCCCCCCCGCTTCATCATCACATGTCCCCTGGTAATGGTCCTCTTTCTCATTTCAAAGAGATTCCCATCCTTCCTTCACTCACTGCTGTGATGTACGTGTAGGTCTTCAGTTCCTTCCTCTGGACTGCTTCCACCCTGTCTATGTCCTTTCTGAGCTATGGCCTCCAAAACTGGACTCAGTACTCCAGGTGAGGTCTCACTAGCAAGTGCTACAGTGGCAACACCACTTCCCTCCTCCTGCTGGAGAGACCCCTCCCTATGCAACCCAGCATTCCCCTAGCTCTGCCCACTGTTTTGTCATATTGCCCTTCCACTTTGAAGTCATCAGTTATGATAACCCCAAGGTCAATTTCCTGCTTAGTGACTGTCAGTACATTCCTCCAGTCCTATGCTGCGCTCCTGGGTTTCCATGCCCTAGGATGATGCATGATTTTGCCTGTTTTGGCATTGAACTCCAACTGCTATGCTCTTGACAACTCTTTAAGTTTTGCAAGATCCCTGCACATTCTTTCCACCCCATCTTGATTGTCTGCCCTATTACAGATTTTGATATTATCTGCAAAAAGCCATACCTTCCCTTCATACTAAGGTTCATACTAAGAGGTGTTTAGGAGCTAGAAGGTGTTTGCCCATATTTGCTCCTATAAATTTGTTATTTATAAGTAATTTAAATTTCCTCCCTCAAGTATGTATTTATCCAATTTCCATTTAAATTGTGTCTTAGTCTTACTTATAATGTCAGTTGGCAACCTATTCCAAGCATTCACCACTCTTACCGTGGAAAAATATTTCGACTTGCTCACAAATTTAGAGCCCTTGATTTGCAGGGGGTGCCCCTTGTTTGCATGTTTCCCTCCTTGAATTCTAAGTTCCCTTCCAGTTCTCCTGCAACTCCCATATCACAGGGTGAGGAATATATATGGGATATGCCATAAGCTGGATGAAAATAAATAATGTATTTTGAATGGCTGGTTATGGCCTCTGTTGACCTTTGAGGTCTACTGAGGTCATACCCAACCATTCAAAATAAATCATTTATTTTAATCCAGCCCATGGCATATGCCATATATACAATGTCAATTAGAGTGACTGCTGGGGGGGGGGGGATTCAACTATAGTATTCATTGCTCTTTGAGCTGGAGTGGACATAAACAATGTATTTTCACTCCAGCTCCCCTGCCCATGAAAATAAATGCATTTATTTGTGATTTTTATACCCACTGGCATTGTATAAATATGGGCTGTGAGATGAGCTAATGTAAGATATCAGAAATATCACAGGGGGAGTAGATAGATAAGGTGCTGGTGTAAGCCATTGGCAAAATGGCAGAAAAGGAGGAGGTACTGCTGGTGGGGGACGTCAGTCTGCAGATGTAGACTGAAGCCTCCTAACTATGGCTTCAGTTAGAAGCAGGGACATCCTAGACTCCCTGCAGGGGGCATTCCTCAGGCAACTAGCCAGTGAACCCACTCATAATGGGGCAGTTCTGGACTTGGTACTCACTAACAGGGACAGTGAAGCAGACATCAGAGTGAGAGGCCACCTGGGGACCTGTGATCACTGCACGGTATTGTTCAATGTAAGGATGGCTGCAGAATCAAACCACACATGGGCGAGGGTCCTGGATCTCAGAAGGACAGATTTTATAAGGATGGTGAATACCTCAGGGATGACCTGGTGGAGAGATGACCAGAGAGGTGACAGAACTGTGGGCAAAGTTAAAAGGGGGCATAGTGAAGGCAATAAACCTCTACGTCAAGCAAGTAAGCAAAAGCAAGTGAAAAAAGAGACCACTATGGTTCTTAAAAGAGGTGGCAGAAAAGAAAGTCTAAAAGGGTTGCATTCAGAAGGTACAAAGAGATGTGGCATCATCAAAGGAGCAGAGCAGCCACAGCAAAGAAAATAAAGAAATAGACAAAAAAATAACTGAGATTCTAGCTGAAAATGACAGAACTACTTCACAGCATGTTGCTGGGATTCCAGAACAGCCCCATTCCACTTTGCAGAAAATGGGAGACGCCAGTTCCAATCAAGATGACAGACCCACCGAACCTGTAATAACCAGACAGTCCACCACGGGGGAACCAACTCAGCATGATTCTGTGACAAGTGCCGACAAGCAACATCAGCATCAGAACTTCAGAAAGCACAAAGGGAGCAGAGGTTTGGGGACGGCCACACCTGAAATGGCACGAATGAGACAGTCTCAGCCTAAGATGTGGTGCCCCTGATTCTGCTGCCCCAACAAGGAAATATCTAGAATATTTGTCTGTGGAAGTGTCTCTATTAGTGGCCAGCTGAAGGAAGGCTGACGATGGAGTCTCCTGGGCTCCACAGGTCCGACACTACTACACTCATGAGGACCAGGAGGTAAGAAACACAGCCAGTCAACTGCTGGTCCAGTGGCACTAAGGGTTGGGGTGCTGGATGCCACACCAGTGACCCAGGTTCATGAACAAGTTCAGGTCACATGGGGTTGGCGGGGGGAAGGCTGGGAGATGATTGAAGCAGCCAAGGGGCTGCTCTCATCTTCCGGATTGGGGAGATTAGTTTTCTTGCTCTTGGCTGAGACCTGGTGGAGTCTGGGTGTCAGAGCAGAGGTCTGGGGGACTGATGTTACATTGAGAGGGTGGAGGGAGACTATGGCTTCGGGAGTGCATGCACATCTCCATGCACATACACCTGCCATGCCACCATGGCTCCAGGTCGAGAGGGAAGAAAACTTAAAAAAAACTTGATGTCTCTCCATTGCCATGTGTGATGGCCCTCAGCACTCTCAGGCCCTCCTCCATGTTGATCTCCACTGGCATGACAGTGGGGGGAGTGGCTGACAGGGTTAGGAGCTGCCGGACTACGAGCCTGATGGCAAGGCGAAGGTGGCAACAGAGACGCAAAAAGCTCTATAAAAAAAAAAAGAAAGAAACAGCCAGTGTTTTTGATTACCAACAAAGGAACAAATGTATCTGAGGTGTCCCAGAACAATGGAATGATAAAAAGACTTGTCTGTAAGGATAAATAATGATGTGCAGATAACATTTGTGAATAATGGCACCAGACAAACTGAAAATGTACAGGCCTCTGATGTCACTCAGTAACAAGGACACATTACACAGGCTAATACAGAGACCGATGAGAGATCAGATAACGTATCAGACCCAGGGAAAGGAACTTCAAAGTCTGCAAAAACTGCACCAAGAGGACCCAGAACTGCCCCTCCCACAGAGCTTGAGAGGCCATTCAAATTATTTGACCTATTTGCAACACAGGGAGGGCCTGCACAATGGAAGAATGCCATCAGGCTCAGAAATAAAGGGGGTTTAGACCCCCCCACCATGATGGAGTCTTTAGAAAATTGTTGAAGGAATCATTAGGGTTCTTTATTGCAGAATTGTTTGCAGTTGTTCATGTATCAGGGGAAAATATCTTTGACGTACTGTAAGTTTTAAAACACTAAAAGCTCTAGAGTGTTTCGGGGTCAGATATGACAAACTGAAAGACTCTGCACTTTAGTCTCCTTTCATTGCCATACCCCTGTCCAAACCTGCAATAAAAAACAATTACAGGATGATTCTGTAATGAAGATGTGAATGTATCAGATATATGTTACTGGCTAAAACAACAGTGTGAGGTAATTGAAATACCAACACCCATTATAGACAGTGAGTAGGTTTGAACCAGGGGATGGAAATTCAAGGTGAAATTACATCAGACAAATACTGGTATTTGCCATCTGCTGGGGAGTTTTTTCATTGGAAGGGATTGGGGAGTGTCCCCCCGACAGCCCAGAACATGCCATAAATGTGACAAACGTACTCATCTGAGTTCAGCATGTGATACGGAGAAGAGCAAAAGTTGCCTAGAGTATGGTCACTTGAGCCAGAGCTGTCCAAATCCTTTCAAATGTAACTTGTATGAGGACCAGGAGCATTCATACAGGCATTGCCTGTGGGCCTCGCACAACAGACATGATGGTTTTAATCAAGAAGAACTGATCAGAAAGGAACAGGCACAAGAGATAACTGAAGCTAAGGTACAAAGGTTAGTGGATGTACAGATAGCTCCACAGGAGGCACAACAAGGACAGGTAATGCAAGAAGAGTCCCATGCCCCGGCCTCTCCGGAGCATCCTCCAGCACCACATCCACCCCATGAACAAGTGGTGGTTTCCAAACCCAGCCACATGCAAGAACAGTCACAAACACCAGAACAGCCACACACCACTGCAGTCAGAAAGTACGTCAGCGACAGATGGTTTGCAGGCACAGGACAGTATGCCTCCCTCCTCCTCCTCCTTCTCAACAGACAGACATGGCTTTAGTTTCCATCAAAAAGAGAGGCAGACAGCAGAAAAAAAAAACTCTAAATATTAGACTTCCGGCAATCAAGGTTAAAAATAGATATGCAATGTTGGCATCAAAAAGACAGTGGGAAGATATTGAAGAAGAAGAAGGAGACTCGGAAGCCTTGATAATGTACTCACAACAAAACCTATCCTCAGATCTCAATTACTCTCAGACCAAAAAATCTGTAAAAAGGGTGAGAGGCCGCACTAGGTTGCAAACCAGAAAGACCTTAGATTTCCCTACCTAACTGATTATTAAATATACTTAGGACAACCGTATCACCAATCACCTTTAATGGAAACATTAAGGAATATAAAAAGAGAAGAGCTGCTCTGTTTTGAATACTCTACCTGGAAACAGAGCCAGATTTTCAAATGGTGGCACAGGGCTTGTCAAGCCCTGTGCCACAACACCTTGAATCTGGTGGTGCACCAGAGGCTTTTGCCGCAACTGCGTCCAATTTTAGTTAGTCAGTCACAGTTGCATCAGTTTACCCAATTTGCAGCACACAGTCTCTAAAGAGCTTGGCTCCTCAGTTTTCACTTCAAGAGCAAACACGACAGTGCTGTGTCACAGACAAAAATAATAAACCGCAGCAGTGAGTTACTGAACGCACCCTCCCATAGTGCAGCCAAATGTTTTGGTGCTACACTAGCACTTTCTCAAGGCAAATTTGTTATGCAAGCACCATAAAAATGGTACCCAGGATTGATACAAGCTAGACCACAGAAAACTGGTCTAACTTGCAACACCTGCTGCACAGGATGAAAAATAAAGTTGTTGCAAATCCAGTGCGCCATATTTTTGGCACACCCAGGGCTTGAGGCAATGTGGCAGCTTTGAAAATCCAGCCCATAATTTTCTTTCAGGATACTGGGCTGAAAACAACATATGAGTTAACAGTTGTAAGAAAACACATGGTTTCAAGGACCTTCATTTTGGTCTCAGGGCCCTGACAAATGCGATGGAGTAGATATTGACTTTAGAGGGACAGCATTTAAACTCCAAAAGCTTGTGGATATTATACCTAGGAGGGCCTTACTTTTGGTCATAACCTTTGGAAAACAAAATCCTCGTGTTACAAATATTTATGCACTTCAGTCAAAGGCAGCTCAAGTACTATTATTCCAAGAGGTGAGACTATTTCTGCACACAAGTAGATTAGTGATACTGGGAGGAGATTTTAACTGTGGCCTAGCACTAAATGATAGGGGAGGAGTGATTAAAAATGATTTTTGTGATACAGCATATTTAAAAGACATGATAAATGTCAGTGATTTACAAGATGGCTGTCTGTCAATACACAACTCACCTACCGCCACTTTTACTAAAGGACATCAGGCCACCAGAATAGACTTTTTAATTTTAGCTAAACAGTTTAAGGTTACTGATGCAAAATGGCAGGCAGGATTGTCTGTTGTTCCTGAGCCCCCCCCCCCACAAACCCTGATGTGCCTCGGACTACAGTATCACAGCCTGACCCTATTGGTTCCCAGCTCCTGCAGATGTAGGGACCCCTGAGCAGGTGGTGCACCCTGGATCCCAGCAAAACACAGAGACCCCAGACTCTGTACAGAATGAGACATCTATGGCTTTGTCTGACATGCCTTCCCCTGCCCCCGGAGTAGATGGAAATAGAGCTAGTGTCCTCCAGAAAGAGGAGAAGAAATAAGGGAGCCAAACCCAAGGTAGCAAAGCCAGTAATCACAGAAGTGGTTAATAAATACTCAGTCCTCTCTACCTCAAGACAGTGGGGTGACACAGAGGATGACAAAGGTGATTCAGAGACTTCCTTGAGGACCTCTTTAGTAAGGGATTCTTCCTCTGATTGGGATGAACTGGCCCTAGAATTCTCAGTGGCAAAAAAAAAAAGCTGGAGAAGAACAAGGTCCCCATCAAAAACTGAAGTTTTGATAACCCCCACTTAAAACATTCAATGTGTTTTGGTCCCACTGTATTGCCTATAACTTTAAATATCAATAGCATAAAAATCTACTGTACAGAAAATGGGTGTCCACTATGACTCTTTTGGAAACCGTACTGGGAAATATAATGTTTTTACAGGACACTCGAATTAAAACTTGTTCTGAATTTTCAGCTGTAAAAAAGCTCTGGTTACTTGGAGCATCCTATTGGTCTCAAGGCACTGATGCACCTAACGGGGTAGGTATTCTCTTTAGAGATGACATATTTAAAGTTACACACTTGGTGGAACTTGAACCAGGCAGAGCCTTATTGTTAGATGCCATTCAGAGGAAACAGTATTTACACCTTATAAACATCTATGCCCCTCAGATGAAAGCAGCAAGAGTGGCCTTGTTTCGAGCAATATGACCATATTTACCCACAAATAATCCAGTTGTTTTAGGTGGAGATTATAACTATGGGTTATTACTGGGAGATGGGGGGGGGGCACACAAAAAATGTCTACAGTGATTCGATATTTCTGAAGGACATGACACCTACTGCAGGGTTTGAAAGATGGTATAATAGTTTCTAGCACTGATCCTGTAACCACTTTTTCAAAAGGAGTTCTGCATACAAGAACTGTTTTTGTTTTTATCCACAGCTTTTTAGTGTGAGCTCTGCAAGGACTATCACTATGGCAACATCAGATCATAAAGCCGTACTATGTCATTGCCAGTTGAGACCACCACCTCCCACCAGTGTACACAATGGAGGTTAAATAATACCATTTTGATTTAGCCAGAGGTAAAAGCTAAATGGCTGGACCACTTTGGAGCTCATTGTGCAGTATTACCTGCTTTTGACCGTGTGGGAACATGGTGGGAAGACACAAAGAGGGATTTCAGATTATCCTTTAAATCTGTTGGTAGGACTACCAGTACATATAATTATTTCCACTACTTAAAGTTGTGAGCTAAATTGCATAATCTTGTTTTTAGGATGCAGGAAGATGACAGATTTTTCTGAGCAAATTGAAATTATTAAAGAGAAAATGAGATTTTATCAATATAATAGGACCACCTCCCTTGAACAAGAACTAAAATTTGGTACGCAGAGGAAGTCCCAGTACATGGATAAATGTGTAGGATGCCACAGAATGCTGCAAAATAGAATCATATCTGGGTTATACAGGAAATCAGATGGACGGTTAATGACTACTAACAAAGAAGTACTGGAAGTAGTATCAGAACATGCCACTGAGAGTTTCGTAGTAGAGGCAGAAACTTTGTAGGACCCTTCTATGCTTGAGGACCTTGGAGTCCCATAATTTCTGCCTTATCTCCTAATGATGCTGTTCATCCCTTTTCACATATCAGAAGTGGAAGCAGCTATTAAGAGTCTTGGAAGTTCTACAGACCCAGATGCACATTGCCTAGCATAAGAATTTTTACAAAGCATTTATAACAAAGTTGGTGTACAGCGAAATTTTAGAGAATTGGAAACTACTAAGATCAATAGGGATGTCTCTATTAATATTTTTTTTTTTAAAAAGAGGACAAAACTAATATAAAAAATTGCAGACCATTAAGCCCCCTTAATTATGACCATAACATATTCTCCAAAATTTTAGCCAATAGATTATCAGACATTGCAGTGATTGTACTTGCAGAATCACAGACCTGGGCCATTAAGCAGAGGAACATAACTGATAACATCGTGATTTTAAGAGAATTATGGGAACATGGAACTAAAGGTACTGTGGCAGGCTTTTTCCTTTCCATTGATCAGGAGAAGGCCTTTGATAGGGTCCCACACAAGTTTCTTACCAATATTCTACTATGGTGTGGGATTCCTAGTCAATTTGTGGAATAGGTTGAGCATCTCTAGAGGGCTGTGGTACAGTATGTTACCCCTATGAGAATTATAACATGGGAACTGAGGTGCAGATTAGAAGAGGAGTTAGGGTTGCCAGCTGAGCCGCCGTTTATATGTATTCTCTTTAGACCCTCTCATTCACCTTATTCAGTAGAGTGCAGGAATACAAGGTATCACCCTAGCAGCAGATTTACCAGAAGTGAAGACAATAGCATATGCAGATGACCTGTGTATTGTTATTATATACAGTAGTACAGGGAAATTGGTTCAGGACAGCCTAAGGATTTTGCAAAATGGCCAGGGCCACTGTTAACTTTCATAAAAGTTCTGGCATGTCAGTTGGTCAGCCAAGAGCTCACAGAGAGGATAATCGCATAGCAGGTATAACACTTACAGAAGGACCTCTGAAAATATTGGGTGTCACATTTGGTTACGAGAACATGGCTTTACACAATTAGAGGACTTGCACTGAGGCAGCAGAACAGAAATTGGCTATATGGAGGAATAGGCAACTATTGAAAAAGAAAAGGGTATTTTTAGCAAAGACTTGACTGTTAACTGAGTTTCTTTATATCAGTATGTTGTTTCTTCTACCTCCAGAAATTGAAACCAAGCTTTATAGCATTTTTTCTGGGGCCTCTGGGTGAGCTAATTGAACCCATTAAAGAGGGAAGCCACTTATACAGATTATAGAGAAGGGGGAGTATGAATGTTAAACTCTATAGTCTTCTTCATGTCCATGATTTTTATACATAATATCCAACCAGCTTTAAAAAACATGGGACGGCCCTGGATTCTGTTAGTACTAGATTGGATCATTCCATGGTTTAATGAATGGCACTCTGGAGTGTGGAGGAGTAGATTGAAAGACCATATCCGTGTAATTCCACAGCATATCCTGTAGGTACAATGCAGTGAATAAGATGAAACAGTGGAAATACACCCCTGTTCAGCTGATATTATTAAAGGGAAACACTGGAAAAGGCACAGCTTTACCCATGTGCTACAAAAATGCTTGATTAGTGCTTTCAGACAGTACTTTTTTTTGGTTTTTATTCCCTTTAATTGATTTTTTAGTGATTTAAACAGTGGCCTTCAACTTTCACTTTCTAATGCTGGCAGCCACTATCTAATAAGCAGCAGAGAGCTTCCTGAGCTCACTTTATGCTAATATGTCCTGCCAACCAATAGCAGAGGTCAAACAGGCATATTAGCATACAGTGAGCTCAGGAATCTCACTGCTACTCATGAGATGGTGGCTGCCAACAACAGAAAGTGGAAGTTGTGGGTAGCTGTTTTAAATCATTAAGAAAAGTTGTTACTGTCTGAAAGCACTAATTGAGTTTCTGTAGTGTCTGAGGAAAGTTGTGTCTTTTCCAGTGTTTTCCTTTAAACAACAAGCAATTCTACTTCCACATCATGGGTTCCCATTTTACTACACTACTCACATTTAAAGATTGCCTGAGGGATGAAGAATTGATAGCAACACAGTTAATAAATGCTAGAATCCCCAAACAAATGTGGGATACTGCTTGGCTGTGTATTAATGGTAGAATGGCAATAAAAAGTTCATGGAAACATAAGAGAATAGAGGAAAGAAACATTTCAAGGGACAAGTGCCTGGGTATCTTTGAAACTCAAACACATTTATTACTGGAATGTCTATTTGCTCAATCCTTTTGGACACTATTACGTCAAAAATGGGCAGAACCCTTATTTACTATGGTCAAATATCAGACTGTAGTTTTAGGTATATATCCCAGTCAATGTGAGAACTTTAATAACTCCATCTTACAGCTCCGTTTTGCTTGCTGCAGATTTTATCTATGGTAATCCAGGTGTGCGATGCAACTATAGCAGAAGCACTGTGCACTAAGGCAGTAATCTGTATGCTATGAACAGCCAAGAGAAAGGTTTCCAAAGCTGAAAAGAGTTCTCTTTTCAGCACACAAATTGGGATCATATGGAAAAGGGCAATGGAGGAAATCTAGAGTGTAATTGCTAAGGCACAGGAAAGATTTGTGCTGTGTGAAGAGATATTATTATTATTATTTTGTGCTGTGTGGAAGGATATTATTATTTGGCTCCTTTCAGAAAAAAGGCCATGTCCACACTACAAAGTTGTCTGTGGTAACGATTTTAAAAAACTTGACCGCCCATACCATTTTTGAGCGTCCGCATTCTGGTAGTAACATTTTTAAAAACGTTACAGACATTAGTGTGGCATCCACATTATGCCTTATTTTTCCCTCTTTTAATCCATTTGGAAGACCCTGTGAATGGAGGGTCCAAATGGTCACTCGTCCACACATGTAACTATAACGTTACAGGCTCCAGAACGTTACCCAATCTGATCTAAAAACCACATCCTTACAGGTCTTGAGACCAGTTTTAAAAATGCCTGTTAAACTGTTACCAGTGGAGATGTGAACCGTTTTTGGAGGTTGCGGTAACAGTTTACCAGACTGGTAATGTTTTACAGGGCTCGGTGTGGACAGGGCCTAAGTTAATGTTATTTATTCCTTTCTGTTTGTTTTTGACTTTTTTTTTTTTTTGTTCTTTATTTTTATTTTTATTTTCTGTGCATATTACAGTGGTGGAATCTGACATGTTTGAAATATTTGTATGATTTTCTTTCTTTTAATAAAATACCCCTACTCTTGGAGAGGGGCACTGTGTGGCTGTCTTGCTATTTGTATTGTTGGTTGACCCTGGAGGTGGTGGTACTAGAGAAGGAGGACATGCAGTTTCAGTCTCTACTGATATTGAAATTCCTGTGGCATTTTTTATGCTGTTGTGAGCCAGAATGAGAGTGATGTTCTTGCTGCAAATATGGAGCATGTTTCAAAGGATGACATAGAAGTTTCTGTCTCACCTTGATCAGGTGCTCTGCTCAAGCCTACTAAGAAGCTGGATGTCTTGCCAGTGGCTTCTGTGGAGAAACAAGCAGAATGAACTTTGAAGGCTGGTATTTCCAAAAGAATTGCTTTGTTGCAGGTGTTGGCAGAAGAAGAGGCAGATGGGCTAAGGGCAGGCATAGAGTCAGCAAAAAAGTACTGACCACTCCTATGGGAAAAGGGGGCCTGGCAATTTTATTTATTTATTTATTTAGTTTTTGTTGACCGGGTAAGTGCACTAGACAAATCCTGCCTATTTTCAGGCACGACCCGGGGGAGGGGGATACAGATGAATGCCAACTGACCTTGAACCAGATTAAGCTGTTGGTGGTATTTTAGTGAATGAGGGAAATTTGGCCAGGACACCGGGGAAATTCCCCTACTCTTTTCGATAAGTGCCAGGGGATCTTTAACATCCACCTGAACTACCACCAATCCAGGCAGATGGGACCTCGGTTTAACGTCTCATCCGAAAGACGGCACCTCAGAAGTGCAGCACCCCTCTCATGCTGCACTACAGTGTCAGTACTGGGATATTAACCCAAGTGCCAGTTGTGGGAACTGAACCCACAGCCCTCTGATCTCCCAGCCTCAGAGGCGAGTGTGCTACCTACTGAGCCACTGGCACTGACAATGGCAGATCTCAGGCTTTACTATGTGGCAGCGCAACTTGCCCCTCTAGTCTCTTGGACTAAACAAAGACAGGACACAGGCTGGCTCTAGATGGAGGCAAAACAATCATGTGTCTTTCCCCTTTTCACTCTACCACATGCCACCCTCTCCCACAAGTCTGGAAAGAGTTAACTATCTCATGGACGAAACATACATTTAAAGTCTTGATCCAAGCTAGAAAGATTACCCAAACTCCAAATGAAATTGGGCCTCTCTCAATCATAGAGACCAGGGCCGGATTTTCAAAGGACAACACAGGACTTACATCAAGCCGTGCATCAAACCGTTGCTGTGGCATAGCTGGACCAATGCCTTTCCCACAAACTCCACCCAATTTTAGTAGGTCGAGTGCAGTTATGACACTTTACCTGGTTTACAGCAGCTTGTGTTAAGTATTGCCACAAGCCCCATAAAAAGGGTACCCAGGACTGCCACAAGCTAGACCAGAAAAGGCTGGTCTAACTTGCGACAATTGGCGCATGTGATGGAAAATCCCCATCGCCGTCCAGGAGAATGCCACAAGCTCCATGCACCATATGTTCAGCCTACCCAGGGCTTGCAGCATTTGGCAAGTTTTGTAAATCCAGCCCTCAGACTTTCTCCCCCCAGGATAGACCCTTGGTTTCAAAGATGGAATAAGCTGGCCCTCACTAGATGTAGAGCGATGGTTTAAAAAAAAATAGAAAAGGTAGTCCCATTCGGGGGACTGCAGCAAAAATTTGGCCTTCAGTAGAGGGACTTTTATGGATACCTACATGTTACACACTACATCAAATCACAGAATCTACAATCTAAAATAGACAGGGAGTTTATGCTCCTAGAAAATGTTTTATACTGGGCAGCCATGCTTAAGGGTAGGGGCAGCACCATTGCTAGAGCTTACAGAACACTGACTGGAGAGGAATTCCTGTAAATCCATGACATGAAATTACTCTGGGAAACTGAAGCAGGGTGAGTATAACCAAAAAGGAATGGGCCTGATTATGGGATACGAGGTGGAAAGTCACAGCATCTCCTGGGTGGATAAAGTAAAGGTGGAAGTGCATTGCCAGATTCTTTCATACCCCAACTATCACCCAACTTTTCGAAGTAGGAAATACAAACCTTTGTTGGAGGAGGTGGGGAAGGATTGATTCCCGTTATCACATTTTCTGGGCATGCCCAAAGATATCTCTGTTTTGGTCCCAAGGACATAATGAACTTAAAAAATCTGGACATTCCCATTGACTTTAAAAACTTAATCTTGGGGGTTAAGGTCTGAAAAGATCCAGCCTGGAATGCTGTCTCCTCCCCTACACCTGCTAAAACTCCCCGCCCCTACTGAGTCAGGGGACACTGAGATGCTTTCCATACCATGTAAGAAGAAATGGCATAGTTGTAAACCTAAGACAGTGAAACCTTGGGTGGTTCCAATACCCAACTGGTTTTCTGCTCTCAGGCTTAAAAAAAATGTGGGGAGATAAGCAGAAGGAAGATGAGGTCTCCTGCATTCCATCACAAAAAGACATCTTCTGACCAGGAGCATTCCAAGACTGAGATCTCTGCTTCAAAAAAGGGAAGAAACAGGACTAGAACTCAATTTCTGATAATCTGAGGGAATTCACTATGCAGGGTTTTTGTTTTTTTTCCCCTCTGGTGCATGTGCTTTTTTCCTGTGACCTCCTTAAATGTTAACAGCATAAAGTGACGGCAAAAATGGTTGCTGACTATGTCTCTCCTCCAACAGCAGCCTGGGGATATTGTTCTTTTGTAAGACTCCAGAATTAAAGCAAAATTTGACACCTTGAGAATCAGTGTGCTCCGGACCAAGGGGCCTTCTTATTGGTCTCCAGGGGAAGAGCTTTGTGAGGGGTCCCTATTATAGGGTTCCAAATGGTATATTACAAAATTGGTGGACATACACCATGGAAGGACTTTGATGGTAGATATTGAACAGGGGGACATGCAAGAGTTTTCAGCATTTATGCACCACAAACTAAGGCCCTATGCACAGATATTTAAAAGAAATTTGCCCCATTTTGTGTACAGCATGAACAGTTATTCTGGGGAGTGATTTCAATTGTCCTTTTCCCTAGGTTGCTAAAGGAGTCTTGAATAAACAGGTTTATTGTAACTAACTTCTTAATAGATATGGTCACCACTGCTGGACTGCTGGATGCATACTAGATGGTATATAAGGATGGTGGACATACTTTATCTAAAACTAATTTTAAAGAGCTAGTGTACTGCTTGGAATTAATAGTAATTTTCAAATGCAGTCAGCTATCACTTCCAATATCTGAAGTATTTTTTATTTTCTGTTTGCTAACTAAATGATTTTCCACCTGGCAGTACTGTTGTGATGTGTGGAGCAGCACTCTGTCTGGAGGAAAAAAAAAGTCAGTTCTGTTCCTCCCACTACATTGTCAGAAATGAGACAAAACACCTTAAGGCACCACAATCCTTGCAGCCTGAGCGGTGACTTTCACAAGCTACCAATCAAAATGGAGGAAATTGTGACATCACTAGCAACCAAGGAGAGCCAGTCCCTGCTGCTTCATGTGAAAGTGAAACCTGGCAGTGAGAAATGGTTCTCATTGGTTAGTAGTGACATCATAGTCAGTGTGATCTCAGTGTCGATGTAGTGGGAGGAACAGAACTGACTTTTTTTTTTCTCCAGACAGAGTGCTGCTCCACACATCACCCCAGTACTGCCAGGTGGAAAATCTTCTAATTAGCAAACAGAAAAGAAAAAATACTTGAGATATAAGAAGTGACAGCTGACTACATCTGAAAGTTACAATTAATTGCAGGCAGTTTCCAGGCAGTACACTAGCTCTTTAACTCTAGAACAGATTATGTCTTTATACACTGTCAGGTGCAGGTCCAAGAAGCAAAAACCACAGGTGTAGAAACATCAAATCACTTGGTCCTGCAGCATGTTTTTTCTTCTACAGCTTCATCTCCTAATGGGAAGGGTGTGTGGCAGTTCTTCCATGTTGCAGCAACAATGGGTGTAAAATAAATGGGTCCAGGTGTGCCATGCTAGACTGTGCTGTGTGCCTATGATTCTTGGGTGGATTGGTGGGAAGACATGAAAAGGATATTTTTTTCTTAATATAGCTGTTTGCCCGGCCGTCACCACTTTCTCCTGTCATCGGGCCTTTACTAACCTGGGATAAATTCAGATATTAATTTCCCAGCACACACACATTATATATATATATATATATATATATATATATATATATATATATATATATATATATATATATATATATATATATATATATATATATATATGATATATGTGATGAGCATAGCGTGATATGAGAAAATCTTTTCACTCCTCTAGAGTGACCTCTGGATTCTTGAGTGGCGAAGCCAGAAGTGAGTATCCAGGGGTCACTGTGCAGGAGTGAAAATATTTTCCATGTCACACGAGTGCACATCATCTATCCTGTTTATACAATGGCGGTCCGTATTGTTGCAAAAGTGACCATTTGCTCAGCTTAGCGTGGGTTTAGCGCAATGACCTACAGTGAGGATAAATACAATATTCTCACTGTAGGTCTAACCACTCAAAAATATTACTATTTGCCAATTTTTATCATTCATATATATATATATAGCAAAAAAACTTCATTAATGAACTAGTTAGGGTTCCAGTGCCAAAGTAGGGAAATGTTTTTTTTTTCGTTAAATTTTTGGTAATCAGGTAAGGCCCACTAGGCACAAGTGCCTGTTTTCAGGGGGTGACCCGGGAGCACTAGGAAGGTTAAGTGATGCTCAGAGTCACACAGTATACAAGTGGAGGTTGTGGGAATCAAACCCAAGTCTGCTGGATGAACAAGCTCATTCACAGCTCATTACTCTAACTTCTAGGCTATACTTCCAACCCTAACACCTCACCGCCACCCTCCAGGCAGCAGCAGGGGTTGGGTGTGTGCTTTGCGGTTGTCAACCCTAATGTGCACCCCATTCCTTAAGTAAATAAGCTGAAATGGGGACAGTATAGGACAATGGGGTGAGAATTAGGGTTGACAACCCCAAGGCACCCCCCCACGCCTGTTGCTGCCTGCAGGGTGGGTGTGGGGTGTTAAGGTTGGAAACCCTAACAGCACATTTCCCTACTTTTGTCACTGGAACCCTAACTAGTGCATTAACAAAGTTTTTTGTCAAGAATTTCCTTACTTTTTGAGAAACAAAATGTTTATGCCATATTGGTCCTAGTAAGAACAAATGCAGAACAAATGGTTTGATACCTTTTATTGGACCAACATGGATGTTAGGAAAAAAACAAAGAGTTTTAGCTTTCAGACCAACAAGTCCTTCTTTGTCTTCTTGCTTTTGAAGAAGGACTTGTTGGTCTGAAAGCTAAAGCTCTGTGTTCTTTTTGTAACATCCTTGTTGGTCCAATAAAGGGTATCAAACCATTCTTACTTTGAGAAAATATAATCGTTGCCTTCTTTGCTTGTGGGGCCTTGTGCTCCCAACCTTCCATAGATCCATACACAAATGTTGCTGTGCAAGCATTTCAACCAAAACAGCAACCAAACTGTCAGCATAGCCTTATTAATACCCCATGTCATGAACGCTGGGCTGAGAATTTTGAAATGTCTGCCAAAACGTTATTCCATGGCACTGCAATGTCATTCCATGCCACAGGTGACAAAACACATTTTGGCCAGGAATTGAAAACTGAGAGCTGCCACATTCATGAGGTGATGTAAAGAAATGGCTATGTTGAAAATTTGGGGTGAAAATATAAAAAATTATGAAAGTTAGGAGGAAGCATAGTGAAATGCCAATAGATGTGCAGACTTTTGTCATTTTAACACATTTTGATCCAAATGTTCAACATACCCTTCTTATGACCCCACTTCATGAACAAGCAGGATGAAAATTGTGAAATCCATTCCGAAAGGTTATTTAATCTACCGACTGTGAAAGCACCTTTCTGGCAAGATTTGAGAAATGACACCAATATTGCCCATGAGGAGGAGTGTCAAAAATGATATGTCACAATCTTGAAAAATGACAACGTTTTCCACCAAAGTTGAAAACCCCATTGAAATACATTGAACTGCATTTACCTTAGTTTTTACACATTTCCCAGCTGGCCTGGTGGCACTGAGGGTTGAGGTGCTGGACTCTACACCAAATGCTATGCCAGTGACTCGGGTTCAGAAATGGACTCTGGTTGCTTGGGGGCTGGTAGGGATGAGGAAAGATCGAGTGTCCATAGACAGCTCTCCTTCCTCAGGGAGGGGGGATGGTGTGGTGGGTTGTTTGCCTGACACCCAGCAGTGGCTGGGTGTCTGCACATGCATGCCACCAGTACGGGAAGGGACCACATGTCTAGAGCATAGGCTGCTTCTGCAGAGGCAGAGCCCAGCCATTCCGCCCATTGAACATTTGTGGGCCTGGGGAGTAAAGCAGGTGGAAAAATGGGAGCTGGCAGGCTCCATGATGTCTTGATGCACCCCCTGCAACACGGCATGCCAAATTCTCAATTATGCTCTGGGGAGGGGAGAAAGTCAATACTCCTCACCCCAGCTCCACCGCGGGGAGCAATCTGCGGGGGAACTATGGGGCATGGCTGAGCAGGGGACAGTTGGGCTTGGAGGATGAGCACTCTTATGGAGGGCCAGAGCCACCTGCTAGCTTTGCAGAGGTGGAGAAATTATAAATACAACAAAATACACATTTCCTTGTTAGTGTAGTGGTCCCTGCCCCATTCACTGATCGCAGTCCCTGTACAAAAATATATAATATCTCCCTAGTAGTCTAGTGGTCCCTCCCCCGATGTTCGATCACCATCTCCTTATGCCCCAAAATTTTCCCTGGTATTCTATTGGTCCCAGCCCCCTCCCTGATTGCCTGTCACCCTCCTGATATTTTTTGTTTTCTAAAGTTCCCGGGTAGTCTAGTGGTCCCTCCTCAGCCCTGATCCCTGTCCTGTGATATGGGGGAAAACACAACACTGGTGGTCTAGTGGACCCCCCACTCTCTCAGGTAGTCATCCACCACCCCGCTCCCCCATCCCCAACCCCTCCCCAGCCGGAGACCAGCACAACCCTCCTCTCACCACCATGGCTGGCCACCAACTAAGTTGTGAATGAGTGCATACTGTATACAGTACACACATTCACAGCTAAGTTGGTGGCCAGCCGTGGTGTTGAGAGGAGGGCTGTGCTGGTCTCCATCTGGGGATAGGGTTTGGGGCAGAGCGGGGTGGTGGGTCAGTACCTGAGAAGGTGGGGAGTCCACTAGATCACCAGATTTATCTTTTTGCCTATTTTATGGGACATAGATGGGGGATGGGGAGGGACCACTAGACTATCAGGGAACTTTTGAAACAAAACTACCAGGAGGACCGATAGGTGAGTGGAGAGGGGCTGGAAACCAGTATTGACTACTAGGGATATTTTTGGGCATAAGGCACAGCGATCAGACATTGGAGAGGGGAGGGACCACTAAACTACCAGGAAATAGACTTTTTTACAGGGGGATTGGTGATCAGAGGAGGGAGGGGCCACTAGACTACCAAGGAATTCTACATCTTTACAAAGAAATGCAGATTCTTCAGATGCCAAAATCCTTTTTCACAAATTGTGAAACAGAATCCCTTTCTGTGGTTCATTTTTTTGCAATTTGTGAAAAAGGATCCTTGTTCATAGATCAGAATCCTTTTCCGCAGTTGCTTTTTTGCAATTTGCGGCAAAGGAACAAACCCCTTTTACAAATTGCGAAAAAGGATCCTGTTTCATGATTCCTTTTTTGTAATTTGCAAAAAAGGATTTTGGCATCTTAAGAAAATGCATTTCTGACCAACTTACAAAAAAACTAAAGTCAGAATCGGACTGTATGGGCCCCAAATAGGTAAACACAACTGGTGGTGTTTAACGAAGCCCTCTGTTTTTTGTGGTATTTCAGTTTGTTGTCACCGCTAACTGAAAACAAGATGGTGGCAGCATGAAAAAGGATTTTCCATTTTCACCAAGGATTACCCATTTGTGGCAAAGATTCCCCATTTGTGACATAGGATCCTTTTTCATGGTGAACATCTAACTTTTCCCATAGGAAAAAATTGGAAACTGACATTTCATAACTTGTGAACAGATTAATATTTTTTCACCAGACCTTTAAAAGGCATCACTCTGACCCAATATCTATATAGTATACCCTAAAAATGTCAGACCAAAATTCCACACCATTTTTGTACAGTGGTGTGACAAAGAACACTCCGTATCTCTGCAACCACACATTCAACTGAAATGAAACTTGCCACATCAAGATATCATTTACCCATCATGCAACCCTTCATGCAAATCATTTGACTGGGTTGTGAAGTTATTAAAGTGCAACATTTTGCATTTACCATAGAAGTGAAGATTTAACCTTAACTATATGGGTGCTTACAAAAGCCAGATTATGGAGGCTAAATCTGACTGTGTTGGGTAGTATTACATGAAAAGGGCTGTACGAGACTATTATGGTTATCTTTCATGTGTCCCCTGCCTTTCTAGATTGTCTATTGGAACACAGGATCACCATGTTTTATCCAATCAAAGACTACTACTACAGATGTTGGATGTTCTTTGGTTATATTCCCATGGTTGCCTGAGGGTAAAAGGGATACATAAGCATAAGAGTCTAGTAGTAAGGTACTGTCCACATTTGGAGTGTGATAAAATTGTGGAAAGACAAGAATATTTATTTACAGAATGTCTATTCTAATTTTTGGGGGGACTTCCTGTCTTTCCAGTACAACTGGCCTTTAGTTAGAGCCATTCCCTATGACTACCTGTTTTTTGCACAAATTAGTTGATTTGATACCTTTTATTGGACCATTAGAGATTATAGAAAACTCTGTTGGTCCAATAAAGGCTATCAAATCACCTAATTTGTGCATCTTGTTGTACAAGGACCAATACGGCAATGCACATTTACCCAGTTTTTGTTTTTTCTACCTTGGGTTGGGAGACAAATAATAAGGATACCTTAGAAGTACACTACCATTTCAGCTCATTGTGCATTTTCACTACAGCAAAAGCAAGTCACTTACTCTGAGATGGTTTGAATGATATCACAAGCTTGCAAAACTGCTTATGAAAAGGTCATGACACTATTCACAGAGTTCCAAAAGAGGTGCTTATGGCTGTATGACAGTCAGAGCACCCCACAGTCCCTAGCGAGTCCCTTTCTCTCTCTCTCAGGTCTTTGCCACTGAGATCATCTGGACCAGCATCACCACTGTCTTTAGCAAGAGCTCAGACCTTTTCCACCACCTTACATTTTAGACTCTCCGTAGTCAGGGTCTCTGCTCTGGTAGGACACACTCTGCTCTCTTGGAGACCTTTTACTTTGCACCCCTTGTGCCCAGATACCCTTCCTTCAGAAACTCAGTCATAAACCACCAATTACTCCAGTCTTTAGAAAAATAACTAATTTACTAATAAACACTGGTTGTGCAAATATAACAGTAATAATCGGGTATAACACTATTTACGTATAGTAAAACAGTACACATGCAGGATTATATAAGAAACCTTGCACACTAGTGCGGGTAAATGCTTCTATCTTTTCTACAAGTTACAGAGTCCTCTTACCTCAATATCCACTAGCCATTTTACCTCAGCCTCTCTCTGCAGACTCAGTCTGGATCTCTCTTTGGACACACAGAAACCCCAGCAAAAAGAGGAAGAAACTATCTGGGTTGAAGCATTATGCCTGCTCCCTCCCTCTCCCTGTTGTCTTGGTCAAACAAGGCTGATGTCACTTCCCTGTGCCCAGGTTCATCCTACTGGCTGGAACCACTTCAGGCCTGGAATTTTGAGCGACACCTGACTTGTGATATTATCTGTCCTTGATGTCTCTGGGACCCAACTTCCTCTCACAGATTATTTAGCATCTGAATGTATGTGGTCAGATGTCACTGAGACAGAATGTCTCCAAGTCCTTTGTGTACTAACAAACTTATCCCCATTCCAGGAAGCCAGTACAATGAAAGTTCATACTTACTGTACTTAAGAAACCCTGATGAGCTATTGAGAATCTCCCAAATAGGCCAGTTTCTCACCCTTCAACACTGCCACCTGCCCCCCACCCCCACTGATACAGAAGGTACTAGCATTTGACAAACATTATTTCAAACTTCCAGCAAAAGTTGTCTGGTCATCACTGGCTGCATATTCCTAGTATTGTTTGGCAAAGATGTTCACCTTTTTCTGACTACTTTGGGGTGCCCCACTGGTGTCCATACATAAACAATGAACTTTGAATAATTTCTGTTTTTAAGTTGTATATCTCTCTTTTTCCAAGAATGTGGTTGTTTGTTATTTATTATAGATTTTCATTAGTGATAGCAGAATTAAAGCACAAGATAAGTGCTGTTTTTCCTTTAATGTATGAACTGGTGTTTTGTGCATCAATTTAAATAAAAATTCCCTTATTTTTTCAAGAATGGAGGGCCAGTGGCATGCTGGGGTGCATAGGCAGAGGCATTACTAGCAGGAGACAGGAGGTGTTGATGCCATTGTATAAAACACTGGTAAGGCCTCACCTGGAGTACTGCATGCAGTACTGGAGACCACACATGCATAAGGACATAGACAGCATGGAGGCTAACCAGAGAAGGGCAGCAATGATGGTGCATGGCTTACAGCACAAGGCATATGAGGAGAGACTATGAGTCCTTAATATGTACTCACTGGAGGACAGGAGAAAAAGGTGGGACATGATAGAAACTTTCAAGTACCTCAAGGACATAAACAATGTGCAGGTGGGGGATCTTTTCCAATGTAGAAAAGATAACAGAACAAGGGGACACAATATGAAATTGGAGGGGGGTAGATTAAGAGGTAACATGAGGAAGTTTTTCTACACAGAGAGGGTGGTGGACACTTGGAACAGTCTGCCACAAGAGGTGGTGGGGGCAAGCACAGTGGAGGGGTTTAAGCATGCCTGGGACAGGTACAAGGGAACATTGGTTGGGGAGGGAGTGATGAAAAGCCTTTGATCACTTAGGGTCAGTGACTGCATACAAGTTAAGGCTTACAGGCAGACTAGATGGGCCTAGCGGTCCTTATCTGCTGACAATTTCTATGTATCTATGTATAAAAAGTGCCATGGGATCTTCAACTTCCACTTGAACAACCACCAGAACAGGAAGATGGGACCTCGGTTTAATGTCTCATACAAAAAACAGCACCTTAGGAGTGCAGCACCCCCACCCCATGCTGCTCTGAAGTCAGTATTGGGATTTTACCCCCAAGTTCCAGGTGTGGGCTAGAGCTCACAACCTTCTGATCTTCTGGCCCCAGATGAAGTGCACAACCTGCTGAGTCACTGACACCTATATATACTGTATATATAGATATTCTTTGCAAAAAATTACATTAATGCAGACATTAGGGTTGCAAAATGCAAAGCACACAAAGGGAGGAAATGAAAAACATTAGAGATTTGGGTCTCAGGAGTATTGGCAAATCAGTGGTGGGGTCTTACTTGGGATTGTCAAACCTAATGCCCACCCCACCCCATCCCCAACCCATAGTCTGAATCACAAGCCACAGCTCCAAACTAGTGCCTCATAGTGATACAAAATGGCCAACATAATCTGCCAGAGCTTTCTTCATGCAGGGTCCTATGGGCCCTGCGTGAAGACACTGCATTTGATCTTGTCTGATTAGGGGAGGGGTGGACATTAATGTTGACAATCCCAAGTAAGACCACACCACTGATTTGCCAATACTCTGGAGACCCAAATCCCTAATGTTTTTCATTTCCCGTCTTTGTGCGCTTTTCATTTTACAACCCTAATGTCTGCATTAATGACGTTTTTTGCAAAGAATGTCCCTTCTTTTTGCAATAGTGGAACTGTAGCTTCATTTGTGCAGGTCTCTTCAGGATCTGCACAAAATAAGAAATACAATATAGGAGATAATCCTGACCCAGTGCATGGGCTCAACAGGCCCTGGCACACTTGTCAATACCTAGTGGGTGAGGTTCCCTGACCCACCACAGGGTGTGGCATCTATGCACACACACTCTGCTCCATCCCTACCCAGGCTGGGACTGGTACTGCATGGTGCAGCACCTTCCCCTATCAGCCTTGTCCCAGTACACTGGCTCACTGAGTTCACACCTGAACTGAGCTCACTGGCATGGTAATTCAGCATATTCCCCAGTGGTGCAATGGACATCCCTACAAGCAACATTACTTAATAAATTTGTTTTTAATATTTTGACCCCAAACTTTCAACATAGTGTTCTTTTGACCCACCTCAAACCCAGTAGGAGAAAATGTTCAAATCTGTGCTGAAACACCATTCCACACCACAAGTGCAAAAACAAATTTTGGACTGGATCTGAGAAATGACAGCTGTACTGTTCATGTGGTGGTGTGAAAAAATGGCTATACTGAAAATTTGGAGTCAAAATATTGAAAAATGCCAAAGTTATACACGTGAGTAGAGAATTTCAATGAACACGGACAATTTTGGCTATTTAGAAAAGTAACACTAAATGGCTTTTAGAACCCACTCATGAACACTTGTAGAAAATTCATATTCAGTCCCAAAAGGTGATTTTGTGCAGTGACCATGAAATCACTTTCCAGATCTGATTAATGAAATGACAGTGACAGTGTTCACAAGGTGGGGTCCCAAAGAGACCATGTTGAAAATTTGGTGAAAAAATGTCAAACAATTGCAAAGATATCAACATAAGTTCAAAATGCCATTGAAATACATTAAAGAGCAGTTACCTGTATTCCTCAGTTCACGGTTCAGCTTTGAAGAGTGCAGACGTGTCCCTGTCCACAGAAGATCACATCGTACAACCTCCAGTGGTAAGTATAGGGTAAGGGGTGGGGTGGTGGGTGCTCAGTGGGAGGAGAGGGATGGTGGAGGGCACAATAGCAACGATGAAGGACTAGTTTCTTTTTTTCAGGTAAAAACAAAAACAAAGACATTGCAGGATTTTTTTCTTTTCAGGGAAGGATTAAATAAATGCAACTATTTTGAGACACTTGGGGTGGGCTCCCCAGTGTCCACACTGCTGGGGGGTTGTACATGCTGGCATGGGGATTGGGCCCCCTGATGTTGGCACTTTTACTAAAACAATGGGGGCATCCAACACTGGGGGTGGGCATCCTGGTGTTGAATCATATAAAAATGAGAAAGATAAAAGAATAATAAAGAATTAGAAATAATAAAAAATGAGTAACTATACTGCCACTGGGGACTGGGACCCCTCATGTGCATATACAGTTCAAGGCACAGTCAGGATGGTGGGGCTACAATGACAGCAGCCCATCCCTGACAAAGAAGTCACGACACAGCAGGGGTTGCACTATATCACACAGCTGTCGTTTTTGTTAAACAGCTGTGTCATATAGTTCAACCAGCTCCTAACTGCAAAATTCATTATATGGCAGTAATCATTGTTCCTCGGTTTGTGGTTTGGCTTTGAAGAGTGCAGACATGTCTCAGTCCACAGAAGATGACAGAATATGACCTCCGGAGGCAAGTATAGGGTATGGGGGGTGGGCACTCAATGGGAGAGTTGGGATGGGGAGGAGAATGGTGGCAATGATGAGGGACCATTTTCTTTATTTCAGGTTGAAATAAAAAAAGTTGGGGTGGTTTTCTTTTTTGCAGGTATACATATAAAATTAATCTATTTCAGGACACTGGGGGTGGGCTCCCCAGTGTCCCACTCTGCTGGAGGTGAAGGGGTTAATTAAATGAAACAGGCTGCAGAGGGCAGGGAGAATCAGACACCGGGGAGATGGGTGGGCATCACAGTGTTGGAAAATTGATAAATAAATAAATACACTGCCACTGGGGATTGGGGCCCTGGTGTGCAGATGCAGTTGAAGACACAGTCAGGATGGTGAGGTTACAATGACAGTAGCCCCATCCCTGACCTATTAGTCATGACAGCAGCAGAGGTTGCACTATATGACAGCTGTCATTTATTAAAGACAGCTTTGTCATATAGTGCAAACTGCTACTTTCACAAAAATTCAGTTATGAATAGACCGTTTTTTGAATTGCACATGCTCAGAAATAGAACATTTTTATTGAATAATTTAAAAGCTACTTAACAGCTGGACCTAAAAACCACAAAAACAAATACCTTAGACCAACCTCTATCAAACTTGAAAGTTTCAGGTTTCAAAGCCTCATATTTCTTTAGTTATGGATTAGCAAAAAAAAGTCAACATTTTCAAAAACAGACATTTTACATTTTTTGCACCCCTGTAACTTTGCCCCCACTGAACTGATCTACAGGAAATTTATGGAATCAAGAGATCATGGGACAGAGGCTGTGCATTCCAAACTTCATGTAAATCGGCTGAACGGGGATAAAGTTATTAAGGTACAAATATTTGGATTTAACATAGAAGTGCTTATGCAACCCTAATATACAGGCACAACTGTGCCTGTATAATATGATCGTGCATGTATACCGTATAAGGGATGAGCCAAGTGTTCAGTATTAAACTCATATCTTTGTACATTAATAACTATGGCAGCATTTGACAAAATTGCACAAAATTTGGCATGTGTGGTCTAGGTGGCACGTTCTTGAGACATGGGAAGTTTGTAATATGCACTTAACCAGATTCTGAGATCCAGAAATGTCAAAAGTACATAAAAAGTACCATTTTGGGCCATTTTGTGCTCTTATCTACAGCCAAGATGGCATGGAATTTTATTCCTGAACTTTCAGTGCTGAAGGGACTTGTGCCAAAGGTGTGCCTTTCGAAGGTTTTGTGAAAAAAATATTAATTGGTTCCAGAGTTATAAGGTCTTTAAATTTGGCTTCTAAGCATGCTCAATAGGGTTGTTTGACATAATCTTCTGCTAGGAAAGAAGAATTTTACTTTTGCGAGCTTTTACTTTTGTGAAAAAATGTGTTTTACTTTTGCAAGAAAAAAGTTTACTATCGTGAGTTTGAGCGTTAATAAATTTGGTGTCGTTTGTGCATGCAAACTTTCATGCAATTTTGTCAGTCAGGGTGCCAGGTTCTTATGATTTGGCAAGTTTCGTGACTGTCACTTGTCTTGATTCTAAGATTCCGGGAGTGTAAACATAAGAAGAACACCTCTGTTTTGGCTGTTTTGTTTTTTCTCACATCTAGAGCAAAAATAGTTTGGAATTCTGTTCCAACATTTTCAGGCTAAAAGTGGCTCAGCCAAAGAAGGTGCATTTCAAAGATTTTGTGAAGAAATATTTTTTACTTCTTGAGTTATAAGGTATTTAAAATGTTGTTTTCTGAGCATGGGTTGAGTCAGCACTTTAATGTTAAATGCCAATTTTTACACCTTAGTAACTTTAGTGCCGTTTGACAACATTTCATGAAATATTGCATGCGAGGCCAGGGTGCCAGCTTTTTAAGCCTTTGGAAGTTTTGTGATGGAGCCTCATCTGGACTCAGATTTGGAAATTTAAAAAGCCTGTAAAATTGCACTTTTTTGCTGTTTTTTTTTCCCTCACATATGGAGCAAAAATGGTTAGAAATAATATAAGTGCAAGGCAGCACATGTGTATTATAGTTAAGTAGAGTGTTCACTGTTAAACCCCAATCTTTGCACATTTATAACAATGGCAGCATTCAACAAAATTGAACAAAATGTGGCATACATGGCCAGAGTGGCAAATTCTTGAAACATAGGAACTTTTGTGATAGGCACTTAGCTGGATTCTGAGATCAAGAAATGTCAAAAATACACAAAAAGCACTGTTTTTGGCCATCTTTTTCCTCTCACCTACTGTACAGCTAAGACAGCATGGAATTTTATTCTGAAACTTTCAGGGCTGATGGGGCTTATACCAATGGTGTGCCTATTGAAGGTTTTGTGAGAAAATATTAATCAGTTCCAGAGTTATTAGGTTTGGAAATTTGGCTTCTGAGCATGCTCAGTAGAGCTTTTGAGATAACCCTCTGATCAAGTGACCAAAAAATAATTTTTCGTGAGTGTTTTTTGGTTACAGCTAATTGTGTTTTGGGCTCAAGAAAATATTTAAGTTGTGACAGCCACCATCTTGTTTTTTGGGGCAAATAAATGTGAAAATCCATAAAAACAAGTTATTTGAAAAAACAATTAAATGAATTTTGCTAAATTGTACTTGTTAAACTCAATTCTGGTGTCCATTTCTCAACAAATGTGCCAAAAATACCTTTTGGGACTTTGTCAAGTTGTTTTCCTGTCAATTTACTGAGATGGCTGATTTTTGTGTCGTGAGTTGTGAATTCTTGGGTGCACATTTAAGTGCGACAGAAGGAATTTTCATGTGCAACAAAAATGAAATTCTTGGATTGCACTTAAATGTGCAACCTCAGAATTCCATTTTTGATGTGCACAAAAATTCTTTGTGTTTCATATACTTTTACTTATAACTTGGCCATTTTACAATATTTTATCATTTTTGGACAACAGGTCCTCTGGCTGATGTCCACACTGGGACTAACACAGGCAGTTGCCTTTGGAACACATCAATATGGTCACACTTTGGTCTGACCTTCTCATTGGGACCGGAGATTGGTGCGGTCATGGTTGGTCCAGTCCTTTGGTCAGATTATGCAATGTCATTCCTTTGTTGGATCCCTTGTTTTAATATTCCCTCTGTGGAAACTGTTTACTGGTATCATCCAAAACATAATTTGGAGCCTCACACGCTCCAGGAGGAACTAGATGTGTTGAGTATGATGCCTGCTTGTGTGCATGGGGTTGAGAAGGCCATGGAGCACTATAACATGGTTCTTGTGGTGCCTTAGCCTTCCTGGCACCTTACCGCATTACTCCCTTGATGTCCCATTGCAGCTCACCATGGTATTGAGATGAGTTGCATCAGCTGAAGACGAAGGGACAGAAGTGGAAGTGTTCTTGGAGAGGGCCATGATCTGAGCAGTATAGATTAGCACTGAAAACTCACTATGGTGAGTAGCAACAGCAATTGACATGAAAAAGATAGAGTTCTTGTCACGGTCGATTGCTGCAGGGAAAAACTGGCCAGCTCAGCTCTTTTGTACTGTAGTTAAGGTTATTAAATCCTCCCTGTCTACAATCTAGAAAAGCTTTTTCAGCAGAAAAGTGTGAGGAGTTTGGTAAATTTTTCTCAGACAAAGTGTTCTCCATTAGATGTGATATTTTTTCAAGTGGTCTGTCATGGGCCAGCTGTGGTTGATCTCCTGGTAATGTAGATCTGCTTATCTGGAGCTAGTTTCAACCATTTTTCTGTCCATGTCCCTGTGTTCTCTGTGTACATGTTGCCCTTGGGGGAGATAATTAGACAGTATGAGGTTGAGTTTCACTTCCATGCAGATGATAATCAGCTGTACTGTACCCGTCTTGCTCTCCCAGTGGGGACCACGCAATTTTTATGCTAGGGTAATGTCTTGCTGAGATAAATGACTGGATAGCCCCAAACTGGCTGTGTCTCAACCCAGGGATGACAGAAGTCATGATGATCAAGCCAGGTCAGTGGGGCCTAGCAGCTGTGGGAGGTGCAACAGCCCTTCCTTTGTGTAGTGGTCAATCTCTTGTTGCTGTCAATGCAGTTAAGGAATCTTAGGGTTATTCTGGATTGCAGGCTGACACCAGAGCAGCAGATATCAGTGGTGGTCTGAACTGACTTACCATCTTCAAAACATTGCCAGGATCAAACTGCATCTGACTCTTGCTAATCTGGGGATGAACATTTATGCTTTTGTTACTTCTTGGTTGGACTACTAAATGCTCTATACTTTGTGCTATCTGGAGGTTTAACGTGACACCTGCAGCTGGTCCACAATGCTGCAGCTTGGTTGGTAGTGGGAACCTCTTGGATGGACCACATCATGCCAGTGCTGCTTGTGCTGCACTAGCTGCATGTGCAGAGGTGCATCACCTTTAAAATATGCTTGTTCACATACAAGGTACTGTGTGGTCTGGCCCCTGACTACTTGAAAGATCTGCTGGTATCTTACCTCCTGGCCTGACCATTCCACAGATGTGGGCTTGCTCGCTGTCCGTTTTTCCAACTTGAGACAATCCAGGAACAAAGCCTTTGGTGTGGCAGCTCCAACATTGTGAAACTCTTTTACAGGGAGTATTTGTTCTGTCCGCATAGTGGAGGCCTTTAAAAAATCACTGAAAACATACTTATTTGAGTAAACATTCCCTAGCTAGCTAGTATTAGCTGATCGGTATTTTATGTATTTTATCAGCTGTTACTTGTTTAATCTTCTTATGTCTTATTTGTTTATACATTGAGAATTTGTTATGATATTATAGCAAACTGAGCCTTCAGGAGAAGGCACTTTATAAATAAAGTTTGGCTTGCCTTGCCTTTTAGTCCCACATTTTTAATATACAGTTTACATAACCCTACCTCAAGAACAAGGATGGTGAGAATTTTCAAACGCATGTCAAAAGGTGATTTTGCAGTTCGTGCTATGGTTCATACTGTGAATAGTTGGAGCTAAGAATGCATTGATGTCCGTTGGTGGCTCCTCCTAACTATTATAATATAGATAATTTTATTTCCAGTTATAATTATTTGTCTTCTTTGTCTTAAATTCATTTTCAGTTTTGCTCACAATTCTTTCAATTGGCAGTGCATTCCATGGGTTAATTATTCATTGGGTGTAGTAGAATTTATGGTTTAAAGCATGAAAATGATTCCTGTTATTTGTAATGGATGACCTCTGGTATCCTTTTCATCAGACTTTAAACTAATGTTTATTTCATTCAATAAGTGTGGATCTTGAATAATATAATACATAAGTAAGAGATCTCCACACATATGCCTTGCTGCAAGTGACAGACAGTAGATTTAAAGATCAACTGCAGATATATTACATATATATTATAAACTTTACTCGTTTTCCCCTAACATAATGACAACCAGGCCTTATTTATTACATATGAAATTAAGAAATTGCCACTTGTCATGTACATATACTATTTTAATGCTCTCCTATTTGATGGTTTCACAGAAAATCCCTCAGGCAATTTTAGACCAGCTGGTGGAATCTTGGGTGAGTGCTCATTCCACTCAGGCAACAATGACATCATTTTCCTCAAGGTAGTAGCAGCTCAGTACACACATATACACACACACACAAATATATATTAGATTGCGAAATGGCAACAAATCATGTTTACTTTCAACTGTCAGAGGATCTTTGCCTACCGAATTTTATTGATACAGCATTACAGATAAATATTTAGTTATTTTCATAGATTAATCAGTAATTAAAATAAGGAGAAAGCTGTTGGGGCTTCATTCAGGGCAGGAATAGAACAAAGGAAACAAAAATGTTCATGTTAAGAGCCTGTCATGTTGTTGATGATTTTTTTTTGGGGGGGGGGTGATACTGAGCACCAAGTGTTGATCAGCTTAGGGAAATTGACAGATATTTGCTCATGGTTAGAGATGTGCGAAATCAGAAAATTACGCTTAGCATAATATTTTGTGTAATTTACTCATTACACGAAATATTTTGCATGGGCATAATGAAATTTTGCCCCTGTAACAGCTTTTTTGCAAAAGGCATAATTATGCCAACATTTCACCAATTTCAGCCACAGGGGGCGTAATTTCACCATTACACCTCGATTACGCTGGTGCCTTGTGATTACGCTGGTGAAATTGCAGTGCATTTTGGGTAGATAGGTGAAATCTCACATGCACGGTATTTCCTGTGGTACCGGGTGATAATATCGCAGATGAAATATCGCTGCAAATTATAAAGCAGGCTCCACGTTACCGAAGACAATGTCAGCATGGATATATATTGCCCACCCAAACCCCGTGGACAGTGCACAGCATGGCTCGGCAAGGTGCCGACCATGACCCCAGCCCACCAACTGGTGCCCCAGACACCGTACCTGTAGCCAGCCACAATGTGATAGCCACCCCCCAACTCACCGCAATGCGGTAGACAACAGCCCTGGTGTCTAGCGGACCCCCTCCCCAACACCACCCCTGCAGGTAGCTGCCCACCCCCCGCACCCCCCCACAACATACCCCATCACCGGGTGGGCAGCCAGCACAACTCTCCACACACGCCACGGCTGGCTGCTCCACTGAATGGACTGCATGAGCGTGTTACCATTATGTTGTCTAAACACCATTATGTTGTCTAAACACTCTTGGTGTGTAGGGTAAACAATAAAAATAATAACAATAATAATACAGATTCTTGTGTCTCGGAGTCTGCCAAGAAACATTCGTAAACAAGCAAGGAGTACTAATAAAGTTTATTATGCTACTTACACCAAGCATGTGACAGAGAAAATCACGAGGGAGATGGGTTTCTCACCACTCCTGAAGAATGTACATAATCTCCAGAATTGTAGATCTTAGGTTCTCTAAGATCTTGTTCTATCTCTCCCCACACTCCAGCTCTCTGCCCTTCTAGAGAAGTGACAGTAGTGTCTCGAGAGCCCTACAATGGGTTGTGGACAACTAAATACTACAGATAACAGCATAGCAACAGAGATTACAACATAGTTGCAGATATGAGAAACGATATGTATTGGTCCTACGTCATTCTCCATTGGGTAATGACTTAGGAGACAGAATTACTAATGAGTATCATATGAGACAGAATATGCTTCCATTAGCATTATAGCTTAGACAAAAGAAATGCTGACAGTTCAAAACTACATGCAGAATTTCTAGCTTACTTACAGTATAAAACATAGAGACATAACAAAAGCTGTCTATCTCTGTCAGCTTGCTTAGACAAAGAGAACTGCTGACAGGTGTATCTGCCTGAGTGTAAAATACACATTACATATAATTATATGAGAATATAAGTATACAATAATCACTGATGATCCCTCTGAGTCATCTTATCAATGATTAGATAGATTATATATGGAATATATGTAAAAGACAAACATAATCTAGATAAATATATTATAGTGAGGTATAATGAATCATGCAAGGCAATATTAGCATATCTTAGCAGCAAAGCACATTCCTAGCACATAAATAAATATATATATATATATATATATATATATATATATATATATATATATGTGCAAAATAGCAGTATCACAGTACAATAGACCAGGAATACAGTGTGAGGTGTATGTGAGGTGTATGTGGGATGCTAGGGTGCATAACCCAAGCGTAACAATCCCCTCTTTGTTGCCCTAATTGCAAAAGTGGCAACACAACACAAAGATGGAGGTTAGGCACCATTCATCTACAGGCCAGTGGCACAAGCCTGATAGAGGCATATTAACTGGTCACACAGGTATTTCAGGGTTTTCCTTAAACAACAAAATGTAATTATAAGGGAAATGTTAGTAAACCTTGTATTACTATAAACATTTGGAATAAAACTTCATAATGGGGTTTTCCAATATCAAAACAATCAGTAAATACTGATATGTATCAGGTGTGTATCTGTCCTATTGGGAAGAAATTGAAGAGACAAACTTAAGTTGCCTGTATGGATATTAAAAATAAGTAAAAATCAAGATAGAGCATCAAGATAGTTAGGACTAGACTTAATGATATCTGGTTCTGGGATGGGAATAGGTGTGATTACCGTATAACCTATTACCTGTTTAGGCAGTAAAAACAGAAGTTAGAAAAGTTCACGCCCATGCAGTCCGTTCAGCGGAGCAGCCAGCCATGGTGGTGTGTGGAGGGATGTGCTGGCTGCCCGCCCGGTGATGAGGGGGTGCGGGTAGGTGGGCAGCTACCTGCAGGGGTGGTGTTGGGGAGGGGGGTCCAGTTTGGGGGGGATGGCTAACACATTGTGGCTGGCTGCAGGTACAGTACCTGGGGCACCAGTCGGTGGGCTGGGGTCACGGTCTGCAACTTGCTGAGCTGTGCTGTGCACTGTCCACGGGGTTTGGGTGGGCGATATATATCCATGCCGACATTGTCGTCGGTGACGTGGAGCCTGCTTTGTAATTTGCGGCGATATTTCGTCCATGATATTATCACCCGGTACCATTTCCTGCACACTGTATTGTCTGTTTATTCGGATAGGAGTTCAGTGTGGTGCATCACAGCCAATAAACCCTTCAAAAACATCTTTTTTTTGATTTTTCAGAGTGAATTGCTCACAAAATCTAAAGTTTAGTTCCTAGTGAACATTTCTTTGTTTTTGTATCTTTGGGAAATAGTTCGTTAAACTTAGTTATTGTTTCAGGTTTCTCTGTGTGTGTGAGGGAGTGAGTGGGGGAGGGTCGACTGTGTGATTTATGAAAGTAGAGCAGGCTAGTTCCTAAGATTTGTCATATTTCTCACAAGTTGTGAGTTAGTTTCTGTAATTTCTTTTAAGTCAGAAGATTTGTACAGTACAAGTCACATTAAACTGTTCCTCCAATGAGTTGATTTGGCATTTCTGACTGAGTTGCTTAAGTGTTGCTGGATCCAGCACAAAGCCTTGCACAAACTGTTTCTTAAGAGTTAAAACTCAGTTTTGCATTTCATTGTGACTGGACCACAAGCACATTCCAACTGAGCTACAACAACATTTTACAAACATTACTCTTGAGCTGGTTATGCATTGAAAAACAATACGAGTTACCAATGCATTGCCAACTGTAAAAAAATGTTAAACCAACTCATTGGTGAAACAGTTTAATGTGACTTGTATTGTAGTTTGTGTGCTACTTATTTGTTATATTTTCTTACATACTGACTGTTTTTTGGGTCACTTTATCGGAACAGTTACTACATTCTTCTGATTGAGTAATTCTGTTCCTGTTTCCCGTCCCTTTGCTGAATCATTTTTGTGATTTATTTTCTTTTGAAAGTATTTGTGTACAGTGATCTGAACACTTGACTTGTCCATATCGAGGTGCACTGCATTGCTGAATTGGTCACAGAAATTAAAATTGTGATCTAGCGCCTGCAGCGTTCCTGCTGAATTTGCTTACCAAACCCTTTCCTCCCTGTTGCACCACTGTTGTTTACTACCTGACCTAGGTGACTACTATATAAAAAAATGAATATGCCTGCCAAGAGACATTCAGGTAAAGGTGCTAGAGTGGGAGGTGGCTCAAAGAAGTCTGATGGTAAAAGCACACCTATTTGTGAATCTGTGGCCTCTGCTGCTGCTGCTGCTGTGACAGACAGTAGCAGCAAAATCGAAGTTAGAAGTGGCTTGAAGTCTGTGACTCATTTTTTTACTGCCCAATCTGCAGCTAGCATGCTTGTTGGGGATGATACTGGGAATAAGGGAGACATTCACACCAGTGGAGGCACAGAGGTCCGGGGGAGGTCGAAAAAGTTGTTAGTGTGACTGTTTCTGCTCCAGGAGGAGCTGATGGTGGTGAGGGTGACAGTGTCCAGCTTCAGTGTGTTTGTCTGGGAGAAGGAGATAAGGAAAGTCAGCTCCCCCCCCAAGTGAGGAGATGCCAGAGAAAGGAAAACTTTGTCTGGCAGTAGCCAGTGATAGGGATGAGGAGGAGGAGGAGGATATAATGTGTTTTGGTGATGATGATGATGATGATGATGAGATGTTGGATCCCCTGTGGGAGCCAGAAGTGAAAAAGAAGGGTGATGATGTAGACCATTTAGATGATGATAAGACTGAGGGTGAGGATATCAGCAAGCCTACAATAAGCAGTCCAGCCACCCCACCTCCCAAATGTAGCATGGTGGATATCATGCAAGTGGCACAAAAAGCAAAAACTTCCACACCTTTGGCTAAGCTGTCCAAGTCTGAGTCCCATCATGTCAAATTGAGAGTTGCAAAGTCCCTAATTTGGGATTTTTTCATGCTTGATGCAGCTGATGACACCATGGCGATCTGTCAACTGTGTCAAGCATGTGTAAGTCACGGAAAAAAGGACAGCCACTTAGGCACCAGTGGGCAGCACGCCCACTTGAAAAACAAGCACCCATTGTGTTGGTACAAACACCAGAAAGATACCATAGCTGTTGGCAGGGGCAGGACTTCCCTTGTCAATCTTAATGTTAGTGACAGCAGTGCAACAGAGCAGGAGGAGGGAGGACTGATTGGGTCGGTGGAGGAGGAGGAGCGTGAGGAATCATTTTCTCTCCCGAGCAGTGGACATAGTAGTAATGGAGCTGCCACTCCCTCGAGTCATAAAAGCACACCATCAAGCCCCAAATCCAGCAAAATGACCAGTTTCATACATGCTGCACATTCTAGGCCCCAAGCGTCACCTGGTACCCAGCAAGAACAACATTGGTAGCACAAGTAAAGAGTTTTTCTCCACCCACTGCCAAGATGCAGCCCACACTGGGGAGTGTGTTTCAGCAGCACTCAAAGTACCTCCCCAATCATACTGCTGCACGTGAGCTGAATGCAGCCACAGCTGAAATGCTCGCCATCGACCTGTTGCCCTTCTCCTTTGTGGAGAATGCAGGATTCCATCGTTTGATGGCCCGTGCCTGTCCCAAATGGCAAGTGCCATCGCGAACATATTTCTCTAAACATGCCATGCCCGAACTCTACAGCAGAGTTGCAGAGTCTGTCCTACATGCCATGAAGCATTCTTCCTCCAAATATATCCACCTTAGCATGGATATGTGGACAAGTGGGCAGACAGCAGGCAGTTCATATCTGTGCATAACAGCACACTGGGCACAGGTACCTGGGGTGGTTGTTGATTTGGGCCCTGGCAAAAGGTGTGTAAAGCAAAATTGCAGTGGTAGCAACGCACCTGGTATTTGACAAAATGCAACCATACCTATGCAAAGTGTTACAGGGTCTTACATTGGTGAGAAAATGCTGAATGTGCTGCTAAATAACATTGATGACTGGATCAGTGCACAGTCACTCAAAGCGGGGTTTATTGCCAGTGATAATGGCTCCAATGTTGTTAAGTGCATTAGTGACTGTGTTTTTTTTCCAGAATTCCCTGCCTGGTGCACTGCCTTAATCTAATCGTGCAGCAGTTTCTGAACCAGGATGAAATAAAAGAAACTGTCGCCAGATGCATCTGTGTTCACTTTGCCCATTCTGCAAATTCCCGTGACCATCTGCGTGAACTGCACTGCACTGCACTAACCATCTGCCTCAGCACCGTATGAAGCTTGATGTTATTACCAGGTGGAACTCCATGCTGTACATGCTGGACCAGCTTTATGAGTAGTATAAGGTGTTTCAGATTACCTACTGCTGCACACCACCAGGGACAGTGCTGGAGTGTCCATCACCCTAACAACAGAGCAGTGGCAACAAATGGATGGCATAATATGCATTCTGCATCCATTTGAGCATGCAACACAGGCTGTGAGTGGGGGGACCACCTGCATAAGTCAGTCAATAGCCACAATACCTGTGCTGAAGCAGACACTGGTAAATGTTCGTAACCAGATGGAGCAAAGTGATGATCACAGTTCTGTTCATGTAATGGATCACATGCTCCGTATACTGGACAGTAATACACATATCTCTGGCATTATGCATTCTAATGAGTTTGCTGTTGCTACCATGCTGGATCCATGGTACAAATGTGGCTTGCCTGCCATGATTGAAGGGGGTCATGTGCGCATAGAGAAATTGACCAATTGCCTTGTCAGATGGGTATATGGGGCACAGATGAAGAATGCAGGGACACAAAAGGCACATAAAGATATACCAGGTCCTAGTGTTGCTACCACCACCACCACCACCACCAGTAAATCATCAGAGGCCACCAAATCAGACAAAATCTCAAAGTCACAGCACGGCAAGTAATCCCATTTGGGATGTTCTGTGCCAGGTGGGCATTGAAGAAATTGAAGAAAAGGAGGAGGAACATGATGAGGCGGCAGGACTCAGGGCAGCACAATGTATGGTGGATGCCTACATGGGAAACACCAAGCATCTTGGCATCAGTGATAAGCCATTGGTGTACTAGAGCAGCAAAGTGTGTGAGTGGCCTACACTGGCATCTGTTGCTTTTAAATACCTTAGCTGCCCACCATCCAGTGTCAGTGTGGAACGGGAGTTCAGTTCTGCTGGGACCATTGTGCGTGACCGCAAGACAAATCTGCCATGAAGAATGTTTCCAGCCTAACATTTATAAAAATGAATGAGGCTCACATTCCCCATAACACAATTATTTCGATGGTGTTGCTCCAAGAAGTGTGTCTCAGAGACGATGATGACAACGAAGACGTCCAGAGTGGTAAGGCCTCTATTAGCAGGGACAGGGAGCTAGATGAAGCAGCAATGCTGACTGAATTTCCACCTGGTGATGACTCCGGTCTCGAAGACTGAGGGCTGCTTCATGGATGATGTGTCACTGGAAGAAGGCTAAAGGTGTTGTGCTTCACCTCCACAGCCAGCACCAGCATCCCCACCCCCATTTCCACATATACCTCCTCCATGACACCATGAATGAATGTCTAGTGAGTGTGCTACCACAGTATATACAACAATGACAACTTAGTCGGAAAGTGCACAGCCAGTACTGCTGCCTCAGTCCAGCTAAATTACCCCTCCTCCTCCTCCTCCAGCAGTCTTACACCAAAAAGAACCGTATATTTTTAAGTTGTCAGCAATGGCCCACATCTTGCAGGTGCAGCACCTCAATCCAACATCCACACACCAGGATGGAAGACTTCTATTTAGTCACCAATGCCTCACATAGATGGGATGCTTTGGCAAATGTCCACCAGAAAACCAAGCCACCATTCCACTTCACACTCCTTCATCTATTGGGCTCCTCTATGGATGAATGGTCTCAGGCACACCATCTCCTCTGCCTCAACACTAGGTCTGTTCAAAACCAGGCTCCAGGCCCATCTCATTGCCTCTAGCTCCTGTGACTGCCTCTCCTAGCTGATGACCTACACAGCTTTAATCCTAACTTATATACTGCATAACAACAGCCCCCAACCCCCAGCTCCTGAGGGCCACTTCAAATCTCAGGTCTTCATACCACCTCATTGGTCTCTCCTTGTCCCATTATAGCACTTATCCCCCCCACCCTGCCCCTTTTCTCTTCTATCACTCCTTCCCATTTATTTTTCAACAAATGCCTCTGGCTGCATCTTCATCCTCCCCCTCTCCTCTTATCCCTGTTTCTTCGCCACCCCTGGGTGCCTGACCCTACCAATTCCTTGTGGGCACATGCGTCCTAGCTGTGTTCACCATTTTACTATAGCTGCCTCCGTTAACTACCTACACTTCTCCTCCTCCTCTACACCTTACTCTTCCTACAATTGACCCCTCTCAATAGCACTGTTGTACATGAATTGTTTACTGTTATTTCACTGTTGCTTCCTTGTTGTTTGTTATTTCTGACGTGGAACCTTCGAAAAAGAGCCTTGGCTGAAAGGTACTTGTAATCCTAGAAGAAATAAAATAAAAAAAATAAAAAAGTTCTGTGTACCTGTCTGGCAATAAGAAAAAAAGAAGAAAACATTTTTAGCATTGTTATGCCCCCCCCCCCCCATATCATTACAGGAAGCTATAGTTACATCAGGGAATGGCTGTTAAACTGGAACACGTGACATGAACACACTATGTCTGATGAGCACAGCCAGCAGCCACATTTGGATAGAGGTAACATACTAGTACTACGCACCCCAGCAGTGAAATCCTGATAATTGACGTAGCCATATATAAGATACTTACTGTCAAAGTCTGACATTTCTGTCCTGCAGTAACCACAAACTTAATACTTAACCATATCCACCAACCCGACCTCAACCAACTCCTCCCACCCACCCACCAGCCCACCAAACACCATCACAAATTAAGAAATATTTACCGCCAGTTAATGAATTGCACTCATATTGAACAACAGCAGCAGCAGCAGCAGCAGCAGTGCACCTGGAGTAAACAGCTCTTGAGTTCCTGCAAGTGTTTACCAAAGATAAAATAATACAATTGCAATCTGACTCTGATATCTGAGCTGCAGTCACCTATCCATCCCCATAATTAAAAATTCAGTACTTATCTTGTCCTTGACCTTGGGCAATGTTAAATGTGATGCATTCCAAGTAACATCCCGTATCCTAATCCTGGGCTGGCATGCATATTGTCATGATGATGTGCTCCTCATAGTCAGAGCACTAGATAAATATAAAATAAGTTCAAACACATGAACTTGTCATGACATCCCAATACCAGCCCACCATCCACCTTCTCTTGCACCCAAAAAAATAAACAGATACTTACGTGTGCAGCAGCAGCAGCAGCAGCATCGATCGACTACGTGAAGAGAATCCACATGAAGCAGACAAAGCAGTACTTCTCGTGGCAGTTTTAGAGCAGCAGGCAGCAGCTACAGGCAGGCAACAGCAGCAGCACTCAAATTTCATTCAATCCACAGTGACTTAAAACCACAGAGACAACAGAGCTAACCAGGGGCCAGGGCATCATCATTGCGAAATAATAATTACACAGTTCGCTATCAACTAAGCAGCAGCAGGAGGAATTAAGTACAAGTTTAAGTTGCAGCAGGACCATTTCACAGGAGGATTTATTTTTCTCATCGTGGTAAAGTGCCTTATGTTGCATGTTAGGCAGCAGCATCATACTTAGGCCCGAAAAGCATTTAAACTGTGCAGAAAACAGCACATTTGGGTCCGCATGATGGGTGTGAGCCTGTAACTGCGTGTGTCACACCTGATTTCACTCTCTATGTGCAGTGCAATTTTTTTGGAAACATTTCTGGACATGTGGGACATGATTTGAACGTGCAGCCACACACTCAGGCCCAAAAAGCATTTGAACCGTGCAGAAAACAGCACATTTGGGTATGCATGATGGGTGTGAGCCTGTAACTGCGTGTGTCACACCTGATTTCACTCTCAATGTACAGTGCAATTTTTTTGGAAACATTTCTGGACATTGTGGACATGATTTGAACGTGCAGCCACACACTCAGGCCCAAAAAGCATTTGAACCGTGCAGAAAACAGCACATTTGGGTATGCATGATGGGTGTGAGCCTGTAACTGCATGCGTCACACCTGATTTCACTCAATGTACTGTGCAATTTTTTGGGAAACATTTCTGGACTCGTGGGACATGATTTGAGCCAGCAGCAGTGATTTTCAGGCAGAAATATTGAGCACACAGGCCCTAAAACAGCTACTTAATGTCTGGGGGGTTGGGGCACCTTAAAACATAATGGCTGAGACCAATTTCCACTTCCGATTTAATGTACCATTTTTTCTGCAACTTTTCTGGACATTTACTGCCGGTGCTGCAGTGGCTGAAACAAGATGCGAGACAAAAACACTTGTAAACAGTGGACCAGAGAGCATCGTTTGGTCCGGGTGGAGGTTGGAGCGCCATAAAACATCATGGCTGGGACCTGATTTCACTCTCAATGTACTGTGCAATTTTTTCAGAAACATTTCTGGACTTGTGGAACATAATTTGAATGTGTAGCCACACACTCAGGCTGCAGGCTGTGCTGGGTCCCCACCATGAACCTGGCGATGCCTCTGTCTCCGGGGTGAGGGTGATGGGGGCTCTGCACCTGCCTCCTGCTGATGCCTTCTGCAGCACCTATGCCCACCACTGGCCCCAGCCTCCTGCTGGCCTCCCTTTACCTTCTACCAGCTCAGCAGCACCCTGGGCCCCTCTACCTACTGCAGCCTCTTTGTTTTTGAAGCCAATCTGCAGTGTGGTGGTGCTGCAGATGGTTCCTTTGGCTACCAGTCCCAAAATGATCCCTGGTCTTGCCCCTTCTCACTGTCACACAAGGTGCAGATCATGATACAGTTGTCATTTGGGTTTTTCCTATAAAAAACACAACAGCTGATGTCCCAGGGCCAGTGGACACATCATGCTCCTGCTCAGAGAGGCGGGGGCACATGCTCCAGCTGGGGGGTTGGTATCTGAGGTGCCTGCTGCTGCCTGGGGTGGGGGCCACAGGAGGATCCTGCTGCTGCTGGGATGGGGCAAGGGTCTCATGCTGCTCCTGGGAATGGGGGCTACAGTCTCCTGCTGGGGGGGTTGGGGGCATATGCTCCTGCTGCTGTTCAGGGGGGCACAGACATAAAGGCCCGCCTATTAATATGGATACTGGGTGGGGGTGGTCCAGCTACCTTCTTCCCATTCCCACTAGTCTCCATAATTTCTATCTCCTTCTCCTCCCCAAAAAAAAATAAAAAAAGAAAGGAGAGTTTTACACACACACACACACACACACACACACACACCAAAAGATAGATAACTATAAAAATGAAGAAAAAACACTACCTGAAAATATTAACTTTTTAAACTAATGGGTAACAGAGATCAGAATTCAAATAAGCTACAAATGCAAACACACACACACACACACACACACACACACGCACACACGCACACACGCACACACGCACACTCTCCACTAATTTTTCACTCAAGTAAGTTAGAGCTCTCCTGCAGTCTGTCTCCTCTCCTACTTCCTAGCTGAAACAGCTCTAAAGGAAGTAGATTTAGTCTGGCTTCTTGCCTAAGTGCAGTCACCCATGTGACCAGCAGTCTGCTAGAGAGAAAGTCATGTGATCAGATTTTTTTCCCCCCAATTTCACCAGATACTTACATTGGGGAGTAATGTGCAGATAACAGGAGTAATCGGAAGCATAATTTCACAGGTGAAGTTTTGCCTGTGTGGCAAAATTACGCGAAATGCCGCATGTGGTGACATTGGCAATTTCGACGGAATTTCGCCAGCGTAATGAAATTTCGTTGCATCTCTACTTATGTGCCCAGATATTCAAAGGGATTGTGCAGTGGCACAACAGAGTTGCGCAACCCCGCATTGCGCCCCAGTGGGATATTGAAAAGGCTTCATGGCACAGCGCAAATCCAGATACACTAGGGCGCAATGTAAGTGCATACAACGCAGATGCAGGGGGTGTGCCCATGCATATGCGGCACATCCATGTATTCAGACCGGGATGTGTGGCGCATATGCTGGCACAACCCTGCATTGCGCTGCATAGGGGGGCTCAAAGTTGAGCCCGTGAATCAGTGTAACAACTCCTGGCCACCCACAGGCAGGCTGCTGTATTGCAGGGCACAACACACAGCCGCCGGCCGTCATTATTGACCTCAAGACCACCGCCCACGAACATAAATCTGAGCAACCACAGCTCCTGGTGGTACCTCCCTACCTCCTGAATCCCGATCACCGGTAAATGTATAGCAGTCCATTCTCTGGTAGTCTAGTGGTACCCTCTCCTCCGATTCCCTGATCACCGATAAATGTAAAGTGCTATAGTCCCTGGTAGTCAGTGGACCCCTCCCTCCGTTTCCCCGATAAATGTATGTTAATACATTCCCGGGTAGTCTAGTGGACCCCCCTCCCTCCTGGTTCCCCGATCATGGTAAGCACCATAAAATAATGCCCTAGTGATCCAGTGGCACCACCACCCCTCCACCACACAGGACCCTTGCCCACCCGCTCCCCCATCGTGAGGCGGCTGCAACCGCCTGCATACTGCCCATCCGCCAAATGATGGTTACAGTATGGGCTGTCAGCCCATTGGTACACAGTGTGGACCAATGGGCTTGCAAAGACTTATACTAACTAGACAGTCCCAAATATGTGAATGAAGTCATTTCACATATTGCAGGACTTTATCTGGCTACAATGCTCGCCCTAAAGCCGATTGTCTCACTGGGGACCAATGGACTTACAGCCCATAGTACCTCTCATTCGGCAGGCAGCCGGCAGTATGTGGGTGGATGCAGCTACCCAACGATGATGGGGTCGAGCGGTGAGCAAGGGTTCTGTGTTGTTGGGAGTGGTGGGGGTGCCACTGATCACCAGGGCATTTAATTACGGAGGTTTACCGCGATGACGGCAATGGGCGGGGGTGGGGTTCCAGTAGACCAACAGGGATGGTCATATTGACATATATCGGGAATTGGGGACTCGGGTGGAGGAGGGGACCACTAGACCACCAGGGATGGTCATGTATTATATTTATCAGGCAATTGGGGACTGGGGGGGCCACTAGACTACCAGGGAGTTATCTTTAAACATATACCACGCGATCTCAGCTACGGGCGGGGGGGGTTCCACTTAACCACCAGGGTTCAGTGTGTGCTTGCGGTTGGTGTTCTGGGTGGGCGGGTGGCCACCTATGGCTGGGCTGCTCTGTTGCACCCTGCAGTACTGCAGCCCACCTGTGGGTGGCCGGAAGTTGTTCCTACTCTGCATGGGCTCAGCTTTGAGCCTCCTTATGTGGCGCAGTGCAGGGTTGTGCCAACATATGCACCGCACATCCCGGGCTGAATATCGTGATGTGCCGCATATGCATGGGAATGCCCTCTGCAGCTGCACTGCATACATTACATTGTGCCTCAGCCGCATCGATTTGGCGCCTGGCACCAGGCAGCCTTCCTGGCAATATCCCAATCAAGAGCAATGTGGGGTTGCCCAGTGCAACCTTTGAATATCCAGACCTTAGAGTTTTGAAATTAATTAGAGACACCAGTCTTTAATTGTATTGTAATATATGGATTGTTAAAATAATACCCTCAAAAAGCATATAAAAAAATCCCTGTAATATCCTAGTTAGTCCTGCAATAGTATACTGTATTTCCGGTCCTTGTAATAGTATCGTTGGGATCAGCTATGACTACTATCTAAACCATGGTTTATTTGTTTTTTTTTTTATTTCTGAGAGAAAGAAGTGGGGAACGGGAATTGGGGAAGGGTGCAAATGAGGAGCAAAGGACAAGATTCGGAGTCTAACTCTGCAGACCGCAGCGCCGTACAGCTGAAACAAGTAAGAAGTTGAAAATTCTTCGCATCCCTGTATTACAAAAAATAACAAATAGTTTCTGGTGTTTCAAGGCAGAAATTCCATATCGAGGTTCTGGGGACACAAGAAACCTCTGAAGCTTCGCACTCAAGGTTTCTTGTGTTCCCAGAACCTCTCGATTGAATTACTGCCTTGTAATACACTAGAACCTATCGATTATTCTATTTGTTTTATCTATGCACAATCACAGTATAGTATGTTATTTACATTCTGTATAGCTCTGGTATCTTTGCCCTACTTGTCTCACTTTAAGTAGTAAAATGTCTACCGTTCTAATGTTCTGCTGGACCAAAAGGTTTGAAACAAACTAGTTTCTAATATTCTGCTGGCCCAAAAGGTTTAAAAAAAAAAAAAACTTGTTTCACTTTTTCTTGTATATTCGAAGTCGGGGCAAAACAAAGATACAGTGCAATTAGATTTCTCATAAAGGTCACGCAATTCTTTGTTGCAATTAAAACTCATATGTCAGTGGCTCAGCAGGTAACACATTCACCTCTGAGTCTGGGAGATCAGAAGGCTGTGGGTTCTAGCCCCACACTAGGCACTTGGGTTAATATCCCAATACTGACACTGCAGTGCAGCATGAGGGGGGTGCTGCACTCATGAGGTGCCATCTTTTGGATGAGATGTTAAACCAAGGTCCCATCTGCTTATTCAGGTGGATGTTGAAGATCCCATGGCACTTTTCGAAAAGAGTAGGGGAATCTCCTTGGTGTACTGGACAAATTTCCCCCCATTCACTAAAATACCACCAACAGCTTAATCTGGTTCAAAGCCAGTTGGCATTCATCTGTATCCCCTTCCCCCGGGTTGTGCCTGAAAATAGGCAGAATTTGTCTAGTGCACTTACCTGGTCAACAAAAACTAACTAAACTAAATATGTCTCAACAGTTTCTTTTCAAAAAGAAAGGTTCTCTTTGTTTATACTTTGAGTGGTATTTCTTTTCTAAGCAGTCATTATCAAGTTAGTTCATAGATTCTAACTGAAGTCCAATGTTTTCTTTTAGTTTCTACACTCATTTTTATGTTTGCTTGCATGCATGTGCAAGAAACATAGTGCCACCATATGAGTTTTCGTAGGTGTGCCTCCCCACTTCCAATGCCCTGCTGCCTTTTGCAGGCGTGGCCGCACCATGCCAATGAATGTCAGAGCTGTCTATGACAGCCATGCAGATGCAGTGGAATACAGTTGAAAGTCAAAAAACACTGCAATAAGCAGTGATAACGTGTAGACAGGTTGCAAACTGCCATTGGCAGTATGCAAAGTGCCTATATGTTGACACTGCAGACAGCTCCGTCCCCGTAATATGCAGCACGCTGGGAGCCCATGCCAGCGCGTCAGGCGCGCCCCCACACACACTGTATGACTGACGGGGTGCCCAATCCCCCATCGCCTCCACTGCGCCCCCAACAGATTTCAGGTGCCATGCTGGGAGCCCACTCCAGCATGGCAACAGTCCATAAGGCCAACGGGGGGTGCCCAATCCCTGTCGGCTCCACTGCCCCCCCAACAGACTTCCAGGTGCCATGCTGGGCCCACCCCAGTGTGGCAACAGTCTATATGGCCGATGGGGGTGCCCAATCCCCCGTCAGTTCCACTGCCCCCCCAAACAACCTTCCAGCTGCCATGCTGGGAGCCCATCCTAGCGTGGCAAAAGTCCCGCAATGTCTTTAAAAAAAAAAAGACCTGTAAGAAAAAACAGTCCCTCGCTGACTGTCTTGACCCCCCTTCCCCAACCCACACCCACCTTCTGAGTGCCCCACCTCCCCACACCCCCACGTCACCCCATACTTACCTCCGGAGGCTGGCACGATGATCTTCAGTGGACCGGGAACACGTCTGCACTCTTCAAACCAGACTACGAACTGAAGACATGCCGGTAAGCTGAATAATGGCATAAATAGGGTTTTTTCAACTTTGATGTACGTCTTGGGCATTTTTTCACCAATTTTTCAACATGGGGTTCTTGGGACGCCACCTCAGGAATTCAGTCACTGTCGTTTTGTTATTTGGTCCCGGAAGGTGATTTCACAGTCACTGCTCGGAACCACCTTTCGGGACTGATTTATGAAATGACAGTGTCACAGTTCATGAGGTAGGTCCACAAAAACCCTATCTTGAAAATTTGGTGAAAAAATTCCCAAAAATGACCATTTTACATGCGTGCATTGTGCAGTTCCTACGCACGCTCGTAACTTTGCAAATTTTTAATATTTTCACTCCAGATTTTCAACATTGTCATTTTACCACAACTCCTTATGAACAGTACAGCTGTCATTTTTTACATCTCACTCAAAATGTGTTTTCACACATATAGCGCACATTGGTGCAGTCGGTTTGCGAAATCAATGTTCGGAACACATTAAGAAAATCACAGTGACACTGTTCATGAGCAGAGGTGTTAAAATGGCTATGTTGAAAATTTGGTGACAAAAGTCCATAACATAACTGTGTTACGTGCGTGCATTGTGAAATTTCCACACACCATCGTAAGTTCACGAATTTGTAACATTTTCAGTCCAGATTTTCAACATTGAGATTTTTCTACACCTCCTTATGAACAGTACAGCTGTCATTTTTCACACCCTGTCCAAAATGTGTTTTTGCACTTCCAGCGCAGAATAGCACGGTCGCGGTGGGAAATTAGTGTTCGGGATAGATTAAGAAAATTACAGTGACACTGTTCATGAGCAAAGGTTCCAAAATGCCTATGTTGCAAATCTGCTGTTAAAAATGCTCAAACTAATTTCATTACGGGTGTACATTGAGCAGTTTCTGCACACACTAGTGAGTTCACCAGTTTTTTTATATTTTCACTCCAGATTTTCAACAATGCCATTTTTTACACCTCCTCATGAACAGTACACCTGTCACTTTTCACATCCTGTTCGAAATGTGTTTTCAAACCTGTAGTACCAAATGGCGCAGTCACTGTGCAAAATCACCTTTCGCCTAACGAGGTGATAGTGTCACTGTTCATGCGGTGGGGTCACAAAAAGCCCATGTAGAAAACTTGGAGTAAAAATACCAGGAAACGCCCAGGGAATTAGGGTTTTCTACCATAACGTCCTACTCTGTAGGGACTGACAGGTGTCAATCAATCAATCAATCAAAATCTTTATTTACTCAGGTGATCACCATTGAGCAAGCTCATTTACAAGGTGGACCTGCAGTTTCCAAGGATGAGGGTACAGAATAGAGTACAAGTAAAATATATATAAAACAACAGTAGCAAGACATATACAACAAAATATATACAGTGTAGAAATAAAGGTAAATAATATATACAGAGATGCCTTTATAATGCTATTCATCAATAACATGTTCATAGCCTGTAAAGGAGTCCCTGGGATGTGGAAAAGTGCATGCGTAGGAGGCAGAGATGCTGGCAGAAAGATTCTGGGATACTGTCAGGGGTGTTACTTGGGATTGTCGAAACAGTAATGCTCATGCCATTGCACCCCCCCCACTGCCACCCTCCAGCCAGTGACCAGCATCAAGGTCCGCCTTGGACCCTTTGCCCCCAGAGTTCACCCCGGTTTGATTCACGGTGCCAGACATTTTATTTTGTTAAACATTTTGTGCTCTCCCTGAGTTAGACCCCCCCCGGAGCTGAGAATCTTTAGTGGGGTGGGTCCGTGGGTATGGGGGGGCAGAGCCCCCACAGAAAAAAGACATATGCCACATGGCAATATCGCGCTGTATCGGCAGCATGATTTTGCCATGGGGCATAATGTCTTGCAACATTGTGACCCCGTGCCATGGTATTTCCCCAATACATATACTATATGTACCCCTATGCTATATGGGTAATTAGAGAACTGGAAAAGGAACTTGCAGGATCACTAACTGAGCTATTGCAGGCATCTGTGGCTAGAGGGGAGGTGCTGGAGATTTGGCAACAGGCAGATGTGGTCTCAGTTTTCAAAAAGGGGACGAGACAGGCAGTTGGAAATTGTAGGCCAGTTAGCCTGACTACAGTCTTGGGTAAGTCTTGGAGGGCTATATCAAGGACTTTATTACAGAATACACAGGGGGACATGGACACTACCCAGCATGGCTTCAAGAAGGGATGGTCCTGTCAAACTAATCTTTTGGAATTTTACGGTAGGGTTAGTAGGGCACTGGATAACTCAGACTCAGTCGATGTTATTTTCCTAAATTTTTCTAAAGCATTCAACAGGGTCCCACATGGGGAACTAGTGGATGCCCTCATAGAAGGCAACATCCAGGGGAACATAACTTCATGGCTCTCCAATAGAAAGCAGAGGGTGTGCATTAGGGGCACATACTCCAAATGGTCGGGTGTGTCTATCGGATTGCCCCAGGGTTTGGTACTGGGGCTTTGCTTATTTAACATTTATATTTCATCAGTGACCTGTAAAGCTGAGGCATGGCTATCAAAATTTGCTGACAATATGAGGCTTGGTAGAATAGTTAACGGTGCTGAGGTAGCTGCCACATTGCAGGAGGCATTGTATAAGATGAAAGAGTGATCGGACAAATACGGCTTGTCCTTTAACTCAGACAAATGCACTGTGATGCATCTAGGAAGAGGAAATCTAAAAATACCATGAAGTTTTAAGAAAACTACACCCTCATATCATTTCAATTTTGTTTCCATGTCAACAGACAACTCCTTTCCTGTAACTGTTAGGGCTATATGTGTTAACTTTAGTTTGTTTTCACTGCTCATGGTAGCCCCTGTGACTGTCCTGGGGGGTCTCCATTTCATGGTTGTTGAAGTCTCATTGTCAATAAGAACTGCATTAGCATATGAGAACATGATGTCAGATCCCCCATTTATACCACATATCTATATGCTGAAAGAACAAATACCCTGCAAAGACTCTCTGGAAACTCATAAACTGAATGAAGTTTAAAGGAAAAAAAATGCATTATAACTCAGATAGCTTGCAAAGCTCACTGAAGGTAGATGTGGTATTTCACACCTTTTTGCAGTTTGTTTCTTTTAGGACTAATTAGGCAGATAGGCATACTGGGGAGTTTAAAGGGTGATTACACATCATGTTCTCATATGCTAATGCAGCTCTCAGGGACAGTGAGATTTCAACAACCATGAAATGGAGCCTCCCAGAACAGTAACAGGGCCTAGTATGAACTCTGATAACAGACTAAAGCATCTGCATACATCCTTAACAGCTAAATGAAAAGAGTTTTCTATTGACATGGAAACAAATAACATTTAGAATATATGAAGGTGTGGTTTTCCTTTAAATGGAAATATCCTGAGAATGGTGACAGGTGAAAGGGATCTGGGTATTAGAATTACCCATGATCTTAACTTTAAACAACATAACAATATGACAGTCAAAAAAAGCTGGGAGTATTTTGCATTGTATCATAAGACACATCAAGAGTAGGGATAGTCGAGTAATCGTGCCACTGTATACATCACTGGTGACACCCCTTTTGGAGTACTGTGCACAGCTCTGGTCCCTGGGATATAAAGCGCAGATACATGCATTAGAAAGATACAAAGGAAGGATATACACCTGATTCTGGATATGGAGGGCATGGGATATGAGGAGAGGCTGGCACAGCTGGGTATGTACTCCCTGGAGTTCAGGAGACTGAGAGGAGTCATGTGCCTGGTGTATAGAGCAACACAGGAGTCAGATTTGAGAGAACAACTCAGCTTAAACATCTGGGTAAAAGGGTACAGCAGCAGAACCCACACGGTACAAATATTTTTTTTTTGCCATTCACTTTTTATTAATTTTTAACAAATTAATACAGAGACTGTGAAAAGAAATAGAAAACTAGGTGTACAGATACATACAGTACAACAAATCCGAGGAAGACACCACCATAAGCAACAGTCTCTGTACCCCTCACCCCCAGCCCCTCCCCAACCCCCGCAAGGTACTGTGTTGTTCTCCATCTTACATGGGAGGAGCCACCTGCTTGGTTATGAATAAGCTACCATTAGTGGGGACCAAATTTTCTCAAAAAGGGGCAACTGATTGCGAAGAATAGCAATCATTCTTTCCACCCTCAGGCATGCTAACAGCTCAGACAACCATTCTGAATAAGAAATAACTATGGAATCCCTCCAGTGTTTAAGAACTAATCTTTTCACAGTAATAGAAATCAGTGACATATGGTACTTCCTTAATCTAACCGGGAAATCAGACATTACACCAAGTAAACAAACCTCTGGGGCAAACATGTCTTCGACCCCCAATAATGGGCTAGCTTTCTCTTTAATCTCCTTCCACAGAGGTGCAACTTTTGAACAATCCCAAAAAATGTGGAGCAGATCACCTACCCCTGAGCCACATCTGGAACACCTAGAGTCTGAAAGGACCCTCAAATCTGCTAACTTTTGGGGAATAATAAATATTATGCAAAATTTTGAATTAGGTCAACTTGAGACAGTTCTGCTTGAGAAATTTATGACAGTTAATCCAAATATGTGACCAATCCAGCCTAGCCTCAGGAAAAACCCTGGTCCAGTACAGTGACAAGCCGACCTTTCAATATAAGCCCATTGAAGCAGTACCTGGTATAATTTGAGACGCATGGGAGGTACCTACCAAAGGTCGTACAGTGTCCCAAAATGGAATCAGGCGGGGAACCCCATTTGACCTTACTTTCTGCATAAGCAAATGACGCAACTAGTAAGCCCTAAAACAATCCTTTACAGATAAATTGAACTTGTTTAGAATTTGAGGAGATGAGATAAGTTTACCATCTGCGTCCAAAAAATCTCGCATCCTACAATCCTCTAACTTCGATAGCGAACTCCGATTGATAGTTTGGTGTCCAACTAATAAGTAAGGGTTGCCAGCAATTGGCTGAGAACTGTCATTAACATGTTCATATTTTAAGAAATTACAGAGTTGGTTATGTATCCTTAAGGAGATTCCTATATGCGAATCTCTTAAGGAAGAGAGCACACTGGGGGTACTATAGTACAGAGCTTCCGGGTTGAGGCCCAAATTCTTAATTAAGCTAATCTCTAGATTAACCCACATTGGGACATAGTCCTTTGCTTGGGAGGAGGCCTGCCAAAGGGTCCACCTTCCATATTTATTTATATGAGCCGTCCAGTAATAGAGAGCAAAATGAGGTAATTTCAGCCCCCTTGTTCTTTAGCGCACAAGCTTAACATAGGACATTCTTGCTTTCTTGAAATTCCAAATGAAATCGGCAATTATCCTATGTACTCTATTAAACCATACCAAAGGAATCCAGATATTAAGCATAGCCAAGGGTAGAAAAGCCTGGGAAAATATTCATTTTGACAATGCTTATTCTACCCACAATGATAAAGGAGCTGAGCCCACCTTTTCATGTCCAGCTCTAAACTGCACACTAAGGCATCTAGATTTAAATGGCGCATGCTTGGCTCAGGCTACTGCCAGTTGGCCTAAATACTTAAGGGACTTGGAACACCAACTCAAACCTAACTTTGTAATATCATTTTTGAGAACTCTGCCATTTAAGAGGAATACCACTGTCTTCTCTTGATTTAATTTATAATTGGACAATACACTAAACTCATGAAGCACTTCCAGCAGTGCCGGGACCGAGGAAGCAGGATTGGTCACATAAATTAATAAGTCATCCGCAAATGCAGTAACCTTTACAACCTGATCTCTGATTTTTATCCCCTTAACCCTACTAGTTGATACTATCTGCCTAATCAATGGTTCCAAGTACAAATTGAATAACAGAGGCGATAAAGGACACCCTTTTCTTGTCCCCACATGTAGATGAAACGGTGATGAAATCACACCATTACATGCCACTCTTGCCATTGGGCTTGTGTACAAGGTCTTGATCCAATTAACAAATTTGTCTGGAAACCCTACCTTTTCCATCACCCGAAATAGAAAAGACCAGTGGACCCTATCAAATGCCTTCTCGGCGTCCAAGGAGACCAGCGCCATTGGGAGGCCAGCCTCCTCAGACACCGAGAAGACATGAGATAATGTTCTAAAATGATCAGCTGAGGATCTGCCCTTCATAAAGCCCGATTGCTCGGGCCTATTAATTTTGGCAGTGATTTGCTAATTCTCTCCTGAGAATTTTAGATAAGATCTTTATATCGTAATTTAGCAAGGAGATGGGCGGTAACTACCTGGATTCTCTAGGGGCTTGTTTGGTTTGGGTATAAGCACTATAAGTGCCTCAAACAGGCTTTGGTCTGTGTCTGCTCCGAGAGAATATGTTGATATAACCTAAACAATAAGGGAATCAGCTGGGAAGAAAAAGTTTTATAAAAATTTGGGGAGAACCCGTCTGGACCGGGAGTCTTGTCAGTGGGCAAGCTCCTAATAGCCGATTCTATTTCACGATAGGTGATGTCAGCTACAAGGAGTCTATGATCTGTCTCCTCTAGCTTAGACAATGGGAACCGATCAAATAGTGTTGAATCTCAGATTGGGCAGGTGGAGACTGCATCTCCCCATATAAATTTCATAGTAATTCGAAAGACAAGAGTTATGCCCTCGGGCTAGTCTTTACATTTATCATGTTCGACCAAATCCCTTCTATTAGTCGAGATGCTTTAGCTGCGCTATCGTCAAGCCAAAACCTACCTGGCTTCTTCCTTGGTTGGCATACTTAGCCCTAGTTTTAATAATAGCCAACTCTGCCTGGTCACCCAACATTTTAAGATACTCATCTCTAACTTAATTAGCTTAATCTCAGTCTCCTCCAACGGGTTAGAAACCAGAGCCATTTGCAAACCCTTGATTTGGTTTAACAGATCAAACATAATGGCATTTTTCTCTTTCTTAGCTCTGGTGGCCTGACTTATCAGTAGACCTCTCATATATGCCTTGAGTGCAGACCATAAGATGTCTGGACGTATGCCCTCCTTGTCGTTAAAATAAACTCCTCAATTTGGGACGTTAGGTTATTAACTATATGGGGAACCCTCAATAGCTGGTTGTTAACCTTCCATCTATTTCCTTTACCAATAATGGAAGGGACAGAGATCATGGCTTCCACTGCCGAGTGATCAGACAGAGGGGCAGCCACTATCTCAGCCCCAACGACACCTTTCAAGAGAGAACAGGAGAGGAGTATATAATCAATCCTCGAACCCGATTTGTGCACTGGTGAATAAAAGGTGAAATCTTTTGTTTGGGGATGGAGCACCCTCCAAACATCTGCTAGACCCAAGCGGGCCATCAGATCATCAAGAGCCAAAGCAGCTGGGGTTGAATATTCTTGTGTTCTCGATGACCTGTCCAAGCGGTGGTCTAAAACCAAATTAAAGTCCCCTCCAATGATCATGGGAAGATGGCTAAATGGCAGTAACATCCTCATTAAATTAGTCATAAAGTCCTGATTATCAGAATTAGGCCCATATACAACTCCAAGTAAAATTTCCACATTATATAGTTTCCCTTTCACTAAAAGGAATCTCCCTTCTCTATCTGGAATAATTTTTATGGGACAGAACACACGGTACAAATATTAGGGGAGAGATTTAATACAAATAGGAGGAAACACTGGTTTGGCATTAGAGTGGTTAAGCTATGGAACAGCCTCCCGGCCAAAGTGGTGGAGAGTGACAGTATGTCAAAGTTCAAGACACTACTTGACAATTGCCTGATACAAAGCAAAATCCAGAGATATAGTTAGATTAAGCGGCGAGCTCCATGGACTTCAGTCTACTATGTTCTGCTAAAACCTATGTAACCTATGTAACTGATGTAACATGAGAAATTACTGTTCTTGCACATTACTTGCAAAATATACAGAGAACACTGCAACTGATCTTTAAGGAACACAATCTTTCCTTATATAATTTATTTCTTAAGTGTAAAACATTTTGTTGCCCTCCACTGTACTCTTTCTAATGTCTTTTTGTCTGTTCGGGTTCCAGAACTGAAGTACGTAAACCAGAAGCGGCCTTACATACGCTGCATATAATGGGAAAATAACCTGTTTGTTCTGTGAAACAACCTTTCAGATGGAATTTATCAGATTCTAGTGACCAAGTTCATGATGTTGGGTCAAAACTTAAAAAAAAAAAGAATAAAAAAACACTGTGTGCAGGGCCATCCTTTGGACCAGTAGGTAATGCACTGTGATCCCATGCTGGTGAGCTGAGTTTTGGGGCAAGCTCAGTAAACCAGCTGGATGGACAGAGACCTGGGGGATGGCACTACCATTCAGTACCACCCCCAGCCTGTGCAGGGATGGTTCAATGTCAGCTGCATAAGCAACAAGTAACCATATAGTGAAGAGAAATCTTCTCTTGGCATAGGGCCCTAAAGGCCCTACACATCCACAGCCAGAAGAATGGCCCTGCTCATCTGCATCTATAGTCACCCTAGGACCCTGCACTTCTGAAGCCCCCCCAGACAGCCCCACAAATTCTTTGCATCTGTAGCTGCAGCCAGACAGATTCTTCCCTTGGTGCAGGGCCCTCTGGTCCCTGCACATATGCATCTGTAGCTGTACAAAAGTATATAGCCCAGAGGGCCCAACACTTTCACAACCAGATGGACTCTTCCCTTGGCCCTGTGTTTCTACAACTTCTGCATGTGATTTGCTGTCACACAAAGAATAGAAATTCATTGTAAAAAAATTGCATTAATGCAGAAGTCAGGGTTTGCCAGAAAGTCAAAGTATCAACCCTAATGCCCACCCCCTTCCCTGAGCAAAGTTATGACTGATTCTGTTGACCATATGTGGTGAGTCATACTTCTCTACCTCCAAACAGTATATGACTATTTGGCATGGGCTTGAACTTGCACATTATGTTGGGCAGGGGGTTAGGGGCTGGAGGGAGGGTGTGGGCATTAGGGTTGACAACCCCAAGGAACACCACACCACCAATTCACCAGAACTCCTGAGACTCCAAATCCTAATGTTTTCATTGCTTTACTTTGTGCGCTTTGACTTTTTGGCAAAACCTAATCTCTGTATTAATGTAGTTTTTTGCAATAATATATCAATTTTCATTCAGCTTATCAAGTATGTGACTCAAACCTGGATCTCTCCCATGGTAAGCAGAGAATGTAGCACAAGGCCATTATGTGGTGACCTGATGTGCAGCTTTTCAAGATAAAATCTAATACCTCACTTTATACAGAAGGTTCAGGGAGAGATGTATGTACAATATGTGTGTGCATCTGTGAAAAAGTGTATGTGGGCATGTGTGCACCTGTAAGAGTACTTGTTTAAGATGTGCCAGTAAATCAACATTTTTAGTGAATTATGCAAGTGTGTGTGTGCTTGTGTGCATAAGGGACCCTGACTAATTCGCTAACACAGACACTGTAGGCCCCAGTCAACTCTTGTTTTAGTCCATAAAAACATATTGGTATAATTTAGGTTTCTGTAGCACACAGTGAGAAATATACTGTGTTAGCTGTGTTACCATCAAATTATGACATGGGAGGAATACCTTCTATGCATGTGCGAAAGACCCTGGCCTATGCACCAAAACATATATTCTGACCCAAGCAAATTCTTGTTTTAGTCCATAAAAATATATTGCCAGAGTTTAGATGTGTGCATTGCAGAGTAAATATATTTTAATAATGTAAGCCCCCTATGGGAGCTTACTAGTATTGCCCACAGGTTTTAGCCCTGGTAATTCTCTAGGACTGCCTGCTAGCAGGTGGGGCCTGGGTGCACTAGGGTGTAAATAGGTTTTTTTTGGCACCAGTTGGGGGAGTGGAGAGAGAGAGAGAGAGAGAGAGATCCCCGGTAGGGAGTGTGGATGCGAAGTCGGTCTGTGGGGCCAAGGTTCAGGGTTGGGGTGGTTGCCACCCTGGCCTGCCATCCCAGAAGCTATGTATCATCAGTAGAAGTGGAGCATTCAGGGGAAGAGAACTGTGCCAGCTTTTGGAGTGCTGCTGTATGAACCTTCACCCTGCTGAAGAAGGATGGGAGCTGGGCTGCAAAGTGTTGGAGAGCCTACCCCATGTCCTCAACACTGGGGTAGGATGGTGTAGAGGGATCCTGTCCTGGAAGCCAGTCTGTTAGCTGCTGAAGTCCAGAGTTGCGGCCGGAGGTGAGAGCCCGTGTCATGGTGGAGCAGGGTGACCATCTGCTTCATGGTCACCCCATGTCTTGGGACTGTTTTGGGGCTCATTTGGAGAGCCAAGCCAGAGTAGGTGGGAACAGCCTGGAGATTTGCAAGGGGCCCTTGGCAACAGCCTTTTCAAGCAGCTGCACTTGGGGTAGCCCTTGGTCCCTGGCCAGGGTGCCCACTGATCATCTGGCTCGAGTACCCCATGCAGTTTACGTTCAGAACAAATCATAGCAGCTGTAAGGTCCCCCCTCCCCCGAATTGCCCATCACTGCCAAGGGGCGAGACCGCCATGGGCAGCAGGTACTCACATAGCTGCAATCTAGAGGTGCTCATAAGGAGGGTAGACAAAGAAGGGAATCATTGGAGCTATAGGGGAACCCTCAAGGTATTGTGCAGGAGGTAGTAAGAGAGTTGCCTATTCTAGGGAGGCCTTATTCTGCTCAGACTAATGCTGCTGACATTATTTCAAGAGTCTTATTCTGCTCTGGAGGGATGAAGTGAGATAGAGACCTCATTCGGTCACTTGAGCCACTGTGATCTTGGTCTTGTGCCTTGAAAATTAATTGTACCCACTGAAACCCTAGCATTCCATGGAGTGGAAGTTTGTTTTAAAATTTTGGACATTAAAGCCAATTTTGAACTCCAAATCAGTATGGACCTTGAAATCAAATAATGCCATCTCATTTGGCGCTAAACCAGTTTGTCCCCTGCAGCTGCCTGCACCCTGAGACTGTGAGGCTGGGACACTGCATTGACACAACAAACTTAACCAGGTAAACAAGGCAATTTATGTGACTGTGTTTTCTATGGCTGTGAGTGCCCCCTGCCCCACAGACTTTAACATCAATCATACCCCTAGACATTAGGGAGGGGGGCTTACAATGTTAGGGATAATCTGGGATTCATTTTGGGGTGCCCAGTGCTTACCTGGACTTTAATGTGGGGTGCAGCAGCCTATAAAGATGGAACTTTCCAGAGACTTTCATGGACTCTGGTGAATGTGCATCCTGCCAGCACTGCAGTGCTGCACAAGTTTAACAGTAAAAGGGGGAGGTGTGTGTGTGTGTTAAATAACGCAATGACCTGCAAGAGGTCACAATTCTTATCAGTTTCAATTGTTTTTACTAATGTTTAGGCTCCCCAGAGAATGGGGATGCTTCTAGCATCTTCCCTCCACCCCTCTGTTTCTTCCTGGCTCCACAAGGTATCCAACAAAATCTCTCTATCCTCTAGTCCCCACCCCCACCCCTTCCCTGTCTTCTCTGCCACTTCACAGGCACATTTCAATCCCCGCCAAACTTATTCTACTCTTACTGCTCCTGAGAGGGGGCAATGTTGAGCAAAACCCTTGTCTTTCTCATGCCATTCTCACTGACCTTCCCAAAGTGCTTCGCATGGCTTATAGTAATATACGTAGTCTCTTGACCAAAATTTACCTCCTGCAACCTATTGTGATCTCTCTCCATCCTGATGTACTTATGGTTTCAGAATCTTGGCTCTCTCCCTTCCTATCTAAGCTCCCTCCTCTCCCCTCCCCCCCACCTTTTTAAACTCTCCATAACTCAGGCTATCGATACCTCTTGCTCCTCTCTCCTAAATCCACAGCTAGTCAATCTGCTTTCTCCTTCCATCTTCCAAATCTCTGCAACTCCCTCCCCCTAGCAATTCGCTCCGCTTCCTCCAAACGTGTCTTTTTCTCACTCCTCCAAGGCCACACTACTCCCTCTTGTAAATACCCTTAGCCCACAACATCCTTCTACTTTCCTATCCTCTCCATGTTCTCATATTTAATCCTCCCCATCTTTAACCCCTCTTTCCTCCCTCTAACTGTTACTCTTCCTCCCTCCTCCCTCCCCAGTCTTATCTTCTGCTCTCTAGTCTTTCCAGTCACCCCTCTTCTAGCTCTCCTCACCCAATTATCCCGTTGTAGCTCCCATCCACTCTCCTCTTATTTCATCCCTATTTTCCTTTCTCCCCTCATCCTCTCATCTAGCTCAACCCACTCTCCTCCATCTGTTTCTTCTCACCAATACACTCTATACCCCTAACTATGCCACTAACTCCTGATATGTTCAGTTATGCTCCTGATGAAGAGTTGTAGTGCCTGGTTACTCACACTACTGTTACTTATATTGTGTGTTTGTTTACTTGCTCTGTACTGTATATTTTATACCTTGAGGTGTATGTCTGTACCATTCACAGTTTAATTTAATTTTTATTCTGTTTTATTCCCTAACCCCTCCCCCTAGGACACATCTGTAAATGAGCCATATGACTCAGTATGTCTTTCCTGGTAAATCTTTTTAAATAAATATATGTTGCCTTGTATTGCAGTATGTTTTGGGGACCTGTGGTTGGGCTAAGGGAGTTTCATCCTCCAGTATGATGGCAGCAGCATATGGTAATATTAGATAGCTAGAGTTGGGAAAAGGGGGGGATGGCACCATCACTGTACCAGGCAATCCGTCCATGGGAATCAGTGGGTGGGTCACCAGGGTTCTAAGATAAACTATAATTTGTGACACGGTTAGTTAGGAATGTTGTAGAGAGAGCCCTGGGGGGATTTGTTTTGCTCTTAGGAATCCCACCATTATGGTGGTGTAACCAGCTGTGTCAGGTGTCGCCTGGGGGAAGGAGAGTGTGCATATCTCCCCCCAGGTGGCCATTGTGGTGACTGGAAAGGCATTCACCAGGGGGTGAAAGTTTTGTGTGGGGAAAGTGTAAGCCCTCTATGGGAGCTTACTAGTATGCCCACAGATTTTAGCCCTGGTAATTCTCTGGAATCTGGGACTGCCTGTTGGCAGACAGGGCCTGGGTACTCTAGAATATAAACAGGGGGGAATTTTGTGCCAGTTGGAGGATAGGGAGAGAGAGGATCCCTGGTAGGGAACATGGGTGTGAAGTTGGTCCATGGGACCAAGGTTTGGGGGCCAGGTGGGGCGGTTGCAACCCCAGCCTGCTGTCTCAGATGCTATGTGTCATCGGGAAAAGTGGAGCATTTGAGGGGAGCAGAATTGTGCCAGCTTTGGAGTGCTGCTGTATGGACCTCCATGCCGCTGAAGAAGGGAAAGGAAGGAAGGGGAAATTGTTTAACCAGGAAAGGTAAACCAAGCCAAGATTTGTTTCCAGGTGAGACCTGGGAGCACACAGAAGTTGTGACCTGCTCAGAGTCACACAGTATGCAAATGGGGGCAACGGGATTCAAACCCAGCTCTCCAGGTTTGCAACTCAGTGCCCTAAACCACAGTGCTATACTGCTGTACTGAAGAAGGATGGGAGGTGGGCCCCAAAGTATTGTAGTTCCTGCCCCATGTCCCCCCAGCACCAGGGTAGGATGGTGTGGAAGGGTCTTGTCCTGGAAGCCAGCCTGTTAGCCACTGAAGTCCAGGGTCACAGTTGGAGGTAAGAGCCCATGTCATGGTGCAGCAGGGTGACAGTCTGCTTCACAGTCACCTCACGTCTTGGGACTGTTTTTGGTGCTAATTTGGAGAGCCAAGCCAGAGTAGGTGGGGATGGCCTGGAGATTTGCAAGGGGCCCGCAGCGTCAGCCTTTTTAAGCAGCCATGCTAAGGGTAGCCCTTGGTCTCTGGTCAGGGCACCCACTGATCATCTGGCTTGAGTTCCCCATGCCATTTATGTTCAGAACAAATCATAGCAGCTGTAAGGACCCCCCCCCTCCAAATTGCCCATCACTCCCAAGTGGCAAGACTGCCATGGGCAGCAGGTATCCACCCAGCTGCAATCTAGGGGTGCTCACAAGGAGGGCAGTCGAAAGAAGGGAAGCACTGGAGCTGTAGGAGAAACCTCACGGTGTTGTGCAGCAGGGAGTAAGAGAGCTGCCAGTTCTAGGGAGGCCTTATTCAGCCCAGACTAATGCTGCTGACATTATTTCAAGAGCCTTATTTGGCTCTGGAGGGATGAAGTGAGGTGGAAACCTCATTCAGTCATTTGAGCCACTGTGATCTTGGTCTTGTGCCTTAAAAATTTATTGTACCCAACAAAACTCCAGCACTCCATGGAGTGGAAGTTTATTTTAAATTTTTGGACATTAAATCCAATTTTGAACTCTTAAATTAGTGTGGACCTTGAAATCAAATAATGCCATCTTGATTTGCACTGAACCAGTATGCCCCCTACAGCTGCCTTCACCCTCAGACTGTGAGGCTGGGACACACTATTGGACACGTCAGACTGAACCAGATAAATGAGGCAATTTCTGTGACTGTGTTTTCTATGGCTGTCAGTGTCCCTTTCTGCATGGACTTTAACATCAGTCTTACCCCTAGACATCAGGGAAGGGTGGGGGGGAGTTGTAATAATACAATGTTTTAAAGTTCTTCCTTTTGTGAAATTAAACTTCAGCCTTCACTGCAAAGTCCAGTTACTTACTGCACTCACCACTGCTCTCTACACCTCCCTCTCCTTTCCCTTCCTTGAAGCCAGACGTCTAGCCCACTGCTCATCCTTTATAGGCAAATACTGGCTTGGCTGATTCCCTTCTTACCTCACCTCTAACCTCTCCCAGGGTATACTGTTGTAACAGCGATGCTCTTACAGTGACGCTGTTGCAGTGACACCAACCCTTTGACACCTGCAGTGTTGACTGGGTTGTCAGATCGATGACCAAGTCATCGTCTCTGGAGTTTGGCTGTTCTCCCCTGACTTCCACCCCCCGAGTTTGAATCCTCAAGTCTGGGGGGGTGGGGGTGCAGGGCCCCCTGCATTAGGGAGTGCTGGGCCTGACCCCCACATGAACACCGATCAGGTATCAGTGCATTCTTTGGTCAGGGACTGGTTGGTGGCGTCAGGCATGTCGGCGACCATGTGTTGCTATAGGGGAGGTCGCTGACATTCCTGTCACTGCAGCATAGTGGAACCCTCTCCCAGACCCCCTACCTCTTACACCCTTCGCAGCTCTAATTAGTGCTCCCTTGCCCCCCTCCATCATCCTCAGCTAGACAGGCTGCTTTCTTCTACTGCTTCCCTAACCTCTGGAACTCTCCCCCCTCACCTATCCATTCTGCCACATCCCTTCATTCAGTATCCACTCTTCTGCTTAACTTCACTTCTCCCTCCTGTAACTTTAACTGATCCCTGCACTATCTCCTCTGCTTTCCCCTACCCTTCTGCTCCCCTTCCTGTCTCCCTTCTGCCTCGCCTCTTCTCCCCATCCCACCTGCTTACTCAATCCTTCATTTCTCATCACTCAACCACTCGCCTTTATTTGCTTGCATCCTCCACTTCCCCATTCTTGTTTCTCCCTATCTCCTAATTATTGCTCCACCTCCCTGCCCAGCACAAATCGCACACTTGCACTTTAAACTTATGTTGACTTATGTTGTCTAGTATCCTCTGCTGCTTCCATGCTTAGCTTGTATAATCAGTGTTAGGCCAGCATTAATACTGCTTATTATACGATGTTCTAATTTGTACCTGTACTACTTGTTCATTGTTTTTTGTACACCTATTGCCTCGTCTTCCCCTTCACCCCAGAATGCATCTGGAAATGAGCTGTACTCAGCTCAGTATGTCTTTCCTGGTGAAACATTTGAAATAATTAATACATATGATATAAATAAATGAATTATTCACTGCACTACAGAAGGCTGATGGAAAACTCCTTTATCACGAATAAGGGAGGGGGGATGGGGGGCTGAGAGGGCATAGTGGAGGTAACCATAAATCATGAATAAAGGGGCAAATGGGAGGCTGAGAGGGCATAGTGGAGGTAACCATAAGGATGATGGTGGTGTTAAGGTTCTGTTATTGGGAGACTCGATGATTAGGGGTATCCAGTGGGAGGGACAGGGGGGTGGATGCCATAGCCAGGTGAAGGTAGTGAGTATCTCTGGGCTGACAGTGCACAGAGCAAAGTTCATGGTGTATGAAATGGTTAGGGATTGTGGAGGAAACCGTGTTCCTGGTGCATTTGGGAACTAACGATCTAGAGGAAATAGCGTTTGGAAATCAACAAGGTTCCAAGAACTTGCCAGAGTCTGTCGGGATAATGGATGCAACATTTTCCTTTTTGGAGATATTGCCAGTACTTAAGGCCTCAGTGGAGAAAAAAATGAAGCTCACAGAGGTTAATGACTGGCTCAGGAAGTGGGGTGAAGAGAGTGGGTTGGGGTGTTAGGGAACTGGAAAGAAGTTTGGGAGGATAAGGGACTGTACGCCAAGGACAGGCTTCATCTTGCCCCATTAGGGAAGGAAGTCCTTAAACAGGGGATGGCTGACTACGTTCAAGAAAGGTGGGGTTTAAACTTATGAGGGGGGAAGGGATAAGGGAGGGGCTGACCAGAAGCCCTCTCCTCCAGATGAGGGGAGTAGCCTTCAAGCCCAAGGGGTGTGAGGGGGGAAACAGACTGGGGGTGGAGGTTTCAGGAGGAGCAGAGGAGGATGTAAGTATAAGGAATCTGGGTGGGGTTCGACAAGAGGATCAGGGATAAGGGTGGAGGTTGGTGTTAGTAAATGCCAGGAGCTTGGGAAACAAGTTGCCAGAGTTCCAGTCCAGGCTGTTCGAGAGGGGGGTGGATGTGGCGGCGGTCACGGAGACGTGGGCCAACAAAAACCATGACTGGGACCTAAACGTGCGGGGGTACACTATGCTTAGGAAGGATAGAAAGGAGGGCAGAAGGGGTGGAGTGACTATGTACATTAGAGATAACATAGAAATTGCTAAGGTAGAAGAGGCAGAGGGAAATGTGGAGGCCTCATGGGTCACCTTACGATCCCCAGCAGGAGATAAGGTCAAGTTGGGTGTAGTATATAGGCCCCCCGGGATGAGTGATGTTCTAGAGGATGGTTTGCTGGACAACATCATTGCCCAGTGTGGACCAAAAGGGGAAGGAGTGGTGTTGATGGGGGACCTTAATATGCCAGGTACAAACTGGGGTACCATGTCCTCTACGGTGGCCAAGGAGCAGAGGCTGCTGGATGGCTTCCAGGATGTGTTCTTAACACAGCATGTGATGGAGCCCACAAGGGAGGGGCATGTCCTGGACATGGTTCTGGCAGATGGGGATCTGGTAAGGGACCTGGTTGTACAGGACCCCTGACTGGGCGACCACAATACTGTCTGGTTCCAAATAAGCATGAGAGGAGGGTGAGATCTAGGACTGGCAGTGGACTTCAGGGGGGCAGACTTTGTGGGCATGGGAAATATTCTCAAGGATCACTTGAAGGGGATTACATCAATGACAAGTGTGGAAAGGAGATGGGAGGTCATAAAACGGGGACTTCATGAGGCAGTCAAGATCTGCGCTAAGTTGAAACGTAAGGGAGCAAGGTCACATAAACCATGCTGGTGGTCCAGTGAGGTACAGGTAGCGGTCAGAGAAAAGAAGGTGGCCTACAAAAAATATAAAACAACAAAAGGGGATAGGGATAAGGACATGTACCATCTTGCATCTAGAAAAGTCACCCGGATGGTGAGGGGAGCAAAGTCCAGTAAAAGCAGTGGCTGGCACAGGGGATACATGGAGGGGAAAAGGGGTTCTTCCGGTACATTGGGGAGCGGAGAAAAACTAAACCATCTCAGCAGATTGAGATCAGAAGGAGGTGGGTGGAAGAGGCGGCGGGACCAGGCAGAGGTATTTAGCAGTACTTTGCCTCTGTGTTCACTAGGGAGGATGGGATATCTACAAAGCAAGGCATGAAGGGATAGAAGTGGCAGTGAGTGGGATCAGGAGCAACAGAAATGGAGCAAGAGGAGGGAGAGGTACCTAGGGTGTCACATCTGGATAAGGATAAAAAGGCCAGTAAGGTGGAGGGGACGGATGATGCTATCTCCACCAATAGGGTGTGGTTAGCCCTCAAGGCCCTAAAGAAAGACAAATCTCCTGGGCCGGATGGCATTCAACCAAGAGTACTATGGGAATTGGCGGACATACTGGCTGCACCCCTGGCGGAGCTCTTCAACAGGTCACTTGAGACAGGGAGGGTACCTAGGGATTGGCGAGAGGCACAAGTGGTGCCAATCCATAAAAGGGGGTCGAGGGAAGTACCAGGTAACTATAGACCCATCAGTTTGACCTCGGTGGTGGGAAAATTAATGGAGAGTATACTAAAGGAACGATTGGGGGTGTACTTGGAGGAGCTGGGAGGTCTGGATAGTCGGCAACATGGGCTTGTGCCAGGTAGATCATGTCAAACCAATCTTGTGGAGTTCTACGAATGGGTAACATCAGAACTGGACAGGGGAAAGCCTGTGGATGTATTATTCTTGGACTTCAGCAAGGCGTTTGACTCTGTCCCCACAATGGTCAGGTGGAGAAACTGATGGGGTTAGGAGTAGGCCCTTTGATGGTCAGATGGATTGAAAACTGGCTAGCTGGATGCACCCAGAGTAGTGGTCTGTGGGAGCTCTCGAACCTAGAGAGGTTGGTAGTGGGGTACCGCAGGGGCTGGTCCTGGGTCCGATCCTGTTTAATGCATACATATCGGACATCAGGGAAGGTATAGGGTGTGAAATGAGTCTCTTCGTGGATGACTCCAAGATGAGAGCAGTAGTTGAGGAGAAGAGGGAGGTTGGCCCTGCAAGGACCTGGACACCCTGGAAAGCTGGGCTCACACATGGAAATTTAATTTCAATATCACCAAGTGCAAGGTGTTGCATCTTGGTCAGGGAAACCCTAAACACAGGTACACCCTGGGAGAGGAGGCGCAGGAGGCCTCAATAGGGGAAAAAGACCTAGGGGTCATGGTGGATGCATGTATGAATAACTGAGCAGTGCAGGAGAGCAGCTAGCAAGGCAAACAGGATGTTGGGATGTATCGTAAGGGGGATCACCTCTAGGAGCAAGGAAGTGATTCTGCCGCTGTACAATGGACTGGTTAGACCACACCTTGAGTACTGTGTATAGTACTGGAGACCACACTTGAAGAGGGACATACAGCTCCTGGAAAGGGTACAGAGGAGGGCAACTAAGATGATACGAGGGCTAGGGGATTTGACGTATGAGGACAGACTTGAGGAGCTCTGCCTGTTTTCATTGGAGGAGAGAGAGACAGGGGGACATGATTGAGGCTCTTCAAGTACCTCAAGGAATAAATAAGGTAAACATGGAGGGATCTTTAGACTAAAGCAGGAGGTATCACCATAGGGCATGGTTTGAAGTTGGAAGGTGGAAGGGTGAGGGGAAAAGAGGAGGAGGTTTTTCACTGAGAGGGTGGTGGACCCTTGGAATGCACTGCCTGGCGAGCTGGTTCAGAGATCCACAGTGGAGGGCTTCAAGAGAGGGAGGGACAGACACAGAAAGTGGATGTATCAGATGATGGCCTGTCCCAGGGGGGTGGGGATGGATGATAGGGGTTTCTGGAGCACAAGGGATGGGAGGGCCTCGGCACCCAACTAAGGATCTGAGGTTCGAGCAGATTCGATAGACCGTAAGGCCTAATCTGCTGGCAAATAGTATGTTAGTATATTGTAGGGTTACCAAAACACATGAATAATCCCAGTCACTGGCATATAATGGAAGTGTGTTAAAACTGGTAAAAAATAGTTATTAATTTGTCCTTAAGGGCTGCAGAGTTCTAACATAGTGCATTTCTTAAGTTCTATCCAGACCTACCACTGTGCAAATATTTTTGCAAAAATATCAGACTTCATTTAAAGGAGAATGGGAACAATATTTTCCCACATTTTGGTTGTATTATTCTCTGAAAGTATAAAACCTATACAAATTATTGTTTTTTCCTTTTGTTTTGTTTTTTTGTTATCTGATGTTACAGTTACTAGATCAGTAAAGAAACACTTAAGAGTAACATTTGAACCCCAATAATTGTTTCGGCAGAACTCTAGACTTCCCAAAATATTTTGTTCTCAGTAGAATCTCTGTTATGCTTCCAGCATTTTTTCAAAACGTGACTGGAGTCACTGCCATGACTCTCAGTTTCAGTGAAGATGCTGGATTGGTGGGATGCTTTATGATTTCTAGCATCTTATGTCATACACTACAAAAAATTCAGCATCGTTTAATTTTCACTTTACTTCCTATTAAAAATAAGTATTTCTGGAAGAGTGCTTTTAATGTTATGTTACATGCAGGTGTATTTTCCCAAGGACACAAGCAACTCATGTCTATTAGTAATGCAGCGAGAGAGCAATTTGTGCTTTTCCAGTCTCTAACCTTCCACATAGGTAGCACACAGTCGACTCAATGAGATCTCAACTGTGGTCAGAAGGTCACAGGCTGGCCACATGCTGTGCATTACTATGCTTGTTTAAGGTTCAGGGTAACCTTGGCATGAATGATTCAGACATATAAGGAATGTGTGTGTGTGTTTGTGAGAGAGAAGAGAGAGAGAGAGAGAGAGAGAGAGAGAGAGAGAGAGAGAGAGACATCCGCATTTAGAACACTCTTAGGCAGTATTCCAAAAAAGACAAGACAACTGTGAAGGATCCATAAAAGGATGCAACAGGAGAACAAATATCCAAACCACACAAACCATTTGTTTCAAACCCTAAGAATCCCTCACCTAAGTTTAAGTGCAATCATTCCCCTGGAATGAGTAGCCCCGGAACTTTTAGAATTTTACGTAAATTATGGAATTTAGAAAGAAATTTAAACTCTGACCCGTGGTCATGCTCACCCCTGCACTCTAACATCAAATCTGTTTCTCTGCCTGAAGAGAGAGCAGTCGCCCTGATGTCTGTTCTACACTTCTGGCTGGGTTATAGTTCATTATTTTAATACTATTAGTGTTTTAGTTTATCTTTTTGATACTTTGCATTATTTAGGGTGTTATTTGAATTTTATTGTGTTATTTGACATTTTTCTCCAGTTCCCACTCAGTTCCCAGGACCTGGAGAATGCCATTCGTGGCACAGTTCCCATTTTAAGAGAACCCCCATTTAATCTTTTAAAGAGTTAAATAAAACTTGCTTTCATTTAACCATTTGCAGTTTTATTCTAAATTATTCTTGGTTCCCTGTTTTTGGGACCCGAGATGATTTCTTTGCTATTTCTATGATAAAAACATCTTTTGAAGGAACATTTACTTGTGGTTTATTTATTTATTTTTGCAGAACTAAACCCCATTACTTTATTTAATGCTCATTTGAAACAATTCTTGGGCTTAGCGAATTTCATTCTTTCAGTTGGGAAATTCTGGACACCAGGAAATGCTTGTCATGGGACAGGGATAGGGCCGAGAGTGCCACTGGATACCAGAGAGTATTTGACATGGAACAAGGTGCTACAGGCCATGAGGAACTGCTTGGCACATCTCAACCATTCCCAAACGGGGTGGGGGAAGGCACAGTAAATAGTAAGGCTTTCTTGATAGTAATATTTTTCTAATTTGGTCAACCCCCAGATGCAGTGATGTTAAGCATGGATATGTGAGGGGGAGGGAGGAGCAAAGACAAAAAGCTTTTCAGAAATGCTGCTTGATCTTTGTTTTATCACTCACCGTTAATCACTCCAACGTTTCACCTTGTATTCAAAATGCTTCTTCAGGAGTTTGCCTACAACAAGACTTGTATCAGTTTGTTACTGTTTTTTGTTCCAAAGAAAGAAAAGAAAAACAGAGCACACTATAAAGAGGCCAAATTATGGCTTCTATTATAAAAGATGAAGCAAGTAGATTGAGAGCAGCATGCAGATAGAGAATATTGCATAAAACTATTTGGAACACAAAAACCATAACAAACTGATACAAGTCTTGTGGTTAGTGGACTCCTGAGGAAGTCTTTTGAATAGAAGGCAATACATTGGGGTGATTAACATTGAATGATAAAACAATAAAAACATTTTAGCAAGCAGCTCTTCTGAAGAGCTTTTAGTCCCTTTACCCACCCCCCTTCACATATCCCTGCTTAACACGGCTTGGCAGAGGACAAGGAGAAGGAGGGGGTTACCACTGAATACTGAGTTGCCTGGGTGGCAACGGGATGCAATTGAATCATCAAGTGGCCCTGATGGTGCAATTTGTTTAAATGTGAGACAAATATTGAAAACTTCACAACACACAACCAAAAAGCTGTTTTAGCTGCCTCTCACCTCAGTGGGCTACATGTTTAACATATGTAGTAAGGATAGATTGACAGTTGAACAATGTTGCCATAGATATACTCAGAGGAGCTGGCCCCGTGTCACCAGAAATGCAGCATCTGGCATGAACATGTGGTTATCCAATTCAGCTGTGAGTGGTGCAGTGATAAGGGCCATTTCTGAGGGGTAAGCAGTTTTGCTTCAATGAGCATTGGGAATCAAACTGCATTTTCATTCAATATTTGAGCAGTGGAAGCTAGCAAGGTTGGGGGAAGGTGCGTCACAATGCAATACAGTGCATTACTAGGTTATTTTGTGCTACATCTTTCATACAAATCTATCTCAAACACTTCACAGGTGCTAACAGGGCAAGCTTAGTATCAGGAAATAAAGTAGGATGTGAGTAAAAACTGGAATGCACCTAGAACTGGAATAGCAAAGCAAGGCAAATTTTATTTATATAGCACCCTATCCCGGGGTTCAGAGCACTTTACAGTAAAAGCAATATCCTCAAGAATTAAGATCAAACATTTTAAATAAAACTAAAGGCTTTTTCAAAAAGGAAAGTTTTTAAAGAAGCTTTAAAGGCTCGTTGGCGCAGCAGTTGGATTTCCGCTCGTGAAGCCGGCAACATGGGTTCGAGAATGGACCTGGGTTGCTGGAGGAACGGCCGGAGGGAGATGGATGAAGCATACTCTGGACTGCTCTCCTTCTCTGAGGGGAGGGGAATGACCGTCCGGTGCACTACAGACCCCTGGCAGAGGCCGGGACTCCACCGCGGCAATCATCTGGACTTCCAGAGGGGCAGGGCAGACGCAGGATGTCATTGCATGTTCCCGCCCCCGAGGAAAAAACATCCTTTCCGGGACAGAAAAATCCCCAGTCAGTACCTCCATGACGCCCTCCTCACTGCCTCTCATATGCTCTCAGGCCATCTCAACCAACCTGAACCGACATTCGCGACACCTTGCCAGTGCTGCAACCCCACCCTGGGGGGTAAGCCTGGGTGCATGGGGGAGTGCAGCTCATGTGGGACCAGGGAGCAGTAGGGGCCGTGACCAGGGCTGAAGGTTCCGATGCTGGCTGAGACAAAAAGTACACTAAATAAAAAAAAAAAGAAGCTTTAAAAGCCTCTCTGGGACACTGGCTATCCCCTTCTCTCTAGTCCCCCCATTCCCCTTGCAAGGTTCCTTGCATCCATAAGGGTTCTCCAGGGACACGACTCTTCCCTTTCCCCCCACCTCACCCTTTCCTCTCCTTTTTCCCCTTTTCTTTCATCTAAGCACTTGTTTACTCATTACCCCAGCACTTTTTATTGTCCTCTCTTTCTACCTATTTTGTGCAACACTGTTGTAACACTGCTTGTAACACCTGCCTTACAACTGTATGTTAATGTTGTATAATGTTGTAATCCAAGAGATAAATAAAAAAAAAGTTGATCTTGTAACTTGAATGTAATGTGAACATGACTCTTCACCTCCCTCCCACCTCACCCTTCCCTCTCCTTTCCCCCTTTTCTTTCATGTAAGCACTTCTTTACTTATTAACCTGGCACTTATTATTGTCCACTCTTTCTATCTATTATGCGCAACACTGTTGTAACACTGCTTGTAATACCTGCCTTACACCTATATGTTAATGTTGATCTTATAACCTGAATGTTTAATGTCTCACTCCTGTTATGCCGCTTCCCCCCCCAGGTCACACTGGGAGATAAGTGACTTGTCACTCAGTGTGCCTTCCTGGTGAAACATTTCAATAAATAAATGAAAGGCCTCCACCAAGCTGGTTACACTTATATCAGGTGGAAGACAATTCCACAGTGATGGTGCATTAGTACCAAAACTGTTGTCACCTGATCTCTTAAGGTGAGAGGAGGGTACAACAAGCAAGATAGCCTCGGTAGAGAGTAGGGGGCGGATAGGTTGATACGGCACCAGGAGCTCTTTAAGGTATTCAGGTCCCAAACCACATAGAGTCTTGTAAGTCAACGAGTAAATCTTGAAGGTGATGCATGAGCTCACAGGGGTATGTTGCTAGAAGAGCAAAACCCCGACAGCAACAATTTCAACAAGTTTAGAAACTGTCGATGTGGGGGACCCACCGGCGAAATTTTGCTCCTTTGCCATGTTACACCCCCCCCCATGAGTTAATTCCGACTCAGAATTAGCAGTTCTTAGTAGGGGGGGTCTGGGGCTCAAACCCTGATTGAAAATCACTGATGTCTGTCAGGCAAAATTTCACTTGTCGACATTAGATCGCGTGACTATGCCGACCTTGACAACATTGTTGTTTACTCCATATTAGGTAAACAGCTTCATAGACATCCAGTGCAGAGTGTGCAGAACGGGAGTGACATGATCCCTCATTGAGGTACCCGTCAACATCCTGGCTGCAGCATTCTGCACTAGTTGCAATTGATGCAGCAAACCTCCAGACAGCCCTAGGCATAGAGTGTTGCAGTAATCAAGTCTGCTGGTGACAAAGGCATGGATGACTGTAGCCAGATCATCAGTCTTCAGGAATAGCCAGATCCTGGTGATATTCCGGAGATGGAAAAACCTGGATCAAACAACCAATGACACCTGTTTTTCAAGGGTCAATAGGTCATCTAGAACAATGCCAAGATCTTTAACCGCACCTACTACTGACTTGGGCTGCCCACCAACTGCTGGAGTGAGCAACTGCCCGTCAGTGGAAACACCCCCATGCGAACATACGAAGATGTCAGCAGATAGAGGCCTCATGGTCTATCAAGTCTGCTTGAGTATGCAGCTCTCAGTTTTGAATACTGATACTGCCCCCAACCTCCCATCTTTCCACTTGAATACATTGTCTGTGTTACCTCCTCCCTCCCCCTCCTTCTCTGATTTTGCCCTTGACCTTGTCCCACCTACTCTTAAATCCTCCTACTGATGTTCGCATTATAAGTTCTGCAGGCAAAGCATTCCATGGTGCCACCACTCTCTCTGTGAGAAAATGCCCCCCTCATCTCCCTCCTGAACCTCCCCGCCCTCCAATTTCTGAGTATGCCCTCTTGTGATCCCTTCATTTCCATACTTGAACAGACCCTCCTGCTGAACCCTATGTCTGCCCTTTAAGTATTTGAAGGTCCCAATCATGTCTCCTCTGTCCCTTCTGTCCTCCAAGGAGTACATATTTAGCCTCTGTAGTCTCTCTTCATAGGGCCTTTCCCTCATCCCACTTAGCATCCTGGTTGCCCTTCTCTACACCCCCCTCCAGCAGCCTGATGTCCCTTTCTAGGAAGGGGTGCCAGAACTGCAGACAGTATTCCAAGTGCAGCCTCACCAGTGCTCTGTACAGTGGCAGAATCACCGCCTCACGCCTTGAGATGATTCCCCTCGCTATGCACCCCAGCATCTTATTGGCCTTCGCTGCCACCTTCCCACATTGTGCAGAGTGATTCACATGGCCTGTGATCATCACACCCATATATTTTTTCTTGGCAGATACCGATAACTGCACCCTTCCCAGCTGGTAACTGTATTTAGGACTCTTGTTTCCAAAGTGCATAATCCTGCACTTCTTAGCATTGAAACCCAACTGCCAGGTGCATGACCATCTCTCCAGTACCTCTAGGTCTTCCTGTAGTCCCCCTCCCCCCCATCTCCCTGTCCACTCCTGCTCCCAGTTTGGAGTCATCAGCAAACAGGCTTATTTGGCTCCCAATCCCGTCTACCATATCTGCTACATAGATGTTGAATAACACTGGTCCCAGCACTGAGCTCTGCGGTACCCACTTATGACTGCCTGCGGCATTGATAGTTACCCCCAACCACCACCTATTGTCTGTTTTCCAGCCAGCTCCCAATCCATCTGACCATCTTCTCCCCCACCCCCAGGTCCGTCCAGCTTGCCTATCAGCCTCCTGTGTGGCACAGAGCTGAAGGCCTTGATGAAGTCTAAGTACAGGACATCAACTGCTTTGCCTTCATCCAGAGCTCTAGTCACCCAGTCATAAAAGATCACAAGGTTGGTCTGGCAAGACCTTCTTTTGGTGAACCCATGCTGCCTATCATCAAGGAGACCATCCTCCTCCAGGAATGCCACTATTCTTTCCTTCAGGATAGTCTCCAGTAATTTCCCCACAAGCAACGTGAGGCTGACCAGCCTGGAATTCCCCAGTTCCTCCCAAGAGCCACCCTTTACCCTCAATCCAGGGGTACACAGCCTGATAGAAGTGATGTGTTGAACACCTCTTCCAAAGGCACCACCAGGACCCTCACTAGCTCCTTTAGGACCCTCGGGTGTATCCCGTCCAGTCCTGGTGCTTTATCTGTCCATAGAAACCTTAGTCCCTCTAGTACTCTCTGCACAGGGATCTCCTCTTCCATCACAATGCCCCCCTTCTTTCCTTACCCTACCCTGCTCCTGTTGGCCAGGTACCTCCTGCTCCCTTGTAAAAACTGAACAGAAGTATTCATTTAGCACCTCTGCCTGTTCAGCCCCCCTCTCCACCCATCCACCTTCTGTTGTAAGCCTAGAAATCTGCTCCATGCAGCTCCTTCTATCCCTGATATATTTAAAGACCCCTTTTCACCCCCTTTAATCCCTTGAGCAAGCCTTAGCTCTTTCATAGCCTTGGCTGCCCTTACCACCCTGGTCACCTCCCTGGAGCACCTAATATAATCTTCCTTATCTGCTACTCTACAGGCCCTCTTGTAGTTTTAAAATGCCGCCTTATTTTCCCTCATCTTGGCCTGTACTTTTTTTGCCCACCAGCTTGGTTTATTAGACCTAGCCTTCTTACTCTTCCACTCAGTACAGGAGTTTGTGGCCTCCACCAGTCCCAGCTTTATGATAGCCCATTTCTGGGTGGTGTCCATGTCTGGACATGTGGTGGCCACATGCCTTCTTAGTACTTCAGCCATCTTACCAAAGTTGACCCTATTAAAGTCCATGACCTTGGTGGCAGTACATGTCTCCTCTCTGTCTATGACCAGGCTCTATCACCATAACCTCTGTCTTGCCGGCATTGAGACATAGCCAGTTTGCAGACATCCAGTCGTTAATCTCAGCCAAACACTGGCTCAGCATACCTGAGGTGGAGAGGTCACCTGGGGCACAAGGCAGGTACAACTGAGTGTCATCCACATACCAGTAAAACCCCAGATTGTACCACCTAATGATCTCTCCAAGTGGCAGCATGTACATGGAGAACAACAGGGGGGCCAAAATAGAACCCTGCAGAACACCACAAGGCAGCACAAAAAGAAAAGAGGAAAAATTCTCCAAGGACAATGTGCTGCAGTCTTCCAGTTAAATATGAGCTAAACCAGTGCAAAATTGCACCAGTAGTGCCCGCATATTTCCGCAGATGATCCAGTAGCACCTCGTGATCTACCATGTCAAAAGCTGAAGATAGATCAAAGAGCACCAAGATGGTAGATTGCCCTCTGTCCCTAACCATGAAGAGATCATGTGCAACCCTGACCAAAGCTGTCTCAGTGCTGTGCCAGGGCCGAAAACCCAACTGGAGAGGTTCAAAGATGGACAAACTCTCCAAATGCTCTGCTAGCTGGTCAACTATCATGTTCTCAATAATCTGCCCCCAAAAGGGAAGATTAGAGATAGGCCTACAGTTCAAGAGAACATCAGGGTCTGAGGTTGACTTTTTAAGGAGGGGTGTCACCACAGCCCCTTTCAATGCCATAGGAAAAACATCTTCACTTAAAGATCCATTTACAATCTCCATGAACATTGGACCCAGGAAATCCAAGCAGCACCCAAATCCCCTGCCACAACACCCTGGGACAATTACTAAAGGAGCAATTTGAAAAGGGATGGTAAGAATGGAGGGCATTCTGGCATGGATGATAAGTAAGGGGGCATTCAGTTTGGGGCATCATCCTGGATTTGGGGTGCATTCAAGTTTAAAAACCAGAATGCACCTGGAACCTTAATATCCAAAACCAGAATGGTACTCATCGAACTAAATGCCATTCCCCTTAATTTCCTTGACAGAATACACCCCAAAGGTACTGGCCCTGCCAGAATGCCCCCATAGTGACTGCCCCAGGGACATTCCAGCAGGGGATTTGGGGTAGTCTGGTTCCCAGTGCATTTGTGCATTCCAGTTTTTACCATGTCCCAGTGAAGCAGAGTACATGGTTAATTAAATATTATTTTTGTAGCAGCCAGTTATGAAACTGCTGCTTGACACTGTTCAACTAAAAATAGATAAAAGATTTCTGGTATAACAAAAATGAGGAATACTGTATATACTTGCATACAATTCAAGTTTTTAGTGTCAAAAATAGGAACTAAAGATAGGGGGCATGACTTTTACGTAAGGTCATCTTATCTACAGAGTTCATGGTGCAGTCCTAGAGCTGCATATTGACTTAGGTGTCAGCGTGACTCATTTGGTAGCACATTCACTTCGGGGCCAGGAGGTCATGGGTTCTAGTCCCACACTTGGATTGGGCTGATACCATAAATGCACCTGAATTCAATCCTCAGGAAAGCTATACTGATGGGATGTACTGTTCTTGGGATTGGACATTAAACAAGGAAAGGGGAAATTGTTTAATCAGGAAAGGCACACTAAACTGGAGCGTGTTTCCAGGTGTGACCTGGGAGCAGAAGGAAGTTAAGTGACTTGCTCAGGGTCACACAGTATGCAAGTGAGGGCTGATGGAATTCAAAACCAGGTCTCCAGGTTTGCAGCTCAGTGCCCTTAATCACTATGATATACTGCCTCCTAAACTAAGGTTCCTTCTGCCCATCTCTGGTGTTGTCCTAGTGGGTGTCCAGATGCAAGTAACAGAACCCAAGGCATTGTTTTCCCAAGAGTAGGGAATTTTCCCGGTGTCTTGACCAGTGTTCCCTTTCTCATAAAACTGGTTCAAGCAATTGTCCAAGGCTGTATGTGGGGTTGATGTGTGAAATAGCTGTCACTACACGGTTACAGTCACTTCACTACCAGACTCTCGTAGCTTGTAAAGCACTTTGGGATACAATGTGTATGAAAAGCACTATATAAATGTTGATTCACCTTCTTATGCATGAGGTCAAATTCTCCCTGAGTCTGATCACATTAAACACCTGGCTGGATCATAAACACTGAACCTTTTTAGCACACTCATTCCTAAGCCACTTGTTACCAGTAACCTATTGAAAGCTGCTGTTGGGGGCAGCAGATTGAGGCTTGCTGTGGCATTTGTGAGATTTTTAGTGGCCCTGCTGAGAAGCAATATAAGCACACAAAATGGCATGGTATTGGAAAAGTAGATCCTGGGGCAGAGACGGAACTCCGAGCAGACTAGCTAGACCTTTGGTCTTTTTCTGCCATCATTGTCTATGTTTCTATGCCAGTAGTTCTGTGAACCCTACTGTAGGATGCTGTTGAGTGAGTATGAAGTATGGAGCGCAACCCTATGAAGTGTCTGATCCTGCAGTTAGGATCGTCTCTGTGCTACTGAATGACAGCTTCAGGGAAGTGGAGGGGGTGCTACAGTGCTGGTGAGTAGTGCTGATGGTTGCGGGGGAATAGTAAAGATTCTATGCCAGCTGTTGATGGGATGGGGACCTTAAATAACACTTGACACCATACTGCCACATGTGGGGGGAGCCGAGTTGTGAATGAGGGAGTTACATATCCTGGTAAAGTATGTGGTATGGCAGTACTGTGAGTATGGTGAAGGTGGGGGGTTAACTGATACTAACATACTAACATACTATTTGCCAGCAGATTAGGCCTTATGGTCTATCGAGTCTGCTCGAACTTTAGATCCTTAGTTGGGTGCCAAGACCCTCCCATCCCTTGTGCTCCAGAAACACATATCATCCATCCCCACCCCCCCTGGGACAGGCCATCATCTGATACATCCACTTTCTGTGTCTGTCCCATTCTCTCTTGAAGCCCTCCACTGTGGATCTCTGAACTAGCTCACCAGGCAGTGCATTCCAAGGGTCCACCACCCTCTCAGTGAAAACCTCCTCCTCTTCCCCCTCACCCTTCCACCTTCCAACTTCAAACCATGCCTCTGGTGATACCTCCTGCTTTAGTCTAAAGATCCTCCATGTTTCCCTATTTGTTCCCTTGAGGTACTTGAAGACCTCAATCATCCCCTGTCTCCTCTCCTCCAGTGAAAACAGGCAGAGCTCCTTAAGTCTGTCCTCATGTGTCAAATCCCCTAGCCCTCATATCATCTTTGTTGCCCTCCTCTGTACTCTCTAGGAGCTGTCATGTCCCTTTCAAGTGTGGTCTCCAGTACTGTACACAGTACTCAAGGTGTGGTCTAACCAGTCCATTGTACAGCGGCAGAATCACTTCCTTGCTCCTGGGGGTGATCCCCCATTATGATGCATCCCAACATCCTGTTTGCCTTGCTGGCCGCTCTCCTGCACTGCTCAGGAGTTATTCATACATGCATCCACCATGACCCCTAGGTCTTTTTCCCCTATTGAGGCCTCCAGCCTCCCTCCCAGGGTGTACCTGTATTTAGAGCTTCTGACCAAGATGCAACACCTTGCACTTGGTGATATTGAAATTTAATTTCCATGTGTGAGCCCAGCTGTCCAGGGTGTCAGGTCCCTTGCAGGGCCAACCTCCCCTCTTCTCCCTCAACTTCTGCTCCATCTTGGAGTCAGCCGCGAAGAGACTCATTTCACCCTATACCCTCCTGATGTCCAATATGTATGCATTAACAGGATTGGACCCAGGACCGAGAACCCTGCGGTGCCCCCTACCAACCTCTCTGGCGTTTGAGAGCTCCCCACAGACCACTACTCTCTGAGTGCGTCCAGCTTAGCCAGTTTTCAATCCATCTGACCATCAAAGGGCCTACTCCTAACCCCATCAGTTTCTCCACCAGACCATTGTGGGGACAGAGTCAAACACCTTGCTGAAGTCCCAGAATAATACATCCACAGGCTTACCCCTGTCCAGTTCTGATGTTACCCATTCATAGAACTCCACAAGGTTGGTTTGACATGATCTACCTGGCACAAACCCATGTTGCCGACTATCCAGACCTCCCACCTCCTCCAAGTACACCCCCAATCGTTCCTTTAGTATACTCTCCATTAATTTTCCCACCACCGAGGTCAAACTAATGGGTCTATAGTTACCTGGTACTTCCCTCGACCCCCCTTTATGGACTGGTACCACATGTGCCTCTCGCCAATCCCTAGGTACCCTCCCTGTCTCAAGTGACCTGCTGAAAAGCTCCGCCAGGGGTGCAGCCAGTATGTCCACCAATTCCCATAGTACTCTCTGATGAGATGCCATCCGGCCAGGAGATTTGTCTTTCTTTAAGGCCTTGAGGGCTAACCACGCCCTTTGGTGGAATGGCATCATCCGTCCCTCCACCTTACTGGCATTTTATCTTTACCCAGATGCAACACCCTGGGGTACTCTCTCCCCTCTTGCTCCATTTTGTTGCTCCCTGATCTCACTTACTGATGTTTCTATCCCCTTCGTGCCTTGCTTTGTAGATATCCCATCCCCCTCCCTAGTGAACACAGAGGCAAAGTACTCGATAAATACCTCTGCCTGGTCCCTCTCCTCTTCCACCCACCCTCCTTCTGATCTCAATCTGCTGAGATGGCCCTTAGTTTTTCTCCGCTCCCTAATGTACCAGAAGAACCCCTTTTCCCCCTCCATGTATCCCCTGAGCTAGCTGCTGCTCTTTACTGGACTTTGCTCCCCTCACCATACGGGTGACTTTTCTAGATGTAAGCTGGTACATTTCCTTATCCCTATCCCCGCTTGTTGTTTTATATTTTTTGTAGGCCGCCTTCTTTTCTCTGACTGCTACCTGTACCTCACTGGACCACCAGCATGGTTTATGTGACCTTGCTCCCTTACGTTTCAACTTAGAGCAGATCCTGACTGCCTCATGAAGTCCCCGTTTTATGACCTCCCATCTCCTTTCCACACTTGTCATTGATGTAATCCCCTTCAAGTGATCCTTGAGAATATTTTCCATGCCCATGAAGTCTGCCCCTGAAGTCCACTGCCAGTGTCCTAGATCTCCCCCTCCCCCATGCTTATTTGAAACCAGACAGTATTGTGGTCGCTCCCAGTCAGGGGTCTTGTACAACCATGTCCCTTACCAGATCCCCATCTGCCAGAACCACATCCAGGACATGCCCTCCTTATGGGCTCCATCACATGCTGTGTTAGAACACATCCTGGAAGCCATCCAGCAGCCTCTGCTCCTTGGCCACCTTAGAGGACATGGTTCCCCAGTTTGTACCTGGCATATTAAGGTCCCTCATCAACACCACTCCTTCCCCTTTGGTCCACACTGGGCAATGATGTTGTCCAGCAAACCATCTTCTAGAGACCTCACTCATCCTGGGGGCCTATATGCTACACCAGCTGACCTTATTTCCGCTGAGGATCGTAGGTGACCCATAAGGCCTCCACGCTTCCCTCTGCCCTTCTACTCCTAGCAATTTCTATGTCATCTCTAATGAACATAGCCACTCCACCCCTCTGCCCTCCTTTCTATCCTTCCTGATCATAGTGTACCTCATATGTTTAGGTCCCAGTCATAGTTTTGTTGGCTCACATTTGACCGCCACCACATCCACCCCCATCGAACAGCATGGCCTGGAACTCTGGCAACTTGTTTCCCAAGCTCCTGGCATTTACTAACACCAACCCCACCCCTTATCCCTGATTCTCTTTGTCGAACCCAGCAGATTCCTTATACTTCCATCCTCCCTCTGCTCCTCCTGAAACCTCCATCCCCAATCTGTTTCCCCTTCCCCTGGTAGCAGAGGCTACTCCCTCATCTGGAGGAGAGGGCTTCTGGTTAGCCTCCTTATCCCTTCCCCCCCTCACAAGTTTAAACCCCACCTTTCTTGTATGTAGTCAGCCATCCCTGTTTAGGACTTCCTTCCCTAATGGGGCAAGATGAAACCTGTCCTTGGCATATAGTCCTTATCCTCCCAAACTCCATTCCAGTTCCCTAACACCCCCAACCCACTCTCTTCACCCCACTTCCTGAGCCAGTCATTAACCTCTGTGAGCTTCATTTTTTTCTCCACTGAGGCCTTTGGTATTTGCAATATCTCTGAAAAGGAAATGTTGCATCCATTATCCCGACAGACTCTGGCAAGTTCTTGGAACCTTGCTTGGATTTCCAAATTGCTATTTCCCTCTAGATCATTAGTTCCCAAATGCACCAGGAATCCGGTTTCTCCACAATCCCTAACCATTTCATACACCATGAACTTTGCTCTGTGCACTGTCAGCCCAGAGATACTCACTACTTCACCTGGCTATGGCATCCACTCCCCTGTCCCTCCCACTGGATACCCCTAATCATCGAGTCTCCCAATATCAGAACCTTAACACCGCCATCATCCTTATGGTTACCAACACTATGCCCTCTCAGCCCCCTTCCTCCCCTTTATTCATGATCTCAATTTCGTGGGAGTATTCCTGCCTTATTAGAGACCCCCTTGTCACCCTACCCTTTCTGCCTCCCTTGCTATTTTGCCCACTTATCTCAAACACTCTCTGAATAGGTGTCCCCTTTAACCCTCTCTTATCCGAACCATTTATCATGGCCCTGATGGTTTCTCCTTCCCCCCACACCGCCATCCTCCCCCCTTGTAATAGTACCCCTCCTCCAGAGGCTCTTTGTGGGTCCCCTTTAGCTAGGGCCCCATCCTTGGTACTGACCCCCCTGCTGAAGGGGGTCTCCTCTCCCACCTCCTTGTCTCCCAGTTTCTCTCCAATCATGCTCTCCTCTCTCATGTTTGCAATATGTTGCATCTCCCCCATTTGCTTAACATATATGTTTCCCCTTCTCCCTCTGGGACTATTTCTGTCCTTTCCATAGCTGGTCTGTGATGCCCTATGGGTATCAGACTCCCTCCCCCCGGCCTCTGTATAAGTTTTCTCATTTCCACCAACCCCTTCCTCCCCCTCTAGGTTGCTTAGTAGCTCAAATTTATTGTGACACTCTATGTCAGCCTCCATCAAGTAACCCGAGTTTCCCCTGACTGCACCTCTAAACTGCCCCTCTTCTTCCCTCTTGCTCTGTTCACCTTAGGGCTCCCTTCCCACAGTCTGCTGTTTAGGCTTCCGTTAACAGCCCCTCCTGACTCTTCCCCTCCACTATCTTTGTATTCAGAATGTTCACCCACGTCGCTTTCCCTTAGCATCAACTCCCTATCAAGGGTCCTCTATCCCTAATATCCCCCTCCTGCTTGCTGTAATATAACGTCCTGTAATTTCCAGAAGATTGCCCCAGCCTCCCCTCAGCCCCACCCATCTGCTGCCCATATACACACCCTTATCCTTGACACCCCAGCTCCCCCAGCTTACTCCTTAACCAATATACCTCACTCCTGATACAAGATAGCTGTCTACAGAGTGGGCAGCCTCCCTCTCTCCAGGCCCAATTTAGAATTATTGCCATCCCACAGCCTGCACAGCCTACAACCCTTCCGAAGATGCCTGCCATGGTGGAATATGGCCACCCTGTTTATCCCCTTCTCTGTTTATAATGGCACACCCCCTTTTCTCAGTCCCTTTCCTCTGGAATACAGTTTCTCTCTATACTGACTGTAGTTATTTACAAATCCAATTTCAGCCCCACCAATAAAGTTCCAAAGTCTCACAAACACATACAGTCCAGTGTGTGTTCGGTCCCACTAACAGTGCATGTAAGCAGACATCAGGTACCGTATGATGTCACATGCCCACCAGCTGCTGTTGCTTCGAATTTCAGTCCTAAAACAGAAATACTCAGTCTTTCAATCCCAACCCCCAGTGGTTTTTCAGTATTTAAGAAAGCCTACAAAACAGGGTGGGTGGGAAGGCTCTTACCAAACACCAGGCAAACAACACATTTAAATTTCCCTCTAATTAACCCTGACAACAACTGTCCCCAAACCTCCAAAGTTATAATATCACATCCCAAGTAACAGTTCTAATTCAAGGTAATAATTTTTACCACATAGAGCTAATTTCACTTACAAACTATTCAAATATTTCAGTTTAAACAGGATATAAACCCAGACCTCAGTCCAACCAACCTGCTGCTTTGTGCTCCCAAGTGAACAATGGAGGCCAGGGTAATTCCTGTTTAAAGACAAGGTAATTGCAGCTAATGTCCCTCCCCTAACACCAGGCAAACAACACATTTAAATTTCCCTCTAATTAACCCTGACAAACAACTGTCCCCAAACCTCCAAAGTTATAATATCACAGCACAAGTAACAGTTCTAATTCAAGGTAATAATTTTTACCACATAGAGCTAATTTCACTTAAAAACTATTCAAATATTTCAGTTTAAACAGAATATAAACCCAGACCTCAGTCCAACCAACCTGCTGCTTTGTGTTCCCAAGTGATACATGAGGTATATGTATAAATCAGCTAAAATCTCATGGAAAAGGGGGAGGGTCAACATATACACTAGGTCAACCTATACCTGAGTACATACAGGTATGTTTCATGAAAGACTTGCATAAAAATAACACAAAAAAATACTTTTTAACATAAATTTTGACTGCATAAATGACATGTTTATTTATGATTTGTTTAATTATTTACCATATTTATTTATGTGAAGGTTGCACCACATATATGGCTGCATGGCATTTTAGGCTCAAGATGGCTGTCTATAGAGTTAGTTTATGTTCTTTCTTTACTTCTCTTGCTTGGAATACCTGTATCATTTTTACATACATCATCTGGGTAAGCAACATGTTCACAGCTGGGTACTGTCCCCCCCCCCAGTTTTTAATCAGAAACTATATTGAAACATCTCTGGGAACCTCCTGAATCAACATCTTTGTTGGCAACACCTATATCTGCTTGCAGCTACAATTTCTGAATATACACTGTCTTGTCTGGCTTGACTCTGATGATCTCCTGAGAGAATTTAGCAACTGTGGAATTCACACCACCATATGAACTCAAGGACAACAGATCAAAAGCTTGTCTTCAAGTCTGCATCCTTGACTTGTGATGTTAACACCTTTTACTGTCTCCCAGCTTACTGAAAGAGCTTTCTACAATCCTTGGTTGCTTTTGGATCCACATCCCCTGGCTATATTGCTGACACACCCTGGCTGATACTGAAAAATGGTTTTCACATCCTGCATATGGCTCAGGCCACAGTTCATCACCTTCGGGAATTTAACACATTCAGTGTCTTTGATTTACAGCAACAACAGTTTATTGGGCCTCAGCAGTTCACCATTTCCTCTGGATTTGACTGCTTTTTCATCATTTGACTCTTGGTCTCTTGGATAAGATATTATATTACATATCTGGACTTAAATTCCCTGCAGTAGCTCGCTTGCTGTTGTGTTTGATGCCACAGTGCTGTATTACTGGGATATACAATGCACGTTGACAGCACTGGTCACTGGTTTCAATACTCACCTGCCTTACCAGATTGCATTTGAGGGTCTTAGCTGGGATTGCCTTGGGCTGTTGTGGGGGTAAGAGTGCTTCCTTCTTCTCCTGACTGAGATGGAGTTGCAGGGTGCCCCCACACACACAGTTAAGCACCGACTGAGACACCCTGGGAATTCCTGGGACTGATATTGGTCTACTTCTCTGTCTCTTCTCAGGACAGCATCCCTGTTCAGCTTTTGTTCAGTACACTGGTTTTATTGGACTGCGCTTTCCATCCTGGACTATGTTTGAATTGATTATATCTCAACTAGACTGATTTTTGTGTCAATAATATTGCAGTGCACACTTATTTAGCTGCTTTCACCATTTGCATGCCTGTTTGCTTTTGCCCGCTGTTTACTCTGACACTTTGCTGAAGTGAGGTAATGGTAGTTTACTCACCTGGTAAAGGTGATTGTGTTACTGTATATCCATGGCACTCCCAGAACCTTACGTTAGGGTTATGTACACCTGATAGGCTGCGGATGCTCATGTGACCTAAGATCGAATTATGGTCTCTCCACCAAGCCCCCTCTGGATCCCTCTTGTAATCAGTTTTGATACTTCCAGAGCTGTGAAAGAATAATTACCTTGCATGCACAGACAGTATAACACTTCAACTGAGACTGTAATGGATTTCAGAAAAGACTACTTTAATTCAATTGTCTACTCAGTTACATCATATTTACTTGGCGATAAGTTGTTAATAGGCGGAGTCTTATGTAGTTGCTTCTATGGGTTCAGATGTACTGTATGTGTCTCTAAATCAGAAACTGTCCACTTTTTCTATAGAACATGATCCCCAGGGAGGGTTGGAGTGCCATGGATATACAGTAACACAATCACCTTTACCAGATGAGTAAACTACCATTGTGTTGCCTGTATATCCATGGCACTCCCAGAACCTTACCTTAGGTTGTGTAATAAGCAGTTCCCTCTTATTAGGATGGGGGGGCTGTTTGTTAAAACATTCTTCCAAGTGGCAGTTAACAGTACCTTTTGTCCAAAGGAACCCTTCTTTGGGATGGCTGTATCCAATCTGTAATGTCTCGCAAATGTGTGGATAGTCACCCAGGTTGCGGCCACACAGATTTCCTGGGCTGATGCTGAATTTCAATCTACCCACGAAGTCACCACCGCCCTGGTGGAGTGTGCCTTTATCCCCATGGGAGGCACCTTGTGACTTGCCTTGTATGATTCCGTGATGGCTCTCTTTAGCCATGCAGTAACGGTTCTTCTCACTGCCGCTGAGCCCTTTTTACACCCTGCTGCCACTATGAACAGTCTCTCAGTACGCCTCAGTGGTGCCGTTCTGTCAAGTCCTCTTGACATCTAGGGAATGTAGGGCCTTATCTCTGTTGTCTGCTGCATCCTTATAGAATGTAGGTAATACTATGGGTTGGTTTGTATGAAACTGTGAGTCAACTTTTGGTACAAAGGATGGGAATGTTTGAAGAGAGACCCCTGGGGGGTGAATGCTGTGAAGTGTTCCTAGCACGATAACGCTGTCAGTTCCCCAACTCTATGTGCAGAACATACTGCCATCAGGAATGTCATTTTTAGACCCAGCCAATAGATACAGTATCGATAGTTGCTATTGGCTTGAATGGTGGTGCGGTTAGTGCATTCAGTACTAATGTGAGGTTCCATGGTTGTACACCTGTCTTGATCTGAGGGCGTAAGTTTGTTGCTGCCTTGAGAAAATGAATAATGTCTGGGTGAGAACCTGGGTTAATTCCCTGTATTGTACCCACTGCTGCTCCTATTGCTGATAAGTGGACTCTCACTGTTTGCCAGACCCTTGTCAAGACCTTGCTGGAGATAAAGCAAGATGTCTGGTATCGAGATCAAATCTGGGGAAATCTGGTGGGCATGTCACCATGATGAGAAGATGTTTCATTGCCTGGAATAAATGAATGTAGTGGTGTTGCATCATGACTGGAGCATGGTGTCTATGACTGTGCTGTGGTATCCAGCATTTAACAATCTCTCCCTTTCAGGAGCCAGGCCGTTAATTTTAGATTGTTGGGGTAGGGGTGTCTCGCCAGTCCCTGCAGCAGAATTTCTGGTCATAGAGGGAGTGTTAGTTTGTCCATTGCCATCGTCACTATTGTGGCAAACCATGCTTTTCATGGCCAAAGGAGTGCTATGAGAATTATGATCCTCTGTGACTGGCAGATCTATGTCTGTACTTGTATTATCAGGGGTAGTGGTGGGAACATGTAGGAGTAGTCATGAGTCCATGGTATTGACAGGGCATCCACCCCCAAGGACTGGAGTTCCTTGAACCTCGAGAAGAACTTGTTTGACTGTTTGTTCTTGTTGGTTGCCATTAGATCCAGAGTAATGTTGCCCCATTTCCACTGTATCTGTTGGAAACTGTCCGGGTGTAACTGCCATTCTCCTGGGTGAATCTGTTCCCGGCTTAGCCAGTCCACTGTAGGGTTACGCTTTCCAGCAAGGTGGATGGCTATTATGTGTGTTACGTTCTGTTGTGCCCATGTCATGATTGAGTTTGTTTCTCATTGTAGCCCTCTGCTCTTGGTGCTGTCTTGTTTTGACATATATACCACTGCTGCCCTGTTGTCCGATCATATTAGGATTGACTTTTGGAGTATTAGAGGCTGAAGTGCTAGCAGTGCATTGAGCATTGCTCACATTTCTAGTACATTGATTGTGCTGTATGGTATCCCATAGATGCACCCCAGCCCCATAAGCTGGCATCGTGTTTATGGTGGCGTCATGGATTATTTCCAGGGGTTTACCCTTACAAAGATGTTGTACGTTCATCCACCAGTTTAGTGATTTCCTGACCCCATCTATCATTTTTATCCTCAGGTGCATGTTCTTCTCTGCTGTTGATCTGTATTGTAGTAGTAGCATCTGAAGTGGGCACATGTGACATCTCGCCCTAGGTATCAGATCTATGCATGAGGACATGCATCCCAGAAGTTGGGAGCCCTGAGCTACGCTTGGGTCTGCAGTACTTACGAGTCATCATGTTAAGTCAAGCAATGTTGATCCTTGTTTCAGTCAGCTTGACCAGACCTATTTCCATGTCTTTCTGAGCTCCCAGATGTTCTAGATGTTGGGATGGGGTTAGGCAGCTTTTGTCCATGTTGCCACCCAGCTGTGGTCTCTCAGAACCTGTAATGTATATCTGGTTGCAACCTCTGATTCCCGATATGATCTCGTGCTGATTAGCCAATTGTCAAGGTAAGGGACGATGTGTACTCCCTCCTCTCATAGCTTTGCTGCCAGGACTATTGATATTTTTGTTAAGACATGTGGTGCTGATGCAAGACCAAATGGTAGAGTCTTGTATTGGAACTGCCAGCCCAGTATTTGGAATCTGAGGTATTTCCTGTGTGATGGGCAGTTTAGTATGTGAAGATATGCATCCTTTAGGTCTATTGAGGTGAGTAAGTCTCCTGACCTGATTGACTGGAGTGTTGATCGTATTGTTTCCATCTTGAAACTCTTTGTACTGATGAATTTGTTGACATACTTGAGGTCCAGCACCAGACGGAAATCCCCTGTCTTTTTTGGAACCATGAAGAATATTGAGTAAACACCCCTGCCGGCTTCCTCTTGAGGGACTCTTTGTACGGCATTGTTGGCTAGGAACTCATACAATATGCTTTGGCTCTGTTATACTGAGCATCTTTTCTTTGCTAATGGTGATACTACCAGCCTTTCCCTGGTTGGTGAATTCTATTGCGTAACTTAGATTTACTACTTCCTTCACCCACCTGTCTGATGTTGTCACTGTCCATACTGAGCTGAATTGTTGAAGTTGCCCCCCTACTGTCGGGTTGCGTGGTGTCGGTGGTGGTGGGTGCAGTATTCGTGTTAGTTGGGACTTTTGGTAGCCATTGTGAAAATCTTCTAATGGACTTTCCTCTCTGTCCAGACAATTTTCCTCTGGTGTGGGCTCCCCTGCCTCTATAGGTACTGCTCCCTTTGTTTTGGTAGTTGGACCTGCTGTGGCTGGATGTTTTTCTGTCATGAAATGTACTATTAAATCTTCTATCTGGTCATGAGCAGTAATTTTGGGAGCAGCCTCTGTATGACGGTAAGTAACTGGAGTGAGTCTCTGTCACTTTCTGTCTCCTTTCCCTGACCCCATCGCCTCAGGAACCTGTGAAGGCCTTCACCAAATATGCTGCCTCCCTTGAATGGGAGCTTGAGTAGCCATGCTTTGGACTCATTGTCCGTGTCTCAGTTTCAACCATAGTGATCGCCTTGCTCTGTTTGCCATGGTTGCTGATCTGGCATTCATCTTTAAGGCGTCGACTTACAGATCTCCCAGGTATTTGGCAGTCTGTAGCACATAATCCAACAGTTCTGCTTGTGGTGATTTGGGTGCAAGTTTCTTGCTAATTTTGACTAGCCATCTAATTTGTGCTCTGGTGGCGCATACCACTGTCGTGACTGTTCTAATTGCTTGTCCAGACATTTCATATATTTTTTTGAGTAGCTCTTCAAGTTTCTTATCCACTGGGTCCTTCAGAGTTGTGGTGCCTTCTGCTGCAAGGACTGTTCTCTTGTTCAGCTTGGTGATTTTTGGGTCAGTCTTGGGTGCCATGCACCATGACTTAATGCTGTCCTCCTATAGTGGACACATTCTGTCCAGAGAGTGCTTTTCTGGAATTCTGGCTGGGTCCAAAGTGTCCCAATCCTTTGATATTATGTCCTTAAGTGTGGTGCATACTGGTAAAAAATTCTTAATCTTTGGGGGTGGTTGGAGCATCAGATCAAGTTTACTTTCAGGTGGAGGTGGTGGCTGTTCGAAGCCCAGAGTGTTTTGGATCAATTGTACCAGGTATGCAATGTTCTCAGTTTGGAACAGCTTTGTGGCTATGGAGGGCACCTCCAGCGGTACTGGAATGACAGGAATGTCCTGATCTGATTCAAGATCATACTCGTGTTCGCTGTCTGGTGGTGAGTACAACTCTTCCTCCACTTCTAGGTTCTGCTCACTTTGAGGGTCAGTGGGGTCATCATACTGTGAAAGTGGTGAAGTAGCCACCCATGCTTGGCTAGAGTGGGCGGCCTTCCTACTGTGACTGGTGGTAACCGGTGTGGGTTGTACCCCTGGTATTGGCCTGGTGTTATTCATGCTCGACATTCACTCCAGAACTTGGAGCATAAAGTGTTGCTAGCTCTCCATCATGGCCGCTGTGGCCTTTTGGAGGGCAACTGTGACTGGGTCGACCTGCCATATCTGCCCAGAGTGGCTTGTTCCTGCCCTATTAAAGTTTTGGGTCTCCATTTGCTGGTCCACATTGTCCAATTTTTTGGACTGACATTCCCTTCCTGCTGATATCATCTGAAAGACAGCAAAGGGATGGTAGTAATACCAGTAGCAGGTTATACCCCACTTTTTTTTAAACATATAATGTCATAAATCTAGAAATCTTTGCACTAGTATTCAATAGCTAGGGCAAACCATCTTATCTTAACTCCACTTTGTGGCATGTAGCTTAAGTAGCTGATGCCCCATAAACATTGTCACTTTAAGACGTTGCTCCTTTAAGTGTATGGATAGCAGTTCCCATAGGAAATGTCCTTAGTATATATTTTACAATGTTGGTCTCTTAAGTGTTACTTATGGTGTTCACACCTTTAATTTTTTAGCTGCAGTGGTGCAAGCTCAGCAACTTGGTTATTTAAGGCAGCTGTGAGGTCGGGTCGACCTTATCTAAGATGGCGACGGGCATACCTGCTCTCATATGCCTGTGCTAGCCAGAAGGAGCCATCGCGCTAAATGTAGTTGGTGTTTTGTCACTCGTAGCATGGCAGCGACCACTCACATCTGAGCAGTCAGTGTGCATGCGCAGGGTCCTGAACAGGTCAGAGAAGAAGGGTGGAGAATTCAAGACTCCAATTACACCACCATGTTCAGCCAACAACCCCGGGCCATGCGGTGACTAAACGGGGAGGAGATGAGCAATCCGGGGGCTCTATAACAAGTTACAAGCTGGAGCCGGTATGGGATCGTGTGGATAATGCAATTGAAGCTGCCCCTTAACCAAATAATTTGTTTCCAAATGGCATTGTAGAACTCCCCCACATAAAGAGGGCAAGGCTGAGTAGATGGTGGGGTTGGGCACAGGCACCTGCACTCCGCTACATGAGGAGAGTGATGTGCATTGACCAAATCTGACTGTTTTGTCCATATTGTGTGCCCAAACAGCATACAGATGCTGGATCAGGGACTGCATGTGTGTAATGAAGCCGGATATCCTCGGGAGGGAGAGAGGGAGGAGTCAGACTAGCAAAACTGGTGGAGTGGTATTGACGACCACCAAGCTGGAAAGAGACCTGGGGGTAGTCATACCAGATGACCCAAAGGTGACCGGGCAGCATGACAAGGCAGTTGGGAGAGCTAGTGAGATACTGTTACACACAGAGAGATATCACCATTAGAAAGGAGGAGGAGGTGTTGTCCCTATATAGATCACTGGTAAGACCCCACCTAGAGTACTGTGTCTAGTTCTGGAGACCACATCTCTGGGAGAACATAGACAGAGTGGAGACAGTCCAGAGGAGGGCAACTAAAATGTTGCAGGATCTGCACCAAAAACCCTATGAGGAGAACCTAAGGGACCTCAATATGTACACCCTGGAAGAGAGGAGGGAGAGGGAGCATATGATAGAGACCTTATGGGGGTAAATAAGGTACAGTAGGGAAGCAGGAAACTGTAGGGGGGTAGATTCAGGAGAGATGTGAGGAAGTACTTCTTCACAGAAATGATGGTGGATTCCTGGAAAAGCCTTCCAGTGGAAGTGATGGGGGTGGAAACAGTGGTGGGGTTCAAGAATACATGGGATAGGCTAAAGGGAACCTTAGTGGAAAGGAAGGGGGGAGGTAAAAAGAGCCAGATATCAAGTAGGGTCTGTGACGATACTGTAGCTGGGGAAAAATGGGCAGACTGCATGGGCCAAATGGTCCTAATCTCACATCAAATTTTTTGTTTCTGTTTCTAATACAAATACACTGAATTTTGTACTTTACCTAGGACTAGTGTCTCTTTTTTCACAGAGCTTATGAGTGCCTGAAGTTGTATTGTTTTCAATATATGGAATAATATGTCAGCTTGTCCGGGTGTCCTGATACACTGTCAACCACCAGATGTGGTCTTTTATCTAGAACAACAGACACCCTGAAATGTGTCATTTGTCTTGCAAAGTATTTATACAAATCAAAAAAAAACATTTAATGAATTATCTGTGGTGTTCAGTTGTGATGTGATAGCTGAATAGTCACATGATGCTCTTGGACATTATATATATATATACACAGTATATATTATGGTAGCACGGTAGTGCTACCATAGTTAGGGTTGAGGAGCCATTTCTATGCTAAACCCCAAAACTTTGCACCTTAATAACTTTGCAACCGTTTGATGGATTTGCCTGAAATTTAGAATTTATGATCAAGAACCATAGGCCTTGGGATCTCATAAGTTTCGTACTGGTCGGATATACAGCTGCGGAGTTATTAAGTATAATCTGTGCGCGCATTTACGTTTTTCTGGAATTCTGTGGTCGCGCCTACAGGTCGTACGGTTTGCGTGACCGGCCCAAAATCTTCAGGGAACGTGCAGCCAGGGTCCCCAATGTGCCTTTTGAAGATTTCATGGAAAAATATTAAACGGTTCAAAAGTTATTCAAAAAACAGTTTCCCATTATAAGTCAATGGGAAAAGTTAACAAAAAGTTCAACACTTTCGCAAATGCATTTTTACTTTCGCAAATGGGCCTGTTACTTTCGCAAATCGGCCATTTTGTTTTCAGTTGGTGATCATAAAAATGGTTGGCATTTAAATTTGGGACCCTCTAGCAACCTAATTTTTTTTGTATTCACCTAGTCGGGCCCTGAGGATGCTTGCTATGTCTTTATTTTGTAGAAACACCCCAGAAATATGTTTTCAAATTCTGAAAAAGTACTTTTCGTTAAATTACCAGGTTACCTAGCAGTCACAAATTTTTAAAGCTTTCGCGAAATCATGCACAGTAGTTTTCTAGTCTGTGGGAAAAATGACAGCAATTCTTTGGCACTGCACTGCAAAATAACCGTTGGGAGTTTTGGGCTGAAATTTGGAGGAACGCAGCCGACATCTCACAGATGTGCCTTTCAGTGTTATATTGAAAAATATTAACGGGGCAAGTTATGGCACTCCAAAGTTGACAGTTTTTCCCATAGGATAACATTACGGCGCTCAAGCATTACAGGAATCCTTTGGCACCCTGCTGCAAAATAACGGTTTGGTCTTTTTCCTGAAATTTGAGGGAAGACAGCCAACAGTACACAGATGTGCCTTTCAGTAGTTTGGTGAAAAATATCACATGGCGGAAAAGTTACGGCACTCCAAAATTGACGGTTTTCCCATAGGATAACATTACGGCTATCGACACTTAACAGAAATCATTTGAGCCCTGCTGCAAAATAACGGTTGGGTCTTTTTCCTGAAATTTGAGGGAAGACAGCCAACAGCCCACAGATGTGCCTTTCAGTAGTTTGGTGAAAAAAACATTACAGGGAGGCAAAGTTATGGCGCTCCGACTTTTCTTTTTCCCTTAGGATAACATTACGAGCCTCGCCTTTCAGGGCCCGTATCTGAAGCGGTCACGAGACGGACTTCGTCGGAAAATGCTTAGCTCCCTAGTGGGCTAAGATTCAAATTAGCCAGGACAGTTGTAAATAATAATGACTTTTAAATTTTTTTCACGCATACGGTTCCTGAGATATAATGCATTTAGTATTCCAAGATCTCATTTTCTGCGCCGATACTCATTATTTTGCATACATTATTTGTACTCACTGTCTTTCTCAATGCAGGTTTTGGGAAAACCAGCCTGTGCGCTTACATTACTGTTACTGTTGCCCTTTCCGCTTGCGGATCCGTACCCGTTTCACTTACCATTGACGTCTGCGCCACCATGTGCGTTATCCTTTGCGTTTTCATTTGCGCTTGCGTTTCTGTTATTTTTTGCCATTTCTGTCTACAGTACTGTTTCTCTTACTGTTTCACTTTACATCACCATGCCCATTGACATTTCTGTTTGCAGGCACCATGTTACTATGTGACAACACATCACGTGGCAGACCATTCCCGTCTACGCCACCATGTGCGTTACCCTTTCTGTTCTCATTTGTGCTTGTGTTACCATGTGCGCCACTGTTAGCATTTCTGTTTGCATTGCTGTCCCTGTTAGTATGCCACAACACATCATGTGGGCGGGAGCGCAGGGCCCAAAGGGCCCTCGCCCGCCTAACTGATATTAGAGGGAGCCGGGCCCAGGCCCCACGCTCCCGGCCATTGCATTACATTCACTATTTCTCATTATCATTCTCAAAAGAAGGGAAATTAGAGGCAAAAGCTCCGTTTAATGCATTAGTTGGGTTGTTCCACAGCAACAAAAGTGAGGAAATTAGCTGTTGGGGTTGAAAACCCCTTGGACCCCACCCCCCAACCAGCATTAGGTGCGCATTGGGATCGTGGGTCCCAACTCTCACCCCATTCTCCTATACTTCTGCTGCTTTACACATGTCATGGGGTGAGAGTTAGGGCTGATGATCCCAATGCGCACCCCAATGCCGTTGGGGTGGGCGGGGTCCAAGGGGTTTTCAACCCTAACAGCAAATTTCTCACTTTGTCGCCATGAACAACCCTAACTAATGCATTAAACGGAGTTTTTGCTCTAATATATATATATATATATATATATATATATATATACACACACACACACACATATATACACATACAATGGATGTGAAAACTATTCCAGTGCAATAAATTGAGATATTCTCACCGCAGTGAGATAAATGCTGATGACATCAGTGGAGTGAGAAATATTCCATTTATCCATACTCTGCTGATGTCTTCACTCACTCACTCACTCACTCAAGCTAGCATTCTAAATGAAAATGCTTCAAAAATCAGTTTCTGTGTCTCGCTGAAGCATGTAAATAACTCAGTTAGCATTGCAAGACACTTACCTGTGTCCCAAAGTTTCTAACACTCCTAGCCCATTTCTGTGCTAATCTCGGCATAAAAGCAACCTGAATTCAAATGAAACTCAATTACAAAGCAGTTTCTTTCTCACTGCAAGCTGCAACTAACACAAATAGCACAGAAACACACACTTACCTGTGTTCCAAAGCTCGTAATTCGTAATTGTAAATGGAGTCCACTCTGAAGAAAGAGGGGTTACTAGTGGGGTACCGCAGGGTTCAGTATTGGGTCCAGTCCTTTTTAATGTCTTCATCAGTGACACTGCAGAGGGACTGGAAGGAAACGTATGCCTTTTTGCAGATGACACAAAGATCTGCAACGGGGTTGATACACAAGGAGGCGTGGAAAGGATGAGAAGGGACTTAGCAAGGTTGGAGGAATGGTCAGAAGTATGGCATCTTGGATTCAATGCAAAGAAGTGCAAAATAATGCACCTGGGAAACAAGAACCCAAGGGAAGAATACACAATTGGGGGTAGTAACAACAATGAAAAGGAAAGGGACCTGGGGTAATCATATCAGATGACCTTAAGGTTAGCAAGCAATGTGGAGAAGGCAGTAGGGAGGGCTGGGGTATACTGGGATGCATAGGGAAAGGCATCAGCAGCAGAAAACAGGAAGTTGTTATCCCTCTGTACAGACAGTTGGTGAGACCCCATCTGAGTACTCGGTCCAGTTCTGGAGACCCCATCTCCGCAAGGACATAGACAGGATAGAGGGGTCCAGAGGAGGGCAACTAAAATGGTGCAGGGTCTGCAAGAGAAGCCGTATGAGGAGAGACTAAGGGAGCTTAATATGTATATCCTTGAGGAAAGAAGGGAGAGGGGACATGATAGAAACTTTTAAGTACCTCAGTGGAATCAACAAAGTCCAGGAGGGTAGCATCTTTCAGAAAAAGAGACGTGCAAGAACAAGGGGACACAATTTAAAGATAGAAGGGGGCGGTTCAGGGGCAATGGTAAGGAAGTATTATTTCACAGAGAAGGTAGTGGATGCATGGAACAGACTTCCTGAGGAGGTTGTGGGGTCTAAAACTGTGGGTGAATTCAAGAATGCATGGGACAGGCATAAGGCAATTCTTGTGGGGGGTAGGAAGAAATAGGCTGTTGGTTAACTAGGATCTGCGGCCTATCCTGTAGGTAAGGAAATGGGCAGACTAGATGGGCCAAGCGGTCCTTATCTGCCGTCAAAGTCTGTGTTTCTATGTTTCCAACACTCCTAGTCCATTTCAATGCTAATCTCAGCATAAAAGCAACCTGAATTCAAATGAAACTCATTTACAAAGCAGTTTCTTTCTCACTACAAGCTGCAACTAACACAATTAGCACAGCCAAACACAATCATCTGTGTTCCACAGTGCTTCCAACAATCCCAGCCCATTCAGAAACACTTCCACACTCTCAGACCACAGACAAAGAGTGTTTTCAGTATAGCCTAGAGCTTGGAGTAATGAGCTCTTAACAAGCTTGGTACAGCCAGCAGACCAGACTTGGGTTTGATTCTCACTACCTCCACTTGCATACTGTATAAATCTAAACAAATCACTTAACTGCCCAGTACTCCTAAAAAAAAAAGAAAAAACACCTGCCTACCAAAAATTTGTTACTAAAGACTAAAACTCAAAAAAAAAGAGCACATAGATACAGGAAAAAAGACACAGCAAAACATGACACTTCATACACTCTCACCCCATTTGTATAAATAGCATACATGATGTGCATGTCGTGAGATATGAGAAATATTCTCCCTCCTGCAGAGTGAGCTGTGCATTCTCACTCATGCCTTCGGCACTCGTGAGAATATAGAGCTCACTCTGCAGGAGTGAGAATATTTCCCATATCTCACTCCTGCCCATCATGTATCCCCCATATATATTATGGTAGCACGGTAGTGCTACCATAGATAGGGTTGAGGAGCCATTTCTATGTTAAACCCAAAATTTTGCACCTTAATAACCTTGCAACCGTTTGACAGATTTGGCTGAAATTTGGAGTACACGATCAAGAACCATAGGCCTTAGGATCTGCCAAGTTTTGTACCAGTCAGGTATACGGCTGAAGAGTTATTAAGCATGATCTGCGCGCACGTTTACGCTTTTTCTGGAATTTTACTGTCACGTATACAGGTCACACGGTTTGTGCGACCGGCCCAAAATCTTCAGGGAACGTGCTGCCAGGGTTCCCAATATGCCTTTCAAAGATTTGGTGAAAAAATATTAAACGGTTCAAAAGTTATTCAAAAAACAATTTCCCATTATAAGTCAATGGGAAAAGTTAACAAAAAGTTCGACAGTGTCGCAAATGCATTTTTACTTTCGCAAATGGCCCTGTTACTTTCGCAAATCCGCCATTTTGTTTTCAGTTAGTGATCAGAAAAATGCTTGGCATTTAAATTTGGGACCCTTTAGCAACCTAATTCTTTTTGTATTCACCTAGTCGGACCCTGAGGATGCTAGCCATGTCTTTATTTTGGGGTAAAACACCCCAGAAATATGTTTTTCAAATTTCTGGAAAAAGTACTTTCACAAAGTACTTTCGTGCTCATGAAAGTGTCACAAATTTTTGCAAAGCTTTCGCAAATTGCGACAGTAGTTTTCTAGTCTGTGGGAAAATGACAGCAATTCTTTGGCACTGCGCTGCAAAAGAACGGTTGGGAGTTTTGGGCTGAAATTTGGAGGGAACGCTGCCAACATCTCACAGATGTGCCTTTCAGTGTTGTGTTGAAAAAATATTACACGGCGGCAAAGTTATGGCACTCCAAAGTTGACATTTTTTCCCATAGGATAACATTAAGGCGCCCGACGCATTACAGGAATCCTTTGGCACCCTACTGCAAAATAACGGTTTGGTCTTTTTTCCTGAAATTTGGAAGGAAGACAGCCAACAGCCCACAGATGTGCCTTTCAGTGGTTTGGTGAAAAAATATTACAGGGAGGCAAAGTTATGGTGCTCAGAACTTCTCTTTTTTTCCCATAGGATAACATTACAGCGTTCGCGGCGCCTTTCAGGGCCAGTATCTCGGAAACGATGCGAGATACGGACTTTTCGTCAGAAAAATGCTTAGCCCCACAAAACTAGTCAGGACAGTCAAAACTCATATGACTTTTAAATTTTTTTTCTATGTCGTACGGTTCCTGAGATATAACCTATTTAGTATTCCAAGTCCTCATTTTCTGCTCCGATACCCATTATTATGCATACATTCTTTGTACTCACTGTCTTTCTCTATGCAGGTTTTGGGGAAAACCAGCCTGTGTGCTTACATTACTGTTACTGTTGCCCTTTACGCTTGTGGTTCCGTACCCGTTTCACTTACCATTGACGTCTACGCCACCATGTGCGTTATCCTTTGCGTTTTTATTTGTGCTTGCGTTTCTGTTATTTTTTGCCATTTGTGTCTACAGTACTGTTTCTCTTTCTGTTTCACTTTGCGTCACCATGCCCATTGGCATTTCCATTTGCAGGCAGCATGTTACTATGTGACAACACATTACGTGGCAAACCGTTCCCATCTACGTCACCGTGTGCGTTACCCTTTCTGTTCTCATTTGCACTTGCGTTACCATGTGCGCCACTGTTAGCACTTCTGTTTGCGTTGCTGTTCCTGTTACTATGCCTCAAGACATCATGTGGCGGAAACGTGGTGCTCCCGCTGCTGCATTACATTCACTATTTCTCATTATCATTCTCAAAAAGAAGGGAAATTAGAGGCAAAAAACTCCATTTAATGCATTAGTTAGGGTTGTTCCCACAGCGACAAAGTGAGGAAATTCGGTGTTAGGGTTGAAAGCCTTGGACCCCCTCTCACCCCAACTGGCATTGGGTGCATTGGGGTCATCGGTCCTAACTCACCCCATTCTCCATACTGGTGCTTTTATACATGTGATGGGGAGAGTTAGGGCTGATGACCCCAATGCACACCGATGCCAGTTGGGGGTGAGCAGGGTCCAAGGGGGGTTTTCAACCCTAACACTGAATTTCCTCACTTTTGTCGCTGTGGAACAACCCTAACTAATGCATTAAATGGAGTTTTTTGCCTCTAATATATATATATATATATATATATATATTCTTTGCAATAAGCTTTGTGAATGCACCAGTTAGGATTCAAGTTAATGCCACAAAAGTAGGGTGATGTGGCATTAGGGTTTTCAACCCTAACTCCCCGGCATGGGGTCATAATGTCGCAAGACATTCTGCCACAGCAATATACTGCACTGTCAATATAGTTCTGCCCCCCCCCACACCCCCATTATGGGGTCTGCGCCCACCCAAACTAAAATAATCAACTCGGGGGGTGTGTACACTTAATTTACACAAAGTGCTAATAAAAGAAACATTCCATGCATCTGGGACTGGCATTCGATACCTGGTCCACAGACGCACCACCTCCATTGCTGCCTGTGGCTTATCCTGTTGAGCCACAGCAGCTGCTCGGCAGACCCTCCTCCCAGCCACAAACTTATCCTCTGCTAGGGAACAGTGACAGGGTGCACAACTGCGTATAGGCCATTCAGCAGTTTTTCACCCTGTCGCTATTTCCACCTGCACTGTCTGCGTTTCACGGTTTTAGCATACACCGTCTTGCACATGGCAAACTGACCCAGTAGGTAGGTAACTAAGCAGCAAAAGGAAAAAATATTAGGGTTTTGGGTCGCCGGAGTCCTGGGGAATCAGTTGTGGGGGTCTGCCTTGGGGTTGTCAAGCTAATGCTCCCCTAGCCAGTAGTTTCTTGTTCGAAGTACAAAGTACAGTTCCAAGCCAGTGCCTCATGGTGATACACTCTTCAAAGGTAGAGAAGTATGTCTCGTCACATGTTGCCAACACAATCTGTTGAATGGGCCCTTTGTGAAGAAAGGAGAGCTTGATTCACCTTGTTTGCTGTGGGACTGGGATGAACATTAGAGTTGACAACCCCAAGGAAGACTCCACCACTGATTCGCCAAGACTCCGTAGACCCAAAACCCTAATGTTTTTTCCTTTTGCTGATTAAGGGCAGGGGGTAGGGAGTTAGGGTTGGAAACCCTGATGCCACATTTCCCTACTTCTGTTTCATTAAGTTGAACCCTAACTAGTGCATTAACAAAGTGTTTTGCAAATAATGTAATTTCTTTTTGAGATGGTGGAATCATAGATACATACTGTAGATACTGATGGCAGATAAGGGCATTTGGTCCACCTAGTCTGCCCAATTACACATGTACTTTTGCCTCTTCAAGCTTCTCTTGAATTGGGTTGTCCCCTTCTCCCCCCCCCCAACTGCTAGGATCCCCCGGTGCCTATCCCATGCATTCTTGAATTCCATAATCGTTTCAGCCCCCCACCTCCTCTGGCAGGGACTTCCACTTGTTCACAACCCTTTCCATGAAGAAATACATCCTCACGTTACCTTTGAACCTCTCTTCCTTCAATTTCATCCCATGACACCCTAGTCATGGAACATCTCTTTCTCTGAAAAATAGTGCTTTCCTGCACCTTGTTTCTCCCTGTGAGGTACTTGTATGTCTCTATAATATCCCCCCTCTCCCTCCCCTCCTCCAGGGAGTACATATTCAAGTCCTTCAGCCTGTCCTTGTATGACTTGTGATGTAAACCCTGTACGATCTGGGTTGCCCTCCTCTGAACTGTCTCCTCCCCATCTATATCCTTATGTAGATAAGGCCTCCAGAACTGGACACTGTACTCCAGGTGTGGCCTCACTAATGTCTTGTACAGTGGAATTATGACCTCCATTTTCCTGCTGGTAATGCCCCTGCCTATGATTTCCAGCATCCTATTTGCTTTACCCACTGCCTTGTCACACTGACTCCCAATCTTCTGGTTATCAAAGATGATAACCCCTAGGTCCCTTTCCTGCTTAGATCATGCTATATCCCCCCTCCCATCTGATATGTTGTTCCAGGATTTTTGTTCCCCATGTGCATTATTCTGCACTTTTTTGCATTAAATCTCAACTGCCACACCCTTGACCATTCCTCAAGCTTCTGCAGGTCTCTTCTCATTCTATCCACTCCCTCCGGCGTGTCCACTCCATTAAGAGTTTTGTGTCATCAGCAAACAGGAAAATTCTCCCTTCTATGTTATCCGTAATGTCACTGATAAAAATGTTGAAGAGAACCAGACTGAATCATATCCTCATTCACACAGGTCCCATCAGATGCCGATGCGCAGGACCTTTTGGGCCCTGTACCAAGGGAAGGCCCTGTACCAAAGGAAGACTTTCATCCTCCTACAGAAGTGCAGGGCCCTTGCAGGCCCTAATGTTCCATGCAGCAATGGATGTCAAGAATTCATGAGGTGTCTGGTGGACTGTGGAAGTGCAGGGCCCTCTGGACCCTGCACTTTCATGTAGCTGCAGATAAAGACACACAGAGCAAAACTCTCAACCAATGCACAGGGCCCTCTGCCATCCACTGTTGCAGAGGTGCAGAGCCCAATGCCAAGAGAAGAGTTGTCTTTACTGTATGGTATCTGGGCCCATGCAGGCAACCCTGCAGCTTTCATTCCCTGGCTGAGGAAGTGTTGCATAACAGCGCCATCTCCCACCATCAACCCATGTAGCTGGGTCACTGAGCTCACTCCCGACACAAAGCATACCCATTGGGGTGAAGACTGGCACTACACACAGTTTCTTAATAATTATAATTGTTTTTTATTTTGACCCCACATTTTTAAGGTAGTTGTTTTATGATTCCCCTTATAAACATGACACGTGGCATTTATAGTATCTTGTCAAATTTTGCACTGTAAGTGTGAAAACACATCTTGTCCAGGATTTAAAATATAATTGTCACATTTGAGAGGGTGTGTGGAAAATGACTATGTTCCAAGTTTGGAGTCAAAATATTGAAAATTATCAAAGTTACAAATGAACCTTGAAATATTTCAATGTTCTCTTACAACCTAGACATTTTAACATATTTGTACATCACATTTTCATCATAGTCTTCTTATTACCCCATATCATGAATCCTGTAGGTAAAAATGTTTATTCAGCAGTGCAACGAATATGGATTCAAGTTTGACCCCACCTTTTTTCTTCCTAATCAATGCTAGATATCTTCTAGTTTATTTTGGTGGTGAAATTTGAAGTTTCCATTATCATTTAAGAATTTTTTGAAAGTTTTAAAACAATAATTTCTCAAGAAAAAAAGACAGCCACCACACTTTTGCATAGAAATAATATTGAAGACCTGGAGGGTAAGAAACCAGACAAAAATGCAGATGTGCAGTACATAGCATAGGAAGCATCCAGAAAACTCAAAACAACTGTTCTGCCAATATTTTTCATAACTATAGCAGAAAATTAGCTTTTTGGAATTGTTTTTTTCATTGCACTGCTACTTTAAATCCTCACCAAAACATCATTACATGCCACAGGTGCAAAAACACATTTTGGCCAGGATTTGAAAAATGACAGCTGTCACATTCATGAGGCAGTGTTAAAAAATAGCTATGCTGAAAATCTGATATCAAAAAATTGAAAATCACCAATGTTATGAGCAAGCATAGAAAGATTTCAACATACAGTCATAATGTTGTCATTTTTATGTTGGTGGGCTTGCGCAGCCAGCATCTTGCGGTAGTGGAGATTTGGAGGCACGGCTGCTGTTTAGTGAATGCAGGGCACACACCAGTAGGTGCGTCCCTCATTCCCCAATCAGCCTGCATGCCGGCACCACACCATGCATACATAATGTAGTGAGCACATCTAAGGAAAGGTCCGCTGCAATGCGAGCAAAGCTCATCATATGCAGTGGACCTTCCTACATGCTTTACCAGCTACAAACATCGCAGCACAGTGGCTGCTAAACTGCAGACTTCGGGAGTGCCCAATTCCCCTGTCGGCTTACCCTGACCCTCGTATGTGCAGACGGGGAACCCACTCCCCATCGGCATAATGTGTCCCCCCTCCTTTTCTGCTTGCCGAGGGGGTGCCCAATCCCCCTTGGCTCATGCACCCCCCCTGCTTTTGTTGTTTGCCAATGGGGGTGCCCAATCCCCGTCGGCATCCGTCCCCCCTTTCCCACTTTAATGTGCTGATGGTGGAGCCCACTCCCCGTCGGCATGATGTCCCTTCTGTGCTGAGGGGTGCCCAAACCCCCTCAGCTAGTGTCCCCCACTCCCTATATGCCGACTGGGGTGCTCAATCCCCATCGGCTACTGTATCCCTCTCAAAAAAAACACCTGTAAAAAAAGAAAGCCATCTGCTATGTAAAGAGAAAACGGTCCCTCGAGTCTCCTTCCCCCCTCCAACAACCTGCACCCACCCACTGCGCACCCTGTCTCCCCACACCCCCTCACCCCATACTTACCTCCGAGCTCGGCATGACGATCTTCGGTGGACCGGGAACACCTCTGCACTCTTCAAAACTGACCGTGAACTGAGGAAATGCCGGTAAGCTGTATAATGGAATAAATAGGTTTTTTTCAACTTTGCTGCATGTCTCAGACATTTTTTGGAAGTTTTGCACCAAATTTTCAACATGGGGTTTTTGGGACCCCTCCTCATGAATTCTGGCACTGTTATGACATTAATCGGTCCGGAAAGGTGATTTCGCAGTCACTGCGTGGAATCACCTTTTGGGACTGATTAACACAAGGACAGTGGCAGTGTTCATGAGGTGGGCTCTCAAAAAGCCTATGTTGCAAATTTGGTGAAAAAAATCCCAAAAATGGCTGTTTTACGAGTGTGCGATGCGCAGTTGCTATGCACGCTCGTAACTTCACGAATTCGCAATATTTTCATGCCAGATTTTCAACATTGTCATCTTTCTACACCTCCTTGTGAACAGTACAGCTGTCATTTTTCACATCCTGGCCGAAATGTGTTTCCGCACTTCCGGCACACAATAGCGCGGTCACTCTGGGAAATCAGTGTTTGGGGCAGATTATGAAAATGACCATAGCACTGTTCATCAGCAGAGGTCCTAAAATGCCTATATTGAAAATTTGGTGATGATACTCCATAAAATGACTGTGTTATGAGCGTGTGTTGTGCAGTTGTTACGCACGCTCGTAACTTCGCAACTTCACAATATTTTCATGCCAGATTTTCAACATTGTCATTTTCCTATACCTCCTTGTGAACAATATAGCTGTCATTTTTCACATCCTGGCCAAAATGTGTTTCCGCACTTCTGGTGCACAATAGGACAGTTGCTGTGGGAAATCAGTGTTCAGGGCAGATTATGAAAATGACAGTGACACTGATCATGAGCAGAGGTCCTAAAATACTTATGTTGAAAATTTGGTGATGATACTCCATAAGATGATTGTGTTACGAGCGTGCATTGTGCAGTTTGCACGCACGCTCGTAACGTGCATTTGTAATATTTTAACTCTGGATTGTCACCATTGGTATTTTTCCACACCTCTTGATGAACAGTAGAGCTGTCATTTTACATATCCTGCCCAAAATGTGTTTTCACACGTCCGGCACAGAATATTGGGGTCGCTGTGCAAAATCACTTTCTGGGACAGTTTGAGGAAATGACAGTGACACTGTACATGAGCAGAGGTGCTAAAATGCCTATGTTGAAAATTTGGCGCTGAAAGTCCATAAAATAACTGTGTTACAAGCGTGCGTTGCATATTTCCCACACACCCTTGTAACTTCGCAAATTTGTAATATTTACATGCCACATTTTCAACACTGCCATTTTTTTACACCTCCTTATGAACAGTACAGCTGTCATTTTTCACATCCTACCCAAAATATGTTTCCACACTGCACTACCAAAGCCAATGCCAGCACGACAACATTCGGCATTGACAAATGCTTGTTACATATTGTGACCTCAGATTTTCAACATAGCCTTCTCATGACCCTACCTCATGAACAAGGGTGGTGAAAATTTAAAATTTCCCCTGAAAGGTGATTTTGCAAAGTAACCACAAAATCGCCTTTTAGGCCAGATTTGCATAATTCCACCACCATTAGTCAGGGTGGGGTCCCAAAAAGGTCATGTTAAAAAGTTTGTGTCAAAGTGTTCTCAAATGAAAAAAAGTTATGCAGAAACGTTCAAACCCCACTGAAATACATCTCACCAGATTTACCTTATTTTCTCATATCACAATTGCCAGTTCCAGCAGCAAGACATGACTTCAATCAGAGAGTGGATCTATGCCATGGGACATGTTCAGGTGAGTGAGGGTGTGTGGGGGTGGTGGGTGCTGAGTGGGAGGTTGGGGTGGGGTGTGTGGGATGTGTGTGGGTGAGTCATATCAGCAAGGTACTGTTTTCTTTTTTACAGGTAAAAAAAATTAAAAACCCACAATGAGGGATGGTTTTCTTTCTTGCAGGGACCTTCTGACACTGGGGATTGGGCACCTCAGTGTCAGACTAGTGTTCGCAGCACCAGGGTTGGGCACCCCGGTGCCGCCATGCATATAATTGGAAGTGGAGGCAGGCAACATGGAGGAGAGGGAGGTGAATATAAGCGGTACTGGGGGTGGGCTCCCTGGCCCACTTATAAGAAATTATAAAGATGAGGGGGAGAAGGAAGTGGTATCGGGAGTGGGCACCCCGGTCCTCTATGTACAACAAAAGAAAAAAAGCAATGCACACACCAAACTAGCTACACAACATTCTCTGGCTGATATGTGGTAAGAAATGTATCTTTTGAACATCCTAGGAGCTTGGTGTGTTTGTTACTTTCTGTCTTCTGTTTATCCTTTACAGTTAGCTGGGACCTTTTGTGTTTCCGCTGCTGGAGACTAAGAGTGCGAAAGGGAGATTCACCTAGCCAGTAACCTCCCTCCCCTCCACCAAGAACCACCACAAGCCTTATTTCACTGTTGGGACCTGTTTCGGCCATCAGGCTGATTTCTTTTTTTTTTTGCCAATCCGAGCTCTGCAGTCGTTTCGGACATTTTTACAGCTCCCACTCCACAAACTGCTGCTTGTACTCTGTCAGTCAGATGGACAGATGAGATTCAGGAGCAGAGTTACTCGGAGCCCATCATTCTCACTTTAACCTTTTAAATACCTGCTCCAGCTTCCAGACAACAGATTCCACCGCTGGACTGAGGGGGCAAAAGGAGAGTCATTTGCTCAGTAACCTGCCTCACCTTCACTGAGAACTGCTGCGAGCTCTACTTCACTTTTGGGACCTGTTTTAGCCATCAGGCTGATTTTTGTCAGGTCAAGCTCTGCAGTTATTTTGGACATTTTTATGGCTCCCACTCCACAAACTGCAACTTGTGCTCCGCCAAGCACACCACCAAAATGTTATGCATCTGCTTTTTCTAGGACTAGCTTATATTTGTAAAAAATGTGTAAAGTTGCCAATTGTTATTGATTGTTTTTGTTGAAAATATTATTCTAATGTAAATAGCTAACATTTGTACTATCCCTGATTGTAAATACTGTAAATATTGTTCTGATCGGTATGCTTTGCCTCTTCCCCCCAGGACACATCTGGAAATGAGTTGATACTAAGCTCAGTATGTCTTTCCTGATGAAACTTTTGAAATAAATAAATAAATATATAAATAATCAGATGGGTAGAGGAGGCTCATGGGGCAGAGTTTCTGAGAACCTGCCTCTTCTCACTTTCCCATTCTCTGCGCTCACCATAAAGTTCTCAGCTGCCAAACAGTCCTCCCACTTGTGACCCTAGTGTGAAGGACCCACAGAAAAGACACCGGAAGTCTGCCTGGAACTACATAAAGGACACCAAGGGCACAATTTTCAATTGTTGACCCAAAGCTTACATCTAGCCCTGCTTCAAACCCATTTGTTTGGTGCAGCTACGACAAACACATTTGCCGTAACTGTACCTGATTTTAGTACATCGGGTGCAGTTGTGACACTTTCTGAACTTTATGGCCGCTTATATCAAATATTTGACGCAAGCCCCATAAAAATGGTCCACAGAATGCTGCAAGTTAGACTAGGAGAGCTGATCTAACATGTCGCATGTGACGCACAGGAGTGAAAATCCTGATCTGCACTGGGAGAATGCCGCAAGGCCATGTGCCATCTGATTGGCATACTATGGGCTTGCGGCAGTCTCAGGGGCTCTGAAAATCGAGCCCCAAGAGTTTGCCTGGGAGTTAGCCATGGAGGCAGCTGGCAGCAGATTACTCTGCCTGGCTCACATGTGATGCACTTCCCCGTAATGACACAACTGCATAGCTCCCTGAAACTACAGGTACTCTTTACTGCTGAATTTCAGTTAGCTATACTACAAGCACCAGACCTACTAATTCATTGATGTACAGCTGCTTCTGTTGATGAACACCTGGCCTCCTGGCACTGTATAAATGTAAAATTTCTAATGTACTGCTAGCACGTCTACTAAAAGAGGTGTAGCACTGTATTGCCAAATCTAATCTATAAATATTCTGCTACCTGGATGCTGTACATGTATCCTGTTCCCTAAAACAGCTCGTGGGTGATACATATATCATATGCCTGCTTCATAGTAACCTGTATAATTAAAGAGGTGTTAGCACTGTATTGCCAGTTTCAGTCCATAAACATCTACTGCCTAGAAACTACACCTCTATCCTGTGCCCCAAAACTGTTCAAGTGTTAAAACAAAATCAGTATATGCCTGCTTCATAGTAACCTGCCCACTAAAAGGGGTGTTCCTAGCTGTTCACAATCATTGATTTGCCAATTTTAGCCAACACATATTTATTGTCTGGGTGCTGCACCTGTATCCCATTCCCTAGAGCAGCTCTTGTGTGATAAAAATAACACATGCCTGCTTCATTGTAACCCATTTACTTATTACTAAAGAGGTGTTCCTAGCTGTTCATAAGCACTGTATTGCCAGTTTTGGCCCATAAATACTTACTGCCTGAATGCTACACCTGTATGCTGTGCCCTAAAAAACCTAATCGGAGATAAAAATAGCATATGCCTGTTCATCGTAGGGATACTTGTATAAAGGCACCCCTTGCCCTACTCAAAGGGACACTGTTATCCCCTATACTTACAGGATTTGCTTTCTCCCTCCGGCCTCAAAGTCCCTGATGTGACATACAGTAGGCCTAGGGTTCCCTGTTGGGCAGCCTTTAATTCTCTAGCCCTTGACTATCTCACTTATAACCCTGCAGGCCTCTGTATATCCTACCTGGGAGCACCCTTATCCCTTATATTGATCCACCTCAGATAGCTTGATCTACTTACCCCAACACAAGGGAGCCTTGCTCCCTGATTCTAATAGCACCACTGCTGAATTATTTACCCTCTTCACACTGTTACACTTAGATTATTATGGAGTGCAAAGACATAATCCCTACTATGCTCCTCTGCCTTACCTCTTGGTTTTAACTGACTGATTGGTTGTGGAATTCTGTACTTCATCTCCATGAGGTCACCCCAGCCTTCACACGCCCCAAATGTACATTGATACCCAACTTGTCTTCTTCTGAGCTACCATAAATTTGCACAGTGGGAAACAGAAAGGTGTTAGCAACCTCCTATCTGGGCATTTGCTGCAAACACTGAACCTCAACATTGAAACTTTTTTAAGGCTCCTATCCAAATCTTCCTTGTTAATAATCTTTCTAGCTGCTGCTGGGGACATAAAAACTAACCCCGGTCCTTGTCCAACCAGTACTCAAATTACATTTCCCTCTGACCCAACCTGGTCACACCCCAGGGGACTCAAACTAGCACACTTGAACATAAATAGCCTAAGGCCAAAGATTCCTAAACTCAAATCATTAGTGAATCTTTGCACCCCAATATCCTTGCCATCTCTGAAACCTGCTTAAAACCCTCAGTTCTAATGAATGAAATAGATATCTCTGGCTATAATACCTATGGGAAAGACTGAACTGATAAAAAAGGAGAAGGGGGTCATCCTGTATGTCAGGAACACCTTCTGCACTGCTGCAGTCTCTTTATCCCCCTCCAACCCATCTTATGAATGTGTGCTAATTAAAGTAATCTTAGGGGATACCAAATCCCTATACATAGGCTGCAACTATAGCCCTCCCACAGTAGTCCAGCTGGCACTGGATGGGCATCTGGCCTGCATAGGGGAGCTTCCATTTGATGAGCTCATCCTACTAGGAGACTTTTACCTCAACTGGTTAGACAAAGGCCCATGCACCTTTTAAAATGCCCTCAGGGACACTAAACTGCACAAGGTCACTGGGGAGCCCACCTACCTTAATGTTAAATCCAGGAGACACTCCTTAATCGACTGGATGCTGGTTAGTAGAATAAACCAAGTACATGCAGCAGGTATCTTCTCTGATGCAGTGAGCAACCTCTCCCCCATGTATTACAGCTGAAGCAATGCTTTCCCCAAGATCCTGCCTCAGACTATACACAATAAAGATTACCCCATGACGGATGATATTGTCTTCCTTGAAGATCTTGCCTGGGTGAGCTGGGTGGACATTGGGCCTTTTCAGGAAGTTAACAATCTGTTAGACTTTCTTATTATTAATTTCACAAATGTGGTGAATAAGCATGCCCCTTACTACACATAAGGGTCAGGAGAGCTTGCTCCAAATGGCTAACCCCAGCACTGCATATCTTAATGAAAACAAGAGATTGTGTGTGGGGGCTCCACAAGTCCTCAGGCCATCAGCAGGCCTGGCTTAAGTAAAGACTGCTCAGAAACTTGTGCAAGACTGAACTAAAAAGGCCAAAATAAATTACCCAAAGGGCCTATAGTCTGACAATCTGCAGAACCTGAAATGCTTCTGGACTCAGGTTAACAGCCTCCTCAAAGGGTGAAATGGAGTGTCTAACCATGAAATCCTACATAATGGTACTATGCTCAGCAACCCCCAACATATTGCAGAAGCATTCAATAAATTCTTCAAGGACCTGGATGCTTATAAGGGCCAAAAAAAAAAAAAAAACAGAGTAGAGAGTCGCACTCACAGCAAAAATAGAAATATAGCCAGACACCAAATCTGGATACAGATGCAAAAAGATTTATTTGCAATTGCGACAGGTAAATCCTATGTGTCAACAGCTAACAGCTCCAGCTACAAACACACCTTACCCTGGCACTCTGAGACCAATCGTCTCTTCATCGGGGGCATGGTTAGTTCAAGACAATGCCTGGTTTAAATCGTTCCTCCTCATTATTATTCATGAGGCGTCATGACATCATTATATTATACGCTTTTTTCTTTTTCCTTTTTTACACATAAAAAATAAAATTACTCTATCCAAAACCTTAGTTATATAACACATGACCTAAAGTAACAAATAATGACAGAAAAAGCAATAACAAAAACAGTGCAAACAGGGCCATACCACTTATGTTATTAACCAGTTCATTTTCCCTATTTATGTCCAATCTTGAAAATTTAAACAGCATTCCAAATAGTTGAAAGGACAATGGAATAGAGCATATTTATACATATTTTAAAGGCTCAGAATGGATAAACTGATAGAACTGTATGTGGTATAAAACAAGGAGTCTAGTGCAGCTGTTGGAAAGTTGATCACTGTGTTCCAAAAATAATTCATCTTGTTTAATTCAGCTTAATGTAAATGGAGCAATAGACATATTAGATCTCACAGTTCCAGCCAGCTGATTGGAGCATAAAGCTATGGTGCAGTAATCCAAACAAAAAGAGGCAAATCATAAATACAATTTTCATACAACTTGGTCGCACTTATTTCACAAAGAGTTGCTCACATACTAGGAAAAGTATTTCATGTTATTGTCATGTCACATAGGATATTCATTTGTATAAACCTCTGTTTTTATAATAGATGGGGTTTAAGGTCTCATCTATCATTCAGGCCCTGAAGCCTGACACTCTGCATAGTAAATATCCAGAAACATTCACATTTCAACAATATGTTTTTCCTGTCACCACCTCTTTTGGGTACAATCACTTGTACAAGATCCATGAACTCAAGGAGTTGGGGACTGGAACTGTGAAAATTTGCAAAATAGAAACCCACTGGAGTGTCCGTTTTCTGGTTAGCTATAGAACAGACATGCTCCTGGATGCATTGTTTCAGGGGATGAACAGTTTTACCAATGTAAAGTAAATTGCATGGACACCATAGGGCATAGACAACAAAATTTGTGTCACAGGTGATGCACTGGTTAATGTCAACACCTTTATGTAAGTCTTAATGGTGTTCAAATCTTTGGCCTGTACACATGTTTACAAATATTGCAGTGAAAACACTTGTAACAACCTCTCGGTTTTGGGGGAATCCAAGTAGTTGTCCTATCTGTGGTTGTTGATGTCAACCTACTATGCACCAAAATGTCCTGAATGTTTTTAGCACGTCTAAATGTTACTCTGGGGGCAGGGCCAATTGCTGTACCTATGTATCATCACTTAGAAGAATAGGCCAATTGGTGAAAATGATATTCCTTACATTGCCAGCAGTGTTATTGAATTCTGTGACAAATGAAATGGGGCCTGTGTGTTCTAAGTTTTAGTCGACTGGTTCCTTGATTAACAGAGATTCTGTTTAATTGCAAAGCTTTTGCTTTTGATGCTTCTAGCAGTTCTTTCCTGTACCCCATGCCAAACATTTATTCTGCAGCTCATCTGCCTGTTGCTGAAAATCTTCAATTTTAGGACAATTCCATCTGAAGCGTGCCATTTAGCTGTATGGAATTGAGTTCTTAGGTTTTTGTGGGTGTGCACTGCTGACTTTTAAAACCGAATTAGTTGCAGTGCATTTTCTGTGGCACCTAGTTTGAACCCTATTATCAGGGCCCAGAAACAATTCCAAATCCAGAAATTCCAACCTATTTTTAGAAGCTACATCCGTAAATTTTAAATTCAAATCATTACTGTTGAGCCAGTCAGTAAACATTTTAGCATTTTCAAAATCTCCTTTCCACACACATATGCAGTCATCAATATAACAAAACCAGTGTATTATATTTTCCCTGACTGGATTATAGGCATGGCTTAAAACTTTTATAAACTCAAACCAACCCAAAAATAAATTTGCATAGCTGGGGGCCATACTGGCCCCAATGGCAGTTCCACACAGCTGCAAAAAAAAAAGTCTTATTAAACTCTAAGACATTATGATGTAGAATGAATTCCAGGCGTTTTCTCAATTTCTTTTTGCAAAAATGTGTTGTAGGACTACCATCCTATTTAAAAGATAGTAGAGATGCCATACAGAAATTTGACAACATGTTGTGGGATGCAGATTATATTTGGTTGGGAATAGATGTGGAGTCTCTATACATGTCTATTAGACACACAGATGGGTTACATTTGAGCAGGTTTTTTTTTCAAACAGCTATCACAAACAGAAGAAATACTCGTTGATTTTTTACTTGAAGGCTTGGAATTCATTCTATATCATAATGTCTGAGTTTAATAAGAAGTTCTTTTTGCAGCTGTGTCGAACTGCCATGGGGGCTAATATGGCCCCTAGCTATGCAAATTTATTTTTGAGTTGGTTTGAGTTTAAAAGAGTTTTAAGCCATGCCAATAATCCATTCAGGGAAAATATAATACACTGGTTTCATTATACTGATGACTGTGTACAGTAGTAGCACCAAATTTATCAAGCAATTTTGTGAGATTCCCTATTTATCCTTCACAAAATTTAAGGAGAAAAATCCTCTAAAATTATTTTTGTTATACCTACAGAAAGAGGCCAGTTCCTATTACAGTACTTAAGTGCCATCTGGTAGATTTTCAACTACACTATCAGATGAGACAACCCTCTCTGGGTAGCAGTGAACACACTAACAAACAAAACAAAATCCCTAACTAAAGGTTTCACAATTCTCAATAGGGATTCTTAAAATTCCTTTGACTAATTCGCTGCTACTACTGTATGTGAGTGGAAAGAAGACTTTGAAAATGCTAAAATGTTTATTGACTGGCTCAACAGTAATGATTTGAATTTAAAATTTATGAATGTAGATTCTAAAATTAGGTTGGAATTTCTGGATTTGGAATTGTTTCTGGGCCCTGATAATAGGGTTCAAACTAGGTGCCATAGAAAATGCACTGCAACTAACTCCATTTTAAAAGTTGACAGTGCACACTCACAAAAAACTTAAGAACTCAATTCCATACAGCTAAATGGTATGACTCCAATGGAATTGTTCTAAAATTGAAGATTTTCAGCAACAGGCAGATGAGCTGCAGAATACATTTTTGACTTGGGGGTACAGGAAAGAATTGCTAGAAGCATTAAAAAAGCAAAAGCTTTGCAATTAAACAGATAATCTCTGTTAATCAAGGAACCATTCAACAAAAACTTAGAACACACAGGCTCCATTTCATTTGCCATGGAATTCAGTAACACTGCTGGAAAAGTAGAGAATATCATTTTCACCAATTGGTCTATTCTTCTAAGTGATGATACAGTAGGTACAGCAATTGGCCCTGCCCCCAGAGTAACATTTAAATGTGCTAAAAACTTTTGGGACATTGTGGTGCACAGTAGGTTGACATCAGTAACCACAGATAGGACAACTACTTGGATTCTCCCAAAACCGAGAGGTTGTTGCAAGTGTTTTCACTGCAATATCTGTAAGCACATGTGTATAGGTCAAAGATTTGAACACACTAAAGACTCACATAAAGTTGTTGACATTAACCAATACATCACTTGTGACACAAATTTTGTTGCCTATGCCCTATGGTGTCCATGCAATTTACTTTACATTGGTAAAACTGTTTGTCCCCTGAAACAATGCATCCAGGAGCATATCCATTCTATAGCTAATGAGAAAATGGACACTCCAGTGGGTTTTCATTTTGCAAGTGTTTATAATTCTAGTCCCCAGCTCCTTAAGTTCATGGGTCTTGAACAAGTGATTGCACCCAAAAGAGGCGGTGACAGGAAAAACTTATTGTTGAAACATGAACGTTTCCGGATATTTACTATGGAGAGTGTCAGGCCTCAGGGACTGAACGATAGATGGGACCTTAAACCCCATCTATTATAAAAACAGAGGTTTATATGAATGAATATCCTGTTTGATGAGACAAAAACATGAAATACTTTTCCTAGTATGTGAGCAACTCTTTTTGAGATAAGTGTGACCATGTCGTATGAAAATTGTATTTATGATTTGCTTCTTTTTGTTTGGATTACTGCACCATAGCTTTATGCTCCAATCAGCTGGTTGGAACTGTGAGATCTAATATGCCTATTGCTCCATCTACATTAAGTTGAATTAAATAAGATGAATTATTGTTGGAACATAGTGATCAACTTTCCGACAGCTGCACTAGACTCCTTGTTTTATACCACATATAGTTCTATCAGTTTATCCATTCTATTACTTTAAAACATGCATAAATGTGCTCTATTCCATTGTCCTTTCGACTATTTGGAATGCTGTTTAAATTTTCATGTGTGACATATATCGGAAAATTGAACTGATTAATAACATAAGTGGCATGGTCCTGTTTGCACTGTTTTTGTTACTACTTTTCTGTTATTACTTGTTACTTTAGGTCATGTGTTATATAGCTAAGATTTTGGATACAGTAATTTTATTTTTTATGTGTAGAAAAAGAAAAAAGGAAAAGTTTAATATAATGATGTCATAATGCCTCATGAATAATAATGAGGAGGCAATATTTAAATCAGGCATTGTCTTTAACCACGCCCCCTGACGAAGAGACGATTGGCCTTGAAGTGCCGTGGCAAGGTGTGTTTGTAGCTGGAGCTGTTAGCTGTTGGCACACAGGATTTAACTGTTGCAATTGAAAATAAATCTTTTTGCATCTGTATCCAGATTTGGTGTCCAGCTATATTTCTATTTTTGCTGTGAGTACAACTCTCTACTCTATTTTTTTGCTTGTATCATTTGCAGGAGGCACCTTCAAGAACCGCACCAATCCTCAACTTGCTGTGCACAGTTAACTTTGTTTGTTTGCTTATAAGGGCCCCCTGCTCCCATCCCCAGATTTGCCCCTCCAACCACTCACCCTAATTTTCACTTCTAGCTAATTATGAAAAAAGAGGTCCTTAAACAATTACTAAACATCAAAATGGATAAGACTGCTGGACACAACAGTCTTGGACTTTGGCTTTTAAGAATAGCTGCCCCATCCTGGCATACCCCTTGAACAAGCTGTTCAACCTGTCCCTGCTTCAACTGGTGGTGCCTCAAAAATGGAAGGTAGCACATGTGATTCCTTTTCACAAAGGAGGAGCCTACAAAGCTACAGAGAATTACCACTCAATCTCCATACTTATTACATTCACACAAGTACAAAGAGAGACCAGTTTATAACCAGCTCCTAGACCACACTGAACTGCACTCTCTTCTCACTGATGCCCAACATGGCTTTTGTAAACACTATGGCACTGATACTGCACTGGTGCACCTTACCTCTGATGTCAGGTGAACCATTGATGTTGGAAAACCTGTAGGAGCAGTATTCATAGATCTAACCAAGGCCTTTGACCTTGTAGATCATTAACTCATCCTGGCCAAGCTTGCAAAAATGGGCCTTGATCACCTGTCCTGCAGCTGGTTTAAGAGCTACTTCTCTGGCTGCACCCAGTCAGTCAGGTGGGGAACCTGTCTCTCCTCCCAGTGGGGGGGAATACAGAGGAAGTACCTCAGGGCTCAATCTTGGGACCCATACTCTTTTCAATATTTATCAACAACCTCCCCTCCAACTGCAGTGCAGACAAAGTGCTTCTCTATGCGGACAATGTAAAGCTTTATAGAACTGGCCAGACCCCAACATCATTAACTCTGAACTAAACTGGGACTTTAGGAAACTGGAAGCATGGTTCACCTCAAACCATCTTGTACTCAATGCAAAAAAAAAAAATAACAAGACCATGCTATTTGGGATAAGGAACTTTGGCTGCAATCATAGTGAGTGCCTGCAGATCTCTACCACAAAGGGTACCCAGTTAGAGATTGTGGATGCTATTAAGTACCTTGGTGTTTGGCTGGACCAAGATCTATCCTTCAGATCTCATACAGAACAAGTAACCAAACTCCTCACACAGAAGTTAGGTGTTTGTTTGTTTGTTTGTTTGCTTGCTTGTTTGTTTGTTTGCTTTACGGGTAAGCACACATGAAAATTAATTCCATTTACAGGTGCGGCCCACACTTAATAACAAATACAATACATTATACAATCCACATAAATAGGAATAAATCTTCCACATCAATTAACAATAAAAATTCAATTATAAGATGCACATTCAGGTAACATTTTAAAGTGCTGTAATAAGGTAATTGAAAAATAATTAAAAGTTGTTACAGTTCTAATTATAAAAGGAATATTGTTCCAACTAATTGGAGCATTATAAGCAAAGGCACGTTGCCCACTAGAGGTCCTCATTAAAGGGAGCTTCAAAGCAACATTATCCACACTACTTCTAGAATAGAAACCCAAGTCATACTTCTGTAAATGTCTGAGTAAACTTAAAGAAGCACCTAAGCTTTACATTTTATAAGTAAACCTAGCCATCAGGTATTTAAAATTCAGATGGACCGGCAGCCATCCCATCTGCTTCAAGATCTCACAGTAGCTAGTGGTTCTGGGAGCTTGTAAGGCAAATTTGCCAATCAACTGTAAAATCATTGATTTCTTTGATATTATATTAGAAGAATTATTAATAGTCATTATTGCAGCAAATTAACTATTGGAGCCAAACACTGTTTGGCTATTGCCATTCTAGAATCACTAGTGGAAAAAGAACGTAACTATAATAATGTCACCTTAGTATGAATCTTGGAAGTCACATTAGCGAGATGGGGTTCAAAACTTAAAACCAGGTCCAATGTGACACCTAAATATTGGAAGGTGTCATCATTCTCATAGGGCGTTCTATCAAGGGTCATAACCTGCAAACTAATCCCTGTCTCTCTCAATCTTGCTATCATACCAAAAAACATTATTTTTGTTTTAGATTTGTTTAAAACCATTCTATTAGATGTCAGCCATTGTTAAAGATTACACATTTTTCTTGACAAAATCCCTTTCAATTCAGGAACAGTAGTTCCATTTACATATATTACAGCATCATCAGCATATAAAGTAAGCTGAACATCCCTAAGCACAGTACAAATCCTATCAAAAAACAGAGAAAATAAAACAGGACCAGTATGGAGCCCTGAGGGACTCCATATTTACAGGTACTATATATGAAACACCTCCACCATATTTAACCCCCTGATATCAACCCCTGAGGTAATCCTCAAACCACCCCAGGGCAGAATGACCCACCACAGGTGTACTCTATAAGCTTCAGGCCTACCTCACTACAGTAGCCTAGCTGTCCATAGGGACCAGTGTTTTGTTCCCTACAGTCCTGTATGGGTCCCTATACTGTCCCCCATGAAAGGCATCAAAGTCAATAAATTGAAGCTGCAATACCACAGAATTAGCAGGTTTGCCCGTGGCACCTGCAACAGAGAACACCACTGTAATGTCCTTGCCTCCCTCAATTGGCCACCCAGGAAGACAGACTTTAACTATCCAACCATCTACCTGACCTACAAGATCCTAAATGGTTACTTCCCCAGTCTCAGAAATGCCCTGGTCCATAAGCCTCAAAGAAGGCACCTCTGCTTGTCCTCCCTTCCTCTATTGGAGGTCCTCAAGGCTCTGACCACAGTAGGTCAATGCTCCTTTTCCCACAAAGTCTCCCAGCTCTAGAATGAGCTCCCCTCCCTATACAGAACAGCACATCACTCTTACCCTTCAGAAAAACAGGTCAAAGAACGTCATCTACCACCAACAATTACTGTACCTGCTTCTGCTGATTCTCCTGTCACTCCACATCCCCTGATACTCACACTAAATAGCTTATGAACTTTGTCTAATTCCTGTCTGCTGACCCGTACTTTGTAAACAAATTATTTATATTGCACCTCTGTTCCTCAGCTATAGAGTATGTGTATCTGTGAGTCGACTACCACTGTTGTTATTACTGCTGTCCTTCGTTTGTACAGGATGCTCACACTTGTTATTACTAATTATCTTATTTTCCATGATGTCTGTTGTTGGTCACTGAACCTTGTTGCTGTGTTTATTCCTTGTTCTTTTTTGAAATTAGATCAACTTCATTGTTTTTTCAGATATAAACAACAGCAAGAAATGGAACATGATGTTTATTCCTTGTTTTGTATGTAATTACTCTGGGTTGCTCCTGAAAAAGGGATCCATGTTTCAGTGAGCCTACCCAATTAACAACTCCAATAAAAATAAATAAATAGAGCCAGATCGGTGGCGCTGAGGGTTGAGGCGCTGGACACCACACCTCGCGCCACACCGTCAACCTGGGTTTGGGAATAAGCTTGGGTCATCGGGGGTCAGCAGGGGAGGGAAGAGAGTGAGCATCCAGAGGACTGCTCTGTCTTTCTGGGGAGGGTTCTAGGGAATGCATCGCACAGGGGCGACCTCTGGTGGAGACCGGGGGAATGCCAAATTTGCATCGCAACGCAATGCGAGGGGGTGGTGCTGCGGCAGGTATCGGCACTAGTGCCATTGACGCCATTGCATAACTGAGCATCAGGGGGAAATGGAGGAAAAAATGGAAAAGAAATAACAACCTCCAGAGGATAGGCGAAGGCACTGCTGCCAGCTCCACACTCCCAACACTGGGTTCCTCACTCTCCTGGGCCTCACACTCTGACAGGCTCACTACACTATAAGATAGAGTGCCCTGGGAGGATAGGGCAGCCCTTCCCCATGGGGGGCTAAGATCTGGGGGTGTAGCCTGGTCGGAGGGAGTAGTTGTGGTCGCAAACAACGGGAGGTAGAGAGCGGGGTAGGCAGATGCTGGAGAGAGTTTCTCAGGTAGGGGGTGAAGAAACAATGTGTAAAATAAATAAATAAAACTTACGGTGTTGCTTACAATTCATGTCTTGAGCTAAGCATGTTACTCTATTTGTTTACTCCATGTAGATGGTGAGAATGAGGAGCAGCTACTAGATCACCTGCCATTAGGAAACGCAGCTCGCAAAAGTCATGTCCAAAAAACTCGAATGAGAATCTGCGCAATAGGCAATATGCAGCTAAAGTACTTCAGGGTTCAAATGGGTGAGCATTCTGTTCCCCATAAAGCTGCAGCTTAGCATAAGAGACAGCCAAGAAAAATGATGGCAGGTTTGTCATTAGAAAGAGAACATTTACAGTAGAGAAGGAAATAGCCTCAGTGGATAGTGATAGACAGACAGACAGACACACAGACACACAGACAGAAGCAGAGGCAGAGAGAGCAGTGAATTGCTGGCTCACTGCTTCAATGGAAGCTGACAGCACAACTCCAAATGCAGCTTCAGAATTGAAGAAAGTTCTGCTGTTCTCATACTGAGAATGCAGAAAAATAGTTCCTCTCACTAAGAAGGACATCCAGGATTTTCTGGTGCCAAAAAATATTTCCAGGACAATTTTAAAAAAGCAGACACCAGAATCTAGCTAAATGGGTGTCGTTTACCTAGGTCCAAGTGTTTGTCTTTCGAAAATCTATCATTTTTATGTGCTTTCCATGTTTTTGAGTTAAAAAAAAACAAGATGGCAGCCATCATGACTGTTTTTCTTCTACACAACATTGATCAGTATTATTTTCCAACCCGAAAAGTAAGTCGTGAAAATAAGCACTCACGATAGGATTTTTGTTTTTTACCGTTCGCATTGTCAATTATCCCAAAAATACTTATAACTCTGAAACTGTATAATATTTTTTCATGAAATCTTTGAAAGACACACCCTTGGCACAGGCCCTTTTATCCCTGAACATTTCATGAAACAATTCCACACCATCTGTCCCGTAGGTGAGAGCAAAAAAAAAAATGCAGTGTTAAGTATAGTAAAACCAAAAGGTGTTTTCCGCGTTTTCGGTGCTCTGTATCTCAAAAAATGAATAAGATGCCATCATGAAACTTTTCGCACCTGGAGACTCTGACAGTCTGACCATGCATGGCAAATTTTATGCTATTTCATCAAACAATGCCAAAGTTATAGAGGTACTAAAATTGTGGTTTAATGTAACACCCTTGTTACCCAGGGATACTAGAATCCCAGTAAGACCTAGTGGTAGGCAGGGAAGGCAGCTTGTGAAACTCCAGTTAAATGGGTTTCACACTGTCTCACTCTGTTCTCAGTCTCAGCTGAGACTGAGGGATGACATCACCAATAGAACTTTCGCAGCTGCATAAGCCACATTGGAATCTGCAGCAAAGGGAGTTAGATAGAACGTTGGGAGTTTTCAAAGGGTAGCGTTCAGTGTTCAGTTTTGTCTTCAGTAAGTGAAGAGAGAGTCTGCAGTTTGGCTTGAGGGAGTGAAGTTTGTACTCAAGTGGTGGAGACCGCTGTTTTCGGGTCTCAGTGCCCCCTCCCTCCGCGGGGGGGGGATGTAAAGATTCCCAGCAGATTCCTAGTGCAATCCCCTTAATTCTGCTAGTGGAGAAAAAGCTGCCTTTTTAGTCCAGGATTTATTTTTGAAGATGGAAGATTTGTGAGTCGCCTGTGGGGCACCTGCAACCCGCCCCTGCAACTTAAGGGTGAGTGTCTGCTCTGGCTAAAAGGGCATATGTTTTCTTCACCCTGGGACTTGTGTGAAAATCTAGGGATTGAACTACATATTGGGAAGCCTAGAGAAATGGGCCAAGGAAGTAAAAGTAGTGTCAAATCCCAGAGTTTTGTGAGATGCAAATAATATGTAGAGGAGATGTGACAGACATCTACCCTTAATCTACATTTAGGAGTTAAGCAAAGGAATTGTTCAGTTTTCCAGAGAAATGGCTGGGTATGGTCTGTGGGAGCTGGAGGTGGGTGGCCCCCCATCTTTAGTGACCAGGTCCACCTCTACGGATTTCTTCTGTGGTTGCTACTTTGTGGAAATGATAGAAGTGTAACCCCCCTGAAAATGGGGGTTCCCAAAAGACTTCCAGGAGCTTGCTTGAATGCTCCAAGCCTGAATGGTGTTTGGCATTTAAGCCATTTATCAGTGAGTGTTTTTAGAGCCTCTGGTACTGTCTCTTTAAGAGCTGTCTGCTTGCAGACATAATTAGTTTGTATGGGGGGACTGTGTGCTTCTCTGAGTACCACTCGAGCTGCTGCCAATTCACTTCATTTTGCAGTCACTAGGAGTGCAAAGGAACCTATCTGAAAGATGTAACTGTTTGCCAGAAATTATTTAGAGTAATAATGAAATTACAGTTTGTCTAACCTGCTTTCTTTGCAGTCAGAACTGTGTCTGCTAGTTCCCATTCTAGTTTTGAACTGCTGAACTGGACCAATCAGTGTGGGTAAGCTTAGCTCTAAAATGATGCCTTGGACGAATCAGAACTTGGACTCATAATCTGAGCCAGCCACAAGAGGATTGTATGGGCAGTGACTCTGGGAGATGTAGTTTAGACTTCAGTGCCTTTTTGGACCAACAGCAGCAGTCTATTGTGAGTGACAGCCAATCCAGTCAAGAACTGGGAGGAACTCAAAGGAATGCCGGTTTCGTCAGTTGGAGTTCAGTTGAGCTTTGGCAGTGAAGAAGGAAGGAGCCCTGTGCTTTTTCAGTGTGCAGTTTTAGTCAAAACGTGTAAGGCCCAGAGTTCCGGTCTGCAGCTTGTGTAACAGCTTGTTAGGACTGAATCCGTCCTGTGAAAAGAATCAAAGGATCTCTGAAGAGTAGAAACCAGGCTCACCCTGTAGAAGACTGGAAGAATTGCTGAAATTGCACTCGGTCTGTCAGGAACTGAATCTGCTGTGTGTTCTCCGGGTATTGTGCAGTAATTGCGATCGGGATACAGATGCAGCCTGCCTGGTATAGTACTTTCTTTTATATGGATGTGTGAAGAGGTTTGTGTACCTCAAGTGAGCCCTGCTGACATTGAAGGACCCTATCTTATTTGGAGGTCGTGAGTACTAATTCAGGGTTGCTCCCTGTTGAATTGCCACATTAAATCCAAATGGAATTACTGTACTGCTGACTGTTTAATTCTCCTTTTCTCTGTGTGAAAGGGCCCTACCAGCTGCCACAGTTTGGACTAGCCACTAGGGCTTGGGTACCCAGGGACAGTAACTGATAAGGATAGGCCTGTGCACAGAGCCATAAATGAATTATTAGAGTGATAAGCTAATTAACCTGATTTCCCGTCCTTGTTATATCCCCTAAATAAATCAGAGCTGCTTGTTTCAGCAAAGTTATACTGCCTGAGGTATTTGTCTATGTTAAAGTACTGTACTGTGATTGTTGCACTGTATCTCATTTCACAGGAGGTCCCAGTGCGGAACCAGACCTGGGGTAAGTGTATACTGTGAAGGTAATTCTGATATATTGTGGGCCACTAGGTGGGAAGAAAGGGGGGTTGCAGTGTCCCAGAGGGCATGACCAAGTTAGTTTTAACTATTGCAAACCCTGACCTCTGGGTGGAGGCACCCGCATTGGATCCAGGCCCCTCAACCTGTTAGTAGTGGCAAATCAGGCAGGGGTAGTAGCCCTGGGATAGCGCCATCTAGGGGTTACATCTTGGAGGCTCACCGCTGGGATTGTGTGTCCTCTAGTGGCCATATTTACGAACCACTGTTAAGAAAAAATGGGTACCCCGACAGAAGTGGCTGTGCACGGCTGGTGGAGTGGTGTACTGGGGAGGAGATCGACCCCAAAATGCTATGCTTATCCTGGACATCCCCTGGGTATCAATACGGACACTGTGCAGGAGTACTTTCCAAGGTGGAAGGTTTACAAACACCTGTGGTGGTGGGTCGGCATGCTAATCTGCCACCCACACTTTCCTGGCCCTAGTAGAGTTAAGGATCCCATAGATAGCTCCAAAGTGCCACAGACCATTACCCCAGAGGGAGCCCTCACTGCTTGGAGAGTGATAACTAAGGACAGTAAAGACCGGGGAATCAGCCCCACCACTATCTGAAACTTTTGAGGAGAAATTTGCTGAATGGTTGCTGGGAGGGAAAACTGTGGAGGACTTGAAGAAACTATTCTTGCCACCTGGGAGTGTTCCTCCCAACACCCTCTCCTGCTCCAGTGCCCTAATGGTGGCTGAACCAATGCAGACTCCTATTTCTGCACCTGCCATTAGTCACGACTCTTACGAAGGTTGAGGATCTTCTCTGGCACCCTCCCCACCCCAAAGGGAGGATGACTGGGAGACCTGGATAGAACTATGTTGCCCCAAGTGCTAGAATGGCAATACTAGGAAGGTGAAAAGTGAAAGAGGGTTGGTGAGAGCCTCCAGGTCCTGCCCTGGCTACCATCCGTGCTAAGCAGACCGCAGTAACCCTGAAGCGACTGCACAGGCCTATCTTGAGGCCTTGGAGAATGTATGGGAGCCCAGATTCTGATGAGGACCTATGGTGGAGAGTAAGAGATGCACAACAGTACCAAGGGAGTTGTTGTCTGTGTATGTATCTCGCTGGAAAAATTGTTGCAAGAATGCCTCAGAAAAGGTAGTTTGCCAGCGATTGAACTGGACGAACCAGGCTGGACAGGATCCTTAAGTCTGCCCCCTTCTCAGAACTGCTGTTGCTTCAGTTACACCTGGCAGATCGACTGGAATCCCCACCCTCCTATGATGAGTTAATGAGAGAAATTCGAGGAGTTGAAAAAGACGACCTCGGGAGGGACCTGCACCAATAGCTGCGGCTACGACCCGAGTGACTGAGGTGACCCATCAAGTGAAGTTCAGGGGCAGAGGTTGGCAGTCAATGAGTGCTCTGACAAGGAAAAGATATGTCACAATGGGGCGAACTGTTGGAGAGCAGGAATTCAAAACAGTCCCTTTATGAAGGCCACGCCTGCAAGTGCGGGCCCTGACCTATATCCGACTGCATCTGCTATGGGGTGGGGTACCCACCCATGTATCTCCTGCTGATAACAGCTCGAACTCGATTCCTTGACCATGGAAGTGGAGAAACTGACGAGATGTCTCCAAATGCTTATCACGCCGCGAACAGAGATGGCACAAGTGTTCCAGTTAGTAATACCCAGCCTTGGCTCCCAGTGTGGCGCCTCGGCCAGCTCAAACTCAGAAAGTATGTTTTGCTATAATTGTGGGAAAGATGGCACATGAAAAGGGAATGCCAGTCCCCAAAAGACACTGACAAAGTTGCATATAGGCTACAAGGAGAGCTTAGGAGAAAATCAGTGGTTAAGAGGTGCACGACATGATCCCAGTGAGGGCACCAAAAATGCTAATTCACGTCCTTTGTGGCAAGGTCAGTTGCCCAGGCCCCACTACCGCCTCTCAGACTGGTCCAGAATAGTGGGTCCCTCCATGGAGACCACTGTAAAGGTGAACGGAGTGTCTACAAGAGCTATATTAGACAGTGGCTCCCAAGTGACAATTATGTTCCAAGATTGGTATCAAAGCATTTGTCAGGCGTACCCTTACAACCATTAGAAGGACTGCATGTATGGGGTTAAGTGAGAAGGCCTACCCCTATTCGGGTATATCCGAATTTGGCTGTCTTTCCCCACCTCCGTGGCTGGAGTGGCGAACAAGTAGAGACCCTAGCCTTAGTGTGTCCCCACTGGACTGTATGATGGTGTCCCTTTGTTGATTGGAACAAATGCTCATATGTTAGGAAGGCTGGCACAGTTGTGTTATGAAAAACAGGGGTCAAAGACTAGTAGAGCTTTAAGAGTTCCGGCTTAATTAAGAAGGCCTATGAGGCACAGAGAGATGCTGAAAAACAGAACCAGAGGAACCGGTCGGAATTGTATGGAAGAAGGATCCTGAGTCTCTGATCCTGGCGCCAAATGCCCAGTGTACCTTACAGGAGAGGTCCGTATCAGAAAGGATGTTAAGAATAAAATATTAATGTTGGATGCACCAGGCGATGGAAAATTGCCAGAGGGACTGCTGGTCAAGCCTAGTATTTTGCCCGCAGACCCATGCTTATGCCAGAAGGGTAATGGTCCAAGTTCATAATGTGTCTGAAAGAGACATTCGAGTAAACAGAGGTTGCATCCTGGCTAATGTGCATTGTGCAGACACTGCAGTGCTACCCAGCAGCAAGAGTTCAGGAAGAATGACAGAGTAACGCCTGACTTGTTTGATTTGGCGACTCCCGCTGCCAGCTGAATGGAAAGTGAAGATCAGTGAGAAGCTTGCCCAGAGAGACCAGGTGTTTTCTTTAAAGGAATGGGATGTAGGATCGTGCAAGGCTGAGCACAATATCCGGCTGCATGACGGAAGACCATTTCGTGAGAGGTCTCGCGCTGGCACCTGCTGACATAGATGATGTGAGGCGGCATCTGCAAGAGATGTTAGCTGCTGGTGTAATACAAGAATCAGAAGCCTTATGCTTCCCCCATTGTGGTAGTGAGGAAAAAGAATGGAACAGTAAGGATGTGTGTGGATTATGCACCTTAAACCGCGGACTATCCTGATCAGTACAATGCCCGCATTCAGGATGCTTTGGACTGCCTAAACGGGAGCAAGTGGTTCTCTGTGCTGGATCTCCGCAGTGGGTACTATCAGATCCGATGGCCCCAGAGGACCGTGAAAAGACAGCCTTTATCTGTCGTTGGCTTCTATGAATTCATGAGGATGCCTCCAAGGGATTTCAGGTGCCCAGCCACTTTCAACGATTGATGGAGCGTGCAGTGGGGACATGAACTTACTAGAGTGCCTGTATACCTAGATGATGTTATTGTGTTTGGCAGCTCACTGGAGAACATGAGAGCAGATTATTTAAGGTATTGGACCGACTGGAGGACTTTGGCCTTAAACTGTCCATTGATAAGTGTCAATTTTTCAAACATCAGTAAAGTATGTGGGACACATAGTATCCACCGAGGAATAGAGGCCAAGTAAAGTTGAGCCTTGACCACCTGGCCACAGCCAAAATCTAAAGAACTGCAAGATTCCCCAAGATTCTGTGGTGTATATATCAGCGCTATCAAGGACTATTCAAGAGTGATCCGCCTACTTAACCTTACTCAAAGGGTATCCCCAACCCACAAAAAATACCAAAGTCAGCGTCCTCAAGACTGAAAGAGTGTATTTTCATCCGAGTAAGAAGTATTTGGGGCCCGCTGGACTCCTGATGTGAGACTGCTTTTCATGAGATCATATATCAACTACCCATGCTCCAGTGCTGGCCTATGCCGATCCAAGAAAACCTTACCTGCACACTGATGCTAGCTTGCAAGGGTTGGGGGCTGTGTTGTACCAAGAGCACGAGAATGGCCTGAGACCAGTGGCCTTTGCCAGTAGAAGCCTGACCCCATCCGAAAAGAACTATCCTGTACATAAGTTAGAGTTCCTAGCTTTGAAGTGGGCTATTGTTGACCAATTCCATGAGTACTTGTATGGGGCTAAAATACTAGTAAAAACTGACAATAATCCTTTGACCTATGTGCAAACCTCAGCTAAGTTGGATGCCACTGGCCATAGGTGGCTTTCTGCATTATCTACATATGACTATGCTCTCGAATACCGAGCAGGTCTGAACCACATAGATGCTGATGCTCTCTCCCGGAGGCCTGTTCCCCAGAATGATTGGGTCCGATTGGCAGAACCTGACATTCAGCACTCTGCCGGAAGTTTGACAGGAGGAACAAATGTCGCAGGCGCGAGTGGACTGCATAGTGGATTGCTTAGAGACTCTGAGAATTGCATACCTGCTGCTTGTTGCCTTTCTGCAATAGACATTGGTGCCTGCCTCAGCTGGACAATGACAGTATTCGGCGGGCTCAATCCCGCGATCCCATGAGTCAAAGCAGCTTTGAAGCCCTCTATGCAGGAAAAGATGTGTCCAAATTACGCCCACTGATTTGAGAACTGCACTGTTATACAAAGAAGGTCCTAAGTTGAAACTGATCAATAAACTGTTATACAGAGAAACAGTAGACCAGAGGGGAATGAACCAAACAACAACTAGTGCTGCCCACTGCCTTCGAGACTCAGTACTGAGGTCCTTGCACAACCATAGGGGCACCTTGGTATAGACAGAACACTTGACTTGGTGAGATCCAGATTCTATTGGCCTAAGATGGGGCTGATGTGGAGCAACACATTCGAACTTGTAGTCGCTGCTTACAGAGGAAAGCTTTGCCCCAGAGGGCTGCCCCTTGTTAACATCACCACCAGTGCACCCATGGGAGCTGGTCTGTATTGATTTTCTAAGTTTGGAGTCAGATCAAAGAAATATCAGTAATGTGCTGGTGGTCCTGACCATTTCACGAGATATGCCCAAGCTTTCCCACCAAAGACCAGAAAGCATCCACTGTGGCCAAAGTACTTGTGAAAACTTTTTTGTTCACTATGGGGCTCCACAAAGAATCCATTCTGATCAAGGGAGAGACTTTGAGAGTCGTCTGATCAAAGAGATGCTTTCTCTGTGGGGAGAGAAGTCCAGAACCACTCCTTACCACCCCAGGGGACCCACAGCCTGAACGTTTCAACCGCACTTTGCTAGATATGCTAGGCACCCTGCACCCAAAGGACAAGCCTAGATGGAGCCAACAAATTAGCACCCTGGTACATGCTTATAACTGCAAAAGTGATGCCACTGGATTCTCCCCTACCGCCTGATGTTTGGAAGAGAAGCTGCATACCAGTAGATGTGTGTTTGGGGTCTCTCCTGATGGGGTTCAGGCTGACAACTATTTACAGTGTGTGCAAAAGTTAAAGGCCCAGCTAACTCATGCGTACCAACTGGCTCAAACCATGGCTGCCAAAAGAAATCTGGCCAACAAAGAAAGGTATGATAAAAGGTGAAAGCACGGAACTCCGGAGGAGATCGGGTATTGCTAGAAATCTGGGATTGCATGGCAAGCACAAGATTGCTGACAGATAGCACCATCTCCCTCACATTGTAGTGGGCAAACTAGATGATCTGCCAGTGTACAAAGTAAGGCCTGAGAATAATTCAAAGATGTAAAAACAATGCATAGAAATCATTTACTGCCCATTGGACAAATCTTAATTGAGTCTGAGCCCTAGAAGATGCCCCTCTGGACCAGTGACTAGAGCTGCTGCTAAGAAAAGATCAAGAAAGTCTGCACCTACAGAAGCAAAGTTAAAGTGTTCCCTCCACAAGTCCCAGTTGAGCATGACTGTCAGTCCATATCGGAAGAAAGGAGAGTGACTTTGAATATTATCCTTCTTACGAACTGAGTCAATTGTTTGGGGCAATCCCTAGTCAATACTGGAGACAAAGCTGGGCCTTCTGGACTGTTTAAGCCCCAGCTTCATCCCTGGAGCCAATGCTCCCAGAAAGTGAAGTGCAAAGCATCAGATCAGATGAAATGGAATCATTGTGCATGGTTGAACTGTTTGAGCTTTCAGGGAGGAAAATGATAGATTGGGCAGACTGGTGATACACCCGAACAAGAAGAGTATTTTGAGTGCCCTGACAGTCCACTGCCAGTGTCCGAAAAGCTCTCCATCGAGCCGTCTGTGGACTCAGAAACTGTAACTCCTGGAGCTGAAAGTGCCCCAAGTTCTAGCCTCTCTACCCCATGGAACTCCCCTGACAAGTGTGGACAATGCTGAAAATGAGGCTCAGAGTGCAGAGACTGTAACAGTTCCCCTAGAAAGACTGGTCGAGGCTGTAAAGCCTGTGGTGCCCTCAGTTATGATTCCTTAGGAGGCCTGTGGATTTGCCTCTCAATGTTGTCCATAAGGAGTGTATGTGTCCCCAGCTCACTGCCCAAACTGAGCATCAGTGCTAACTCCAAGTTACTTGTGTTGCCCTCTAAGTATGGTGCCCTTGCCCCATCCAGCCCCAAGGTAACTGATAGGAAGGGCCCCTCTTCAGGTTTCATGTACAAGAGGTAATAACGAGTTATGGTACAATGTGTATGTAATACTGTGTAAGAAGTGATGTACTGCAATGTTTCAGAAATGTGTTCTTGGTAAAATGATATATTGACTGATGATTACATATGCGACCCTAATGCAAATGTATAGGTTGCAGTTGAAACTTATAGGTACTTGACCTGACGGACGTCAAGCTTTCCCAAACCAGGAAGAGTGTAACCCCCGAAAATGGGGGTTCCCAAAGACTTCCAGGAGCTTGCTTGAATGCTCCAAGCCTGAATGGTGTTTGGCATTTAAGCCATTTATCAGTGAGTGTTTTTAGAGCCTCTGGTACTGTCTCTTTAAAGCTGTCTGCTTGCAGACATAATTAGTTGTATGGGGGACTGTGTGCTCTCTGAGTACCACTCGAGCTGCCAATTCACTTCATTTTGCAGTCACTAGGAGTGCAAAGGGAACCTATCTGAAAGATGTAACTGTTTGCAGAAATTATTTAGAGTAATAATGAAATTACAGTTTGTCTAACCTGCTTTCTTTGCAGTCAGAACTGTGTCTGCTAGTTCCCCATTCTAGTTTTGAACTGCTGAACTGGACCAATCAGTGTAGTGTAAGCTAGCTCTAAAATGATGCCTTGGACGAATCAGAACTTGGACTCATAATCTGAGCCAGCCACAAGAGGATTGTATGGGCAGTGACTCTGGGAGATGTAGTTAGACTTCAGTGCCTTTTGGACCACAGCATGAGTCTACTTGAGTGACAGCCAATCCAGTCAAGAACTGGGAGGAACTCAAAGAAGTGCCAGTTTCGTCAGTTGGAGTTCAGTTGAGCTTTGGCAGTGAAGAAGGAAGGGCCTGTGCTTTTTCAGTGTGCAGTTTAGTCAAAAAACGTGTGTAAGGCCCAGAGTTCCGGTCTGCAGCTTGTGTAACAGCTTGTTAGGACTGAATCCGTCCTGTGAAAAGAATCAAAGGATCTCTGAAGAGTAGAAACCAGGCTCACCCTGTAGAAGACTGGAAGAATTGCTGAAAAGTACACTCGGTCTGTCAGGAACTGAATCTGCTGTGTTCTCCGGGTATTGTGCAGTAGTGCGATCGGGATACAGATGCAGCCTGCCTGGTATAGTACTTTCTTTTATATGGATGTGTGAAGAGGTTTGTGTACCTCAAGTGAGCCCTGCTGACATTGAAGGACCCTATCTTATTTGGAGGTGTGAGTACTAATTCAGGGTTGCTCCTGTTGGAATGCACATTAATCCAAATGGAATTACTGTACTGCTGACTGTTTAATTCTCCTTTCTCTGTGTGAAAGGGCCCTACCAGCTGCCACAGTTTGGACTAGGCCACTAGGGCTTGGGTACCCAGGGACAGTAACTGATAGGGATAGGCCTGTGCACAGAGCCTAAATGAGATTATTAGAGTGATAAGCTAATTAACCTGATTTCCCGTCCTTGTTATATCCCCTAAATAAATCAGAGCTGCTTGTTTCAGCAAAGTTATACTGCCTGAGGTATTTGTCTATGTTAAAGTACTGTACTGTGATTGTTGCACTGTATCTCATTTCACAGGAGGTCCCAGTGCGGAACCAGAACCTGGGGTAAGTGTATACTGGAAGGTAATTCTGATATATTGTGTGGGCCACTAGTGGGAAGAAGGGGTTGCAGTGTCCCAGAGGGCTGTGAGCCAAGTTAGTTTAACTATTGCAAACCCTGACCTCTGGGTGGAGGCACCGCCATTGGATCCAGCCCCTCAACCTGTTAGTAGGCAAATCAGGCAGGGGTAGTAGCCCCTGGGATAAGCGCCATCTAGGGGTTACAGAAGCTTTCTTAGAATGGCAGAAAAAGGAGATATTGTTGATGGGGACCTGAATATGCCAGATGTTAACTGGAGCACCTTTGCTGCAGGCACATCCAAAAGAGGTCATTCTTGATGCCCTACAGGGGCATGCCTCAGACAGCTAGTATTAGAACCCACTCGGGAGGGCAATCTTAGACCTGGTACTCTCAAATGGGGATGGAGAAGAATCTCAGATTTAAAGTGGGTAGCCATCTGAGACAAGTGACCACCAAACAATGTGGTTCACAATAAACACAGCCATACAATCAAGCCATACAAAAGCAAGAGTACTGGACTTTAGGAGGGCCAACTTTGGGAAAATGAGAGAGTGCCTCAGAAAAGCACTAGCAAACAGGCAAGAAGGAGGGGTGGAGGAACAATGGGGAGTGATCAAAACAGCCATCACAGAGGCAACAAGCCTTTGTGTAAAGCAAATCAATAAACCACAATGAAGGAAAAAAACGCTATGGTTCTCAAAAGAGGTGGCAGGGAAGGTTAAGGAGAAAAGGACAGCATTCAGAAAATATAAGGAAACACAGAAGGAGCAGGACAGAGAACTTTATCAGTTAAAGCAGAAAAGAGGCTGGGAAAGCAGTCCGAATAGCGAAGGCCAAACTGAGGAAAGGATAGCCAATTCTGTTAAGAAGGGCATAAGACCTTATAGGTACATTAGGAGCGAAGAAAAGACCAAAGGAGGATACTGAAGCTTAATAAAGGGAGGAATGTGGGTGAGGGTGACAGTGAAAAAGCAGCTATACTGAATGAATATTTCTGCTCCAGTATTCACAAAGGAAGAGGAGGGAGTTACCTAAACCAAACAAAGTAACACTCCGAGGCAGAGTTGATACCAGTCCATTTACAGAAGAAAGGGTTCTGAAAGAACTGATAAAATTGAAGGTGGACAAAGCAATGGGGCCTGATAGGATTCACCCAAGAATTCTAAAAGAACTAAGGGTAGAACTAGTGACACCACTGACTACTCTCTTTAACAAATCATGGGAGGATGGGTGGTACCCAAGGACTGGAGGAGGGCAGATGTGATTCCTCTTCACAAAAGTGGGAGCAGGACAGAGGCAGGAAACTATAGACCAGTTAGTTTGACCTCAGTGGTAGAGAAAATGATGGAATCATATCTGAAGGAAAGAATTGTTGAGTACCTAGAGGCCAGTGTGGCACAAGACCCAAGGCAGCATGGATTCATGATGGGAAGGTCGTGTCAGACGAATCTAATAGATTTCTTTGATTGGGTGACCAAAGTAGTAGACCAGGGAGGGGCTGTGGACAAGGCCTACTAGATTTTAACAAGGCATTTGATACAGTCCCACACAAAGATTAATTCACAAGATAGCCAGCCTTGGGTGGGTCCCAAGGTGGTAGCCTGGATAAAATTGGCTAGACAACAGGACATAAGGGTAGTAGTAAATGGAATACACAGTGAAGAAAGGAGGGTTACTAGTGGGGTACCGCAGGTTCAGTACTGGGACCGGTCCTTTTAATGTCTTCATAGTGACATTGCAGAGGAACTGGAGGAAAAGTATGTCTCTTTGCAGATGACACAAAGATCTGCCACAGGGTTGATACACAAGATGGAGTGGAAAGGATGAGAAAGGACTTGGCAAGGTTGGAGGAATGGTCAAATGTATGGCAGCTCAGATTCAATGCAAAGAAGTGCAAGGTAATGCACATAGAAACAAAAACCAGGGAAGTGTACACAATGGGGGTGAGATACTGACAACAGTAAAAATAGAAAGGGACCTGGGGGTAATTATATCAGATGACCTAAAGGTGGGCAAGCAATGTGAGAAGGCAGTAAGGAAGGCAGGGGAGATACTGGGATGCATAGGAAGAGGCATCAATAGTAGAAAACAGGAAGTTGTTATCCCTCTGTACAGACAGTTGGTGAGACCCCATCAGAGTACTGCGTGCAGTTCTGGAGACCCCATCTCCATAAAGACATAGACAGAATGGAAGCTGTCCAGAGGAGGCAACAAAATGGTGCAGGGTCTGCACAGAAGACATCTGAAGAAAGACTAAAGTAGCTTAATATGTATACCCTAGAGGAAAGGAGGGAGAGGGGACATGATAGAAACTTTCAAGTACCTCAAGGAATTAACAAGTCCAAGAGGTAGCATCTTCCAGAAAAGAGATGTGCAAGAACAAGGGGCACAATTTGAAGATAGAGGGATGGCTCCAGAGGTAATGTGAAAGTATTTTTCACTGAGAGGTTGTGGATGCATGGAACAGCCTCCCTGAGGAAGTCGTGGAGTCAAGAACAGTGGGGGACTTCAAAAATGCATGGGACAGGCATAAGGCAGTCCTAGTGGGGGGTAGGAGGAAGTAAGCTGTTGGTTAACTAGGATTTGCAGCTTATCTGTCAGGTAGGAAAATGGGCAGACTGGGTGGGCCAAGCGGTCCTTATCTGCCGTCAAATTCTATGTTTCTATGTTTCAGGCACTTGGCCAGTAATGGAGGAAGTACCCAGATGTGGGATTGTAAGGAAAATTCTCTCTAAGAGTTGCAGACTCTAGTGTGATGTGGGGAGCCACGACAGGATAATTGGTTCATTCGTCCAATGGACCACGGATCAAGCGGCCGGCAGGGGAGCTGGGCCAGCGGGGAATACCCAAGTGTGTACAAGTCAGGCTGTGTACCCAAAGCTGTGTGCAAGTCCGGGCTGTGTGCCTGGTGGGTTCAGAGCCTGAGGGCTGAAAATGGTGATAAAGTGTTCTGTAGTTTCTAATCTGCATTACCAGGAAATGTAGCCCCATGGGGTCCGTCTATGCTTTGTTTGTTCAGCTAGTATGTGAATAAAAGCCACACTGAAGAATCCCATTCCTGGTTCTGGACATTACAGTTATTGCTTCCTGTGTTCAGATTTACTTGGGTGTCCCTGTGCAGAGTAGCCAAACCTAGGTCCCCCTGTGCTAAGTAACCTCATCCTCCCTGAACCCAGGTCCCCACCAGGTACTGCTGTCAGCTTCAGCAGCATGCCACCTGTCATTCTGGCAAAAAGGCAGAGGTGAGGGGTTACAAAAATGGAGGCACCGCTTTGGATTTTGTTCTGGGAGGAAGGTGCTTGGGCAAGGGGGCTAGCGTTTTGGCTGTCTGGCAGTGGGTAGCCCAAAAAAGCTGAAGCAATTTCCCCAGTGTGTGTTGCTGTGTGCTGTGAATCTTGTGCTGCTGTTTAAAATTGCCAACTGTTTACCAAGGAGCATTAAAGCCAAAGAGTGTGCCCTTGTCCTGCATCAAATAGTTTACTGCGTTTTTGCCTGCATTAAAATGAACTGTTGTGAAGAAAAGTGTGGAAGACTAGGGGTAGCAACAGAAAAATTGTGCCCTGGACATTGCAAATGCTTTAAAAATGAACTGTTGTGAAGAAAGGTGTGGAAGACTAGGGGTAATAACAGAAAAATTGTGCCCTGGACGTTTGAAATGCTTTTAAAATGAACTGTTGTGAAGAAAAGTGTGGAAGACTAGGGGTAGCAACAGGAAAATTGTGCCCTGGACGTTGGAAATGCTTTCTGAATGAATTGAGAGACTGCAGTGTAAATGGCTATGTTATATGGCTGAAATGGGCTCCCGCCGTGGAGTCAGTTGGAAAAGAAAAAAGTTACATTCTGCAGTTTAAATTTGCCTGCTTAACGATCGCCGTGAGGAGAAAGAGCCCTCACGAGGAAGAAGAAGCTCATTTGCATGGCGTCGTGTGGTTGGTCAGGCTGCAATCAGTCCTGCCCCTCAGCCAGCTCTACAGAGACTGCCCCAGCATTCGAGAGGGAGTGAGGGTGGAGTGCATGTACTGGCAGTGGAGGAGCATCGCGGAGTGTTCAAAGCGTTATAAACAGTACAAAAATAGACTTTATAGTTTAAAATCGGGCTCAACCCGCTAATCGATCGTCCAAATTGTAAGTTTGGTGGTTAAAAAGACGATTGCTAGGACTGCCCGCCCGTTTGTGTACCAAGGCCTCCAAGAACTGGTTGCAGGCCATTTTTCCCTCGCAACAAACTGCTACACTGATAATAGTAAGTAACCATCATAAAACTGCTCAAACAGTGATTTTCAGCCTATACCATATAAAATGTGTGTGCAGCAGTGTAGTCGCTTTGCAAGTAACGACTGTGTAATGTCCTGCCAGCAAATGCAAGTCTGTTAAGCCATTGACTGTATGCATAGTAATGATTTTAGCCTCAGTTTAAAGTTTGCAGCCAGAGAGAGACTGTGGGTTGTAGCAGAGTGCAGCACCAGAAATACAGGCAATCCTGTGCTAAAAACCTGAAGCTTTAAGGGACTGCGAATAAAGGAAATGATACCAGCATGTGAGAAGTCCATGGAAAATCCTGTAAATGTGTTTAAAGCCAGAACAGAGCAAGTTGTGCAGTTTGAGTAAAAGTTATCTGTAGCTTGTGTAAATCGGGTGCGCAGTGGCTTGACCCAGATTCTAAATGTTGATGCACAGGAGTGCTGCCGCCGCCATTACAGAGTGGGGTAGTAAAGTAAACACAGCAGCAGAGGAACCATTTTACAGCTAAAGAGTGTGTTCAATAAAGTGGGACTTTCAGTTACAGTGAACTTTTGTTTGTTTTTCTGCAGTTATGGCCTCAGGACCAGCTCATTACTGGATCATGCCCGGGTTGCAGTAACAGCAGCAGTAAATAGACTGAGGGATATTGAAAAGTGGTGCTATGGAGGGCAACTGCCTCCTCAGGTGTCGATTCCTAATTATCCAGTGCGTGTATGCCAAATATGCTTGAGAGCTGGAAGGGACGTCTTCATGATTCCTCACTGTGCTGGATGCCTAGAAAAATATGGCTTGTATAAAGTGCCTCAAATTCATTTGCCTCCCACATGGACAAAAATTCAGGAATCTGCAGTTGGCAGCACACAGCACCAGGTGGAGCCTGTGGAGGAAGGCCCCTTGGGGAAGTGTGGCACAAAGCTAGAGGACACAGAGTTAGAGACAGAACCCGAAGTTGAAGTTTCGGATGCTGGATCCCAGAAGGAAAGTTCGGACACAGCATCAATAGACCCCTGGTGGGGGGCCTAGCCCAAGTCTCTTAGGTGAAGATGAGATGCAGGAGGCCTTTGAGTGGGAGGTGTCGACCTCCGCGCCTAGTGATGAGTGGAAAGTCTCAGGGGTGAGAACGACTGCTCACTCCTGGGCTCAGATCCTCAGTGAAGAGGAAGATGAGGGGGAACCTATATGGCCTTGTGAAAAAGGAACAGGTACACAGCCTCAAGATCTTGCCTCGGAGGAATGTAAGGAAGAAAGTGGTGATGCCACAGCCCTGGCTTCGCAAGAGGAAGAAGTCAGGGATCTGTTTCTAATTTCCTTAAGGATGCGTAGCTGGCAGAACCAGGACTGGCCACCTCCAAGCCAGGCCAGCGGTCTCAGATTGACCAAAGCAAGTAAAGAGGAGAGACTGGTTTGTAGAACGGCAAATGAGAGCTATGGTATGACCTTTCCTACCTTTCCTCGAAAAGTCTGGGAGGAGATTGAGAACTGCAGGAAATCCTGGATCTGGGATGAAGCCATGAAAAGTGTGCATCCTGGGGCCAACAAGCATGTAAAGAATAGATTGTTCCACGAAAAGTATACCAGTGGAAGAGAGGCAGGACACTGTTTATAGACAGAGTGAGAATAGTGGACAGAGAGGGACGTGAAATCTCCCACTGTGTGAATTATGTGTGCCCAAACGGGGTAATAATTTAAGCCCCTGATCCCCAGTACTATTGGCCTCAGTGCAAGGACCTCCCAGCAAATAAGCCCATGACTACAAAATGGAGAGCCGAGCAGTGGTAGTCAATACTGCCACACCAGACTGTGAAGTGCCTTTATTGATCCACCAATATGGACATCCAGGACTCAGGTGCCCCACATTCATCAGTCTACAGTGTACTGTCCTTCCCAGAAACCATTGACTGGCCCACCAGATGACTTCAGATCCAGAGAGGATACCAGCCCAGCTGTATTCTGTTCATCGCCAGGTAATCAGATGACGTCAGACCAGCTGTTTTCTTTTTTGTTCCTGTTCTAAGGTTCCGTCCTCAGAGATGACATCACCCCAGCAGTTCCCAGATGTGCCCTCCTGTGGTTCCCGAAGATGTCCGCCCAGCTGTATCGGAAGAATGCTACCAGGGAGAGTCTTCGGCTGAGGTACAGGTTGGTGCCAAATCTCGTACTACAAGTGGCTGGTAAGTCCGAACTTTTCTATCTTTATGACATTGCAGTACACACCCTACACTAACAGACTTCAAAATGTGTGAACTGTCCACAAAGACTCTCCCCTTCGGGACTTTGGCCTGTTAGAACTGTGCTTCACCGGGCTCCGGCCCAGGAGAGACTCTTTACTGGACTAGCCTTCGGGCCTTGTGGTCATTAGTTGGGACTTTTAGGGCACTCCATTCCCCCAAATGTGTATTGTAAATAATGTCATTGTTTTCTAATGTAAATACTGTTTTTCTACCTTTTTTCTAAAAAAAATCTTTTTGGGATTCTGCAGTGTTTTGATGGTAGGGGTGTAGGTAGACTGTGTATGCAGATTAGGAATGTGTGTTGTCTTTCTTTTTCTTACAGGTGATCCTGGAGAAGACAGAAGGGAAGACAAGAAGAGGAGGAGGGGCTCATCGGAGTTTCTCATCAGTGCTTTAGTGTGTGTAGAAGTTTAAAGTACTGTATTGTTATTGTTATTGCTGTATTAACCCTTTTCCTTCCACAGGTGTGGTTGTGAGGGTAGGGAGGAGGCAATAATGTGGTATTTTAATGGTGTGTGGTTGCAGGTTGGCCAAGGGCGGGGAGGTCCCCGGGCTGTTTTTGTTTTGGGGGTATTATGTTAAAGGCAGATAGGTTTTCCCTAGAGGGTTAGGGGGTTAGACAGGCTGTGGTACTAAGTGGCCACTGGGACCGCAGTGCTGATCTATCAGGGCTATGCTCTGGATAGTTCTACCAGAGCCATTAGGTGTCCATAGTAAGTGGATAGTGTAGAGGCTGACATGTCAGCTACAGGCCTCTAGGCCCTTAGTGTTACCTGCCTGTGCTTGCACATGGTAGGAGGGGGCCTGATCACCCCCCTTCCGCAGGTAGCACATAGGGTGGGATGGCCTAAGGCCGGGTAAAGAATGACTCCGGACAGTCATTTTCCTGGTCAGGGGCGAGTGTAACCCCCTTGTTACCCGGGCTTACTAGAATCCCAGTAAGACCTAGTGGTAGGCAGGGAAGGCAGCTTGTAAAACTCCAGTTAAATGGGTTTCACACTGTCTCACTCTGTTCTCAGTCTCAGCTGAGACTGAGGGATGACATCACCAATAGAACTTTCACAGCTGCATAAGCCACATTGGAATCTGCAGCAAAGGGAGTTAGATAGAACGTTGGGAGTTTTCAAAGGGTAGAGTTCAGTGTCCAGTTTTGTCTTCAGTAAGTGAAGAGAGAGTCTGCGGTTTGGCTTGAGGGAGTGAAGTTTGTACTCAAGTGGTGGAGACCGCTGTTTTCGGGTCTCAGTGCCCCCTCCCTCCGCGGGGGCGGGGGATGTAAAGATTCCCAGCAGATTCCTACTGCAATCCCCTTAATTCTGCTAGTGGAGGAAAAGCTGCCTTTTTAGTCCAGGATTTATTTTTGAAGATGGAAGATTTGTGAGTCGCCTGTGGGGCACCTGCAACCGCCCCTGCAACTTAAGGGTGAGTGTCTGCTCTGGCTAAAAGGGCATATGTTTTCTTCACCCTGGGACTTGTGTGAAACTCTAGGGATTGAACTACATATTGGGAAGCCTAGAGAAATGGGCCAAGCAAGTAAAAGTAGTGTCAAGTCCCAGAGTTTTGTGAGATGCAAATAATATGTAGAGGAGATGTGACAGATATCTACCCTTAATCTACATTTAGGAGTTCAGCAAAGGAATTGTTCAGTTTTCCAGAGAAATGGCCGGGTATGTAGGCTGTGGGAGGTGGAGGTGCGTGGCCCCCCATCTTTAGTGACCAGGTCCACCTCTACGGATTTCTTCTGTGGTTTCTACTTTGCCTCAGGCACTTGGCCAGTGATGGAAGAAGTACGCAGATGTGGGATTGTAAGGAAAATTCTCTCTAAGAGTTGCAGACTCTAGTGTGGTGTGGGGAGCCACTACAGGATAAGTGGTTCATTCGTCCAATGGACCGCGGATCAAGTGGCCAGCAGAGGAGCCAGGCCAGCGGGGAATACCCAAGTGTGTACAAGTCGGGCTGTGTACCCAAAGCTGAGTGCAAGTCTGGGCTGTGTGCCTGGTGGGTTCAGAGCCTGAGGGCTGAAAATGGTGATAAAGTGTTCTGTAGTCTCTAATCTGCATTACCAGGAAATGTAGCCCCATGGGGGTCCGTCTATGCTTTGTTTGTTCAGCTAGTATGTGAATAAAAGCCACACTGAATAATCCCATTCCTGGTTCTGGACATTACAGTTATTGCTTCCTGTGTTCGGATTTACTTGGGTGCCCCTGTGCAGAGTAGCCAGACCTAGGTCCCCCTGTGCTGAGTAACCTCATCCTCCCCAAACCCAGGTCCCCACCAGGTACTGCTTTCAGCTTCAACAGCATGCCACCTGTCGTTTTGGCAAAAAGGCAGGGGTGAGGGGTTACATTAATATTAAACAGCCTACTCAACCCTAACTATAGGTGCGCTATCATGTTCCTATAATACTGGTGTGGTAGTGCCAGTATAGTTAGGATTAAGCAACCTGTTCTGTTAAACCCTTACCTTTGTGCCTTAATAGCTTTGTCAGCATATGATGAAATTAGCTGTAATTTTGCATGCATTGTCTAGTAGGCAATGTCTAAATATGTGGAAAGTTTTGTGACAGAAGCTTGTGCAGTTTCTGAGGTCTGCACATGTCATTTTCCTGTAGATGTCTAATTTTTTTTTCCTATACTTAACATGAGTTTTTGGTTTTGCTCTCAGGTACAGCCTTCAAAGAATGGAATTTTATTTCTCAAAACTTTCAGGGCAGAAGCATGCTGTGCCAAAGTAGTGCTTTTGGAAGGTTTTGTGAAAAAATAGTAAATGGTTCCAGAGTTCTAAGGATTTAAAGTTTTTTTTCTGCTCTGAGCATGCTCAGTGGAGTTTTTTGGATAATGTTCTGATATGACATGAAATATGCCACGTCGCATGCTGTTTTTGTTTTCTCACAACTTGCTTTTCACAGCATGAAAAAAAATGTTCATGTCGTAATGACTGTCATCTTGTTCCCCTGAAGTAAAAAACATGGAAAATACATACAGTATAACTGGGCTCGCTTAGCTAGAAGCTGGTGGTTTTTTTTTTTCCAAAATGGACAGAAATACCTTTTCTGGACACTCCAAAATCCAGGGTGTCCAGCTTAGCAAGAGGAGCCATTCACCCGCATTCCCTGTATGAGAGCAATGGTACTTTCTTGAATGCTGAAGCTGCAGCTGGAGTCATACTGCCAGCTTCAGTTGAAGCAGTGTACTGACAATCCCTTGTTCTCCCTATCTCTCTCTCACTCTCTCACTCTCTCTCTATCTCATTTTTTTCAGTTAAAACAAGCTTGTAGTTAAATGAGTTGTTAAGTTATTACATTGTCCTGTCACCCCCTGATCCACATTCTGTGACAAAGAGGACACAGAGACACTTGCAATGCTGATAAATAGTACTAGCAATCTAGGTCACAGCAGAGTGTAAAAACAGGAACTTTAATTCTAGAGATGCTGATATGATGCTAATCCACACTTCTGGCAGTGTTCCTTTCCCCGCTGGAACGTCTTCAGTCTGGCCCTTCCCACCCACCCAGGTGGTAACTCCCCCAGCACCGCCCCATGATGCCAGATCTTCCTTTCCACTGGAAGAAGGTTCCCTCCTTATCGCTCTCATGCAGAGTAGGTCCTTCGCTTATTAAAACCTCTATTTTATTAAAAAATGTTGTCTTCAAGCAACTACTTCTCTCCTCCAGTATGGCCGATGTGAAGTCTCTGCCAGGTTTTAAGAAATGTGCCTGTGGGCAGAAGATGTCCAGGATGGATCCGCACACCATGTGCATGTACTGCATAGGCCACGAGCACGATCCCCAGGCTTGCAGCCTGTGCCACATCCTGCATCTGTCTACCTTGGAAGATCAGCATGCCTGCCTTTTTTTGGTTTATCCAGATAACCGGGATCCTCCCATTAAGTCCAAAGACACCCATCAGGTAATCTCCGCAGCTTCAGAGTCCACCAAACCACTCGCAGCTTTTGAGAAAATTGCAGCCCAGGCTGCAGCAAAAGCTTCCTCAGCTATGGCCCTTTTGCCTCTCTCCTTGGGTGCTTCCTTCATGAGGGTGTTCAGGGACTTATGTCAGGCCCTTCCCACCAATGGGCAGCGTCCCTCCTTGGACACTAAATAAAAATAAAAATCTAAGAAAGAAGCCAATAAATGGTCTCATCATTGATCGTGGGATCGTGAGTGCCCTCAGGCCTCAGATTCCAGCACTTCTTTGGAGGTTCTGACTTCAGTTGAACCTTCAGCCCAAGCCTTTGGCCCCACGGTCTCCCCATCGGCCAGTTGGTCGAGACGCCAGTCAAGCTTACTGATAAGACTTTTCTCAAGCTGTTAGTGCAAGATGAGGCCAACACGTCCTTATCTAGGACTCTGATCATACCGCTCACCTCTGAAGGAGGGATGGGCCAATCTGCTGATCCACCGCCTCTCACCCAGGATCACCCAGACCAGGAGGAGACTCGGCTCTCACTGGCTCCCCTTTGAGACCCACTGTTGGTGGCCCCGATGGTCAAGGTCACAGTCCCAGTTCCATAGCCCTGAGTCAAGCAGCCCACGTCAGCATCGCTGCTCATGCTATCAATATTTGGGCAGGTGGTGCCACCGCAATTCTTCTTCCTCTTCATCCTCCTCAGGTGAGGATAGGATCTGGCACAAGTTGCATCAGCACTATGAGGATCTGATGTGGCAGCAGCTTATGTTTACTGGGGGAAGCCTGTGCTGGCCTCTACCCTGGTCATTACATGGCTTTCACCACAGAGAACACAGCCTTTCCTCCCTCACCAGGAGCTGATCAGACAGGTTCCGGCTCAGCCTCCTCCAACCCCTACCCACAATTCTGGTAGAACCGCTGCCAAAACTGCTGAAGTCTGGTCCTCCATTTAAGGAGGCCCACCAGGCATCGGGACTCCATCATCGGCTGTCAGTCACTGTTACTCCCTACCGACCCCTTAGGATCAGCGGCGACACTGGTGGTCAACCTTTATTTAATGAATCCTCGGAGTCTGAGGGCTCCTCCTTGTACTGTCATCCAGTGGATATGGAGTCAGCTGAAGATTTGTCAATGGAGCAAGGCCCCACTTCTTTCATGGGTCTTCTCTGCCTCCTCTCGGAGTCCACGGGTCTCCTGATGGAGCATGTCCAGAAGCAGGCTTGGCACCCACTCACTGAGATCCTCAACCGGGGCAACTCCCCTGGGAAAGCATTTCTGGTCACAGAGGCCATTCTTGGCTCTGCACTGAGCTGTGGCAGCATCTGGCCTCTTGTCCTGCACCATCAGCCCAGATGGCCCACAAGTATGCGGTACCTACTGATTCTCTTTCAGGATTTGACAGGGCACCCCTCAGCCAAGGGTCTGGTGGCCAGCTCTTTGTTTAGGAACACAGGCAATGTTGGAGATATTGATAAGCCTCCTGACAAAGAGTCCAAGAAATTGGACTACATGGCCAAAAAGGTTTATGCTGCCTCCTCTCTCAGCCTTTGGCAAGTGAGTTTGGCCCTTTTAATGACCCACTTCACCCATGCCCTTCTGGGCACACTTGAGGTGCTTCCTCATCTCCCAGCAGATTTACAGACCACAGTCAAGCAGGTCTGGGGTCAATGCTGAGTGGTGGCTAAGAAGCCGCTCCAGACTGCCATGGACATCAGCAACTCGTCAGCTTGTTCCATGGCACCCACGGTTGCCATGTGCCACAGGGCTTGACTGAGGATCTTAACCTTTACAGCGGATACTCTGCACAAGCTGGCAGATGTTCCCTTCTTGGGCACTGACTTGTTTGGGCCTGGGGTCTAGGGGCACCTCAACTGCATCAAAATGTCCAGCATCACCTTGAACTCGATGACTTCTGCCCAGAGGGATCCCAAGGGTTCAAAATAGCAGAAGATGAAGCCCTTTCAGCCCCTCTCTGCCCCTGTAGCCAAACTGTCCCAGCCTCAGGTTGGACAACAGGCTCAGGCTTGGTGTCCCCATCTGAAATCAGTCGCCACAGTCATTCAGAAGCCAGGAGTTTGAGGTTCCAGTGGCCCCTCAGCTGGTCCTTCCTCCTCCTCCAAGCCTGCCCGGTGACGGGATGAGGGGTGCCTCCCCCATGCCCATCCTGTCTCCCCTGGGTCCTCCCATGGGGAGCCTGCTCCACCACTTCCTTTCCACATGGTCCACTGTCACCATGGACAGGTGGATCCTTAAAGTGGTTGGTCAGGGTCTGCCTCTGGAATTCAAGATTTACCCACCTTGCTGAGCCCATGCACCATGGGAGGACATAGTGACAGTCAACATCCTGTCAGCCCTTCAGGATGACATCACAAAGCTCTTCCACATGGAGGTCATGGTTCCTGTCTTGGATCCTCCAGCACATCCAGCGTTTGTCTCCAGGTACTTCCTGGTGTCAAAACAGATGGGGGGCTGGTGCCCTGTCTTAGATCTTCATGACCTGAACAAGTTTCTCAGCCCGTGCACCTTCAGGATGGTCACTGTCTCAGATCATACCATCTCTCGAGCAGGACATGTGGTTTTGTTCTCTGGGTCTTCAGGACACATTCTTCCATGTCCCAATCTGTCCATCCCACCATCAGTTCCAGGCAGAGAGGATCCTCTACAAGTTCCAGGCCATGCCATTTCACCTGTCCTTGGCCCCCAGGATCTTCACCAAATGCATAGCTGTTGTGGCAGATTATCTGAGGCACCAAGGAGTGTGGGTATACCCCTACCTGCATGACTGGCTAATTGCGGATCCCTCTAGGCAGGAGCTGGAGAGGTCCAGAGATCTGGCCCGCTAGACCTGCATCTTTCTTGGCCTCCTGGTCAGTGAGGCCAAGTCAGAACTCATGCCCTCACAGGTGATTCAATTCATTGCTTGGAGCTTGACTCTTGCAGAGCCATGGCTTGGCTTCCAGTGGACAGGGTGAAGGTGCACTCCACTTTTGCATGATCATTTCAGGTTGGGCAGTTGTGCCCTGCTCGGGACTTCTTGCACCTCTTGGGATACATGGAAGCATGCACAACCATGCTCCATTGGGCCCAGTAGAGAATACGCTCTTTGCAATGGGAGCTTGCCTACCAATGGTCTCAGTGCAAGGGCCACTTCGACCAGCTAGTCACTGTGGCCCAGATGATGTGGGATGCCCTAAAGTGATGGTTAGTCCTGGAACATCTGCAGGAAGGTATCCCATTTGTCCACCCAGAAACAATGGTCATCCTGATGACCAATGTCTCACTCATGAGCTGGGGTACCCACCTGGGGGAATATAGAGTTCATGGGCTCTGAACCCCAGAGGAGTCCCGGTGCCACATCAACCTTCTGGCGCTTTGGGCAGTTCAGCTGGTGCTGACTGCTTTTGCTCCACACATCTGGGGATCAGGTTATTCAGGTCCAGATGGACAACACCACAACCTTGTACTACCTCAACAAACAGGGTGGGTTGCATTCCCTTCCTCTGTGCAGGGAAGCTCTCCATGTTTTTACCCTCATGCACAGCCTGGAGGCTGATCTTCTAGCCATCCATGTGGCTGGTGTCTCCAACCAGCAGGTGAACACTCGAAGCCATGTGGGTGAAGTGTTTCATGATTGGTCTCTCCACACAGAAGTAGTACACAGCCTGTTCACCAAGTGGGGCACCCCTCTATTGGACCTGTTTGCCTCCATGGAGAATGCAAAGCTGAGGTTGTACTGTGCCCACCCCCCCAGCAGGGAATGCTGCAGAAGGATGCCTTCTACAGGTTCTGGACTCCGGGCCTTCTTTACACCTTCCTTCCATTCCCCTTGATCCACAAGGTGTTGCTCAAGGTGAGGAGGGACAAGGCTCAGATGATCCTAATGGCTCAGTACTGGCTCCACCTGTTCTGTTACTCTGATCTCCTCAGCCTCAGCAGCAGGCTCCCAAGGTGTCTTCCTCTATGCCTGGACTTGATCTTGTTCAACTGGGGAAGGTATTCAACCTAGACCTTCAATCCCTGCAACTGACAGCCTGGTTCCTGAGCTGCTAGGGTTCCAGGATTTGAGTCTCTCCAAAGATGTCCTCAACGTGGTCAAGACTTCTCAGAAGGAGTTGACCTGAAAATGCTATGTCTTCAAATGGAAGAGGTTCTCCATTTGGCGCCAGGGCAAGGAGCTTGACCCCTTTTCTTGTCTGGTGGCCAGCATTCTTAACTACCTTTGGTCCCTCTCTCAGTTGGGCCTTCGGTCAACAACCCTGGTGGCCATCTCTGCATAATTGGCGTGGGCTGGTATGCAGTTGGTGCTGCAGGAGAAGGTGGTCTGGCACTTTATTAAAGGCCTTGACCACATTTTCCCTCTGGTGTGTGAACCACCACCACCTTGGGACTTGTTGCTGGTGTTGGCAAAGCTCATGGGCAAGCCATTCAAACTGATGCACGGTTGTAACATGTCTCACCTATCATGGAAGGCCACCTTCCTGGTGGCTATTATGTCAGCCAGAAGGATCAGTGTGCTCCAAGCACTCTCAGTGGAGTCTCCTTATCTGGTCTTCCACAGGAACAAGATTGTCATGTGCCCCAACTTGAAGTTCCTCCTGAAGGTTGTGTCCCATTTTCACCTTAACCAGGTGATTAATCTCCATGTGAACTTCACCAACCACACCTCGGAGGCCGAGCACAGGCTCCATACTTTGGACCTGTGGTGGGCACTTGCCTATTACAAGGAGTGCATGGCTGGAGTTCAGGGCTAGGTTCACCAGCTATTTGTCACCTATGCTGAAGCTGCACCTGGAAGTCTGGCAGCTAAGCAGATGATTGGCAGGTGGATCATATACTGCATCGACCTCTGCTTTAGGTTGATGGGTAGGCAGCCTCCTGTAGGGCTATGGGCCCACAGAGGCATAGAAACCTAGAAACATAGACTTTGACAGCAGATAAGGACCTCTTGACCCACCTAATCTGCCCATTTCCCTAACTATTAGATAAGGTACTGATCCTAGTTAACCAACAGCCTACTTCCTCCTACCCCCCACTATAATTGCCTTACGTCTGTCCCATGCATTCTTGAATTCCCCCACTGCTTTTGACCCCATGACCTCCTCAGGAAGGCTGTTCCATGCATCCACCACTCTCTCCATGAAAAAATACTTACTCACTTTGCCCCGAACCATCCCCCTGCTATCTCCAAATTTTGCCCCCTTGTTCTTGCACATTTTTTTTTCTGAAAGATGCTACCCTCTTGGGCTTAGTTGATTTCCTTGAGGTGCTTGAAAGTTTCTAGCATGTCCCCCCTTTTCCTCCTTTCCTCAAGGGTATACATATTAAGCTCTTTTAGTCTCTCTTTCAATGTCTTCTGGTGCAGACCCTGCACCATTTTAGTTGCCCTCCTCTGGACTGCCTCCATCCTATGTCCTTGTGGGGATGGGGTCTCCAGAACTGCATGCAGCACTCCAGATGGGGTCTCACCAACTGTCTGCACAGAGGGATGACAACTTCCTGTTTTCTACTGCCTCTCCCTATGCATCTGAGTATCCCCCAGCCCTCCTTACTGCCTTCTCACATTGCTTTCCTACCTTAACGTTGTCTGATATGACTGCCCCCAGGTCTCTTTCCATTTTTGTTTGTTGTTAGTACCTCACCCCCAATTGTGTAGTCTTCTCCTGGGTTTTTGTTTCCCAGGTGCATTACTTTGCACTTCTTTGCATTTAATCTAAGCTGCCATACTTTTGACCATTCCTCCAACTTTGTCAAGTCCCTTCTCATCCTTTCCACACCCCTTGTGTATCAACCCTGCTGCAGATCTTTGTGTCATCTGCAAAGAGGCATACTTTTCCTTCCAGCCCCTCCACAATGTCACCTATAAAGACCAGAGGACCAGTCCTAGTACTGAACCCTGCGGTACCCTACAAGTAACCCACCTTTCTTCAGAGTGTACTCCATTTAATATTACCCTCTGTGTCCTATTGTCCAGCCAATTTGTTACCCAGGCTACCACCCTGGGACCCATTCCTAGGCTGGCTAACTTGTTTATTAATCTTTTGTGTGGGACTGTGTCAAATGCCTTGCTAAAGTCTAGGTAGGCCATATTCACAGTCCTTTTCTGGATAACTGCTTTGGTCACCCAGTCAAAGAAATCTATTAGATTCATCTGACATGACCTTCCCACTGTGAATCCATGCTGCCTTGGGTTCTGTGCCTCACTGGCCTCTAGGTATTCAACAATTGTTTCTTTCAGAAGTGATTCCATCATTTTGCCTAACACTGAGGTTAAACTAACAGGTCTGAAGTTTTCTGCCTCTGCTTTGCTCCCACTTTTGTGAAGGGGAATCACATCCACTCTCCTCCAGTACTCAGGTATCACACCATTCTCCCATGATTTGTTAAAAAGGGTAGTCAGTGGTTTCACTATGTCTCCCCTTAGTTCATTCCCCCATCATAACGCTGCCTCGGTGGCTGCTTCCAGAGACATCTCTATTCAGCAAATCTGCAGGGCTGCCACCTGGAAGTTGGCACACCTTCATATCCCTCTACAGCAACCTTGAGTCATGCCGGGATGCTGGTTTTAAGGTCTCAGTTCTCCAATCTCTATTCTCTAAATAGGGTATGTGTGCCTTGCCTCCTTCTCCTGGAGAACTGCTAGAAATCTGCCAGCAGTGTGGAATGAACATCATATTCATGTCCCTAGAAAAGCAGGTTACTCACCTGTAGCAGTAGTTCTAGGAGTGGTATATGATGTTCATCCACACTCAGCTACCTGACTGCCCCAGGCAAGTGGCACACAGTCTTGCTTCCAGCGAGTAAGATCTGACATCTCGGGGCGGTGCCAGGGGAGTTACCACCCTGATGGGTGGGAGGAGTCAACATGAAGACATTCCAGCTGAATTAAAGGGGAAAGGAACACTGTCAGAAGTGTGTATCAACATCATATACCACTCCTAGAACTACTGTTACAGGTGAGTAATCTGTTTTTCTGGATGCTTGATTAGCAGTAAGAAATGGATATGATCACCTGTTTTCTAGATATATACAGTATGTATATATATATATATATATAGACACACACACACACAATATATATATATATATATATATATATATGGGGGGATATGCAATGGGCTGACTCAAAATATGCAACGTATCTTCATTTGTGAGCAGGCAGGACCATAACTCATGAGTAGCAGAGCCATGAGTGAGTTATGAAAGTCCTGTCCACTCACAAGTGATAGTAAATTGACTATTTTGAGTTAGGCAGGATGTTCTATATTCAATATATACAACAGTAGTCTATAACTTATAGCTTTTAAGTCTGGTGTTTGTATGATGAGACAGCTGTTTTTCTTTGATTTTAACAGCTGACTTCAGTACTGAACTGGGCATTATGGTGTCATCAGCACAGTGAGACTAATAAAGAATTAAAAGACACAGTCCATGTCCCGTGGTGATATGTGCACTCTTTTTTTAACTATCAGCATAGCGAAAGCTGTTCTCTGATTTTCCACTATGATGACAGTGACCTTAAAAATATCCATTGTGGCAACAGTAGCAATATTTTTTTGAGATGTTGCTGTTACTGATGTCACCAGCTAAGATATCTTTTTATCTCATCATTTTCCCCAATATTGTTGTGTATATATTTGCGTGTGTATATATCTGCATATATACACATACAATTACATTGTTAAAGAGCAGTCAGTGTCAGTGGCTCAGCAGGTAGCACACTTGCCTCTGAGGCTGGGAGATCAGAGGGTTCTGGGTTCTATCCCCACACCAGGCACTTGGGTTAATATCCAGTACTGACACTGTAGTGCAGCATGAAGGGGATGCTGCACTCCTGAGGTGCCATCTCTCGGTTGAGATGTTAAACTGAGGTCCCATCTGCCTGTTCAGGTGAATATTAAAGATCCCATGGCACTTTTTGAAAAGAGTAAGGGAATTTCCCTGGTACCCTGGCCAAGTTCCCCCCTCCTTTAATAAAAATACCACCAACAGCTTAATCTGGCTCAAGGTCAGCTGGCATTCATCTGTATCCCCCTCCCCCGCGTCGTGCCTGAAAATAGGCAGAATTTGTCTAGTGCACTTACCCAGTCAACAAAAACTAAATAAATAAAATAAATGATGTTTCGGACAAACTTTCAAAAACATAACATTTAGACATAGATTCATTTGGTTTTTCACATTCTGTTTTAGATTTCTCTTTCTATCCCCATGTGTTCTTTGCTACCAAAGACAACTGTACCACAATAGAATCTTTGACCAACTTCCGCCAGAATTGCCTGCAATGGAATAATTTCCACCCCGATAAAACTTCATGTGGGAACAAGGCAGAGGTGTCCATTGTCCCCATTGCTTTTCAATTTGTATCTGGAGCCTCTCATCCGGAGACTAACAAGAGCCCAAGATGTCCCAGATATTCTCTTACATGGACATGTAGTCAAGGTCGCAGCATATGCAGATGATCTTCTCTTGCACATAACCAACCCTGCCACATCTATCCCTGCTATCCTAAATATAATAAAGGAATTTAGCAGAGTCTCAAATTATAAGCTTAATACTGGGAAAACATTAGTTTTTCCTCTGAACCATAGGGTGTATAAACAAGAAATTATCAACACCGGGCTTGCTTGGCAGCCTAAGTCCATTAGGCTTTTCGTAAATTGGCCGCCCCCAAAGATAAAGGAGGGCTAAAGCTTCCACACATGGGGTTGTATTACTGGGCCAGTCAGGCTAACAAATATTTACAATGGTTGACTGCAGAGCAGCGACTAGCAAGCTCCCTTTATACCCTGATCTGGCTTAGAGCAGAGTTGGATAGTATTAAGAAGCATGGCTTTCTCCCAGCTGCATTATTATATATTAAAATAGGACTTCTCCCATTATCCCTGCATAATTCTCCCATAGCAGTCTCGATTATGTCTCATTCTCAGTTGTGTGCGTTTCTAAAATATGACAATACCAAGGATTTACATCAGCCAGTAGCTGGTAATCCCAATCTGAAGTTGGATAATAAGCCTATATCCCCTAATTGGCTTCTCTCTATTAAATATTCCTTGTTAAAAGATTTCATTACATCTGATAGACAATGGAGTCCCTCTCTGAAAATTTTACATAAGTTCAAGATTCCTGCTACAAGTATTTTCAAGATATACCAATTACGGCACTGTATGCTAAAGGTATTTGGAGCTATTTTTCCTTTTCTGGCACAGCCTAATTTCCAGGCCTCACTTCTCGAGTTTGCTGGAACGCCCCATGCTGTCTCGAAAATATACAGTACCTTATTTGCTTGGGCATATTCCGATTATTTTGCTCCTGTTTCTTATTGGTCTTCGCTTTTCCCAGACGAGGAATTTGACTGGTCTCTTATCTGGAACACCTGCCATAAATTCCTATCCCAAGACAGGCTCAGATTGATGCAATTTAAAATTTTGCACAATATATATTACACCCTATTGAAACTGGCCAAGATAGGAGCAGTGCCTACTCCGCTCTATACCAGATGCTGGCTGCTGCCGGGCGACTCTCTCAATATCTTTTGGGAGTGCTCCAAGGTCGCCCCCCTCTGGACTGCCATAAAGAAAAAAGCTGACCCACTTTTAGGCCTCTCAGAGTTATTTACACCGGAAATTTGTCTCTTGGGTGACTTTTCTTCTATTTCAGTAAGGTGTAGGAAATTTTATATGGCATTAATCTCCATGTCTGTCAAAAAGGTTGTCCTTAGGCATTTGAAAGACTAATAATTTGTCTTACCTAGAATGGCTTCAAGAGCTCCTTGCAAATCTCAGAACTGAGAGAACCATTGCAAGTCTTTCCAACAAACTTAACAAATTTAATAAAACATGGGGTTCTCTACAAACTCTATATTCGTTACAAGTGTGAAAGATCATCTTGAACTATATGAAGTCAATTGTATGTAAAACTGCTGCGACAGAACAGGGTGGGGTGGGATGGGGGTGGGAGGGAAGAGTGTATCAACCCAATGTGTATGGCATTCATATCTCATCACATCATATGTTCTTTGTGATTCACTCTCTATATTGTAAAACTCAATAAAAACTGAATGGAAAAAAAATAAATAAATAATCTTTGACCAGGACAGTCAAAGCAGGGGTAGGTGTTCCAATGATGTCAGCCCAATTGGGCCAAAACATGGAAGCCCTATCTTCAAAGGATGCCAAGTTTTTGTGACCGTATGTGATTTATGACAGCTGGAGTAAAACAAATGATGCTTGCATAATTTTTTTGATGTTAACTCTGCTTCATTTGACACAACAGCGTCCAGAGTTCAGATCTTGCTTCTCACTGCAGCTAAACTTCAGACACATCTCATCCAAAATGGGATGTAGTTGTTTGAAAATTCAGCATTTTGTCTCTCAAGAGTCTCTTTGCTCTTGTTGTTTATTTCCCACCTGAGGTCACGATCATCAGATAGAGAATTTCTGATAATTTCCAAGATAACCGATTGTGAACACACAAGTGATGAAGAGTTCTTCAGGCAGAGAAAATAGCAATGGGGTAGAGGAAGTCTGAGGAACAAAAATCCATTTTTTATACAATATAAAACAAGTATAGGAGGGATGTAGAAAATATATGAAAACCCAGCCAAACTGAGTCTAAATTGTATGTTTTTTACATTCTCATAGCCATCATTAGCTCTTTAGACTGTTAGTGCTACAGAAGTGAATGATGAGTCTGTGCTACCCCAACTGTCTGGAGCAGCCTTCCTGAAGCTCTGCGCTTCATTAGCTCTCAGTCACTTTTCACATCTTGCCTCAAGACAAATATCTTTTCTCCTTTGCCTATGACTCTCAGTTTTTTATAAAATGGGTTAGAAACTTCCTGTCCCCTGATTGGCTAAATAAGTTCCTACTCCCATATGTTAATTCCCAGAAATGCACAGGCTGGAACAAGTTCAGGTGGTCAGATTTGAAATTTGGGTCAATCACATGCAAAATTTATGTTCCACCTTACTCATACCTGATTGCCATCAAACACATGGCTGCCATATTTACTCACTGGAAACCTTCAACAAGGCCCTAAAATGTAAAACTCCCTCAAATTTTAAAACATAAAAATATAAACAGTTATTCCTCTCTTGATACCCTCCTTACATACATACATTAAACAAATGAAGCATTATTAAGTTTTAATTCCTGATGTTTCTCTGCTGAACATGAGAAATCCCCCTTCTATCCTTACAGCTTGACAGGGCAATGTCTGCTGCTTACCCTGTCACCGATAAAACTTGGGCTCAATTCTCAAAGCTCCAAAGCTGATGTAAGGTGCCTGTGTCACAAGGTGCCTGCGTCACACAGCAGTGACACAAGGGGCACCTTGCATCAAACCTTATGGAGATTGTAATTTTGGAAGGCCACCCCCCCTGTGCCACACGAGGACCTAATGCACCAGACTGGCCCTGTGCTAGGGTTGCACCAAGCTGCTGGGTGTGCCAGGGTGCTAGCGGGCCTGTGGCAGATGCAAGCTGCCATATCCCCAACATCGGGATTCTGGAAACCCCCCAGAGGGCACATGTTCAAGTACCATTAGACCAGCCAGGGCTGGTCTAATGATCTTTGCGCCACCTGCAGAGCCCTCCTGCCCAGGGGGGAACATGTACTGCTGCCCACCCATGGTCCCCCATGCCCTCATGACATCATGGTATGTGCACTGGCTCTGTATATGGCCAGTGCACCAACCTAGTGATCATACACTACCTAATGGAAGGGCTCCAGAGCCCTTTGTAGTGCAAAGTCCACAGCACCCCCCCTTTGCAGTGCCCAGCATGCGGGCACCCCCAACACACTGGTACAGCAGCGGTCCCTCTGAAGCCTCATTAGAGTGCTGGTGTCACTCTTTCTGACACCCATCTGTGTGCTGCCAGCCCTCCCCATGCACTGCCCCATACTCCATGACCCCAGCAGCCTCTTTGGTCTCTTTTCCTGGGCATGGATGCCGCTGACTGCCCTGCAGCTTGCAGCAAACCTCATGGATGTGCTGTCTTTTTGCTGCATGGCCCCCTTTGCCACAAGATGCAGGACTTTGGTGCTGGGACCCTACCTGATAGTGAAATAGTCGCAGGGTCCCCGGTGCACTGGCAACTGGCACTAATCGCCATTGGTGCAGCTTGCACTGATCTTTGAGAATCAAGCCCATTGGCTCCATATAAGACCTTCTGTTCTGTGTGAGGGAGTGAATATTCTGGCAGAGAAATTCTGCAGCAGTTTGAATTTGTGCATAATAAACAAACATTCCATCTATTGAATGTGTGGAAAGACAGATAATTAACAGGTGGGAAGGAACTACTTTTTACTGGTTACTTTTATTCATTTTTAAAATTGTTTCTTAGTTTACCAGTTTTATAAGTGGAATAAAATACTCCAGGTCATTGGTTGTCTGGGGTTAATGCACTTTTAGGTGCTAAAGACACTCAGAGCAAGTGCCTTGGGCCTCATTATGCCCCTGGTTTTGCATTAAAAATGATTTGAAACAGGTTTTTACACCTCCAGATGCCTTCCTGTTGTCCTTCTAGTGTCCATCCAAAATTCTAATATGTTTTTGATCTTTTTTGTTAAATTTATAATCTTATTTTGTTGTTTACGTAACTACCTTAAATCCATTTCTCCTCAGCAGTTGCTGCTCTCTTTTCACACTGTCTGAACATTCTGTGACATCAATAACACCATTCCAGGCCATTCAGATGAAGAGCATGGAATGAAGTTATTGATGTAATGGAATGTCTTCTAAATGTGAAAAGAAAGAGCGGTAGCTACTTGGGAGAGTGTAGCTCTATGTAGATCTGTGGGCACCCCAAATTAGATCATTTATTCATAAAAATTAGATCAAAGCAAATCAGAATACATAACTGCCATGGAATGGAAAATGGGAAGGCAGTTAAATATGCAAAAATAATTTTCTAGCTCCTGTAACCTGAAACAAACAATATCCTGTAGTGTCCTGTGGCTTACTTCTCTCCCCACATTCTTCAGTCAGACCCAGAGGCAAGCAAACTAGAAAACCACCAAGGGCCTCAGGGTGAAAAGAGGAGCCCTCCCTCCTCCTTTATCATTGCCTCTGCCCGTTAGGTTTCCCAGACCCAGCCCAGAGTCTGGAGGCCCCTTCATTGTTATTTGCCTTAAGCCCACAAAGCCTAGTTATAGCCCTTGTCAGAACTCCATTATGGACATCTCCTGATGTACTATTATTATTATTTAGTTATATGACATACTTTTGATAAACATTGTTTTTTTTTAAATTTCTGGTTGGAAAAAAGTACACTGAACTGATGATCATTTCCAGGTGCACTCAGGGAACACAGAAAGGTTAAGCACCTTGTTGAGGATCACACAGTATGCAAATGGCGGTTCTGGGTTTCAAACCCCCAGTTCACAGGTTGGAGCTTTGACCTTCTAGGCTATAGTGCATCCTCTAATACATGGTGCATGGTTGGGAAGAAGTTTGGACTTGTGGTTAGAGCGCATTGCAAAGCTGTGAACCTGGAGACTCAGGTTTGAGTACCACCACCACCACTCTAATCTATCAGTGTACTATTTGAATCTCCCCATATGCATGATGGCAGCAACATCATCCCCCCGACCACCACCACCACCACCACAACCGCAAATCACTTTGGGATACAGTTAAAGGTGCAGGAGTAAAATATGTCACCCACAGAAGACTATCCCATATTGGATACTAGAGTGCCTTTTTTAAAAAGGTTTTGTACCTTCCCCACCACACACACACACAGCTGAAGCACCCATCCAAATAGCTAGGGGAAGTGCTACGTTTTTATTTTTCTGGGACCAGAAGTTTAGCAGTAATGTGTGATAAGAATAAAGCCTTGGGTTTTGTGCATTTGAATAGGTTTAGTGCCTTGAAGTTAAAAGATATAAATATATATACATAGTGTCAAGGGCACCTGAAAAGGAAGGAGATACTACGGAAATAAATGTTATTCTGATGATTTATTTATTTATGTGTAAGATTTTAAGTGTAATGCTACCTAGGACACAACAGACAGATAAGCTATAAAAAGTACATTTAAGGATGGATGTATTAGTCAAAGCTTGTAGTAGCAAAATAAAGCAAGAAAAATAATATATTATGTTTTTTTTTTCTTTCAATTGTTTAACTAGGAGTGGCACATTATGCTGAAAGCTTGTTTACAGGGGAAGCCTGGGAGCACATGGAAGTTAAGTGACTTGCTCAGGGTCACCCAGTATGCAAGTGGGGGCTGTGGGACTTAAACCCAAATCTCCAGAGTTGCAGCTCAGAGCCTTAAACCACTGTGCTATACTGCTTCCCTAGTTTTTTTTTGTTATATCAATGTCATGTTTTTTGTTACATTGTTGCATTTAGCTCATTGTCATGATTTCTTTTGGATGTGGAACCTTTGTAAATGAGTCTCTGACTCAAAGCTATGGCAAATTCCGAGACTGTAATAAATAATCTTACAAAGCAGTTTGGGTAACTACATGTGTGAAAGGTGTTATATATAGGATAAAGTATGGGTCTCGGTGTGTAACGAGAATTTACACACACCCGAGGGGTTTATGCATAGCATCAAACCCGAGTGTGTAAATCTGCTTACACACTAAAAGATTTGATATTTATTTTATATAATTGTTGGGCTTCACTTTCGCCAGCAATTATATAAAATAAAAATAAAAAAAAGACTGCTGTGTCGGTGCAGTCAGATTAGGTTAGCGCGCGAGGTCCGCTTTCACTTTATTTTAATTATTGTTATGGGGTCCATCCAGTAGTCGAGGGGAACATCTGAAGCACTTTAAAACAATTTACTTACTGCCGAGTGTCCGTGGCAGTCTGTCTCTCTCTATGGTGTGTTTGTGGTAGGGTTTCCGGTTTGGGAAGGACACAGCGAGCGAGGAGTTCGAGCATGCGCAGTGCGGGGAAAACCGTGTGCGTGTTTGCCATTATAAACGCTCCTTTATCATGGCAAATTACGCCACGGTTTCCCAATGGGAAAAAGGGAAGCCCATTAATTATATATAGAATAAAGTATGGGTCTGGGTGTGTAATGAGAATTTACACACACCCAAGGAGTTTGATGCTACAAACCCAGACAGCGAAACTCGAGGGGTTTATGCGTAACATCAAACCCTACAGGGGTGTAATAAGTCAGTTCTGACACCCAGACCCATATTTTATTTTTTATAATTGTTGGGTTTCCCTTTTTTGCCTCAGCAATTATATAAAATAAAAAAAGGCTGCTGTGCCGCCGCAGTCCGATTACGTCATGGCGGGTGGTCAGCTTTCACTTTTATTTAAGTTTTTTCCCCAAATGTTGTGAGGGTGGTCAATCCAATAGCCATGTAGAATATTTCAGTTAATTTTAAAAGTTACTTACTGCTGTGTGTCCATGGCAGTTTCTCTCCTTGTTGAGTTTACGGTACTGGAAGGGTTTCCTGTTCGGGAAGGAGACAGCGATCAAGGAGTTTGAGCATGTGCAGGGTGCGGAAAACCATGCGCATGTTTGGCATTATAAACACTTCTTTATAATGGCAAATTACGTCACAGTTTCCCTATGGGAAAAAGAGGAAGCCATTAATTATAAAACTGTAACTGCACTGTGTTAACAATCAGGAAAAACAGAGGAACATAAGAACAGAATGGCATTTGCATCTTTTTGCCTCCTTTCCAGCAGTGCTCCCACCATGTTAGGTATATCTGGAATTCCTTCTTACAGTACAGCATCTTTCTGTGATGGCTCTGCAACTCAATACAGATACAAGAGACATGTACAAGAGACACAGAGAAAGAGTGAACTCTCAGATAATGAAGCATCTCCTGTAGCTCCTACCAGATTACAAGCTGGGCAATTTACTGAATGATTAATTTATCTTCATTTTACCAGGAAAGAGTTTCTTTGAGGTAAAATACCCTCTTTTTATAAGAGTGCCCTGGGTCTGTAGCAGTTATTACAGACACTACACAGACATATATCAACACAAAATACAATAATTATAATATCAGTAAAAGCAATTACATTCTTCCTGTAGGGAAGTACTGTAAACACAACTTGCATTCAACCCTCCTGATGAATTTGTCATACCTTAGCTAAACTAGATAGAGTATTCCATGGGCGTGGTGCCAGACAGAAAAAACTTATTTAGCATTGAGGCTTGGCTTGAGGAACCTTACAAGTGATATAATTTACCAGTCAAATGGAGTGGTGGTAGTGTGCTGTGCTACTATGTGGAAAAACTGGGTTCTTCTAACAGACCCTACTCCTAGCACTAGACTGGATGAGACTTGAGCATTCTGAAGAGGCATCACTTGCAAGAATCTGAGGGAAGTGACTGCACAATCCTAGCACCTCCTGTGGTGAACTTGGAGTGGTACGGAAAGTTGCAAGTGACCAGGTGACATCTTGCCCCACTCCCCACAGATTGGTTTGTGTAAGATGTCTCTAAATAAGCATGGTGGGTGTGATCCTAAGGAAGAAAACTCCTCCTGTCCACACCGGACACTAGTGAGATCACACATCAGTGTCCACATCAGTGTCCCAGTCATGTCTTCATGGCTCTTCCCAGCATACAGATGAACAAGATTAAGCCCAATGGTTGACATTGCTCTGAAGTCCACCATTGGGGGGGGGGCAGGCTGTCTCTGTATAGTGGCTGGGATTCCAACAGTCTGGAGAGTGTTGAGGGATGGCTGCTTGTCATGTGGCTGGGAAAGTTGTGGCTTAGCTGAAGAAGAAGGAGAAGAGGTGTCTGAACTAGAAGGGGGCATCAAGAGCAAATTAAAAAGAAAGTAACATAATACAGGGATCTGAGACAGCAACCTGAAATCTGATTACTCAGAAGAGTTGTCTGATACTTATAGACTTAGTTTAAAACAGATGCTATTTTGATAAGTCTGGCACAGACAGTACCCAGCCTACTTTCAGTGTTCTGGGTCCTGTAATGGCATTCTATTTATTATATCCCCCACCAGCTTTTTTTGTTGTTGTTTGTAACATGCATAATATTATTTCATATTTTATTATTTAAATACATTTGTTTTTAATAATCTGTTTATTGAAGTTTCCAACAAGAAAACAGACAATATATACATAACAAACCCTTACACAGTTATATGCATATCAAGAACACAGAGGGTCATTCTCCAACTGGGAGGACTAGTGTGCCATTAATGGTTTATAGAATTCAAGAATCAAGTCACACTAGTTAGCAAGTACCTCTTTTGACAGACCTTGCCCAATGATGTCAGAATTCCATTGTATCCCTTATGTATTAAACATGGACACTACACCCTTGAAAGTCATACACCAATTCTGATGCTTCACCAAAAGCCCTTAGGTACCCCCTGGTCTCATACCCTAACTTCCTGTTTCCCATAAGGATAATTTTCCAGGCCCAACTATAGTGTTTTATCTGGGTACAAATCCTATTTGTTCAGAATGCACTTTTTGGCAGTTACCAGACGCATTCTCACCACCCTGGGCAGCAGGGTCCAGTCTGGTGAGATTGTGATATAGCGTAATTCCAGAGATTTCCATTATACTCTTGTTTACAGTATCCCTCAAAGAATACCGATTTGGGACAACTCCAAAAGCTGTGATGATATATCCAAACATCTTGTTGGCATCATGGTGAGACCTCCCTGTGTAACCTGTTCACTATTTATGGGGTAGACCAGCCCATTTAAGACTTTGTATTGCATTTCCATGAACTTTGAACAAGCACATGTGGCCCAAACAAATCTCTTTGCAGTCTGCCTCTTCCAGCACGACTCCCAGCTTTTCCTACATCTGTCTGATGGGTCCAGCCCTCCTTTCCAGGACTGCATATGCATGAGCCACCATCCCTGTTGGGTTGCTGCATCTGTGGAGTATCTGTTCTTCCAACTGCAGCTTACCCTCTTCTCCTTGAACATTTTGAAATGTTGTCAGAAAATGTCTGGCCTGCAAGTTCCTAAGCAGATGCTACCTTGAAAAGCCCACCCTTTTATTTCCATCTGCCAAGGTAATTACTAAAGCCACTGAATACATGCCTACCTAGACCCTAATGCCCATACTGGTCAACAAAGCAGAGCACAGGTTCACCAGTCTAGGGGGAAGTCCATGTTCTCTGCAAAAGGTGTGAGGAAGGGATGCTTGTCCCCTCCTCTCTCTCCTTCTGGACCCCATACCAGGTCTCTAACATAGCTAATGTGAGGGATTATGTGACGGCATACTATGTACACTCAAGCATCTTTCAGGATCAAGTATACCAGAGGCACTAGCAATGCTGCATTCGGTTCCAAATCTAGCCACATGATGTCTTCCTCTAATCCAGTCCACCATAGATCTCATATGACACATCTTGTAATATTTGTTGGAGTCTAAAAAAATATTTTGTAATCAGTTTAATGGCCTAAGCAACCTGGTTTCCCTTATTCATGAAAGAATCACTAGAGCTGCAAATTTATAAATATATATATATAATTTTTCTCCCTGTTATTTACCTAAAACAGAACAGTTCAGATGCAGTATCTCATTTTCAGTGAGGTCCTATGTTTATCAAATTTTACTGCTTGGTGGGACAGAAAAACAAGGAGGTCAAGTGAATTTCTCAAGGTCACACAAGGAGGTCCAGTGTCTTGCTCAAGGTCACACAGGACGGTCAAGAGGCCTGTTTTAGAAACTTTCTGAACCTTTCTTGTTTGGCTTCAAACCATGCATGAATAGTGATTGACAGCTGAGAGAAGAGAGAGAGAGAGAGAGAGAGAGACATGCATTCGGAGAGTACCAGGGAATTTATATGGGCTGTTTTAAAAGCTACAACACTCTTTTGTATTTTTTTAGCAAAAAATAAGTTGAAGGTGAAAACAAGAATTTTGTGTCAATGACTGGCATAATGAGATAGAAACACAGAAACAGAATCTGAAGGCAGAAGGAGACTGATAGCCTATCAAATTTGCCAATAGATATTTCTATAGAACCGCCCCGCCCCCCCCCGCCTATTGACATGGTGGGTTATACAGTCCCCCCCACTTCCTCACCCCTTCCTGATTCCCACAAGTGGGATTTCAGAAACACAGAAGCAGATCACAGCTCTAAAAAAAATGTTTTCTGTATTAAATAACACAAATGAATAAAACATTTTCTTTCCAAATTGGTATATATCAAATTGATTTGCCCGATGGGGAGTTTTTTTATTCTGTTTTTTATTTCCATTTTTTCCCCATTTCTCCTCAGGTTCAACTCTCTCTATATTCACAGCCTTTTCCTTCCTCTTTCCACTTCCTGCTGTAGGGTTCCTTATCCCAACATCAAGGTCGCACCCATGATACCTATGAGACTTCACTTCTTGCCATCCATGGTAGAGCCCCCTCCCCCCACAGGAGCAGTGATTCTGGAAATGAGACCAATATCCATCCTGGTAGTCAGGGAGGTGGTCTGCACTGAGGCCTCTGCTTATGATGTGAATGAGCTACACACTGTCTACTTTTATGGACCATGTTAACACCCCAGCCTACACCAGGGAGAAGATGGAGAAGTGGGACCTTTGTGCATGACTCCTTCTCCTAAGGCCGCCAAATGGCAGTCATTCACCATGCACCAGCAGGTGCCACAGATACACCCCAGATAAATCATTCATCCCCCAGCTACAGTATTCATAGTTTCTGCTGGACCCAACTAGGATCCCAGACTCAGGAGGTGAACCCAAGTCCTGAAGATATCAGGCTTTTGCAGGAGACACAGTTGGTAGTTGAAAGGATGGACTCACTGGCCACCCACAGCAGAGAAGTCCCAATGGGAGCCTCTGCCTTGGGTTCTGGGAGCCTAAGCTACCTATTTGGGCTTGCAAGTGTACAAAACTGCACCCCCTGAAGCAGTCCAAACACTGCTTCTGGGCACTGAGATGTGTAGTGAGATTCCCAGTTGGGCATGAAGGGGTTTGATGAAGGGATTCAATTTGAGATGGGCACTGAGGTGAATGATCAGATTTTCTGGTTTAAAGGAATGGGACCCATGCAGAGACGGCAATGTTCCTGGGATCCTGTGTGACCAGAAAAAAAGTCCTCAATTCTGGGCTGCTGAGTCCCAAGGCAACAACTTTGCATGGGGAATGGGAAGGTTTGCAACTTTCTTTACCAGCTTTCTGCACAAACTCCCCAACTGTGCCTTGTCACATTTTTGCTCTGTGTGTGTAGATACTAAAAAAATGTATTTCAATTGTTGAAAACTGCCCCAGACAATGACATTGTAGCATTTGTGTTGGAGATTGACAAGTATTGCAGACCAATGGCGATGCAAAATGTCCCTCATTTACACAGCATCAAAACAGGAAGGGTGGCTACCACAGCTTTGCTAACTGAAATGCCTAGATAAATGGATTGCTTTTAAAAGAATTTATCTAGTGCACTCAGATTTCGTCACAAAACATTATTAATGTTCATAAATGAAGCTGCCATGACGAGAGGGATTAGCTTTGACCTTTCTCCAGCTGTATCAGTTTCACTGGACAGTAACTGAACTAGAAAGCAGACTGCCTGGCTCTGAGGACACCTGTTCCTTGGTCCCCCACTGGGTAAACTTCCAACAGCTGCTCAGTAAAACCAATGCTCTTCACACATGACTTTTCCCAGAGAAGCTGTAGTCTGTCATCTCAGCTGTGGTTTGAAAGTCTTCAAATAGTAGTTACATCCTTCCGGCCTTTTTATGAACATTAACTGTTATGTAAGATGTTCAGTGGCTTTGGTATTTGAATTAAAAAAAATGAGATTTGTCCAAGTTCTATTATTTTGAGAGGCAAAATTGATAAACTTAGTAAGTCTAGATATGCATAAATCTCTATGATTTACTTCATTACCTTTTCAGACAAGGAGAAGGTCCAGGGATTAAAGAAGTGACTGCAGGAGTGGGGCATGTGGCATGCTGGGAGAAACGTGCCTTGCGAAGTTCTGTAGACTTCTGTCTCACATTCAAGATTACAGTACTACAGAAGTACTGGGAGTGAATAAGACTATAAGATGGTACCTCAGGTCTGTACCCCTACTGCCTTAGCAGTTACAGTGCATCAAATTATGCCTTACCTCCCCATATACTTACGTCATTTTAGTATGAATCATGCAATTGTTTCTGCTTCTACTGTCAGTTTAGGCAGCCTTGTTTACTTTTCTACCACCCTTCATATTTCATTTCATTTATTTCAGACGAAAGCCTATGGACATAAACTGCCTGTTTTCATAGGCAACAGTGATCAAGGCACATAAGTTATAGAGAGACAAAACAAGAAACAGTACATAACAAAGAATATATAAAATTATTTCTTATAACCATATCATATCATATGAAGGGATACAACACCAAACTGTAATATCCTCTTACAGCTAGAGCCCATGCTCCCTTGGTATTGGTTTCTTATCAAACAGTGAATAACCTGCTTGCATCTACCTTCAAGGAATCACAGAAGGAGCAGGACAGAGAACTGTATCAGTTAAAGCAAAAGGAAGCTGGGAAGGCAGTCAGAACAGCAAAGGCCCAAACTGAGGAAAAGATAGCCAACTCAGTTAAGAAGGGGGATAAAACCTTTTATAGGTACATCAGGGAGCGAAGGAAGACCAAGGGAGGGATAGTGAGGCTTAATAAGGGGGATGGAGGGTAGGCAGAGGGTGACTGTGAAAAGGCAGAGATACTAAACAAATATTTTTGCTCAGTATTTACAAAGGAAGAGGGGGAGGTACCTAAAACAAACAGTAGAAACACTCTGGATACAGAAGTTGATACCAGCCCATTTACAGAAGAAAGGGTTCTGAAACAACTCTTAAAACTGAAGGTGGACAAAGCAATGGGGCCTGATGGGATTCAACCCAGAATTTTAAAAGAACTAAGGGTAGAACTACTGACACCACTGACTACCCTCTTTAACAAATCATGGGAGGATGGGGTGGTACCCAAGGACTGGAGGAGGGCAGATGTGATTCCCCTTCACAAAAGTGGGAGCAAGGCAGAAGCAGGAAACTACAGACCTGTTAGTTTAACCTCAGTGGTAGGTAAAATGATGGAATCACTTCTGAAGGAAAGAACTGTCAAATATCTAGAGGCCAGAGGGGCACAGGACCCAAGCCAGCATGCATTCACAGTGGGAAGGTCATGCCAGACAAATCTGATAGATTTCTTTGACTGGGTGACCAAAGTAGTAGATCAGGGAGGGGCTGTAGACATGGCCTACCTAGACTTTAGCAAGGCATTTGACAGAGTCCCACACAAAAGATTAATATACAAATTAGCCAGCCTGGAAGTGGGTCCCAAGATGACAGCCTGGGTAAAGAATTGGCTGGAGAATAGGACACAGCGAGTAATAGTAAATGGAGTCCACTCTGAAGAAAGGGGGGTTACTAGTGGGGGTACCGCAGGGTTCAGTATTAGGACCGGTCCTCTTCAATGTCTTTCTAAGCGACATTGAAGAGGGACTGGAAGGAAAAGTATGTCTCTTTGCAGGTGACAAGGATCTGCAACAGAGTTGATGCACAAGGTGGGGTGGAAAGGATAAGAAGGGACTTGGCAAGGTTAGAGGAATGGTAAAATGTATGGCAGCTTAGATTCAATGCTAAGAAGTGCAAGGTAATGCACCTGGGAAACAAAAACCCAGGGGAAGAGTGCACAATGGGGTGAGATACTAACAACAAAAAAATGGAAAGGGATCTGGGGGTAGTCATATCAGATGACCTAAAGGTGGACAAGCAATATGAGAGGGCAGCAAGGAGGGCTGGGGGGATACTGGGATTCATAGGAGAAGCATCACCAGTAGAAAACAGGAAGTTACTATCCCTCTGTACAGACAGCTGGTCAGACCCCATCTGGAGTACTGCGTGCAGTTCGGAGACCCAGTCTCTGCAAAGACATAGATAGGATGGAAGCTGTCGGAGGAGGGCAACTAAAATGGTGCAGGGTCTGCACTGGAAGACATATGAAGAGAGACTTAAGGAGCTTAATATGTATAGCCTCAAGGAAAGGAGGGGGCATTATAGAAACTTTCAAGTACCTCAAGGGAATCAACAAAGTCCAAGAGGGTAGCATCTTAAAAAAGAGGTGTGCAAGAACAAGTGGGCACAATTTGAAAATAGAGGCGGCTCAGAGGTAATTTAAGAAGTATTTTTCACAGAGAGGGTTGTGGATGCATGGAACGGCCTTCCAGAGGAGGTTGTGGAGTCAAAAACAGTGGTGGAATTCAAGCATGCATGGGACAGTCATAAGGCAATTCTAGGGGGTGGGGGTAGGAAGAAGTAGGCTGCTGGTTAACTAGGATCTGCAGCTTATCCATTAGGTAGGGAAATGGGCAGACTGGGTGGGCCAAGCGGTCCTTATCTGCCATCAAATTCTATGTTTCTATGTTTCTTTATACCCTTAAGTAGCTTAATCACCCATATGATGCCTCCTTCAACCTTCTCTTCTGTAGTGAACGAGTCTCAACTGCTCCAATCTCTGCTCATGTTCCATTCCCTCAGACCCTTGCTCATTCCAGTGACTTTGCGTTGAACTTGTCTAATTCTGTTGTGTCCCACCTAAAGTGTGGTGCTCAGAATTTCATGCAGTACTCTAAATGTAGTCTAATTAGTGCTTTGTACAGTGGTAGTATTCCTCACTTCTTGCCTTATTCTCAATTTCCTATTGAATCTCACCCAGAATCTTGCTGGCTTTCTTGTCTGACACATTGCACTGCTTGCACTGTTTCAGTGTATTATCTGCACTAATTCTCAAGTCCCCTTTCTTGCTGTGATGCCACAATCTCCTTTCTGGTCAATGTGCATGCTGTCTCTTTATACTTCACTTCCAGATGCAGCACCTTGTCACGTAGTTTCCCATGTTAAACTGTATTTGCATTATATACTCATTTTCCCAATCTAGCTAAATAATTTTGTAACCCATCATAACGACTGTAAATATTCACTGCACTGTCTATTTTAATGTCATCTGCAAAGCTGGTTACCTGGCATTCTACTACTAATGTAATGAGTTTACCCTCCTATTTGTAAATGTCAAAGCCACTGTAATATGTAATCACAGAACAACTTTGAAAATAGGCTCATAGTGGTGCTAACAGTTTTTATCCTGTCTACAAAATAAAGATTGTTATCTATTCCTGCCCTACTTCCAAATCATTGATGAACAAAGCTGTGAGAAATATTTCATTTTCATTTTATTTATTGTTTATACTGGAAAGGCATGTGAGCAAAAATTGCCCATTTTCAAAAGCGTCCAGTGACACAGACTGGTACAACAATACAAAGTCAGGGATAACGAGCATTTGTCAATGCCGAATGTTGCTTGCTTGTATGTGCTGTTTAGGTATTTGGAAGTCATTGGAGTGCAAATATTGAAAATTTGCAAACTTACGAGCGTGCATAGGAACTGCGCAACGCACGTTCGTAAAACAGTCATTTTTAGGAATTTTTTCACCAAATTTTCAACATAGCCATTTTAAGACCTCTGCTCATGAACAGTGTCACTGTGATTTTCTTAATGTGTCCCATACATGGATTTTGCACACCGACTGTGCCATTGTGCGCTACATGGGCGGAAACATGTTTTGGGCAAGATGTGAAAAATGACAGCTGTACTGCTCATAAGGAGGTGTGGTAAAATGGCAATGTTGGAAATCTGGAGTGAAAATATTGAAAATTCGCAAACGTTACGAGCGTGCATAGGAACTGCGCAACGCACACTCGTAAAACAGTCATTTTTAGGAATTTTTTCACCAAATTTTCTACATAGCCATTTTAAGACCTCTTCTCATGAACTGTGTCACTGTTATTTTCCTAATGTGTCCCATACATTGATTTCGCACACCAACTGCGCCATTGTGCGCTACATGGGCGGAAACACGTTTTGGGCAGGATGTGAAAAATCACAGCTGTACTGCTCATAAGGAGGTGTGGTAACATTGCAATGTTGAAAATCTGGAGTGAAAATATTAAAAATTCACGAACTTATGAGCGTGCGTAGGAACTGCGCAACACGCGCTCGTAAAACCGTCATTTTTAAGATTTATTTCACTAAATTTTCAACATAGGCTTTTTGAGAGCCCACCTTATGAACACTGGCAGTGTCATTTCATTAATCAGCCCCGGAAGGTGATTTCGCGCAGTGACGAGTGAAATCACCCGCCAGACCGATTAATGCCATGACAGTGCAAGAATTCATGAGGAGGGTCCCAAAACCCCATGTTGAAAATTTGTAGCCCAAAATTCCCAAAATGCCGAGATATGCACTAAAGTTGAAAACCCTATTCATTCCATTATACAGCTTACGGCATTTCCTCAGTTCAGTTGGCTTTGAAGAGTGCAGGCGTGTTCCCGGTCCACCGATGATCATCGTGCGAGCTCCAGAGAGGTAAGTATGGGGTGAGGGGGTGGAAGGCAGGGTGCGCAGTGGGTGGGTGCGGGTGGGGACAGCGAGACTGCAGGGACCATTTTTTATTTACAGTTTTTTTTTTTTTTTAAATTAAGACAACGTGGGACGTTTGCCACGCTGGGGTGGGCTCCCAGTGTGGTAGCTGGAAAAGCTGTTTGGGGGCTGGAGCCGACAGAGGTTGGGCACCCCATCAGGCTATAAAGATTTGCCATGCTGGGGTGGGCTCCCAGCATGGCACCTGGAAGGTTTTGTGGGTGGCGTGGAGCCAGCGGGTTGGGCACCCCGTCGGCCATACCGTGTGGGGAGGGAGTGCATCAGCATGCAATATGCATGCTTGCGGTGTGTGGGGGAGAGCTCTGCTCACTGAAGCGGAGCTCTCCCTTTCAACTGTATGCCACTTCATTTTCAACTGCTGTCATAGACAGCTGCAGCAGTCATTGGAGGAGGTGCGGCTGCCCCTGCAAACTCAGTGACTGAATTGGAAGATGGGGTGCCACACCTCTGAAAACTCGGATGATGGCACTATGTTTCTTGCACATGCGTGCAAGTGACATAAAAATACATACAAGGGGAAGAGAAAATTTTAAAAGAAAGAAAATATACCAAATGACAAGTGCTGGAACAATAATTGGCATCATAGTATGGCACAAAATAGACCTTTTTTGTAGACAAACAAAGCATATTATAATACAAGGGGAAACAGGACTGTCTTGCGAACTGGACTTATTAGCCCAAATGACATGATGTTTACTCCTGTCTGAAAATAAAGTTTTACCTACCTACCTACCTGCCTACCAGTGAGGATCCATACAAATAATATTAGCCTAAAAAGACCCATTTGTATAGGGCTATTACTTGTTAGAGGAGGATAATGGATAGCAGAAGTTAGTGCTGAGAACGTAGGTTAGGGGCATCTGCATTTGAGTTTGCCAAGAAAGTAACATTTTAGGTTGCTTTTAAATGATGTCAGTATATTGCACTGGACCAAGGGAGGAGGGAGGTTGTTAAATAGTTTGTCACCTAATTAGGAAATGGAGTGTTGCCCTTGGGTGGTGTGACAGTGCAGAATCATGAAGGCGTGGGTACTGGAGGACCTGTTGGTCCTGGTGTGAACAGACTTAAGGAAGAGGGAGGAGATGTTACTTGGCAGAAGGCCCATTTAGATTTTAAAGAAGTGAGAATTTTACTTTCAAATCTATTTTCCAGAGTGAGAGAGTTTGCTGCCTTGTATAGATCGCAGTAGTGCATCCTGAAGGGAAGGCCTGTGATGAATCAGAGGATGCTGTGGTAAGTGGTCTTTAATCTATCAAGATTCTTCTGGGAGATGGAGTCTGAGTATATGAAGAATCCATAGTCTACTACAGAGAGCAGAAAGCTGTTGGCGAGTAGGGCCCTGGTTTCAGGTATGAGAAAATGTTTTAGTCGGTGGAGGATGCCAAGTCTTTGGTGAATTTTTCTGATTAGTTGTTGAGTGTGTAGTTCATAGTTTAAATTTATTTATTTATTTATTTAGGAAATCGGAATTACAACACTTTGAGTCATAGACTCATTTCCAAAGGCTGGTATAATGCTAGTTAAGATACTAATTATGCTTTCATCGTAATTCATGGAATTGTTCAGAAAATTCCCCCAAATATAACCCAAAAAAGTAAAATATAGAATTATTTTAATAAAAGTCTGTGCAAACAATGGAATTTATGTCTTTTCCAATGTTAACTATCACACTGTACTCTGCAAATGTGAGTGGCTTGATAATTGTGACTTTGAAACATGGCATTTTCATATGTACAAGAAACTGGGCTGGCTGTCACGTTCAGATAGGCAGAAACTATATTTGTTAGCAATTATGTTTAGGATTAAAAAGCAGGTGGTCCCATAATGCATTTTAGACTTCATACATCCTAGACCAGTTTGGCCTGATCTTATATCTTTTGGTTCCTCAGAATATTTGTTGCCAGTGTCCCACCTAAAAATAGGCGACCAAGCCCTTTTTATGGGAAGGCTTTAAGCCAGAGGTTCAATGGGTGGAGCAACAATGTTACTCCCCCATCAGGCCTTAAAAGGCCACTCCTCCTGGACTGTTCCAGGATTCATTTCTTCATTGCAGCTGGAGGTGCCACATCTCCCTTGCTCCTCTCCTTATTTCTCCCATTTTTATGCTGTTTGCTCCTTGTTCTGTGGCACCTCCAGCCACCAGTTCTCTGCAGTCCACTTTCATCTTCTTGGTCACCTCTCATTCGTGGCTGCTTCTGCTCCTTCCCCCACTGGTACCTCTGCCTTGCCTCATCACCCCCTCCCCTGGGCCTCTGTGACTTGCCTGTCCTGTCCGGGAGTGTTGCCTTTCAGTGCTCCTGCACCTTTCCATGTCAGGGTTGCCTCCGACAGCTCTTCCTCATCCAGTGGTTCCATCATGTCCTGGCCAGCTGTCCTATGCCTCTGCTTCTTGGATGCACCGGCGCCTGACCCCTCCTGCCTGGTTTCTCTCCTCGTGGCTTACTCCCCATCTGTCCCTTCCTGCCTTCTCCTTCGGGTGGCCTCCTACCTCATTGCTGCATCATTCCTTCCTTCTCCGCCTCTCATTTCCTCTGGCTTTTCCCTCACCCTGTGGCTGCAACCCCAATTCTTCCATGGCATTTCCCACTGACGTCACCAGTTTCCCAAGGTGGCTCTTTCATTCATGCCTTGCTGCCTGCCATTCAACCTCTCATTTGTACTGCCCTTGGACTGCCTTAGCATGGGGCCTGCCAGTCTGTGTGATGCTTTCTTCTTCTTACTTGATACTCTGTCTACTACTGGCTATGGATAGTTTCTATCATCTTGGTTCACCATTTTCCTGTTTGGGTGTCCAGACAAGTCTCTAACTTTGTTGCGACCCTCAGTATTCTGCTGCGCCTTCTATCCATTGGCATCTTCTTGTTTATGGTAGGGGGTGCTCTGCTTTCTGGCCCTTTGCTTTGATTTTAAGGGCCTGTGCTATGATTTTCACTACCATGAGGTTGTTTGGTTTGCTCCTTCGGGATCCTATCTAGGGTGCATCCCTCATGGGTGATTTGCCCTGGCTTCCTGCCTCATAGTGTTTCTCCTCTGAGTGCCTTTCACACTGCTCACTGCTTCTTTTCATAGCTGCTCTGCTTCTGCCTGCCTAGTTCCCATCATTGATTTCACATTTTCAGTCTGACTTTCTGCCTCAGTCTCATCTGGTTCTCCTGCCTCACTCGTCTGTCTCATCCAGCCATGGCTACACTGTGTGCGCTTTCTTCATTTCATCCTTCCTGTACTTCCCCTTTGTGGGTGCTCACTCTCCTCCTCCTGTTCCCTCCACCCTCCTTCCTCTCCTTCTTTGACCTCTGCTTTCTTTGGGGACTTCCCTATCCTGCCATCCTGCTATGCCCTCCTGCTACCACCATACCCTATTCATTTACATCACCTAATATTCCTTCCTGCATATCACCCTGACTACTCATCTCCTCCTCCTCCTCCTCCTCCTCCGATCCTATTCCACCATTCTAGTCAAACCTATTCTGATGTCCTTCTGGTACTACCTACCTCACTGTCGGCTGCCAGCTTTGCCCAGCTGCTCTTGCTCCTACCTTCATGCAGTTCTATCCATTCCTAATTTGGCTCAATGGACTCAGTTGGCATGCACTCCCATGGTTACCAATCATGAGTAGCTTCCTCATGACGTGAGTCTAGTTTTTCTTCACTCAGTCTGACCTCAGGGTCTACTTGTTCACATTGATTAATTGAGCATACCACATTGGGTCTATGCTACCTCATTGACCTGCTGCATTCCTGTGGTTATTATCACCATCACTCTCCTCATGACCACATCTAGGTCCCCCTCACTCAGTCGACCTCTCTGTGGGCCCATTTCTTCACATTGACTACTCAAGACTAGCCCTCTCAGATCCATGCTACCTCGACCTTTTCTCCACTCAAAGACATGCCTTTCATGTCGATTGCCCCTTGACTTGGTGCTGGCTGCATTGGCCTCTCATCAACAGGATCCCTTTAGCTGCACAAGTGGGCTCAGAGGCACACTCTATGCCATTCTCTATCTGACCACCTCTAGTTCACCTGATCTGTTTCATAGGTTTGCATAGGCCAGCTGAGTGCCTCAGCAGTCATCTCTCTCCTCTCCTGCTGTTGAGCGTCTAGTTGCATTCCCATTACAAGGACAGAGTGAGAGCTTCCTCTCTATTGGAATCTTTTCCTCTTCCCCAATATTGACTCTAGTTGCAGTAGCTGAGCTGCCACTAATCAAACCATCCTTCAGCCTGGAGGGAAGGTGACCTAGGCCTTGGATCCCCAGAGGTTTCCTCCTCAAAGGGGAATTTTCCTCTCCTCCTTACCAATGGTCATAATATTAGACAGGGCTAGTGCTTTCATAGATTCTGTAGTTAGGTTCTGCTGGTGGATGGAGTCGGATGGTGGCCCCAGCTGTTCCTTCTCTCCTTAGAAAGTCCACCCTTCTGCATTTTGTCAACTTTCATTTTGTTCATTGTCCTCGTCGTATCTCGTTCTTCTCTTGTCCTTCCCATCTACGTCTCTTTCCTTACTTTCTGGTCTCAATGTATTCTGATTTCTCGCTTCTTTGATGCTCTATACCCTATTGGGTATTCTTTATGGGCCTCTTCCTAGGCTAGCTTTAGCCAAGGGAATTATTCCTGTGGCACCTATGGGAGGGAGAACCCTCCTCTAGGGTTCCTTGCATCGTACCCCTACAGGGTGGTATAGCCCACAGATAGAGAGGTGAACAGCCACAATGCATCGAAGTCACACAAGCAAATATCTCATCCAGTTGTGTAAGCACAACTGAATCAGAAGACTTTAAGTCTGAGGTTCAATGGACAGAACCTAACTACAGAATCTATGAAAGCACTAACCATGACTAATATTATGACGATTGGCAAGGAGGAGGAGAGAGGAAAAATCCACTTTGAGGAGAAAACCTCTGGGGATCCAAGGCCTGGGTCGCCTTCCCTCCTGGCTGAAGGATGGTTTGATTAGGCCTTAAAAAGCCACTCTTCCTGGACTGTTCCAGGATTCATTTCTTCATTGTCCCACCATCCACCCCTCCTCCTCCAGTGGCTCATCTCTCTTTCCTGTGGGCTTCTTCCTAAGCCACCTTTAGCCAAGGGACTTATTCCCATGGCACCTATAGGGGAGAACCCTCCTCTAGAGTTCCTTGTGTCATACCCCTGCAGGGTGGTATATCCCATGGATAGAGAGATGAACAGCTACGATGTATCAAAGTCACACAAGCATACATCTCATCCAGATGTGTAAGCACAATTGAAATAACTGTCACTAAGGGTTGGATTTGTAGTCCAATTTTCATGAAACAGGTGTATGGTCCAAATGTTAGTTTAACTAGTACCACACAATGGTTTCAAACTCAGTTTATATAAAAGAGCCTAATCATTCCCAAATTTAGGAAGATGTTTTTCCCTTCTTTTGTGGAGCTTTATATATTATAGAATGGAACTGCATGGTATATGAAACAATAAAAATTAAATTGTGTAATACTGCTGTATAACTGATTGGGTCTGATATCAACCAGAAATCAGATGCTATATCTCCAAATCAACCTGGTGTGATGTCACACCAGGTTGATATGAAAAAAGTCACAACACGTCAATGACTTACTCCAGAAGCTGTTACGCTGCCACAGTAACAAACAAATTCTGGTCAGAGCTGGTATGACTGCAGCCGAGGTCACGGAGGAACATGGCACTGTCTGCCATGTCCAAGATGGCCACCGGAGTTCTTTGCACATACCTGCTGACTCATGCATGTACACTGGGCTCCAATGGCCATCTTGGACACAACAGACTGTGCCACCATGCTGCCGGAGTTCAGTGTGCATACACGACTCATCATGCATGCGCAGAAAACTCCAGTGGCTATTTTGGACACGGCTGACAGTGCCATGTTCCACCGATGGACACAAAAGTCCAGTGGATGTGCAGTGATTGCCGTTCACCTCCACTGTTTAAAAGTCAGATCGGTATCCAGTAAGCTCCCTTTTCTCTACTGTGATCACAAGATGCCTGCAGGGATATGCCCACAGCAGCCATAAAAACAGAGTGTGTCAACATTTGTCCACATACTTGCCCTTTGAATTCAGACCCTAGCAGATATTATAAAAAAATATGGGTGACTGTGATTATTGATTTTTCACACTTCCTCTGTGTCTTTTGCATTTATAAACCATTCAGGCTTCACTCTCAGAGGCTGGAGTGCTGCTGGTGGAGGACCAGTCTGGAGGTGGACAGGCTGGCCCTGTGTGCTCACTATGGTGAATACCAGGAGGCAATCAACCATAAGAAGGCAGAGTTTCTGTCCAGGGAGATTGCGTCCATGATTAACCGACCAACTGTGCTTTTTTGGACTGTGGTTAGGCTGCTAAACCCAGCCTGTCTGCAGCCAAAAAAAGCTTTTTTGAATGCTTTATGTGAAGAGTTTGCTCAGTTCTTTTCAGACAGAGTGTCTGCTATCATAGAATTTCACAAGTGGGCCATTATCTGGCCGACAGTGATCACCTCATATGCTCAGAGAGAACTCCACCTGGTTGGGGTGAGTTTAGACCAGTGGAGGTGGCTGAGGTCATTGGGGTTGCTTCCAAGCTGAGGAACACATACTGTGAACTGGACCTGGTGCCGACATGTTTCTTGACGGGATGTGTTGACTTCGCTGGCCCGGTGTTTGCTTTGATTGTCCGGTGCTCCTTGTCTGAGAGAGCCTTTCCTGATGCCTTAAAGGAGGCATTGGTGAGACCCCTTCTGAAAAAAATATCTTTGGACACTGATGTCATTGCAAATTACCATCCACTCTCCAACCTTCCATTCCTGGGTAAGGTTGAGAAGATAGTGGCACTTCAGCTTGAAGAGCACCTCATGGCCTTTGATCTACACGAGCCTCTCCAGTCTGGGTTTTGGGTGAGGCACAGCACAGAAGCTGCATTAGTTCTGGTGCACAATGACCTTCTCAGAGCAAGAGATCAAGGGGAAGGGACAATTCTTATTCTCCTCAGTCTCTCCTCAGCATTTGACACGGTGGACCATTATGTTTTGCTTGATCGACTGAGGAAATTTTGTGAACTCACCAGGACAGTCATCTGCTGGTTTGAGTCCTTTCTCACAAACAGGAGACGGAGGGTAGTGATGAGGAATTTTTCTTCCTCCCCAGTCCCCTGTTTTGTGGAGTACCTCAGGGTTCATTCTTGTCACCAATGTTGTTTGCTGTGTACATGCTGTCCCTGGGAGAGATCATTAGGAAACATGACTTGGGTTTTCACTGCTATGCTGATGATACCCAGTTGTATCTTTCCTTTGCACCTGGGACATCCAATGCCGTTGAAGTGCTGAACAGCTGCTTTGCCAAAATCAGTGGCTGGATGGCCTCCAGTTGGTTGCAACTTAACCTAGATAAGATGTAGATACTGGTAGTTGAGTCAAACAGAAGGCGTGATAGGATGGCCTCGGGAGCAGAGACAGGACTTGTCCTGGGTTCTGTGCCTTTGAAAGCTCCACCAGGGTGCATAACCTGGGTGTTATTCTGATTAGCAGCCTGACACTTGAGGCTCAGGTGTTGGCCGTGGTCCGTACCAGCTTTTACCATCTGAGGAATATCACCAGGATTAAGCCTCTGGTTCCACCCCTGGACCTCCCTACCTTGGTGCATGCCTTTGTGACGTCAAAGCTTGATTACTGTAATGCGCTCTACTTCAGGGTCTCGGGAGGTGTCCTCCTGATAGCTTCAGCTAGTGCAGAATGCAGCTGCCAGGTTGTTGACTGGGCAGCCTAAGTACTGCCACATTACCCCGGTGCTGCATAAACTGCATTGGTTGCCAGTCAGATGGAGGATCCTCATTAAGGTGGGCTTGCTCACCTGTAAGGCCCTACATGGCCTGGGCCCTGGTTACCTGGTGGACCTTCTTACACCTGCTACCTCAGTCTACTCCCTCCATTCCTCCTCAAGGGGCCACCTAGTGATTCCCAGGACAAGGTTAAAAACTGCTGGCGATAGAGCTTTTAGTGTCACCGGCCCTGTCCTGTGGATTTCGCTACCACCATCAATTAGAGAGACCCCTTCAGTGGAGGTATTTAAGGCACGTTTCAAGGCCTTCCTTTCTGAGCAGGCATGTCCAGACACAGTTATGTAAATATTGTCCTGATCTGACTTGTTATGTAGCTGTTTCCCTGATTTTCTTTATTATTTTTCTTAGTTATCTTATTTATTAGGTATTGTGTTTTTGACAATGCTTATTTATTGAAATCTGTTTTATGTCAATTTTTATGTACAGTGCCCAGAGCCTCTGGGATTAGGTGTCTTTTAAATAAAATTTGCCTTGCCTCATGATTTATCTGACAAAACACACCTCGAGAGTGTAAAAAAAGAAACTCACATCTCACAGTCTTGCCTGCTTTTTTCTGTAGTTATCCTGTAGCTGTGGTGTGACTGAATGTGATCAGGACACCACTGTAAATGAGTCTCAGCTCAAAGGATTTATCCTGACTAACTGAAAAGCTGAACTTGAAACTTTTCCCACAGTTTTAGGGTAAGTTCCACATAAGCAGAAGACTTTATGTATACAGTGGACGTTTTCCCCATGGTTTACATAAATTCTGCAGTTCTCAGCATTTTCACATGGAAAATGTGACATTCTGTGGAATATTTTGGATTCTGCAGAAGGAACGTTTTCATGAAATTACCTCACAATTGTGTCCAGTCTCAAACATTTTACAGAAGCAGACCCTGCAGACTTTGTTTAGCCCTACTGATGAATATACTGAACTGAGATTCCAGCATAGATCCCTGGGGCACTGCACTATTAAACCCATCACCATCGTGATCATTGTCACCCATTCACTGCCACTGTCTGTACTCTGCCAGTCACCTAATCTTTTAGGCATCAAAGCACCATCCTCTATACCATGCATTCTGACTTTGTGCATCAGCCTCCTGCATGCTAATTTGGTACTATAGTAATACTCCCTCCAGCAATGGGGAGTTGCAGTGCTGGAGCTCTGGAAAGGGAGGCCATAGACCCCTTTGAACCAGAGAAAACAATGCATAAAACCTTTGCAATCAAAGATACAGGAAATGCATTTTCTTGTGGTACAGGGAAGGGATTAATTGATAAACAAAAAGGTTAAGGAATCAAAGTGGAAACAGCAGCATACAATTCCAGTCACAGTGAACATCATAAAACATCTTACCAGTCCACACTAAGGAAGTGGTAAAGCACACCATGAAACACTTGTGGGGAAACCGGAGGGCTTTCGTGACTTTTGTTATGATTATTTTCAATAAATTTGGAAAATATTTATGAAATCATTTAGTGAGTCATAGTCTGTCACCAACCCTACTGTTTCTTGATGTGCTGTCCTTCTGTTGTTGCTTATCATCCATAGGATCTAAAGTCAAACTGGAGGTGTCTTTTTTCCCCAATATAATACAAATCACCACAAAGGAACTGAGATACTGATCCACAGAGCCCTACTCACCCCTGCATGTATATTAGGTGGCTCTGGATGCAGGGTGGCACTTTTCTGCAGTGCAGAGGTCACCATACATCCACAGCAAGAATTCTGTAACCCATTGATGGCAGCTGGACCCAATCTATGTGAACAGTAAGGGTTACCACCAAGGAGGCTATGCAGCCCCGATGAAGGCTGGTTAGAGATACAGCCAGCCAGTTTCTTGTGAGCAGGCTGCGCTGTATTAATTAAATGTATTTAAGCAATTGTTCCTACCACCAACAACATAAACCCAATATCAGTAGAACCCACAATTGCTTATATTACACAGCTCTTGGTGTGTCATAAAGTGTAGCTACAGGCTGCCCAGTGGGTGATGACAGCTTGTTCTGCTGTCACTTGTGAGATCAGGGTTGGCCAGGAAGCCCCAGAATCTCATACTGAGGCACAAAATCCAGATTTATCCAAACATGATTAAACCTGGTGGCCATATTTGCTGGCTACAGCTATTGAGAGGACCAGCATCTCAAAAATTAATTATGCCTGGATTCTGGCTTGTGATTGGTTTTTTGTTGTTGTTGTTTTTTTTACATTTCTGTTTGTGTCTGGAGTTAGCTCTTCAAGAAAAATCAAGCTTAGTACAGACATTCTTTAGTACTTGGTATTTCATGAGGGTACCAGAAATATCAGGCAATATGACCTACTTATTTGTGAGGTCTGATTTATAACTAGTTCTTACCCTTTTAACCATATTTAAATCCAGAATGGATTCCTGACACAGGGTTTCATGGAGCACACTAGGGAGAGGGCCATCCTGGACCAGGTCCTGTCCAACTGTGAACATCTCCAGGATGTAAAGGTGGAAGTGCCATTTTCAGGGAGTGACCACCACATGGTGTAATTCCACGTGGACATGGGCAGAGGGATGGTCAGGACCAAGGCAAGGATTTTGGATTTTTTGGATTTCAGGAAAGCTGCCTTTAATAAGATGGGAGAAATTCTGGTAGAGCATCTTGCTGGGATCAGTAAGAAGAAGAAGAAGAAGAAGAATCAGCATTTATATAGCGCTTTTTCATACATCCAAAGCACTTTACAAGCAATGCTAGACTGGTAGTGAAGTGACTGAATGTGTGGTGGCAGCCATATCGCACATCATCTCCCACACACAGCCTGGATAATTGCATGAACCGGTTTATGGGAAGGGGAATGTTGGCCAGGACACCGGGAATGTTCCCTACTCTTTGCGAAGAGTGCCCTGGGTTCTTTTACTTCCACCTGGACACCCACCAGGACAACACCAGGATGGGCAGAAGGGACCTCGGTTTAACGTCTCATCCGAAGGACGGCACACCCCAGCAGTACAGCACCCCCCAATACTGCACTCAGATGCCAGCAATTTTTAGGTGCAAGTCCAATCCCGGTGTGGGACGAGAACCCACAACCTTCTGGTCCAGAGGCAGATGTGCTACCAACTGAGCCACGCTGACACCTAGGAGATAGAGATGGAACAGAAATGGCCCGTAATAAAAGAGAGATTGATGGAGGCCACTAGTGAGTGTACCAAAATCAAAAGCAAGAGCTCTAATGCCAAAAGGTCCAGCTGGTTTGGAAAGGAAGTGGCAAATGCAACAAGGGAAAAGATGTCAGTCTTCTGGAAGTGCCAACATACTCAATATGAGGAGGGTAGGGAGGTCAATAATGATAATCAAGGGTGATGAGCAGAACCGTTAGAGAGGCAAAGGCTGCTAGGGAAGTATGACTGGCACAGGGAGTAAAATCAGGTGAGAAGGCCTTCTTCCAATATATAAGGGAGAAGAGGGATACTGAAGATGAAATTGACAGGTTAGAAAAGGAAGGGATTGGGCAGAGGGAAGTGAAGAGAAACTGGAGGTGCTTAACAAGTACTTCTGCTCCATTTTCACTAGAGAGAAGGTTGTACCCAGTGCCATAAGGGAGCAGAGGGCTAAGGTGGGGAAGGAGGAGGTCACTGATGGTGTGATAGAGGGTACAGGGTGCTAAAGTGCCTAAAGAACCTGAAGGTGGACAAATCCCCAGGGTCATATGAAGTGCACCTGAGGGTCATAATGAAACTGGCAGAGGTGCTGGCAGACCCCCAGGCAGACCTGTTTAACACCTCTCTGGAGCCCTGGAGTGTGCCCTGGGACTGCAGAACTGCACATGTGGTGCCTCTCCATAAAATTAGTCCAATGGGTGAACCATGGAATTACAGGTCAGTCAGTCTGACCTCAATAGTGGGGAAACTAGTAGAGACTATGTGAAGGAAAGACTGGTAGGTTTTCTTGAGGAAAACAGGCTGCAGAATGAGAGGCAGCATGAGTTTGTGTCAGGAGGCCCTGCCAAACTAATCTGATTGACTTTTTTGACTGGATTACTAAGACAGTGGACAGGGGCCAGGTGGTTGATGTCCTGCATCTGGACTTCAGCAAGGCCTTTGGCTCTGTACCTCATAGGAGATTGAGCAGGAAGCTGAAGGATCTGGAAGCTGGGGCCAAGCTTGCTAGATGGGTAAAAAAATGGTTAAAGGACAGAAGTCAAAAGGTAGTGGTGGGGGGGATTCTTAGAAGCTAGGCCAATGAGTAGTGGGGGTCCTATTGGGCTAGGAGCTCAGTTCAGTGTTGTTTTATCTTCATCAGTGACATAGTGGATGGGACCAAGGGTAAAATCTGCCTGTTCACAGATGACATGAAGCTCTGTGGAATGGCGGACACAGAGGAGGGGAAACAGGAACTAGGGGAAGACCTGGCTAGGTTACAGAAGTGGTCTGGCATTTGGCAACTGGGGTTCAATACTAAAAAATGCAAAGTTATGCACTTTGGGGCAAGGAACCCAGAGACCAGCTACTGGCTGGGTGGTGTACTGGTCACTATGTCTGATGAAGTAAATGATCTGTGACTTATTATCAAGAGTGACCTGAAGCACTTGACACATTGCAGGAGAGCAGTGGCAAAAGCAAATTGGGTGCTGGGCTGCATAGCCAGGGGAATTATCAGCAGGAAGGCAGAGTTCATACTACCACTGTACAGGTCACTTTTAAAACTGCACCTAGAGTACAGTGTGCAGTATTGGTGTCCTTAAGAAGGATGTCAACTTGCTGGAGACAGTCCAGAGAAGGGTGACCAAGATGACCCAGGGCCAGCAGGGCAACACCTATGAGAAGAGGCTCAAGGGGCTTAACATGTTCTCCTATAAGGACAGAAGGGGGTGATATGACTGAGACATTCAAATACCTTAACGGTATTAAGAGAGTGAATGGAGGGGGGGGGGCTCATCAGTCTTAGTAAGAACATGTCCACTAAGGGGCATAGCCTAAAGTTGGTAGGGGAAAGATTCAAGAGAGAAATGAGGAGGTACTTTTTCACTGAGAAAGTGGTGGCCAAGTGAAACAAGTTGCCAGAGGAGATGGTCTCCCTGAAAATGGAGGATGGCTTTAAGACAGGGTGGGACAGAATGAAGAGGAATGTTGCTGGGGTAGAGGGGGAACTGAAGAGAGTCAGGGAGGATTTGGGGAGGGGATCAGGCCCCCTGCACAATTGAGCAGACAAGATAGACCATAAGGTCTTTATCTACTGGCATGTTGGTATGTAAATAATACTTGTAATAGTAATATTTCACCCCCTTCCCCCATTCTAGGTGTATCCAACACAATCCTCAGGCGAGGTAAATATTGTACTGATGCAGTTAAGATAGCACCTCCACTCCTCAATCGTTCTCCCACCAATTTTTGTGTGTTACAGTGACCTAAAGAACAGCTTACATGTAAAGACATTGTGCAATCTTCCTAGCATAAACTGCAACCTTATTATAAAGACCTCCTCCTGGCAGCATAATGTATTAGACTGTTACCAAACTGTGCTGAAAATCACCAACACCACACCATGAGGAGAGTACTAAAACAAAACGGCAAGAGACAGTGACCTAATGATACCTCAGAAAATTTGAAGGGGGCAATTAAGGTAATTCAGTTTTTGTTTCTGTTCTCATTGCACCCCATCTCCACCAATTTCTCGGAGACATCTGCATGATAAAACCTTTGTCCCATAAAATCTATCTGCCTTTGCTGCATAGCAGATCTGATGTCCAAGTATCATGGTCCTGACTTCATATTTAGCAAACTGCGGGGCTTCCAGATCATTTTGACAATGTACCTGTAACTCTAGGGTAAATGTTCCGTGTTTTGCTGTAAATCGCTTTATTTTTTATGAAACGAATTGCTCTCTTTTCTTGTACACTGTAAGCAATACAAGTCCGCGGTGACAGTTTTCCTGTAGGCTGCTCCCCCGTCCCTGTAAAATACTGGATTCCCTGTAGATATTGGAGCCCTGCAGACAATAGCATGTCACTCACACAACCAGAGGAATGTAGCTTCAGATGTAAACAAGCAGCAAGAAAGAGGGGTGGAATTCTATAAGGAAACCAGTCCTTCTCGTTTCGTGCAAAATAAGGCACAGAGAAATGCAGAGCACATATTGGACATAATGCATTGTGTCTGAAGATGATGTGTTTTCCCAGTTTCCCCGAGGCGTCCCGAGCTCTTTAACCACCGAATCCATTGTTGATGCTGCTGCTGTGCGCCAGTTCCCTATGCAGCCCAGCCTCTCGCCTCCAGCAATGAAGCTGCTGGTTTACTTAGTGAGACTAGACCAGCGCTGCCTGGAAGGGGTTAAGCAGTGGAGAGCCCCGGACGTGGGCAGGACCTCCTTTCACGCCTGAGCCCCCTCCCCACCCTCTGTGCTGGAGTAGCGCCCGCATCTGCCTGCCTGCCTGTCAATGCCAGCACGTCCCTACTCTGCACCACTTCAGCTGTTGCTGGAGCTGCTCTTGAAATAGACATAACCGGCTGGGTGCTGCCGATGGAGACAACAGGCGGACGAAGCCTTTTGCCTCCTTCCAGAAGGAGCTCCTGCTTCCGCCTTTGATTTGCTGTGGCTAGTCGCTGGCCAAAGTTTGCCCAGTTTAATTTGCTCCCACCCCCACCCCCCTTAGACTAAGCCCCTGATTGCACGCGCGATGCTTTGCTGCGCGAAACTGCGCGGCTGTCCAGGGTGCTGAAATGCTTGCGGCTGAGCGCCAGCCGCGGGAACAGAGGGGCTGCGGGCTCCGGGCGACCTGGCTTAATAGCAACACGGGGACCAATTCCTAAAAAGGGTCCGCTGTCGAGGATCCTGACATATTTCCATGTGCAGACTGCATGTCCAAGAGCTGAAGGATGGACTATTTTGTGAGACATATCCTGCTTTGCTACCTCGGCTCCATCAGCGTCCACTTCCTACAGGCAGGTAAGACCCGAAGGGGTTCACTGCAATCTTCCTTCAGCAATTGTCTGACTTTTTTGGGGTGCGTGTGTGGGAGTCTATTCTTCCATATTAACTGTGCAATGTCAGGGATGCCGAGAAGCAAGCCTTTGCTGACCAACCCATTTCCAGCTGTAGAGTGAGGAGCTCAGAGAAACCCTAGAGTTAAACTGAGCTGTACTGACTCCTTATCTGCCAAACACAGGGGGAAGAGGGGTTGGCCAGCAGTAAGAATCATCATGGGTATTCCAAATCGCCACTTTTTTTTCAACTGCAGACACCCTCTGGTTTACCCTCCCCCAACAGGCACAGCCCCAGTCCAGTCTAGTACAATTCAACCAAGAGTTACTAGTGCATGTCAGGTCTGGAAGGGTGTCCAGGGGCTAGAGGGCATCATACACTTTCTAGGAAGCTGCTCCTTTCCCCTGGAGGTTTATATCTTTTATAACCAGATTGTCAAACAGAAGATGACAATATTGTTATTGTCCATGCCAAGTGCATTTCAAGCTCCTCCAGTGCATTCCTGCAGATAAATTATTTACTGAGCCAGTCTGAATAAGTTTACTACACTACAAGCAATGTATTTTTTCAAATATGACTGCTTTGGGGGAGGAGGGGCATGCTTGGCCTTCCAATTAGGGGTACAAGACCTCTCAGAAGGCAGGAAGTAATATTTGGAAATCAGTCACAGCCAGTCTAAATCAAAAAGTATTTGTAGAAACAGAAGTGGTGAAATGTTGCCTTCATTCAGTATGGAGAGCCTGCCTTGACTTGTCCCACAAAGGTCAATGCCTATATTTTATTCTGTCCTGAAAATGTGTCACCAGGGATCTGGGATTAAATGCTTTCTGTCAGAAGAAATAGACTGTTCTCCATTGCATTTACAAGTGCAGTCAATATTTAAAGACAAATATTGATTTTTAAGAAGTTCTCTGGGTTACAGTTTTAAACAAACTTAGCTCATGGAGATTAGGGGAGGCAAAGAAATGATCACATGGAAATGGTCAAAATGTGTGATATTCAGAGAATTATAAGGAAATCTCAAGGGCTTCAACTGGATTATTCATAGATTCAGCCATTAATATTTTGTATATTGTTCATACGTTTTTGCAGTTGTCACTGCTCCAGTATTACTCCTAACCTTTGCACACCTTTGCAAAATGTGCCCCCTTCAGTAATAAAGATCTTACTACTTCACTGACAGCCTATGGTAAAGTGCAAGGGGACTACTGCATACTGTGTGTAACGTAGATATTAATACCAAGTAATGTAAATATGGGCAGTGCTATAGTACAAGTATTGCATGTATGAAACAAGTAGATGTCTGTTGCCTCATATTTTTTGCCCTCTTGAATTGTGCTCTGCTTATTCACTCATCTGTCCCATCCTGGGTCTCCCCTACTAAGTGAAGACCTTCTCATTCCACTGAACTATGCAGCACTCACCTACACCCCCACTTTTTGGGTACACCGTTTCTGACTGGCCAAGTCATAGTTGGAAGGAAAAATGTATCACAGCTGCATAGACCAGGCTAGGGGCTTGCCTGCTCAGTGTGCCCTGTGAACATGGCTGATGACTGGCCAAGGATGCCATCCTGAAACCAACGGAGGGATTTTTTCCCCTTTAAGTCCTGTCCTCCACCCCTGAATGAACATGCACACTTCCAACTGGCCAGAGGGGGATGCATGGCAGGACATGCCCCCCCCCCACTGCCAAAGCATCTCCACCACGCTTCCCCTAGGGGTTGAAGCAGGTCAGAAATGCACACACACTCTCTGATGTAGGATCTGGGTGCTGCTGAGGAGATAAGCAATCCCAAGGACAATCAGCAGATCAGGATACAGCAGCACTCCCCAACTGGCAAAGGCATGGAAACTAACAGAAATGACATTCAGAGCTGATGATTGTCTATAAAGGTTTTATTTAACTTTTGACTAAGATGGATATAAACAATGGCTGCTATGCAGTGAAAAAACAATCACAGACACAGATGCCCCTGGCCCTAGGAGTTGCTTGAAGAGTGATGCATCACAGCCATCCAGTCCTGGTAGGATAGTGTCATTTAGGATGATTGTTGCCCTAACTGCCAGCCTCTGCTCCTGACATCCCAGGTTCAGGATGTAAGCCCATGTCCCTTACTATGCAACACCACTGGGCCAGCTTTCTAAAAGTAGATATGCTGGCACAATAGTGTGTAAACACAGGATGTTGGTGGTACAGTATATGATCTGCCAGTGCCCTCCAAGACTGCTTTGTTAACATACAAAATCCTGCATTGACTGGGCCCTAAGTATCTGAAAGACCACTTGATCTGGTGTACTCCCAGACACTCTCTCTGCTCCACCAATAAACTCTTGTTGGCTATCCTGAGACTTGCCTTAAGCCATCTGGTGATAAAGCACTTTTGGTGGTAGCCCCAATTATTTGGAACGCCATGCTTTTCCATCTAAGGAAATCCCCATAGTGGAGGTGCATAAAAGGGGATTTAAAAAGTTATTTATTTGACCAAACCTCTGAGATCGTTACTTGATTTTTCTGAGTGGTACCTGTACTTTTCAGATCAATTGCGGATTGTGTTCATTTATTTATTTATTATGCCTTATTTATTTTGTGGCTATTATTGAATTTCATTTGTTATTGCTATGTGTATGTAAAGTGGACTGAAACTTTGGTAAAGGGTGATTAATAAATAAAATTGTCTTGCTTGCCCTTGCAATTCACAAATAGCACACATGCTGATTTGTCATCATTCACAGCTGTGGCATCAAAAATCTTATAAGTAATGGTTGTAATGTTAACACATTTTTTAGAATGTCTGTGTCACTCAAACTGTCTAAATGTTTAAGACAAACGCAAACTGGAGTCAGTACAGAGAAGGGTCATAACATAAGCTGGGCCCAACAAGGGAGACCTTATGAGGAACAGCTGGTGGACCTGAACCTTTACTCACTGGAGCTCAGATATGGGGGAATCATAGAGATGTATGAGTATCTGAGAGGTATAAACTGGTTGAAACATGAAGCCCTCTATATTAGACACAGGGAACAGTCAAAAGATAGCATGATTGGGAGTTAGCTGAGGTAAATTTAGGAATGATGCGAGGAAGTTCTATTTCACTCAAAGGGTGGTGAAGCCTTGTAACAGATTGCTGGTGCAGCTGGTGGGGCAGGTATCCTAAATGGGTTCCAACACAGCTGGGACAGAGCAAGAGGTCTCACAGTCCCCGTGGCGGGATTGAGGGAGTGAGGACTGTTGGTGGGGGGGGGAGAGGGGGACATCCCCTGGACACCTGGTCCAGGGGTGATGTAGGATAATACCGGCAGACTTGGACCACTGGTCTTTATTGTTGACAAATTCTATGTTTCTATATTTATTTATGCAACAGTTTTCTCATGTAAATAATTCCTACTTGCTTCCCATTCTTGTTAAGGAAGTCCATTTGTGATAGTTTTATATCCTTTTGACATACATATGAATGATTTCTGTATAAAATAGATATCAGTTATGTACATGTGTAGCTGTATTATTTATTTCAGATGTAATGGCCAAACCTTGGAATGTGGCTAAGTGTGAACTTTACTGCTGGGAAAGTTACTGCTAGTAGCTATTTAGGAATGGCACTGGATTAATGTTGAGCGCAGGCTGCAGGCAGTGGGTGCCAGAGTGGGTAGCTACTCCAAGTTCAATAGTAAATAATACCAGCACTCCCGAAGTCTCTTTCCACTTTCTTAAAGTGTATGATTTATTATTCCATTGTCAGGAGATTTACAGAACAAAAAAAAAAAAACCTAGCGCCTCGACCGTTAGGTCTTTCAGGGATGCATGGTCCAATACTTAGAAGGTACCAGCCCAGAAACAGACTCCTTCCTCTCCCAAGTTGCACAGAGGTTGGAAGCATGGGACAAAACATGATCTTACTAAATGACACATTAAAATTTTTAAAAAGGGTCAAAGTATGTAGAGTCCCTTTGATTTTTTTTAGTATACTATTTTTTTTGCCCCCTTCTGCTCTCAGTCTGCATCAGGCCTCTCTTCAGAACCCATGAAGCCCCAACCCCATGTTCTCCCAGGGATTACCTTGCTCTCTTGCTGTGCACCCATGGTATCCTCTCCCCTTAATGAAGGTCTTGGGGCTGGACCAGATCCCTCAGAAAGTGAGTAGGGAGCCAGCCTGAGTCAGTGGGTGTGGGATCAGCGAGCTCCATGAAGGCCATCATTCTGTAACAGCCGAGTGAGGGTTTTTCCCTTTTCTAGCCCCACCTCAGTCTGCTGGGACATGCATGCCAGATGCCAGAGCCAAGGGGATGCATGGCATCAGTTTCGGCCCAGCAAATGGCATCCGTCCCCACCCCTGCACTCACTCCAGCCTGCACTGCCACCCATGGTCACCCAGGTGGTAGTTGCACAGCAGTAGTGGATCCCCCTTCCCACCCAGAGGAGGAGAGTGTTCTGTGGGATGCTCAGTCCTCCCCTTCCCATCCGGCCTTCCAACTACCTGGGCTCATTCCCAAACCTGGGACACCTGCATTGCATGTGGTAGCACTACTGGTGCACCAACAGGCCAGCTTAGTCTCTTTGATTTATCAGAATAAGAGGGCTTTTTTTGGTTTACTTATTTATTTTATTTGAAACATCAGAAAACACCTTTGTCCTGGAAGCTCATTTACAAAGGTTCCTCGTCACGAGACAAAATAAGACAGGTACACCAAATAAGACAGTTACAAATCCACAAATACAAAATACAAGATAACTACAAAGGAATAACATCATGCCAGGCCATTATACAATCAAAACTGAGTACGAGCAGAACTTACAATAAAAAACAATAGGAGAAGTTAAAATAGCTGCCATGGGCCAGGCATTGTCACTAGCTAGGTCGTTTAACTACTGCCGAGTTGCAGGTCAAAGGTGGTGTGTGGGGTATGGGGGAGGCTGGAGAATAACAGGAGCTGAGGGGGCAGCTAGAGAATTATGAAAGGAAGGAAGGAAGGAAGGAAGAAGGAAGGAAGGAAGGAAGGAAGGAAGGAAGGAAGGAAGGAAGGAGAGGATATGTACTGGGTAGGAGCATGAATAGAGTGGGGGGTAGAGGTGAGGAGGAAAGAACAGAAGAGAGTGAGTAGAAAGGATGGGAAGATAGTCACTGGGGAAGGATTAGGGACTGATGGAGCAAGTACAAGTAGAGAGAGAGGAGAATAGGAACTTTTAAGATTGAGTGTTGTATTATTCTGGTGATGGAGAAGAAAAGAGATAGCGTAATCAGGTTAACTCATGCGTTTAAGATCATTTTCTAAGAGAAGGACAGAGATCAAGGAATGGTTTCTAAAGAGACAAGGGGTAAGAAAACTGCCAGTGATAATGGGAAGTCTATACCTGAGGTTCAGTGAGTGGAGCAACAACGTCACTCCCCCACCAGGCCTTAAAAGGCCACTCCTCCTGGACTGTTCCAGCATTCGTTTCTTCGTTGCGGACGGAGGTGCCACTCCTCTTCACTTCCCTCCCTTCTCCTCCTTTGGGCTTTTGCCAGCTCATTTCTCCCCCCATACCTCACTCTGCCTTTTTTCTCACTCCTGTCCCACCTTTCCCCGAACTCTGGACTGCCCTCCTCCTTCTCCTCTCTGGTGCTGCAAGTCTGGTGTCACCTGTGTGCGCATGGTGCCTAGCTCACCGCTTCATCTCTTTTCCACCCTCTCTCCCATGATGCATGTTTCATGCTGTCACCCTTTGCCACATCATTCCCTTGAGCCATGTTCTGGCTGACTGCTTGCTGCTCTTATCGTTTCACCAGAGCACACCTACCTCAACCTCTGCACCCTGCCCTCCCATCTCTCCCACCCTGACCTAGCTCCCGTTCCTTGGACCCATCACCCCACTCCCACACCTCACTTGTCAGGGGCTGCTGATCTGGGCTTGCTATCTGGTGCCGGCATGTCAACCTGGGGTGGTCAGTTGCATACCACTCACCTGCTCTGAATTTTGCATTGTGCTATGATTTCCACACTCAATTTTACCTTGCTCCGCATAGGTTTCCCAATGTCCTCATGATGTTTCAGCTATTTCTGGACACCCGATCTCTTCAATCATTGACCCATGTTGCTGTTGCTGTTGCTGTTCCTTATCTCTACCTACATGAGGCCCACTGTCTGTGTACATTTTCTTGTTCCCATTGGGCAGTGCTACTCATTCTGATGGCTTACTTTCTACCTGGCCTCAACCGTACTCCTCATTTTGTTTTCCCGTCCTATGGTGCTTGCTCTCCTATGCACACTCTGACTCAGGCATCTCGGCTACCACATTGTTCTTTCATCTGATGCCCTGCTTTCCCTCCTCCTCCCATGCCCTCCACTCTCTGTTCCTCTTCTTCTCTGACCTAGGCTTTCTTTTGGGGGCTTCCCTATCCTGCCATCCCACTATGCCACCATACCCTACTCATTCATATCATCTATTACACCCTCCCGCATATCGCCCTGCCTACTCGTCACCTCCTCTGACCCTCTTCCCCCATTCTAGTCAAACCTATTCAGATGTCCTCCTGGTACTGCTTACCTCACCATTGGCTGCTGGCTTCACCCCCAGCCACTCTCACTCCTACCTTCATGCAATTCTAGCCATTCCTAATTTGGCTCAATGGACCCAGTTGGCATGCACTCCTATGGTTACCAATCATGGGTAGCTTCCTCACAACATGAGTCTGGTTCTCCTTCGCTCAGTCTGACCTCAGGGTCTACTCATTCACATCAATTAATCAAGTATACCTCTCATTGGGTCTATGCTACCTCATCAAACTGCTGCATTCCCGTGGTTATCATCACCATCAGTCTCCTTATGACCGTATCAAAGTCTTTTTCACTCATCCGACCTCTCTATAGGTCCATTCCTTCACATCGACAACTCAAGCATAACCCTCTAAGATCAATGCTACCTCAACTTGATCTGCTCTCCACTTGAAGACATGCCTTCTGTGTCCATTGCCCCTTGGCTCAGGGCTGACTGCATTGGCCTCTCTTCAATGGGACCCTTTAGCTGCCCGAGTGGGTTCAGAGGTGCCCTCTATGCCATTCTCTATTTAACCACCTCTGGTTCACCTGGTCTATTTTGTAGATTTGCATAAGCCAGCTGAGTGCCTCAGAGTCATCTCTCTGTCTCTTCTCTCTTGCTTTTGAGCATCTAGTTGCATTCCCATTACCAGGACAGAGTGAGAGTTTCATCTCAATTGGAATCTTTTCCTCTTCCTCAATATTGCCTCCAGCTGCAGTAGCTGAGCCGTCACTAATCAAAATGTCCTTCAACCTGGAAGGAAGGTAACCTAGGCCTTTGGATCCCCAGAGGTTTCCTCCTCGAAAGGTTTTTTCCTCTCCTCCATGCCAGTGGTCATAACATTAGACAGGGTCGGTGCTTTCATAGGTTCCATAGTTACGTTCTGCTGTTGGATGGCACAAGATGGTGGCCCGGGCTGTTTCCACTCTCCTTAAGAAGTCTGCCCTTCTGCATCTTGTCAACTTTCATTTCATTCATTGTCCTCATCCTATCTCATCTCTTCTCCTGTCCTTCTCATCTACGTCTATCTCCTTACTTTCCGGTCTCGATCAATTCTGATTTCTCACCTCTTCGATGCTTGACACCCTTTTGGGTATACTTTTTGGGCTTCTTCTTAAGCTACCTTTAGCCAAGGGAATTATTCCCATGGCAAATATGGGGGGGGGGGACCCTCCTCTAGAGTTCCTTGCATTGTACCCCCACAGAGTGGTATATCTCATGGATAGAGAGGCAAACAGCCACAATGTATCGAAGTCACACAAGCATACATCACATTCAGTTGTGTAAGCACAATTGAATCTATTTCTTATTGCTATTGTAACTTTTTACCTTCAAGATTTAGCCTAAATCCATTCAGATTTAGGTATGTGTATTTACTGATCCTCTGTTGTCATGTTTTCTGACTGCCCTGTTTAAGCTTGTTTGCTTTGCGTTACATCTTGTATGTATACCACAATTATACATCATGATATATGAAACTAGTCATGAATTGTTAAAGGGGTATATTGTGGTTCTCTGAGATATCCATAATACCAAAAGAGATGCTGTCATAGCTAGTCTGAGCTACTTAATGCTTCCTGGCACTGGAAATAATAAGGTGCACAGAGTGAAATAAAATTGCACTCCACCTGAGGTTCAGATAGTTGGCTTTGGCCTGATCCAGGTGGCTGGTGACTGGGTTGATGGTCCAAATGTCTGGTGCATGCAAGTGTGCACTCAGGGCTTGAAACTGGCAGAACATGTCCAAAATTGCGGAATTCTTTGCCCCAGTATTGTAAAATTGGCTCTATAATGCCGATTTGACAACCAAGTTGTCAACCGCAATCACAGTGATGGATTTATGTTGACTGCAACTTGCAGTCGACATAAATCCAACTTGAGACCCCAGTTGTTTTTCATTGGGGGCTTCACCCCTGAACCTCCCATGTGGGGGTCTCTGCCCCCCTACACCTCCTGATCACTAGGATTCTAATTCTGAGTCGGATTTGGATTGAGAAGGAGGTGCAGGACCAGGAGAGAGAGTGCCAGGGTCTTGGGTGGTCTATTACAGTGAAAATGTCGATGTTGTCAGCATCGACATTTTCACTGTAATAGTGTTGTCATCCTGGGTGCATACTGTAAAATTACCTCTAGTCAGGCTATTTAAAAAAAAAAAGTTTCAATCATTTGCAATCTCAATCTATTTGTAAATGTTTTTTAAACATATTGCATTTTGTCATTGTATTTAATGTATGTGTGCCTTGTTGTATTACATTTTGCACCATACTTCTTAGCCTCTTTTTGAGGCTCCGGGTCATTCCTGAAAATGGGCTTCAGCTCAGTGTACTTACCCGGTAAATAAAGTAAATGGAAAAATGAAACTAGTGTAGAGATCTGTCGCAGTGTGGTGCAAGACTGGTGCAGATGCATGGTTAGTGACAACCTTCCACTATAAAAAATAAAAAGTAGTCCCACTGTAAATTACAAAGCCTGCGATTCTCTCCCAGTGTTTTGATGACATTTAGAAACTTCCCATGCTGTATTCTTGTAGTTTATTATGTTGCTGGAATCTTTCAGTGACATTACAGCCCTCTTATTCACTGTTGCTTATCATTTATTCTATTTATAGTACACCCATGTAACAAGTATATAGTAACAAAGTGGCAAGTCATCACAAACTGGTGGAAGTATTTTGTAAGTATTATACTTGTGCAACAGTTAGATATTTACACAGTGACATATAAACACATGACAGTGGAAGTACAGTACAAATACAGTACAACACTGTGCATAACAAGCAGTTATTAGCACAGTGGTGTTGGAACACAGGATAGAGATAGTACAGTATGGTACTGGTATAATAATGTGTGCATGTAAAAATATATTTTAATAAAGTGGTATGTGAACACAGGATGGTGGTGGTGATGCAGATTAAGTATTACTGTATATCCATCTCAAGAAGCTGCATTTAGGCATCAGTTAGGGTTGCCCTTTAAAGTAGAAAAAGGAAAGAAATGCGATGTTTTGGTAAAATAATTATCCTGAGCCCTAGTGGATCTGAGGCATGACATTTCTTGGGCTTTAAATGATTGTGCTATGCCTTAATTTTGGCACTGCTTTTGCAGACCTAGGAAAAGACATACCAATTTTTGGAATGAGGGTGCTGAAGTTAGGGCAATGCCAATGTTGTATCGCCCAATCATTGGAAGGCTGAGAAACACCATGCCACAGATTCACTAAGGCACAGAGACATTTTTTTTTTACCCTTTTGTCATATGTCCTTACTTTTGTGGCATTAAGTGGCAACCCTAACTGATGCCCTGTCCTTACTTTCCAAAGAGAAAATTTAATAACAGATACACAACACTTTGCACTAACACTGCAGGCCAATTTTTAATGATAAGAAGTGCCCAGTAAGTGCCACTCCCTGCCCTTACCACACCCTCTGCCAAACAGTTCTACTAGTATACTGGGATTCCCCCTTCCCCCTCACCCCTGTACCAAATAACCTCTGGTGTCCATTGGTAACCCCCCCTCCTGCCCCCCATACTAAGCAGTCCCTTGTGTCCAGTGGTGCTTCCCATCTCACACGCTGCCCAATTTCAAGTAGCTGTCATGTTCATTGACACCCCACAGACACTCTGTCCTGTACCAAGTATCCCTGGTATTGAGATACACCCTTCCACACACTGCCTATGTCCAGGTATAACTGGTGTCCAGTGGTACCCCCTTCCACACCCTGCCTCATGTGTAATTACTGCTGGCATCCGGCAGCCCTCCCACACCCTGCCCCCTATCCCTGACATCCATTAGTACCCTGCACCCTCACCGGTCTGCCCTCCCCAACCCGATTCTAACACTGGCTGCCAAACCACAATGTTGTTTTGTATACAGTGAGTAATTAAAAAAAAAAATTAAATTAATTTCCCTCCCTGCCCTCACTAGCAGCGCATTCCAACCATCCTCCCATGCAACCAATAAATAAACTAAAAAAGGAGACAGTGACCAGCATAGCCATTCTATCACCTCCTTGGCTGCCTGCTATCTGAATAAATGAAACCATGATCCCAAACAGCTGATCATGGTTTCATTCATTCAGACAGTAGCCGACCAAGGAGGTGAGAGGAGGTCTGCAATGGTCGCCATCTCCTTTTTTAGTTCAATTATCAGTGGCATGGGGGATGGAATGGTGTGCTAGTGGACTGGTGGGAAGGAGTTATATTGCAGTTACTTATTTTTTAAATTATACTCATTGTATCTGACATCCAGTATCAGAAATGGGGGGCCTTTGGTGAGCTGGGTTCCTGGTGGCAGCAAAGTTGCTTTTTATTAATGTTGCTAACCATGGAGTTGGGCACACAGTGTCAGAATTGGGGGGGGGGGCTATTTCAGTGGCACTGGGGTTGGGCTCCCAGTGGCCTCAAAGTTTGTTTTCTTTAATTAATGTTTCCAACACTGGGGTTTGGCACCCAGTGTAAGACTGGGAGGGTGGTCTTCTTCTGCAGCACCTGGATTTGGCTTCCGTGTCTGCATCAGTCTTTTTTGTGTTCATATGCACCTCCTTCGTTGCAAGCTGCTGCAAAATGCAGCTTTGATGTGCACTAGCCCGTAACAATGAGATAATAAAATGACACATGAATTGGCCTTATCAAAGCCAATTTTTATATGTTTCACATTTTTGGCAACTTTCTAGTACAAAAAAACGCTGAACACAAGTTCTCCAAAACTGTCAGCTCCTGAGATCCTGTGCCAGAATACATGCTGTATATCTTTCATGACATTTTGCTAAGAAACAGCTTAGTTATAAGAGTTCCAAAATAGGGGTTCATAGAAACATAGAAACGGAGAATTTAATGACAAGTAAGGATATATTGGCCCACCTAGTCTGCCCATTTTCCCTACCTGCTTCATATGCTGCAGATCTTAAAAGATCTGCAGTTTACCCTCTCTTGTCTATCGCTAGAGTTCCTTTATGTCTGCCCCATGCATTTTTGAATTCCCCCATCATTTTTGCCCCTACAACCTCTGCCAGAAGGCTGTTGCATGGATCTACCACCCTTTCCATAAAAAATACTTTCTCATGTTACCCCTAAGTCTATCCCCTCTATCTTCATATCATGTCCCCTTGTACTTCTTGAACATCTTTTTATTTTTTGAAATATGCTACCCTCTTGAACCTTATTTACACCCTTGTGGTATTTGAAAGTCTCTATTGTATCCCCCCCCATCTCCCCTTCTCCAGGGAATACATATTGAGATCCTCCAGTCTTCCCTCATATGACTTTTGGTGCAGCCCTGCACCATTTTTTTGCCCTTCTCTGAACCACTTCTGCTCTGTCTATGTCCTTCCAGAGATGTTGCCTCCAGAACTGGAAACAGTACTCTAGATGAGATCTCACCAATGTTCTATACAGTGGCATCACCACCTCCTTCCTTCTGCTGGAGATACCTCTCCCTATGCACTCCAGTCTTCCACTGGCTCTCCTCGTAGCCTTCTCACATTGTTTGACAACCTTTAGATAATCAGATATGTTTACTCCCAGGTCCCTTTCCTGTTTGGTGGCCATCAGTACCCCTCAATCAGGTACTCCTCCCCTGCATTTCTGTGCCCTAAGTGCAATCTTGTACTTCTTTGCACTGAATCTTAGCTACCACACCCTTGACCACTCCTCAAGTTTGTTCTGTATGAAAGGCCCTTCTCAACCCTAATTACTGTATAGTGGTGCTAGCATGCCACTATAATACATGTACAGTATAACAAGTGGATATTATTAAAGAAGCAATAGTTTAATGTGTGTAACAAAATATGGATAGAGCTGGTAGCTATTAAAACAAAAGGTTTATGACTAGTAACAATAATATATTTAACTTTGGTATTATTTTCTTTTCATTTCACTTTTTTATCCTATTGGGCTCCTAAATATTTTGTATGATGAATACTTTTGTCACTGTAGCTTTCCAAAAGCATCTGACTGTCCCCAACTGAGATCACAGTTGTTGTGTTATCATAGAAAGATAGAAACATAGACTTTGACAGCAGATAAGGACCGCTTGGCCCACCTAGTCTGCCCATTTCCCTACCTACAGGATAAGCTGCAGATCCTAGTCAACCAACAGCCTATTTCTTCCTACACCCCACAAGAATTGCCTTATGTCTGTCCCATGTATTCCTGAATTCGCCCACAGTTTTGGACCCAACAACCTCCACAGGAAGGCTGTTCCATGTATCTACTACCCTAACATCATAGTCTGTTGTCATAGTACTCAGTACAATGTCATAAACAAAGGACCTATGAGGTCCATCAGGGACAGTCAAATGCTTTTTATACAGATTTTTTAGCTTAGTTACCTAGATAGGTTTTAAACCCTTGAAAGAAAAATAGAACATTAAATAATCTATCTGGACTGTCAGTATAGCCTAGAGCTTAGAGCAATGAGCTATGAATGAGCATGGTATAGTCACGAAACCTGGGTTTGAGTCCCAAAACCTCTACTTGCATACTGTGTGGCCCTGAGCAGGTCGCTTAACCTCCCTGTTCTCCAAGATTGCCAAGATAGACAGATATAGATATAGATATATGTTCTGTAGTGAAGGCTAACAGCTGAAATATGTTGTTTATAAAAGTATATCTTGAAGTGCAGAGCTGCTCTTTAACAGTGTGGCACATAAACAAGGGATGGTAGTACTACAGTGTTAGTATTACAGCACATCCAGGTAACAAGTAGATATTATTTAAACAGTGGCAATTAAACCCACAGTAGTGGTGGTAAATTGCAGGTAGTATAATACTTACTGGTTTATCAACCTATACAAATGAGATTGTGTATTCTAATTTCCAAGCCAAATGTATCTCAGGAACTTCAATTCTCAGAATACACTTTCATTTTATATGGTACAGTAGCTGGTACATTTAAGTCTTTGTGGTCAGCAACAGCAGTGTGTGACTATCATTACATCATTAGGACAAGTATCATAGCATGTGTGTGTGTCACTACATCTGTGTACCTAATATGTGCCTTTAACAAGCATAAAACCGTATTAACACAATGAAGTGTAAAGATGGGATGATTGTGGTCCCATGTAAGTGTTATCATCTATATGTGTAATATATAGGATAATGCATGGATGCTTATGAATATAATGGGGTGATTTCATCTACTGATTTTCCAGAAGTCAGTGGAAATGGATGATGTGCCCAGGGACTGAAGTAGGGCAAATGTGACTCCTCTGTTTAAAAAGGGAAGTAGGGCTGTCCTGGTGGCCTAGTACTGTAGTTAAGGTGCTCACCTTCCTCACAGGGGATCTTGGGTTCAGTCCTGAGCCTGAATATCAGTCAAGAGTTGCAGGGACTAGAGGAGCTGTCCATTGGATACCTCCTTCCTTCCTGGGGAGAGGGTCCTGCACCCTCCCCACAAAATGGCTGCCCCCATTGGCCCAAGGGGATGAGGAGCAATTCTACATGCTGCAAGACCTAGTCCCACCTTAACTAACAATATTAGGGATTATGAGTGTGTCCACTGGTTGGACAGTTTGCAAATACTGACATCAGACCCCACCAAGATGTTCTGCCAGGGTTATGGTGGCTCAGGGTAGGCCCCAACACAGTAACAGGCACTGCCTGCTGACCTGGGATCATACACCATATTCCCTGGTCTGCTTCTTTCAATATTCCTTATGTGAGGTAACAGAAAGCAGGAAGATGGGCCAACACCTCTGCTCAATGTTCGAGCCCTGCTTCACCAACCACCTTCATACTAGGATGCACAAAGGCTATAGCATGGTTTGTCTGGCTGCATGCTAATCCTGAGGGTCATCAATCAATTATAATCATAATCAGCAGTACTGACACGTCATTGTGTACCTACTTCTTCCCCTTTCTCTGTGAATGACCACTTTCACCCTAACCACTCTGCCTTATTTCCTGCCTTCTTCCCCGATCCTTTTTTCACCTCACCCTTTTTACCCTCCACCTTCTTTCCACTGTTTATCTTCACTTACTTGAACTTTTGTTCACCAAAATCTACCTATACCTGTTTGACAAAGCACCTTGAGCTGCCTCCTTTTAGTAGGTTATTTTTGATTTCCTACCAATTTATACTTTTAATTTTAGCTGCAATGTTAATTTCATATTGTCATTTTAAATACTGTCTTGTCAAAATTTTATGCAATACTGTCTGTTGTATGTCTGTAGCCCTTCCCACTGATGTGGAACCTTTGTAAAAGAGCTGTTATGTGCTGAAATGTATTGTAATCTGAGAATGAATAAATAAATAAAATTAATAAATAAACTGATGCAAGCAAACACCAAGCACGTTCCTCCAAGACATACAGGGCCCTACTCTAGCAGCAGATTCTGAGTGGCTCTGGGGCCTGTGCACAGCCAGACAATAACCACCTTCATACTTGGATATGCAGCGCCCTTTGGTCCCTGCACCAATACAACGGTCTGTCTGGCTGTGCACAAGTTCCTGCATTCCCTGAGCACAGGCATATACTAATCACTGCCATGACAGAACACATAGATTGGGTCCTATGCTAGCACAATTATGTGTTTGTCTGCACAAAGGGTCCTGGCGGGCTTTGCACACAGCTAGACACCAACCACCTTCATGCCAGGACACAATGGGACTTTTGGGCCCTGTAACAACACAACAGTCTGCCTGGCTGCAGACAGAGCCCTGTGGGCCCTGCATGCATGCATATGCTAACCATCATCATGCTGGCCCAGGGCCTTTTAGGCCCTGGGCCTGCATGATGATGTGTCTGGCTGTCATTGGCTCCACACAAGGCCCTGTGGACACTATATCAGAACAAACTAAGCTACAGAACCAAACCACAGCAAATATATCTTACTTAGCAAATCAAAACATTTGCCAAAATTCCTTTCAAAAATGCTCAAAAAACAAAAAAAAAAACACAACTTTACAAAACCATTTGCATATGTCACAAAACTTGTCTCATGAAATCATAAACCTGTTTTTGGTTTCATCCCTTATGCCTCAACAAATTCCCAGTTTTATTCAAAATAAGGGACTTTTTTTAACAAAACACATCAGAAAGGATCCCCCACAGCTTAAACTATGAAACTTACAAGTTACAGCTTTGAAATCACCTTTTTTAAATTGTTACTGCACAATTATTTCCCATTTCAAAGTGTCACAAAGACAAAAGAACCTAATAAAACCATTTCCATACATCACAAACCTATCTCACAGAATCATAAATCTGTTCTTGGTTTTGTCGCTTATGCCTCAGGAAATTTTCATTTTAGTTAACATAAAGGCAATTTTTCGACAAAACATGTCAAAAAGAATCCCCACACAACTTACACTGTTGAACAACCATGAAACCCACCTTATTTTCTAAATGGTACTGCACAATACTTTACCAACATTTTAAACTATCAGGAAACCAAAAACAAATGACAAAACCATGTGCGCAAGTGACAAAACCTTACTTATGAAACCATAAAAACAGTTTTAGTTTTCAGATTTAAAAAAAAATCATATTTCCAGCAAAAAAGTCAACATCTAGTGATAAGAAAATGCTAGGAAATAATTTTTTAACACTAATATGTTGACCACTCAAACCACAGACCACCCCTCTACCTCAATTTTCTATTTTTAGTGCACATAGATTTTTTTTATAGTTTCATGACCGCTAACTCTCATGAAATCACATTTTTACCTTACAAATGCTATTTTTGTCACAAAAGCAAAAAATATGCTTTTGCTAAAATTCACGTGTCTTTAGAATGTTCATTTTTGCTACTGTGCATGCGCAAAAGTGGTATACATTTTTGCAACTACCTCACAAATGGGCAAAGTAAAAAAAAATTAGCAAAGAATCAACCTTGAACCAATCTTTACCAAACCTGCAAATTTCCATTTTCAAATCCCTACCATTTTTGAGCTACCAATGAGCAAATACAGGTCCAAAGTTTGGAGAATTTATGTATTATCAGTGTTCTTGAACTTTGCAAGAAATTTACAGGATACAGAGATCCTGGCACCAACTCCATGCATGCCAAATATCAAGGAAATCAGTTGAAAGATGGCTGAGTTTGTACTTGTTTTAATTGATGCTGTTTATGTCAGTTTATGTATCTACTGTTTTAATGACTTAGGACATTCTGAAAATGAGATTTGCTGCTCATTGAACCTATCCTGTAATTTATCCAACTTTTAAATAAAATAGAAGTGTTATTAAGGTGCATATATAGGTGTTTAACATTAATGTACTTTCTCAACCTTGATGTACAGGCACTACTGTGCCTGTATAACACACACACTTTTGTACTCTTACTATGGAAATAGATGTGTGAGTGCATGAATATAACCTTTGGTGGCTTCTGATAGATCTAGTGAAGAATTCCAGTAGTACCCAATCAAAAGAACAGATTATAATTTTCTTTTCTTAACTATCTTCAAGGAAAAGTCTTTTTTTATTTATTTTAAAAATTGGTAACTTGGAAAGGCACGCTGAGCCGAGGCTCATTTCCAGGTACAACCCAGGGGAAGGGGAAGGAGAGAACAGAAGGAATACGCATTTCAAAATTACAAAATTGCAGGATTGCAGAGCATCAGATTGCAGCTGCATAAGCAACATCACAGATGATGGAGTTGTGTAGTGACCAGACATATTAAACAGCATGGGATGAACACAGTGACACATGGTCAGTCATGAAATAATACAAATGAAGTGCTCACTGCCTGTTGGGAGGTGACAGTGCTACTGGAGAACAGGATCAGGCCACAGGTATAGACACCACTACTAGCTTAGGATAAGGGGGGACAGTAGCAGGAGGGAGAAAAAAAGGAGGGTCAGGATGGGGGTTGACAGGAACAGAAGGGGGTGGGAAGATGCATTTGCTGGTGTCTGAAAGCAGGTAGAGAATGGGAGAGGTGGAGGAAAGAGGGGAGCATGTTCTAGAGGGAAGGTAGGTGGTAGGAGAAAGCAGCTTGCCCAGCACAGGAGTGGGGGTGAGGAATGGAGAAGGTGTGGGAATCCCTGGAGCAGAGACAGTATGAAGAGGAGAGGAGAGTACATGGGAGAGGAGTGAGGAAAGGTAGGAGGGAAGGGACTCAAACCAGTATGTAGCAGTGAAGGAGACACAGTGGGACTGGCAACAAGAAGGTAATAGGAGTATGTAGAGGGAGAAATAGAGGGAACAATGATGAGTATGGAGGGAAGAGTCAATAGCAAAATGAGAGAAGGCATTGCATAGGGTATCCAGTCTGGCAAGGGAAGAGGAAGGGTAGTGCAGTAGACCAGGTCTGCATAGACAAAGATCAGGAGGACCATTCTGGTTACCAACTCCCTGTGAACCTGAAGGGAGAGACAGTCCTTGTTGTGGTACAGGCCACCGAGTTTAGGGTGGAGTTTGATATGAATGGTGTTGATGTGGGCAGAGAAATCAAGCTTGCTATCAGACCACACATAAGGTACTTGAAAGTGGGGACAACCTCCAGGGGGGTGCCAGCTAGTGTGGAGAAGACAGTGGATGGCAAGAGCCTGGCCAGTTTCTGGCTGGTACTGAAGGTCATGGACATAGTCTTCTTGGTGTTGACCCTGAGTTGGTTGGAGTGGAACCAGCACAGTACATTGTGGAAGTCATGCTGGAGTGGACCTTCCACATCTGAATCCATATGGACATGCGAAGAAACACAAGCAGAAGGGAGGTCATTTAGGAAAACTGAAAACAGGACAGGGCATAAGATGAAGCCCTGTGGGACTCCTAGGGAGGGAGGGAGGCAGGATGCCTCCCATCTGAACTGACTGTTGACAGCCCACAAGGTATGAGCAGAACCAGTCAACAGTGGATGCTGAGAGACCAGAAGAGCTCAGCTTGTCCAGGAGAAGAGGGTGGGACGCCAACTCAAAGGCTTTTGCCAGATCGATGAATATAGCTGTGGTGATATGTCCCTAATCTATCCCTGTGAGGATAGAGTCAGTTACATACAGCAAGGAGGAGACAGTAGAGTGGTGTTTCCTAAAAACAAACTGGACAGGGGAAGGAAAATTAGAGGAGAAAAGGAAGTCAGCAAGTATAGAGTATACATTGATCTCCTGAAGCTTTGCAAGAGAGAGGAGGAGTGAGATTGTCCAGAAGTTGCCAGGTGAGGAGGGATCACCCCCTTTGTGCAGGGACAGAACCCTAGCAACCTTCCAGACCTAAGGGAGAGCACTGATGGAGAAAGAGAGTATCAGAAGGTGAGTGAGTGGGGAGGCAATGGCTGGGGCAAAGATACATAGAAGTTTGGGGTCCAACCCATCTGTGCTGGACTTTGAGGGATTAAAAGAGTAAGGGTGAGGAAGACTTCCTTGGGGAAAGCAGGAGGGAATTGGAAGCCTTCAGATGTGGGGGGTTGGGAAGAGGGAGTGGAGGGCAGAAGAGGGGATTAATCAGAAGATGATGGAGAGGGAAGTGCATAGATGATGAAGAATTTATTGAAATGGGCAGCAAACAGAGGGAGGGTCGGAGACAAGTGAGCCATCCACAAGGAGGACAGGGGAACAGACTGGGCTGAGGGTCAAAGAGTAAATGAATAACCTTCCAGAATTCTGATGTGGAGTTAAGGTTAGCCTGAAGGTTAGATTTGAAGTAGTGGGCCTTTGCAGTGTGGACAGCCTTCATGCAGGAGTTTCTGAGTGACCTACAGGATAGCAGGTCCAACAGGGACAGGGAGGACTCGTATCTTGCCCAGGCTTGGTCCCGGGACTTGCACATGTCAATAAAGTCTGATATGGTGGAAACATTTAACCATGGCCTTTCTGAGGGGGGCACGAGTGTTCCAGGTATGGCTAAATGTGGCATGGAAGAAAGAGAGGGTTGTGTCAATGTCAAGGGCAGAATAGAAGGGGTACCAGTCAGAGATAGCCAGGCCATTTGGGATGGCATTAGTGTCAAGTGTCCTGAGTGACCTGTACCAAATACATCTGGGGCAGAATGAGTGGGCCTTACTTTCTCGATGCAGTAGGTTACACAGTTGTCACTCAAGGCATCAGGTAGAATGCCTGCTGCAGTAATATGGTGGGGGTGGGGGGAGAACACTGTCAAGGAGGGAGTAGTTAGGGTAGTGAGGATTGAGTCAAGTGGGTGCAGTGGTTAGCTACAAAAGGTTTAGGGACTCAATCCTGTGGAGGGTGGGCCTGGAGGCAGTGCACAGCCAATTTATGTTGAAATCCCCAAGGAAGATGAGCTCACCGAGGGCAGCATGGGAGACAAGAGATGAGAAGGAATTAACTAAGGAAGAGGGAGAGATTTTAGGAGAGACATAGAAGAACCAAAAAAGATAGGGAGTGGAAAGGAGGGATAGCTTGGCTAGGATGAGCTTGTGAGAGGAAGAGACTGACTTTGTGAAGGTGATGGAGCAGGACAGGTTCTAATAAAATAATGGCCTTATTTGAAATAAAAATACATTTTGTACTAAATAGGGGTTTCAAGTGTCTGTTTTGGTTAAACATTATCTTTTTTTACATGTGTCTCCTTAAGAGGATTTTTCATCAGATACTGGTGTAAAATTTAATGCAACATTTACATTCTGCAACATCTCAGGTTTGTACAGAGGATAGACAGACCAACAGACAGGAATGGAGATTACAGATAAACAGATTATTCATTCTATGGACTAATGAAACAAAAATGACGTTTTTGGCACATGTTAAAAATCGTAAACACAACATTGTAATGAGACACAAAATAAACTATATCAAGCATTATCACTTTGTCCCTAATTAATCAGCTTTGAAGTTCAAACTGTGATGGTGTTTCATCACATGTATCTGGTGTAATAACACGCGCTTTAGTCTATTACAGATACCAAATGCTGTTGTTTCTTTCACTTTATTTACACAGAATTAGGAGACCAGAAAGCAAAAAATAAAGGTGGTTAATACGTAAATAGAACAGGCTACTCTCTGCATGATCACAGTGGTAATAATGAATTGAGGGGAAAAAAAAAGACTATTAGCTTATCGAGTTCTTTCTCCCACTTGCTCAGTAGGAATATCCTGTATTATCCAGTCTGAATTTGAAGATAGAAACAGTCTGCCACCAGCTTCTCAGAATCTGCGTTTTCTTTCAAATTATTTTTGCACTGTGCACCCCCATTACTCCTCCACATTTACTGTACCAGCTGTGTCACCTGCTGCCAGCATTTCACCACAAGACATGAGGGTAAGTGTGCTCTGGCACCGAATCACACCTGGGATTCAACTACATGGGGGGGGGCTGTCTATAACATTTTGTAGCCCTCCCAACCAGAAAGAAAACACATTGCAACAGTGACGTATCCTTTCTCCATTGGGCTGGAAAATGAAAGATCTGAGGTAATCTCGAAGCTGGGTCTAACTCACTGTAACAGGATGTACTCACTTTTGTTGGGGTACTCTCGAATGTGGCCAACCAAACTGTGACAAGATGTACTCATTGCAACTGAGGTGCTCCTGAATGCAGGTCTAAATCATTGTAACAGGATGTACTCAGTGCCACTGGAGTACTCCTGAATCAAGGTTTAACTCATTTTAACAGAATGCACTCACGGCCACTAGAGTACTCTCAAACCCAGATCGAACTCACAGTAACACAATGTACTCACTGCTATTGGGATACTCGCAAATGTAGGTCTAACTTGCATACACTCACTACCACTGGGTTACTCTCAAACCTGGGTCTCATGCACTGTAACAAGATGCACGCACTGCTCATGAGGTACTATTGAATCTGGGTCTAAGTCACTGTAACATGATGCACTGACTGCCACTGAGGAACTCTCAGTCCCATGCCTGACACTGAAACATGATGCACTCACTGAAACTGGGTTTCTCTCACACTTCAGTCTATCTCACCATTACATGACACACTTACTGCCACTGGGTTACTCTTGACCCTGGGTCTAACTCACTAAAACATGATGCATTCACTACCACTATGTTACTCTCAAACCTGGATCTAACTCTCTATAATATAATGCACTCACTGATACTGGGTTACTCTCAAACCTGGGTCTAACTCACCATAACATAATGCATTCACTTACACTGTGTTACTCTCAAAATGGGTACAACTCACCACAACATGACGCACTCACTGCCACTGGGTTACTCTCGAACCTGGGACTAACTCAGCATAACAAGATGATCTCACTGCCACTGAGTTACTCTCAAACTGGGTCTAACTCAACATAACATGATACACTCACTGTCATTGGGTTACTCTTGAACCAAAACAAGATACACTCACTGCCACTGGCATACTCCTAAACCTGGTTCTAACTCTCTATAGCATGATGCACTCACTGCCACTACATTACTCTCAAACCTGGGTCTCACTAAGCATAACAGGATGCACTCACTGCCACTGAGTTACTCTCGAACCTGGGTCTAACTCTTTATAAGATGATGCACTCACTGCGACTGGGTTACTCTTGAACCTGAGTCTAACTCACTATAACATGATACACTCACTGCCACTTGGTTACTCCTGAACCTCAGTCTGACTATCTATAACATGATACACTCACTGCCACTGGGTTATTCTCGAACCTGGGTCTAACTCTCTATAGCATGATGCACTCACTGCCACTATGTTACTCTTGAACCTGGGTCTAACTCAACATAACATGATACACTCACTGCCACTGAGTTACTCTCTAACTTGGGTCTAACTCAACATCACATGATACACTTACTGCCATTGGGTTGCTTTCGAATCTGGTTCTAACTCAACAGTAACATTATCTACTTACTGCCACTGAGTTACTCTTAAACCTGGACCTAACTCTCTTTAACATGATGTACTCACTGCCACTGGGTTACTCTTGAACCTGGGTCTAACGCTCTAAAAAAATGATACACTCACTGCCATTGGGTTACTCTCAAACATGGGTCGAACTCTGTATAACATGATTCACTCACTGCCACTGGGTTACTCTCAAGCATGGGTATAACTCAACATAACATGATGCACTCACTGCCACTGAGTTACTCACAAACCTGGGTCTAACACAACATCACAAGATACCCTCACCGCCATTGGGTTACTCTCGAATCATAACATGATACACTCACTGCCACTGGGCTACTCTCAAACCTGGGTCTATCTCTTTATTACATGATGCACTCTCTGCCACTGTGTTACTCTTGAACCTGGGTCTTACTCACTGTCACATGACGCACTCACTGCCACTGAGTTACTCTCGCACCTGTGTCCAACTCAACATAACATTATGCTCTCACTGCCACTGAGTTACTCTTAAACCTGGGTCTAACTCCCTGTAACATGATGCAATCACTCCCACTGGGTCACTCTTGTACCTGGGAATAACTCTCTATAACATGATACTCCCCCTGCCAATGGGTTACTCTCAAACCTAGGTCTAACTCGTTATAACATGATGCACTCACTGCTATTGAGTTACTCTCAAACTCAGGTCTAACTGACGATAACATGATGCTCTCATTGCAAATGAGTTACTGTTGATCCTCTGTCTAACTCAACAACATGATACACGCCCTGCCAGTGGGTTACTCTCAAACCTGGGTTTAATGTTCTGTAACAGGATTCACTCGCTGCTGTTGGGGTACTTTTCAACCTGGGTCTGTCTCACAGTAGCATGATGCACAGAATGCCACTGAGTAACTCTCACTCCCATGTCTGACACACTGAAACATAATACACTCACTGCCACCGAATTACTCTCAAACCTGGGTATAACTCAACATAACATTATACACTCACTGCCACTGAGTTACTCTCAAACCTGACTCTAACTCTCTGTAACATGATGCATTCATTGCCACTTGGTTACTCTTGAACCTCGATCTAACTCTTTATAACATGATACACTTACTGCCATTGGGTTACTCTCAAACCTAGGTCTAACTCTGCATAACATGATTCACTCACTGCCACTGGGTTACTCTCAAACCTGGGTATAACTTTGTACAACATGATGCACTCTCTGACACTGGGTTACTCTTGAACCTGGGTCTAAGTCACCGTAACATGATATACTCACTGCCACTCAGTTAATCTTAAATCTCAATCAACCTCTCTATAACATGATGCACTCACCTCCACTGGGTTACTCTTGAACCTGAGTCTAACTCTCTATAACATGATATACTCACTGATATTGGGTTACTCTCAAACCTGGGTGTAACTCTGTATAACATGATTCACTCACTGCCACTAGGTTACTCTCGAGCATGGGTCTAACTCTCTCTAGCATGATGTACTCACTGCCACTAGCTTACTGTCAAACCTGGGTCTAACTCTGTATTACATAATACACTGTCTGCCACTGTGTTACTCTTGAACGTGGGTCTTACTCACTGTAACATAATATACTCGCTCCCACTGAGTTACTCTCACACCTGGGTCTAACTCAACATAACATTATGCTCTCACTGCCACTGTGTTACTCTTAAACCTGGAACTAATTCTCTGTAACATGATGCACTCACTCCCACTGAGTCACTGTTGAACCTGGGAATAACTCTCTATAACATGATACTCTCACTGCCATTGGGTTACTCTCAAAGCTGGGTCAAACTCTCTATAACATGATTCACTAACTGCCACTGGATTACTCTCAAACCTAGGTCTAACTCGTTATAACATGATGCACTCACTGCTATTGAGTTACTCTCAAACCTGGGTCTAACTCAACATAACATGATACACTCACTGCCTCTGAGTTACTCACAAACCTGGGTCTAACTCAACATCACAAGATACACTCACTGCCATTGGGTTACTCTCAAATCATAACATGATACACTCACTGCCACAGAGTTACTCTTAAACCTGGGTCTAACTCTCAATAACATGATGCACTCACTCCCACTGGGTCATTCTCGAACGTGGGAATAACTCTCTATAACATGATTCACTTACTATCACTGGGTTACTCTCAAAACTGGGTCTAACTCTGTATGACATAATACACTCACTGCCACTGGGTTACTCTCAACTGGAGTCTAACACTCTCTATAATGATGCATTCACTACCACTGGCGTACTCTCAAACCTGGATCTAACTCACAGAGATATGATACACTCACTGCCATTGGGTTTCTCTCAAACCTGAGTCTAACTCTGTGTAACATAATGCACTCACAGGCAATGGGGTACTCTCAAACTTGGGACCAACTCAACATTATATGATTCACTCACTGCCTATGGGTTACTCTCAGACCTGGGTGTAGCTATTTATAACATGATTCACTCACTGCCACTGGGTTACTCTCAAACCTGGATCTAACTCTCTATAACAGTATTCACTAACTGCCAGTGGGTTACTATCAAACCTGGATCTAATTCTCTATGACAGTATTCACTCACTGCCACTGGGTTACTCTAAAATCTGGATGTAACTCTCTACAACAGTATTCACTAACTGCCAGTGGGTTACTATCAAACCTGGATCTAATTCCCTGTAACAGTATTCACTAACTGCCAGTGGGTTACTCTCGAGCCTGGGTCTAACTAACCAAAATATGACCCACTCACTGCCACTGAGTTACTCTCAACCCTTAGTGTAAGTCTCCATAACATGACTCACTCACTGCCACTAGGTTACTCTCAAACTTAAATCTGTCTATAACATGATTCACTCATTGCCACTGGTTTACTCTTGAACCTGGGTCTGACTTATCATAAAATGATACACTCACTGCCACTGGGTTACTCTCAAACCCGAATCTAACTATCAATAACATGATGGACTCAGTCCCACTGGGTCACTCTCGAACCTGGGTCTAACTCTCTATAACATGATACACTCATTGCCATTCGGTTACTCTCAAGCCTGGATCTAACTCTCCACAACATGATTCCCTCACTGCCACTGGGTTACTCTTGATCCCAGGTCCAGTGCATCATCACATAACACACTCACTGCCACTGAGTTATGCTCAAACCTGGGTCTAATGCTCTATAACATGATTCACTCATTGTAAGTGATTACTCTCAAACCTGGATCTAACTCTCTATAACATGATTCTCTCATTGCCATTTGGTTACTCTCAAGCCTGGGTCTAACTCTCTGCAACATGATTCACTCACTGCCACTAGGTTATTCTCAAACCCGGGTGTAATGCACCATAACATGACACACTCACTGCCACTGAGTTACACTCAGACCTTGGTCTAATGCTCTATAACATGATTCACTCACTTTCTCTGGTTACTCTCAAACCTTGAGGTAACTCTCTATAGCATGATTCACTCACTGTCACTTGGTTACTCTACAACCTATTTCTAATTTACCATATATGATGCATTCACTACTACTGTGTTATTCTCAAACCTGGATCTAACTCATCATAACATGATACACTCACTGCCACTGAGTTACTCTCAAATCTGGGTCTAACTCACCATAACATGATACACTCACTGCCACTGAGATACTCTCAAACCTGGTCCTTATTCAACATAACATTATGCACTCATGGCCACTGGGTTACTCCCAAAGCTGGGTCTCACTCTGTATAACATGAAGCATTCACTACCATTGAGGTACCCTCAAACCTGGGTCTAACTCACCGTAATATGATACACCGAGTGCCACTGAGTAATTCTCGAACCTGGGTCTAACTCTCTATAGCATGATGCACTCACTGCCACTATGTTACTCTCAAACCTGGGTCTAACTCAACAGAACATGATGTACTCTCTGCCTATGGGTTACTCTCAAACCTGCGTCTAACTGTGTATAACATGATTCACTCACTGCCAATGGGTTACTCTCAAACCTGGGTCTAACTCTCTACAACATGATGCACTCACTGCCACTGAGTTACTCGCAAACCTGGGTCTAACTCAACATCACATGAAACACTGATTGCCATTGGGTTACTCTTGAATCATAATATGATACATTCACTGCCATTGGAATACTCTCAAACCTGGGTCTAACTCTGTATAACATGATTCACTCACTGCCAATGGGTTACTCTTGAACCTGGGTCTAATTCTCTTTAGTATGATACACTCACTGCCACTTGGTTACTCTGAAACCTGGGTCTAACTCAACATAACAGGATGCATTCAGTGCCCCTTAGTTGCTCTCGAACCTGGGTCTAACTCAACATAACATGATGCACTCACTGCCAGAGTTACTCACAAACCTGGGTCTAACTCAACATCGCATGATACACTCACTGCCATTGGGTTACTCTCGAATCATAATATGATACATTCACTGCCACTTGGATACTCTAAAACCTGGGTCTAACTCTGTATAACATGATGCACTGTCTGCCACTGTGTTACTCTTGAACCTGGGTCTAACTCACCACAACATGATATGCTCACTGCGACTGAGTTACTCTCAAACCTGGGTCTAACTCAACATAACCTTATGCACTCACTGCCACTGGGTTATTCTTAAACCTGGGTCAAACACTATATAACATGATGCCCTAACTCCCACTGGGTCACTCTCGAACCTGGGTCTAACTCTATAACATGATACACTCATTGCCATTGGGTTACTCCCAAGCCTGGGTCTAACTCTCTACAACACGGTTCACTCACTGCAACTGGGTTACACTTGATCCCCGGGTCTAATGCACCATAACATGACACACTCACTGCCACTGAGTTACGCTCAGACCTGGGTCTAACTCTCTATAACATGATTCACTCACTGTCACTGGTTACTCTCAAACCTGGATCCAACTCTCTATAACATGATTCACTCACTGCCACTGGGTTACTCTTGAACCTGGATCTAACTTACCATAAAATGATACACTCACTGCCAGTGGGTTACTCTTGAAGCTGAGACTAACTCTCTATAACATGATGCACTGACTGCCACTGGGTTACTCTCTTATCTGGGTCTAACTCTCTATAAAATGATTCACTCACTACCACTTGGTTACTCTTGAAGCTGGGTCTAACTCACCACAACATGATACACTCACTGCCACTGAGTTACTCTCAAACCTGGGTTTAACTCTTAATAACATGATTCACTCACTGACACTGGGTTACTCTTAAACAGGGGATCTAACTTTCTATAACTTGATTCACTCACTGCCACTTGGTTACTCTCGAACCTGGGTCTAACTACCCATAACATGAGTCACTCACTGCCACTGGGTTACTCTCAAACCTGTGTCTAACTCAAGATATTATGATGCACTCACTGCCATTGGGTTACTCTCAAACCTAGGTCTAACTCGCTATAACATGTTGCACTCACTTCTACTGAGTTACTCTCAAACCTAGGTCTAACTCAACATAACATGATGCTCTCATTGCAACTGAGTTACTCTCAATCCTGGGCCTAACTTAACATAACATGCTACACTTACCACCAGTGGGTTACTCTCAAACCTAGGTGTAATGCATAGTAATAGGATGCACTCCCTGCTGTTGGAGTACTCTTGAACCTGGGTCTTTGTCACTGTAGCATGATACACTCACTGCCACTGGGTTACTCTCAGACTTGGGTCTGACTCACCATAACATGATACATTCACTACCACTGTGTTATTCTCAAACCTGGATCTAATTCATCATAGAATCTGATGGCAGATAAGGACCGCTTGGCCCACTTAGTCTGCCCATTTTCCTTCCTAATGGATAAACTGCAGATCCTAGTTAACCAACAGCCTACTTCCTCCTACCCCCTATAGGACTGCCTTATGTATATCCAATGCATTCTTGAATTCCCCTACTGTTCTTGACTCCATGACCTCCTCAGGAAGGCTGTTCCACGCATTCACAAACCTCTCCATGAAAAAATACTTCCTCAAATTGCCTCTGAGCCATCCCCCCTCTGTCTTCAAATTGAGCCCCCTTGTTCATGCACATCTCTTTCTGAAAGATACTACCCTCTTGGACTTTGTTGATTCCCTTGAGGTACTTGAAAGTTTCTATCATGCCCCCCTCTTCCTTCTTTCCTCAAGGGTATATATATTAAGCTCCTTTAGTCTCTTTTCATATGTCTTCTGGTGCAGACCCTGCACCATTTTGGTTGCCCTCCTCTGGACAGCCTCCACTATGTCTATGTCTTTGTGGCAATGGGGTCTCCAGAATTGCACACAGTACTCCAGATGGGGTCTCACCAAGTGTCTGTACAGAGGGATAACAACTTCCTGTTTTCTTCTGTTGATGCCTCTCCCTAGCATCCCAGTATCCCGCAAGCCTTCCTTACTGCTTTCTCACATTGCTTGCCCACTTTTAGGTAATCTGATATAATTACCCACAGGTCCCTTTCCATTTTTATTGTTGTCAGTATCTCACCCCCCATTGTGTACTCTTCCCCTGGGTTTTTGTTTACCAGGTGAATTACCTCCTTTGCGTGGAATCTAAGCTGCCATACATTTGACCATTCCCCCAACCTTGCCAAGTCCCTTCTCATCCTTTCCACTCCATCTTGTGTATAACCCTGTTGCAGATCTTTGTGTCATATGCAAAGAGACATACTTTTCCTTCTAGTTCCTCTGCAATGTCACTTATAAAGATATTAAAAAGGACCAACCCCAGTACTGAACCCTGCGGTATACCACTAGTAACCCTCCTTTCTTCACTGTGGACTCCGTTTACTACTAACTTTTGCGTCCTGTTGTCCAGCCAATTTTTTATCCAGGCTACCACCTTAGGACCCACTCCAAGGCTGGCTAACTTCTTAATTAATCTTTTGTGTGGAACTGACTCAAATGCCTTGCTAAAGTCTAGGCAGGCCATGTCCATAGCTCCTTCCTGGTCTACTACTTTGGTCACCCAGTCAAAGAAATCTATGAGATTCATCTAACTTGACCTTGCTGCTGTGAATCTGTGCTGCCTTGGGTTCTATGCCCCACTGCCCTCTAGGTACTCAACTCATAACATGATACACTCCCTGCAACTGGGCTACTCGCGAATCTGTGTCTAACTCAACATAAAATTATGCACTTGAGGCTGCTGGGTTTACTCTCAAACCTGGGTCTAACTCTCTATAACTTGATATACTCACTGCCATTGGGTTACTCTCAAACCTGGGTCTAGCTTTCTATAACATAATGCACTCACTGCCACTGGGGTACTCTCTAACCTATGACTAACTCAGCAAAATTTGATACACTCACCGCCACTGGGTAACTCTCAAACCTGGGTCTAACTCACCATAACATGATACATTCACTGCCACTGGGTTACTCTCAAACCTGGGTCTAACTCACCATAACATGATTCATTCACTTCCACTGGGTTACTCTCAAACCTGTGTTTGACTCTCTATAACATGATGCACTCATTGCCACTGGGTTAATCTCAAGCCTGGATTTAACTGTCTATAACATGATACGCTCACTGCCATTGGGTTACCTTCAAGCCTGGGTCTAACTCTGTACAACATGATTCACTCACTACCACTGAGTTACTCTCAAACCCAGGTCCAATGCACCATAACTTGACACACTCACTGCCACTGGGATACTCTCGATCTTGGGTCTAACTTACCATAACATGATACACTCACTACCAGTGGGTTACTCTTGAACCTGAGACTCACTCTGTATAACATGATGCACTGACTGCCACTGGGTTACTCTCAAACATGGGTCTAATTCTCTATAACATGATTCAATCACTGCCACTTGGTTACTCTAGAACATGGGTCTAACTTACCATAACATGATGCATTTACTACCACTGTGTTATTCTCAAATCTGGATCTAACTCATCATAACATGATACACTCACTGCCACTGGGTTACTCTCAAATGTGGGCCTAACTCACTGTAACATGATACACTCACTGCCACTGAGATACTCTCAAACCTGGGTCTAACTCAACATAACATTATGCACTCATGGCCACTGGGTTACTCCCAAAGCTGGGTCTCACTCTGTATAACATGAAGCATTCACTACCAGTGGGGTACCCTCAAACCTGGGTCTAACTCACTGTAATATGATATACTTACTGCCAGTGGGTTACTCACAAACCTGGGTCTAACTCACCATAAAATGATAAATTCACTGCCACTGGGTTACTCTCAAACCTGGATGTAACTCTCTATAACATGATGCACTCACTGCCACTGGGCTACTCTCAAACCTTTGTCAAACTCTCTATAACATGATTCTCTCACTGAAACTGTGTTACTCAGGAACCTGGGTCTAACTCACCATAACATGATACACTCACTGCCACTGAGTTACTTTCAAACCTGGATTTATCTCTCTATAACTTGATTCATTCACTGCCACTGTGTTACTCTCAAACCTGGATCTAACTCTCTATAACATGATTCACTCACTGCCACTTGATTACTCTCAAACCTGGATCTAACTCTCTATAACATGATGCAGTCACTGCCTCTGGGATACTCTCAAACCTAGGTATAACTCTCTATAACATAATGCACTCACTGCCACTGGGGTACTCTCTAACATGGGACTAACTCAACGTAATATGATACACACAATGCCATTGGGTTAATCTCAAACCTGGGTCTAACTCACCATAACATGATACATTCACTGCCACTGGGTTACTCTCGAATCTGGGTGTAACTCACCGCAACATGATACACTCACTGCCACTGAGTTACTCTCGAACCTGGGTCTAACAACATAACATTATGAATCACGGCCACTGAATTACTCTCAAACCTCGGTATTGCTCTCTATTACATGATTCACTCACTGCCACTGGATTGCTCTGGAAACTGGGTCTAACTCACCATAACGTGATACACTCACTGCCAGTGAGTTACTTTCATACCCTGGTTTAATGCTGTATAGCATGATTCACACACTGCCATTGGGTTACTCTCAAACCTGGATCAAACTCTCTATACAATGATTCACTCACTGCTACTTGGTTACTCTTGAACCTGGGTCCACCTTTCTTTAACATGTTTCACTCACTGCCACTGGGTTACTCTCAAACCTGGATCTAACTGCCTGTAACATGATTCACTCACTGCCACTGGTTTACTCTCAAATGTGGGTCTAATTTACCATAGCGTGATACACTCACGGCCACTGGGTTACTCTCAAATCTGGGTCTAACTCTCTTTAACATGATATACTCATTGCCTTTGGGTTACTCTCAAGCCTGGGTCTAACTCTTTGTAACATTATTCACTCATGGCCACTGGGTTTTGTCTCAAACCTAGGTCTAACTTACCATAACATGATACACTCACTACCAGTGGGTTACTCTTGAACCAGAGACTAACTCTCTATAACTTGATGCACTGACTGCCACTGGGTTACTCTCAAACCTGGGTCTAACTCTCTGTACCATGATTCACTCACTGCCACTGGGGTACTCTCTAACCTGAGACTAACTCAACATAATATGATACACTCACTGCCACTGTGTTACTCTGAAACCTTGGTCTAACTCACCATAAGATGATACATTCACTGCCAGTGGGTTACTCTCAAACCTGGAACTAACTCTCTATAACATGATGCACTCACTGCCACTGGGTTAATCTCAAACCTGGATCTAACTGTCTATAACATGATACACTCACTGCCACTGGTTTACTTTCAAACGTGGGTCTAATTTACCATAGCGTGATACACTCATGGCCACTGGGTTATTCTCAAACCTCGGTCTACTTCTCTATAATGTGATACACTCACTGTCTTTGGGTTACTATGAAGCCTGGGTCTAACTCTCGATAACATGATTCACTCACTGCCACTGGGTTTTGTCTCGAACCTGGGTCTAATGCATCATAACATGACACACTGCCACTGCGTTATTCTCAGACTTGGGTCTAACTCTCCATAACATGATTCACGCACTGTCACTTGGTTACTCTCAAACCTGGATCTAACTATAACATGACTCACTCACTGCCACTGGTTACTCTCGAACCTGGGTCTAACTTTCCATAACATGATACACTCACTACCAGTGTGTTAATCTTGAACCTGAGACTAACTCTGTATAACATGATGTACTCACTGCCACTGGGGTACTCTCTAACCTGGGACTAACTCAACATAATATGATACACTCACTGCCACTGGGTTACTCAAACCTGGGTCTAACTCACCATAAGATGATACATTCACTGCCACTGTGTTACTCTGAAACCTGGATCTAACTCTTGGTAACATGATGCACTCATTGCCACTGAGTTACTCTCAAATCTGTGTCTAACTCTCGATAACATGATTCACTAACTGCCACTTTATTATTCTCAAACCTGGATCTAACTCTGTATAACATGATGCACTCACTGCCGCTGGGTTAATCTCAAACCTGGATCTAACTGTCTATAACATGATACACTCACTGCCACTGGGTTACTCTCAAGCCTGGATCTAGCTCTGTACAATGTGATTCACTCACTGGCACTGGGTTACTCTCGAACCTGTGTCTAACTCACTGTAATTTGTTACACTTACTGCCACTGAGTTACTCTTGTACCTGGCTCTAGGTCTTTATAACATGGTGCATTCACTTCCACTGGGGTACTCTCAAACCTCAATCTAACTCATCGTAATATGATACACTCACTGCCACTGGGTTACTCTCAAATCTGGGTCTAACTGTCTATAACATAATGCACTCACTGCCACTGGGGTTCTCTTGAACCTGGGACTAACTCAACATAATATGATACACTCACTGCTATTGGGTTACTCTCAAATCTGGGTCTAATTCTCTATAACATGATAAACTCAATGCCACTGAGTGACTCTCAAACCTGGGTCTAACTCTGTATTACATGATTCACTCACTGCCACTGGGTTACTCTCAAAAAATGGATCTAACTCTCTATAACATGAAGCTCTCACTGCCACTGGGTTTTGTCTCGAACCTCAGTCTAAAGTACCATAACATGACACACTCACTGCCACTATGTTACTCTCAGACTTAGGTCTAATGCTCTATAACATGATTCACTCACTGCCACTGGCTACTCTCGAACCTGAGTCTAACGTACCATAAAATGATACACTCACTGCCAAGGTAGCCTGTGATGTAGGCACCTGAAGTAAGCCTGAATGGCGATGGGGAGGGTAGGGTGATTGGATGTGGTGGGGTGGGCGAATGCAGCAACAGGATGTCGCTGTATGTGCACGCGCGTGGGGGGGAGCAAGCACGGTGCGCGTGGGCTGGGAGAGGGCAGAGGGGATGTAGGAGTTGGCGCTGCAGTTGGCTGCCAAACAATGCCATGGCATTGGGAGTTGGCCTGCGGTTGCGGTGCAGAAGGTACTGGGTTCGGGTCCGGGCACCGGTGCAGTTTTGTTGCGCCCGGCCCAAAACTTACTTTTTTTGCTTTCGCCCCCGACATGCACCCCCTTGGAGTTGAGAATCCTTTAGTAGGGGGTTGCGGGGTGTGAAACCCCCTGCGTGGGGGGGTGTGGGAGCAGCCCCCCCAACAGAAAGCAAGAAACCTAAGTCCCCGGTGCCGTTCTTCCATGCGCTGAGGATGTCAGAGTGGCGAAAATGTTCTCGCCGCTCTGATGTCGTGATAACACAGCTCGTCATTTGGCAGTCACTGTTATCACATAGAACCCCACTGAGTTACTCTCAAACCTTGGTCTAACTCTCTTTAACATGTTTCACTCACTGCCACTGGGTTACTCTCAAACCTGGATCAAACTGTCTATAACATGATTCACTCAACTGCCACTGGTTTACTCTCGAACGTGGGTCTAATTTACCATAGTGTGATACACTCATGGCCACTGGGTTACTCTCAGACCTGGGTTTAACTCTCTATAATGTGATACACTCACTGTCTTTGTGTTACTCTGAAGCATGGGTCTAACTCTTGATAACATGATTCACTCACTGCCACTGGGTTTTGTCTTGAACCTGGATCTAATGCACCATAACATGACACACTCACTGCCACTGTGTTACTCTCAGACCTGGGTCTAACGCTGTATAACATGATTCACTCACTACCAGTGGGTTACTCTTGAACCTGAGACTAATTCTCGATAACTTGGTGCACTGACTGCCATTGGTTTACTCTCAAACCTGGGTCTAACTCTCTGTATCATGATTCACTCACTGCCACTGGGGTACTCTTTAACCTGGGACTAACTCAACATAATGTGATACACTCACTGCCACTGCATTACTCTCAGACTTGGGTCTAACGCTCTATAACATGATTCACTCACTGTCCCTTGGTTACTCTCAAACCTGGATCTAACTCTCTATAACATGATTCACTCACTTCCACTGGTTACTCTTGAACCTGGGTCTAACTTACGATAAAATGATACACTCACTGCCACAGTAGCCTGTGATGTTGGCACCTGAAGTAAGCCCAAATGGTGATGGGGGAGGGTAGGGCGACTGGATGTGGTGGGGTGGGCGAATGCAGTGACAGGATATCACTATATGTACATATGCGCGGGGGAGGGGAGCGAGCACGGTGAGCGTGGGCTGGGAGAAGGCGGAGGGGATGTAGGGGTTGGCGTTGCAGTCAGCTACTGAGCTGCACCGTGGCATTGGGTGTTGGCCTCCGGTTGTGGTGTAGAAGGTACTGGGGTTGGTTCCGTCCGCTGGTGCAATTTTGTTGCGCCCAGCCCAAAACGTACTTTTTTTGCTTTCGCCCCCCCCCCCCAACATGCACCCCCTTGGAGTTGAGAATCCTTTAGTAGCGGGGTGCGGGGGGTGAAGCCCCCTGCGTGGGTGTGTGTGGGAGCAGCCCCCCCACAGAAAGCAAGAAACCTAAGTCCCCGGTGCCGTTCTTCCATGCACTGAGGATGTCAGAGTGGCGAAAATGTTATTGCCACTCTGACATCGCGATAACGCAGCTTGCCATTTGGCAGTCACTGTTATCACCATAGAACCCCACTGAGTTACTCTCAAGCCTTGGTCTAATTCTCTTTAACATATTTCACTTACTGCCACTGGGTTACTCTCAAACCTGGTTCTAACTGTCTATAACACGATTCACTCACTGCCACTGGTTTACTCTCAAACGTGGGTCTAATTTACCATAACGTGATACACTCACGGCCACTGGGTTACTCTCAAACCTGGGTCTAACTCTTTATAACATGATATACTCACTGCCTTTGGGTTACTCTCTAGCCTGGGTCTAACTCTGTATAACATGATTCACTCACTGTCACTGGGTTTCTCTCAAACCTGGGTCTAATGCACCATAACGTGACACACTCACTGCCACTGCGTTGCTCTCAGACTTGGGTCTAATGCTCTATAACATGATTCACTCACTGTCACTGGGTTACTCTCAAACCTGGATCTAACTCTCTATAATATGATTCACTCATTGCCACTGGTTACTCTTGAACCTGGATCTAACTCTCTATAACATGATGCACTCACTGCCACTGGGTTAATCTGAAACTTGGATCTAACTGTCTATAACATGATACACTCATTGCCATTAGGTCATTCTCAAGCCTGGGTCTAACTCTGTACAACATGATTCACTCACTGCCACTGGGTTACTCTCGAACCTGTGTCTAACTCACCTTAATTAGTTACATTCACTGCCGCTGAGTTACTCTCAAACCTGGGTCTAACACAACATAACATTATGCACTCTTTGCCACTGGGTTACTCTCAACCTGGGTCTAACTCTTAAAACATGATGCATTCAGTTCCACTGGGGTACTCTCAAACCTCGATCTAACTCACCGTAATATGATAAACTCACTGCCATTGGGTTACTCTCAAACCTGGGTCTAACACTCTATAACATAATGCACTCACTGCCACTGGGGTACTCTCGAACCAGGGACTAACTCAACATAATATGATACACTCATTGCTATTGGGTTACTCTCAAACCTGGGTCTAACTTTCTATTACATGATTCACTCACTACCATTGGGTTACTCTCAAAAATGGATCTAACTCTCTATAACATGAAGCTCTCACTGCCACTGAGTTACTCTCAAACCTGGGTCTAACTCTTTATAACATAATGCACTCACTGTCACTTGGGTTCTCTCAAACCTGGGACTAACTCAGCATTATATATCATACACTCACTGCCATTGGGTTACTCTTAGACCTGGGTGTAGCTATCTATAACATGATTCGCTCACTGCCACTAGGTTACTCTCAAACCTGGGTCTAACTTATCATAACATGATACACTCACTGTCATTGGGTTACTCTCAAAGCTGGGTCTAATTCTCTATAACATGATGCACTCAATGCCACTGAGTGACTCTGAAACCTGGGTCTAACTCTCTGCAATATGATTCACTCACTGCCACTGGGTTACTCTCAAAAATGGATTTAACTCTCTATAACTTGATGCACTCACTGCCACTGGGTTCTTTTGAACCTGGTTCTCACTCTATTACATGATGCACTCACTGCCACTGGTTTACTCTCAAACCTGGGTCTAACTTACCATAACATGATACACTCACTGCCACTGGGTTACTCTCAAACCTGGGTCTAACGTATCATAACATGATACACTCACTGCCATTGGGTTACTCTTGAACCTGGGACTCGCTCTCTATAACATGATGCACTGACTGGCACTGGTTTACTCTCAAACCTGGGTCTAACTCTCTATAACATGATCCACTCATTGCCATTGAGTTACTCTCGATCCTGGGTCTAACTCAACATACCATGATACACTCCCTGCCAGTGGGTTACTCTCAGACCTGAGTTTAATGCTCTGTAACAGGATTCACTCACTGCTGTTGGGGTACTCTTGAACCTGGGTCTGTCTCACAGTAGCATGATGCACAGAATGCCACTGAGCAACTCTCAGTCCCATGTCTGACACACTGAAACATGATACACTCATTGCCACTGGGTTACTCTCTGACTTGGGTGTAACTCACCATAACATGACACATTCACTACCACTGTGTTATTCTCAAACCTGGATCTAACTCATCATAACATGATACACTCACAGCCACTGTGTTATTCTCAAACCTGGATCTAACTCATCATAACATGATACACTCACAGCCACTGGGTTACTCTCAAACCTGGGTCTAACTCACCGTAACATGATGCACTCACTGCCACTAGGTTACTCTCAATCCTGGTTTAACTCAGCATAACATGCTGCATTCACTACCACTGTGTTACTCTCAGACCTGGCTCTAACTCTCTATAACTTGATGCTCTCCCTGCAACTGTGTTACCCTTGAACCCACATCTACTTCACTGTAACATGCCCACTGCTACTGAGGTACTCTTGAATCTGGGTCTAGCTCAATGCAATATGATTCATTTGCTGCCAGTAAGGGACTCTCAAACCTCAGTCTGTCTTACTATAACATAATGCACTTACTGTCTCCCAGGTATTTTCCCCCCATTCTGTTTATGCACTCCACATCATAATGGGGATGTAGCCTATGTCAGCCCTTGGAGACTCCCACCCCTCCATCTGGCATACCCCAAGTCAGCCCTGCACTGGGAGGCCTGTGACCTACCCCTTATGGCAGGGCTGTCCTGGGGCAAGCGGAGAGACCGTGAACCACCTTTTCTCCACAGTGAGACTTGACCAGGCATCATTCTGGAATAGTGGTCCAAAAGGCTCCTGGTATCATGCTGTGCAACAAAGAGGGTTTTATCCTTTATGCTGCTGTCTCTGGTTGAGGCAGTATCAGCACATGTCAGGTGTGTTCCAGTACCCGACCTGCAGACTTCTGCCACTCAACCAATCCCTGCTGCAGCACTGATCCAGGCCCACCTTCCCTAACCATCGCTAGAAGTTAGAGTGTTGCCAGGTGCCAGATTCCTCCCTTCCCGAGGAGGAGAGCAGTCTATCAGATGCTCATCCTCCTCTCCTAGCCTGCCCTCCAATGCTCCTGAGTTCATTCCCAATCCTTGGCCATCTACACAGCAAACAGTAGCCCCACAGCTATGCTGGCAGGCCAGCCTCTTCCCAGGTATTTTGGCCCTGGGTCTTCCTCACCCCATCATAATGCATTACTAATTTGAAACTCTTGAACTCAGGTTTATCTAATCTCTGTGTGATGCACTCTCACTGGGGTGCATCTGAACCTGGATCTACTTTACTTGAAAGTGAGGGACTGGCACTGAAGTATTCTTGATCTCCAGTCAACCTCCCTAAAGCATGAGGCACTGGTGCCTGGGGTATTACTGAATTTTATAGTGAAGAGTCACACTGCCTCCATTACTGGGTATCTGGTAGGGTCACATTGAATTAGGTTCTGATTATCTGTAAAGGGTCACATTGAATCTGGCACTGGAAATCTGGTGATGAGTCCCACTGCATCGGGTACTAATTATCTGGTGAAGTTACACCGAATATAATTATCTGTTGATGAGTGACATTGAATCTGGCATTCATTCTTCGGAGAAGAATTCACTGAATCTGGCACTGTTTGGTAAAGCTTCACACTGAATTTGGTACTGCAGATCTGGTGTGGTCACATTGAATCTGGTACTGAATATTTGGTGAAGAGGCACTGAATCTGGTACTGATTATTTCGTGAAGAGTCGCACTGAATCTAGTGCTGATTATTTGATGAAGAGGCACACTGAATCTGGCATGGATTAAGTGTCACGTTGAATACGTTACTAAATATTTTGTGAAGAGTCACACTGAGTCTAGCACTGAATGTTTGGTAAAGTCACACTGAATCAGGCACAGAAAATCTGGCAAAGCTTCACACTGAGTCAGGGAAAATTATTTGGTGTTGTCCAGGTTGTCACAACCAGTTCTCATGCCTAGTGTGCAGAAATGTTGAGGGGACTTGTAGGGTCCTAGAATGGTGAGCAGCATGATGCACACATAGAACTGTTTTCCATTTGCAACAGTTCAGAATAGGTCCTGGTCTGGTTCACTTTTCCTGGTCTGGATCTGGTCCTGTTTACCATTTCCATTTAGAGCAGAACAGGAAATAAGGCATTCTGGGTATTGTACTTGCTTCAAAAGGGAAAACCAAAAGGAATCATAAGATATGTAGTTTTATTTACAGGGGGTCCCACTCTAGATTCGGCCACCGATGTGAACCATCCCAGAGCAATTTGGTTTCCTTCTGGAGCAGTTCCACTGTAGTGGATCCAGGAGCCAGAAGAGAACTGAGACAGTCTTCAAGGTGAACCACTCCAAATGGAAAACAGGTGATAGATACTCAATGAGAATGTGCTCTCTAGATTTGCAGTTTGAGTAGTGTCCTTGGAAACCCTATTAAAAAGCAACTCCGGTCACCAGTAAAAAATCCTAGTTGTTATTCCCAGGACGAAACTATGTGCTCCTCCAAACAAATGTGTAATTCAAGCCAGTCCATTTATTTATTTTAGAGGGCATTTGTCTAGAAATTAGATCTTTGCCCCTTACAGTTTACTTGCAGCTGAGGCTTATTCATGAGCTAAAGTCATAACCCCCCCTTCATGGAAACTCACTGTTACTGTGGAAATGACTGGGGTGTCACAGGTAGGGCATGATGACTTCAGATACTGAATAGGTCTCAGCTGCAGATAAACTGTCAAGATGAAGCTCCTGTTTCTATGCATAAATACTATCAGTAATGAAGAACTGAACAACCTGAAATTACATTTTTGGGATATGTTGTAATTGGGTTTGGCATATGGTGACTGTGCTTGTTTTGCTAAAGAGGCTCTGATGCTTCAGGCCCATTCCCAAACCTTGTTCATCAGCATTGTAATCTGTAGAGCTACCACTGTGCCGACAGGCTAGTTGCCACACACACACACACACACACACACACACACACACACACACACACACACACACACACATACATACACAACACAGTTTTTTTTCATTTGAAGTTTATTATTTCACAAATGATTGTGTAAAACTGGCTGAATAAAAGAATCCTGAGGAGGTGATTGGGGTAATTGTTTGGAGAGTCATCCATTGCTGCTGTATACAATGTTGCCTCAATCTCCCTGATATTTTGTGTAGCTGGCAGGATAGTCCTGAGAGGTAAGCTCTTTGCCAGGCTCAGTGAAGGCAAGAAAGGTTGAGCGGTGTAGAAGAAGACAAAAGTCCACCCGTGACGCCGGCGAATGGGTTTCGGTAGCGAGCCCTAGGACATCCAGGGCTGGTGGGGGGGGGGAGGAGGAGGATTGAGCATCCCATCTGATGCTCTCCTTCTCTGGGGAGGGAGGCTTGCCATCACTGCTGCTATACTGCCACCTGGGTGCACACAGGTGGCAGTGCAGATCAGGAGACACCGGGAGAGGGATGGTCATCTGCCGGGTCCAGAAACAGCACCACACCTTTGCATGAGCCTGCCCCTTGGATCTCTTCTGCATGCAGACATCTGTGGAGAGAAGGGAGATAATGTAAAAAAATTACTCCTGCATGCATAGATGGAGGAGCGCACAGCACTGTCCCGGATCTCCCCCTGCCTATTCCAATGCGTCTGCTTCCTGATGAAGTGATGAAGTTCATCGGGGGAGTAGATGTAGCTGGAGGTTTGCTCTCCACCACATCCCCACCTGGGTGAAACCAAGGCTCCATGGGGAAGGCCCAAGCAATGGACATCAGGTAAGGGGGACACAATAGCTTGACTGGATGCCTTGGCAACTCCCAAATGTGTTGTGTGCAGGTGGCAGGGTGAGTCCCAGTAGCTCAAATAATAAAAATAAGTTAAGGAATGTCTTTAGAAGTAGACGTAGAGGCATGTGTGCCTGAAGAGCCTCCTCTGCTGCTGTATATGAGGTCACCTCAGTCCATGCAACAGATATATGGGATAAAGTTGCCATTGGGATCTTTTGCATCTGATCCAGCTAATTTCATGTTAACAATGACACTTATGACAGCAAATGGTCATAAGTGGAATTCACATCAAATGTGACAGCTTGAACAGGAAGATCATTTCTGTAGAGTACCAGCAGTCCATTGGGATTTCCAAATGAGCTAGCATGAAACCATGGCACTTAACCTGTGTCAACAACATTCTAGGAATTTATATAACATGGGCAGATTAAAGGCTCGTGTTGCTCAGTCTGCTATCTTTGAGCAAATTCTCTATAGTATATTCACCAAGTCTAATTGCTTGAAGATAGCAGACTGAGCAATACAAGCCTTCAATCTGCCCATGTTATATGAATTCCTAGAATGTTGTTGACACAGGTTAAGTGCCATGGTTTCATGCTAGCTCATTTGGAAAGCCCAGTGGACTGCTGGTACTCTGCAGAAATGATCTTCCTGTTCAAGCTGTCACATTTGATGTGAATTCCTCTTATGATCATTTGCTGTGTTAAGTATCATTGTAAACATGAAATTAGTTGGACCAGCTGCAAAAGGTTCAAATGGCAATGTTATCCCATAGATCTGTTGCATGGACTGAGGTGACTTCATATACAACAGCGGAGGAGGCACTCTAGGCACACATGCCCCTGCTTCTACTGCTAAACACATTCCTCAATTTATTTTCTTTGGTGGAGCTACTGGGGATTGAACCAGGGCAGTAAGGAGACAGCCATCTGCATCCTAAAGTAAAATCTCCCATAGCCATATTCACAAGTATGGCTTTTACCTTCTTCCACATTGCTCAGCCTTTCTTGCCTTCCCACACTGAGCTTGGCCTAGAGCTTACCTCTCAGGACTATCCTGCCAGCTACATCAAATATCAGGGACACTGAGGCAACATTATATACGGCAGTGGTGGGTGACTCTCTAAGCAATTACCCCAACCACTGCACCAGGATTCTTTTATTCAGGCAGTTTTACACAATTATTTTTGAAATAATAAACTTCATATACAAAACAAGGTGTGTGTATGTGTCTGTTGGGGGCTGTTCATTTAAGCAAATAATGAATACACTACCTTTAACACCATTCTAACTTTATACAACATGTTACCTTAATGCTTCTCAAAAATAAGCAGAGGAAGAAACCAAAAAGCAAAACGGAAAAAACAGTGAAAATTGCTTCTGTACTTTACCAAGAGGGTAAGTGACTAATCAGTTTAATAATAGCTACCTACATTGATGGACCTGAAACCAACTGAGATTTAGTAACTTCTGAATATAGAAGCTGCTTCCAGCAATCTGATGGGTAGATCTTACAAAACGAAAATGATGACCGAAGCATTTAGTGTAATTAATTTCATGAACACCTTATGCCCAATTCTCAGTTGCTAAGCGTGTAGGCACAAAACGGGGACACCACATCTGCACATTTTGGGGCTATACCTAAAGATGTTCTTAGTCCCCCCTCCCTCATGCAACAAAGACACTGCAAATTAAGAGTAGCAGACCTAATGAGAACAAATAGAGTTCTCATCAACTAAATGGGAATTATGATTCTTTTCCCACAGTTCTGGTTGTGTGTAGGCTCCATTCGTGGGCAGTCAGATGGTATGAGCCATCCTCCCCTGCTGGCTGGGACAGGTTGTAACAGTCTGAGAAAAGTTTAAGGATTATCACCTTCCCAGATTCCTTCAGTCCAAGTCTGAAAAACATACTCTGAGAACAAACTACAGGTTCAGATACCTCAGCAGTAACTGAAAAACCCACAATGGCAACTATATGCAAATCCTACCCCCAGTTCCCTTCTGTCCACTGATGAATTAAACTGATTCTTCACTGAAGGACATAAGGAACTCACCTCCCCCCCTCACCCACTGCCAACCAGACTGTCTCTCTTCCAGCAGGCAATGTCTGTCTAAAGGCAATCCAAGTCACTGACTGCAAAGAGCTATCCACATTAAACACAGCTTTCAGCTGTAGGGCTGATGGCATTTCTCCTAAATTTCTTGCCCAAGGAGCCCCTACTATAGCTGCCCCCATTTCCCACATTTACAGCCAGACCTTCTGCACTGGCTCCTTCCCTCACAGCTGACAGCATGCCTTGGTTGTCCCTACCCATAAGGGTGGTCCCATTATTACAATCTCTCATCTACACCATCCTTGACTGAGGTGACATTTTCACCCTCCTCCACTGAAGAGTGATCATTCAAGTCGTTGCTGTGTGATAAAGTTGAGGATCTGTTCTTGTGCAGGGCTCTCTGACCATGCGGAGATGGGTCCCTTGGGCGCTGCCTGATTAAAGCAGCAGATGACCTCACAGGAGGCAGAGGACCCTGAGAAATACTTTTTCTCTTCTGTAGCCAAGATGTATACATAGCAAATATAGCAGCTGTATGAGCTTTACCAAAGTAGGCTGCAGGAAATATATCCTTGCCAGAGAGGATGGTGACTTCAATGCCTGGTACAGATGTGGTGGGTTTCTAGGTTTTCTTCCAACTTGTAGTAAGAATATGAGGTGGCTTTACACAAGGCAGGACCCTTGCTGTAGCAAGATGATACTTGTTCATCACTGGTCATAGATAAGGACAACTTTTCGCAAGCTAGGCAGTAGGAGCTGGTCAGTATGGACTGGAGCCTAGTTCTGCATTTCTTGTACTTTGGCGCCTTTGACTAGGTTTCCTTCAGTTTGCTGGCTAAATAGTCCATGCTGCCTCAGTTACAGTTCAAAGAAGTATACCTCTGCAGCAAGCTCTTCATTGAATAGCCAATCAGTACAGCAGATGTTAACGGAAAAGTGTTTTTGCAGCAGAGGCAGCATTGAACACCAGGACTAAGTGGTCAGAGAAGCCCGAGCAAGGGTACTGCAAGGAAGAAAAAGGATGAGTGCAGCTCCCACCAGGCACTGCAGGCTCAGTGGGTTCCAGCTCCTGCTGCAAAAGTGAGGTCACAGGAAATCCCATATAGATCTTCTAATGAGGTATCTAAGGGAGAGATCTTTCGGGAAAGTGAAGAACTGAAAATCAAAATAACAAATCCAGCTGTAAATATGTAAATATAAGGAAACAGTCACTGAAAAGCGTGGAGCTAGCTACTAGCTAGCACAGGTCGCAAAGGACTGAGAGAGTCTGGGAAGGGGCATGTCCTAAGACTTCTGTCAGACAGTTAAAACCTAGTCCAGCTAGCAGGGGAGGACAGCCCATACCATCTGACTGCCCAGTGGAGCAGTCACACAACACCTGATTACCAACAACCACAAAGGTCAGTGTATGGCATAGCATCAGAGATATGACACTATGTATGCACAGCCACCATAGGAGCCAACTTTTGTTTTCCTAGTTGGGGGAATCTAATGAAACAGGTTGGGCTCTCTGCTGACAAAGGAGGAAGGTGGACATTTCTGAGGGACGGGCCTGGGTACTACAGCCACTCCTGAAGTCAACTCCTATGCAGACCACCATTGCACCAATACTTTTAATGTATTTTCTCCCCCCACCCACCCAACCTTTATCTTTTGTGCGGCTTCTGTCCCAAAACCAATCCAGGATTTTGTGTCCTATTTTTCATCATGGTCAGCGGCACCCTCCAGCTCCCCATCACTTCTGCAGTACACTGAGTCCAGTGCAAATGCATCTCCCTTGCTTTGTGCTGTAGTTCACGCGATCTGGTGCCTCACTGGTCTCCTTTCCTTTTCCGTCTCCTCGTTGGGCAGTGTGACTTAAAGACCAACCCCTAAATGGCAGATCTTACCAAATCCTGGCTTGGAAGCCCTTTATAACCCTCACTCGCGGGTCCAGAAAGTGTGACAGAGAGGGCAAAGAGCAGACTCTACTCCATCACAGGCAGTGATGGTGCTGTGGTACCCTCACCAACTGACTTGTTCTAAAGACGGGGATCTCATGCTATGTGTATGGCCCAGAAGACATGTATAGTGAGTCCCACCCCTCTCCCAGCACATTTGCAAACTGATTTGTGAAAGCACTGCACAGGAGTGTGACCCCCACTGGCATAGCTTGAGGTGTCACAAGCAAAAGATTTTCACAAATCTGTGATTGAAACAACTTTGTAACTGTCCTGTGTAACTATGTATTGGCCTCCTCATTCTTATTAGAAAGATGACACGAATACTGTATATGAACACTTGGCTTAGCAAGCTTTTTCATCTTAAAAGTTTTATGATTCTGAAGGGCTAATCATTTTTTTTTTTTTTTTATGAAGGAGGTAGGGTACTTCATACATAAAGGATTTTTACAATTGCAAAATGTAATAGTCCAAATAATTTTTATAAAGGATAATGCTACTGAGGTTTGCCAGGCCATACTTTAACCAGAAAACACACACACACACACACACACACACACACACACACACACACACACACACACACACACACACATGCACACACGCACACACAGTAGCAGTGCACACCAATATATTTTATTTAAAAGAGGAAAATCCTTGTTTAAAAGTGCCACACCTAAATGTGGCTTTGCCCCTGATGTACACTTGCGTAAAACTAGAATGTTTACTTACTGCTCTGCTGTCTATTTTTGATTTTTCTAGTAGATCCTGCTATATCCCCAGTATGACATTACCAGCTGCCATTCACAATAATAAAGAAGGTTAATGGACTTATCTTATTCAATATATTCTTCAATTTTTTCTTTTATTATTGTTTACCACTCCATATATGCAGATAACATTTTGTGGCCTACCAAGTACCTTGGTCTCTTTTCATATTGCTCTTATATTTTGTAAAGTGTTTTCTCTCAAGTGTTTACCCCTGCAGGTCTGTGTACTTCACTTCCTATCTACCAGGCAATGTTTGGCTATGATAGACTTGCTACAGGCTGAACACCTCTGATGCTAAACAGTATTTTTTTATTTTAGTCTTTGGTAACTGGGTAAGGCTCACTAGGCACAAGTGCCTGTTTTCAGGGGTGACCTGGGAGCACTGGGTGGTTAAGTGACTTGCTCAGAGTCACACAGTAAGCAAGTGGAGGTTGTGAGAATCAAACTCAGGTCTGGTCTGCTGGATGTATCAAGCTTGTTCACACCTCGTTCCTCTAACCTCTAGGCTATACTGCCAGCCATGTTTCAGTATTCATGGCATGGGAGGTCCATATGCACATAGAAACCCCCGTAATGGGGGGGCGCTGTGGAACCCAAGCTTGTTGGCAGTAATATTTGGCAACTCGACAATCGGTTGCTAAAATAGTAAAAAAATCACCATTTTGGAGCACAGATCCAGCAAAACTTTTGGTACCACTGAAAAGAGGATTGTTCAAAACCTAAAACGGGGAATCCACGTCAGGATGGAGATGGTGCTATGAGAGGAAAACCTCTGGGACTTCTCAGCCCATGTGGTCGGGCCCTGAAGCTCAGGCCACTCTTCCTCCAGACTTAGAAGAGACCATGTCTTTCCGATGGTGGAAAAAACTGTTGAGGTGTTACAAACAGAGATAAGCGATATTAAAAGATGCTCAGATCCATCACCTGCAGCCACCACATTGATGATCAAAGAGAACACCCATCTCCAGGCCAGGCTGGAGACATTAGAGAATCAGGCCTGAGCGTCTAATGTGTGGATCCTCAGTTTACCAAAAGGGATTGAGGGGGATCATCCCCTTATGTTTCTGCAGGATTGGCTGGGGGACAAGCTGGTGCTTGAAGGTCAAAACATACACTTTGGATTACAAAAAGCATATAGGGTCACACCTCGGGGATATCGGGAGGACTCCGATACCTCACATACTCTGCTTTTGGTTACTGATGGAGTGGGTACACATGACAAGATCCTGAGAATGGCAAGGCAAGCAGGAGCCATCACTCAAGATAACCGCTCAGTTTTTCTATTCCCAGATGTTAGTTATGCCACATGAATGCGGTGCAAGAAATTCAATGGTGTCCGCAAACATCTTAGAAGAGCCTCCATAACACATGCTGTAGTTTTCCCTGCCTGTCTGAGGGTAGTACATGCAGGCAACATGTGGGTATTCTCAGATCCAAGTGAGGCAGGCAAGTGGGTATCCCAATTTTGTCCCAGATCATCGGAACCCAGCGCAGGAGTTTGGAGCCGAGAAAGGTGACTGGAAGAGGTTGAGGATGACTGACAGAACTTAAGTACAGTATTGGTTTTCATCCTCATTCCTTTACTGTGGCCATCCTGTACATGACTCTGGTTTATTTACTGAATAATCAGCACAATATGGCAAGGAAGTTTCCCATTTATACGTTCTAATGAGGAGGCCAGGACACCAGTAACACCTTATAATTACTGAAAGTTTAAACACTTTTATTTATTTTATGGGTATCTATATGGTTCTGCTCCAAAGAGAGGTGCAAGTTATAGAAGGGTGAATTTCTGTATAAAGCTCAGTTCATAATGAATGTAGCTGGACTACAACTTTCTGCTTAATGCCTGATTCTAAGGTTAAGCTTTAAAAATTTGCTGCTTTAAATTTTGCATGTTAGAATAACTTATCTTTCAGCACTATAGTATTACACCATGAACCTCATTTGGGGAGCGATATGTTGGACTTTTAATGGACTTTAAATAACCGAGGTAGTCATACTGCTCATGGGCTTTTTGCCACAGCTAATAAATGCTTAGTTTAAAAGTGTGTAATTTAGCGATCCCTCCACATGAGGCATCTAAATATTTGAATTAACTTATCCTTTCATTAATGAGAAAATAGATTCCTTCAATGGTATTTTATTATGTAACTGGTATGTTCCAGATATGCTATGATTAATATATAAGTTAGCCAGCCTGGGAGTGGGTCCCAAGATGACAGCCTGGGTAAAGAATTGGCTGGAGAATAGGACACAGAGAGTAATAGTAAATGGAGTCCACTCTGAAAAAAGGGGGGTTAGTAGTGGGGTACCGCAGGGTTCAGTATTAGGACCGGTCCTCTTCAATGTCTTTATAAGCGACATTTTGCAGGGGGACTGGAAGGAAAAGCATGTCTCTTTGCAGATGACACAAAGATCTGCAACAGAGTTGATGCACAAGGTGGGGTGGAAAGGATGAGAAGGGACTTGGCAAGGTTAGAGGAATGGTCAAATGTATGGCAGCTTAGATTCAATGCTAAGAAGTGCAGTAATGCACCTGGGAAACAAAACCCAGGGAAGAGTACACAGTAGGGGTGAGATACTAACAACAAAAATGGAAGGGACCTGGGGGTAGTCATATCAGATGACCTAAAGGTGGGCAAGCAATGTGAGAGGGCAGCAAGGAGGGCTGGGAGGATACTGGGATGCATAAGGAGAGGCATCACCAGTAGAAAACAAGAAGTTATTATCCCTCTGTACAGACAGCTGGTGAGACCCCGGAGTACTGCATGCAGTTCTGGAGACCCAATCTCCACAAAGACGTAGACAGGATGGAAGCTGTCCAGAAGAGGGCAACTAAAATGGTGCAGGGTCTGCACTGGAAGACATATGAAGAGAGACTTAAGGAGCTTAATATGTATAGCCTCGAGGAAAGGAGGGAGAGGGGGGACATGATAGAAACTTTCAAGTACCTCAAGGGAATCAACAAAGTCCAAGAGGTAGCATCTTTCAAAAAAGTGTGCAGAACAAGGAGCACAATTTGAAAGATAGAAGAAGAGCTCAGAGGTAATTTAAGGAAGTATTTTTCACGGAGAGGGTTGTGGATGTATGGAACGGCCTTCCAGAGAAGGTTGTGGAGTCAAAAACAGTGGTGGAATTCAAGCATGCATGGGACAGTCATAAGGCAATTCTAGGGGGTTGGGGTAGGAAGAAGTAGGCTGCTGGTTAACTAGGATCTGCAGCTTATCCATCAGGTAGGGAAATGGGCAGACTGGGTGGGCCAAGCGGTCCTTATCTGCCGACAAATTCTATGTTTCTATGTTATTGTTATCTGAATGATAACATCTGAAAATAATAAACAAAGTTTAAAAAAAAAAAGAAACCCCTGTAGTACTGTAGAGTGTGTCCAGATAGAGAGGTCAGACTTGAATACTGTTTAGTATGAGAGGTGGTCAGCCTATAGCAACCCCTATCATAAACAGCAGTTACCTATGAAGTGAAGTACGCATACTTGCAGGGGTTAACATATGAGTGACAACACCTTATAAGATACAAGAACACTGTGGACTGACACAAAGTGGTGTGGTAGTCAATGAAAGGTCATCTGTATATATGGAGTGACAAGCGAGTAATAACAGAAAAAACTGAAGAATATATTGAATGGGATGAGGCCTTTATCTTTCTCTGTTATGATTATCAATAGGTTGGCATAAAGGGCATCCTCAAGACCAGAGATGGTGAAAACCTCTTTAGAGGTCTGGACGTCCTGTAGTGCTCCCCCCATACATTTTGAGCAGCCAACTACTCTGGTAACATCCCAGATGCTCCAGTGGCTGACATTAGCAATAGGGGTCACCCACAGGAGAGTTAATATTACAAATATATAGTAGCGCTATTTGCAACTCCAGTATGATGGTCACTGGTCCCACTACCCTCCCAAGACAAAGTGTAGGTGACCTAAAGAGTCTGGGGTATGCTGCAAAGAAGGTGATTTCTAACTCTGTGGGGAGGGGTGTTCGGCTCACCCTGCCACCTTATCACCATCTGCAGCTGGTTACGAGTGAGCAAGAACATTGTAGGTGACCACATAACATTCTTCCTCTCCTCCGGCATACTAATGCTGTGGGTGATCCTGCTATTGAGTGAATGGAGGGACATTAAGAGGGAAGTAAAACTCAGGAAGCACGCATGCAGAATGATGCAGGCCCTGCCCCACCAATGGTCCAATGACCCAGGCCACCCCAGCATTCATAGGAGCCCCATCCCCCATGTTTACTTGATCCTGCAGGAAATGGAGGGAATGCCCTGCTACTGGGGGGCAGAGGGGTGCAAGGCCTTGGGCAAAAGTCTGCTGAAGCATATTCTAGGGACTCAACTGTCAGTGTCTAACCCAGAGGTTGTAGGGGTGGGGAAGTTGAGTAAAGGCTGAAGGTAAGCTGCAGCCAGCAAAAGAACTTAAACAGAATATTAACATGAGTTATGCACTTTTGATAAAGCTTTGAAAAACATCATATTTAGACCCAAATCAACTTATATTTTGCCTGCATGTCTCCTCCCTCATGTTACATTGGTACAGCTGATACAATTGTGTCATCTTTTACCACATTTACTGATGGAGCAAAAATAACATCCTTGAAGGCACCAGAATCAGACAAAGCAGTTTCAGCATGGTCCCCTCCAGGGATGGATTACAAATATGGCAACCAGCCTCTTTCCTCTTAACTGAAAAGTCCTGAGTATTATATCAAACCAGATAATTTTGACAGCATCTTCTACTGCTGCCATTGCATTGTTGGTTACCCAGACTGCAGTAGAACAGCTGAAGGTGGTGCCAAGTGAACAAAGTTAATGTTGCAGAGTCCTACTCAGCATAATAGATTTGCTGGAATGCACAGCAGAGTTTGCAGTTGCAGTTCTACAGCAAAGCACACCAGGGTACGTACACTCGTAAAACAAAACTATAGTTAGCTGGCCGGCCGGTGAAGTGGCAAGACATCTACTTACGATGCTAACATCCCAGGTTCTGGAACGGACCCAGGAGTCGGAGGGCCTGTCAGGTGGAAAAGGATTTAGTGCCCAAGTGGCGGCTGTCCTCTGGGAGTGCCCAGCACATTAGCTGCCCCTGGCAAAGGCTGGGGAATCCTCAGGGCCAGGCAATGAATGTTCCAGGTGGCAGGACAGATGTCAGGCATGCCCATTGATGTCATTGCATGTCCCACCTCCAGGGAATAGCATTCAAAAAATCCAGCCCCCATCCATGTCACTGTGCCTCAGCCACCACTCTCACTGCTGCCTGTGTCTGTCAGGAGGTCCCACTCCCCTGGTCATACCCTGGTGGGCAAGCCAGGACAAAGAGACCATTGCCCATGGGGAGGGGGTGCCCACCCGGCAGCCTCGCCTATGGGAGTAAGCCTGGGCATAGGGGGGCAGCATGCAGGGCAGGGGCTGAGCCTCAGTCCAGAATGGGGCAAGGGGGGTGGACCAAAAAAATAAATGCCATAGTTTTGTGGCCCTTATGGTGCAGAGCTTCCCCCATAACAAAAATATATCAGTGCCCTGGCTGCCAGCTGTTGTACCCACCTATGCCTTGGTAACCAACTGGTGCTGGAGATGCAACTGAAGGTTTGTGGGGCTACGTAGATTGGCAGTCCTTTTTTATGTGCTGTAGTCCCTAATGGTAAATAAGCATATAGCAGGCAGATGTTATGTACAGAGTATCTATGGTAAAAGGAAACAAACATGGCGAAACACCATAACTGGTCATGTTCATGTCTCAACTCTTCCAGAATACTTTTGAATCCCTCAAACTGAAAAGCAATTGTCTGAATGCCCACATGACAGTGCTATTCATATAAGGGAGAGAGAGGCTTCATTGCTTACAAGGTTTAAACATGGTGGTGTGGCCCTCATGAGTTGTATAGCATTAGGGAAAGATCTGGGACTTGAAACAGACTAGGGTGCCAGTTGCACCCTGGGCTAGTTGAGGCTGGGCACAGTGCCATGAACTAATTGAGGTTCAGTGCAATGTAGAAGCAACAAACTTGGTCTCTAGAAAAAGACCACAAGGCTGCAACACCAAGGAGTTGTGCCACTTACTTACTAAGAAGCCGAACTTGCACCCACTTTACTGCCACTACCATTTGCCCACCTTCTTAGCAAGTGGGCCAGGCAGGGCAACTCCAGCCTGGATAGGTAACTACCTTACCTATATGGAGCCTGCCATGGCATTACACTTGAAGCACCATTGACTGTACATCTGCTGAAGCTATGGGTCGAAGTCCATTTGGCAACCAATTTGCAGTTGGACTATGGATCCCTTCCAAAATCACCCAAAACTCACAGCAAAATCCCAGAACCATGGAAATGGGGACTCCTCCAGAAAACAATTGATGTGGTAAGAGATAACAATTAACAATTTTTCTCCATTACTTCTCATGAGGATCTTTACTTCATTTTCATTCTCCCAGTGTGGAAGGAAACAGCACTGGGTCAGAACGTAGCTGACCACTATGCCATTGACAAGAACCATGCAGCAAAATTGCTGCTTTGCACTCCCCCAACTTAGGGGTTTCTGCCCCCTCCCCCATGCACCTCCCGGACTAAAGGATTCTGTGCGAGCAGATCACGGGGCCAAGATGCAATTTGTGGGGCAGTGGAATACTGTTTCCATGGCCACTTGTAAAAAAAAAAAAAAAACAAGTTCCGATCGGGCAAAATGACAAGAGACTAAGATTAGAACACTGGCCTCCACTGCCATCTGGCCAAGCTGCTCTATTCTCCCAGCCCTCCACACCACAGGAGCAGCTCAGTCTCCTTGATTTTGCTGCAGTTATCCTGTAGCAGCACCATGGACAGCAACCAGGGGCGCGCATATAGCAAGCACTGTAAATCCCTGCTTGCTGTCTGTGGTAGTGCTATATGGACTAGTGCTCTACTGACTGGCACTATTAATGTAGTGCTAATCTGACCGAGTACCGAAGGGAACACATTGACACAGTCATTGTTACAGCTAAGCAGCAAGACGTCCCAAAGAAATAGGCAATTACTAAAACAGATGTGATGTTAGGAAGTCATCTAGCCAGCATACAGGAGACATACTTATTTAGGCAACATTGTGTAACAAGTGTAACTACCCTGGGGTGAAAGCTCATATATATTTGGTTCCCCCAGGACACATCTGCGTAATTTTCTGCAGTAAGCCTAGTTTCTCAATAAACCTCACAGTTTGTAGACTGAAGTAAGGAAACTGCTAGACTGGAAATCTAACACGCTTCCTGAAAAGCAGATTTTTAGGCATTCCAGCAGAGACTCTTTGCCCAGTAATCAGCCCATTAATTTTTATTTTCTATAGGTCTTCCTCCCTGTCCTTTGAACCAGGCCTTCTAAGCCATCTTGAGACCAAATGTCTTCTGATGAGGACAAACTCAATAAGTACCAGAGGACTGGAGGAGGGCAGATGTGATTCCCCTTCACAAAAGTGGGAGCAAGGTAGAAGCAGTAAACTACAGACCTGTTAGTTTAACCTCAGCGATAGGGAAAATGATGGAATCACTTCTGAAGGAAAGAATTGTCGAGTATCTAGAGGCCAGAGGGGCACAGGACCCTAGGCAGCATGGATTCACAGCGGGAAGGTAATGCCAGACGAATCTGATAGATTTCTTTGACTGGGCCAAAGTAGTAGATCAGGGAGGGCTGTGGACATGGCCTACCTAGACTTTAGTGGGCATTTGATCACAGTCCCACACAAAAGATTAACATACGTTAGCCAGCCTGGGAGGGTCCTGATGACAGCCTGGGTAAAGAATTGGCTGGAGAATAGGACACAGAGTAATAGTAAATGGAGTCCACTCAGAAGAAAGGAGGGTTACTAGTGGGGTACCACAGCGTTCAGTATTAGGACCGTTCCTCTTCAATGTCTTTATAAGCAACATTGCAGAAGGACTGGAAGGAAAAGTATGTCTCTTTGCAGATGACACAAAGATCTGCAACAGAGTTGATGCACAGGGTGGGGTGGAAAGGATGAGAAGGACTTGGCAAAGGTTAGAGGAATGGTCAATGTATGGTAACTTAGATTCAATGCTAAGAAGTGTATGGTAATGCAACCTGGGAAACAAAAACCCAGGGGAAGAGTACACAATGGGGGGTGAGATACTAACAACAACAAAAATGGAAAGGGACCTGGGGGTAGTCATATCAGATGACCTAAAGGTGGGCAAGCAATGTGAGAGGGCAGCAAGAAGGGCTGGGGGATACTGGGATGCATAGGGAGAGGCATCACCAGTAGAAAACAGGAAGTTATTATCCCTCTGTACAGACAGCTGGTGAGACCCTATCTGGAGTACTGTGTGCAGTTCTGGAGACCCAGTCTCCGCAAAGACATAGACAGGATGGAAGCTGTCCAGAGGAGGGCAACTAAAATGGTGCAGGGTCTGCACCGGAAGACATATGAAGAGAGACAAATGGAGCTTAATATGTATAGCCTCGAGGAAAGGAGGGAGGGGGGACATGATAGAAACGTTCGAGTACCTCAAGGGAATCAACAAAGTCCAAGAGGGTAGCATCTTTCAAAAAAAGAGGTGCAAGAACAAGAGGCAATTTGAAGATAGAAGAGGGGGCTCAGAGATAATTTAAGGAATATTTTTCACAGAGAGGGTTGTGGATGCATGGAACGGCCTTCTGGAGGAGGTTGTGGATTCAAAATCAGTGGTGGAATTCAAGCATGCATGGGACAGTCATAAGGCAATTCTAGGGGGTGGGGGTAGGAGGAAGTAGGCTGCTCGTTAACTAGGATCTGCAGCTTATCCAGTAGGTAGGGAAATGGGCAGACTGGGTGGGCCAAGCAGTCCTTATCTGCCGTCAAATTCTACGTTTCTATGTAAACTCAACCTTTGTCAGTATCAGAGTGATTTGATTAGGGCCACATTAATCACTCTTAGAACCCTGGCCACTTCATCTACTCTTAAAAGTAGGACCGTCTCTTACTTTAGAACTAGGACCTATCTGTCTTGAGCCACTTAACTACCCTCAGTCAGAACCAAAACCATCTAACATGGGCCACCCAACATCCATCAGAACCAGAGCCATTAGATCTGGACCACCCAAATCCCATCAGAGCCACGATCATCTGACATGGGTCAACCAACCAACATTAGGATCAGAGCCTTCTAATGTGGACCAACCAAACACCCTCAGAATCAGAGCCATCTGATCTGAGTCTCCCCACTCTTCAGAATGAGGGCTATTAGACTTGGGCCACAGAGAATCCCTCAGACTGAGGGCCATCAGGTTTGAGCTACCCAACAACTCCCAAATTCGGACTTTTGCTAGGACTGTCTACCTTGCCGCTCGGACAAATATGACCTTTTCACTCCCATGTTCCCTGTACACCTTTCATGAGTATAATGCTTAATTGCAATTGGCCAGAAATCAGCAGCTCTGAGTATAGGTTGTGCAAACAGACTAAAACTGAAGTAGGCAACCAAAAGTCTGTGCACCAACCTTCACCACAGACAACACCATATAACAAATACTGTATATTGCAAACAGACTTGATTCACATCTATAACTAAAAAAAGTTAATAGGGGGCGTGGCTAACCGCCAATCCTAATGGACGACTGACTTCGGCACTCTCTGTACTCCCTACCGCATACCCTGTAAAATCCGCAGTGATTCTGCATTTTAAAGCAAACTAAAGTCGGCGGTACCCTGGTTAAATTTACCCGACTGAGAATCCATGCTCTTTTTCACTTTTTTTGAAAGGGGAAAGCTGCCATTTCACCCCCTGACTGTATTCCAGTTTCAGGCCTAGTCAACGCCAAGATGGATCCCTCTCGAGCATCCTCACAGCCGGAAGGCAGCATGGTTGAAATCAGACAAATGTTCACAGAAATACTTCACAAAATGGATAATCTTGATATCGCTACTAATAAGAACACCAAGGACATCGTAGACCTTTCTCAACAGGCTTGTATTTCAGAGCATAAATTAGCTGAGGTGGAAGACAGCTGGCATAAGGCTGGAAAAAAAATACAGGAACAAGATAGGCTGCTGCATTTATTATGGAACAGAGTGGAGGACTTAGAAAATCGCAGTCGTAGGAACAATTTAAGGTTCGTGGGGTTTCCTGGAGGCAGTGAGGGGAATAATGCTGTTATATTTCTGCAAACCAAACTTCCCCCACTGCAGGACTGGCATTGTGATACTCCCCCAGAGATAGAGCCCATAGAACATTGGCCCCTCGCCCATCTCCTGGAGAGCGCCCTCACACTATTTTGGCTAGCTTTCTCCATTTTCAGGATCGGGACACTATCACTAGACTGGCTCACCAAAAAACAGAGCTGATCTGGAAAGAGCACAAAATTCCAATATTTGCGGACTACTCTCAATAACTAACAACACGTCATAGGGCCTTCACAGCTGCTCGTAGAGCCTGCGCTGAGCTGGGGTTGGAATATTCTCTACGCTACCCTGCCTGCTTAAGGATAGTGGTGAATGGATCGCTGCGGCTATTTGACAATCCGTCAGCCGCTGAAAAGTTCCTGGCTGCCCTAGCCCCTAAGTTAAATTGGAGCAGATTGAAAGAGGCCCGCAACACTGAGGCCTTCTCTGAGGAGTCTATCCCGATGGAAACCCTGCCGCCTCAGCCAACTGCTTCATCCCTTCCGCCTACTACACAGTGTGTTCCGCTACCTCAGACTCCAGTCCAGTCCCTAAATCAGAAGTCCCCTGGGAGTAGGAAAAAGAACAGGAGGACAGCCCAGATTGAGGGGGAACACATTGATAAGACTCCCAGGCTTCATTCCCGAAGCTGCAGTGCAAGCCCTGACTCAGTTGCTTCACACTCCTCCGTGCTTCCTGACATGAGTAACAATCAATATAGGGCTCTCATGAATCTTCCAATGGATGGCTCACTGCAAGACCCCCCTCCCCAGGCTCTCTCATCACAGGGGCAATAAATCCAATACAGTGAGGGCTCTTTCTTGGGCTGATGACACGGAGCCTGTGCCTCTGGATTCCCTCATACCCATCAAGGCTACGACCTCCGAGCCACCATCTGACTGTTTGGCGTCCACCTCCCTCTCTACTGCCACCTCTGTGGGATGAATGTAAGGTGAAATAACTCTTTGATGGTAACTGTTACTCCAGCTCTCTAAGGGAGGTACATGCCAACAAGTCCTCTTTTGTGCCTGATGGACTGTGCACCTAATTTACAAGACTTGTTTTGGTTCTGTTTTTTTCCCCCTTTTATAGGTATGCCACTGGCCACTTGATGGTCCTATAAGTCGGTTAAGGTTCTGGGGAACTCGATTAAGACTGTGGTTCAGGATGGGGCCCTACCTCAAGCTTACCCAGCCAGTCTCCTTTCTTTTGTGTTCCTTATTAATATTTGCGAGTGACTATGCAAGGCTATCATGTAGTATGGGAGGCACTGCTTGGCCCCTCCTTCCTATTGCCCCAGTTTCCCCCGCTGTGTTATACAGCTCGTGGAAGGGACAATCAGGTCCAAGGGTTTAATGCCAAGTTTGATCTATGTTCTTAGTATTGGGAAAATGCAGAATTGCTTTTTTTGTCCCTTTTCTTTTCTAGGTGGGAGGGGGATGACATGCCGAGAGTTCACAGGAATTTCTGGTGTCCTATCTCCGGCCTTGTGAGAATTTCTATCTACCTCCCAGCGACCTCCGCTGGCATCTGGGCCACAGGTTGGCCGATGCAGATAGCGGATGCTGGTCTAAGTATGGGGAGTGTTCTTGGGGTGGGAGGTTGGGGGGGGATATTTGGGGTTAATGTTTAATGATGTTATTGTTATGGTTCTTTCGTCTCAGGCATTATACTGGGATAATAAGGAAAGTGTTTGCTTGTATAAAGTTAGATGTTCTGGCATTCTGATCTACAAGATGACATTTATATTTTATGTGAGACTTACACAGAGGAACACTAATCTCCTTATAGACCATAGTCTCCGTTCTTGGGGTTTCCTGCGATCCATCCCTTCGGCCATGTTATACCATAGACCAGATGGAGACTAGGTTCATTTCCTGGAGTGTCAGGGGCCTTAATTCTCCCATTAAATGAAAAAAAGGTTTGCTGCACTTGAAAAAGTTGAAACTGATGGTAGTTTTTCTACAAGAAACAAAACTATCCTCGGGTGAATCCAAAAAGCTTCGCCAAGGGTGAGTGGCAGAGGAACTCCATAGTGTGGCCAGCTCCCATAAGTCGGGAGTATTGATATTACATAAAAATCTAGGATGGAAATTTAAACGTCATGCCCAGGATAAAGATTCATTATAGCCAAAGTGGAGACTCCAAGGGGTCCTTTGGTTCTGACTAATCTCTATGCCCCTAACCATGATTGCCCCCAGTTCTTTCATTCGGTTAACCAGACCCTTATAGATTTTAACCTGAATAAGGCCCCAGTTCTGTTAGGTGAGGACTTCAATTTAGTTCTCGACCATTCTCTAGACAGAAGTAATAAATCTCCTGTGCCCCACAGGCAAGCTAAGAAAGCTCTTCAGCGACTAATGATGGAACATGGCCTGTTGGATACATGGCGGGTTATGTATCCTGGGATGCGTGACTATACATGTTTTTCGCAAGTTCATGGCTCATCCAGCAGGATTGATCTCTGGTTGTTCTCCTCTGGGCTTTATGACAAGGTAGTTACACCTCTCATATCCACCCAATTTACGTGTCGGACCATGCCCCTTTGGAGCTACTGCATAAATTTGGACCGGATCCCTCCCATTTGCCCACTTGGTGACTGGATCCCCTTCTAATAGAAGACCCTGAATTTAAGCAGTGGTTAGGCCCTGAAATAATGGACTATTGGACAAATAATGATAATAAAGAGGTTTCTGATTCGACTCTCTAGGAAGCCTTTAAGGCGACTATAAGAGGCAGAATAATTGCTTTTGCATCGGCCAGGAGACGCCGCCAAGAGGCTGACCAGAGGGCCTTGGAGAAACAATTGCATCTCTTAGAAGCTCAATACAAACCCCTCAGCCCTGGGGCCCCCTCAGTGCCTCTGCTTGCACAACTGGCCAGCACTAGAATTTCATTGGACGCCCACTTAATCCATCAGGCTGAACTGAACCTTAGGTGAATTCGACACGCTTATTGGGAAGGGGGTGAAAAGGCTAGTAAACTCCTGGCATATTGCCTTAAACAGCAACAAATGTCTAGGAGAATACATGCTTTAATAGATGACAGAGGAACCCCATGTTACTCTGGTAAATGTGTGAATGAGATCATGAAGCAGTTTTATGAGCAGCTCTATGCCTCCCTTCTTCCCCCAGACCCACTCAGGATCCGGGGCTTCCTTGATTCGTTACCTATTCTAAAACTTCCTCCAACTGACTCTACCTTGCTGGAAGCCCCTATTGGGCTGGAAGAGGTAGAAAAGACTATCCAGTCCATGAATCTTCATAAAGCCCCTGGAATGAATGGGCTGCCAATCGATTTTTATAGAGTCCAGGGAGTTAACCTGGCCCCTTATCTGGTCTGGGCCTTCCAACATTCCCTGCATAAAGGGCTCCTTCCCCCCTCTATGAGAGAAGCAGCCATTATAGTCCTACCAAAAAAGGGGAAAGATTTACTTTCTCCGAGTAGTTATCGCCCCATTTCCCTCATTAACGCAGATGCTAAAATTTTAGCCAAGGTTCTAGCATCTAGGCTTGAACCCCTGCTTTCAGGTCTGGTTCACCCTTCTCAGGCTGGGTTTATTAAAGACCGTTTGGGGTCTGACCACCATCGAACTTTGCTTTCCCTAATACATAGATACGTAGATACGTAGATACATAGACAGTGTCGGCAGATAAGGGCCTATGGCCCACCCAGTCTGCCCATTTGAGCTTGTAAATTCAGTTTATGTTTTCCTAGAAGTCTGTTGCCCCTTACCCCTGACTTCCAGAATTCCTTTATGTCTATCCCATGCATTCTTAAATCCCATGATTGTCTCAGCCCCCACCACTTCCTCTGGCAGGGTGTTCCACTTATCCACCACCCGTTCTGTGAAGAAATTCTTCCTCATGTTTCCTCTGATCTCCTCCCTCCAACTTCATCCCATGCCCTCTAGTCCTGGAACATCTTTTTCATTTAAAAATAGTGTATTCCTGCACCCTGTTCCTCCTGTGAGATACTTGTATGTCTCTATCATATCCCTCTCCTCCTCTCCTCCAGGGAGTACATGTTCAGTTCCTTCAACCTGTCTTCATAGGACTTGTGATGCAATCCATACCATCTTTGTTGCCCTCCTCTGAACCTTCTCTACCCTGTCTATGTCCTTACGTAGTATGGTCTCCAGAACTGTACACTGTACTCCCGATGGAGCCTCACTAGTGTCTTGTATAGCGGAATTATGACCTCTCTTTTCCTGCTGGTGATGCCCCTGCCTATACATCCCAGCATCCTATTTGCTTTACCTGCTGCCTTGTCACACTGTTTCCCTGCCTTGAGGTCATCAGAGATGATAACCCCAAGATCCCTTTCCTGCTTGGTGCATGCTATATCCTCACACCCCAACTGATATATTGTCCAGGGTTTTTGTGCCCCATATGCATTATCTTGCACTTCTTTGCACTGAATTTCAACTGCCAAACCCTGACCGTTTCTTCAAGTTTCTGCAGGTCCCTTCTCATTCTGTCTACACCCCTCTGGTGTGTCTACTCTGTTACAGGCTTTGTGTCATCAGCGAACAGTGAAGTTCTGCCTTCTATGTCCTGTGCAATGTCACTGATGAAGATGTTGAATAGGACCGGTCCAGCACTGATCCCTGTGGTACCCACTGGTCACTCTTCCCTCTGTGGGTGACAGCCATTTACCACCACCCTCTGTGTCCTGCCACCCAGCCAGTTACCTACCCACCACACTACTGTCCTACCACACCCATATTCCCCAGTTTGTGTAATAGTCTTCTATGTGGAACAGTGTCAAAGGCCTTGCTGAAGTCCAGATAGGCCATGTCCACTGCCCTCCCGATCCACCTCTCTAGTCACCCAGTCAAAAATTCAACTAGGTTGGTCTGACATGACCTCCCCTGGTGAAACCATGCTGCCTGGGTCCTGTAGTCCATTGCCAACCAGATGTTCCACCAATCTCTCCTTCAGTAGTGCTTCATGATCTTCCCACTACCGAGGTGAGGCTGACTGGTCTGTAGTTCCCTGCTTCCTCTTTGTTCCAGCTTTTGTATAACGGGACTACATCTTCAGTCCTCAGTCTTTGGGTACCCTCCCTGTTTCCAGTGATCAGCTAAACAGGATAGCCAGAGGTTCAGCCACCACTCTCTTAGTTCTTTAAGGACCTGGGTGCACCCCATCTGGCCCATTGCTTTATCAACTCTTATTACTTCCAGTTCCTTCATGACTCTTTCTTGTGTAAAGGGACTTGTGTCCATTTCTGCACCATTCTCACCCTTGTACTCCCTCATCATACCCCTCCTCTTCCTCTGTAAAGACTGAGCAGAAATACCTGTTCAATATGTCAGCTTTACTGTTATCCTCCATGACCCCCATCCTCCCCTTCAGTCTCACTATCCCTTCCTTTGTCTTTCTTTTTCCTTATGTACCTGTAAAGGTTTGTCCCCTCTACCCACTGATTTTGCAATATGTTCTTCTGTCTGAGCTTTGGCTTCCCTTACTGACCTCCCTTTGCTTCTCCTGGTACTTCTCCCTATCCCCTTCTGCCTGTGTCTTTTTGTATTGCCTGAATGCAATCTTTTTGGCTTTCACTTTCTTTGCTACCTCTTTGGAAAACCATAATGGTCTCCTCTTCCTTTTCCTTTTGCTAACCTGCTTAATGCATAATTCTGTTGTTCTTGTAATCCCCATTTTAAATACTACCCACTGTTCCTCAACCCCTGATTCCTGTCCCATTCCCCTTAATGCCTCTTTCAAGTATCTCCCCATTTTCCCAAAGTCTGCCCCCCTAAAATCCAGGATATGTGTTTTTGTGTGGTTTGGTTCTGCTCTTTTTGTGATTTCAAACCACAATGACTGGTGGTCATTGTTCCCCAGGTGCTCCCCCACTGTTACCCCCATCACACTGTCCCTGTTTGTGAGCACAAGGTCCAGTATTGCCTTCTGCCGAGTTATACCAAATGGACTGAGGCATTCTCGGTTGCTCTAGCCATTGACTTTGAAAAGGCGTTCAACTCTGTCGAATGGCCATTCCTTTTCCAAACTCTCTCCCTAATGGGTGTGGGACCAGGTTTTCTTTCCTGGATACAACTGATTTACTCCTCTCCTCTGGCTAGAGTTGTGACGAACGGTATGTCGTCTTCCCCTTTTCAACTACAGAAAGGTACAAGACAAGGCTGCCCCCTCTCTCCCCTGCTGTTTGTTTTGGCAATTGAACCTTTGGCCATTGCACTTAGGGAATCTCAGCTTATACCCAGTGTAAAGGTGGGGGACACTAATCTGAAAACCTTCCTATATGCCGACGATGTCCTGGTCACTACGGAATGTATCCCCCAGGTGATTCAATCTATCCTTCATATCCTGTCTGAGTTCTCTAAGGTGTCAGGTCTTAAGGTCAATCAGTCTAAAACAGAAGTTTTACCCCTGAATTCTGTACCTTCCAATACAGATTTCATCACTCTTGGCCTTAAGTGGTTCCCTAAAGGCATAAAATATTTAGGCATCCTTCTGCACTCTAACCTGTCAAAATTGCTTACGGTTAATTTTTCTAACTTACTGGAATCTCTCAGACAGGATATGGATTGATGGAAGGCTTTACGGCTCTCCCTTGCAGGTAAAATAGACTCCATCAAGATGATGGCGGCCCCTAGGATTTTATATCTGTTGGCCTATGTCCCTATGGCTATTCCACAGAAATGGTTTTCAAAACTGGAGCGCTGATGGGTAACTTTCTGTGGGAAGGATCCGGCCCACTACAGTAAACTTAAACTTTGTCAGCACTGGGAGGGGTGGGTGGGTGGGTGAGGCTCCCTTGGCTATAAGGTTATCACATGGCCTTCACTTCAGCCCAAACGGTCAAATGGTTTTCCAGGATCGGACTCAGCTTTCCAACCTGGCTTACACTGGAGGCATCCTTACTTCGGGCACCTGCCCCAGCGGTGGTCTTGTACAGTAAAAAGAATATATACCCTAATCTCCCTCCCCCTATCCTGTTGTCGATTAAATATTGGCACTGAATTTCACTCCAAATGGGGCTTGACCCGACCCCCTGGAAATATGTGCCACTATGGAACAACCGAGCTTTGCAGGTGGGTAAGAGTGTCATCCACTGGAAATTGTGGGAGGCTCAAGGTATCTCTCTAGTACAAGATCTTTTACTCCCCCAAACTAGCTCCATTGACATGTTTGAGGCTCTACAGGTTAAATAACAGCTTCCACTCTCTCATTTCTGGAGATACCTCCAAATCAGGGATGCCATATTACACCTACCTAATTCTCCCACAAACAAAGGTTTGTATTAGCCTCCACACCCTTTGGGTATATGGCAGAACCGCTCCAGACATATAGCTAGTGAAATATACAGGTGCCTTCGGGATGGCTTAATAGACCCTACCCAGTCAGCTAGAATTCAATGGGAGAAGAATCTTCTAACTCCCATCTCTGAGGACCAATGGTGCAATGCCTGGTCGAGAATACATTTGGCTTGTCAAGATGGGCGTACCCACCTGATCATGAACAAAACCCTTCACAGATGGTACAGGGACCCAGCTAAACTTAACAGAATGGGACTGCTCCAGAAGGACACTTGTTGGAGATGTGGTAATTCAGGGGCCCACTTGTTCCATATATTATGGGATTGTCCCAACCTCCAGAGGTTTTGGACATCAATCCAAGATCTGTGCAGCCAGATATTTCCTAACATAATCTCCGATCCCCTTCTCCTTCTCCTAGGTTGTGCTCAACCTAATACTCCTAAATATGACCCCAGGGCTCAATGGGTGACAACAGTAGGGGCGATAGCTAAAAGACATCTTATTGAAATGGAGATCCACAGATGTCCCCACCCTCCATGAATTCCTGTTGGCATTATCCCAAGGGGCCACATTTGAGAGACTCTCTCGATTTGCGGGGGGCACCCTGGCTCAGTTCAGGAAAGGTTGGCAGCCCTATTTACAATCCAAGTACTGTTATAATTCCCATACTCCACCTGGTATCCCATCTTGTTAAGGTTCCCTGATCCAGTTATCCAGTTGCTTTTCTGTTTCCCTCTACGAAAGTGCAAGTCCTACTTTGTCTTGCTTTTCCTCAAGGTTATATTGGATTCTTGAGATCAGTTTGCCTTTGTTTGTTTTTTTTTGTTTTTTTTCTCTTGAAATTCTTTCTTTTTCTTCCCTTGTACATAGTTAAGATTACTCAAGTCTGAGTGGAACACATCATGTTAATTATATATCATTACTTCCTGGCTTGCCCCCTTTTATTTGTATTTTTCCTTGGGACAGATAGATATCTCCTGAGCCTGCATTGTATCGGTAACCAGCCAATATTGTACGTATTGTTTATATATAATTCTCAAGATGGTCAATGTCATGTTTTGGTTGTACTCCCTTTTCCTTTTTCATTTCCCCTTTTTTTTCTTTCTCCCCTTCATATGTAACTTAATTTCCTTTGTGTTTCTGTCCTTACCAAATGTTGCGGTATGGTTCAGAACATTGTCGATTTGTCCAATGTACATGTATGTGCCCTGTTACATAATAATAACATAATAAAAATCTTAAACCACAAAAAAAGATAATAACTTACACGTAGCAGCAGTAAAGAAGTCAATGTTTCAAGCCTATTATTAGGCACCTTCTCAAGGCTAATTGCACCCTGGAAATTATTTGTATAACCTACATGTGCTGCTTGTCCATCAACCAAGATGCAAGTCCTGGGATCAGGATACAAGTCAAGGTTTCCAATAGGATAACACAAAGTACAGCAGTGCCACCTATGTGCTGGGTTTCTCACAGCTTAGGACTGTGTGCTGCAGCAATTCATATGGCTGGGGACTACCACAAATTAGCACAGAGGGCTACAACTTTCCCTATAGGCTAGGTCTCCCACACCTTCACACTAAGTGCTACAGTGCCATCTATGGGCTAGTTCTCTCATGTTAGTGTTATAAGCTGTAACACCACATATGGGTTAGTACTCCCACATGTTAGCAGCAAACGATGCAGCACTACCTACAGTTCTTGGGGTTTCCTACATTAGCCCCAAGTGCTGTGGCACCACATTAAAGCACTACCACGTTAGCCTTAAGTGTTGCATCGCCACATATGTGCTGGATCTCCCACATGTTAGCACTAAGTGCTGCAGCATCAACTACAAGTGGGGTCTGCCAAATGTTAGCACTAAATGCTACAGTGCAACCTATGGGCTGACTGTACCACAAGTTGGAGTTAAGTGCTACAGGCTCTGCCACTTACAGGCTGGTTTTCCTGGAGTTTAGTACTAAGTGCTGCAGCTCCAGCTATAGGCAGGGTCTCCCAAAGTTAGCACTGTGTGCTTCAGCACCACCTACAGGCTGGGTCTCCCACAATGTTAGCACTAAGTGCCATGATGCCACCTACAGGTTGGTCCTGTGCTTTAATTTCTTAAACCAGCCAACTGGAGGCTACATAGCACTGCAGTAATCTCTTTACTCTTCTACACCATTGATTGCCATTCATGTATCACCATGAGACAAATCTAAACAGAAAAAAGTGCACAGCCCTGAGTTCCCCAGCCCCCAAGCCTCCCATCTGCCTTGAGGAGGAAAGCATTATATATTCTCTTCACAGAAGAGCCAGATAGAGACAATTTCTACAAATGAATGACCTTACCTTAAAGCACTATGGGCCTTTGTGAAATATGATTTTCTGTAGATATGATCAAAGCTTGTTTTGTCAGTTTATGTAGATGTGCATGGTTTCTTTTTAGGGACTGCAGTGCACACTGGATGGGATTGCTGAGCAAATAAATGAGATGAGGATGATAAGATTTTGTTCTTTTTCATTTACTCACAACTGCTGTTCAGAGCAATGCACCTTAAAACCATTCTAATTCTTATTGTTCTGCACTTATGCCATTCCTGATCCAGAGGAGAGAGGGAGAGATTACTGTTGGTCCAAGAGAAATTTTACAGTTACATAAAATCCCAATTTTTTTTCCTGGCTTCAGTGTGGCTGTGTGTACAGGGCTAGGGCAGCAGGGTGGCAAAATAAATCTTTGACTTGTGTTATCCGATCATGAATCGCAATCACTTGTTAACATTCATTCACAATCTCATCCAGAGGGGGGAGAGAGAGAGAGAGACTGCAGAGTGGCTGACGATAAATGTAACAGTCCCAGAAATCCCAAATAAAATTATTTTCCTGGCTTCAGTGTGGCTGGATGTACAGGACAAGGGCAGCAGGGTGGCAAAATAAATATTTGACTTGTGACATCCAGAGGAGAGAGAGACACTGCAGGGTGGCCCACGATAAATGTAACAGTCCCAGAAATCCCCCCCCCAAAAAAAAGATTTTGCCTGGCTTCAGTGTGGCTGTGTGTACAGTTCTAGGGCAGCAGGGTAGCAAAATCAATTTTTGTCTTGTGATGCCCAGAGGGGAGAAAGAGAGAGACTACAGGGGGGCCCACGATAAATGTAACAGTCCCAGAAATCCCAAATATTGTTTTTTTTTCCTGGCTTCAGTGTGGCTGTGTGTACATGGCAAGGGCAGCAGGGTAGCAAAATGAATATATGACTTGTGATATCCAGAGGGGAGAGAGAGACAGAGACTGTGTGGGGGGGGGGGCACCATAAATGTAACAGTCCCAGAAATCTCAAATAAAATTTATTTTCCTGGCTTCAGTGTGGCTGTGTGCACAGGGCAAGGGCAACAGGGTGGCAAAATAAATCTTTGACTTGTGCCATCCAATCAGGAATTACGATCATTTGTTAACGTTCATTCACGGTTTCATGGATTAAAAAAATACTGTTCTGACAAACACCATACAATTTGATGTGCCTGTGCTGCTGGCTGTGGGTGGCCCAGGGGGATAATCTGACTTTGTGATTCATAGCAGGCTGTTTACACTACAACACAAGTAAAGTACAACTACACACAAGTGTCATCATCATCATCACTCCTTCCCCATTATTCCTCCTCATGATCATTAGTTTTATAGTATATTGTGTTACATTATCTATAACCATTAACCACCCCCAGTGTGGGACTGTGCTGCATGTGGCTATGCACCAGATGTGTCTGCATCGCCAATTCAAATTCTGAGGCACACTTAACAGTTGCTGAATTTGGTCACTTAACAGTAACTAACTGTATTGTAGGAGTCAGTCAGTAATCTTGGAAGGAAGTGGTGGTGGACTGCTGTGCTGTCGGTGTGCTGTGTGCAGTCACAAGTCACGACAGTAAATTTGTCCCTGACCTGTGGGTGGGAGTCATCAGAAGGACATCACGTTAGTTAGAGGGATCTTTTGTTACAGGTTAGAATACTAGTAAAAAATGGATCAAAGTGTTAATGAGGTGTATTCTATTTCTCAAGTAGGCAGTGGCACTGCAAAAGACAGCAATCGGCCTGAAAAGGGAAAACAAAATCAAACCCCAAAAAGTGATTTTTTTTTACATCTAAGGTTTCATTTTCCAAGCGAATGAATCCAAAAAGAGGGAATGTCTCGGATCATTAGCCCCAAGTAAAAAAAAAAAAAAGTTATGTAGTTAAAAAAACTAAAGGCGTGGTGGGTACCACTCACAGAGGCACCCAACGGTATGGAACAATTGCATACTATGCTACTGTGAGTCCCTCATCCGATTCTTCTGAGGTTGAACCCAACAAAGGTAATAATAAAGATGAAGAGAATGATCAGGCAGCACAAGGTTTACTGGAGGGGATGGAAATTACAGATGAGGAAGAAACAGGCAGAAATGTTTTGGTTGTGGAGGGGGGGCAGTGGGAGTAAACCACAAGATGAACAGGCCCAAAAAAATACTGGGGGGGGGACCCTGAAAAAGTGACCAAGGTGCCATGGCTTCCTGGGAGAAAAACTAAAAACATATACTGTAATCTTTTGTTTAGTCATACTTCTCCATTAGTGCTTCCAGTGAGTTGGTAGCAACATGTGCTATTTGTAAACTGCCAATTAGCAGGGGTAAAAAGAAAGGAGCATTGGAAACTTCAGCACTGAAAAGGCACCTAGACAGATGTTATAACATTACTGAGAAGTCCAGTTGTGAGTCTCAAAGTGACAGTGATAGCTCACTACACTCAGGGGTAACTCCCATAGATGAAAGCAGTAGCAGCCGCCACAGCACTACTGAAACGTACACCACCACTTCTTACCATTCGAAGGACTCCTCCGACTGTTACTGGACATGACCATGTGTTCAAAAGCCCTCCTCCTTCAAGGAGACAGCTTACCATCTCAGAAACATATGAGCATAAAGCCAAATATGCCTCAACCCACCCTGTTGCTGTTACAATAACCAAAACATTTTAGAAATGATACCTGTTGATTTGCTACCATGTAACGTGGTTGATCATATAGGATTCAGGTGGCTGCTTGAGTACCTCGAACATCGATATAGTATACCATCATGGAAATACTTCACAACAGGGATTCCAGATCTTTACGATGTCGTATGTAAAAAAATGAAGAAGCGTCTTGTGCAATGCTGTTGGTAGGGTGATACATCTCACAACAGATATCTGGACAAACTGTCAGACTGAACTCTTCATGTCTATCACGGCACATTGGGCATGTTTCAGTAATTCACGTGGGACTGGGGACAGTGAAGCATCGCAGTTTGCTGTTCTGAGAATGTTATATTCTCCATTCGAACTTACCTCATACAACATCAATGAAGAGCTCCAAAAACCAATACAGCAATGGCTCACTTCACAGTGACTGTCAGTTGGCTTTATAGTTGCAGATGATGGGTCCAACATAAGGAAGGCCTTGGAGGAGGGGGGGCTTTGTTCACAGCCACTGCTTTGCGCATTGCTTAAATTTAATAGTTCGTGGTTTTCTCAGTGATGACAGGGAGATTAAGGCTCTCGTGACCACGGCTAAAAGAATATACACTTATTTCAGTCACTCTAGCAAAGCCTGTCACTTGTTTGAAAAAATACAGCAGAAGCACAGTTTACCTTTGTACAGACTGATTCAAGATATTTCTACTTGATGGAATTCGACCTTTTATATGTTCCAAAGGCTGCTGGAACAAAAGAAAGCTGTCAGGCAGTACACCTTAGAAAATAAAATTGGTGATGCAGATGTCTATATTACTCCACCACAGCTGGCCATGCTGGAGTTTCTAATTTTTCTGCTCCAGCCATTTGTGGAAATCACCAGGGAGGTTAGTGCAAACACAGCAACTCTCAGCCAGGTGATACCCCTATTAAAAATTTTTAAATTCAGATTGAATCTTATTAGGGAAAAATTAGAGAAGCAAGACAGTTCCATGATCACACAAGCTGTCAGTGGTGCTGCTGGCACATGCTGGTTGCTCCCCAGAATACAACAAGATCAAACGAGACGTATGATCAAAAAAGTTGAAGATGATAATCTGTACAAAATACTTCATTCTGAGTACTACATTAAAGCAACAATCTTGGACCCACAATACAAATCGAAGCAAATATTGAGTGATGATGATGACACTTGTTTTGAGATAAACAAGTGTAGCCAACTAGCAGTGCCTCCATTTTGTAACCTATACTTGGCTAGCCTAAGTTCAGGGAGAAAACATTTGCTCAGCATCAGGGTTAGGTTTGTACTTCTGGTCAGTGGTGCCCAAGTAACTCCGGACACAGGAAGCAATAACTGAAAATGTCCAAACCAGGAATGAGATTCTAGAGTGTGGCTTTTATTCACATCAACAAAGGAATAACAAAGCAAAGATGGACCCCTACAGGGCTACACTCACTGGTAATGCAGATTACAGAGGTCAGAGCACATCTTCTTCATTACACAAAAACCTTCAGGTTCTGAACTACTTGGAGCTCACACAGCCCGAACTGGTACTCTTCTACTTTGATTCCTTGACATGGCACCCCGGCCAGTCCTTGGACACTTTTCCATATAGCATGGAGTTTGATGGTGGCTCCCTAAACCACCCATGAGCACTTTCTAGCTCTAAAGAGAGAAACTATCCTTAATCCCACATCTGGGTACTTCCTATAGACACTGGCCAAGTGTCTGGGAGAAAGCTATAGGTGCCCAAAGTGAATCTGTAGAGGTAAATCTGGTTACTCCAGATGGGGGTCTCCCACCTCTTGCTCCCAAATCTATACCCAGCCATTCATTTGGAACAACACCATTCTTCGAAACTACTGGTTGTAGATGCTATCTCGAAATGTTTATCACATTTAATATTCTACACTGTATTCAGGTGGTGTCCTGACTTTAAAAAGTTCTGTTAGTGGCTATGTACATTCCTTAGACCCCCACTGTTTCAGATGCTTCCAAGCCATACACAAATTTAAAAGCACTGTACTTGGCTAGTTTTCTCCTGACCCCAGAATAGGCAGATACTTTTACACAACTCTGTCTTGGTGAACATAGGCTCTATTTCAGAACAGACTCACCATGGTATGCAGGTGCCCCAGGGCTTCTCTCAAAGGAAAACACAAATTCTCTGGTACTCTCTGAACAATCTCTTCTTTCAGGCAGCTTTTCCCTTTCCAGGCAGGGCCAGGGGATTGCCCCTGAAATGCTGGAATTCTCCTCCATCCCTCCGGGGATGGGGCACTGGAACAACACATGGGATGGTCTCTACCACTTTCTTCTGGTCTCTTCTGTGTTCCTCTCTAGGGTGAGAACACATAACCCACTTTCTGATGTAGCTGTAAATCAGAGCTAGGCTCTGAGGGGCTGCCAACTGCAGCACACCTCTTCCTCTGACTGCTCCCTCTCTGAACTGACTTGAATTCCCCAATGTTCTAACACTAACCCCTGCTGCAAGCATTCCAATGTGGCTTATGCTGCTACGAGAATTCTATGGTGATATCATCCCTCCAGCTCAGCTGAGACTGAGGACAGAGTGAGACAGTGTGAAACCTATTTAACTGGTGTCTCACAAGCTGCCTTTCCCTGCCTGCCACTGGTTCTAAGTGGGATTCTAGTAACCCCGGGTGACAAGGGGGTTACACCCACCCTCGGCCAGGAAGATGACTGTCATTACTTACCCAACCCAGGCCATCCTACCCTATGTGCTACTTATGGAGAGGGGTGATCAGGCCCTCTCCTACCATGTGCTAGGCACAGGCAGGCAACACTAAGGGCCCAGATGCCATCAGCTGATGCATAAGCCTCTACTCTATGATCTTACTATGGTTACCTAGTGGCCCTGGAAGAATTGTCCAGAGCATAGCCTTAATAGATCAGTACTGCGGCCCCTCTGGTCTGTCAGGACCACAGCCTGTCTATCTCCCCTAGCCCTCTAGGGAAAACCTATCTGATCAGAACCCAAAACTACCTAAAAACACATGGGAACCTCCCCCCATCCCTGGACACCTGCAACCAAAACACAAGGGATCCAACACTACACCTTAAGTATTACACTCCCACACTCCCCCACAACCATACCTGTGGAAGGAAAAGTTAACACAGTAACAACAAAAAAGTACTTTAACAGAAGACACCAGGAGAAAGGACTGCTGTGTGACTGGACTTCTCTACTGGGACTAAAGAAGTAGAACTCTTGTACTTGGAACTTTAATTTAGGTTAAAAAGAAAATAACAAACAAAACAAAAAAAGTGTGTGTTTGTCTGAGTTAACTGAACTGAATGGTTATCTGAACAGTTATCTAGGTGTAAGTCTCAGGTGATTGAAATGACTTGATAGCTGTGAGGTTTAAATTACTTGTAGAAAGATCTAGTAAGTAGAGGGAGTGGCTTAGCTAGAAGAAAGCTACATTTAAAGACTGTCTTAGAAAGATTTTGCTAGTAGCTTGGCAGAAGACACCAAGAGAAAGGACTGCTGTGTGACTGGACTTCTCTACTGGGACTAAAGAAGTAGAACTCTTGTACTTGGAACTTTAATTTAGGGTAAAAAAAAACTAACAAACAAAACAAAAAAAAGTGTGTGTTTGTCGGAGTTAACTGAACTGAATGGTTATCTGAACAGTTATCTAGGAGTAAGTCTCAGGTGACTGAAAGGACTTGATAGGTGTGAGGTTTAAATTACTTGTAGAAAGATCTAGTAAGTAGGGGGAGTGGCTTAGCTAGAAGGAAGCTACATTTAAAGACTGCCTTAGAAAGATTTTGCTAGTAGCTTGGCAGAAGACACCAGGAGAAAGGACTGCTGTGTGACTGGACTTCTCTACTGAGACTATATTGCCCTCCTTCTGTCCCCTCCACCCTCCCACCCAAAGCTAGTTATACTTTTATAGGCACAGAATTTGACTGACAACAGGAACTTCCTGTTTGGGAGCAGGAAGTGAGTGATCACAGAGCCACCAAAGACCCGCCATCCTAGAAGGGCAAGAGTAGCTCTCCGGCCCCCTCTAGCTGCTGGAGGTCTGCCTTTGAGCAAGTAAGGGGTCTACTGAGAAATACAGGATATTCTTGTCTCAGAACAGGACAATCAGGTGCTTAAAGGGTGCACAGGCAGAAAGTAAGGAGAGAGAGAAAAAAGTGAAGAAAACAAAACAGAGGAAAGAGTAAGGATTGCAAACAGTTAAGGGGCTGGAAATAAGACATGATGGGAGTGGTGCAGTGCAGTGGCTGTGGAGCAGCAGTCTTCCGGGAGACATTCTGGAGGATGCGGTGTTGTCCCATCTGCAGGCACCTCTCTGGGCTGAGGGAGGAGGTTGCTCATCTCCAGGCTGAGTTGGCCACAATTTGTGGGACCTCTTCCATCCAGGGACCACCAGTGCCACTACCGTTGCCTCAGAGGTTGCCAAGAAAGAGGAGTGGTTGGACCACAGTGGGCTCAGGGAGGGTGAGGGTGGTGGAACAGAGGCCAGATCCCTCCAGTTGTACCTCTTCACACCCTATGCCATTCTGGCAAAGTGTGGTTCTCTATGGAGGCACCCACAGTGGAGACCAAGGAGGATGCTGGGAACCTCCACAAGGAAACCCACAGGAGGGAGGCGGGGACCCCACAGAGGAAGGAAACAACTCCTGGTGGGGGACTCCATTGTTAGGAAGGTAGAACTGGGGGAGGAAGGGGAGAGGGAGGTAAGGTGCCTGCCTGGCGCCATGGCTTGGAGGGACAGGGAGCGAATCCTCAGGATTGCCGGAGCAGCTGCACAGGGGAGGGAGCTGGATGTCATTGCCCGCCTAGGGACAAATGACCTGGCAAGAAAGGGATTAGAGAAGTGCAGGAAGAGTTTGTGAATTGGGAGGGCCTCAGACAAGTAGTACGCACGGTAACCTTCTCGGAGGTGCTGCCCATCTATGGCGTGAAAGGCTAGGGTGTTCCGCACTGATGGAATTCAACCAGTGGTTGGAAAACTGGTGTGGGAGCCCAGGATTTGGCTTCATGGGGACTTGGGGTCCACCTGAGTGATGCAAGCCTATACTGGCATGATGGGCTACTGTCCAGGAGGGGAACCAGAATCTTAGGTGATAGGTTTAAATGCTTCATTGGCGTTATTTAAACTAGCCAAGGGGGGAGGCACTGAAAGGAGTAGGAAATCCTAGCCTCTAAAAAATCACGGTAGTATGGTAAACACCAACATAGAGGTGTCGATAGGGAGAAGGCAGGTAAATGGAGAAAGTGACAAAGGCAGTAAGGACAGGGATGGGGCACAAAGGAGTAAGGCCATCAGGAAATGGAGGGTAATGAGTACCAATGCCCGTAGTCTGGGCAACAAGCTCCCTGAGCTGGTGGCTCTGATGGAAGAGGGATGCCTGGATATCGTAGCAGTCACAGTAAACATGGTACACAGAGAACCATGACTGAGATGTTAACATACCAGGTATATAACCTACAGGAGAGACAGGCAGGCAGAAGAGGGGGAGGAGCCTCTTGTGTAAAGGAAGGGATAAAAGCAACTGAACGAAGAGTAAACAGGGAGGAGAGGCACTGTGGGTCACCTTGAGACTGGAAAGGGCACCACAATCCACACAGGGGTTGTGTACAGACCCCCATGTCAGGGGAGGGAATGGACAAGGATATGATAGAAAGCATTCTTAGAATGGCAGAAAAGGGGAGATACTGTTGATGGGAGACCTGAATATGCCAGATGTCAACTGGAGCACATTGCTGCAGCCACATCCAAGAGCAGGGCCATTCTGATGCTCCTACAGGTGGCAGGCCTCAGACAGCTAGTTTCGAACCCACTCATGAGGAGCAATCTTAGACCTCAGAATCTCAAATGGGGGTGTGAGAGGATCTCAGATCTAGAAGTGGTTGCCATCTGGGAACAAGTGACCATCAAACAGTGTGGTTCATATTAAACCTAGCCTACAGTCAAGCTTACAAAAAGTGAGGGTATTGGACTTCAGGAGGGCTGACTTTGGCAAGATGGGAGAGTGCCTCAGAAAAGCACTAGCAAACAGGCTAGAAGGAGGTGTGGAGCAACAATGGGGAATCATTAAAACTGCCATCACAGAGGCAACAAGCCTTTGTGTGAAGCAAATAAACAAATCAAATGAAAGAAAAGCCACTATGGTTCTCAAAAGAGGGCTGTGAAAGTCAGGAAGAAAAATATAGCATTCCAGAAGTATAAGGGAAACACAGAAAGAGCAGGACAGACAGCTGTACCAGTTAAGGCAGAAGGAAGCAGGAGGGAAGGTGGAGATAGCAAAGGCCCAAACTGAGGAAAAGATAGCTAACTCAGTTAAGAAGGGGGATAAAACCTTTTATAGGTACATCAGTGAGTGTAGAAAGACAAAGGGAGGGATAGTGAGGCTGAATAGAATGAACGGTGGGTGGGCAGAGGGGGACAGTGAAAAAGCAGGGATACTGAACGAATATTTCTGCTCAGTATTCACAAAAGAGGAGGGGGAAGTGCCTAATCCAATTAACAGAAGCACTTTTGATAGGGGTATCGATCCCAGTCCTTTCACAGAAGAAAGGGTTCTGCAAGAACTCCTAAAACTGAAGGTGGACAAGCTATGGGGCCTGATGGAATTCACACCCAGAATTCTCAAAAGAATTAAGGGGAACTCTGTGAAACCACTGACTACTCTTTTAATAAATCATGGGAGGATGGTGTGGTACCAGAGGACTGGAGGAAGGCGGATGTATTCCCCTCACAAAAGTGGGACCAAGACAGAGGCAGGGAAACTACAGACCTGTCAGTCTGACCTCTGTGGTAGGGAAAGTGATGGAGTCACTCTGAAGGAAAGAATAGTTGAGTACCTAGAGGCTGGGGCACAGGACCCAAGGCAGCATGGGTTCACAGCTGGAAGGTCATGTCAGACAACTCTAATAGATTTCTTTGACTGGGTGACCAAAGTAGTAGACCAGGAGGGCTGTGACATGGCCTACCTAGACTTTAGCAAGGCATTTGACACAGTCCCACACAAAAGATTAATAGTCAAATTAACCTGCCTGGAGTGGGTCCCAGGTGGTAGCCTGGGTAAAACATTGGCTGGACAACAAGACACAGAAGGTAATTGTAAATGGAGTCCACTCTGAAGAAAGAAGGGTTACTAGTGGGGTACCTCAGGGTTCAGTATTAGGTCCAGTCCTTTTTAATGTCTTCATAAGTGACATTACAGAGGGACTGGAAGGAAAAGTATGCTTCTTTGCAGATGACACAAAGATCTGCAACAGGGTTGATACACAAGGAGGCGTGGAAAGGATGAGAAGGGACTTGGCAAGGTTGGAGGAATGGTCAGAAGTATGGGAGCTAGGATTCAATGCAAAGAAGTGCAAAATAATGCACCTGGGAAACAAGAACCCAGGGGAAGAATACACAATGGGGGGAGGTAGTAACAACAACAAAAAAGGAAAGGGACCTGGGGGTAATCATATCAGATGACCTTAAGGTTAGCAAGCAATGTGAGAAGGCAGTAGGGAGGGCTGGGGGTATACTGGGATGCATAGGGAGAGGCATCAGCAGCAGAAAACAGGACGTTGTTATCCCTCTGTACAGGCAGTTGGTGAGACCCCATCTGGAGTACTGTGTCCAGTTCTGGAGACCCCATCTCCAGAAGGACATAGACAGGATAGAGGCAGTCCAGAGGAGGGCAACTAAAATGGTGCAGGGTCTGCAAGAGAAGCCTGATGAGGAGAGACTAAAGGAGCTTAATATGTATACCCTTGAGGAAAGAAGGAGAGGAGGGACATGATAGAAACTTTTAAGTACCTCGTGGATCAACAAAGTCCAAGAGGGTAGCATCTTTCAGAAAGAGGCGATGCAAGAACAAGGGGACACAATTTAAAAGATAGAAGGGGCGGTTCAGGGGCAATGTGAGGAAGTATTATTTCACAGAGAGGGTAATGGAAGCATGGAACAGCCTTTCCTGAGGAGGTTGTGGGGTCTAAAACTGTGGGAGAATTCAAGAATGCATGGGACAGACATAAGGCAATTCTTGTGGGGGTAAGAAGAAATAGGCTGTTGGTTAACTAGGATCTGCCGCCTATCCTGTAGGTAGGGAAATGGGCAGACTAGATGGGCCAAGCGGTCCTTATCTGCCATCAGAGTCTATGTTTCTATGTTAAACACTACTACTTTAAAGCACATGAGGAACTCCGATGAGTCCCTCACTCCTCTTCTTGCCTTCTCTTCATCAGGATCACCTGCAAGAGAAAAGACAAAACAACACCTAATCTGCAAACACAGTAACTATCTAATCTCTACCATCAAAACACTGGAGAATCCCAAAAATATTTTTTAGAAAAGTAGAAAAGCAGTAGAGACAGTAATAACAGTAGAAAAACATTAACATTATTTACAATACACATTTTGGGGATGGAATGCCTTAAATTGTCCCATCTAGTGACAACAGTGCCCGAAGGCAAGTCCAAGAAAGAGTCTCTCCTGGACCAGAGGCCGGTGAAGCACAATTCTGGTAGGACTGTAATCCCGAAGGGGAGAGTCTTTAAGGACAGTTCAAATAGTCTGAAGTCTGCTAGATGTAGGGTGTGTACTGCAATGCCATTAAGATAGACAAATCTGGACTTACCAGTCCCTTGAAGAACGAAATCGATACGGCACCTGGATTTCCAGACGAAGATTCTCCCTGGCAGCATTCTTTGGATACAGCTGGAAAGACATCTTCCGGAAAATGAGAGGATGGCACTTCTGGAAACTGCTGGGCTGATGTCATCTAGCAGATGTAACCTTGGAACAGGAATGAAAACAGCTGGTCTGAATCCATCCGAAATCCCAGGCGATGAATCAGGATACAGCTGGGCTGGTGTTCTCTCTGGATATGAAGTCATCTGGAAGGTTAGGCGATGGAATCTGGAAAGCCAGTCGATGGAATCTGGAAGCACACTGCAAAGCTAATGAATCTGGGGCACCTGGGTCCTGGAATACCAGTTTGGCAGAACAACATAGGTATGGCAACGGCTGGATGGAAGCACTGGCTACCACTGCTCTGCTTTCCACTTGGTAGGCATGGGCACATTCACAGAAAGTTGGTTGCATTGAGGAAAGTAACACAATGAGTCAGGTGCAAGAATTATTACCCCATCTGGGTGCTCATAATTCACATTGTAGAAGGTTTCATGACTCTCTCCATCCACGATCTGAACAGTGTCTATGAATAGTGTCCTGCCCACTTTCCATCGTTTAAATTTTTCTTTGAACACTCTGTCTCGGACATACTGACTTGCACTGGATGTACATGTTTTGTTGCTTCTTCCACTATCCAGGATTTCCTGTTTCTTTCAATCTTCTCCAACACTCTCCAAGGAAAGGTAGGAAAGGATATCCCATAGATCTCATTTGCCTTCCTACGAACCAGTCTTTCCTCTTTACTACACTTGGTCAACTTTAGACCTCTGGCCTGGCTTGGGGGCAGCCAGTCCTGGTTCTGCCAGCTACGCATACTCAATGCAATGTAAAATGGATCTCTGATGACTTCTTGTGGGGGACAGGGCTGTGGAGTCACCAATCTCTCCTTCTGTTTGCTCCTCTGAGGCAAGAGCCCGAGGCTGTGGACCTGCACCTTCTTCATAAGGCCACATAGGTTCCCCTTCATCCTCTTCCTTGCTGAGGATCTGAGCCGAGGAGTGAGCAGTCGTCCTCACTCCTAAGACTATCCACTCTTCACTGGGCACAGAGGTTGACATCTCCCATTCAAGAGTCTGTCTCATCTCAGCTTCTCCAGTGAGACTAGGGCTCGGCCCCTCTCTCCACGGATCTTCTGATGCTCCCTCCACACTGTCTCTCTGTGACCCAGACTCAGATACATCAGCACTTTGCTCTGCCTGTAGATCTACACCCTCTTCCTTTGTACCACACTCTGCTGGGCTTCCTCCAACAGGCTCCACCTGGTGCTGTGTGCTGCCACTTGCAGAATCTTGAAGCTTTGTCCACGTGGGAGCCAAACAAATCTTGGGTGCCCTAGTTAAGCCATGTTTCTCTAGGCACCCAGAACAGTGAGGAACCATGAAGACATCCTTTCCAGCCTTTAAGCACATTATGCACACTCTAACTGGATATCCAGGAATCGCCACATGAGGAGGCAAACATCCCCCATAGTAACATCTCTCAATGTCTTTAAACCTGTTAACTTCTTCTACTATCATAGCCTGGGCATGATCCAGGTAGCGGGCTGATCTCGAAGCCATGACTGCAGAGAAAAACAAAAGCTCACTGTTATCTCAAGTCTCACTTCGTTTGGAAAACTCTTTACAAAATGGCTCCCCTGCTGCTGTGTTTACTTTACTACCCCACGGTGTAATGGTGGTGGCAGCACTCCTGGCGCATCAATGTTCTGTTTTTGACTCAAGCCACTGCACATCTGATTTACATGCTGTACTGATAAAGTTCACTCAAACTGCATAAACTGCACTGTTTGCTCTCTCAGCACATTTGTATGATTTTTTACAGGACTTTTTATTTGCTTTAAATCATTGTTCTTGCTTAAAGTCCCTAAAGCCACAGTATTTCATTGCACAGGATTGCCTGTATTTCATTGCATCTTTCATACAACCCACAGTCTCTCACTTTGCTTTGAAAATCATACTGTTGCTGAATCCACAATTATGCTCACAGTCTAATGCTCAGAATTCTTGCTTAGCTTGATTAACTTGACACAGTCCTTCTTTGCACAATGATCACACTGCTTACACATAGATTCAGCTGCTTTAGTTAAAATCACACACAGTTTGAGCTGTTTCTCTGGATGGTACTCACTTAATCAGTAGCTTGATATTGCGATGGAAAATTTGGCCTACAGCCGGTCTCAGAGGCCTCTGGATTGAAGCGAGCTGGCAGTCCTACTGATTGTCCCTCCAAACACCACGCTTTCTTCCCAGATGATCGAAATGTGGGTTGAGCCCGATTTTAAACAGAGAAGTCCGATTTTATTACTTTTATATCGTTTTCAGTCACTGCGACGCTCCTCCTAGCAAGCCAGTTCTCACACTACTCTCTCTCTCCCTCTTGAACACTATGCAGTCACTCTAGAGCCGGCTTGGGGGTGGGACTGACTGCAGTCTCAACAATCACTCAACGCCATACAAATGAGCCTCTTTCTTCTCATGCTGTTCTCCTCCAAGGCGATCATCGAGCAGGCAAAATTTAAACTGCAAACCACACTTTTTTTTGTCAACTGTGACTCCGCGGGAGCACCATTTCGACCATTTTCATAAGCATTTTCCCGCTTAATTTCAGTCCACATAATAAGCACTTTAAACTTAGGGCACAACCTCTTTGTCTCCCACAGTTTTCCATACTTTTTCTTGTCACAGTTTGAACTTTAAAAGCTAGCAAACGTTATATTTTGATGCAGGACAAGGGGCACACACAATCTGGCTTTACTGCTCCTTGGTAAACTGGTGGCACTATTACAGCAGCACATGAACAGCAGCACACAGTGGCACACTTGAGTGGCAATGCTTATAACGTTTTGGACTACCTACTGCCAGACAGCCAAAAAGCTAGCCACAATCTGAGCAAATCTTTCTTGTTCTCTCCCTAAAATTCAAAACAAATCCTCAGCGGTGCCTTCAATTTGTAGCTTATTAGCGGTGCCTCCATTTTGTAACCTATACTTGGTTAGCCTAAGTTCGGGGAGAAAACATTTGCTCAGAATCATGGCTAGGTTTGTACTTCTGGTCAGTGGTGCCCAAGTAACTCCAGACACAGGAAGCAATAACTGAAAAAGTCCAAACCAGGAATGGGATTCTAGAGTGTGGCTTTTAATCGCATCAGCACAGGAATAACAAAGCAAAGATGGACCCCCTCAGGGCTACACTCGCTGGTAATGCAGATTACAGAGGTCAGAGCACATCTTCTTCATTACATGAAAACCTTCAGGTTCTGAACTACTCTGGGCTCACATGGCCCAAACTAATACTCTTCTACTTTGATTCCTTGACATGGCACCCCGGCCAGTCCTTGGATACTTTTCCATATAGCATGGAGTTTGATGGTGGCTCCCTAAACCACCCATGAGCACTTTCTAGCTCTAAAGGGAGAAACTATCCTTAATCCCACTTCTGGTTACTTTCTGCAGACACTGGCCAAGTGCCTGGGAGAAAGCTATAGGTGCCCAAAGTGAATCCGTAGCAGTAAACCTGGTTACTCCAGATAAGGGGTCTCCCACCTCTTGCTCCCAAATCTATACCCGGCCATTCATTTGGAACAACACCTTTCTTCGAAACTACTGGTTGTAGATGCTGTCTCAAAATGTTTATCACATTTAGCATTCTACACTGTATTCAGGTGATGTCCTGACTTTAAAAAGTTCTGTTAGTGGCTATGTACATTCCTTAGACCCCCACTGTTTCAGATGCTTCCAAGCCATACATAAATTTAAAAGCACTGTACTTGGCTAGTCTTCTCCTGACCCCCACAGTAGGCAGATACTTTTACACAACTCTGCCTTGGTGAACATAGGCTCTATTTCAGAACAGACTCACCATGGTATGCAGGTGCCCCAGGGCTTCTCTCAAAGGAAAACACAAATTCTCTGGTACTCTCTGTACAATCTCTTCTTTCAGGTAGCTTTTCCCTTTCCAGGCAGGGCCAGGAGATTGCCCCTGAAATGCTATAATTCCCCTCCATCCCTCCGGGAATGGGGCACTGGAACAACACATAGGACGGTCTCTACCACTTTCTTCCGGTCTCTTCTGTGTTCCTCTCTAGGGTGAGAACACACAACCCACTTTCTGATGTAGCTGTAAATCAGATCTAGGTTCTGAGGGGCTGCCAACTGCAGCACACCTCTTCCTCTGACTCTCCCTCTCTGAACTGACTTGAATTCCCCAATGTTCTAACACTAACCCCTGCTGCGGGCATTCCAATGTGGCTTATGTTGCTGTGAGAATTCTATGGTGATGTCATCCCTCCAGCTCAGCTGAGACTGAGGACAGAGTGAGATAGTGTGAAACCCATTTGACTGGTGTTTCACAAGCTGCCTTTCCCTGCCTGCCACTGGTTCTAAGTGGGATTCTAGTAACCCCGGGTAACAAGGGGGTTACGCAAGAAGTAATTGACAAGGTGTGTGCTGTCATGGAACAGAGTGCAACAGCAGCACCACATTCAGAATCGTCTTCACAACACAGCACAGCACAGCATCAGGTGGCCTGTTCTGTACTGTTGCGGCATTTTCTCCCTCTTCCTCCTCAGTCACTGCAGCTGAATCTTCTTCTTCACCACCAGTCAAGCATGGCACTGTCCCAGTCACTTGGTTCAGCTTCATGTCTTGGAGTCACTTAAAAGATGTAATTGTAACATCTTCTTCATCTGCCTCTTCTAACAGCCTCAGCACAGACCATTGTTGAAATGTACCTGGCATTTCCCAATATCAGCTGGAATGCTGAACCTTTACAAGTACTGGAAATCCAAACAAAATATGTGGCCTGCTTTAGCAAACATTGCAATGAAGTACATGAACTGCCCTCCAACTAGCGTGTGTTCAGAACGATTGTTTAGTTCAGCTGGTAATGTCATTACTGACACACGATCCTGTTTAACACCAGAAAATGCTGAGTGCCTCACATTTCTCAAAGTCAACATTCCTCACTTTAATTTCAAATATGATACCTGAAAAAAACATACACTGACTGCTCTAAGCAGGCCCTATCCACAAAACACTTTTAAGAATTTGTGCCTGTGGGGAAAATCTTTTGTGAATAGGGTCTACTACATGAGGTAGCGATTAATTGCAACAAGTCAGGTCAGAATGGACTAGGCCACGCCACTACTACTTGAATGATCACATGAGCAGCACAGAATAGAGAAAAAATAACATCAGTGGGTTCAGAGCCCAAATACAGCAAGCAACTGCATTCCATGTCACAAACTTACTTGGTGGTACCTGGTACCACTATCTGATCTGGAAGGTAGGGTACTGCTGTCTACTACTACTACTACTACCACCATCACTTTTTGTCCTCACAAGTCATGACTACTACTTATCACTTTTTGTCCTTACTCCAGTCACTACTACTACTACTAGTCACTTTTTCTGCCCTCAGCAACTGATCCTGACTGTACTGTTTTCATTTTCATACAGTGCATGGCTTAGCAGATGCCTGAAACCCAGAAACTGAATACTCTGTTTATTTATCACATCCCCCATATTTGGCTGCAATTACTTCACAGAAAAAAGTGCAATATGTTCTAAATTGAAAATTCATATAATTTCTTTATTGTTTATGTGTGCGTGGTATGCTAGCCATGTCACATCTTACTTACAGTAACTGGGCTGAGATTATTACATTACTATATTTTATTTGTGATACTTAAATTACTTGGCAGTGGCTGGCAGCAATTGTGGAACGAGGAAGGATGTAACTGTGTTGTGTGTCTGTCATCAGGTCTTCATGTGGCATTGGCAAACTTTTGTATGACTGCACTGCACTAGACCGATGCAATGTGTGACTGACTGCCTGCCTGGATGGTGGTGATCACTATGTCTTTCATTTTTCTAGTTTAAGGATTCATCGTGTTGATCAGATTCAGTAGAAGTAGTCGTAGTACTACAAAACATTACCACCACTTGGACAAGGTAGTGTTAGTGTACCATATACCTCAGTACACCGGGCATGCAAAGCAGTTGCTCATTCACATGGGTAGGGTGGTGGGCTGTCTTAGTGCTGCTCATTTGGTCATTCATATCAATTTCTTTGGCATGTTCAGCTCTGACTGGAGCATCCATCCACAAGGAGGCATGGAAAGGATGAAAAGGGACTTGGCAAGGTTGGAGGAATGGTCAGAAGTATGGCAGCTTGGATTCAATGCAAAGAAGTACAAAGTAATGCACCTGGGAAACAAGAACCCAGGGGAAGATTACACAATGGGGGGAGGTAGTAACAAAAACAAAAATGGAAAGGGACCTGGGGGTAATCATATCAGATGACCTTAAGGTTGGTAAGTAATGTGAGAAGGTGGTAGGGAGGGCCGGGGGTATACTGGGATGTATAGGGAGAAACATCACCAGCAGAAAACAGGAAGTTGTTATCCCTCTGTACAGACAGTTGGTGAGACCCCATCTGGAGTACTGTGTCCAGTTCTGGAGACCCCATCTCTGCAAGGACATATACAGGATGGAGGCAGTTCAGAGGAGGGCAACTAAAATGATGCAGGGTCTGCAAGAGAAGCCATATGAGGAGAGACTAAAGGAGCTTAATATGTATAGCCTTGGGGAAAGGAGGGAGAGGGGGGACATGATAGAAACTTTAAAGTACCTCAGTGGAATCAACAAAGTCCAAGAGGGTAGCATCTTTCAGAAAAAGAGATGTGCAAGAACAAGGGGACACAATTTGAAGATAGAGGGGGGATGGCTCAGGGGCAATGTGAGGAAGTATTTTTTCACAGAGAAGGTGGTGGATGCATGGAACAGCCTTCCTGAGGAGGTTGTGGGGTCTAAAACTGTGGGAGAATTCAAGAATGCATGGGACAGACATAAGGCAATTTTTGTGAGGAGTAGGAAGAAATAGACTGTTGGTTAAATAGGATCTGCAGCTTATCCTCTAGGTAGGGAAATGGGCAGACTAGGTGGGCCAAGTGGTCCTTATCTGCCGTCAAAATCTGTTTCTATGTTTCTATAATACCCACACAGTACCATTAATAAAAAAAAAAAACACTGCCTGGCAGTGCTATGAAATAAGTATTTGCATCTGTCTGTCTGTTTCTATTTAGCCATCTCTTTCTGTCTCTCCCAACACACTCATGTCATGGAGCGAGCAGGATATGCCACCCCACCATTACAGGCCAGCCATGAAGAGGCTAGTAGTGAGTGATTGTTTTTTTATTTAGCAGTTTTACATTAATTTTTATACAAATAATCCATTAAATTATTACCTTTGGGTCTCTGTGTCAAATGTGACCAACTTTGGCCACTTTTATGCATTTTTTCACATTTTTTAAATTATTTGTCAATAAATCAGAACTAATCAGAACTTCACTGTGTTCTGGTTCTTATTTAATATGGGTCAGAACTTCACTGAGTTCTCCCAGCCCTAGTATGATCAGCATTTATGTCACCACTCATTACAACTTCTTGATGGACTGCATGTTTGGGGGTTGAGTGAAAAGTCGTATCCATATCTCGGTTACCTGTGAGTGTGACTTTCTTTTCCGTCCTCTGTGGCAGGTGTGGGAGACCCTGCAGAGACATTAGCCCTGGTCTGTCCCATCCCACTGGACCATATGACGGTATCCCTGTGTTAATTGGTACCAGTGTGCACATGTTCAGTTGCCTTGCCCAGTTATGTGAAGAAAGGCAGAAAAAGGAGACTGGAAGAGCCCTTCCTGTTCATGCCATGATCCAAAAGGCCTATGAGGAGCAAATGCAACCTGAAGAAAGGGAAAAGGAGGAGCATGTGGGTACTGTTTGGAAAAAGGATCCTTCCGCTATCACGTTACCTCCTAATGCTGAATGCAGTATCAGCAGAGAAATGCAGTTAAGAGATGTAACCAACCAGATATTGATGCTGAATGCCCCAGAAGCAGGCAAACTGCCCAAAGAACTGCTATTTAAATCCAGTGTACTCCCTGTTCATGCTCACGCTTACGCCCAAAGTGTGGTGGTCCAGACACAAAATGTTACAGACCAAAATATTATGGTGCACAGTGGCTGCACCCTGGCTAAAGCCTGCTGTGCTGACACTGCTGTGTTGCCATCCAACTGCAAAACTGAAAGAGAGTGTAAAGTATCGCATGACATGTTTGACTTTGGAGATTCATCTATCCCAGACACCTGAAGAAACAGAATCAGTAAGAAGCTGGCCCAGAGAACTCTGGTATTCTCCCTTAAGGGATGGGATGTTGGATACATTACTGGTGCTGAACACCACATGCAAGTGCATGATGAGAGACCCTTTAGGGAAAGATCCAGACACCTAGCTCCTGCTGACACCGATGATGTGAGGTGCCATCTGCAATAGATGTTAGCAGCTGCTATAATACAAGAATCACAGAGCCCATATGCCTCTTTGGTTGTTGTAGTGCAGAAGAAAAATGGCTCCATCCGAATGTGTGTGGACTACAGGACCCTTAATAAAATAACTATACCCAATTAATATACCATGCCCCACATATAGGCTGCATTAGATTGTTTAAATGGGAGCAAGTGGTTTTCCGCCCTTGATCTCTGCAGTGGATATTACCAGATCTCAATGGCTACAGAAGACAGGGAGAAAACAGCGTTCTTCTGTCATTTAGGCTTCTATGAATTTCTCTGCATGCCCCAAGGAATCTTGGGTGCACCTGCAACATTTCAAAGACTTACGGAGCATGCTGTGGGTGAAATGAACCTCCTTGAGTGTCTGGCTTACCTTGACGATGTTCTTGTCTTCAGAAAAACTCTTGAGGAGCATGAGGCTCACCTGTTCAGAGTGCTTGACAGACTCGAGGAATTTGGCTTAAAACTATGAATAGATAAATGTAATTTTCCAAAGCTTAGTAAAATATGTAGGCCACATTGTGTCTCCTGAGGGTACACAAACAGACCCCAGCAAAGTGGAAGCCTTAACCGGCTGGCCAAAGTCCAATAACTTGAAAGAACTTCAGAGATTCCTTGGATTTTGTGGATATTATTGCTGATTTATTAAAGATTACACCAACATAATACACCCATTGTTGAACTTAACTCAAGGGTAGCCACCTACTCATAAAAAATTGAAAAAAAGGATAATAGCAAAGAGATGGTAAAGACATATTTCAGACCCCATGAGCCATTCGGTCAGAGATGGACCCCCTTGGCCTACACCATTGGCTGTTCATCTGCTGAAGCTACGGGCAGAGGTCCATTTGGCAACCAATTTGCGTCAGACTATGGATCCCTTTCAAAATCACCCAAAAATCCCAGCAATAGTAAAAACCATGGAGGCGGGGACTCCTCCAGAGAACAATTAATGTGGTAAGAGACAAAAATTAAGAATTTTTCTTCATTACTTCTCATGAGGATCTTTACTTCATTTTCACTCTCCCATTAATGCAATCATTGTTACAGCTAAGCAACAAGACATCCCAAAGAAATAGGCAATTAATAAAACAGATGTGATGTTAGGAAGCCATCTAGCCAGCACACAGGAGACGTACTTATTTAGGTGACAGTGTGTAACAAGTGTAACTACCCTGGGATAAAAGCTAATGCATATTTGGTTCCCCCAGGACTCATCTGCATAATTTTCTGCAATAAGCCTAGTTTCTCAATAAGCCTCACAGTTTGTGGACTAAAGTAAGGGAACTACTAGACTGGAAATCTAACAATCTTGCTGAAAGACAACTTTTCAGGCATTCCAGAAGAGAGAACCTTTGCCCAGCAGTCAGCCCATTCATTTTTATTTTCTATGTGTCTTCCTCCCTGTCCTTTGAACCAGGAGGCCTTCTAAGCTGCCTTGAGACTGAGGGCCATCTGATAAGGACAAACTCAACCTTTTTCAGAGTCAGAGTGATCTGATTGGTGCCACGTTAATCGCTCTTAGAACCCCGGCCCTTTCATCCACTCTTAAAAGTAGGACAATCTCATCTGGGTCCCCTAACTTACTTCAGAAAAAGGGCCTGTCTGTCTTGGGCCACTCAGCTACCGTCAGTGAGAACCAAAGCCATCTAACATGGACCATCCAACACCCATCAGAACCAAAGCCATTAGATCTGAACCACCCAATCCCCATCAGAACCAGGACCATCTGTCTTGGGTCAACCAACCAATGTTAGGATCACAGCTTTCTAAAGTGGACCAGCCAAACACCCTCAGAATCAGAGCCTTCTGATCTGAGTCTCCCCACTCTTCAGAATCTGGACCATCAGACTTGGATCACAGAGAATCCCGCAGACTGAGGGCCATCGGGTTTGAGCTACCCAACAACTCTCAGATTCAGACTCTTGCTACCTTGCCACTTGCACAAACAGGACCTTTTCACTCCCATTTCCCCTGTACTCCTTTCATGAATCAAGATAATGCTTAATTGCAGCTGGACAATAATCAGCAGCTCTGAGTATAGGTTGTGCAGACTAAAACTGAAGTAGGCAACCAAAAGTCTGTGTACTAGCCTTCACCACAGACAACACCACATAACAAATATATTGCCAACAGACAATTCACAAATGTAGCTAAAAAAAAGATAACTTACAGGTAGCAGCAGTAAAGAAGTCAATGTTTCAAGCCTATTACCAGGCACATTCTTAAGGCTTCACTGCCTAATTGCACTCTGGAGATTATCTGTATAACCTACACGTGCTGCTTGTCCGCCATCAACCAAGATGTAAGTTCTGGGATCAGGATACAAGTCAAGGTTTCCAATAAGATAACATAAAGTGTAGCAGTGCCACCTCTGTGCTGGGTTTCTTACAGCTTAGGATGACTATGTGCTGCAGCAATTCATATGGCTGGGGACTACCACAAATTAGCACTGAGGGCTACAACTTTCCCTATAGGCTGGGTCTCCCACACCTTCACACGAAGTGCTACAGTGCCATCTATGGGCTAGTTCTCTTATATTAGTGTTATATGCTGTAACACCACATGTGGGTTAGGACTCCCACATGCTAGCACTAAATGATGCAGCACCACCTACAGTTCTTGGGGTTTCCTACATTAGCCCCAAGTGATGTGGCACCACATAAAAGCACTACCACGTTAGCCTTAAGTGTTGCATCGCCACACATGTGCTGGATCTCTCACATGTTAGCACTAAGTGCTGCAGCATCAACTACAGGTGGGGTCTGCCAAATGTTAGCACTAAATGCTACAGTGCCACCTATGGGCTGACTGTACCACAAGTTGGAGCTAAGTGCTACAGGCTGTGCCACTTATAGGCTGGTTCTCCTGCAGATTAATACTAAGTGCTGCAGCTCCAGCTACAGGCAGGGTCTCCCAAATCTTAGCACTGTATGCTTCAGCGCCACCTACAGGCAGGGTCTCCCACAATGTTAGCACTAAATGCCGTTATGCCACCTACAGGTTGGTCCCATGGTTTGATTTCTTAAACCAGCCAACTGGAGGCTTCATAGCACTGCAGTAATCTCTTCAGTCTTCTGCACCATTGGTTACCATTCATGCATCACCATGAGACAAATGTAAACAGGAAAAAAGTGCACAGCCGAGTTCCCCAGCCCCCAAGCCTCCCATCTGTCTTGAGGAGGAAAGCATTGTATATTCTCTTCACAGAAGAGCCAGATAGAGACAGTTTCTGCAAATGAATGACCTTGCCTTAAAGCACTATGGGCCTTTGTGGAATATGATTTTCTGTACATACTGTATGATCACATCTTGTTTTGTCAGTTTATGTAGAGGTGCATGGTTTCTCTTTAGGGACTGCAGTGCACACTGGATGGGATTGCTGAGCAAATAAATGAGATGAGGATGATAATAAGATTTTATTCTTTTTCATTTACTCACAACTGCTGTTCAGAGCAATGCACCTCAAAACCATTCTAATTCTTATTGTTCTGCACACAAGCATCTAACAGAATGCAGCTCCCCCAACAGCAAGGCCAGAAACACACCAGGGGGACAGTGCAGTACCACGGGTGCCTTTAAAGGCCGTAGGACCAGCTCACACAGCCAGAAACACACCAGGGGGGACAGTGTAGGATCACGGGAGCCATTAAAGGTAATTCATGCTCCCTCCAGGCTTCAGCTTGTTTGGCAGGGGTGTTATTTACTGCCCTCATACCACAACTGATTGTTTCTCCAGCTCTGCATATTACCTCAATACTGGACATTTTACCTGCTTTGCACCGGAGCTTTAAAAGCCTCATTTTATGCCCAATTTGATACAGCTTAGCCTGCTCACAGAACCTCTTGCACTGTTTGCTCGACTGCTACGTCTGCCTGATAGAGCAATATTTTAGCCCAGTTTACAGCCACTGTTATAGGGTGTTATTTTCTTACTGCTTATTCCTATAATACTGCTATATTGAGTACTTACAACATCGTAGTCAGGCCGATGCAGCTGCAGGCCCACTGCATGGTTTTGCGTCCTTCAGTGTGCACACAGGCCCCATTGCTAGCCTCTCACTGTCTCAGTCTGTTTCCCAGTTTGTGCACGCACACTGGGCTCTCTGAATTTCCACTGCATACTAATTTGGATCTTTTGTCTCTCCCGCATATCTTCAGCTTGTTTGGCAGTGGTGTTAGCCCATCGACGCCTCATCAACTGCCCCACCCAACCCAACCACCTCCCACCCAGAGGCATCTCTTAATATATAGTTGTCACGGGTCACATGACCTGTCACATGACTGCTCCTGATATTTTCTAAGTCTCTGTTTCTCCCTTAGCCCATTATCATGGGTGGCCACTAGGAGTCAGTATTTTCCACTACAATCTCCTGCTCCTCTTCTTTCTTTTCTGCTCTAGCTCTCCACTCCCACTTGCCTACCCCTCTTACTCCAAGTGCCTTCTAAGCCTTTTTTAGCCCCTCTCGCTGGTCCGCTCACCCAGGATTCAAACCTTGCACTATCAGCCCCAAAGGCTGTGACCCTACCACTACACTAACCAATCACCCCTACTACAGGGTATCTTTTACACCCCCTTATCCCTGAAGCCCTCCCTCTACACTACTGCCCTTCATGCACGCTCCTCTCTCCAGACACCCAGTCCAGCATCACTCTTGATAATCAGCCACACCATGACTCTTCTACCTACCCTACTCTCTCTTTTACTCCTCTACCTCCTCCTCTCTCCTGCTGTCACCCACTCCCGGTGTCAACCCCCCTCATCCCCCCCACAATCTATTGCCCCCTCCCCTCACTCAGCACACACTATAGCATCTCACTGTCCATGTCACCCCACCCTATTGCACCCCTACCCCCTGCCAGTCCTTGCTCCCTATTGTACTCACTCCTCCTAGCAGTACCCCACATCTCAGCCCTCCCTGTACCTATTGCTTAGTCCAAACACACTCAATTGCCCCAACAGGTTCCTTGACTTTGTAAAATAACTCAGCTTGCTCTCCTCAGGGCTCTCCTCCTTCACCTTCTCCTATCCGGGAATATCTACCCCAACCTGGGACCCAAACTTGCCACCCCCACATGCCCACCATCCAATGATGGTCTCCACCTTGCTTCCATTAATATATGTAGCTTAGTAAAAATGTTGGACAGCTTTCAGGGATGGATGGTATGACACCAACCTGATGCCATTGCTCTTGTCGAGACCTGGCTCTCCAGCTGTACCCCTGACTCTGTTGTGGCAATCCCCAGCTACTCCCTCTTAGGGCCAACAGATGAGGTAAGCGTGGAGGCAGCTGTGCCCACTATCTTAAGGACCCTCTGCAAGGTCAAGCTCTCCCCCCACCAGTTGGAACAGGTGGCACAGGGACCTCCGTCCCTCTCCTTATTACTGTGGTTTACATCCCCCCGGACCAGAAATTGGCATTCCACTCTGTTCTGAACTACCTCTCTCTTCTTCCCACAAAAAATAAATGCATAGTTCTGGGGGACTTCAATATTAACTGGCAGTCCTTGCCCACTGCACCATATAAAGATGCCATTGCCGCCATGGATCGAACACAGGTGGTCACTTCTCCCACGTGGCAAAACCCCAACTCCGGCTCTGCCACTCTTCTGGACCTGGTGTTCACCAACCATCCACACGGAATCACTGGTGTCTCAGTCCTCCCTAATGCCCTAAGTGACCACTCTCCTGTGCTCTGCATCTGATCCTGTAAGTCCTAGAAGCCCCCACCAAAAATCATCCTCCAGCGTAAACTTAAACACGACAAACTTGAACAATTAAGACTCCACCTAAGGCTTTGGGATTGGTCACCCTTAAAAAACACCCCTCACATAGACTTGTCACGGGCAGTGTTAAATGTGTGAATGAAGAGGTCGAGTGCCAAGTTTGCACCTCTGACCAAATGTGTGGTCAAAGACAACCCTATACCTTGGATCTCTGACCATCTCCCTGACCAGATGTGCCACCATGACTCCCTCTGGCAAACAGCTCTTGATATGGGCCAGCCAGCCGAAAGACAACATTACCGTGAGGCTAGGGACAAGTGTACCTGGGCTATACGCAAAGCCAAAGCGGAACACTACAAAACGTCCCTTACATCCTCCTGGGGTTCAGGCAGAAAATCTTGGAATAACCTTAAGGAGCTTAGCAGAAAGACTAGAACACTCCCCCCTCCCAAATTAATCTAAATGGCAACTGCACCACCGACCCCAAACTTATTGCCGACGCCCTTAACTCCTCCTTCTTAGACCTCAGCAACATACTTCCTCCCCACTTTTCTGATCCTCCCTCTGCCCCCCTTATATCCCCCTCTCCTCACCCCCTTTCTGTTTAAAGACCCTTGCCCCATGGGAAACCAAACCCTATCTTCAAAAAGCCCTCAGTGGTTCCCAGTTCAGCAGCGACTCTCTGGACCTAAAACTCCTCCACCTGACCCTGCAGGAAGTCCTTGCCCTCTTAACCTGCATACTCAATTGCTCCTTTTGTCTAGGCAAATTTCCCATCATGTTGGAAAACCGCCACCATTACTCCCATTCACAAAGCTGGTGACCATATGGCCACTGGCAACTATCATCCTATCTCTATCCTCACCCTCCAAAGCCCTGGAATGCATCGTCTCGGATCAACTCACTGATTACCTCACAAAATACGATCTCCTCTGTAAGGAACAACATGGTTTCCACAAAGGCCACAGCACCATATCCACACTTCTGGAATTCTCCTCCTCCATTCACTCAGCCCTGGATTTGTGGATTTGTTGAAAGTATTCGACACCATTAACCATGCCCTCCTCCTAGCTACCCTCCCCCTGTTAGGTCTTTCCCAGGATACCATAAATTGGTTTTTAGACTATCTTGTGAGTAGAGCCCAGCAGGTAAAGATAGGCAACACCCTCTCCACCTGCCTCTCAGTTAGGTCAGAGGTGCCTCAGGGCTCTATTCTGGGCCCCCTGCTTTTCAGCTCATATCTAAACACCCTCCCTGCTGCGTGCTCTGGTAACCTGCTACTAGATGCAGATGATGCTGTCCTCTTTTCCTCCCACCCTGATCCCTGCATGCTCCAGCAATCGCTCTAAACCTCCTTTACTGAGGCTGAACTATGGTTTGCAAACCAGCATCTAGTATTAAACTACAAAAAGACTACGGTCATGATTTCTGCACACCACCAGAGCACTCACAAAAACTCCCGTCCTCAAATCCTTAACTCCCAATGGACCTCCCCCTTGAACATGTAAATACCTTCAAGTACCTAGGTATCACGCTAGACTCCTCCCTCAATTTCCCCCAACATATTCATCTTCTCTGTACAGCTGTCAACACCAGAATCAGACTTCTGCACCTGTACAAACACTGTTTCACCCCAGATGCCCTCCAACTAGCTGTCTCCTCCTCAGTCCTCTCTCTAATTGACTATGGGATCTTTGTCTATGGGGCAGCTGACATCTCCTCCCTCAGCAGACTCAGGCTGTCTCTCAACAAAGCCTGCCACCTAATCCTTGGGTGTGACCATACTACACACACTTGCACCCTCTACAGCTCAACAAACTGGCTTAATCTCGAAGATACTCAGGTTCCAAACCTGTCTTCTGGTCAAAAAAGATCTCCCTTGGCCTCCCCCCGCCCCCCCGGTCTCAGTCCTCCTAAAACTGTCTCCTGTTATTAGAAACACTCATAGCTCCGTCAAATCACTGTTCTGTGTCCCCAGATGCCAGACCTCCCTATGCCAGAGAACTTTTAGGGCCCTGACTTGGATGAACGCTCTCCCTAGCTCCATAGCAACAGAAAGTAAGATTGGTCATTTCAGATCCCTCCTTAGGGACCACCTCCACTGTGCCAGTACCTGTGATTGTTACTGAATCTGCTCGACATACCTCACTCTCCCAGTCCCCCTAACCTCCCCTCTTGTTGTCCTCCTTCTCCCTCTTTTGCACCCTCTCCGGCCCCTTACCCCCTTGACAATGGACCCCGTCCGGCCTCTCCCACCCCGTCTTCCTTCCTGCCCCACCTTGCTCCTCCACTATCTACTGCTGATAGAAGGATTATACCAGTATGTCTGCTTGGTAATTACAATATGCTCGCTATATAGAATCATGTCCAACAATACTATTATCCCATGCATCTTGACGTACTAAACTCTTCTCAAAGGCTTCCAAGCCTGTATATTGTATATTGTACCTGTTATGCTACTCCTCTGTATATTGTACTTGTTATTGCTCCCTCCTCTGTGTATAATCCTGTTGTATTTTGCCTGTCAATGTTTTGTTCCTATGACATGGAGCCTTTGTAAATGAGTCTCTGACTCAAAGGTTGTTTCCAAAACTTCAATAAATAAAAATAAATAAAGCTTTCTTTCTCAAAACACTGTACTTTTGAGTATCAGAACACTATTCCAGGAAAATGACCCTGTATGATACCAGGCCTAACTAACAAAAACATACTATATATCTGTACAGCTACAGAAGACATAGGAAATATCAAGTTTTTTTCATTGATCTTTTTTTCCCTACTTTTTCTTCTGTTCTTCTCTGAACCTCCCTATCTAACTCCATCTGCCTATCCCTCTTTCTATGTCAAACTTTCAGGATTCCCAATCCCTCTATTCTCTCTCTACGTGTCCTGTAACTGCCTGCAGCTCACTCCTCCATCCCAGATGAAACCTCGTATCAAGCATGGGAAACGTCAGGGTAAGCGGAGAAGATTGCAGCTGCACCAAACACATAGGTTTCTGTGCTGGCTGGCAGGCCCACCCCTACCCATAAGGCAGGGAGCAATAGTTGCCTGGAACTACTAATGCCAGGCCCCTATTGGAGGGCTCAGGTGAGACCAGCTCTTACATTGGGGCCTGGTGTTGGCCCCTCTGTGCCCTCCCAAAAAACAGCCCTGGGTGCCGAAATTGGCAAAGATGTGACTTGTAGCAAAGAGCGCCCACCCTCCTACTGTACATCACCAGAGGGCAGCCATTTTCTTACCGCTGGAAGAAGTCTTCCTTGACATGGGTGTAGGATGATATACCCCTTGTACTCCATGGTGTACAATTGTGTTTTAAGAGGGCAACAAAAAGGTTCTGAACTGCTGCCTTTATCCTTGAAACAACACAGAACCAGATGAACCTTTCTGTAATTTTTTTCTTATCAGTCAAAACAAGAAGGGTTGGCCACTGATATTGTCTTTGTATTCCAGGGACTGTACAACATTACAGGCTCTGGGGTGGTATGTGGGTGTCTAAGGGCTCTGAGGTGGTTTGTGGATGTTGGAGGGAGAAATGTATGCCATCTGTATTTATCAGTGCATGCGTGGGGGCCAAAACCAGTGCTATGGTTTACTAAGTATGTTTATTGTGTCAAATGGGGCAACAAATGTGGTCCTGGTGTACATATTTTTACTGTCTCTCTACACCCCTGTTCCTTGAAGAATGAGAGGCATCCCCGTAACAGCCTTCAGAGCTTCTGCCTGTCCCACTGGGACATTGAGAATTCAAATCTCGAACCCCACCAGCATGGAAGGCAAGCAATAATCACTGAATCACTGGGCCAGACCAGAAATAACTGGGGGAGGGTAAAGAGTAGTTTCCAACAGATTTTACCTGGGGGACTTTGGGTTCATCAAGTGGTTAATTTGTATGTTATCGCTGAGCTGTAATCAGGACTGCTGTTATGAGAATGTCAGCTGGAAAGAAACTGCCCAAAGAATATACAGTACCCTTTCAGTAACCCCGCTCCCAAGGGGGAGGGAAAAGACTGTCACTAATATAATGTGGGTTTCTAACGAGAGAGTACAGGTACAAATGTATTTGAAAGAAACTGTTGCTTGATTACTTGCTAATTGCTTATATGACATCTTTTTCTGATTGTATTGCAAATACATTCCAACTCATAACTGAGCTTTATTTTCTATTGAATGGTATAGTATGGGTTTCTTGTGATCTGTTCTTGTCCTGCAAAACTCATGACTTTGTCAGATTTGTGTGAGGTCCTGTAAACTGGAATTAAAATATTTGTTCTTTGGCTAGTATAAAATAAATCAAGTTGCCACTCACATATTTGGCTTCCACATTTGGGTTGTTGTAACATAAACTGGGTCATTCTGCTCACATGAACTGGCATGGCATCCAACGCAAGTGTACCTATCAGTCAAAAAACAATTACTTGGGTCTGGATTTTTTTTATTGCTGCAAAAATGATAGTTAAATATTCAAACTGATGCCAAAGAGGATTGATAATTCAGTATAAAGTCCTGTCGCTGTTGTCAGAACCCTGGGACACTCCCTTGGTTCGCTAATTTTTTTTTACATCATGAATACTGTATATTTAGGCAGGCTCATAATTTGTGGGACATGCTCACCCCTCCCAGGGACACCCTTAACAAAGTAGCAGAATAATTTATCTTTTTGAATGCCATAAATAAACAAAAAAGGTTGGCCTATGACCTAGTGAAAGAACTTTGACCCAGGTCTGGGACTGAACCTGGATTTATACTCCAAGGCTGACATAGACTGAAGTGTACAAACAGACAGAAGTGAGGAAGAAATTAGTGCCTTAGCTGGTGTTTGAACCCAGGCCACTAAGAAAAAACATTCTGATGTGCTACCAGCTGCACCGCCAAGGCAACTGGAAACCTAGGACTCCCAGAAGCACCTTACTTTTTCTCATACACACAACCTGGTGCTACACAGATTAAATACATTTTCTTCACAAGACTGCAGTGTGCATATGGAATACAAAGTACAGAAGAGAGAAATAAATATGTGCCTTATCTGGGATTTGAGCCCAGGTCACTTGGAAAATGGACAGCCTGGAGCAGCATAGATTAAGTACATTTTTTTTCACAAGTGTGCAGTATGCATATATCTCAAGGTGCTTATTGCTTAAGACAGTTGGGGACAGACTTTTTCTGAGTGCCTTCTGAGGGTTGATTGGAGCCTTGGCCTGTGACAGTGTTGAAATGGGGCCAGCTCCTCTGCCCATCATGGTAGATATACTGCCAACGAGCTGGATTTACCAGTAGTCATGGAGCATAGGCAGAGGGGATTTATAGAATCAGAAAATCAAAGAAAATGTGATGGCAGAAAAGGACACTCTTGGCCCACCAAGTCTGCTCCATCTCTCCCTCCCTACTTGCCCCCCTCATCACTGAGTTTCCTGAACTTCACCACCCTGTGAGGATGCTAGCAGGGACCCTAGGTCTTGGCAAGAACATGTTGTTGCACCCCTCCACCCAAACACATCCCAGCATCCCCCGTTCGCTAGCTGCTACACCAACTGTACACCTGCAAGTGGCAGGGGAGTACTGTGAGGCAGTCAGCCCTCCCTTCCTGGAGGAGAAGGTAAGCTTCTACTGGGCCACTTGATCTTCCTCCCTCCATCAGGCTCCCAATGACCCAGGCTCATTCCTGAACGTGGGTCACTGGTGTCGTAAAAAATAGTGTTATCACTGAGCCAGTGGGCTGGCCCTAAGAAAGTCCCCTTCTAGTTTTTAGGTGGGGGAGGTGATTTCACTGCTTGTTTGTACACAAGTATAAGAGCAACACCAACCTAGCCCGCACAGACTTGATGCATTTCAGTTATATAATTCCTTAAGAGAGGCAATTTGGCCTTGTGGCTAGAGCTCAGAACTGTGAAGCAGTGAGTTCCAGGATTTAATAGCACTACTGCCACTTCCTCACCGCACAATCCTGAGCAAGTCAGTTCACTTCCCTGTACCTAACCACTCTGTAATCTCTCTCTAACCAAGCTCTGTTTGAATCTTCCTGTGCACCTAAAATGGCAGCAACATTCTTTCCTCTCCCTCTCCTGGATTGTAAAGTACTTTGGGATACACTTTGCATGAAAGGTGCTATACAAAACCAAATTACCTTCCTTCTTTTCTTTCGTCTAGCAAATGTAATATTCACATCACCTTGCCTTGAGCAGGTTGGAAGGCTGTTCCATTTATTCTGTAATCATAATCCAACTGGTCCCATTGAGCAGACAACATATTCTACAAACCCTTCTGTTACTTCATTTTTATTCATTTATTTTGATAACTGAGTAAGTGCACTGGTGCTGAAGTGCCTTTTATTAAGGTACTTCATTTATTTAAGGTACTTTGTACCGTCTCATGCATTCACTTATTCATTCCCCTCACCCCCACCCCCCACACACCATTAGTATAAAGCTATGAAGGTACTGCTGACAGACATGAATGTCTTGCCAAAAAACATTTCTGGGGTTGGGGGGCACACAAATAAAAATGAATGTAGGCAAACAATAAATTGCACTTTCACAGCCTTCCGCAGCCCCTAAAACACTACTGGGATGTGTATGGGGGTGCATGTGCCCTCCCAGACTCTATTGGCATGGTGGCCCTGCCCGGAGAGTGCTGCATACATGGGCTATAGCAACCATCCCTCAGACTAGCAGCAGTTGGAGATGATAAATAACTTAAGGCCAGTAAAGTAGGCCAAGGCCAGCGTGACTGCAGACCACAAATAAGCAGAGAGAACGTGTGTGTGCCCCTCTCTCTCTCTCACTCACACACAAACACATCTCACACACACACACACACACACACACACACACACACACACACACACACACACACACACACACACACACACACACACACACACACACTGAAAGATTGAGTTTCTCAAGCTGGACTGTTAAAGTCTCATATTCTGAGCTTTTTAATGATGTTTTAACCATGTTTTGTAATCTTTATATATATTTATTAATCTAATTGCACACATTTTCACATGGTTGGTCAGGCCAGTGCACTCCCTGAATATTTTAATAATGTTTGCATTGTTTTAAAGAGAAACAGTCAGCAGTAAGCACAAAGGGCCCCCACACTCAAGTGTTGGGGTGGTCCCAATATGCACTTTGTGTGCAAAAGCATTTTGGTTTACTTATGTTTATTGTAGCATAGCATATTGTATCAGACTAGTGTTGCTTAGTTCTAGGCTTACATCTTCTGTTACTACAAATCCCAGAATGCCCTGCAGCTGACAGAGCAGTAAGCCGTAGTGAGGATTCAAAAGCCTACAATGCATGTTAGAGTTTTTAGAATCTCCGATCAGATGTTTTGTGGGTTTGCGTTTCTCTTTTGAACACAAAGTGCACAATGGGACTGTCCCACACTTGAGTGTGGAGCCTTTGGTGCTGTTTCTCTTTAAGTCAGCCATATACAAGAGGATTGTATGGGGGGGGCACCTTTGGAAAAGTGTAGAGACACTCTGTGAAATGTTAGGAATGCCTTATGTGGGCCCACCGGCATTTTTCACTTTTCACCTGAAGTCTATAATAAAGTTATTTGATTCCACTAGGCAGGAGCAGCATCTGTGGATCTCTTTTGCAACTTGACTTGAAACACAGTTTCTTGCTAGAGTGGTTAGTGCTAGATTTCTTTGTTTCTCACTGTTGAATGGCCAGCTCTAAGGTGCTGATTGGTGGGGGACTGCTCTGGCACACTGCTGACCTGGGTTCAAACCCCAAGCCCAGGATGTCAGGAGTTGAGGCTGGAAGGGCAGGTAACAGAGCATCCACACAGACTCTCTCTCCTTCCGGGGAGGGGAAGGGAGGTGGCATGCAGCACTAGGACAGAGGCACCTGGAGGGAGCCTGGGACCACAGCTGACATGGAAAACCACATGCAGGCGGGTCCAACCCTAGAGCGCCAACAAGGGCACATCCTGCATGGGAGGTGGGATATGCTGGCAGAACAGGGGAAAATGCCCAGCCAAGGCAGTCTCAGGTGATGGCCTCCCTGTGTGCCCCCACCCCCCCCCACCAGACCTACATCAGCAGTGCACCACTAAACAGCCCCTGGTGCTTTTGCAATATGTACATCTTCTCCTCCTAAATGGGTGATGGGGTCCCCAGGGAGAGATAGAACTGACCAAGGCACCAGAAGGACACACTGGGATCTGTCAGTGGACAACATCAATGTCAGTGGGTCTGATGTGCAGAGCAGTGCCATAATGCAAGGGCCTGAAAGAGTGAGGCACCTGGAGGCACTGAATGAGGCAAACAGAAAAATACAGTAGCACAAATGTTAAAATCAACAGTGTATACAAGCCTCTGTATTTAATGACCACTTTTGAGTGTCATGGCAGGCAAGGATGTCCTCTCCAGCCCCCCCACCCCCCCACTGAGCAGAACATACTTTAGCCAACAGAAAAATCCTGTTGTGTAAAACGGCAGATAGAAGAACAGCAGTAAGCTGCAAAACAGAACATCAAGACTCATGGGCAACAGAAATTGCCGCACTTAGGAGGTTACATTGATTGCACTAAATCCGTCCCCTACTGACTGCCTGTATATAATTCTATCTCACCACTCTGCCAATAACCTCTACAACTTCCTAGAATCTTTATTCCAGTCATGTACATCAGAGATTGGCTCAGTTAATCACTACGGGCATTAGTGAACAGCTGCATTTAAAACAAAGGCTTCTACTTTTTATGTGTGGATTTTTTTATTTGTTTTTACTTCACAACTAATTTGCCCAGGATGGCCCAGCTGAGATGCAAAATCTCATTTTCAGTTGGCTCCTACACCTACTTCCACACCTGGGTGAACTGAAGCACTGAGAGGTTAAATAACTTGCTTACTGTCACACAAGCAGTTCTGGTGTAATTTTTATATACTTGTAAGCCCCCACACACACACACATTGGGGTCTGCCTTTTGGGTTATTTGAGCCAGCAGTTTATGGAATCTTGGTCCTCCACTCCCCTGATTCTGGAAGCAGCAGCATGGACTGGCAGGGCAGGGCACGGCACAGTAGGAGTGCAGCCTGGAGTCCAGGGATGGGGTCAAGCCCTGGCTCCCTTAGAGCTTCATAGCAACTACCATTTACCATGTTCCTGAGACCATGGCATATCCCCATATATATTATCTAGATACATATTATAGAGGCACAGTCCTGCCCCTATAGTTAGAGTTGTGTAACCTGTTTAATGTTAAACCTCACATTTTGCACTTTAATAACTTTGCAACTGATCAATGGATTTGCACAAAACTCGGCATGTGCTGTCCCATGGGGTAGATCTCTAGATGTGACAAGTTTTGTTTTGGTTGGATGTGCAGATGCTAAGATCCGGATAGTGCAAAAACCTTAAAAGTCACCACTTTTTGCAGTTTTTACTCATCGCTTTGCGCCCAGACAGTGTGGAATGTTGGTGTTAAGTTTTCTATGGTAGAAACAGATTGCATAACAGAACTGCCATGTGTTTGGTGAAAAAATATTAATCTGTTGCAAAATTATTCAATTTTTAAGTTCCCATAATTTTCAATGGGAAGATTACTCTCAAGGATAGAGGAATGGATTTAAAAAAGAAATTAGCCTAACAAAAAAGTATTCTTTTTCATGAGGGGCCAATCCTTCTTCAACAGAAAAAATTCCCATTTTCATGAGCCGCCATCTTTTTTTTTTTTTTTTTCACACAACAAACTGTCATAACACTGTCCAGGGATGGCTTTTACAGACATCCAAATGTTGCTCATCAGGAGCTGATGATCTTCACTTAGTATTTTTTTTTATAGCTCCCATGGCCTCTAAACATTTTTTTTTTTTTAACTATTTAAATCCTTTTTCATCATTCGCTAAGATCCTTTTTCATGAATCCTTTTTCGTTAAAATGAAAAGAATCACAAGTGACATAAAAAGATTTTGGACACACAGAAAAAATCTTTTCACAGCCATTCCCTGTAATTTTCTGTTTCTGTAGTGTAGTGGTCCCTCCCCCCTCCCAGTCACTGATACTATATATTGTGTGTTTGGTAGTGTAGTGGTTTGTCCCCCCTTCCTGGTCACCAATTTCATATGTAATATTCATTTTTCATAGTGTTGTGGTCCCTTCCCCTCCCTGGTAACTGATCCATATGTAATACTTTTCTGTAGTGTAGCAGTCCCTCCCCTCCTGGTCACCGATCCCATATGTAATCTTCATTTTCCATAGTGTAGTATCCCTCCACCCTCCCCAGTCACTGATCCCATATTTAATATTCATTTGCCATAGTGTAGTGGTCCCTCCCTCCCCTATGGTCACCGATCCCATATGTAATACATTTCTGTAGAGTAGCGGTCCCTCTCTCTTCCCTGGTCACTAATTCCATATGTAATACTTTTCTGTAGTGTAGCGGTCCCTCCCCACTCCCTGGTCACCAATCCCATATGCAATATTCATTTTCCATAGTGTAGTGGTCCCTCCCCCTTCCCGGTCACCGATCCTATATGTAATTCTTTTCCGTAGTGTAGCAGTCCCTCTCTCCACCCTCCAATTGCCATTGCCCATTTCCCTGGTGTCTAGTGGCACACCCACCCACTGATCACCATCCCCCACCCCAATTTCATATTCCCTTGTGTCTAGTGGCACACCTCGCCCTCCCAATGTGGCCAAAACCTGAAATAAAGAAAACGGTCCCTTAATGTTTTTTTAACCAGTAAACAAGATAAAGTCCCTCACCGATCAGCCCTTCACCCCCACCTCCCACTCAGCACCCACCACACCACACACCCCAGTACACTCCCACATACCCTCACTCACCTGAACAGGTCCCAGGTTCAAGAACCACTCTCTGATCAAAGACAAGTCTTGTTGCTGGAACTGGCAACTGCAATATGAGAAACTAAAGTAAATTTGATTCAGTGTAGTTCAATGAAGGGTTCAACTTTTATGCATAACTTAGCCATTTTTGGAGATTTTGACCCCAACTTTGCAACATGGCCTTTTGGGAACCCCACCTCATGAACAGTATGACTGTCATTATGCAACTCCTGCCTGAAAGTTGATTTCACGATCGGTTGGCAAAATCACCTTTCAAGCAGGATTTGACATTTTTCCTGACTTTGTTCATGAGTTGGGGTCATAAGAAGGCTAGGCTGAAAATGCTGGGTAAAAATTACGAAAAATAGCAAAGTCATGACTATCTGTTGCAATTTCGCTATGCACGTTCATAACTTTGGCAATTTTTAATATTTTCATCCCAGATTTTCAGCATAGCCTTCTTATTACTCCACTTCATGTATGTCATAGCTGTCATTTTTTCAAATCCTGGCCAAAATATGTTTTCACACCTGTGGTGTGGAATGGGATTGCACTTGTGCAGAATTATGTTTTGGCAGGGATTTGAAAATGTTCTGTAGCTGGTACATTAGGTGGGGTAATAAGATGGTTATGCTGACAATTTGGTCACTGTTGTCCTATAAATGGAATCACAGGGCCCAGAGGTCCCTGTGCTTCTTCAGCTACATACATGTTCACATCTATGGAGGGATGGGCACAGGAAAATAAGGATACAATTATACTATCTCAAAAAGCAAGGAAATTAGTTAACAAAAAAAACTCAGTTAATGTATCAGTTAGGGTTAAAGCGACACAAGTAGAGAAATGTGGTATTAGAGTTTCCAACCCTAGCACCCCACCCCCACCCTGCACACACCAACAGGCTTCGGGGGGGGGGCCTTGGGGTCATCAGCCCTAAAGCTCACCCCATTCTAGCATATTGTACCCATCTCAGTTTACTAACTTATGGAATGGGTGAGTGTTAGGGCTGATGACTCAAACACACCAACACTTGTTGGTGTGCAGGTGGGGTGTAGAGTTGGAAACCCTAACTCACATTTCCCTAGTTTTGTCGCTTAACCCTAACTGATGCATTAACAGAATTTTTGCAACTAAGATATATATATATATATATATATATATATATATATATATATATATATATATATACACACACACAGTATATATATTTATACAATGAGGTGGCTAATAAACATTGTAAATAAAAAGACATTCTCACTGCAGTGAGATAAATATTAGTGACTTAGCAACTGTGAGATTATTTATATTTACACATACAGTTACTACATCAGCAGCATTTATTGCCACTTTGCCTACCTCATTCATTAAGTTTCCCACCTCAGTACTACTTTCCAAGAGCAAACAATGTCAATTCCATACACCTGTTGGAGTACCTCTATGCTCTGTGAAACATCCCGAGTATTCTGTGCTTTCACAAACACTTTCACTGCACTGAGAACTTCACTGCATTACCACAAGCTCCGAGTACAGCAAAGCAATTTCAGTTCGACAGAAGAAAACATTTGCAATCCACTTCAAATCAATAACCTAACTTTTCACAACCACCGCAAAGCAATCAATAAAAAAAAGACATCTCCGTATACATATCATTTCTTTCTTCTTTTCTCACATAGCAGTACAGAACAGAAAGCGCAGCCCACCTAGTAAAGCAGTCAAAGCCATAGCATCACACATTGACTCTAACTAATAAAACCCTGTGCAATTTACCTTTTTTTCTTCCTCAAAGCAGTACAGTCGCAGTGTCTTCAAAGAAAGCATCGCAAGTGAAACATTCGGAGTCCAACCCATACATGACATTGACAAACTTGTACAATCACACATACTTTAAACATTAATAAACACAAAGGCAAATAAAATAATAAAATATAAATATCAGCACACACTTCACCAAATAAATAAAATAACTACAACCTCTCGTAAATAACCACAGTCCCGGAACTGTTTTTCAAGTGAATATTCCACCACTTTCAATAACAGACCAATCGCAAAGCACCAGGTCAAGATTGACAGCCCAACCCACCAACCAGTGTATGGAGTAGTCTACCAACACAGCTCTTCCAATCAAACAGTAACACTCAGGATGCTCTCAACGAATAAAACTGTCACAGACAACCACATAAACCAATAGGTACTGCAAAAAACATTGCAACCATGACTACCAAAACTCACTCATTCTAAAACAAACTGCAATACAAACACGGAAACATACCCAATGGCAAAATAAACCCCAATAAATCGCTGCTCCACATAAATAAACCACAACACTCCTGCTGTATTGTATAAATCAAACACATGATGGGCAGTAGTGAGATATACAAAATAATGTCACTCCTGCATCGTGAGGTATGCATATCTCACTCTGCAGGAGTGAGATTATTTTCCATATCTCACTGCTGCCCATCATGTATCATATATACATATATACATATATATACATATATATACATATATATACATATATATACATATATATACATATACATACACATACATACACATACATATCACATTACATACATATACATACATATACATACATATATACACACATATATACACACACACATACATACATACATACATATACATACACACACACACACACATACATACACACACATCACCACTATAATATATATATATATATATATATATATATATATATATATATATATATATATATATATATATATATATATATATATATATATATATATATATATATATATATATATATATATATATATATATATATATATATATATATATATATATATATATATGATAGTTACTATATAGTTAGAGTTGGTGACCAGTTACATACTAAAATAAAAAGTTTGGACGTTAATAACTTTGGACCCATTCAATGGATTTGCCTGAAATTTGGTACACACGTTGGGGCACACTAGATCTCTTGATTTGCCAAATTGTGTTTCTGTCGGAGTGCTGGTCTTCATGTACGAAAGCGCTGAAAAATGCTAAATTATCAATTTTTGGAGGCACCTTTTGGCATTCTTAATGTGGTTTTGCACTGCCATTGTGTGGCATGCTGCTCTGTGAAATGGCTCATTTGAAAGAGCTTGGGTGGCTGAACATGCCACTTTTTGCTTGGTGAAAAAAATATTAAGGCATTCAAAAGTTATGGCACTTTTAAGTTCCCATTGTAAGTCAAAGGGAACATTTATATGTACATGTTGCGATCAAAGAATGGGGGATCTGGCCATCTTGTCCCACCTGGCGGTCAACCAATTTGCAGCCTTGTGGTTCAAGAATCTTTGATCTCAAGGAATTTCAAAAATTCTTTGACCGCGAGGTCTGCCATCTTGTTTTCAGTTTTCTGATTGCACAAACACAAATATCTCAGCTCAGGGGTCACTTCTGAAGTAAAACTTTGATGGGTTTTACTCAGGGGACCCCGATCTATCGAGCCATGGCTTTGGTTCCATCCAAATCAGTCCAAAAATAGAGTTATTAGCATTTAAATTCTTCATTTGCAGCTCGCTAATGATCTTTGATCGTGAGCCGATAAATTCTTTGATCGCGAGAATCTTTGAGCACGATCGTGCATCGTGAGCAAGGGACGAGATGGCCAGATTTAAAAATAGGTTTTTGTAGCCCAGGGGTGCCCTACAGTGTTGAATTATGGTGGGTTTTGCTCAGAGGGCTTTGTGATGCCCCATCTCCATAAGAAAAATAATGTGGTACCTATCCCTGGTAGTCTAGTGGCGCCCCTAATAAAATATATTACCCTATGTAGGGCCCTGCTAGTCTAGTGCCCCCACCCCTGTATTTTTTCACATCCCTGATAGTCTAGTGGCCCCCCGAGCTGTATTGTGTTATATTATAAATACATTTTATATCCCTGGTAGTCTAGAGCCCCCAGCATAATGACATGATAATGGATTTATATGATACCTGGTAGTCTAGTGGCCCCCATCCATTCATCCTAGCCCAGCACCCCCCATCGTTTGCCAGCCCGGCTGGCACAGCCACCTCACCTCCTCAGCCAACGTTGACTGTCTGCATTATGCGTGGTAATGCAAGAGGCACTCTGAAAATATTTCAGGGTGCCTCTTTGCGTACACTATATGCAGACGATCGTGAATGACATCGAAAATAGAGGAGGGCTATTCCAGTAAGCCGGCTAAGCGAGCGGGGGCACAAATGAGCTAGGATGGATGGTCGAACCACTGGGCCACAAATAATAATGTATCTATTTCGTGCTCTTTGAAACTTATGAGCCAGGACATAAAATATTTATATTACAATACAGCTCAGGCTGAGCCTGTGAGGGCTCACGGGGGTGGGGCACTAGTACCAGAGCCCCATGGGCTAATATATTTTATTGAAGAGCCACTAGACTGCCGAGGATAAATACCACTGACCTTGGAAATGCAGATGAGGCTGTAGTTACCTGAGCAAAACCCACCTATGACGCCCTCGGCACCCTGGGCTGAGATAATTGATTTTTCATCTGGCCATCTCATTCCTCCTCTTTATTCATGAGCGAGCAATTTCTTTGATCGCGAGCATGCCAATACTTTGACCGCGAGATTCTTTGATCGCGATCGTGCATCGCGAGCGAGGTACGAGATGGCCAGATGAAAAAATATTTTTTCTCAGCCCAGGGGTGTCGTAGGAAGTCAAATGAGGGTGGGTTTTACTCAGGAGGCTTCGTTCTGATGAACCATGGCAGTGATTTGCCGCGATTCTGTATATTTTGTGAATTTGAAGAGTTTTAATTCTTTGATCTTGACCCTGCAAATTCTTTGATCGCGAGCCTGCAAATTCTTTGATTGCGAGATTCTTTGATCGCGATCGTGCATCGCGAGCAAGGGACGAGATGGCCCAATTAAAAAATCAATTTTCTCAGCCCAGGGGTGTCGTAGGAAGTCAAATGAGGTGGGGTTTTACTCAGGGGGCTTCATTCTGTCGAACCGTGGTGGTGGTTTACCACAATTCTTTCAATATTTTGATTTATAAGGTTTTTAAATCTTTGTTTGTGAGCCTGCAAATTCTTTGATCGTGAGCCTACAAATTATTTGATCGTGAGATTCTTTGATCACCATCTTTGATCGCAAGGGACGGACAAGATGGCCAGATTTTTTATAATGGAATAGATGGGGAAATTTTACTAAACTTTTATATTGAATATCTTGGGAACGGTTTGGTCTTTTGAGTTGAATTTTGGAGGGAAGAAAGGCAATATCCCACAGATGTGTCTTTTCATGGTTTGGTCAAGAAATAGTACAGGGCGACAAAGTTACAGCACTACAAAGTTGACATTTTTTCCCATAGAATAACATTACGGCGTTTGACGCATTACAGTAATTCTTTGCCGCCCTGCTGCAAAATAATGCTTTGGTCGTTTGGGCTGAACTTTGGAAGGAAGAAAACCAACATCCCACAGATGTGCCTTTTGGTAGTTTGGTGAAATAATATTACAGGGCGGCAAAGTGACGGCACTCCAAAGTTGACACTTTTTGCCATTGGATAACATTATGGCGTCCATTGTGTCTTTTCAGGGCCCGTATCTCGGAAGCGGTGCGAGATACGGACTTTTTGTCAAAAAATTGCTTAGCCCCCCCCAAATAGGGGCTAAATATAAAACTAGCCAGGAAGGTAATAATTCATACAAAATGTTCATTTTTTTCCTATGTCATACGGTTCCTGAGATATAAGCAATTTAGTATTCCAAGTCGTTATTTTCTGCTCCGAAGTCAATTATAATGCATACATTCTTTGTTTTCAATTTGTTTTTTCAATGCAGTTTTTGGGGAAAAGAAGGGTATGCTCTTTTGTTACTGTGTCAGTTAGCATTTCCACTTGCACTTCTGTTACCGTTCGCATCACCGTTCCCGTCTACGCCACTGTGTGTGTTACAGTTTGCTTTTTTGTTTGCACTTGCATTTCCATTTTGTTTCACATTACTGTTGCTGTTACCGTTACCATTTGCATTTGCAATTGCGGTACCGTGCCCATGTGAGTTACGGTTTGCATTTTCATATGCGCTTGCATTTCTGTTTCTGTTGGCTTTATTGTTACTGTTACCATTTGTGTTTACAATTGTGGTACCATGACCTTGCGTGTAACAGTTTGTGTTTCAGTACTCACTTGCGTTTCTGTTGGTTTTATTGTTGCTGTTTCCGTAACCATTTGCGTTTACAATTGTGGTTCCGTGAGTGCGTTACAGTTTGCATTTTCATACGCGCTTGCATTTCTGTTTACTTTGGCATTATTGTTGCTGTTACTGTTACTATTTGCATTTACAATTGTGGTACCGTGAATGTGTGTGTTACCAGTTGCGGTCTGTATGCACTTCTGTTTGATGTCTCCGTTTACGTAACTGTTTGCTTCAGCGTCACTTTACGCTTGTGCTTCTACTAACGTTTGCTTTACCATTTATTTGCATTGCCATTTGTGTTACCATTGCTGCTTGCATTTGCTTTGCAGTTCCTGTTACTATGTAACAAGACATCATGAGGTGGGGTGCTCACGTCACTGTATTCCATTCACTATTTATCATCCTCATTCTCAAAAAGAAGGGAAATTTGAGGCAAAAAGCTCCATTTAATGCATCAGTTAGGGCTGTTCCACAGCGAAAAAAGCAAGGAAATTCGGTAGTAGGGTTGAAAGCCCCTTTGACCCCAGCCCACCCCAACCAGCATCGGGATGCGCATTGGGTCATCGGTCCTAACTCTCACCCCATTCTCCTTTACCTCAGCTTCTTTACACATGTGATGGGGTGAAAGTTAGGGCCGGCGACAATGTGCCCGATGCTAGTTGAGGCTGAAGTCAAGGGCAACCAAGGCATCTCACTTTTGTGCTGTGGACAACTAACGATGCATTAAACAGAGCTTTTTCTCTACTATATCTGTCTATCTATCTATCTATCTATCTATATCTATCTATTTATCTATCTATATATATATCAAAATATCCTCATATAGTAGATCCTGATTGGCTCATGCAGAACTCATTTGAACGTTTGGCCTCAGTAGCAGTACTAACTGTATTACAATGCGAATAATTTTAAAACAAAAAATGATAGCATAGTACTGTGAGCACGAAAGTTGTTCAGCACAAAAATATCTACAAAATGAGTGGTGTTTCATTTATAGCTACCTTATACTTTTTATATATAATTAGCAAAGAAACAGCAGAAAATTCAATTTACTTTTTTTTTTACAAACAAATGCAAATTATTTTAAAACGAAAAATGATAGATAGCATGGTACTGTGAGCACAAAATTTGTTCAGCATAAAAATGTCTATAAAATGAGTGGTGTCTCCCTTACAGATATATTTTAGATTCTTTAAAATTAGCAAGAAAACAGAAAATTAATTATTTTTCTTATTTTGCAATAAACAAATGTGAATAACTTTAAAATGAAAAATGATAGCACAGTACAGTGAGCATGAAATTTGTTCAGTACAAAAATATCTACAAAGTTAGTGGTGTTTCATTCATAGAAACATTTTAATTTTTTATAATTAGCAAAAAAAACAGCAGAAAATTCAAAGTTTTTTCACTTTTTGCAACAAACAAATGCAAATAATATTACAATGAAAAATGATACCATGGTACTTTGAGCACAAAAGTTGATCAGGACACAAATATCCACAAAACAAGCAGTTTTCATTTATAGATACCTTTTAGATTTTTTACAATCAGCTAAAAATGGCAAGAAATTATTTTTTTTCCACTTCTCAGAGGTATGGCATAAATGGAATACACAACATCCCTACTGAAAATATTGTTGATATTATTTATTCTCATGCCAATTGACCCAGCGACATCACTCGTAGCTTCCCCACGCATGATATTATCAGATCAATTGTTACAGGAACAATAACTCATTAGTACGGTGGTCGTAGTACATCTGGTAATTGGATCTCATCAGATAGGGGAGATATAGGATAGTGAAGCCTATGAGGCATAATCCCCAACCATGTAGGATATTATAGGGGCATAGTAGTGCCGCTATATTTAGTGTTGAGTAGGCACTTTAATGTTAAACCTCAGATTTTGCACTTTAATAACTTTGCAACAGTTCAACAGATTTGCACAAAATTTTGCATGCACAGTCTTGTGTGGTAGATCTCTTGAAGTGCCAAGTTTTGTTTTGGTCAGATTGGCAGATTTTGAGCTGTGCATAGTGCTGAAATGTTAAAATTAGTCTTTTTTTGTGCTTTTTTGTCATCGTGCTGTGCCCAGACAGTTTAGAATTTAGGTTTGAAAAATTTAGAGTACAAAGGGCATGCCCCAGAGATGTTCTTCACTGGTGTGGTGAAAAAATATGAATTTGTTGCAAAGTTATTTAATTTTAAATGTTCAGGTTCTGAGCATGCTTAGTTCATTGTTTTGGATAGCTTCCTGGAATGACAAAGGAATTTGATCTTATGAAAAACAATTCTTTTTCTTGAGGGGGTCAACCCTTTGTCATGAGAAAAAAATTCCTTTTTCATGAGCCGGCATCTTGTTTTACATTTTTTCACACAACAAACTGTCATAACTGTGCATACTAATGTCTTCTACAGACACCAAAGCATGTATCTTGCTCATCAGGACTTGATGAGCTTAATTCTGTTCTTTGTAACAGCTCCCATGCCCCCAGAACTTTTTTTAACATTTTTTAAATCCTTTTGTGCAACTCGCTAACATCCTTTTTTGTTCGAAAATGGATTGTGTCTCAAAAAAAAAAAAAAAGGATTTTTAAGAAAACTAAGTCCGAAATCCTTTTTTGTGTGATAGGCTCTTTTATCATGAATATGAAAAAGGATTTGCAAAAAAGGATCCTATCTTGTGAAAAAGGATTAGAAATTTAACTAAGTCACAAATCCTTTTTTGTGACACAAGATCCTTTTTTGCGAATACAAGAAAGGATCCACTGTAAAGGATCCTTTCTTGTGAAAAAGGATACAAACCAACTAAGTCCAAATTCCTTTTGCGTGACAATTGATCCTTTTTTTTATGAATGAAAACATATGGCAAGAAAGGATTCACTGACATGGAAAATGATTTTTACACCCTTTTAAGTGCTGTTCATTGTTGTCCAGTAGTACCCCCCCACCCTCCAATGTCCCTTGCGATTTGCAGTTAAGAAAATGGTCCCTCAATGTCTTGAAGTTTTTTAACCTGTAAAAAAACAGTCCACTGTTGATTGAATCCATCCCCCACTGTGCAACCACCACCCCACAACCCCTTGACACCCCCATACTCTCTCACTCACCTTAACTGCCCCCACATTGAGATACACTCTCCACTCAAAGACACATCTTGCTCCTGGAACCACCAACTTCTGTATGACAAATAAAGTAACTGTAGTTCAATGTATTTTCCAATCGCATTTACCTTACTTTTCAGACAGCAGTCACCAGTTCCAGCAGCAAGATGTATCTTTGATTGGAGAGTGCATCTTCACTGTGGGACCATTTCAGGTGAGTGAGGGTATGTGGGGGGTCTAGGGGGTGTGGGGTGGTGGGTGCAGGTTTGATCAATGGTGGATGATCTTTTTTACATGTAAAAAAAAAAATCAAGACATCAAGGGACCATTTTCTTAACTGCAGATTGTGAGGGACATTGGCAGGCGGAGGATGCCACTGGACACCAGTGGGGTATAAAATACATTTCATAGAGGGATCAGAGGGTGGGGGATGTCACTAGACACTGGGGATATACAATTTAGGGGTGATAGTGAACAGGCAACAGTTGGAGGGTGGGGGTACCACCGAACACCAATACAATATTAACAAAAAATGGAAACAGAAGGCTGGGGACTGGCACTACACACCAGTTCTATTAATTTAACATTAATAGGGACAGGGGCACAATTGGTGGGGGGGATCACTGGGATGCAAAAGGATTTTTGCACCCTTTTCAGTGCCATTCATTGGTGGCCAGTGGTACCTCCCCACCCTCCAACTGTTGCCCATTCACCATCATCCCAAACTGTATATCCCTAGGGTCGGATTTTCAAAGCCCCAGTGCAAGCTGTGACAATGGCAGCTTGCACCGAGTGTGGTGCACCTGGGTCCCTGCACCCTAATTTCTATTTCTCAGGGTCCCGGCACCTAAGTCCAGTGGCTTGCGGCAAAGGGGGTGCTGCGCCTGATGTATGGCACACCCACCCGGAATGCTGCAATGGCTGTGGGGAGTCTGCAGCACCCATGGACAGGGGCTGGCAATTGGGCACTGCCCCCCAACACCACCATGCCAATGGCACTGGTGCTGCAACACTCCCCGGTACCCTGGTGGGCTAGTGCCCCCCTACCCATCTCAGCACTCCCAACCCCCTCCCATATCCCAATCCGGCAACCGGCACAGCCCTCCACATGCCACCCCAACTGGCCACCAAGTGGTCAGTCCATGCACATACTGTATACAGTACATGCACCGACGGTTCATTCGGTGGCCAGCCCGTGGTGATGTGTGGAGGACTGTGCTGGTCACCGGATCAGGATACGGAGGAGTGGGAAGTGCTAGGACAAATGGGGGAATGACAGGACTCTGTAGATGTGGGTGTTGGGACCATGATGGGGTAAGGGGGGACCACCAGAGATCACCCACTGGGGATGGATGGGGTGGGCCACATGGTGGCACATACAGGATGACCCATCAGGAGCCATCTAAGTCCCCTTAGATCTGCCCCTTGCTAGTCTAAGGGTACTTGGTACTTGGTTCCTGGGGGGTTCTTTCATATTCCAGATCCGAGGGATGCGGCAGTCTGGGTCTGCCACAAGCCCCCAGCGCCATGCTGCAGCCACTTTCATGGTGCAAGGATGGTGCTAGCACACTTTGGGGCAGGCAGCCTGCTGGGTGACACAGGCTGCCTTTCAAATTCCTACTTGGCACAGCCCTTGGCGCAAGGTGCCCTTGTGCCAGACCTGTTTGACACAAGCACCTTGCGTCAATCTAAGGCCTTTGAAAATCTGGCTCTTGGTGTCTAATGGCACACCTCACCCTCCAATCCCCCATATAAAATGTATTTTATCATTGGTGTCCAGTGGCATCCCCCACCCTGCAATGTACCTCACAATCTGCAACTAAAAAAACGGTCCCTTGATGTCTTGATTTTTTTTTACCTGGAAACAAAAAGTCCACCGTTGATTGAACCTGCACCCCCCCACTACCCACTGTGCACTGACCACCTCACACCCCCCTTGACATCCCCACATACCCTCTCTCACCCAAATTGCCCCCACTGTGAAGATCCACTTTCCAGTTAAAGACACATCTTGCTGCTGGAACCGGTGACTGCTGTATGACAAATAAGGTAACTGCAGTTCAATGTATTTTCTGACCACAGTTACTTTACATGTCAGGCAGCAGTCACAGGTTCAAACTGCAAGATGCGTATTCGATTGGAGAGTGGGACCACTTCAGGTGAGTGTGGGTGTGGGGGGGTCTAGGGGTGCAGGATGGTGGGTGCACAGTGGGAGGTCAGTAAGAGTGTGTGGGTTCGATCAACAGTGGACTTTTTTTTTTTACAGGTAAAATATCAAGACATCGAAGGACCATTTTCTTATTTGCAGATTGCGATGGACATTGGAGGGTGGGGGATGCCACTTGACACCAGGTATAAAATACATTTCATATGGGGATCAGAGGATAGGGTGCCAACGGACACCAGGGATATACAATTTTGGGGTGATGGTGAATGGGCAACAGCTGGAGGATAGGGGGTACCACTGATCATTTATACAATATTAACAAAAAATGGAAACAGAAAACTGGGGAGTGGCACTACACACCAGAGCTATTATTTTAACATTGATGGGGACAGGGCACAATTGGTGGGTAGGGGGACAACTGGATAGCACTGAATATATAAAACAAATGATATGGAAATCGGAGGATGGGGGGCCACTAGACACTGGGGATATTACCTTACAATGGGGACCAGGGCATAATTTGCTGGGCGGGGGGGTCCACTGGAAACCAGGGAAAAGGGTAATTTAAGTTTTACAAATAACATGTGAGAATAGTATTTATGCATGGAAGCACAGAGTAAGCCAAATATGGATACAATTATACCATCTCAAAAAGTAAGGAAATAGGGCGCTATGCACAATGCCAATGTGCCACGGAAACTAGGCACATTGGCATCGATACGCGTGAATACCACAGAGCGGGGTCCAACAGACCCCGCATGGTATTCACAAAAGGGGCACAAGGCAGGTACGTGGCCCCTTCCATGGCTGTGCAGACTGCAAAATGCCGGGGGCATTCCAGCACTACACAGTGTGCAATAAACCACTTAGTGCTGGCTGCATAGGTGCGGAGATGGGCACAGGTTATGGCAGCCGGGACACTGCCGTAACCCACTGTGCACCCCCAAGAACTCCACCTGCCGGATGTGACGGGACCAGGATGCCACTCTCTGTGCTGCCCCAGCCCACAATGCAGCCAAAGAGGGCTGGGGCAGCTGACCGGGAGAGTGTCTGCACATCTCAGCACATGTGGACCCCCACCTTGGCAGTGTGCCCATCCCCAGTCCCCAAACGTGCCAAATTCCCATTTCGCCCCCAACACATGGGCTCCCCACAGGACATGGCATCATGGCGTCCCCTCCCCAGTGGAGTCCCATCACTGGTCAGCAGGTTTGTCACCCCTCCCCCATGATACTGACACCCCCTCTCACCCATACCCATCCAGACCATCGATTGCCCATGCGGGGCCTGAGCTCTCATGTTCTGGGTGTCTATATTGCCCCATGTTGTCAGGGCACATGTGTGTCAGGGGGCTGGCATACAGGCCCCTGGGTGGGGTCCTGCTGGTGGGGTGGGGGTGTGCGGCGGGGGCTGCAATGCCACAAGGGCTCAGGCAGTGGGTTCTGCAGCCAAGGGGGGCCATGCCACATGAATCTGGGTCCCTGTGTTCACTATTCACACACCCGGACCCGCACCATCAGGCACAAGAGATCCATTCCAGGACCCATGCCAGGCATCCCATCTGATGCCCGACTGGGTCTGCGACTCTACCCCCAGCCACACTGTGGAGTCCTGCATGTGGGGGGGGGAGCCACAGACAGGTGGGTGTTGGTTGTAAATAATGGCTTGCGTGCACCTGTCCATGGGTGCACAGCTACGTGGGCAGGGTACATGACTTTTACGTGTACCCCCACCCGCATCGTGTATAGCGCTCAATAATTGTAAAAACATTGTTAATGCACCAGTTAGGGTCAACACAACAAAAGTTGGGAAATGTGGCATTAGGGTGTCCAACCCTAACACCCCCCCCAGGCAGCACAGCAGGCGTGGGATGTCCCTTGGGGTTCTCAAGCTTTATGCTCACCCCATTCTCCTACAGTATACACATCTGACCTCATTTATGAATGTAATGGGGAGAGTGATAGGCTTGAGAACACCAAGGCACATCCCACACCTGGTGTGCTTCCTGGAGGGGGTGTTAGGGTTGGAAACCCTAATGCCACATTTCCCAACTTTTGTCGTGTTGACTCTAACTGGTGCATTAACAAAGTTTTTGCAATTTATATACATAAAGATAGACAGATAGACAGATAGACAGATAGACATTTTAGTTTGTATTAACCAAGTGAGGTGCACTAGACAATCATTTGCCTATTTTCAGGTATGACCTGGGAGAAGTACAACCAAAAAAAAAAATACAGATATGTGACAATGACAAGTAAAAACACAAAAATCCAAGGGTAAGGAAAAGGGAAATTGTTTAACCAGGAAAAAAATCAGTAGGGCAATTCAAGGTAAGATTTTCCACAGTAACAACGATGAAGAAATATGACAATTTACAATAGATCAGAACAAACATATGACAGTAATTTAGGATAAACAATGGTTATGACTGCAACAACAGTTAAATAACTAGAAACATGACAAGGCGGAAGGACTGTTTGTAACAGAATTATGTAGCAACCCCAGAGAGGTTGCAAGAGTCCTCAGCCTGGCACCTAGAGGTTAGGAACCCTGGGTATACCTACCACTTGGGAGGGTACAGCTGACTGTAGTGACAATGGCGAAGGATCTGGGGGTGATGACTGATGCTAGAGGGAACCACTCAGAGAAGTGCAGGAGAACAGCAGCAAAGACAAACAAAATGTTTGGGTGTATAGCTAGGGGGATAACGTGCAGGAGAAGGGAGGTTATACTTCCCCTGTACACCTCACTGGTGAGGATGCATCTGCAATACTGCAGGCAGTTTTGATGCCTCCACCTAAAAAAGAACATCACACTGTTGGAGAGAGTCCAGAGAAGGGCGACGAGGATAATTAGTGGTGAAGGGGTTGTCACATGGAGATAGACTTAGCTGAACATGTACTCTTTGGAGGACAGAAGGGATAGGAGGGATATGACAGAGACCTTCAAATACCTGAAGGAGTTCAACAGAGGGAACAACAAAGGTCTACACAAGTTGAGGGAGGAGGGGACTACTAGAGGTCATAGTCTAAAGTTAGCAGGGGGACAGTACGGAGGGGAGGCGAGGGGGCATTATTTCACAGAGAAGGTGATAGTGCCCTGAAATGCACTGCTGGATGATCTGGTGAAATTGGGAACTATAGGCAGAGGGGCATGGTACAGGGTGAGGGTATGGTGATCACCAGAGGGTACAGGGAGGGGAAGTGGATGGGAGGGGAGAATAATGGGGGGAGGTAGAGCAGCTACTGTACACTACCAGTGAGCTGGGTCTGGCAGACAAGCTGACCGTTAGGCCTAATCTGCTGGCAACTATGTATGTATGTATTTATGTATGTAAGTACATGGACAATACTTCAGGAGTAGGTCACTGAGGATAGTTTTGGAGGATCTGAAGTTAGAGCAGGCCTGTGTGCTGGCTGGTAGGTCATTCCATAGCATATGTGCCACAGAGGCAAAGGACCTCATGCCAGCAGACATTGTGGATTTAGGGATCAAGAGGAGTGAGTGGGGAAAAGTATCGAAGAGCTTAGCTGGGCTGTCTAAGAGCCAGGAGAGATGTAAGGTGGGGGTGGGTGGGGAGTACATCATTTTGTGAGCCAGGCAGAGAGTGACAAAGTGTATACTCTTTGCTATGGGGGAGGGGGGGCAGTTAAGTGTGGACAGGGTATTGCAGTGATGTTCCCTTTTACTAGCAGCCACTGCAAAGTGAGGCGCATTATGGTAAATGGGTTTTAGTTTATTGAGTTCACCATCCTTGAGAGAAGAGAAGAGAAGACAAGGACACGATACAGGATGGCGGGTAAGATATTGTTTGCTTTGGATACTCTAGCTTCTGTTGAGAGGTAAGGAGTCAGTTGGTCAAAATATTTGGTTGCTCTTTCAACATGAGGCCTGAGTGAGAGCTCCTGTTCTAGGATGACACCCAGGTACTTGAGTGAGGAAACCGTCTCAAAGGGATCACCTCTTAGGGAGGTGATTCTTAATGGTTTGCTCCTATCTGTGCCCATACGACTAGGGCCAAAGAAGACAGCCTTGGTTTTGTTAAAGTTTAGCAGCAGGTTGTTTGCCTTTAGCCATGATTCCAATAGGTGGAAGTTAGCTTCTAGGTCCCTTTCAGTTGAGATGATGTCAGAGTGGCTTTTGCAGAGCACTGCATAGTCAGCATAGAGAATGACACTAGCACTGCCACAGTTCTCTGGTAAGTTGTTTATGAAAAGAGAGGACAGTAGAGGGCTGAGGATAGACTCCGGGGGGACTCCATCTGTGCTATTTCATAGGGAGGAGAGGCACTCTCTCCACTTTACCAACTGTTTACAGCCGGTTAGGTAGCTAGTGAACCAAGAGTAGGACAGGTTATCAAACCCAAGTTTTTTTTAAGTTTCAGGAGGAGCAGATTGTGATTGACCAAGTCAAAAGTCTTTGTCAAGTCTATGAAAACTGCTCCAGTTGCCCTTCTAGACTCCAGGGCCTCAAATATGTCAGTTATCAAATGGAGGGCACTGGTGGTACCATGGTTCTTGCAAAAGCCATGTTGGACAGCAGCAACCAGAAAGTGTACTTCAGTGTACTCCTGGATCTGATTGAAGATCAACTGCTCTAGTATTTTGGATAGTGTACATTGTACGGAGATGGGCCGTTAGTTTTCAGCTGGTTCCCTAGCACCACCTTTGTATAAGGGGACTACATGGGCATCCTTCCAGTCACTTGGAAATTCACCATGCAGTAGGGACATGTTAAATAGAGTTGTTATGGGGGCAGCGCGAAAGCAGGCTCCAAGTTTGAGCAGTCTGGGCTCCAAGTTGTCATGGCCTGCGGATCCCTCTCCCTTGAGTCTCTGAAGCTGGAGTTGCTACTCAAAGGTCTATTGCTATTGGTTCCCTGTTGCCACACTTAGAGTATAACTGTAGTCTTTATTATGGTTTAGGGGTTAAGGAAAGTCATATCCTGGCTGTCACATATAACAACATTTGCCATTTTGTTTTGGATTTACACATCATTGCTTACTGTATTCACACTTGGATTGGTTTTCATTAAATTATAAATAAGCTTATTTTTTTGGATGCCAAATCTTTCAGGCAGCTCATGCAAAATCTTATTTCCTGCTTTCCGACTTGATTACTACTAGACCATGTTTGGAAAATTTGAGATCTTTCTCTGGTGTAATGTTAAACCTTCCTTTGCATAAATCCAAATCAGGTGGCCGTTCCTTTTTTATTGCAGCTCCAGTTTTTTGGAACGCTGTTCCCTGCTGGCTACGTAAAAGCATGTCTTTAAGTGCATTTAAATCTAATTTTAAAGTTTATTTAAAGTCTATTTGATATTTGTAAATGTTTTTCATAACTGTGACGTTCATTGTTGTTTGGTGGTGTGTTTATTTTGTTTTGTCAGGTCAAGCCTGAAAAATGACCCTTCGGTTCAGTGTTCCCACCCAGTTAACAAACTTTAAAATAAAAAAAAATAAAGACTTCCCAGGGAGAGATGAGCCTAAAGTGGAACTCAAGCCTATGGAGTGAGTGGAAGTTAGGGGAAGACTGGGCTGGGCTGGAGGGAGGTATCTTGAGAGGATTTCTTGAACCATGCCAAGTCCGTGAAGAACTAACTTACTAAAAGCCACAGATGCAAGGGCAGGGTCATTTGTTGAGTTTGCATTATACAGTATATCATGGGGGGAGGGGACCAGCTTTGCCTTTGAGGATACTATTGATCTGTGATCAAAATTGCTTTGGGTTTTGCAGGTTGGAGGACTGTAGTTTCTTGAGATACAGTGCTCTTGCTGTTCTGAGACTGGACTTGCAGCAGTTTCGTAATGCACTATAATGTTCCCACTCAGGGAGCAGGCCAGAAGCCCTGAGAGAATACCAGGCCTTGTCCCTATGCTTCATGAGCACAGGTAATTCTGGGGAGAGCCATTCAGAACACAGATCCTTTACCCTTCTGTGAACCATAGGTACATGTTTGTTTATTATGCTGAGTAGGTTGCATACAAGGTAGTTAAGTGACGTGTCAACATTGTTTAGCCTCCATATATCAGGCCAATTTACAGCCGCTAGATCCACGAGGAAGGCTATTTCATTAAGTTGGGAGTAGTCATGAACGTAGATGGCTCTCGGGGGGGGGGGGTTGTTGAAGCCATTACTCCATGTGCAAAAGGTTGGAGAATGGTCTCTGAGTCAGTCAGCTAAAATACTGGAAGACTTTATCCTATTGTTTCTACTGACCAGGATTCAGTCCAGGAGGGAGAGTCATTACCTGCCTTTAGATTGAGACGGGTGGGCTCCGTGATGGTTTGGCTGAGGTGTAAATCTTGTAGGGGAGCTTTAAAGCTACATGAGCCAGTTTTAGAAACATAGAAATATAGAAACATAGACTTTAATGGCAGATAAGGACCACTTGGCCCACCTAGTCTGCCCATTTCCCTATCCACATGATAAGCTGCAGATCCTAGTTAACCAACAACCTATTTCTTCTTACCCCCCACGAGAATTGCCTTATGTCTGTCCCATGTATTCTTGAATTCTCCCACAGTTTTAGACCCAACAATCTCCTCAGGAAGGCTGTTCCATGCATCCACCACCCTCTCTGTGAAAACATACTTCTTCACATTGTCCCTGAACCGCACGCCCCCTTCCCATCTTTAAATTGTGTCCCTTTGTTTTTGCATATCTCTTTTTCTGAAAGATGCTACCCTTTTGGACTTCGTTAATTCCACTGAGGTACTTTAAAGTTTCTATCATGTCCCCCCTCTCCCTCCTTTCCTCAAGGGTATACATATTAAGCTCCTTTAGTCTCTCCTTGTATGGCTTCTCTTGCAGACCCTGCACATTTTATTTGCCCTCCTCTGGACTGCCTTTATCCTGTCTATGTCCTTGCAGAGATGGGGTCTCCAGAACTGGACGCAGTACTCCAGATGGGGTCTCACCAATGGTTTGCACAGAGGGGTTACAACTTCCTGTTTTCTGCTGGTGTTGCCTCTCCCTATACATCCCAGTATACCCCCAGCCCTCCCTACTGCCTTCTCACATTGCTTGCTAACCTTACGTCATCTGATATGATTACCCCCAGGTCCCTTTCCATTTTTGTTGTTACTACCTCCCCCCCATTGTGTAATCTTCCCTGGGGTTTTTGTTTCCCAGGTGCATTATTTTGCACTTTTTTGCATTGAATCCAAGCTGCCATACTTCTAACCATTCCTCCAACCTTGCCAAATCCCTCCTCATCCTTTCCATGCCTCCTTGTGTATCAACCCTGTTGCAGATCTTTGTGTCATCTGCAAAGAGGCATACTTTTCCTTACTGAACCCTGTGGTACCCCACTAGTAACCCCTCTTTCTTCAGAGTGGACTCCATTTACAATTACCTTCTGTGTCCAGTTGCCCAGCCGATGTTTTACCCAGGCTACCACCCTGGGACCCACTCCCAGGCTGGTTAATTTGAGTATTAATCTTTTGTGTGGGACTGTGTCAAATGCCTTGCTAAAGTCTAGGTAGGCCATGTCCACAGCCCCTCCCTTGTCTACTATTTTGGTCACCCAGTCAAAGAAATCAATTAGATTCATCTGACATGACCATCACGCAGTGAACCCATGCTGCCTTGGGTCCTGTGCCCCACTGGCCTCTAGGTACTCTACAATTCTTTCCTTCAGAAGTGATTCCATCACTTTCCCTACCACAGAGGTCAAACTGACAGGTCTGTAGTTTTCTGCCTCTGTCTTGGTTCCACTTTTGTGAAGGGGAATCATTTCCACCTTCCTCCAGTCCTCAGGTACCACACCATCCTCCCATGATTTATTAAATAGGGTAGTCAGTGGTTTCACTAGTTCTCCCCTTAATTCTTTTAGAATTCTGGGGTGAATTCCATCAGGCCCCATTGCTTTGTCCACCTTCAGATTTAGGAGTTCTTTCAGAACCCTTTCTTCCGTGAAAAGACTGGGATCGGCCCTCCTATCAAGAGTGCTTCTGTTAATTGGATTAGGCACCTTCCCCTCCTCCTCTTTTGTGAATACTGAGCAGAAATATTCATTCAGTATCCCTGCTTTTTCACTGTCCCTCTCTGCCTTCCTACCGTCCATTCTATTCAGCCTCACTATCCCTCCCTTTGTCTTTCTATGCTCCCTGATTTACCTGTAAAAGGTTTTAGCCCCCTTCTTAACCGAGTTGGCTATCTTTTCCTCAGTTTGGGCCTTTGCTATTCTGACTTCCCTCCCTGCTTCCTTCTGTCTTAACTGGTACAGCTCTCTGTCTTGCTCCTTCTGTGTTTCCTTATACTTCCTGAATGCTATCTTTTTCTCCCTGACTTTCTCCGCCACCTCTTTTGAGAACCATAGTGGCTTTTTCTTTCATTTTGATTTATTTGCTTCACACAAAGGCTTGTTGCCTCTGTGATGGCAGTTTTGATATTTCCCCATTGTTGCTCCACCCCTCCTTCTAGCCTGTTTGCTAGTGCTTTTCTAAGGCACTCTCCCATCTTGCCAAAGTCAGCCGTCCTGAAGTCCAGTACCCTCACTTTTGTATGGCTTGATTCTGTAGCAGAAAATATCATGAACCACACTATTTGATGGTCACTTGTTCCCAGATGGCAACCCACTTCTAGATCTGGGATCCTCTCACTGTCCCCATTTGAGAGTACGAGGTCTAAGATTACTCCCTCACAAGTGGGTTACGAAACTAGTTGTCTGAGGCATGCCACCTGTAGGGCATCGAGAATGGCCCTGCTCTTGGAAGTGGCTGCAGCAAATGTGCTCCAGTTAACATCTGGCATAGTTAGGTCTCCCATCAACAGTATCTCCCCTTTCTCTGCCATCCTAAGAATGCCTTCTATCATATCCTTGTCCATTCCCTTCCCCTGACATGGGGGTCTGTATACAACCACTGTGCGGATTGGGGTGCCATTTCTGGTCTCTAAGGTGACCCACAGTGCCTCCTCTCCTCCCCTCCCTGTTTACTTTTTTGTTCAGTTGCTTTTATCTCTTCCTTTACATAGAGAGCTACTCCTCCCCCACTTCTCCTCTCTCTGTCTCTCCTGTAGGTTATGTACCCTGGTATCTTAACATCCCAATCATGGTTCTCTGTATACCATGTTTCTGTGACTGCTACGATATCCAGGCATCCCTCTTCCAGTTTATGTTAAAGTCACCAAGGACTATTAACTCCCTGAGTGAGAGGGATCCTAGACAGCTCACAAAGTCATCAAAGATTGATTTAGCTGTGGGAGGGGGTTAAAGACACAGCCCATGTGTAGGGGCTTAGTGTTCCCCAACATAAGTTTGACAAGGAAACACTCACAGGGTGAAGGATGTAGCATACGCAGAGGGATTTCTGAGATGGTGAAAGTACCTCGAGTATTCAGTAGAACTCACGTTCCTTTCTTTCCTAAACAATCTTTCCTAAAAGAGGTGTAACCAGGGATGACAACTTCATGCTGGAGGATAGAAGGTTTTAGCCAGGCTTCAGACACAGCTAGAACATCAGGGCAGTAAAGAGCCATCCAAGCTTCTAGTTCAGACATCTAAGGTCCGAGGCTGTGTGTGTTAATATGTGCCAGCTTTAGTCCCTTAAAGCTGGACCAAGAGTGATCTATGTGGGAGATGTTAAGGGGGCCCGGAGTTTGGATTCGACATCCCCAGCAGTGAGTAGAAGGGAAGCAACAAGGCCGTTATTTTGACAGGGACTTTTATGTAATGCACAAAACCTTAAGGGCCTGAGGTGAGTGAAAGTGAGCGTATAGAGAACGCCTTTGTTATACAATTCATAGAGTGACAATAATGGGGGGGAGTAAGTGGCTGTGTAAGTTGTGAGATAGGAGAGGGACAGGAGAGTGCTGAACAGTGGTGGGCAGGTATCAGGCCTAGCAATAAGCAGGGAGTCAGTCCAGACAAACAGTGAAGCATATAAAATTGCTAAGAACATGCTTGCGTGGCCCCTTAAATGGCATTGGTGGGTTAGGCTCACTATGGCAGATGATTTAGCAGGCCACATTGTGGCTAGGCACATTATGGGGTAATGGCTATATTCAGTGAATCAGCTCAGGCAATTTCTAAGTCACGCCTGCAGAGGATGGCAGTATTGTTAAACTGCAAAGCAGGCCTACCCTAGAGATGGTATTTGGCTAAGTCCAATAATACTGGTGATTTCTAGGTCTCTGCTGACACTAACAAAATATGGCAGCAGCAGCAACAACATACATAGGTATGGAATTGCAAAAGAGCCCTACCCCAGATAGGTTGTATGGTTAAGTCTAGGAAACTGTCAGTTTCTTAGTCTCTGGCTACACTAGCACAGTATGGCAATAACAACATACAAGACATATTTTCCCTTAGTGTTCTTACATGCACTGCAGTATAGGTGGAGTCCAAGTGTGAATGGAGCAGAGTGATCAGCCAACCAGCAGACTAATGGCTGACTCCAGCAGAATCAAGGCAGACAAATATGCTGTCTTTAGCACTTGGGTCCTTTGCATGAATAGTCCACTGCGCAGATGGGCCGCTTGGTGGCAGTTTCAATAAGAAAGGGAGCTCTGAGCCCCAGTCAGTTGTCCCAAGGAAGACGGTCTTTTTTTTACACCTTTATTCTGGGCTTGCAGGTGATCCTTTTCGGCGATCAGCAGGGGGAGAGGGAGATTGGTGATAGAAACTTACCCTCATGACCCCTTAGGCCCTGAACAAGTGGCTCAGTACAACAGAAAGCTCTTTTAAAAGTGGACACAGAGTCTTTTAGTTCAGGAAGCTGGTGCTGGATTCCAATAGGAGCAGCCACAAGGAGAACACTGCTGGATTGGCTGGAGGCTCCCGGGAAGGTGGGCTTTTGTTTTGACTTTGTTCTGTACTTGCAGGTGGTCCTAGTCAGTGATTATCAGGGGGAGGGGGATTGGTGATAGAAATTCACCCTCACGACCCCTCAGGCAGCTATACAAGTAGCTCGTTACAACAGAAAGCCCTTTTAAAAGCTGGCACCGAGTCTTTTAGTTCAGGATGCTGGTGTTGGATTCCTATAGGAGCAGCCATGAACAGAACACTGTTGGATTGGCTGGAGGCTCTTGGGAAGGCAGTTTTTTGTTATATCTTTGTTCTGGGCTTGCAGGTGGTCCTTGCCAGTGATCAGTGGGAGGAGGGTGAGATTGGTGACAGAAACAAGTTAATAGGGAAGGTGGAGTAAAGGCCCAAGTACTGAACTTTGAGGGACCCTAACTGTGACAGGGGCAGTGTCCGAAAGGAAGGATCCAAACCTGACTCATTGTTGCCTATTAGACAAGTAATTTTTGAAGGATGGGAGGGCAATGTCAGATATAACAGCTTTTAATTTAATTGCAGAGCAAGGTGAGATCAATCATGTCAAAAGCCTTTGTGAGATCAATGAAAAAAGTATTTGTTAGCACCCCTTTGTTAATTGCATTAGAAATGCTGTTAGTAAGGTTTAGTAGCACTATTGTTCCAGCAGAAACCATGCTGTGCTGGGGAGAGGAGATCATGGGCTGAGAGATAATCAGAGAGTTGAGTAGCAACAATTGTTTCCATGACCTTATTGAGCACAGGTAGGATGGCAATGGATCTGTAGTTACAGATACTTTTGTCACTTTTTTTTAGGCACAGGTGCAATGTAAGACATCTTCCAGGGGATCGAGTACAATGTGAGAGGGGAGGGACAAATTTTAAATTCTGGTTATTGGGGAAGCTGGTTCATTAGCTGCAATTTTAAGGAGTATGGGCTTGATCCCATCTGAGTCAGCAGATTTAGCTTCCAGGATCAGCCTCAAGAGTTTGTACATCTCAGAGACACTGACGCTTTTAAAATAAAAAGGAGGATGTTGCAGCAGTTCAGGAGTGGAAGAGGATGCCAGCCTAGACAAGGAATGGGGAATTGATCCAGTATAAGCTGAGAGACTGGTAAAGAATTTGTTAAAGGCATTCAAAATTGTAGTCAAACCTTTGCAATTTACTGCTCCAGTGTCAGTATCAGTGGGTGTGAGGGTACCATCCTAACCCAGGATTTCCTTAACATTTCCATAAGTGACATGGATTACCAAAGGTGGATTAAAACAGAGTTTTACAATAGCTACTTTTACTCTGCCATATGGCCTGCTTACTTTCTTTTCTGAGCGTTCTATAGCTTATCCAGTAAGAAACAGATCTGATTGCCTTAAAGGTTGCCTTGCATTTGTCTCTCTTTTTAAACAGGGACAACAGAGGGTGATCCAGTTATTTGGTTATCAGACTTCGAACCCTCCTAATAGTTAGGGAAGCATGTTTATCCTGGAGACCAGCAAATATTGTACAGAAATATGAAACAGCTAGGTTAACATTAGTGGCAGCCCACAGATTAGACCAGCCTTGGCTAGCTACTTCGTTTTTAAACTGAATGGGGTCAAAGTGAGAGAAGTCATGAAAGTGAATCAAATGAGGGGGGGACCTTAGGAGGCTTAGCCCGCTATACAGAAAACACTGGGGAGTGATCACTGATAGCATCCAGGAGTACACCTGGATAGACTACTCTCTCCATCCTAGACACTAGCACCTACTCAATAAGAGCAGCACATTGACCATTGTTAGATAGCTTGGTGGGGTTTGAAGTAATTTGGGTGAGCTGAAGCTTTTTGAGAGATAGCTCAGTAGTACCGTAACTACATTTTAGTCAGTCAGTATTAAAGTCCCCAAAGAGGATGAATTCATTACCTTGAGTGAGGAGGCCAACATTGCTGATAAGGGATGGAAGTGCTTGCCGGCTACAAGCAGGTGGTATGGATACACAAAAAAGGTGGAGTTTCTATACACACATAACACCAGTGGAGATAAAAATGGCAAGATAACAAGTAATATAGAAACACATAGAAACACCTCTCTTGGCCAGTCTTCTCGTACCATTTTTCAAAGTAATTAAATATTACTCCATTAAACTGTTCAAATCCCAGCTCTACTCCCTGCTTACTCCACCTGGTTTTTGTAATTGCCACCACTGACCCTCTAAACTTGAACACAATTGGTACACAATGGAACTATACACACTGCACTTGACTCACTAACTTGCTGATATCCTTCTCATGTACTGGTTACTACTATAAAGCATAAACCAGTATGATCATTGTCTTAGCTCTGCATGAAGGTGCATAATTGGATTTCTACTGTAATTTCTGCTGTATTGTTATATGTAACCTACTCTGTACTTGCTGTACTTGACTCTAACCCCTTTGAAAATAGGCATTGCCTAAACGGTTTCATGCAAAATAAAAACTAAACTAATATCTTTGTAGCTAATCTCAAGATATCATGATGTCTTGCTGTTAGTTTTGTCATAACTGACATACAAGGTTAGTTTAATCACAGTGGAGTACTACCAAGGGCAGGGTAAATATATTCGCCCAGATAAATGATGATATTTCTGCTTATGACAGCGCAACTTAGAGGGCAAACAGGTTATTCTCTCAGTTGCCTTGTCATCAGCATTTACTCCCCCAGCTGACCTGTCATCACTTGCAAAAAAAAATCCTAGATTTGAACTGGACTTTTATCTGGAACCAGCTGTTCAAACACTCACAAGCTAATTAGGAATATTATATGTTACAGTCTGACAGAGCCATGGCAACCAGAACAAACTACAGCAGTGAATCAGTGAGCACAAAAATAGAAATATAGAAACATAGAATTTGATGGCAGATAAGGACCATTTTGCCTACCCAGTCTGCCCGTTTTCCCTACCTAATTCTATAGATCCTACTTGATCTCTGGTTTAGCCCTCCCTTCCCTAATGACTAAGGTTCCCTTATGCCTATTCCATGCATTCTTAAATCCCTCCACAGCTTTCGCCCCCACCACCTCAGCTGGAAGGCTGTTCCAGGCATCCACAACTCTCTCTGTGAAGAAGCACTTCCTTACATTTCCCCTGAGTCTACCCTCCTCCAGCTTCATAGCATGACCCCTTGTTTTTGAGCATCTGTTTTTCAGAAGAATGCTTCCCTCTTCTACCTTATTTATACTTGTGAGGTATTTGAAAGTTTCTATCATATCTCTCCCTTTCCCTTCTTTTCCTCCAGGGTGTATAGTCTGTCTTCATGTGGTCTCTGGTGCAGACCCTGCACCATTTTTGTTGCCCTCCACTGGACCACCTCTACTCTGGAGTACTGCGTGCAATTCTGGAGACCCCATCTCCGCAGAGACACAAACAGAGTGGAGGCTGTTCAGAGGAGGGCAACCAAAATGGTGCAGGGTTTGTACCAGAAGATATACGAGGAGAGACTACAGCAGCTTAATATGTATACCCTTGAGGAAAGAAGGAAGAGGTGGGACATGATATAAACTTTCAAGTATCTTAAGGGAATTAAAGTACAAGAGGGTAGTATCTTTCAGTAGAACAGATGTGCAAGAACAAGGGGGCACAATTTGAAGATCGAGGGGGGATGGCTCAGAGGTAATGTTAGAAAGTATTTTTTCACAGAGAGGGTTGTGGATGCATGGAACAGCCTTCCTGAGGAGGTTGTTGAGTCAGGAACAGTGGGAGAATTCAAGAATGCATGGGGCAGGCATACTGCAATTCTAGTGGGGGGTAGGAGAAAGTAGGCTGTTGATCAACTAGAATCTGCAGCTTATCCATGAGGTAGGGAAATGGGCAGACTAGATGGGCCAAGTGGTCCTTATCTGCCATCAAATTCTATGTTTCTATGTTACTCTGTCTATGTCCCTCCAGAGATGTATTTATTTATTTACTTATTCAATTTTGCTGACCCGGTAAGCCCACTGGGCCTAGAAGTCCCTTTTCAGGGGCGACCGGGGGAGGGGGGGATACAGATGGTAAGCAACTGAAATTGAACCAGATTAAGCTGTTGGTGGTATCTTTAGTGAATGGAAGAAATCTGGCCAGGACACCGGGGAAATTCCTCTACTCTTTTTGGATAAGTGCCATGGGATCTTCAACATCCGCCTGAACTACCAACATTCCAGGCAGATGGGACCTCGGTTTAATGTCTCATCTGAAAGACGGCACCTCAGAAGTGCAGCACCACCCTCATGCTGCACTACAGTGTCAGTACTGGGATATTAACCCAAATGCCAGATGTGGGAACTGAACCCACAGCCCTCTGCTCTCCCGGCCTCAGAGGCAAGTGTGCTACCTACTGAGCCACTGACACTGATATTAAGAGATGCAGTCTCCAGAACTGGACACAGTACTCCAGGTGAGATCTCACCAATGATTTATCACCACCTCCTTCTTTCTGCTGGTGATTCCCCTTCCTATGCACCCTAGCATTGCACTGGCTCTCCCCAAAGCCTTGTCACACTGTCTGGCCACGTTTAGGTCATCAGATATGATTACCCCCAGGTCTCTTTCCTATTTGGGGGTCGCCAGTACCACTCTCCGCATCTTGTACTCCACCCCTGGGTTCTATGGCTTAAGTGCATGATTTTGCACTTCTTCACATTGAAACTGAGTTGCCACATTCTTGACCACTCCTCAAGCTTTCCTAGATCTGTATTCATTCCCCCCCAACCCCGGAGTGTCTACCCTATTGCAGATTTTAGTGTCATCTGAAAAAAAGGCACACCTTCCCTTCTAGTCCCTCTGCAACATCACTAATAAAGACATTAAAGAGGACTAGTCCCAGTACTGATCCTTGTGGCACCCCACTGGTCACCCTCCCTTCCTCAGAGTGAACTCCGTTTACCACCACCCTCTCATGCCTATCCCCCAACCAATTCCTTACCTATTTTATTACTTTGGACCCCACTGCCAGGCTGCCCAGCTTGTTTACTAGTCTCCTATGTGGAACGGTGTTGAAGGCCTTACTGAAATCTAGGTAGGCCACATCCACTACTCCACCCTGATCTACTTCCCTCGTCACCCAGTCATAGAAATCTATCAGATTTGTTTGACATGACCTCCCTCTGGTGAATCCATGCTGTCTTGGATACTGTAAGTTGCTGGTATCAAGATATTCTACAATCCTTTCCTTCAGCAGGGATTCCATTAATTTTCCCACCACTGAATCAGGCTGACTGGCCTGTAATTTCCGACTTCCTCCCTGCTACCACTTTTGTGAAATGGGACTACATCTGCTCTCCTCAGGTCCTCCAGGACCACTCCTGTCTCCAGTGAGTGGTTGAACAGGACTGTCAGAGGTGCAGCCAGTACCTTTCTGAGCTTCAGTGTCCATGGATGTATCCTGTCTGGCCCTATTGCCGTGTCCGCTTTCAGATTTGCAAGTTCCTTCAGGACTCACAAATAAGTGGAAATACACTACCAAAGCACAAAATACAATACAAAACATTTTAAAATGAAAAATGAACAAACATCTATCTCTAATAAAGTCTGTATGTACCCCATTACGCAAACAGGGAAATATTAAGGCCATTTCATAAATTGAATATGTTGTGACTGCATTGCACTGAAAATGTCAGATTTATTTTCATGTGTGCTTTCAGAACCCAGTGATATCACAAATAGCTACATCGCTTGTGAGGCCTCTGAGTTCTGAAAGCACTCAAGAAACTAATCGGATATTTTCAGTGCAGCCAAGACATATCCCTTATTTATATCATAACCTTTTTAAAACTGCATTTTATAAAGGACTGAGGGTGGAAATAATTAGCAGCATGGTAATGCAGCATACCGAGGCCTTTAAGAAAAGCCTGAAGACCTATTTGTTTAAGGAGGCCTTTGGGATCAGCTATCTGCTTCCCTGCACTGTTGCTGTTTTATTAATATCTTTGCTCTTTTCTACTGATATTTATTAAATTATTTATTCATCCTGTTTTAATTTATGTGTTATATTATTGTTTACCTGTGTTCTTTGTATTGTAATGTGCTCTGACCCCAGGGAATGGGTGTTATATAACTACAAATAATGCTACTACCACTAGGGCAGTGCCGTGGGGCAGCCACAACTCAGGGATGTTTTTAAAGACTTGCTAAGGTCTTACAATTGTTGTTTGCAATCAACATTGCAAAACAGTAAGGGGACGGTTTTGTTTTCTGATTTTTAGTGTTTAGAAATAAAAGTGGAAATACTGCACTTACCCCTCTCTCTGGCCAGTCTCATCAGAAATGGCGTGCTGAGATGTAACTCCTCATTTCCAGAGCACCCTGTGAGGAACACAGGCACAGGAAGCAATTCCATTGCATGGTGCCAAAACAGTCGAAATTCAGACACAGTACAGAAAAGTAAATTATAAGCTTAGTAAATTATATGTTGGATTCCGGCAACATAAGACGATTGATTACTACACACACACACACACACACACACACACACACACACACACACACACCACGCACATATATCCGTTCCAGATTGCAGTTTTATAGTAACACAGTAATTTAAAGAGCAAGTCTGCACATCAGCACCTACTTTCATAAACATGATGTTTCAGGTATTAATTTGCAATTAACTAGAGAACACATTTTTTATTTTTATTTTCCTTACCAGCGCTTATGTCACAGCTTGGTAGTCTGTCCGTAATGTATGTGTAAAAAGCATTTGACCTTTGCTTAAGACATAGAAACATTGGCAATGATGGCAGTAAAAGGCCATTTGACCCCCCAGGCTGTCCGTAAAACTCTAACAAACCCATGACCTAGTGTCCATACAGGGTTCTAACCCACACTATCTATTCAGTTGCTCCCTGCCCTACCGCTACCATACTGAGCAACCACTAAGCCTTTCAGTCTGTCCCAGCCATGTTCCATGGCTCCACCACCCTTTCTGTAAAATAAATCTTTCCCACTTCCTCTTGAACCCCCTTCCCTGTCAGTTTCCACTCGTGCCCCGCTGTCTTTATGTTTTGTCATGTCTGACATCACAGTGCTTATAGTTTAGTACGGACAAAAGACTGATGTCACCAGCAGTAACTATGAGATCAGACTCAGACAGGGGCAGTCAAATGCTGTTTGAAAGACTCAGTGAAATATGTGCTGCATTATATGATGGCCCGGATATTCAAACTGCACCAGGCTGTGGCACAAGCCTGGGCGCAGCTCAACTTTGTTGCTCAGGGGTGTGGCTTGGGTGATGTTCAACGGAGCTGCGCTATGGCACAGCAGCTTTGAATATCGCACCCTGGCCACCCCCACTGTGCATGGCACAATGGCACTGTGCCAGCACAAGTGGCCAGAGTGGAGCATGGAGATGCGCCAGCGCAAGTGCCATTGCACCATGCACAGCACCTGTGATATTCAAAACGGGACATGCAAATAGGGCCATAATTTATGCAAGGTGCACAGGGGGCCATTTACATCTCATTAAGGCACCATTTGCATGCCATTAGTATGCAGGTGCACCGATCCCTGACGACTTGTGCCTGGCGCCTCGAGGCAGCAGCCGCCGGGACCGATGCCCCCTGCAACCAATTGCGAGCATTTGTGTGAGCGAATAAGCCCCCATCCAATATCCCTGGTGGTCCAGTGGACCGATCGCTGCCAATCGAGGGCATCTGTAACTCATAAAATACCCCTACTACCCTGGTGGTCAGTGTATCCCCCTCCCACCGCCCATTGGGCCCCGCCCGCCCCCTGTCAGCTGGCGGGCGGCAGCACCCGCCCGCCTGCGCCCTGCCACCCACCGACCCACAGCTCAGTAGGGCTCCGCCCGATGGTTCTGGCGTGAGCCAATGGGCGTGCAACCACTCCCGTACCTACTCAGTCCAGATATGGAGATGAATTCATTCACATATCTGGACTGTCATTGTATGGTATGGGCTGCACACCCATTGGCTCACGCCTGTGAACCAATGGGCATACAATCTACTGAGCTGTCAGTGGCGTGCGGCAGGGCGGCAGGTGGGTGGGGTGGTGCAGCTCGCTGGCTGACGGGGGGGGAGCCGGGTGGTGGGCCTCAGTGGGCGGTTGGGGAAGGGGGGTACACTAGACCACCAGGGTAGTAGGGGTATTTTATGAGTTACAGATGCCCGCGATCGGGCAGCGATTGGTCCACTGGACCACCAGGGATATTGGATGGGGGGCTTATTCTTCTACACAAATGCCCGTGATCAGGCACATAGAGGTCCACTGGACCATGAGGGATATTGGACGGGGGGCTTATTCTTCTACACAAATGCCCGCGATCGGGCACATAGAGGTCCACTGGACCACCAGGGATATTGGATGGAGTTTCACTACACGGATGCCCACGATGGGGCGCCGCCAGGTGCAGCAGGAACTCAGGTGGCCACCCACAGGTGGCAGCTGCCGTGTTGTGCCCTGCAATGCGGCAACTCACCTGTGGGTGGCCATCACTTGTTCCTTTTTTTGGGGCTTAACTTTGTGCAGGCGCAGGTAGGGTTGCACACATGACCCTGCACATCCGGGCTGAATATTCGGGCTGTGCAGGTTATGCATGGAGCCGCCCTACCTGTGCCTGCATACACACAGATGCGCTCCAGGCGCCAAGGATTTGAGCGGCGCACTTTTCCCTTTTGAATATCGCGCCGGGGTGCATCAGTGGGTTGTGCATGGCACAACACTGTTGCGCCATGTGCAACCCTTTTGAATATCTGGCCTGATATGTTTCAGTAGACCAACAACAGGATAAAGTAAAAAACAAACTAGAAAACACCTTGGTTATGCCTAACTATAGTGTGTTATAACTGTTTGTTTTGTATGGAAATTCATACAGTCAGTAGCTCCATTGTACCATAGTTGCAACGTTAGATCACTTTCACAAGTCATTGTCCAATAGTTCTAATGTCACACCTGTAGCACACCAAAGAAGCAGCTGAGTCATTCGTCACAAAGCACATTTAAGCAATGAAACTGTCATTACCTCAGCAGTTTTTCAGCCCAGTTAAGTGGCAGCTATGGCAGTATTTTTTGAACCATACATTTGTTATGGGTAACCAAACATAACTCAGCATGTGTTTCCATCTCGTGGTTGAGATGGCGAGCTTTGCTCTCAAGGTCCATATGCTGAAATCTCATAGAAACAGAAAGAGCCCATTAGTCCATCTCGTTTGCCCTCTTTCACCCTATGCTATTTTCATAAACAGTGGTGTGTTGTGCACATGTATGGAACCCAAACAAACAGTAGGGAGAAAACTAATGGGTCCCAGCTGACATCTGAACCCAGGCTGCCCAAAATACCATTCCGGTTGCTCTACCAGCTGCGCAACCAAGACAGCTGGAAACCTGGATCCCAGAACAACCTCACTCTTTCTGTAATGCATAACCTGGTGCTGCACAGATAATTAAATTTTTCATTCACAAGGTTGCAGGGTGCATATATATGGAAACCAAACAAACAGAGAGAAACAAATAAGTGCCTTAACTGGGATTTGAACCTAGGCTGCACATAATACAGTTCTGGTTGCACTACCAGCTGCACCACCGGTGCAAGAGAAAACCTAGGACTCCCAGAAGCACCTTACTCTTTCTCTTATGAACAATCTGGTGGTGCTTAGATAATTACATTTTCACACAAGGGTGTGGGTGCACATATATGGAACCATGTATGTACACCTTGCACCCTTGTGTACGAAAATGTAATCATCTGTGCAGCACCAGGCTGTGCATGACAGAAAGAGCAAGGTGCTTCTTGTAGTCCCAGATTTTTGGTTGCCTTGTTGGCATAATTGGTAGTGCAGCCAGAATGGCATTCTGGCTGGCCTGGGTTCAAATCCCAGCTAAGGCACTTATCTCTCTATTGTTTACTTGGATACCCTATGCTAACCTATTCCTAATCCCTAGATGGAGTTTATTCCATAATCTTCTCCCCCTACGCTCAGCCTTACTACTCTCATCCTCTCAATGGAAACACTGCCTTACTGTGTCTGGTTGCCCATACACTTTTTTATGTACAGTATTGTTAATCTAGCAGTTGTAAGCTTTGTCTGCTTTTTAAGACCAAAAGGGACTCTAGGTCTATCTGGTCTGCTCCAGCTCCATAAACATGGATGAATACATATGCTGTGCACATATATTAACTTATAGGTCTACCCCACCCACTCTACTTCCCTGGGTACTTAGTGATTCCCTCTGTAAATAAACATTAGTCCAAGCTTGCCTTGAAGGCTTATACTGTCTTTCATGTCCACGGTCTACACTGGTTGGCTGTTCCACAGGTTCACAGTGCTCTGCAAGAAGAAGAAGAGCCCACTAACGTTATCCCTGAATTTACAACTGCTAGGCAAGGCAAGCTTTAAAGCACACTTTCCTGAAGGCTCAGGGTACTGTACATACAATTTAAAGCAATTCACGATATTTAAAACAAACGAAACAGAACAGGAATAAAATACAATAACTGCTGATAAAACTGCATAACATGTATGAATTAGCTAAAACTAGCTACTGCAGCTGGGGATTGCCTGCTCAAATACATATATTTTCAGAGAGCTTTTTTTAAGGCCTCCACAGTGCGGGCAGTACAAGTGCTCCCAGGAAGAGAATTCCACAACATTTTAGCTACCACTCCGAAAGCTCTGTCCCCGGATTGTCTCAGGCAGGAAGGGGGGGGGGAGAGACAACAAGCAAGCCCACACCAGTGGAGTGAAGGGTTTGGTTGGGAGGTAAGAAACAAGCAGATTTTTCAAGTAGTCAGGTCCCAGGCTGCGTAGAGCCTTGTGTGTTAACAATCATATATCCTAAAGGGGATGTGCCACCACATAGCCAGTGCAGCATGTGTAGCACCAGCGCAATGTGGTCCCTAGGAGACGTCCCCGCCATCAGCCCACTGCAACATTGTGGACCAACTGCAGGTATTGCATCCAACCCCCAAATAACCCTAAATGTAGAGCGTTACAGTAGTCCAAACAAGTAGCAGCAAAAGCATGATCAGTCATCACCAGATCAGCAGGAGCCAGAAGCGTTTTTGTCTGTGTGATGCTTTAAAGAGAAGGTCCCCTCATCCTTTTATTCTGTTTGCCTGTGTGGTTTGCAGGCATGAACAATGATTGCCACTACTGCACCCTCCTAATTTAATCAGGATTTAAATGCAAACGAAGGTACTTAAGTCTGTTGTGAAAATCTGCTTGTCTTCATTGCAAAAGTCATCATGACCTGACTCATACATGGCATCCTGGAATTTTATGATGTTTTGGTGCTGAAGCCTGCAGTAATTATACTGTATTTGTCAGTGCTGTTGCTGTCTTCTGCAGCCCTATGTTCTTATCCTATACTGGGCATGAAACTTTTCAAAGCATAGTAAGTGCCCTGCTGTTTTCTGTATGTAACCCCTAGATGGCGCTATCCCAGGGGCTACTACCCCTGCCTGATTTGCCAATAACAGGTTGAGGGGCCTGGATCCAATGGCGGGTGCCTCCACCCAGAGGTCAGGGTTTGCAATAGTTAAACTAACTTGGTCACAGCCCTCTGGGACACTGCAACCCCCCTTTCTTCCCACTAGTGGCCCACACAATATATCAGAATTACCTTCACAGTATACACTTACCCCAGGTCTGGTTCCGGCACTGGGACCTCCTGTGAAATGAGATACAGTGCAACAATCACAGTACAGTACTTTAACATAGACAAATACCTCAGGCAGTATAACTTTGCTGAAACAAGCAGCTCTGATTTATTTAGGGGATATAACAAGGACAGGGAAATCAGGTTAATTAGCTTATCACTCTAATAATCTACCTATGGCTCTGTGCACAGGCCTATCCCTATCAGTTACTGTCCCTGGGTACCCAAGCCCTAGTGGCTAGTCCAAACCGTGGCAGCTGATAGGGCCCCTCACACAGAGAAAGGAAAATTAAACAGTCAGCAGTACAGTAATTCCATTTGGATTTAATGTGGCAATTCAACAGGGCGACCCTGAATTAGTACTCACGACCTCCAAATAAGATAGGGTCCTTCAATATCAGCAGGGCTCACTTGAGGTACACAAACCTCTTCACATCCATATAAAAGAAAGCACTATACCAGGCAGGCTGCATCTGTATTCCGATCGCAATTACTGCACAATACCGGGAGAACACACAGCAGATTCAGTTCCTGACAGACCGAATGCAATTTTCAGCAATTCCTCCAGTCTTCTACAGGGTGAGCCTGGTTTCTACTCTTCAGAGATCCTTTGATTCTTTTCTAGGGACAGATTCAGTCCTAACAAGCTGTTACACAAGCTGCAGACCGGAACTCTGGGCCTTACACACATTTTTGACTAAAACTGCACACTGAAAAGCACAGGGCTCCTTCCTTCTTCACTGCCAAAGCTCAACTGAAACTCCAACCGACAAAACCGGCACTTCCTTTGAGTTCCTCCAGTTCTTGACTGGATTGGCTGTCACTCACAATAGACTGCTGCTGTTGGTCCAAAAGGCACTGAAGTCTAAACTACATCTCCCAGAGTCACTGCCCATACAATCCTCTTGTGGCTGGCTCAGATTATGAGTCCAAGTTCTGATTAGTCCAAGGCACCATTTTAGAGCTAGCTACCCCACACTGATTGGTCCAGTTCAGCAGTTCAAAACTAGAATGGGGAACTAGCAGACACAGTTCTGACTGCAAAGAAAGCAGGTTAGACAAACTGTAATTTCATTATTACTCTAAATAATTTCTGGCAAACAGTTACATCTTTCAGATAGGTTCCCTTTGCACTCCTAGTGACTGCAAAATGAAGTGAATTGGCAGCAGTTCAGTGGTACTCAAACAGAGAAACACACAGTCCCCCCATATAAACTAATTATGTCTGCAAGCAGACAGCTCTTAAAGAGACAGTACCAGAGGCTCTAAAAACACTCGCTGATAAGTGGCTTAAACGGCAAACACCATTCAGGCTTGGAGCATTCAAGCAAGCTCCTGGAAGTCTTTTGGGAACCCCCATTTGCAGGGGGGTTACATGTAGTTTAAAGTGTATCTGTGGTAGAAATAAAAATGCTTTTAGAGAATACTGGGACTTCACAAGACATTGAGTGAATTGAGTGAGAGTAACTTTTGCTGGCTTGTGCATGTACTCATCATCATCATCATCATCATCATCATCATCATCATCAAATCTTTATTTATTCAGGCGAACATCATTGAGCAAGGCTCATTTACAAGATGGACCTGATAAGGTCAAGGTTCAACAGTTGATGCATAACAGATACATCATACACTTATATAAAATAGTTATACATACAGGGGAAAAAATGTTTATAAACACAGTGATGTACAATAAAATTCACATGATACAAATGGGTTATAGGAGAGTTAAGCTATTATTTACAGTATATACATATCCCAGTGGAGGGGCCATGGCAAACACACAGTATAATGTAATACTAGGATGGTGAAGGTATTACTGGGTGCCATAAGATGGGGTGTCTGCCTGGGAGGGAGAACTGAAGAACAAAGATTATGCCATATATGGTTAATCAACTCCCATGATGCCGTGTATGAGTGGGGTCATGACCTTTGCAATGGAGAAAAACAGGTTTTCACACCAGAGCAAAACAGAGTGAAGCAACTTCATTTACTCTATATTTAAATTAGGATGAAATGAGGAGGATTCAAGAGAGGGAATCATTGATCATGCCTATAGACTACACAGGTATACAGAAAATACGTTGAGGGGACTTTCCCTTTAGAGATGGTAAAAACCAGACTGGACCACCACCAACACCTGTTATTCTAGTGTCAGCATGCAGTCCAAAAAGTTTCTGGGTGTCTACACATGTCCGCAGTCTGGTGAAATAGTCCAAGTTAGTGAAGCTGTCTTGATGAACACACCTCCCCTGCATTTGTCTCGGGGGGGGGGGGGGGAGTTTGAGATAATTTAGGCCTGAACACAGAGGAAAAGGCAGCTCAAGGATCAAAGGTGGTGAGCTGGTACATGAAGTCAATGCCAAAAAAAAGGAAAAACCTCTCACTCACTCACCAAATAAGTTAAAAGAAGTATAGTTTCTGTGATGAAAACATCTTTATTATTGCAACCGAGTAAACCCAGCAGCCAGCAAGCACAAAAAACAAAAAACCTTAACGTTTCCCTCAGCCATACTTTACCAAGAGACCTGGTGTGCAACAAACTTACACATACTATTTAATGAGAACCAGGTGAGATAAATAATCATTACATTCAATCAAGTAAACACACAGTAAATTGCTACTTTAAAATCCACAGAAGCTGTACTGGAAGTTGTCAGTGCATTAACACAGAAAAAAAATCACAGCTAACATAATGCAAAATGTTGCAATTGATAATGCTGTCACAACTATGTTCATAAAAATGGCATTAGCTCAGTTTTATTATTCAGGCCCCTGCCTGTTGTTGCTTTAAGTTTAAAGATCCAGTACCCTTCACACTTAGATGGCAGCTTAATAACACGACCCCACCTTGAACTGACCACCACTTTTTCAATGCCAATAAAGGAACCATACACACTCAGCAGGGTCACTTGCTCTCTTGGTATGGGCTGCTGTTGCATATTCCAAATTCCCATGGACACTAGCCCTAACATGGTCACCCACATGCTCTTTAAGTTCTCTTTTTGTCCATCCAACATAAAAACTAGAGCAAGTGCATTACACCAACTATACTACGTTAGTAGTATCACAGTTTGTGAACCGTTGTATCTGTGAAAATTCCCCTGTACTCAGGTTCTAAATTCTTTAGCTACAGTAATCTTGTCACAAAAATTGCATTTGCCACAGCGGTGGCAACCAGCTGGTGAAGCAGGCAACCATGTGGTGGTGTGAGGGACAGTCTGTAAGCTATGAGTAACCCGGTCACCCAAATTATGGGTGCGTTTGTACACCATTTTCGTGGGCTTTTCAGTCTACTGCTTGAGCTTCAGTTCAGTCTGAAAGATTCTCCAATTCCATTTAATTATCTCCTGTGCAGCATTAGCTTGTGTGCTGTAAGTTGTAACAAAATTGCATCTTTTATTTTCAGTAACTATGTTGTTAGCAGGATGTAATAAGGTTTGTCTATCAGTATTCCTTGCCCTCTGATAGGCCTGAGCCACATCTGCCCTACTGTACCCCTTTTCTACAAACCTCCTGCTCAAATCTCTTGCATTTTCCTCAAAGAGCTGCCTCGAACTACAGTTTCTGCTAACGCAGAGCGATTGACTAACCGGTATGTTTCTCATGGTGGGTTCTATGTGATAACGGCGAAAGCCTAAAGGCGATCCCGTTATCAAGAAGTCTAGCATGCCAAAAACATTTTTGGCACTCTGACATCCCAGTGCACAGCAGAATGGCACCAGGGACTTACTTTTTCATGTTTTCTGTAGGGGGCAGTGCCTCCCACACCCCACTACTAAAGGATTCTCAACTCCAGGGGGTGCATGTCGGGGTGAGGGGAGTGAAAACATTAAAAAAATAAAAGGTTCTGTCCGGGCATGATAAAATTGCACCAGTGCCCGGACCCAAACCTCGTACCTCATCGACCAGTGCCGGCAACCCACCCACCTCACCACAGGGTCAGCTCGGCAACCACCATGGCACAACACCTCATGTCCCCTCGCTGTGCATGCTCAGTTCCCCCCCCCCGAGCATGTACATATAGTGACATCCTGTCACTATCCTTGTCGACCCCATCCGACCACCCTTCCCTCCCATCACCGTGAGGGATTCACTGGGGAATGGGTCACCATTATGGTCAGCACTCTTTCCCCAGTGCCCTCATCATGGGATACCCTCATGATGTGGTGGGGACGACATGAACTGGCAAGAAGGAGGGCATCATGATCAGTGGCTTTCCTGTGTCCACTCCTTAATTTTAAGTTTTGTTATTGTGATATCTAAAAAAGAAACACTCTCTTGACTACTTTTAACACTGAACTTTAGATTTCTATCACTTTTCTCCAAAAACTACATAAAAATAATAAGTTCTACCTCTGTTCCCGACCACACCATCAATAGATCATCAATAAACCTGTACCAAAGTGACATTTTAGGCAAAAAATGGATGTACTGATTCATTGTAAACCTATCTCCTCCTGGAATCCCAGGTATAGGTTAGCGAAATTAGCTGTTCCACTGACCTGTAAGTAGAAATCCCCTAGGAATGTGAAGTAGTTGCATTCCAGTGCACATTTGGAAATCTCTACCAATAACTCAATAGGGGGAAGACCACCAGGGGCTTTGCCTGTCCAAAAAGTGATGAATAGCATATAGCTCTTCTCCATGCAGGATATTGGTATACAAAGATGCCTTATCCAGAGTAACCAACCAATCAGATCCCTGGATGTGACTATCCTCGAGAATGTTCAGTATTTCCCCAATATCTTTAATGTATGATCTCAAGTCTCCCACGGAAGGTTTGATATGATGATCAATGTACTGTGGCAGGGGTTCAGTCCAGGAATTAGTGCTGGAAATAATATGGTGACCAGGAGGTGCTTGCAAATTTTTGTGCACCTTCAGCAAAATATATAAAGCTGGCCACATTGGGTGCGGTGTAATCAAAAAATCTCTTGTGGCCTGGTTAATGAAACCTAGGGTGTTAGCATTAGAAATACAAGCCTCAATCCTTGCTTTGAAAAGTTAAAGTTGGATCTGAAGACAAACTGTGATAAAATCTTGCATTTGCTAACTCCCTTTTAACCTACTGCATGTAAAAGGCTGTATCCATTACAACTACACTACCTCCCTTATCAGCTGGTTTTATCATAAACAGGAGATTGTTGCTTAAATGATTTAAAGCCTGAAATTCATGTGTAGTCATGCCAGCAAAGTTAGGCATTTTCTGATTTACAACCAGTTTTTCAATATCCTGATCAGATGCTTTAACAAACACAGAAACAGTATCATTCATAGGAAGTACAAGTAGACTTGGATCTAAAAGTCACAATTTGTGAGTCATCCGCTGTCCATGATGTACCCTAGCTCTGTGCTTGAGATGAAACAAGAAACTTTGGGCAACACATGTTTGAGTCTGAAAAGAAGCCCTTCAAATTTAAATTTCTGGCAAATTTATACAGGCTGATAATGGTAGAAAATTGATCCAAATTAGTAGTAGGCACACATTTGAGACTTTTACTCAAAACCCTTTTCTATATGGGTGAAAGTTCAATTGAAGGAATGTTAATAACCTTCACAGGTGACTTTATTGTCTCTGACCCTGTCTCCAATGTTAATACTGATACTGGCACCGCAGTTTGTATCCCTTGCCCCTGCCTTGCCATCCCGTAACGCCTTCTATTTCCTCTTCTTCTCTTTTTTGACTTTTTGAATTTGACTCTGATGTTGATTCAGATATTGGTGTTGGAAGGAAATCCTCTGGTTTCTGCAGGGAAGAGGTCCTGGTGGGCTGTTTTCCAAGGTCAGAGAGTCTTCTAAAAAAGTGACAAAGTAGTTTCAGATTCACTATCACCTTGGCTCTTATTCGCACCTGCACTTGCTGTTTGCTTAGAATAGGGTATGGATTGTTTATTGGCTGCCTCTCAAACTGACACCAATTAAATATGCAGATGTTCAATTAGTCTCTCTCATCTCTTAAAAATGCTTTCTGTTTAAATGTCTGTGTTTTTTTAACAAAAGTCTCAATAGTTTCATTTAGCTTGTTCTTAGGATCTTCAAATAAAGCAAATGTGGCAAACTGATTCAAAACCCCCTCCTTTATTTTTAACTCTGCTGAAAGTCAGATGCTAGCTGAGTTTACTAATATTAATTTAATTAGCCTCAATGATGAATCATGGTACTCTTCCTCCCTAGCATACAAAACTGGAATTCATAAGCCACATGGTACACTCAACCTGCAGAAATTTGTCCAGGGTTGCTTGCTGCCAGACCAATCTGTGTATTTGTAATGCATGCTTTTAATATTGAAAGAAGCCTTCTTTAATAGTCAGTGGTCTACTCATGCCCAAATTGGCTGATGAACATGGCTGTGCTTCCCCCTGAGTCTGGGTGGGTAAGTCGCCGAATCCTGGCTTTCTCATACAGCATCTGTAATGGATGTACTTGTGCTCGCTGCTGCTTCAGATGTAGAAGTTGTACTTATGCTGCTACAGTCCCAAACTCATAGTGGGATAATAGGAGTAGACTCAAGCGGGACCTAAATACTGGTGTGAACACAAAGGGGTGAGACGTCTCTTGACAAAGTGCCATTGCGCAAAACATTCAGATTTTTTTTGTGTGTGTTTGCAGCTGCTGGATTTATTTGGTTGCAATAATAAAGAAGTTTTCATCATAGAAATTATACTTCTTGTAACTTTTTTTAAGTTTTTTTTTTTTTTAAGTTGTTTAACCAGGAGTAGCACACTAAGCTGAAAGCTTTTTTACAGGTGCAACCTGGGAGCACACGGAAGTTAAGTGACTTGCTCAGGGTCACACAGTATGCAAGTGGAAGCTGTGGGATTCAAACCCAGTTCCAGTCTGCTGAATGTCACCAGATTTGCAGCTCAGATCCTTAAACCACTGCGCTATACTGCCTCCCACTTTGTGGTTGTTGTGAGTGAGTGTGAGGTTTTTCCTTGTTTTAATAATTTAGGCCTATTAATGTGTGAGTTCAGCCTTTCAAGATAACAGTCAAACAGATGATAATCATATGGATGGACCCAGTCGCAAGTGCATTGGAGGGCCCTACATTCAAATTAAAGGGGTACATTCATGTACAGTGGTCCACGTAGTATGAAAGCCTATGAATAGTTATTTTCAACAAGGTATTCAACAAATTGCTGGAGGAGGGAGTGGTACTGGAGGACTGGAGAAGGGCGAATGTGATACCCCTCCACAAAAATGTGAGCAAGATGTAGGCTGGAAATTATAGGCTAGTCAGTTTGACCTCAGTGGTGGGGAAAATAATGGAATAAATGTTAAAGGAAAGGATTGTCGTATATCTTGAATCCAGTAGGGCACAAGACCCGAGGCAACATGGATTCACATCAGGAAGGTCTTGTCAAACAAACCTGATTGATTTCTTTGACTGGGTGACCAAGGTAGTTGATCAGGGAGGGGCAGTAGACATGGCCTGCCTGGATTTTAGCAAGGCATTTGACACTGTCCCACACAGGAGGCTAGTAAACCAGTTGGGCAGTCTGGGAGTGGGTCCCAAGGTGGTAAACTGGGTCAGAAATTGGCCGAGCAATAGGACACAGAGGGTGGTGGTAAACGGAGTTCAATCTGAGGAGAGGAATGTAAGCAGAGGAGTGCCACAGGGATCAATGCTGGGGCCTGTCCTCTTTAACGTCTTCATAAGCGACACTGCGGATGGGTTGAAAGGGAAGGTATGCCTCTTTGCGGACAACACCAAAATTTGCAATAGGATTGACACTCCTGAGGTGTGTGGAAAAAATGAGAAGAGACCTAGGCAAGCAGGAGGAGTGGCCAAGAGTGTGGCAGCTTAGATACAATGCACAGAAGTGCAAAATCACGCACTTGAAGCACAAAATCCAGGGGAGGAATACGCAATGGAGGGGGGAGGTACTGATGACAGCCAAAGTGGAAAGGGACCTGGGGGTAATCGTAACAGATGACCTAAAAGCAATAGCTGCTTATATCCTATGGGTTCCTCCCATATTGTTGTACCTGTATTATTTTTACTGTCTTGTTGTTGATGTTATCACTGTATTATTTTGTTGTACTCTCCCGGGTTGTGCCTGAAAATAGGCAGGATTGTTGCCTAGTGCACTTACCCGGTTACCAAAAGCTAATAAATAAATAAACCAAGCAATGTGAGAAGAGAGTCAGAGGGATGCTGGGGTGCATAGGGAGAGGTATCACCAGTAGAAAACAGGAGGTGGTGATACTACTGTACAGACAATTGGTGAGACCTCATCTGCAGTACTGTGTCCAGTTCTGGAGGCCACAACTCCACAAGGACATAGACAGAGTGGTAGCATGTAATAATGACAACGGCAAAATGGCAACTCAAGAACGGCGACGTTATAAGAGCAAAAACAATAATGATGAGCTATAAATAATAGTGACCGGGTGTAAATGGCGAATCTGAGGTATTAACCTACCCCAGTCTCAAGGAGCATCTTAGAGTAGGAATAATAGAGATAGCAGGTGTCCGGGGGCGCAGCCTCCACAGAGGGTGTGTGGAGGGCAGAGCCCCCCACTTACAGAAAAGGTCCCTGGTGTGCACTATCTATAGGGTGCAAATCACTGTATATGTCGGTTGCCATTTCTTTTGGTCGCCGTAATTGTAGTCGCCACTATAAATTCACCATTTTGTCAGTCACCGTTAGTTTTTTGCCGTTATCACATGGAACTGAGAGTAGAAACAGTCCAGAGAAGGCCAACAAAAATGGTGCAAGAACTGTACCAGAAACCATATTAAGAGAGCCTGAAAGATCTCAATATGTATACCCTGGAGGAAAGGAGGGAGGGGGGTGATATGATAGAGACTTTCAAGTACCTCAAGGGAATAAACAAAGTACAAGAGGGCAGCATCTCTCAGAACATAAGATGTGCAAGAACAAGGGGTCATAATAGGAGGCTGGGGAAGGAAGACTCAGGGGTCCCGTGAGGAAGTATTTTGTCATGGAGAGGGTGGTAGATGTGAGGAACAGCCTCCCTGTGGAGGTTAACAAGATCCAAAATGGAGGATACACCGCGGGTAGCCCAGGTTGGGAGGGGTGCAGGCAAAGGCAGCAAGCCCTAGTTACCAGAAAGTCCCAGTGAGCCTGCACTCCAATCAAAGAACTCGTAGCTAACAAAACACTCTCACACAAAGTTCGGTTTACAGCTTTAATAAGCTGCAATGCCAGTGAGAGTGTGACATACAAAATCCATTGCCACTCGCCCTAGCGCTTTGGGTCTAAACAACCCTTTGGCAGGGGGCACGGAGATGGGAAGGACAGACATCAATTCATACAAAAACATGATTGAATCAATCAGTGCATTAATTAGTGCTGTGTGCAAACTACATAAATACACTATATAAAAACAGTGAAGAAATGTACCAAAAACGATATATTTACAAAACAATCCATATTCTCTATTTGGGAAGTAAATATTTTAAATTTGAGATGTGTCTTTTTCTAATACAACCCCAACAGAAAAAAGAGAATAGGAGATCTATCTGTATGTCACAAATGTGTGTGTACATAATGTCTGTCAATTTCTCTAGAAAAGTTGTGTGGAGCCTTTTGAAGTGTGCAGTCTCGCCTCTGGTTTCCAGCAATCAACAGCCAGTCAAAATTACCTCTAGGACAATGGAGGAAATAAAAATGGGGACAGGTCAAAGATCTGCTGAGAAAATACTAAAAGTATTATAAATAAATGTTCTGTTAATTTCGTAGTTAAAGTATACATTAACTAAAGACAAATGCACGATGCTGCTATTATAAAATCCCATTTGTAAATATGAGAAATCAGTGATTTTACATGTACACATGTAAATTTAGAGTAACCGTCTCTAAGCCTTAATAACTAGCAAGGATGGTGAACATCCAATGTTTTACGTTGTTAAGTAAAAATACTATACAAATATCATTTGAAGATATAAAAGGGGGGGGTTGGGGTAAAGGGATGGGGGAAGAAAGGATAACATGAGAAATTGAAAAACTACTTCTAGTAAAACAGTTTCAAGAAAGATATGGTTTTATGTCACAGTTTTCATTCATTCCCTGTGGAGGTTGCAGGGGCAACAAATGTTGATGAATTCAAGAATGCAAGGGCTAGACAGAAGGCAACCCTAGTGACAGAAAAGAGAAGGCAAGCTACAGATCAATTAGGATCTGGAGTGTATGCAGTCGGTAGGGAAATGAGCAGACTAAGTGGGTCAGGCAGTCCTTATGTGCCATCAGAGTCTATGTTTCTATGTATTGGGCTTACCTGTAGCTGGAAGCAGTCCAGCGATACAGCTGACTGACGTTTCTTCAACACTGATACTATATTGTCACCATTTTATGGAACTCTGGGATGTCTTTACAGTGTTCAATAAAATGGTGCCATTGTATTATCAGTATACCACAAATTTAGTTATATCTCTGGACTGCTTCCAGCTATAGGTAAGCCCAGTACCTTGTTTAAAATAACTTTTCATGGCATCTCATACTATCTGGGCCACTGTGTTCCCCTTTAATGACTAACTTATTAGTCTTTCTACGCAATGTGTATCCTTTCCAAGACCACTTCAGGTAGCTTCAAATTTAGACTTAGTGTGCTGTTCCTCTCTCTCATCCCAATAATGACATAGGCATTTAGCGTGCTGGGAGACAGCGCAAAGGAGGGGCAGTTACAACAAAAGCAGGGTGTAGGATCCTTAAAAGATGCAATCAGAGAATGTGCAAACTGTTTTATTTGTGCATGTGTCTCTGCATTCATACACCATAAAGCTTCAACCCCTGTGCAAAGCATCATAGGTAACAGTCGGTAAATCCTTGTGTGGGCTGGTCTGACAAGGCTCACAAGACCCACAATTATCTGAGATCAGGCTTTTGCATTTGTTCCAATTAGGAATGAGAATGACAAACTACAGACATGTGTTTCATCCCTTTGAGACACCTCATTGTAGTGTGATCAAGTGCAAGGTCATTCCAGATCGAAACAGGCATTTAGAATACTCCAAGGTAACACACAGGGGAGACAGATTTCAGACTTTCCCTAATTACATATTAAAGAACTGGGGGGGCAGGCACATAAAGAGCTAGTAAAGTGTCTGGATCAAGCTGCAGTGACTGAACCTTTTACTGAATCTGATACACAGCACGGCTCCCTTTCCTGTAGGCGACAGCATTAAAATGATGAACTCAGAGGCTGCTAATGAATGAATGCATCTTCCTCCCATTGAGCACATGTTGACAGGTCTATTACTGCATTGTCATATTTCAGAAGATTTTGATGTACAGTAGCTATCATTCCGTGGTAAAGATGATGGTCACAATGACCTCATCCTTTTTTTCTGTGCACGGAGAGGGAGAGACAGAGAAAACAGTAATTAGAAAAAGGTGCCCAGGTAATCCTGAATCACAGGTGGTCTATCCAAAATTGCCACTGCTATATTTTCAGGCAAATGCTCAGAAGAATTATCCCAGCTTGTTGGTCCTTCTTGTTTTACAATGTATTCTTTATTTGGCTTGTTGCAAAGCTCACCTCTCTTCCATCTGCCATGCTGAGTTACTCCTGCTGCCTCTTACACAGGCTATTCCCTCTGAACATCCCAGACCAAGATCTACACCTGCAATGTCCAGGTCTCCTGCTGTGCACGCTCCATGGCCAGGACCCGACAACTCAGCCATCACTCTGAGCAACAGGAGAGACCCATTTAGCTCTGGGAAAACTGCAGGGGACTCCATGGTTCTCAACAGCAGTAAGGTGGCAAGGAAGCCGCCACTGTCGTGTGCAGCATGTCTGTTTTCCCTGTTAAGATCAGATGGTTGCTGGTCCTGCTGTTCTCCCATGGTTAAGCCCTGAGAGGACAGCATACTCAGCAAGCTAAAGATCAGGGCTCATAAAAACTGTAACATTCCTTAACTGTATCTCTTTGCCAAGTTGGACTTTTCCATATGCACAGACTTATGAACTAGAGACTGATGTGAACCTATGAAACCTTTGTTGCTAAAATTATCTGTTTGCTAACGGTTGCTGTTCCATAAAGACACACTGTTGAACATTAATTTAATATTAAGCACTGTCTTTTTTTCCTCTGAAAGAAAGATAATATGGCTGAACAAAGTACTTACGGTTTGTCATGAACTACTGTGATTCTTTTTAGCTGTTCAATTAAAATTCTATATAACAATATCATGTTTGATGCATGCTGGCAGACTTGTTACACCTATATGGTGTTCTTAATACAGGCCGATGCAGGTTGTAATTATACAGGGGGGACGTTTTTCTTGTGGAAGATTCCCACATGTTTTTCCTGCTTCATCATATGTTTGTTGTGTTAAATTTGTAGCGGGGGGCGCAGCATCTAAACCAACCTTGCATTATCTTGGGTATCCATGCAGAACTCATGGCATATTATAACACCATGATACATGTATGCAGGAAGTAGTTATGTAAGAACCTACCGTAACAGTAGATCTTCTAGGGGATCTCAGTCATTAGGTCACATCATAGAAACGTCACCTTCGGTGAAGCAAGATCCACATGGAATATTTTCCAGCAGTACAACTGGGGCTGTCCATGCCAACGTTGCCACCGATGTCACCAACCATAAAAAGGCTGAGCGGCCTCACCTCCTCCTCAGTTCTTTCCCCCGGAGACTAAGGGAGCAAATCCATGCCATCTGGGACCGAGGAGAGAGAGAGAGAGGTGCCCAGGTCTGAATAAAACGCTGGATACACCAGACAGCCAGTCTGAGACAGGAACCCCAAATAGGGGGATGGTGGGAGGGAAGGCTGACCTGATGACTGAAACCCCATCGAAGACGTACTGTTACGGAAGTTCTTATGTAACTGTTCTACCTTCTTTGGGGGCATCTCAGTCATCAGATCACACCATAGGAATGAGTCCCAAGCAGTGACAAGTAACAGCAGAACAGTCTAGGTGGCAGGCAAGCTGGGGCCTAAGATAGAAGGACCCTGAAGAACAGCACGGACGAAGCTTGCTCTGGCTCAAGAAGCAGTGTCCAAGCTGTAGTGCTTGGTAGAAGTATGGATGGTGCTCTAGGTGGAAGTAGCACAAATGTCAGTGGCTGAGATCCTTTTGAAGCAAGCCACAGAGGTAGCCATAGCTCTTGTAGAGTGAGCTTTGACCACCCCTGGCAACTCTTTGCCATGCTTGTTGTAGCAGAAAACAATACAACTGGCCAACCATTTGGACAAATACTGTTTGGAAAATTGAACACTCTCTTCCCTGGGCAAAAGAAACCAAAAGTTGCTTTGACTTCCTGCAGTCCTTAGTTCGGAGCAGATAATACTTCAAAATTCTGTGCACATCTAGAGTATGGAACAGTGATTCCCATGGATTGGCCTGCTCCTGAAAATACACAGGGAGGTGGATGGATTGGTTCAACGTAAACTCAGACACCACCTTAGGAAGAAACGTCTGATACATGCACAAAGACACCCTGTCTTAGTGAAAAATCAAATAAGACTCCTCACACCAGAGAGCCTGAAGCTCAGAAATTCTTCAAGCAGAAGTAATAGCAACTAAAAACAATGCTTTCCAAGAGAGAAAGCGTAGCTCACAAGTCACAGTCAACTCAAAAGGAGACAGGGTCAAGTTCTCCAAAATAAAATTCAAATCCCAAGCCAGTACAGGAGACTAGACTGGAGGTTTCAGATGCAGGATACCCCTGAGAAGGGTATGGGAGACATCCAGCTGAGCCACGGTACAGCCATCTACGGGCTCATGGAAGGCAGAAATTGCCGAAAAGTGCACCTTGAGGGACGAATACTGGAGACCTGAGTCGGACAAGGAAATCAGGTAGTTCAGAACCCGACTCACCAGACAGTCAAAGGGATCCAGATGGTGCTTAGCTGCCCAAATGGCAGACCTCTTCCACTTCATGGTGTAAACTGCCTGAGTGGATGGCTATTGGGCCACCACTAGGATGCCCACTATTCTCTGAGAGAACCTGAAACAAGTGATAGCTATGTCCTCAGGAGCCAAGCATGCAGATGGAGGGACATGAGATTGGGATGGACCAGGATGCCCTGAGCCTGTGTCAGCATATCCCTGCAGAGGGGCAGGGGCACCAGGGATCCACTGCTAACTGTTGTAATGGAAGCCATATCTGCCATGGCCAATAGGGTGCGACCAGAATCATGCTGGCCCCCTCCATCTGAAGTTTGATCAGTACCCTCTGAATCAGAGGAAATGACGGGAAGGTGCAAAGGTACCTCCCGCTCCAAGAGAGGGACAAGTCTCACCGGAAAACTTCAGGTCCTGGACTAGTGAGCAAAAACTGGACAGTTTTGCATTGAGTGGGGACACAAAAAGGTCCAACTCTGGATAACTTCATTTTTCGAACAGCTCTTCTGTGATGGATGACAGAAGTTCCCATTCATGTATCCTGGACTGAGTTCATCTGAGACTGTCCACCAGGGTGTTGAGAACACCCAGAACATGGACTGCCAATAGGGACAGGCCGTGTTCCAGTGCCCAGTACCATACTCTCATGGCCTCCTGGCACAGGGAGTACGAATGAGTGCCTCCCTACTCGTTGATGTAGTAGACAACACAGAGGTTGACTGGATCAACAACTGACCCAGGAGGAGATGGTCCTGGAAAACCTGCATGGCATACAGAACCACTTGCATCTCCAAGATGTTTATGTGGAGAAATGTCTTGAGTGGAGACAAGGTCCCCTGAGTTTGAAAGGGATCCAGGTGCATACCCCAGCCCAGGCTGGCGGCACCATGGTGAGGATCTGTTGGGGAGTAGAGATCACAAATGGGACCTCCGCTAGCAGATGTTGGGGGTCCATCCACCACTGGAGCATCTTCTTGACAGGTGAGGATACAGATACCTACTGTTCCAGGTCATCCATGCACTGATCCCACTGCACACAGAGGGTCCATTAAAGCACCTGCATGTGAAGCCTGGTCAAGGGGATCATGGCAATGGCAGCCGCCATAAGATCCAGAAGTCTCAGATATACCCTGACTAAGACATACCAACTCTGAGCTACCTTCTGAACCTTGGAGATGAGACACTGTCCCCTCTCTGGAGGCAGGAAGGCCTTGCCCTGTGCTGAGTCCAGGACTGCTACTATATACTGCAATCACTGGGACGGGACCAAGACAGACTTGGGCAGGTTGGCCATGATGCCCAAGGAGTGGAATAGCTGGAGAGTCCTCTCCAGGGTCCAGAGGAGCTGGTCTCAAAACGTAGCCTTGAGAAGCCAGTCGTCCAGGTAGGGAAAAAATGTATAGGGCCTCCCGCTGCAGTGCAGCAGCTACTGCTGCTAAGCATTTTGTAAAGACCCATGGCACAGAGGATAAACCAAAGGGCAAGACTCTGAACTGATAGTGCTCTCCCTAAAAAAAGAATTGGAGAAACTGCCTGTGCGGAGGAAACACCGAGATGTGCCTGTAAGCATCCTACATATCTAAGGAGGTAATCCAGTCATCCTGCCGGAGCAGGGGCAGGAGTCCAGGAAGGGTGACCATGCAGAACTTTTAGAACTGGATGTAGAGGCTGAGGTCCTAGAGATCTAAGATAGGCCTCAAATCCCCAGTTCTCTTGGGGATCAGGAAGAACCTGGAGTAGAAACCCTTGTTCTTCAGCCACCTGGGCACTGGTTCTATGGCCTGCTTTCACAGAAGGAAGAACCCTAGCATGGGCCAGAAGGTAGATGGAGGGTAACGGGGGTTCTCTGGGGGCTGCTCCAAGAGCTCCAGAGCATGACCCCTTTCTATAATCTGAAGAATCCAAGCATCTGAAGTGATTGTTCTCCACTGATTGAGCTGGAGGGAGAACCGACCTTCGACCACCACCTCCTGGTTGGGGACCGGAAGAGGGGGGTCTGGCAAGGTGTCAGGCAGAGGTGGATCTGGCCACTGGGGCAGAGCTATCGCCCCTGGGCTGTTTTGCAGCAGAACCTGTAGAGGTGGGAGTCAGCAGGGCAGAGGCAGCCTTCCACTTGCCCTAGAAATAGGAGCTGGCTCCAGCCTTGTGGGCCACTGTATGAAAGGATGGGCACTGTCTGCTCCTGGGCTGAGTATGGCAGAGTTAATTTACAGACTTAAGAGCCCTTCCAGAGGCCTGCACGTCATTTATGATGTCCTGGACATCCAGTCCAAAGAGCGAAGAGTCATTGAAGAGGGCATTGAGCACCTTCTGTTAAACATCTGCCGCAAACCCAGAGATCCTCCGTCAGGCATGCCTACAAAGGCAGATGCCTGTGGCAGCAGCTCTGGCACCAGTGTCAGATATGTCATATAAGGCCCTGAGGAGGTGCTTGCTAATGTCCTCTGCAGCCTGAAGGGACTTAAGAACTTCCTGCTTCTGGGAGCCTTCTGTGAGGGCTTGACTAGCTTCCTTGCCCTTCTTCCAGATGGTGTTCTGGTATTTAACCATATGGGATAAATAATTGTCAATCCGGATCCCAAAGTGGAGGAGACATAAACCCTCTTTCTCCAAAGGTTAGTCCTTCTAGATTCCCTATCTGGAGGAGGGAACTCTGGTGCATGAGCCCCTTGTACCTGTCATGAGCTGCCTTAATGACCACTGAATCAGTTTCTGGCTGGGCAGCATAATAGGGCAGGCCCTGAGGGGAATGATAAGTCTTATCTGCCCTCTGAGGCATGGCCAGGACCATGTCAGGGTGGTGACAGGCTGCAGTGGAGACATTCCTCAGTGCTAGGAGGATGGGAGGAATGACCTTGGGGGGGACTCAGATCTCCAAGAAATCCACAAGGTCCCTCCTGGTGGCATCCTCTTCCTTAGTATGGAAGCCCATAGCCATGGACAGCTGCTTCATCACATTGAAAAATGTGGGGTCCTCAGGAGGGGACCTGGGAGTATGTTTGACAGAGTCCTCGCTCACCAAAGAAGCAGTAGATCTGCCTGAGAAAAGGGACACTCTTCTTCCTCCTCCTCTTCCACCTCTTCTTCAGGGAGGATGAAGTCAGGGTGGTACTCCTGTTCGACGTCAACTGGCTTGAGCTCGAGGTCCAACAACTGAGGACCAATGGCGGCCTGAAAGGTGCAGGCTGAGAAGGACTGACTGGCATCAACAATGACGAGGCCATCAACGGCGCCAGGGACTCCGGCCTGTATGTTCCCAGTTGGTGTACCAGAACTAGTTATTTTGTACAAAATAGCATTGAAGTCAACGGCCGGGGTTTTGTGCATCAGTGTTGGGGGGGGGGGGCGTTGGCATAAGATGCAATGAGCCCTCCATCGGTCCTGAGAGCCCAAGAGTCCCAAGGTCCGCGGACCTGGAGAAGTTTCAGGCCACATTGGAAGGGCCGACATTGATGACCCTTGGCCATCGACCAACCTCCCTTGGAAGTGTGAAGTGGCACCATCAGTATGGGCCTGGAAGAAGTAGAGGTCTGGACAACAGGAGATGTCTGTGCAGGAGCAGCCAACAGGGTACCCCCCAGATGAGGAAGACAAGGCCATAAGGGAGTGGGAGTGCTGGTGAGGGAAGTGGTCCCGATCTTGGTCTTTCCTGTGACTTTTCTTTGAGGGTTTGTCCCAGGCCTTAGAGGTGTGTGAGCCTGACGAACCCACCAGCAACTGGGAAGGAGGGACCCCAGAGGACCCCTGCCCAGAACTGGCTACCTGTTGTTCCATGAGAAACTTTTTCAAAGCCTTTTTGCATCACCTAAGGGTTGTGAGATTGAATTTGTGGCAGAGCTCACAGTCAGAAACATGATTAGGCCCAAGACAGCAGACACAGAAGTCATGGTCGTCTAAAGAGGCAGTCTTCTCTCCGCAGCAGCAGTGATGGAAAAGAGAAGCGGAGGGAGTCACTCTCAACGTAAATAAAGTGAAGGAATCTCTTAGAAAAAAAGAGATTTTAAACTTACGGTAAAAGAGAAAAAAAAAAATCATAGGCAAAAAATGGTGTGAACTGCGACGGAGCTTCCCTGGAGACCCATGTGAACAGTCAACAGCGGGAAAGAACTGAGGAAGAATCAGGGCCGCTCGCACCTTTATAGGGTTGGTGACGTAGGCGTGGATGACCCCAGTTGTACTACTGGATAATCTTCTACGTGGATCCTGCTTCACTGATGGTGAAGGTCCTACACTGTGACCTGATGACTGAGATACCCCCAAAGAAGATCTATAATTTCATGACTTTTTGGACTTTTTATAGATCTGCTTCCTTGATGGGCTCTGGACTTTTTCTTTACTGCAATTGTACACATAACAGTTTATACTCCCCTTGCAGTGTTACCAAAGTGCATGGATTTTATAACTTTTTATATTAACTAACAAAATTAGTATGCATTGTGTGGTTCTATCTGGATACCACTGTGCCTGGATATTGTGTATTCATTTTACGCAAACTCAATAAACAAATTACAAAAAAAAAACTGTAACGTGCACTGTAGACTATTGAATCTTCCACTGCTGCAGACCAGCTCAGATATCAGCTGAAGGGCATTCTGGGATTTCAGGTTACAGTATGTAACCACCACCACCCGCAAAGTGTGCTGACTAAGCCTGGAGATAGTAAATGGCAAAGTCTGTTATGCCTTCGAGTGAATGGCAGCTGGGTTAGTGGTTATAAATGGGCTTGGAAAATGGTGTAGTGCCTCCACCTATGGGAATCCTAATGACAGAGCATTACCAGGGTATTTCCTCACAGAAAATAAATACAACCCCACCCTCTGACAGAGAACACAATAACACAATCTCCTCCACACTTATCATTCTAAGCATGCAAATAAACAGCAAGGCAACAATGGAAAAATACATCAGAAGTTGCAGATCAACAACCAATGAGTTTATTTGGGGGTTGGAGAATAAGGTAAGGGAGAAGGGAAGCAAAGGTAAAAATAAGTAAAGACAACAGTTTGCATTCACCCCCAACGAAAGGTGTGTTTCAGCTCCTCTCCTCCCTCTGGTGCACCAGTTAACCCACAGTCCCCCTGAGAGCTCCCAGTTACAGTTCAAGTGTTCACACAGACACAGTTGCAGGCCTGTGATGCTCGGACCTCAGTACGGTACCGTGAAAATTCAGTTATTGGCTGCAGCTGCTGATTGGCAAATTACACAACTGGATGGACAGTAAAACAGTTGCTCCTGGCTGGAAGCTGTATCTGTGAGCTTGATTCTAAGGTCATGCAAGAATGTCCAGAAAGTATCTAGCTAGCTAGCAACACAATAGGAATGATAAGTTGTGTGGGTAAAACCCAGTACTCATGACCTTTAGATGGCAGGCTGGTGCTGTTTCCATGGGGATGTCTCCCCTGCTTAGGCAGATTATGGCTGGATGGTCTTTTCTGTAGGTTGAGAATGGGTGTGGCAGACCCAATGCACTCCCGATGGCAAAGGTTGCAGGCCATGAAGACTTTAGATGATGGGAACTCTGTTCTGTAAGCTGACTATAGGTGCAGAGGACCCAGCGCAATTCCAGGTGGCATGGGGTGCAGGTCATGATGCTCCAGATAACAATGATCCTCTTCACCCCACACAGGGATTTGCCTTTAACCACCCCAATAGGCGGGCAGTCACTCGGAACCTTAGCTGGTTCCATCCCGTCAGGGTAAAATCCTAACAGCAGCAGAAGGCAGTGCCTCACCACCTTCCCATATGCAGAGCAGCTTTGAAGGCAACTCCTGCTCTGATTGAGTGTTAGAGCCCAGGCTTGGCACTCTAGCTGCATCAATCCGCTTTTTCAGGGGTCTCAAGTTTATTTTGGACAAACTTTTTAGTCAGAACTAAAAAGAGCTATTCATAAATGTTCTCCTCTCCTCAAAGATTTTGTTTCAGACAAATCAGCTCGATTTGCACATTTCTCCATTGTGCAGAAATCCATGGATTAAGTATCAGTGACCAGCATCTTATGCATTATTTATTATACTAAACCCATGGCTCTCAATGGTTGTCAGTTCCAAGGGAAACAAATGCATACAAGTCCTGAGCCAGCTTGAAATTCAGAGCTGTTTTGCAGAGCTGAGCTTCAAATTGACGTCAGTTTCACAGAGACAGCATGTACTAATTTAGCCTTTTTACACTTTGTGCTGCTCTGAGAGCTTCTTGAAACTGAGCAACCTCCTTGCTGTGGCTCCCTAACATTGAAAGCAGTTAGGGGCCAGTTGAGCAAAGGAGGTGGTGCACCACTACAATGAGAAGGGCACTGAACAAGCCCACTGAACACATGGTAGAGTCCAGTCCAGACCCGGGTCCTGCAGTTGCAGCCTGGACTGGGTCCGGGATGAAGCAGTGATACAGGGGAAGGCAGCATCAGTATTCTGGAAAGAACCAAAGGCAAGCCCCCATTTAGGAGGGGGTTACAAGTAAATATCAGCTTGCAAGTCTGCAAAATCAGCCTGCTACAATCTATTATACTGCAGCAAACAGTAAGGATGTTTTTGCACATGAACAGCAAATTGGGACCAGCTCCACACTTGGGTATGGGGTTCTTAGTGCTGAATGTTAAACTTTAAACTTGTATGTGTTCATACTCAAATTTAGTATAGTCGCTGCCGTGCAACAGGAGGGGTGGGCAAAATGGGTCCCAAGTACCTTTAGTCATCTATACTATATATTCTATAACTGTCCTATACATTCCTCTATTCCATCATCACAATACTATGTTATTACGCCAAACATACAAAACAAGCCATGGACTACAGTACTGTATTTCAGCCTTTTGATGCCCCAGCTACTGTTGCATTTTCCTCATATCAGGCCCTCTTCAAAATGCGGACAAGTTGCAAATTAGGGTGGCTCTATTAATAAACCCCACGGTTCCCTCATGATTTGTATCTTTATGCAGAATCACAGACAAATTTAAACTAAAACTGAAATACTGATGTCTAATGAACTAGTTTCCAGGCTGCACATAGGTCCAGTCACCCTCTCCTACTGACCTGTGACCACAAACCTTCATTTAGCCCCAATCCCAGTCCCAAAACGTACCTCTAATCTGCTGACATAATTGTGCATTAGATGCCAGGCAGAAAGATGTTGCTGATATCTCAGCCTGCTTAACTCGGACAATTCACAATCTAGATTACACACAGTACCCCTTCTGTATTTCAGTTACTGGAGTCTTTGGGAGGGAACTCCAACACAGGTATTTTACGTGGACACAGATCAGAAATCACTGCCCTTGCTCACTATATCATATTCATCACAACCATTTTCACAGTAAACTATGGCATATTGTGATAATGTGAGAAAAATTTAATTTTTCAGTCCACTACCCAATTCATCACAGAAAATGGTATGGTGTGGCAGGTCACTTCCACAAAACCCAAACCAGGATACTTAATGTCATGATAGTACAATAATCGTGATTGTTTTTTCAAGGTGATCATGCAGTGAAAATGTTCATATAATGATACTTCTGGCCCACACCCACCCTCTCTGAGGGTCAACCCCCTCTCTTCCACAACCTGCCCAGCACCAGCCAGCCCCAGAATGGGATTCCCGCATACCCCCGCCATAGCATGCTGATGCCGTGCCACTGGGCGAACCGTGTCAGGATACATCGTGGCAGTGAAAGAACAAAATGGCAGCAACATTTTCTGTTTTTTTAAAAGACAAGTCATAGAAACATAGGTGTCAGCAGATAAGGGCCTCTTGGCCCACGTAGTCGGCCCCAGTTACTCTTAACTACTCCTTATCTACTGTCTGCCCTGTCACTGTGACCTATTCTGTTACTGACCCCCCCCCCTTTTACTTCTAAGATCCCACTGTGTCTATCCCATGCTTTCTTGAATCCTGTAATTGTTTCTGACCCCATTACGTCCACCGGAAGGCTGTTCCACTCGTTTACCACTCTTTCCATGAATAAGTGTTCTCACATTTCCTCTGAACCTCTCCCTTTTTAATTTCATAGCATGCTCCCCCATTCTTGAGTATCTTTTCCTTTGGAAAATGCTAACTTTCTGTACCTTGTTCTTCCATAAATAGTTGGGTGAGGAGAGAAGGAACCAGATGCCACCAAGTCTGTTCTGACTAAAACTGCAAAACATTATGAGTTGTTTTCCCTGCAGACATTAAAAGTGCTAATTCCTGTTTAGCCTTTAACTATGCTTTTTGGACCCAGTCTTTTGAAAGCATCCCAAGGAGAGCCCACTGAAGACGAACAGTAATTGTAAGCAGATTCATTTTTAATGTGCAGTAATGCTGCTGAACCTCACAAATGAAGATGGGAGGGGTGCGAGCCGGAACAAAAATAAATCATTTATTTCAGACTGTGTTCATAGATTTAGGCAGGTCTTTAACCCCCTCAACGTATCACTAGTGCACCTTTAATATCTCATTAAAGCAAAACCACTTTGTCATTTTGAGAAAACCATGAACTATATAGTTGCCTCAGGAATTCCATTGTTTTATTTTTTTGTTTACAATTTGTTTGCTCATGATAGCCCAGCTGATAAAAAACATTTTGTTTGCAGTGGGATATTTTTTTTTTAATGTTTCATGGCTGGAAGGGACTGGACCACAGGAAGGACAAGTGAGTTGTTCACAGTCACAGGGTATTAGTGGCAGTGGTGGGGTTAAACATAGGATCTCCTTGTTCACACCTAGACTGTGCTGTACCCATGGTGCCACACTGCCGCCAAATTAGTAAGCAAGAATATAGCTGCTGCAGAGATAACAGTGGGCAATGGTTGCCACATGGTGGTGCTATAGAGCACCAGTGCTTACTGTAGGATTTCTACCTGCAAGTAAAACTAGTCCAGCTTCAGGACTAGATGAAGCAGTGCTGGTGCAGTTCCTCTGCTCCAGTGATTCTTGCTGTTACGTTTTGCTGTAGATCTCTTCTAACTTGAAACACTTCATTGGTTGCATGATGACATGACAGGAACACATCTGTTTTGCAGATCATCCTGCTTTAGCAACATTTTCTCTAACTGTTTAGCATACTTCTCAACTGTTCTTGATTTTCGGGGACGTCCCTGATTTTGCCTCAGAATTTTCTTCTTTCCATTCTAAAATGAATAAATGATGCTGTCATCTATTCTAAAAACCCTGACCTTGATAGCCTTATCGCCACTCTCCAAATTAACTTCAGGACAATTGAAAACTGGATCCTCAATAACAAGCTAGTCCTCAATTACAAGAAAACAAAAGACCATGCTCTTCTCCAGCCTACCACAGAAGAGAAAGTTTCACCCTTTGCTATCTGAAACAGCCAGGTACAAAACCTTGAACAGGTGGAGACTGCTGGCAACTGGCACAGCACTCCTTTCACCACCACAGCCGGCTGCTGACTGACCTGTCAGTGAGTGCTGTACTTAAGCAATAAGGCACAACAGGGTGTGGGTTATTGGGGCATTTAACCACGCCTTGTGTGGTGTGTCACGAGGTGCAGCCGAGTGACTTAACCACACAAGAAGTGGGTGAATCCCCCAATAACCCACATCCTGGAGTGCCTTATTGCAATTATGCAATGGACCCATATGTAAAATAAATTTTAAATGTGTTTAAGTATGTTTTTTATAAATGCCATTTCTCAGCCGAGAGTTATTACAGGATATACCACGAGCATGTGATGTGTTTTGATCAATAAGGTTACAGGATTTTCATACCCCATTGTATAAGGTATAATACAGTACATGCTCATTGATTGACATGAGCTATTAATCAATGAGCGTGTATTGTATTATACGGTACAGGACTCATTGATAGGTCAGGCGGCAGCCGGTCACAGTGGTGAGAGGAGGGATGTGCCAGTTGCTGGCTTAGGGTTTAGGATGGAGGGGAGCAGGGTTGTGGGCATTACCTGCTTGGGTGGGGGTCCACTAGACCACTGGGGAAGGGGAACAGTGTACTTTCAGTCACAGGTGACTTCGGGGATTGGTGCGGGGGGTCTGCTAAGCCACCAGGGATTAGGGTCTAAATAAATTATAAAAACACTGACAACATCAGGAATTGGGGGGGTGCTAGACCACCAGGAATTGGGGTCTAAATAAATTATATAAACACTGGCAACATCGGGGATCGGGGTGGGAGGCCGCTAGACCACCAGGAATTGAGGACTAAATAAATTATGAAAACACCAGCAACATCAAGGATCAGGGTGGGGGCACTTGCACATGCTGCAAGGAGCCTGTGGAAGACCCTTCCCGTGTGTCAGGTGTTTGCTGCACGGGAGGGGTTGCCGCAAGTGTGGGGACTTAGGCACTGGGACCCCTCCTGTATCAGAATCTGGTGCAGAGTCCCTGGCGCAAGGGGCTTCGTGCAAGCTGTTTGTTGCAGTTTGCACTGCTCTAAGCCCTTTTTGAGAATTGGGCCCCTTATCTTTCGCCCCCCCCCATGTTGACAATCTGGTGGCCATAGCTAACAGAAGACTGGGTGCCCTGTACTGTAGCTGGACTAATCTCACTGGGGATGCTAGATGCCTTATTGTGGCCAGCTTCATTCTGTTACTTATATATTACGGCCTCCCTCTCTACAAAGCTGCCTGACAGTGCTAAAGAGAGTAAAGCTGATCTATAATAAGGTGTGCCACTTTGTACTTGTTGTTGATAACCACTCCTAGTTGTACCCTTTACGCACTCACTAACTGGTTACCTTTATCCATTAGAATAAAGCTCCAGACCTACTAGCCAAAAAGGCACTCCTGGGCCTAACAGCCCCTGTTCTAACAAATTACTTCTGCACTGTCTCAAACCAAACCAGCACCAGGAACATGGCCAGGAATGCTCTTAAGCCTCCTTTCCAGTGTACTCAGCTAGGCAAGCAGTCATTTGCTGTCAGGGTCGCTAACTGATTAAATGAACTGCCTCTGCTAAATTTCCCCAAGATTAATCAGTTTGAGATCTTTTTGGTCTGCCCTTGCAGACTAACGCAATTGTAACCCTGAAACTGTTTTATTCGGTTTCTCTCTGCACATCCTGTGACTTTTTATACAACTATCTGCATGGATTTTTTCAAAACTGTATAGTTGTGTCTTAAGTGTTCTGAATATGACTGCATTTCCTCTGGAACTACGTATTGTACTTGTGATTTTTTTGTGACTATGTACTTGACGTAGAATCTTTGTAAATGAGTACTTCAATCAACCAATCAATCAAGTCTTAATCAATCAATCAAGTCTTTATCCAGGCGAACACCATTGAGCAAGCTCATTTACAAGGTGGACCTGCATCACTCAAGGTCAAAGAACAATACATTTATGTACAGGCAAAAAGTAGGTGTAGTTATACATAAGAAAGGTACATACAGTGCAAAGTACAGTAAATAAGATTAGGTAATGGTTAACAATATTTGGAGAGAAAATAAAGGTAAATGAATAATGGGAGCAGCGTGAATAAGTCAGTCACATTATTAGAACATCTTTGCATGCCTCAGACATAGAAGAATGGGCTGGAGGTGGTGGAAGTGGAAGCTGACATGGATGGGTAGGCCACAGGGGCAGTTTCTCTATGAAGAGTGCTTGGATAACAGGCTGGGGACACATATAGAAGAGGACGGGGTAGGAGGGGTGAGTAAAGGAACAGTGCGATTGAAGAATTTTTGAGAGAATTGAGAATTTACTTGTGCTCAAAGGTAATCTCAGAAGTTTTCGATAAATAAATAAATAAAATTTGTGTTTCCGTGACTGCACAGTGGGGATGGTAAGTACAAAATAATGTCAAACGTTAATGTTACTGGGCTCAATTTTCAAAGCGCCGAGAATGCCGCAACCCCTGGTGAGCCAATCAGTTTGGTGCATGGGGCTTGCAGCATTTTCCTGGCTGGCGATTGGGGATTTTCAATCCCGTGTGCCAAATGCTGCATGTTAGACCTGCCTTCCCCTGGTCTAACTTGCAGCATTCAGGGGACCCTTTTCATGGGGCTTACACCAAATATTTGGCGCCAGCTGCCATAAACTGAAGAAACTATCGCAACTACGCCTGACCACATAAAATCAGTTGCAGCTGCAGCAAAGGAGTTTGGCGCAGCTGTGCCCAAAACTTACTTTACTGCAGGACTTGATGCAAGTCCTGTCTCAGGCTGTGAAAAATCGAGCCCACAGACTTGTTTTTCTTAACAAAATGCATTTTACAGTAACCTCTTATTGTACCAGCTTCCTCAGTGGAAAGCATCAGTTTTTAGGATGTGTCCCTCATTTTGGTTCTTTGTCCCTGCTTTTGTTTTTAAGCTTTGTCTCTAAAATATATGGCAGGAAGTTGAGAGGTATGCTGCTTGGAAGAAGCAAGACTATTGGGGTCCTTTGACCAATGGAACCTAGGTGATGCAAATTAAGAGACAAAGCACTGTCACACTTGTGACTCTAACCTTCTAACAGATATCATCATTATCATCATCATCTCTCCAGACCTGCAGTGAATAAACTTACACTTTTCAATACCAGATACTTATTAAAGGCAAAACTGAAGTGCAGTTTACCACATTTACAGAAGTAATTGTAACCTACAGTGCAGGTTCCACTTTATCTGTACTGTATGTTCCTCAGTACTTGAACAGTACCTCCTGTATACATGCACTGTATGTTCCTCTGTATCTATACTGTATATTCTGCTACACCTGTACTGCACACTCCTTTATACCTGTATTGTACACTCTTTTATTCCTGCACTATGCACACTTCCATTCCTGCACTTTACACTCCTTTGTTCCTACACACAAACATAGACACATAGAATTTGCCAGCAGATAAGAACTACTTGGCCCACCTAATCTACCCATTTTTCCCTGCCAACTTTATCAGCGGCCCATTCACCCATCCATCCCTTCCCTTTCCCTAAGACTCCCTTATGCATATCCCATGCATTCTTGAACCCCACCGCTGTTTTCACCCCACCACCTCCGCTGGAAGACTTCCAGGAGTCCACCACTCTTTCTGTGAGGAAGTACTTCATTACATCTCTCCTGAATCTTTTTTAATTTTTGGTAACTGGGTAAGGCCCACTAGGCAAAAGCGCTTGTTTTCAGGGGTGACCCGGCAGCATTGGGGAGGTTAAGTGTTTTGCTTAGAGTCACACAGTATGCAAGTGGAGGTTAAGGGAATCAAATGCAGGTCTGCTGGATGTACCAAGCTCATTTACAGCTCGTTACTCTAATCTCTAGGCTATACTGCCAGTCCCAAATCTACCCCCTGCAGTTTCTTATCATGTCCCCCTTATCTTTGAGCACCTTTTTATTCTGAAAAATACTTTGCTCCCTCTCCTTCCTCTCTTCCAGGTTGTACATATTTAAATCCTTAGGTCTCTCCTCGTAGGGCTTCTGATGCAGATCCTGCACCATTTTAGTTGCCCTCCTCTGGACTATGTCACTGTCTCTCTCTATTTCTGGAGATGTGGTCTCCTGAACTGGACACAGAACTCAAGGTAGGGTCTTATTGGTGATCTATACAGAGGCAATACTGCTTCCCTCTTTCTGCTGGTAATACCTCTCCCTATGCATCTCAGTATCCCACAAGCTCTCCAGACTGCCTTGTCACACTGCTTGGCCACCTTTAGGTCATCCAATATGATTACCCCAAAGTCTCTTTCCTGCTTGGTGGTTGTCAGTACCGCTCCTCCCATTTTGTACTCTGACCGAAGGGTTTCTATGCCCTAAGTGTATTTCTTTGCACTTTTTGCATTGAAACCCATCTGCCATACCCCTGACCATTCCTCAAGTTCTCTCAGGTCTCTGTTCCTCCTTTCCACCCCCCCTCAAGCTTCCACCCTATTGCAGATTTTGGTGTACTCCAGAAACCGGCATGGCAGTCCCTGTACTGTATACTCTTATATCCATGTACCTTACATTCCCCAATACCTGTACTGCACATTCCCCTGTACCTTACTGTACATTCCTCTACACCTGCACTGTACATTCCTCCTCTATTCCAGTACTGTATATTGCTCAACAACTGTACTGTATATTTCTCTATATCTGTACTGTACATTCCTCTATACCTGCACTGTATATTTCTCTGTTCTTTTCAAAACACTTTGTTAATGCACCAGTTAGGATAACTTAATGCCACAAAAGTAGGGAAATGTGGTGTTAGGGTTTCCAGCTCCAACTCCCCACCCCTACCCCCCAAGCAACAAAAGGACAATAAATTAGGGTTTTGGGACTCCAGAGTCTTCATGAATGAGTCGTTGGATCTTCCCTGGGGTTGTCAATCCTAATGATCACCCCATTCGATGAGCAAACAATGTCACACTTGATCTTCTGTGGGCCCTGTGTGAAGAAAACTACATTAAATTGTGTTGGCAATATGTGGTGAGACATACTTCTCTACCTTTGAAGAGTGTATCACTATGAGGCAGTGGCTTGGAGCTGCACCTTGTGCTTCAGATTGGAGGCTACAGGGAGGGGGGAGGAGTGAGCATTACCATTGACAACCCCAAGGAAGACACCACCACTGATTCGCCAAGACTCCGGAGATCCCAAACCCTAATGTTTTTTCCCCTTGCTGCTTGAGGTGTAGGGATGGAGAGTTAGGGTTGGAAACCCTAATGCCACATTTCCCTACTTTTGAGGCATTAAGTTACCTTAACTGGTGCATTAACTAAGTTTTTTGCAAAGAATTTTCTTTCTTTTTTTTTTTAAATATTTAAATTTTATTAACACAACAGAGAACATGAACATACTTTTGGGCTGACCTGTGAGACGGTTCCCTTGCCATGAGACAGGCCCGACATCCACATAGACTTTGTAGAAATTTTAACTGTTGTGACCTGTATTTTGTGGGTTTGAACATCTGTGTGCTCGATTTCAGTAGCAGGAAGTAGGAAGTACCAGCTGTAGTTCTCAGAGCTGCATTGAGAACTACAAGTACTGGGGCAGAAGAGATCATTAATTTTAACAGCATGTCATCACTCTAACAGCAGGTTTCCATGCATCATGGATGCTTGCATAAAAGTTGTTTTATTTTAATTATTAGAATTATTAAAGCACTGACTTCAGGGATGTTCTCTGACCCCTGAGTCTACTTCCGGGGTACTGGGGCTTTAAAACACTCACCCCTTCATGAGCGGGGTGCGTGCCTTGCATGCTAAGACCTGCAAGAATGGCAGGCACTAGGGGCCTAGATCATTTAAAAAACAAGAAATTAAGAATACCAAAGATAAGACAGAAAAAAGTATTATAGTATTGCAGTATAATGCAGTGGGTTAAGGCTCTGAGCTGCAAACCTGGAGACCTGGGTTTGAATCCCACAGCCACCTAGGTGCATACTGTGTGATCCTGAGCAAGTCATTTAGCTTCCTTTTGCTCCCAGGTCACATCTGGAAACAAGCTTTGGCTTAGTACGCTACTCTTTGTTAAACAATGTTCCCTTTCCCTTTATAGCATCACACACGGTCCATCATTTGTGGTAATAGAGTGTTTGTTGTAATTATAAATCGGGGTACATAGATAGGTGACTAACTTTTGACTGCCCAAATAAATAAACACCCAAGGTACTGTAACTTGCTTTATAAAGGAAAATAAATTAGCATTACTACAGCTGAAGCAAATGTACTTGATGTCCTCTCTCTGATGGTCCAGGAAGGTTCAACTGGTAGATGTACAGTATGCCAAATGTTTGCCCCAAAGCACAATACTTCCCTAACTACAGAAGTTTGTAACAAATGTCAGTTACTCATTACATTACAAACCAAAAATACCAAACTGAGTGAGGAACTTAAGCAGGCACAGAAAATTACAAAAATACAGAAATGTGTTAACTCGGTTAACACACAGGAGTCCCAGATACATAATATTAACACTATACGAAGAAAAAGAACTAGAGGCTACAGAGATGATAACATGGAACCCATAGACCTGGAAAGCTGTCAAAAAAAGGGCAGAGAAGATAGTCTAGCACAAGAAAATGTGTGGAAAAAAGTCACTTATAGAAGGAAACGCACTAAAACAAAATATCCCCTTTCAGATACCCACACAAAATATGTTCTCAAATTTAACAAATCAGGAAACCAGTATTGTGTGCTACTTACCAGACAAATCTGTAATTATCATTCATGCTGGAACTAATAATGTGGGTTATATGCATGAAAAGGATATATGTACAGAAATGATGGAAATAGGTGAAAAAAATGAAACAAAAAGGAAATCGAATTGCAATTTCAGGTATTCTCCCCATCCCAAAAGTCCACCATCAAAAAAACAAACTATACAAAGGATTACCACTAGACTTCAAAACTGGTGTACAAATGGAGGCTAACCTTTATTCTACAATGGCAAGAAAGAATCTTGGACTGTGATTAGTCAGTTTGGGGCTGAACCCATGGCGTTATCCCAGCATGACGCCACAGGTCTACTGTCATAATTATGGAGCAGCCCTTTTTTTGCATCTCCTCTTAAGAAACAACAATATTTTTCCACTCTTAAAAAAAAATATTTGAAAGAATGTTTTGGTATTTTATATATAACAACGAGCCATTGTATAATAGGAATAATGCACTCCAGGGTGTGTGTCATTTGAGATAACGCCACACCTGGGGCATTGAATGCACTTGGCCTGCGGCCTCATGCCCAACCCCCCCCAGGCATGGCGTTATCCCAGCACGACACACACCCTGTCGTGCATTATTCCTTTATTGATAACTGGGGAAATATGAGCTTTTTTTGAACGATGGGTTGCATCTTAACAAAAATGAAACTAGGTTGTTGGCAGAAAATTTAGAGGAAACTCTAAACAACCTTAGTATAAATTGACTAGTTGGGATTCCCAAACAACAGGATACAAAAAGGATGACAAAAGATCCCAAAGCACAATCACATAAACACCCCATTAAAAACCAATTAAATGCTTTGTTAACGCCAGAAGTATTAGTAACAAACTTGATGAATTACGGGTATTAATTAATGACAAATCTAACGACATAATTTCTATAACTGAATCATGGTGGCCTGAGGTGTACCGACACAAGGACGAAACCCCATTGGAGAAATCCCACACAGCGACATTTTCGGCAAGTTTCTAAAATGACGCTGTGGGGGACCCACTGGTAAAATTTTGAACTTTCGCCATGTTTCGCGCCCCTACATGTAAACTTTGACTTGGCGTTAACAGTCTTTAGAAGGGGAGTGCATGGGGTGCAGCCCCCAACTAGGATGTTCGGAGGCACAGCCCCCTGATAGAAAAACAGACCAATGTCTGACAGGCAAAATTTCACCTGTCGACATCAGGGATGTCTCTATGCCTAACATCAACAACAATGTTGTTGTGTCGGCATAGGTAAACCGTGGTCTGACAGGAGAGAATCATGGAGAGTACAGTTAGATAGTTATACATTATATACTCACAACAGGCAAGATAGAAAGGGAGGTGGTGTTGCTATGTACGTGAAATATTCAATCAATATCTCCCATAAGATATGGGCAGACAAAACTGCTAATGAATCCTAATGGATAAGAATATGTGGGGAAAAGTCACATTCTATTATCATAGGAACCATATACCATCCCCAAACATCAAGGATCCAGATCACTGAAAACATTATAACAGAAATGGAAAAAGTGGGTGAAACCTCTGAATTGGTGGTGTTGGGTGATTTTAATATGCCTGATATTAATTGGCCTAATAGCTTTGCAACTGGTGCTAACGAAAGAAGATTTCTTGACTGCTGTGAGAACCTAAATTTGTTGCAGCATTTGAACTTGCCTACTAGAGGGTACAATGTACTAGATCTTGTCCTAAGTTCTGAGCAAATACAAATAAATGACTGCGTCACTAGTCCCCCCATTAGAAATAGTGACAATGATTCAATAACTTTACTATTGAATATGAGCACGTCGTATCACAAGGACGCACTCAAATCTTTCTTTATGAGAAGGCAAACATTAATAAAATATTACAAAATTTGGAACAACTAGACTGGGCATCTCTATTGACAAATAAGTCTGTGGAACAAATGTGGGAAACCATTAAAAATATAATTCTGGGATTAAGTGAATTATGTATACCACAAATAACCAAAAATAGAAATACTGGAAAATGCCCAATGTGGCGGACTAGACATATAAATAAACTAATAAAAAATAAAAATAGATACTACAAAAAGTGGTGTCCCTCAGGGATCGATGCTCAGACCAATTGTATTCCAGATTTTCATCTCTGATCTAACTAAAAACTTAAATTGTTGGGGAACAAAATACACTGATGACACAAAAAGTGGTGGCCCCTGTGGCACTGAGGAGAAAACAAGTTATATACAGCAAGATCTTGATACGGTATCAGCCTGGGTAAAAAAATGGAACATGTACTTTAACTTGGACAAATGTAAAATAATGCACCTAGACAGAACCAACAAAAAAATCAAATATACTCTAGTTGGCATAACCTTAGCCACTTGCTCCTCTGAAATAGACCTAGGGTTCTTTGTATGAGACACACTAAGCACAGATGAACAAACACAAGTTACTACAAAAAAATGTAACAATATCATTTGGTACATAAAAAGAAATATAATCACCAGAGATCGCTCTGTAATGCTTCCCTTGTATAGAGAATATGTTCGACCTCAGCTCAGGTACGCATCCCAGATTTGGTTCCCTTTTAGAAAACTAGAAAGAAACAAAATAGAAAAGGTACAAAAAATATACAAAATGTATTAAAGGTTTGGAGGGGTTGGGGTACGAGGAAAGGTTACAAGCACTTAACCTGATGTCCATATAAACTAGGAGATTAAGGTCTGATCTCCTATTTATGTATGATATAATGCAGGAATCTGTCTTGTTATGTGACCTCAGAATTAGATTTAAGCAAGACAAGAAACGCAGTAGAGGACACCCCTTACAAATACAGAGAGAAAGATTTAGATGCAACAGAAGAAAATATTTTTATACATTTAGGATTGTAAACCTATGGAACTTGCTCCCAGAGGGTATAATAATAAGTAGAAATAAAAATGAATTTAAATGCAGATTGGATAAATATATTCTGAGTGGAACATGTATCAAATATTTTGATTGGCTGACTACAGCAAACATAGGCTTTGCCTACTGGCTCCATACCAACCTCAGTATGAGTAAGGAAAAAAAGCAACAAATATATGGTACACTAAATAGTTCAGAAGGAGACAATAGCAAGAGAGAGAGAGAAAAAAAAAAAAAAAAGAGTAGGGTATTGCACCACAAACTCGTAATAGGCACCAAACATAAACATGCAAAAAGTAACCAAATTGAAGGAGTTTGTTATCTAAAAAGATTCAAACATTACATCTTTATCGAATGAGGGGAGGGGACCCCCGCATAGGGCCACCAGCCAGAGCAAGAACAAATAATGTTCTGTACAGAGTAGCTTTCATTATAATATTCCCCTATCAGAACAAAAACAAATTCTTTTTTTTTGAGATAGTGGAATCGTATCCAAGGGACCTGCTCAAACAAATGCAGATGCACATGGTCATTTGGGCTGTGCTCCAAGGGAAGATACTGTAAGCCTATGGAGGTGCAGGGCCCTGCTGACCCTGCACCTCCTAGAATTGGATGTCAAAAACTACCAAAGTTATGGACATGAGTAGGCAAATGTAAATCTACCCCCATAACTGTGTTGTTTTCTTTAATAATTTGATACCAGATTTTCAACATAGCCTTGATACAAACCCGCCTCAAGAATCTGGTAGGTGAAAATTTTTAAATCTCAGCCAAAACGTCATTCCATGATGCAGGTATGAAAACACATTTCAGCCAGGATTTGAAAAAATGACAGTTGTCATGTTCATGAAGTTATATGAAAAAATGGCTATCTTGAAAATTTGGGATCAAAATATTTAAAAATATAAAATGGGCAAGGAAATCCCTGTGTCCTGATTGCCTGAGACTTGATTCTAGCCATGGCCTTAAGAGAGCACTACCAATGGCTAAAAACAAGTCCAAGCCAATCGGGGCAACATACAGAATTCGTAAGCCACTTACTTAAGCAATAAACCTCAACAGGGTGTGGGTTATGCTGGGATTTACCCACGCCTGTTGTGGTTTGGGAAGTGGATAAATCCCAGCATAACCCACACCCTGTCATAGTTTATTGCAATTATACAATGTCCCACTTTTTTTGGTTACAAAAAAATATTAAAGAAACACAGTGGGCCGGATATTCAGACTGCACCATAAAAGAAGCGCAATAGCAGGAGCAGGCACAAGTGCAGTGCGCCCCTGCACAACCCATGCGATATTCAAACACAGTGCAGGCCAAGGTGCGCTTGCGCAACACAGCTGAATATCATGCCAACTGCACCATGGTGCAACCAGGGATGCGCAGTGGAGCAGGGCTGATGCGCAGTAGCACAACCAGGGATGCGCAGTGGAGCAGGGTAGAAGTGCAGTAGCACAACCAGGGATGCGCAGGAACAGGATGCAGGGGTGCACCACCCATTGAAGCTATGGGCGGAGGAGCACGCAGCAGGCCAGACAGCACCCCCCCGCAACCCATGAACTGCACAACCAGTGGTGAGCTGGATGGACCACCAGCCCATGAACACCAGCACCGAATCCACAGCCGGGGCATGGTGTCCCAGCACACACCCCTGGCAAGCAGTGACCGCAACATAAGAAGGGCCAGCCACCCAGTGCCACCCCATCCCACCAATGCAGAGCACACTCTGTACAGCGATCCCCAGACACCCGGCCCAGGAGCAGCGCCCAACAGTGCATGGCACCGAATGCATGCCACCACCCCCACCATGACAATGCAACCCTGTGCACCATGGAGCCATGCATGGCAGCCCCACTGTGAGCACCCCGCAGCGGGCGGCACCAGCCACCAACACAACAACTGCAGACACAGTGCCGCCCTGCATGGCCCCCCCCCATGGCACAGCAGAGAGGTCGACCCTGCGTCGGTACCTGAGGGACCCCGCATGCGACAAGGCCTGCTCTGGACCCCACCACCAGCAGGACAGCACCCCGCACACCCACCCATGCACACACCCTGTTCCAGCACTGGCCCCGACAGCCAGCACAGCTGCCCACTGTGGTGCAAGGAGGCATGCACCACACAGGATGCGACATAGGGCACAGACAAACACCCACCCTGACCCAAGGGCACCCTAACACAGGGCCACAATAGCGGGGCAACAAATGCCACTGGTGTACATCCACTGATACTGTGTACCCACGGCCTGCACCCCATCATGGCACATGTGTACCAGCCATCCTGCGCATGCACCATGAAGCCATCTGCCGCCAGCATGCGGCCGGAGCACAAGTGACAGACATCAGAACACAGACACTGCAACAGACATCAGTGACAGCATGGAGGGGGGACAACAACAGCATAGCCCACAGTGTCACCCGAGGCAGACGTGCAACATACCGGTGACAGGAGGCAAGCCGCCATTGCGCCTTGGCCAGAGGGTGGCCGGCATGGACAGCCACCAATTACATGCCAGCAGACCGTGCGTACCACAGACATGCAAGGGGGCCAGCTGCATGGGCCATGGACATACTGACAGGGATGCCAGGTACACAGCACATGCACCAGGGACCACTGCACACAGGCATCCAGTGCACAGGGAACAACACACATACCACAGACAGGGACCAAGTCCCCCACCCACACCATAAGCGGGTCCCTGCCGGACACATACATGCCCAGGCCTGCACCACCCCGATGCCATGCACACCACTGCAGCCAAGCACCATATGCCTGCTGCAAATCAGAGACCACCACAGTTGTCATAACAAATATGTCTATAATGAAGGTGTGAACTGTACAAAAACCACATCAAACCAAACTATTTACAATGTGGGGGGGGAAGGCCACATACCAGGTGGGGGTGGGCATGGTGCAAGGGTGTACAACAGGGAGTGGGATGAAGGGGTGTGAGGTTAAGTCCAGGAGGGGAATGCATAACAGGTGCATCGTGGGCCTAATGGCGACCCCTCTCCCTACTTCGGTCTTGGTGGCGCCTCCTGTGCCTCCTTCTGTTGCCCTGTTCCATGCATTGGAGCAGCTCCAGGGTAGCCCTTGACAGCTGCATAAGCTCCTAGACATTTCTCTCTAGGGCAGTCCAGCATTGTTCACCTAGGACAAGGGAGCAAGTCAGTACGCATGACTGGCCAGACCCCTGCAGCCCACCCAATGTGCACGGCATACAACCATGGGCCACGCCCCTGTGATGGCATGCAACCACCCACAGTGTCCGTGCCCACATGACCCGCCTACCTAGGCACCTATAGCCATGCGGAACGCTGCACACACCCACCGCCCATGTCCCGCACAGCACCACCGTGGCCGTACAGTGACGTGGCTATGCGGTGCCAAGACAGTGGCACAGCCATGGACCCAGTGCACGCCCAGCCCACCTGCATCACCCACCCACACATGCAGTGCCACAGGACAGTGCTGAGTGCACCGTGTGGTGTGCACGGCAGTGGGGCCACGTGCGGGTGGCCACACCCCACCACCACCCCCCCCGCAACCCAGCATGCACAGATATAAGGAGAAACACAGCACTCACCTGCATCCTGGACAGCAGGGCACTGCTTGCCCGTGGCCCCTCCAACGTGGCCTGGCTGCATCCGTACTGCACCCACTCTGGCCTGCTCCCCCAGTTCCCAGGCCAGTTGTGCCCTACGGCGCTCCTCCAGGCCTAGGGTGCAAACATGGAGAGGGAAACATCAGTACAGGTCAGTAACAAAGCCCCCGCCCGAGTGTGTGCGTACATGCACAGCCCAGCCAGTGACGCACCCCACCCCCCACTAGACGGCCCCCCACCTCCCCGTGATGTGGCCTTATGCACACCGCGATACCCAGACAGACGGACACTACCAGAGTTTGGATGGAGCACCTACCTGGCTGTGGCACGGTGCCTCATCGGGCGCATGCCTGCAGAAGCCCCAGGCAATCAGGGTCCCGCCGCTGGAGGTCGCCATAGCGGTGGTGACACTGCTTTGCTGACCGGCTGATCCCAGTCGCCTCCTCCAGGCCCTCTGTCACCTCCTGCCACCCAGCAGTCCATGGCCTGTGGAGGGGTTCCTGCCCAAAGATGGCACCAGCATGTGGCTCTACCAGGGCCACCAAGTTAGCCAACTCAATGGTGCTGCAGACCTGAGTTCTTGTTCATGGCATCTTGCTGTTGAAACTGCAAGCAAAATGGCGCTCTATGGCCGCCATGTGCCCCACGATGCGGAGGCAAAACATGATGCTAGCTGCCAGTCCCTATCGCGCTGTCTCTGGACTGTGCGATAGGGGTAATCCACGGACACATGCTGGAGGCAGAAATCCACCTCAGGGTCAAGGGTCTGTCCACGCATGGTGCACCGCAGCACTATTGGGATGCCCTGTGTGAAGCACAGTAGGGTGCTTGAGTGTGACGCCCTGCAGTGGCCTACCGTGCTGTGGCACCAGGGTGCCCACGGCACACCAAGGCATGAGCGCCACATGGGCAAACAGCGCACTAGCACCACAGGCACAGTGGTGGCTGTGCTCTGCACTGCCTCCTATGCACAGCAAGTCAGCAGCGCTGCACACATCGGCATCAGCACCCCAGGCATGTGCTGTGCGGTGCCGATTACGCACTTCACAGTGCTGTACCATAGCCTGAGCACACTCATCAACATTGCGCAAGGCGCAACAGCGCGATATTCAGCCAGCATATACAAATCAGCTCATTAGCCATTCCACGGCGCATCCACTGCATTAGCATCCACTTACAGTTGCACCAGCCCTCATTTGCATGCATTGCACTATATAAATGCGACATGGGGCTGCAGAGGCCATGGTTAGGTATTGCAGTCCATTGTGGTGGGTTGCGGGGACTGTGGTTTGGGAGGGCTGAATGGGACTGTACAGTCCAAGGTAACACCTGTCATTCCCACAGGCTCGAGCATGACCAAGCATGAGGAAGAGGAGGAACAGGGAAGGGGGGAGAAGGAGGAGGCCCAACTTCACCAGGGCGGAATCAGATGCCCTGTTCGAGGCATATCTGGATAGGGAACCGCTGCTCAGCGGGGAATTCCACAGGCCCATGCTGCGGCGTGGGGTGAGGTGGTGCATGCTGTGAACCAGCATGGCAGCCACCAGCGGTCTGTGCAGGCATGCAAGAAGAAGGTTGGCACAGACAGGAGGCGGATCAAGGACAAGGTGGCTGCCATCAGGGCTGCACGTACTGCCACCGGTGGGGGCCAGCCGGAAGTACCACGCCTGATGCCACAGGAGGAGCGGGTGGCCAGCAGCACGCAGCGTTGTGCCATCGAGGGCGTTCCTGGTGGTGGCTTCCAGACAGGTGGCAGCCCATCACTGCATGGTAGGTCCTGTGCTGTCAGTGTGTGGGTGGTGGAGGGCATGCCACAGGGCAAGGCGGAGCCACTGACACTAATGTGTTCCCTTACAGCAGTGGTGGGCAAAATGTGATTGCATGAGTGCCACAAGTGCCGGCCTCCAATAATCTGGAGGGCCGCATAGGTCCATATTCACAACTAAATGATGCAAAGTAGACCATTTAATAGTGCCCAATCCTCTGTCGGCTGAACGCCCCCCCCTTGTACCACGCTGGGAGCCCACCCCAGCGTAGCAATAAATACCATGGCTGACGGGGGTGCCCAATCCCCTGTTGACTGAACGCCCCCCACCAACGTCCTTGTGCCATGCTGGGAGCCCACCCCAGTGTGGCAAACGGTCCCACGACGCCTTTTTTTTTTAACCTGAAAACGAAAATGGTCCTGCGGCACGCCTCGACCCCCACAACCCGCACCCACCCACTGGGCACCCAGCCTCCACACCCCCACCCCATACTTACCTCCGACTCCGCACGACGATCTTCGGTGGACCGGAACAGGTCTGCACTCTTCAAAGCCGACCGCGAACTGAGGAAATGCCGGTAAGCTATATAATGGGCTAGATAGGGGTTTCAACTTTGTTGCATATCTCAGGCATTTTTGGATTTTAATTACAACTATGGGGACTCTTCATGACGATGTCATCAGAAGATGCTCAGTCAGGCGGTGATTTCGCAGTGACTGTGCAGTGACTGCGAAATCACCCTTCAGGCCTGAATACCACCATGACAGTGACATCATTCATGAGAAGGGGTCCCAAAAACCCCATGTTGAAAATTTGGTGCCAAAATTCCAAACAATGACTGTTTTACGATCAGGCGTTGCACAGTTCCTACGCAGGCTCGTAAGTTCACGAAATTTCAATATTTTCACTCCAGATTTTCAACATTGCCATTTTACCACACTTTCTTATGAGTAGTACAGCTGTCATTTTTCACATCTCACCCAAAATGTGTTTCCGCTCATGTAGCGCAGAATGGTGCAGTCGGTGTGCGAAATCAATGTGAGGGACAAATTAAGAAAATCACTGTGACACTGTTCATGAGCAGAGGTCATAAAATGGCTATGTTGAAAATTTGGTGAAAAGATTCCTAAAAATGACTGTTTTATGAGCGTGCGTTGCGCAGTTCCTACGCAGGCTCGTAAGTTTGCAAATTTTCAATATTTTCACTCCAGATTTTCAACATTGCCATTTTACCACACCTTCTTATGAGCAGTACAGCTGTCATTTTTCACATCCTGCCCAAAATGTGTTTCCGCCCATGTAGCACACAATGGCGCAGTCGGTGTGCGAAATCAATGTATGGGACACATTAAGAAAATCACCATGACACTGTTCATTAGCAGAGGTCTTAAAATGGCTATGTTGAAAATTTGGTTAAAAAATTCCTAAAAATGACTGTTTTACGAAGGTGCGTTGTGGAGTTCCTACGCACGCTCGTAGGTTAGCGAATTTTCAATATTTCCACTCCAGATTTTCAACATTGCCATTTTACCACACCTTCTTATGAGTAGTACAGCTGTCATTTTTCACATCTCACCCAAAACGTGTTTCCGCCCATGTAGCGCACAATGGCGCAGTCGGTGTGCAAACTCAATGTATGGGACACATTAACAAAATCACAGTAACACTGTTCATGAGCAGAGGTCTTAAAATGGCTATGTTGAAAATTTGGTGAAAACATTCCTAAAAATGACTGTTTTACGAGCATGCGTTGCGCAGTTCCTACGCATGCTCGTAAGTTCGCAAATTTTCAATATCTGCACTCCAATGACTTCCAAATAACTAAACAGCACATAGAAACAAGCAACATTCGGCATTGAAAAATGCTTGTTTTACATGAATTTCTATAGCAAAAAAAGTGCATGGCTGCTCAGATCCAGAAGCAAATGGTTTCGGGTAGATGCAGGTATAACATGTATTTGCGTTCATATCTCCCTTTTGAAAATCATGCAGAGAAACTTTTTTTAAGTGATAACTTGGAGTCTGTGCAACATCATAGACAGCTGCATCTATACAGTTTTAAATTACTCAGTCTAAAGTATTGTTTATTAAAAATGTTTATGGATCTATATTTCTAGCACTAACATTTCCAATGTTGGGCTGGCAGTATAGCCTAAAAGTTTTTTTTTTTTTTTTTTTTTAATTTACAGAGCATCTTGGGGGCCACAAAAAGTGCATCGAGGGCCGCATGTGGCCTGTGGGCTGCAGTTTGCCCACCACTGCCTTACAGCTCCTGAACGTCTACATGGGGCAGCGCTGGTGGGTGTGTCCACTGAGGGGGAGGCCCTGGACATGGAGGATCGCCCATCCACCTCCACAGGTGTCCGAGGGACCGGCCATGTGCATGTCTGCATGTCTGTCTGGACTGATGTGGGTGGTGCGGGTGCGGACAAGGCCCTGCCTGTGTCCCAGCGTGACAGCGCCCACGGTCTCCAGTGTGCTGGGACACAGATTGGGGCTGGCTCCAGCACTGATGATGATGGACCACACGTCCCAGACAGTGATACATGTGGGACACAGGATGGTCCCACAGCAGGCAACTGCATGGGCGTTGCCGTGGGTGATGCCACCGTGGCTGCCTGAGTAACAACCCAGTCCCAGCCTGTGCCTGTATGCCCCAGTGGTGCAGCACTGGTGTGTGTCCAGGGTGGTGGAGCTGCTGCGGCTGCTGCAGCAGCGCCAGTGAGCCCAGGCAATCGTCAGCCAGAGGGGCAGTGCCAACAGTCGGCCAATGGTGACGGGGGCACAGTGTCATGGGGCGGTGGCAGTGCACTGTGTGTGGACATGCCCCAGCATGGCACTGGTGTGCAGCACCCAGCGTCAAGGGGTACTGGCCAGCAGGGCCAGGAATACCACGAGGGACAGCATGCCAGACCAGAGGATGACCTCTTTGACGAACACAGCTGTCTTCTCCAGGCTTCAGTGGATCAGCAGATGCAGCTCATGACGGCGGTGGATGCACTCAGTGCGGTTCTGCGCCAAGCAGACGAGTGGTGCAGCAGGGACCACGAAATGCTCCTGGCAGAGATGGCCCAGCAGCGGGCGGATGTGACCGCTACCATTGACAGGCAGACCACTGCATTGACAACTGTCATGGCTACACTGGGCACCCAGTTCAGTGCCCAGCCGCCGCGCCCGCCAGTGTCATGTCCACCCCTCGTTCCCGGTGCCATGCGACACCTGCTATGTCGACACTGGGTTCAGCTGTGGGCATACCAAACACGCCTGGCACGGGTATGTTCGGTGGGCTGCAGACCCCTGCGCAAACACAGTCGCGTTCACGCACCATCACCCCTGGGGGACCGTCGGTGCCACCTCATGAGGCCAATGGTCAGCCTGGCATGGCTGGCAGGTCTCGGCGGAGCCGCCCATGCATCCATGGCGGCTGTGGTACTGTGCCACGTGACTGACCTGTCTCCCACCATGGCCACTGTCTGCCACTGCCCTATGTGCAGTGTGGTGTGCATTGTGCGATGCACGGGTGGGGTACCCGGCCCTGCACACACACGGTCCCTGTGCACACCCACCCAGCTGCTGGCCACTGTGGCGTGTGCATGATGATGCTTGCGTTGCACTGTCTGCCAGTGTGCAATGGTGCCCAGCGTCTGAGGCACGCACAGTGATGGCCACTGGGCATGGTCGTGTGTGGTCCTGTGTGGGGTTGGGGTGGCTGTTGGGGTTGGCGTGCCATTTATCCCTTGTGCATGTGTTGGTGGATGTGCATGTGTGTGCACATGTCGTGTTTGGCCCTGCCCATCCCTGCCACCATGTGCAGTGCCCCACTCAGGCCCATTTCCTTACCGCCTTCCGGCCCTGGTGTCCTGCCCTACCTGTCTGTGGGCTGTGCCCTTGCTCTTGGTGGTTGTGCATGGCCCCGTGACCTACCTGTGTTGTCCAAAGTGTTCCTCTGTAATGGTGTCCTGATACAGCTGTGCCATCCGGATCAGATGGGGGTCTCATCACCCAGGGGGTGGCTGCCCATCACCAGCTGGACTGGCGTCCTCATCGTCCCCACCGCTGTCCCCATCTTCGACCTCTACGGCTATCCTACAGTTGGTGGCCATGTTGTGCAGGATACAGCAGGCCAAGAATAGCTTGTAGGCCTTCAAGGGGCTGTACTGTAGGGCACCGCCTGATGTGTCCAGGCACTGGAACCGTGCCTTCAGCAGCCCAAACACCCGCTCAATGACATTCCGTGTTGTGACGTGTACCTCATTGTACCGTAGCTGTGATGGGGTCATGGGGCACCGGTATGGTGTGAGCAGCCAGGGCCGTAGCGGGTAACCACTGTCACCTGTGTGTAGAGGGTGGACATTAGAATGGTGGTCTGCGCCGCTATGCCATGGGCCAACGTGGCCGGTACCCATGGCACCTCTAACTATGCACCACCCCACGTCTGCTCACATCGTCCTGCGTGATATGAATACTCACCTACTAGATGGCCAGTGGGGATGTCCCCACTCTCAAACCTGTGGCACGGTGCAGACTGGTGCCAGATGAAGGCATTGTGTGCTCCCCCAGGGTGTGTGGCACAGACATTGGTTATGCGCCCCCTGGCATCGCACACCACCTGGCAGTTTATGCTTGGGTATCCGTTGCGGTTGATGTATGCTGCACTCTCCGGGCCAGGTGGCATGTGGATGACTACATGGGTGCAGTCAATGGCCCCGAGCACGCCAGGCAACCATGCTACCCTGTGGAACTCCTGTATGTGTGCTGTGCTCTCCGTCTGTGTGCTGGGGAAATGGATGTACTCCGCAGCATGTGACAGCAGTGCACTGAGGAATTGTGTGAGTAGACATGACACGGCCAACTGGGTTATGCCTGTCGTGTCCCCTGTTGGTCTCTGGAAGGTGCCCGTGGCGAGCAGACACATGACGGCTGTCACCTTCATCTCCACTGACAAAGTATGGCTCCGTCGTGTGGGTGCCTGCATCTCATCACTGCACAGCTCACAGAGCTGCCTCAGTATCACCCAGTTCAGGTGGTACTGGACCACAATATCTGTGTCAGAGTACTGTTCGAAGCTGGTGCGGACTCGGTACTGTCTGTTCTGGGTGTAACACCAACAGGCCCTTCCATGGCCGTGCCTCCCTGCTGCCTGTCTTCTCACACTCCTCATTACCGCCTCCATCTGGAAGGTGGTGCTGGCCATATCCCTGACTGGTGCTCCCCCCCCCCGGGCGGCTGTTGTCCTGTTCCCCCCGCTGCCTGTTCCTGGTGCTACCCCTGCACCGGGTACACCTCTGGCTTTTGCCTGTGGCTGTCCTGCTTCTTGTCACTGCCCTCAGTCCACTGTAGCACTCCACGCCCTTTGCTGCACAGTGTCATGGGCACACCCACTCCTACCCTGACTCTGGCACAGTTCTGGTGGGCCCTGTCCTGCTCCTGCCTAGTCCTGCGCCCTACTTCCTTTTATTCCTCCCTGGCTGTCTGTCACCACGCTCCCACCTGTGGCTTCCCTTTTGCATCCTTCCTCCCCTCTCTTGCTCCCTTTTATTTTGGCTCATTTCCGCTGTCGTGCAACTTCTACTTGCTCTGCTATTGCACACGGCGCATGCTGTTGAATATCGCACTGCACATGTTATTCATGGTTCTGCCCCCTACAGTTGCACATGCATTCATTACTGTTGCACTCTGGCGCATTGCTTATTGCACTACGCAGCCACCTCCTGCTGAATATTGCACAATGGCGCATTTCCGTACTTGTGCTGGCGCATCCCTGTTGCGCATGGCTCATCCGCTCTGAATATCTAGCCCAGTGTTTTTTTAGCAGATTTGTGTAATTTATACTTATATCATAAAAATAGTTCCCTGTTGCTAGGTACAATATTGAGGTCTGTAAACTCAGAGTGTGGTTACAGTAATAGCATGTCACTTTTTTTTTTTTAATAACAGAGAGACTCCCCATGTAGCTGGCAGCACAGTCAATTGCCTGGGACAGGAACAGGCAGTATGTCAGACTGTCAGCTTCACTCAGTTTATTTAGTACTGCTGATATGTGTTTTATTTTTCTATTTTTTTTTTTTTTTTTTTTTTAATGTTTATACTGTGGTACCAATTTTTAAATGTTGTAGTCTGGTAGGTGACAGCCCTGGTGAAGTGTGGGGTGGGGGTTGTTAGATCACTTCAGGGGACAGTGGCAGCAGCAAGTTAACAAGAGATAGAGAAGTTGGCAGGAGTGGTGTCACTAAGCTAATAAGTAGAAAAAAAGCTTTACTTCTGTGCCTTGAACTGTTGGGAGGCAGCAGCAAGAGATGGAACTCTGACACTTATTCATACCCATACCGTTGGATTCCACAAAGCGAGACAGGAAGACGGGTCTGGTTTCCAGTGTTACTGTTCAAGAAGTCATGCTCCCAGTGTTTTCTTTCCTTCTGTCTTTTTTTTTGGGGCGGGGTGCATTGGTTGAGAGACTGGATATTTATGATGCTGGGCACCAGGACATTTCAAACGATGCTTAACTAACATGTACTCTGGAGGAGCCGGAATTCAAAGAGCTGTGGAAGCAGCGGGGACAGAGCTGACACTGCAAACAGAGGTAGTGATTTTTTCTGTTGTGCAGCAGTCAGCAGGCATGGCTGGAACTTGCCCCGTGGGTTATGCTGTGATTTACCCACGGGTAATGACCCCAGCTGACCAATCAGGTTAGCAGATTTGGAGTCCGCATTATATAATTCCTAATTTCCATCACAAACATGGCTACAATCTTTACTCATATATAAAAACCTTCAACTAGGCCCTAAAAATAAAAGTCCTTTAAATTAAACAAAGTAAATAACTTAATATAATGTATGGGGGCCCTTATTACTAACTGAAATCAAGCAGATTACAACCTTGTTATGCCATTGTTATGGCATCACTCTGTTAACCCTTCTTGAGTATGTCATATCAATGGTGTAACAAAACGAAATGCTCACAGCATTCAATGTTCGGCTTTGAGAAAAATGTTTAAAATGTTGGTATTAAATTATTTGATTTACACCAGTCTGTACCAATGAATAGTGTTGTGAAGAAAATAAACATTGTTGTAGAATCTTCCTGCATGATTTATAACTGCTTAAGATAAGAATTACTCAGAAAAGTAATTCAATCCACGATTACACAATCTTGGCAGCCCATACACTATAAAATATAATGTATGGTCTTTGCTTAATAACCACGCTGAAAACACTTCTCGAGGTTGCCATGACATCTGAAAACCTCTTGAGCTATGCTCTCAAGGTTTACAATGATGTCATGGCAACCTCTCTAAGTGTTTACAGCGTGGTTATTAACCAAAGACCATACATTATCCTCTATGTTATTTACACTCATGAGCCCTCCTTACATACACAAATTTAAAAAAGCAAGTACTATTCAGAGTTTCCATTGTTGGTGTTTCTTTGATGACCATAAAAAAATCTCCCTCCTATCCCTATCAGTTTGCCAGAGAACTCCCTGCTCCTTATCTGGCTACAGATAAAATTGAGGTTCAGGCTCTACTTAATGCCTATGTGTGTGTCTGTGTGTGAATGCCAGTGGAACTTTGAAGAATTTTCTTTTTTTCTACTTGTTTTTTTATCCACTCCTGCTGTCCCTTCCAATCACCACTCCTTCCGTCCTGCAAGGAGTGACGACCCCACTAACCTCTGCCGATCAGCTTAGTCTGCCCCTAGAGTGCCACACTTGCCATTGGGGGCCTCTTTGATGGTCTGGAGTACCCCCTGGGCGGGGCAAGAAGAGGGTCTCCCTATTACCCTCCCTCTTTTCCACCTGCGGCAGCTGCACATTGGGGTCTGCCCCCGATCGGAGGGTGGTAAGGCCGGCTCCAGAGGACCTCATCTAGGCGATCGGAGGGCATTTTCCTCTGAGTAGTTCCCCCCCCTTAACCCCGCTCTCTGAGTCACCGGCACAGAGAGTCTGTGTGCTGACGTATGCTCCTCTCAAGCGCCTAACGACGTCCCCCCTTCCCGGCTCCGCTAGATGAAGCCAGTGAGCCCTTCGAGAGTTGGTGCATCCACCGACCCTCAGGATGTCAGGTGCTCCAACGCGCCCCTGGCATCCCACCCCCGAGGGAGGAGAGCATCCATTGGAACGCTCCATCCTCCCTTCCCCAGCCAACCCCCGATGACCTGGGTCTGTTCCCGAAACCAGGTCTTTGAAGAATTTTGAATTCATGTATTCCATGTTACCATTCTGTGTATGTGTGTATGTATGTGTGTGTGTGGGGCATTCTACTACTGGAATAATGCAGAGCTTTTATTGCTTCTATTCCATGGTAAACAATCACACAATGTACTAAATGTGAAGAAAGACAGATGACTGACTGGAGAAAAACTTCTGTGGAGGGACTATTTTACATTATTTAGCAACATTTTATTATATTTTTTGTGGCTTTGAAAACTTTTAGAGTGTTTGTTTTTTAAAAGTTCCCTATGGGCCCATTTTATATAAGCAATAAGGCACTTCAGGGACATTGTTTGTACTAGGATTACCCCACGGTCAGGGGCTGAAGGCACTTGACTTTGCCTCATGCCTTACAATGCACCTGACCATGGAGTAAACCTAGTACAACCAATGCCCTGTCATGCCTTATTGCTTATTACCAAAGTTATGAGTGTGCATTGCAAAATTTCAATGTGTGCTGATAACTGTTTTGTAATATTTTTACCCCAGATTTTCAATATAGCCTTCTTATAACCCCACCTCATGAACAGGGGTGGAAAAAATTTTCAAAACCCACCAGAAAAATGATTTGGTAAAGCGACAACGTCATTCTGCACCACAGGTGCAGAAACACATTTTGACCAGGATTTGAAAAATAACAGCTGTCACACTCATGAGGTGGTGTGAAAAAATAGCTCTTTTGAAAATTTGGGGTCAAAATATTTAAAAATTACCAAAATTATGAGTGTTTGTTGCAAAATTTCAATGTACACTCATAACTTTGCCATTTTTTAATATTTTGACCCCAAATTTTCAACATAGCCAATTTTTTCACACCACCTTATGAGTGTGACAGCTGTTATTTTTCAAATCCTGCCTAAAACGTGTTTTCACCAAGCAACTGTGAAAACGTGTTTCGGGCCTGATTTGCATAATTCCATAGCCATTGGTCATGAGGTGGGGATCCCAAAAAGGCCATGCTGAAAATTTTGGAGTTACACTTTATTTTAAGTGACCGTTTCAATGTAACTAATCAATTACATGCAACAGGGTAATTACACTATAGTTACATTTTTGTTGCATGCTACTACATTGGAGTTGCAGTGCAGTTACATTATAGTTACACTGTAACTACACTGTAGTTAGCTGACACTTAAAGTGTAACCAATTTGAGATCAAAATATGCATACAAAACCACTTTCAAGAGTGACAATTAAAGAGAAAAGCCTCCTACTTTCTATAGACCCGATGGAAGTGGAGGCAGAGGCAGGGGTTACTTCCCAAGAGTTTACACTCCGTAGAAACATAGAAACATAGAACATAGAAACATAGACTTTGACAGCAGATAAGGACCGCTTGGCCCACCTAGTCTGCCCATTTCTCTACCTAGGGATAAGCTGCAGATCCTATTTAATCAACAGCCTATTTCTTCCTACCCCCCACAAAAATTGCCTTATGTCTGTCCCATGCATTCTTGAATTCTCCCACAGTTTTAGACCCTACAACCTCCTCAGGAAGTCTGTTCCATCGTCCACCACCCTCTCTGTGAAAAAAATACTTCCTCACATTGCCCTGAGCCAGTCCCCTCTATCTCCAAATTGTGTCCCCTTGTTCTTGCACATCTCTTTTTCTGAAAGATGCTACCCTCTTGGACTTTGTTGATTCCACTGAGGTACTTAAACGTTTCTATCATGTCCCCCCTCTCCCTCCTTTCCTCAAGGGTATACATATTAAGCTCCTTTAGTCTCTCCTCTTATGGCTTCTCTTGCAGACCCTGCACCATTTTAGTTGCCCTCCTCTGAGCTGCCTCCATCCTGTCTATGTCCTTGCGGAGATGGGGTCTCCAGAACTGGACGCAGTACTCCAGATGGGGTCTCACCAACTGTCTATACAGGGGGATAACAACTTCCTGTTTTCTGCTGGTGATACCTCTCCCTATACATCCCAGTACCCCCTCAGCCCTCCCTACTGCCTTCTCGCATTGCTTGCCAACCTTAAGGTAATCTGATATGATTACCCCTAGGTCTCTTTCCATTTGTTGTTGTAACTACCCCATTGTGTAATCTTCCCCTGGGTTTTTATTTCCCAGGTGCATTACTTTGCACTTCTTTGCATTGAATCCAAGCTGCCATACTTCAGACCATTCCTCCAACCTTGCCAAGTCCCTTCTCATCCTTTCAACGCCTCCTTGTGTATCAACCCTGTTGCAGATCTTTGTGTCATCTGCAAAGAGGCATACTTTTCCTTCTAGTCCCTCTGCAATGTCACTTGTAAAGACATTAAAAAGGACTGGACCCAGTACTTAACCCTGCGGTACCCCACTAGTAACCCCTCTTTCTTCAGAGTGGACTCCATTTACAATTACCTTCTGTGTCCTGTTGTTCAGCCAATGTTTTACCCAGGCTACCACCTTGGGACCCACTCCCAGGCTGGTTAATTTGACTACTAATCTTTTGTGTGGGACTGTGTCAAATGTCTTGCTAAGTCTAGGTAGACCATGTCACAGCCCCTCCCTGGTCTACTACTTTGGTCACCCAATCAAAGAAATCAATTAAATTCATCTGACATGACCTTCCCGCTGTGAACCCATGCTGCCTTGGGTCCTGTGCCCCACTGACCTCTAGGTACTCAACAATTCTTTCCTTCAGAAGTGATTCCATCACTTTCCCTACCACAGAGGTCAAACTGACAGATCTGTAGTTTCCTGCCTCCGTCTTGGTCCCACTTTTGTGAAGGGGAACCACATCCGCCTTCTTCCAGTCCTCCGGTACCACACCATCCTCCCATGATTTGTTAAAAAGCGCAGTCAGTGGTGTCACTAGTTCTCTGCTTAATTATTTTAGAATTCTGGGGTGAATTCCATCTGGCCCCATTGCTTTGTCCACCTTCAGTTTTAGGAGTTCTTTCAGAACCCTTTCTTCTGTGAAAGGACTGGGATCAAACCCCCTCTCCAGAATGCTTCTGTTAATTGGATTAGGCACCTCCCCCACTTCCTCTTTTGTGAATACTGAACAGAAGTATTCATTCAGTATCCTTGCTTTATCACTGTCACTCTCTGCCCACCCACCATCCATTCTATTGAGCCTCACTATCCCTCCCTTTGTCTTTCTACGCTCCCTGATATACCGATAAAAGGTTTTATCCCCCTTCTTAACCGAGTTAGCTATCTTTTCCTTAGTTTGTGCCTTTGCTATTCTGACTACCCTCCCTGCTTCCTTCTACCTTAACTGGTACAGTTCTCTGTCCTGCTCTCTCTGCGTTTCCTTATACTTCCTAAATGCTATCTTTTTCTCCCTAACCTTCACTGCCACCTCTTTTGAGAACCATAGTGGCTTTTTCTTTCATTTTGATTTGTTTATTTGCTTCACACAAAGGCTTGTTGCCTCTGTGATGGCAGTTTTGATATTTGCCCATTGTTGCTCCACCCCTCCTTCTAGCCTGTTTGCTAGTGCTTTTCTAAGGCACTCTCCTATCTTGCCAAAGTCAGCCCTCCTGAAGTCCAGAACCCTCACTTTTGTATGGCTTGACTCTGTAGCAGAGTTTATCATGAACCACACTGTTTGGTGGTCACTTGTTCCCAAATGGCTACCCATTTCTAGATCTGAGATCCTCTCACTGTCCCCATTTGAGAGTATGAGGTCTAAGATTACTCCCTCACGAGTGGGTTCCAAAACTAGCTGTTTGAGGCATGCCACCTGAAGGGCATCAAGAATGGCCCTGCTTTTGGATCCATATGCGCCCATGAGTATGAGTCACAAAAGGGATACTACAGGGGCAGAAGGGGCAAAAATTCTCTTGCACCAGCTCCCAAGTCTCAGCCAAAGCAAAATCCCACACAATCAGTCCAGGTCATCCATCCATTGCCAGTGGGGGGAAGAGTGGCTCATTATCTTTAGGAATGGGTAAATATTACATCAGACAAATGGGTTCTGGAGGTAGTGGGCCAAGGACTGCCTCTGCAGTTCAAAATATTTCCAAGATTGCATAAACACAAACATTTCCCAGCATACTGTCCAACAGAGAGAATTTTCTGGAATTGGAAGTAAAACAATTACTGGCAGCAAAAGCTGTAGTAAAGATCCGTGCCTTTCAGTGGGACAAGGACCTATCCTCAAGGTACTTCGTCACCACAAGAAAAATAGGGAGTTGTGACCCATTTTAGTTCTCAGATATCTAAACAAACATGTAAAGCAAGAGAAATTCAAGATGGTCACACTGTGAACAGTGATACCATCTCTGCAGGCAGGACACTGGCTGGGATCAGTGGATCTGAAAGACACCTAGTTTCATATCCCGATCAGGCCATCACACAGAAAATGTCTCAGGTTCATGCTAGGAAACTGCCAATACCAGTTCACAGCTCTTTTCTTTGGCCTCACCTCAGCACCAAAAGTATTCATAAAGTCTTAGTGGTGGTGTCATCACACCTGAGAAGACAAGGTGTGATAGTTTTTCCCCTACTTGAACAATTGGCTAGTCTCAGGGAAAACAGAACAGGAGACAATGTATGCTCTACAAATGGTAGGATGCACCTTGGAGTCCCTGGTATTCTTGATAAACCTGCAGAAGTCCCAGCAAGAACCTGTTCAAGTACTGGACTTCATATGAGCAGAGCTAAACACCTTACAGGGGAAAGCTTTCCTTCCACATGCCAGAGTCACAGCTTTGATAGCAGTAGCAGGGTTCTTCACAACAGGTCAGCCAAGACCTGCAAGGGATTTCCTACAATTACTAGGACACAAGAACATATCCACGGTGGTGGTCCCATGGGCAGGTTCCAAGTAAGACACATCCAGTATTACTTTACGGGTTTTGCTTTAAACCCCTTGACTCGTAGAATACCTATGAACCTATGAACTTAAGAGACAACAGGTCTCAAAGGTGGGATCCACTCTCAAGACTGGTGCCAGTGACAATAGCGCTGGTAAAGTCATTAGAGTGATGGAAGGAAGAAGGCAACCTGAGAGAGGGCATTCCCTTCTTTCAGCAATCACAAACAATATTGTCACTACAGATGCCTCACTCCTCGGGTGGGGTGACTACCTATGGGACCTCACAGTGTGTGGTACATGGAGCATACGGAGTCACTGGAACATATCAATCTCCAGGAGCTTAGGGCAGCGCTACTAGTAATGCAGTTTTTCTCCTCCCAACTATAGGGTCACTATCCAAATCAGATGAGACAACACCACAGCAGTGTATTACATAAACAAGCAGGGAGGGACAAGACCCTCAAAACTGTATACATAAGCAATGAGGATCTGGGCTCTGGCATACACTTGCGAGGCAAAGACAATGTTGTGGCAGATTCTTTAAGCAGAATCAGTCAGGGAAATCATGAATGACCCTTGAACAGACACATTCTGGCCATAGTGTTCAGAAGATGGGGCACTCCCAGGATAGATATGTTCAATTCTTGGGAAAACAATCAAGATTCCACATTTTTGTTGCAGACCACCAGCCAGAAGGACAACACTAGAGGATGCCTTACTATTGAACTGGAGAAGCAGACAAGTGTAGAGTGGGTACCCTTTTCTAAACCAGTATTTCCATTTTCTTATTCAGAGCTGGTAATACGAACAATGTCAATCAGGAAGCAAAGTATTTGAACTAACCAGACGCACCTCTTTGTTTTCTAAAATTTGAAGTTTTATTTTCTTTTTTCCAATGAACACAATGATCCACTGTATGCCCAATGTTTCACCCACCTTGGGCTTCTTCAGGGGCAAGGATTTATGTAAATATACAACAGTAGTTTTCAGAATATATATTTGTCATCAATTATTAATATTTTCATTTTTAGTGTCTATATAATGTTATGGCCCATATCTGGCCTCTAGCAAATCTGGCACATTATGTCTCTATTGCTATATTCATTGTTGAACCTCGGCCATACAGTTTATGCATTACTGAAACAATTATTAACTAAGATTTTTTTTTCCTTTTTGACTGGATTTACAAAATGGCCACCAAATCGTGTATTTTACTTTTTACTTCAGAAACTCATTATTCAACTTCTATATAAACAGAAATTCATTTCTACAATAAACATTGTCTTTTACTAAAACAATTATTAACTGTAAGAAAATGTTTTTCTTTTTTGACTAGATTCACAAAATGGCCACCAAATGATATATTTACTTTTTACTTCAAAAACTATCACTATTCAACTTACTTATAAACTGAAATTCAGTTCTATAAGAAACATTGTCTTTTACCTTGTGTCCAGTACTTCTATTTGTATCACATTCAAAAAATTATCTATATTTTTCATGTTCTCATTATGTTAACATAAACATGCACTAGATTATTAAAGTTGCTACATCATGTTCTAGATAAATTTTATACTTCATATCTGATTTTATGGTATCTACTTTATAATACATTCTCTCACTCACTTGAACTTCTTATTTTACTCATTAACTTTAAAAATGGCAAGCTTCATGCTCAATATCATTCTATTCTTTTAAGCTAACTTACCATAGATTCCTTGCATTTCCTACACTTTGTTGTTAATTTAATAACAATTCATTCATCTTATACAATCTTATTCAAATGCTAGCAATGTATTTCATTAGGTAAGATAAACAAATGCATTTCTTCCTGATGCTCTAACATTCTGGGTTAGCACTGTCTGTTTCAATTTTTTAAACTATACCAACTGCTCTCTTGGCAGTTTATGTTCTCGTTTACTCATTATCTATCTAGATAGCCTTTAAATCAACGTTGCATATCATTACATCTATTATGTCAGTAATCTCAATATCTCACTTACATAGTTTTAGATAAAGTTAGCGTGACTGATGGCCATTCATGCCTTCAAGTTGTTACTTGAGGCAATGGCCCTTCATTTTCCTTTTTCACAGAGTATTTCTTACATCAGAGCTGTTGACAACAACATTTTGTTATTCGGTGCACTGACAATATAGCTTATGGTTCCACATACATCTTTAAAGTATTGCACTAGATTTGTATACATTTTTAAGATATTTTACCTTGCTAGCAAGCTCCTTAGCATCTGATGCATTTGTGTATATGCTTGTGTCCCAGGCATAATGACTCATTTTATGTGACCAGCAGAAGGGGCAGCACCTGGAGGAAATGACATCACCGATAGCCACACCGTGATATTGGCTATCCAGAGACCACCCCTTGTCAGTCACTCAGGGAGTTGCAAAGTAATTTAAGGAGGCTGCATGTGTTACTGAGAGTTCAAGGGTGATTGTGCTCCCATGCACATCCATCCTTATGCACCCCCAGCTGCAGTCTATGTACTAGCAGTGATTCCCTCACTGATGTTGCTTGTGTCGGGCAGGATAATTACATCTGAAGGTGAAATAATAAAAGATGTATAAATATCACTCATTAAATTGTTGTTGCACAACCATGATGTACTGGTGCACCCCCAGACAGGGCTGAATGCTAGGAATGGGCACTGTGTCAGCGCAACAGAGTTACGCTGTGTGCAAATTCCTTATATTCAGCCTGCAGTATGCAAATGAGGCCATAATGTATGCAAGGCACAAATGAGGCCATTTGCATGTCATTATGGCCCCAAGTGCATGTGTTGAGCACAGCAGGCTGGTGAAATGCACCTGTCGCCCTGTACAAGATGCGGTACCCCCCAGGTCCATACCCCTCAACCATCCCTGATGTGCAGAGACATCCCTGAGAATGCTGCACAAGTATACTCTGTCTCTTCAACTATATGTGTGTCTGTGGTGAAACAGTGAAACATGGAAGCACAAGATAATGCCAAGCAGTACGATCACAGACATGTCCTGCCATAGTGACTGCAATTTGCATGAAGCCCCATAGTCTAGCAGCTGTCTGGGTGGACATCATTAAGCTGACAATGTGGCCCTGTGTCTGGTCCTTGTCCCTACATGTGTCAAACCCTGTCCCTGTTTGTGAGGCAGGAGGTTGAGCAGTATGCCCAGAACAGCCAGTGGCACCCCCTCCCTCCTGATGCAGCGATCATTGTGAAATGCCCTGTACACCTTCTGCATTAGTCTAGTGGTGCCCCTCCCACCCCACCCATAGCTGTGCCACCCATAGAATAATCAGTACCATGCACTGGTAGTCTAGCGGTACCCCCCACCCTGCCTGACATGATGATCACCGATGACCCATAGGACAAAGTCTCTGTGGTGGTCCAGTGGCCCCCCACCCTCACAGGACCCCTGCCCACCCAGCACCCCCTATCACTGATGGGCAGCTGCAACCCACCCGCATACTGCCCGGCCACCCACACGCTGAATGACAGTGTACAGTATGAGCTGTAAGGCGGACCAATGGGCTTGCAGTGCATACTGTACATGTCCTCTAAATAAGTGAATAAAGGTCATTCATTCATATATTTGTGGTGACATGTACAGTATGCACTGCAAGCCCATTGGTCCACAGTGTGGGCCAATGGCCTTACAGCTCATACTGTACACTGTCATTCAGTGGGCGGCCAGGCAATAAAACTTCATTAAATAGCAACCTCAAGTTTACAATAACATCCAGTAGTAAGGCGCTAGCATTTTTAGACCTGACAATTTATAAAGAACTAGGTAAATTTTGCACAACGATCTATTGAAAACTGATTGAGAGGAATACTCTGCTGCATGTGGACAGCTTTTACCCACAAAAATTGAAAGACAGTATTCCTTATTCCCAGATGTTAAGGATAAAGCGTAACTGTAGTGAAACACTTAATAGAAATCTGGGATATGACAACATGACTCAGAGATTCAAGGACGGAGGACATGAACATAATGTCATAGTAGGAGCTAGAAGAAGAGCTACACTAGGTACAGAAGCTACAGAGGAACAAGTTGAAGAAATGACAGCTACAACAGATAGAATAGTACTATCTTTCAGATTTTCAGACTTAACTCAGCTAGTAACTCAAATTGTAACTGAACATTGGGATACATACACTAATGCCCACAGGGATTCCTGAATTCAGGACTAGACCAATACTTGCTTCAAAAAAATTAAAAACATTAAATACAGGTTGGTGAATTCAGAATTGAAACCGTTAAACATGAGACTAGGGGAACAACTATTGTTTAGACCTCTGGAAAAAGGAATGACACCATGCAGCAGATGTGCACATTGTGGCAATACCTCCAAAAAACAGAAATATTACACCCCAATGGAAATTCAAAATATAAGATAAATTCACATATTAACTGTGACTCCCATCATGTAGCCTATGTACTTACGTGTCCCTGCTTGAAATATTATGTGGGTAAAACCACCCATTCCCTTAAGAATAGGATCACAGAGCATAAAAGTAGAATCAGGACTAAATCGGAGAATAGCCTGGTGGCTATTCATTTCAACAAAGAAAATCATACAGCAGCCTCATTGAAATGTTGGGGCATTGAGCTCGTAACAAAACCAGAAATAGGTGGAGAGTGGAACAAAACCCTAGAAAGAAGGGAGATGTACTGAATCGTCACCTTAAATGCCACAGAGGACAGGCTGGGTATGAACGAGGATGAGAACTGGTCTGCATGCTGGTAGAGAATGGTATGGACTATATCCATACATTGTCCTTCTTAGACAAAAGAGTTAGCTAATCGAAATACCCAATAACTTTTGGTCTCTGTGATGTTCCCAACTCAAGACATAATTATTTATTTATTTGCTTTTGTTAACCAGGTTAGCACACTAGACAGCATGTGCCTATTTTCAGATGCGACCCGGGAGGTTACAGGGTACATAGGATACACAATACATGGACAGGGTACAATCAGACCCACGTGCAAGTGGGTGGAACAGCAATAAGATACCATGTCATAATATAGTATGGTAAGGTATACAGCAAGCAAGATATACATCGGCAGTGGTGAGGTGGGTAAGCACCAGGAAAACATAGCAAGGTATACAGCAGACAGGATAAAAAATCGGGTAACCAGGGTAACAAAGTAAGGTAAGGTATACAGCAAAACAGGCAATGAATCATCAGTAGAGAGGGAGGGTGAGCGCCAGGAAACACCAATGACAGGGAGTACAACAAAATACATGACCTTTCGAGGGTGCCTATCTTTAGACATAAATGCTACCCGCCATGAGCAGCTATGGGTGGGAAGAGCTAGCCATACCCCTCATTTGCTGAAACCTGGCCCACTCGGCCCCCCACCCCCTTGATGAGACATATATAGGAAGTGAATGTCTGAGAATCTTTTTAAGTAAACAAATAACAAATGTAAGAGTGGTATCTATATGCCCTATATAATTTCACCTCAGAATATCCTGGGGAAGTGAATGTCAGAGAATCTTTTTAAGGAAACAAACAACAGTTTAAAGAGTGATATTTATGCATCTTTTATTATTTCACCTTAAGATGTAATTATCCCGCCTGACACAAGCAACATCAGGGAGGGAATCACTGCTAATATATAGACGGCAGTTGGGAGTGCATAAGGAGGGGTGAGTATGGGAGAACAACTGCCCTTGAACTCTCAGTAACACATGCAGCCTCCTTAAGTTGCTTTGCAACTCCCTGAGTGACTGACAAGGGGCGGTCTCTGCATAGCCAATACCATGGTGTGGCTGTCGGTGATGTCATTTCCTCCAGGTGCTGCCCCTTCTGCTGGTCACATAAAATGAGTCATTATGCCTGGGACACAAGCTTATATACAAGTGCACCAGATGCTAAAGAGCTTGCTAGCAAGGTAAAATATCTTAAAAATGTGTACAAATGTAGTGCAATCCTTTAAAGATGTATGTGGAACCATAAGCTATATTGTCAGTGCACCGAATAACAAAATGTTGTTGTCAACAGCTCCGGTGTAAGAAATACCCTATGAAAAGGGAGAATGAAGGGCCATCGCCTCAAGTAACAACTTGAAGTCATGAATGGCCATCAGTCACGCTAACTTTATTTAAAACTATGTAAGTGAGATATTGAGATTACTGACATAATAGATGTAATGATATGCGACGTTGATTTAAAGGCTATCTAGATAGATAATGAGTAAACGAGAACATAAACTGCCAAGAGAGCAGCTGGTATAGTTTAAAAAAATTGAAACAGACAGTGCTAACTCAGAATGTTAGAGCATCAGGAAGAAATGCATTTGTTTATCTTACCATATGAAATACATTGTTAGCTTTCGAATGAGATTGTATAAGATGAATAAATTGTTATTAAATTAACAACAAAGTGTAGGAAACGCAGTGAATCTATGGTAAGTTAGCGAAAAAGAATAGAATAATATTGAGCATGACGCTTACCATTTTTAAAGTTAATGAGTAAAATAAGAAGTTCAAGTGAGTGAGAGAATACATTATAAAGTGGATACCATAAAATCAGATATGAAGTATAAAATGTATCTAGGACATGATGTAGCAACTTTAATAATCTAGTGCATGTTTATGTTAACAGAATGAGAACATGGAAAATACAGATCATTTTTTGAATGTGATGCAAATAGAAGTACTGGACACAAGGTAAAAGACAATGGTTCTTGTAGAAATTAATTTCAGTTTATAAATAAATTGAATAGTGATATTTTTTGAAGTAAAAAGTAAATATATAATTTGTTGGCCATTTTGTGAATCCAGTCAAAAAGACCATTTTCATACAGTTAATAATTGTTTTAGTAAAAGACAATGTTTATTGTAGAAATGGATTTCTGTTTATATAGAAGTTGAATAATGACAGTTTCTGAAATAAAAAGTAAAACACATGATTTGGTGGTCATGTTGTAAATCCAGTCAAAAAAGGAAAACATTTTCTTACAGTTAATTGTTTCAGTAATGCATAAACTATATGGCTGAGGTTCCACAATGAATATAGCAATAGAGACATAAATTGCCAGAGTTGCTAGAGGCCAGATATGGGCCATAACATTTTATAGACACTAAAAATGAAAATAATATTAATAATTGATGACAAGTATATATTCTGAAAACTATTGTTGCATATTTACATAAATCCTTGCCCCTGAAGAAGCCCAAGGTGGGTGAAATGTTGGGCACACCAGGGGATCATTGTGTTCATCGAAAAAAGGAAAATAAAACTTCAAATTTTAGAAAACAAAAAGGTGTGGTTGGTTGGCTCAAATACTTTGCTTCCTGATTACTATTGGACTGGACAGGGAAGTTCCTGTATGCCTTTCCATTATGTCCGCTTATCCAGAAAGTTCTCCTGAAGCTCAGGAGGCAGTCTGCAACAGTGATCCTAATAGCTCCAGACTGGGCCAGACAGACTTGGTAATCAGTTCTGTTGACCCTATCCAGCAAACCTCAAATCAGCCTGCCACTGAGTCACAATCTGCTTACCATATCACAGGGTAGAACAGCATTCCCAAACCTCAAAATACAGCTCCTGAGGATGTGATTCTTGAGGAGTTAGAATTCTCTGGGTTAAATCTCTCAGAGGAAGTTTTGAAGGTGCTTAGGGTTTCAAGGAAACCAACTACCAGGAAAACATACTCCTCTAAATGGAAGGGATTTTCTTACTGGTGTACTCCCAAATGAATAATCCCAGTGGAGGCAGGGTTGCCTACAGTTTTTGAACACTTAGTACACCTGCAGTCATTGGGCCTAAGGCCATCAACACTAAAGGTGCACTTAGCAGCAGTGTCAGCTTATATATCAGTGGATATTGGAAAGTCACTGGCTTTTCAACCCATTTTCAAAAAGTTTTTAAAAGCCTCAATCACTTGTACCCACTAGTAAGTGACCCAATTCCACTGTGGGATCTCAATGTCTGCCTTGCCCAGCTCACATAATCTCAACTGGAGCCTATAGACATGAATGACTTAAAATATGTCACATGGAAAATCATTTTTGTGATTGACATGACCTCTGCTAGTAGCGTAAGTGAACCGCAAGCCCTCTGCATGGAGTCAAATTACATTATCTTCCACGGGGATATGGTAGTCCTTAAAACCCATAGGAAATTCCTACCTAAGGTGGTGTCTGAATTTCACCTGGACCAGTCAGTGTCACTTCCTGAACTTTACCCAGAACACGCCAGTCCAGGTGAGCATAAATTGCACAGCCTTGACTTGAAATGAGCTATGGGCATCCATATGGACCGGATATACTTTGTCAGATTCAAGAACACTCAGCTTTTTATTACCTGTGGCAAGGTTGGCAAAAGTAAACCAGCTTCCAAGAGGTCTATCCCTCACTGGATAGTCTCTTGTATTCCATTCTGCTATGATAAAGCAGAGGAAACACTACCTAGATGCTTTAAGGCACACTCCACAAAGGCCACCTCTGTCTCTGGTATCCTCAAGGGGCAGACTTAAATTAGATATTTGCAAAGCAGCTACTGGGAAAACAGTACACACCATCACAAAGCACTATTGTCTTGACATACAGTCCAGAAGGGATGCCAGCTTTGGAACTGCTGTATTGTAGAACCTTTTTCCAAAGTAGGTTCTGGACCTAGCCTCCTAAGGTACTGCTGTATAGCCTACATATAGGGAAATCATAAGTGAGGGATTCCTGGGGTTAGAAGAAAAAAAATTACTCACCATAGTAATGTTCTTTCTTTTCAGGGATCTCTCACTATGGTTTCATTCTCCCACCCTGCCTCCCCTTCCAGAACCTGTAAATAGGTTCTCACAATAATCAAAACAAGGCGCTGCGTCAGCATGTGGTCTAAAAGCAAAACAAAATGGTTATATTAAATGCACACTGAAAACAGAAAATAGAGTTAAAAATCTACGTTTCGACCTTAGGTCTTCTTCAGGAAATATCTAAAAGAGAAAAAAAACAAGTTAGTGTTATGTTGTATTTATTTAGGTTGCTTGAGCATTACTATTGCAGTTTTTCTCTACAATTATAAATTGTGTTTATTCTATTTACATTTACATATCTGCTTTAATTTAATTGGTGTGGTTTTTTTTTCCAAAAGTTTGACATTTGCATAAAACATTTGCTAGCCTTTTAGCTAGACTCAGTAGCCACCTTCTACTCTGGCTATAGAAACAAATCTGACCACTAATAGGCTAGAAGGTGGCTACAAAGGTTTTCAAACACATTCTAATTTCAAAATTAAAAAATAGCATTTGTCTCCAGGGCATCGGTCTCTATGGAGAATGATGCACAGAGTGAAACCATACTGCAGGATCCCTGAGAAGAAACATTACTAGGGTGAGTATTTTTTTTCTTCTTGTACTGTACATTTCTCTATAGCTGCACTGTACATTCCTCTATTTCTGCATTGTGTGTTTCTCTACACCTGCACTGTATGTTCTTCTATTCCTGCATTCTACATTTCTCTACACTGTACCTGAACTGTACATTCCTATATTCCTACATTTCTCTGTACCTGCACTGTATACTCCTCTATTCCTGCATTGCAGATTTCTCTATACCTGCACTGTAAACTCTTCTATGCCTGCATTGCAGATTTCTCTATACCTGCACTGTAAACTGTTCTATTCCTGCACTGTACATTTCCTTATACCTGCACTGTACACTCCTGTATTTCTGCATTGTACATTTCTCTATACCTGCACTGTTCACTCCTCTATTCATGCATTGTACATTTCTCTATACCTGCACTGTATTTCTGCATGGTGCCTTTCTCTGTATCTGCACTGTACACTCCTCTGTTCCTGTACTGTACACTGTCTGTTCCTGTACTGTACACTCCTCTATTCCTGTGCTGTACACTCCTCTATTCCTGCACTGTACATTTCTCCATACATGCACTGTAAATCCTCTATTTCTGCATTGTACATTTCTTTATACCTGCACTGCATACTCCTCTATTCCTGCATTGTACATTTCTCTATACCTGCACTGTATACTCCTCTGTTCCTGTACTGTACACTCCTCTATACCTGCACTGTATACTCCTCTATTCCTGCATTGTACATTCCTCTATACCTGCACTGTACACTCTTCTATTCCTGCATTGTACATTTCTCTATACCTGCACTGTACACTCCTCTATTCCTGCATTGTACATTTCTCTATACCTGCACTGTACACTCCTCTATTCCTGCATTGTACATTTCTCTATACCTGCACTGTATACTCCTCTATTCCTGCATTGTACATTTCTCTATACCTGCACTGCATACTCCTCTATTCCTGCATTGTACGTTTCTCTATACCTGCACTGTATACTCCTCTATTCCTGCATTGTACATTCCTCTATACCTGCACTGTACACTCCTCTATTCCTGCATTGTACATTTCTCTATACCTGCACTGTATACTACACTATAATGTATGGTAGAACATTGTTATTTGTTAAATTCCATCTTTTCCTAAAGTTGTTGTACCATCGATGTGTCATCATGATGTTGTTATACCATCGATGGTATGTCACATCGATGGTACAACAACTTGGAATCAGATTGCGCGGCCTCCTGCTAGTGTCCTCGAATGGTCACTCGGCCAGAAAGCTGTTTGAATCCGTACATCTTTTCCTAAACTTGTTGTATGGCAGTTCAGCGTTGGCACTGGAGGACATCCTAATTGAAAAGTAAGTGCCGCTTTTGTTTTTGTATCTCGTTGATCCTGTGTTGCGGGAGTCAGGTGATCACGCTGCCACCTTCACTTCAAATCTGGTTAATCCTGCCATTTCTATTGGCTGTGGCTGGTGCACTTCCCACCTCGACTCAAACCTTGTTGTAGCAGAGTTGTAAGGTGCCCATACACTATAAAAGAGTGTATGGGCAACACTGAACAACAACAGCGCCGTTCACTTCTCGAGGTGTCATGACACCCTCAAACCTCTTGAGCTTCGCTTTCAAGGTTTCAACGGTTGTCATGACAACCTCTTGAAGTGAACAACACTGTTGTTGTTCACTGTTGCCCATACACTATCCTCTATATTACTGCATTGTACATTTATCTATACTTGTACTGCACATTTCTCTAAACCTGCTCTGTTCATTTCTGTATACCTGCATTGGAAGTTCTTGTGTCCTTTACTGTACTTTTCTCTAACTGCACTGTACATCTCTCTATACCTACACTATACATTCTATATCTGTACTGTGCATTTCTCTATCTGTTCTGTGAATATCCCTATATTTGTACTGTACGGTCATCTGTACTTGTATCATAATTCCTCTATACCTTACTGTATCTTCCTCGATATCTCTACTGTACAGTTATGTTTACCTGGAATACATATTCCTCTATACCTGCACTGTACATTTCTCTGTTTCTGCACTGTACATTTTTCTATACTTGTATTGTACATTTCTTTATTTCTGCATTGTACTTTTCTCTATACCTGTGTTTTAAATTTCCAATACATGTACTGTACCTTCCTCTATTCCTGACTGTATATTTCTTTAAACCTGTGCTATACATTCCTTTATTCATGAACTTTACATTCCTCTATACATGTCTCTATACGTGCACTGTACATTTTTCTGTGTGCACTGTGCATGTCTGTATACCTGTGCTGTACATTCCTTTATTCCTATACTGTACATTCCTTTACACCTCTATTGTGCATTTCTCTATACCTTTCTGCACATTCCTCTATACCTGCACTGTACATTTCTGTATGCCTGTGCTAGATATCACTCTATAAATGCACATGTTCCTCTATGCCTTTCCTGTACATTTCTCTGTTTCTAGACTGTACATGTCTCTGTTTCTGCAGTCTACCCTTCTCTGTATCTGTACTGTGCATTCCTCTATTCCTGTACTGTACATTTCTTTATACCTGTATTGTACATTCCTTTGTACCCTTCTGCACTTTCCCCTATACCTGCATTCTACATTTCTGTATACCTGTACTATACATTCCCCTACACTTGAACTGTACGTTTCTGTATACCTGCACTGTACATTCCTCTGTTTCTGGTCTGTACATTTCTCTATACCTGCACTGTATATATTTTCTTGTTTCTGCAGTCTATATTTCTCTATACCTGTACTGTAGTTCTCTGTCCCTGCACTGTATATTCTTCTATATCTGTACATTTCTCTATACCTGTACTGTACATTCCTCTATTCCTGCACGTATATTTCCCTATACCTGTACTGCACATTCCTCTATCCCTGCACTGTGTCTTTCTATACCTGTACTGTATATTCCTGTATCCTTGCACTGTATATTTCACATTTCTCTATACCTGTACTGTAGAGACCTCTATCCCTGCACTGTATAGTTCTCTATATCTGTACTGTGCATTCCTCTATCCCTATACTGTATATTTCTATATACCTGTACTGTGCATTCCTGTATTCCTGCACTGTATATTTATCTATATATGTACTGCACATTTCTGTACCTGTACTTTATATTTCTCTATCCCTGCAATGTATGTTTCTCTATACCTATACTGCACATTCCTCTATCCCTGCTCTGTATATTTCTCTATACCTGTACTGTACACTCCTCTATTCCTGAACTTTATATTTCTCATTTCTGTACCTGTACTGTACATTCCTTTATCCATGCATTGTCTATTTCTGTATACCTGTTCTGTACATTCCTTTATTCCTGCACTGTATATTTCTCTCTGCCTGTACTGCACATTTCTCTATACCTGCACTGTACATTCTCTATATCTATGCTGTACATTTCTCTATTCCTGCATACCTGTACTGTACCTTCCTCTATTCCTGCACTGTATTTTTTTCGATACCTGTACTGCACATTCCTCTGTTCCTGCACCGTATATTTCCCTGTACATGTACTGCACATTCCTCTATCCCTGTACTGTATTTCTATACCTATACTGTATATTCCTGCACCCTTGCACTGTATATTTTGCATTTCTCAATACCTGTACTGTACATTCCTCTATCCCTGCACTGTATATTTCTCTATACTTGTACTGTTCATTCCTCTATCCCTGCACTGTATATTTCTCTATACCTATATTGTACAATCCTCTATCTCTGAACTTTATATTTCTCATTTTTGTACCTATACTGTACATTTTTTATCCATGCATTGTCTATTTCTGTATACCTATACTGTACATTCCTTTATTCCTGCACTGTATATTTCTCTCTACCTGCACTGCACATTTCTCTATACCTGTACTCTACATTTCTCTAGATCTGTGCTGTACATTTCTCTCTTCCTGCAATATTTCTGCATACCTGTACTGTACCTTCCTCTATTCCTGCACTGTATATTTCTCTATACCTGTACTGCACATTCCTCTTTTCCTGCACTGTATATTTCATAGGTTTCATAGGTTTTTGCAAGCTACGCAGACTTGCGTCCTTAATGCTTGCCTTGTTTATTCTATACTATAGTGTTTTTATTTCTACAGAGTTTATCTAAGCCAAGTTTGAAAGAGTCAATTGTTTTACTCATTACCACTTCTCTTGGCAAGGAGTTCCAAAGCTGAATCCCTCTCTGGCTAAACCAATTTTTCTGCTTCAAGGTGTTCCACTTATCCTGTTCTAATTGTAATTTGTGACTCCTGAGTTCATACAGGTAGTACTTTCTCACCCTAAGTCCAAAATCTTATCTCAGTTGCTCGTCCTGAAGGGCCCTGTATATCATACACATATCCCCCCTTATTCTACGTTATTGCAATGTGTATAGTCCTACATTATGTAGTCTCTCCTGGTATGATACATGTCCCTGGCCTGTAATTCTCTTTGTGGCCCTACATTGCACTCCCTCCAACCTTCTAATATCAGCTTTTCTGTATGGGGACCAAACCTGGGCGCAGTACTCGATACGCAGCCTCACCAATGCCTGATACGGGGCAGAATCACCCTGCTGTCTCTGCTGTCAATATGTCATAGAATGCAATTTAATACCTGGTTAACTTTCTGGACAATAAGACTACAGTGTGTACTGAATTGTAAGTCTCTAGTTACTCTAACTCCCAGATCCCTTTCCTCCACAGTCTGATACAGATGAACATCTCTCAGTTTGTACTCAAATTTGCCGTTCCTGTTTCCCAAGTGCATTACCGCACATTTGTTTAAATTAAGTTCTAGCTTATACTGAACTGTCCACTGTATCAGCATATTCAGTGTCTTCTGTACATTGTTCTGGTCCTCTATGCTGTTCACAATACCCCCAATCTTGCAGTCATCTGCAAATTTGCTCAACCAGATGTTGGGGAAGCTACACTTAATTGAGAAAACATACAAATTAACTAAACATGGGCCCAAAACTGAACCCTGTGGGACTCCACTCGTGACCTCTTCCCAGTTCGACAATATCCCTTTGATTGTAACCCTCTGCCTTCTGTTACTCAACCAAGCCTCCACCCAGTTCACTACATTTGAAGGTAACTTTGTGCTGGTCAGTACCTCCACTAATTCCTTATGTGGTAGTCTATCGAATGCTTTGGAAAAATCCAAGAATATGTCTACTGCATTCCCTGTGTCTAAAGCCTTATTTGCTGTTTCATAGAAAGTTAGCATGTTCGTCTGGCATGATCTTGTTTTCGTGAAGCCATGTTGGGTTAGATCTTTCAATTTATGTAAGGCCAAGTGGGATAAAATATGATCTTTCAAAATTCCTTTAAATAACTTCCCCACTATAGAAGTTAAACTAACAGGTCTGAAATTCTCAGGTTTTGTAGTAGGGCCTTACTTCAATAAGGGTACTACTATTGCTTCCCTTCAACCCTGCACCACTATTCCTTGGTCCAGTGATTTCTGAAATAAGTGAGTTCATGTTGGAGCCAGGCTAACTGCCAATTCCCTAAGCACTCTGGGGTGTAGCTCATCTAGCCCTGGGGGTTTCTTTATAACTGTATGGTACCTTTCTCTACATCTGTACTGTATATTCCTCTATTCCTGCACAGTACATTTCTCTATACCTATACTGCATATTTCTTTATAACTGTACGGTACCTTTCTCTACATCTGTACTGTACATTCCTCTATTCCTGCACAGTACATTTCTCTATACTTATACTGCATATTTCTTTATAACTGTACGGTACCTTTCTCTACATCTGTACTGTACATTCCTCTATTCCTGCACAGTACATTTCTCTATACCTAAACTGCATATTTCTTTATAACTGTACGGTACCTTTCTCTACATCTGTACTGTACATTCCTCTACTCCTGCACAGAACATTTCTCTATACCTATACTGCATATTTCTTTATAATTGTACGGTACCTTTCTCTACATCTGTACTGTACATTCCTCTATTCCTGCACAGTGCAATTCTCTATACCTATACTGCATATTTCTTTATAACTGTATGGTACCTTTCTCTACATCTGTACTGTATATTCCTCTATTCCTGCACAGTACATTTCTCTATATCTATAATGTGCATTTCTCTATACCTGTTATGTAACTTTATCTATACCTGCAGTAGAGGTTCCTGTATACCTGCACTGAATATTTCTCTACCTGCACTGTGCATCTCTTTAGCTGCATTGTACATTACTCTATACCTGTACTGTATATTCCTTTATACTTGTGCTTAACATTCTTACATACCAGCACTGTACATTCCTCTGCACCTTACCATACCTTCCTCTATACCAGCACTGTAACTTCCTTTAAACCCATAATATAGATTCCTCTATACCAGTACTGTACATTCCTTTACACCTTTACTGCATATACCTCCATATATGCACTATACATTCCTCTGTATCTACACTGTATGGTCCTCTATACCAGAACCGTCCATTTCTGTTTCTGCACGGTACATGTCATTGTTTTTGCACTGTGCTTTTCTCTGTAACTGTGCTTTAGATTTCCCTATACATGTACTGTACAGTCTTCTGTTTTTGCCCTATGATATTCTCTTTACCTTTACTGCACATTCTGTTGTGCCTGTACTGTACATTCCACTGTTACTGCACATACATTCCTTTCTACCTGTTCTGTACATTTCTCTATACCTGTACTGTGCATTAATCTATTCCTGCAATGTATATTTCTCTACATCTGTACTGTACATTCATATATTCGTGCCCGCACATTCCTTTGTACTTGTTATGTACATACCTCTGTACCCGTACTGTGCAGTCTTCTATTCCTGCACTGTATATTTCTCTACACCTGTACTGTACATTCATGTATTCCTGCACTGTAAATTTTCCTATGCATGTACTGCACATTCTGCTATTCCTACACAGTACATTTCTTCATACCTATACTGAATAGTCCTCTATTCATGCACTGTATGTTTCTCTACACCTGTACTGTAATTCATGTATTCTTGCACTGTAAATTTCACTATACATGTACTGCACATTCCTCTATTCCTGCACAGTACATTTCTTCATACCTATACTGAATATTCCTCTATTCATGCACTGTATATTTCTCTACACCTGTACTGTACTGTACATTCATGTATTCCTGCATTGTAAATTTCTCTATATATGCACTGCACATTCCTCTATCCCTGCACTGTCTTTCTATACCTGTACTGTATATTCCTGTGCTCTTACATTGTATATTTCACATTTCTCAATACCTCTACTGTACATTCATCTACCCCTGCACTGTAGATTTCTCTATACCTGTGCTGTACATTCCTCTATCCCTGTACTAGATATTTCTATATACCTGTACTGTTTATTCCTCTATTCCTGCTGTGTATATTTATCTATACATGTACTGAACATTTCTGTACCTGTACTGTATATTCCTCTATTCCTGCAATGAATATTGCCCTATACCTGTATTGCACATACCTCTATCCATGCACTGTATATTTCTCTATACCTGTACTGTACACTCCTCTATCTCTGAACTTTATATTTCTCATTTTTGTACCTGTACTGTACATTTCTTTATCCATGCATTGTCTATTTCTGCATACCTATATTGTACATTCTTTTATTCCTGCACTGTATAGTTCTCTCTACCTGTACTGCACATTTCTATATACCTGTACTCTACATTTCTCTATATCTGTGCTGTACATGTCTCTATTCCTGCAGTATTTCTGCACACCTGTACTGTACCTTCCTCTAGTCATGCACTGTATATTCCTCTATACCTGTACTGTACACTCCTATATCTCTGAACTTTATATTTCTCATTTTTGTACCTGTACTGTACATTTCTTTATCCATGCATTGTCTATTTCTGTATACCTATACTGTACATTCTTTTATTCCTGCACTGTATATTTCTCTCTACCTGTACTGCACATTTCTATATACCTGTACTCTACATTTCTCTGTATCTGTGCTGTACATTTCTCTATTCCTGCAGTATTTCTGCACAACTGTACTGTACCTTCCTCTATTCCTGCACTATATGTTTCTCTATACCTGTACTGCACATTCCTCTTTTCCTGCACTGTATATTTCTCCATACCTATACTGCATATTTCTTTATAACTGTATGGTACCTTTCTCTACATCTGTACTGCACATTCCTCTATTCCTGCACAGTAAATTTCTCTATACCTATAATGTGCGTTTCTCTATACCTGTTATGTAACTTTATCTATATCTGAAATAGACGTTCCTGTATACCTGCACTGAATATTTCTCTACCTGCATTGTACATATCTCTTTAGCTGCACTGTACATTACTCAATACCTGTACTGTATATTCCTCTATACCTGTGCTGAACATTCTTCTACACCAACACTGTACATTCCTCTGCATCTTACCATACCTTCCTCTATACCAGTACTGTACATTCCTCTGTACCTGTACTGTATATTCCTTTATACTTTTACTGCATCTACCTCCATTTCTGCACTATACATTCCTCTATATCTACACTGTATGGTTCTCTATACCTGAACTGTACATTTCTCTGTTTCGGCACATTATATGTCACTGTTTTTGCATTGTGCTTTTTTCTGTAGCTGTGCTTTAGATTTCCCTATACATGTACTATACAGTCTTCTGTTTCTGCCTTATAATATTCTCTATACCTTTACTGTACATTCTGTTGTGCCTGTACTGTACATTCCTCTATTCCTGCACATACATTCCTTTCTACCTGCTCTGTACATTTGTCTATACCTGTACTGTGCATTCACCTATTCCTACACTGCATATTTCTATACACCTGTACTGTACATTCATATGTTCTTGCCCACACATTCCTTTGTACTTGTTATGTACATACCTCTATACCTGTACTATGCAATCATCAATTCCTGCACTGTATATTTCTCTACACCTGTACTGTACATTCATGTATTCCTGCACTGTACATTTCCCTATACATGTACTGCACATTCCTCTATTCCTGCACAGTACATTTCTTCATACCTATACTGAAAATTCCTCTTCATGCACCGTATAGTTCTCTACACCTGTACTGTACATTCATGTATTCCTGCACTGTAAATGCCCCTATATATGCACTGCACATTCCTTTATTCCTGTACAGTACATTTCTTCATACCTATACTGAATATTCCTCTATTCATGCACTGTATATTTCTTTACACCTGCACTGTACATTCATGTATTCCTGCACTGTAAATTACCCTATCCATCTACAGCACATTCCTCTATTCCTTCACAGTACATTTGTTTATACCTATACTGAATATTCCTCTATTCCTGCACTGTATATTTCTCTACACCTGTGCTGTACATTCATCTTTTCCTGCACTGTAAATTTCCCTATACATGCACTTCATATTCCTCAAGTCCTGCATGGTACATTTCTCAATACCTATAAGGTACATTTCTCTATACATGTTCTGTACATTTCTCTATACCTGCTTTAGAGGTTCCTGAATACCTACACTGAATTTTTCTCCACCTGCACTGTGCTTCTCTCTTTAGCTACATTATACATTACTTTATACCTGTACTGTATATTCCTCTGTTCCTGTACTGAACATTCTCCTATACCAGCACTGTTCATTCCTCTGCATTTTACCGTACTTTCCTCTGCACCCGTATTGTACATTCCTCTACACCAGTACTATGCATTCCTCTGTACCTGTACTGTAAATTCCTCTATATCTTCACTGTATGATCATCTATACCTGCTTAGTACATTTCTCTGTTTTTGCATTGTACTTTTCACTGTATATGTGCTTTACAGTTCCCTATACATGTACTGTACAGTTCTCTATTTCTGCACTATACAGTTCTCTATACCTTTACTCCACATTCTGCTGTACATGTACTGTACATTCCTTTATACCTGTTCTGCACATTTCCAATTTTTTTTTTGAACATTTAAAAACAGCAGCAAATTTGGGAGAGGACTGAGGCATGCAGCTACAGCTTCCCCTCCCCCTAATCCCTTAACTGTTTAGTGACACAGCATAAGGAAACAGGGTTTTTGCAGCTACTTATTTTGTGTGCAGTTTGTTCTCTTCTATGGACTGGTACTGCCCCAGCTTCATTATGAGCTTTTAGAAAGAGCAGATTTGGGAGAGGAGTAGGGCAAGCAGCTACAGCTCCCCCCTCCACCAATCACTTAATTAACAGCTAACTGGAAGGGCCTGTGACCTGTTAAAGCAGAGTCACCAATACCCCAGCTTCATTTTGAGCTTTTTAAAACAGCAGCAAATTTGGGAGAAGAGTGGGGCAAGCAGCAACAGCTTCCCCTTCCCCTAATCCCTTAACTGCTAACTGAGAGAGCACAGGGAAACAAGTTTTTGCAGCTGCTTATTTTGTGTGCAGTTTGTTCTCTTCTAGGGAATGATACTGCCCCAGCTCCATTCTGAGCTTTTAGAAACAGCACAGTCAAAAAGCAGAGTTAGTACCTGCCAAACACCACAGAATGTTTTTGGGTGAAAGGGAGGCCATTACCACACTGCACATTGCAACACTTCGACATCCTCAAACTTTGATCACCAACGCCACTCCCCCAGAGAACTAGCAGACCTGGGGGCAGTTGTGCAGGTGTCACAAAAGTATTCCACAGATAAAAAGTTATAGCCTTTGTAAAATTACTTAAACTGGGTCCCAAGGACTTCCTGTTTTTTTGCAGCCACCTATGCTCCACCCCTGCGCTCACTAACATTATGATGAGATGCTAGGGAGAGCGTGGGGGTGCACTCCATTATAATCAATAGGCAGTGGCTTTACGATCTTTTTTAAACATTATCTTGGCCACTTGGTAATGAAACATGGGCACCAGTCGACTAACAAGGGTTTTTAGTTGACCGGTGCCCATGTTTCATTACCAAGTGGCCAATATAATGTTTAAAAAAGATCGTAAAGCCACCGCCTATTGATTATAATGGAGCGTGCTCCCACACTCTCCCTAGCATCTCGTCATAACATTAGTGAGCACGGGGGTGGAGCATAGGCAGCTTCAAAAAACTGGGAAGTCCTTGGGACCCAGTTTAAGTAATTTTATGAGGGCTATAACTTTTTTTCTGTGGAATACTTTTGTGACACCTGCACAATTTAAGAATGCTGTGGTGGAAAGGTACCAATTTAACAGGTGTAGGGGCGGATCTTATTAGATCTCTTTTTCTGACTGTGCAGTGTCCATATTGCTGTAGACAAGTTGTGCGTTACCTGTCGGATAAGGTGCCAGCCTGATTGCTCATTGCTATTTTGGCCATTGGCAGGTTCCGGTGACCCTTTCAAAAGTTGTCAGGTATGCTTCAATATCATCCGAAGGACACAGCTTTACAAGTTTAATGTCTTTTAAGCTGTTTGTGTTTTATTGATCTGCTGGACCTGTATCAGGTTTTCTGGCTTTGATAGCTTGCAAGGCCATTGCTGCTCCTGTCACTGCATCTCGTCTCTTCGTCTCCAGATGCTGCATCTCTTTTTCTTTCTGTTTCTCAGTCTCTCTTTGTTGTACAGCCCACTGTTTGAAGAAGGCAAACATGCTTTCAGGTTTTGTCCCTGCCTGTTCTTCTTCTTCCACCACTGGTGCCAGCTGTACAGTCTTAGTTTAGATTTTTGTCTCTGCTTTTAATTTGGCTGCCATTCTTCTGGTAACCACTCCTGGGCTTGCTGTTGCAGGATCCATACCTTTCTTATATGCTTCTCTGGAACCTGGTCTAGTACCCACGCACAAAAGTCATGGCATAGAGTATGCGCAGCATAAATCCCACTTCTTCCACCTCTTGTTATAAAAGTATAGCTCAGATAACACAGGTAAACCAAAGTAAGTTGTAAAATTTACAAGTAGCATTTTATTATTGTTAATAACAATAAAAAAATAACATTGTACAGGATAACGTTTCACAAAGGCAGTACAAACAGAAAAAAGTCATTCATCTGAGAGTTTCTTTTCAATTTATATCTCAAGTTCTCTCTTTCACTCCAAACAAAACACTGCTCTTTTCATAAGATGTCTTTACCTGGCAGTTTAACCTCAGCATCCTGTTCTTGTAAGTTTATCTCCTGTTTTTCACAAAATGCAGCAAGACCTGTTTTTATATACTTTTTATTTTTTAGAGAGAATAAAATTCATATTTAGTATACATAGATAACTCATCTCAAGATTTCAAAAAAGCAAAAGAAACAACCTTGAAAAGTATAACTGTTTGATTTTCAAGGGGGTGAAAAGAATTAAACTTATAAGACAGAATCAAGAGCAATAGTATATAGCTTTTTTTTTTTTCCTTCATGCTCCAAGCTTTTGCCATCCCAATTAAAGAAAAATAAATTTCAAAGAAAATCCTTTCAGGCTAATCCATTATCAAATGCTAATTATTAAGTGGAGTAATATCAAGTAAATACATGTAAGAATAAATTGTAGTGTCCAAAACTGAGAAGAAACAACTAAGTAGTCATTGGCATATCCTGAGTATCGTCAACAATTTCATCATCATCCTCTAGGTCTGAATCCAGCTCTGTGGGTAAGGAGAAATTTTTTTCATAAAAAGCTTGAGCTGCATTCACATCGACAAAGAAATATTCCTTACCTTGAAAGACAACTTTCAGTTTAGCTGTAGACTGAAGTATGGCTGCAACTCTTGCTTGTAAGAATTCCATTCTGAGTGTAAGAAAACGTTTCCTGCATCTTTGGGTTGCCAGACTATAAACGTGTGGGTCCCAATAAACAGATCGTACAACCAGATTATGATGCATAAAAAATGCATACTTCTGCTTTTATCATTTTATTTTAGAAAAACACAAAACCAAAAATGAATAATCCAATATTTACAGAAAGGAAAAAAATGATGTTATTTCTTCACATCAGTTCAGACATCAGGATATACTGCTTGCTTCAGATGCTATAAGGAAATTCCTGTATTCTCTCCTTCCTCAGATAATGTGAAAGACAGCACATTACCTCCATGCTGAGATCATTCTCTCACCTTGGTCAGAACCCTACTGACCAACCTATCTGTGAGATCCTTGTCTCACCTTGGTCACAATGAATCTGACTAAGCCTCCGTTTGGAGGGTTTATATAGTAAAGGGAAGGGGGTGTGGTTTTCACTGAGCCCCTCCTCCTTTGTGACACCACATTCCCCTGTATCTATATAACCTGCCATTTCAGAGGCAGCTTGCCCTATAGAAGGACCTTTCCAAATGAAACAGAACTCTAGGTAACAACCTTTCTTTACAATTGTATATGGTTAAACCAACTTGTTTTGGAACAAATAACCGGTTATAACCTTTGCGTGGACAGAGAGATGAGGGGCGCGCTCCCTATCTGTCTCCACGAAAAGTTACAGCCTTTTATTTGTCTTTTGTGTTCATACAGGGAAATACATACAATATGAAACTACTGAAGTATCTATGCTTTGTTTCACATAATATGGTACTCTATTCTTTAGACATGCTTTATTTCCTACCCAAATCCTTTGTTGTACATTTCTAGACCTTTTATTTATTTTCTTTCAAACAGTTTATCTGGCTGCAGCACTTTCAGCAAACAGCTTAGCAGGCTGCTGCACTTTTAGCCGATGCCCTATTGAGGAACTCAGCCTTCTGGAACACAGAAGGCTTTACTGCAACAATTACAACTCCCTTTTTAAAAGAAGTGCTTTAACACTACAGGTTCTATGGCATTTTCTTACAACCTGAACTTTGTTTGAGTTGCCTAAAACATTTATTTCACTGTTTACAGCAATTCTACAGCCTCAGCTTTCCTTAATTACTAACTGGCTTATAGGTGAAGGCTTTCTTTCATAACCCAGCCCTTTACTCACATTATGGCTTTATTTAAGTGGCACAGCTCCCTTTTGTATTCTTAAACAAGATGCAAGCTTTTGTTTTAATACCAGAGCAAAAAATGATAGTAAAGTAAAGTAGAGAATTGCCAGGTTGGCCACCCTGACAAGAAAATTAGGATAGATTGAATAAGCAGAAGGAGACAGGATAGAGTGAAAGCAGAAACCCAAGGGGGGGGGGGGTATTGCATTTTCTCTGTGTCAGCTTTTTCTTTTCAAAACTGGCCATCCTGTCACACAGACAGAAATCCAGATACAAATGAAGCTTAGTGCCTTCATATATAAATCATTTTTTCATCCTTGCCACTTGAAGTAGTTTATTCCTTTGAACTGTAGAAGGAAAGGTACAAATCACATACCTTGCCCCCTGTTCCAGATAAGGATTATTGTTTCTGTCTTGACTGGGGTCTAAATACCAATTCAAGAACTATTGGTTGTTCAGATGTGAGAGCTAAAGTCAGTATTGTTTCGACCTCCAGCTGTTATTCAAAATTAGGGACATTTGGAGAAAGTCCAGTCAACCTTAAGTTTCTCAGCAATAGTGTATTTTCAATTGTTTCCAATTTAGCCATAGTATTCAGTTGCTAGTGGTGAGAAGCATTAACCGCTCCCTCCACCATTAGAATCCTTGCTGACAGTTTTTCTGTGTTCTTCTCAGCTGCTTCCACTCATTCTTCAGTTGACTCCATTTTTATCTCGATTCCTTCACATCGTGAAGAAATCTCTGATAATGAAGTCTGGAATTTTTGAAAGGAGCTTTTTACATCTGCGTGAAACGCAAAGAGAAAGGATTGTAGTGAAGCTAAAGTGTGAGGGGCTTCACTGATGCCTTAGCCTTAATACCTGTGTTTGGACTCACCAGAGAAGCCATCTCTCCAAACCCCGCTGCGAAGGTAACTTCCGGATGGTTTGGGGGGGATAACAATGTATCCAAACTTTCTGCACAAACTTCTGTTCCTTGTTTCTGTTTTAAGCTTTTTTTGGGGGGTGTGTAGCCATTTGCTCACTACAAAGGAATAAAAGGAGTAGAAAAAAAAACAGAATTGGCATATGTTCTAACGGAGCTCTAAAGAAACGGCTGCATCCATGTTGCTCTCACCAGCGCCCCACCCAACAAGACCTGTTTTCATTGACTTTCCTAAGACCAGCCTGAAGAGTACATTAGTCTTCTTAACAGGAGCAACCAATTAATGCATCCTGTCCTGGAGCTAGTTTCATTTTTAATAATTCTGCAAACAAGCTTGAGGATATCAAAATACAGCTCAAGGTTAACCCCTTGTATTACAGATTGCCATTTTTAAAAGAAACCTAAATAGCTTTCTGCATTCATTTCAACAGTATAACTATATACATTGGCAAACCAAGAGATTCCAGATTCACATACAGATTCATATTTATTTTTACCATAGACAAACAAGAGAAGAAAGAAAGAACAGAAACAGCAAGTGAAGGAAGGGAAAAAACAGGGGGACATTGTGGGACCGTCAGAGGGGCCAATTCCTAGGTGCCACAAGGAAAATTATAGTATGCAATTAGGCAAGATATAAACAAGTGATAGAATGTGAGAGGGCAGAATGGGTCCTTGCTTTTAGCTCTCTCTGCATAACAAATGGGACAGGGTCTTACCCAACCCTGTCACAATCTGTACTGTGCATTCATCTATTCCTGCACTGTAAGTTTCTCTATACCTGTACTGTACATTCCTTTATACCTGTTCTATGCATTTTGCTGTACCTGCACTGTACATTTATTTCTGCACTGTATAATTCTCTACCTGTACTGTACATTTCTCTGTTTCTGCACTGTACATACATCTATACCTACACTGTACATTTCTCTATACCTGTACTATACATTCCTCTATTTCTGCACTGTACATTCCTCAAACCTGTTTTGTAAATTTCTCTATACCTGCACTAGAGGTTGCTGTATACTGTATTGTACATTTCTCTATGTACCTATACTGTCAATTTCTCTATACCTTTACTGTCCTTTACTCTATATCTGTACTGCACATTCCTCTATACATTTACTGTGCCCTCCTTTATACCTGTGCTGAACATTCCACTATACCTGCAATTGACATTTCTCTATAACTGCACTGTACCTTGTGCTTGTGTGATGTCTCAGTTGGTAGCTCACTGGCTGCTGGCCAGAAGGTCATGGGTTCTAGTCCCGTACATGGACTGGGCCCATACTATAAACTCTGGCAGCCAAGTGCAGTACTAGTGGGATGCTGTACTGTTGGGGTGTGCCATCCAAGGATGCAAAGTTAAACCAAGGACCCTTCTGCCCATCTTCGGTGCTGTTCTGTTAGGTGTCCAGGTGGAAGTTAAAGATCCCAAGGTACTTTTCACAAGAGTAGGGGATTTTTACTGATGGCTTGGCCAATATTCCACCTGGTTTCCTGGCTAACATTTCCTTCCCATAAAAACTGTTTCATGCAATTGTCCAGGCTGAATGTGGGTGTTAATGTACAAAATGGCTACCAATACACATTTACAGTCATTTCACTACCAGTCTCTCTGCTTGTAAAGCATTTTGGGATATGATGTTTATGAAATGTGCTATATAAATGCTAATTTTCTATATACTTGTACTATACATTCTTTTTTATCTGTACTGTACATTTTTCTGTATCAGTACTATACATTCCTCGATACCTGTACATTTTTCTATAGCTACACTATAATTTTTAAGGCTGGGGATGTCAAGCTAGAGAGACAGGTGTCTGTGGAAACATGCAATTGGCTTTATGCACAGCGCCAGGAGCTAGCATTATAGGACTCTATTCATCAATGCTCATAGCATGTTATGCACAGCATAACTGCCCCACAGAGGGCTGTACATGTGATTCATGTGCATAGTATGCCTAAGTGGGATGCAGAGCTGGGACATGCAGTGTGAATAATCATAGAAACATAGAAACATAGAAGTTGACGGCAGATAAGGACCGCAAGGCCCATCCAGTCTGCCCATTTCTTTTTCTACCTTATAAATGTACCATCGGCCTTTGCTCTGTCAGTGACCTATCTATTCATAGTCATTTGTATTGCTCCCTTATGCCTATCCCATGCCTGTTTGAAGCCCTGCACTGTATTCATAGCCACCACTTCTTGTGGTAAGCCATTCCATGCATCTACCACCCTTTCTGTGAAAAGAATTTCCTCACATTCCCCCTTAATCGGCCTCCCTCTAATCTCATGCTGTGTCCTCTTGTCCTGCTATTTTTCTTATATTTAAACATGTTAGACTCTTTCACCTTGTTTATGCCCTTAAGGTGTTTAAATGTCTCGATCATATCACCTCTCTCCCTCCTTTGCTCAAGGGTATACATATTGAGCTCCGTTAATCTGTCCTTATATGTCTTCTGATGCAGTCCCTGCACCATTTTGGTTGCCCTTCTCTGGACTGCCTCAATTTAGTTAATGTCCTTGTGAAGGTGTGGCCTCCAATACTGCCGCAGTACTCCAGATGGGGCCTAACCAATGTCTTGTACAGAGGATTATTACCTCCCTCTTACGACTTGTGATACCCCTACTAATACACCTAACACCCCCTAGCCTTACCTACTGCTTTAGAGGTCTGCTTGGATGATTTTAGGTCATCAGTGATGATGATGCCCAAGTCTCTTTCTTCCTTTGTGACTGCTAGCAACTCCTCCCAGCCTATAAGTGGCTTCAGGGTTTCTCTTCCCTATGTGCATGATTTTGCACTTCTTTGCATTAAATCCCAGTTGCCACTCTTCTGACCATTCTGCTAGTTTATCAGATCTCTTCTCATTCTGCCCACCCCATCTGGATCATCTACTCTGTTGCAGATCTTGGTGTCATCTGCAAACAGACAAGCCTTACCCTCTAGTCCATCTGCGAGGTCACTAATGAAGATGTTGAATAGGACTGGCCCCAGGACTGATCCCTGAGTACCCACTTGTGACTTGCATCTCTTCTGACTGTATACCATTTACCACCACTCTCTGTTTTCTGCCAGTCAACCAGTTTGCCACCCAGTTGACCAACTTCTGACCCACCCGAGCCTACCTAGCTTATTTATCAATCTTCTATGTGGAACAGTGTCAAAAGCTTTGCTGAAGTCAAGGTAGGCGACATCAACTGCTCCCCTTGGTCCACCACTCTGGTTACCCAGTCAAAGAAATCTATGAGATTAGTTTGACAGGACCTTCCTTTGTAAACCCATGCTGTCTTGGATCCTGTGCCCCTATGGATTCCAGGTGTTGCACTATCCTTTCCTTAAGGAGTGCCTCCATAATCTTGCCCACTACTGAGGTAAGACTGACCGGTCTGTAGTTCCCGCCTCCTCCCTGCTACCACTCTTGTGAGTGGGATCACATGAGCCTTTCTCCAGTCTTCTGGGACCTCTCCTGTGCTCAGAGACTCACTAAACAATTCTGCTAATGGCTCTGCTAGTTCCTCCTTTAGCTCCTTAAGTACCCTGGGATGTATGCCATCAGGTCCCATTGCCTTATCCACCCTGAGCTTAGCAAGCTCTTGTAGGACCCTTTCTTTTGTGAAGGAGTAGTGCTCACCTCCCTCCCCTGTGTCCATGATGCTGAGCTGTGGGCCCTGCCCTACCTTCTCTTCAGTAAATACTGAGCAAAAGTATCTATTTAGGATAGATGCCTTTACAGGGTCCTCCTCCTCACATGCTCCCTTTTTCTCCATTAAGCTTAGCAATACCCCCTCTGGACTTTCTCCTTTCACTAATGTATCTATAGAAAGTCTTGTCACCTTCTTTTACTGTTCGTGCTAGTGTTTCCTCAGTTTGGGACTTTGCCTGCCTTACTGCCTTACCTGCTTCCCTTAGGGCAGTTTGGTATGCCTCCCTATCTTCATCCCGCTGTGTTCCCTTATATTTTCTGAAGGCCAGCCTTTTGGCTCTGACCTTTTCTGCTACTATATTTGAGAACCAAAGTGGTTTCCTTCTTCTTTTGCACTTCCTTTTCTGTCTAACACAATGGGATGTTGCTTCAAGTATTGTATCCTAATGCTTGCCCACTTTGCCTGTACCTCCTCACCTGTGTTTCTTTTTGCCAGGGCTAGCTTAACTCTGTTGGCCATCTTATCAAAGTCAGCTCCTCTGAAGTCCCATATTTTTGCCTTGGAATGGGATGATTTAGATGTAGTAGCCAAATTGAACCATACCATGTGATGGTCACTGGCCCCCAGGTGACCTTCTACCTGGAGATCTGTGATCCCTTCTTTGTTAGTCAGTACTAGATCTAGGATAGCCCTGTCTCTTGTGGGTTGCTGTACCAGTTGTTTGAGGCCCTCCCCCTGCAGGGAATCCACTATGAGTCTAGTTCTGGCAGATGTTCCTGCTGGTATTGACCAATCTGTATCTGGCATGTTGAAGTCTCCCATTATCAGAACCTCCCTTTAGCTGTCATGTTTTGTATATCTTCTAACAGTAATGTGTCTATGTCCTCCCTCTGGTCTGGGGGCCTGTAGACAACCCCAGTTCTTATGGCTGTCCCATTACCTGTTTCCAGGGTGACCACAGTTCTTCTGGCTCCTTATGTGTATTCTGAATTTCTGTAGCTTTGATATTTTCATTAACATACAGGCCACCCCTCCCCCTTTTTGCACCTCGGTCTCTTCTGAACAATACATATCCAGGTACTGAAGTCTCCCAAGTGTGGTTACTGGTAAACCACGTCTCACTAATTGCTACTATGTCCAGTTTAGCCTCTGACATTATTGCCTGCAGGTCTGGGATCTTATTTCCCAGGCTGTGAGCATTTGTGTACATGATTTTCCATTGGCCAGATTTTGGTGTGTTAGTTGTTGGGTGAAGTTTGGCATTAACCCTGTGCATCGTATGGGGAGACCAACCTTTGGCTTGTGTATGCCCCAGGGAAGTTCCATTCAGGGGTGTGCCCTACAGCTACACACTGCATGCTTGGTGTATTGCATATGTACAATGCAGTTTACATTGAAAAGGTGCATGTGCAGGCCTTGGTACATTTATGCCAGACAGACCCCTGCCATAAACCTTGGGCCATGGTCCCAACAGCGACCATCCCACAGGGATATACCCAAATGTGCACTAGCCATATCCCGCCCCCTCTGTGGTACTCACATGCCACAGAGGTGTAGGGCTGTTAGGGCTGTACCTTTACTGGCTAATATCCCCTGGATGATAGTGCCACATTTTACATCCTCTGCAGGCATGCCTGGAGGGGCACAGCACATGATGTAGCTGCTGTGGACTCTCCAAGCCACACAGTACACAGCATCCATGATGCAGACCACGTGTCGCTGGTACCTTCAGTACACCCTTCCATCCCATCACCTGCAGCACCCACCCGTGGTACCATATATAACAGTGTACCTATCCCCCGGCCCATATCCCCTGAATGAGGTGCCTCTGTATATGACCACTGAAGGGGCCTGACCAACTCCATATCCACATAAAAAGCAGATGACACAGTAGGCTGCAAAACAGTGTAATATATAAGTACTCAGAAGGCACCAGTAGTGCCATAACAACAGCATCAAATATAATACACACGTATAAGCATACTGCATAACAGGAGAGTTGTCCCTATTTGTTAAGCTATGGTTATAACAGAAACAAATGTCCAGAATGTGGCCATGGGCCATCAGGTAAATGTCAGCCTGTGTAAAGGTGTCCCAGCATGTCCTCCTGTGACCTGGATACCACCAATGCCATGGGCCACCCCCGAGGGTGCAGTGGTCCTCCCATTGATGGCTAGATATAATAACAGGATCTAGCATGGTGTAGGGCTTGCTTTATGAGTTTATGGTATCTACTGAGTACTCCTTTTCATTTTTGTAAATGTCCATGAATAGTACACAGTTTTTCATTATGATCAGCCCCTCATAGATGGTGTCCATGAGGGACCTAGCATGCACCCTGGTCTCCAGGAGATTAGGCAGTGCAGTGTCCTTCTCCAGTCCATGTTTGGCATGCATCTTTTCCAGGGCCACCTCCTACTCCCAGTCCTCCCTGTTCCTTTTGAATTCATCCCAGAGTACCTCTGGGAAGTAGAGATGGTCTTTCACAGGGTACTCCACCTTCACATGATGGTGAATGAGCCTCACCACCTAGGATCACTCAGGTTTTGGTCATACATGGCTCCATGGTGCCTATCCTGGCTGCAGCCACTGTTCCTTATGGTACTGGGTGAGGTGGGTAATTTCCTTGTTTGTGTATATCTGGTGATAACCATTGCTGGCAGTGGTCCTGTAGTGTCACATCTTCCTGCCCTTGATACAATGTGTTTCCTGGTCCATGATTGCCTAAATGGCCCTGCAGGATGCAGTACCACCATGGCAGTCCTGGCAACCATGGGGCATGCTGTCATCACTGAAGCTTGCAGAGTCATTTGTATGTCCCTGTGGTTTCACGCTGCTGTTGTCCCGGTGGGGCAGGCCCCATTGCTGTGCCACTTTGTGGCAGTAACTACCACTCCAGCTGTGTTCCACGGTTACCAGATCTACTGCCTCCAACACCTTCCAGTTCATCATCAGTGCCTTGAGGTGTGGTTGTCCCAGGTGGGGGCATTGGTAGTGTTGACAAGAAGCCACCAGCTCCAGTCACCAGCCTTCGATGCTCCATCTACCCAGACAGGACCAGCCCTAGACACAAATGTTTCCATTAGTGTTGCCCTGGAGGGTTCACGGCATCCCTTGCATAGGCTTCTTGTTACAACATCTGAGCCATTGTGGCTGCACACATCGCAACAGGCATATACCTGTGGGGTAGGGTTAGTGCTTTTCTGCTTCCGAATCAACCATTCCAGCATTGCTAGGGGTACTGTCACTTCACATGAGTCTCCCCTTCCAGCCATTACATCACCCTGTGAAAAAGACACACATATTAGTTCCTGTCCCACTGTATACTGTACCTTATCTTAGCACACCTACACAGCATCTGACCCTATACTCTATCATTAGCAGGACAGGGCTACTTCTGCTGCAGTACATATTCATGCATATCTATCTGTTAGGATATGCAACCTTTCCATCGTGCAGTATACTCTGTGTCTACCCTCCAACCTCCCGTTAAGGTGGATATCCTGGGATCCCTAGCCTTATGTCACCTCTGTGTACCATGCCGGGTGCAGTGCACACACCAGTCCCTCTGTGTCCCTTGCTGCCACCCCACCACCACACAGCCACGACATTGGACCCATAGTGCAGACACTATCCCTTACTGCCCTGCTCAGCCATGTGTTGGACATGGTACTCACTGACAGTTCTCCGTTGCAGGCATAGCTCAGTCTAAGATGTCCATGGTGCTCACAGTATTGGAGTCGCGCTGAGGGCTAGGAACTACTGACTGGAGGAGCCATTCTAGTGTTTTCTGTAGTGGGACAGTGGCAACTCCATGACTCCCAACTCCAGGCTCCATTTAGCTCCCTGCTCACACTAAAGATGTCTGCCCGCCAGCACAAGTCAGCTATCTCCCCATGCATGCCATGCCCACTTTGGGCATGCAGACCTATCACAGGCAGGTCCCATGGTGGGCAATGATGGTCCCTGCATACTGATGAGGTATGGCACACACCAGGGCATGTGTCCTGCTTCCACCCAGTCACAGGTGGCTCCTTTCAGAGTGGTTCACATGGCAGAGTCACTCTAACTCTCATGTAGAATGGAGTCTAGAGTTGTGGCAGGCACAGCAGTAGTGACGTCTTGTCTAGGGCCGGGGTGCATGGGTGACACAATGGCCACTACTGTCCACTGGTACTGTAACATATACATCACATCCCTACACACACTTACTGCGCTCACACTGTACATGACATATACATCATATCCCTACACACACCTACTGTGCCCATACTGGACAGGTGCCAACACTACTGCATGGACAGAGAAAAGCAAAAAAAAGCTGTATACACACCAAACAGCTACTGGATAATTATTTTATTAACCTAACAATACGCATTGAATTATATAAATAAAGCCCATGATGACAGGAAAAAAGACGGGAAAAAGGAAGGGAGGGCAAAAACAGAAAGAAACTAAATGGACTGTCAGTTTAGGAGCTCTTTCACATGGAGGACTCAATGATAAAAATGATTTTAAGCCATACTTATAATGATTTTCTTTGCAAAGTTTCTTGTCGATTTGTTACTGAAGTCTGAAAATAAAGTCATTACAGTTCTGGAACTTGGGACCTAGGAGTATTCCTCCCCCCCACACCTTTCTTACCAGACAACAGTTGAAATAAGGAGGCATAATAATTTAATCTTTTCGCTACTGTCTGGTACATTTAATATTTAAATATTAAATAGGTTACATTTATTTAATGTTTAATTTTTCATCTTTACTTTTGTCCCCTCTTTCTATGTGCTCTACACATGCGTATTATTTAATGTGATTTACTTATGGATTGTTAGTTGCATGGAGTATTGTTGAAGTGTGATTTTGTTCACTCCCCCCCTCCTCCTTTGTTTTTGCCCTCTCTCCCTCCATTTTCCCCTCTTTTTCCTGTCATCATGGGCTTTATTAATACAATGCGATGTGTATTGTTAGGTACAATACTTGTTGGACTTGTACTATTAAGGCATGCCCTGATGTAGTCTTACTTATCTGCTAGTCTTTCTTTTATTTTTTCCATTGAGGTTTTTATCGCTCCTGTGACAGGCTGGGCAGCTGTCTCAGCCTGTTCCGATGACTGCGGTCGTCCCACGTCTCCTCTGGTCTCTGGGAGGTTGTATCCCCCACAGATTGCCCCCCATGGTGGGGCCAGGAAGGGCAGTTTGACCTCTCCCATGCGGAGCACAAATCCAGATGTCCCCCAGAGCCTGCAAGACTGGGCAAGCCATCAGTATGTGAGGAGGGCTTCATTAAGCCCAACCTCCAGTTTTGTTTATTCTACATGATTTTATCCCCAGGCTTGCACAGATGTAGAATGAGCACAACATGCATGCTTCACCTCCGTGAAGGTACACCAGTGCTCTGAATGCATGCCCTTCCCACCTACAACACACTCACATACACTGTCATTGGGCTGCCCATAAATGGTAGACAAGTGGCGAGATGCAGACCCCCCCCCCCGAGGGAGGAGAGCCGTCCTATGGACACTCAATCCTCCCTCTCCCAGCAAACCCCCGACCGACCCAAGTACATTCCCAAACTTTGGTCGTCAGCATGGCACAAAGCGTGGCATCCAGCACCTCAAACCACATGCCACCTGGCCGGCACCTTTGTTTTATTTTAACTCTTTTTGCTGATTGTTGATATTGAGTCACACTACCTGTTCTGCACTCTTTAATTTTTTAATGGGAATTAATTATGAAATGTTAATATATGGGGTATAACTCCACCCACTGGTGGAGGTGATACATAAGGGTCTTAACCCGGCTCTGTATATGCTTTTTGTTAGTTTGTTAATAAAATAATTATCCAGAAAACTGTTTGGTGTGTGCACAGCTATTTCTGATTTTCTTTGGTCTTCTGTTTAGCTGCAGCACCTTTGCGGGCCCGGTGTGCATTTTATTTATTTTTTCCACTACTGCATGAACAGTCTATGCCAACATGACCGCTACACCAGCGGGCCATGGGACATCAACATAGATGTCACATCACCAGCCTGACACACGTTGCTACGCTGGCAGCTCAACATGCACATCAGGGTGCCACATGTCCCTGGTAGTGCGCATCATCATCTATGGTGGGGTCAAGAGGCATTCCTGCCTCTGGCAGTCCTCCCCTTGCCCAGCCCTGCATGCTCCAGCACACTCCGATACACACCACTCAGTTCACACATAGGGACATTAGTGAATACCAAGTGATTTGTATGCCTCCACAGGTGTGCACGTACGTACCTGCCGCTACACTTAATTCGGGAATATATGGCCATGTTCATGAACAGAGGCTATATTTTTGTTAAACAGTGAGTGGAAGAACAGGGAGGGGATGGAGGGCAGGAAAAGACTGAGATGGGGAGGAGTGTTGCTAAGGGACTAGCCCTGGCCACTTAGAAATGAACAGAATCTTTTTTTACTTTTTTTTTTTTTTTTTCTACAGTCCCAAATATGAGTACCACAAAGAGTGAAAAACACTTGATATTCCATCCTAAGAACTGAGTTAGCTATTTTTCATAGAGTAAGGGAATTAAAATTCTGAGCTGGCTTACCTCACTAGATTGAGATGCACCAAACATTTATTCTAGAAGAACAAAGGACAGCAGTTTAGGCTGTCCAGGACTATTATTCTATATGCTAAGCAGTTATCAGGGATTGTAAGGTCAGTCAGCTGAAGAGAGGGACTGTTTTGAAACTGTGCTGGAAAAAAATGGTCACCTATTTGTTTATTTACCAGGTTGGTGCACTAGACAAATAGTTGCTTATTTTTGGGCATGACCTGGGAGATTACAACAGGGAAAAAGTACAACAAAAACGGTAATGCACAACAATGGTCATACATAAGAGTCCAAGATACAATGTACATTACAAGGTGGAATACTGGCAGGGATATGAAAGGATACAGAGCAGAATGCATACAACTTATCTGGTGTACAAGAAATTAACAAGTGAAAAGGCTCCCAGTGGTGAGCAGTTAATGGCAAAAACAATACAAGGTGGCCAAGGGAAGAGTAATACTAGGGGCAGGAGCACATTGTAAACTTAAACGGGTAAGAGCAGTAGTCACTCTGGAAGGGCTGGCTAGAAGAACTCTGCCTGATCGCAGATAGAGTGTAGTTCCAGAGTCTAGGGGCAGTGTAGCAGAAGGTTATTTCACCCAATTTGCTTTAGTCTTTTTTAAAGACAGGATTTCAGGATCAGAGGACTGTAGGAGATATAGAAGATTGTGTATGATCACTCATACACAACAAGGGTATTTTTCACTCGAGAGGTTTCCATGATAACTGGAGACCTCGAGAGTGTAGCTCGAGAGGTCTCGTTACCATGGAAACCTAGAGAGTTGAAAAATACCCCAGTTGTGTATGACCGATGATATACAATCTTTTATAGTGTATGGTGGCTTGTAAAAAAAGTCTGCCCTTACTTTTCTTTAGATTCTGGTGTGGTTTTCTGTTCCTCCGGCCCATTTCACCGCCGCGGCCGTTGTTAGTGCATTGCCGGTCGCCTAATCACGCATGCACACCCTGCTACCACACATGCACACACCTTCTCAGTGTTATGCTGCACTAGCTACGTAGCTAGTGCAGCACAACAGCTACGATGGCATAGCTAGTGCAGCACAACGCTGTTGGGAGCATGGATTTCCATGCTCAACAGCATTCTGCCATACACTATATGATGTTTTACTATGTACCAGAAGTGAGGCAATGGGCAAAAGGTGACTGTTTGAACACAATATTATAAATGACACCTCTCAAGGTAAGATTACATTGGGTAGGTGGGAGGAGCCATCCAAGTTTTGTGTACAGGGTGCAGTGGTGGGTATGTCAGTTGGTGGCCAGTGCACAGCGCCAGATTTTATTGCATGCCATATCCCATATTTGCAAAATAGTTTGAGGTAAAAAAGAATACAGACATCCCATAGACAAGCTTTGGTAGCAGGATGCCATGGGCTATGGCAAGGCAGGCTTTCAGGTGAGACTATGACTAACTATAAATGGCAGCACCAATTTAGAATTAACTGCCTTACATGTAGAGGCCACACAATGTGAGAAGTCCAGTGAGGGGTTGAGTATAACACTCAGATAATTAAAATAAAGGACTGAGGTCAAGGATGTCTCATCATCACAAACAATTAAAAATGAGATTGTGAAGGTCTTAATCCTGGGGGAAGAGTCAAAGAGCATGGTCTTTGACTTGGTGGTATTCAGAAGGAGAGCGAGGACAGCCATTTTTACACTGCTTGGAGATCGGATAACAGGCAAGTATTTGTCAACTATGGTATGGGATCTTGTGAAAAAGACCAAGTCATACACATAGAGGATGGACATACCATGCGAGAGACATTGGTGAATGGAGTTGATATGGAGGGAGAAAAGGAGAGGCCCAAGTATGGATTTTTGGGGCACCCCAACTGTGGTTGGGTCTGGTTCAAACAGGGTGGAACCAAACCTTACACACTGGTAGCTATTAGTTAGGTAGTTCTGAAACCAGGGGAGCAAAGAGAATGAAATGTCCAGGGTGCAAACATTTTCACGGCGCACCCCTCCATTGCAGTAGAAATGTTCATAGTGAGTGATAGGAGGGCAGTGGTGATGCTATGGTTATTTTGGAAACTGTGTTGTGCCAGAGAAAGGAGGTTGCAAGTGGTAAAATAATCTGTGAGCTGAGAAGCAATCATCTTTTCAAGAATCTTATTGAGCACATGAAGTATCGCGATAGGTTTGTAATTGGTGATGTTTTTACTATTACCTTTCTTGAACACAGGTATAACGTGCAACATTTTCCAAGAGCCTGGCATAGTTTGGGTTGTCAGGAACAAATGAAAGAGTTGTGTGATTGGTATAGCGAGTAGATTGGCAGTGACACTGAATAATTTAGGTTCAACCTCATCAGGGTCAACAAATTTGGTTACGGGAATCTGCAGAAGGTGTTTGCACATATCAGAGATGCTAACAACTTTGAGGCAGAAAGGGGGTTACGCAGCAGGCTGTCATAAGAGGCGGAGGGAGATTGAATTTGTGGGGGGAATAAAAGACCCAGTAAAGAGTGAGAGATCAGTGAAACATTAATTTAATGCATTAGCTATTGCTGTAGGATTGTAGCAATTTATACCACTGATATCTAAATCCAAAGGAGTAAAGTTAGTAGCTTGACCCAAGGCTTATTCTATACCTCTCTAGAACTGGCATGAGTTACCAGTAGTGGAATCAAAGAGCAATTTGCAGTACTGACTTTTGTTGCACCTAATAGTCCTTTTACCCTCATTTCTGAGGGGCTCTATATTTAGTCAAGTCAGAGGAAGCCTTTGAGGCTTTAAAGGTGGACCAGCAATTATCCTCACCTTAATCAGGGACAATAGGTGGTGATTCAACCATTTTGTGACTGGGCCATGTACTGTCCTGGTGGTTTGGCATGCATATGTATCCTGAAAGCCTAAGAAAATTTTGTTAAAGTAAGAACGGGCCTGATTAACATCATTTGTGGTCCACAATTGTGACCATCCAGGCAGTCGAGTTCCTGTTTCAATTGAGCAGGACCAAAGTGAGAATAATCACAGAAAAAAATAATTCTAGGAGGGACTTTCGGGGGTTTAGCTCTCCAAACACAGAAAACTGGGCAGTGATCATTTGTGAAGTCAATGAGTACCCCCAAACATGTAACCCTGTCCAGTCTGGGTGTAAGTGTCCAATCATTGAGAGTAAAACACTGGCTGCTGTTAGATGTCCTAGTGAGTTCAAAAATAATTTGATTAAGCTGGTCTTATTGAGGATCATCTCAATATTTCTTCCAGCTGAGCCAGTCAATTAGAAATTTCCAATAAGAAGAAGTTCATTATTTTGGACCAGGGACCCAATAGCACTGATCAGAGCAGGGCAGACCTGCTGACTGTAAGCAGGGGGAATAGACACACAGAGAAGGTATTGCTTTTTAGAGTTCTCCAGGAGAAGGGTTGCATGACAAATTTCTAAGTAAGGTCCAAGAGCTGGTGAGCAACTGGGGACAGAAACATGTAGCTGGTCTTTATAATAGAGCATTGTGTGTCACCACCTTTCTTAAGTGTGATCTGGTCAATTCTTCTTAATATATATCTGGGTAGGTCACAGAGGTTATCAGATATACACAGCTTTAGCCAAGTTTCTGAGATTCCCAGAATGTCAGGTTTGTAATGTTTAGCGCACGCTGTTAGTTCTCCAATGTTAGGGATTAGTCTTCTAATATTTAATTGAGCAATTCTGAGTCCCTTGACATTCTGCCATGGAGGATAGGTGAAGTTGGTAGGGTGGGACAGAGACTGGTAATAGCCTGTTGTGATGATCCCTGGAATAAAACATGGCTGTGTGTGTAACTGTTCTTTTGTTTCACATTGTAATTATGTGTAAATAAACAATGGCTAGGATTATTTATTACTTGTAAAGCTTGGAAGCTTAGAATCCTGGAAGTAGGGTCAGGCATGGTCTGTAGTTGGATGGGAGACCTCCAGTTGAGCCCTGGTGTTGCAGGGAGTGATGATGATAGTTTAGCAGGGGCCACTCTCCTCTTTGTTATAAGTAACCATATCAATGCCCCAGCAAGGTGTTAGAAGGACACTAACCTGTCGTGAGGTGCAGTCTTTCAGAGCAAACATTAAACCGAGGTTCTATCTGCTGTTCTGGTGGTTGTTCAGCTGGACATTAGAAATCCCATGGCACTTCTCGAAAAGAGTAGTGGAATTTCCGTGTGCTGGCCAAATTCCCATTCAGTAATCTACCAACAGATTAACCTGGGTTAATATCAATCAGTACTTACAGTTACGGTACTTTCTCTATAAATTAGCTTGAACACAACACTTAACCTTCCAAAAATCCAATCCACCCAGCTACAGAAATGGTTGGAACAAGGACCCCACTGAAAACAAGATCTCTCACCTCAGCTGGGCTATTTTGAGTATACAAATTGTTAAAGAATTGTAAAAACATTTTAAAAAAAGGCTCGAATGGAAAAATCTGATTGGCTGCTTGCATTCTAAAAAGGCTAGGCTAAGGGTTAAAAACCTTCATATACAATAAAGCAATTATAATTTAAGCTATAAAAACATTTTTTAAATAAGAACAGTTTCATATAATGATAGCTTTAAGGCACTCAGAAGGTTTGGTTCCTTTCTGTAATCTAACTCTAGGGGCACGAAGCATTCTGCTGCACCTCATGCCTTATGATCCCAAAGGGTTAGAATAAATTATGGTAACCCAACACCTGATCATGCTTTAATGCGTAAATATTTTGGGGGGAGTCTCCCCAGATCCAAATTGGGACTTAAACTGCAATAAAACAAGATCTCTATTTACGAATACTTAAGGTTAGTGTTTCCAGTACATAGAAACATTAAAAATGTTTGCAGGCAGAAAAAGACCAAAGCCCATCCAGTCTGCTTTGTTCCTACCTACCTCATTACTCCAGCAGCTCATCGCAGCTGAGACCCATAGTGGTAGCTCTACTCTCCTCTCTACCCATCATCCCTGCCATCCCTCAAATCTTACCAGCCCCATATAGCTCTCATATCCCTACTTGAAGCCAAGCACAGTTTTCTTTCCCTCTGCCTCGCTGGGAAACCCATTCCACTTACCCACCACTATTTCCATGAAAACCATACTTTCCCACATCCTTTCTAAAATCCCACATCAGATTATAATCAGGGCCTGTCATTTTTTATCCCTTTCAGATACTTAAAGGTCTCGATCATATCCCCCCCATCCCTCCTCTCCTCCAGTGAATACATATTCAGCTCTCCCAGACTGTCCTCATAGGGCTTGCTCTCCAATCCCTGGATCATCTTTGCGGCTCTTTGCTGCACCCCCTCCAACAATCTGATGTCCTTCTTCAGGAATGGGCACCAGTACTGCACGCAGTACTCCAGGTGGGACCTAACCAATGACCTATACAGGAGCAGGATAACCTCCCTCCTTCTGGAAGAGATCCCTCTTGCAATACACCCCAGCATTTTGTTGGCTTTTGCTGCCACCTTCCTGCACTGAGCAGAGTTGTTCATGCTCCCCGTAATGATCACTCCTAGGTCCTTCTCCTCGGAGGAGTTCCCCAACTGTAACCTATTTAAGTGATAATCCCTCCCCTGGTTCCTGGCTTTGAAGTGAATTACCTTGCCATGGTTCTGCCAACTCCTGCAGCTTAGTCAGGTCCTCCTACAACCCCTTCCACCCCTCCGCATCATCAACCACAGCTCCCATCTTGGTATTGTCTGCAAACAGGCTGATCTTGCTCTGGATCCCGTGTGAGATATCTGCAATAAAAATCCCAAACAGCACTGGTCCCAGTACCGAGCCCTGTGGTACTCTGCTCGTCAATGTCTTTGTTGACAAGAAGTCCCCCCCCAACCACCACCACCCTTTGCTGCCTTCCCTTTAGCCAGTTTGTGATCCATTTCACCATTTTTGGTCCCACCCCCACGTATTCCAGTTCCCTCCCCCAACCTCCCATGTGGCACTGAATCAAAGGCCTTGGTGAAGTTCAAATACAGGACATCCACTGCATGGCCCTTGCCCAGTTCCAGCATCACTCAGTCGTAGTACTCTACAAGGTTTGTCTGGCAGGATCTGCCCTCTATGAACCTGTGCTGTTGACCATCCTGGAGACTGTTTTCCTCTAAGAAGCTCACTAGCCTCTCTTTTAGTATGATCTCTATGAGCTTTTCCATGATCGATGTGAGGCTCACTGGCCTATAGTTTCCTGGTACATCCTTTGGGCCACCTTTGTGGATGGGCACCACATGGGCCATTCTCCAGTCCTGTGGTACACATCTTGTGTCCAGGGAGGTATTGGACAGGTCAGCCAGTGGCCCCGCCAGGACCTCTGCCAACTCCCTTAGTACCCTAGGGTGAATGTCATCAGGTCCAGGTGCTTTGTCCACCCTTAATGCCCTCAACTCATCTAGTACCCTGCTCTCTGTAATCCCTACATCTGTCATCCCCTTCCCCCACCACTACCCTCACCTAGTGTATCTTCTCTTGCATGAATACAGAGCAGAAGTTTTCGTTCAGTGCCTCTGCCTGCTCCACCCCTTTCTCCCCCCCATCCTTCTTCATCCTCACCAGCTGATCCTTGCTCTTCCTTCTCTCTCTGATGTAGCAGAAGAAATATTTTTCTTCACTTCTAGTTCCTTGCACCAGTCTCAGCTCCCTGGATGTCTTGGCTGCCCTGATCAGTCTGGTAACCTCCCTGGGCATCTCTATGTATGTATGTATCCTTATCTTCAACCCTCCCTGATTTCCTGTACTTTCAAATTGCTGTCCTCTTAGCCCTCACCCCTTCCATAACCTCCTGTGTCAGCCAACTGGGTTTCTTTTCCCTTCCCTTCTTGCTTTTCCTCCTAGTGCAAAACTCCGTTGCCTCCACCAGCCCTTCCTTTATGATGTCCCATTTCTGGTCTGCATCCATGTGTGGTTGCATTCCTGCCAGGCGCCTGCCCCAAATTTCCCCCATCTTTTTAAAGTCCATCCCTCCTAAACTAAATCACCCTTGCACCCGTGCCTCCTGTTTCCCTCCCCATGTTGAACATGAACCACACTGAATAGTGGTCACTCCCAGCCAGTGGTTCCTCCATGTCCAGATTCCTTACAGCTTCCCCATTATCCAGTACAAGGTCCAGAGTCCTTTCTAACCGAGTCAGCCCCTGGACCAGCTGTGCCAGAAAGCTGTCTTGAAAAGCTTCTCTCAGGATCCACTCCCTTGCACTCGTGGTGGATGGGGTGCCCCACTCCACCCCTGGTAGGTTGAAGTCCCCCACCACCACTGTGCTCTCCTTCCTGCAGACCCTCCTAATTTGTTCAGCTAATTCCCTATCCAGGTCAATCCCCTGAGCTGGTGGCCTGTACACCATCCCCATTCTCAGTGTCCTATTCTTTGTGTCTTGGAACTGCATCCATAGTGCTTCTGTCCTCCCCCCTCCCCTTCCTCCCTTATGCACTTTATCCCTTCCCTTGCATAGATCACCACTTCCCCCCCATTCCCCTTAGCCTGATCCTTTCCGAATAACCTGAACCCTGGATCATCATATCATAGTCCTGGTATTGGGTGGCCCACGTTTCTGTGATGGCCGCAATGTCTACCCCCTAAACGGCCAAGAGAGCCTGTAACTCCGCTGTTCTACTCCTTAGGCTTCTTGCATTCAGGTAGACCACCCTCCAACCTGTCTTCTCCCCTTCCCTACCCCTATTCTCCCCCCCTTTATCCCTCCCTGTACCACTTCCCCACTGCCTTTACCCATAACTGGGGGGGTGAGCTCACTAGGCTCCCCTTTCTGGACCCCTATCCTATCAGTGGTCCCCTTGCCACCCCTTCCTAGTTCAAATCCACCTCTGTTGATATATATATATATATACCCCTCTAGTCCCTGTTTTAGTACTCCCTTCCCCTTCCTGCTCAAATGTAACCTGTCCCCTGCATATAGGTCACTATTGCCCCAGGTTCTGCCCCAATCAGACATTAATCCATACTCCCTTGTACGGCACCAATCTCTTAGCCACTCATTGAAATTCTCTATCCTTTTTTTCCTCACTGTACTCACACATGGTACCAGGAGTACCTCAGAGAATGCCACCAACCCCCCACCTCCTCATACTGCCTACCCAGCTCCTCGAACCTCCCCTTTATCACCTCTACAGACTCCCCTGCCAAGTCATTTGTACCCACGTGCATCACTATGTGAGGTTTCTCCCTCCTCCTCCTCCATGTGCACTTGAGAAGTGCCTGCCCCGCCCTGCCCACGGTCAACCCCAGAATAGCCTTGACCCAGATGCGACTGTGCCTTTCTCCCCTTCCGCCCCATCTGACCCCTTCAGTATAGAATCCCCCAGCACTAGTACCCCCATCTTCTTGTCCCGTAACCCCCCTCTTCCTGTTATTGCTGTCCACCTTTCCAGAGTCCACACAGCCCTGCTCCTTATTACCTGTATCTGCACAATTTGCAACTCCTACATCTTCCCCCCCTCCCTGTTTCCACCTGTCCCTCTGCCTCTACCCTGCCCTTCCCCTCCCACTTTCTTCCTTTCCCCACCTGACTCCTGGGCCTTCACTACCCTTCTCCTTCCCTCCTCTCACAATCTCCAATACCACCTCCGATGCCAACACTGCAAACCTATTACTTGTTACCCCAGCAGTGGTGCCATCTCCTCTTCCCCTGCCCTGAGCTTTCCCTCCACTTGCTGCCCCTCTGTTCCCCTCACCCACCTCCCTACATCCTCATGGGGTTTAGCCCTGCTGTTTCTCCTCTGCTTCTCCCAGCTACTCCTCTCTGGGGGGGCCCTCCTGCCCCAGACCCCCCTCACCCTCTCCAGCTCTCTCTAGAGCCCCTGTACCGCCTCTTCCAGTCTCCTCAGCCTGTAACAAATTGGACACCCTCCCAGTTTTCATAGTATATTCATCCAAACAGCCGCCCCACAACCATTGCACCCCACTATCCTCCCTGTACCTGCCACCCTCACTCCATGGTGCCCCTAATTCCACCCAATATTTCGATGTCTCCTGCCACCCTCATTCATGCCCCTTCACCTGTAATTGATTTTGTAATTCATTATCTATTTATGCTTTAGTGTGTTTTGCACCAATTGAACTGAACAATATGCTTGCTTGTGGTGTGTATTTTATGGGTGTGCATGTACCCAGTGGCTCCACCCCCAATGAAGCCTTTCAGTAGGTGATACACAAAGGCTTCAGCCCAGCTTCCAACCAGTCTGGGTACCTCAGTTTAAAATATTTAAAATAAAGTAATTTTCAGCCTTGAGTCATGGTGTGTGCATTGTTCTTTTGCTGTTTTCCTATTTGCCATGTGATTTAGCAGTAGCATCTTTGGTGGGGTTAGGAGTGCACTCCCAAACCTGCCTTTCCAACACTTGACAAGCTGCTAGTAAATTGAATTAACCCTATTTATTCCCTTGAGAAATTTGGCTGTTTCCAGCTTTCTATCGGGTCTCCTCGCTTCTTCTTGGCCTCCAGTGACTACATAGTAATGTTGCTCAGATGCATCTCATATGTTTCCCCTGCAGCTGTTAAATTATCCTGGTCACCCTTCTCTGCACTAACTCAAGCCTGTTCCAATCCATCCTCAGGTGGGGGCCCCAGAACTATACACAGTGCTCCAGGTATGGCCATACACAGAACACAGAAGAAATGACTTGTGATTAGTAATGCTGTTGTATTATAGTGTCTGCTTAAAGTGCTTTTCTAGTATCCAAAAAAAATGTTTTAAAATGATTGTATTCAGAAAGATGTCAACTTATAGTTCATTAAGTTTGTGTATTTCTCCCTTGTCATTGTTTATTATTGAGGACATTTGCTTGAAAGCAGGCTCTTTGAGTCCTAAACACCTCGTCTCATCCTCCTGCTTTTCCCACAGTTGACATCACAATCCTCTGTTTGTGAAATCATCATTAGTTACACAGCAACAGATTGTGAGGTTCTGAACAGAGCAGTAGGACTTTAGTGGGGGAAGGGAAAGGAGGATGAGATAAATTCTGGGAGACAAAGAGAATATTTCCGTACGAACTGCCCTCAGTACTAAAGAATATGGTGGAAAAAATACAGAAAACTAATTACATGTAAGTTGGATTGTGCCTGAATCTAATGTTTTAAAACATATTCTTGGATACTGGAAAAAGGTAAATGAATGTATTTATTCAGTTAGTTTTTGTTGACCGGAAAAGGAGGGCTAGGCAATTCTGCCTATTTTCAGTCTTATCCTAGGGGTTTGGGGGGAGATACAGATGCAAGTTGACATATTGAATCAGGTTAAGCTGCTGGCATTTCAGTGAATGAGGGAGAAATTTAGCTTGCTAGGACACCGAGCAAACTACCTTACTCTGCTAGGGGGAGCTGCTATTCATTTGGGCTCTCAGCCAATATGGCCTATCCAGGTAGAGAAGGAGGAGGAGAGGCTGGTGATGTGGCAGGGGAACCGACCTCTGTCCCTGCCACTAATTTGAGTAAGGTCCCTGAACCCATGATGGTCCATGTGGAAAATACTACTGAAGTTACTGTTGAGAGTGAAGAGGAGATGGAACAGGTAGAACTGCTCGCAGATACTGACCTGGTAAATGCTGCCATGAGTGCTACAGAACAAGCGTTTAAGGAAGCAATGGAAGAGAGGATAAAGAAACTCATGGATGTGATGGCTGAGGAGGAAGGAGGAAGCCTGGTACCTTCATGAAAGGGATCACCTCCTCAGCAGACAGCAGACATCAAAGGCTGCTGAAGTGTCAGCTGAGCTGCTGACAGATGCTGCCATGTCAAACTCAGCTGTTCATGCTGAGTCATCTTGATGCCACAGGAAACCCATTGCTGTATGAAAAGCTTGGCTACCTGCATTAAAAACACTCTCAACAGTGATGCCAAATAAGCCTGCTTTACATACTGCTCAAACAGAGAAGCCTGACATGCCTGTATTATCTAAAGCCTCAGAAAATAAGCATGGTAAGTCTGTGTGGTCTCCAAAGTGTGCTCTACAAAATGCTGGGTGGAAACTAGGCGTGGATGGGAAATGGTTCCCAGACCCCCTTGATCCTGAGGACCAACAGTACATACAGGAGTTCCCTGATACAGCTACTGTGACTGCACCCATGAAAGAACTATTAGGGCCGACAGCAGGTGAATCTGCACACTTGGTGAGTGAATGTCTAACGGAGAAACAAATATTGTTTACAGGACGGTGTGGGCAAACTTCTACCGGTGACAATACTGACTTGAATGCTGAGACCACAGGGGTGGATACCAGCAAGGTTGTTGTGCCTGGTGGTGAACATGGGCATGACGAGTCTGCACAATGCCCTGCTGCTGATTCTGGGGAGATAGTAGATTTTGCACTGAAATCTGCACATGTCCCTGACTCATCTGGTGTGAGTGAGGCCCCATCCCTACCTCCCACTGACTGTCCTAAATAAGGCCGCTGGCATTTTGCCTCCTCACAGGACTCCGAGCCCACTGAGAGCTTGCCCTCCTTGGTCTCATTTACAGGGTCCGTCACAGAGTGAGTTTTTAAACTTCTATTCAAGCTGTCTGATCTCTTACAAAATAAGGGAGAGCCTGTGCCACATAAGAATGCCATCAAACCTACCAGGGCAGATTAGCAGCCCCTCTGGATACAGTATATGTATAGAGCATAGACGATAACAGCAGAAAAAGACTAAAGTCCATCCAGTCAGCCCATGGGTCTCTATGTAACCCTGAGACTCTGGCGTCAATCGGGGTGACACCACATTTGTGTTTTTTTTTTTTTCTGTTGCATACAGAACTGTACACTGTACTTAAGATGAGTCACAGAAATGGGGCAGGTCAGAGTATTGCTGAAAGACCCTTTAAAATGTTTTGCATCTGAGATCTTTGCATTAATTCATACTGGGGACTTGAACTATGATGTGAGCTTTAAGACTGTTGCAGGACATGACTGACACACTGAAGGATACTCCACTGCAGATACCTTTTGTGACGATTCCCTTACTAAGCCAGCAATCAGGACCATAACTGTGTTGTTTAAGAATGAAGGCGTAAATATTTCTGACATTTTATTTTGGCTGAAACAACGCTGCCAAGTACTGGATAAACTAGTGCTTAATATTGATAATGAACAGGAGGTAACACATGTAGCACACGGAAGTGCCCACCCAACCCTGCCTAGTCCAACTATATAGGCACTGCAGTTTGACTGACGTCTGGAACTTCCTGTGCAGGAGCAGAAAGCATGGGTATACCAGGTCACAAATACAGTATAGGCATCTGGATTGTGGATAAACACACAGTGTAGTAGGAGGTAAAAGACGTCAGAAAGAAGAGAGAATGAAAAAAAACTGTACAAATCAAGGACAGACAGCAAAAAGACATAGAAACATAGAAACATAGACTTTGACGGCAGATAAGGACCGCTTGGCCCATCTAGTCTGCCCATTTCCCTACCTACAGGATAGGCTACAGATCCTAGTTAACCAACAGCCTATTTCTTCCTACCCCCCACAAGAATTGCCTTATGTCTGTCCCATGCATTCTTGAATTCTCCCACAGTTTTAGACCCCACAACCTCCTCAGGAAGGCTGTTCCATGCATCCACTACCCTCTCTGTGAAATAATACTTCCTCACATTGCCCCTGAACCCCCCCTTCTATCTTTAAATTGTGTCCCCTTGTTCTTGCACGTCTCTTTTTCTGAAAGATGCTACCCTCTTGGACTTTGTTGATTCCACTGAGGTACTTAAAAGTTTCTATCATGTCCCCCTCTCCCTTCTTTCCTCAAGGGTATACATATTAAGCTCCTTTAGTCTCTCCTTATACGGCTTCTCTTGCAGACCCTGCACCATTTTAGTTGCCCTCCTCTGGACTGCCTCTATCCTGTCTATGTCCTTGTGGAGATGGGGTCTCCAGAACTGGACGCAGTACTCCAGATGGGGTCTCACCAACTGTCTGTACAGAGGGATAACAACTTCCTGTTTTCTGCTGCTGATGCCTCTCCCTATACATCCCAGTATACCCCCAGCCCTCCCTACTGCATTCTCATATTGCTTGCTAACCTTAAGGTCATCTGATATGATTACCCCCAGGTCCCTTTCCTTTTTTGCTGTTGTTACTACCTCCCCACCCATTGTGTATTCTTCCCCTGGGTTCTTGTTTCCCAGGTGCATTATTTTGCACTTCTTTGCATTGAATCCTAGCTGCCATACTTCTGACCATTCCTCCAACCTTGCCAAGTCCCTTTTCATCCTTTCCACGCCTCGTTGTGTATCAACCCTGTTGCAGATCTTTGTGTCATCTGCAAAAAGGCATACTTTTCCTTCCAGTCCCTCTGCAATGTCACTGATGAAGACATTAAAAAGGACTGGACCTAATACTGAACCCTGCGGTACCCCACTAGTAACCCCTCTTTCTTCAGAGTGGACTCCATTTACAATTACCTTCTGTGTCCTGTTGTGCAGCCAATGTTTTACCCAGGCTACCACCCTGGGACCTACTTCCAGGCTGGTTAATTTGACTATTAATATTTTGTGTGGGACTGTGTCAAATGCCTTGCTAAAGTCTAGGTAGACCATGTGCACAGCCCCTCCCTGGTCTACTACTTTGGTCACCCAGTCAAAGAAGTCTATTAGATTCATCTGATATGACCTTCCCGCTGTGAACCCATGCTGCCTTGGGTCCTGTGCCCCACTGGCCTCTAGGTACTCAACTATTCTTTCCTTCAGAAGTGACTCCATCACTTTCCCTACCACAGAGGTCAGACTGACAGGTCTGTAGTTTCCTGCCTCTGTCTTGGTCCCACTTTTGTGAAGGGGAATCACATCCGCCTTCCTCCAGTCCTCGGGTACCACACCAAGGGAAAGATACTGGGAGTGGTGCAGTGCAGTGGCTGTGTGCGGCATTCTTCAGCAAGGACCTTCTGGACACTGCGGTGCTGCCCCATCTGCAGGCACGTCTCTGGGCTGAGGGCAGAGGTTGCTAGTCTCTGAGCTGAGTTGGCTAGGATTCAGGGAACCTAAAGTACAACATTTATTGAATGATTGACTATAAGTCTTTACAATATATGCAAAATGCATAATACACCTTTAAATAATTAGTTATTACACACACCATAAAATTTCAGTATATAAACAAAAATAACAATAAAATCCTTAAAATATTAAAGAATTGATGATTCCTTTTAACATAGGGGTCAAAGGTGTAAGATTGCCAAGAAACCATTTAGTTTGTGTAATATCACCGGGTTTTCAGAGGTGAAAACAATTTAATTATTCAGTCGGGTGGGGGGAAGCCAAGATCCTCCAAAACTGGGCCCAACCATTCTCTTCATCTCGTTTCATTAAGGGGACACAACAATAATATGTGTTTCAGATCGTCAATAGTATTATTATTACACTTACAGTAAGGCGAGGTGAAATCTGGCCTTTCAGGGAACCCCCCCCCCAACTCGGGGACCACCAAGCCAAGTCTGCCACCACTTCCTCGAAGGCTGCCTAGCAGGAGGAACAGACGGACTATGGTAGGCCCAAGGAGGGTGAGGGTGGTGGGATAGAGGGACATCTCCCATCTTGGCAGAGCAGGAAGGTCCCACCATGACATCCAAAGTAGTCACCAGAGAGGATGAGCGGGTCCTCCATGATGTAGCCCCAAGGGAGGAGCAGCAGGGGACCCCAGAGGAGGAGGAGGAGAAAGCAAATCCTGTTTGGGGACTCCATTGTTAGGGGACTAGATTTGGGGATAGGCGACGGGGGGGGGGAGGTTAAGTGCCTCCCCGGAGGCATGGCTCAGAGGGATGGTGAGCGGATCAGTGGCAAGGAAGGGGAAGCTGGATGTCATTGTCCACCTGGGGACATATTACCTGCCAAGGGATGTGGCAGGAATAGGAACAGTGCAGGAGGAGTTTAGAGAGTTGGGGAGGAGTCTAAAGCAGGTAGCATGCTCCATGACCTTCTCGGAGGTTCTGCCTCTCAATGGCAAGGGGGAGGCTAGGAAACTCCATACCAGGGAATTCAATGTATGGATGAAGTAATGGTGCAGAGAGGAGGGGTTTGGCTTCATCTGGGACTGGAGCCCCACCTGGAGGGATGAGGACCTGTACAGGGGTGATGGCCTGCATCCATCCAGAGGGAGAACCGAGGTCCTTAGTGAATGGTTTAAATGCTTCATTTGAGAGCATTTAAACTAGCCGAAGAGGGAGGCGGAGGAAGGCAGGGAAACAAAAACTGCTTCCACCACAAAGCTCATGAGGTAAGCAATGAGAAATAATGAGGGAAGGTCAACCCAAAATGGAACAAAATAACAATGAATGCCAGTGAGTAGAGGGCAAGAATAAAATTCAAATATATAAAGGACACCATATGAGAGTGACAAAGGGTAGAGGGTGACAGCTTAACTTGGACAGCCATGTGTGTGAATGCTCAAGTCTGTGCAACAAGTTTGCAGCCCTAGAGGCTACTATGGTGGAAGCAGACCTGGACATAGTCACCATCACAGAGACCTGGTACAATGTAAACCAGGACTGGGAAGTGGCCATACCAGGTTGTACTCTGTTCAAGAAGGACATGGTAGGTAGAAAAGGGGGAGGAGTAGCTCTTTATGTAAGGGATAACATAAAAGCCACAGAAATACAGGGGAAGCGGGGAAGGGGTGAGATACTGTTGGTCACTCTGGAGAGGTGGAAAGGAGCAGCTATTTGCATGTAAGTGATTTTCAGACCTCCAACACAGAGGGGAAGAGGTGAATAAGGAAATGACAGAAGCAATCCAGAAGATTGCTCACAAAGGAGAGGTATTGCTGGTAGGAGACTTCAATCTACTGGATGTAGATTGGAGCCTCCCCGCTGCAACTATGGCCAGAAGTAGAAACATCCTAGATACCCTGTAGGGGACGTTCTTCAGGCAACTAGTATTGGAACCCACTCAAGAGGGGGCATTACTGGACCTAGTACTGACAAACAGACAGTGTGACTGCCGTTACAGTGGGGGACCACCTGGAGACCAGTGATCACTGTACGGTGTGGTTTGATGTAAGATCTGGGACTGAATCGAATCACACAAGGATGAGGGTGCTGAACTTCAGGAGGGCCAATTTTAAGAAAATGGAAGAATGCCTTAGGCATGCCCCAGCAGGGATAGGAAAACTAGAGGGAGTTGAGGAACAGTTGGCAAAGATAAAAGTGGGCATTGAACGAGCAACAAACCTCTGTGTCAGGCAGTTTAGTAAGGGCAAGAGAAAAAGGAGACCAGTATGGTTCTCTAAGGAAGAAGCCAAAAAAGTGAGTGCAAAAAAGATGGCATTTAGAGGTACAAGGAAACACAGAAGCAGGGTGACAGGGAGACTTACCGAGAGAGACAAAGGGAGGCAGGACAGGCGGTTTGGAGTGCTAAAGCACAGAGGAAATGACTGCCAAATCAGTGTTGAAGGAGAATAAAACATTTTTAGATACATAAGTGAAAAAAGGAAAAAGAAGAGATAGTAAGGCTGAAAGTGGAAGGAAGGGGATGTGTGGTAGAGAACCACCAAAATGCAGTTATATTAAACAAATACTTCTGCTCGGTATTTACAGAGGAGGAAGATGGAAATGGGCCAAAAATTAAAGACAAGCATATGATGGGCAGGAGGTGGACACAAGTCCTTATACAGATGGAAGAGTGCTTAAGGAACTATCAGCATTAAAGGTAAGCAAGGCAATGGGGCTGGACCAGGGGACACCTGAGGATACTAGGAGAACTGAAAGAGGTGCTGGCTGCACTTCTGATGACCCTTTTCAACCTGTCATTGGAAACAGGGGAGGTACTGGGGGACTGGAGAAGGGCAGATGTAGTCCCACTACACAAAAGTGGGACCAGGGAGGAGGTAGGAAATTGTAGGGCTGTCAGCCTGACATTGGTAGTGGGCAAGGTAATGGAATAGCTATTGAAGAAAAGGATTGGGGAATACCTTGTTGCCAATGGGGTAAAGGATCCAAGGCAACATGGTTTCAGATGGGGGACAGGTTTTGCCAGACAAACCTGATAGAGTTCTTTGATTGAGTGACCAAGAAGATGGATCAAGGAGGGGTGGTGGACATGGCCTACCTGGATTTCACCAAGGCCTTCAACACCATTCCACATAGAAGGCTGATAAGCAAATTGGGAAGCCTAGGAGTAGGGCCTAAAGTAGTAAAATGGGTGGAAAGTTATTTATTTTATTTATTTATTTAAAATTTGATAACCAGGAAAGGCACACTGAGCAGAAGCTCGTTTCCAGGTGTGACCCGGGGACAGGGGGCACAAATACAACAAACGGATTACAAATTCAGATACAGTATAATACAATGTACAAAAAACAAAAATTTCACATTTTGAGATTAGGTTACAGAATATTGTACAGTAGAATAAAAAGGTAAACAGAGTAAGACATCAAGAGCAACACATGCAGTCACTAACTAATAAAGGAAATACAAGAAAGGTTGGATGACAGGGGAATAGTTGTGGGTTAGGACAATGGACAGCTGCAAGTTGGCAGAGCAATAGGAGTCAGAGGGTGGTGGTAAATGGCATCCACTCTGGAGTAGGCAAAGTGACTAGTAGAGTGCCACAGGGATCAGTGCTTGGGCTGGTCCTCTTCAATAGCTTTATTAGTGACATTACAGAAGGACTGGAAGGGAAAGTGTGCATGTTTGCAGATGACACAAAACTCTGCAACGGAGTAGATACACTGGAGGGGTAGATAGAATGAGGGACAATTTAAAGAAAAAATGGAAGAATGGCTGTGCGTCTGGCAGTGGGTTTTAATGCGAAAAAGTGCAAAATCATGCACATGGGGCACAGAAACCCTGGGGTAAAATACCAACTGGGAGGAGAGGTATTAACAGTCACAAAGCAGGAAAGGGACCTGGGGGTGATCATTTCTGATTACCTAAAGGTAGCTAAACAGTGTGACAAGGCAGTGGGGAAAGTTAGTGGAATGCTCAGATGTATAGGGGGAGGAATCACCAGCAGGAGATAGGTAATAATACCCTGTATGGATCACTGGTGAGACCTCATCTCGAATACTGTGTTCAGTTCTGGAGGCCCCATCTCCAAAAAGACATAGATAGGGTGGAGGCGGTACAAACAAGAGCAGACAAAATGTTGCAGGACCTACATTAGAAGCCTTACGAAGAGAGGCTCAAGGATTTAAATATGTGCTCCCTGTAAGACGGGAGGGAACAGGTGGATATGATAAAGACATTCAAGTACCTCACAGGAATAAACAAGGTACAGGAAGGGAGCATTTTCCAAAGGAAAGGATGCATGAGGACAAGGGGACACAATGTGAAACTGTAGGGGGGAGACTCAGGGGAAATGTGAGGAAGGATTTCTTCATGGATAGGGTGGTGAATGCTTGGAACAGCCTCCCAGGGGAAGTAGTGGGGGCTAAAATGGTCACAGGATTTAAGAATGTATGGGACAGACACAAGGGAATCTTAGAAGCAAGAGGGGGGTGTAAGACAGAGTCCAAGTTGGGACTCTGGTGGCACTATAGGTAGGGAATTTTGGGCAGACTAGGTGGGCTAAGTGGTCCTTATATGCCGACAACTTCTATGTTTCTATGAACAAATATGGACTAGGGAGTGGAGGATTAAAATGAAATTGTATTTGTTCAACACTGGGGTGATTCATTTACCCAGCAGCTTCTTTCTTGGTAGAGAGAGGGGCACCCTATTTTACCAGGGGCAACCTAAGTTCTGCCATAAGTGTGGGTCCCGAATTCAACTTAGTAAAACTTGTGACACTTCCATATGCAGTCACTGTTAGGAATATGGCCATTTGGCTCACTCTTGTATGAATATATTCTGTTGCAATCTGTGCAGAGGAAAGGGATACTCTTACATGCATTGCCCCGGGCTTCTCATAATAGAGATGACGGATTCTCACATGAAGTCCTGATAACCAGGAGGCAACAGCAAGGGTAGCACAAGCCTCAGAACAACACATGGCATCTTTACAAAAGGGACAGAATGAGAATGCAGACCGGTCACCCTTGAGACTACCCAACGTCCTGTACCGGGCAGGATGGAGCCTACACCTCCTGGGCTAGTTGTAATGCTGGAAGGTCCCCTGAAACTGTGGATTTGCATACCGGTCCTGGTACTATGGCTTCCTCCATTATTCTGCAAGACAGGGCTGAGGCATCCCCTGATACCCTATCATACCCCCTTCCCCTCCACCAGAGGTGGCCCCATTCCAGATTATTAGCAACAAGAAGAGGCCTAGAATAGGCAACTTAAGGGAAAAGGACCAAAAGCCATACAGAGTAAAACAGGGTGATACAGCAGGTCAGGACAAGGACTCAGAGGCATCCTCCCTTGCATCCTCCTTAAAGGAATTCTCCTCTGACCAGGAGAAATTGCTGTCAGAAACGTCAGTAGCCAAACGTAAGAAAGGAAAACACGGTCCCAGAATAAGTACATTTTTTAGATGGGTAACTGCTAGTGTCTTCTCTATGTACTATTAATGGTTTCTGCACTGGAAATCACCTCCATAAATGTTAATAGTGTAAAGTTTTAAAAAAAAATGTCTCATGGTATTCTCTGACTTACAATCTAGTAAAAGTGGTATTTCTACAGGACACTAGACTCAAAACCTCCTATGAACTGACTCAGGCTGCTCATTTGTGGCATAAAGGTGTTACCTTCCAGTCAACAGGTGTAAATGTAAACCTGTGAAGGAGTGGGTGCACTTCTAAATATTTCTGCACTTAAGGTGACAAGACTGTTGGGCATACATCATGGTACAGCCTTGCTGTTGGGTGTAATATACAATGGCACCAGATTGCACATAGTAAATATGTATGCCCCTCAGACGAAGGCCCAGTGTGCAGCATTATTCAGATAAGTACAACCCATATCCCATCAGCGCGGCAACAGCATTACAGTGAGATAATGTCACCGCAAAAAGAATGAGAGTGACAGGAGCAATCTTGATTTTAGATCACTCCGCACTCATGCTGTGTAGGGCACTGACACAATTTCTGTGCCCTAGACGGTGTGACTGCCATGGAAGATGTTACATTAATTTTGAGGGGATGTGGTTGGCAAAGCCCCCCCCCCGCAAAAGCCAACTGTTTCCTGGGAGGGTGCCTTGGCACTGTAACTCCCAGGATATATAACACCTGGTGCTGTAGTGCCAGGCGGCATGTTGCCTCTGCAGTAATCAACGTCGGCAACACGATTGTCACTGCAGCATGGATGAACTAGTACAACCATACTTGAACACCTTCCACACTGTAATATTGGAGGGGTGAGATATTTTTTTTATTCCTATTTATGCTCCTCCGTACGGCCGGCCCCATCCAACCAACTCCCCCAGCCCCGTCCCCGAATCGCCCGGTGCTTACCTTGTACCGGCCGGGAGGCGGAGACCTATGAGGGAGTCGGTCCTCATCCTGCTTGCGTCGGCTTTCAACCTCCAGTTTTTCACCCAGGAGCCCCAGGAGTAGGAACACATGCGCATGGAGGCATGCATGTGCCTACAGCCCCAGTTACGACCCCTATCCCCCACCCCATGGCCTAATGCCTAGCCCCCTCTGAGCCTGTGTAGCTCCTAGCCTCCACTAGGGGTCACCATTCACTGAGAGATGCTGCATCACCTCCCCAGAGAGGAGAGCCTGCCTGTCAGCAGCTCAGTCCAGCTCCGCCCACCCCCCCACTGCCGACCTCCGATGAGCCGGGCTCGTTCCCGAATCCGGGTCGCCAGCGTGCCATGAGGGGGTGAGATTTTAACTGCAGCATGACTCAAGATGATTGGAGTTTACAAACTGAAAAATGTTCTGTGATTGTAACACTTTAAAAGTTACAATAGTTACTGCAAGCCTACTAGACTTTTACAGATGTATGTATGCCGCAGGAGGTAACATCTACTTTCAGGGGATCGAATCTCTCATTTAGATTATGTTTTTGTTTCACAGTTGGTTTATATTACATCAATGAAATCTGTCGAGTCTGAGTTCTCTGATCACAAGGCTGTCTAAATACATATTGATTAGGATAATGCACCAGTGTGTAAAAAGAGCAGGTGGAGGCTGAATAGCTCATTACCTTCTAATGCTAACGTTTTTGTTTTTTTTAAATAGCATGCTGTGTGGGCAGCCCAAGTCTCAGTTCTTTGTTTATGTGACAGCATCATACACTGGTGGGAAGACTCTAAACAGGCTTTTGCAAAAAATTTTTCTAAGACAGCTGCAAAAGACTATTTAAACTACCTCAGCCTTAGGACACAGATGCAAAAACTGATTTCTAAGTCAGAAACTGAAAAATTGGACTACAGCTGACAAATTGGGGTGACTAAAAAAGAAATGTACAAGCTGCAGTACAATAGAGCCAAGTGTTAGAATCAGGAGATGAAGTTTGGCACCCAAAATTAGAGGCAGACCTGGGACCCTTTTAAAGATTGAACAAAGAGGATTAAAAATAGAATAGTTCAATCTACTGTATTACAACCATGGGTGGACAGAAACTGTCCACTTTTCAGCTGCTATGCTAGAAGCAATTCAGAGCTTTGTGTCACCGTCCTTTGGAACACAATCAACAACATCACCTGATTCAGCCTTTTTTCCCCAGTTAAATTTACCCCAGCCCTCTGTACAAGAAGGTACAGCTTAAATTGGCCATATAACACCCAGTGAAGTTAAAACTGCTATTGCATCTATGAAAAATGACAACACCAGGAACTGATGGCCTGGTCAGTGAATTTTATAAGACATTTAGTGCAGAGCTAATACTGGTTTTGGTAGAACTATTTAACTTCATGTTGGTCACCAACTCTCTACCTGCAACTATGTCCAACGCTGTTTTAATTATGATACATAAAAAGCAGGATAAATCTGACCTAGGCAGTTGGAGGCCTACCTCCTTAACTCTGATTTTTAAATTTTAGGAACAGTTTTGGCTACGAGGTTGTCTAAAGTTGCAGAATATCTCATTAGTCTTTATCAGTCATCCTCTGTACCAAATCCCAGGATACAGGATAACTTAATTCAGTTACGAGAGATTTTTTTGAAGGGGAATATGGGAAAATTAAGTATATTTGTTCTGAGTCAAGATAAAAAAAAAAGTGTTTGACCTCCTCTCACGTAAGAATATGTTTCTTTCACTTCGGGCCTATGGGATTCCAGAAAATTTTGTGAAATGGGTTCAGCAAAGGCAGTTGTAATACCACATGTGAATGAGTGGATGGGAAACTAAATCCACATTAACAAAGGGGTTGGACTGGGCTGTCCTATGACCCCTTTGTGGTATGTTATAGCTTAGACCCACTTTCACGACATATGGCCCTGAACTAGAGGACTTCATGCGTGTCTTTTTCTTTGGAAGTCTTGCCCCTTAAAGTTTGGTCTATGTGAACGACATAGTCCTGATGCTGTTCAATGCTTCTTCTGAATGGGCCACATCTGAAAATTTGTGTAGGTTCTCATGGGTGTAAAGCTCAAGAATTAATTATAATAAGTATAAAGGTACTACACTGGGTACTGCAACTATTCCAGTAGGTGGGAAGTTGGCAAATGTACCAATATCTGGGGGCAACCTTAAAATTCTGGGTACTGATTTTGGGAAGTGGGACATGGCATCCTAGAACAGGGATGCATGTTTGCAAACTGAAGCTACAAATTCAGCTAACTGAAAAGGAAAACTCATTTCCAAACAAAAAAAGGATTTTGCTGATCAAAATCTTGCTCCTACCTGGTTGTTTATACTTTAAGTTATACTTTTCCTCCAACCCAGAAACAGGAGGCAAGATTGTATAGTACTTTTTCAGGCCTTTTGGGGCAATCACCTGAACCCAATAAAAAGAGAAATAATATTGAATGAGTGACTGACACCATGCGCAGATGCTTGGCATATGTCCAGTCACAGAAAATTCAGTAAGATTCCAAACTTGCTTGAGTATGCAAAATCTGCCTTTCAAAGAATCATAATGTGGAGGATCCACATGCTTAGATATCGACCATTACTAGGAAAGGACTTTACAGTTTGATCATGGATAGTTTTTTCAGGGGATTTCAGTTTGCCTCAGTATCCAGTAGCTAATATGGCTGTTGTCCTGTCACAATTCACTAACTCTAGGAGTCCCAAATTTACATGGGATGTGCTTTGGCTTAGCAGATGTGGAAGGCTGGGCATTAAGAATACCTATAAGCACAAACAACTTAAGGGCAGAATCTACTCAAGGATTATGTGTACAAATGTGCTGGAAACCCAAGAACACCTGTTTTTTTTGAGTGTTCATAAATTTGTTTTTTGGATGAAGGTAGCCAGGGAATGGAAGGAACCATTATACAGTACATTCACATATCAGGAACTGGTTTTACATCTTTTTTCAGGTCCATGGGTTAAGTATAATCCACGTGTCTAGCAAGTTATATTTGCAGTTTTGAAATATTATATTTGGCAGGTGCATTGCACCTGGGTCTAGCAACAAAATACACTGTCATATCAAGAGATATTAAATAGGGGGTTGGTGGACATAGCCTACCAAGATTTCAGTAGGGCCTTTGATAAGGTACTGCATGACAGGCTGGTGCACAAAATGGAGTTAGAGGCTAGGGAAAGTGGTTAGTAGGCAGGTCCGCAACTGGTTGGAGGGTAGGATGCAGAGGGTGTTGATAAACAGGGTCCCCTCGGGGGAGGTGGGAGTAACAAGCATGGTGTCCCAGGGGTCGGTGCTGGGACCCCTGCTGTTCAACATCTATATAAGTGACATTACGGAGGGGTTGGAGCGCAGAGTGAGCATGTTCATGGATTATGTCAAAATTGGTAATAGGGTGGAGTGGAAAGGATGCAGGAAGACCTAGTGAGATTGGAGGAGTGGGCCAAGAAGTGGCAATTATCCCTCACTCTGGCAAAATGCAAGGTCATGCACCTGGGGAAAAGGAATGGAAGAAGGGGATACAGACCGGGGGGGCAGGCCGCTAGTGGTAACCACAGAGGAGAGGGACCTAGGTATTGTCATCTCCCAGGATTTGAAGGTGGCCAGGCAATATGTGGTAAGGCGGTGGCAAAAGCCAGTAGAGTGTTGGGATGTATTAGGAGAGGGATCACAAGCAGAAGGAAGGAGGTTCTGATTCTCCTGTACACCCAGCTGGTAAGACCTGATCTGGAGTACAGGGTCCAGTTCTGGAGGCCTTACCAAAAGAAGGATGTGGAGAGGATGGAGAGGGTACAGAGGAGGGCAACCAAGATGGTGAAAGGGCTTAGTCACCTGATGTATGAAAAGAGACTGGGAGCCATGGATATGTACCCCTTGGGGTTGGGGGTTATGTTAGAGACCTTTAAGTACTTAAAAGGGATAAACAAGGTAGCTACTAAAAACCCTTTCCAGATGAAGAAGTGTCCCAGAAAAAAGGGTCATAACCTCCAACTAGAGGGGGGCAAGTTTAGGGGTAACATCAGAAAGAACTTCTTTACAGAGAGTGTGGTGGACTCCTGGAAGGGGCTGCCTAGGGTGGTGGTGGGAGAAAATTCTGTGGGAGGGTTCAAGAGTGTGTGGGACAGACACGGGGCTGTTGAAAGGAGAGGGGGGGGAAATGGGCAGGCCTAGGGATGTTAGGCAAACGGGCAGACTAGGTGGGCCTGGAGGTCCTTTCCTGCTGACACTTTCCTATGTTCCTATGTAAATAATGCTGTTATTTCCTTACATACAGTCAGAGAGAAGGATGAAAAGGCTTTTACTAGATCCCAGGCTAGGGATTTATGTATATCGACCGCACAGCGACACACCGACAGTGAAACCCCCACAGCAACACCCCAACGGCGACAGACATTGTGGCGACGGGTGTCGCACAGCGACGGACTTTGTGGTGATGGGGGACACGCATCTAACTCCACTGTCTGTGCGACGTTGCGTTAGATATCTAAAGTAGGAGGGGTGCAGGGGTGCAGCCCCCCCGCATTGCTGCGTACAAGTTTGTTGGTCGGTGTTATCGATTGTCGTCAGGGAATGTCACCATGGTTTTATCACTGTGGGGGGATGTTATTGTCGGGGATGTCACTGTGGCATGGTGGAACCAGGGATTTATGGAAACCATGTGTTGTTTTTTTTTTGGTTACCAGCTGGCACTCCATCAGTACGCCCTTTCCACCCATTCCCCTGGACTTTACCATCTGCCCCTTGAAGTGCACTCGGGCTTACATCAAGGGTGGGGTCATTGAGTAGTGACCCCTACTCCCTAACAGAGACTGGTAGTGATTCGGGGACAGATTGTCTTGATCAACTGTGTGGGGTCTGGTGGGGCAGACATGCTCTCACTCAGCCCGGTAAATTTTCAGTGTTTTTCAGTCCCTGTGGAGGTGTGTTGTGCAATTATGTGATGGCGCACACACTGCACAACTGGCAAACCTCCCAAAGTTGCTGAGCTCAGGCTGTGAGACGGCTTCTCCTAGGGTAGGTCGAACACCACTAGCTTCCCCACCCTCCCCCTGAAAGAGGAGAACAGTCTTAGGATGTTCGATCCTCCCCCACCCCACCCCCGGCCAGCCCTCTGAAATCCCAGGCTTACTTGAACCCAGGTCATGGCATCTTAAGCAGAAGCTGTACCGCTGCACCAGTGGGCCGGCTAGAAACACTGGGTCTTTTTTAAAACTGGTATAGAGAACATGGCTATCTAGCTGAATCTTCCCAACCAGTGTATTAATAACTGTTTTCTGTTATGATATATGCTTAACCCTGATTTGTTTAGTTTCTCTAGGTGTTTTTCTTTATGTTTACTGTTTGACTGGTTTGCATTTGTTTTATTTTCTTACTATATTCCATTGGATTTTTGCTTTTTATTTTCCTTTATACTTTTAGTTTATACCTTTTTCCTGTTTGTCTTTTTTGCACTGTAATAATTTGATTCATTATTGTTTATCTGTATTATGTTTATTTAAATAAAATACCCCTACACTTTTTGAGTAATACCATGGGATCTTTAACCTCCATCTGAACAACCACAAGAGCAAGCAGATGGAACCTCAGTTTAATGTCTCACCCAAAAGACAGCATCTCAGATGTGCAGCATCCCCCTCATGATGCACTACAGTGTCAAGATTGGGATTTGACCCCGAAGTTCCTGGTGTGGGGCTAGAACCTACAACCTTCTGATCTTCCAGCCTCAGAGGCAAGCACGCAACATGCTGAGCCACTGACACTGAATATTTTACATGTGATTTGAAAGACTGAGTTTTAGTTCTAATGCAGAATGCAGTTCTGGTCCCTATCCATGACAACAGCTAATGGTATAATCAAGAATATGCAGAAGAAAGCAAGCAAAGTGATTGAAGGTTTGGAGAATGTGGGCTATGATGTCCATCTGACTGAAATTGGGTTTTCTCCATGGGAAAAAGAGTCAGAGGGGACATAATTACGGTCTTCTAATGCCTGGAATGGATAACACTGTCAGACCAAATGCAGCTCTTCAGAACACATAAGGATGAAAGGACAAGGACACACTTGATGTCACCAAAATGAGATATATTGAAGGGAAACATCAGAAAGAACTATTTTATAGGATGAGCGGTGGACACTTGGAATAAATATCCAGACCATGTGGTATCAGCTGATACTTCAGCACATCTAAAGCGGACTGGAAGTCTGTGTGAATTGGCAGCTGTTTGTCATGTACCTGTTTCACTAAATTATATTCATGCCACCAATTTATTCATACCTAACTGTACCTGGATAAATGTTGATGTGAAAAAAATGTAATTTTGTATTGTTTTCTTTCTATATATATACACAACATTATGTACAGTTCTCTTCATGGAGCCACGTATTTGGAGTTTTGCCTATGTCACTGCACTGACTCAAAACTATGAGCACTGCTCTGATAGGTCAGCAGCTAGTGGTCAGTGTTCTGAATCTATGTGGTGATACAGGCAAAACACCAAATGTTTGGTAAGTTCCATTAAAGCAGCGCTGCAACAAAACTTGGGGAAAAAAATTGACTACACTTTTTTCCCACTCTGCAGGATTCCAGGCATCTTCCAGTTTTATTTGGTGGTACAATTCTGTAGTTCCTCCAAAATTTAGGTATTTTAAAACTGTTTTAATTTAGTTTTTCCTCAAGAAAAAAAAATAGACACTATATTTGGCTTAGAAATACCATTGTGAACTTGGTAAGGGTTAGGATGGAGAAAATAAGAGTTCATCGTGCACAGAATAGAAGATACCTGGAAAAGTAGATTTGAAGAGTATGCTAGTATTTGTATGAATTACAGCTAAAACTAGCTTTTTGGGAAAAAGTTGTCCATTTTACTGCTGCTTTACAAGAACTGGCCAAAATGGTATGTGAAGAAATAAAACAATTACACCAGCTTTTATTCAGGTGGAGTTACACATTGATCATTTGGGTCTAGAGTATGAATATAATTTCTGAAATTAGGAACACTGCAAACAGCTACAAATTCACACATATTTCTTGCCCTTTGACTTCAGTCTCAACAAGTACCTTGAAGAAAAAGGGGTGGCGGGTTATTGCCACTGAGCAGGTGAGAGAAAGGAACTCGCTGGTCTTCTGTCCTCCCTAAAGATGTATGTATGTTTATAGAGGATGGAGCATTGATTGCACTGAAATTGTGGATTATAATGTAGTTTTATCTGTGTTTTATATTGAATTTTATGCTTGATTTGTATTGTCCTATTTTATGCAGTGCCTTGATAATGGAAAGGCGCTTTATAAATAAACATTATTATTATTATTATTATATGTATGTATGACTACTTTTACCCTTCTAGTTCATTTCTGCACTGTCATAAAGATGTTTTGTCAAATAAAGCTTATTAAGTTTTGCTTTTTATCCCCTGATCACTAGAGCTACCTACCTCTGCTTTTGGCTACCAGCTAGACCCATCCAACTCCTTCACTGTCACTTATCTCTCACAAAGGAGTCAACAGGTATTATACAATGGCAAGAAAGAATCCTGGACTCTGATTGGTTAGTCTTGGGCAGGACCTTTGATGTTATCCCAGTACAGCATCACGGGTCTAGTCTCAGCACTGTGAACTTCTTGATATTCCTTGGATTATCTTGATTCTTCTCATCTTCTCTTAAGAAACAAAAATATTTTTCCACACTAAAACATCTTTAAAATGTTTTTTTTTTTTAAAGTCTATATAGCAACAAGCCATTCTATAATTGCAATAATGCCCTCCAGGGTGTGTGTGTGTCATGCTGGGATAACGTCATGCCTCAGGTATTGGACGCACTCGGCCTATGGCCTCATGCCCAACCACCTGAGGCATGATGTTATCCAAGCACAACACACACCCTGTTGGGCATTATTGCTTACATACCACCCTGCGGTGGCTTCCATCAGGAAACATGAAAGGGAATCCCCTCTTCAGTCTGTCACGTGCAAAGCACAGTGGCCAGTCAGATGGGGAGGGAATCTGGGCTTGCCAGAACCATGCTGCCACACTCTGAGGTTTTGTTTTTCATTTCCCCCACTCCCTAGGATGCAGCCAGCAAGAACCCATGGCGCACATTTACACGTAATTTCATGGTTGCGCTCCACAGCCAAGCTGAGTCCTCCCTCCTGCACGCTCTTCCTTCTGCACTGTCACCTGTAGCCTCCCAGCTTATGAACGTTTTCTTTGTGCAAGGTATTATGAAGAGTATCAGAGTGTACTGACTTACTTTAATTTTTATTTTATTTAAAAGTTGCATAGGATACAAGATAAGTTATATGAGAAACAAGTCTCATTTCTGCAGTACATCCCAAGTCATTACTGTAACAATAACAACATAAACTAAAATACACAAAATCAGCTAAAACAAGTGCAAATGGATTGTTCCTGCAACAATAATCTTTTTAAACCATGTTTGCAAATACTAAAAGTAGGTGAAATTCTAAGCTGAGAAGACAGGCTATTCCAAGAAAATGGAGCTGCATATGAGAAACATTCTTTCCCAACACGTGTTTGAAACTTGGGCAAGAAAAAAACATGCTGAGGCACATCCCTGAGGTTGTATTTGTGGACAGGAGCTATAAGCCTTTCAGATAAATAAGTAGAGGTCTGGTTGCTCACAGTTTTGTAAATAAGGGACAGCCAATGAAAAATGCATCTGGAAAAGGGTGACAGCTAGTTTAGTTGATGCAGTAAAGTCCAATGGTACCTGTCCCATTTAGATTTTAGGATGAATTGAAGTAACTGATAATAAACAGTATTTCAGGGAAAAAGATATGAAGCAGATGTGTAACGATAAATATTATGAACTGGGGATCATAAATGAAGGAAGCTGATTGTCCGACAGCTCTTTGAAGCCGTGATGATATCTAGCTACATCATCACAGCTTCAAAAAGCCTCCTCACTAGCGACAAATTCCTTTCAGCACAACGTTGCTCAGGTCCCGCCATCCGGAACAAATCAGACCTGCAGACAGCCACTGTTAAAAATAATGAAACACACACACACACACACACACACACACACACACACACACAGTAAATCCTCAGTAAGAACTACAAACTAAATAAATTACACTACCCCCCCGAGTGACCATAAACAAACAGTCACCTGCTATCCACAAACCACTGCCCAACACCACCACACCAAATAAAAGCTACCAACAGCTACTCACCATATCGAGTACGATGGCACAACTCACAGCACAAGCAACTCCTCAAATCAAACATAAGGAAACAACCCCAAAACTCACCACACTATGCCTGCTTTTTTTTCCCCACACACTTGTATCAGCAAGCCAGCAGCTTCACCTTTCAACAACCACTCTGGGCAACTTACTGTAACATATCCCTTGTTGCCATTCACATTGCTGCTTCACCCTTCCCATACATAAACTTTTCAGAAAAATAAAATAAAACCACACACATCTTCACTGAGACATCGGGACCAAGGTCAAAGGCAAAAACAACACAGTTCAATTCCTGGTGCTAACTGAGACTCACAGTGCACCTCTTCCATGAACTCAGCTTACAATAGTGCCACCTGCTGTCTAGAGGTCTTCAGGAACTATTTTATTAAAACGTATTCCTCTAACACCTCAAAGAATGCATTTTCAGAAGGATTTAAGGTTTTTTAATTTTTTTTTTTACTGATTAAGCTTTTATTCCAGTTCATAATGTCCTCCAGGGTGTGGTATATCATGGGATATTGTCACTTCTCGGGTAGTTGGATGCACTTGGCCTGTGGCCTCATGCCCCACCACCCGAGGCATGGTGATATCCATGATATACCACACCCTGTTGTGCATTATTGCTTAATTATACAATGGCAAGAAAGAATCCTGGACTCTGATTGGTCAGTCTTGGGCAGGCCCCATGATGTTATCCCAGTACAACATCATGAGTCTAGCCTCAGCTCTGTGAACTTCTTGATATTCCTTGGATTATCTTGATTCTTCTCATCTTCTCTTAAGAAACAGAAATATTTTTCCACACTAACTAAAACATCTTTAAAATGTTTTTTTGTTTTTAATTCTATATAGCAACAAGCCATTGTATAATAGCAATAATGCCCTCCAGAGTGTGTGTCATGCTGGGATAATGTCACACCTCAGGTATTGGACGCACTCGGCCTGTGGCCTCGTGCCCAACCACCTGAGGTGTGACGTTATCCCAGCACGACACACACCCTGTCGGCCATTATTGTTTAAGTATCGCCATAATCTAGGATAGGGAGAATGGCTTGCACAATAATGTTTATGGTCTGAGCTTGACAGACAATACCTGGAATGTTTTAGGTGACCCAGGCATTGACGGACTTTTGAAACAGTTTTGTTAATATGAGTTTTAAAGGTCAAGGAGGAATTGAAAATGAGACCAAGATATTTGAATTCACTTACAAGCGCAAGTGGATGGTTATTTAGACTGATTGAAAAAGAAGAATTTGCCAGTGACAAAGCAGACTGAGAACCAAACAACATAGTTTAAGTCTTTTTACTAATTAAAAGTAATATATTATCAGAAAACCAATTTGTGATTTTATCTAAGTCACCCTAGAGAGTCGAGGAAAGGAGAGATGAGCTTTTGTGAATGTAGAAGAGGACCGTGTTATCAGCATAAAGTCTGACTGAGCAATAGTCCACAATAGGGAGTAGGGGATCTAAGAAAAGATTAAATAAAAATGGACCAAGTATAGACTCTTGAGGAATCCCAGTGGAGTTAGGGAGAGGAGAAGAAAGGCAACCATTCCAGAAAACAAACTGAATTCTCCTATGTAAAGAAGATGAGAACCAGGTAATAACATTTGTAGAAAAGCTGTAAGAGAATAGACGAGTTAGAAGCAATGAGTGATTGATCACGTCAAAGCCTTTACATAAGTCAATAAAAACAGAACCTACAAAACACCCTCTATCCAATGCACTAGAGACAGAATCATGAAAATCAATCAATGCTGTTTGGGTAGAATAATTCAGTCTGAAACCTGTCTGAAAATTAGAGAGAATCTGATAACATAGCCAGATATTCGGTAATCTGAGCTAGGACCATTTTTTCCATGAATTTAGAAATGATTGGGAGAAAAGAGATTGGGTGGTAATTTTCTGCCAGTCTTATCCCCACTTTTGTGTAAAGGGATAACTAAAGAATGTTTCCAGGCTGAAGGAAAAGTGTGGGTGATAAGAGATAGACCAAAAATGTGGGTTAGAAGAGGGGCCAAAATGTCAATGCTGTGTTTAAGTAGGACACTGTCTAGATTATCAATTTCCTTAGCAGTGTCCTCTCTCTCAATGAAGATAGCAATTTAAATACTTCATCAGATCTAATACACCTGAAGTAAAATGTAGGTCTTGAGAGAGGGGACCCTGCAAGGGGATCAAAAGACAATCCAGTAGAAGATAAACCCGCCTTTTTCAGCAGCAGAGCAGGAGCCTCAGAAAAAAGAATCAAACATACCATAAATACTGTCTTTGGAGTACACCGTTGAACCACCATAAGCTACATTTGTAGTGCAAGACGCAGAAGGCACCTTCCAGACAGAGTCAACCATATGCTAACATTTCTTTAGATTATTTCTAACATTAGCTAGATTTGATTTGAAAAGGAGGATTTAGATTTTCTTGTAATGGAAACACAGTAATTATGAAATTTACGAAAGGACTGCCTTGCCTCTGGAGTATCTAGTTTCTTGGACTTTTGATATAACTTATCTGGTGACTTTATTGGGTAAGAATAAAAGGAGTCACCCAAGGAACATGTTTGGATCTAACTCTTTTTTAGAAAAAAGGGGCGTGTTAGTTGTAGAGCAAATTGAACTCTTGAAAGAAATTCTCTCAGGCAGCATCTACGTTAGAAAAAGAAAACAACTCCCCTCAGTTAATCTTGATCAAACCAGAGCAAAAAGCTTCCAAACTAAAGTTCTTGAAGCAATGAAACTTGATAGTGTTAGGAGTAAATTTGGGAGGAGAAAGATTAACCATACAAAAAATTAGGCCATGATCACTGAATAAATTTCCCCAGCAACCAGAAGAAGCTCAGGAGAGACAAAAATAAAAACTAAGATAATAGAAATCTTACAGTTTGAGTCATAACATGTGGGATCTTTAATTAACTGATTTAAACCAAGAGGAGCAAGGGAAGATTTCAATCTCAGCCCCCTGCTGGAGGGCCAGTTTGCATTAAAGTCACCCATTAAGATGGAATGTGGGAAATCACCCAGAGAGTAAATCAATAAGTACAACTGTCTTGTTTTAAGTTTAGGGGTACAGTACAGTACAGTACAGGCTGCCAACTAAAATCTCCTTCCCAGACAGAACAAAAACAGAATTAATCAAGCCACCCATGGTAACAGATTTGACAAGTGAGCAGGGAATGAAAGTGTGAACCAGTAATGCAGCACCACCACCACCATGTATGTTCCTATCAGATCTAAAAACTGTGTAGTTTGGAAAGTTGATATCTGAATCAGGAATGGTGGAGTCCAGCCAAATCTCAGTTACAGCAAAAATGGAAGGGCGAGAAGCAAAGGATTAGCTCACTAATAGGTCTTTTCTGGGGAGGAGACTTTGAACATTAGAATGAAAAAAAAAAGTTCATAAAGGGGAGGAACAGAATTTGTTTCTATATCACCTGCTACTTGGAGTACTAAAAAAGTAAACCAATAATATGTTAAGAAAAAAGGTACTTAAAACCATTTTTTGATGGTGCTAGCTTTTGGCAGACAGAAATCTTGCTTTCAGAGAAAGGAGCAGCTGACTACAAAACTAGAACTTTCTAACTACTATAACACTTCTATCTCAGCAGGAGTCGGTGCCTATTGGGATTAAGAAAACAGATACTTTATTAGAAGGGGGTCTCATTTAGGGGTAGTCAGTATGTTTTTCTGTGTTAGGGAAAGGGAGTTTGCTAAGTCAGGAGGAGAGAAGTTAATTGGGGGTGTGGCTTAGGGGTATAAAAGCAGGTGTCTCCAATTACAGTTCCCTAGTGCTAGCTTTTGGCAGACAGAAATCTTGCTTTCAGAGCAAGGAGCAGCTGACTACAAAACTATAACTTTTTTTTACTAATTGCCCTCCTTCCCTTCCCTCCACCCTCCCACTTTTAGCCAGTTCTACTTTTATGGGCACTAGATTTGACTGACAGCAGGAACTTCCTGTTTGGCAGTAGGAAGGGAAGGATCACTGAGACACATAGGTTTCATCATCCTTGAAGGGAAAGTGTAGCTCTCCCTCTCCCCCTAGTTGCTGGAGGTCTGACTCTGAGCAAGGAAGAAGGAGACTACAGAAGAATACAGAAAGTTCCTGTCTCAGAACAGGAAGGGCGAGAGCTATAAGGGCACATAGGCTGTAGGAGGGGAAAAAAAATGGAGAAGAAAGTAAGCATACAAAGCAACAGGAGAGAGGTCACAAAATAAGACATGGGCATGGTGCAGTGCAATGGCTGTGGGGTGGCAGTCTTCTGGGAGACATTATGGAGGCTGCGATGCTGCCCTATTTGTAGGCACCTCTCTGGTCTGAGGGAGGAGGTTGCTCGTCTCCAGGCTGACTTGGCTCAGATTCATGAAACCTCCTCCCCTACCCAGGGACCACCAGGGTCACTGCCACTACCTCAGAGGTTGCCAAGAAAGAGGAGTGGTTGGACCAAGGTGGGCTCAGGGAGGGAGATGGTGTTGGGACAGAGGCACATTCCTCCAGTTGAACCTCTCCACAATTCATACGCTGTTCTGGCAGATAGTGGTTCCTCTATGGAGGCACCTGCAGTGGAGACCAAGGAGGATGCTGGGAACCTCCACAAAGGAGACCCACAGGAGGGTGGCATGGGACCCCACAGGGGAAGGAAACAACTCCTGGTGGGGGACTCAATTATTGGGGGGGGTAGAACTGGGGGAGGAAGAGGAGAGGGAGGTAAGCTGCCTGCCTGGCGCCACAGCTTGGAGGGACAGGGAGTGAATCCTCAGGATCATGGGAACAGCTGCATGAGGGAGGGAGCTAGATGTCATTGTCCACCTATGGACAAATGACCTGGCTGGGAATGGAATCAGAGCAGTGTAAGAGGAGTTTAAAGAGTTGGGGAGGGACCTTAGACAAGTAGTACGTACGATAACCTTCTCGGAGGTGCTGCCTGTCTATGGCAAGTGTGATGCTAGGGTATTCTGCACCATGGGATTCAATGAATGGTTGAAAAATTGGTGCAGAACTCAGGGTTTTGGCTTCATTGGGGACAGGGGATCCACCTGGAGGGATACAGGCCTATACTTGTGTGATGGTCTGCATCTGTCCGGGAGGGGAACCAGGATCCTAGGTGATAGGTTTAAATGCTTCATTGCAAGCATTTAAACTAGCCAAGGGGGGAGGCACTGAAAAGGAACAGGTAAAACCCAGCTTCCCTCCACAAAACACAGTAGTTAGAGAGGTAAACACCAAGGCAGAGAAGTCAATAGGGAGCAGGACAGGGGTAAATGCAAAAAAAGGCAGTAAGGACAGGGATGGGGCTAAAAGGGGTAAGGACATCAAAAAATGGAGGATGCTGAGTACCAATGCCCATAGTCCATGTAACAAGCTCCCTGAACTAGTGGCCTTGATGGAAGAGGGACACCTGGATATCGTGGCAGTCACAGAAACATGGTACACAGAGAACCATCACTGGGATGTCAACATACCAGGGTATACTGTACAAGTTACAGGAGGGACAGGGAGGGTAAGAGAGGAGGAGGAGTAGCTCTCTATGTAAGGGAAGGGATCAAAGCAATGGAACTAAAGGATAAACAGGGAGTAGAGGAGGCACTGTGGATCATCCTGGAGACAGGATATGGCACCACAATCCGCATGGGGGTTGTATACAGACCCCCATCTCAGAGGGAAGCAATGGACAAGGAAATGACAGAAGTCATCCTTACAGTAGAATGGCAGGAAAAGGGGAGATATTGTTGATGGGAGACCTGAATATGCCAGATATTAACTGGAGCACCTTTGCTGCAGCCACATATAAGAGCATGGTTATTCTCGATGCCCTACAGGGGGCATGCCTCAGACAGCTAGTGGTGGAACCCACTCGGGAGGGAGCAATCTTAGACCTGGTACTGTCAAATGGGGATGGAGAAAGGATCTTGGATTTAGAAGTGGGTAGCCATCTGGGAACAAGTGACCACTAAACAGTGTGGTTCACAGTAAACGCAGCCATAGAGTCAAGCCATACAAAAGCAAGAGTACTGGACTTTAGGAGGGCTGACTTTGGGAAAATGGGAGAGTGCCTCAGAAAAGCACTAGCAAATGGGGCAAGAAGGAGGGGTGAAGGAAGAATGGGGAAAATCAAAACAGCCATCACAGAGGCAACATGCCTATGTGTGAAGCAAATCAACAAAGCAAAATGAAGGAAAAAAACACTTGGTTCTCAAAAGAGGTGGCAGGGAAGATTAAGGAGAAAAAAGGTAGCATTCAGGAAGTATAAGGAAACACAGAAGGAGCAGGACAGAGAACTGTACCAGTTAAAGCAGAAGGAAGCGGGGAAGGCAGTCAGAATAGCAAAGGCCCAAACTGAGGAAAAGATAGCCAACTCAGTTAAGAAGGGGAATAAAACCTTTTATAGGTACATTAGGGAGCGCTGAAAGACCAAGGGAAGGATAGTGAGGCTTAATAAAGGGAAGGGAAGGTGGGCAGAGGGGGACAGTGAAAAAGCAGGGCTACCAAATGAATACTTCTGCTCAGTAGTCACAAAAGAAGAGGAGGGGGAGGTACCTAAATCAAAGAATAGAAGCACTCTGGATAGGGAGGTCAATACCAGTCCATTCACAGAAGAAAGGGTTCTGAAAGAACTCTTAAAACTGAAGGTGGACAAAGCAATTGTGCCTGATGGGATTCACCCAAGAATTCTAAAAGAACTAAGGGGAGAACTAGTGACACCACTGACTACCCTTTTTAACAAATCATGGGAGGATGGTGTGGTACCTGAGGACTAGAGGAGGGTGGATGTGATTCCCCTTCACAAAAGTGGGAGCAAGACAGAGGCAGGAAACTACAGACATGTTAGTTTGACCTCAGTGATAGGGAAAATGCTGGAATCACTTCTGAAAGAAAGAATTGTTGAGTTCCTAGAGGCCAGTAGGGCACAGGACCCTAGGCAGCATGGACTTATAGCAGAAAGGTTGTGTCAGATGAATCTAAGATTTCTTTGACTGAGTGACCAAAGTAGTAGACCAGGGAAGGGCTGTGGACATGGCCTACCTAGACTTTAGCAAGGCATTTGACACTGTCCCACACAGAAGATTAATATACAAGTTAGCCAGCCTTGGAGTGGGTCCCAAAGTGGTAGCCTGGGTAAAAAATTGGTTGGACAACAGGACACAGAGGGTAATAGTAGACGAGTTCACTATGAAGAAAGGGGGGTTACTAGCGGGGTACTGCAGGTTTCAGTACTGGGACCGGTCCTCTTTAATGTCTTTATAAGTGACATTGCAGAGGGACTGGAAGGAAAAGTATGTCTCTTTGCAGACGACACAAAGATCTGCAACAGGGTCAGTACAGAAGGTGGGGTGGAAAGGATGCAAATGGATTTGGCAAGGTTGGAGGAATGGTCAGATGTATGGCAGCTTAGATTCAATGCTAAGAAGTGCAAAGTAATGCACCTGGGAAACAAAAACCCAGGGAAAGAGTACACAATAGGGGGTGAGATACTAACAACAACAAAAATGGAAAGGGACCTGGGGGTAGTCATATCAGATGACCTTAAGGTGGGCAAGCAGTGTGAGAAGGCAGTAAGGAAGGCTGGCAGGATACTGGGATGTATAGGGGGAGGCATCACCAGTAGAAAACAGGAAGTTGTTATTCCTCTGTACAGACAGTTGGTGAGACCCCATCTGGAGTACTGCATGCAGTTCTGGAGACCCCATCTCCGCAAGGACATAGACAGAATGGAGGCTGTCCAGAGGAGGGCAACTAAAATGCTGCAGGGTCTGCACTAGAAGACATACAAAGAGAGATTAAAGGAACTTAATATGTATACTCGGGGTACGATAGAAAACTTTCAAGTACCTCAAGGGAATCAACAAAGTCCAAGAGGGTAGCATCTTTCAGAAAAAGAGATGTGCAAGAACAAGGGGGCACAATTTGAAGATAGAGGGGGATGGCTCAGAGGTAATGTGAGGAAATATTTTTTCATGGAGAGGGTTGTGGATTCATGGAACAGCCTTCCTGAGGAGGTGGTGGAGTCAAAAACAGTGGGGGAATTCAAGAATCCATGGGACAAGCATATAGCAATTCTAGTGGGGGGTAGGAAGAAGTTGGCTGTTGGTTAACTAGGATCTGCAGCTTGTCCATTAGGTAGGGAAATGGGCAAACTAGGTGGGCCAAGCGGTTCTTATCTGCTATCAGATTCTATGTTTCTATGTTTCTATGACCAACATGGCCTAGGGTTATGGGTAGTGGTACAAAGGGAACAGTATTTCATGCCACTGAGAACAGGATGACTTAAAGAACCCATGGAAGGGATGTCAGACCAGGGTGAGAGAAAAGAAAAAAAAACATCTTCGAACCCACTCTGCTGAGGCTTAACAGAAGGAATATGGGATAATGGGGAAAAGCGAAAAGAAATAATACAATGATAAAGAAACCACATAATTAGAACTTGGGACAGGGTGATATAAAAGTCCCAACTTAAATAGCTACATAGGCAGCGGAGACAGGGGGTCAGGGGGGTCAGGCGACCCCTCACTTTTGTAACTGAAGGGTCAGACATTGAATTGATTAGTGCCCCAGACTGAGATGTTCAATGCAGTTCTAACCCCCCCACTTGTTGGTACACTCCTCCACCACTGAATAGCTATCTAGAATCAAAGGCTGATGAGTAACCAGAACAACCAATTTAAAATATGCCCAGTACAACAAATCTAAATAATTAAATTAAAATAAAGTGAGTAATAAGTTAAAAAAGCTTGAATACTACTACATATTACTGTTCTAGTGGTACAAGTAAGAGCCACGGTTCTAGTGGATCTTATTTGTACCATTAAGATCCACTACAATAGTAACATCGAACATCTTTTGTTCTTGTCTTCACTGAACTATACTTCCTCAGTGTGCTACAGGGACGATAGGAGGCTGTTCAAGCTGGATGCCCTTTTCCCCAGTAAGGAAGAAACAAGGGCACTGGGACAGAAGTTCAAGGCCTATGTGCTAGGGAGGCTTGGGTCAGGGAAACCTAGGAGCTAGACCACAGTTAGGTAAACTGGTAAGCCCTCCCCATTGCATAGAAGTCAGGGAGAGTGTGGGGCGGAACAATGTCACAAATATGAGTTGCCCAAATAACGGAAAGGGAGTGGGCAAGGCAAAGGGGCAAAATGCAAAAATTGCTAGTTATGGGAATCAGAGAGAGAAAGGGGGAGGTCCGGCACCTGGAGAGTACCAAGCTTGAATGCCAGAAGCCTTAGCAATAAGATGGGTGAGCTGCAGGCTTTATCAAAGTAAAATAAGCCAGATATCATGGCAGTTACAAAGACATGGACCATGCCACATAACCAGGTTATGTCTTATTCAGAAGGGACAAAGTAAAGGGAGAGGAGACATGGGTGGCCCTATATGTTTGTGGTGGTATCATGCCTGCAGAGGACAGGGAAACAGGTGGTGGTGGCAGGGAAGCAGAAATGCTATAGATACAACTACTCCCAGAAAATGGGAGGCCTAATCATATGGGAGTGGTTTGTAGAGCACCCAACCAGAGTAAGTGGATGACGAAATGGAATTTGAAATCAAGAAGGCTACAGGGAAGGACTGATTCTAGTGGATGACTTTAACTTACCACATGTAGACTGGCGTGTTCCAGGAGCATGAAGCAACAGGAGTAAACAAGCCCTGATCCTTCAGAGCGGATATGGCTGTAGAGAGCTTTTAGGAGTGGCAAGAGTGTGGAAAAGAATATGTGGTGCTTTTGCTACACCAGAGTCAGCCGTAAGTGATACTGCAGCAATTACAGTACTGTGCATGCATGATACTCGCATATGTGAAGTTTGCCCTGTAGTCAGCCCTGCACAACATGGCAATACTGACGTAACTATGTATGCACGATAGTCATCCATGTGCAGTTTAAGTCACCATCACCATGTTGCACATGATGGCTGTCAGTACTGCAGTTGCAGAACAGAGAAGTAGTGCGCCGGGAAGTGGCTATGCTTATGGAGGGGAAGGGCTGCATAAACAGAATCACTGGAAACTATGTCGGAGCACTGTGGCAGCACATGAGACAGAGGTCCAATTACGTGCTTCCACAGTGCTGTTATACAAATCTGATGATGGCATAACATCCGTGGAGCTTGGCCCATGCAGCCGTACAAATCGGACTCAGGAAGAGACTATTAACAAACTAGAGAGCTGGTCTGGGATTTGCTCATCACAGTCACTTTCTCATTGTTTTCTAAGCAGTAATTTCTGGCAAAGGTGCCTTAACCATATTGATCTCAGTGCTGGTAGACTACTTCTGGTTTTCCCCTGATTGTATTAGGCGGGGGTAGTAGCAGTCTTGAAGTGGTAGCTGCTGGTGGTGGCATGCTCTGGAAAAAAGTGGTCCCCATGCTCATCTGCACATTTTAGAAATGATGCCTTTCCTTGTTTTTGCTGTAAAGAAGCTGACCCCTGTAAAACAAAAACAAGGAGTCAGTTATGGCCTCCAACCCCCCTTTTTGCTTCAAATGAGGAACGTCATTATGGGTTTGCATCAGATGTACAGTGGCAACCATAGATGCAAAATATTGTTAAACACTAATCAACTGTATGTAAAAGCTCTTTTTTTTGGAATGTGTGCTTTCTTAATGTTGTCAATACCATTCCACCCAAGTGTACTGTACCCCTGGATTTCTGTACCCCAAGTACATTATTTTACATTTTTGTGTTCAGGACAAAAATGCCTTTCAAATGAGGGTAGCCACTAATCTAAATTCTTCAGTTTTTTGTTTTCTTGCACGTGTGCAAGAAACATCTTGTGGTAGATTGACATTTCAGAGATGTGTCAGAGACGAGTCCAAGCACAGCAATCTACAGTGGACTTGTCCCTAGCAGAACAATGACCATGCAACTAGACTGTGACACCAGTCACAGTGTCACAGCTGGAAGCCGTTCTCTAGTTGAAAGAAATAAAGTGCTCGAATGAGAGTGTTTCATTCCTTTCATTCATGCCCTTACTTATCTTACTGCTTGTCTCCCCACCCATCCTGCAGATGTCCGGGTACCCAGCCATACACTGCATCCCCCACTTTCTGTGCCATAAGCAGTAAACAGTCCTAGCAGTAAAGAACAAATAAATATTATTTATCCTTCCCCAGACAGACGTCCTTGTTGAACTTGTTTGTGTATCTGTGTGAATGACAGTGTGTGTTCTTGTTCCTGAGCTCCTCTCTCTCCAGTGTTTCATGTGTGCCACAATGCCCAGCCTGAGCATTGCTCTCTGTGATGGTACCCAATGACTCACCACATGGATCTCCTAGTGTCCATGCTGCCTTAGTGTGCCCCCCACCACGCCGCACAATATAGCACTAGACGGGTCAGTTCTTTCTCTAGTAGACCATACTTCAAATTGTCCCACAGTTCAACTGAGGCTACAGAAGAGCAGCATACAGTCCCACTCTACCACCATGACAGTCAATAGGACACCACAACTTGCTCGGCACTGTATAGATGATGCAGCACGGCAGCAGGCTCACTACTCTGTCTCATCAGGCTTCTCCTGCTCTCTCTTTATTGATGATGTCTCCATCTCCCCAAGCCATCAATGGTCCCATACATACACATTGTGTTGCAGCTAGCTCCAACAACTATGGAGACTGCTGAGACACTGAGTTTTTTAGCAGCTGAGCCTGAGCCAACCTGAAAATAAAATACAGGAATTTGAAATTTTCTGAGGTAATTTCGAGGGGGGGGGGGGTTGAACACCCTGAACACCCCCCTGCCTACACCCATGTAATCCATACCATTTCAGACACATGCAATGCTTACACTTACAGGTACTCTTCCTAGTCAAGTCAGCTCCCCCTGCCTACCCTAGCACACAAACGAACACCAGCTGCAACCCCTCCCACTTCCTCTGCAAGCAGCAAGGATCCCTTCTTTCAAGCGATCAGTCCTGTACAAGTAGCAGAGTTGAGGATCTGGGGCTCCAGTCAGACCTGCTGCTGTAATGGAACTCAAGCCTGTCTGGATACAACAGGACAGCTAAACCGAGGCCCCTTAATCCCTACAGTTGGAGGACTGCTGCAGAGATGATTACTACAGCCACTCAGGCACCACCGGTGATTTAAAACAAGAGCTGGACTATGGCAGGCAGCCTGCCATCTGCCTCCTCCTCCTACACTGACTGCTTGCAGCACTTGCCCAGTTCCTCCTCTGCTACCAGTGCCCACCAACGGTCAGTAGTGTTGGTGGGTGGCCCCTGTTGGAGTGGTCAAGCAAGCTCCTTGACTTGTTACTAGCCCCAGCAACCAAGACTCTCTTTTGACTTCCTTCTGTATCTGGTTGCATTTGCCTGTTTTCAAACACCCAATAAACTTTTTTTCTACTGTCTACTTAGATACAGAATATTAAATATATCAAAATAAAATGTAATTGCTTTGAAGAAGATAAAAGCCTTTATTATGGCTCAGTTTTAATGTATGGTTGGAGAATGCTGAAATCTCATCTTGATTGTTTTACTTCCTTATTGCTATTTTGTATTTTCAGGTTAAATCAACTATAATGAAATATAATTGTTCTTTGTTTTTTTTGAGAAGATAGAAGCTTTTATTATGGCTCTTTTTGGTTTGATACATGCACACTGAAGCATTGAAGCTGTGAGAGCACTACGATTTTGGTAGCCTTGCACCATTCCTCTGATCCTAAAACTATGTATCACAATGGTTGTATAATTGTAGGTCTATATTCAAATGGCTTTAATTCATTATAATTACACATTAAGAAGAAAGGTCTTAATAAGTGCATTTAAGGTTTCATAATTTGACCTTTTGCAATTTTAATGACCTCTCAATCCTGGAATCTTCAATTTATTTTATCTAAACATTTCTTTGCTCAGTTCATCAATAGTCCAATGAGATTTAGAATAAAATTACTTTAGAACACAACCTGTATAAACTTTGGGTTTGATTTTGTGCAAATATTAATTTCTCTCTAAGTTGAAAATGCATAGGAGATTAGTTATACATACTTGCATATTTCTCCACACTTTTACTGTGGGAATTTAATATGAAAAAATAACACTTGACCTTTTGCACAGGTCTTGACCTCCCATAAACAGAAAGGCTTAAAACTTATTTAGGAGTCATTCAAGAGTTATCCCAAGGCCAGGGTTTAGCAAACTATACATTTAATGTGTTTTAATAATAGGAGTTGCCAAAGAGGACATAATAAATGTAAACTGAACTTCACTGTGTTCACTGACATAAACAGTTTCTTTATTGTTTTATAACATATTAGATTGCGGTATTTATTTCGAAAGTTGTGGCCATGAGGATGATGTATACAGTGTGTGTGTGTGTGTGTGTATGTGTGTGTGTGTGTGTGTGTGTGTGCGCGCAAATGTGTGTGTGTGTGTGCGCACGTGTGTGTCTGTGTGTGTTTGCTGTAGCTCAATATATTTTTTCCCCAAAAAGCATTGTAAAAAATGCCTGCTGATTGCTATATATTTCACCTGGATACTTCACAGAAGATCTGGCTGAGTTGAAAATGCATAGGAGATTAGTTGTACATACTTTTGTATTTTTCCACATTTCTACTGTGGAAATTTGTAAAAATTAAAAAAAATGAAAAAATAACACTTGAACTTTTGCACAGGTCTTGACCTCCCATAAAGGGAATTGCTTAAAACTTATTTAGGAGTCATTCAAGAGTTATTCCAAGGTCAAGATTTAGTAAACTATACATTTAATGTGTTTTAAAAATAGAAGTTGCCAAAGAAGACATAATAAATGTAAACTGAACTTCACTATATTCACTGATATAAACAGTTTCTTTATTGTTTTATTACGTATTAGATTGCAGTATTTATTTTGAATATTGTGGCCATGAGGATGGTGTGTGTGTGTGTGTGTGTGTGTGTGTGTGTGTGTGTGTGTGTATGTGTTTGCTGTAGCTCAATGTATTTTTTCCAAAAAGCATAGTAAAAAATGCCTGCTGGTTGCTGCATATTTCTTCTGGATACTTCACAGAAGACCTGGCATATGTCTGAGACAGTGTTTATCAGATAGTGTCTTAAGAGGTTAAAAAACTGTATATCTTTAGATTTGCTGGGAAACAGTGACATTTATGAGGTATGAATCTTTCTTGAAAGACAATACCTGCCCAACTGAAGCTTGTAGCAAGAACGTTTACATTCTAAGTATTTAAATGTGCAAGTTGTTGCATTTCAAAGGGGGTAAACAAATCTCCAGTTTAATAGGCAGTCAATATTTAACAAGCTGTTTCAGTTTCCTAATGGCCATCTGATAAGCAGCTTGGATTTATGTCTCCAACATTCTAAACAGAAAGAAGGGAGTATTTTATTTAGTTGGTATAGCGATTTATAGATATACTGTAGAAGGCTACATTGAAAACTCCAAAATATGTGTTCCACAATACTCCAGTTTTCCAGCTACAGACAGCAAGATGGCTGTAGGCTCTGCCCACAGCCATACAAATGTAGGATATTCTCCAGAACTGCTTCCTTACTCAGCTTGTAGAGGAACAAAGTAAAGTAGGAAGCACCTTTGATCTGGTCCTGACCAATCACAAAGGTATGGGCAGACTATCAGCGGATGAACCACTCATTACAAACAATCATTTTATAGTATGGTTTGAACTAGCATGAAGAGCACAAAGGCAGGGAACTAAAACATTGGTGTTAGACTTCGTAAAGCATGCCGGCCCGCCAGCACAGCGGTAGTGCTACCGCTTGTAATGCAAGTGACCCGGGCTCGCTTGCTGGAGGACTGGCTGGGGGGAAAAGGATTGAGTGCCTGACAGGCTGCTCTCCTTCTCCAGGAGGGGTGGGCTGCAACTCCTGTTGCTATACTGCCATCTGGGTGACCACAGGTGGTGGTGCAAGTCAGGGGGAGCAGAGCATGTAGAGAGGGCAGACATCAGCCCAGGTCCAGAGCGGAGGTGCATCTCAGCATGCCCCCAGTTCCTTGGACCTCCTAGCATGATGATATCTAGGGGAGGGACCAAGTAAAGTGGAAAATGGCCCTGTGTCTGCTCCAGGAGCCGAGCTCCAGTGACACGGTGGGGGTGAATGGGTCACCTGACTAGTTGGATGTTGGCTGGAGGGGTTGGGTGTCCCCCTCCTACCCCACCCAGGGGTTATCCAAGGCTGGGGTGAGCTTCTGTCACCACCGAGAGCACAATTGGAGCCCCGTGGAGGGAAGCGGACACAGAGATAAGAAGGGGGCTTAAACTGCAAGTAAAAAAAAGAAAAGACCACCATAAAGCAGATTTCCAGAAGATGGAGGGAGGGTGAACTTAGGGCAGGACTCATAGGATCTATATCACAAAATGAATGAGTAGAGTAGAAATCAGAGTTTATCAAGAATACGATAATGGAGGTACAAAAAGGGTGCTTAGGCAGTTTGGGAGGAACAGAAAGCCAAGTAGGCTGACTTGGTTCTCAGAAGGTGTCAGGGAAGCAGTGAAAGCAAATAAAGCTAAATTTAGCGAGTATACGTGTTCTGTGTTAGAAGCCAGTAGGAAGACATACATCAGCTGTGCCCAGGTGACAAGCAAAATTATGAAGAAGGAGAAGGTAAACTCAGAGCTAAAAATAGTAGATGGGGTGTCAAGACATTTTTCAGTTACATAAGGGAAAGAAAAGGTAAAAGGTATAGAGAGAGTTAAAAAGGGCAGCTTTTGGGTGTAGGGTGATGAACGAATGTGCAAGATTCTTAATAAATACATCTCGGTCTTTACAGTTGAGAAAGGATGTCTACTAGCAGACTGTGGAATCTAGGAAAGGGAAAAACTAACTTGGCCTAAGGGTTCTATCTTGGTGGAGAGGGTTTTCAAGGGTTTATTGGGACTGAGGGTAGAGAAATCAGCTGAACCAAATGGACAGCATCCACGTGTGCTGAAAGAACCATCAGAAGCCCTGCCATCACCACTTGTGGGTCTATATAATTGTTCATTGGACACAGGAGTGGTCCTGGGTGATTGGAGAGTAGCAGATGTCATCCCAGAGTAAAAGAGCAGGAAAAGGGGGATCTAGGAGACTACAGGCTAGTGAGCTTGACATCCATTATAAGTAATCTCCTGGAGTCTATCTTAAAGGAAAAGCTTTTAGATTTCCTGAGATACATGGGTTCCAGGATAATAAACAGCAAGGATTTGTAAGAGGTACAAACTTCTTTGAATTCTTCAATGAGGTTTCACAAGATCTGGAAAACAGCAAAGTTCTGGATGTCCTATATTTGGACTTCAGAAGGGCTTTTGACTTGGTGCCCCATAACAGGCTGGTGAAGAAACTGGGGGACATAGAAGCCGGAGGTGAGCTGGAACAGTGGGTGGAGAACTGACTTCAGGATAGCACACAGAGGGTGGTCAATGGGATCAAATCTGGAGTAAGGCAGGTGACAAGTGGTGTAACTCGGGGTTTGGTTCTGGACCCAGTGCTTTTCAATACATTTATTTGTAATATTGGTGAGGGCATACAAGCCAGGATGTCTATTTGCTGAGGATATCAACATCTGTGTTAGAGTGGGCAGTGATGAAGATGTTAGGGAATTATGGGGGGACCTTTAAAAATTTGGAGAAATTGTCCACAATTTGGCAGTTAAGATTCATGGCCAAAAGGTGTAAGGTTATGCACTTGGGGGAAAAATACTGAATACTGAGTGTTGGGAGTTCATCTGGTGCAGACTACAAAAGAGAGAGATACAGAAGTCACAACCTGTGGCAGTTGTAAGACTTTAGTACACTGTGATAAAGCTTATTCAAAGCATACAGAATGATGGGATGCATAGGGAGGGCCTTCTCAAGCAGAAGTAGGGAGGTGATCCTTCTCCTGCACAGATTGTTGGTTAGGCATACCTAGACACTTGAAGTACTGTCTCCAATTTTGGAGCCACACCTGAAAATGGACAGGGACTGCCCGGAATCATTGTAGAAAAGAGTGACCAAGATGGTCCATGGTCAGCGGGGAGGTCCTCTGAGGAGAGGCTGGTGGACCTAGGTATGTATTCATTGGAGACTAGACGGGGGAAGAGGAGATGACTGAGACCTTCAAGTACCTGAAAGGTAGCAATAATGTGAATTGCCAGTGACTGTTTACACTTAATGAGAACAATGTCACAAGGGGGCACAACATGAAGCTGCTGGGAGGCAAGTTCAGAAGGGACAAAAGGAAGTGCTTCTTTATGGAGAGGATAGTGGACAGATGGAACCACCACAGCAGCTTGCTAATATTCAGACAGTTGATGCATTTAAGCATGGGTGGGACAGATTCATGGGACATGGGAGGAAGACTCTGAATAAAGGGTGAATTAGGGTTAGCATAGGCATTGTATAAGCAAATTGCACTCTTGGCAGTGCTAAAATGGTACCATGACCAAGGGAGGGAGCAGAGAGACTGGATCGATCAAAGGTCTTTATCTATCTATAAAATTCTATGTTTCTAATGTTTCTACCCTCCTTAGTTGTTGTTTACAGTAAAATGGTTCAGAGAGCATTATTGAAATTCAGCATCTTCATTGGTCCATTTGTACCACATGACAATTGTTTTACAGCAGAAAACTCAGAGGTGGGCAAGCCAGGAATTTGTCACCTAGAACCAAGCCAGAGAAGAGCTAGGGGTCTGGCTTGACTCTATGAGCCAAAGCATGAGCCGAGCCACAGCTAATAAGTGTCCCTCATGAGTTCTACAAGAGGGGTTAAAGGTTTCAGCCGCCTCACCAACTGCTCAGACTGTTTTGATTATAACTGGCTTGGCCTGGTCTTGGCTCTCAATTGCTTATAGAGGTTGAGCTGAGCCAAGAACTAGGCTAGAACCTGCTGTGACTTGCCCACCTCTAAATAAACTTACCTGTGATTGTGCTGTAAAACATTTAATGTTTAACTGTGTATAACTACCAGTGAAACTATGATTTAACACATTTAATGCATGACTATGATTTAAAATACTGTATTTAAATGACATTTATAAAATGGTAAGAAAACAATCTAGAAATTTCATTGACTGAGACATCACCTGACTGTGCATTAAATCTCTATAAATGCACGGTCAAGTGCCAAACCTCATTTTCCTCCCCCAAAAACCTACTTAGAGCCATTTAATAAGTGTAATAAGTCCCTCCAGGGTGTGCATCATAGGATTTTAATGCACTTCCCCGGGGTGTAAGGACAATCGGCCTTTGGTCTCGTACCTCACTACACCCCTAGGGCATGCATTAAAATCCTATAATGTACACCCTGTCATGGCTTATTACTTACTTAAACCCATGCTTCAATCACAGCAACAAAATCAGACCTGCTAGCCACAGAACAAATTAAAAAACAGCTGTTGTTGCTGCTGCAATAAACACAAACACCACCATTATAATTAAAAACAAAAATGCAGCTACAACAGAAGCAGAAACTGACAAAACCGCTACAACAGAGCAATACAGCACTAGTTATCCCAGCTGAGACCTATAATGCATTAGAGCAGGAAAACCCAGAACAGTAAAACTCTGCAAACACTGCAACTCCTACCTAAACAAGCATTTGTCAATGCCAGATGTAGGCCACCGGTATAGAAGTCCTGGGGTACTAGATGCTTTGCGTGACTGTGCGGTGTGAATGGTGGTAAAGGATGTGCTGGTAGAGGGTTAAAATAAGGCACCTTGTGTTAAAAAAGGTATGTATGCTGCCTTTTTTAACTTAAGATTATTTAGATATCTGTAAAGGAAGCCGTGGACTGTAGAGAGAGGAGAGCGAGTGAGTTCCGCTGTTGTAGTGTAGCACAACCGAGTGGTGTTAATGGTAGTAAAGGACATGCTGCCAGAGGTTTAAAATCAGTCATCTTCTGTTAAAAAAACCATATAAACTCCTTTTTTTAGTTAGATATCTGTAACAGAAGCTGCCAACTGTAGACCAGTGCTTTAGTAGCTATGGATACACATGCACACTTGCACACCACCTGGGAACTGCAATAAAAAATTCCCGTAGGATCACATTGTAAATTGTAAGTAAGGAATAACATAACAGGGTGTGTGACAATACTAAATTATTACACAACCCAGCTGGGTTGTGAGGCATGAGGCACAGCAGAGTGCCTTCAACCACCTATGAAGTGCAATATATGATTCTCATAGGATCACATTGTAAATTGTAAGTAAGTAATAGCACAAGGCAGGGTGTATGGCAATGCTAAATTGCTGCATACCCCAGGTGGTTTGTAAGGCACAAGGCACATCTGAGTGCCTTCAACTACCTGGGAAGTGCGATATAAAATTCCTATAGGATCACATTATAAATTGTAAGTAAGCAGTAACACATGACAAGGTGTGCAGTAATACTAAACTATCGCACTCCCCAGGTGGGTTGTAAGACAGGAGGCACAGCTGAGTGCCATCAACTACCTGGGAAGTGTGGATGCCTTCACTCAGTTGCCAAAGGCACCTATGCTTTATTTATTTTATTTTATTTATTTATTAGATCATCAGTTTACAGACCTTTGAGTCATAGACTCATTTACAAAGGCACCTCATCTAGAGAGCAATACATCACAGCAAACAAGCAGTATAGTACATAATGTTTAGATTAAAAAAGCAACCAGTGTTACAGGCATTCACTGGTGGTACACACTTGGTAATAGGTAGATCACAGTAGTCATAATATAGCTACATGAGTACCACGTCCGGTAGTAACCAGAGATATTTTATTACATTATGCTGCCATGGAAGTGCATGCTAAGGACGTGGGAGAGTCAGCAGATGGCTGCTCTGAGGAACACCAGATCCCTGGCTTCTTCACCTGGAAACAGAGGTAACATTCCAACTTAAATGGCACACAGTTGTATGACACAAAATGAAAACAAAAAAGGGGAAATGGCAGCAGAGTGAGCTGTAGCTCTGGGTAGTATGGAGAAGGCAGTTTTCATGTGCATTCACTAAATGCAAGGAAGAAAAGGAAGTGTCAGTGGGTGTATGCGTGAGAAATGCAGCGTGCCATAGATCACTTTGCCTGATAATGTACGATACGGTCGGCAGACATGGGACCGCCACCCGCTGCGGAGAGATAAACACAGGATGGAAAAAAAAAAAACTAGCATCATACACCTAGTGTGAAAAAAACCCAATTAAACACTACTTCATAATTTTATTTTTTACAATTACTGGTTTTGTGAACTATGTTGTAGATATTCAAAGGGTTTGTGGCGCAACACTGTTACCTCATCACATAACCCACTGATGCTCCCTGGCGCGATATTCAAATGGGAATTGCACTTGGCACAAATCCGATGCACTGGATTTATCAGCAATGTATGCAGGTACAGGTAGTGGGCGCGTCTTACGACACCTGCACATCCCGATATTCAGTCCGGGATGTGCTGAGTCATGCATGTGCAACCCTACCCGCGCTGCACAAAGTTGATCCAAAAAAAAAAGGTGAACAGCAACCCACCACCACAGGTGAGCTGCCATATTGCAGAGCGCAACACGGCGGCTGCCATCTGTGGGTGGCCTCCGCGCTGCAGCTGCACTCTGAGGTGGCACCCCCATGCACCCATCGCGGGCATTGTTATGATAAACAATATCATTATTCCGGTGGTTCATCGGATCGCTGTCTGTCGTCGCGGACTGAAGTAAAGAAATCAGAATCCTATATCCTGGTGGTCCAGTGGACCGCTGTCTGCCGATCACGGGCTTAGTAAAAATAAAATAAACCTATATCTGATGGTCCAATGGACCACCACCGCCCACTGATCCTCATTGCCCGCCCCCTGGTCAGCGGCGGCGGCCTTCCCACCCACCTGATGCCTGCACGACTGACACCGTAAATAAGGCTGTATGCCCGATTGGTCCACAGCGTGAGTCAATGGGCATGCAGCTCATGTCGTCTACACATTCCAGACATGTGAATGGATCTATTCACACATCTGGAATGTGTAGTACAGCTCTGGGCTGCACGCCCATTGGCTCATGCTGTGGACCAATGGGCGACAGCCCTTACCTACGGTGTCAGTCGGCGGGCGGCGGGCAGCAGGTGGGGTTCTGCCGCCGCCGCTGACTGGGGAGCGGGCAGTGGGGATCAGTGGGTGGTGGGGGGTCCATTGGACCAACAGGGATATAGGTTTCTTTATTTTTGTTACTTAAGCCCGCTGACATAAACAGTGGTCCACTGGACCACCAGGGATATAGGATTCTGATTTCCTTTACTTCAGCCCGCGATCTGGCAGACAGCGGTCCACTGGACCACCAGGGATATAGGATTCATTCATTTATTTGTTACGTCAGCCTGTGATCGGGCAGACAGCGGTCCACTGGACAACCAGGGATTTAGGATTCTAATTTTGTTTTACTTAAGCCCGTGATCGGGCAGACAGCAGTCCACTGGACCATTAGGGATATAGGATTCATTTTTTTTTTTACTTAAGCCCGCGATCGGGCAGACAGCAGTCCACTGGACCACCAGGGATATAGGATTCTGATTTCTTTTACTTCAGCCCGCGATCGGGCAGACAGCGGTCCCCTGGACCACCATGGGTATAAGATTCTGATTTCTTTTACTTCAGCCCCACGATTGGGCAGACAGCAGTCCACTGGACCACCAGGGATATAGGATTCTAATTTTAATTTACTTAAGCCCGTGATCGGGCAGACAGTGGTCCACTGGTCCACCAGGGATATAGGATTCTTTTTTTTTTTTACTTAAGCCTGCGATCGAGCAGACAGCAGTCCACTGGACCTCCAGGGATATAGGATTCTGATTTCTTTTACTAAAGCCCACAATCAGGCAGACAGTGGTCTACTGGACCACCAGGGATATAGGATTCTGATTTCTTTTACTTCAGCCCGCGTTCAGGCAGACAGCGGTCCACTGGACCATCATGGATATAGGATTCTGATTTCTTTTACTTCAGCCCGCGATCGGGCAGACAGTGGTCCACTGGACCACCAGGGATATAGGATTCTGTTTGAACTTTCAAATGCCCGTGATCGGGCTGTGGGGCACATTGCCGCATTGCTGCATGGCAGGGCGCCAGGCGCAAGTCACCGGTGATCGGCGCACCTGCATGCAAATGGGGCCATAATGACATGCAAATGGCCCCATTTGCGCCTTGCATACATTATGGTCCCATTTGCATGTGCACTTTTAAATATTGCAGTTGTTGCGCCTAGCGTAATGGAACTTGCACTAGCGCAGCCCCCTGATCCACTCTGGCCACTTTCACTGATGCACTGCACCATGCTCACTGCGGGTGGCCAGGGTGCGATATTCAATGATGCTGAGCCATGGTGCAGCTCCGTTGAATATCGCCAGGTCAACGCCCCTGCGCAGCGAAGTTGCGCTGCGCCCAGGCTTGCACCACAGCTTGACGCAGTTTGAATATCTGGGCCTGTATGTTTTTGAAACCATCCACTCATCATTAGGAGAAAGTGAAAGTAAATGTGTTTATGTTAGTTGGCAGCAATGCACGCTCTATTATACTGTACACACCTCGTTATACACAAGTGTGAATAATATATAGAATAATGTATGGGGAAGTGTGGTTAATGAGGATTTTATGCACACCCGAGATGTGTGATTCCCCATAAACCTGAGGGCCAAGTCCTCAGGGATTATCTGGGCATCACACACCAAGGGTGTGCATAAAATCTGAGTTTTCCAGACTTCCCCATATTTTATTTTTTTTTATTTACTGGTTCTTTGAGAATTGCTGTTAGAGTAATTAGTGGTACAGCAGTGTTTAACTGTTTTGCGGGTTTATTTGAACACATAAGAAACAGTTTAAAGTAATTTCCCAAAAGAAACAGTTTTTTAGTGTCCAGTTCCAGCATTGCCATATTGAGGAAATCTGCCGACTCATCGGTTTCTGACAGGAACTTTGTGAAGAGCTGGATGTCACTTTTAATTTTCTTCATTGTGTATTTATTCTCTTGCTCATCTATGAATTTTTGACAGTCAGATTCAGTGTGCAGTGTAAAGCGGGAAGAGGCTGCCATTTTTTAATTTCTTTTCCTGGGATTTATTTAAAGTTGCTTTTTGCCATTTTTCTGTGGTGACTAATGAGGAACCTGTTCGCTGTTTGGTAGTTTTGTGCGGTGCAAGGTGAGAGCGTGAGGGAAGTGAGCCACAGACCTGCTCAACTGGCATCTCGTAGCTTGGCACAAGGTTTGTGGGATTCATTTAAAGTAGTTTTGTGCCATTTTGATGTGGTGCCTGAGAAGTAAGCTGTTTGTGGTTTGATGGTTTGTGCGGTACAAGGTGAGAGCACAAGGGAAGGAAGCTGCGGAGCTGCTCTGCTGGCATCTCGTAGCTTGGCACAAGATTTGTGGAAGGTGCTTAAGCAAACTATTATTCATGGTCCATTATTCACACGTGTGAATAACGGAATTTGCCAGCCCCTGCCAGCAAGTAATAAACGATGACAACCAGTAAATATAAAGTATTTTAGTACTAGATTTCGGTTTGTAATCATCCATTATTAGTTATCACAAAGAAATAGCAGTCTGGGTGTTAGAATAACATGGCTTAGAAGCTCTTATTTATAGATTCAGTTTTCTGTAGTTAGCTCTGTTGACTTATAAAAACAATCAAATAATGGTGTTTGCGCAAATGGATTCTGGCTCTCCTTCATACACAACAAGAATGCCAAAAGGTTTTTTCTACCCTGGCATATAGCAAAGGATTAAATACACTTTAATTTTTTATTTATTAAAGACTCGGAATTACAAACCTTTGAGCTAAGAGCTCATTTACAGAGGGTCCTCTTCAATCGAAGGAAGAGAACAATTATATAGGTTGAGAATAGCAAATGCAGCTAACAGGCATTGTCATAGACATATTAGTAACACATTGACAAACTAATATACCACAAGAAATAGAGTATTATAAGCAGAGGCAAATTGTAAAGTACAGTCTTAACACAGAGTACATAAGGAACAAACACCAGCGATATAAATAAGGTGCCAACAGTTCAGTTAGGTACTCACAAATAGCAGCTAAGAAGCCTTGTCGTAGGCAAGAGGATGCCAAGGTAGAAACATCTCAGTGAATGTGTAGCAGGCAATAGGTAAGAGAGTGAGGAGGCTGATTCAACAGAGTATGTATGGATATAGTCTAGTAGGTTACACAGGTAATACCTGAGGGTTAGGTAGAGCAGTAGCAGTGTGTAGGTGGGACGATGGAATTCCAAAGTTCGGATCAGAGGTGACTTAGTAAGTGCAAGGTTCAACACAACCCCAGTTTTGGGGGAGGGGGAGAACTGGGAAACAAATTCTCATGAGTTGCCCTGGGCAACTTCACCAGTAGGCTCTGCATACACGAAAGTCCATGGTCCAACCTGACATTGGTGTTGGAGCTTCCCACACTGTGACCGCACTGCATTTTGTCCTTCTCATGAGAGCCTCCTGCCATCACATTAGGTGTGAATTTGATACTGCAGAAATTTTTAAAGTAATGTACCCCCATACACACACACACACACACACACACACACACACACACACACACACACACACACTTGTGCAGCAAGGAACAAGTAGTCGACTGATTGATGTACTGTATTTATTATTTCTAAAATTTTTACCCTGTTATCCCTAGCCACCCCCTCCCTTGTGTTCTTTCTATCCACATCCCCATAGGCTCTCTACAGCCTAAGCCTGGAATAACGCATGACCTTCGCTCTGATGTATAGTGCTTGACCCCAGTACAACCCCTGACCCTCATGTTGATGTCTGGTGACCAACAGTGAAATGAACCCTGACCAATATGTTGATGTCAGTTACTGGACCCTGGAATGATACTCAACTCCTTGGGCATGCAGGTCAGAACTTTAGAGCTATATTAAAAATAACTGATGCACGCATTGTTTGATATGCACAGTGACAGAACAGTGAGTATATACACAAAATATAGGCAATAACTATGTAAGTAAATAGTTACTGATTAGTAATGCTGATGATATGGCCTATTATAACATGGGTTCAGAGAAACATGGAACCTGATTGGTGGAGTCCCTCTGCGTGATCGTGGATTAAATACCGTATTTAACCCACGGTTTCACAGAGAGACTCGGGCACAGTGCCATCGGAACTTGTTCTGTTCTGCATGAGCAAAAAGAGAAAGGCAGCCAATAAAAAGAGCCAGTAAGCATGAGATAGGCAGGTGAAGCAATGTCCAATTTGGCTGTGGCTGTGGCTGTGGCTGTGGCTTGCCCCGCCCGCTGTCGATACGTTCCAGGGTAGCAATTAATGGTATGGCAATCTGGAAATGTGGTGATGGAACTGTCACCTGCACCCACATGGCCATCCAGTGTGCATTAGTGAAGGTGGCTGCCAGTGCCCCCCCCCCCAGCTGTACATCAGAGAGAGTGAGAGACACTGACAGTGACATCAGGATTGGCACATTTAATGCACACTTTGACCGCTGCAACCAGCTGGTCATACAGAATGCAGCAGCACGTTCTGGTTCTCACTGTCTGTCTCACTGTGTCTATGCAGCGTCAGTAACAAGTAAGAGTTTATAATAGGCCCGTGGCACATGCAGCAGTTTCAAAGTCAGAGACTGGGACTTGTCCTTTCTCACTGTCGGTCTCTGTTTAGTGTAATGCACATTTTCCTTGATAGAGATAGGAAGAGAGAGAGAGAGAGAGAGAGAGAAAGAGACACACACACACACACACACACACACACACAGAAAATGAGCCACAGTGGGTTGGGGGGGGGTCCAGTGGGAGCCGCAGAGAGAGAGAGAGAGAGTTGAGCCATGCAGTTGTCAATCAGCAGCACCTTAGGAATGGCACCTACAGAGAGCGGGACGGTGAGAGACACTGACAGCGAGAGCCCAATACTTTCTCTCTGTGTGTCTCTGTTGAAGTGAATGCACACTTTCCTGGATACAGAGAGAGAGATGGAGAGATGCACAAAATGAGCCACGACGTGGGGTGGGGGGGGGTAGAGAGTGAGAAAGGGAGGCATGGATTTGTAATAAATTTTATGAACATACAAATGTCAGAAATCTTGTCATGAATGTATTTCTCACATTTGAATGTTCATAAAAAAAAAATCACATATGCATCAGTGCTGGGGACTACTATATCTTTACAGTCCAAGCTACATGTGAATGTCTGTGTGTAGCAAGGGGCATACAGTACAGGTGGTAGGCAAGGTAGGAGACAGTGTTATGCACAGTAAATGTCACAAATCATGTCAGTACTTTATGTGTGACATTTGTATGTACATAACAGCAGTGCAGTCTGCATTACTTATGAAGGACTATTTTGCAAGGTGGCTGGATACAGTACCTTTTTTGGTCTTTAAACATGGGAAAAACACCTTTCTGTGGGGTTTCCCATGTTTTGGACATAACCCATCTTATAAGAGCAATAACTCACTCCAGAGTATGGTGTTATTGGGGATTAATCAACACCCCAGGTGCTGTAAGGACACTCGGCCTGTGGCCTCGTGCCTCACAACACACCCAGGTTGTTGATTAATCCCCATCAACACCATGCCCTGTTGTGGGTTATTGCACTCATAATATATTCCTGTAAAGTGCTAACGCGATGTGCCTCTGGGACATTTTCTGCCAACATTTTCTAGTCTTGTGCATGTAGACACTGAAAGGCCTGTCTGATTTCCAATTTTATTGAGTTCCATAGCATTTATTCCCATGGTAGGTAAGCCATTTTGTTAAGTTTGTTAGTTGGATTGAGCATCTTAGCAGACCTTTTCTTACCTGTACAAAAGGGAATGTATGTCCTCCTACGAAGCTGTTTCCTAGTGATAGGCAAGAGGCAGGATGCAGCAACACAGCCTGTGGGAGGAGCGAGTGACACCACTCACATGAGAGCAAGCTCCTTACCTCACCTGCACCACTGTGTTGTCATTCAGTATAGCACTTCCATTCTGACATCCCAGACCATCTGTGGTCAATAAAGCTTCCCTCCTCCCATTGGGCAGGCTGCAGGGGAGAGTGGACCCCACCGCCATATCGACAGAAGTGGAGCCAGGAATGGTGCATACCTCTTGAGACCAAGGGAAGGATAGCTCAGGATGTGGTACTCCCAGTGGGAGTTGTGGATTCACTGGACCTGAAGAAGCCATGGAAGGTGGGCCAGGTAGGAGTCAAAAAATGTGTTTCTTAGTGGTTAACAAAAGTCAGCCCCAAAAGTAATGTTCTAGAACTGATAGATTCCAAAGAACATATCCATCATTAAATACAAAATATTTACAACTTACAGTTGTAAAATAAGTTTCCATCTAGTTGATCCAGTGCTCCCAGCCTTCCATCTACCATTCTGATGTCTAAATGCTCCCAGCCTCATCCCCACCCTCACCCTCTACAGTTGACATGGTCAACAGAAATAGCTGCATAGGACATCTGTCACGGGCAGCTTGGGACGACCAATACTGCATTGCTTAACACTAGTGAGTGACGATGTGGCTCTCCTCGTCCATTCAAAGTATGATGGGGTGGGGGCCAGAGCATCAATTAGATAAGAGTTTATTTACATTTTATTCATTGACAGAGTTGTTGTTTGGGCCTGCTAGTTCCAGAACACTGTTTACGGGCAGACTCCTGTTCCCCTCTAAGTATGGAGGAGAGAGTACTCTGCTTCTAGAAAAATTAATGTCCTGTTTTGCATTATTTGAATTTTTATCAGATTGCCCTTAGAACAAGTGGACCAGAACACTAACCATGAACACACTGACATCTCTGTTCTTCCATCCCAAGAGCTGCACAACTGGACAGCAGTGGGACCCCACTGATAGCATAGAGAATTATGTATGGGCAACCTATACACAATAAGGCTGTGTTCCCATTAAGCGGCTGAGATGACATCATATGGACCTCAAGAGCAAAGCTCAAAAGATCCCTGATGTCACCTCAGCCCCAAGACGGAAACATTACCTGAGTTGGGCATGGTTACCCATGTTTTATTTTTTGTAGTATATAGTTTTATTGTATGACAAAAGTGAACATTTCAGTTTGTACACAGTGGTAAGTGGGACCCATCTGCTCCCCTCCTACCTACCTTTCATCACTCATAGTCAATAATCATATTCAAGAATAATCTGAAAACTCATCTGTGGCGAATGATCTTCTTGGATGGTTGTTCATAGGTTAATTTTTACTGTGCTGAGATCTTATTTCATATTTTATTAACTGATTTTAATGTTTGATGTTATTATGTTATGATTTTATTTATATGTATTATTGGATTTATATTTGTTGTTATGGTTTTAATGTGTTCAGTGCCTTGGTAAGTTGAAAGGCGTTTTATAAATAAATTTATTATTATTATTATTATTTTGATGCATGGCTTAACTGGAGACAACAATACACAGCACTATTTTATGACTTTTGAACTGTGCACATTTGCCCATGCACAACAAGGATTTTAAATGTATAGAAATCCATACACAGCAACCCTTAACCATATACTATAACATGTTGCCTGTCAGCTGGGCTAGCCTGGGTAAATTAATTGTATAATAAAAATTTCCTCCACAAAACAGTGAAACGGGGGTCATTTTTAAAACCCAGATAATGTGGCAGCTGCAAATATTGTGACCACATAAGGTAGCTGGGGCTACTGTTCTTGGTTACATAGCTGAATCTACTAGTGAGGGACTTAAAACATTGTTTTGTCCAGGAAATGAAGATGCTTTTTATTTTATTTTTTGTTTATTTTATTGATGATGGAGAAAAATGGCCTGAAATAGTGCCGTTCCGACCATGTACCAGGATGAAAGGTAGCAGGTGGCAAGTACTGTACATACACACTTGTGACTGCTGCCATCTTGACTCGCAGCATCAGCCTAACCTAGAAGCTTTCTATGAATTACATTCTTATTGGTTTCACTGCTTCACTGGCTAGCATAATAATAGTAATTGTATTTCCGTGGTGCTGGGAGAGCAATTATTAATGAAGCATTTTTTTAAAAGGAGTTATTTCCTCTTTTGCTGTTGCAGACAGACTGATGGCCCCTGTCAACGTAACTGTCACAGAGCTGAAGGCAAAGTCGGCCGTGGTGACATGGGACTTGCTGGAGGGAGATGCTGTCATCGGGTTCGCCATATCACAGCAGGTACAGCCAGAGGGAATGGGAATGCAAGAATCAGGGCCTGTGAGTCTGCCTTCTCTAAACACTCTCACAGGTTTTCTCTGCCATTAACAATTTTTATCCAGCTGAGCAGAACAGCCTTCAGGGAAAAGGGTGAGAGGAGGGGAAGCATTCCTCACTGTCTTCCTTTGCCATTTAATTCTCTTGCCATGGTGAGTAGCGATGCTACTGTATGAGAGACTGGAGGATTAACTTCTGAGTCTGGTGCCTCGAAGACAAAATGTGAAAACGGTGATGTCCACCTGTTCATCCCATAGTGCTAACAATGTGTCCCCGTCTGCCCTCCCCTTCCACCTCTATCCCCAGGCATAGAGAGATTAGACCTGCATGAGTGCTTTCTCTCTTCAAGCTCTCACTACAGCACTCTGCCAAGCTCTGAGGCACTATCTTTGCTGACAGCTATGAGATGGGATTGGCAGACCATCATTCTGGTTTAACTTCAGGTCACGTCATATTCCACGGATGAAAAGTGCACATCTAGCACAGAGCAGAAATAATGTGTGTGGGGGGTGGGAGTTATTTCAAGGAGCTGCCCTTTTTGTGTTTCATTGGCTTTTTTTTGTGTGATTATTTTTAACTCCTTCCTATGGCCATGGTGCTTTTCTCCTTCTAGTCTTCTGAGCATTCCGTACCTCTACTGACAGACTCATTGCTAGAAGAGATGCACACCTCTTGACTCCCAGGGTTGCCCCTGGTCTCTGGGTTCCTGGTCTGTACCTTCCTGGGAGGCACCCATCCCCTCCATGGGTAACAGAGTGGTTGGAAATGTCTTCAAGACCAGTGCAGGGGAGCATGCGTGCAGCTTAGCAGGGTCTGGTAGCATGAGGACTTGGGCATGTGAAGGCAAATGGAAGCAACTAAGCATTTTCGTAGCCCCACCCATTTCTCTCAAGGTGTGTCCATAACAGCATCCTGGGGCTGAAATGCACTCAAAGTGGGGTCACTCATGTCACACTTACTACCACAAGCCTGCTGCCAGGAGCCACACTAATAGCAGATAGAACTAAACCCTCCCTCAGGTGTTGAACACTGTAGCTCTACCTGCTGGCCTCTGCTTCTGGAGTCCCAAGCTCATGATGCAAACTTGAGTGGCCAGTGTATGGAGCAGGCTCCTCATCATTTGGTGTCATGGCGTCGGCTTCATGGGTTTTTAAATCTGATCTCTGTAGCTGAATGGGAAGGTGCTTTCCTTACTTTCAATGAGGGATGGCAAGCCCAGTGCCATGACTGCTGCTGGACTAATTAAGATGTCCTTTGGGCAAGTGAGCCAGCTCAGTGGTGTGGTGGCAGTGCATTGTGCTGCCACATGGAAGACTGGACATTATGTTGTCAGATCCAGAACTGACTCAGAGTCCAGCTGGGCCCCAGGCATGTCATGGAGGTAACATGTTTGTGTGTTGGAGATGGAGAACACAGCCACCCAGCATTCCCGCACCCTCTGTCAACCAACTATAAAGCAGCATTTTCACTGGCTATGAAGCAGCCACTGATCTGCCCTGCTGGCCAGAAAAAAGGATGCTGCCATGGTGATCCTGATCATCAGGCAGGGAACAGGAGACACAAATTGGGCCAAAACTGTGGCTATATAAACTCTTTATTATTATTATTTTTTTTACTTATTGTTTCTGGCCCCCTTGCCTCTGTCCTAACCACCTGACATCCCTACCTCTTACCTGATCTAGTTTCCAGCCCCATGGGCTTGCCCCCACATGCCAAGGTCCAGCTGAGCTAGAACCAACCTCCTGCCTCATCCTGGATATGCATACAGGGATTCCAAAACAGAGGGTAGTGACCAGGGTCAGGGCCTGAGTTTGCCCAGGCTCATATTGCTTGAGGCAGGCTTTTCCATTTTTCTGTTCCTGTCCCAGCTCTTGGGATGTCTGCACTGGGAGATCCATGCTGATGCAGGTTGAGTGTGCCCCATGCGGAGCTACGGTTGACGCCTCCCTCTCCCACTTGTGCTGCCTCTGCACTACCACCTGTGGTTACCCACGTGACAGTGAGATAGTGGCAGTATCAGGCCTCCCTTTCTAGAGAAAGGTAGCATCCTCAGAGACACTCGATATTCCTCCTCCAAATGGCCTCCAATGACCTGAGCTCTTTCTCGAACTCAGATCACCACCGGCATCGCAGGCGTTCTCCCTATAAACTATTATTTTAAAAAGTCAAGAGGCCCTGCTCCAACAGGCAGGGATTAATACTATAATAGTGCAGTACCAACTCGGAGTACAATGACTAAAGGACAGTAACAGAGTATTTTCACCCAGCCAAAACATCAAAGGTCATTACTACATTAAATAAATGTTACATGGGTGTGCCCTCCTCGGGACTTGTTCTTCAATTAGAAGGCTCCATGAAACCCATAGAAGGAAACAATATGATTATTTATTCACCCTCCACCTTACTGTGCTGTGCATCCCCACTACCATAGGATCCCAAGATATTTGTTTGCCCCCTAAACATAACCTCAGAAGAGGGGATGCTGTGGTCAAACTAGATTATGATTCCTCTATTGATCGCTACCTGCAGCTGACGTAGAACAAAACAGACATTAGCAGGCTTGTTATGGCTATTCTAGGTGAGCCAGAAAAGCGACCTGCTAGGTGTGGGATGGATGCAAAGGTGTTACTGTGCTGTAAACATTTAAGGACCTACATGGACAGGGCACATGCTACCTTCTCTACCTTCTGATCTCCTTTTTTCTATATCCTTGTCTCAGCACCCTGTGGCTCAGAGAACAGTTTCTATTTGTGCTTAATCTAAGTTCTGATCTGTGAGTGACGTTGTTTTCTCAGCCGTCATCATGCCTACTTACTACAATACACTTCTCTTGGGAAATTTGATGTCTGGTATCTGATCCTGGAATGCCCCATGACCCAAAGGTTGACATATTATTATTTTATTTGTAATTTTTGACCAGAAAAGACACACTAAGCTGTGACAGCTTGTTTATAGATGCATCTTGGGGGGGGGGGGGATGCTACATGGATCTGTTTTATTATTCTGTGAATGTTGGCCATGGCACCAGAGAAACTACCATAGTCTTCATTGGTAAGCGCCATGGGATCTTTAACTGCAACTTGAACAGTGACCAGAGATGGGCAAAAGGAACCTCAGTTTAATGATTCATCAAAATGACAGAACCTCCACAATGCAACACCCACCTTTTGTGCTGCACTAGTGTCAGTTATGGGTATGGTATTATCCTAAGTACCTTGTGTAGGACTTAAACCCATGATCTTCCGGCCCCAGAGGTGAACATACTGCCACTGAGCCACTGATGCCAGGTGCCTCTCCCTTGAACAACCCTTTACTCTCAGGTCAATGTCACAGAGATAGTATACATAAAAACTAGCTGAGTCATCACATGACCCCCTCTACTCATTGGCATATTATCCCCATAGACATAGTATGGACGACTTGCATATTCAGGTTAGTTAGTTAGTTAGTTATTGAAACTGGTAACTGAGAAAGGCACACTAAGCCAAGACTCATTTCCAGGTGTGATCCAGAGGAAGGGAATGGGAAGCAACGTACAATCAGTGATAACGTACAGTCAGTGTAAATTAATACAGTATACAGGCACCATGTGAACTACCAATCAATCAAAAACTGACATTAATAAGCAATATTTACTATGGACAGTGTGCAGTGATAGAGAGTAGAAGGAGGTGCTAGACTTAGAGCAAAAATTTACTAACAGATTGGGTCAAAACAGGAAGGGGGAGAAAAATAGGAATAATCCAAGCTAGGACAGCGAATAAGACAACAGGATTAAAATTAGGAAGAATGGAAGGTCAGAGGACAGACTAACCAAGGCCAGAAGAGCAAGAGGGGGCAAATAGGAGTCTGAACTGACGTCTGAGAAAAAGATAGGAGGGAGAAAGGCAAAGTTAAGGGGAAAGAGAGTTCCAAAAGGAGGGAAGATGCATATGGTGGCATGAAAGCCCCTAGTACTCCCCTCTAGTTTTTATATACAGGATCACTATGGTTGATGTCTGGATCCTGACCCTGTAATGACCCCGGACCTCACTTTGATATCTGGTGCCTGATCCAGGAGTGACCCCTGACCCTCACACTGATGTCTCGTGCAATGGTGCCTATCCCTTGAATGGCCTCTGACCTTCACATTCATGTCCGAGTCTCCTCTTATTCACTGCCACACCAGGTGAGGGACTTCATTAAAGTGAAGGGGAGATGTAACAAGGTAAACTCATCCAGTCATGTACAGTAGTATCTCCTACTAACACAGCTAGATGAAGCTCCCCTTTTAACCTAGTGATAGAGTGCTAGGTTGACAGCTTGAGGGGGATGTTTGATTCCTATCCTCTTATCATACATACATTTTGTACAGAAGTCATTACACCTGTCCTGTCAATAATGAGCTTACGAGGGTTTATACTTGTTATAACCTTTTGATTACTAGAGAGCATTTTTAATATCTGGATAAAAGGTTCTTAAATTCACATTACAACCACTTGTTTGTAATTCTGAGTAACAACCGGGTGGTTGTAATTGAAACCTAGCAATCAAGCACCCAGAGATATTGGTGGAAGCAAACTCACACAGCTGCTGCCCTTAAAATAATCAAAACACTTCATAGAAAACCCCATTAAAGATTCTTTTTTTTGTGTGTGTGTACCGGCTGGCCACTATCAGTCTGCTGCCCCATCCCTGGGGACTTACCTTCTGTCCCCTTGGAGTGCACCCTGGCTTAGCCCCCAGGGTGGGGCTATCAGGGAGGACCCCAATCCCCTACAGGAGACTAGTAGTGATCTGGGGGACAGAGTCCCTCAGTTGACTGTGTGGGGACAGATGTGGATGGACATCCTCCTGCTCAACCCAGTACATTTTTGTGCTATAAGCGATCCCCAGGGAGGCATGGCATACAGTGACATGATGGCACATGTGCTGCACATTCGGCACACCTCCCAGACTTTCCAAGCCCTGGCTGCTGGACCCCCAGCTTCCACTAGAGGTCAGACGAATGCTGGCTGCTTCTCTACCCGCCCCCTGGAGAGGGAGAGCAGTACTTAGGATGCTCGATCCTCCTCTCCCCAGCCGGCCCTCCAACACCTCAGGCTCACTTTCCAACCTGCATTGCAAGCATCACTAGCAGTAGTGCTACCGCTGTGCCAGTGGGCCAGACCCATTAAAGAGTCTGTATACAATCTTCAAAACCAACCTGATTAAAAATGCTCCACTTGTAATTACAAAAAACAAAATTTGGGTAGGTGTGTATAAATTAGAATTTTACACACATCTTCGGTGTGGGATGCTTTTATAAACCCCAAGAGCTTTGCTCTTGAGGTTTCTGTATCATCCCACAGCTTGTGTGTGTGTAAAATTCTGGTTACACCCACCCACCCATGTATTATTTTCTATATTATGTATTTAGAATGTAATACAGATTAGAATGGCTAGAATTCTAATCCTGTATATACTCTTCTGAATTGGTCACCAGACTGTACTGCTTACCTGGGCATATCATTGTGCAATTCTGCCTTCCTGGGTATGGAAGGTAGAACTGGGAGAGGAAGGGGAGAGGGAGGTAAGGTGCCTGCCCGGCGCCATGGCTTGGAGGGACAGGGAGCAAATCCTCAGGATCACAGCAGCAGCTGCACAGGGGAGGGAGCTGGATGTCATTGTCCACCTAGGGACAAATAACCTGGCTAAGAAAGGGATCAGAGCAGTGCAAGAAGTGTTTGTGGAGATGGGGAGGGGCCTTAGACAAATAGCACACACGGTAACCTTCTCGGAGGTGCTGCCTGTCTATGGCACAGATGAGGCTAGGGTGCTCCACACCATGGGATTCAATCAGTGGTTGAAAAACTGATGCAGAGCTCAGGGATTTGGCTTCATTGGGGACTGGGGGTCCACCTGGAGGGATGCTGGCCTATACTGGTGTGATGGTCTGCATCTGTCCAGGAGGGGAACCAGGATCCTAGGTGATAGGTTTAAATACTTCATTGGCAAGCATTTAAACTAGCCAAGGGGGGAGGCACTGGAAAGGAGCAGGGAAATCCTAGCCCCCCCCCAAAAAATCAGGGTACTAAGTGAGGTAGACATCAACATAGAGATGTCAATTGGGAGAAGCGCAAGGGTAAATGGAGCAAGTGACAAATGCAGTAAGGACAGGAATGGGGCAAAAAGGGGTAAGGCCATCAAGAAATGGAGGGTAATGAGTACCAACGCCCGTAGTCTGGGCAACAAGCTCCCTGAACTGGTGGCCTTGATGGAAGAGGGATGCCTGGATATCGTAACAGTCACAGAATCATGGTACACAGAGAACCATGACTGGGATGTTAACATACCAGAGTACACAACCTACAGGAGAGACAGGGAGGGCAGAAGAGGGGTAGTAGCTTCATGTAAGGGAAGGAATAAAAGCAAATCGAACAAAAGAGTAAACAGGGAGGAGAGGAGGCACTGTGGGTCACATTAGAGACTGGAAATGGCACCACAATCCGCACAGAGGTTGTATACAGACCCCCATGTCAGGGGGAGGGAATGGACAAGGATATGATAGAAGGCATACTTAGGATGGCAGAGAAAGGGGAGATACTATTGATAGGGGACCTTAATATGCCAGATGTTAACTGGAGCACCTTTGCTGCAGCCACATTCAAAAGCAGGGCCATTCTTGATGCCCTTCAGGTGGCATGCCTCAGACAGCTAGTTTTGGAACCTGCTTGTGAAGGAGCAGTCTTAGACCTCATACTCTCAAATGGGGACAGTGAGAGGATCTCAGATCTAGAAGTGGGTAGCCATTTTGGAACAAGTGACTGCCAAACAGTGTGGTTCACGATAAACTCAGCTACAGAGTCAAGCCATACAAAAGTGAGGGTTCTGGACTTCAGGAGAGCTGACTTTGGCAAGATGGGAGAGTGCCTTAGAATAGCACTAGCAAACAGGCTAGAAGGAGGGATAGAGCAACAATGGGGAAATATCAAAACTGCCATCACAGAGGCAACAAGCCTTTGTGTGAAGGAAATAAACAAATCAAAATGAAAGAAAAAGCCACTATGGTTCTTAAAAGAAGTGGCGGTGAAGGTTAGGGAGAAAAAGATAGCATTTAGGAAGTATAAGGAAACACAGAAGGAGCAGGAGAGAGAACTGTACCAGCTAAGGCAAAAGGAAGCAGGGAGGGTAGTCAGAATAGCAAAGCCACAAACTGAGGAAAAGATAGCCAACTCTGTTAAGAAGGGGGATAAAACCTGTTATAGGTACTGTATATCAGGGAGCGTAGAAAGACAAAGGGAGGGATAGTGAGGCTGAATAGAATGGATGGTGGGTGGGCAGAGAGTGACAGTGAAAAAGCAGGGATACTGAATGAATACTTCTGCTCAGTATTCACAACAGATGAAGTGGGGGAGGTGCCTAATCCAATTAACAGAAGCAATCTGGAGAGGGGGGGTCGATCCCAGTCCTTTCACAGAAGAAAGGGTTCTGAAAGAACTCATAAAACTGAAGGTGGACAAAGCAATGGGGCCAGATGGAATTCAATCCAGAATTCTAAAAGAAGTAAGCAGAGAACTAGTGACATCATTGACTACCTTTTTTAACAAATCATGGGAGGATGGTGTGGTACCAGAGGACTGAAAGAAGGCTGATGTGATTCCCCTTCACAAAAGTGGGAGCAAGACAGAGGCAGGAAACTACAGACCTGTCAGTTTGACCTCTATGGTAGGGAAAGTGATGGAATCACTTCTGAAGGAAAGAATTGTTGAGTACCTACAGGCCAGTGGGGCACAGAACCCAAGGCAGCATGGGTTCACAGCGGAAAGGTCATATCAGACGAATCTAATTGATTTCTTTGACTGGGTGAACAAAGTAGTAGACCAGGGAAGGGCTGTGGACATGGCCTACCTAGACTTTAGCAAGGCATTTGACACAGTCCCACACAAAAGATTAATAGTCAAATTAACCAGACTTAGAGTGGGTCCCAGGGTGGTAGCCTGGATAAAACATTGGCTGAACAACAGGACACAGAAGGTAATTGTAAATGGAGTCCACTCTGAAGAAAGAGGGGTTACTAGTGGGGTACCGCAGGGTTCAATACTGGGTCCAATCATTTTTAATGTCTTTATAAGTAACATTGCAGAGGGACTAGAAGGAAAAGTATGCCTCTTTGCAGTTGACACAAAGATCTGCAACAGGGTTGATACACAAGGAGGCATGGAAAGGATGAGAAGGGACTTGTCAAGGTTGGAGGAATGGTCAGAAGTATGGCAGCTTGGATTCAATGCAAAGAAGTGCAAAGTAATGCACATGGGAAACAAAAACCCAGGGGAAGATTACACAATGGGGGGTAGTAACAACAACAAAAATGGAAAGGGACCTGGGGGTAATCACATCAGATGACCTTAAGGTTGGCAAGCAATGTGAGAAGGCGGTAGGGAGGGCTGGGGGGATACTGGGATGTATAGGGAGAGGCATCACCAGCATAAAACAGGAAGTTGTTATCCCCCTGTACAGACAGTTAGTGAGACCACATCTGGACTACTGCGTCCAGTTCTGGAGACCCCATCTCTGCAAGGACATAGACAGGATGGAGGCAGTTCAGAGGAGGGCAACTAAAATGGTGCAGGGTCTGCAAGATAAGCCTATACGTGGAGAAGCTAAAGAAGCTTAATATGTATACCCTTGAGGAAAGGAGGGAGAGGGGGACATGATAGAAACATTTAAGTACCTCAGTGAAATCAACAAAGTCCAAGAGGGTAGCATCTTTCAGAAAAAGAGATGTGCAAGAACAAGGGGACACAATTTGAAGATAGAGGGGGAATGGCTCGGGGCAATGTGAGGAAGTATTTTTTCCACAGAGAGAGTGGTGGATGCATGGAACAGCCTTCCTGAGGAGGTTGTGGGGTCTGAAACTGTAAGAATTCAAGAATGCATGGGACAGACCTAAGGCAATTTTTGTGGGGGGTAGGAAGAAATAGGCTGTTGGTTAAATAGGATCTGCAGCTTATCCTCTAGGTAGGGAAATGGGCAGACTAGGTGGGCCAAGCGGTCCTTATCTACCATCAAAGTCTATGTTTCTATGTCACAGAAGCATGCACATCTGAAAAAGAAACCACAAAATGGTTGTGTTTCTGCCCTCTCAAGTGGAAGAGTGCAGGCAGCGCTAACCACCAGAGTTGTTCTCCCAAGATACATGCATTATGAATAATCACTAACCTACTATGATGAATGGCTGTGGTCATTTTTTGTGTTCATTACCTGACGTCATAATGCATTCGAGAATCATTCTTGTGAATTATGGATGTCATGCAAAGAACTCGAAAAATTACAGCCCTGTTAATCATGATCAGATAACAGTTATTACCTGGGTAATCTATGATCTTCAGAGGAACACATCCTCCCACTTCCTTGACCAAAAACAATATCAGGAACAAGAGCATTTGTCTTACAAGCAGCTCACACCGGGCCCAATCTCCCTCTCAGCATCAAAAATTCAACAACCAGCTGTCCAGTGGCCAGCGGTAGGAGATGACTCAACAGCTGGCTCAAGCAAGTGAGGGTGCTGGGTTGGTGCTGCCATGTAGCAGTGTTTCTATTCAGGGTGGGACTGGCATCAAGTTTTGCTGCCACAGTAACCACTGCAGTAGACCACTGAGCTTGCTCATTCATTGGACAACACTATGTGTGTGCGGAGCCATCTCCATCACTGCTCAGGGCTATGAGAGGGTTCCAGGGAGAAAATCAGGCAGATAAAGATGGTCATCTGGTTGATGGTGGTAGCACATTTGGGTCCCCTTGCCAATGGCCTCACACTCATGCCATGATTGTGCACCAGAAGAAGAGGTGGGGACACCTGCCTCTCTGCTGGACCCTCCATGGGGGTCAAGCTATGGGGGACCTTGGGGTGGGGCTGGGAGGTGATAAGTTGGGTGGCTGCCTGCCTAAAATGGGATGTCTGGGCACAAATGATGGAAGAAAAAAATCAGAAATAATACCTAATTTAAGCTGGAGCCTGCCTACTTTTCTATCCACCTCAGATGTCTGTGTTTGCTTTGCCTCATATGCTTACTGACTTGTGCCTGCCTCTTACAGCCTTCCACATTGTCCACGTCACAGTACCACTGTACATGCCACCTACAAATTGATACACTTGTACTGTATCCCCATCTGAAAGACAGGCTTTTGTTTTTAATTTTGTATTTGCACACTCACTGATATCCCTGTACTGACTATTATTTTGAACGATACCCCCCGTAATTGTAAATCTGATGATCTTGCACCTACCTTGTTCTTTCCCAGAATGTAGTAATAAACAGGTCATAAGACCCAGTCTACTTTCTTAAGTAATTAATCTATAAATAAATAAATAATAGTGGGATTTACCCCGAGGTTCAATTACACCATATCTTGGGCACTTTGTTTCTACAGTCATTGCAAGGAAAGTGACAGCGGGCTCAGCTGACAAAAACAAACAAATCAAGCACCAGTTCTGCCTTATGGGAAACAACAATTTACCTTTATTTATTTATTTTTATTCATTAGGTCTAGGATTACAATACCTTTGAGATAGGGCTCTTTTACAAAGGTTCCACATCAGGTTACAATTCAAAACATAAGACATGTAAGTCAGGTTACAAATTTAATACATAGCACAAGGTTACAAAAGTATAAGCTAAACAGAGTTACAAAGCATCTGAGAAACAAAACAAGTTTTGGAGGCTAGGTTACAAGGAGATAGCAGATGAGGTGCAGAGAGGGTAGAGGAGAAAAGAGAGGAAGATTAGAGGGGGCAGAGAGCTATAGAGGAGGAGTGCAGCCAGAGGCATTGTCGTAGACATAACATGGGGAAGAGCATGCTAAGGGGTACCCAAGTGTTAATAGGAGAGAGAACTGCATAAGGTTAGGGAAATATTCATGGGGTCAGCTAGTGGAGGCAGTCACAGGAGTTAGAGGCAGTGAGAGAGAGGTGGAGCCTTGATTTAAATGCACCAAGGGTAAGAGTGGAGGAGATGTAACTGTTTAGACCATTTAGCCAGCTGGGCACCCTGTAGGCTAAAGATCTTTGACCTTGTGAGGTACAACAATGTGGAATCTGCAGGTGCTGTGATTCAGAACCCCCCCCCCGGTTGAGCGGGGGTTATTGTTAGGGTGCAGGAGTGCACACACTCCAGGGGGCACAAGGCCCACAGTTATTTTCTTCGCCATGGTGCAGGTTAGGTACTTTATCCGACTGGTGAGTTGCAGCCATCCAGTTTGTGCATAGAGATCGCACATATGTGTGAGGTGGTGGGATCCAGTGAGAAGTCGGCAGGCCTTATTGAGGGAGGTGGATATGCGTCTAAGAGCGGTAGTGGGGGCAGAGCCATAGATGATAAGCCCATAGTCAATAATGGAGACAACAGAGCTCTGAACATTGACTGTCAGGGCTTCTGGGGTAAGAAGTTGCCTATGCCGGAAGAGAAGGCCAGGCAAGTAATTGCTGCTTTGGCTACAGAGTCACTGTGGGCACTGTAAGTTAGATGAGGGTCTAGAGTGATCCCAATGTACTTAAAGGCGTGAACCTGTTCCAGGGTGACTCCATGACTGGTTTTGATGGATAGGGGGTGCAACTTATGCTTGTTATGAGAGCTGCTGAACATTATAAACTTTGTTTTCTTATTATTGAGGATTAGTTTGTGATTTGAGAACCAATTTTCAACAGATCTGAAGGCAAGCTGAAGGTTATCTTGTAGAGGCTTAGGATCCTTGTGGGAGGCAAGAATTACAGCATCATCTGCATAGAAGATGTTTGTTTTGGAGCAAGAATTTGGAAGGGAGTTCAGGAACAAGTTGAATAGTAGGGGGCACAGAATGGATCCCTGGGGGACACCTGAGCGAACGGGCCTGGTACCTTACTGACTGCAAAGAATAAAGTAGCATTTTCCTGGTACCTCTTTGCATAGACTTCAGGTCTAGGCTTCCATAGCTATGTCCCAACCTCACCATCCATAACCCCCACTGTCCTCCAGACAGAGGTCAATGTGGTGCAAGACTTGAAAATGCCTGCAACCCTCATGTAGATGGCACAGTGGGGTTGTCCCCATTTTCTTCCCTGTTTTCTGATCCCCCTTCCTCTGGTGTGATGCATCCATGAGTGAATGCAACATTCTCCACAGCAGGGGAGTAAGCTACATGGCCTCCCACCTGGCATTGCTGTGGAGTTGGATTGCCAGCACCACCCCTCCTTGCTGAAGGAGCACTTGCACCTCGTTACCCAAGAACTGGAACCCGAATCTGCTCCCAAACCAGGGTCGTCTGTATGGTAGGTACAGCACATTCCACTGTTGTTGGGACATCTTGTGGCTTGGGCAAAACATTTTTTAACAATTAGGGCCCAAACCACAAAAATTTTCTGGCCCTCCTGCACAAACAGTGGACTGGCAAAAGCCATGTAGTGCTCCCTCCACACATTCGGGGCACTCTGTGGAAATCATAAATAGGTTTATGCACCACATCACACCTGATCCTGCTTCACCTGCACTTCTATTCAGATGACCAGGCTGGAGGCAGGAAAATGGTAGTGTTGTGTCAGGGGGACCTGTCAGTAATGCCTACCCACCCTCTATGCAAGTGCCCTGGACACTCCTAGGACATGACAGCATGCTCTGTCCTGGTGTCTACTGCATCTAGCCCTCTGAGCTAACATGGAGGCTAGGGGTCTTAAAATAAATGTCCTTTACAAATGGGATATGACAATCCTTTGAGAACTGCTATACCCACAATTCCCTGCTCTGCGTACAGCAGGAGATCCACTCATGTGGTAAACTGGGCATCCCATTGGATGCCTGGTATTTAGCCCTGCATTGCCCCATATGCTCTCAGCCTCCAAGCACTCTGCTAACATGCAGAGGGAAAAGTCCAGGGGTCATGGATGCCACCACTTGCATCCCATTTGCATCTGTGGAGCTCTGCAGCTCAGATACACACCTTTGGTGCATATCTAGGCTATCTTTCTAGATTAGGTTCTTAGTTTTGTTTAAGACCATATATGATAGCCAGGGGTGACCCTCACCTACACTGACCCACTTCCAAATTTCTTGGCCAAAAAAGAGCATTGTAGGTTCAGAACAACCCCCTGTATATCAGTCTACTGCCTTGAACATGAAATCCTACTCAAAAGTTGGAACAGTAGCCCCAACCACTAACAAAAATTTGTGGCAAAACAAAGAGCAATAAGCCCCGGTTTGTAGCGTAAAGTAATAGTACCCTGGCTCCTAGCTACATTAATCACAATTATAAAATGAAAGTCTCATAACTCCTTACTGAAACATATCAAATGACCATAGCTTATGCTGACACAACTGCACATCTTACCTCTACTACATTTTTTATCTAATAAAATATCTGTGATTGTTTTAGAGGCCCATCTTATTTATCTCTCCGGACTTGATGTAGATTACTACAAACTTGCAAGGTTCATTTTCCAGCTTTCCAGGCGTACATACCATTGTGACCTATTAAGGTCCCTTGGTAGGTACAGTCTGGAACAGAAGCATATTTTGTATGCTGTTACTTTGACAAAGAAGTGTGTTAAACAGAAAACTCCTCTTTATCTTCAGAAATTGCTTACTTTTCGATCGTTTAAAAACAATCTTAGGTCAACACTTGGAACCGAGTGTGTTCCTGTTGTAAAACGTTCTATAGGGTGTCACACCTTTACTTATAATGGTTCAATTACTGTAAATTTTTGCCCGTGTACTTACATCTTACTGACAGGTCATTGCCCTCATAGCAAAGTATAAAAAACTGGTTTAATTATAGCTATTTGGTCTGTTGTGACTAGTCAATAGCCATCTTAAAGTTGCAATGTAGTTCAAAGTTTGTTGTTGCTGTTTATCTTTTTTATACATCCTTTTCTTGTTTCTACAAACATTTGTATTGATGCCCATTTTATGATGTTTTAATTTGTAATAGAAGCATTTATAGTTCTTGTAACAACTTACATCAGGAACCCATTGTAAATGAGTACAAGCTCAGTTGGTTTATTCCACCTTGTCCTCCTGTTTTAAATAAAACATCTTGAATCTTGAATAACTCATTTTATAAGTAGGACACCACATTCCTGGGTGTACCTTCATAAGGTAATAATGTATTTCTTGGGTGGTTACAGCATTCGGCTAGGCCTCAGGTACAGCAATCACCAGAAGAATACATTATTCCCTCATGACTGCACATCTTGTTATGTGCAATCAATCTCTTTAATGTACAACACACCTCACATTAATTCTACCTCTGCTATAATACTACAGCTTCCTAGGCCCCCAGCTACAGTAATCCCTAGTATAATCAATGTCTCTGTAATGCATACCTCAATAGATTATCTCCCACCTCCCCCAATACAAGGCTACAGTACCCACAGCTTTGTGATAGTATCTTGCCTGAAAAATAAGGCAAAAGTCAGCTCCATGGTACCAAGTGGTGAGGCTCCCACTCGGCATGTTGACGCCCTCTGTTTGTGCCCCTCACCTGGCAGAGAGGGTGAGGAGAGGAGAGCACCTTTGGATGTTCTCCTTCCTGGGAGTGAGGGAATGCTGCACTCTGCTTCCAAAGCCAGTGCTGCTGGTCTGGTGGAGGTATGCTTAGCGGCATTAGGTGACCATGTACCACCGCACCCCCCAGAATGTCGCAACATGTGCACATAGAGGGAGATGGATGCAACAGGCAAACAGAGAAAACAACTCTAGTGCATGCGGGATGTAGCTGGCCATACTCAGGGTCCACCTTGGTGAGAGACCTCTACTTCCACCCAGGGACTTCCCAAAACAAGGGTGGTGTGGGGGGGTCACAGTCTGAGGGGCCCCATCAGACCCAGAAGGGCCAGCCATAGTGGGGTGAGCTGTGGGATTATAAGGAGATGGGTATGTAACAGAGATGTCAGAGATAGGGCTGGGTCCAACCCAATGGAAAGGAGCCATATTCAAGATCAGAGGAAAAAGATAAATTGTACAAAAAAATGGTAAAGACTTCCAAAAATAAAGAAGAAATGCAGTGATTTCTGAAAGTAAATAAAAAAGAAAAATGAGGCTGTATCCAAATGTCAAGGTGCACATCAAAAATGGTCGATATTTTCCCTTCCCCATAAGGGTATTTAATGTTTTTCTCCAAAACTGGTCTCTTCTGGAATGCAGCTTTCCAAAGCAGGACCTGGAAGTATTTTGACTCCCATAAAATTGGGACAGGAACTCTCTGACCTAAATGTTGTTCTCCCACTAGTTGCCTTTCTCTTGTCCTGTCCTAGAAGAAGGACGTGCGGATGCTGCGCTTCATCCAAGAGCTGAACACCACTACCCAGTCCTGCATGCTCTGGGGTCTGGAGGAGGACACCGAGTACATTGTGCATGTCCAGGCAATCAGCCCCAATGAGACCAGCCCAGCCAGCGAGCCCATCCATTTCCGAACCCCAAAGGAAGCTGAGAAGCTAGCCTCAAAGAGCAATGGTAAGGCTTTCTCACTTCTGGTCTTGTGTGCAGCTTGGGGTTTTAGTGTTTTGTCTGAAAGCAAAGTTCCTTACTTGCTAAGAACACTGAAGGACTTCTGATAGTGTCTGACATAAAACAGTATCACAGGGCATGAAATTATAATGGTTTCTGGTAATAAAAGGCTGACACGGTGCAGGAACTTGGTAACAGATCTGTTCAGATCCCATACCAGGGGGCTTGGTTGTCAACCCAGTTATGATTATGTTCTGTGTCTGGTTTAAGAGTTCTCTTGAAGATTCATGGTTATATTCTGGGCAGGGTTTAAACTGGGCAGGATCCCATGGGAAATCAGTTCCACCACTTCTTACAAATTTGCATGAAAGTTCCACTACCTCTGTCATCTTTCTCTATGGACTACTATAAGAGAGTTCCACCACCTAAAAATTTACAGTTCCACCACCTAGAAATCTAGCTGTGACAGTTTCCCCACCTAAACCTAAACCTAAACCTAAAAATTTAACCACTAGTCCTGGGTCTGGATTGGGGTCTCTATCAGAGATTCTTGGTTCTGTTCTTAGTTGCCTTAGGGATTCTATAAGAGATTTATGATTCTGTTCTGGGTCTGAGTTGGTAGTATTCTCAGAGATTCATGGTTCTGTTTGGGGTCTGAGTTGTGGGTTCTGGTAGAGATTCAAAATTCGGTTCTGGGTCTGAACCAGGGATTCTGTTTGAAATACATGGATCTGTTTTGGATCTAAATTGGGGGTTCTGTAGAAAATGTGTAGCTCCATTTCAGGACTGGATTTGGGGTTCTCTTTGATAGTCATCATTATGTTCTGATTCCAGATTGTGGTTCTGCTTGAAATTTATGATTCTGTTCCAGGTCTAGATTGGGGGTTCTGTTTGAGATTAATTGCTCTGTTCTAGGTCAGGATAGGTGGTTCCATTTGAGATGTGTGGTTCTATTCAGGGACTGAATTGCAAGCTCTGTTTGAGATTTGTGGTTATATTCTGGATCTGGATTGGTGGTTCTGTTTGTGATATATGGTTCTGTTCTGGGTCCAGAATAGGGGAAGACTGTCATTCAGTGGCCAGGAAGTAAGAGAGCTGAGATCACTACCAAACCCTGATCTTTCACATGGGGTATTTCATGGAAAACACTCATTAAACAAGTCTACTAATAATAATACTAATGACCTATTCTATTACTATTGCAACAATATTTAAATAAAAAAATTATATTTTGCCCCCCCTTATCCTTCCTGAAAGGAAAGTGAAGAAAGTAAGATTTAGAACCAAAGAGAGATATTTCTTTATTCATAATGAGATTTGCATTTTTTAATAATTTTTTACAAGGGTAATTTTAAGCTTCTTTTCTTCCGATTTTAACTGTATTCTTAGACTTTGTTCATCTCTGGTTTGGCATCTGCTTGAATTATTGAAATTTTAATAAAAATGTTAATGAGAAAAATAAGTCTACTAGTAATGGACCCCTGTGGGTCAAGTTCCCTGCAAACATATGTAAAGCAAGGACCTTTGCCATAAATTGTGGTGTTTTTGTGAACTTGCCAGCAACTGGGGGGTATAATTACTCTAACTAGTGTTTCCATATGAGCACCATAAAATGGCTTATAAAATTCAGGTCCAGAATTGCATTTCAGGTCTTGCCTGATACAAGTTGTAATGTTATTGAACAACAGTTCTGGTGACCTGAAGCACCTGGTCTGATGTAATAACCATCAAGCAACTGATATGATGTCATCAAGCATCAGTTCTGATGTAATCAAGCATCTGGTTTGATGTCATTTAGAAACTAGTCTGAGGTCATTAAAGCATCAGTGCTGATGTCATCCATAATTAGTTCCAATAAATTCAGTAATAGCTCGGATGGCATCAAAACGTTGTCCTGTAGCACAGCTGTGGTTAGTCACCAAGCAAGAGAGGGACTTTGGGCTAGTCATATCTGATAATTTCAAGGTGGCAGGGCAGAGTGACAAGGTAGTAGGCAAGCTTCCAGGATGATGGGGTTGCATAGTGGAGGGCTTTCTAACAGGAGAAAGGAGGTAGTGTTGCCACTATATCACTGTCTAGTGAGACCCCACCTAAAGTATTGTGTCTGGTTCTAGAGGATGCATCTCTGCCAACCAAGGTTGAGTACAGGGAAGGAAAAATTCCCTATCTTTACTTCTGATGTTATTATTAATGCAACCCAAGATTTAGTAAGCCTTACTCACTGCTGCTGTACATTGCTCAGTGGCAGACAAATTATTTGTCACCAGTACTCCTAGGTCTTTCTCCATCTCTGATACAGGAATGGGTGAACCACATAAGTGATATTTGGCCTTTGGGTTTTTGCTCCCCATGTGCATTATCTTACACTTTTTCAAGTTTAGGGCAAGTTTATTTTCCATTACCCACACCCCCACTTTATCTCTATTTGCATATCTTTCATACTGTAGCTTGTTCATCATTCACTATACTACCCAATTTAATGTCATCTGCAGACTTAGAGGTCCAGCATGAATCTGATGTTTGCAATGATGTCTGCAATGAAACCACATAGATATCAAATAGCATAGGCCCCAGAACTGAGCCTTGTGGGACCCCGCTGATTACATCTGTCCATGGAGATAGCTGGCCAGCCAGGGACACTCTCTGTCTCCTACCATCCAGCCAGGATTTAACCCACCTAACTATATTGATATCCAAACCCATTTCTATTAATCTTTCTATCAGCTGGTTATGTGGCAAGGTGTCAAATGCCTTAGAGAAGTCAAAATATAGGACGTCAACAGATAACCCCACATCAAACGCCCTACTTAATGAGTCAATAAATAAAACAAGTTGGTCAAGCATGATTGACCATTCCAAAAACCATGCTGGTCAATATCCATCAGTCCGTACTTATTGATATGGTCACATATTAAGTCCTTAATTATACCCTTAATTAGCTTGCTAACTATTGATGTCCATCTAATCGGTCTAAAATTACCATATTCAAATGTTGATCCCTTTTTATGTTGGTTGTGCTTGCGCAAAACCAGCGTATTGTTGTAATATGGGATTTCAGTGGGGTGTCACTGCCGGGCTCATTGCAGTTCACAGAACCAGGGGGCTAGGCAGTCTACCCCAATGACCACTAGGTGTGGTTCTGACACGGCTCTCTGCTGTGTGGGCTGAATGGTCATGCACTTCAAAGGATGGAAGCCACTCTAATCTGAGAGGGCTTCAGAGTTTGATTTGCATGACCCTTCAGCCCACCCAGAAGGTTGGCTTTCAACATAAACCCCCCCTCACCTGCCATACAGTGACATGTCCAGTGTACTACAGCCAAATCCCATTATGAGGCTGACTGTGTGCCCACTGTCCCGTCGGCTTACTAATAACAGTGGGGCAGGTGCTGGCTGCCTGCCCTGCCCAGCCCATCTGGCATTGCTGGGCAGCAGTGTGTCTCCTCCGCACCATGCTGTGGCCCACCAGCGGCGGCGCTCTGTACGTCAAGTGGGATAATGCCTCCTCCATACACACTAGTCAGTGAGATGTGTCAGTCAAGATGAATCTGATGTCCAAGTGACAGCACACTGTAACAGGACCCATGAATGCTGCCTTAACATTCTGGCCAAATACACAATCATGGTTTGAACTTGTCTACTTGTGGCAAATCACTTCTGCAATTAAACTGAAGTGTGGGTAAAAAAAACCCCACCAAGCTCTTTGGCTAATGTAACCAAATGTCCGTGTAAAAGACTGGGTTCTGGACAGGTCATAGGGCTTCTCCAGCATTAGGCCTTCATTCATGGCACTGAGCACATAAAGGGACAACATGGAGCTTCAAAATAAGAAACTCTGAGGATCCTGCAGGCGCGGAAGTCACAAGATCGGTTTGAGAAAGTGAAGCGAGCTTGAAAAACGGGAAAGCAGTAACACACAGGCTTGCATTTGTGCAAAAAGCATGAACAGTTATTAGCCCACATGGACTACCCTTGCACTTCGAGGGTACAATCCCTCTTCATCATGATAAAGATGTATTGTACCCTCAAAGCACCGGGGTAGTCCATGCGGGCTAATAAATGGTCATGAATTTTGCACAAATGCAAGCCTGTGTGTCGCTGCTTTCTCTTTTTCAAATTGTATCCGGCCTGTAGTGGCAGACCAGGCTTTCATACAATTGCAGTGTAATCGCACCTGTTTCTTTTTCATTACTTAGAAAGTGAGTTTGCCTGCTGATTTTCTGAGCAAATGCACAATGTTCAGCTATGGCTGTTACTGCTTCTGCTGCTGCCACTTTCTGGGCTCCACTTCAGTTCTACTTGACTGGAGTCATGGAGAAAGGCATGAGCTACCATATTACTCCGTGAATAAAAGCACTTGCTCAGTGGGTAAAACCCACTCACAGTCTCAGACCTAGCAGCAAGTGTTAGTCATATACAATGTATCAATCCAGCCCCAACACACACACACACACACACACACACACACACACATATACACACTAGATATAAGTATGTTAGATGGGGACATTGCCGGGAAGGCCTGATCAATAACATGATCTACAACTATCAGCATGAGCTGAAGGGGTAATGTTCCAATATTTAGCAATTACTTGATAGATGGCTCAAACACAGTGCGGTAAAGTTGGAGCCAGTCCCCTGTAACCAAAACACACCTAATCATGCCTTTCTGGGCATACAGACCTATCGAGCATTTTTAGAATGAGGGAAATAAGCGAAAAAAAAATAACCATGCAGGACTGCTTTCAAAGTAAGGAACACAAAGCAAAACATAGAGAATAATGTGTGGGCAACCATACACAACAAGGCTGTGTTTCCATCGAGGGGTTGAGATGACAGCATATGAACTTCGAGAGTGAAGCTCGAGAGGTCCATGCTGTCATCTCAACCCCAAGATGGAAACACATGCCGAGTTGTGTGTGGCTGACCATGTTTTATTTTTTATAGTATATGTTTTTTTACACTAGAGTGACAGACCCCCACTGAAGTGAAAACAAAAAATCTTGCTATTTATTTGTTCTACTCACATATCAAAATCCAATTTCCAGACTTTTGAAAGCTAAAATTCATGACTTTGGGCACTGGGTGGTTAGTAAGTAGCTAAATGTAGAATAAATGAGAAATTTAAAATTGTATAACCTTTGAACTGTGCACAGCAACTGTACGGAATGCGTATAACAACACTTTAGAATGCGCATAACAGTTTAGAATGCTCAACAAGGATTTTAAGCAGGCTGATTTTTATACATAACAAAGGGTAACCAAATACTGTATCAGAGTTATCAACATCTCTGAGCATAGGTTCCAACATCTGGCAGAGAAATTACATAGCATCTCTGCTATAAACTGTAGTCCCCCAGATCTACATTCGGGGAGTTCAGTCCACGGAGCTTTGCAATCTGCAGTAAAATAAAAATAAATCATAAATAGGAATTACAGCTCATATAGCTTTTAAAATATACAAGCTGCCATTCACAAACTGCAAAACGGACCACCAGGGGGAGAGAATCCAACTCAGTTTTCCCCGATATAAGTCGCAAAATACAAAGTGAAATATAAAACACAGACAGGATACACATTGCTGTAATTAGATTTTGATTTGAATGCTACACACAGCAATTATTTATTTTTTTATAACAGTACATTTCACTGTAAACAGTCCACCCCAACCAAGAGTCCAACCCACATTGTGATACTGCACTAAATCACATCTATACTGTGCAGTACACAAGAAGCTGTCAGTCCTCCATTCAAACACTGTGTACTTGCAGTAATAACTTTAATTGTAACATCACTTCAAAACATGAAAACTTCTGTGTGCAAATTACTCTGTGTAAAATTAAATTGTGAGTATGTGCAAATTTATAAATATCACCTCCTGCCCCCCGTATAGACCTGAAATCAGGGCTACAGAAATAATTTTGGATATCTAATAACAGCTTTTGCAATTCCCACAAAATAATCTTTTAGAGTCTTCAGAACAATTCAGAGTTCAGTCTTTGGACTTCATCTCCCTAGCTGGAGTCATTTGAATCTGAATACGATAGGAATTTGGGGATCAGAATTGCCAAAAAAAAAAAAATGTTTAACAATCAACCAACGTTCTGCATTGACAAATGCTTGTTGTGTATAGGTATAATAGAGGCTTCTTTCCATGTATGTACTGTGGAGTACACTTTAGCATTGGGCTTAAGGCCTGCTACTGCTCCTTAAGAACTCTGAACAGATGTTGGTGTGTTATTACTGTTTTAGGAGAGGCTTGAGGAGAATCTCTGGAATTCTCATTGGTCAGTCAGTCAGTGTGAGTCTGCTGTTTGGGCTAGACTCTTTTGGCATGCTGTCTCTGTAATATGAGAATAAACTCCTTTACTTCTACATTTATTTTTTGCATCAGTCTGTTATTCCTACTGTCCAGAAGGTGTCCACCACAGAAATAAGAGATGGGCCTGGCAGATCTTGGAAGAAGGTAAGAGTCCGTTGTGGCAGACCAATACTAAAACACCACACATGGTGGAGAATGCAGGCATACCGGGATAATGAATTGGGGTACCCAGTGATGCAGACAAGTGAGATAGGATCTGGGCAGAAGAATGGACAAGCTGGTGCCCCTCACAAAGATGGCTGCTGGACCTGTAGCATAGGCTTCTTGGCTAATTTGACATTCCCAATATGGCTGCCAACAGGGGGTAAAGGTTGCTTCCTGTTTTGTAGTTGTAGGCAGTGGCTTATATCAGGGCAGCAGAAAGAATGCAAGATGGCTTTTCTGCAATCTGTTCAAAAGATAAATGGCGGACTTTGGTTTGGCTGAGTGACTCCCTGACTATCCAAAGTATTTGTGCTGAGAGATTTATTGCTCTCTTCAAGGTGTAGAAGCCTGGAATACTTTCTTCAGACAGAATTGGCAAACAAATGTCTGTGTATTGGAAGGCACCTTGAGTATAATAACAGAATGCCATATGTCTCTGGTTTAAGAGTTAATGAACAGGCCACAGCATGGTGGTCCTCAGGCTTACATGATTGTAATTTACAGCTCATTCAGTTAGCAGGCTTGTAATATGCAGCACACTTTTTTTTTCTTTCACAGCCTACAATGTTAGAGAAGGGCTGCAGGCTGCTGCACAAGCAGGAGAAAGTTTATTGTTTTGTTTATTTTCATTTTGTTTTACTGCAGCTAAGGCTGTGGTGCAAGCAACATGTAAGCTGTGCATGACGGAACAGTCTTCCAGAAATGTGCAACTTCACAGATGAGCCAGTAGTCATTTCCAAGCATGCCACTATTGGAAAGTTTATTTGCTTGTCTACAGGGGACCAACTCCATCTTTTGCAAGAACCTCAGCCTGGTTCTACCAGCTCTAGTCCAGTCAGTTCTATCACAACCACCCCAGCATCACCAGCATTACCCCTCAGTATGTGACTACCCTCTTCTAAACTCCTGGCATCTCCAACAGAGAGAGAACAACTTTTAAAATTCCTGGAGGGCTACCCAGATGTCTTTGTTGGTCCCAATAACAAGCTCTGATGTTGTGATAACCTACAACACACAATCGAGGTACATCCCTGTCAGCAACCCATCCATCAGTGAGCCTACAAGGTGGGACACAATCAGAAACAAGTCCTAGAAAATGTGATCAAAGATGTGCTTGACCAGGACATCATTGAAGAGTCTATGAGTCCCTGGGGTGCGCCATGCCTGCTAGTGGTAAAGAAGGACAAGGGGTATCGCTTTGTGATAGACTACAGAAATCTTAATGCTTACACAGTGCAAGATACTCATCCCTTAGCCACAACACAGGATGCCTTAGAGAGTCTGGCATGGCCAGCCCAGCTTACTTTACCAATCTTGACCTACAGAGTGGGTTCTACCAAGTCTCCATTGATCCAGCCTTTCATCCATACACAGCCTGGCGCTGTCACCTGGGGCTCTTTCAATTTAAACGACTGCCTATGGGAATTCAGAACAGTCCCGCTACATTTCAGCGTGTTATGGAAGCTGTACTACATGGGTTGTCTTGGAAATCTTGCTTAGTTTGACTAGACGATGTTATTGTTTTCAGCAGAACTTTTCCAGAACACCTCCAACACTTCAAGGAAGTGTTTGAATGTCTCTGACAAGCTAACCACAAGCTTCGCCCAGAGAAGTGTTGTTTTGCACAGAAACAAATTCATTACCTGGGACATGTTGTCAGTTCTCAAGACATCTCTCCAGACCCAGACAAGCTCTCAGTAGTCAGAGACTATCCAGAACCTAATAATCTCAAGGACCTTAGAGCTTTCCTAGGCTTGTCTGGATACTGCAGAAAGTTCATTTGTAACTATGCACAGATTGCAGCTCCACTTTATGCGCTCACCAAAAAGGGGTGTGAATATTCCTGGACTTCTGAGTGCCAAAAGGCCTTTGAAATCTTAAAAGGCAGACTGGTCTCTTCTCTCCAGTACTGGCCTATCCAAGATTTGACCGACCCTTCAAACTCTACTCAGATGCTAGTTCCTTTGCAGTAGGCGCTGTACCATGTCAGGTGCAAGATGGAACAGAACGGGACATCTATGCCGGGAGCTCCCTTTCCTCAGCTGAGCAAAACTATGGCATCACTGAAAAAGAATGGCTAACAATAGTATTTGCTGTAAAGAAATTTGACTGTTATCTTCATTACTCCTGCTTTAAAGCTTTCGTTGATCACCAAGCCCTCAGATGGTTGTTCGAAATGAAGGAGCCAGTAGGTAAGTTCACCCAATGGTTTACCATGTTGCAATGCTACAACTCTGAAATTCAGTACAGACCAGGTCAAGTTCACTTCAATGCTGATAGTGTAAGCTGGAGACGATATCGCTCCGCATCATCCTCAACAGATGAAGACTCCTACTTACAAGCTCTTCCCTTCCTTGCTACAGATGTGCTTCCTGTGGACACTCCTGCAGCACCTCAAGTTGCCTTGCTGCTACCACCTGCATCATCAGAAAAGAACACAAATCCTCACCTGCGGCAAGCAGCTGAAGAGCTTCTCACCTCCTCTACTTCTGACCTCTCCCTGGCAACTGTTCATAAGAAACAAAGAGCAGATCCTCAATTCACAGACATACTCACTTACTTAAAATCTGGAACTTTATTGCAACAGAAGCAGCATTGCCAGGATGTACTTCTCCGTGTGTCACAATACTTCCTCAATGACGGTGTGCTTTTTCACAGTTGGACCAAGGAAGGCAAGAGCCATCTCACAGATAGAACACATGTACAGTTAGTTGTGCCGCCTCTCTAGTTAACAAAGTTCTTCTCTCCACTTATGCCTCTCCACTTTCCTGAGGTCATATGGGAATCCACAGAACTCTCAAAAAGACAAGGCTTCACTTCTTCTGGCCTCACATGAACAAGGACATTGTCCAATTTGTCAAATCCTGCCAGCCCTGCTCCCAAAGATAGCCTCCTGCCAAACCAACAAAAGCACACATCATTCCAATGCCTGTGGCTACTGAACCCTTCCAAAGAGTCAGCACAGACATTCTGAGACCATTGCCAACATGCTCTGACTCTGGCAACAAATACATTCTTGTTTTTCTGGACTACCTTACAAAGTATTTGGAACTAATTCCCCTAAAAGACATAAAAGCTGCTACAGTAGCAAATGCCTTCCTCAACACTGTTATTTGTCATCACGGTGTCCCCTCATATCTGCATTCTGACAGAGGCACTAACTACCTTTCAACAGTTGTTCAAGAAACGTGCAAACTTCTCGACATTAAGAAGACACGCACAACAAGTTATCATCCATAGTGCAATGGACAGAGTGAAAGAAGATGTATACCATTCCAAGTACACTGTCCAAGTACCTGGATGAAATTCATAACAATTGGGGCCGCTTCGTTCCATTCGTGCAATTCGCCTACAACACCAGCCCTTGTATTGACAGTACGGAGTACACCCTCTTTTTCTTGCCCATGGACACCATCCAAGAACTCCCTTGGACAAGGAGCTCTCACTGCTAGAAGTTCCAAAATCATCTTCTTCATTCATCATTCCTGTAAAGGAACAACTTGAACTGGCTAGAAGTATGGCAGTCACCACATTGGGACAGAGAAAATTTGCCATGCAGCGTAAGTCTCAAGAGCCTTCATTTTCTATAGAGGACATTGTCTACCTGTATCAACCTGTCCTAATTCCTGGCTCCACTAAGAAACTGCTCTGCCCTTGGATTGATCTTTTCTACATCGTGGAAATGCTTCCTCCAGTTCATGTCCATTTGCGATGCAAAACTGATGGAAAGCTCGTATATATCAAGATCCACATCAATCGTCTGAAACATGAGTACTTGAGTAACATCATTCCAGATTATCCCAGTCCACCCAGTAATGAAGCTGCACTTGAGCCTGCTATCCTGCCTGAATCAGAAGTGCCTCCCAATAACCTGCAACCAGTTGCGTCTGCCCCTCACACCCATGTGTACCAGATCGAGAAGATTTTAAGAAAGAAATACGTAAATGGATCCTGGACTTACAGAGTCAAGGTGTGACTTTGACATCTCACAGAACTCGTGAGTTGCTTACGATGACCTGACTCCAGCCTGTCAACAACTGGTCCAGGGAACACATGCCACTATTCCCACTGATCAGAAAGTCGACGACAGTCTTGAGCTTTTGTGTAACCAGACTCAGTAATTCTTCTAGTGGTATTCTCTCTTAATAGTTCCTGCAGAAAATGCTTCCTGTACCTCATTCCAGTGCACCTGTTGCTCATGGTACTGCATGCATGGCATTAACCTTTTTCCTTGCAGGAATATTTTTTCAAATGCACAGTTCCAGGTATATTTTTATTACTCTGCTGCTGTTTATTGCAATATTCATATCTTGTGTGCCAGGCATTCTCCAGCTGATACCCATTCCCTCTCTTCCTTTCCCCCCTTTCCTGCTCTGTGGAACTTGACACTCTAAACGAGCTTCAAGTTGCTATGGTGTCTTCCCTTCCCCTAGTACAACTCAGACTGCTCACTATTGTGGTCCAGATCCTTCCCTTCCCATCATGGCGGTCTACTTTTCAGTTATCTGCTATTCTAACCACAATTTTTGTTTTTTTACTTTTCTTGTATCCTATAATGATTGCTTATTCAAGTGGTGCTCACATTCACTGACCCAGGGGTGGTGTGGAGTACACTTTAGCATTGGGCTTAAGGCCTGCTGCTGCCCCTTTAAGAGCTCTGAACAGATGTTGGTGTGTTATTACTGTTTTAGTAGGGACTTTGGGAGAATCTCTGGAATTTTCAGTGGTCAGTCAGTCAGTGAGAGTCTGCTGTTTGGGCTACATTCTTTTGGTATGCTGTCTCTGTAGTATGAGAAGAAACTCCTTTACTTCTACATTTATTTTATGCGTCAGTCTGTTATTCCTACGGTCCAGAAGGTGTCCACCACAGAAGCAAGAGATGGGCATGGCAGATCTTGGAAGAAGGTAAGGATCCGTTTTGGCAGACCAATACCAAAATGCCACAGTACTACTGTACCTTCTTCCAATGAACTGTTTAGGATGTCAGATAATGGCCCTGCTAAGACACCAGCAATCTGCTTTAACATAATGGGATGCAGGTTATCCAGGCCTGGAGATTTATGTACATTGAGTTCTGTAGTCTTGCAAACATGTCCCTTTCAGTGATAACAATCTCATTAGGCAATCCCTTAAATAATGGTTCCCATTGTTCTGATGAAATATCACTTTTGGGTGTGTAGATGCTTGCAAAATGTTCATTAAAGGCTGTTGCCATCTCCTCCTCCCCTTTTATAATCTGGCCATTAAATAAGAGAGTCTGGAACACAGAGGGTCCTCTGTAAGCACTGTTTACAAAGTTAATACCTTCTTGTTATCGTTTGTCTTTGTTGTTAGTTGTAGTTCATATTCCCTTTTGGTCATTTTAATAGTCATTTTAAATTTTTTGCATCGCTTTTTATATTCTGCAAAATTAGTGGAAGACTTTTTTTTTTATATTTATAAATTGTTTAATACGTCTTTTATATGTTTATTGAACCAGCCAGGTATTTTACCTTGCTTATTACATTTTACCCTGATTGGGAATGAACTTACCGGTGCAATACTCTAATACATCCAAAAATGTCTGCATTTAAATTCCACGGTTCTGTTCTTAAAATCTTCTTCCCAGTTTCATCCTTGAACAAATTGTCTTATCTTTTCATAATCTGCCTTTTCATAACATCTAATCTTGATTATGATATTGCTGACCAGTGGTTCCCAGCTGTTAATAATACTGATCTGTACCATATTATGATCACTACAGCTCAGCAGTTCTCTCACTGTGCATTTCATGGTGCCAGTGCCCGATCTATACATTACTACATCTAAGATGTTGTTACCACGTCCTGTTTTGGAGACTAGCTGAAGCATATTATTTAGTTTGGTATACTCCAGTAACCTCTTTCCATAGTGGATATTTGCTCTATTATTCACCCAATCTATATCAGGTAGATTAAAGTCTTTCATGATTATGGCATTAACCCCTGACTCCATTTGTTCAATCTTTAAAAAAAAAATACTGTTTTCAGTATTTACTAACCCTGGTGGTCTATATCCTACACATATCTGTAATGTCTTACTGTTCATTGGCAAAATGTTGACCAAAATTTGTTCCACCCCACTATATTTTTCATTTAAATCATGTACCTTGTATGATTCCAACTAGTCTGATACATAAACTGCGACACCACCACCACGTTTATTGTTTCGATTGACATAATAAACCCTGTATCCTGATATATTCAGACTCCAGTACCCATCCTTCCACCATGTTTCAGTAACTCAGTAACTCCACAGATGTGGACCCCTCTGATTTCAGTAAGTGCTCCAATTCATCTTTTTTTTTTTTTTTTTTATCAGCTAGGCTTCATAGAAACATAGAAGTTGACGCAGATAAGGACTGCAAGGCCCATCCAGTCTGCCCATTTCTTTTTCTACCTTGTGAATGTGCCATAGGCCTTTGCTCTGTCAATGGCCTATCTCTTCATACGCATCTGTATTGCTCCCTTATGCCTATCCCATGCCTGTTTGAAGCCCTGCACTGTATTCATATCCACCACTTCCTGAGGTAGGCCATTCCATGCATCCACCAACCTTTCTGTGAAAAAGAACTTCCTCACATTACCCCTAATCGGCCTCCCTCTAATCTCATGCTGTGTCCTCTTGTTCTGCTATTTTTCTTATATTGAAACATGTTAGACTCTTTCACTCTGTTAATGCCCTTAAGGTGTTTGAATGTTTCAATCATATCACCTCTCTCCCTCCTTTGCTCTAGGATATATATATTGAGTTCAGTTAATCTGTCCTCATATGTTTTCTGATGCAGTCCCTGCACCATTTTGGTTGCCCTTCTCTGGACTGCCTCAATTTGGTTAATGTCCTTGTGAAGGGGTGGCCTTCAGTACTGCACGCAGTACTCCAGATGGGGTCTAACCAGTGTCTTGTAAAGAAGGATTATTACCTCCCCTTCTTGCATTTATTAGGAGTACATTTAAGTTATCATATTTTTTCTGCCCCCCCCCAGTTTAAAGAGCTTGGAACGTTCTCTCTGTTAGGGCTCCAGCTATACTCCTAGCCAGGATATTCTTTCCTGCCTTACTTAAATGTAACCCATCTCTTGCAAATAACTCCGGTTTCCCATGGAACTGTTTCCATGTGTCAAGGAAAAATAAACCCATCTGTTTGCATTGATACTCAAGTCTAGCATTTATTCTTTGTATGGTGTCATTTTTTTTTTAGCATGGCATTTGTTCAACAGGAGAATTCCTGAGATTACAGCCTTTGCCCCAGTTTCCTTTATCAATTTCCCAACATTCAATATATCATGTGCCATTCAGTTCATTTGCATTAAAATATTTCAGCTTTATAGTTTTTGCTCTTAGCCTGTTTTTTGTGCTGCTTTTTTGTTTGTTCATACAATGCTACACGCCAGGGTAAATCTCTGTAATAAAGATGTCACAGTTACATGACAACAGAGTAACTGCCATTGGAGTACATTGCCTTTCTGCAAGATCCTGCAAGATATCAGTGGTGGAAATGGTAATAATGGCATTTCATCCTGGTGGGCTGCACTGTAAATCATGCATCCTCTTTCCCGGCAGTGGAAGTTCTGACTGACAGAACGTAGACCTAAGCTGTAATACTGTAGTCCAGAACAGAATAAAAATAGAACTGAACTATACAGAAGGCAAACAGTCTTGCAGTTTTACTCATGGACAAGAAGATGCAGCGGCTGTCATCATCATCAGTGTGATTATTAGTTGTTGACAGTGAAAGAGACTGACTGTCTACAAAACTATCAACATATCTGGCATCTTTTTCCAGGAACACTGAGCAGTTTCTGCTTGTCTACAAGGCCAAAAAACAGGCAGAACTCAAGGTCAAGTGAGCAAGCACCCTGCCTGAACAAAGACAACTGCTCTCAGACATAAAGCAATCCAGGCAACTATCCCTGTATAGCATTTTTAATTTAAATTCATGTTCCATTGTTTTTTAAACAGAAGTCTATGGGTCACCCAGAGGTCAGCAGTAGCACGTGGTGGTATTATGTGGGTGACCCACATTCAGGAGTGAGCTCAGGGCTGCTGTGATCATGCAGCCCAGGTCCGGGAATGTTGCTAGTAGCAATGCTTATTGGTTTGGTCTGAGGGAGGCGCTCCACCCCACTTCTGCAGCAACTCCTGTGCTTTGTGTTCTGCCTCCTCTACATGGAACTTTGTGGCGATGAGGCCACATGGCACTGCAGAGCATCTACCAATGGTGGGAGGACTGGTAAACAAAAACAAAGGGTAAAAACCTCAGCGCAATCTAAATCTCACTGCTGGTGCTTGTGGGCCCTACACCATTAAAGAACCTGCTGTGTGGCAGTGTTGGTGTTCGGAGATCATTGTAGATAACCTAAACAGTGGGAGGACTGTACCAAGGTGAAAAAGCTAGATGGAAACAAACACATAAGTTTTTAACATGATTCATAACGTGTTCCTTTGTATATTTCCTGCATCTCTAATGGTTATAAGAATGCTTAGAAATAAACAATCTTGATTAGTGAAAAGCAATTTCATGACTTATATAATGTTTATTATATGTACTAGTCCTGTCTCTCTTTTAAAGTCATAACAGTATCTTATCATATCAGGCAATTTAGCCTAAAGGTTAGCGCAACAAGCTGTGAATGAGCCTGGTACATCCAGCAGACCTGAATTTAACTCCCACAACCTACACTTGCATATGAGTGACCCTAAGCAAGTCACTTAACCTCCCTGTGCTCGCAGGATGTAGCTGGAAACAAGATTTACTAAGTGTGCCTTTCCTGGTCAAAATGAGGGAGGAAGGAAGAGAGAGAGGAAGGAAGGAAGAGAGAAAGAGAGAAAGAAGGGAAGGAAGGAAGAGAGAAAAAGAAAGAGAAAAAAAGAGAGAAAGAAAGATAGAAAAAAAGAAAGACCTTTCATAACCAGAACTGTTAGGAGTGGTATTATCAGGGTCAACAGTTGCTATACCCCCCCACCCCTATGACTTTCCCATCTACCTCCAACATTGTTCTCTAAAGAGAACCCTGATGTCTCAGGTGGACATGGAAAAAACACAATTTCTATAACCATTTAAGCTTGCTTGTCATATATTTTTCGTAATGTGGCTTCTTTTTCTTTATAATGATACATGCTAACTTGAAACCAGGCCTGCTACCCCTTGCACATCATCTGCTCTATGACTGACAATCATCATCCTCTGTTCGTGACATCATAGTCTGCTGCTGTGGAAAAGGATTGCAATGTGACAAAGGAGGATTGTGATACCAAGTGCAGAAACAAGAAGCCAAAGCAGAGGAAGTCTAGGGGAATTTGATCCTTTTTTGTGTTAATGTACATACAGTAGTTAAGAAAAAGGGACCTCTAAATGCAGAAAATACATTAAGTCTCTATGAATTGTATCTAACAATGATTCGTCAATTTTATTCCTGCAGTTTCAGGGCCTCTTTAAATGTATCCAGGTTTCCTGCATACCATCTTCTTTATCTGGTGGTCTAGTGTGTGTGTGTGTATATGCATCTCCTGCAGCATGCCAGTATGCCCATCTTTTTTTATTATTATTATTATTATCTTGATTGTCCCTGATTTTTTCCTCCGGGTTCCTCCTACTCCCCAGCCCAGTGACTGGAGTCACCATAGCTGCACCCTTCCTCCAGCCAGTAGGGCAAGTACGCAGCTGCTGTCACAACTGATGGTGACCATCCTGCTCCATGATCAGCCAGCAGGGGGTGCATATATGTTAGGCATTCCATGCCTTCTGCTCATTAACCTTGCTCTCACAGGTAGCAGTTCCCCCATGCCCAGCCCTAATGTGGCATTCTGGGGCTCATACCTGAACCCTCCTCTCTCAGGTGGGAGCCCCCCCATGTCCAGCCCCAGCATGGTATTGTGGGGCATGCACATGAACCCTGCACTCCCAGGTGGTAGACCCCATGCCGAGCCACAGTGTGGCATTGTGGGGCTAACATATGAACCCTGCTCTCCTAGGTCTCAATATATACACCCTGGAAGGGGGGAATCATGGAGATCTATAAGTACCTCACTGGGGTGAACAAGGTGTAAGAGGGGAGTATTTTTCAGAAGAGGAGGTGCACCAGGACAAGATGGCATGCAATGAAGCTGGATATGGGGAATTTAGGAGGTACATGAGGAAGTAATTCTTCACTGAAAGAGTGGTGGACACCTGGAACATTCTTCTGACTGAGGTGGTAGAAGTGAAAAAGTGGAGGGCTTCAAGCATGCAAGGAACAGGCACAAAGAAATCTTAATAGAAAAGTGGGGGGGGGGAGTACCTGGAGATCAGGTAGGATCTGCAGTGACACCATAGGCAGGAACAAACTGGACAGGCTGGGTAGGTCAAGAGGTCCTTATGTGCTGACAAATTCTGTGTTTCTAGGTGGCACCCCCCCCCATGTCCAGCCTCAGCATGGCATACTTGGGGCTCACATGGTTTCATGTCATGACACAGAATATGGAATAGCGACTTACAACTCAGCGGGTGCACATCGCCGAGAACTGAAAATGGCGATATGCACTATAGCACCCAACAGGAATAGCCACTGCTGCTATAATTACCAAATAATGAGCAGGCTACTACTTCTTTTATGCAGGGGGCTATGCCCCACATACACCCCTAACGTAATCAACTCTGGGGGGCTGATACTGGGGAAGGGGGCAAACTCGATGGGGGGCTACATCGGGGACACACATGTCAGCAGGGGGAGAACAGTGGGGGGACCCTACAGATGGGGGGGGAACAATGTCAGGAGGGCAGAGTTACAAGACAGGTATCACAAATCAATCAAAGTATACATGTCCAAAACATAAAAAACATTAGTATACCTACAGTGGGTCAGAACACAGGTCGTCAACTCCATAGGTGGTTGCCTTAACCACCACACCACATGGCCAGCTCCACAGCTGCTTGCCAAACAGACATAGATAAACCCTTCCAGATACATCCAGATACACCACAACACTATGTACCCAACTTCACTGTAGTCTTAACAGCATATAGCTATTATTACCACTGTGCCATTTTACCATTCGCTATTTTGAAGTTGCTCTTATTCCCATCACTCTATATCAGTTGCTAACTTAACATGATACCAGCTCACATATGAACCCTGCTCACCCTGGTGGAAGCCTCCCATGCCCAGTCCCAACATGGCATTCTATGCTTTGCATATAAACCCTGGTGCCCCAGGTGGCATGCCCTGCCCCAGTGTGGCATTCTGGGGCTCACACATGAACCCTTCTGTCCCAGCTAGAGCCCCTATGCCCTGCACCAGTGTGGCATTCTGGGACTCACACATGAACCCTACTCCCCTTGGTGGCATCCCCCCTCCATGCCTAGCCCCAGTGTGGCATTCTGGGGCTCACATATGAGCCCTGCTCTCCCCATTGGTGGCATCCCCCCTCCATGCCTAGCCCCAGTGTGGCATTCTGGGGCTCACATATGAGCCCTGCTCTCCCCATTGGTGACCCCTCCCATGCCCAGCCCCAGTGTGAAATTCTGTGAATTATATATGAACCCTGCCAGGTTGCAGCCCCCATGCCCAGACACAGTGTGGCATTCTGGAACTCAAACAAGGACCCTGTTTTTCCAGGAGGAAGACCCTAGCCCCCAATCACAGCCCCAGGCATTCTGCGGCTCACACATACAGTAAACCCTGTTCTCCCATGTGGCAACCCCCATGCCCAGCCCAGTGTTACATTTTGGGACCTCACTTAATAACCCTGCTCCCTCAGGTGGCAGCCCCCCATGCCCAACCCCACAATATCATTCTGCGGCTCACACATGAACCCTATTTTTTCAAGCTGCATCCAGTGTGGCATTCTGCTCTCTCAGGTTGAGGCCTCCCATTAAAAGCCCCAGCATAGCATTCTGGGGCTCACAAATGAGCTCTACCAGGTTGCAGCCCCCATGCCCAGGTACAGTGTGGCATTCTAGGACTCAAACATGAACTCTGTTCTCCCTGGTGGCAGCCCCCAATTCACAACCCCAGGCATTCTGGGACTCATACATAAACCCTGCTCTCCCACATGGCAGTCCTTATGCCCAGCCCCAGCATGGCATTCTAGGACCTCACTTGAACCTTGCTCTCGCTGGTGGCAGCCGCCCATGCCCAGCCCCAGTAAGACTTTCAGGGGATATCACATGAGCCCTTCTCTTCCAGGTGGTAACCTGCATGCCTAGTTCCAATGTAGCATTCTGGGGCTCACACATGAACCTTGCTCTCCAAGGTGGCAGCCTCCAGTGCCCAACCCCAGCATGACATTCTGGAGTCTGAACATGAGCCCTTCTCCCCCAAGTGGTAGCATCCCATGCCCAATCAAAGTACAGCATTCTGGGGCTTGCAAATGAACCCTGTTTTCCAAAGTGATACCCATTGCGCAACCCCAACATGGCATTCTGGAGATGCCACGTGAGCCATACTCTTTCAGGTGGCAGCCACCCATGCCCAAATGCAATGTCGCATTCTGGGAATTGCACATGAAACCTAATCTCCCAGATGGCAGCCCTCCATGCCAAGTCTCAGCGTGGCATTCTGAGGCTTGCATGTGATTCCTGCTCTTCCAGGTTGTAGCCCTCCAAGCCCAGTCTCAGCATGGCATTCTGGGGCTCACACATGAACCCTACTTTCCCAAGTGGCAGTCCTTCCTTTGCTCAGGCAAAGCATGATATTCAGGGGCTTGCACATGAACCTGACTCTCCAAGATGGCAGCCATCCCATGCCATCAAATCATAGCATTCTGGTGCTTGCACAGGAGCTCTGTTTTCCAGGTGGTAGCCCCGATGCCCAACCCCAGCATGGTATTCTGGGGATCTCGCATGAGCTCTGCTCTTCTAGGTGGCAGCCACTCATGCCCAGATGCAGTGTGGCATTCTCAGACTCCCACATGAACCCTGGTCTCCCAGATGGCAGCCCTCCATGCCCAGTCATTGCATGGCATTCTGGGGCTCGCAAATGAGCCCTACTCACAGGTAGCATCCCTCCATGCATCCTGGAGCTCACACATGAACCCTGCTCTCCCCAGTGGCAGCTCTCCATGCCCATTCATGGTGTGACATTCTGGGACTCACACATGAGCCTTGCTCTCCCCAGTGGCAGCTCTCCATGTGCAGCTGCAGTGTGGCATTCTGGAACTTGCACATGAACCCTGCTCTCTCAGGTGGCAGCCCTCCATGCCCAGCCCAAGCATGGCATTCTTAACTCAGACATGAACCCTACTCTCCTAGGTGGCAGCTCACATGCCCACTAAACATATCCTGCCCAAGCAGGCAAATCTGGGCACTGTTTCTCTCAGTGTAACTGACCCACAATGTTCATGGGGGGATGAAAGCCATTTTTAGTCTAAGCTGCTCACGCAAAGTAGTTTTCAGGTGAGCAGATATTTTACTAACATACTAACATACTATTTGCCAGCAGATTAGGCCTTATGGTCTATCGAGTCTGCTCGAACCTAGATCCTTAGTTGGGTGCCGAGACCCTCCCATCCCTTGTGCTCCAGAAACCCCCTATCATCCATCCCCACCCCCCTGGGACAGGCCATCATCTGATACATCCACTTTCTGTGTCTGTCCCACCCTCTCTTGAAGCCCTCCACTGTGGATCTCTGAACCAGCTCACCAGGCAGTGCATTCCAAGGGTCCACCACCCTCTCAGTGAAAAACCTCCTCCTCTTTCCCCTCACCCTTCCACCTTCCAACTTCAAACCATGTCCTCTGGTGATACCTCCCTGCTTTAGTCTAAAGATCCCATCCATGTTTACCTTATTTATTCCCTTGAGGTACTTGACCTCAATCATGTCCCCCTGTCTCCTCTCTCCAATGAAAACAGGCAGAGCTCCCCAAGTCTGTCCTCGTAAGTCAAACTCCTAGCCCTCGTATCATCTTTGCTGCCCTCCTCTGTACCCTCTCCAGGAGCTGTATGTCCCTCTTCAAGTGTGGTCTCCAGTACTGTACACAGTACTCAAGGTGTGGTCTAACCAGTCCATTGTACAGCGGCAGAATCACTTCCTTGCTCCTAGAGGTGATCCCCATGCGTGCATCCCAACATCTTGTTTGCCTTGCTAGCTGCCTCCTGCACTGCTCAGAGTTATTCATACATGTATCCACCATGACCCCTAGGTCTTTTTCCCCTGTTGAGGCTTCCAGCACCTCCCTCCCAGGGTGTACCTGTGTTTAGGTTTTCCCACCAAGATGCAACACCTTGCACTTGGCTATATTGAAATTTAATTTCATGTGTGAGCCCAGCTTTCCAGGGTGTCCAGGTCCCCTTGCAGGGCCAACCTCCCCTCTTCTCCCTCAACTACTGCTCCCATCTTGGAGTCATCCGCGAAGAGACTCATTTCACACCCTATACCATCCCTGATGTCCGATATGTATGCATTAAACAGGATTGACCCAGGACCGAGCCCTGTGGTACCCCACTACCAACCTCTGTAGGGTTCGAGAGCTCCCCACAGACCACTACTCTCTGAGTGCGTCCAGCTATCCAGTTTTCAATCCATCTGACCATCAAAGGGCCTACCCCTAACCCCATCAGTTTCTGCACCAGACCATTGTGGGGGACAGAGTCAAACGCCTTGCTGAAGTCCAAGAATAATACATCCACAGGCTTACCCCTGTCCAGTTCTGATGTTACCCATTCATAGAACTCCCAAGGTTGGTTTGACATGATCTACCTGGCACAAACCCATGCTGCCGACTATCCAGACCTCCCACCTCCTCCAAGTAAACCCCCAATCGTTCCTTTAGTATACTCTCCATTAATTTTCCCACCACCGAGGTTAAACTGATGGGTCTATAGTTTCCTGGCACTTCCTTCGACCCCCCTTTATGGATTGGTACCACATGTGCCTCTCGCCAATCCCTAGGTACCCTCCCTGTCTCAAGTGACCTGCTGAAATTACTCATAAAATACAGGCTTATGTTCTTGGACTATGAAGGCCAATATGGTTATGTTCTATTGCTATAATGAATCACCCACTGGTAACAATACATAGCTTAACAATGAATTTTATTGCTCTGTTGGTGAAAGATAATTAGCTTTAATTTTAATATATAAGAATTAAACTGCCTGCAGTGACACACATCAGTCAGGGATATTAGCATTTATAGTTAGACACATTTAATGTTATTAACATTAAACACATACACACACACACACACACACACACACACACACACACGCACACACGACCACACACACACATCCTGCCAGCTACTATCACACCAGATTCACTGCCAGCCTCTCCCCTTGTGCAGTCACACTACCTTCTAGCATCTTTGAACAGATTGCCTCACATATGCACAGAATCCCCAGTATTTCTTGCAGTCCTACACACACAAACACACATGCACACACATATACACATTATCTAGGATAGTCCAATTGGCATACAGTATCTCATTTTATTTCTGCTTTTCAATACATTCTGTTTCTGGCACCCCAGACCTGACCTGGGAATCTACTTCCATTTCTCTCAAGGTCCCATTCTCACCCTTGGAGCTCCTATGGACTGACATTCCTTTGCTTGCCTTCACTCCCTCTTACCCCAGGTCCTGAACCAGTAACCTGCGGCTTATCTCCCACAAGTGGAAGCTCATAGGGGTAGACAGGCCAGGGTGGGCATGGTGGGACTAGGGGATTCAGCTGTCCCAGATCTGCCTCTCTACTTTTTTCATCCCTAACATCTCCCCTTATGCCCCTCACAGGACGTACTTCTGTGAGTAACTCAGCATTTCCCCTATCAGGGCTGTCAAATGAGTGCATAGGCCCCACCCCTTCTTCCAAGTTTACTAGCCATCCCTGCTCTAAGTGTATGGTCCTAGGTGAATGGGACATGCCGACATAAGGCTGCTCCATAAGGGACCATGCAGTCCTTCCCACACAACACCCCTCCCCCACTCCAGGTCACAAATGGGCAGTCATACAGCAGAATGAGTTGTCCTTTCTTCAGAAGGCAGAAGATATCTACGTTGGATGCTGGAACCCTGACTTGCCAGTTGGTATCAGACATCCAACACTCGAGTATGAACCCTACTCATCTGAATGACAAGCAGTAGTGCTGTCCAGAGAACCATATCTCATTTGCAGTGGGTGCCCAGCTTGGCTCATTCGATGTTACTACAGGGAAGGGCTGAAACACAAGGAAGTCATGTGTCATGCTCAACCTGACTCCGTGATCTCGTGACTGTGGAGGGATTCAAACCTGCAATCCCCAGTTCAGTTTTGCACTCTACTACTAAACTACACTACTTATTGGTTTGTTAAGTTGTTTAAGTAGTTTCAGTTTAACATCTTTTTTGTTTATTCTTTGGTAACCAGATAAGTCCCACTGGGTGCAAGTCCCATTTACGGAGGCAACCTGGGAGCATAGGGAGGCTAAGTGACTTGCTCAGGGTCACATAGCATGCAAGTTAATGTTGAGGGAGGTTGTGGGAATCAGCCCCAGGTCTGCTGGATGTATCAAGTTCATTCATAGCTCATTGCTCTAACCTTAAGGCGATGCTGTTAGTACCCATCCTGGCCTCAGGGTGCTAACAAACAACAAATGCAAAAAACACAAATAAGGAGTCAGACTAATAAACATTGCAAATAAATTTAAAATACAATAATCCAACAAGAATAACAAGCACTACCCATAAAACAAGATAGAGAGAGAGAGAGACATACCTAGCTTGGGAAAGCCTGAGTAAACAAGTATCTTCATCTGAAAAGAGAAAAAGAGCGAAAGTCACGGACATTGTGCTGGAGAGTGTTCCACAGGATCGGGGGGTTCTACTGCAAAGGATCAGTCTCCAAACAACTTTATCCATGAGGGTGTCACTCCGGCAGAAATGGTTAAACACAGGAAATTAACTTTGTCTTTTAAAATATCTGGTAGGATCTGGTGCACGACTGCATGGTGAATACCCTACTAGTTTAATGCTAAAGCCCTGTTGTTAACAACAAGCCATCAGATGATGATATGAGTGTTTCAGCTGTTGTCACTTGGTCATTTTAATAACTAATGTATTAGAGAAGCAGAGTTTGCTGGGGGGCTAGGAGAAATATCTCCAGGTTGTGCTTATCCAGGCTGCTTGACATTGCTGTCCTAGAGTTTTTTCAAGACAGAACATGGCACCTTATCAGCAGACTCTGATCTGAAACCTAAGCGCACAGACTTTGAGGGCTGTGGAACTTTAATTACTGAGATTCAGTGAAGATATTTTCAAGGCATAATGAACCACTTTCTCGGAGCACAACAGCCAGTTAACAGATCAAGGTGAACAATGCAGATAAAACTGCTACCGTGAATTGCATCCAATTCCAAGCCAATGAAGACTGTATTTTAGTGGCTATTCTAGCCATCAAATAGCGTGGGCATCAGTCCAGGCAGCAGGTCAATTACTCTGCATTTGGATGGGACTGCAGAGGAAAAATCTTTTGCTGGGTGAAGTGCAGGAAAGCACAGGCAACAGAAAAACTGTTAAAAGAATTGATTCTTCTCAAGCAATAAAATCCAAAGGACTGATTTCCAAAGTATAATGATGTGGACTGTTAAACATAGGAAACAATTTTGAAACAGTAGATTTTACTTCTAAAAAGGATACGTGTGTGAATATTTTTCCTACCTCCATTTTTTTGTTCTTCCTGTGCCCCTTCGGTGCTCCACTTCTTCAGGTCCCTCACAGCTTCCACTGTATGCCAGATTCATCTACTGTTATCGATCTCCATCTTTAGACTCTTCAGGGGGTCCTCTGTCCCTAGTCTTAATCTTGTCCCTCTTGGGGGCCCCACGGGGGGGTACATTTGGATGACAGGGAAATATTGGTGGAGGAGGGAGGTTGTCACACCGAGGTGTCGTGTGTCAAAGGAGAAACAAAAGTACTGTCATCCAACATACTGCAATAGGGTACTTTCCAGTTTGCACCCTGCCCTCCCTGCATCTGCCTCTCTCACTGGCATGCACACTATGATGTCCAGTGGGATGCACAGCAATATGTGGTCACCTGCACTGCCAGAGTTACCAGCAGGAGATCGTCAACACTCCTCTGAGAGGAAAGTATATTCGAGGATGATTCTTCACTAAAGCAGTAGGTAAGGCTAGGGGGATGTTGAGGTGTATTAGTAGGGGTATCACAAGTTGGAAGAGGGAGGTAATAATCCCTCTTTACAAGACGCTGGTTAGGCCCCATCTGGAGTACTGCATGCTGTACTGGAGGCCACACCTTCGCAAGGATGTTAACCAAATTGAGGCAGTCTAGAAAAGGGCAACCAAAACTGTGTAGTGACTGCATCAGAAAACATATGAGGACATACTAACGGAGCTCAATATGTATACCCTAGAGCAAAGGAGGGAGAGAGGTGATATATTCGAAACATTCAAACACCTTAAGGGCATTCACAAGGTGAAAGAGTCTAACATGTTTCAATATAAGAAAAATATCAGGACAAGAGGACACAGCATGAGATTAGAGGGGGATCGAGTATGGGGTAATGTGAGGAAGTTCTCTTTTACAGAAAGGGCGGTGGATGCATGGAATGGCCTACCTCAGGAAGTGGTGGATTTGAATGCAGTGTAGGGCTTCAAACAGGCATGGAATAGGCATAAGGGAGCAATACATATGAATATGAATAGATAGGCCATTGACAGAGCAAAGGTTGATGGCACATTCATAAGGTAGAAAAAGAAATGGGCAGACTGGATGGGCCTTGCGGTCCTTATCTGCCATCAACTTCTATGTTTCTATGTTTCGCCCTCCCCGCTGGCTTCCACTCTTACCTTCTTGGGTTTGAGGCATAACCTCCAGTTGCCAGTGAGCCAAGTGACTGCCCCACTGCTTGGCATCATGAAGCCAGCTCATCCATTTTTTGTTTTTTAATTTTCTTTTTATGCCCCCCTCTGTCTCCAGCACTTTCTCCCCCCTGGAACCTTCAGTTCCTCACCCCAGCCCCCACTTACCTTCATCTACCATCCTCTATGGAGCCTCGGCTTACTCCCCCGGGTGGGGTGCAGCGTGGAGTGGGTATACCTCTGAATGTGCAGAAAATCAGAAGGTGGACCATGGCCCAGATATACTGAGGTCCTTTGGAAGCTAACACCAGGGTCGCTTTTCCTTTTTCTTCCCTAGTCCACCTGGAAGATTCTGGAACATGAGGTGGATCAATGCACATGCAATGTGTGCACAACAGAGGTCCCCAGCCAGCGTCTTCCCTCTCATACTCAGCACCCTTGTTGGCCATTGGTGTCACCCAGCTGTCAGTATTGTAATGGGGGTGACTTCCATTCCACTTCAGAGAAGAATGTTCTCTGAAATGCACCCTGGCTGGCCTGATGACCCAGCATCATTCCCGATCGCAGGTCGCTGGCATCAGGAAAGGTAGCCCTACTGCTGCACCAATGGTCCAGCTTATCCATTTGTTTTAGTAAAGAAAGGATTTACCCAGCTGAGATTTTAGCATCTCATTTCCAGTGTGTGTGTGTATGGGAGGGGTTGCTTGTGCAAAAGTTTCTCAGCTGGGAGGACTGAACCACAAGGACATTACATGACTTGCACAAGAAGGTCATGGAGTGTGGATGGGCTGTGGTGAGATTTCAATCTGAGACCTCCTGTTTCACCATTCTGCACTCTATATCCACTGCACCACCTTCCCTCTCTCAGTCCAGATCATTGTTTGCTTACCTTTATCTTGCAGTTTGCGTGGAACAGGTGCATTTTATTTATTTATTTTTCTGTTTTGTTATCCAAATTCCAGAGACCTACTTCGCTCCTTCTCCTTCAGGCACTTCTATCAGTTGCTGTTGTCTGAGGCACTGGTCACCACTCCAGGATCCAGTCCAGACTACCATGCACATGAACCCCCCCGCCGCAGTACACCCCCATGCTGCAGGACCTATTTCTGACAGTCCAAGCTCAATGCAGCTTACTTCCAGGGACATCTCAATGGAGGCACAGAGAACCATAGAGCTGCCCAGATCTTAGATATGCCACTTGTAAACAGGGGTGACTGAAAAGCTCATGTAGGTGGTTTTCTTCCCACAGATTTTCTCCACCTTCCTGCTCTTGGTATCCTCCATCACACTGGCATGGGGGATGGGCAGAACACCATGTGGTCACTCATGATGTCCAGTGCTGTCCCTAGGCCACTGCAGGAGGTGCCGATTTAGTGGGCAGATTGCATTTCGGAGTTCCAGCCTTTGACACACTCCACAGACTCCTCCTGTCTGGGGTGCTGAGTTGAGATTAAGACACAAAGCTAGGTCTCCTGCATTGCAGTGCAGCACACTACTGCCAGCACCACCGGAATGGGCATAACAATTTAAGCTCAGAAGGGACTCTAGGTTCATCATGTCTGCCACTCCTGCTTCTTAAGTATGAACCAACAAGTATGCTGTGCAAACATATACCCTTTTATTGGGATATCCCACTCAGCCACCCTACTACCCAGGGTATCCAGTGATTCCTCTGGTACAAAGAAATCAGTCCAAGCTTATCCGAAAGGCCTGTACTGTTTTCATATCCATTCTCTCCACTGGTAGGCTGTTCCATAGGTTCACCACCCTCTGTGAGAAGTGTCTCCTAATAATTCCCCATTATTTACTGCCTCTAAGAGTCTTTTGTTTTTGATTCCTGTTTACAGCTTGGGTCAGACGGCATTGTTTACAGTGCTGGCTTTAGAGTTTTGGGCTCCCAAGTGAGATAAGTCAAGAGAACCTTACACAACCTACCTTGACCATGTTTTTTACTCTGTCTCATATGCACAACATTTTAGTTCCAATACAACCAGTTACATATGTGTAGGGATTTTTAAGGGAGGTAGCACTATTAGTCCTCAAAACCTCTCTGCCCATCAAATTCCTGTCTGTTCAAAGGCCTCTTATTGGCCGGACCATACTATGGCAAGTAATTTCATGACACCACATCCAAATACTCCACAGAACAGTGATGCCTTTTTATTGCTGTTTTACTTTAAAAATGACAACAATTAAAAAACATTCAAGTAATGTAGTAGTCTGGCTCCCAACCCCCCATGAGCAGGGGGCTCCCAGCAACCACAGGGTTTGCTGGTGCCTAAAGCAAGCTATGACTGTTTATTACTTTGTCTGATGATGTATTATCCAGACATTACTGTACACATCCCATCTTGCTGTCTCTGTATTCATGTTCTCTGTATTAATGAGATTGTAAGGTCACTTCCTGGACCCTTGTAAAAGAGATTTAAAACTCAACAAGTTACTTTATCTGGGTAAATAAAGATTATTATTATGGTTATTATCTGCTATGCCTTCTGCACTCAATGCACCTGATACACCTGGATTACGTGATATGTCTGATGCATCTGATGCTCACAGTCAGCTTACCTGCCTCTCCCTTTTTGCCTTTCCAGAGGACGTGACCATGAAGGAAATGGGAAATAAGCTGCGGGCAGGAGAGATGCTCATCATTGTGGTTGTTCTGATCATGTGGGCAGGTAGGGGTGTGGTTACACCTGCACGTTTGTCTGGGTGCATGCATTTGGTCTGTGTCATGCCCATAGGCTGATGTGCTAGGCTGGAATTATCAGTATCATTCCAGAGAGATTAAACACCTTATCCCTTAATGTCATATGGGATGTCCTGTTTATATCATGGGACTTAGATGTACAGTAAGTGTTCTTTAGGCAGGTGCCTGCATGCATGGTACTCATGGAGATGCATGTGTCTTATGTGTACATACTGTATGCTCCTGTAGACAGAAACAAAGTTTGCTTTTGTGGCACTTTATGTGGGGCATTTGGCCTCCTTTAAGTAAGCACTAATAGAGGAATATTGGTTATGCCCCTACCTTATGGGCAGAGCCATTGAATTAGGGTGAATGAAGTAAATAAATTCCATTTTCCTGATCTCAAATGCCTGGATTACACTGGTGATTGTGCATCAAGTTGCTGGCGTTTACTACTGTCTATTGTTTGTTATGTGTATAAACAGACAGAATGTAAAATATATATATATAAAATACAAAATCACACATGCCCCCACAATGCAAAGCATCATGGGCTGCATATGCAAATCACCACAGAATGTTATGCTGGTCCAACTTTAAGCAGAATTGCATGGTGCCGAAAGGCCTTTCACACAGTTTGCAAAGAGGGCTAACAGAAGACATAGACACGTGTTTCGTCCTACCAGGACTCATCAGTATGCCTCATCTATTTGACACCCCAGTGAAATGGACCAGCTACCCTTAAGGCAGTGTGCCTTGGATATATTGTGGTGAACCCATTAAAATAAAAAACTATTTAAAAGACAAAGAACCTCTGTGCACAAACACTGAGGCAAGGGTTACCCCAAAGGGCATTTGGCTGGGAAGCCAAGTTTCAAGAAAATACAAAATCACACATGCCCCCACAATGCAAAGCATCATGAGCTGCATATGCAAATCACCACAGAATGTTATGCTGGTCCAACTTTAAGCAGAATTGCATGGTGCCAAAAGGCACCATGGTAGGACGAAACACGTGTCTATGTCTTCTGTTAGCACCCTTTGCAAACTGTGTGAGAGGCCTTTCCGCACCATGCAATTCTGCTTAAAGTTGGACCAGCATAACATTCTGTGGTGATTTGCATTGTGGGGGCATGTGTGATTTTGTATTTTCTTGAAACTTGGCTTCCCAGCCAAATGCCCTTTGGGGTAACCCTTGCCTCAGTGTTTGTGCACAGAGGTGCTTTGTCTCTTATATATATGCGTGTGTGTGTGTACATAGCATATGTGGGACAGTCCATAGGACATCCAGCAATAGACATTTTCTTTACTCTGGAATGTTGCCAATAATGCCTGTCAATGAGTGGCCCATCCATGAGTGCTAGGCTGGTATTATTAGAACAATTCCAGAGGGAATAAAAAGCTTCTCCCTGAATGTCTTATTGAATATCTTCTTTATACCATGGGATTTAGAAGAGTTGCAACATCATTATGATGTTACCAAAGGGAGAATAACTTGAGTTACAGGAAGAATAACATGTTATTCATCCGAGAGGTGAAAAACGAGGCTGGGTAGCCATTTTTATTCAGTCCTCTTATTCATCCCTCCCATGGAATAAATATATTGTGCATTTTTTTCATGGCACGCAGAGCTGCAGTGGAAATAAATCATTTATTCTCACGCCAGCTTACATAACAATTGAAATGGTAATTTACTCACCAGGTAAAGGTGTCTATAGGAGCACCTTCTTACAGCACTCCAAGTCTCAGCACATGGGTTATCAAGCGCTCTTCTCATAGGCTGATACACAAAAGGGATCCCAAATTAGAAATCTGATCTTTCTCCTCCCTTGTAGTTCCCAGAATCCTCAGTATGAAATCTTCCAGAGCTTATGCTACTCCTGAAACATGATATATAATCCAACCATAAAAGACCCTCAGTCACCCCCATAGGGATGCAGCCAGGTAGAGAAACACACAATACAATTTGATGTCATGCAAATGACAATTATTTACTTTCCGTTGAATTCCAACCTACGTGAAGATATATTACATCGTTACTGTCGGTGTAAGACTGATTGTCCACTACTATACATTCATTGAGCAGTACCGCACGTAAATCTTAGTATATGATCCCTTATTCTGTTATCCCACTCTTGCTTTATGTTCCTCCTCAACAGATGGGATACAGAGTACTGTAAGAAGGTGCTCCTATAATCACCTTTACCAGGTGAGTAAATTACCATTATCTATCGCACCTTCTTATAGCACTCCGAGACTCAACACATGGGTGATTATACAGCAGTATTGGACTTGTCTTGGGAGGGGAGGAGGAATATGACTCAAAGCTGTCTAAAGTAGTTTGCAACAAAACTCTGAGTTTCCTGTCAGTCCAGTATCCAACCGGTAGAACCTGGTAAAGGTGTGCGGTGATGACCAGGTTGCTGCTTGGCAGATCTCTCTTACCAATGCGGAGTTACGTTCTGCCCAGGAGGTGGCCACCGCTTTCATGGAGTGTGCCCTGATATTTGATGGAGCGGTATTACCACCTGCCTTGTAGGCTCGAGAGATGGTGTCTCAACCATCTTGCTATTGTGGCCCTGGAGGATGCCAGGCCCTGTTTTTGTCCCTGAGAAATGATGAAGAGTCTGTCCAATCATCAGAAAGTGTCTGTTCAGGACAGGTAGGTCTGAATTGCATGGGCTGGGCCTCGGCAGCAATGGGTGTCCCAGTTAGGGTCCCCTTCTTCTGGACAAAGGGTAGGAACTGTAATTTCCTGAGCTGTATGAAAAGCATTGGCTACCTTAGGAACGAAGGAAGGGATGGGTCAGAGTACAACCCTGTCCGGGAAGAATGTTAGAAATGGCTCTTTACATGAGAGGGCCTGCAGCTCAATAGTTCTCTTAACTGATGAGATTGCAACCAGAAACACAGTCTTCATAGTGAGTATCGATAATTCAATGGATTCTAGGGGCTCGAAGGGCATGATGGCCAAGGCATCTAGTACTAAGCTGAGGTGCCAAGGGGCCGTAATAGGCTTTGGGGAGTGTGTAATATTAGCCGCCGCCCTTAAGAAGGATTGAACCAATGGATGGACCACCGGTAAATGTCCATCTGTTTCTCCCCTACTTGCCCCAATGGCAGTTGTCTGCACCCGTAAGAATGCCAACATTAACCCCTTATCCAATCTATTCTGCAAGAACTCCAGAATATTTAAGATATTGCATTCTGATGCCCTTACGTTTCTGACTTTGCACCATGAAGCAAATACCCATCAGTGCCTGTTATAAGTTCTGTTAGTGGACTCCCTTCTGGCTTGTACCAATGTGTCTGCTACCTTACCTGATACCCCTAAATTCAACAGTCTAGCCCTCTGAGCGGCCATGCAGTCAGTTTCAGTGGTTGAGGTTTTCATGCCAGATCGGCTCCTGTCTGAGTAAAGTCTAGTAGTGGGTGAGTGTCATAGGAGTGTCTATCAACATTCTCTTGATGAGTACCTACCAAGTCCTTCTTGGCCAGTCTGGGGCTATTAGAAGAACCATGCTGCCTGTGTCTCTGATTTTCTGTAAGGCCGCTGGGACCATGGATATTGGTGGAAAAACATAGGCTTTTTGGAAATTCCATGTTATGGAGATTGCATCCACTCCTGCTGCTCTCTTGCCCCTGTGTCTGGACATGTAAATTGGCAATTGTGTGTTCACTGCAGATGCCATGAGATCCATCTGGAAGGGACCCCATCTCCTCTGGATCTTTTTGAAGACTCTTGGGTTGAGTTGCCATTCTCCCTGCTGTAAGGATTGTCTGCTCAACCAGTCTGCCCTTGTATTCAGGCTGCCTGCCAGATGCACTGCTGTAAGGCTGAGCAGATGTTTTTCTGCCCATAGCATTAGTGTTTCTGTTTCTCAAGCCATGGCCCTGCTTTTTGTTCCTCCCCTGTTAGTTTATATATGCCATTGCCACTCTGCTGTCTATACACACCTTTATGTGCATCTCTTGAGATTTGAGATTTGAAATGTAGGAGGGATAGTCAAATGGCTCTGGTCTCCAGTATGTTGATCGGGAGCTTTGTTTCCTGTTCTGTCCATTTTCCTTGAACTGTCTGTTCATTACAGCACCCCAGCCTAGCAGGCTTGCATCTGTTTCTAGGGTTCTTGTTATATCTCTCTCCAACCTCGCCCCTTGTTCAAAGTTGTGTGGGGTCTGCCCACCATTTCAATGATCTCTTTATCCCTGCAGGTATGGCCACCCTCTGGCTGTAGCTTTGTTGGTTGTAATTCCAGTTGTCTAACAAGATATGTTGCAGATGCCTCATGTGCAATCTCGCCCAGTCATGTAGATATATGCAGGCCACCATTAGGTCCAACAGCTGCATCAGGTGCCATAGCGTCATTGTTTTGCAGTGTAGTATTCTCCTGCAGTGTGTCACTAGTGTGATGATACAGTTTGCCAATGGTTTGACAGTGCCCGTCGTCATGTTGAATATCGCTCCCCAGTGCTCTTTCATTGTTGTGGGAGTCAAGTGGCTCTTGGCCTCACTGATGATCCGCCCATGTTCCTTGAGCAACTGTTGCACTCTGATGGTTGCTGTTTGTGACTTCTCTAGTGACCTTGCCCGTATCAGCCAGTAGTCCAGATATAGGATCACATGAATCCCATCTGTGCATAGTTTTGCTGCTAGAGGGGCCATGACCTTGGTGAGCACTCGGGGGGCCGATGCCAGACCGAATGGCAAGCACTGGTACTGGAAGTGGTAACCCAAGATGCTGAATCTGAGAAATTTCTGGTAGGTCAGTCTGATGGGGATGTGTAGGTAGGCATCCTTCAGGTCTATGGAGGTCAAGATGTCCCCCTTGCAGATTGCCGCAATGGTAGATCTTAGTGTTTCCATTTTGAACTTCCAGTATCTTATGAACCTGTTTACAAATTTGAGGTCCAGTACGAGTCTGAGATCCCCGGTCTTCTTTGGTACGAGAAAGAACACTGAGTAAGTGCAGAGTATCGCTTCTTGATTTGGAACCGCTTTATGGCATTGCTGTGTAACAGCTGATTTAAAATTGTTCTTACTTGTTGTGAGGTTGCCTTGTCTGTTATGATATTTGACTACATGTATCTCTCTCTCACCTTGGATTGCATTGAATTCTATGGCATACCCATGTGAAATTATCTCCTTGACCCATCTGTCCTTGATTGATTCGGTCTAGGTTGTGACAGAGTGCTGTAGTCTTCCCCCCACTGTGCCCACATGGTCCTGTACCTGCGGATTCTCATTGGTGGAATCCCCCATTACACTTGTTAGGTCTGTACCCCTGTTTGGCATTGTAGTGGGTGCTCTGGCCTCTATTGTTTTGGTAGTGCTGTTTGTGATCGAAGAAGTTTGGCTTGAAACCAAATGACCATCTATCCTGCCCTTGGTGGCCTTGTCCTCTCTTGCCCTTGTTCAAGTAGTGACAAAATTTGTTGCTTCAAAGGATGGCAATGTAGCCTGCCCCCTTTGGCTGTCTTTGTCACCTCCTTTCTTCACGGCAAATTCCTCTATCCCAGGACCAAATACTTTGTCACCCGAGAACTAGTTTCATTACTCTGGATTTTGATTCTTTGATCAACATTCCAGAGATTAAGCTGAATATGCATCCTGGCTCTGTTAATGGATGCCACTGATCTGGATGTCATCCTAAAACTATCAACTGTGGCATCGGCCATGTACTTCATAGCCTGTGTCGCACAGTCCATGGTGGCTCCATGGGTCCCAACTTCAGGAATGTCATGTCATGCCACCTCCAACCATCTGAGCACTGCTCTGGATGAATAAGTGGTGGCCATGGACACCCTCATGTTCATGACTAGCATGTCATGCACCTTTCTAATGATCTCGTCCACCTTTCTACCCATGGGGTCCTTCAAGGCAGATGCCGACTCTGAGGGTAGTACAGTCTTATTACTGAGTGAGGAGACTTCTAAGTACACCCTTGGTGCAGCTGACCAATGCTTCTTCTTCTCCTGTGCCAGTGGGTAATTCCGCTCAAAGGTACCCTTCTCTCTGGTTTTGATTGGGTTGGGTGCCTCCCATTCTTTTGCTAGTATGCTCTCCAGTGCCTTGCACACTGGGAAGTAAGTAGAGGATTATTTTCTTTCCCTTACTAGGGGGTCCAGCCTACTATCTGGCTGTTCTATTGACTCATCAATCCTGAGCGTTTTGCAGACTATCCTGATGAGCTCAGGGATAATGTTGAAAGGGCAGAGTCTGGTGGTCATATCCTCTTCTTCATCTTCCTCTTCTTCTGAGTTCTCATCCTCAGACTTGGATGACTTCAAAGCGTCATCTGGGTGAGGGGCGTTTCTGGGTTGCTTTGGGTGAGGGGTTTTGTTTGTGGTCCGGGGTCTTTTGTCTAGCCCCAATGTGTCGATTCTCTCCAGAAGTTTTTGAAACAACTGCACTGCCATGCTCTGAGATGTGGTGGATGCACTGTCACTTATGGGGTCCATGTCTGCGGATCATGAGGTAAAAGTAAAATCCCTTGGCTCAGCATCCACCATGCAGAAGGAGCAAAGGTACCCGATATCAGAGGTCAGAAGGATATTGGGGCATTTTCTGCATAATCTTCTGGATGCAGCCATAGTTATCTCTGAAAAATATAAGCAACACTGGAGAATCTCTGAAATGGGTTGTGACTTGCTGGGCAATCAGCATGCAGTCAAGTCACTGACTGGCAATGAATTGCTGAGGATAGACATCTGGCTTCTATGTTAAAATGTATAGACTTCTTGCCATGCCAGAGGTACACAGAATAAAATAATTCCCTTAATGATGTCACTGCCTAGCAGCTTATGATTTAAAATATGGGGAAATAATACTCTAAAAACACCCCTAGTACAGAAACATTTCCACCCTATCTTTAAAAAGCGATCGTGGTGCTTTAAACAGAGAGAGGAGCAGACTGCTCTGTAAAGGGGGCTGTGTCCCTTTAAGAGAGTCAGCATGCTTGCCAGCGCCATTTTGGGGGAGGATGCAACATGTTGATGGTGCCATCTTGTGAGAGACATCCCCAGCAAAACCTCCTAGGCAGACCCACGCGAGGTCTCGTGCTGGTGTCTTCTCTCAATACTACGCAAGAGGCAAGATGGTGACCGCTAGTCCAGAAGGGCTCCTCGTGGTTGTAAACCACCACAGAACAATGGATGGGGGACTGATTGGGGAGCCTCAGCAAGGCTGTCACTACATGTAGAGGCTCCCTCTGCACTGGAAGCGGTTGGAACGAGGCAGTGGGCAGCTCAGATCAGCAACCCAGGGAAAGCGGAGTCCTACAGGTAAGGACCCTGGATCCAGGAATGTAGCTCTCTCTCATGCCCCTTTCTATGCCAGAGCAAGTTATCAGTAGTGGGGCATTCCTGTGGCAGTCGCAGTTGAACGAGATAAACCGCGACCTGCAGGATCAACAAAAAATGGACCTCATACGGAGCACAGAGCTGCCCTGCTAGAGGCACCGCCACCTCGGCTGAATAAGATAAGCTGAGAGGGTGCTCAGAGGGTCCTAAACCTGGCCTGGGGTGACGGTCTTCATCCCCCTCCTCAGCTGAACAAAGTAAACTGAGGGGGTTCAATGATCAGCAGTTCTGCATGCAGGGGAATATTTTGCAAGTTCCCACATTAAAACTATGCTAAGCCCTGATGCCAACAACATAATCTAGGCTAGAAACTAAGCACAGACACTAAGGAATTACAGCACTGAATGGTAATATAAGGGGCTGTAACCCCATAGTAACAAACAATTGTGCTTTAAATATTTGCAAGTTAACTTATGTGGCTAATATAGAAATTGCAGTTGCAATAAAGGGAGTTTAATTGCTTACCTTGGTTAGTTTGGCACAGAGCCAGGAACAAATGTGACCAGCTTGGGATGGTGCACAAAAAGAACTGAGGATTCTGGGAGCTACAAGGGAGGAGAAGGATCAGATTTCAAATTTGGGATTCCTTTTGTGCATCAGCCTATGAGAAGAGAGCTTGATAATCCATGTGTTGAGACTAGGAGTGCTGTAAGAAGGTGCAATAGATAATTTTCATTCAAGTTGCATCAGCTCCTTCTAGAATTCTGAAGCACGTTTTAAAATTCCAGATCACCAAACTTTTCTAGCCAGGCAATGTCACTGCATAAATGACATATAAAAAAGTATTTACTTTTACTTTCAGAGTTTGACCTCTGTAAACCTCACTCATGGTTCCACTACTCATGAGGACAATTGAGATCAAAACCAGAAAAGAAAAATATACTATTTATTTTGATATATACATATATATATATATATATATATATATATACAAATCACACATGCCCCCACAATGCAAAGCATCATGGGCTGCATATGCAAATCACCACAGAATGTTATGCTGGTCCAACTTTAAGCAGAATTGCATGGTGCCAAAAGGCCTCTCACACAGTTTGCAGAGTCCTACCAGGACTCATCAGTATGTCTCATCTGTTTGACACCCCAGTGGAATGGACCAGCTACCCTTAAGGCAGTGTGCCTTGGATATATTGTGGTGAACCCATTAAAATAAAAAAGTATTTAAAAGACAAAGAACCTCTGTGCGAAAACACTGAGGCAAGGGTTACCCCAAAGGGCATTTGGCTGGGAAGCCAAGTTTTAAGAAAATACAAAATCACACATGCCCCCACAATGCAAAGCATCATGGGCTGCATATGCAAATCACCTGTGTACAGAGGTTCTTTGTCTTTTAAATAGTTTTTTATTTTAATGGGTTCACCACAATATATCCAAGGCACACTGCCTTAAGGGTAGCTGGTCCATTCCACTGGAGTGTCAAACAGATGAGGCATACTGATGAGTCCTGGTAGGACGAAACACGTGTCTATGTCTTCTGTTAGCACCCTTTGCAAACTGTGTGAGAGGCCTTTCCGCACCATGCAATTCTGCTTAAAGTTGGACCAGCATAACATTCTGTGGTGATTTGCATATGCAGCCCATGATGCTTTGCATTGTGGGGGCATGTGTGATTTTGTGTTTTCTTAAAACTTGGCTTCCCAGCCAAATGCCCTTTGGGGTAACCCTTGCCTCAGTGTTTGAGCACAGAGGTTCTTTGTCTTTTAAATAGTTTTTTATTTTAATGGGTTCACCACAATATATCCAAGGCACACTGCCTTAAGGGTAGCTGGTCCATTCCACTGGGGTGTCAAACAGATGAGGCATACTGATGAGTCCTGGTAGGACAAAACATGTGTCTATGTCTTCTGTTAGCACCCTTTGCAAACTGTGTGAGAGGCCTTTCAGCACCATGCAATTCTGCTTAAAATTGGACCAGCATAACATTCTGTGGTGATTTGCATATACAGCCCATGATGCTTTGCATTGTGGGGGCATGTGTGATTTTGTATTTTCTTAAAACTTGGCTTCCCAGCCAAATGCCCTTTGGGGTAACCCTTGGCTCAGTGTTTGCGCACAGAGGTTCTTTGTCTTATAAATATATACTTTATATATATAGTCATTGCAAAAAACCTATGTTAATGCACCAGTTGGGGTTCAAGTTAACACCACAAAAGTAGGGAAATGTGACATTAAGGTTTCCAACTTTAACTCCCTCCCCCCACAAGCAGCAAAAATCCAAGACCACAGAAGCAACCACAGACAGTCATTATCAGGTAAGACAATATACAACTGTTTCAAGATGACACAAATGCAGTACTTTTTTGGCATTAACTTGAACCCCAACTGATGCATTAATGCAGTTGTTTGCAAAGAGTTTCCTTTGTTTTGAGACAGTGGAACTGTACCATCTTTCACATAGGTCCTGAACAGCTACAGATGTGCAGGGCCTTCTTGGCCCTGTGCCAAGGGAAGAGTCCATCCTCATTTAAATGCAACCCAAGAATTCCATTTTTGGTGTGCACAGAAAATGTTAGTGTCGCACATGTTTAGTGTTGCACTTAAATCTGTGGTGCAAAAATAGTTTTGACCCTATGTCATGAATGTGGACACTAGAATGTGTTAAATCCTGCCCACACTCTGCCTATTCTGTTTTTCTTCTCTGGTGGAGAGATCCCATAATTTATTCCTCTTTGTTTAACCTGCTTCTTATACAAATCCTAAATACCTTGTAGTTACTCCCTATTCTCTGCACCTTCATTTTCCTAGTTTTGTCTGTCCCTACACCCTCCCACCATTTCCTACCTCTGTATCCTACCTGCCTCTAGCTCTCTCGTTGCCCCTTCCCCATACTCTTTCATCTTATTCCAGCAACTCTTCCTGTTCTCCCACTCTTTAGTGTTAGTTTCCTCTCTGCATTTATTTTAAGTTGTATCTGCACATTATCTGTCTCATATCCCTTGTACTGTTAGCATTGTTTTTTGTATCTGCCACCCTGATTTGTATGTGTACAGCCTAAGTAAGCTGTACCCGCACATTACTTGTTTTGTATGACTGGTATTGTTATTACTGGTTTTGCATTAGTCATTGTGATTTTTAATTCTACGTACCTCTATGTATGTTAGTCCTTCCAGGACTGCCTTGCAAATGGGCTACCTCAGTGGTGTTATCCTGGTAAAAATAAAATTTAATTGAATTGAAAATGTGATTTCACAGAGCAAAAATGAAATCACCTTTGGACCTGTAATTAAAGATTTCCAGCATTCTTGTTCAAGAGGTGGGGTAATATAAACAGTATCTTCAAAATTTGGGTCTAAAATATTGTAAAGCAGTCAAGTTATGAGTAAAGATATGTGAGACACAAACGTTTAATTTTAGTGTCGCACATTTAAGTTCAACACTAAAATGTTAGTGTCACAAATTTTAGTGTCAGACTTTAGTGTTGCACTTAAATGTGCAACACGCAAATTATCTTGCCCTACATCATGAACATGGATGCTAGAATGTATTAAATCCTGCCCAAAAGGTGGTTTCACAGAGTGACTGCGAAATCATCTTTTGACCTGTACTTGAAAATTTTTGCCCTCCTTGTGTAGGGTCATGTAAACAGTATATTTAATCAAAACTGGTACTAAAATATTGTGAAATGGCCAAGTTATAAGTAAACATATATGAGACACAAAAATGGAATGTTGGTGTTGCACATTTTAGTGTTGCACATTTAAGTGTTGCACATTTTAGTGTTGTACATTTTAGTGTTGCACATTTAAGTGCAACATGAAATATACAACACTAAATTGTTAGTGTCGTAAATTGTCATGTCACATTTAGTGCTGCACTTAAATGTGTGACACAAAAATAACTTTGACCCTACGTCATGAACATGGTTGCAATCCTGCCAAAAAGGTGGTATTGCAGTGTGACTGTGAAATCAACTTTTGACTTGTACTTGAAATTTCCCACCATCCTTGTTCATGAGGTAGTGCTACCCCATTCCAGAAGGGAAAGGATTGTATTTTGACTTTATGGAGCCAAGCTGTTGATCCCTTTCCACTTCCTGATACTCCGACCTGCCCGTTTTCCTGATGTCAATATAAGGAGAGTGCAGTGGCATGCTCCATAGACATGAATGGGGTTGATTTTTTTAATTATATTTTCATACTGTAGATAGCTATCATGAACAAATCAAGAGCACTTCTTAACTAACAAGGACCTTGCTAGTTGAGTAGCACCCTTGATTTATTCACGATGGCTATCTACAATAAGAAAAACAGAATAAAAAAAAATCAGTCCCATTCATGTCTATGGAGCATGCCACGTGCTCTCTGTATAACATCAGGAAAATGGGAGGATCAGAGTTTCAGGAAGCAGAAAGGGATTGGCCACTCAACTCCAAGGAGTCAAAATATGATCCCTTCCCTTCCAAAATGGAGAAACATAAAAAGTCAAATTTGGGCACCAAACAACTTGGGGGCAGGTAAGGGTCCTTCATCCTAAAGGTGCTCTTTAAGGTGTAGTACTTCAGTGTGCATAGATCAGCATGGTTTCTCATCAACTGCGCAAAACAACCTACCCAATATGTACGGTCTTTGACCTTTATCTTGCGTATGTGAAGCAACAGATCTATTAAGCAGAGACAAACTTCTAGCTTGCTTTGCGCAGGGCCCTGTGGACCCTACAATAAGCAGCTCACCCATCTGGCACAGTGATGATGACCCTACTAACTGCTTTGCATATAGCCCTACAGGCCCTAGGCAAAGCTGCAGACCCACAGGGAACTGTGCTGGATCTGTATTTGCTTCACACTGGAACCTACAGGCCCTACACAAAGTGACAGATTCATCAGGTAGATCTGAAGGCTGACATTTGTGGGGACATGAGGAGTGGTTGCAAGTAGCCCATCACCAGAATGTGGACTTAGAATGTTAATGGTATGGGTAACTGCAAAAAAAGCATTGAAAATAAAGTAAGCCCCTGCACAGGCACAGTTCATGTTTTGGGGACTTAGATTTTATTGAGGGATCCATTCACCCATTACTTTTTAATTTGCTCACCTTTTTCCAAATTTGAAGGTTAGTTTTCTTACCACCACCACCGCCACCCCAAAGACCATGTAATTTGGGGGCTTGAATCTGAGTCCAGAATGCATTTGGGGGGACAACAAATGTAACCTACTTTTTGGGAAAAAAACAACCAACTGACCAAATCCCTGCCCATGTTGCAATAGGGGGTTTTCAGGCTTTTATTTAGTATTTTTCCTTTAAGATCACCAGTCAGTGGTGGATGGTGGAGCAGAAGATGGTGACCAGTAGAGGTGAAGGTAGGGCTATGCCAGTCATTCACCATGGGACCTATAACTGAAGGATGTACCGAAAGGGGCCACGGGAGGAAGAAGGGTGGTATGGATGCTAGAGGGTAGGGGTTAATTTAGATCAATGGGTTGGGTTATCAGAACAGGATGGGAGAAGGGATTTACTTAGGTATGGAGGGAGAAGGGTGGCATGGATGGCAGAGGGTGGGTGAGGGCAGGGGGGCTTATCTACTTGCAGAAGGAATTGTAAGCAACTGGGGTTGGACAACTGGTGACTTCAAAATTTTCATTTATTTATTTATGTTAAATAACATGCATACGACACCATGGTTGGGCACCCAATGTCTGAAGTGGGGTTATGAGGGTTTCTGGCACTGTAATTGGTCATCCAGTGTTGAGAAGGAGTTGAGTGGGTTTCCATCACTGTGATTGGGCACCCAGTATTGGGGGGGAGGTGGTTTCTAACAACATGATTTGACACCCAGCATTGGTAGGGGGGTTGAGGGGGTTTACGACAGTTGGGCACCCTGTGTCAGTAAGGGGGGGTGAAGGGTTTCTATCACCTTGATTGGGCACCCAGTGTTGGGAAGGGGGGAGAGGGTGTTTCCAATACCATGGCTGGGTGCCTGGTGATGGGAAGGGGGGTGAGGCAGTTTCCAACACCGTGATTGGGCACCCACTGTCGGGAAGGGATGAGGGAGTTTCTGACACTGTGACTAGTACATGGTTTCAGAAAACAAGTGTACAAATGTAAGTTAAGTTTTTTTTTTCCTTCATGATTGACTCAGAAGTCAATCACAAAGAAAAAATAACAGAAGTCTTTGAGTACTATGACAGGGTACAGGCAGCAATCAAGGGGAAAATATAATGTGTTTTTTTTTTATTCATCATTATCTTGGAAGTCAATCAGATTTAAAAATAAAACTGTTATTATATATATATATATAATTTTTTCAGGTCACTCCAGCTAGGGCTCGGTGGTGGCATACCACCTATCTGGGGCTCCTTCTCCCCGATCAGGGATCACTCTGCACAGCAGTGGGACAGGATTTTTGTGGTTGTGGAAAGTAGCTACATTGTCCTGTCCCCACCCCTGAGGACACCAGCGAACAGGACTGAAGTCCAAGTGGTAAGCTGTGGTGAGGCATGGCTTCCGCCACTCGTCTAATGACACCCTCCCGTCCCAACACCATCACTGGTTGGCACAGTGCTGAACCCACCCTAGTCCAGCTCCTCCCTCCCCCAGCTGACCCCCAGCATCCTGGCTCATTCCTGAACCCAGGTCATTAGTGTAGCATGAGATGTGACATCCAGCACCTCAACCCTCAGCACCACCAGGCTAGTAAAACTGTTATGTTTTGTCATATATTTTTGTCCTACTTTTTTTTATTTGGGCATCCACTGGCTCCAGCAGTTTTCAAATGTTTATAACTTTTTAATTAAGCCTTTTTTCATCAGTAAGCAAATGAAAGGCCCTATTCTGGGTCAATTTCTGATGAACATTTCAGATGTTAAATCAATGTATTTTATTTAATGTTGCTCAGATAGTGCTTTTGTGGATCCTACCACTATCTGTCAGATAGTGCTGGTATCCTGACATGGATCTTACCAGATATCCTGCAAAAGACATATGCAGGATCCAGAGTCAGATAGTGATGGATCCTGGTTAGGCTCCACGGATCCTAGGGCAGATAGTTAGGATCCAGGGCCAGATGGTGATGGATCCTGGTTATGATCCAGGTATCCTAGTTAGGATCCACAGATCCTAGGGCAGATAGTTAGGATCCAGGGCCAGATAGTGATGAATCCTGGTTAGGATCCAGGTATCCTCATTAGGATCCACAGATCCTAGGGCAGATAGTTAGGATCCAGGGCCAGATAGTGATGAATCCTGGTTAGGATCCAGGTATCCTAGTTGGTAGGATCCATGGCTAGATAGCACTACTATCTTAATACAGCAACTATCTGGCCAAATTGGAAGTATCTGTTGGTATCCTGATTTCTAGGATACTATCTGAGCAATACTAATTTTGTTCATTATCTGAGCAAAAAAAAAGTATTTTAATTTGGGGGTATTTTATGTTATAACTGCACTTAACAGTGTCAGACCTATGAGACCAATTGTTTTGCCTGCAGGACTGAGAGAGCAGATGCCAATTTTCAAATTTCTAGACTGTAAGACAGCCAAATTGTAATCTGTCAGAAATAGGGGTTTTGACACACACATACACTAACTCAACCCTAATATGCTGATGCTACTGTGCCAGCATTGTCAGCAGTAGATATAGATAAGGTCCCCGGAATACTGCGGCCGCAGAATTTTAGGCAGAACTTCTGTAGTGCTGCAGAATTCACTGTCCTTGGTGATTCTTTATTACTATTTCCATTTATCCATAAAACCTAGTTCCCTTCCCCTCTTTTTATATCCAATACCCCTCTATGCTCAGAATGTGATGTTATTAATGCTAAAAAACATACATTAGCTAATCAAATGGCGGCATTCTGCCACAGAAATGAATATTCACTTATCTACCACAGTTTCCACCGCCAGAGGCAGTGGCACATCACATCAGGCAGAGTGATATTTGCACAACCTGCACTACAGCCTAATACAATTTTCAGTCTTACGTTATTACACTAGGGCCAACTTAAACAAAATTTTGACAATAGCATATACCTGTTAAGTCCATACCTTACTTTGTACAAACTTATTTTTACCTTTAAGGTATAGAGATGCCATCTGAAATGAATAATTGGTAAAATTAATTAACCTGTCATTTTTAAGAAAAATAATTATGCCCAGAAAAGTAGAATATAGTAATGTGTAGACCTGTTGGAAGGATAGACCTGTTAAATAAATAATTGCGTTGTACACATTTTTGTCAGGGTTACTGATTACTTGTTATCACTGGTTGATTGAATCACCTGAAAGTTATGGAGAAATGTTGTGTGCATGGCTAGCTGCTGGGCCACAATGTAGCATGTTGGGTTCTCGTGCTGGTAACTCAGATTCAGAGATGAGCTCTGGGAGCTGGCTGGACAGCACAGGGATTGGGGGAACACATCACTGCTCTGAGCCTAGGAAGGTATGGTGCAGTGTTCTGTCACACGGGGGACACATTGTGGTGGGCTGGAGAGCTTTATCTCACAATGGGTTCACATGCATGTCATGGCTTGATGGTGTTACTTAGTGTGTCTGGAGAAGCAGGTTGGCATGAAAAAAGAGCTTTGCAATACCTCCTTTATTCTGCTTGTTTAATTTCCAAAGGTACCTGTATGAATGAGGATACAATTTCATGGAAATAAAAAAAATATAAAAAAAAAATATATATATACACACACACACACACACACACACACACACACACACACACACTCACACTGTATCTCTCACTAACACACACACACACACACACACACACACACATATACATATTTGTATGTATGTTACAGATTGTATATAAATATATATAAGTGATACACAGTGGGGACCTCATGAGTGGTCTAGACAGCATATATAAATATATAAGTGATCACTGTGAGAACCTCATGAGTGATAAAGATAGCATAAGTATAGAAATGCCTTCTTTATCATATAAGGTCCCCTCTACATATTTCATTTATGCAATAGACTAGGATCTTAAGGGAGAGATGTTTTTGTTGCCTTTTTTAGGCATAAAATTATTTCTATAAGTCTGTAATTTTTTTAACGAGTGTTACTGTGCTTCCCCCATCCTGATTGCTATAACCACTGCCATGAAAGTGAAGTCAGGATGACAAGCTGACACTGTGATGTGGTAGTTCATTAGTGCTGCAGAACTTCCGAAGAAATTACAAACCACCACCGCAGAAGTTCTGCGGCAAATGGTAGTCTTGCCGCAGAACTTTGTCCCAATGTGCCGCAGAAAAGTAGGGGCCTTAGATATAGAGAATAAATGATAGCAAAGTGTGATATTAAGGGGATACATGATGGTCAGATGTGTGATACCGTATGTACAATGAGTGAACAGTGACCTCAGCTCACGATTTACGGAGCGTAACGGAGCCACAAGTGAGGATTCTGAGGTCACTGTCCACGAGTTGTTATACATAGGTATCACACAACAGGACATCACGTATCCATTTTATACAATAGGGCTCCAGTTTTTGTTTGCTTTGTTATATTTTTTGTTTAGCGGTGTGGGGGGGGAGTGATGTGTACACTGCATTGATAACATGATGACGGGTTCACTGTGCTTGAAATCTTCACAGTGTACACATCAAGATCTAGGTATCACACTATGCTTGTGATACAGCTTTTTTTTTGATGCCATATCACTTCACCCCTATCATATAAACAAGGAAATAATACCACTGAGGGTTCGAACAAGCCGTAAAGCCATAAGCCTGATGGGCGAGCTGCCTTCATGAGCTTGTTCAACCCCAAGATGTTATTATTTCATAAGCACTGCAGACTTTGTCATATCTATTTTATATAATACATAAGTGTGATCACCTTGGTGCTTGTGTGCCTTTTGTACTGGTGCTGTTTTTTTTCCCATATGGTCTTAATGTGTTCCTTAGTATTTTTCCATAGTGTTGGGTTTTTCCATAGTATAGTAGTGGTGTTTGTTAGTGCAGTTGCTTACTGAACTGGATTTTTTCCCATAGTGTAGGGTGGACATGCAGGTTTTTGCATTCAGATGCCCATTTCAGGAAATCCCTTATAAAAGGAGCAGTGATGTGGAGGGATTTCTTTTTCAGGATGGCATGAGTAGCTTTCAGTGTGAGGTCGGTAGTCGCAGTTTAACACGTGGCAGAAGTTTTAGGTCAGGATGGCATAAGTGGCTTTGAGCATGCACTCAGAAGCGGTGGTATGTGGAGTGGAGCTGAATGGTCAAGAGCAGTGGTCTGGAGTGAGGATTGAGTGGTCTTCCTTGGGGGTTGTCGACCCTAATGCCCACCCCATTTCATGAGCAAGCAACATCACACATGATCTCCTTTCTTCATGCAGGGCACACAGGGTGGAGGGTGAGCATTAGAGTTGAAAACGCCCAAGGAAGACCCCCACCACTGATTTGCCAAGACTCTGGAGACTCAAAACCCTAATGTTTTTTCCTTTTGCTGCTTGGCGGGGAGGGGTGGGGAACATTAAGGTGGGAAACCCTAATGCCACATTTCCCTACTTTTGTGACATTAAGTTACTCTAACTGGTGTATTTACATAGTTTTTTTGCAAAGAATTTCCTTAATTTTTGAGACAGTATAATAAAATCCTTATTTGCCTGTGGGAGCACAGGGCCCTCCTGGCCCTGTGCTCCTATCCCTCCATAGATGTGTACATGTATGTTGCCAGGCCAGGCCCTGCACTTGCATTTCAGCCAAAACAGCAACAAAATTGTCAGTATAGCCTTTTTATTACCCTACCTCATGGACGCCGTGCTGAGAATTTTAAAATCCCCACCAAAACGTCATTCCGGTTCCGTGCTAGCAAAATGTCATTCTGCCAATAGCTGCGAAAATACATTTTGGCAAGGATTTGAAAAATGACAGCTATCACATTCATGAAGTGGTGTGAAAAAATGGCCATGCTGAAAATTTGGTGTCAAAATATTTAAAATTACCAAAGCTACAAGCAAGCAGAGTGAAATTGTAATACATGCACATAACTTTGCCATGTTAACTAATTTTGACCCCAAATTTTCAACATAGCTGTCTTATGACCCCACCTCATAAACAAGGGTGGTGAAAAATTTAAAATCCCACCCAAAAGGTGAGTTCACCAAGTGACCGCAAAATCACCTTTTGGGCTGGATTTGTGGAATTTCACTGACATTGTTCATGAGGTGGGGTCCCCACAAGGCCATGTTGAAAATTTGGTGTCAAAATATGCAAAAATTGCTAAATTATGCATCAAAGTTGAAAACCCCATTGAAATACTTTGAACCGCATTGATCTTAGTGTCTCGTATTGCAGTCTGTGGTTCCAGTAGCAAGATGTGTCTTCTATTGGAGAGTGGATCTTGAACATGGGACCTGTTCAGGCAAGTGAGGGTGTGTTGGGGTGTACTGGGTGGTGGGTGCTGAGTGGGAGGTGGGGATGAGGGAGGCTGATCGGCAAAAACATCTAGGGACTGTTTTCTTTATTTCAGGCATAGACAGTGATTGGAGGGTGGGGGTGCGACTAGACACCATAGAAAGATACATCTACAACAGAGATGCAATCAGAGGGTAGGGGGTGCCACTAGAAGCCAGGAAAAGATACATTTACAAGGGTGGCAGCAGTTGGAGGGTCAGAGCAGCCACTAAACACCGGGGAAAGAAAACTTTACAAAGGGGACAGCAATCAGAGGGGTGGGATGCCACTAGACAGCAGGGAAATGGGAGCTCACTGTTCTAACTGCAACCCACAACACAAGTTCCAGCTGCAGCTGCAGAAGTCAAGAAAATCCCAGTGTTCTCATACAGAGAATGTGGGTCAAAGGCTCCTTTCACTATGCTGGGCACCCTGGTTTTGGAGTGCCTGGAAAAGATCTTTCTGGCAAGTTTATACAGAAACAAACAACAGAATCTAGCAAAAGGGTCCCATTTACCTAGGTGCAGGTGTTTGTTTTTGTTAAAATACATAATTTGTATGCAATTTACTGTTTATAAATTTTATACAGTAAAAAGAAAATATCGGCCATCTCAAGTGTTTGTTTTTTTCAAGCACAGCAAGTAAATCATGCAAATGACCACTCCCATAGTGGTTTTTTTACCTTTTGCGATCAGTATTTCTTTGGATTTGAACAGTAAATTACGACCTGTTAACATTTGCAAAGTTTTTTATTGATCACACATGTTTTTTTTTACCTGCCTGTCTAGCTGTTATCCCAAAAATCATTATAATTCAAAAATTATATTCTATTTTTTCACCAAACCATCCAAAGGCACCCCTTTGGCACAGACCCCATCATCTCTGAGAATTTCATAAAAAACTTTCATACCATCTGGGCTATATATGAGAGCAAAAGAAAAACATAGATAGATATACATATATATATGTGAGTGTGTGTGTGTGTGTATGTATGTATATATATATATATATATATATATATATATATACACTTTGCAAAACAAAAACTGGGTTAATGCACCAGTTAGGGTTCAACTTAATGCCACAAAAGTAGAGAAATGTGGCATTAAGGTTTACAACCCTAACTCCCCGAGAGCGTCAACTGTAATGTTGTAAGTTATATTATGACTAATCCATTCCTTGGATAGTGCTCCGCTACTATATGTTTCCTCTTATTTGTAAAATGATGTATTTCTTTCCCATATGATTGTTTACTGTGACATAATGTACTCTCATTTCTTTGTACCTTGACTGTTTTCCCCATGTTGTATTCTCCCGGGTCGTTCCTGAAAATAGGCATAATACTTGTCTAGTGTACTTACCCGGTAAACAAAAGCTAAATAAATAAATAAAGGAAAAACATTGGTTTGGGGTCTCTGGAGTCTTGATTAATCAGTGGTGGAGTCTTGCTTGGGGCTGTCAACCATAATGGTCACCCCTCTCCCCAGCCCACAGCCTCCAATCTGAAGCACAAGGCACAGCTCCAAAGCAGTGCCTCATAGCGATGCTGTCTTCATAGGTAGAAAAATATGTCTCACCACATGTTGTCAACACAATGTGTTGTAGCCTTCTTCATGTAGGGCTCCGTGGACCTCGTGTCAAGAAAGAAGATCATGTCTGACATTGTTTGTTCAGGGAATGGGGTGGGCATTAGGGTTGGCAACCCCAAGGAAGACCCCATCACTGATTTGCCAAGACTCTAGAGACCCCAAACCCTAATATTTTTTCCTTCTGCTGCTTGGGGTGATGGTGGGGAGTTAGGGTTAGAAATCCTAAAGCCACATTTCCCTACTTTTGTGGTGTTAAGCTGGACCCTAACTGGTGCATTAATACAGTTTTTTTGCAAAGTTTTTATCTTTTTGAGATAGTGAAATTATAACCTCATTTACACAGGTCCTGAGGTGCAGATGCGCAGGGCCTTTTGGGACTTTTGCCAGGGAAGACTCTGTCCACTTACAGAAGTGTAGGGCCTTTTCAGGTACTGCAATTCCATGCAACAGCAGATGCAAGAATTCATGGGGCTGTCTGCTGGGCTGCGGGAGCTCAGGGCCGTCTGGTCCCTGTGTTTCCATGTGGCTGCAGATACAGATGCACAGGGCAAAGACACCATCTGTCAGCCATTGCATAGGGCCCCCTGCCACCCATGGTGCAGAAGTGCAGGGCCCTATGTCAAGAGGACAGTTGTCTTCACTATGTTGTACCCAAGCCCATGTGGACAACTCTATAGCTTTCATTCCCTGGCTGGGGGGGGGTGTTACATAACAGTGCCATCCCCCACTCTTACCCCATACAGGTGGCTCACTGTGCTGACCCTTCAACTCAGATCACCTGCTCAGGATCACAAAGCATACCCACTGGGTTCAAGACTGGCACTACACACAATGTTTCTTAATAATTTTATATATATATATATATATATATTTTTTTTTTTTTATTTTGACCCTAAATTTTAAAGATAAGTCATTTAATGACTCCCTTTATAAACATTACATGTAGCATTTATAGTATATTGGCTGAAATTAAGTTTTGTACTAGAAGTGCGAAAAGACATCTTGTCCAAGATTTAAACAAGCATTTGTCAATGCCGAACATTCGCTTACAGGTATTCGCAGTGGTAATTGGCACTTGGACATGGCTTAAAAAAATCAGTGACAAAGAAGTACAAGCATTTGTCAATGCTGAATGTTGCTTGCTTCTATGTGCTGTTTAGGTATTTGGAAGTCATTGGAGTGCAAATATTGAAAATTCGCGAACTTACGAGCATGCGTAGGAACTGCGCAACGCACGCTCATAAAACAGTCATTTTTAGAAATTTTTCACCAAATTTTCAACATAGCCATTTTAATACCTCTGCTCATGAACAGTTTCACTGTGATTTTCTTAATGTGTCCCATACTTTGATTTCGCGCACCGACTGCGCCAATGTGCGCTACATGGGTGGAAACATGTTTTGGGCAGGATGTGAAAAATGACAGCTATACTACTCATAAGGAGGTGTGTCAAAATGGCAATGTTGAAAATCTCAAGTGAAAATATTGAAAATTCGCGAACTTACGAGCGTGCATAGGAACTGCACAACGACGCTGGCCAAACAGTCATTTTTAGGAATTTTTTCACCAAATTTTAAACATAGCCATTTTAAGACCTCTGCTCATGAACAGTGTCACTGTGATTTTCTTAATGTGTCCCATACATTGATTTCACACACCGACTGCGCCATTGTGCGCTACATGGGCGGAAACACATTTTGGGTGAGATGTGAAAAATGACAGCTATATTACTCATAAGAAGGTGTGGTAAAATGGCAATGTTGAAAATCTGGAGTGAAAATATTAAAAATTTGTGAACTTACGAGCCTGTGTAGGAACTGCGCAACGCATGCTCATAAAACGGTCATTGTTAGGAATTTTTCCACCAAATTTTCAAAATAGGCTTTTTGAGAGCCCACCTTATAAATGCTGGCACTGTCATTTCATTAATCAGGCCCAAAAGGTGAGTTCACGCAGTGACTGCGAAATCACCCTTTGGGCTCGAATAACGCCATGACAGTGACAGAATTCATGAGAAGGGGTCCCAAAAATCCCATGTTGAAAATTTGGTGCAAAAATTCCAAAAAATGCCTGAGATATGCAACAAAGTTGAAAAAACCCCATCTAGCCCATTATACAGCTTACCGGCATTTCCTCAGTTCGCGGTCACCTTTGAAGAGTGCAGACATGTTCCCGGTCCAGCGATGATCGTCACGCCGAGCTCCAGAGGTAAGTATGGGGTGAGGGGGGTATGGGGAGGAAGGGTGCACAGTGGGTGGGTGCGAGTTGTGGGAGCGGGGCCAGGGAGAAGCGCCGTGGGACTGTTTTTAATTTACAGGGTTTAAAAAAAAAAAAAAAGACAATGCGGGATGTTTGCCATGCTGGGGTGGGCTCCCAGCATGGCAGAAGGATGGCTGGGTGGGCCATGGAGCCGACGGAGGATTGGGCACCCCTGTCGGCAGACGTCGTGGGACGTTTGCCACGCCGGGGTGGGCTCCCAGCATGGCAGCAGGGAAAGCTGTTTGGGGGAGGTGGAGCCAATGGGAGATTGGGCACCCCCGTCGGCAGATGATGCAGGACATTTGCCACGCTGGGGTGGGCTCCCAGCATGGCACCAAAGATTTGGGGGGGGCGTGACACGCTGCCAGCACACAGCGGTGGTTTTCTTTGAAGAGAAGACCACCGGCTGTCCATCTCAGCACCACGCCGATTGGTGCAGGATCACACCCTGCTCAACGGAGCAGGGGATTGCACAGGAAGGGCACACCTCCAAAGTGTCCCATTCTCCCAAGACGTTCCTTGCGCATGCGCGCAAGAGAACATAAAAATGACACCTGTCATGCTTATGAGGTGTGTGGAAAAATGGTTATGTTGAAAGTTTGGAGTCAAAATATTGAAAATTAGCAAAACTATGAGGGAATGCTTAAATGCTGCATTGTTCACTCATAAACTGGGCATTTTAACCCTAGCTGTACACCAAATGTTCAGCATTAGTTCTTAGTACCCCACCTCATGAACCCAATAGGTGAAAATTTTTAAACCCCCACTGAAATAGCTTGGCAGAAGGCACCAGGAGAAAGGACTGCTGTGTGAGTAATAGCTTGGCAGAAGGCACCAGGAAAAAGGACTGCTGTGTGACTGAACTTCTCTGCTGGGACTAAAGTAGAAGAACTTTTGTATTTGGACCTTTAATTTGGGGTAAAAAAACTAACATATAAAAAAAAGTGTGTGTTTGGGTTAACTGAACTGAATGGGTATCTGAAGAGTTATCTAGGTGTAAATCTCAGATGACTGACAGGACTTAACTGCTGTGAGGTTTAAATTACTTGTAGAAGGATCTGGTAAGTAGGGGGAGTGGCTTAGCTAGAAGGAAGCTACATTTAAAGACTGCCTTAGAAAGATTCTGCTAATAGCTTGGCAGAAGGCACCAGGAGAAAGGACTGCTGTGTGACTGAACTTCTCTACTGGGACTATATTGCCCTCCTTCCCTTCCCTCCACCCCCGCACCCAAAGCTAGTTCTATTTTTATAGGCACAGGATTTGACTGACAACAGGAACTTCCTGTTTAGGGGCAGGAAGTGAGTGATCACAGAACCACCAAGGACCCACCATCCTAGAAGGGCAAGAGTAGCTCTCAGGCCCCCTCTAGCTGCTGGAGGTCTGCCTCTGAGCAAGTAAGTGGTCTACTGAGAAATATAGGATATTCTTGTCTCAGAGCAGGACAATCAGGAGCTTAAAGGGCACACAGGCAGAAAGTAAGGAGAGAGATAAAAAAAATAGAGGAAAGAGTAAGGATTGCAAACAGTTAAGGGGCCAGAAATAAGACATGATTGGAGTGGTGCAGTGCAGTGGCTGTGGAGCAGCAGTCTTCCGGGAAATGTTCTAGAGGATGCGGTGTTGTCCCATCTGCAGGCACCTCTCTGGGCTGAGGGAGGAGGTTGCTCATCTCCAGGCTGAGTTGGCCAGGATTTGTGGGACCTCCTCTTCCATCCAGGGACCACCAGTGCCACTGCCGTTGCCTCAGTGGTTGCCAAGAAAGAGGAGCAATTGGACCACAGTGGGCTCAGGAAGGGTGAGGGTGGTGGAACAGAGGTGCATCCCTCCAATTGTACCTCTCCACAATTCCTATGCCATTCTGGCAAAGTGTGGTTCCTCTATGGAGGCACCCACAGTGGAGACCAAGGAGGATGCTGGGAACCTCCACAAAGGAGACCCACAGGAGGGTGGCAGGGGACCCTGCAGGGGAAGGAAACAACTCCTGGTGGGGGACTCCATTGTTAGGAAGGTAGAACTGGGGGAGGAAAGGGAGAGGGATTTAAGGTGCCTGCCTGGCGCTATGGCTTGGAGGGACAGGGAGCGAATCCTCAGGATTGCCGGAGCAGCTGCACAAGGGAGGGAGCTGGATGTCATTGTCCACCTAGGGATAAATGACCTGTCCAAGAAAGGGATTAGAGAAGTGCAGGAAGAGTTTGTGGAATTGGGGAGGGGCCTTAGTCAAGTAGCACGCACGGTAACCTTCTTGGAGGTGCTACCCATCTATGGCATAGGAGAGGCTTGGGTGTTCTGCACCATGGGATTCAATCAGTGGTTGAAAAACTGGTGTGGAGCTCAGGGATTTGGCTTCATTGGGGACTGGGGGTCTACCTGGAATGATACAAGCCTATACTGGCATGATGGGCTGCATCTGTCCGGGAGGGGAACCAGGATCCTAGGTGATAGGTTTAAATGCTTCATTGGCAAGCTTTTAAACTAGTCAAGGGGGGAGGCACTGGAAAGGAGCAGGAAAATCCTAGCCCTCCCAAATAATCACGGTAGTAAGTGCAGCAAACACCAACATAGAGGTATCGATAGGGATAAGGGCAGGGGTAAATGGAGAAAGTGACAAAGGCAAGAAGGACAGGGATGGGGCAAAAGGGAGTAAGGCCATCAGGAAATGGAGGGTAATGAGTACCAATGCCCGTAGTCTGGGCAACAAGCTCCCTGAGCTGATGGCCTTAATGGAAGAGGGATGCCTGATATCGAAAGCAGTCACAGAAACATGATACACAGAGAACCATGACTGGGATGTTAACATACCAGGGTACATAACCTACAGGAGAGCAGGCAGGGAGAAGAGGGGAGGAGTAGCTCTCATGTAAAGGAAGGGATAAAGCAACTGAACAAAGAGTAAACAGGAGGAGAGGAGGCACTGTGGGTCACCTTGGAGACTGGAAAGGGCACTACAATCCGCACAGGGTTGTGTACAGACCCCATGTCAGGGGAAGGAATGGACAAGGATATGATAGAAGGCATTCTTAGAATGGCAGAGAAAGGGAGATACTGTTGATGGGAGACCTGAATATGCCAGATGTTAACTGGAGCACATTTGCTGCAGCCACATCCAAGAGCAGGGCCATTCTTGATGCCTACAGATGGCAGGCATTAGACAGCTAGTTTGGAACCCACTCGTGAGGGAGCATCCTAGACTCATACTCTCAAATTGGGGCAGTGAGAGGATCTCAGATCTAGAAGTGGGTTACCATCTGGGGCAAGTGACCATCAAACAGTGTGGTTCACATTAAACTCAGCTACAGAGTCAAGCCATACAAAAGCGAGGGTACTGGACTTTAGGAGGGCTGACTTTGGCAAGATGGGAGAGTGCCTCAGAAAAGCACTAGCAAACAGGCTAGAAGGAGTGTGGAGCAACAATGGGGAATTATCAAACCGCCATCACAGAGGCAACAAGCTTTTGTGAAGCAAATAAATCAAAACGAAAGAAAAGCCACTATGGTTCTCAAAGAGGTGGCTGTGAAAGTCAGGAAGAAAAGATAGCATTCCAGAAGTATAAGGAAACACAGAAGGAGCAGGACAGAGACTGTACAGTTAAGGCAGAAGGAAGCAGGAGGGAAGTCAGAATAGCAAAGGCCCAAACTGAGGAAAAGATAGCCAACTCAGTTAAGAAGGGGGATAAAACCTTTTATAGGTACATCAGCGAGCGTAGAAAGACAAAGGGAGGGATAGTGAGGCTGAATAGAATGAACGGTGGGTGGGCAGAGGGGGACAGTGAAAAAGCAGGAATACTGAACGAATATTTCTGCTCAGTATTCACAAAAGAGGAGGGGGAAGTGCCTCATCCAATTAACAGAAGCACTCTTGATAGGGGGGCTGATCCCAGTCCTTTCACAGAAGAAAGGGTTCTGAAAGAACTCCTGAAACTGAAGGTGGACAAAGCAATGGGTCCTGATGGAATTCACCCCAGAATTCTAAAAGAATTAAGGGAGGAACTAGTGAAACCACTGGCTACTCTTTTAATAAATCATGGGAGGATGGTGGTACCCGAGGACTGGAGGAAGGGGATATGATTCTCCTTCACAAAAGTGGGACCAAGACAGAGGCAGGAAACTACAGACCTGTCAGTCTGACCTCTGTGGTAGGGAAAGTGATGGAGTCACTTCTGAAAGGAAAGAATAGTTGAGTACCTAGAGGCCAGTGGAGCACAGGACCCAAGGCAGCGGGTTCACAGGGGAAGGTCATGTCAGCATGAATCTAATAGATTTCTTTGACTGGGTGACCAAAGTAGTAGACCAGGAGGGGCTGTGGACATGGCCTACCTAGACATTAGCAAGGCATTTGACACAGTCTCACACAAAAGATTAATAGTCAAATTAACCAGCCTGGGAGTGGGACCCAGGGTGGTAGCCTGGAAGTAAACATTGGCTGGACAACAGGACACAGAAGGTAATTGTAAATGGAGTCCACTCTGAAGAAAGGGGGTTACTAGTGGGGTACTGAAGGGTTCTATTGGGTCCAGTCCTTTTAATGTCTTCATCAGTGACATTGCAGAGGGACTGAAGGAAAGTAAGCTTTTGCAGATGACACAAGACCTGCAACAGGGTTGATACACAAGGAGGCGTGGAAAGGATGAAAGGGACTTGGCAAGGTTGGAGGAATGGTCAGAAGTATGGCAGCTAGGATTCAATGCAAAGAAGTGCAAATAATGCACCTGGGAAACAAGAACCCAGGAGAAGAATTCACAATGGATGGGAGGTAGTAACAACAACAAAAAGGAAAGGGACCTGGGGTAATCATATCAGACGACCTTAAGGTTAGCAAGCAATGTGAGAAAGGCAGTAGGGAGGGCTGGGGTATACTGGGATGTATAGGAGAGGCATCATCAGCAGAAAACAGGAGTTGTTATCCTCTGTACAGACAGTTGGTGAGACCCCATCTGAGTACTGTGTCCAGTTCTGGAGACCCCATCTCTGCAAGGACATAGGCAGGATAGAGGCAGTCAGAGGAGGGCAACTAAAATGGTGCAGGGTCTGCAAGAGAAGCCGTATGAGGAGAGACTAAAGGAGCTTAACATGTATACCCTTGAGGAAAGAAGGGAGAGGGGGGACATGATAGAAACTTTTAAGTACCTCAGTGGAATCAACAAAGACCAAGAGGGTAGCATATTTCAGAAAAAGAGACTTGCAAGAACAAGGGGACACAATTTAAAGATAGAAGGAGGGCAATTCAGGGGCAATGTGAGGAAGTATTATTTCACAGAGAGGGTAGTGGATGCTTGGAACAGGATTCCTGAGGAGGTTGTGGGATCTAAAACTGTGGGAGAATTCAAGAATGCATGGGACAGACATAAGGCAATTCTTGTTGGGGGTAGGAAGAAATAGGCTGTTGGTTAACTAGGATCTGCGGCCTATCCTGTAGGTAGGGAAATGGGCAGACTAGATGGGCCTAGCGGTCCTTATCTGCCGTCAAAGTCTATGTTTCTATGAAATGTCATTCCACACCACCAAAACATCATTTCTTACCGCAGGTGCGAAAATACATTTTGGCCAGGATTAGAAAAATGGCAGCTGTCATGTTCATGAGGTGATGTGAGAAAATGGCTATGTTGAAAATTGGGGGTCAAAATACTTAAAATTACCAAAGTTGTGAGCAAGCATAAAAAAATGTCAATGTACACTCAGAACTTTTTATTTTTACATATTTTGACCCCAAATTTTCAACATAGCCTTCTTATGACCCCCCTCATGAACAAGGGCAGTGAAAATGTTCAAATCCTGCCCAACAGGTGATTTTGTAAAGCGACCACAAAATCACCTTTAGGGCCTGATTTACATAATTGCACTGTTATTGCTCATGAGGTGGGATCCCAGAAAGGTCATGTTGAAAATCTGGTGTAAAAATAGTCAACAATGTCAAAGTTTTGAATCAAAATTACATACATGTGAAAATACGAAAATACAAAACACCAGCAGAAACAGGCCTCACGATCTATCGAGTCTGCTCGATTGTGCAGCTAGCCCTTCAAATTGCAGCTGCCCCCCCGCCCCTCCTCGCTATTACCCCCCCACTCTGTCCCATCCCCTTTGAAAACTGTCTATGGTGCCACAGGCTACCACCTCCTCCTGCAGAGTATTCCACTCATCCACCACCTTCTCAGTGAAATAGTGTCTCCTGACATCCCTCCTGAATCTTCCTCCCTTCAATCTCATCTGGTGCCCCATCATGACCCTCCCCCTTCTAATCTGGAAAATTCCTTCTTTACTAACCTTGTTAATCCCCTTTAAATATTTAAAGGTTTTGATCATGCCCCCCATCCCTCCACTCCTCTCCTCCATGGAATACATGTTCTACTCGCTCAGCCTCTCCTCATAGGAGTATCCCTCTAATCCCTGGATCATCTTTGTTGCCCTCTGCTGTACACCTTCCAACAATCTGATGCCTTTCTTTAGGAATGGGCACCAGAACTGCATGCAGCATTCCAAGTGTGGCCTGACCAGTGACCTGTAGAGCGGCTGGATCACCTCCCTGTTTCTGGATGAGATTCCCCACCCTATGAAGCCCAGCATCCTGTTGGTTTTTGCTGCAGCCTTCCTGCACTGAGCTGAGTTGTTCAAACTCCCTGTTATAAGCACCCTTAGATCTTTTTCCTTCTCGGTGCATTCTAGCTGTACACCTCCCCAGCTGATAACACCTCCCCTGGTTGTTAGCCCCGAAGTGCAAGGTCTACTTTTTGGCATTAAACACCATCTGCCATGCATCCAACCACTCCTGTAGTTTGGTCAGGTCCTCCAATAGCCCCTCCACCCTTCAATGTCATCTACCATGGCACCCATCTTTGTGTCATCTGCGAAGAGACTGATCTTACTCCAGACCCCATGGGAGATATCCGCTATGAATATCCCGAACAACACCGGTCCCAATACTGATCCCTGCCGCACCCACTCATCACATCCCTCAGTGATGAGCGCTCCACCACCACCACCCTTTGCTGCCTTCCCTTCAGCCAATTGGTGATCCAGCTTACCATCTTTGTTCCCACTCCTATATATTCCAACTTCCCCCCAGCCTCTCATGCAGCACGGAATTATAGGCCTTGCTGAAGTCCAAATACAGGACATCCACTGCATGGCCTTTGTCCAGTTTCTTTGTCACCCAGTTGTAAAACTCAATCAGATTTGTCTGGCGGGATCTTCCCAAGATAAACCCATGCTGCTGACCATCCTGGAGACCATTGGTCTCCACAAAGGTCACCAGCCTCTCTTTTAGGATCATCTCCATGAGCTTCCCCACAATTGATGTGAGGCTTACTGGGCTGTAGTTCCCTGGTTCATCCTTAGATCTGCTTTTATGACAGGGTACCACATATGCCATCTTCCAGTCCTGTGGTATGCATCCAGTGTCCAAGGATGTATTGAACAGGTCAGCCAGCAGTCCTGCCAGGACCTCCACCAGTTCCCCAAGTGTTCTAGGGTGAATGCCATCTGGACCCGGTGCTTTATCCCCCCTCAGAGCCCTTAATCCTTTCAGCACCCTATCCTCTGTAATCCCTATGTTAGTCACCTCCCCCCATGCCCACTCTTCCTCTCCCAGGTAGTACCTGCCTCCCTTTCTCCCTTGTAAACACAGCAGAAGTACTCATTCAGTGCCTCCTCCTGGTCCTCCCCTTCTCAACCCAGCCCCCATCTTTTCTTAACCCTCACAATCTGATCTTTGTTTTTCTGTCTTTCACTGATGTGTCTGAAGAAGTCCTTTTCTCCATCTTTTATGCCTTGCACCAGTCTCAGTTCCCTGGAAGCCTTGACCACTCTGACCAGCCTGGTAACCTCCCTGGACTTCTTCACATACACCTACCTGTTATCCCCCCCCCCCCCATTTCTTGAGTCTCTGAATTGCCTTTCCTTTGGCCCTCACCCCTTCCATGACCTCCTGCATCAGCCAGCTGGGTTTTTTTTGCCCATTCCTTCTTACTCCTTGTTCTTGTACATGTCCCAGTCACCTCCACCAGCCCTTTCTTAATAATATCCCATTTTTGGCTGGCATCCATGCACGGTTGAATTTCCAGCAGATGCCTGCCCAAAATTTCCCCCATCCTTTTAAAGTCCACCCCTTAAAGCCTATCACTTTGATAACTGCACCTGCTGCTTCCCTGCCTATGTTGAGCGTGAACCATACTGTGTGGTGGTCCCTCCCAGCCAGAGGGTCTTCCACCTCCAGATCCCTTACAGCCTCCCTATTTGATAGGGCCAGGTCCAGAATCCTATCCAGTCTATTTGGCTCACTGACCAATTGCACCAGGAAGCTGTCCTGAAATGCCTCTAGTAAAACCTGCTCCCTTGCACTGTTGGTGGATGGAGTGCTCCACTCCACCCCCAGTAGGTTGAAGTCTCCACCACAATAGTGTTCCCTTTCCTACAGACCCTTCTGAGTTGCTCAGCTAACTCCCTATAAAGATACTCCCCCTGGGCTGGTGGCCTGTACATCACCCTCATCCTCAGTGTCCTACATTTTGAGTCTTGAAGCTGCATCCACAGGGTCTCTGTTCTGCTTCTGCCTTCATCCCCCCCTCCTCCCTTCTGCACCTTATTGCCTCCCATACATATATTGCCACACACCCTTTTCCCTTAGCTCTATCCTTCCTGAATATCTATACCCTGGGATCATCAAATCCCATTCCTGGTATTGGGTGGCCCACTTTTCCCTGATGGCCGCAAGCTACACCCTTCCAATTGCCAAGAGAGCCTGTAATTCTGATGATTGTTACCAAGGCTTCTTGCATTTAATGAGACCATCCTCCAACCCATCCCTGAATTACCCCCTTCCTGAATTACCCCCTTCCTAATCCCCCTTGTGCCACTGCTCCAAGTTCCTCCCTGTTCTCCTGAGGGTAAGCTTATTTGGCTCCCCTCTCTGGGATCCCTGCCTACCATCTGCCCACTTGCCAGCCCCCCATCTAATTTAAATCCATCTTTGTAGCTATGTAGTCCCCTGCCCTCTGCTTTAGTACCCCCTTCCCCTTCCCGCTTAAGTGTAGCCTATCCCCTGCATAAAGTTCATTATTGTCCCAGATTCTGTCCCAGCCCCCCACCAACTCGTATCCCCTGGATTGACATCATTCCCTCAGCCAGGTGTTGAACTCCCCAATCCTTACTTTCCTCACCGTGCTAGCGCAAGGTACTGGCAGCACCTCTGAGAAGGCCACTGATTCCCCTAATTCTCCACACAGCCTACCCAAATCCTTGAACCTCTCCTTCACTACTTCTACAGTCTCCCCCACCAGATCATTCATACCCACATGCACCATGAGATTCAGTTTCCTCCTACCCCTTCTAACACACTTTAGAATTGACTGCCCCACCCTGCCTGCAGTTAAGCCAGGTATGGACTCTGCCCATATGCGACGATGCCATTCCCCCTTGCTGCCCCATCTAATCCCTTTAAGTATGGAGTCCCCCAGTACTAATACCTCTCCCTCACCCCTTCTCCCCATCACCCCATTACCTTGGTATCTTCTGCAAGAGTCTGCCCCAGCTGAAACTCTGCCCTTCCTACCTATGGTTCCCACTCCCCCGACCGATCCTCTCCCCTTTCTGTTTCCTTCCCTCACTCCATCCTTCCCTCCACCCTGATCACCCCACCCCCTCTGTTAAGTCCCTCCCAATCTCTGCTCTAGCATTGATCTTCTTGTGTTTACCCCTGTTCACTTCGTCCATTATTCCAGATGTGCCCCTCCCCCCTTATCCCTACCGCAGTCCTCTGTCCAACCACTGACCCTTGTGCTATCCTCCCGCTCCCCATTACCTGCCCCCTCCTGGAGGTCCTTCACCTCCCCCTCCAATGTCATTATCATGGCAAACCTATTTCCTGCCCTCTTGGCCATGCTGGGTGTGGGCTTCCTCTTTCTGCCCTTACCCCTCCCTGTGCTAGGCCTCCTATTTGTAATGCTTCTGCACCCCTCCCCCCAGACTGCTATTCTTCCCACATGGTGTCCTCCTGTTGCCCTCATCCCCAGGTCCCTTCCACCCTCCTCCCAACCTCCTAGCTCTCTACCAAGCCATTGCACTTCTTCCTCGAGTCTTCTCAGCCAGTGACAGATTGGACACCCTCCTGGATTCCACAATACATTCATCCAGACTGCCACCCCACAACCACTGCAACCCACTATTCTACCCCAATGGCCCCTCTAGCATCTTGCTGCCCCCGTACCCCCCCTCCAGTGCTGTCCTCATCTTCCCCCACAAGGTCCACCCCATCCACTAGTGTGCCCTTCACCAGCTCCTCTTATTTGCCCACCTTCAATGTGTGGCAATGGCCACCTAGTCCCCTTGCTCTCGGGATATCTTCTCTCAGCTATCCGATACCTTCCCCCTCTTAGAAACTGGCCAGCTACCAAGTTTGTTCTACCACGACAGCTGTCTGCCTTTCAACACCACCAACAGCCGCTTGCCCCTTAAACCTGACCAGTTGCAATATTCCTCTACAAGCCCCTAGTGTATATAGTACCTAAGCCTATTCAGTTTCTAAACATCAGTTTTCACATATACAGTTCCTAAACCAAATATGTACCTACAATTTATATCATTCACTTCTACAGTATCCCAAAATGCAGTTTATCTATTAATCTATTCAGCCCTGAATTGCAAATTGCCCTTTATGAGCAGGCCATCCCAATTTGCAAAATACCCCCAACAAACAGTACTTAAGATGCAATAATTACCTCTCAAACCTCAATGCAGCACTTAAATTGCAGTTATTGCCCCTTAAACCCGGCCCGATGCAGGATTCCTCTACAAGCCTAGTAAGTAAGTTGTTGCTTAACAAGAATCTGCAGCTTATCCATCAGGTAGGGAAATGGGCAAACTGGATGGGGCAAGTGGTCCTTATCTGCCGTTAAATTCTATGTTTCTATCTTTTCTGTGTAAGCCCCTAACATATGTAGTTCCTAAACAGCAGTTTTCATATGTATTGTCCTGTACCTGTTACCTGAAAAGCACCTTACACTGTTCAGTTATACAGCACTTCAAAGAAATCCTCCATTTTCCAAATCTGCACCTGAACTGCAGTTTGCCCTTTACAAGCAGATTGTCCCAATTTGTAAAATGCCCCAAACAATACTGTAGTTAATCTGCTATAAGCACACCAAATGCCCCACTTTTAAAATGCCCCAATATGCAACTGATAAAAGAGAAAAAAAGTCCCATGTATACAGTACTTGACTTGCAATACTCACTGCCCATCCATCACTTTTACAAGACAGCTCAGTTCGCTCCATCTCCAATGATCAGCCCTTTCTTGGTGATTTCCTTCCATTGACCTTGTCTCCCTGCTGCTCCCCACTGCAGCTCTGCCCAATCCCTGATTAGCTTCTTGTGCACTTAAAAAGTTGTGGTGGAGGAGGGAGCAGGAGGGTGTTTTTTTTTCTTCCCCAAACTCCCCCTCAAACAGCCACCCACCTCCCCTTGATGCAGCTAGAATTGCTACTGCTGCTGTTGGCTCTGTTTTTATAGCGGAGCCCACTGTCTGAAATTTGTCACCCTGCACCCTGGTTGGCTCCCCCTCTGCTGGGAGCCCTGATCAGTCCCCCTAGTGGCTCCTACCACTGCAACAGCCTTTGGTATCCCCTAGCTTCTCTCCATGGCTCCTGCTGCTGTTCCACCCACCGAGTTCCTCGCTCCCAAACTCCCCCTCCAGCAGCTGCCCGCCTCGCCTTGATGAGGCTAGAAACCCCAAGTAGTTCAAGCACACTATGACAGGAATGTGATCAGGTTAAGTTATTCTTTTTTGTTAGTGTAATTATTATTATTTTTTGTTTTGTTT